>CM036938.1:64908112-67408112 GCA_020800305.1 Porphyrio hochstetteri
GACCAATAAAACCTAAGCCCTCCTACCTGACCCCAAATAAAAGCACCAAAAAAGAAAAGAGGGAAAATGCAATGATGACAACTTTCATAAAATACCCACCACCCAAAGCCTTCACTTTAAGTAAAAGAAATCTGAAATGACCTGTCAGATTTCACACAGCACAGTGACTTCATCCTTTAAAAATGTTACTCGCCCTTGTCAGGGCATTCATGTGTCAGCAGATTATTTCAGGCCTAAACCCAGAAAAGATAAACATGTAGTTAACTTTAAATGTGGGAATAATCCATTGAAACGTGATTGAAACATCACATCAGGAGTTTTCATGGGTGAGAACCGTAAACCAGCGATGGTTCTCTCACGCCAGCCGGTAGGATGTATAGGTTTCTATACGTCCACTGATCAAATTAATTAGTTATTTGTTACTCTTTCTCATATGCCTGGTTCTAGCTACAGAGTGCACTGTGGAAGTGTCTTACTATCCACATAACCAGTAAAAAATTGTCAAATGCTGTATTTTCACATCTTATTTTGTATTTATTTAAAGCATAATAGACTTGAGGACGGCTGGAATTCTGCTTAAATCCAACATTTTCACTAAGGTGCCCAGTTTTGTTATTCACAAGCTGGTTTTGCCTCCAGAGTTTCCAAGTAGTTTTAGATTGCAATGTTATTCAAAATGCTTTTGTACATGGTCCAGTGTTTATGTTATTTGGATTAAACTTTATTTAAGCTGTGCACATAGCAACGGTGTTTTGAGATGTAGATGTGGAATTGGAGCCCCTAATACAGGTAGCAGGCCTACGAAGCCTCAACTGGAAGGCTGTAACTTAAGTGACTGCATGCTGCTTAACCATCACACCATGTAAGTGAATAATTGGCATCAGAAGACTTTTCGGTTGGAAGCTGCCCATCTCCATCACTGATGTGGGCTGCAGCACAAAAACAAAATTTCAGGGGGGAGTCAGAGAAAGCAGGGATTGAAAGAGCCAGTAGAAAAATAACAGAAAGGAAATTACAAAACGTTCTTCATCACTTTTATAATAAAATATAAACAAGAATATTGATTTAAAAACCCCACCGTTGCTGTCTCTTGTAAATTGAGACAATTGCACTGTCTTGCATTAAAAGATGTTATCCGTCCAAAAGAGCAAGTATGGTCTTATGCAACTAATATCTGCTAAAACGTACCTGACTGCATTGGAAATGTTGCAGCAGATTGGTATAGCAGAGAATAATGAACCGCTGCACCCCATTGAAATGTAATTACACAGCACTCTTGTTCTTAAACCTATAAGGTGAAAGAAAGATGAATAGTGAAAGTAAAAATCGCTGACCCTTCAAAGTTTAATTTACGTTATGCATTCCCTCGCCCTTCTGATAGGTTTTAGAAAGGTCATAATTTAGGGTATTTTGCAGTTGATAAATGATCTGTATGTTTGTGTTCACACGCACCGATTGATTTGTTATAGCCAAAATATTGTTTCTATAACAACCTGCAGGTCCTTAACTAGGCAAACAGCAGATGAACAGGAATCCAAGTGGGAGGTGAAGCGAAATCCGATCCTCCTCAGAGGGCGGGGAGCAGGCAGTGGAGGAGTAAGAGGAAGAAGAGGAGGAGGATGAAGAAGAAGAGGGGAGAGGAAGTGGTTTTATGGGGATAGCGGAGGGTTTGGAAGTGAAGGGGGTAGCAGCAAGTTGCTTTGCTCTCTCCTTGCCTTTCTTCGCTCCTACTGGTTTCCCTCACCCGAGGCTCCTCTGCTCTCCAGGGCCTTGTGTCTACAAATGACAAAGTCTTTGCAACTCAGATTGCTCCCATGGTGCAAAGGGCTGTTGGGGCAATTTTCCCGCCTTTCCAGCCTTGGATGAGGCTCCTGTTTCCGGGCCCAGTTGATGCATTATGCATCAGGGCTGCCGGCAACTGACAGCCCCTCAGCCAGCGTCGACTTGAAAAGCAATGGTGCTAATCAAAGTCGACACATTTGAATGTCCAGACACACACACAGAGAAATTTACTAATCAAAAAGTGTATTTCCTAGGGCTGTCTCCAGAGAAATCCGCAGGAAGAAATTGGAATAATTTATTAGCTTACAAGTTTTCGTTGACAGTTAGCCCAAGGCTATTTATCTCTGTAATAGAGAACGTCTCCAATGTGGCAAAATTGACCAAATCAAACAGCTTTGATCAGAAAATGAATCTGGCAAGGCTGTCTGTCTGTGGGTCCCGGGGGAAAGGTGGGAAACAAACAAAAAGATTTAACAAGTGGTCAATAGGAGAAAGAGAGAGAGAGAATTTGCAGCCTGGAAAGTCAGAAGCCTGCAAAATCTTCACACAGAAACACTGAAATAAATTACTGGAGAAATAAATTATGTCTCACATCATAACATTTAACATTGTGCTTGTGCATAATCAGAGCTATGCAGCCCAATGTGATTCTTGCATTAAGGTGATGATAAATAACTGCAGGAGGGAGAAAATGTCTTAACTTCTCCTTAAAAGAAAACAAAATAGAGAGGACTCCATAACTTCACAAGAATATTGGCACCTTCACTGCAATCTAAACTTACCCTCCATTATTAATACCTGCTTTGACACCAAAGGTCAGATGTCCAATAGACTCAGGTACATTGAAAGCCACCAGAAAGGTCGCACCACATTCAGTTTCAGGGGAATAGGAACATGTTTCATCCATTTCATTCCACAATCCAGCCATAATCCTGCTGATTACCAAAGGCTTTTTAACTGTAAAATAAATAAAAAATAAGAACTTTCAGGGATAGAAAACAAATTAAAAATACAAAATTTTGCTTTGTTTATTAAACAGATCTGTCTTCTCTTGTAAAGAAATAATTACCTATCAAAGTTCATCTGACAATAGAGAATACAGAGGAAAAAGTTTGGGATAGAAATCAGGAGCTTTTACTCTGCATCGATTCTTCTATGTGACAAGTGGTGTTTCCTCAGGGGTCCATACTGGGACTGGTATTATTTAGTATCTTCATCAGTGACATTGATGGTGAGGATGAGTGCACCCTCAGCAAATCTGCAGATGACACCAAGCTGAGTGGTGCAGTTGACACGCCAGAAGGACAGGATGCCATCCAGAGGGATCTGGAGAAGCTGGAGGCATGGGCCCATGTGAACCTTGTAAGGTTCAACATGGGCAAGTGCAAGGTCTTGCACCTGGGTTGGGGCAATCCTTGCCATCAGTACAGGCTGGGAGATGATATGGCAGAGAGCAGCCCTGCAGAGAAGGACTTAGGGGTCCTGGTGGATGAGAAGTTCAGCATGAGCTGACAATGCACACTTGCAGCCCAGGAGGCCAACCATATCCTGGGCTGCATCAAAAGGAGCGTGGCCAGCAGGTCAAGGAAGCAGATTCTGCCCCTCTACTCTACTCTCATGAGACCCCACCTGGAGTATTGTGTCCAGTTCTGGAGTCCCCAACAGAAGAAGGACATGGAACTGTTGGAACAGCTCCAGAGGAGAGCCACAAAGATCATTAGAGGGCTGGAGCATCTCTCCTGTGAAGACAGGATGAGAGAGTTGGGCTTGTTCAGCCTGGAGAGTAGAAGACTCCAGGGAAATCTTTTAGCAGCCTTCCAGTACCTGAAGGGGCCTACAAGAAAGCTGGGGAGGGACTTTTTAGGAGGGCATAAAGTGATAGAATGAGGGGGAATAATTTAAATTAGAAGGGGGTAGATTTAGATTGGATATTAGGAAGAAATTCTTCACTATGAGTGTGGTGAGTCACTAGAGTTGCCAAGGAAAGGGGCACCTCCCTGGCAGTGTTCAAGGCCAGGCTGGATGGGTCTTTGAGCAACCTGGTCTAGTGAGAGGTGTCCCTGCCCAGGGCAGGGGTTTGGAACTTTATAATCTTTAAAGTCCCTTCGAGCCCTAACCATTCTGTGATTCTATGATTCTATTTTTTAAATATCTAGTACTCTCTGTTTCCAGTCATCCATATGAAATTCAGGACAATAAAAGTTATGAGTGAAAAACATTATTCTTGTTGGGAACCAAACTGCTTTGTCATCTTGATGTATAGATGTTTCAGATGCCCATTACTACTATATTATCAATGCTACTGTCTCATGGAGAACAGGCTGCCGAAGGACTGTGTCCTGATTCCCTTTTTCTAGGAATTACAGCATTTCTCCCCAGGTAAGAAATGGCTTTAATTGTTCGGATTCTTGTGCTCCTGGCTTTAAGCAGGAAAAGGCAGAAATAATATCTCTCCCTCCTAATAAATGTTTCTAAATTATGTGAAAGAAACAAAAGTGCAAGCCTATCTTAACTTAATAACGAAAGATCAGCAATTTTGTTTTGTTTATATTGGTGAATTGAATAAGCAACCGCAAACTGAAGCACTCAAACAAGTTGAGATTGAAAACACTCCAGAAAGTAACCAGGCAGCCTAGTCAGATATCCAGCAGGAAAATGAAGGCGACAAGCTACCTTCTCACATCTTTCCAGGACATTTGATGGGACCGTAAGTCCTCAAACCTGATCTATATTGTTACATATGCTTAGAGAGATCAGTAGGGAATAGCCCGGGAATTTATTTATTTATCACTGTTTGAGGTGATAAATTTACCAGTATTTGAGGAGAAGAAAGAGGCTGGCCTCTTGAATGTTGTTCATCAAATTGAATTTTGAAGTGTTATATGAGATTTCCAACACGAGCTGTTTTTTTTATTCTTGGAAAATGGAAACTCAGGTTACTGAAAGTCTGAAGATGGCTGGCACCCACATAAGGTACACCTTGATGCCACTGGGCTGAACCACAAAGCCCTTAATGATTTCTTAGGGTATCGGAAAGCAAGGGGGTCTTTTACATTATTAAGAAATTGAGAGTATTTTGTATTTGCATTATGCTATGTACCTGTTGCAGACTAAATTATTATAAAATTATGTAATTACAGTTTCTATGCAATATGTGAAAGTTCAACATTTTTATGACTTGACAGGATAGAATGGATGATAAAGCCAAAAAGGCCCTGCTTCCATTCCTATCTCTTCTACTGGCTCATTATTTTACAACTAGTGAATCTTTACAGTTTTCTAGGACCTAAGAAACATGGATATCTGAACTGCTGATTTTTCACCATTGCAACTGAAGTCAGTATGGTTTTTAGACACTCAGCTTCTTCTGTGAGAACCAGGTCTTCTATCTCAAGTGCACCCTGAATTTGCAGATATTAAAAAACCATAAAATTCCCTTGGCTATTCTTCACTTGAATTTCCCTTTTTGTAAAATGGAATCATATATATACATGTCCTTTAAATGGCTATGAGAACCACACATAAAAGGTATTATATGAGCCTCTACCCACCCCCACTGGAAAACAAGGGCTTTTCCACCGGATTTTGCAGAGTTTAAATAAAGTCCTGTAAGTGCTAAACTTTATTTTAAGAGCTGCATTCAACATGGTGTTGATTTTCCCAAATATATATGTGATAGGATGATACCTTCTAGAGGTGTTGACGATAGAGTAAACAATAATTAATGTCAGTATGCTCAAGATATTCTGAAAGCAACATAGTATATCAGCATCCTGGTAAAAGCTGTGGATGGGATTAATTTGACTGTAGAAATCTGCCTCTTCTAGAGAAACAGACCCTTTTTAGGTTTGCTATCATAAAGCAACAGTCTAAAAGAGGTTGGATAAATTGTATAAAATATCTCTGTTGACTAGCAGAGATACAGGTATCCAAGGAGTAGATCTTGAAAGTTAAGCAAGTACAACTGTGTGGAAATGATATTGTCCAGAGCTCTACAGAGATTGATTTGTTGGGCAATGATTAATGGGATGTAATTTAACAAGTCCAAATGTTGTTCTAAAATCACAATTCTGCACCTACGACAGAGTAACACCAGGCACACCTGTAAATTGGGAGAAATCATGGGATGTTATGGGTTGGAAGGGACCTCAAAAGATCATCTAGTCTGCCCCCCCGCCAGAGCAGGATCACCTAGAGTAGGTGACAGAGGAATGTGTTCAGGTGGGTTTTGAATGTCTCCAGAGAAAGAGACTCCTCAACCTCTCTGTGCAGTGTGTTCCTGTGCTCTGCTGCCCTCACAGTAAAAAAGTTTTTGCTTATGTTCACATGGAACTTCCTATGCTTCAGCTTGCACCAATTGTCCCTTGTACTATTGGACATCACTGAGAAGAGACTGGCTCTGTCCTCCTTGAGAGCAGCCTTGCAGAGAGGGATTTGGACGTGCGGGTCGACATCAGACTCTGTATGATCAGCAGTTGGCCCTGAGAGCCAAGGGAGCAAACTGCATCCTGGGGTGCCACAGATAATCTTTGGAGCCCTGGGTGGTGTGAGACTTTGCTCAAGAGAATACTTATCACCACACACCCCAGTGAAAATGTGTTGGAAGAGGATGCTGCCAGTTCGTAGGCAGAAGACCATCATATACAACCTTTCCATTTCCTTACTCTTTCCTTTGCTAAGTTTGCCATACCCTCTTCTTCAAAAGATGAAATTAATTAGAAGAAGAATAATTAGAAGTATATGCTGCCTACAGTTGCTCATTTATGGTGGCCCTTCTGGCTAACATGCTGTCAGTCACAGATCAGCCATCACAGCTGGGACTTCTGAAGAAGAAACCTGCTCTGTTTCCAAAATGCTAACATTTTCTTTTGTGAATCTGCCACATTATCTCACACCACGTATCATCTTATATCCTAAATTTTTGGCCCTAAAAAAAGGCCACTGTGCCATTTCACTTCATCAGAAGGTGAAAACACAGCTTATTTCCCAACACACCTGTACCTATTTGTTTGTGTGCAAGCACAGGCAAGACAAATGTAAACTATGGTACATGTGTACAGAATCAGCTTCCAAATAATGCTGTGACCTTGAAGTCTTCAGGTAACAAGTCTCCACTTGTTTGTTACTCTTGTTTTCTGGGTAAATATCATCACTGGTCACAACACCTGTGACCTCCCACAAATTCTTTAAATGAAATTGCTGACGTGCTTTGCCGTAGGGAGGAGAGGAACAGAGAGAAATAAAGAAACACGCACACACAAGAGAAGCTCCTCTGTGTTGACAAGGTTAAGAAAGTCTAGAATGGGGAATGTTAAAGAAAAGCTGATGGTTTCCTCTTTTCTTTCAAACTATTTCTCTTTCCTAGGAAAAAAAAAAATCTTCTATGTAATCAAGTTGGTAAGGATACTAGTTTATGGCATGGTACAAAAGCCTACACAGGATTAGAATATTTGTCCTCTGCCACTGCTGGCAGCTCTTCCCAACCCAAGGCTTACCTGGCATGATCCCCCGTATTCCTCCAGTGGAAGTGGTATGGCCAGAACAGCATTGTAAACTGCAGTGTTTTTAATCTACAGAAATCCATAGACTACATTTTCTTTCTTGTCAGCATTGCCAGATACCAGCCAAGACTTCAAAAATTTGTCTCTTTTTAATGTTTATATGAATTATACTAATGCTTTTTCTATTGTCTATGGGTGAAAGTGTCTTCGTCTATGTAAAATGTTGAAATTTTTAGCCTCCTTTTGTGGAGCTTGGCGTTCCCTTTATTTTGCAGATTAATGGTTTTTTTGGGCAATGTAGTCTTTGGATTTCTTTTCTTTTATTAATATTCAGACACATCCCCCCCCTCCCCCTGAGATATTAATCTTCATCAGGATGCCCTTGGTGCTGTGTCTTGGGCTGTGGTGCACACCAGGAAGGGGCTGTGAAAGCCCAAGCTAGGCAATACTAGATGATGTTGAAAAGGGTGGGTATTCTGTAAGGTACTGGGTTGTGCACTGCCTTAATCTCATTTTTCTTTTAGTTTACATTGCTTTACATTTTTTTTTTTTTATTTTATCTACTTCTAGAAAGAACTTGCCTAATTTGTACTGTTTCTTGAGGAACAATAATTTCACATGTCAGTGTCTCCCATGATAATTTCAATTGTCAGTGTCTCCCATTCTGATTTTAGACAGCAATATTATCTAGATAAATTGATAAGTTATGGCAAATATCTTGATTTACAGTTTGGTCTGAGCCACCTAATGCTGAAAGGATTTTAGCATATGTTACCTTGTTGTAAAACAAAAATGTGGTTCTAAAAAAAGCAACCCAAAACTCTACCTCTCAACAAAAGATGTGATTTTTATCAAGAGACATTCAAACTGACTTTAGTCAAGACTATTGTGATAAATACTGTGCTGCTCCCAAACTAGCTGTGGAAGAATCCCACAGGTATATCGCTGGGGTTGTTCCATGCATCCTAATTAAACTATAAGTAACCTTGAAGAACCAGAATATTCCAGGATTGGGCCACCAATCAGATCCTGGGAGTGTAGATAAAACCATAATGATCCTCAGACGTTTCATAAGGGCAGATATTTGTTTAGAAACTCCTTACAAACAGCACAACCTTTGTATTTATCAACCATTGTCCTCTATCAGGTTGTGCAGCAAGGCCAAATTGTCCTGAGAAGTCAAGCATATCCCTGGAGAAAACATGTGTCTAAGACTTTTTGTTACTTCTTCAAGTAAGTTACATCATAACAGAGTGACAACGTAGTAGTCTGGGAACAGAGAGCGAAGATTTCTGAGGGATAGTCTTCTAGTGACTTGTGAGTTACTACAGGCTTACAACACACTTTATGGACCTGTGGCACTCTGGAAAGTCTTTCCTGCATGGGTCTGAGCTGCTTTCCCTCAAAGAACACTTCTTTCTGTCTTTCCCTTGTAATAGCGTCCAGGTCACCTCAATGAATCCTAAACAGGGATTCAGATGTTTTTTGAAACACAAAACTGCAGTGTGTGATTCCCTGTGCATTTCTAGGAACTCCCAGCTGAAGGTCCTTGAAATCAAACTTTCCTTCCCTTCAGTAGACCATTAGTCTAAACCTTCTTTTGGGTGTGATACAGGACACAGACCATCTGTAGGTTGTTGTCCTTCACAGAATAGCACAATAGAACAAATTAGGGCAAAACCATTTTGAATCCACTGGCACAGCAAATCTTCAGCGGTCTCACAGGGCAGAAAAGTCAGGAACAAGTGTGCAGTGATGGGCAGTACACATGCAGGCCTGAGTGCCCAGACTTACTGTGAGGGCTCTTTTCCTCACTGGTCCTAAAGGAAGGCAGTGCAGACACAGCAGAACAAGGACTCACTGCCTACTCCTCCAGCATGTTTTACAGGAAGATATTGAAAGTGGTTGCCTTTGCTGTCATTGACTTAGCATGGATTCCCACCACTTCTGAGGCACAGCTTGCAGAGATGTTTTGCAGGAATAGGAAGAGATACAGATGCATGTGAGTGGATGCTTCCTGAGTAGGCACTTCTCTCTACATGTTTTCATCCATGGCATGTGTTTCAGTAGCGTGAAAATTAATTTATTTGGCTCAACTTCTGGACTCTGTGTGTTATTTATTTGCTTATATTTATTTTCATCTTCCATATTATTAATGTACTTTGACCTCATTAACAAATGCTCAGACCTTCAGAGGCACTACTGGTATGTCGATTTTTTTCTCTGCAATTTTAGTCTGTTTTCCTAAGCTGCTGCTCCAGGAAACATGCCACGTGTCCAGACATGGCTCATACTGGTATTTTCTACATGTAAACTAAAACAGAACTGTTTCAGTGAAACCCTTCCTTATAATAAGGAAATAAGACTTCTGTCTTATTGTATTTTAAAATAAAAGTTTATAATGTATTATTTTCACATGGGCAAGACTTCTCCCAGGTTTCTCATGTACCTCTGGAAGCAGATTCTTTCCTGGCAATGTCCCTCTCAGACCTTTGGTCATTATCCTCCAATGTCACCCAGCTAACTACCACCACAGGCTGGAAATCACTCATGAATCATGACTTCTGCGAGCCTCTAGGACCTCAGATCTTCTCTGACCTTAAGCACTCTCTTCAATGCCATTAAATAAATTAAATGTTTAAATTACCTTTATTAGCTTTAATTGTATAATTATAGAGTCAACGAGAAATAAATCTATAAAGGGGAAACTCTAATCTGAAAAAGGACTTGCCCTCACTTCGAAGTGGATGAACTTGCCAGTGGAAATGATAGAGACTGTAACCTCTGTAGGAAAGCCAGCCAGTTTCAAGCTTTCCTTTGATATAGTCATGTAATAGAAACAATACCAGATTATGTAGCCAAGGGCAAACGACATCATGTTATTTCAGTGTTTTACAATCATATCCAGGAGAAAACAGGCATTTTCCAGTTCTGTGTTGGGAGGGGAAGATAGCGCAAGACTTCCTCTGAGGCACATGTAGAGTGCAGGAAGAGGTCAGGGGAGGTGAACAATGAATTGGAAAATTTTAATAGTACTAAAAATCTCTTAAAATAGATCTGAACTGTTTTCAATGTGTACAGTGTAATTATAAGCTTAATTTAATGTAATTATATTTAATTAAGTTTAATTAACTTTGCTTTAACTATGCCCTTTCACAATGCCAACAGCACTGTCCCCATGAATAAAGGCAGTTGGGAAGATGAGGTTCTCCAGTTTCATAGAACCTTGACATCCAATTTTAGGAGACTGAATGTGGGCTTAAGACTAAACCTGTCTCCCTGTGTGTAGGGCTCGATGTGGAGGCGCACCCCAGGCAATGTCAGGGAAATTGTGCATCAGCAAAGGCAACTTGCAGGGGGTAACAGGAGCTCAATCCTTTGCCTTTGTAATTTCTCCTCTGCAGCTCAAGACCACCTTGCAAGATGATAGGAGCTCTCAAGCTCTCAGACCCCTGTGTTTCCAGGCAGACTGCAGAACAGAGGAGCAAGTGGGCAAGAGTGACATGCCTTGTGAGACCCAGTGTTGATACCTCTGTATTTTCCAAAGGGTATTTGTCTTCAGTATTCTCCTATTATGCTAGGGACTTACTGCAGCTGGCATCCATGTCTGAGTGGTTAATAAAGTTGATTTACACTGTTTATTTCTGTCAGGAGTCCATCAGGCATATTTTATTTTACCTCTGGTGAGTCCCTGATTTGTTACTCTGAAGTCTGCTTCCCCAGACTCATCGATTCCACAAAAAGAAAAACATCATTACAACATACAGCCAAACTAGCCATTCACAGAGGAAAGAAGTGTAGTATTAGAACCTGCAAACAGTTAACTCTGGGTTTTTTTTTTTTTGGCATTGCCCTATCATAAGTAAAATATACATAGAAGGTATGTATAAGGTGTGACTCATGCTGATTACAGAGATTTTGATTGTGAGGTGCTTGGTTTGCCAGTCATTTTAATTAAACATTGTGATAAGAAGGTAAAAGGGCCTCTTTCCCTTCTCTATGAAGCCTTTTCACCATTAGTTAAAATTTGTTATGAAAGGATTTCCTTTTCCCCCTTAGCTCTACTGCAGGTTTTTGCTGAGGATGCACTCCAGGAAGAGTGGACAAAAGACCCCATCACAAAGAAATAAGGGAGAAAAGTTTCTTCTCGTACTTGCAAAGGTGGGAATCACAGTTGCCAAGACATCCTGTACCAAAGGGGAGAAGAAACTGTCATCTCCCTGCACCCAGCAGCTCCTAGGAATGAGGATCACACTTTTATAAAGACAAACTGTCGTTGCATCACATATACTGAAAAACAAATTGCAGGGAAGCTGGGCTATGAATTGATTCTCATTGATTAAATTCTCATCTCAGTGTGCTGGAATAGTGAGGAAGATCCAAAGGATCCTGTTGTGTGACAGGGCTACATAAATCCAAGGATTTATGTCAGCACTTTATAGAGCACCTTGGAATTATCCAGTATTGGGCTTTCTATCTGAATATAAAATTGGGACTGATTTTCAAAGGAAACAATATTTAAAGCCTCAAAGAAGACTCAAAATCAGTGGCTGCCATTACTCTTACGACAGTCTACCCAGTGTCCAGGGTGATATTTTTGGCAAATACAATTAAAAATGTAATAGAAAGAATTTTAAAAAGTTACTTTAGATCTCACAAGTGAAAAACTAGAAAATTTTCCACATGGTTTAAATTACCTATATGCAAAGGTCATCTATGTTTTTGAGATACTGGAGAGAGGTATACGGGACCTCACCCAAATAATACCTTTCCGTGTAAATTTGACTACCCTGTCCGTGGAGCTCACAGTCTCTTGACTTGAGACCATCAGCCAGGCATCCAAAATAAACCATATGCATATCCAAAGCCCACAACAAAGAAAGCTGCAGAAACCTTCAAGTGAGCTCTGATGGAAGCATCTGAATCCATACAACACACCATAAAGCCCTATCACTTTAGGGCCAGAAGAATGTAGCCCCTCAGCACAGGAGGCTGAGCAGCGCTGTGCCTCCGTGCAACTTCTCACATCACCTATGGCATCATTCCTCATGGAAGTCCCTTATCTCAAATAGAGCAAAGCTGAGTTGCAAAACCTAAGTTGGATTTTTAATTTTTTTTTAATAAAAGGTTGTATTTTTTATAGTTTACTAGCTTCTGGGAGTTGGAAAATACTGATACACATCTACATCCGCAAGACTTTGTCAGAGCTTTAGCCAGTGCTGCCCCTCATGTGACGATAGATACTCACCATCTACCCCTGGATTTCACTGGACAGTTCTTTTGTGCTGGGATGCCAACAAGCAAGCTTGACAATGTTCAACCTGCTAATGGATGAGTTATTGCCTATCATACTGATCAATATTAGATGTCACTTTTTTGTTGTCCATGGTAGAATGAATGTTTTATCTAGATTGTGTGCTTCCTGAAGACCCTATGTTTCTGCTTTTATACAGCTCCTTACTCACTGGAATCCCAGGTTGATTTTTGTATGAGGACATTGCAAGAAGTACAGATGTTGCATTATTACAAGGAATGAGTATCAATAATAACAATATTGAAAATGAAAAATAACTGAAATCAGAATGAAAACTATATTCTAGAAAGCTGAAGGAGTGAATGATAACATGGTGGAGCTGACTAAATCTAACGAAAAGCAGATGATTAAATTGTATTTTTAGCAAGCTAAGGGCACATTTATCATGGTTGTTTTTGAGGATAGTTTATTACCTTCTGTAGGAGCTGGGAGATACTGATGTATGTCAATACCAGCAAGACTTCTTTGAAAAAAAACTGATTTTATTTTTTATGGAGAAAAATACTGATTTCGTTTCATTTTTAAAAAAAACCCCAACAAACCAACAAACACAATCCCTGAACATTTAATGTTCTAAAAAGATACAGGAAAAAGACAGCAATGCTGTCATTGACCTTTCACAGATTCAAAAGCTCTGTGACATACCTAGCTTCTCAAGAAAATGTGAGTCTCTCATGAACTATGAATACTTTCTTATTTAAAAAAGGATAGACCTGGAAGAATTCCATCAGCATTGTGTCTTACACAATTAGCCATGTATCGGTTATTGGCAGTCAGAATATGGATCTTTGCCACACATTTCCATGTTTTGTGGTGGTGAAAGCATTAGTGAAGAGAAGGCATGCTTTTGTTCTGGCAAAATTACTTGACACATTTTTTTGTGTGTGTTTGTGTGGAAAATAACATACTTTTTGTGTGTTGACTGTTTTGAGTTCTGTTGCAAGCAGAACAGTTTGCAGTCTTGGAAAGGTTCAGTGTATAAGTTAAAGTCACTTCAGAACAGCTCTAACTTGCATGATTGCTCAGTTAACCGACTACCAAAGGCCTTCCTGGTGCTGGCAGCTTCTCAGAAGATGGATTTTCCAACTCAAATTGGATTTTCTTGAATTAGTTTACTAATGAAATAAAAAATGAATCACGGATTTAATAAGAAATTAAAAACCTGGGTTTTTTTTCAAAAAATATATATAAAATGAAAGATGCTTTTAGTTTTAATAAATTTAAAAGTCACAAGAACTGTGTTCTTATGAGAAGGCTTAAATTCTAATCTAAAAACTCCCCACACCTGATAACCCAAATATATCTAGTTTGGACTTGTCACCAGTATGCTCCATTACTGCTCAGCTGTTCACAAGGGTCTTAGTACCTCTCTGGCCTTAGTACATCTTCCATGGTACCTAACATCTTGGGGGTTCCCATGATACATTGCCTTTATTTGCTTGGAAGAGAGCTCCCAAATGCATCCCATACCATGTGAGGATGAGTTTATAATGGGAACCACAATCAGGAAACTCCCCTATAGCACAGCATAACTTTAACCCCAGCCAGTAATTATGCACTACACAACCACTCACTCAGATGTCTACCCCTCAGGCAAGGGAGGAGAATGGAAAAACACTTGTGCGTTGAGATAAAGACAGTTTAATTAGATAATAAAGGGAGACAACAACAGCAACAACAGCAACAAAATAATAAACAAGTGATACACAAATGCAATTGCTCACCACATGTGGAGAGAAAAATATCCCAACATGATGTCCAGTCTATTTCTGAGCAGTGATTCCACCTCCTAGTTAGCTTCTCCTGTTATCTATGGAGCATGTCATTCTGTGGTATGGAAAATCCCTGTGGCCAGCCTGGGTCAGCTGTCCTGGCTGTGCTCTCCCCACTTCTGCACCTGGCAGGGGGTGAGAAACTGAAAAGCCCTTGACTTAGTGTAAACACTACAACTACCTAGCAACAACAAACCATCAACATGTTATCAACATCATTCTCATACTAAATCGACAATACAGCACTATACCAGCTACTGGGGAAAAAACCCTAATCCTGTCTCATCTGAAACCAGGACACTGCTGTTTTCAGTTGGACTAATTTGGGTTTCTGAACAAAGACTTATCTTCTGTTTTTCACCAGAATTGAGATACTGACCTGCTCTAGCAAGCAAATATCTTTTGCTTAACTATCAGAAATGGATGTCTTATTTCTAAAAATAACATACTGATTGTTGCCAAGTGGATCAGCCTAACTTCTGGCTTCTACATCTTTTTTTTGTGTGTTTTTTTTGTTTGTTTTTTATGGTATCCTTTGTTTAACAGCAATGTATAACAATTTCCTTCACATCTTTCATTTGCCACACAGTATTTCTAGATCATTTTATAAATATTTTTTATCCTTTTCTTGGGGATGCTTAAATACACAGTTTAATACCTAAAAATACAGAACATGTCCATTTTCTTTTGCTCTTATTCCTATCTTAATACTTCCTTCATAATGCTGGACAGATTACATTGCATGAATTTGCTATGAACAAGAAAGATGGTTATGGAGGTACTAGAGGAAGGGAAAAGGAGAGTGTGAGGAAGAACAGTGTCAAATCCATCAAGCGTAGTTGTAGGGCAGATGGGAAGTTTGAAGACACAAGGAATAGCTTTGCAAGAGTCCAGGTTTCTGTGGGAAGGACAAAAGTAAAGGAGAACTTGTTTGCAGCATGGAGGGAGTTCTATGAACAGAAAAAGGATGGAGATAGGGGGTTTCCATGGACAAGCAATAGATCACCTGAGGTAACAAAACAGGAGAGCACAGCTTAGTGTATGAATGAGTGGCTGTGTGAGAAGTCCATAAGGGAAAGTCAAAGGAAGAGGAAAATGTGATAGGATACTGAGGACAGTAAAACAGATTGACAATGTACACATTTCAAAAGTCTTCTAGGAAAACCACCTTGATTTGCCCTTTTTCCCTTTCCCAACACACTCAAAATTGCATATTGCCAGTTTTAAACCTGGGAAAATTTGGCTGGCTGACAAAAAGCTGCTGGAGGATCTTTGACAGAGACAATATTAATTCTGGTTAATAGCTGCTGCTGCAAAAGTGCACCATGCAACCAACCGAAAATTCAAATCAGTCTCCAAAAAGCAACCTTCCCTTTTCAAAAAGGAACACCTGAACAGGTTATGACTTCTGTCGTCATATCCTCTACGCATATAAAGCAGTCCATAAAAATGCTTATAAAAAGAATTCTTTCTAATGAATCTTCTGAAGAAATAATGAGAAAAATGTAGAAGTTGTGAGTGATTTTGGATACATTCATTTTGGAGTTCTCAATGGAAGAGAGCTTATAAAGAGATGAAGTTGAAAAGAATTATCGCCACTCATGTCCTCTTCACAAACCAGTCAGGAAGATTTAGAAATTTGAGGCTAGCTATCTAAAATTTGAATAATTTTACAATCACAGAGTCACAGAAATGTAGGGGTTGGAAGAGACCTCAAGAGATCATCGGGTCCAACCCCCTTGCCAAAGCAGGCTCCCTAGGACAGATCCCACAGATAGGCATCCAGATGGGTCTTGAATATTGCCAGAGAAGGAGACTCCACCACCTCCCTGGGCAACCTGTCCCAGTGTTCTGTCACCCTCACTGTGAAAAAGGTCTTCTGCATATTGGTGCAGAACTTCCTGTGCTCCAACTTGAGGCCATTGCCCCTTGTTCTGTCCCCACAGACCACTGAAAAGAGGCTGGCCATTTCCCACTGTGTCCCACACTTGAGATATTTACAAACATTAATAAGATCCCCTCTCAGTCTTCTTTTCTCAAGGCTGAACAGCCCCAGCTCACTGAGCCTTTCCTCGTAGGGGAGATGCTCCAGGCCCTTAATCATCTTCGTAGCCCTTCTCTGGACTCTCTCCAGGAGATCCCTGTCTTTTTTATACCAGGGAGCCCAGAACTGGACACACTACTCCAGGTGGGGCCTGACCAGGGCAGAGTAGAGGGGGAGGATCACCTCCTTCGACCTGCTGGCCACACTCTTCCTGATGCATCCCAGGATCCCATTGGCTCTCTTAGCCACCAGGGCACACTGCTGGCTCATAGCCAACCTGTCATCAACCAGGACCCCCAGGTCCTTCTCCACAGAGCAATTCTCCAGCAGGTCATCCCCCAGCCTGTACTGATACTGACAGTTATTCCTCCCCAGGTGCAAGACTTTACACTTGCTTTTATTAAACCTCATCTGGTTTCTCCCTGCCCAGCTTTCCAGCCTGTCCAGGTCTCGCTGGATGGCAGCGCAGTGTTCCTGCATGTCAGCCACCCCTCCCAGCTTTGTATCATCAGGTACTTGCTGAGGGTGGATGCTATTCCCTCATCAAGGTCGTTGATGAAGACGTTAAACAGGACTGGACCCAACACCAAGCCCTGGGGAACACTGCTAGTCACAGATCTCCAGTCAGACTCTGCTCCACTGATCACCACCTAATCTCTATCCACTTCTGAAAATCCTGGCCAAAGTGTTTGACAATGTTATTGACAAAGCCACAATATTTTACCCATGGTTAACATGACAACATATACTAAGAAAAAAACCTTTAAATGCAGTAAGTTGTCACTGCAATTTTTTTCCCTATGGAGAAGCAACCCCCTCACACTCCCAAGCCCACAACCTCACAATCTGGAAGACTTTTTCTACATCTTCTCCAGAACACCCTCTATTTTGTAGTATTTCAAGAATCTAGGTTATTGTTTTGGCAACATTTATTTTCTCATCAAAGAATGGACCTGTCTGTGAATAGAAAAAGGGAGGAAGGAAGTGCCTTTGTGCTATAAGCCTTCACAGGATTGTACCGTATCATATCTATATGGTATAGGCTCCAAGGTTGTTGTGTGAGGTGACCATCCCTGCCTCTGCCTAAGTTTTCTGGGAGAGCTGAAAGGGTATAAATTGAAAATTAAGAGAACACAGTGATGAGGGGCCTTGCAAAATCCTAAAACCCTCAGTCACAAAATAAACACAAGCTGAATTATCTCTCTCTGTATTGAACCTTTGTTAGAGATGTCATCCAGGAATAAGTCAAGGAGAGGCTATCTCAAGTGAGACTACTTGCAGTGGTTGGGATAAATGCAGACATTAGTATTTCTCCTGTTGCTACTAACTCACAGCAGTAAGTGTCACAAAAGCGTGCTACTTTATCGGCCGAGTCTTTTGAATATGGACATGAAGACACACTTGCACATGTGCATGGAAACCATCAACATTGCTGATGGGAAATGGATCCGCTGCAGTAGCATCGGTGGCATACGCAAATGCTTCATTTTTAAAGAGGAGGAAGCAGGAGGAGAAGGCAGTCTGTGTGTAATCAACATTGGTCAGTAATGACCACTAGTCAAACTTTTGCATTGCAGGAAGATACGGTAAATGCCACTCGGGTAGTGTAAATGACAGTCCATCATTTCAAAACATGAATGACATAAGTTACAGATAGACAAAACCAGGAGGCCAGAGATGAAGGGAGGAACATTTCTGAATTTAGTTTACTGATACAGTTTGCTGCAGTATTTTTATATCTTTGATAGGGAAAATGCAGAGCAGAGTGAGGAGGGAGTTTTGTATACATAGTACTTATCTGTTTCACTGTTACTACTTTTCTTAATTGATTTAAAAAAATTGTTTGACTTATGCTTTAACAGAAAATATGACAATTAATCTATGTGGTTCACAGACTGAAAGTAAGAAGCAAAGATACTATTGTTATTTACAGTGCAAAGATTGTCCTGGCTACTGATTTAGGAGAATAGACCTGTCTTTGAAGAGGAATGATAAGGGAAGTGTCCTTGACTTAGAAGACTTTTTAGTTCAAATAATAAAGAGGAACTATCAATGCAAAGAAAAATACCAATGCAAAAAAAATATCATGCATAAAATCAAGTGGGTGAAGACAGTCTGAAATGAGAATTTTCAGAAATATTTGTGGCTAGATTTGACAACTGTTAGGATATGAAGAAACCTGTATTTGCTATAGAGCAAGAAAGTAGACTACCTGATTCTTCTTGAAGCTAATATCTAAATATTTATGAAGATGTAGTCAAGGGTCTGTGAAAATATAATAGGGTAATGGAACTCATTTGGGTGGCTTTGGCAAAAAGATTGTTCATTAATGTTATTGATGTACACTGGAAGACATCTGATGTGAAGTTCATAATTGAAATGTTACAAACACTTCAGCATATGGATCCTTCACATTCACTTAATTACCAGTTTAGTAATAATTTTATGTAATGAGGAATTATTAATAATACGTGAAATACTAAATTGACGTAATCACCAAAAACCGTAATATGACATCTACTGTGCAAAGGACGTTATAATTCCAGGTGTCTTTGTTACATTTTAAACAAGGAATATAACTGGCCAAATTCATCTTTCAAAACTATTGACTCTATAAAGTTTTAATAATTTTTTATATAATTGTGTTTAAAGGTAAGGCTATTAATCAGATGTTCTTTTTCCTCATTCTTAATATCCCTTATTAGCATCCAGTTATGACAAAAAGCTTGACAAATGATCATTAACAAACTGCCTTACAGTTTTGTGGCACAAGTCCCGCTGTGAAATAAATCTCTATATGCTGTTTCTTTGATTATGTAGGCAGACACCAATATCCTGTTCAGATAGGTGAGAAAAGGGGACCAAATTTGTCTCTTTCACTGTTGCAGTTTAATCATTCTGGAAGATTGTGATATTGGGACAAGAGATCTTTTATCTCCAGCACACCAATAAAAATCTTCCCTAAGTTTGCAATTACTGAAAGTCAATAGCCTATTGGTATGAGAAATGTACTCTTCGAGGACAAATGTCCACAACACAGTTATCACCCCTATTGCCACACAGAACAGATTGAGCAGGCACGGAGAATGTCAGGCACCTCCCCAGGTAATCCTCGTCACGGCAGGATCGGCGCACACTGATGCGTGGACCAGTGAAGTGTGCAAGGCCGCTCATTCTCTGGGAGCCGTGTCTAGTCTATGACTTCATTTTCCTGAGTCATTATTCTGACACATCTCATGGGCAATATCTTCAGTGAGAGAAAAGAGCCAATATGAGTTCTTACCTATACTGGTATAAATCAAGAGAAACCCTACAGAAGCCAGGCTTTCTATACAAAATCATAAAAGCAAGAGGTAAACCGAAGCTATTAATGAACAGCAAAATAGAAAGCAAAGCCTTCAATTCTGTTTTGCTTCACTTCAGATTTAAGTGAGAGACATGGGAATTGAAGTCCTCGAGTTCACCTGTTCTGGGAGCTGGAGTTGTGAGACTTACATTTAGGCATATAAAATACATTGCATGGCATAGGCCCAATTAAAAAAATTCATGTAATGGAGTGACCTTATCCAGAATTACTACATATGCTTTTATGGAACTTCCTTTATCATAAAGCTAACATCTGCAATGAACTCCTGGTTAAATCAAAAGGATGAAGATCAGTATATTTACTGGATGAAGACACTTTCCAAACATCATTAAAAGACACAAGATGACAAGCATGAAAATGTAAATTAGAGGTCAATTTTGTTTCAGTTTTATGTAGACCCTGCTCTCAAAAATTAATAATCCTCTGATAAAGGAGATCCTGCTTAGTACCTAAGGAATGGATCATTTCAGTTGTTACTCTGAATGATCAGAGCACCTTCACAGGGCAACAGTTATATACAGAAAGTCTCAGGACTGGAATTTATTCATTATTTCATGCTTACTTGAACATATTTTAATCAAATATCATAAAATAGGAGGTTTAGTACTTTCATTACCTTCTAAAATACTAAACGTTTGGATCTGAATACTTGCTTTCTCCTTGGAAGAGCCTATCTAGGAATTACATAAAATATACTGAACAGCAAGTGGGACACAGCCCTCTGAGAGACCATGCATATATGGCTCCTACAGGAGATAAAATAAACTATTTGTACCTCACACTATAACAAAGTGAAGAATTTTTCAGGCTATGGAAAAAGTCTGTGCTGTTTGGGTGATACAATTTCAATGCTAGTACATATGCTATGATTTGATGAATTGCGATAATTACTATGTGCATTGTACTCTTCCCTTCTTGTTTTCACATTTGCAGATTTTTTTCTGTGAGGCTTACTAATGGTTTGTGTTTTAACCAATTTAATACCTCTTAAAGTATTTAGAAGCATTTGTTTATATAAGGAAATTGCTGTTGAACAGGCAAAAAGGATCTATTTTAATATTTTAGAAATCAGCAAAATAGTACTGAAGAAAAAACAAAGCATTACATATTCTGAGAAATGGTACAACAGAGTATCTTATTTCTTGTAAAACATATTAAGCAATAACAATCATTTTAGGCAAATGTTTATTTTAGATTTGATCGCTAAGCAAGAGAAAGTTTCATTCATCTTCATTTTTTGCATTTTTAAGTCCACATAATTTAGTTCACACTGGAGCACAGAGCTGAATGTTAATAATTTTCTTTGTGAATTGTATTATGTGAAAGACCAAGTATTTTTCTCTGTCTCTCTTTCTTTTTTTCTTCTTCTTTTTTTTTTTGGTTTGTTTTACTACTTCTTTTGGCTCTGCTTATAGCCAGGGGAGCTCGATATGCAGGAAGATGAGAGGTCCCTCATCTTACCGTCTACCTCAAAAGCTGCAGTAGGAGTTGGCAATAACGTTACTTCTCCCCTTATGAAAGAGGATGGGAGGACTTGGAAAAAAAGTGAAAGAGTAAAAGGAAGCAAGTGGCAACCTGGAAAGGGGAGAAATTCTGAAAATTCTTTTTCAGATACGGTTTGATTCCCGGTAGTCCAGGATTATGAGTAATATCACTTATTTTGTGCAGCTCTTCTCCTTTCTAAATTCTCTGTTCTTAGGTGTAAGATCTGTATTCTAGTCGAAATCAGAGGATGATACTCTTTCTTACAGTAAATAGTCCCTCAAACTCTAAGGAATCCCACTGAAATAAGACACCAACCTGTACTGAGTTATGACACCACAATCCAGCAAATTTCCCCTTTTATCTTAAATGCAGTTCTATAGAATATAGTAAGGAAGTGCACAAAGTAAAAATATGCACAATGAAAACTGTAATTAAATGGTGTACATTTCACCCAGCTCTAAGATGATAGAAGTGTGAAGGTAAGCACAATTTTCTAAAAGTGTAACCTATAATAACTACAGCAGAAAATATAAACCAGCAAGAATTAGTGATTAGATATCCAGTCCTGAGGGCACCAAGCAATCTCAAATTTTATTTAAGTCCATGGGAGCCCTAGGTGCTTGAATCTCTATGAAGCATGCCCTAGGTGACAAGGTAAGAATTTCATCTCGTAAGAAACCAGAAACAATGAATATTATCCTTACAGAAATAACAGTGACACTGGGAGGTTTTTTATATTAGAGCTGAGTGAACATTTTATTTGCTGAAAATTATTCTGCAGATGTTACCTTTATTTCTCTTTGCAAACCACCCACAAGGAGATAGTAACATTGTAAAATTCTCAGAAGTACTTCTTATTCAAAATTAGTCACACACTTCTCGAGTGAATTTTCTCTTCAAAATCTGCTTTCGGTGAATATTTGAGCTTGCATTCACTTTTTCATGAGTTATTCATACTAATAAAGCTTGAGCACTCAAGTGTTCCTGGAAAGCAAATGTGAAAGCATTGAAAACATGGTCTAATTGAAATCCACTTTCCACTTTGAGATATATTCGCGGAACATTTTTCCTACTATTCACTTCGCTTTAGTTGACATTATGGGCTAAAATCTCACTGATGTGCACTAAAGAGAGACGTCACAGCAGAACCCTCTTCAATAATGCAGGTGCAATATTCCTGGAACTGGCAGGTCTCTTGAACAGGCCTGATTTAACTTGCTCTGTCCTTTTATTTCTTGCAGAGGGCAGCCTTTAAAGTAGACTTGAATGGCTAAGCGAACTCTTCTTAGTGTTTCAGCCACATATCAAAATATAAGAGCCCGTGCTGTACCTTGCTCTAAGCTCCCCTTCAGAGCTAATCAATAAAGTTATTCATCTAGCTTCTTTCATAATTACCAGTGATCAGCTTATTGCTGGTGTAAGATAGGCTTCTTCAGAACATATATTTGTTGTTGACGTGAGAGGTCACCATACAAGCAGTGACCAGTGGTGTAACTTTTTTTAATATTTATACAATAGAGGTAGAGATAGAGATGATAGAGAGAGAGAGAGATATAAAGCTATTGCCTCTGAAACATCTTACTCTTTGGAAAACAACAAAAGTGGTAAATCTACCCAACCTTCTCATAGACACTCAACTCAGACACGTTTCAGTGCATCAAGAACCTCATCCTCTGTCAGATGCTGAGGTCTAGAGAGCAATCGGAGTCTCCAGAGGGCGATTCTGATCTTAGGTGGCCAGAAGTACTTTTCCGGATATGCCAGTCTTTCTCAATCAAGGAGAAGGAGGCCCTGTGGTGATAAAACACCCAATGAAAAAGTGTCTGTGCTGGGAGGTACAAATTCAGACCCTGGTGTCTCCAGTGTGAGACTCGTAAGAATTTCCACAGTTATGCTACCAAACTCTTGTAAAATCATCAGCTACGTTGTATCCCGCTTGAGATGTAGAAGAGTCTAGTGAGAATCACTCTTTCATGCCAACAATTCCCTGCTACTTTGATTGCCTTTTAAGCTCATCTCCTCTTATTTACTCATTCATTACAGACTGTTAAGCAAGGCACTGAGAGGAATAGGAGGCTCCTACAGAACCCTCAGAGGAAGAAAACTTCAAAAAAGTCTGTTACAAGTTGTGCTTGTATCTCTTAGTTTGAACTCTGCATTGCTCATGTCCCAAAGCTTATTGTCAGGGGTTTCTTTTTTTTTTCTCATGAGATTTCTCCTGAAACCTGGTGAACATAATCCTTTTATTACTTCACGTGTGGCCCCTCTGGGTCACTTCTTAGCCACTTAAATGAGTGTTCTTACGTCTCTCCAGATTTGTACTACACACAAAATAAAGCACACAACTGGTATGAAACAAAAAATAATTTTATTATAGTCTTTGACATAATTTATATAACCTATACATACAAATTGGAAACTCATGCTATATACCCTTACTGTTGTACAACTTTATGGGTACCAAAACCTTTTTATTGGTACATACTTGCTATCACTTCAAATGTATCCATTGGCTGCATGCAGAAAATAAAAAAGCTTCACTGGAATAATTCTTCCTTCAATACAATGTATCTCATTGCAAAGAATTTTCTTCAACAAGGCTGTGAGACATGAAATTGTCTCTCTGGCTGGGTTTTTTTTTTTTTTTCTCTTGGTTTCTAACTACTCAGTGCTTAAAAACAGTTTTCTGCATACTAAATTGTGGCACCCGGTCATTTTCATATAGTTAAAATAAAGCACTACAGCTTGGATTTTAGGTCCAACGGTCACACCATAAGAATACAATTCATTCACTAATTAAATGCCCACTACCTCCATCACTAGTGCCTGCCAACTCCAAATTTATATTGCGAAGAACTTTCATTTTATATGATGCATAGAAAAGAAGAAGAAGGGGGGGAAGACCAAGAATATTAATATATAAGAAATTACTTCCTTAAGGTCAGGAGCACCTCAAACCGTACCACAGAGAGAAACACTAGAAATTGAAAGGAAACTCTTAGATTTGTAATAATACCGTAATTATATAAATAATAGCTCTGACTTTATCTATATATTACAAATAGCTGGTTGACATGCCTTTGATGCTACTCTGCTACTCCTGGTTTATTGCCCTATTGGATGGGGGCAGAAAGGCATGTCATTTTTATGTGGCTTATTGTCAAAGCGTTCATAAAGCTAGATTAGGCTGCGTTCTCATTATGCTTGCTCCTCCCTTGCAGCAGAGCCACACACTATTGTTCCTAGACATAAGTATGAAAATTAATATGAATATTTATTTTAAGACCAACTTGCAGCAGTTTCCCACCAGCTCTGCTATCTCCACATATTCATGCACATACCTTATTTAGTTAAATTTTTAGAGGCTGGTTTTATATTTTCAGTTGTTTGGTAGACTTAGGATATGTAACAATGGATAACCGCGCAATACATTAAATACTTATGGGTATGTTGTGCCTTCTGTTATAATATAAAATCCATCTATTCTGGTTGATGGGTTTTAACCTCACACAGAATACTTTAAACTCCATTTGGACTTGTGCCTACAATCACCTTAGCAAAGTCTCTTAAGTAACTGCGCACAGCCTAATTAGTATGCATTATCAATTAACAAACTTAATAGCCGGCAGATTGATTAGATCCTCTGTTGCAGGGGCAGAGCTGAAGCGAAACAGAATGAAAAATCATTGCACGCATACACTGCTGCTTTGTTATTTTCTCAGATCCCCTCCTCCTCCTCCACATTCCTTTAATTAATGCATACATATGGTTCTGAATATCTTGTAAACTAGAGCTTGCTCTAACTCTTTAATAAAACTCACTTGTAGATGAGAGAGCCATAGTCCATGCCTTATTTATTTCTGGCTGAAAATATGAACCATTTGTTTTCACCCAGGTCTTTCCCCTCTAAATGGTGCAAGTTTTAGAGATCTGCTGCTTCTAAGCCGCTTGTTTTCACAGTGACTGATAGGGAAAAACAGGTAAGTTGGAGCTGTGTGTGCTGCTTCAGATAACTCATAGCTGAGAAGATGGTTCTGGATCATATGGATGGTATGTTGACACATACCACAAGGTGGATTCCACTATTGTTTTTTTTTTTAAAAAAAAAGGAATAGAACAAAACATGCTGTCATTTTATATATTCTGTTGTATTGATGAGCTAGAAAATAAGAATATATGTAGGAATCCCATCCTATTTGGAAAGTAGTGATGTAACTAAAAAGTTTGCAGTAAATTTTAGATTAAATGCTTACGTTGGACAGGATTTCCTTCTTTAAGAACAATTTGATGCAAAACCATCAGAGACAACTGAAAACAACACTGAAGTCTATCAGTTGCTGACTTTCAGTGCTGGCAAGGGCTATCCTTGGGCAAAGCCAATTAGCCTTTATACACTGGGAGAGAAAGTGGTGCTTACCATGGTGATGTGAGCAGTCGCAGCAAGTTGCGGAGTTAATAACTATTTAGCATTTATATAGCATTTACATATGCAAATCACTGAAGAAATATTAGCTAATTAATTCACACAACAGAATGGTGGGGCAGGTCCTGTAAAAATATCCATAATTGTTGATACGGTTAAATCTGATAAAGGTGGAAAATGGCTTTCCCAAATGCATAAAATATGCTATTGTCAAGACATAGATCAGCGCTCAGCACCCCAATTCACATGTCTGCATCCCTTAATGAGGGTGTACTGCCCCAGTTGTTACCATTTACATAACCACAGAATCACACAACCCAATGGCTGAGGTTGGAAGGGACCTCTGAGGTCCAAGCTCCTTTTTCAGGTGACATCAGTTACCTGGAAGGAGAGTAGTATTATCAAAATATCTTGAAGAATGATGACTCCTCTGAGCCATCATAACTGAAGAAGCTGATAGTTATAGCCTCATCTTCACAGAAAGGCAATGAAGGACTGAATTTCCTAGTTGTGAAAATGGCAACCATTGTGGATGGTGTGCCAAACTGTGTTTTTCTTCCCCAAATGAGAAGTTAAGCATGCTGCTACAAACTCTGCAAGACAGTGCTAGTACCTTGCCAAGAGAAAAAATGGTGCTTATCACTGGATTGAGATGCCCCTCTACTCCCAAGAAAGCAGGAGCTCACAGACCTTGTTGAATTCATGCCTTACTCAGATTTTGGCCCTTCGAGTTTATTGTAGTTATTATTTTTTGCATGGCTGGGTTCTGGTGGAGGAGGAGGGTCTGCAGGGGTGGCTTCTGTAAGAAGCAGCTAGAAGCTCTCTGCAGGTTCGAGAGAGCAAACACCAGCCGGCTCAAGGCCAGAGTTGTTGCTGACCAAGGCCAAGCCCATCAGCGATGGTCACAGCGCCTCTGGGAATCACATTTAGGAGAAAAAAAACCCACAAGCAGCTGCTTTTTGCCACCAGAGAAGGGAGTGAGATGATATAAGAAACTGTGCAGACACCAACATCAGTGAAGAAGGTGGGGGGATGAGGTGTTTCAGGCACTAAAGAGAAAGACATCCCTGCAGCCCATGGAGAAGACCACGTGAAGCAGGCTGTCCCCCCATAGTCCATGGATGATGATGAGGAACAGAGATCCCACCTACAGCCTGTGGAGGACCCCACGCCAGAGCAGGTGAAGACCCCTGAAGGACACTGTGACTCCATGGGAAGCCCACATTGGAGCAAGCTCCTGGCAGTGAAACCTGCAGCCCATAGAGAGACCAACCCATGCCAGAGCAGGTGCTGGGGGGACTTGTGACTCTGTGGGGGACCCAGCTGGAGCAGACTGGGCTGAAGGTCCGCACCCCATGGAAAGGAGCCATGTTGGGGCAGTTGGTGAGAAGCTGAAGCCGTAACAGAAAGGAGTCATGGAGAAGTTCATGAAGGACGGTCTCCCATGGGTGGGACCCCACGCTGGAGCAGGGGAAGAGTGTAAGGAATGCCCCCCCCAGCCAAGAAGGAAAACAACTCATGTCGAACTGACCAAAACCCCCATTCCCCCAGTCCCTGCCCCTCCCCATGCCACAATGGGGAGGAGGAAGGGAGTGAAATCATGACTAAAGTTAAATCTGCTGAGAAGGGAGTGGGGGGAGGAGATGCTTTAAGATCTGGTCACACTTCTCATTTATCCAATGCTGGTGTCACTGGATGTGCAATGTAGTGCAATAAATTAGAGAGTTTTCTTTCCTGTATTCTGTGCTGAGTCTGTTTAGTCCATGACACTAATTGCATAATGATCTCCCCCTGTCCTTATCTTGACTCCTAAGCCTCTCAATACATATTTTTCCTGGTACTCCACTACCCCATTGCAAGCCATTCAGGGGTTTCCATGGGTATTTTACACTCCAATGCCATAGATTTCTTTAGCCCAACACTTCACTTTCTAAGTGTGTTCTCCTAAACAAGCAGACCAAAAGAGGCATAAAACATGTGGAAGAAAATTCTGCTCTGTTCTGCCTTTGTAGTCTATGGCATGTTTTTTTCTGCCACCTCAAAAGGCAAACACAAAGTGATAGTAACCATTTTTTTCTGAGGTGAAAAAAAATCTATATGATTTAACTACAACCAACTCAGCTATCCTGCTCCCAGGTCCTGCTGATGTCACTTGGGTTCATATAAAGGGTCACACATAGTCTTACTCAGCTCAGTCCTATTCTTAGACTCAACTAATTCCGATCTTTCTATTGCTACACAGATTTTTTCCCTTTTTTCCCTTTTACAGTACCAGGCCTGCTACTGCTGAAATAGAAGTGATTTGCAAAAAAAAAGAAAACACAGAAGAGTATTGCTGTGTATTTTGATTTAAAGAATTAGAAGAAACATGTAGATTCAGAAATGCAATTAAAAATATTTTACATTATAAATGAGCTTCTCTGGATTTTAAAGAAATCTGAAATACTTCTTGAAGAAACAATAATATCTAAAATATCAAGGATAAAACTTCCCCCTGAAAAAGGCTTCCCTCATTAAAAAAAATATTCTTTAAGTAATAAGAAGACTGAAATTCCTTTGAGTCTAGGTAAGGATGGAGCATTAATTAGCTGCCAGAAAATGGTCTCTCAACACTGCAGTAAGAAATATGCCTCTAATTCTCATTATGTGACCCAAGAGAGGGGCATTAGGTCTGTAACCAGTGAAACTAAAATGTGAAAACTTTTTTTTTTAATGATTGGGCTACTCAGAGACCAAGAGGTGAATAATCACCTGATACCAAAGTATCCTCTTATCTGGATTAGCTGTGGCTCCTTACAGCCCCTTGCTCCTCACCTCAAAATGATTGTACTCTGTTTAAGGCAAAAAACTTTATTCAATGTATAATTCCTGAAAAGGTAAAGAGATCATAAAAATACAACAAATTGGCTCATATAAAAAGAAAAAAGTCAAAAGTCTTTTCAACTATAGAAAAGAATCAAAACTTTTCTATAAAACAGAAAAATCAGCACTTTTTCTATTATCTCTCTGGGTTTTGTTACAGTTGTTCTACAGTCCTATAGCTGTTCTGTAGCACTCTGCTGTTGTGTGAGTTACAGCTGTATTATTCAATGCATGTCATTTAGTCTCCATGTAACACCAAGTCTGTGAAAGCCTCTAATTTTACATAGGTATTCCTCCTTCATTAACTCAAGTCTAATTCAGTGAATCCACCAAGAACTGTATATACTTTAAGGCAGCCTTCTTTTCCCCAGGAACACTCTTTCAAAGAATTAAGAAATGTGTGCAATTTTTTTGTTCTTGTCTTGTGCTATACTTTGCCCTTTACTACACAGGTTTTGACAGGTGCCTGATGGTGACCACAGTATTCCAGCAGTCTCTGTGCCATGCTGGAAGCATGAACTGGTACGCAATTCAGTTCAGCACCCAGTTCCTTTGATCCAAAATATATTTTGCAACTTCTCTTCCAAGTGGCATTCTATAAAACAGAGCAATGAAGGTAAAAACATTTTTATACTTTATCTTTCTCCTTATACGCCTTACTAGATGGATGTTAAGCAATGTGTCACTTAATTGGTAAGATTTGGTCCTGCTAGGGGCTGGTTCCGCTACA
Organism: Porphyrio hochstetteri; assembly: GCA_020800305.1. Taxonomy (NCBI): domain Eukaryota; kingdom Metazoa; phylum Chordata; class Aves; order Gruiformes; family Rallidae; genus Porphyrio; species Porphyrio hochstetteri. Next base: position 64,937,393 of record CM036938.1, read on the forward strand.
TGTTCTTTATCTCCTTTTTGCTAGGTTCCACCATGTACCACATTTTATTTTCCAGTTCAGGAAGAACTGCTTTTCCTATGTGTAATGATGTTACTGTTCATATTCCTAGGGCAAGATTACATTCACTCATATCTTGTTATATTTTTAGGGATTTATCATGCAAAAGAAGCAACAGGACATCCTTTAATATGAACATTACCAAACTTGACAGGATAAACAACAACATGCTCTCACATATCTGAGAGCAGACACATAGCATATTGCAAAATGATTTATCTACATTCTGAAGACACTTTACTACATTTGTATTAGTTTATGTCCAGTGTTTAAAAAATCACAGTTGGATTACTCATCTGCCATAGCCTTAATGATACTAGTATTTTAAGCCTAATTTTTCAAAGCGACTAGTAATTCTGGCTACTTAACATTTGGAAGGAGCCCAAATTTAAAAGGGTAGATGTTCAGCACTTTCTGAAAATCAATCCATTTTATATGTCAAATGAAATTATTCCTGCATTTCTAGTGGTGAATTTGCTCTATCTATTATATCAGCAAATGGACCTTGAGGGGAAGAGTGGAAGACATGGTGGAACAGGGAACAGAGAAAGTTAGCAAAACCCACTAGCAGACAATATTAGCCAAACCCCACAACTGGCTTGTGGTTTGTTTCTACTCCAGAAATTTTTGCCCTGAAACCTGTAGTATGTGTTTAACCTGTTCTGAAAACAACCTGTAACTTAAGACAAGCCAGTTAGTTAGACTGGCTGTGTGAGGTTTATTTCCCTTTCAGAGGGCACTATCAGGCAGCTTCAATGATCTTCAAGGATTAACCTTGAGTGAAAGAAATGTTCACCTCCAAAACTGGACAGACACTGTGATCTGGCTTGCAACACTGTGCTAAAACAAGACCACTTGAAGGAAAACCCACCAGACTATTATTTAAATCACAGATGTTGAGGGACATGTTCATATCAGTCAAAACAGGCTTCTGCTGCTCTTTCAACTCTGGCTTAACAGGAGCACAGGAAATTCAACTAGCTAATTGAGCAGAGGCAATTCAGTGCCCAGTGTGAGACATGCCATTTTCTCCTCCCCTTCCCCAAGATTACAAACTGCAAACTGGCTACAGCAGGCCCTCAACACTCTCCATGCAGCCAACTCTTAGACCTCTGAGAAGCATGGACCTCTCCCCTGATTTGGCTTTTGGCTACTGCTGCATCAACAGGAAGATATTTCCAATAATGGCACTGTCCTGGTTTCAGCTATGATGGAGTTAAACTTTTTTTAGCAGTGAATGGAATGCCATGTTTGGGTGTTAGCATGAGAATAGTGCTGATAGCACCCTGATGTCTCCGATTTGTTGCCGGGCAATCAAGGACCTTTCTCAGCTCTGCATACTTCCTTACTAGTGAGAAAGGAGGGGACGCAGCCAGGACAGGTGACTCGAATTGGCCAAAGAGCATATTCCATGCCAGTTACGTCATGCTCAGTTTAAGGGGGGACTGGGGGGGAAGAGGGGGAGACAACGCCAGGACGTGCGGTTTCTGGGGCGGTCGGGTTGTCCGGGACGGGCTCTAAGCTGTGCGGCCTGAGTTGTGTGGTTTGGTGAGAAATTGCATTGTGTATCACCAGTTTCATCTATTTTGTGCTTTAAACTTATGTTATTGTTATATCTAGTTTTCTGTTATTGTTTAGTAAACTATCCTTATCCCAACCTGCGTGGTTCTGGTTTCTAGGTTGTGGTTTCTTTTCCTCCTTTCTTCCTTCCCTTTTCCCCCTCCCCCAACTCTCCTTCCCCCTTCCTTTTAAAAGTACAAGCGACTGTGTGGGGTGCGGCCCTCGGCCGGGGCAAAACCACGACAGGCACTCAGATAGGTCAATGAGCTTTATGGCTACCATGGATGAACCTTCACAGAACCGTGAGCCCATGGAAGAGAACTCAGCTATTTTTATTACTTTTGGGAACTCATATCTAGGACAGACCCATTTTTGCACCCCTAGTGATGAGACTTTAGGAAAGGGTGCTGTACAGGGACCTCAGGTCCCACAGCACTGGAATAGCCCAGGCTTGGAATGGGCTGCGCAGTTGTGTCCCAGCTGCAGCAGAAGGAGAATGCATCAGACCTCTTAGGTTTTAGCAACCACTGTTACACCAAAAAAGACTTGAAAAGAAACTTAAAGCTGCAATGTACCTACTTTTAACTGGACAGGGACCTGTTGGGCACTTACAAGCAGCCATTCTACATTCTTGTTGCCATTATTTTGATGTGTGAAAAATTAGGAAAGTGTATCTCAGAACTTCCCCATCTAAACTCCCTTATATCAAAGGTGTGTTCAGACAATATGATCACAACTGAGAAGGCAACAGCGAAGAGTTCCTTTCTAAGTTCCATCTGTCTCCTTCACAGGAATACTTTGCGATAGGTATTAATTAGATAACATACTTATTTCTACAGGAACCAGGTCTTATTCAAAGTGCTGATCATGCGGCGGTTGATTTCTTTTGTTCTCATCATTCAGTCTGTGACTTCTTATTTAGTATAAGCCATTCAAACCCAGCACTGAATAGATTGCTATTAATTTCCATCTGAGCTTCTTACACAGTGCTTCTTCACTATTTTCTTTGGGATTTATGAACACAGGTGAATCTTCTTCACAAAACCTCTATGAGGTGAAGAAGAGTGCTGATTTCCATGTTGTAGAGAGGAAACAGAGGTTGAAAGACAGACATGAAGTAAATTTGGGTACACTGCTTGAAAAATGCAGGGCCTAATTCTTCGGAGCAAAAAATATATCAAAAGCTCTCTATCCATTCATAAAAAACTTTCCACTGACTTTGGGTTCAATTTTAAGTGCTGATTGTTACTTCAAATCAGAGGGCTTATTCTACATACCCGAGAAGTGAGGATCATGTGTATAATCGCCCCGTCCCCAGTCACGTAAAAGGAGACATGATCTCCGATTCAGCATATATGACCCAATGCAGTGGATGAAGCTGAGACTAGAGTCATAGTTTTAATCCCTGTTTCATTTTCTTCTGTAATGCTGTGAATGGATAAATTGGAGCCAGACAGCCACCCCTCTCCTCCTCATTGCCCTGTATGAGGTAGGGCCCTGCAGACAGAAGTATTAGAGTGGCAAAGCAATCATAAAAAGTGAAACAAATTTATACTGGAGAGGCATCCTTCTGCAGATATTTTTAGAACACTTTGTGAGCTAAATTTTATAAGAATGGTAATGCAATATTTATTTCACAATATGTTTTGTTCCACTAGACATAACAGCAGCCTTTGCTAGCAGAGTTTTATTGCTGTAACCTTTTTCTTCTTTCCTCAAACAGATTCTACTTTTCTGTTATTTGCTTCCAGCCTCATGCAAGTTCTTTGATGCAGAATATGCTTTGCTTCCTTTTAACATAGTTGAATATGAAGCACACTTCTGAGTTGTGAATAATTCATAACAAGGAATCCCTATTAGAGAATTTGTACCCAGTATCTGCAGAAGACACAAGAAATCACATCGTCTATGACCTCTTGATAGAAGAACTGCTTTAGAAATTATTGGGTTATTCTGACCATAACCTAAATGCACTGACTTTTTCCCATAAGGAACTAGGAAATGCCATCCATTTAATTTTTTTAATACGAAGGCACAATCAATATTCTTCTATCTTTTTCTGTGGAAGACTCTTTATTCATGATTCCAAGTCTAGCTAAATAATAGGTAGGCCAATGATTTATTTTTAATATGAAAATCTTCTTATCTATCGAATACTTTAGCCCCACAAATGTCAAGCCATTTATTCAATTGTTAAGGTGACTGCTCATTTTCCATATTTTCAATGGAATTATTTCCACTTCAGTGCTAAAATATACTAAGCTTGAAGTAAATCAATTCCCTCCTTGTGCTAAAAATTAGCATAGCACAAACTAATCAATGTTATCAAACACTAGTGCAAAAGCTGTGACAATAACCGTATCAGTGAGGAAGTAAATTGCTTATTATGCCAAACTGGGAAAAAAGCCTCATCAGTCACAAACCATCTGATTCACAAAAATACAGGCTGCGGATCTATTGTTCTTAGAAGTGAGCAAGTTTGTTCTCCATGTTATTCGAAACACGTCCCCTGTAATAAAGCAGGCCCCTGCAACTTTTCCCTGCAGCAGCACCTTCCCCTTGTGCGAGTACAGATGCTTAGAAATATTTACTGAGCAAACACTATCTGGGGATACAGTAAACTGCAGCGCTCACTCGCAATGATGCACCAGCCCTCATCTGGTGGAACCCTTGCTGTGGCTCAGATGTGCCAGTGAGATGGCACGCAGTTGAAGGAGGAGAGGGCTGAGGCAGGAGAGCAAGACCTAGTGCTCACCTTTGTCTCCAACTTCCTGCATGACTAGGTACAGCTGCTCTATACCTCTGCTCCTCCATCTGCAGATGGGTAAATATGTCCCTGCTGACTAGCGGTGTTGTGAGGACAATATGACTAATATCTGTAAAGCATTCAGGGGCTTGAATGTAGGGGTATAATAGCAAACCTGTATAATAGTTCATTAAGGCAGGGCTGCTTCCACGCCTGTCTAACAAGACTGTCAGCAAGGATGGCAATTAGTGCCAGTGACTGGACCAAGACCACCAACTCGTTTCCTCTGGGCCCCCAAGCAGCCATCTGATGATAATAATTTTGGGTCTTTACCAGGCGGGGATGGACATGAACGGATGAGCTAGAAGGGAGACGTTCTATGTTCCATTACTAATATCCTGAGCCATCCAGTCCTACTATAAAAATTCACTTTTATTAAAAGGTTATTTCTGTCACTTGCTATAGTATCGCTATCATTCTCTGGGAGAGGAATGATGAAATATAATTTTAAATGTTATAAATGCAATATTTAAACAGCTTTTTTTTTCCCCCCTTAGAGAAAGTGCTTTGAAAAGACATCCCTTCCAGCATGTGTTAGCTCTTAACAGGGGCCAAACGTTTTTAATCTCACAGTTCCTTGCACATTGTAGGGAAAAGAAAAAGAACAAATCTGCAGTATACTCTGCCAGGTTAAAGGTTGTACTTCTCACAGTCTGAAGGGACATTTCTTTATTTATCCTCAATAAACTGTCACATGCAAACAGAAGTTACTGAACTCTGTAGGTACTGATTCCCACTAATACAGGGACATTGTCATAAAATGGACCTAATTTTAATATTATATTACACCTTCTAGCCATCCGTGGCTTGAAGTGACTACCATTGCCCAGATGAAGATGTAGACAAGTTTTTAAGACCTTGGAGCTGACACTGGTACACTTTCACCCACTCTTCTTAACAAAGCAAACTTCCCTCCATTTCTGCCTGTGGTAGTGATGAATGTGAGCTAGCAGGACTTGGCTTTATGCTCTTCCGCAAACAGGACTTCCCCTAACAACACACATGGATTTCCATTATGTTGTGATTCAGCAGAAAATTGTATCATCGGCACCACTCGTGCAGCTGAGATTGCCAGAGTAGTCCAGGGGATTGAAACACACAGCTTCCATTAAAATTAATTAGATACTTTAAAAATTCAGCCAAAGCGCTGCCTGGAAATGGGCCTTCAAGTCACTGGTCCAGCCCAGTTCTCTGTAAGCAGCAGCATGGACTTTGGGGAAGAAAGGGTGGTGGAGTGCGAAGAGGACAACCATAGTAGAGGTTGCAGCAATTCAGCAACTCTCCCTGCAGAAGAAAGGACGTTACCTTACGACAAGAATATTCCAAAACGCTGCATCTTACAGAAATGCTGTATTACGTAGTGTAATTACTCAATGTCTGCCTTTGCTATATTTCATATGCTGTGGTGTGGAGACTGCTTAATGTTCACAGAATCACAGAATCACAGAATAATAAGGTTGGAAAAGACCTTTAAGATCATCGAGTCCAACCATTCTCATCCTAAACTAAACCATATCCTGAAGTACCTCATCTACCCTTTTTTTGAACACATCCAGGGAAGGTGACTCAACCCCCTCCCTGGGCAGCCTGTTCCAGGCCCTGACAACTCTTTCAGTAAAAAATTTTTTCCTAACTTCCAATCTAAACCTGCCCTGGTGCAGCTTCATGGCATTCCCCCTTGTCCTATCACCTGTCACCTGGCTGAAGAGACCATCACCTACCTCTCTATAACCTTCCTTCAGGTAATTGTAGGCAGTGATAAGGTCTCCCCTCAGCCTCCTCTTCTCTAGGCTAAACAGCCCCAGCTCCCTCAGCCGCTCCTCATAGGATTTGCCCTCCAGCCCCTTCACCAGCCTAGTTGCCCTTCTCTGGACTCGCTCCAGGACCTCCATGTCCTTCTTGTGGTGAGGAGCCCAGAACTGGACACAGCACTCGAGGTGTGGCCTCACCAATGCCGAGTACAGGGGCACAATCACCTCCCTAGACCTACTGGCCACACTGTTTTTGATACAAGCCAAGATGCCATTGGCCTTCTTGGCCGCCTGGGCACACTGCTGACTCATATTCAGCCTGCAGTCAACCAACATCCCCAGGTCCTTCTCTGCCTGACAGCTCTCCAGCCAGTCCCCCCCAAGCCTGTAGCGCTGCATGGGGTTGTTATGTCCCATGTGCAGCACTCTACACTTGGCCTTGTTAAACTTCATCCCATTGGACTCAGCCCATTGGTCCAGTCTGTTCAGATCCCTCTGAAGAGCCTCCCTACCCTCAGGCAGATCAACACTTCCTCCTAGTTTAGTGTCATCTGCAAACTTACTGAGGGAGCATTCAATCCCTTCGTCGAGATCATTGATAAAGATGTTGAACAAGACTTGGACCCAGGACTGAGCCCTGGGGGATGTCACTCGTGACTGGCCTCCAGCTGGATTTTGTTCCATTCACCACCACCCTCTGGGCTCGGCCATCCAACCAGTTTTTAACCCAGCTGAGGGTCCACCTGTCCAGGCCAGTGGCAGCCAGTTTCTCAGTCAGAATTCTGTGAGAAACTGTGTCAAAGGCTTTACCAAAGTCCAGGTAGATCACATCCACAGCCTTACCCTCGTCCATTAAGCGGGTCACCTTGTCATAGAAGGTGATCAGGTTAGTTTGACAGGATCTACCTTTGGTAAACCCATGTTGACTAGGTCTGATCCCCTGGTCATCGTGCATGTGCTGCATGATAGCTCCCAAGATGACCCTCTCCATGATCTTCCCTGGGACTGAGGTCAGACTGACAGGCCTGTAGTTCCCTGGATCCTCCTTCCAACCCTTCTTGTATATGGGTGTAACATCTGCCAGCCTCCAGTTGAGTGGAACTTCCCCAGTCTGCCAGGATTGCTGATAGATGATGGAAAGGGGTTTGGCAAGCACATCTGACAGCTCCCTCAGTACCCTTAGGTGAATCCCATCTGGCCCCATTGACTTGTGGGTATCTAACTGGCCAAATAGGTCTCTAATCATTTCCTCCTGAACCATGGGAACTTTGTTATTCTTCCCCTCCCTGTCAGACAGTTCCGGAGGATGAGTACTCAGGAATTAAGGACCTCAGCCTTGTCCTCATCCCTTGTCACTAATGTGCCATCAGCATCCAATAAGGGCTGGAGATTCTCCTTGACCCTCCTTTTACTATTAATATACCTATAGAAGGACTTTTTATTATCTTTTACAGAACTGGCCAGCCTGAGTTCCAGATCAGCTTTAGCCCTTCTGACTTTCTCCCTACATGATCTCACTAAATTCCTATAATCATCCCAAGACACCTGCCCCTTCTTCCAAAGCTCATATTTTTCCTTCTTTTCCCCAGGCAGATTGCCTGGATCTCTCTACTCAGCCAGGCTGGCTTCCTAGCTCGCCGACCCCTCTTCTGTCCGACTGGGACAGCCTGTTCTTGTGCCGCCAAGCACAAGAATACAAGGGTACTCTATTTTCAGGGTTCCTGCTAAATGGCACCATAACAGCGCAAAAAATAATAATGCTTTTTTTAAAGAAAGGTTTAAATAAAAAGTTTCTTGGCCCAACTATAGCCATTGCTGAGGAAAACATGGTTTTGCAATTACAAATGTTGCTAAGTAGGACAGTAAAATCCTTGAGATGTGAGTCTAATTTACTACAGAGCTCTAAGATATAGTTAAATCACCCTGGTAATGAATATGCTAATGTCTGTTTTTTTTAGACGAACTTAAACTGATTACTTTGATTGTGAAGGAATAAAATTGTTCTCTTCAGGAAAAATGATAGAGGCACTAAATCGAATGTCTAATACAAAAATATAATTCTACAGATCCTTCCATTATAAATATCTTTAGATATGATGTGCAAAGTGCAGCAGTCCCCTTAAGGCTTGCTCTTGTAATGCTCAAGGCACTGGGAGGTTTGCTATTAGCTTGGTTCAGACTGTGGTAAGAACTGATGAAGGGAAAGAAATGCCATCTATTCAGGTGTCATGAGTATGCATGCAAATGCTTTTGCTGTTATTCACAGACTTGACCCATAGCAAAATTTCACTATTTCCAGTAACAGCCACAGCTTATCAGAGTACAGATATCTAGACAGAATATCCATAAATAATTCTTCACAGTGCAAACTTTCTGCAGCATGGTGAATTTTTCTCAGAAGGATCCACAAAGACTTTTTCTAGTGCACATACCTACATGACAATATCATCAAGGCCTTGACTGCTCCTCTAGGTTCCATGTATCCTAACCAGCTTTCTCTGGGATATCCATCGGTGCCTCCTATGCCCCACTAAAGCTCAGACCTGGCCACTTGGATCCTGTTTCAGCAACACCATAGCTATATCTGCATCTAGCCTTACCCTCTGCTGTTCTGATTTACCGGCTCTTCTTCCTACTTTGACCTCAGACCTACCCTGTGGTCCTGTCCCCTAGGCGGACCTCAGGTTCATGTTGTCTGGCCCTGCCTCCAGCTGCTGGGGTCAGACCCCAGAACTGAACAACGTTGCCTCACCTTGCCCCAGACTGCTGAAGCCCTGCTTGAGCACAGTGGGATGGTGCCCACTGTTGAGATGCTGTCTGTGCTGGTGTCAACCTCAGCACTCGCCTGTCTTCCCTCATGGAAGCAGCCCTGGCAAATACCGACATTCATCCATTTTCCAGCACTTCTTACATGACAGGAAGTGATGGGTTTGCAAAGTAAAAACCAATAAATTCATGTTAGAGGTTTATAACTGAGCTATGTGAAAACCCAGTAACTTGGTAAATAGTCTTAAAACATCAGGAAATCCTCAAGCAAAAACGGCTTATCCATGTGAGTAAAGACACGTGAAAACAAGGCAACAGTTCACCTGTGGTCTGTTGGGTTTGTGTACATTCACAGACCAGGAGGTGAAGCAAAACTTGATTAACACTTTGGTGTTGAATAACTAAGTCCCACTGTCATCAGAATAATTAACAGACTGTAGCACAAGAATGGGAGAGAGAACAGGAGTGAAGCAGTAGGGTGGATACCATTCTCTGTGCCATCTTTCTTCTCAGCATGTGCAAAAGATACCCACTCATAGTGCTATCTGCCTGGTGCCTGTCACAAACCCTAAACTCACTCCCTGGTGGGGAGAGTATTAACATTTATGTGGTCATTTCTGTGACAGACAAAAATACAGTACAAGTAAGTATGACAGAAAGAGTTACCGAGTGAACATGCAGCTAATCAATGTGTGTGAACAGGTCTGCCATACTTATTCATAAATGTGTAAATGTTGTAAGTAATGAACACACAAAATATGAACACACTCATTTGTCTACTTATGAAGAATCAATTATTTCCTTATCATTTTCTCTATTCCAGCCCATACTGCAGAGGATCATTTTGTCTTACTTCACTGAAAATATAATAAATCTTCGATACATTACTAAATCTAACAAATCGCTACAAATCTCATGGTATACTTTATTTTCTTATCTAAAAGGGACATTTGCAAGACCAAATCTCCAAAGTCACCCATCTCTTGCTTCTTACTTTCCATCCACTCAATTTTATAAATTCATTACTCCTTGCATGTAAAATTACTTCCCTTGATGTTTTAAAACACACTTTTTCTGATTTCACTGCATTCATACAAATATTTCCACAGAACTAGGGTAACTGAACCCAAACCTTCTCCCTGTTAAATAACATCCAGATTTCTAATTTAGTTTATTAGCAGGGGGACTGAAGTACCTGTAATTCTACAGGTAGTATTAGACTTGATCTGCTCTGTTTTGCCATGTGTTTGAGGTGCTTTCACTCCGCAAACCTATCTATAAATCTAAATCACAGATAAATTTAAATCAGAAACATACAGTAATGCTACATGAATATGGAGCCTACTTGGTTATTTCAGATGAATTTCAAAAGATGATTCCCAAAGTTCTCTAGAAAAAGAAGAAAAGAAAAAGAACTTAGTGCAATGAACTAATATTTCTTAATGAAGAGTTGTACATTCAAATGAAACAGATTATAATGAAAGTGATATACCTACATATGGTCATGTTACCTGTACATCTATCTATACACCTGTTGTTTCTCAGCGGAAAAAGAGTCTCATTATCTCTTTCCCTAAGTTTCCTCCATGTTGCAGGGATTTTTATTTTCTTATTTTTAATTTAAGATTTTGCATGCAATATTGTTCCTGGAAGAATGACCCTGTAGAGCTCAGTCAAAGAAATGGATTTTATATTTTGATCTACAAACCCTGACTGTCCTGATCTCATCTACTTTCATGAGCCAGCGGCTACACCACCTCTGTCTTCCACGTAACATCCTTTGTGGGTAACAGTTCCAGGAGAAGGAAATTTCCAGTAGAGCTTGCAGAAAGATGTTTAGCATTGAGCCTGAGCTCACAAACATGAGCCTGGGATAAACCTTTCGATCTGTTCAGAATTTGTATGGCTGGCATGGATTTTGGGCAGGTACTGTCTCATCCTTACACCAGTTCAGACAATTGCAGGTGGCTGTGTCTACACAAATGATGTGTAGTCAGTTCATACCCTGAAGAGACTCGCAATTTCTGCTCTTCCGCAGCACTCTTGCTTTAGCAGTGATGGCAGATTGAGAAGTGGCACCTCTTCTTGCCACTGGCTGCTTGTCCCCATCTCTAATGCTGGAGTTTGCCCTCCCAGCACTTGTGACAATACAGATGGCTGTGGATGGCTGTGGGAGTGAGTATGAGTGGGATCTTCAAGCCTGTAGTCAACCACTGTAGCTCTTGCAGTAGCTCTAAGAGAACGAAACACATCTCCACAGGTTTCAGCTACATAAAGCTATTATGACAATTCACACAAAACGAAATTTAACCATAACACTATTTACATTTATCTGTTGCAATAGTTGAAAAACTCAATAAAATATAAAACAAGAAGGGAAGAAATAAATTGAAGAAGCTTAAAACAAACTAAGCAATAAATCTAGAAATGTGAGTTAAATTTACCCGAGCAGTGTTTATGTTTACCTTTCACTTTTTCATAATCACACGAACATCATTTCCAAGAGCTTCTCTTTATGATTGACCTTGGAAGGGCTGCTGAGTTTTCTACTGTCAAGTGTCTCGTCTCTTGGAGGTTTGTGCCATGCTGCAAAAAACGTTCAGCTGCTCATGAAGTATCTGCTGGATCTCCATAGTTTACAGTCTGGTATTCCAAGGGAAACAGGCGCAGGTTTTAATTTCCCTTGATATGGCAGGCTGTAATTCACAGGAAGTCAGGAGCTGATATACAAGCTGCAAGGCGGGTTATGCAGACACAGGAGCAATTCGAGCCATGCCAGTATTAGGGTCCTTAGACACAAACTCCAGACTTGTAAAGATAAAGACAATTACTCAGCTCTTAGAGAACCAAGTCTACCTAGGCAAATTATAAGTCTCTGTACAGTTAAAACACCACCCTCTTTACAGATCTATTTCCCGCAAAATAAAGAAATAAAGCAATTCTCACTCTAAACTGTATATATCAAATATATTTTTAAAAAATTAATTCTGTATAAATTCATAACAAAAATGACATTATATTAGTAAGAATAATATAAACTGTAATCTAGAGGAATGTCTGCTTCTGCCTTCATGTTTGTTATGTGTCTATGACTGTACGAAGTCTAGTCTCATTAATTTGAGTAAGAACAATGAGAAACACAAGCTGCCACAGGCTTCAGTCTAAACAAGGAACTAAACAGGCTACACTAAAAACTTTGTAATGAGGTCTTTAGCACAGCCATTTCCTGAAATATGCAGGAGTAAACTGGTACTGGTATATTGACTGGTATCTCAGTGTAACAGTTACTCTATGACAATCACATAGGCATCTTCTTAAGAATGGATAACATGTAAAATATAGTACCAAAGCAATTATCCTTGTTTACTGAATCTAACTCTAGTTTTTACACCACAGTTTTAAAAATTGTATCACTAATAGATCATACGCACAATACTTTTGGCTGATATTAGCCTAATTTCTAATATGCGAAAAAGGAAGAAGAAAATGATGAACAATCCTTGTGATAACGGTGAAAGAAGTCCATGAAGATAATTCATGAACAGAAGACAAGCATAAACTTTGTTAAAATGTCCCAATAAACTCTAAATGAAGTAGACTGCTGCAAAGGAAACCCAGCTTTAAACATCATTAAGCTTTCCCTGTATGAGAATGCAGAATAAATAAAGTCTGCTAAATATCCTCTCAATTATTCTCTCACTTCTCTTTCTTTTCTCTTTTCTTTTCTTTTTTTCTTTTCTCTTTTCTTTTCTTTTCTTTTTTCTTTTCTTTTCTCTTTTCTTTTCTTTTCTTTTCTTTTCTTTTCTTTTCTTTTCTTTTCTTTTCTTTTCTTTTCTTTTCTTTTCTTTTCTTTTCTTTTCTTTTCTTTTCTTTTCTTTTCTTTTCTTTTCTTTTCTTTTCTTTTCTTTTCTTTTCTTGAATAGGCACATTCAGAAAGATGCATTGTCCATCCCACAGTTGTTATGATTATAAACTGGTATTGTCCATTTGTATAACACATCGTACAAAGCAGCATGAACCATTAATAGGCCTTCTGCACTCAACAGTATGAATAATGCATGAACACACATTTCTACATGTTTTACCTAAAAATACGAAGAAGCAGGTATTGAAATATAACACTTCACGAGTAATTTTCAACCACAAAGATTCCTCGATAAATTTATTTTCAACATACTATACTGCAATATTTTCCTATATGGATGCTAGTTGCTATTTGGCCTGATGAATCTCAGTTTCTTCTCTCAGAATCTGCCTGTCAGAAAATCCAGACACACAGAGCAAGTAATTCTGAAGGAAACACTCAGAGATTCAGGAAGCAGACCATACCTCCCTTCAATCACTTGTCGCTCTCTCCTCAGACTGAGATTGTTGCCATCACTGTGGACTTAACTCAGTTTGACAGTTGATGCATTTGTGCATGTTGTTCTTCATCTTTTCTGGTTAAAGCCTGGTCCTTGGGTCTCTGCTTATTTTGATTTGATACTCATAAGAGATAAAAAACTTGCAAACAAAGCCTGGCTCCACCAGTATCTGGACTGCCAGCAGAAGACCCAGGCTCTGCTGAAGATCAGCTGGAGTTGATAGGAAAAGGGTGAACAGCTTCAGGAAGACCACAGGTTTTGCACCATTCTGCTTAACAGTGCTGAAATTCATGCCAAGGAGCAGGCTTTTGTTTGTGCACACTATAATAAAAATCAGATTATTTTACATACTTCATAGGCCATTGAAAACTTTTTAACTTGCAGGGAGAATGTGGCAAACTCCATTTTCCTGGAGGAAAAGAACTTCTTTGCTTGCTCGACCTGTTCATTTCCATTCAGTAATGCTGCTGTCAATTGTCATCCACAGTGTTTGAGCCCACACTAGCTTCAGCCACTTGCATTACTAGTGCTAGAAACCACAGACTCAGCAATAAGGATGTCATCAGCATACTTGAGATTACATCTCCTTCTGCCAATGTTAATACCACTATGGCAACCATCAACAGCAATACACATTATTATTTCACTATAAATATTGAACAGATGTGACAGCCTTGTCAAACTCCTTTCCTGGTGTCCAACCATTCCGTTATACCTTTTGCTGCTTTGACTACTCTTCTCTGGCCATGAAAAGAGATGGCACAAGTTGACCATCTGTGCAGAAAAGCACTTTTGCAACACTCAGTAGTAGCAGTGGTCCTTATTCCTGCATAATATACTAAAATAACATTTTTAAACATAGTTGCTAAAATATAACTGCAATAGATTACCACCATTTTTCCTATGATAACTTTGTGATTAAAATAAATGCAGATTATGCATATTTTCACCAGCTTCACCATATAGCCTGGCTACTACAGGGCTCCTATGATAGCTAATAGCTTGCTGACTCTGTTTTGGTCATTTTTTCCTGAGATGATCAACTTTCTTGAAAGATAAACAAAAACAAAACAAAGAAAAAAAAGTGTCACAGTTCTTTTTAACACTTTATGTACATTCACCTCTCTAACCATTCTGGTTAATTTTAAATGCCCTAAGAATTTTCTGGCAGTTTAGTCAGAAGAAACTAGGTTCACACAGACTGGAAAATTACATGTTACTTGTTGTTCTTTTTAAGAAGGGTTTGCAGTATCTCACCTAGGGAAGATGGCTGGAGAACCATAAATTAGAAGAGGGAGTTAACTTATCCCAAGACCAGGTCAGTAGGAGAATGAGAAATAGGCAGGAACAACCTAATCCAATTTTCCATCCATTTTCTTGCTCAACAGCAAAAAACCACCCAAAGGTTATTCAACATCTAATTTCATAGGCATTAGCCTTTAAATCAGAGCAAAGCAACTCAAAGAACCTGGGGAACGACCTGCTGAGTTCTGCTTCACCTCCACAGGCATAGGTTTTCTCTCTGAGGACTTCAGAAGAAGCAAAACAATGGCTGTGTAACAGCACACCTTTATCCTGTAAAACCTGCTCTCACTATGTGTTGGAAAAGGGAGCCTGACCATGTTCTAGGTGTGACTGTCCTGAAACCAGTGTTTTAGCCAGCAGTTCTGATTTTTTTTCCCCCCCATTCTTCTGAGTTGACATTCTGAGTTCTTCTTTCTCAGTTTCCTTCCTCTGAGTTGGTGGAATTCTTAACATGCGCTAAAAAGAGTTGTGAAAAATGTTGTGCAGGCTTGGTGGGGATGGATCCTCCACAGCTAGGGGAAGGTGAGAGCTGAATCCAAGGGCTAGATATAGATGTTCTATCCTGAGCTAAGAATTATGCGTTGCTGAAGATAATATAAGTGTTTTATGTGGAAGAAGAGGTAGGCAGACTGTATACTCTCTCCATTGTTAAATCAATAATGTTGTGGTGTGCTGCTGAAATCCAGCTGCATATCTGCCTTTTCTTTTTTTTCCCACCTCTATGTCTAATCAATAGAGAAAAGATGAGGAGGAAAGGCACAAGCAGTAGTTAGAAGTGGCTTTTGATTCTCATTGATGATATTCTCTTTAATTCTGGTTGCATCAGAATCTTAGAAGAAAATTCTGGAGATATTTGCTGACAACCATAAGACTGTTGCTTTTTGAAAAGGGTTCAACCTCCATGTCCCCTCTTCTCGACCCATAAAGGCAATGACAAAGTCCCTGGGTTGATTAAAAAAAAAAAAATCTTTGGTTTGTTGTTATTATTGCTATTAGTGTGTATTATGCAACTACTTGGCACTAGCGTCCTTTAGAAAATAGCTTCCTTCCTGGTAAGAAAGCAGGATTGTTTTGCTATTTGTAAGGACAGATAGTATTTTATTGCTTTGTCTTGCTTTTTTTCTTTTAAGTGACTTCCACATAGGTACATACAAAATGCCAACGAAGGGGTAAAGCAAAAACCCTCCAACTCCATCCTAAATTAAAAAATGTCTACAGTCTTTTATTTTCTTTTGGAAAAAAATGTAATTACAGCTTAAGACATGGTAAATATAGGGGTTTGAACAGAAGTGACTATCTCAATTTGAACAAAAATCTATGAAGCTGCTACTTCAGTTGGAGCTTTGCATAATTAAAGGCAAAGTAGGTACGATCAAGTTAATTTCTGCATTCGTACAGTTCTTCAGCATAGTGCATCACAGGACAGCAAGAGACTTCCCTCATTCTCCAATTCTTCCACAGGAAGGCCATAGTAACCATCACTATGCTGCATGCCAGTCTCCCTTCAGGTCAAGGTCCTCACAGTGCTTCAGAAAGACAAATTGATCACACCTCAGAGACATACCTGAGCACTTATTTGAGCCCAGCCCTGATTTAAGTATCTTGCAAATCCCACTCATTATATTCTTATATATGAGAATGACCAGGGATGGCATATCCAACAGACCACAGGTCCTGGCTAGTTTTAAGCAAAATTATTTTCTCTGAACCTAGTGGGACCCCTTCACACCTGCAGAAACAACACAACAGGTGTTCTCAGTGTCATGTTCGTTGAGGGCTCCTTAATTGGTTGGACAATAGGCTGGGGACCACATAAAGGAATTAATTTACTGTGTAACACGTTCAAAAGATGTCAGAGGAAGAAAGGTCTCTTTGTGGCTCGCATGCAAAACCTTTCTAAGATATAGGTGGTTGTGGGTTGCACTCTAGGAGACCTTGATATAACAGAAACTAAACCACTTAGCTGTTGAATAAATAAGCAGTGCAGCAGAATAAAGGTTCATCTTCATGCAACATCTACAGCAATTCAGATTTGGATTGGTGGACGCTAGTAAAGATGCAGATTTTGTGAATCTCTAAGGCTAATATTTTAGGTTCACAAAACCAATTTGGAGTCTTTCAGACTTTCCATTCTAGATACTTAATATTAGCTACTTTTTGATTTTGTTTTGTTGGGTTTTTTTCCCCAGGAGATATTAAAGAGAAAGTACACCACCTTAGTATCCAGCCAAGAAGACGTCTAGGTTGTTTATCAACCCCAGGTAATAAAGCCATTGTTGTATTTGAATGACAGGAAAGCTCCCAATTGTTTGCATTAGGGGTTAGGATTTCACCTTCTAAAAAAATGAGCTCTTTGCTACCTTGGGGTGGTACTAACCAGGACAAGTTATATAGGGCATATAGCACCATCAAGTTTTCGCTACAGATTGTGTCTGTACCTTTTTCTTACTTTCCTTCTGAGTCTTGTTTTTTCCCATTCCTTCTTTGTCCTTTCACTCCCTTCCTCCTTCTCTCAACTCCCTCCACCTCCCCCCTCCCACACCCCCCGCTTTTCTTCAGTTTTCTGCCACTGTCTCTCCTGTATTCCTTTCAGAACATTGCCAATGCAGAATGCAAATCCATAAAATTAACATTCCAGCTAAACTTTCAAGCTCTCAGCACCTGAACTGGTTCAAATGGCAGCAATGCCACTGAGCTATCCCTGTTGCAGAAATGGTGTAAAATGGTGGCATCAGGACCAGTGGGACAATTCCCTCCCCAAGAGCAGGGTGTTCAGGAGATGGTAAAACTCGCATTTGGCTTCCACTATCTTTTAATTTTTGTTCTCTATAATAAAATACAAGAAGAACTTCCTTAATTTTCACATCAGTGTTTGCGGTTCAGGACTCCATTAATGCACCCTTCTCCCCGCTGCTGTTCTGTGCCCTAGTTTGCAGTCAGTTCATTCTGCACTGATGTATATTTCATTGCCCAAGGCTTAATTTTGATTTATTGTCCATCCATAAATTAGAAAAATATGCTCTGGAATTCCATCCCGCTGAAAAGCTGTGCCTGATGTCAGGGGACTGGGTGATATTTAAGATGTCAGAAATACATATTGGATTAGTGTGCTTTGTTTCCCCACAACAGCAGGTGTTTAATCATAGCTGATGGCTGAAGTTAAATGCATTAGGACAGGATCAGCCAAGAAGATGGAGTTTTTCTAAACCATACAAACTCCAGATAAATAACTCAAAACTAATTGTGTGTCCACATCTTAGATACATTTTTATTTACTTTAATACATTAAACAATGAAAATAGCCCTCATTTAAGATCTGTGCAAATCTTTGATACTAATGAGTGAGTGGCTTTTGCAGGGTATTACACTGTCCCCTCTTGGTCCTTCAGCACCTTAAGATATTTTCTAAAGGAAAGATAACTAATAAAAAAATAAAAAGGAGTGAAGCAGCTGTAAAGATGATACCTTGTTTTTTGAGGTTGGGGGGGTTATTCCCATAGAAAATTCAAGACATGAATGCAAAAACCAAAAATCTCTTACTATACACCGGACCCTAAATAACACAGACTATATGCTGCATCCAAGGGCTCTCTTGAATTTTCTTTTTCTACTGCTGATTTTTGTTTGTTGCAGTTAAGCTTCCTGCTCTGTTTATGTTAATGAGAAGTCTCTGTGTATAGAAAAATGATCAGGCCTCGTCTTGAGCAATTTAGCTGGAGGCCGAAGAGAAGACGCTTAGGAGAGCAAACATTTTCAAGGTCAACCGGTGAACTGTAACAAGCCAGTGAGATTCATGGCGAGAATTGTATATTTTGACACAACAACGATTTGATTAAAAGAGAAAGTAATGGGTTTAAACAGTCGCTATGAGGATGTAGCCAGACTTTGTTAGCTTTTTGCAAATTACTTAACAGAGCAGTGATGGAACTGGAAATAGGGCTGTTTTGTGTTAGGTAAAGAAAAGAGGGTTAGATTTTAAACTGGAATAATAAGGGATGGTAATGTTTTGTGTTAAACATATCTCACATAATTCACCTTGCAATGATTTCTAGGAAGTTTAGAACACTACGGATGTTATAGACAGCTATAATAAAGTTGACACATTTTAAGATTTCTGATATTCAAAACACAGTTGCTGTTACTGCATTTATAAAATCTTAGCCTTTTATGAATAAATAACGTTCTGCATGTACAAGACCCTTCTCATGGAGATACCAAATCATTGCAAGGGCAGGCAGTGAGAGCTGCTGTTCACTTCATATGCTGCACTGAGAAACTGAGGCAGGGAGGATTTGACTTGTGCAAAATGTGTGAGTCAGAGGGAAATACATGATACAGGGACCCATTTCCCAGTCTAAAGATTTATGGCCTGATTGCACATGATATTTAAGTGTGAGCTTGTAGTGTAATACCTAGTTACCCCAAAACAAAGTTCGGCACATCTTTCAAACCTTTGCTGCATCTGTATCTCAGCTAAAGAGAGACCGCCAACCTCTAAAAGAGATATTTATTATATTGACATTGTGCCTCTCCTGCCTTCCTGTTTTAAAAGCATTTTTAATAGAATTTTGAAACCATGGTCCAAATTTATCACTTATCTTACAACAAAGCAAAATCTGCTTTGCACATGCTCCAGAAGAGACTTTCTTCTGCAGGCAGATTCCACCCTACCTGAAAGCAGAGACTTCCCAGAGTCTAAACCTCACACAGAACAGTAAAATTTTATGTGCAAACAGCATGATGCAATTGGAGCTGCAATAAGTATCCACTAGAGACTTATACTCCAATAAAAATTATCCCTTTCCTTTTCCTATTAAGCCAGCATTTACCATGTTGTTGACTTTGCTTCTTTCCACACACACAGGCTGTGACTGCTTGAGGGCAGGTCTGTTTAAAGACAACTCAGTTGCTTTAAAAAAACAAGTTAACAGAAAATTTCCTGTTAATGATGAAAGACTGCTGCCTTGCAACAGCAGAGTAGGAGTAGATGCTGGAATCTTCCCAGGCATATAGGCTGTAAGAGAGGACCATGAAAGCAGGCAATCAGAAATGATTGAATGTGACTGTTAACACCAGAATCATCATCTCTGTGGCCACAGAATGTATTTCATAGATAATCTGCTTTTTTAAAAATTGTTTTTTTCTTGATTGGTGTTGCTTAGGCTCCTAGTATTGAGGGTATGTTATCAAGATGTGTAAGCCCATCTCAGGCCACGCTCCCATCCAAGAACAGCTGTCCTGCTTTATTGAGTACTTTGTGACAGTGCAATCTAGAGTGGGACCGCATAAAGAGTCAAACCAGTTTTCTAACCTGGTTGGAATTCAATGTTCTTGATGGTCAGCTGGGTCACTGAGTTGATCCAATTCAGCATGTGATGACATGACCAGTATCAGTAAACCCCAGGAAGTGGTCGGAACATGTCACTGGGGCTTAGACAGGGGGCAGGACTGAAAGGCAGCATGCTGACCACTGACCAAAGCTTTTAGTTACCTCTGAGTTTGGTTCTGAGACTCCAGGATGACTTCAGGATTTTTTTCTCCTTTGTAATGCGTAAAAAGAAGATGAGGAAAACCTGTAAAGATGAAGGCATGGGTGAGAATCATCAAATAATATGGTTTCAGTTTGCATTAATTAGTGTGATGTTCTAGCTCCCCTCAACAGACAGAATTTGCTAATAAATCCCCTCTGCACTATGGCTGAATAAGGTTGCTCTTATACTCCTTGCAAGGATTCTGTAGAGGGAGATAGATGGTTTTTATTTTGAGGAAAATATGAAAGTTAAATTCCCAATCCCAAGCCATTTATTCAGCAAAAAATTTACCAAATTGCTCACAACATGTAAAAGCTTGAGGAAAGAGCCCTAATTCAGATTTCCTAGGAGTATTAGAGAATGGAGTACACAAATTAATGCAAACCTAATTTTTAGTCTAAGGAAAAGTAATCCTGATTGGAAAATGGGAGGCCAAGGCTGATGGGAAACCACATTGAAAAATACATAAATATTAAATCACAACTTATTTCTAGGGTAAAAAAAGCCAATGTGGCAATCAACATCTTTCAAATCACTAGTTAGTTTAACTGGGAAAATATTAACAGCAATAAAACTGAATACCAATAAGAAGTGTCCGAGAAAGATTCCAGATTATTCCTCTATGCAAGAGCAATCTCCATTAACCTTCACTCCATCTACAGATTCAACCTTCTGCAATTTAATGCCAGATGAAAAGAGCTTCCAGCTAGTAAGTCCTTTAACCTCCTCAACCCAGAATATTCTACTCCTCAGTATGTATAGTGGATTCCTTCAATTGTTGTCAGTCTTGAAAAATAATTTCCAGGGGAAGATTTTGGGTTGAGCAAGGTATTTATCAGGAATCACCATTCCCTATTTCTCAGCTTTTCCATGGACTCCCTGTGTGACCTTGAATTAGTCACCACACTTCCATTTCCATCACTGAACAAAGGGTATCCTACTTACTTATCTCTCAGGGGCCTCATGTGTCTTAATCAATCAATATTTTTCATGACATTTTGAGATCCACAGATAATTAGAGATTCTATGACAATAAAACTTAAGTATTGTACACAGCTTATGGGCTGTTTTTATCCCCTCTGGTGTCTTGTAGCTCCAGTGGGACCGGCAAATACCCGAGCATGTTTTTAGATACATTAAGAGGAAAAAACTTACTTACAAAAAAAACCAAACCCAAAAACGACAGTCTGAAACATTTATCCTGTTGATTATCCAAGATGTCCTATGAAGAAAAATAGAAATTCTGATAATTCCTGACCTCTAACTCCACCTGTAGCGTTACAATAGCAAAATGAAAGTGATTTCGCATTATGAAAAGGAAGCCCAGAAAGTTTGATCATGTTGGAAGTCTAATGATAAACTTCAAGTTGTTTTCCCAGGAAAGCTGTCAATTAGATTCTCCCAAACAGTAGTATCATACAACATTTCTTTAGGGACAATAATACACGGGGAGGGTCCCACAATGTTTGTATGGTCAGACACTAGGTGTTTCAGTGAGATCTGTAATTAAATGATAAATGATATTGTGGTCTGCTATGTTTCCACTTGCTCTAGTAATAAATCATTGGGACATTGAAATGTCCTAGGTTTTGCTGCTACCAGGCCTTCTTCTCCTTTCATGTATGCAGCTGAACTTTGAACTATGAATTTTCTCATCTGTATCAGATACTTTACATTTCATCTGCAAGAAAGAAGGGCAAGGTTTCCTATGTGAACTTACCTGGGCACTATGTATCCTGTAGAATTGTGCAGCTTTGTGCTGCAGGGTCAGCATGGGACAGAGGTCCTGGACAAAACACAGAGAAAACACGTAAAATCTTTCTGACATATCACATTGTATCAAAATGCCACACTTAATTAGTACTGAAACGTGCATCAGAAAGACAAACCATTATCAGAGTTGTTGCTTTCTGGAGTCTAGCCCATCTAGTGACTGCAACAATAACCTTTGTTTTCAAAATAAAAAAATAAATCTAGATAACTGCTGAACTGAGACGATAAAACTCAAATTTTTTTCTAGCCCTAAGCAAAACCATGTTCTTCATCACTACCTGGGAAATTTCTTTATTTGGAATAACTGAATTTAGTAACAATAACAATTATTATAATAAAGTCATACCTATTATTCCAGACTAAAGACAAAGAAATGGCTGCAGATAATGAAAAGTAAGATGCATATTTTTTCTCTATTGGTTTGAAAATTATAGTAATAATGAGCTTTTTAAATTATCGAAGGAAGCTTATCATTTCCTGGGTATGCTTCTAGGCACATTTGCAAGCTTCTATATGTTTAATAACTAATTGGTCTTTTACATTTCCTAATGGCAGGCGCACTTCTTTAAAGTTTATTTTCAGCTGTTCCTGCTGATACAGGCATGGCAACACTAAGATGAGGCAGTTCACAAATATGCATGTCAGACATTCCAAAATACAATTGCCTAAAATGCACTCAGAAAATTCAATTAGGATAATCAGATGTCAATAGCTAATCAATTTATTAATTTAAAGATACCAAACAGACCCTAAACTTGAATGGCTTATAATTCAGTTTATTTTTAATGCTCTAGCTGCATATCTACAAGAATCATCATTTTGCTAGTCCCATATATTTTGTTCAACCAAACTTCTGGTGACAACTACAACTACAACTGTCTCTGCAGCAGGTTAGTGGTCCGTTTGCAAAGCATGCATATAGCAGAATACATTTCGTCTGATGGATGCAAATCTTTAAGGATTTCAGTGAAATAGGATTAAAGTCTACTACTTTGAGAATTTTATCACAAGTCCAAAATTGAGATAAAATTTATGGATGTCGTAAGTATTAAACTTGATCCAAAAAAGTGATTTTGAATAGAAAATTTACACAATTAGGTTTTGATAAAAATCAAGCTAAACCTTCCAAGGCTGGTAGGTGATTTTGCCAGTCTAAATTTTGGCAAAATCTGTTGAGTTCCGCTTGAATTTTATTTTGACAGTGTTATTTCTCTCTAGAATGGAGATTCAAACCACCTAAGGAAATGGAAATCCTTGCAAACAGAAATGGATAATAAATTAAAAATGTAATGTTTCACGCACCTCTGGTTTTACCTGACAGAGCATAACAATTTCAAAGGAGTATTTATAGTTATTCAACTAAAGATTACAGAGAAAACACTGCTCTTCTTCCCCTCCTCCCCTTCGCCCCCCCACCGCCTGTCTCTTACCATAGCTGGAACTAGTGAGACCCCTAATTATTTCCTCTGTGTGCTGCACAAAACCATGCCTCATTTCTAAGCTTTGTGAGGGAGGAGTATGTTTTCTTTCAGGGTTAGGCAGCTCTATAGTAAGTTGGAAATAGATAAGTCAGTGACTAGTCTACAGAGAGAGAGTAGCACCTATAGCTCTTATTGGAGATTTTATTAATCAAACCCGGAACTTCTGTGTTGCACAAATGAAAACAGCACCCACACATCTACTTCATCATATTAGAGCCATCTATTTGTGTTTAGTATATGTAGTTTATCAGAGGACTATGACTCGCTTCTGTCTTCATACTGGCTATTTTAATTTCTACAATTCCACTTCAAGTGCATGTTTTGAAGAACCTCATGTACTGATGAGGGCAAAGGGGATTGTCAAAGGCATGTGATAGCTTCCAAATAGAGATATTTGAGCTTGGAAAAGAGATCTGAGATGGTAGAGACAGGTAAAACTGGGAGCTGATGACCGATGAATACAGAATGACAAGCAGGGTCAGGCAGCTAGAAGATCAGGCAGTAGGTTTAAAACAAAGTACTTTTCACAGGGCATGAACATTACCTGCAAACAATCTCTTGGGGAAACTTCAGGTATATATGTATTTAAAAGGAGATTAGACACATTCATGACAGGTAGAGCTACAAAAGGTGAATAAATACACAGTTCCAACATAGCTCAATGTCCCTAAGTCTAAAAGAAGAGGGACTGCAATACTTGCCTTTAAACTTCCCATAAGCAGGTGAATCTGGCAACTGTCAGAGCATAAATTACACCAGACAGATCTTTCATAGAGTTTCAAAAAAATTCTTCTAATGTATTTTATATTAGCTAATGTAGTTTGGTGTATAAACTGAAAACACCCCTAATCTGAAAAATTTACAACCCTTGACCAAATCAATTATAAGACCTCAGAACAAGCTTTTGTCCTACAAAATTGCTTTCACAGGACTATGGTCTAACAGTCTCTATCAGACTAGAGAAGTAAATAGGAGCCAAGACATCTCATCTGGGAGTGCACTGCTCCTGCTTTTCAGGCAAACACACAACAGGTGATCACTCTGGTACTGCATCTTACACACAAAGTTAACGAACTGAGAAGGTAAAATAAGTCAACGTACCAGGACTTGCTTTAGGTCTGTACTCCCTGTTGCCCTTCTACTGCTGTAAACCTGATTTGCAGCCCTGTGAAAGTTGTTCTCCTCCCATCAGCCTCAGGAGTAGCTCTGAGGTCATCCATACCTGTTGTGATCTGCTGAAGTCATGGGAATGGTGAGGATTTCCTTGGCATGAAAGTCTGGCCCTGGGTGCTTTTTCAACTTGGTGACGGACCTTCCACTGTTGACTTGCATTATGGCTCTTCACAAGGAAGAAACAAAGCATTGGCCAGAAGGACTTCTGCAGAAGTCTGATTGGAGAATAAAGAGGCCCGAAGGAAATGCTTGTTTCTATGTGCAGTCTGTTTCTTGGCAAAGTAATACTGCTTAATGCTTTCCTTCTTTTATTGTTATTATCACCGCTAGAACTGGACACATTCAGCAGGGGAAAATGAATTTGACTCAATCACGTGCCCTCTCCCCAAACTGGACCCTGTGCCCATCTCTGATTGTGCTGGGAAGGCTGAAGCGAAGGGTAACACAGGCATGGTCCATGAAAGTCAGGGGCATTGTAACGGGGCATGAGGCCACAGAGCCTCAGTGCTGCTGCTTTCTCCTTATTTATGTTTTTATCATTACTCAGTTCAGCCACACAAGGCAAATTGTGTTTAATAAATTAGCCTAATGGATTCCGCAAGTGGTTTGTGAGCAGGGTGCTTCCTCCGGTTAAGGAAAACATTTATATTCTCTCTCCCTTTGCTTTTCACAACTGTGAGGGTAAGCAGAGGGCAGGGGACAGTGGGGAGCGGGGAGTGAACCCGGCTGTCATCCCCGGGGGCCAGGGGGACTGTCGGGACCAGCCACAGAAGAGATGTGGGGAGCCCGGGGCGCCGGTGCCCTTTGTCTCCCTGCTGGCGGCCAGGCAGCCCGGGGCTGTGGTACCTACCACAGCTTCCTCAGCAGGCAGCTCTCTCCCCTTCCCCGTGCTGCACATTACACTCTTCCAAAGGGGCCTCTTTAACAGCTCCCCATGAAATAATAATTCATTATGTCACTAGGAGGGAAGAAAGGGAGTGTAAGTGTCTTGATGGGATTAGCGGAAACCCCCGCAGAGATGATTTAGGAGCCGTGATAATTCATTTAATAGGGGCCTGGGGTAAATTGCTAGACAGGGAAATGTAACTGAACCAGCTTAGAAAGGGCGCATTACAGGTCTGTATATGATAACTGGCTTCATTAGCAATATTTAAGAGATTTCATTTAAGAATGAGTCATAAAATGCAGAACTATTTCATCCACCTGGTTTGGTGGCCTTTAGCTTTACTCTGTCTGAATATTAAATTGGAAATGGCACTACAGCAACACATTTTGGAAACTGTTCTTTTGGCTGTTATTTGTATGGTTGGTTTAGCTTCTCGTTTGTTAACCTTTTAAAATGAGTATCATCGAAGCGACTAACAGTACATCCAGAACTCAGAGAGATGAGGAAGGCTTCAATGACTGAGAAGAGACTGCTGCAAA
This sequence comes from Porphyrio hochstetteri, assembly GCA_020800305.1. Taxonomy (NCBI): domain Eukaryota; kingdom Metazoa; phylum Chordata; class Aves; order Gruiformes; family Rallidae; genus Porphyrio; species Porphyrio hochstetteri. The sequence goes on from CM036938.1 coordinate 64,963,385, forward strand.
ACTTAGCAAAACCTCCAGGTTCCCATTGCTGTGCATGCACAGGTCCAAAAAGTGTCAGCAAATGGCGAATTACTTCTGTGAAGCTCAGTAAGCTAGCTCCTCTCCCACTGAATACATCTGATTATGCAACAGCTTGGATGGGTGGAACAACATGCACGCATACAGAAATAATCAGCTGGACTTTGTGAAGCCTACCACCCTGTACCGTGGAGCTGAAGTTTGCCTCAGATGCTATTAGCAAATGCTGGGTTTGGTTTTGGAACAGGAAAGATAGACATGATGGTTTTCTTCGACTTAGCAACCTTCTAAAATCCATAATCCTAGGGAGGGAAAACATCTGCTTTTTTAAAATCATGGTCCAAATTATTTTTTAAGAATGGCCCAAATAACTGACTGGAGATTCCTACTTAGTATGTATGGGCAAATATTAACATTTATCAGATTAGTTTAGAGACATAAAGAACCAAGTTCTGTAGAGCCTTGTAACTGCATTTACTCCTCCAGGGCTGTGAGATGTAGACAATGGCAGGACTTGGGCTGGCACTTACGTGGTTTGGATTTGTGTGTGGTGATGTTCATTATTCATGGGAAAAGGAAGAGGATCAGGATCAAAGCTATTATAAAGTGCTTTATTCATCCTTAATGCTGTGCTTTTATGCTTGCCAAGAAACATTTCAGTAATATTTGTCACCACTACTTGTGAGTTACAAACTTCAGCCCTTAAAAGTAATTATTTAGGGCATGATTTTAATCCTTTAACCCCTTGGATGCATTTTAGGAGACAGGATGTAGTTCAAGATTTGGGAAAATGCTAAACAAGTAGCAAAAAGTGAGTCATAAGCCTACGAGCTTTTTCAGTGCCCTTTTCTTATTTATCACTAGTTCATTTTTCTTTTCTTATCTCTGAAAACAAAGGAAATGCACTCATAAGAAAATGCTGTCAAATAAATTATTAAAGCAATTCTGTCACAAACATGTATGCTGCTTATTCTTGTCTGGAAATATCAAAATGAAACAGTGATATTTTAACATCACTGTATAGAATTAGAGTAAGATTTGCTGAGCATATTTTATTTAGGGATGTAGCCAGCTGAATTGTATTGTAATTCACTGTGCAAGCTTCTATCATAGAAAAACAAATAACTGAATTATTTTTAACCCTCGCACTTAGTGTGGACACCTTAATATACTCTTCTCATCAAAAAAGACAAGCAATTATATGTAAAATTATGCTGTTACACATATAGGCTCATACAACTAAAGGATGAAGCACGTTTTCTTCAGATTATTGAAATTTAGGAACCCCCCCTCTTCTGTCTGTGTACCACATAAAGCCTGATGGTATTGCCATCCTTTTCCCTCCCAAGTATGAAATTTCACAATAAAGATGTTGTACTTGATATCATATTGTAAACCCTTTTTGAAATATGGCAAGCAGTATCTTTATCAAAGGCAGCTAAAGATATTAATAACCGCGACTGTCATTTGTAGGAATAAGACAAGTGTTTTAATAAATCTTCACTAGTACTCCATACAAATATAAAAGAATGACTAGCTTTCTCTCTGGCCCTTTCCCCAGTGACCACTGCCCGTTATGACTTTGAATGATTCCCTCTAATGGAAGACAGCCAATACTGTCCATTATTCCAGATGGTCAGCTCGACTGCAAAGTTCTGCTAACGCTTCTCAGCATTCAGACATAGCTCGCCAGCTTTTTTCTTTTTTTTTTTTACTTTCCATGATAACCCAGTCCAAGATTAGCTGTCTAATAGTTGGCAGACAAAATCTGGGGTGCCTTGCCGACAAGTTGCAAAATCCATTTTGGTATTCATGTTAGAAAGTGCACAGTGGTTTCCTGCTCAGCTCATATTAAAATAAAGTCAAAACAGACCAACAGCTCTATAATAGCCAGTAAGTAATACATTAATCACTTGCTGCTGCACAGTTAACAGGTGACAGGAAAAAATATAAGCAGACTTTGTGTGCACATTTTGAACTGGCTGTACCTGCACAATAATCCTGCCTGTTACCACAGTTTGCACTAAACACAAGCAGGATTTGGTCCAGTATCTTCCATGCGGCAGCCATTGCTTTTTCATGTACTGTGGATATTTGACATGCTCTGTCCTGATTTCTGTAAAAGCAATTCAAATCATGTGAATATTTCATGCTCTAATCAGCTGAAAGTAGATAAGTACTGGCCTGTGCATGCAATTTACCAAAGTTCAACTAATTTTTCAGTTAGAAGATAATGGCTGGGTATTATAAAGTAATGCTCATCACTTCACACAAGCAGCATTTGCTTATTGCTGTTCTCTGTTAATACAAAGAGGCATTAGCAGACACTTGTAAATTTTCCTATGTACAGCTTACATAAAAACTAATGACAACAACAACAGATGACAACAACCGCTCCTATTTAAAGGCATTGCACCTAGAATAAATATTGTAGGTGTCCTTGGGGACAAATATTTCAAGTGCTTAGATATCTTTCCGGTATGCCTTCTAGCATCTTGTCATCCACAAAAGGATTCTACAAAAAGTGGGCTTGCACACTACTTACATGATTTTCTGTAATGGGAAGCGTAAAATGCTGCATTTCTGGCCTGAACATTAAAATGGTTTGATTAATTTTGCAAACCCAGAATAGCTCTAGTAAAAAAAAAGAAGACTGGTGGTTTTGACACTGAATTACATGGAATTGCTCCAGGTTTTTACCCTTGCACAGGAATACAAATTTGGCTGATAATTGTGCATTTCATTGTAATAATAGCAATTTTCTAATTGATATATTTTATTTTAAACAATCAGTTATTTAAAAATATTCAAGGAACATTTAGCTACAGGCACCAGTATTTGATGTTTTTTTAATAAAATTGTTTTCAAGAAAAAACCAATGATACGTTTGACCTCACAAATTTTTCATGAATTATTATCCCTATAGCACTGTCAGTACTTTCAATAAAATCAAGTTTAACTTGTGTTTGAAACACACATTACAAATAGATGTATAGATGGACGAGATATTGAGAAAAGGAATAGTACAGATTATGAATATTAAGATTTATATTAATCTATAAGCCTATTAAAGTACAGTAAAACCTGTCCTTCAGACCACCTTTTTAAAGATATCACCTCCCTGATGGGACCACTAAATTTCGGACCAAATTATTTTCCCATAAAGAACAATGAAAAGAAAATGATTATATTAGGACTACTTCTACTATGGTTTCTTTTCATTGTTCCGCCAAAAATGATTCCAAACAGTAAAATAACATTGATTTTGACCTTGTTAATGAACCTGAAGAACTTCAAGGCATACTTGATCATAGATTTCCCTTTAAACAGGAAAAAAATCTGACATGTAGCCATCATAATTTCATCAACCTTGGCAGAAGATATGTAATTTCACTGGTATTTTGGATAGGCAGCTTGTCTTGATATTGTTAATGTTCCACAGGGACAGAGGAACGGGCTTTTTCTTCATACCAACACTCTTAAATGATTTTGTAATTTGTATAACATTGATTAAGTCTTCTGAGAGTTAGAAATATTTTAAAAGGCTGTGTTGTACAGATTTATATACTATTACGGGATTAATTTAATTTTTCCAAGATGTCCATCTTCCTTGCAGTAGGAACTTTCCAGAGATGTTTCACTGGGACTTCCTTACTCCCTTTCGGAGGATGACATCTAGTTAGTGTTAAACATAGAAGATCACAGTTTCTCTCCTATCAGTATATCAATTTGAAGGGTCCCAGAGACTACAGGTCCCAAAGTACAATGTCCAACATTGATTTCAGCAGCCTTCCATAGCCTGGGGCCTCCAAACAAGGGCCCCATGGATTAAGAGAGCTCAGAACAGATTGCACAAAGCATGTTGGCCCACAACACATTATCAGTTCTAGCCCCTGCCTTTTTCACTTTTACCTTTGCTTGCTTACACAAAATCTAACATGTTTCCCACAGATCTTTGTGACATATTTTTGTACATGCTCATTTCAGTCAGTGTTTTTACATCCTTACAGTTTAACTTTATACCGAGGATCAGCATCCTAATCACTGCTGTCACTGGGAAGCTTATATTTTGGCCTTTACAGATATTATACTAATAGCTTATTATGGTCTAGATGGAAATTTTCTAAGGAAGTGAAAAAACACACTTAGAAAGTAAACGAGCAACCTCTTCCAAACTCAGTTTTTCTGGAACTAAAATAAGCATTTCTAATGTTAAAAAGCAAAGCTGAATTCAAATCGTTAGGAGTACTATGCTAGCAGTTAGAGCACTGTATGTTTTTGTTACTGTTTGGAGTTCCAGTCTTGCTGTAAAGGTACCCAGGGATTTGGTGATGCTCACAGGTATGAGGACACAGGAGAGATCTTTCATGCATTTAGAGAGAAACTAGAGCTTACCCTCATCAGAATATCTTTGGCATCTCAATAGTGGGATGTGCACTTTCCAGGTAGCTACAGCTCACCTACCCAGAAGGGAACACTTGGGCAAATTATTTGAGACCTGATAAAGGATAATTTAAGTTGAAAGGCTCTGTATACCCCAGCTGTTTCAATGGAACGACCCATTCATCTGAAGTGGGGGTTCTCAGAGGACCGACCCCACGCTGGTGCCCTGTTCAGTCATAACTGCCCGGGGTGGTTTCTATACCTTGACTTATTTTTACTTGTCAGCATGAGATTCAATTAAATTATTATTCTGCTAGATGAGGCACAGTCTACCAAGCTGCCACGTGTCTTTAATCCAACTCTTTTACTGGACTTGTTGTGCCCTATTGCCTCCAATTCACAAACTACTCATTGTGAATGCTAATAATATTGGTAGTAACTCTGCATTTGTATTGGTGGTTGTGGGGTAGGAATGCTTCAAGTTGGTGTCGTCATCAGACATTTCATACAACAGAATCACAACCCCGAGCTGCAGTTGTAGCACTAGCTGTGTCTATATCATGGTTTGTTGATTCCCAAAGAGGCAGATCTTGATTCCTCTCCCTCCTAGTCCTTTCTTCTCTCCCCCTCCCTCTCTCTCTCTTGCTTTTGGCCACATGGTCCCACCACCTGCCTTCCACCATCTCCTTTGCTCATCAGAACCCCCTCCTTTTCTTTCAGCTCATTCACCCAGCAGAAAATCCCCCCCTTTCAGCTGCATTAGTTTTCTGCCAGGTTGGCAAGCTGAATCAGGTCTCAGAGGAGCCTGGGGAGGCTTAGTGTGCAAGGCAAGTGGCAGAACTGCCTGGCTGGAAGCAGAGAGAGGGGTGAAGGGGAAATAGGGTGGGATCAGGACCTCCTTTTGCTGGTGGCCATGGACTGGCTGGCTGATTGGCTCATCCCATCATGTTGAAGCAGCCCAAAACATCAGGGCACTTTACAGGATGCAGTAATTGAATTGATAGATTTCTCACATTTCTTTAACGGATGTTCAACCTCACTGGTAAATTCTGCTTCATTAACTCACATTATTAACCCTTCTAACTGCAGCAGCATTGCTTGTATTAGCAAAGAGAATAGTTGCAACTTACAGTTAACAGACTAGTGCTCAAAGAAACAGACTGGAAGAAAAACAAAGATTAATAAAATAAATCCAATTTAATGAAAAGAAACAAAACTCCGCAATTTAGTTCTTCCATGCCAAGATGTTGATTTATGCTGTGGCACTTTTTTGTGTTCAAATGCACAACAGGGCCAAGCCTGTGTTCCTGATTCAGCCCACCTTTCTGTAATGGGAATTTTGGCAGAGTAATTTGGCAGGCCTACAGTACTTGAAAGGCCATTTTTTTCTCACGCTTTTTACTCACCAGTTCCCTTTTTTGTTAAAATGAGGTTTTCTTGAAACCTGTCATAATTTAAACCAACCCTCAACTCATATTCATCCCAACACATATTTTAATGTGATGTTTAAAATGTTTGTGTAGGCATGTTAACACTCCTCGTATATTTGGGCTAAAAGGCAAACCATTATTTTCATTTTGTTTTATTACTAGTATCCAATGTGTGACACAAATTCATGACTGGTTAATGAGCAAATGTTATCGTGGCACAACTACGTCTGTTACAGTGCAATCACTGTCTCAATAAGTGTTTGTTAAAGCCAGGGTTTTATTGTTTTTCCTTCCTCTACAGTTCAGTGAACTAAATGCAATTTATTGTCTTTTCACTTTTTTCTCATTCCTCCCAAAACTTCCCAGTGTTTTCCTTGCTGCGTCTGTACTGGGAGTCATGAGCATCTCTCTATTATTATCAACCATACAGTATGATAGATGCACTCAGATGATTTATAAATAAGCAAAACAAAAAGTCTTTGCCCAGAGTAGCCTACAATCTAGTGCCTGAATGCTGCAACTGCTATCACGTGGGTGGGATTGCTCTGTCCATGTGTTATCAACTTGAAAATTGTGGCTGAAAGCTTTAATTCTGCAGTCAGCTCTGCTCGGGAGGAATAGATTCAGGCCCCGGTCCTGCAGTCGGCTGTGCTGGCCGGGAGCCCAGCGCCTGTGCGGAGCCTGGCAGCTGGCTTCACCAGCAGACAGGACGACGCAGTGAGGTTCTTCACTACTGGATTTAGCTTGTTACTGCTGCAAATGAACCTACTTCCCTTCCTTCCACCCTTCCCCTCCCCCCGGAAGGCCTGTATAATCTCACACATAATTCACGTTTGTGTGGGAGATGTGGGCTTTTTTTTTAGGGGGGGAGACGACAGTGTTCAGAGCTCCTCAGTACACAACACTCCGACTGGCAAGCTTTGCTGCAGTCCTTGTTCAGGCAAAATTCCTGTTCTCTCCAGTGGGCATTTTGCCCAAGTAAGGAAACAGGCCCCATTTTGCAGCAGTCTGTATAAATGAGTGCCTTCCAGCTCTGAGCTGTTTCAAATAGTCCATTGGCTATGAATGGACATACATGGATCTATATGGCTGAAGGATATTAACTGGCAGATTTTATGTAATTAAAATGTAAAATATCAACATTATGTACAGTTAAGAAAAACTGTCCCTTGATTTATGGGTCTTTGCTGATATATTGAACAGTATGGCTATTTTGTGATATATATCTGTAGTAATTATATATTACAGGGTTGTATAGCTTTTTGAAACAGCAAAATGTAAAATGTATATTTAAAGCCTTTGGTCATCTATTGGGAGCGATGTTAATTATGATTTGTGAATTATTTTCTGCATGAAATCACAATCTTTACAATAACAATATATAGATTATGAACTTCTCAGAAAGCCTAATGCCTGTGGGTGATATTTTGGTTGTTTAAGTACTGTCATTCTGGCAGAGCATTAATTTAGATTTTCATGCTCTAGTCAGCACCTTGGATGTCCTTAGAGTTTTACACTTGGATTAAAAATACATTGAATTCATCAAGCATATTGTTAGTAAAATGAACTTGGGACTTCCCTGTTGCAAACCCAGTTTTATGATTTTCTGACGCTAAATGAGCTAAGAGAAAAACAGAAATGTTTGCAGTTTTGCAGTATAAACCTTTTCTCCTTACCCTTGTGCAGTTCTGAATCTCTGAAATAAACTATGTGTAAATAGCTATTGGACTGGTTTCAATATTGAAAATTGATCCCATTCCTTCTCCAAATATGCCAATAGCAAGATCACCACTTCCTGGAAATCATTAAGCACAGAAGATCAAATATGCAGCTGGTTCAATCCCAGAGATGGATATTTGAAACATTTCTAAATGAATCTACAGGAAGTTCAAAGCTCACATACCCAAGTACTCTGACACACACAAAAATCCTAGCTACACGGCAGGAAAGAACAGGATGCAAGAGTGAAGAGATTTTGTACCAAAGTACATTATATTGTGGTACAAAAGAAATAAATCATATGTGTATGAAAATCATAAGCTTTAAGCTTTGGAGAGAGTTGTGCAATTGACAATCAAATGGAGCTTAAAGGAAATGACGAGGTTTTACTCTAAAGTCCTGAAATAAAGAAAGTAATATTTTACAGCAAAAAATTGCAAATGTCAAGATTAAATCATAAGACTTTGCACCATTGAGCTACTAGCTAGCTCTATAGCTTCTTCAGTTCTTAACACAGGGAAAGACCAACTTTCATGGTCAATAAAACTTAAGAACTTTAGAAATACATTTAGAGACATAAATCTTGTATTTGTGACTTTTCCTCCTTCAGTAGCTAATTATGGGAAAAAATGATTGAATATGTGAACTCCTTGGCTGCTAACCTATTCTTGCAATTGTTTTCAGGCTCCTTTTTAATTGCTTTTGTTTGTTCCAAGGAAATTATGCTAATTTCTCAGTTTAAAAGAAGGTCGCTGCTGTAAATGAATAGCATAGGGTACATTTCTTCTTGTCTGTCTTACCTCCAAAAAATTTATCAGCAGCAGTGAGATCTTGAGCAAAAATACCTTGGAGTAAGCAAGCCAAACCAGATTCAGAAGTGAAAAAACCAGAGATCAGCTGCCCAGACTGTTTCCTCCAGTCCAAAGCTGGACAGGTGGCGACCCAGATTGAATCAGTTGTTGTGGGAATGATTTGATTCACAAACAGGGTTATAAAATTTTATATGGAGATGCCAGTGAAAGTCACAAGATCATAGAGCAAAAGACCTTATTCACATAAATTACCTGAATGGCTATGAAGCATAAAGGAAATAAATTGAACAATATCGCCCATACTTAGTTTACAGACATATGGTATGCAGCTTCACATGATATACATGCTAACAACAAGCATATTTGCGAACCCTATGTGATAATGGAAATACACACCTGCTTTAATAATTCAAAGAATGAAAGAGTTGGTTGTTCTGAGGCAAACAAATTCACACATGTATTTTACTACATAAAGAAGGGTTGCTGAACTCGGATGCTTCTTCTTCCTTTCTCACACAGTATCAATTGGTTTAATAAAATGTATTGCCTTTCCTCACGAGCCTTGCCTCTTTTATTACAGATGCAGTCACACACACCCACACTGGGCATCTTCGTAAGGAATTAATTTTTGGTTCTCTGGGGGCATTCAAAGGGGGACATGGATTTCTGGAGGGGCAGCCTCTGCCGGTACCTAGCAGTACGACACACACTACACATATGGTTCACACCCAGCACGAAAACAAATCCTTTTAAATTTTTTCTTTTATAGCTAGCACCACACCTGTACTGTATGTAAATAAATACAACACATGCAATGGTAAAATATTTCCAGCCCTGTCTACCAGGCTGATGCATTGATCTCAGTGGATTCTGAGATATAAACTTCAATTTGGCCCCCAGTCACTTAGTGGACACTGCCACCAGCAGCTCTGACACTGGGTTATTTGTTGTTGCTGTTTGCTGTCCCTGTTTGCACATTAATCCAGTGACAATTAGGTGTCAGCGAGCGTTGTTTCTGCTCGCTGATAGCCTTGGGCTCTGCGCTTGAAGCCCTAATCAGGAGTGTAAACTCTGCTATATTTCAATTTGGAGAAGCGCTCTTCCGCTAAGAGGCCCCTGGCACTGCGATAAATAAAACGCCTATTTACTCTATTGCCACACTTAGACACCTAATGCACTTACTACCAGCCCCCTAATCATGGCCCACAGTTAAATCCGCCTATAAATCACTCCATTCTCATCCTGCAGATTAGTGAGGCCATTTTCCCCAAACCCTACAATGAGCACTGTTTCCTTTTCTTGTTAGTCAAAAGCGAGATGATTTTTATTAGGTTAAAGACGAGCTCACAGATGGTAAATCGTGTGGAGGGAAATGAGATGGAGAGTCCCGTGGCCCAGTGGGGGTGGCAGGTGGGATGGGGACAGGGTTGTGGGGGGGGGGGGGGGGGGGAGGGGCGGGGACAGGGAGGGGAAGAGACCCCAGTAGATCCCCCCCTCCCCTGGCAGTGCATCACCCCATGGCACTGGGCCCAGAAGACATCTTACTGTATGTTGCACAAAATGGCAACGGCCCGCAGGTGCAATGAATGTGTCTGGCCTCAACTGCCAGCAGCAGGGGTGGAGGGGAAAAGGGGGGTGTGGGGGATCTTGAACCCACTGCTGTGTGTGTTTCTCTGCAGAGGCTTCCTGGTGAGCACAAATGGAGCTGACACAGAGTGAGGTCTGGAGAAATACCCACGTACCACCCACACAGTCCCACCAGGAACAGCCTGGCTTTATCCTTGCAGCAATGCTACAAACAGTGGGAGCAAACACACACCAGTGCAGAGCATTTCGTACAAGTGCACTACAGCTTGGATTTCCTTAAAAATAGGACCCTCTGTCAAACCCTCTTCATATACCTTTGGATAAGTAGCACTACCTTATATACAGCTGTTGTAGCAGAGCCGGTAACATAATGTAGCTGTAATGAGTAATACAGCACATTTTGCATTTTTATTCTCAGTGTCTGATAAGGCAGAGGTTCTGATTTTTAAAGAAAGTAAGTTAATTCTTCTCAGCCATTCACTCAATAATTTTTGTGAACAGTTCCTGGTCTTATTCAGGTAAGTTTTTTTGCAAGTATCCCGTATTTTTAATTCTGACTGGGTTAATTGGTAGCGTAGGTCACACGTTTGTCTGAATAGCCTTGATTGAAGGAACACAGTGCTGAGATATCAGGTTTCCTGTGCAATAACTATAATAAATTCAAACTTCATTATCTATAAATATGCTGCAACATTTGCTTAAAATTTTGGCACAAGCTCCTGCCAGCAGATCCCTGTATTAGAAGGGTGACAGAAAACAAGCACAAAAGAGAAGCAAAGCACAGACAGATCAAAAGCCTTTAAATTATTCAAAGAAATCATCGGGGGATCTTTTTATTTTTACAGCATTAGTCCATTACCCTTGATATGTGGCAGAATTGCATCCCCTTTCTCAGTAGAGAAGCTTCCATGTTACATACGTAAAAGCCAGCTAGAGGAATGTCAGAGATTTACATCACCCACGGAACACGATTTACATCATACATGAACATGCACCCATATGGGACATTGAAGGGAAAGAGGCAGCTGTCATCGTGGTGTCGCAGGAGGCCCACACCAGTGTGGCCTCTGTAGATTGACCCTCCACCACCAAGTCCCTGCTGCATCCCGACGGCTGCTGGGGTAAGCTGCGGCCCGTTTTCTCAGCCTCCTCTCCCTACTCCTTGCTTTTCAGGCTTTAAACGGGGTGGATTGCAGTGAAGAGCTCCCCATAATCTCTGTTTAACCATTTCCATATGACAACTGCTTTGGATCCCTGCAGCCCGATGAAAAGGCCAGAAGCCCTGGCTCTGCTGGGGGGGTGTCCCGGGGGAAACATATGTAAACAAAGCCTAGCTCTGTAGCCTTTTGCACCTCACTCTCTTTTCCCATTCTTGCTTGGATCTCAGGTGGAATTAAAGGGATTAAAGCTGAGCGTAAATGAGGCGAGTGTGTAAAATGACTCCTTTCTGAACCAAACGGCATGTTCCGTGCTGAGGAAATGAGATGCCCATTTAAATCTCATCCATCCACCGCCTGTGGCCACCACCATGTACCTGCCTACTTAGCCCAAGGGTTAATTAATTGAGGCTTCAATGCACTATTGCAAGAGCATTATTGCATTTGATACTCTACATCTGTGATTTAAAACTCTTTCAGTCCCTTGTCAGCAAGGGAGGGTTTTAACTAGGAAATTAGCATTCAGATAAGGGTACGCTCTATTTGCTTCTGAAAGGAAGGAAATATTAAGGATGCTGGTGCACAAACCAAGCTGTAATATCCTGTCCCGTCCTAGAAAGGGCTCTTGGGCCCCGCTTCCCAAGGGGACACTCTGTACAAGGGGAATGGGACATGGAGAAAGGAATTACAATCTTCAGTGGAAATGCCATATACTAGAAACCAGACAACCGAGTGTGGTTTATTTTTCAGAAACTTGTTATTCCATGATAATTATATTTCCTGTCTTGACACCTGGCTCATTTTAGATACCCGATCACCCAGCCAAGTTATTTCCATAGTATATTTCAGGCTTCTTGAGGAGTTCAAATACTAATATTACTCCCCGTCTAGTTATGAAGATTTTAATAATCACTTTTATCTTCTCTAGATAAGCAGAAAAATAATCATTCCTTACATTCACATAATGTCCTTGCATTACACTCAATGGTATGTGTGTGTAATCCCCAATTGCTGAAATGAAACACACATTTTCCAGCAATAAAACACAATAGTTTGGGATATGAAGTGACAAAGGAAGTATCCAACTGAAACAGAAGGAAGAATTAAAGGTAGAAAGAATGTAATTTCCACCAACCTTGAGTCTAGCTACCAAACCTCGAAACTGTGAGAAAAGAGGAAGCCATGCATGAGCTATGCTGATTCACACAGTGGGTCACCTTCCTGCAAATCTCTCCTTGTATAAGAGGATGGCTTAGTCCACGTGGAGCTTCACAGCCATCTGCCTCAGGCAGGGCCACTTGCACAAGAAGAGAATTTTGGAGTTAGGCCCTAGTGGGTTTTACCTAGAACCATGCCAGAACTGCCGCATGCGATTGCTCAGCCCCCTCCAGTTCACAGTTAAAAACCTAGGACTGGGTTTGGCCCAGCAGAAGGCCTGCAGTGGGACGAGCAGCCACAACCACCTACTCCATGGAATGATCCATAAGGGTTTGTGCCTTGGACAGACACATGTCTCAGCAGGACATCACACCAAATAGCTATGTCCACACCAAACTACTACCATTTGATGTTATTGCAGCCATTGGTCTATTCTGAAGAGTATGTTCCCTCTCCATGTCATGTCATTTGGCTGGAAATGCAGGGTAAAAGTGTACCGTCCTTCTCCACTCTCCTTGGGGCAGCAATGTGGCCATGTACCATTGGAGTCCACCTATAATGGCTGTCACTGAGGCAGAGCCACCCTGGGATGAAGCACAGTAGCTGTGTGTCCTACACAGCAACAGTTGCACAGCTGCCTAAAACAGGAAGTGCAGATTAACTTGTCCAGTTGAAACTACAGAGGGAATTTAGGAAGACAGAATGCAATCAGCCAGGACACTGAGGTTAACACAGTTAATCTTGTGGAAAGTGCAATGGGACCTTTAATAACTGCAACTGGTCAAGGCCTCAGTTTTATGTTTCATCCCAAAGATGGCACTTCCCGGTGGAGCGGTGGGGCTGTCGTGGCTGGAGGAGGGGAACAGTGCCACCTACCGCAATACCATCACCTCTCCCAAACACCTGGGCTCACCTGGAAGGTGTCACCAGCATCCTGGATCGTCTGAAAAAATTACAGCACTAGGGTTTTTTTCACGGTTTTCATTTATAGGTGGTTTCTTCGTCCTCAGTACCCTTCCTGTCCAATAGTTATGATGTCTGACCTTGGCAGGCAGAGTTGTTATTCCGTGGGATGGCCAAACACTGCCTCTGATGGTAAATCCATCATCCCCCTGGGCATGGGGATGGTGGCAACCACAGCTGGTTTTGACCAAGTCATGCCACTTTTGTTTGAGCTTCTTGACAGACAGCTCTTGAGTACTTTGCAGAGCTAATTGTCATTGGCTTAAGACACTTGGTGGATATTTGCACAGAGGTTTTTATCCTTTGAACTATAGAGCTTAATAAGGCACTACAAACTCCACAGCGGTATTTTAACAATGCATCAAGATTGCTATATGCAGTTCAGGTTTATGAACAATGACCCAAGACTTTATTTAACAGGAGGCAATCTATCCACTGTAAATCAAATATCTCTAAGCCAGCCTCAGAACAGTGGTCGGCATAAATCAATGTGTTGTCAAGTAGGCCATATCTAGCCTTAAAGATATGTGTCTGTTCTATATCTTTCCTTGGTCCATGGAGCATTCATACTGTTTTACTATAGGGAGCAGTTCATGAGGCTAAGTTCTCGTGTTTCTGGGATAGCTCTTCAAAGTAGAACTACATTTTAAGCTCTGTAAATATACGCGTATTTCCCGATACGCACTGGTTGTTAGAAGCAATATAGAGGGTAGACACAAAAAAGCTTCAATGTGAGGAGTACTGCCCAAGGTTAAAAATGACAGGAGTGTATTCACTCCCCTCAGATACCAAGAAGATATTGACTCCTGTGTGTGCATCACATATTTATCGCAGAGATTAAAAAGAAGACATCATGCTTGAAAAACAGACGTCTGATTTAAAAAACGAGGAGCTAAGGATTCAAATGTGTTCTCAATTCCAACTGAAAAAGAGAGAAAATTGAGGAAGCTCAGCGTGCTGTACGATTGGGTCCTTAGATAGGGTGCAATTAACAGAGAAGGAACTGATAGAGGTTATCAGATGAAGATACACATCCTGGGGCTTTATCAAGCATGGGGCACAGTGGAAAGTCTCTAATACTCCAGAGATGAAATGGTTTCATGAGAGCCACACCCCCAAAGTTGCCTTTTTAGCAAGTGTAATAGGACTTTTTCAGTTTCATAAAGTATCTTGATAACTGGAAAGTGCCAGTTAATGGTACAATGTTCCAACTATGAATTTTACAAAGATTAATCTACCCCTTTAGGATCCAAAGGAGCCAATCAAAGGCCGCCCAGTCTTCGATGTTTTACAGTCTCTGTGGGCACAAAGCTCAGCTGAAACTACCGTTCAACATCCTAAACTGTCATCTTCATCTTCTTCTAGCATAAAAATACATATTTTTCCCCATAATAAAGATTTTTTATAATAGCAATAAAGTAACTCTAGAGAACATGGTTGTCTTGAGATAGCTTAACTGTGTGTGGTACCTCATAACGCCCTGGGGACAGAGCCACCTCATAATAATCTCTTTCTTTACCATGCCTTGCTTAATTAAGGAGTGAAGCCAAAAGGTCAATGCAGGATAAAAATGTAAATCTCAAAGTTTTCATCTGGACCCTAACTCCATATCATAAAACATATATAGTGTGCTCATTGCAAAGCTTACTACACTAGCAGGTAGAAAGTGGAATATGCTTTATGTGCTCAAAATTTCAGTATTTTAGTAAGACAACAAATAAAAGCTTTAGCTCCTTATGTATAAAATTATGTCTTTCTCTTCCAAAGGATAATCTAAGTTATTAATTTATTCCCTATGTAAGAAATCTTCTTTAGCCTTGTTCTTCTCTTTCCTAAATATGATATATATGATAAATATGATACTTTTAGAGCATTTGGGTGGACCTAACATTTATTTTGTCTTTGTATACTGAATATTGTGCATGCTACTCTAGAGAGACAGACAATATGGTATTACAGTCTTCTCATTGTTATTCCAGGTCTCCAATGAAAGCAAACATAATTTTAATTCAAAATCTTATTACTCCATTGGAATATTGATGTCATAATGGGCAACATGTTTTGGCAGCTGTTTATCTTGTTGGTTCCTCAATCATTTGCCGTGCTGCTTTCCAATTGCTGCCTTATGTTAAAAATGTACCTGTATGTATTTGTGACACAGTTAGATATACATTTAAACTGAAGTCTCAGATTCTAACCTGTTTTTATCATAAGTGATGGTTGCAGAACAGTAAATATTTATTTAGCTTTGAGTAATGGAGCATTCAGATTTCATTCATAGCTTCAATAATCAATCTATCAGTGTGATTCTGTTAGGGAACCAATTATGTGTTTCCCCCTACTCTGGTTCTAGGTAAATAAATGGAAAAGACACATGTTGTCCTAACTGACATTTGATCAGTTGATCTGGATTTAGATCAGATGGACAGCATAAGAAATGCAATAATTTTTTTTTCCCCTCAGTAGAAAGGAGGCTTTTAATCTCCCTTCTCCTTTAGAATAGCAGCATATTCTAACAAAGCTTATTTACTCTTGTAACATGTGGACATGCTTTTTGGGCTGGATATTCAATTGTGAAATATTTGTTATTTTTATTTTTCTATGGAATCATTGCTGTCAGTGACACACTTGCAAATCTGTACCAGGACCTAGAAGACTTTTCATTAGGCAGTATATTGAAGTATGTACAACTGTAGCTGTTTCGCAGATTTGCTCTAAAATAAGAGAATGTACTTTCCTTTTTGGTTCAGTTTCCGTTTAGGGACTAAACAGCTACCTTTACAGTTTTTATGTAGGTTTTCCTGACAGCCAAAGTTAAGTGAATGTAGCACTCTGGCTGGATGTTTATGTGCTTGTTTCATCTATTATTCAGATACATCACTTATAGAATGCTTTCCATAACAAGTTGTGGTTGAGATGTTTCTACGCCACTTTTGTACAATCAGTCAAAGATAATAAGGAGACTAAAGGGACAGAACTGATTTTTATTTACTTATTATTAAATCTTTCTTTCCTGTTTGACCTGCAATAGATTACTTGCTGGACACCCCAAGGTTGCAAGTTTTGTCTTCTGCAGTTGTTAGTGCTGATTTCACCGTGAGAATTACTATGAGGTCCATAAAGTTCAGAGCATCTCTCCACTATGTGAGGTGCTGCCAAGATGCCCAGGAGGACTTCATGGGTTACGAGGACTTTATGGGTGTAGTCTGGAGAAGAGGAAGCTGAAGGGGGACCTTTTCACTGCCTATAATTACATGAAAGGAGGTTGTAGAGAGGTGGGAAACGGTCTCTTCAGCCTAGTGACAGGTGATAGGACAAGGGGAAATGGCACGAAGCTGTGCCAGGGCAGGTTTAGAAAAAAATTATTCACTGAAAGAATCAGGATGTGGAACAGGCCGCTCAGGGAGGTGGTTGAGTCACCATCCCTGGATGTATTTAAAAGACAGGTAGATGAGGTACTTAGAGATATGGTTTAGTAGAGGACAGGTAGAGTTGGACTCGATGAGCTTAAAGGTCTTTTCCAACCTTGTGATTCTGTGATTCAGAGGTTACCAGGTGTTGTCAGAAAATTGCAAATTGATTTGTAATTTAAGATAGATTTGACACTTTCTAACATTGTCAAAATCCACCCTTTTGAGATACAAAGCAATGAGAAATATTCTAATGAGCATCAAAGCACAGTTCAAGAACCTACTTCCCAAATCTTAGCTGCCTTGCTATTACGAGTCTGAAAGTTCCTTCAATTAAATTTTTTTAAATTCTTCAGGATTAAATTCCTATTTCCATTCACAAGCAGAGCAGGCTGCAATCACATAAGCATCCTTAATGGACCTCAGCTCTGAACTGGAGGGAGCTACATTCTGTTCGGTCACCTAGTCTCCATGCCCATTCAGTCCCTTCTCTACCTTTTCTATGCAGTGGGCAACCGCTCCACTGGATGCTAAAATGATACTTCAAAGGGTTTGGAAGATGCCACTAAGCCTCTTTATCAGCTGTGGGGATGGTAGCAACAGAGAAGGCTAGCAGTTCCCTTCTGGAAGACTCTGAACCCCTCAGGCTCCTTGGAGATCTCCATTTGACCCAGAGAGGATTTCAGCCCTTGCCTGCAGATTTAACATTGAGAAATTTTAGAACCATAAGTTGTGTACCCTATGTTATGCTGGCTTTGCGTTCTGCTGTGCTCACAAGTAGAATTATTCTAGCAATGCTAGGAAGAGATTAAGAAAGATATGGATAAGTAAAGCAAACACATGGAAGACAACTGGAAGAAAGAATTCTTTCTGTCCCCCAAACAGTAAAAGACAATAACAGTGCTGGAAACATAAAGCATATAAAAATTTATCACAAAATACCCAAGCTACTTCAAACACATATGTACCCCCACATGCATTTCTTGAAAGAATCTTGAATGAATGTTTTGCCTGGATTCCAGGAATGGTGGTTTTAATGAATCTTGAATGAATCTTGAATGAATTAGAGAAAACTGTTCCAGAAATTGAGATGATATTAACCCATAAGATTATTTTCCCATCATTTTATACTCCTCCTGTTTTAGAGACACCAATGAAATTTAAAGCAAAGCAATAACGAATTAAAGATGACCTCACACCAAGACCAACATCCCTTCTCCCAGATTCTGTTTTCAGTTGTAAAAAACTAATTTTTATTATGTTTTCTAAGCAGAGCACAGTGAAACACAATGATCAAAATGTAAGAGAGGCTATTCTTTGAGCATTTTTGCTTACCTGTACAAGATCAAGAAGACCTGAAGCACTGAAGCATTAGGACCTGTGGTCTGGTGCTAGCAGGGTTATGGCAGTATTTCTTCTTATGGTGGATTTCCCTTTTTTGATACCTATTGTGGTGATGGTCCATCTCGGCATAGTTTGACATACTGCCCCTCAAGAAAAGCAAAGCAGAACAAAACTTGAACTCCAAACAATACCTAATAATTCGGCCGATCTCCGAAACAGGCAATGCACCAGCACTTCAGTATTTGTTCCCTCCTAGTCAAGGGATGTACCTTTGAAATCAAACCATCATCTTCACAACCCAAAGTATAAAGCGTATCAGGTAGTTACTGTATGGTGGAGGTCATACTCCTAACTCCAGTCAACAGTGACTTGTTAAACATTGTTTCCCAGAAGCTAATAACTCTTAGGTATGGTGTGGTTGAGAAACTGGGATTACAGTTGCATTTTGTGGGCAATGGGAACACTGTCTCTTGAATAATTAAAATCCTTTTCTGTAATGCAGAACACAAGAAGTAAATAGGTCTCTGATTTATTTGAACGCCAGTGATTTCTTATGTGAGGATCTGATAGGGAGACATTGTATATTTAGTAGCATATTCACCAGATACAGGAGATGAATTTATGTAAAACTTGCTTAAATTAAATGTGTGCACTCTGGGGTACATACATGTTTGAGAACAAAGAGCTGAAAGAAAGTAAAAATATCCCATTAAACCCCATTTAAGAACTGCTTTAGCATTTATGAAGTGTAGGGCCTCATTAAAACCGCCATTCCTGGAATCCAGGCAAAACACTTCGCAGAATTCAATTGTTGTTTCTGCAACTAATTATTTTTATTTTCTAATAAATGCCCTATGCCATGAGCAAAGAGCAGGTTTGGTTTTTTTCCCCCCCTATTCATTTAGCACAGCTTCAAATGCTTACAATAAAGGTGAGTGCATTTTACTGCTCTTTGGCTTCAGCTAATTTTGTTCTATAACAAAATCAATTAGACTGGTGTAGTCCCAATTTTTTCCCCTCATTTCCAGCTGCTGAACTTGAATCTCAAAAGTACTTTCTCCCTTAGCCACAATATTTTTTTTAATGTCATAATAAATTGATTGTTGTTTGGTTTAAATAGAAGAGATGAGAAAGCAACGAAACAGGCAGCTTCAGAACAAAAATTGGAACATGAAGAGACACTTCAAACCTTTGCTTTTCTACTGATGAGGCATTCCCTATTTATGAAAAATAAATTAATTCCCTGCTTACGTTTGCTGTTTTCCTAGTTATATGTATTTTCACTGTTAATTAATGGAGAGATGAGAGACTGCAGCACAACAAGCCCTAAGCGTTATGAATGGATGCTTGGGCTGACTGAATAGCTTTTCTCCTTCAAGCATTGTTTTAGGTGGTGGCTGCATCAAGGAAAAGACTGTTTCTCCCTTTTTGTGATGCATCCTGAGCAGCCACTAGAGACCTGGCCATGTGTCTGAATAAAGGGTAGGAACCTTACTAACACACAAACGATTAGCAGGGCAGATAATATAATATTCTGCATGGAAAAAGATAACACATCCTCTTTTTGCTTGTATCAGTGAAAAACAAATCTCTATGGAGACTGGGAGAGAGGCAGGTCCTTTCTAGCTGCCCAGCTCTGATGCACATTTACTGCAAATGGTTATGTTTGAGTACTGGCATGGGTTCTGAAATGTCTTGGAAGTCCTCCTCTGTAGGGCTTTTTCCTGGTTTAGATGTTCATTTCTTACTAAAAACAGGTGCCGAGACCTTGTCTTATGTTAAAAGCACAAGGGGTCAGAGAGACAGCAATGAGCCTTTCACCACCCTCGTGCACATTACATGCCAGCTACTTGTTACAGGATTGAACTACATTATTGGTAGATAAAAAACAACCTTCATCCCTCTGCTTGGTTAGGATCTGGCTAAAAGGAGTAAGAAGTTAAGGCATCTTTAGGTTTTCTAAGAAAAGACAGTGCAATAACTGGAGAGGAGAAAATCCTAATATTAATAATAAGAATATATTCAAGCAGTAGAACAAAGGGAGTTGTGAGCCGCTAGAGAAAGTTCCTTAAAAATGTGAGACTACTTTGATCCACACAAGCGTGTCACAGAGCTATGTAATAAAGCTAAGTCATGTGAATTTGTAGTTAAAAGATGAACCAATTAGAGACTGAATAATTTGTGATATAACTGATAACAGGTCAAAGCAAGGTTATTGCAGGAAATGGACTTGACTTTGCAAAGAACATTGGATATTTGCAGGGCTAGTGAAAACTGCTTCTCAAATTAAAGTGTTAGTAAGCAGTGAAAGAACAGAAGTGCATCTCATTAAAAATAAATATCAGGGCATACAGTCAGAATACTAGACTACAGAAAACATTCGGTGAAACAAAAGCAATATAATGAGTGCAATATTACATATATGTTCTGAAAGAAACCATATGTTTAGTTTGCTTTCAGATGTGGAATTTTCTTGAGGGAAGATGTTTTCACATGCCTTTAGTATTTACATTAGGCAAAATTCCAGCAGAAATAGGCCAAAACTGTGGCTCACTTATTCACAAAACATTCAAAACTGGCAGTGGTATGAGACAGAAAGTCATACTAAATCACCTGCAGCACAAAGGCAGTCTTCCTTGGTGGGCTTCCAGAAGAACAGTCCTTCCCATGACAAGAAAAAATTGAAGTCTGTGCGGCTATTTTTTGTTTTTTTATAAGAAACAAACAGCGAAGCACCTCCAAAAAATTACATACACGAAGTGGTGGATGGGTCAAAGCTTTCCCAGTCCCAAAGCAGCTCTCTGGACGCATCTGCCATAAGAAATGTGTGTCCGTAAGGAAAGACCTCCACTTTCTCACAAAACCGATCTTCTACATGTGTGAGGAAAGACCCTCACTGGGCTTCCCCTTGCCTGTACATTTTACACACAGTTCTGGACACAAACCCATGCAATGACAAAGGGCATATAATATAAAGGGATCCTATATCACATGCATAAGGCATGACACTTTTTATTTCAAATTCCACAAAAGCCCTATCAAGACCCAACATAGATACGTATATTCAAATATGTCAAAGTACCCTTAACATATTGACTGTAAATACAAATGAAAAAACCTTCCTTTCCCGCAGCTAGGCATGTGTCATATGAGAAACACGGCGAGCTGGTACACTACAGAGATCTAAATAACACCTTACTTTTACTTTAGAAAAGTAAAGGCAGTGAAGACATTTAATTTCTGGTTTAGATTTGTTTAGTGACCTCGCTGATAATTTTTCTCACACTTTCAACCCATCTGTCTAAAAGCTGCCTGTTTTCTTTGCCATGTTTGTGTAAGGTGCCACCACAGCACCACCTCAGCCCATTTGGCTCACCCGTACCTGTACTAGCAGGAATATAGCCAAAATGACAGGGGTTTTTCACATGGGCAGAAGCAAAGAAAACATACAAATCTGCAGTGGGTGTCCAGGTACATAAGAAAAAGCAAGAGCTTTTCAGCCAAACTGTATTTGGTTTTGGTAGTGGGAGGCTGCAGGGGTGGGTTCTGTGAGAAGCTGCCAGAAACTTCCCCCATGTCTGATAGAGCCAGTTCTAGCTGGCTCCAAGATTGACCCACTGCTGGCCAAGGCCAAGCCCATCAGAGACAGTGGTAGCGCCTCTGGGATAATGCATTTAAGAAGGAAAAAACCTGCTGCACAACAGCAGCCAGGAGAGAGAATATGAGAAACAACTCTGCGGACCTCAAGGTGAGTGAAGAAGAAGGGGGAGGAGGTAATCCAGGTGCCAAAGTAGCGATTTCTCTGTAGCCCATAGAGAAGACCATGGTGAGGCAGCCTTTCCCCCTGCAGCCATGGTGGTTAACAGTGGAGCAGGTATCCATGTGCAGCCTGTGGAAGACCCCATGATGGAGCAGGTGGATGCCCAAAGAAAGCTGTAAGCCTGTGGGAAACCTGGGGCACTGGAATAGGATCTTGGCAGGACCTGTGGCCCCATGGAGAGAGGAGCCCAGGCTGGAGCAGGTGTGCTGGCAGGACTTGTGAGGGGGACCCATGCTGGAGCACTCTGTCCCCAAAGGACTGCACCCTGTGGAAGGGACCCATGCTGGAGCAGTTGGTGAAGAAACGCAGCCTGTGGGAAGGACTCATGTTGGAGAAATTCATGGAGGACTGTCTCTCATGGGAGCGCTCCCACACTGGAGCAGGGAATGAGTGTGAGGTGGCAGAGGAGACAGTGGCAGAGACAACTGACCACGACCCCCATACCCTGTCCCTCTGTGCTGCACAGGGAAGAAAATCAGGAGTAAAGCTGAGCCCAGGAAGAAGGGAGAGGTGGGAGGAAGGTATTTTTAAGATTTGTTTTTATTTCTCATTATGCTACTCTGCTTTGATTGGTAATATATGAAGTAAATTTTTTCCAAATTGAGTCTGTTTTGCCCATGACAGTAATTGGTGAGTGATCTCTCTCTGTCTGTATCTTGATGCATGAGCTTTTCGTCATATCTTCTCTGTCCAGCTGAGGAGGGGAGTGATGGAGCAGCTTTGGGGTCACCTGGCCTTCAAACGAGGTCAACCCACCACAAAAATCCACATATCAACTGCAGCTGAAATGGAGTACCACAAGGGAAGCACCATACAGCAACTTTCACTTCAAAGTACATGCAGATTAAAAAGGACATCTTTTCGATAACATAACTGCCTCGTCCCCTTAGGAGGTGAACCCAGATACTGCAGCACCCTACCAGCTGCACCAGTGTTCACTATGGCTCTTACACTCAAATACTGGAAAGCACCACATTTCCAGTGAGAAGCCTGCGGAGAGCATCCCAATGGCAACACCTTTTCCCTTCCCTTTGTGCTCATCAGAGCAGTTGCCTTCAGAAGCAGAGCAATGAACTGAGACTTCCTTGAAAAGTCTGCTTACAGCTATTAGAACTACGGAAGGAAAAAACAGTAAGAGAAGATGGATGAATGTGCTTCCCACGTTATGAAAACTGAAGGCAAGCACGAAGTCTTGGAGGAAAATACATAATAAAAAAACCCAACAATGTTAAAGAGACACTGGGAATTCAGACCCAAACTTTCTGCATGGTTAAAAGAAGTACTCTGAAAAAGCCAACATAAATGATAATGTCTGCCTGACAGGTTTTTAATTATTGTTTACTTAAAACATACTGAATCTGGTGTTTGGTAAACAAACTGCAACTTTTTGAGTGGAAAGACGCACAGAAAAGCTGAAGCAATCAAAATGGGTGCCAAGCCATAAAGAACAGCTTTGCTAATAGGGCTTTAAGAAAGGAAGATAGCACAGAGATGTTATTGGGAAAGATATGATGGAATGAAGCAACACTGAAATACATGTATCTTGGCAAAATTATTAGTAGTCACTGTGTTATGCTACTGCTTAATTTTTCATTACAAAGCTTTTTCACCTCCTGAGTAGCATATAGTTGTGGCCAGAAAAATAGGTAGATACTGTGCTACAGCAATCCACCAGAAAATTGCTCTGTTCCCCAAAAATTCAGGAGCTGGCAGCACTTAGTGGTATAAAAATCAGTAGCTGGTGGGTACCACTTAGTAACTATCTGTGTACTGGAAAGTAAGTAATCTTAATTCAAAATACATGCAACTCCACATCTTCATAATTGTGTGTTTGACCACTTCACAAACCATAGAAAAAGGAAGGTAGAAACTTGGCTAGAAGATGGGAACATGGGAAGGAACAAAGCAGAAAGCAACTGATCAAAACCCATTTTTGTTCCTTAGTGACACTGTCCAAGCAAGGAGTACATAGGATGAAAGATCAACTAGATTTTAAATATTCCTTACACATTCACAATAAAAAAAGTCTGCGTCCTAAAGTTGGATCTGGTGTACTGTATGTTATTCCTGACAGATTATTTGCTTAACCTGTGATGATTTCCAGTTCTGGTGTCTCCATAACCTTTCCAGCCAGCTTGCTCTGAGGCTGCACTGTCCCTAGTATCAGTTTGCTTTCCTGTGAGTAAACCAAGCCTTGCTATGTGTCTTCCTATCCATCAGAGACACGGGGAAAAAGCTATTCCTTCATCTTCCCAAGGGTCTTTTAGGTATTGCAACAATGGTTTGCATGTTACCTAAAGTCTTTTATATTATCCTCTGTGTAGGAACGATATAGTCTTTGTATCACAAAGCTAGACCTTTGTGATGCCATACACATGGGGAAAGCGATATCTTCCCTGGAGAGTAAAGCTTGGGAGCCTGGTACGTTGAAATACTGCATGCTGACTGTGAAACTGCCCTCTTGCTCGTGGTGCACCACTTGTATATGCACTTGCACGCGTGTGCATGCAGTCAGATCTGCTCCCTAGACGACAAATCCAGAACTGTTCCTTGGCCGCCATCCACGAAATTTCTAAATTGCATAGCCAAAGAGAAAATCTACCCTTGACTGGTTCAACCCCAAAGAAAATAAATTATTGACTTCTTCTCATCTCCACTGCATTCATATGAGGGATAAGCAGTAAAACACAATATGGACGGCTCCATGGCAAGTCAAGGTGATACAAATGGAGTCGTCATGATCTCACCTCAAGCAGACAAAATTTGCTTGAGATAATGACATTCCTGACCAAACTTGCTATGAGATGACCCTACCTGCAAGCCTTTGGGTGTAGATGGATGCAGACTTTCCATTTGTCTCAGTTTTTAACATGTCCAGCTGGAGATGGCTTAGGAATTTGCTTCTCAGAAGACTATGAATAGAACTAAAGAAATCAGGTGCTGTCTGTAGTCTCCCATGACATGTGATGTATTTAAAATTACTCCTTGCTTCTGAAGATGTGCCACATAAACCTTTTCTATATAAATGTCTGTTCTCCATTTGTGAGTTTTTCCTCCTGATGCCATGTTAGGTATGTATCTGTCACGTTTCCTAAATGACTTTTAAAAGGATTGGGTCCTAGTTTTAAGAGTACAACAGCAGCTAATCCCTCCAGATTAGGATTTACTATTTTTTTAATCTTCTTCCTGTTGTCCCCATACATTGTGTAAGATGCTGTTGCAGATGATTACTGCATAAAATACTCTTGCATTGATATCAAAGATGGTGATATTTGGATTCTAGAAAACATATCTGTTTCTATATATTGATTTTTAAAATGTTCTCTTTTTTTTCTAGATAAGGCACTTATCCCCTGTTTTGATTTGGATGTTGCTTGTAGCTGTTACCCTGAAAGAGGGCATTTATCCTGCCCCAGTTATCTTTAATTTTAAAATTACAAGTGTATCTTTACAGCCATTTCTAGATGTATTTCTGTTGAAGGAAGATCAGCCTTTGGTTCCTTGCCAATGGAAACAATTGAAAGATTTTTTTTTTTTTAATTTGAGCTGAAGGCAGCCTGATAAAATGCAGTTTTTGCAATTTGTTGAATTATTAAACTATGCAGAATTTATTAATCATTCTAAACATGAGAAACAACTCATGGGTTTCATCTCTTGGTCTCACTCATCTTCAAATGCCCTCTTTGCATTAATCCCCAAAGACAATTATTATTTATATAACAGCAACACCTAGAGGCTCCTACTGAAATCAGAGTGCTATTGCACAAAGTACCGCACACACCCACAGAAAAGCATGGTCTTGCCTTAAATTCTATAATCCAAACTGGTCAACAAAAGAAAGATGAGCAGAGGTAGCTGTGTGAGCCAAGGCAAGATGATGCACTCATGCTCACACAGGTCATAGAGCTGGAATGTGCCTTTGGCACCTAAATGTGAACCAGCCATTTCACCATCCTCCTCTCAGAGATCACAGTCAAAACCAGATGGACATCACTGCTACACTGAGGCAGGAGTCTCTGTGAGGAACAGAGTGCTGGAGCAGTCTCCACAGCCACCCGTGGAAGAAAAGCACCTATTAGGGCAAATACACCCAAGACACAATGCTATCACATCTCAGGAAGACTTTAGAGTCCAGAGCAGCGATTTGAAGGAGCGTAAGGAAGGATGGTGTTTTGGCAGTGGTTTTGCTCACCACAATCTATTTATTGCAACAGCTCTGCTTCTGTATGCAGTCCTGCAGTATCTGTTTTGGAACTGACCAACGGAAAATCTCTGGGCTCCCTCTCTCCCATGTTGCTTGGGGTTAAAGGAGGCTACAAAACATAACAAGGTTTGGAAATCACCCAGGAGCACTCATTCGTTGGTGGCTCCAACCTTTATTAGTGGAGATTCAGATTTGAGGCTAAATCACCGGCTGGAGAGGACAGGAGCAGACAAAAGGCAAGGGGTACCACATCCGACCTGCAAGTTGGATGTGTAATGAGAACGATTTGGAAATACTGCAAAGAGCAAACTGATCCTGGTGGTAGTGTCAATAGCCTCCCCTGTGAGCACTAATTATATTATTACAAAAACAGACTAACACAAAACTAAAGCACAGAAACATACATTTAAGATCTGGCTGGATGCCAGTGTGCTCAAGGCACATTCTTCATACCAGCTGAATTATGATACTGTGTTATTTGTTTTGCTGGCCTGCTCAGGAGCAGTAATCATCAACCCACATCCTGCTGTGATCCGTGTCATAAAAATACAGAAGGGCAACACAACACCAGCCCCCGAAGAGCTGAAACTCTGCACCGGAGATCAGAGGGTGACGGGCAGCCTAAGGTGGTGCAGCCCAGCAAGACAGGTATTTGTCTCCAGCTATCCATGGTCCAGCTATTGTCAAGGCAGAGAATTTCAAAGGAGGGTTTTGAGGGAGAACACCGTGTCTAACAATGTTAGGAATATAGATTTTTTTAAAAAAAATATTTTTTAGTTATTTCCCCTCTGCTTGCAATCTTCCTACTCCATACCTACCAGGTGAAATGTTCCAAAACAAATATACTGCACTCTATTGCAAAGAAATAGGTGACCCAGGCAAGCTTCAATAGTTGCTTGGGAGCGACTAAGAACATTACAAGCTATATGTCAGACCCTTGCTTGATGCTTCAAGTTTAAATAATAGCACCTTCCATTTCCTGAGTTGTGAGTAGCAAGTACTTGCTATAGATACCTTAGCAATTCACAAAGAAGGGAGGAAGGTGAGAACCCCCACTTAATTTTGGCAGATCAGATGATGCTGAAGAATGTGCTGGTGCGTGTGAGGGGAGTGGGGTGCATGGGGCCAGAGCCACATCGAGGGGATTTGTATGCAATGGGAATAAATCTGTGAAAATGTGTAAGTGGAGCTGCAGAAGGAAATCTGCAGCCGCCTGAGCCAGGCGGTTGAATGGCAGAGAGGATGGAGGCTATTTGAATACTGATGTGGCCCTCACTTTCTTCCATTTCCATTAATGACATGCTCATCAAGGGCAAACAATGGGACCGGCTGCCTGCGCCTGTCACACTGTGTGGGTGCTGGGAATGCCAGGCTGTCATCCTAGGGCTGCATTTAGAGACCTGCACGCTAATAAGAAGTGCTCTGTGCCGTCAATGCAGACAGGTGCTTCCGAGGCTGGGACATGCTCCATTCCCTTCCCCTGAAACCCTCCTCTCCCGGCCCCCTGACAGACACCATGAAATGCACAAATTAACAGCCCCATCATGTTGGGCTGCTGCTGCCTGTGGTGAAAGCAGAAAATCAAGTTGTCACCCAGGGTGCAGTGATAAAGCCACAGCCTCATTTCTCTGTTGGTGCCCTATAATAGCAAATGCCAGACAGCTGGATGGATTGGGAGGTTTTAGATTAGGGTCCTGATGCACTTTGGCCACTGAATTAGCAATTGCTGTTTTCATGCAGATTATTTGTGTGCAAAGCAAACATCTGGAGAAAGCAAAGGCTCCAGGGTCAGATATTCTATGCCTCTTTTCTCTAATGAAGCAGAAATAACAGAAATTATACAGTGCTTTTTTTCCCCATCAGTGAAAAAGCAAAAACCCTGCTGTATTGCCTTTAGAGACCTTCCCAGCAAATGCACAAGACTGAGCAAGACTCTTAAACCAAGACGAGCTCGTAATTTTGCAACAAATGTGGCTGGAGAAAAGTCACAGCAAGTCTTTCTGGGAAAGCAAAGGGGAGAGTGAACTCTCGAAAGGTGTTTTATTTCCATGATGCAGCATTCCTCTTTGGCAGCAGTTCCTTCCCACAGCCACCCAAGACCCACTGCAATAAGAGGGCTCAGCCATTTTCCCATCTCAGTAGCTCAGCTACAGGTGAGAACTGATGCCCAGAAGCAAAAGTGGGGCCAAGGCCACACTGAAACTCCCTTTGCCTCCCTACAAAGACAAGTACCTGGGCTTCTGAGTGAAAAACAAAGCCAAAAGGGAACAGAAGAGTGTCATTGACAAGGAAGCTGATGGTGCCAGAGACTGACCACACAGACATTTGCCCCACAGCAGGTGCCACACCAGCAATAAGGAATGGAGGGGCCTGAGCCCTTCAGACTCCAAGGAGTTTAATGGCATAACGGCCTGAGAACTTCAACATAAAACAGGAAGAGCAACTAACGAAACTTACAACATAAAACCCCCCTCCTGTCATTTTTATAGTAATAGTAAAACACTTTATTGAATTTATGAGCTACATAATGACTATGAAGAATGTAACTTGAATTAGAACCAACCCAGAAGTATAATATCAACTATAAACCCTTTTCTATTACTCCATCCCTTTATCATCATCCTATCCGGCTCTTTTTAAACCAAGGAATATTGCGTTCTTCAAAATTTAGTCTGAGATCTGTCTCCTAACCTGGCAATAAATCAAGCAACCCCCCAAGCATCTGTAATGGACATGGGGTCAAAAAAATCAAGGCATGGCCCAGGAACAGATTCTATTGCTAGAGTTGAGAAATGAGAGAAAAAACAAAAAGCAAACAACACTTCTGTGAAGGCTGCGCCTGAGAAGGTGTGGGGGAATGTCCCGGGGGTCTTGATTGTGAAGCCGCGTAGCAAGGTGCAGCAGCAAAATGCAAGTCACCAGCACAGATGCTCAACCTCACAACACACCCCTGTGCTGGTGGGAAGTCCATTTAGGAGCAGATGCATTAGGAAGACTTTGAAGCACCCTCTCCGGAGTCCTTTCAGTCCCAGGGTTTTGACATGAGCAATAAAATCTGCGCAAAGCCAGAGAATGCATTGAGGGGCTGTTTATATCCAGTTCCATTATTTTTGCAGAGGAGTTTGTAAATGAATGATTGCAGGGGAGGGAAATGTACATAACACAGCTAAAGCAGCATGTTTTACTGTGTTTTCTGATTCCATTTTACTCCTTTAGTCTCTCTGGTCCCCAAGGATTTTTCTGAAGGGGCAATAAAATAAAATGGGTGAAACAAAGCCATAAGCCAGTTAAGTCTGAAAGACATGTCATCTCATCTAAAAAGAAGAAACGGACCATTTCCATGCCTAGGGCTGACAGCAACGCCTGAGCTAGCAATAGCGCTATTCCATTTGATTTATAGAATAATGGGGTGACAAATGATGACAAAAATAAACTTTTACTGCACTGAACTGCTCCTTTATTTATGAAATTTGGCCAAGTAGTGAAATCTTTTATCTGCAAGTTGTAACATGGAGTGGAAACGAGCGATTATGGTGTGGTAATAGTAATCCAGTGATGGAGGCCGAGTCAGTTGGAAATGGATTGAGGTAAAATAACTACCGCACCATGATAAATGTGAACAGCGCTTTGCTGACAGATGATCTAACAGGTGTTCATAACAACTATATAAGAGGATTTATTTATGACTAGCCACAGCCGCAGCACTGTAAATCAACTCCAGCAGCTGCACACTGCTGAAACCAAGTCCCTGATGGAGAAACAGTGCAAGAACCCAAAAGAACACAATTCACTCCAGAATCTTAATCATCAAATAACATGTTTTTTTAAGCAATTATACCACAGTGCAGCAATCAGAATGGCTTTCAATTACATGAAGCTGAGCCACCAACTAACTTTGCCCAAACTCAGGCATTGGCTGAGGCCCACAGATCTGGCTGGAGCAGAACAGCTTCTTTTGGACCAGAGATAAATGAGATGCTTTTTTTTTTTTTCCCTCTTTGGGTAGAAGAAGGCACTTTGGTGGTAAGGGCAAGAAAACAGAAGGGGATCGTCTCTCTTAGCTGGGCCAAATTCAAATCTCTGGAGGACTGCACTCAAAAAAAGTCTAAAAAAACAACTGAGCTGTAATTCTTTCATCTCTTCTACGTACCTGGCAACCAATGCTTTAGTCATACAGAATAGCACTTGCTTTCCAACTGGGATTCAGCAAGTGCTGCTATGCTGCGCGTTGCTGATACACAGAGTGCAACTAAATGCCTTAACATTCTTACACAAATATAC
Organism: Porphyrio hochstetteri; assembly: GCA_020800305.1. NCBI lineage: Eukaryota > Metazoa > Chordata > Aves > Gruiformes > Rallidae > Porphyrio > Porphyrio hochstetteri. The sequence goes on from CM036938.1 coordinate 64,993,671, forward strand.
AAAATCAGAGCAAACCAAAATGAAAATGATAGCAAGTAATAAATACTGTGGGATCAAGTTATTCTGTGTGTGAAACACAACCCAAAAAGACAGGAAAGTGTCACCTGCAGTGAAGTACTTTACGTACAAGCTTCCAGGTACCATTTAGGAGAAGTTTGGGTCTGCAGCACCCCTGGGCAGAGCCAGATGCCCTTTGTGAATCCGCAGCCCTGGTGTGCATTCATAAAGATCTGACTGGGAGTGGAAGTGGTTGTGACAGGGAGGCCTTACAGCCAGGCAAAGCCTCCTGGTGGTGGTAGTATACTCAGTTTACACCTTCCCTTCACTTGGGATTTATAGAATCATGTAATAGTTTGGGTTGGAAAGAACCTCAATCACCATCTAGTTTCACTCCCCCTGCTCTGAGCAGGGACACCCTCTGCTGCACCAGGTTGTCCAAAACCTCATCCAACCTGGCTTTGAACACTGACAGGGCGGGAGCAGCCACGGCTTCTCTGGGCAACCTGGTCCAGTGCTCACCACCCTCACAGTGAGGAGTTTCTCCCTAATATCTAATGTAAATCTAACCTCTGGTAGTTTAAGCCTATTACCTCCTGTCCTTTCACTCCATATCCTTGAAAACAGCCCCTCTCCAGCTTTCCTGTAGGCCCCTTCAGGTACTGGAAGGCTACAGTAATGTCTCCCCAGATTCTTCTGTTCTCCCAGCTGAACAAGCCCAACTCTCTCAGCCTGTCTTAATATTAGAGGTGCTCCAGCCTCTGACCATCTTCATGGCCCTCCTCTGGACTCACTCCCAACAGCTCCATGCCCTTCTTGTAATGAGGGCCCCAGAATTGGACGCAGCATTCCAGGTAGGGTCTCAGGAGAGCAGAGTAGAAGGGCAGAATCCGCTCTCTAGGCCTGCTGATCACACTGGTTTTAATGCAACCCAGCAAATGGTTGGCTTTCAGGGCTGCAAGTGCACATTGCTGGGTCACGTTATGCTTCTCATCCACCAACACCCCCAAGCCCTTCTCAGCAGGGTTGCTCTCAATATCCTCATCCCCCAGCCTGTAATGATATTGGGGGTTGCCCCATACATGTGCAGGATCTTGCACTTGGCCTTGAATTTCATGTGGTTCACACAGGCCCACCTCTCAAGCCTGTCAGGATCCCTCTGGATGGCATCCCTTCCCTCCAGCGAGTCAATCACACCACACAGCTTAGTGTGGACAAACTTTCTGAGGGTGCATTTGATCCCACTGACTGTGTCACCAACAAAGATGTTAAATGAAACTGGTCCCAGTACCGACCCCTGAGTACCACCACAAACATCTAGTAAAGCTGCAGCCCTTGCTGGATGCCAGTATCCCACGCAAACTCCTGCCTCCCTAGCCTGGGAGAGGGGGCTTGCTGCCTCTCCCCTGGTGCACCTGTCTTCTTCCTTTCCCCAGCAGGCTGCCGGGCCCAGGGGCTCTCTCTGGCATCCTGGCTGCAGGCCTGGGCTGGACAGGTGGGAGCAGCTGCAGGTGAGCAGAAGCTGCTCCACCTGCCCTGTGAAGCCACAGCTACCAGGCCTCTCAATGGGAGGAGCACCTGTAGCCACCACTGCCCATCAGCCTCCTTGGCTGCCTCAGCCTCAAAGCCCCATGAACATGGGCAGCCTGTGGTGCTGGGAGGCGGCCAAGAGCAGTGATTTTGGTCAGATGCAATGTACTGTATGAGAAGAGCTAACACTGCCTCTCATGAGGCTCCTGCCCTCCTTGTGCCTCTCTCGCCTACTCTGGTCCAGCTGCCTGACTGAGGGTGCTGCTGAGAGCCCAAGCTGGTGGGTGTCCCGTGGTTCCAAGGTTAAGTTTGAAGCTCTGCAGTGTGGCTGGAAGCATCAGGGTGCTCCCTCATGTTTACCATCCTCCTCCCTCACCCATCTGCCTTTTGCCATGGGTAGTGACTGAATGGCTACCAGTCATGACTAGTAGGTGACTTTTCTTCACCTTTCCACCATCCATCCAGAATCCATCAGCATTTTATAGGGTGGGAGGGTGAGAAGGACATGAGCACACTAACAGTTCTTGCTCGTTATTCAAGGAGCAGATTGACTTCTCAGCTGTTTTTGTAAGACTCAGTCTTGCCATTAAGGAGAACACATGTCTGGGTTAAACCTGAGGGGCCCATGGAGATGTGGGTAGTCACTCACAATATATGAGTTCTAAAAGCCATGGCTGGGAAGGAGAACAAAGGAGGAGGCAACTTGCCAGTAACATGGTGAGAGAAGGCTGGGATCTCAGAGAACAGGAAAAGCAGTGGTAGAAGCCAGCAGAACTCTTTTTTTTGCCCTCTCTCTTATATATGCATAATGGGAAAAAGGAGTTTAGAATAATGGTCTTTGTAAAGATATGCATGTATACATCAGAAGGTACACAGGATCTAAGTGGATTGGGATTTGGGGAAGTAGAGCCACATCATGAGTTCAGTTACCAGCCACTGAAGAATAATTCACCTTCTGAGGCAAAAGCAGTTAGCTGTGGGACTGGAAATGCAGTAGTGTTCTTCCAAACAGGTTCACTGGACTTTGCTACATAAAGCACAAGTATACCAGGTAAGAAGAAAATAACTTGAATTGAAACATTGCTTTGATCAGGGCTCTACACAAAAGCTCCTATCAGCAATGAAACCACACTATGCAAACACAGAAAAGCCTGGTGTCTGCACCACAGAACATTCAATATAGCACATAAGTGCTATAAAAACAGGCACTTTACAATAAAAAAGCCCCAAAAATATGAACAAGGAAGACAAACTTACAGAAATTGAAGGGTACAGTCTGATCCTCATGTCCTTGTTTCAGGCATACCCTGAAAGGCAGATGAGGGCTTGGGAGGATTCAACCTACATGTATAGTGCTTACCAGAACCCTTATTAGGGCATTTAAGTGCCAAGATAAAACTAATTCAAGCATGTAAGATATTGTATGCAAAACCAGACAGTTTGGTAATTGAATCTTTTTTTAAAAAGAATTAATACTGATTATTGTAATAGACCATTGCAAAACAAAGTGTGTGAAAGGATTTCATGCCATCACCAGGTATCAGTAATTAGCCTAAGCCTCAGATCAATAGGATTTAGAGCCATTTTGCTTTTTGTATCCTATCAAATACATATCTGTATATTCCTTTGCTAACATACGTGTCCAATTTTGTTCCATTTTTAGTAAACACCGTATTATATTGTGACAGTGGATGATGAGAGCTTAAGTACATGTTGTGTTTAAAAACGGGGAAAAAAAGTTAATTCCTTCCTCCAATTTATATATATTGCTTTAGAAATGTTACAGAATGCTACCTTATTCCTGAGTTAGTAGAAAAGATCATCAGGAAAGCCCAATTTATCTTTTCTATGTCATTCATTATTTCATGTACTGTATCATGTCCCTGCTCTAAAAACACTTTCATTATTTTCACTATCCTTTCACACAGTATTCTATTTATGTCTTCCATTATTTTGTTCCTAGCTCTAGACCCATCTCTTTTTCTGCTGTTCTTCTTTAGAAATTAGTTGCTAGAATTAAAGCAGGGTATGCAGGAAAAAATGACCCTTTTATACAGGATCATAAAATGTGAAAGGAAAATAAGAGGGAAAAAAATAATGTTATTTGGACTGTCATGCATCAAGTCTGTGTTTATATTCTGCCATCCATAGTAGCATAACAACTCTTCCCTGTACCCTCTTCTTTCCAAATGGTTATTTTGGAATAACTGAATTTGAAAATTCAATTATAAACAAGCCAAAGCAAACCTCAAAACAAAAAAAACCCCAACAAAAAACCCAAACAACCCCCCCCACACACACACACTAAAAAGAAAAAAACAACACCCTTCCTCTTCAAGAGGGCAAGTGTGTGTGTAAAGAGCCAGAAAGTAGGAGGTAGACTCACAACCTCTCACTGTGCAGAAACTTCCTCATGTTTGGTCTTCCTCTTGTTAACATAATTCTCCAAACCACAATTACCATCAGTTTTAAAGCTTGGACTAGATAACAGTAATGTAGGAGTTTGAGTTTCACTTATGTTGGGCAAGAATGAATTAAACATTTAATAGGAATATACCCAAATTTCCTATTTATAAATACAATTCTCGCTGAAGCCAGGTGATTCTCAGTGCACAGTTCCTAACTGTGAACCTTGCCCACAGAGCTGGGAGCTGCTGCTATCTGGTACAAACAAATCATTCTGAAGTGAATTCTAGATTGCAATTTACACTGGTCATCTACTTCATATCCTAATAACCTTTATTATGCCTCTATAAATGATGGAAAGTATGGAAGAAAGAGAATAAAAATGATATACAGCAAAACCAAGAAACTATTGTTAAGTACTGCTAACTGGCTGAATTATGACTGAGTGCAACTTCCACTATTAAATTAAGACATGTGCATGTGCTCATGTTTAGGTTCCTGAAGAGCTGAACTTTATTGCATGCAGAGATTTATACTGTTTAAATATCTGTCTTTAAAGAAAGTTTCTCTCCAAATTACTATTTGGGGAAGGCAGCATAAATTTTCCAATCACACTGTCAGCCCAGATACCTGTGTCAACAGTTCCTGAACCACTGGACCAAGTCACAAAGTGTTGAAAAACTTAAATTAATACCAGAACACCCCCCCAAATATCCTTATTATACACATTTCTGGCCTTCACTATTGACGTGTATAAAGTAATCTAGGGAAGCAGAAATTACTCAGCAACATGTGTGATTTACATAGCATCAATGTACTGTGGTACAAGAAGCAGTTCTACTTTGTTTTCTCCTTCACAAACATGGCTGAAGGTTTTGCATTTCAGCCTTTTCTCAGGAAGCATGGTTCTGCACCTTTCCCTCACTGAGTCTTAATATCAAATACCATCCATACCAAGATGTATTTTCTCTGAGATTATAGTGTTTTCTACAATGAATAACTTACACATCATGCTTAAACACTGTAAATCAAGAAAAAACATTGCAGGATTAGGACTTCAGAAAGTAATGTAGATGCTGATTAAGAACATGCACATTTCTGTTGAGGGCGTAAGACTCTGTTTCTTTGTCTGAGAAGTACTGGCATATTTTGGGTGCTGGCAAAAGCCAGACCTAAATTTCTCACTTGACATACCTGAAAAACCCAACTCTTCTTTACAATTTGCCAATAAACTCTGCTACACAGAGCTACCTTTCAGTTCTACCAAATTTTAGTAAAAATTTTAGAAGAATTTCCCAGCAATGCAACATTCCTGATGAAGTGGTATTTCCTGCCATCCAGAAAGCTAAACCAAAACAGCACCCATTCAGTCAGCATCAAAGGACCATGCACAACGGTTCTGGTGACAGAGCAAGTGTACAGTTTACCAAACACCTTCTCTATGTCATAGAAACATCTCAGTTACTAGGAAAAGCCATGCTGGATGTAAGAGAACTGACAGGAAATAACAAAGCTCAGCATCTTCAGTCCTACCATCTAACCAGAATGTGAAGGGAAGGTTGAAGTCAGTGATACCCAGGCTACAGGCAGAAAACTGGGTGCAACAAAGCCTGCACGGATGTTGGTCTTCTGAGTAGATACAGTTATGAATTTCTCTTTGCTTTGAGCTCTGGTTTGTGCAAGGTGGGAGACATTTCAATCTCAGTTTACACTCAAAATCTGAAAGCAAAGATCTGAGTAATTTATTAAGGAAGATGACAGTATTTGCCACAATAGTGTAACAATCAGTATTTCATGTAACAGCCATTTTTAATAATTCAATCAGTACTTTATGAATGGGCCAATTTGAAAATAAGCAAGTACTGGCTCTGTTTATTAACAAAAATGTTGCCTCACAGCAGAGAGAATTACAGTAGCGGCACAAACACTGTCTGTGTTCACAAGAACAGTTTGCTAATGCATATGTAGTGTCCAACCTTGTTAGTATTTAATTAACCAGTATATACAGTACTGGCGATAATCGTTACCAGTTCTCTATTGAAACAAGGAAGAAGCAGCCTCTACTTATAGCACTACTTTATTGGCAACTTAACAGAAATATCCGAGAAAACAGCAGTAGGTGGGAACAGCGTTCTTAATGGATGAGTTCAGGTTTACAAGCATTTCCAGAAAGCAAACACCATTTTGTGTACCTATTGTATTCTTACACTTATGCAACCAAACCCCTCTGAACTACACAGTTGTCTATGCTGCTGGAACCCTTCTGCCATTTCAACTCAGTTTTCAAGCAATGTGATTTCCCTTGAACTTTATTATCTCATATTTGTCCACTGCAATGGGGAAAAACGACGGGGAAGAAAGGTGTCGGGGGAAGGGAACAGAGAGGGAAGGACTAGGGAAATGGGGAATACATCTAAAAGCGCAGATAACTGACAGTAAAATATATGTTCTTTGGTTAGCAAGCAGGAGAAAAAAAAAAAAGGAATGGACTTGCATACATGATAGATCCACACTAGCATTCTAAAGCAGAAGACAAGAATGTCAAGAGTGTATTCTTCCCCCACTGCCAGATGGAAGGGCTATTATTATAAATGAAAGGCAGCAGTAGTGGATGCCAGGCACTTTTGTTGTGTGCCAGATTCTGAAGTCCAGATGTAAGCAGGTTACCCCTGGGACAGGACAGGCTTCAGCTCCCGCAGCAGAACAGAACCAATCACGGTTTTCTCGGTGTTTATGATGAGTTGTGCTGTAGAGCTCTCCTTCAGCTCCACTGTGACTAGCATCAGTGACCCACTGTGCACAGTCTTAGCTGCAAACCTGGAGCGGGAAGGAAAAATAAAAAATAAAATAGAAAGATCACCGAGGATAGCTTAAGGTCAAAGACTGCTAATATTTCTTTCTGCAAAAGTTAAATGAGCTCAAATACAATAAAACGCCTCCAAATTCATTAATGCATTTCAGGGGATAAACCATAAAAGCCTCCATAAATTCTTCAGGAAAAAACCTGTTCAGCGTTGTGTAAATATTTTTGCATTTAAGAAGTACAAAAAAAGTATAATGCAAAATCGTGTTATTTAACAGTACCAGCTAAACCCTGCTTACACATTTTTTTATGCAAATACTGATTCATCAGACCATCTGCAAAACTCATGCACACTGGCAACTTCAGTTCAGCTGCATGGACTTTTCCACGGACAACCAGCGTTATTTGGTGTCCCTAGGAAAATGCAACTCTCCTGAATGTAGGAGACAGCTTCCAAAACCCAAGCTGTACTTCCAAAAAAATGCATTCTGCCATCTTGGGAATTAATTCAAGCTAAAAATATAAAAAGTTATAAATATCCAACATGATCCTTTGAAATTATGGTAACTGCAAGACAGTCATCATTCCAGCTGTGAATTTTTATCCAGAATATTTAACCATGAAAATGTGGTCACTATTTCTAAATATAATTATTTAAAACCCTACAAAGGAAATAAACCCCACAAAACCCAACCAATCAGATAAACAAAAGTTAGGACTATTGCACCATTACTAAATTCCAAGACATGAAGAACCCACTAATTACATGGAATTAAAAGCAAAACTAGCCTTTTAAGCACTACAATTGACTGAAAAGCCATTTTAGGCACAATGAACTTCTGTCAATCCTGTTAATTCATTCTGCATGCACAGCCAGGCCCAAGAGACGGGAAGCAAGAGGATGGCAACAGCCTCCTCTTCCATCTTCCACAAGGAACGTCCCATTTTTTTTTTTTTGGCCCACTCCACACTCCCCCTCCCCTCCCCCCCCCCCCGTTTTTTCTTTTTCCCCTTGGTTACTCGACAACAACAAAAGTTGCTGCACATGGGCTTTTGAAAACACTAACAAGTGTAGAGCAGGTCTGTGACCCAGTCTGACCCCACTTTGCAGGGCCAATCTCCTCTCCTCTTTCTGAATGACACGTGTCTGAATCAGAGCCATCTGCCTCAATTTGCGCAACATCTTCAGCCACAATAGGACCCAGTTAGCCCTGACAACAGCTCACAATACAGAAAAATCAAACTGCTGGGCTGACAGCACGCTGTGGGCTATTCAAGAGCAAACCAACTGGTCAGTGTCTCATGTCTGACAATTAGCATGGGCCTTGCAAAGCGCCTACCCAAGCCCCTGGGGATCTGTTTAATTACCATCAACATAAAGGAGGGAGTTTATCAGGAGATACTCAAAAAACTTCACTCCAGACTTAATTAAAATATTAGCCACTTAAGCAGGAAGCAGGTTCTCTTTAAACGAGAAGTAATTTCTGTCTTTTTTCTTTTTAAACTAAGCATATCAAAATCTCGTAACACATTATACTAATTAAGGAAACATGGGGCACTTCTCTAATGTCACCCATTGCAGGTCAATCTATTTCTTTTGTCTGGATTATAGATACATTCAAAGACCTCTCCCTTTAATAGGACGTTCTAAAAAAACGTTACCACTATAAAAATTAGCTACTTAGCTTGTTATATCAATGATTTCATCTATTTGCACTGCGATGTAGAAGATCACTATTTCTCTTGTTGATTTTGACAGGGGGATAATTATAGAAACAATAGTCTTATTAGTCACTTTATTTACTTAACAGTTGTGTCTTGGGACAACACAGAAGCAGATTATGTCTGAGTATGCACATAAATAGGTTGGTAGTTGGCACTCCTGCTGTGTTTCATAGCCCCGAGGCTTGATTTTACCCTCTTTTATTAAAACCTGAAAGTGATACAAAGTCAGCGTTAGTTCCATGAAAGCCGAGGTGGCCCAAGACGTCAGAGATGAGTTTTGCACTGATATTTCTACATGTGGATTTGCAAAATCACATAGGGGATCAATAGTACTTTTCCATACCTCTGAACAAAACACGTAAAAATCAATAAAATGTGAGTTTGTATGTGGTCTGCAAGGCGCAAAGGGTCTGATACTCAGATAATTTTACACGAAGTGTTAGTATGCACAACCAGCAGTCACCAGTAGGTTGGCATCATTGGTCACCGATCTGGAATCGCTCAGTGAAAAAGGAATTAGAAAAGAACGGGCTGACTTATTTCACCATTAAAAAGGGTGTATAGAAGAATCCCCACACAATGGGCTTACCACTGCTTTTGAACTTTGGAAACCGAAATCTGCTCTGCAAAACAGGGAGGATAATTTTGTTTCTAAAGAGTTATAACATAAATACACTCATATGATCTATGAAACTGAACACAGTTATAAAAAGACGAAGCAGTTAGGTGTTGGATAGAAGACACTAGCAGTAAAACTGATTTACTAATTACTGAGATGTTTTAAATATACTGTCATTGAAGGATTTGGTTAATAGCTGTTCTTAGGACTAAGTATATGTTACTGCATTTATATGCTTACTCTTCTCATAAGCCCTCGTGGATTTTCAAAAAGTGTGTTGTGCTCAACTAGATATGTAGACCAGAAAGCAATTAAAAAAAAAACTTTCAGAAAAAAATAATCATTCTATATAATAGGTATTTATTTGTTGCGAGAAACTTTTACTTTCCTCCCAAGGTCAGAGATTATTTTTTACTTTTTCTGAAAGTACATACTGCCTTAAAGGTTAGAATTTGAATTAAATAACAATTGAAAAAAATAGTAAAAACAATCAAAATTCACAGACTGAAATAAGCCCAGAAACTGCATCATAGTACATTCAAATCTAGCTTGCAAATTGGTTGTCTGCAGGTCCAAAGAAAGACTTTGTCCTGCCGATAACTCCTAAGACATTACATTATGTCCATAACTCTTGCAACAAAGGATGCATCAGTAAATATTAAAAAAAAAATGTAAAAGAGAACTCAGGAAACAGAACCAAGTATTTACTAATAGTTTCAAGATGGAGATTTCTGCTATACTGCAGTTATTTTCTGCTTTTCTTACTGTGGTAATCTTAATTCTAAACCTGATTTCACATAATTAAAAATATTCTGGAAGATTTGCAGCTGGTTAATACTTTTCTCATTTAAAAATATCAAAGACGGACTAGAAACATAACAATGTGAGATATATTTGCATATTCTGAATTTTTCCAAATGTTTTTTCTTTAAAGATAATGTTAAATATTCTAAGGCTACATGATATGCAAAAAACGAGAGAAGGTGTTCATAGACTGTTTTAGCATAAATACAGTACCTGTCAGTAGTTATGGAAATCTATATTAAAAATCAGATTCTAAATCAACATCAATAAAGTACCGTGTATTTTTAGAAAGTCATTCAGTCTTTCAAGTGTTAAAAATCAAGCACATATTCTTGGTCACTTTCCATGAAAATAAGATTTGCTAATGATTATCTCACACAGAAATATTTGATTTATAGTTGATAGAAAGGAAAAACAGGCAGTATCAGCTACTACAATGTGACAGCGTTTGCCAAACACTGGCTTTGTAATGTTGACAAGATTAGCAGTTATTCTCCCTTTATTCGTTAGACAGAAGGTAGCTACAATATACACGAGAGGCATTTTTACAGGGTAGGTTATGAAATTTCCATGCCATAGACAGCAAGAGAGTAACTCACTCAAAATCTTCTCTCTAAAATTTAACATTTGAGGAAGTAAATTTACACCTGAACACTCACTATCAGGGTATTTGTTTACAGCAGAGCCTGGTTTGTTACGCATAATTTCAACAGCAGTAAAAAATATCTTCTCTCCTGTCGGGCACTCCTCTTCCTCCTTTATTTTTTTATTCAAACTACATTCTCTCCCTTTTTCTATTCTGCTGCTTACCAGAAACAGTGACAATGGCCCATGGAGACTAAAACTTTTTTTTCTCCGCCCTTTCTTTAAATCTTGTACATGAAGCCTTCAATTACTGCCTGCTGAAGCAGACAGAATCCTATTAGTAAGAAAGACGATCAGAAGATGCAATGCCCTGCCCTAGCTGTAGAAAAATAATTAGTCCAAAGTTGACAAATGTGTAATCAAGTTATGCAATGAATATATTTAAACAGAAAAAAATACTGCCATGAATTAGTCTGCAATTTGTAAATATAAAAATTACAAACTACAAGGTACTTCTCACTGTATCAACTGGACAACAAAAATATTTATGTTTTCTGAATCTTCACCTTACTCTGATTAAGTCTATCTATGCATAAGTTCGACTCCACAATTAACATTTCACCTAAAACAGGCTACACACTACTAATTACTTGCATTCGTATTCTGTGTAAGCCTTAGAACATGAAAAAGAGGTATTCTGAACAGAATTGCTATCTACTAGCTCTGACCCTGGCAGAGACCAAGATTTATAGTAAAACACAAGTGGAAATATACTCACAAAAAGAAGGATCTTTTTGTTAACCTGGTGATTTTAACCTCTCAGAAAAAAAAAGGTTTAACATGGGTTATTAATAAAATTTTATATTTACCTTAAAAATAACATGATAATTTGAAGCTTTTTTCCCCCAGTACATTTAATCTTATTTTAATCTTAGAATAAATGGTTCAAAATGCCTTAATTCATTACCATAAAGTAATCATTTCCAATTACTGGATTTTAAAAAATGATAAAATTGAAAAAAAAATTGCTATTAATCTGTACTAGATTTTTACCGTTTTTTGTCTATAGCCAAAATAGAATTTGAGTCTGTCTGCAGTTGCCACAGAGTAGTTGCACTGTACCTCTAACAAAAATGCAGAAATGCAAGTGAGTCTTCTAAACTTACTGTCCAATACAAAGCAGTACACTGCATGTTCAAAAAGATGTCCATGATGAACTTTCTATCATCTTACAAATTTACCTTCAGCTCAAAAATCTCAGTATTTTTATTTGTAGATATATTTATATTTTCCCCAAAACTTTAATAAGCTACAAGCTTGAATTAAAATATGTGGTAGTCCTATCTATGCAATGATAACTGTAGTACTCGGCCCATTTTGTTTTCACATCTTGTCTATTTTATTTTTCTTAAATAATCAGGTATTTAATATTTAAACATTTAAAAATTAAAGTCCGTTTTTAAAACAGGCTATAAATTTTAATTTGCAGAAAAATAAACTATTTGACTCCAAGAAAGTAAAGAACCTTACAGAAATATATTAAAACATTAGACATGTTCACAGATCTTTCAAATCGGATATTCTTCTGTTCTGTTAGTTTTTCAAGTGTTAAATGTTTTCTGTTTAAATAACTGGCTCAGAAGGTTCCTGTTTGTTTTTCAAAGAAAATGCTGCACGTATTTTTCACTTCAGAGCATTCAGATGCAAAAGCAGTGCTGTCCTCTAGTGGACAGCAAACCAGCGAGTCTAGAGCAATCTATTTTGATTAACCTCCTATCTAAAATGACTCACTCGTATACTTTTAATGTTAAGTTCAAATTTAATTTCTTCAAGTGATTTTAAAATTCTGCAATCCACATACAACTTCTTTAAATACAGTAATATATTTACAAATCCTCAGGGCTTTAAAAAAGGTATCGTAGAAAGGCATTCTCTTGATGAAGTATTTTGTACCAGTTAACCAAAATCTTCACGCTGATAGTATGTGAAAACAGTATTAACATATACAGGGGCCTTTTTTTTACCACGGAGAAAATTCCAAGGTTTGGGAACATTAGGATTCGGTTAAGAAATTAAAGAATATTTAGCAGAAACTACTGAATGAGTAAATTCATATTTTAAAATTTCAGTTTTTATTTTCACCAGGAATAAAAATATTTAATTACCAATAGCAACTAGCCAGAAAGACCTTTAGTCCTGGCTGACAAAAGAAATATAAATGGCTAGCCTAGCTGAGCTTTTTTTCTAAAAAGCTAGGACTACTTCTATCATAAATCAAGTAATCATTAAGAGTTTACAAGTTCTGGCTACGACGAAGGCTGAAATACTATACACATGGATATACTATTCCATTTAAATTTCCGTTTCCTAGAGGTAAAAGCTATCAGAGAAACTGTTTTGCCTAGGGTATTTAGCGCTCTAATTAATTTCTACTTGAGAAATTAGGAAGCAAAATCAGAGCTGCATGCCTATTACAAGTTTATTTACCCAGCTAGCCATTGCAGCTCTGTAGAAGAGTAGAAAAAGATGACTGAGCCCCACAGCTGAGGAATCACAGAGGCAGAACAGTCCATGCAACTGCATCAAAAGAGCTACTGCCAGAGGTAGATTTCACTACATTTCAGCTCTCCGACAGTCCAATTGCTTAGTAAAAAAAAACTTACAAAATATTTCTGTGTGCATTCAGTGCAGAAAAGGTCTTTAAAAAAGACTTACTGGATTTATGAGAGATGTTTAATAGATGCTCAGAACATAAGTTTAGATTCAAAGGGAGTAACTATAAACAATCTATGTTTCTCAAAAACGTCTACACTCTGTTTATCATCAATAGATGGGTGATATCCCTTCTTTCCTGACATGCTAGAAGGGGATGCAGTTGTTAGTTATGGTAAAATAATGGGGTCTGATCACCAACTTTCTGAGAATTCTTCCAAATATAGTATAAATTGGAAGATGACATATACTGAGAAATACTCTATGTGGACCCTTTAAATGAGGTTTTATTCAACACAAACCTACCTACTTACGCCCAATCACATACCTTTTCTCCCCACATTCAATCATGCTGGATTAAAAACATATGGGGATAACTGATTACTAAGCATGCCATTCTCTGATAATCAGAATTGTCTGTAAACAAACCCCTCTTTCCTTTGAGAATCAGTCTGCCAATATACTATAAATGGGACATGACAGGTTGCAAAATGATAAAAAGGGGTGAATACAACCAGACTGTCAGGCTGATGCATGGGGTGGGGAATAAAGGCTAGTAAAAAACAAGTGTTGATTCTTGGATTTCTATTTTTGAAGCATTTTATGCAACTTTCTACATTGAGTCTAGCTGTTTATGTACTTCAGGATTTCAATGGTCACCCATTGCAGTGTGTTTACTGTCATATTACATGACTCACACAGTAAGTTTTTGGTTTTGCTGAAAGATAATAATGCTGGTCTCTAAAAGACAGGCGGAAGATATTTTGCATCTTGTTTTCAATACTTGCTTATTCATAAAATCACGTAGGTCATGGGTATGTTAAACTCTGATGTACTACATACAGCAAGCTCTAAAACCAGTATATCTTGATGGTGCAGTCAAGTGTCCTTAAAAATGCAGGTCCCAGAAGCAGCATAGTCACTGCATGCAATACTGTGCTTGAGCTAGTTAGACCTGCCCCAGCAAGGAGCAGAAGTTTTGTGCTTCTTTTCAAAAGCCAGCTTGTTTGCTGTTAATTCTGGTGTCTACTACAATAACCCATTAGGAAATGAGAACCCTCTGTATCAAAGTTCTGGTGATCTCTAGAAAGAAGATATTGTTATTAAAATGACCACTTTCATGATAGTAATGGAGAAGGATATTAAAGTAATTATTTCAAAATGTGAAATGGCTGCTCTGAAACAGATTGAGGCTTCAGCATTGCAAGATGAGGTTTGCTTTTCTCCAAAAGCTCAAACTGGCTTGTTGAAATTACAGATTAGAGCATCTCAAATTAGAGGGTTGAAATCAATGCTGTCATGTGTCTTAAGAGTGCTGGTCAACGGTTTAGGCCATTCTGATTAACTGCAGAATACAGAGATGTAGATGAGACCATGTCCAATTTCTAATCCAACTGTTTCCTGTTATGAATTGTGGATTCCTTCTAAAATACAACAGTAGCAACAGTTGAACAGACTATTAAATATGTTGAGGTTGACTAAAATCAGTTCTTTACATCCACCCTGATGGGTTCAGACTTTTATCTCACTGATTGACTGGGCAATGTGCAAGTTAAGTCTTCAATAATGAAAAATGTGGAAGAGATGCTCTGCGTTGCATCACTTTGTAGAGCCACAGTCACTGAGGGAAATCATCTACCAGAATACAATGCATCCTCTTTAAGAAATGCTTTGGCAAGTGGAAAGCACAGACGAAGGCAGCTCAAGATGGCCTGATTCTCCATCCCATTACACATTATTTTCTGACGTCAATGGAATCACACAAGCATAAAACAAAGTGAAAGAATGAAGAATCCCAGCTCTGAACTGACTTTTCTGCTGTATGCTACTGCTACACATCAAAAGCTTTTGCACCATATTTTGTAGGTAGTGGAAATAAATGCTTTCTATGTGTATTTCCATTATTTTCTTTCTAAGCGAATTTACCCTGAAACACCTCTCCTTTACGCAGAGGACCTTATGTAATACTAGACAATATTTTGACAGTTTCACGAGGATTATAAGCACATTCAAGTCTTTCTAAGATTAAAGTCTGAAACTAGTCTTTTCATTCCATCCCCATCTGTTGTCTTTTGCTATATTCAGAGTGAAGTAAATGAAGAATACAAATCCTCTTAGGAGGTTATGGAGCTGAAAATGAATAAAAGAGGAAGAGACCTGAGGGGAATAGGCAAGAAATCCTGGAATTAACACTAGCATGAAGAGCATTTCTGGATAAATAAGGCTGATGTTAGTTAAAAAGGAAATTATTAAAATGCTCAAGCTGAATAGTGTCTTCATCTCATCACATATTGAAATAGAAAGGAACAGCCAAGAATTTATTTTTCATATATGAACCAATGAACGTTACTGCCCAGGTAGAGACAGGGAGCTGAAAAGATGGTCTGTAGAAGAATGAGCTTTGTAGGAATAAATGTCCTCAATTATGTATCTTCTTCTCTTGAAGATGGAAAAATTCCTGGTAGACTTTCCCCAGTGACAACAAACAGTAGCCATATGTCAAATGAAAAGTACTCAGTACCTAAATGAAGTTATTCAGGCCGATTTAATTCCCTGCAGGAACAAATGCTTTTCCTTAAATGTTTTTGTCTTTAGATATTAAAATGTATCATAAAATAGAAGCTCAGTGCCTTAGCTGATTCATTTTGAAATCACTTTGTCAAGATCTATGTGCTCCTGAACCCACTGCCAAAGCCTCTTTCTTAAAATATTTTTAACAACTAGTTCTCAGAATATATTGCAATAATTACCCCATCACTCTTGTGAAATAATATTTTAAGAAAAATACTATATTTTTTCCTGAAATTTTTGTATTTAAGGAGACCTTGTATTTCCTGCTCAAAAAATAAAATTTATTTTGACAAGCCTTTAAAATTGAAGTAATATTTCCCCTTCATCAGAAAAGAGAGATCCATACATAAAACAGACACACCCTATTGAGAACATGAATATGGATCATATGCAGCCTTAAAAGGCCCTGTAATACACCCATTTAAGGAGCAGGTAACTACACTTAAGTAAGTAAAATAGTACATGGATTTATTTAGCAAATATATTAATATAAATATGCACCTTTGCAACCTGATACAGATATTGGCTATGGAGTTCAAAATTTTGCAGCTATCACTTCAAATAAAAAAGGTCAGAAAAGAGAGTTTAGATTAGAATTAACTGCATTATCTAGCATTTTGTTCTACACTAGTTAACAGCTAAATTATTATATTTCAAGTAAATATAAAAATTCAGTAGACAGATGGTAAAGAGAAAAAAAAGTGCACCTAAGAGTGTTACTACACAGTGATATGGATAGATACAGTTGATGACAGGTTTACATTTATTTCCTTTTTCATTGGTGACTACATGCTATTCTGTTGGTATTTATTTTCAAATCTTCATGATATTTGCTCTAAGTGATTTTACTTGGTGGAAGAATACAATCTTAAATAGGGCTATCAATTTAAGGAGCACCAATTGGGTCTCAGCAGCATGACATCTTTGTCATGACTGCAAATACGTTTAGACTGAAAAAAAAATAATCCCAAGAAACATGGACCTGTTCATGTCCATTAGGTACACTTGAGTATATTGCATTACCAGGCAATATAAATTTCTTGGCATTAGCCATTATTAAGTAGTAATACTCAAGTTGGGGATAACCAACTAAGAGGTTAATATAATTCATGCTGCACAGTGCAGAACATCAGTTTAAAAATAGTATTTCCTTTCCTGTGTAAAAGGGTATGTACTAAGCACTTCCAAGAATCCTCACAGAATAGCTGAAACAAGTTCTTTTTTTTTTTCATTCAAATATAACTTCCAATAAAACAAACAAGACAAACAACAATACTATAGAAAAAGAAAAAAATACTTTAAATGTATTTTATTGAATCTGTAACTGCTTTGTCAAGGTAAAAGGTGACTGTTTATTTCAGCATCCTGAAATGGTGTATGTGTTACTGAAATAAAACATGGCACCCTTCTAAGATTTTGCCAGAAAAGACTCATTTTTTGCTTACTCTCATGATAGTTGATTTAATCCAAATGTATGTATACATTGTATGTACATATATTAAAAATATTTTAGTAATTTGTTTCAGCATTTGAAAGTATTCATTATCTAATCTCTATCTCAAATATTCATTCATCTAAACCTAGAGTTTACTTTAATGATAATGTAGTGGTATTTAAAAGATGAACAGGTTGATCACGGTATCAATTAGTTAATGTTTCCATTTCTGTTCTCAGTAAAAACTAGGTGCAATTACGATTACATAGTATCTGTGAACTCCAGCTACTTAACTGTGAAGCAAATGAAGGGCTATTTTCTAAATGCTTATCATTGCTGGGCATTTCTGGTAGGCCATTTAAGTTGTTATAAACATTCCCCTCCTCCCCCCAGTGATGTTATAAATGCAAACTATTTGGTAGCTAGTGTGGCAGTCTCAATAATTCTATTTGGAATAAACTAAAACATTTCCGAATGCTTTAAAGCACTCGCTAAACTTCAGGCCAACCAGAGCATGCCTTCAATCACTGTCTCTGAAGGAGGATTTACTGTTGGTCATAGACTGTTCTGTGGAAAACCTCCTTTAAAAAAAAAAAAAAAGAGCAAAAGAAAGCAAGATCGAACTTATCTACAATCAGGAAACCTGTGGCTGAGCTGGGAACTAAGATATTATTTTAGGGAGCCTTTTTGGAACTCAGTCACCAAACAATCCATCCCTATGCATATCTCATGCGATGGTTAAGGTAAAGATGGAGAACACCTGTATACTGCAGATACTTCAGTCTCTTGACTGACACTCTCACCTAGTCTTTGAATTGATGTTGATAATGCAGGCTGTATAGATCCCTCAGGGATGCAACAAATGAGGACTCTTTCATGGAGGAGCAGGTGTCAATAGTGACAATCATTTCAGTGCAATCGCACTAGCTGTACCATGTTTTTATGGTTAAACAGAATTTTATCATTGACCGTATCAAATACATAGGAAAATCCAGCTGGGTTAATGTTAATGCAATGCAATGTAAATGCCCAGCAATGCAAAAACGACTAATTCCAACAAAGAGAAATATCAGTCCTGTGTATGCTACAGGATTCTCACCATTCCAAACAACCTGCTCAGTCAGCAATATTTCCAAGTAAAACATTGTTCTTTGCTTCAAAAGAAGACAATTCACTGTTACTGAAATAGCAAAATTCAGGGAAGCTAAAGAGGTAATTCACTCTCTGAACAATTTTTGCAGATGCCAGGAGAGATATATGCATTTTCTTATTCTAAGATAAGGTTAACATCTTGCAGTTGTTATCTGTGTCCACTCAGTTTTCCACATATGGCAAATTTCCTGTTAGTTCTTGACACAAGTAAGAAGCCATACACATTCATGGGACTAAGTATTTTGAGTCAATCACATGAAAAGCTGTCATTAACCAACAATCATATCAATTCCACTGTCATTCTGTACCACTGCTTTTGGATGGAACTGACTGATCTACAAGGAAGACCTGTAATTTAGAAAGAGCCAATGACTTTCTTGGCTGATCACTGTTTTTCCTTACATATATACAGGGAGGGTAAGGAAACGCTAAATTTAATATTCAACCTGCCTTTAAAAAGATCTTCATCCAAGTGAAAGATAAGTAGGTTCTAGGTTTAACTAGCTGGATGTCACAGGTCAAAAAAGAATGTGAAAAAAACAAGCTGCTTCTCACAGATGACAAACCTGAACAAAGCCACTTTTGAAAACAGATGCAAAAGTAAAAAAAAAAATAGATAGTCTTGAAAGTACTATGCTTTAAAAGGCTGTCCTTTCCCTTTGAACAAAAACTGGGAAAGGACAACTCCCCCTAACTCTGTACAGTAAAGTCTAGATATTTCATTGTTCTATACATGGGAAAATAAAGAACTGAGGAGTACTTAGGCTCAAAGTTAATTTTGGCTTAGGATTCTACATTACAGTGTAATTGGGTACCTTATGCATTAAAGCTGTGGATAATAGAATCCTCCATAATATTATAAAAAATAATTTTGAACTAAAAAATTCATATTAAGAGACAGTTCCGCTGTGAACGACACGTAATCTTACCTGTGTATGTTATCTTGACCAGAAGGGACTACGCCCAGGTTTGCTGCCTTCACTACTCTCTCAACTATTACAAGTCTAGTAGAGTTCTGTGGAGCAACAGCTATCGTAGCAGATGTCTCATTCATTCCTGTCAGCATCCCTGAAACATGTAAGTATTTCATTATGAATACCTTAAGATTTACTCACTTATTAAGCATAACAGCCCAAATAAAGGACTTCTAAACAAAAAACCCACATTTGCATAAAAGTTAAATCATTCATTGAGAAAAAGATTTATAAAAAATTACATAATTACATTAGTTTAATGTATTACTTGCAATGCTCTACTATTAGAAACAAATTACTAATAACTGAACAATGATATGTGTGATATCAATGCAACTTTGAAACCAAGATGGTTCTTTTTCACACAAAGAATAACTTGAAGAAGAATGTAAACACAGAAATGAAATACTAAGTAAGACTGATTTGGAAAAGTCCAGTTTAAGTAAGAGCATATAAAAGGCATCATCTAATCTTTCAATTATAAAACCACTGCATTTAATTATAATTTCATATCCAATTGCTAAAAATAATCTTGAAATTCAGATAGTAGCCACTGGTTCAATTTAGTTCATGAAGGCACATTAGAAACGGGGAAATTCAGTTAGTATCCATCTCTCTGAAATGTCATGATAAACTATTTGATTAAAATAATTTGAGTATCACGATGAAATGGAACAGAAATGTCAAGATTATATCCAAACACGTGACAAAAAAAGTGAAGAAGGAAACGTTATTCAAGGTAATTTTAACAAAAAAATCCCACTTTTCTCTCCTATGAACTTCCATTGTTCATTGCCAGAGACTTGTGTTGATTAAAACCCAGCAGTACCTATAACACTTTAAAATTTTGCATGTACTTTTACACTATGTTCAGAAGCTGAAAAGGCAAACAAACAATGGAGTGCAGTACTTCAGGCAGAAATATGACAAATCTGAAATCCATAGTAACGCTAACCATGAAAACAATGCAAAAATCTCTAAGGGCTAATATTTTAGGACTGCACATACAGTTCTACCCCAGAACAAATGGCACTAAGATGCTTAATAGAGCAATTAAAAAAAAATCCAACATTTTAATGCACTAGAATGTGCATTAGCTGCTGTCACAAAATAAGAAATATCAAAGTAAAACTGGAATGGCTCATAAGTAAATAATAGGATATTTTTGAACATGATCTGCTCTTGAAGAGAACAAAAATAAGCATACAACTTCTATAAAAATCAGCTTTATCTTGGGAATAGAACATTCTGTTTCAAATTGTTTAACTTCACTATTAGGCAAAAGCTTTAAAAACTACATATGCAGACTAAAACTGCTTTTAAGCAGAGCACAGGGACTGACATAACACTGCTGAGAGATGTGTGTACTCATTTAGGATTTAAACCTTCTCCATTAAGCTCTATTGAAGAGCAAATGCTGAATAAATGAATGCAACTATGTTTATGTTAAAAGCCTGTTTCCCGCAGCATGTAATTAAAGGAAATGTTGTACAAAGCCAGTACTTTTGTCAAGCTCCTGTAAATGGAAAGATGGATAGCACTCAGAGAAGTGAATGCATTGCTTCATATTTAACCTTAACACTCTTGTCATTAATGGTTTGTCTAACTTGTTCTATAAAAGACAAGGTACTGCTCCATTGAAGTAAAATTAAAAAAATCAACTAAACCATGCTTTTCAGAACAGAAGATTCATTATCGTCGACTAATGTATTGGCATAAAGCAAAGTAACATCCTATCAAGTAAGGCACACATTCAATCTGCCTTTTCACCCCCCTTTATTTTTAACTCATGCTGTTTTATTGTTATAGGCAATTTGTACCACTCAGCATGACAGTGTAAACTGAATCAAGATTAATTTACATGCAAAAGAACACTTAGGAGAGCAGCATGGTAAGCAAATGTATTGTCTCGATTGCTGAGGTGGAAAAGAACCTGGAAAGAAAAAAGGGTGCTCTAATTAAGGGGCATCAAATATGATTGCTCGTGGTAGTCAAGGGCCAGAAAATAGTAAATGTCCAACCATTTAAAGAATTAGCATCTTGCTTGTTAGGAAGACAATTTGGATATATAAATCTTAATAAAATTAGGTAAACAATTTGTTTACTTAACCAAGGTGTTTGGTTTTTTGTTTGGATTTTTTTTTAAATGGGAATCAGGTGTACACTTTTAAAAAAATGTGACAGAATTATTTAAAAACATGTCTGTAGGGGAGAAAAAAAAAGAGAAGTATTTATAATTAAAGTAGTTTTAACTGATGATTTTAAAAACACCATCAGAAAAATTCTGATTAATGTCCAGCTATAACAAATGCATGCCACCTTTAATATTGCTTGAAACATGAGAATCTAAGAAAAATCTAGTCAGAGCACAGAGCAGCAATTAATCTGGGTTAACTAACTGATACGATGAAATAACTGTACACACTTTTAATAATAAAAGGAAATTAAATTGGAAAAATTACACCAGCAGGTAACATGGTATGTTAGCTACCAGACTAGTCCTGTTTTTAAATGAGGCAAGGGGAGATTTGCTACCGATTATTAAAAGCAGCAGACAAGTAAAAATTTGGATACAGAGATCCCAACAGTACATGTCCCACTCATGCAGAATTCTTGCTGCAGAAATGGGATTTTACATGGGGATGTGAAAAGAGAGTATAAAATCCTCAGGCCTGAAGATAAGTAAAAATACTCAACCAGAAAGCTAGAGTACTTTGGCAATACCATTTTTATCCACTGCTTCCAAATTGTCAATCACATCAGCTGCTAGTTCAGCTGCTGCCCTGGGGAATTCCCTCACCAGAGGATTCCCCAGCTCCAAAGGGAAAGGAAGGGAAGGGAGGACAGTGTAGCAAGGCTAAGCGTATCATGCGCAGCATGTGGATAAAACCAGCTTTCGAGGCTCTGCCGCTACCACTAGATAACATGAATATTCAATAACCTGTCTGTTTCCCTCTCCTTCTGCCGTCAGGAAGAAAATGGACATATACAAATGTAACAGACAATGCAAAACAGCAGAGTGTAATTGAGTAAAGATGTGTAGCAATGAATTGTCATCTACATAGCAGTATAATACCCGCTATTTCCTCTTTAGCATTCTTATTATGTTACACATGCAATTTAGATGTAAAAATCCTTAAAACCCATACATATTCTCATTCTCCCCCAATAAAATCTTGCATTTCTAATATTCCCCTCACTCCTTCACTATTTTTTACCTATTTGTTTTGGTTGCAAATAAAATAAAGCATCTCCAGGTACAAGACTTGAAACATCTTATGTCCAAATACAAAAAAAAAGGAAAAAGAAAAAGCATGACAAGTGAAAAACAAGCTATATAAATCAGATTCATTTGGAGAATACAGACAAATCGAAGTTAAACACAAAATAGAATAATATATACCAACTTCTAAATTGCACTGCATTTATTATTGTAATTTGGATTTTTCATTTAGTAAGATCAAATAGTAATTCTCCCCAAATGCTAGCTGCTCCCACATCTTTGTAATAAATACTTATGTAAAATTTAGAGATGAGACCTCTATTACCATGAATATTCTGTAACAGCTGATATGTATAAGAAAAAATATGCAATAGAAAAGGTTTTTAAACCTGTGGTAAATTTGCCAGCATCAAGTCCTGCATCAAAGAATGAATTCAGGAAGACAGAGAGCGCGATACAGAAATGCCAAGAGACCTTCATGGATTTACAAATACTTCATATAAACAAATTTTCAAATAGCTTTATTCAGAGTAGCCTTTCTGCTCTATTAAACATAGCAAACAGCTGCCAGATTTATTCAGACAAATAATCAACAACCATAGAAGTAAAATGGCAGAAGAAAAAGGAATTTTGGCAACAACTCCACAGAGGACTACAGCTATTCTCCAAGTACACTTCTATGTGCTCGTGGTTCTGTATGGCCAGTCAGGAGGAAAAAAAGCCCTCAGTCACAGTAAAATATACAAAAACTATCAAAATATCACAAAGCAAGCAAATATAAAAACAGAGTGGGGGGGAAAGAAGCACAGTAACCTGCCTTCCCTTCACTACAACCTCAGCTACAATTTTTAGAAGGGAATGGTTTGAAATAAATGTGCCACAGCCTCATTCAATCACTCACCTTGGTTTGCGGAGCAGGTATAAAGCAGAGAGGCAGGCTTTAGCCAGCAAAGGGTAAGAACAGCAAATAAGTGTCAATTGGTTAAGAAAACAAAGCACAATTCTAACTTTTCACTGCAGCCATAAGCTTAACTGAAAATGATCTAAGCAATATTTAATCTACTTACTTAATCATCCAAAAATACAACAGCAAGAAATGCTCAAAAGCAATAATTAATAATACACAGCATTACTCATTGGTGTTCTTGACTGCTTGATGGATATACTGAGTTTCTGAGACTTACACTGGAATGAGACAGGATCCCACGGGTATATATTCTCATCTCAATGTGAAGAGATTTACACATGTAAATCCCCATACATCGAGATAGATGAGTAAATACTATTATATTTGAACGCATCAAAAATGTAATAGTTTATATTTAAAAATATCCAGGAATCATATCCAAATTAAGGGTACAGACTGTCCCATTTAACACACAGTTAAAGCTAGGCACAATTTGCCCTAATTATTTTGTATAAAATATTCAAGTCACTAAAAGCTTGTACGGAGGTTTGTGTTTGGACCAGCATCAGAGACTTAACATTCTTTAAAAGATGCGAGATTAGAAGAATGCAGAATTATATAAAAGATGTCACCTTTCTAAAAGGTGACAATTTTTTTTTATTAAGTGAAAGGAAAAAGATTAAAAGAATCTTCAAAGAAGCTGGGGAAAAAGGTATGCTAACAGTATTTAATAGTAGCATTGGAATAAAAAACTAGTAAAGACAGATACTGTATCAAGGTGTATTTGGTTTCCTTCAGCTGAGGTTTCAACTTTCTGCTTTACTGCTAGAGAAAGGACATTCACATGATAGGAAGCCAAAACTCTGAGCCAAATGACATTTTCAGGTTAAAGGGTGGGCTTTGTGCTTTTGAAGGCACACTGAAAGGCTGTCAAGTTCCACTGCACATCCTTTTTAAGGTATCTTAAAATTAGTAAGAGACTGAATGCTAATAGACTAACACAAACAGCTACAGTGGAAGCACTTGCTCTGTGCTTAGAAATTGAAAGGCACACAGTCCTTATCCAAACAGATGTATTTGAAGCTGCTGAAATATTTCTCACCTTGCTCCTTCTTAAAGTCTTTCTCTGACATAGTGACAGGCAAAAGCAGTTCTCCAACGGGGGGCTGAATGTTAACATTGAAATGATCATCCTTTGTGCTGGGAAAAGAGAAATTACAGATATTCAACCAAGTGCTTCAACACAGATTAATATATACATACCAGCACCAAATTTACTACGAAATCTATAAACAAAGTAAGACCTACCTTCATGATTTCTATCCTGTTAATCCAAAAACCTGCTATTTTCTTGTATCAGTAAAGCCGATCCATTTTCTCCAGTAAAAATGCAACTATTAATACAGTATGAATGCTCTCGTATTTCTGAGAATGTAACTTTTACTCATATTAATGTTTATTTGTAAGACTGACATCACACTCAAACTAAATGCTGGCAAAGAAAGATATAATATGCATCCTACAATTTCTTTAAAAGAAATGTTATTTACATATTCTGTCATCAGCAACCACTGTCCCAGAAATAGGGCTAAACATAAGAAAGGTATTATTTTAGACAAAAAGGATTATTATTGTCTCCTCAAAAAAAAAACCCCAATAAATTTGGGATTAAAAAGAAATATCCTTAATAATTTCATTTTTGCAACATTTTGTATATTTAAACAAGACCACACAGCATACTGGTTGATGTTAAAGCACACTGGAAAAATCATATAATTTGAGGCAGATTTCATAATAACAGAGAGCCAAAAAAATTACTATCAGTAATAACTAACTAATATTAAATGCACAGATTCCTCCTTAAGAACTAAATACCATACAGTGAATTTAGTCACCCTAACTATTCAAAGCTCTTAGTTTCCAACTATATTGTCTTGGTGTTCTTCAAGTCTACAGAAACTCAAGGTATGTTCTCTCTGCTATGTTTGACTAACTACAGTGTAAGGGATCTGTACACCCACTCAAAATCTCTGTTAATGCTTTGAGGCATGAAAAAGTTTTAGAAAATAACTGGTTTTTTTTCCCTGATGCACCAAATAGTCAATACATAGTGGTTGCTGATATGCATCAGATATCTTACTTGAATATAATGACACAATCATTTAAATGGAAAATAGATTTAATCAATTAATATCCATGGTATTTAAATTAACCTCAAACTTTTGTTAGTGATTTTTTGTAACTGCCACGTCAACATTCTGAAATAACACAGACTGATGGAAAAACCAGCACAAGATCAATAATATCGAAAGCGTATGTGTCTCCATCCTAAAGATGCAAGATAAACCACCCAAAAACAGGGAAGTATTTTATGGTCCCATTACTAAAACTTTTAATCCTTACCATAATTACCCAATTTCACCAGCAAATGCTTAAGAACAAGTACATTATTACTTTCTGAGTTCTGAAGTGTTACAATTACGCTTATGAATGTCATCTCAAGTATGGGGTTTTCAAATAAAATTCAGCATTAATGCTAACTTAGTTGAATATTATTATTTAGTAAATATACAGTGAAACAATCCCTTTAACCTGGTTGGTATTTCCTTTACAAAGAACCATTTATGAAATGCTACTTTAAAAAATTTGCTTATCTTACAAATTCTCACTTTTCCTATACTACTTTAAAAACCATCCAACTCTAGAGTCATTAGCACACTAAAAGAATAGGATTGTTTGGCTGGCTGGCTTGATTGAGTGCACTGTAAAATAAGAAAGTAGTGTTTTTTTCTTTAATTTTTCCTTTGAAAACTTATCAAAAACTCCACCAAGGCAAGAACTTAAGGATGGATCTTTAATCAACTGCCTCACAACTTTTTGCTGTTTATATGTACTACCTGAACTATGTAACAAAAAAATTCAACCAATGCTATTTTTCATATTTAAGCAAGATGTGCACTATATAATTCAACATAAACCAGATTTGTTTACAATGATTCATGGCCTACATTCACTGGACATGCCATTTGTACATAAACTCAACATGTAACGTCAATTATTAGATTGCTTTGAAATACTTACAACAACCTTTTCACAACAAAAGTGTGAGCATAGCTTGGATTTTATATGGCCGTGAGAGGACCACTTGACACCTCTGCTGTTAACAAACATTCCACTTCCCTTTCCCCATGTGATTAAAAAGCTATTAGATACTCTTTGATAAACCATGAACTCTTCATAGTCTGCAGGCAGAAATTCTGATTGCTAGTTGGTCTTCAAAACCACTTTATTCTTAATTTCACTTTAGCCAGCATCTGGTTTACTTTGCATTACTTTAATTTCAGTGTACTTCACTAAATTTATTTTTCAGGCAGAGAAAATCATGCTTCCTTTTATCACTCTATCACACACTTCCCAGCCTAAATATACAGCTTTTATTTACTGATCTGCATCTCTTTCATCTTTTTATTAGAGATCTGGTAATATCTAATTTAACAAAAGTGATTTCATAGTTCCTTAGAACCACAGAACACTTTAAGTCAGAAGGGCCAACTGGTCCTAGTCCCTGCTTAAACCAGGTCTACCTCAGTTCACATCGCACAGGGCCTTGTCCATTTGAGCTTTGAGTATCTCCAAAGATGAAGATTTCATCAGTCATCTAATGGATAAGTTAAGTAATAAAACTGTGCTTTGCAGTACAATTATGTAATTTCCCCCAATACACAGTAAGCTAAATTCCAGTGTATTTAACTTATTTATACTTTAAATACTACGATTAGTATAAGTTATGTTTAAAAAAAACCCCTGCAGCAGTGGTTTGAAGCGTCAAGGTTAGCACTGAAGAATCTAGCAGACAACTGGTTCAAGTTGCACTGAAGCATCTCTCAGGTCATGCTGCTGTAATTGTTGTCGGGAAGATCGAGTTTCTCAGCCCAGTTTCTAACTTGTTCTAGATTTCAAAAATTAAAGACTGCATTTTCTGCTATTAGCAAGTAGAACAGACAACTTACATCCTTAGTGAAATATGTATGCTTCATGAGAGGTCTGCAGAAGGAAACTCTCTAAGTATCAAACAAATAGGGATGTCCAAGAACACTACCTCATCACTAGTTTGAAAAATCTGTTTTCTATTTAATTCCAAACTTAGGGGCAAGTCTCGACATCATTACTCTTACTGTTGCCTTAGTAACTGTTAAACTGTACATACTGTATTTTTAAAAGACTTACACCACTTCCATGATGCAATTCCCAAGATCACATGAATTTATCTTCTGATGTACTCAACTAAGATGAACAAATAAGAGGTGATAATGCTCCCAACAGGAACACTGGGAGATGTGCTATCTCTGTCACAAATGATACTGCAAGACTAACATTCTGTCTTTAGAAGTGCACAGTTTTAACTCTTCTTCAGATGGCTACAGCTATCATCTGGCTCTGGCTAGCACCTGTCATTTGAAACTAGTGTTCATTTTCCTTCCTGCCTCTCACTTCCATTAATTTTTTTCAAAGGATTGGCTCCAAAGGGCTCTGGGGAAAGAAGTTCTCTACCATAACAAAAGACTTGAGGACAATCATGGCAACATCTTCTTTAAAGCTAATACAAATTATATTATTACTTGTAAATGATTTATCGCAAGACTCCACAATGATTGTCTTTAAAGTCTTAATTTTCAAAGCTTAAAAAAAAAAATAGTTTACTAAGAGTCTGAGGAATGTTCTTCCTATTACCATTACCATTTCTTGTTTCACTCCTAGGAGCTGCTTGACCCAGAATCCATCTATTCAAAACCAGCTCACTATTTTTGTCTTGTATTCAAAAAGTCTCCACAGATGATGAAAAAAGAACAGAAGAGTAAGATCAGCTCCCTACATTGCTGTAAAACATGGAATGAAGTATAGGAGACTTTGCTCATAGGTTTGTTGGAGAGGAAAAGACGGCACCCTGCTGTTAGAAGAAAAAAAGCCATGGTAATAGAAGAAGTGAAATTAGTTGTTCATGCCCAGCCCTGCTTTCTCCAGGTCAGTTATTTATCTCGATATATTTGCTTTCTGGAACTGGGCCAACTGACTACTTTAGAGTAATGAAGTAAAGAGTACCAGATTGCTTGTCTTAATATCCAACATCTGTAAACAACTTAGTGATCTGCTGACAACGCACTAGGGAAGGAAACAGCAAGAAACAAGTGAAAATACCAGTCACAGTGATGTGAAGACAATCCTGCATCTCTAACATAAGCTTTTAGTATATTCCGTAATATATTCTACAACATACATTCCATAACATATTCTACTGCATAATTTTAACCAGGTGCTTTTGTGTAAGTATGTACACCTGAATGGAAGCTTGCACTCAGTACAA
Organism: Porphyrio hochstetteri; assembly: GCA_020800305.1. Classification (NCBI taxonomy): domain Eukaryota; kingdom Metazoa; phylum Chordata; class Aves; order Gruiformes; family Rallidae; genus Porphyrio; species Porphyrio hochstetteri. Next base: position 65,022,476 of record CM036938.1, read on the forward strand.
ATACTGACTGCTACTCAACTGATCTCCTTCATTTATTTCTCCTTGCAGGCAGAAGTTCTGCTTGGGAAGATTACTATATCAATGCAGAGAGTGAGGTAAGAGAATTTCATGCTGTAAAAAAAAACCCTCTTCCTTGGAAAACAGAATTTAGAGAAAAAGCTGTTACAGTAGGTAGAACCTGCAGACAGAATATTGAACAGCATTTTCAAATCTCATTCATGGAATTTATTTTAGAAAATGTTGTATTCTTCCTGCTACACCAACCTCTTCTGGAATAATCAGCAAGATGCTCTCTTTATAAAGTTCAGGGCAGATAAGCTGAGTGACAGGTTTCTTTTCTATTGTTATAACAACATTAGAAGAGTATGTATGTCAAGGACTAGAACAGGCTGCCCAGAGAAGTGGTTGAGTTCTCATCTCTGGAGGTATTTAAAAAACATGTAGATGTGGGAACATGATTTAGTTGTGGACTTGGCAGTGCAAGGCTAACAGTTGGACTTAAAGGTCTTCTCCAACGTAAATGACTCTGTGATTTTATGTACAGGCTCCCAGCTCTTCTAGTAACACTGGGATACAGGAAATGCTGATATAAGGTAACCAGTGCATGCTTGTAAAAATCTGTCACGTGTCACACTATTTTCCCATAAGCTCATTATTCAGAGCAAGAATGGAAGGCATGGAAGTTATTGCTTTCATTCCATTTCTCTTTCTTCTCTGGAGCTCGGGCTGTACTCTTTGCACCTAAACCTTGAGAAAACTAGGGGAAGAGATGCATGGCATGGACAAGTTCCTTATGCCAAATTGTTTCAAAAAGAACTACACAACATCCTCATATTTTTAAAAGAACAGGGAGAAGAAAGCAGGGTCTCTTTAGTTGTATATTCAAAGCTGTGGTTCTTTTACAGCTTTGGGCAGAGTAAAGAGAATTTGGAAAGAGGGGGTGAAAATAATAGGAAAGAAGAGGAAAGGACAGGCTTCCTTCTCCAGCTCTCCATGTTGCAAAGAAGACATCTCCTGTTTACCTTTAGGCACTTGCCTACAAGAAACAAGAGATTTACCAACTGGGTTTTACAAATGCAGACAGGAATCCAAAACTCTAAATACATGTACACAAAGCAGGGTAAGGGCATATATATGTTGTAACCCCGTGTCTGTAACATTCCTTGCTTTTTTTCTCTAGTGATACAAATGTCTCCACTCCAAGGATCCAAGGCCGAAATTCTGATGTGGCAAAACTCCCAAATCTTTGCTCAGACATTTAAGGAAACCGGTAATCTGTGAGAAGTATCTGACAATATCTGCAAGGTAAAGGTATGCAAGATAATAAAGATAAAATAAGAGACAGTAGTAGGATTGTGAAGACGATGATCACTAGGAGCTCAAGGATTCAAAGGAAAACATGCTGAAGTGGAAATACGTAAAATCTGACAAGGATCTGACAATCTCCACAGTGAGTATTGAAGACAGTCTGATCACTGATGCCTTGCAAAGGCTGAGGCCTCTTACTGGGGTGGTGAATATAGTAATGCTTACCTAGGATTCAATAAGCACCAGGCTACTTTGCATATGAGTTGGTCAATAACAAATTGCTTCTAAGCTGTGTATATACTGCTTGCAGAATCCAAACAAAGCAACGCAAAAAGAAACAGCAACACAAAAATCTTGAAAGACTAAGTTCCTCCATTTATTCCTCTTTAACTTTCTGCTTGAGAGGCATTATTGTGCAGAACACCAGTGTGGCTGAAGTAGCGTGCCTCTGCAAGGAGACGGCACAAGAAAAATAGCCCTGAAGAGATGTTGTCCTTACAGGTACATAATGTGAGCACCTTAGTACACCTACTAAACAAATGCATTTGGCACAGTTTTCAAGTTACAGCATTTCACCTCTTTTTAATTAGATGTGAGATCCTGCAAAGCTTTGCTTAATAAAAGTGGTATTTATGAGGGAAGTCTTTCAAAGCTCAGCCCTTCAAACCTACAATGCAGTTTCTCCTTCACTGTCCTTGATTTGTATCACAAATTCAGAGAGAAAGAGATCTAAATATTTTATTACTCATGTTAGGTTTTTTCTTTATACAGTTTGTATTTATTGACCCACTAGTACAAGAGTACATCTCCAAGCAGGAAGGCAGTGTTTGCTATGCAAAACACACAGTCCATGATTGGCATCTAAGACCAATTGATCTACCCATTACCACTATCTCTCTACCCCCACAAGCTTTACTACAAAGTTATTGATTTAAACACTGCCGATCGGTTTCCATTTTCTGATTTTGGGCAGGCCAATTAAGAAAGTGAGTAATTGTGATTACACTGCTTCAGGATCAATTACATTTGATGCAAGACAAAGTGCTCCTCCTAGAACAACGTAAAGAAAATGATTATGATCAGGAACACTTCACTGCTGAGCTATGCTTCTAACAAAAATGCAAAATAACTGACAATGACTTTCAAAAACATATGCTATCAGGAAATACAAGAATATCGACACCTTTGTGTGTGCAGTATTTCAAATACATTTTTACAAACTTCTACCAGTCATTCTTCCTTTTACATGTGACAAGTGAAAAAGGCTGTAGCTGAGTTCTCCGACACACTGCCCCTTGAAACATCACACTGCACAATTTTTTGTTCAATGATATTGAACATAAGTAAGATTTTGAACAATATATGTTTTAACAGTAAAATAGCAAATTTAATGCAAAGAACATTTTACCTATTTTTATACTATTTTCTAAGAACTAGTGTCAAAAAGACAAGGCCTTACCAATTAGCAAAGGAACAAAGTAAGCAATTCCTATTCTTAATTTAATTTTAAACTTAGCTTGAGCTTTGTCATTGGACTCACATTGTCCAAATCATTAAAATGAATACACCGCTGAGGTCTGAGGCAAATCTATATACAGTGATGTTACTCATAGTCTGGTCGGTGTTCAGGAATATTGATCTGTCTTGTTTGTCTAATAGGAAAATAATAAACAATTACTAGGCAATGTTGGAGAAAGTAATCAGTTTTTATATATCACTAATACAGCAGACCTCCCAAAACATAAAAGTGATGATCTGCATAAAATCAATGTGTTATGCTACATTGCTTATCCTCATCACTAGTAAGATTCTTAGCAATAAATGGTGTTAAGTTTGGAATCAAATCATTAGTATACTGAAAATATGTACTTGAAAGAAAACTACATGTTCTATTTAAAGAAAAATGTTCCCGCTGAATAAACCGAGCATATTTTATTTAAAAAAACTCAACCAAAACATATTTAGGGAAACAGAGCCTATGATTATGAAGCAATTAAGAAATTACATTGCCTAGAAGGGAACTTCCCTTCCCAAAAAACCTAGCATCAGGCAACAGTCCAAAGCTGTTTCCAAATTCCAGCAAACAGCCTACAGACCAGCTACAACGTGATGCCCATAAGCTACATGATGCAGACATCTCGCTGGAGGTATCTTTAAAATGACTATGCATGACCATCCACTGTACAGGAAAAGGCAGGAGCAGTTGGGGGAAAACAGTCAATAGTAAAACTGACATGCTCCACAAACAAATTTTATTTAGAAGTGTCTCTTTAAGAGTCACTTGGGTACATATCTGTTAAGATTTTCCTACTATCATTAATAATTTCAAAGTTGTACAAGCCATACTTAGTAGTAGTAGTACACTAAAAGGTCTACAGTACAGAACTTTCTCAAAGAGCTTTCCCTGAACTGGAATGCAGCAATGTGAACATCTATTCAATGCTCTTTTTTTTTTTGTGCAGCAAATAGAAAGTAGTGCTTCTTCCAACAAAATATGCCAAAATCCAGTATTTCAAAACATGTTAAAAAAAAAAAAGAATCATGCAGATCTGTTCAGTGCCTTTGCACAGTTTCAAAGACTATGTAATCCTATTCAGGCGCTCCCCCCATCCGTTGATTCCTGATGTTTAGACACTGCTACTGTAGATTTTCCCTGGTTTCAAACAGTACTTAATAACAGACTTCTCACTGGGTGAACAGGTTCCCTACTAGCCTAGAATGCAACAGGAACTCATACAAAGCTGAATCTTGAAAGTGCCAATAATGAGCATAGAAAGCATAAATCAAGTATATAAGACAAAATCTAGTTGGTCTGCCAGTTACTTGTTTTCATTCTCTCTCTGATCATTTAAAAGAATCTGCAGCATAAGGAATAAGCTTCTTAGGCCAGCAAATTTTGGGGTTGGTTTCACGCAGTCATGTCACATAGATCACAAACAGCCATAACAAGCACTCGAGGTGGTAAAATTGCTCACACTATGTGCTTTTTTGATTTGTGATTTCTTATAAGGACGAGCACACACAAAACGCTCCAGCAAACTAGTTAGACCTGACTGCTTCCTTCAAGGTGGTGTTACTAAGAAGAATCCCATGAAGAAGGGGAAAAAATAAAAATAAAGCTCAGGAACAGAGAGGCGATTCTGAATTGAAAGAGGAGTTAAGTGTGTCTACTTGGTATCATTTACACCACAGGAAAAACAGGAGCTACCAAACACAACTCAGTTTTTGAAATTCTACATGTGATTTCAAACCTAGCTTAACATTGGATCTGTGTTTTTAGCAGAAAGCACTAAAAAAAATGGAAGATCAAAGAAAAATGATAATTCATGCAATAGTAAAACCAAACACTAATTATGTTTTATTTCTCTAAAAACTTGGGTGTACATCATACTGTGAACTGTTGTTCAATTTTTAATATATTTAATAAACAGCAAGTCTGTGACTGCTAAGTGAACTTGCAATACACACTACTTTTTTGCCTTTGAGAGCAAAATTTTACTCTCCCCCTCTCCAACAACTCACCATAACTGGAAACTGGCTGTCTGAGTAGAATCACAGAAGTCGATACCCATTGAAACGGTAATGGATCCTGCAGGCTCGAGGCACTCTACATGAAAACATTTTGAACGGGTAAAGTACACATGCAAAGCAACAGAAGACCCCAGATACAAACCCCCAAACCTCTATTAAAAAAGAAGCCCCATAAAACCCAGCCAACACTTGCAGTTTTATTTCAAGTAGGTAACACCCAAACGTCACACTTGCATGTTTAAGTGTCTTGCACCCCCCGTTCCCCACAATCAGTCTACATGAAATGTTGCCATTTCAATTTTACAACCCTGCCATCAACAAAATAAGGAAAATTATTTACAGGAAAACATATTGAAGTTACATCCTTTCACTTGTGTACAGACCCAGCACCAGACTTCATTTTCAGTAACACCAGTTTGCAAATTTAGTTAACAAATAGTAAGACACAACAAATACTAATAAAATTTACATTACTACACACATTAATGGAAAAAGAGCTGAACTCAAAATATTTTATCATTAGTGTGGTTTACTTATTTCTCAATATCCCACTTGCATTAGTTATGGAAGGGAGCAGGAAGATTACGAACCCAAAAATGGAAGATAATCTTGTGCTTTACAAGCAGTGCGGACCAACCCTCTTCTCAAATTAAAGTATTAAGAGACATGCTTATTCTTAGTTTTTTGGCTATATAACTACACTGTTTTCCCAGTGTTGTAGAGGTAAGGCTTTGTTTTGGTAGGAAGAAAAACTGATTCTTGATATAGTTTGGAATTATTAAAAACAAGTATTGGAGAAGAGTTTGACTTCTCAAGATTACAAGAAGGAGAACCTAAAGCACAGTTAAAAGCCAAAATTAAAATGATTGGGCAGGCAGAAAATCGTCTAATTTCCAGTTTATTCATTAATGTATCTGATGCTTTTCAGGAATTGAAGAGTAGTCAGCTGCTCCATGATAAAAGGAAACAAGATTTAATTGTATTTTCAGAAAAACATGCAAAACATGGAGGTGATGCAGTTAGGCAAAGACTAAACTAATACTAGGGAATGAGTAGAAAAGAAAGTATTTCAGGAAAAGAAGTCTGTGTAAAGCACTGAAAGATTACAAGCTCTAGCTCAAATTCAGGTTAAACTTGAACTTAAGTCTTTGAGCTTCATGTTTTTAAAGAGGATTTCAAAGGCACCTAGCCAACACGAAAATACTGAGCACAGGGACTTAGGTGAAATAATTTGGCCCACTTCTACTGGCAAATCAGCTCTATTGCCAACACTAATTGCAGTGATGGAGGCAAAAAAGGACTTATACTCCAGGAGGAATACCTGTCTACACTGACATTTCTTCTGCTGGTTCCCCTGGGAAAATTGTAGGATGTTTTCCAAATGTGGAAAATACAAAAGGTAGTAAGAAGAACAGGGCAAACTGATTTCTAGATAAAGTGACAGTATAGAAAATTTGCATTCAAACAAGAGCAGCAACATTTTTGGAAGAAATGACAAACGATGTAGAGGTTATTTTCTGCAGAAGGAACCAGCAGCTTCACAGGACAGACACTACAATAGTATCTTTCTTTGGGAAATAAACACTTTAAAGGGTAGGACAGCGTTGTGGAACTCAAGAAACCTGAACATAAATTCCAGATTTCTTTCATGTTTTTACATGAGAAAAGTGAATGCTACCTTTCACGGACTTCCTGTGAGTACACTAACTACTTATCTGCTTTAAAGTATTACTAGTTTTCTGCTTGTAAGCCTTTGTGGCTTTATTTCTTTGTATGCTTAAAGGGAGTGATCTAAAATTGGGCTGGTGGTCAAAACTAAATTTAAATCAGAACCCCACAATGGACTTATCTTGAGCCATAAATACTAAACAGTTCACTTAATACAAAAATTAATACCTTTCCTAAGAGTAACTGTCTTGATTTACTATGTATCATTACCAAAATGCAAATGATTCCAAAATTTTAACTCTGAAACAAGCTGAAGTTATTTGGAATAAATCTGTATAGCCTTTCAAATGTAAAAAAAAAAAAACCCAAACAATAATATACAGCAATGTAATACCAAACATCTTTATAACTACTGAAATTTTTACCTAACTGCTGTGCTGCTTTGAGAATTTCTGTATTCTAACATGATACGGATTTTCATAGAAATGTAGCTCATTAAGAGGGAAGAAACACATCTAAAGTACAGGAACTTGTATGAAAATGTAGCATCTTTGTTCCTTCCATTTATATTATGAAATAGAGACACTTCTGTTCCTTCCAACTATACCACACAATGTCCTAAAACAAAGAACTGCTGAGAAAAGCAAGCAGTCTGTGTGCACAGGTACTACCCTTGAATAAAAGTTGCTATGATCTGTGTTCTTCTCTCTCAGGCCTTCTAATCTTCTCCACTAACATAAATTTTGCAAAAAAAGCCTGATCAAGAAGATAGAAAGTAAACCAATTTAGGCTAGGACTGGCTTACAGCATTGCTTTCTACTTAGTCTAAGGAAACCATACTTTGTGGTAGTAGATAGAAACTAGATAAAAACAAAATTCCACTCCACTGCCAAAAGCTCCCAGGGGAAATGAGAAAGTTCTGAGCCACCAAACTAAATAATACATCCAACAAATGTTCTTTAAGCTTGGAAAGAAAATAACTGCGAATATATAAATCAAAAATTCATTCTTGATTGAGGCTTGTTATAGCCATTCTGGACTGGGGCAGTAAAAGAATTGAAGTTCGTGGAGAGACAGAAAAAAATGTATCGTATCAACTAGAATTACTATAATTGACTTTTTGAAGAAGTAGGCAAGCTTTCAGTCATGGAAATTCTGATCTAAGGAGTCAGCTAAAGGGGAAACCGTAATTAAATTTTTGTTAACATTAGATTAACTAGGAAAAGATAACTGCACAATACATATATGTGTGTATATAAATATATGTGTGTAGGTATGACTATGCAAAACCACTTTCCTATATCTGAAATTTTGCAAAGGATTAAGATTCAGTATTTTTGAAGACAGGACACAATTACCTATTGGATTAAACTCATGCATCCTCATGCCTGGAGGCAATTTCTTCTCCCCGATGTGAATATTCTCTATCTTCTGATCAGTTGTATTTGTTACTGTCACTTGCACAGATACCATATGATCACCAAAAACGCCTGGCTGTCTTGAGAAGTGATAATTAGCTGCTAATCCTTTTCCACTCATTCGATGAAGCAGTTCATGTGTTTGTGTTGGCACAGGCACTTGGGTAGTGACCTGTTAAGTACAAAACAACAGTTGGTGAAGGGTGTAAGGGAAGAACAGATAAAATAACAATTAAGTATTGCACTTTTCACTCAGCTAGAGATCTTCTTTCTAGGCAGAATTTTAGTGAGCTAGAAACATGTAAGGACATATGCAAACCCACAAACAAACTGCAGTAACAGATGTCATAACAGAGATGAAAAATAACATTTTTGGTGCCGAGAACCACCGGCTTTGTTTTATTTGCTTCAATTCCCATTATAAATCTGTTTTTCATATTTTAACTCTTCAGTTACCCATTAAATTATCAGAGGTTGTTTAAGAGTTACAGTTAGAATAATTATGTTGTTTCTAGCAGGAAGTATTTCTCTATTCTATGCATCAGAACTCAAGGGTGATCCCAAGCACCATGAATTTAAGAGATTATCTTCTCCTTTTCCTGTCATACAATAAAAACTTTTTAGCAATGTTCTGGAAATGCACCAGTCAATTGCACTAGCCAAACAGTTGTATAAAGCAGAAGGACGTTGCCACGTTTTTTAATAGTCTTGCTGTCACACACAGTCAGAGAAATCCCAAGGATATTTGGGTCCATTCTATCCTGGAGCATGAAAGAAAGACGCTGAGTGTGCAAATTCCCAGAAGGTACCACTGATAAGAAAATCTGTAATCATGAGCTCAAAAGTGTAAGGAATATGCAGAAAACTGAAGAGAAGTGAATTTATTAAGTTTTAAGGAAAGGCTAAGAAATTACATGAAAAGTAACACAGACAGAACATGAGGTTGAAAAAGCCAAATGCTCATCACAAAAATCCCATTTGACTGATAAATGCCCTGAACTACAAAACTTTGTAGAATATCTCTTAAGATACACTTGTTCATCTCTTTCCACTGATGAGTGTCTTGATCTCTTGCCCTGCACACAGCCCTGAATGTGTAACTAAGTGGAAATAGCATGTTCAAGACTCGCAAGCAACTAGCAAGGCTTATTTATCTTCCCTACAAAACTCTTACAGGTTGTCACATTTTCCTGATTGCTGCATTTAGCATTGAGGGGCTGATCTGACTACTTAGTTAACACTCAGTAGCATGAGAAGCAGTAAGAGCTGGGATTAAACCCACAAGGTGTTACAGAAATGGGACAGTATCTGGAAAACATGAGGCTGTGAAGAACCCTGTTGAGATACATTCTAAAATAGCAAGCATCTAACAGACTCTTAATCTCTAAGTACCAGATTCTGACCTGGAAAGCCAGGCTAGTAATATCCTCGAATGAGCGATCTGAAAAGATCAAATAATAATTCTTTAGAAATGTGAGCACTGCGAACACCACCCTGGTGAAAGCTGAAGAAAACTACATCAGGAAGTCAGTAAGTTTGTATTCTGAGGTGGCTTTAGGAGATGCATTGTTTCACACATATTATACTGCATGAAGAACAAATAATGAAGGAAAAAATTCAGAAAGGCTTCCCATCCCCTCAAAAATCAACCCCTATGTGACTAAAACACACACAGATGATGTGATCAAGCAAACACCCACTCAAAAACTTCCACATCAGATTTCACTTTCAATTTTCTACCTCGTGTTTCTTTCCCTAATACACAGGAACTCTGGTACAGTATTTTTAGAAACAAATTAATGATCTACTAGTAACCCTCAGTGTAAAGACTAATGACAATGTCAGAAAATGTCTGAACTGAGGAAACTCCACAACTCCAGCTTAAAATCTGTAAAATTTACTAATAATTGTGAAGTAAATTGGTGAAGTTCAGATACTTTCCTCCACCTAAAAAAAAAAAAACCCAACAAAAAACAGTTTTCTCAGGGAAAACATATTTAATTTCCCTAAATGACCAGAAGAAAATACAGATATTCACAGTAGGACATACAGTCAAATATTTAAATTTCAGTCCCTCTTCAAATAATAATAGTGATACCACTTGAAGAATACAAGCACCATATTTTTAAACTGGTCACTTTTTTCAGTCCAATTGCTGATGAAGTGTGAAAATATATAGCCCTGTTGTCCAACAACACCATTCAGTGATATTTTACAAAACCCGTAATGGTCAGGTATCTTTTTTACCCCAATGCCATTTTATGTGAAATATACATGATAAGGTTAGGTTTACCTTTATGTAACTTATATGGATTATATTTATAAAATAATGACAAGGGGCAATGGCTGTAAACTGGAGCACAGGAAGTTCTGCACCAACATGCGGAACAACTTTTACACAGTGAGGGTGACAGAGCCCTGGGACAGGCTGCCCAGGGAGGTGGTGGAGTCTCCTTCTCTGGAGATATTCAAGACTCGTCTGGACGCCTATCTGTGCAATATGAGCTAGGGAGCCTGCTTTGGCAGGGGGGTTGGACCCGATGATCTCTCGAGGTCCCTTCCAACCCCTACGATTCTGTGATTCTGTGATTCTGTGATGACTCCTGTGACATCACACAATTAGAAAGGAAATTACTGGGAAGAATACAGACTGTATGGACCCTCATAGTTATTAAAAATTTAAAACTTCTTTGAACACTAAATCCAAACCTTAACACTCTGCTTGGATTTACAGATATAATTAACAAGGTTAAAATCTCAAAAACCAACTCAGTTATCAGGAAATAAGAAAGGAGTTACTTCGAATAATAAGTATCTTACTGGTATATAGAAAGAGACAATAGCAGTACAAGGTTGTTAGCAGAGTCACACTGAGCACCTGTTATTTAAACCGCTGATGAAATAATGAGTAAAGTTAAGTTTTAAGATGTAATTAGGATCTTATTTTTACATTTAAGCTTAGCCTTTAACTTTTAACATTTATTTCAGTTTGCGCTGAACATGCATAATAGAAAAGCTATTTCATGAAATGGTTCAACCATTTTTCATTAACAAGCTAAGAAATATATTTTACTCATGTTAAAACTAGTATTTTGAAGTACACTAGCTTCTCTCTGTTAACATACAGCTGGTTTTATTAATACTACTTATTAACGGGAAAGAAAACGTAAGTTAGTAAGAAAGTCCAAAATGTAGAGAAATGCATACATGCACACAGCAAAAATACCTCACTATATTTAAGTTGTAACACTGACTAAAAGTTTCCTGTGATTTTTAGGATTTTAACCCATGCCCCTTTCAGCAGTACTTCGCAAGTTTCAGTCATAATTTCACTTGTGAGCCCATTCACTTTTATTTTCAATATAGTATACAAAGAGCAACAGACATGCAAAGGACAGCCAGAATAATGACATTATGTTTTAACCACCTTCCTCCCTGTAGGACATTAATTTTCAGTTGCATTTAATGCAGTAGTACTAGAAATAAATAAAATGTACATATGCTGAACAAAGGAATTTAGTTCTGGAGAATTCTCCAGAGCCCTCTACTTGCTAGTAAGGGTTTTGAGCTGGCAAAGGTTGGTGTAACTATAATGCAGTCTATTTAACTGTTGCATCAGTCTGGGAAACAGACCTTTCGGTTTTAATTCGACAATTTTTAATGCATATAATTACAATACTTAAAGAAATGCACAGTGCAGATACCTGCAATCACTCTGGGGTTAAATGCCCTCCAAAGAGTTAACCGAACAAGAAGAATCTAGTAACCAGAAGATAATCCTCTGCAAATCTTACACAGCATATGTTTAAATAATAGAAGTCGTTTGTGTACCTTTGGATGGTTTATGAAAATAACCAATCAATTCTGCAGACACAACATTATTTCTAAAGGAAATCTATGTGACTCATGATGCCTGCAGATACACAGAGACAAACCACACATATTTTATCAGTTTATTACAGTAAGCAAATAAGCGTGGAATGAGAGTGCACATAACTGTCTACTTAACGCTTACTGAAACATTTATAAGAGCTGTTATCTCCCTAATAACAGACAGACAGTGTGCAATTTTAGAGAGGAGAAAAGCTTCATATTTTTTAACACTTCACTAAAAAGTAACTGAAGAGTGTAAAATGAAAAATACTCTGTGCAGTTAGCTGGTAATGGACCATATTATCAACTCAAGTTAGATTTATAGGATACAAACTAGTCACTAATAGTTATTTTATGACATAGCGTGTCTATTTTTTGGGAGGGGGTGTGTGAAGATTATTAAGATTAAACTTGCGAAACTTTTTTTTTATATATATACAGCTGTTTAAAATGACAAAAATAAATTAAAAAAATAAATAGACTTTCCTCCCATCACACTTTGACTGAAAGCCACCACAAATTAAAAGTCAGCGTAGGGACTCCACAATGATACCATAAAGGAACACCGTATCAATATGAGTCAGACTGGCCCCCAAGCTAATTGAGTGTGTTGAAAGATGACCTACCACCCTAAAGGAAGCTGCAAATATTTTTAATCCACCTCTTCGATAAGAACAAGAAGGGCAAATTTAGATTTTTGCCTTGAAAGTCTCCCTCTCATTAGCCACATAAGTGGAAAAGGATAAGATCACTGACAATAGTTTTGCCTTTCTTTATTACAACAAAAATGATTAGTTACAAGCCACTGAATCTTCTGCATACAAACTTGCTGCTTTTAGCCAGCTCAGTAAGTTTAAGTTAATACAAAACCTGATTTTCCATAATTATTTAAAATAAAAAGCCCTGCAAGCTTTATTTAACCTACTAAAGAAAACAGAGCTGGACATCCTTTCCTGTATGAGGTATTATAATCATTATTGCACACAAAATTTTCTGTGGCCTTTTTTCTCTTGTATTTGTTCCTTAGCTTAATGCTGTAATAATAGAATTTTTTTGGTTGATTCAGAAACGTATATACATTTAGATGAAATATACATTACTGCAAAAAATATTTTCTTCCAAGAATAATGGTAATTCTATTCCTCTAAATTACATTCTGTTACAGTGGTGGACTGAATCATTTAATCTACGTAGCCCTTCTACTGCCCTCCTACTGGCAATATCCATGACATAATCCAAGAATGACCTACTGAGCTGTGAGAGCTATATCCTCTCACACTCACTGTGAAGCTATGCTCCAGTAACTCTGCAACAGCTAAGAGGAGGACCACCATGTAGCCCAGCCACATTTACATGCTCTTTCAACTGAAGCTATGAGAGCAATTTAACTATAATTGTATAGCATTAGGAGAAAGATAGAAAACCAGCGAAACAAATACTCATGAACTCTTTTTTGCTCTGTTACCAGTTACATATTACTCAGAACCATGAGCAATGTCTATACAGCTCTTACCAAAACAAAGAATCAATAATTCATAAAAAGTAATAATAAAAAACAAAGGAAGAATTGCAGAAAGAATGTCAACATCCTACACTGTATTATTTCAAGGGGCTGTAGTAAATCCAGTATTAGAGCATACTTACGTCATGCTAATATGAATTCCCAAACTGAGGACAGCATTCCTCTGATAGTGAGTGCACAAACCAAACAAGAAAGCTAGCTCCTATTTTTTGCAGTCCAGAAAAGCGACAGGATACCACTATTCAATTTGGGCTAATTTATCTAGACAAACAGACCCTTGAGGACATCACGTCAAATTCTGGAAATAACTTAACTTTCCACCAAAGGCACATTTAACTGCTTTGCATCTACTAAGCCCCTTCTAAAAGCCATGTCTGATAAGAAGTCCTTCAATTTCTAACATATCCTAACTCTGTTCTTTTTGCATTGCCACCAACTTTTAGGCTCTACACTCCCCTAAATGATTAATATGTCAAAACCACTAATAGAAAATTAGCATATTAATGCTCATATCTTTAAACCAGTATTGGTTTCAGACATTAGACAGTGAGTTCCAAAAATTCTTGCTGAATATCAACATTGACTTTTATTTTCTTTGCAAGCTTTTAGAGATGAAACTCTAGAGATTAATCTATCAAAAACCCCCAAATAACTCCCATTGCTTCTTAAACCACATGGAGATGAATCTCAAAAAAACAAAAAAAAAAAGAGCACTTTTATATTACTGCCCATAGTCTGCATCTCTAAGGCTGCCAAAATGAATCCTTTTCTCAGCCTTTTTTTTTTTTAACCTCTAATATTTTTTATGGTTTCAAACTGGTATAAAGTAATTCTTTTGAAGTATGGTTAAGTTAATCTGTGAATCTAAAGATGATCAAAATAGTCTGTAGTATTAAATTATCTCTTTTGTAATATTCTTAGTCCCTTATATTTTTCTGTGGTTCTCTTAAAATATAACCAAGCAGAGAGATTCCCAGTAACTCTGTATCAATAAAAAGTATTGTTCTTGGAGCATAAAAGTGACTACATGATATAATGGAACTAGATTTAGGCCTTAACCTGGAGTTCACAAACAGCAGAAAACTCTACTAATCCCACACCAGAATAATCAAGCACTTTTAAAACTGAGTGTACACTTGTTTTGTATTTTATGTGTAATGGTGGGCCAGTGAAACACATTGCATTTTGCATGTGTAATAGGAGCTTAAACCTTTGCATTACAACAAGATGTGGGTTTATTTGAGATTTGGCATCTTTCCCTTTTGCTGATCATAATCAGTCACTTGAATAACCCAATGAAAATATTAATGAAATCTTTTTAAAAGTCACACAAAAAAGAATTTCAGTAGCCACAAAATGAGAATATTCTCATGATTTGTCAGGCTTGTTACACAAACATGAAGAAAAGGGCAGAAGTCAGTATCCTAATTACAGGCCATAAACCTTGGTATAAATTTAGAAGTGCACAGTCCTCACCACAGGGTACTCTGGGTTCACCAGTGGACTATGAAAAGGGCTTAAACAGACACTACAGGAGAATTTTCTTTTAACTACACTGCAAAAATTCTACAATCAATGGCTCAAACTGTTATCCCAACCCATGTTTCAACTTTAAAATTATGGTGACCAAATGAAATGGTGAAATTTCTGTCTGTATATAGGAAACCTCAGGATTTACTATCATTTTGTCCTACAAACGCTTCTATGAAACAAAAAGCAGACAGTCTGGTGGCTGATGCATGTGTGTGACTGTCAAACAGCATGGTATTTAAAACTCCTTTACAATAGTCATTAGGTGTTTCAAGGAAAAGGCATTCTCCCAATATACAAACAAGTAATTTACTCCAGTTCAGCCATTCAACCCTTCCAGTGACCACTTATCTGGAAAGTCTGAGAATGAAGCAGTGGAAGAGTCAGAAAAACATAGTATGTTGGCAGCTTCACATTGCATCCTAAATATGAATTTGAAATAGTGGATGCTGCTGAGACAGATTTTGGCATTGAGTCTAACTGACTTCAAATAAGTGGTTTCTCATATATTATTTTGATTTTGGTACTATAGATACCTTTAAAATAAAAATGTATGACCCTACTGGCTAGAATATATAATTTTACAGTTAGGGTTGTATTATAACAACTACTGCATATTGGTTTCTTCCAACAGAAGCACTTGGTTCAAACTTTCCCTCAGAAAAGGACCTCTTGTGTCAAGATAAATGAGTAATATAATTTGAAGCACTTACTACAGAGTATTACCTAGAAGCCAATGTGAACGTAGCCTATAACAAGCTGTACTTGAAATCTAGTATAGATATTTTCAAATGCAAACATGTAAAATACATTTTAGCTGGCTTAAGACAACTATATTTGAAGGCTGGTTACTGTATTTTTGTTGAAGAATGCACCGTGTTATTTTGGCTTCTATCTGGATGATCCTAATGCAGAATGACCTACCTGCTAGGACAAAATCCAGTCAGCACTGAACCCAGTGCACATGTACATCTGTTAGCACTTCTTCAATGTGGGTGTGAATTCCTGCATGTACTGGAATACATCTCATACATGATACTGATGTTCTAAATTTTCTCAAGCTTTCTTTCATTTTACACACAATGTTTTAACCTGAAAAAATTACTACTCCTTAGTTTGCAAAAAATTACAGCTGATCTAACTGAGACCATTGTTATAATACAGCTTTTACATGTTTTTCTTCCTTGAGCTTCAGTTTTTGGCCTTAAAGAGAAAGAAAAAAAAATCTGACACAGTTCATAGTCTGTTAGGAAAGGTTTGTTTATAACCAGTTACATTCAGTTTCTTTGTTTGACTTCAAAAACATTCTGATGCTTCCTTTTTTTTTTTTTTTTTTGACTCAAAATTCACGGCCTTGAATGACTTATTCAGCCTCCAGCAGGACACTTCTTTTATCACTCATTTAGAAGAAACACAACTTGATCCCATCCCCACACAGCTCAGAGTAATGTAACAACAACATGCACAGCATACCACAAAAAAACTCACCCTATGGCCATCTCTGATAAAGGCTGCACTGTACCGGCACAGATCCTGAATGTAAGCACACTGCTTTACACAAAGTGGTCTCACCTTAGTTAAGTCCCTCAGTTGATGACTGAAAGCAAATTAGGTAGGCAATTTTTTTTTCTCATCTACTTTTAAAATTATCTTGGCACTAACTAATACAGAGTACTTCTGCTCTTATTTTCTGAATCCTCCAAAGACTGTTAGTCAAATGAGCAAAATGTAGCAGCAGGAAGACTCTGTGACAATGACCATTTATTAAAACTTACTCCATTTTAAAGCAACTTTTAATACACAAATACATTTAATAATAGTAGAAATGTATGATTCATACAGTTGGATTATACTCTAATGCAGCCTGAGAAGAAACAGTAGAAAGATTTTTGTACATTTTTCATAAAAAAGCATTCCAAATAATAATAGTAAAATTTTGTACACAAACGTCCTTTTACAGCCATGAATTCCTGAACTCCACTACACAATTAGAAAATCTATTTTACAGAACCTACACATGTACCTTTCCCCTATTCTTATGGCTTCATCAAATCAGGCACATAGATGCTAGGGACTAGGAACACCAAGTGATACTTTATATGGAGACATACAAAGCTGGAAATGTTTCCTAACCCAAGTAAACAGAAGTTTAAAATGAAAACTTTCATCAACTGCAGAGCACCCAAAACTACTTCAGGAAGATTCCAGAGCTGATTTTTTTAGTCTTAATAAATCATGGAACTGTTCACAGTCAGGAGGAGAAATGCATGCAAAATAAGGTGAAAGTCTGCCATTAAACTGAATTTTTCAAAAACTATCTCTCCGATGATACTATACTTAATCACAGCATCATTCAAAAACCTTTTAAAAAGTCATCTGTCTCTCCAAAATACTCTGCAGTCTCTCCCATATAAGAACAGAAAACATTTCTTAATTATGCTGGTGTGGGAAATCACAACATCATTTACCAACTCTTTTAAAAAAACCTTAACGTGGGTTTGGAGGTGAGCAACAGAGGGTATCCCAACTTCCTGAAAGGTTAGCAAGAGCACACGAAGATACGTCTGTATTGACATAATTTAAAAGATTCCAAGTCACCTTACTTTACCAACTGCAATGTCCCAGCCTTTTACTTATCTTGTACTCCTGTTCTACAGGGCATGTGGCAACATCCTACTGGTCTGTGGCAGGAATGATATGCCCTAACAGCAGTAACACATCTCAACAACTTATCCCTATGCATAGCCCTTCCTTTCAATGACAAAGTATTATTTTCCAAACAATTTTTAAGTTTAGTCTTAACATTTTGGGACAAAATCTCAAAAATATTATTTGAATATCAGACGTTACATTCCACGTGATGATGACTGTTCAAGAAGTGACACGATGGAGTATTATATGCATCAACCAAGATTTTATTTTTGCAAATATGCCAAGCTGAAAAGTCATCACTAACAAAGTTCAGAAATCAAGACATTTTATCAGTTAGAAAGTATTAACTCTGTTTTCATCTATATTTAACAAGCATTTAATATGAAATCTCACAGACCCTCAGATCTTTAGATATATGTGAAACTGCAAGTAAATAAGCTGTAGGGCAAATTTTGATCCTCATCAGCGAAGCATCTTACAGTGGAATCTTGGGCTTCCCTTTACATTGCTCTTAAGTTCTGCTTTTTATGCAATCCAAGCTTCAGTTAAGCACAGACCAATCAAGAAAAGAGGCGAACAAAAGCAACCTATACCCATCATAACATCCTTATACGTGAAATAAGCTGTATTCACAAGCAGTTTCATATAAGTATGGCATCTTTGAGAACTCACCATCACTGCATTTTGAAATCTGTAAGCTACCCTCCTTTGTAAAAGAGAAGCATCAGTGAGGACTTCTCTACAGATTCTCTATACATTCTACGTTTTGAGTGAAGAAATAAAAAAAATGTTTCTAATATGCCATTAAACATACTGATAAAGATATGGACTGGCATAATTTAAAATTATAAAGGAATTATAAGGTTTTTAAGTGACATTCCTCAGTACAAAATATAAAACTCTAGAACTATATTACGTCACGCAAAAAACCCATGCACAACCCGTAGATGTAGCTTCTAAACAAATATACACCTCAATAGCATGAATCTTTGAATGCAGAGACTAGGAAATGATGTAATTTTACTAATTTCTAGTGAAGAGCTCAAAATTTTCCTTCCTACTCTGAAGTACAATCCTCAGAATACTCCCCAGTCTCACAGTGCTGTGCTGCAGATGACAAATGCAAGAGTCTTAACATCAGAAACCTCGGTTTAACATATAATGCTGGGCAAACCAATATGTAATATTACAACTTGTTAAAATCCCATCATATAGGTAGGTTAAAAAAATTCTTGCTGCACTCTAAAGTTAATGTATTAGGTATGCAGTTGTAATGAAGTTGAACTGACTGTTACGTATAGTTAATATATGTTACGCAAGAAAATGATGTCGACAGCCTTCTAGGTGCTATATAAATTCACATTCTATTTCTATTATAATTCTGCTTTTGCAGTTAAACAAACTTTGTCATAGGATCATCATTTACTGTGACCCTCTGAAAATAAAGTGAACACTGATTAGCACATTTTCTGGCACATGTCGTGTCTCTGTCACTAAACAATGTCTTAATTTTAAATTCTTGTTCAGAATCACTGCTTTGACAACTACTGTCACTGTTCAAGGTCTGCACGAAGCTTCAAACTGCATATTATCACCCATTGACAAACTCGACATTTTATGAAGAGCCCCTTCTCACAATGACTTATCCTCCTTACCCTGTGTAAATAAGTAACAATTCATTTTGTAACCTTGACTTTAAAGTCCAGCCCTTCCACTCTCTTTTTTCTTCTTCCTAAACAAGTGACAAAGAACAAGGAAGCTGATTGAAGGGGTCCATTATGTATCAACTTAAAGAAAGGCAAAGTGATTGATGAAACTAGCAGTCACCTTCACTGCTAGCTACTGCACCTGTATCCTTTTTGTCAAATGACCTGAAAATCCTGCTGACAGTTTAACATTCACCACAAGGATACACTCCCTAGTACTGTAGTTTTGAATATTTTTATTTGCTCAGAAATTCATGGGAACATCTTTTTAAGATGGAAGTACACATTTAAAATTATTAGCAATTTGTATTTTCTTCCCTCGTAGCTACCTCCTTCTAACAGTTTGCTTAGCAAAAGCTATTCAAAAATACTCGCCAGCAAGCTGGCAAACCACAGCTCCTCTGCAAGTGCCACACTGTTCACATCATGATCAACATTTCAGTAAAATTTGCCAACTGTAGTAAGAGAATCTCAGCTAATAACTAGATTCCAGGTTTCAGACTAAGTTTCAGAGCTCTTCAGCAACAATTGTTTAAAATGAAAACACCCCACTCCTTTTAGTTTTTATTTTCAAGTTTTTAAATAATAGCTGGCTACTTTAATACAATTCTGGGATAGCAGATTAAGTAAAACTTGCTTTTTGGCTTCAAAAGGCAATTAAAAATACCAACCCAAACGCATTCCTATGGTACTGGAGCTGATCTCCTACTCTGTATGAAATAAAATTTTCACTGGGAAGGTGACAATTGAGAGGCAGGAAAATCTCAAAAGTAATAAAAAAAAAAAGCTGCTTTACTCTGTGTGGGACACTGCACCATTTCCTTTGGGCATTTATTACCTGTTAAAAACCAATCTTTTGGTGAGTGGCAGTTCAGGGTTTTTGAGAGCAAGCTGCAATATTTCTTCGGGTCTGCAGAGTCATAATTAAAGCTGAACTGAGTGGAATTGGAGAGGGAAGGTCAGCAAGGTGCCGTATGAGAGATGAGGCTGGGCTGATGGGCACCAAATGAACAAATTATGATGGGCCCCACTCAATGTGATGAGGTCAAATGCTTGTTTCTACCCACTGACAGTTCAATTTCCCTGAAATGTCTCTTGGTTCTCTATGAGCTAATTATGAATGAAAAGTTATCAACTGCCCTCACCAAAAAGAGCTTTCTTGGAGCTTTTAATGTCAAAATATTGTTAGAAACACATTCTGGCCCAGCTTTTTAGCCAAACAATACCCAGAATAATCTAAATACCAGTGTTATACTACATACTTTGTATCTGCAGTATAGACATAAAACATTCTTCAACTGCTATTAGACAGAACTTTTCGAGAACAAACCTGTATTAATATTACCACGTATTATCAAAAGGTCCAGTGATTACAGCTTTGCGTAACATAACCACATAACTTTCAAATATTTCCATATCATTATTAATTTCCAAGAACAGATTGATGGATTTTTATTTTTGAAGTACCAATGCTTAGCTGTATTCCAGGATCCAAACGATATTTCAGCACAAATCTAACACAACTGATAAAAATGCATAGTTCTTTCATGGAGCCTCAGTTTTCAGAGTAGTCTCGTGATTGCCTTTGTGAAATATTATCTTTTGAAAATTCAAGTATATATGGTAGCATATGCTTCCAAAGTCTTAGCCAAGCAGTAAACACAGATGTTTTTGAATAGACTATTATAGGAGTTGGATCTTTGAAGTTAAAAGAGAAAACAGAAGTGAACGGACTTTAAAACTGGCAATTGAGAACAGGAGTGTCTGATTACTTATTTGCACAGAGACACAATTTTGCAAACTTGTTTTGGTCACAATTATTTGATAGTTCAAAATTAAGAAATGATACTAGTCTGATGCTTTGATTTAGTTTAGGAAACACCTATGAAGAGGTGATTAGAACTTTACTTTGCAATGCATTACGTTTTTACAGTTATACATGCACGGCCCATGTGCTTGCCACTGCACAAGATGAGACTGTGTGAAACCATTATTATACCAACTTTTAAATTATACCAACTGATGCAACTGCAGCACACATATAGTTACAATACGATGCTAAAGTTTGAGTTTACCTGATGTGATGTATCGACTTAAAAAAGAAAAATATTTTTTGGTATGTTAATATCACATAAAATGAGTGGGGATAATGTAAAGGGAAACTTATAAGACAGTGTTATCTAAAAATTTGGTACTTTAAGGTTGTTCAAAAAACTGGCTAAAATTGGCCACTGCAAAATAACAGAAATAAATCTTTAATTACAAAGTTTGAATCAGTCATCTATGTGGCTACCATATATTGCTAGCCACAATATAAAAGTAAGCCTGAAGGTTTCCAGTACAGCACAGTATCAAATTTATCAACGTAACAGTTGCTGTCATTATAGTTGGCATACTATCTTATTAGACACACTGTTGATCAAGTGTTATTACAACAAAAAAAACCAAAACCAACTGTGCTGCACTGAGTCTTCATGTTTAAGTACCACAATTAAGAACAGAGAAATGCAGTTCATTCATTACAGAACCTTTTCAGCAAGTTGATTTTTTCTAATTCTTATTGTAATTGCATTGTTCTAATCCTGTATTATAAAGGCAGCTGCTTGCCTATCATTTGTACTTTCCTCGTTAATCCTGACTCAGTGAATTAACCTTTAATTACAGCCGTTAAAATTGAAATGAGCCTCTTGTCTGGCTGGGGCTGCCCCCTTCCAGTGCATGAGACTGATGAAAATTTTTAGGGTCAATGAATATGTCCCATGTCATGTCTGATAGATGCTAAAGATGTGAGGAGGTAAATGTTACCTTAGAAAGATGTGGTTGAAATTTTTAAGAGCTTGGTTTTATTGACAAAATAAAACAAAAATATGGCTGAGGTTACCTCTCTCTTCTCTCTGAGTTACATAGCGTAACACACATACAGACACTCTGTTTTTCGTACATTACCCACTATGTATTTAAAGAATAACTTATGGAATCAGCATGCATTACAGATGCTTATTTTTAAATATCTGCTTATTTTTAAGCACCAACTCCATATATTATGCTCCTCCTATTTTAAGGAACATAATATATGTAATTTTCATGTTTAAAAGAAGAAGCAGCATTACTTTAAATTCTCTCATAGATCTAAGCATTTAATTATCAAACAAGTTGGATTAGTTTTAAGGACAGCATTGACTTTTAAACTGAAGGCAAAAAAAGATCAAGGGTCTCCTCACATCCACACAGTAACTTATCTAAAGGAGTTTCGTTTTTGCAATACCCCCCAATTTAATATCTATTTTATAAATAGAATTTTAATATTGTAATTACGCTTTACTTTGCAATTTTAGCACTTATGTATACATTTTATACCATACATACATATATATATATATAAAAATATACAGAACTTGTAAAAGCATAAATAAAAGACCCAATCTGGAAAACATCTAGTACCAAGCCACACAGTAGGTCAACTAAATAATAAGATTATTCATAGTAATAATGTAATTTTTCTCTTAGACAAGGCATACTGTTTTTTCGGGCCAGTATCTTATATCAGAAACCTGTTCTTGACTCAGAAGAAAGCTCATGTTTGAATTTCCAAATAAATTATCAAAACAAAAGGAGTTGAAGGTTCTTAAGTGAGAGCTATTCAAGTATTAATGCATTTAATAAACCTAAGCCATATTTTTAATGGCTTGAAAACAAACAAACATCACAAGTATTGGTATATGCATTTCTAATTAACGAGTAAAGGTGAAGTGACACTTCAAAAAAAATTGTCATAACAGTTGGGTTTTTTCTAAGGTATCACTTTTAAAATTATGTAGATGCAATTTCTGAAAGGACATCATAACTTTCAGAAGTTTGATCTAAATTGGTAACACAGTGCATGTGTTAGCACTACAGCAATTTTATTTAAACACAGAAAAATTAAATTAAGCATGCAGGAGGACTCTGTGTTTTATTCCTTCTTCTGCCTTGGCAATGGTTAATATCTGCTGATGAGCAGCTACATTCATTTGTAGATCTCCAAGTGCTTTCCCAAGGTGAGTAAGCATCATTATCCTCATTTTTCAGATGGAAAACTAAAAGATTAAGTTACTCCCTCCAGATCACACAGCAAGTAGTAAGCCAAAAATAGAACTCATTTTCCATATGTAACACCCAGTTCTGTATCCACTGGACCACGCCGCCTTCCCACAAGCATCAGTCACACCTAATCAGCTGCATAGCTGAATTTTGGGCGGCACTAAGAGAAGTTGCTTTTTAACTCTTAAATTTAAGATTATAATTTGTTCACTTGTTTTGTAGGTACAAACTTTCCCAGGCACCTTACTAACATACAGTAGTTGTGAAAAGGTGGTTGCATTAAACCTTATGCTCTTCTAGGGCACGGAGTAGGGGTAAAATGGGGAAAACATAGGTACTTTAAAAGCACCATCTTAAGAAACAAAAGAGAGAAAACTTCAAAGGTCTGAAAATATGTTTGCTTAATGTGCAGCATGTGTGGTAAACAATGTAAACAAGTTATAAGCACACACAGGGATAGGACCCCAGCAGACTATGCTGTGGACCCCATCCTCCTTCACTTCTGTCTGGCAATTTCAAGCTTTAAATGAAAAGGTGAGCTTCAGAATAAGCCTAATGAAAATATTTAATGCACGAGAAAAAGTTCTCCTGTGATGAGACACCAAAAGGATAAGACAATTCTTGGGGGAAGCTGAAAAACAAGGCAGCAAATGCTCAAATATAAAAAAAAAAAAAGAAGAATACTGTATGTCTGTGTTATCCTAATACAACACCACAAAAATATCTGATGAAAGGAGAAGATGTGGATAATGCTGGAAATTGATTTAGAAGTCATTTTAGAAGCATCCTAAGAAAGACTGTATATATTTACAGAAATATAAAACTAGGTACTGAAAAAAACAGTGGTAGTAGATGAAAATCTCTATGAGAACACAAGGCAGAAGACCACCAAGAATCTAGTCAAACCATCACATGCAGTCCACTGCTATCACAAGTGATTGCACTACACCTGTCATGACATCAGTAAGTTAATATTCCTAATATACATGACAAATGTACCTAGTTACTGAATAAATACTGCTAACAAAGCTCTGAGAAAGTAAAACTCATTAAGTTGAGTGTACACCAATAGCTATTTGGAAGAACTACTATTCATTTCTCTACTGCTGGATTTTGCAAATTCTTTAGCACCTCATGCTACCCTTTCCTGCAAGCTGCATACCAGACCAGAGCCATGATATAATTCATTACTGCAATTCTTGTATTCCTGGCACTTCTAAGAAGAGATCCTTCACAAAGGAAAAGAATATACTTCAGAGTCAGTTCTAGCGCTTGCTATAGTGGGACTTGAAACAAACTAAATGGACAGAGCAAACTAAATGATAATAAAACCTTCCTCTGGAAAGGCTATCTCAACAACTTAGAAAAAAAAATACCATTTAAGGTTTTCTCTTATTCTGAAAGTATCTCTGGTTGAATACTGAGGGAGTTCATGTTTACTATTTCTCAAGGAATTCTGTAAGTGTGCTCAATTTGAAATTAAATGTATTTATCACCTGGTTTGACAGGTCTGCAGCTTGACCTTGACTTTTGTCAAAAGCTATTATTTCTGCTCTATGCATCACCACTCTAAAGAAGTTCTCAAAGTGGATCTCAGTCAAAAGTTCTGTAGAAGACATGAGACAGAAAGAAAACAAGATGATTTACTCTTCCCTTCCTAAAGAGTTTCTGTGGAACCCTGAATAGCAGGAAACAATAAAAATATACATTTGGTAATACCTACTATCAAGAGAATACACTGACCATGCTCAATAAAACCTTAGTAAGTACAGTGGTACCACTTCTACAATTATACCACAATTACATACAAACAATAATTGGTGCATCAAATATTTTTTATCTCCCTAAAACAAGAGTTTTCTCCTCTTTTGCTTTTTGTTTTCCTCCACAAACTTCTCTTACTGACCCTTGACTTTTTCCCCAAATTACCATCTATTTGCTGCAGTGGAAACAATCTTTTCCCCTCGAATCCTACTCAACTCAGCCCATATTTCCATACACTTTTTGCCTCATCCAACTGCTCCTCTGTCAAAGCTCATATCCATCTGTCAGTTCTCCCTTGCACTAACACTGTTCTGAATCATAACAAATGTATTGCTACCAAAGTAGTATTTCCTTCCTGCTAATTTTATTTTTAAAATTATGTGCCATTTTTGCCAGTTAATTATCATATGCAGCATACTGAGGGCTCTACACATTTAGACAGCAGTTGCTTGTACAGTTTTACTATCTAAAATCCTAATGAGAAAAGAACAGGTGGTTTAGCTTTTTTTCTCATCAGCTGTGTGATGGGTAGGAACAGATGATCACTCCCCTCATCATCTTCTCTCTGATACCATAGCTGTCCTCTTCTTCCTCTCATCATTCCTGCTCAAGATATTACTTCCTCCAGCAGGTTATATCTTTCCCTGTCCTAATGACATTCATGAGTTTTGCTCAATTCCCTCTTCTCTCAATTCGTAACCTCCCTTTAGTGGACAACACCCACTTCCCCTGTTTCCAGATAACTGTTTTACACTGACAGCCTGGCTTTCTCTTGCCTCCTGTTTTTCATTGGCACTGCATCTTCAAGTACCTTTCAAGCCTGCAACTGTATCCATCTAAAACTTAATCGACTCCAAATGCAGTGTTTCCCCAAGCACTTAGGTTTGACTTCTCTTGTGTGCACACCCTGAAAGCTCCATAGTAGCCCCATGCAACCTCAGTTACCTGGTTCAGTGGAGCCACCTGAGGACTACATATACCAGGGCAGAAGCATGCACAAAGATTTAGTATGTTTTGCATCTACTTGGAAGAAAGTTATCCATAAATTACCAGCAAATTTTGTTTTTCCTGGAACAAACTATAATATGAATGTGTCTGTCGATATGAAGGGGAATTGTACTACATGCGAACACGAATCATAAAAACAAATGAGCCCCTGGATAAAGTGTCGTGTAGTAGCACTGTAGTTTCTATTCAAGGATATTCTGATTTTGTAGGTTTAGAGAGAGACCCATACCATTACTGTTCTGCTTTTTATAATGTTCAGCAGCTATGAATTTGGAGTTTTCTAAAAGCTGTATCCAATTACAGTGCTGAATGATTTGAATAATAGACTGCCTGACATATTCCAAGATAAGTGGCTGCTACATTTCTTTGATATCGGGGTCATACACTGTACTTATCTATTTTTACTCCATGCTCTCCATTGCCTAGTAATAAATTAATTTCTCACTGTTAGTTTGGCATGTGCCCTACAGTTAAATTCATTTTCGCTCCCATTGAAGGAAGAAAAAGTTTTCTCAACTATGACAAGTATTCTCCTTATTTTTAGAATTAGTCACCACAGATTAAATTCAAAATACTATTTTAAGTGGGACATTCCCACATAAAATCTTACAAGCTGGTTTTATATTTTAACTTAATAAAAAATTATCTGATGTTGCTGAACAATGTAACAACAGTTATTTAACTACTTGCAGGCAAGACTTTTGATAATATATTATTTGAAAGAACAGCTTTTATTTTTTGGTGCTTCCTGGTGCAGTAAACTGAGCAAAGGACCTCATGTACATCTGCAATTATTATCAATGTCAATGAGAGCTGAGCTTAGATCTGAAAGCAGAATACAACCCAAAACATGTAATCACTATCCAAGCAGCAGCAATTAGTTCTTAGGTGATTTGGGTGGTTTCCAGAGCAGGGAGTATTAGCAAATGTTCCAGCTTCTTTGCTGGTTGCATGCTTTACCAGTACCAAGAAAGAAGCATTTTACAGAACCATTTCAGGCAAAATTTCTTCCGCTGTTTAGCTTATAACTTCTGGCTCTGTTTATCCAACACCTTTATTCCATTGCAGCTACCTTCTGAAGACTGGGGAGAAGCAATTTAGCAATAGTGGCAATCATGAGGGAAGCAAGCACAAATGCAGGACTGGAACACATGTACACATACTGTAGATGATCAAAGGAGTAAAGACACGGGGTGTTCTCAAGCACCTAACATTACTGATTGCCATCTTTAACTTACTCTCAAAGATGATAATTCTGAAGTAAAGCAAAGACACCAGCATCATTCTTAGGCTAACTTAGAGCCAGAACAGATGACTGCCTCTGTTTTGCCCGTCAAAACCATAAAGGATAGCAAAGCAGCAATGGTGGGCTTGCAGTCACAGGAATAACACCACAGATGTAGGTAAACTCCAGCTTGCCACCTAACACTGCATAGTGCACTGCAAAGTAACATGGAAGAGAATTCCTGGCGTTTTCAGGCTGTATGATAGGTGAATGATATGTGAAGTGACCGCACACCTACAGATGCTACTGCTCTGCATGAAATTTAAATGATTTCACAATTTTCTCAGATTAGGCTAAAATCCCACACATTATCTGAAATTCTGCCTTTTCAAGATCAAATTTTAAAACCTGTAAACATGAAACTGAGTAATAAGGGAAGATCTTTTATTTCTTCAGCCAAAATACTCATGCACTCTCTTTATTTAAGAAGTATCTGATTTTGCCGGTATATTGCTCCTGAAGCCAGAACAAAGTACTTTACCAGCAATTACTGAGCTTGCAATGCAGGTTCTATATACCAGCCTCATTAGAAACAAGGATAGGCTAAAAATCACTTGACTTATTTTTCTGGTCACTCCCATCCACTTTCACAATGATAAGGATCTTATATTGTACTGATGCAAACCCTTATTAAATGGCAAATTTAAGATGGACAGACAACTGACTGAAAAACAAAACAAAACAAAAAACAACCAAAAAAGACCACCACAAACTATTATCCTTTTCCCCCAACAAAGATGCCCTCTACCTCCATGACTTTGCTAACCTTAATTATGCCTATAGTTTTGAGATTCCCTAATGGAGAGTGCCACAAAGCAGAAAGCACTAACAGAATGAATCATGACATATACTGATATACCACTGATTGTAAATCTATACCCTTTTTATTTGCACCCAGGGGCTATGATTTGTATATGCATGAAACAACACTTCCAAGTAGCAAAATGTCATACCTGGAGGCATGTGAAACAAACAGGCTAAGGATTAGCAAGTATCTGATTTTATTGTAGTTTATTTTTGATAGTGTAGCAACTAGATAATTTGAAAGATCTGTATGGCTTGGATACTTAATTTCTGAATTAAAGTTTCCCTGAAGCAGTGAGAAAGACAGAATGAAAACGAAGGTTAGAAATCCTTGAATGCATCCTACTCAGACATACAACATTCATACATTTCTCCACATTTCAGAACGTAATTAATACAGACCAAATAAAAGCTGCCAGACTTGCATGTAAACCAGAATTTCATACAGGAGCTTTACAGGTGAAAATACCTTTAGTGACTGCCTCAAAACCACCTGAAATTCTTAAATTAAGACACCCTTCCTACACACACATCCCCACATATTCCACTTTCTAAAGGCTACTTACATCGATGACTGATGAAGTTGACAAACTCAATCCCTCTAGATCTGATGTTAAACTCGAGGAGAAAACAGCCGCTGTAGGAACTGCCACGGGAGTTGTCACAGGACAGACTGGAAGTAAAAAAGGAATTGATACTTTAAAAATTTAGAATACTGGACAGGACAGACAGTGAGCTATTTTCATTAAATGTAAAAAGGTTTTATGTCATGATCTAATTACTCTATCCTTGTATATATGTTTCTTAGTAGCAGAAGATTTTTTTTTTCAGACAGAGCCTCAATACTCAGATAATGAAAATATAAATAAAACTGATATATGCATATACCATATTTATACTAAAAATATTTTGTACTCCTTTCCCATTTTTTCCTCTATTTTATCCTTCAGTCTGATCCTTACCATGCAACCCATTTTCATTTTCAAGTTGCGAACAACATGCATATAAATGAAATGCTAACATGTTTTGCACCTATGAAAGTAAACTTGAGGAATGGCATTACAAATCACAGCCAAAAACCAGTGCCAGCTCCACCCTACCCTTCCAAGACTGCATTTTAATCTGTCCTTCAAAATCGCCATTTTCAGTATCTTGTATCACCACTGGTTCATAGGTTGCACAGATAATTGTACAAATAAAATCCACTGGCACCTGAGAAGATAAGTCCACTCCAACAGAAAATATGTATAGATATACAAAAATTATCAAAGTAGATCTTTCATGTATCAATACACTATAAATTTTGAGACTATTTTCCAGTCCTAAAACAAACAAAATCCCAGATTGCAAAAATTACACTTAGAAATAAATTGACAGTGTAAGCGATTATATTTTTTGTCAGGAAGCTGGTACAGCAAACAAAAAGAGTCAATGTTTCAGACATTTAAAATTCATTGAATTAACTGAATTGAATTTATGCCATGGGAAAAATGAGGCTTTAATCATGATACTTACAATCATCTAAATCTAAGAGAAACACATCTTGTTTATTTGGAGCTTTTCTTTCTTGCACTGTTTTTTCTTCTTTCTGTCAAAATACATGAATATTAAAAATATCATATCAGCAAAATAAGTCTTTAGTACTTTCATATAGCAAAGTGTATTTTCTCTGCTGTCAGAGAAAAAAATTATCCATTTTCAGAATTTCAAAGAATTCAGCTAGTGAAAGATTTCTTTGTACAGGTAAACCAAACCTGAACTCCACACATGAGTTACATTTACTCCTCCAAAACCCACGGTTTTCCTTAATATTAATAATAGTTGCTACTCAAATAACACTTTTGGAGACAGATCAGATACTTCTGTTGAGACCATTAAAATACAGATAGCAGTGTTTTTTGGGTTTTTTTTTGGTAATACTTGGATACTAACATTTCTGTTTCCATATGAAAACCAGGAAAGATGCATACAATGAGAAAGTTGTGTTATTTGCACTTCTATAGGAGTTTGTAATCCTGTTCCATCATCTACCATGATTTTACTTAATTGCCAGACAAACAACAAAAAAGTTCTTTTTTGTTACAAAGTTTACATTTTAAGCCTTAGGGTGAGTTCTAAGTATAAGGATTGGCAGTACTTTAATTATTAAAGAGTAGAGCCCTAATACAGTACAGTCAGTGACTCCGCAAACAAACTATTTCAACAAAATCTGTTTAAATACAGCTAAATATAAAGATCCAACCTGTTGGTCATACACACAGAACACATCTAGAGAGTGATGATTTAGGGCAGAATTTAGTGTGCCACAGCTCAATATGGACTCCCAATAGGGAGGTTTAGTAAAAAGGACTGCTCTTTGGATGTAGCCAGAACCTGGACACATAATCCACTGGATCCTCATCACTTTGTCATCATACTGTTCTACCCACTCCTGAGCATCCTTCATCTGGATCATCTGAAGAACTCCTTCTGCCTTTGCGATCTCTGTCTTAATTACTGGACAGAAGGCTTTGTCATTCTTTCAGAGAATTTGTAACTGCCTTCAGAACTTAAGACTCACTACTACTCATTATGCAAGGTATTGCAAGTAATTTAAACACTCTGCAGGAGTCACACTTCTGTGAACTTTCTCATTTACCAGTTTCCTCTTCAACAGGATATGACAGACAAATGCATATATATTATTCTTTTATTTTTTCTAATAAATGAACAGGTCTAAATAAAGCTGTAAGCCTCTGTATGCCCATCAAGGCCTCTATTTCTTAAGCATTACTTGCATGCTGCCATAGTCTCCTCAGGCATCGAGGATACAAATTCCTACAGGAGCTTGAGTCCTCTCAGAAACTCAGCAGGTATAATCACTTTCTTCAACTATCACTACAGAATAAAATGACCCTTCTTTTCTAAAGGTATATTCCCCTTATTTTCTAGTCTCTCAGTTTCATGGTCAGTTGAAACCTAACAACAAAATGTACTTGCAGCCCAGAAACAAAGAACTGCAGGGTTTGGAAGGTACCTCAAGAGATCATCGAGTCCAACCCTCCAACAAGACCAATCGCATCCTGGGCTGCATCAAAAGAAGTGTGTCCAGCAGATCAAGAGAGGTGATTCTCCCTCTCTACTCTGACCCCACCTGGAATACTGTGTCCATCTCTGGAGCCCTCAACACAAAGAGGACATGGACCTCTCAGAGTGGGTCCAGAGGAAGGCCTCAAGGATTATCAGATGGCTCCTACAAATACAGGCTGAGAGAGTTGGGCTTGTTCAGCCTGGTGAAGAGAAGGCTCTGTTAAGACCTTAAAACAACCTTCCAGTACCTGAAAGGGACCTACAGAAAAGCTGGTGAAGGACTGTTTCTAAGGGTACGTTGAGACAGGATGAAGGGCAATGGTGTTAATCTAAATCTACCCTGCTCTAATTTAGACTTTAGGAAGAAGTTCTTCACTATGAAGGTGGTGAGACACTGAAACAAGTTGCCCAGAGAGGCAGCGGAGGCCCCATCCCTGGAGATATTGAAGGTTAGGCTTAGTGAAGCTCTGAGCAACCTGATCTAGTTAAAGGTGTCCCTGCTTACTGCAGTGGGGTTGGACTAGATGGCCTTTAAAGGTCCCTTCCAAGTTAATGCATTCTATGATAATGTCAAGTGTAATTTACTTTCCTGTTTTGGGAGAAACTCCATGGCTCTCTCCAAAGAACATGGAAGAAACCTAGTTCTTGCGATTTGAAGCAGTTGATGCCAAAGAGTATCAAGCTTGACCTGATCCAAAAGGACACTGCCCATCATTTTCTTCAAATAAACCCATGGCTCAAACAAGACAGTAGTCACTTAGGTGATCAGTATTGACATATTTTAGGTATTCTGGGAGTAGAAGAATCTTGTGGACAGAAAAGAAGCCACTATTTTAAAAAATATTTTTAAAACAACATACTTCAAAGGTCCCTATAACTATGGCATTTGAGCGTTCAACTATCACTGATTCATCTTAAACACAAAACGTCTCTGGACAAAGGAAATACTATAAAATATCTTTAAAGCAGTGATGAAGATTCCTTATATGCCTTGTCCATAATTAGTGAGGGACTCTGCTGAAGAACCCTCTCTCAAGTTCTGTTCTGGTCATTAATACCAGACTTCATTTTTCTCTTCCAGTGTAATTACTGGTCATTAATCTTCTTTTGGCTATTTTTTTTTTAATTTTTGAAATAGTATAAATAGTTTATTTTATAAGTTACAGGTTCTACTTGAGTTACTCGTCCGTAGTGTCAGAGAAACAATTTCATGGCAATTCTTTTACTGAATTCCAAATTTTTTTATAGCACCATTTGGTGACTATTTAGCCCCGAGTCAGGGATTAGGTGTTATCTGCAGCACTTTTAATATAAAATACGTATAATGTTTTTGTTAAACTACAAACTCTTCAGACAGTGGAACATAGTAAAAAATAACATGTTTAAACAGAATGCAAATATATTTTAAAAAAGAAACCCTCAATTCCTGAACTCTTTCACTCCCTATCCCCATTTATCCATAAGATACAGTTCTATCTTCAACTGTGATTAAGGTTCAAAGGTTATTTGTAGCTAGAGTTCTGTATTTGCTAATTATTCCAGCAGAGATGGGATTTCTCTGTTCCCTTTTATTATGCAGCCAATTAAAGTCTATAAAAAGTGGCTCACCCACATGAGAGGCAATAGCGTAAGGATTAGAATTTTGAATATGCCTCAGTTCTGCCAATGGCAGCACTGCCAGGTCAAGATGCTTAAAAAAAATTAGTAGGAGTCAGAGCCCAGAAATCCTCTTACTGTTAATCTGTTTACTGAAGACAATTAACATAGGACATTTTATGTCACAAATAACACCCGTAGTATGCTTCAATTTGTTTTTTCTGCTATTTATTTTGCCATTCTAAAGTAGTTCCTAAGTACATACCACAAAGCTTGATATATAATTTTATATGATAAAAGCTATTTCTGTGCTCATGTTATTTTGAATCCACTGTGCAATTTATCTTTTAAAAATTGGGAAAAAATCCTTTAAGATTATTTAGTTCCTCTACTTCAAACAAAACTAGTCCTGCAATAAGGCACAAGTACAGAATCATTACATCAAGGTAATGCATAGTAAGAAAAACTTCTCACGATTTATCAGAGTATTGTACTTAAGTATGTCAGTTTACTATTAAAAAAACCCCAAACAACTCCAAACAACCCCGCTCCTCAAAAAAACCCAATCCTACCATCTGGGAAATGTTAAAATCAGAAGCTAACTAAATCAAGATAAAACTAGTGTTGAAGTATGATCACATCTTATTTTTTATTTCAGTCAAGTGTGTCAAGCTTAAGTAAATACTCAGCTACTTACGTGTGTGTGTACACATGCTATATATACACATAAACACAAATATTTTCCTATTTGTACAAACATTTCTAGGTATGGGTATATATATTAATTGTGTGCAATTCTGTACAGAACACCAAAGAAATCTATTTACTTGGTTCTTGCCTATTACAAACATGATTATTTTTTAATTTGTTTTTTCCAGGATGAGAAAATTGATTGGCTTTCTAGGAATAATAAACTGCCAATGACCGCAACAAACGCTACCAACAGATATTTCTACTGAATGAAAAAAGCTTTGCATTCCAAATCAAGACAATAAAAAGGCTCTGACGTGCCTGGCATTTCTCTGTAACATAATTTTTCATCTTTTTTCTTAAAACTAAGTCTACAATATAACCCAAACAGTTTCCTACCAAGAGAGCCCACTAGGGGAAAAGCAGAATACTAAACAAAGAAGTTAAGCTATATTCCATCAAACATTTCTCCATTTGCAATTCATCTTGGTAATAGAGATAGAACCTGGTAAATGCATATAGGACTTGAAGCAGGAGATTTCTCTTGCTCAATGCATAATTCATGTGCTCCGCCTGCAAAGTGTGTAAAATGAGAATTTCACACCGCAGCATGAGCCATGGAGCTGCAGAGAAAAGGCAGATGAAATCATATTTTGCTGTGTGAATTTTATTTCTTATCCTCCCGATATTTATACAAAACCATCATTGACAATCCAAATGCATTGACAGATCACCCACTGTTTCCATTGTGTTAGCACTTGAAAAGATATCAGGCAGAAAGATAGACAATTTGTTTTTGTATATTTTTTAAATAGTGGATCAGGTTTTTAACAGCTGAGTGACTGTATTATACTTGTATAAGGAGGTCAACAGTAGCTGATTCTAAAATCCCACTGCAGAGACACCTACTTACACATGCATCATCCTCAAATCTGCATTTTAGCTCTACAGTATTTATGCTTACACTTTAATATATATCTGAACACCTCAAACTATTCATATTTCAAAATGATATAAACCACTGCAGTACAAGAGAGTGAGTTTTCTATTCACTGCAGCTCAATTACAGCAAACACAACAGCTTTTTTCAAAATGATTCTTAAAGAGGAAAAAATATGAAAGCACTGATAATATATTCAGGAAACTCAAAGTTTTTGTAACCTATTTTAATGCTAGCAAATGTATGGATGTATGCACAAATTAAACTCTCACGTGAACATAAGCAAACCTTCTTTATTATGAAAATTCTGGTGAACATGGCAATGGTACCCATTAGATATATACAATATGTAACATCACCCAAAATATCCCCTAAGTAAAAGTTCATATTGTGTGGCAAACTAAGAAAGTATAAAAACAGATCCTACTAATTACCCCTCTTATCAAGATTCATTTCAGAAAATCTTTTCAGTTTTACTTAAAAGGAAAGGAAATAGTAATGAATTGTCTCCCCATAGACACCGACCAAAATAAGAACACCCTGTAGCAGAATAATGTAAGCAATGGCTTTTCCAATAAAATAATCTATCAGAATACAAACATGCATTTTTGAGAGCCTGGTTGAAACCTGGGTTGCCAGGTCAGGTAAGAAGCAAAAAAACTCCAACATTTTCCTGGAAATAAAACAAACATGGGTAGTTCTTGCAAAATGTACCTCGACACAAGGGCTTTATACAAAACTTTATCTGTAATGTTCTTTAAAATTTGTTAACAATTGCTTTTCTTTCCAGCCTCGAAGGGCTTATCTAGGTTATAATCAGTTAGCTCCAACCATCACCGCAGTGCTTAAAACAGGTCTATCTCAAAAAAGTTTTTCACAACAATCACATCTGACACAACATCCCGTGCTTTTCCCCTGCCCCCATCCAATTTGGCTTCTGAATACAACCAAGTATCAGCCACACATCAAGTATAAATGCAGACATTCAACATGGCTTAAACGGAAACTAGCTTCACAGTCCTAGAGATTGTTATTGTACACTGAAATAATTCTCTACGTTCAAGAGTGTTAAATTAACTTCCCCCTTGCCTCCTTCGATGACTATCGCTGTTTACAGTTTGTCCTGGTTTTGGCTAGAATAGAGTTAATTTCTTTTTAACAGACAGTGGAATGCCATGTTTGGGAGTTACGAGAGAAGCAGTGCTGGTAACACACTGGTGTTTTAGTTCCTGCCAAGCAGTGAGGGACTTTTCAGTTGTTCATACTGCCCTGCTAACAAGAAGGTGGGGGGCGGGGGCACCCAGGAAGCTAGGAGGGGACACAGCAAGGACAGCTGACTCAAACTGGCCAAAGGGGGTATTCTATGCCAATAATGTCATCCTCAGCATAGAGTGGGGCTGGTGGCGGGGGAAGAAGCACTCAGCTCCAGGACATGCAGTTTTGGGGATGGTCCAGTTTCAGCACGGCTCTGAGCTGTACAGACCGAGTTGTGCAGTTTGGTGAGAAACCGCACTGTGTATCATCAGTCTTGTATATTTTGCTATAAAGTCCTATTATTATTATATCTATCTCTCTGCCATCCCAGTAAATTGTCCTTATCCAAACCCGCGAGATTTTGGTGGCCTTGGGGTTTTTTTTTGTTTTCTCTTCCCTCCTTTCCTCCCTGCCAAACCCCCCCCCACCCCCGCCATTTCCCTCTCTTACAGAGAGCAGCTGCATGGTGCTTGGCTCTTGGCTGGGACAAAACCACAACACCGTTTCATGACCCATAGTTGCCCTTGTTGCCCTTACATTAAATATATCATTTCTTAGTAAAAAAGAATTAAAGGAATATAGACATTTAGTTTTTGCACAGTGAGCTCTCTGATATTGTCCTCAATAACCTCTTTGCCCCTTGCTGCCATTCCTGCTTATTTTAGTATTTTTTGATGTTTAAAGGCTTTGCAATTTTTCAGTTCTACCCTGTGACTCTGATCAACTCTTCTGTCAATTGCTTACAAATACTTTTTGTTCGTAACATTTATTTTTAGGTGCTTCTTAATCGAGTAAGACTTCAGGATTACTTCAGAGTTCTTTCGCTTAAAATCCAAGGGCTTGACAATTTTCCATTGACTTCAACAAAAACAAATGTAAAATTTCTTGGACATCCTGGTTCTCATATTATTCAGTATATTTTATTTCACACATTCTCAACTGCTGTTTTAAAACACAAAAAGCTTCTTTATGCTAGTAATTCTCACATCCTGTGAAAGAATCAGGACTGTTTAGATAACTGTAATGAAAGAAATTGTGAACAACGATACCGATATCCTAAGAAAAACGGACACATTCAGTGGAGAGAAGACACTATTATCTGAATATGGTTTTGCAGTGGCTGCTCAGAACTAAGCAGGTCAGAATACCTGTTACTTCTGGTGAAAAAATATTGCGTAAATATAAGCTGCAAACTGTTAAATTTGCATCCCATCTAGCATCACAGAAGTTTATTCTGAAAGGATTTAGGTTACCTTTGCTGTGTTACCATTTTTTGGGCAAGATCTAATTTGGCTTCTCTCCTGGGAAAAAACTCTTGACATACTTTGACACAGGTGTGTTACCCAGAGTGGCATTTGTGCAGGAAACGATGTACAAGCCATGGAAACACACCTCCATTTCTCAAATGCTACAATCTCACTTCTTGTTTTGGTCTACTTGCTATAAGAAATGAGTATATTAAAACGTAAGGTTACAACTCAAAACATTTCTAGACAGACCTATTAAGTGAGAAAACAAAACCCATGTACCTCATAAATTCAAGATTTAAAGAGCAAGCCTTACTTCCTCAATTAAAGGAAATGCATTCCAATACAGTTTAATAAAGTTAGAGGCTCTCCTTTTACCTGTTCATGTGCTTCTACATGTGCATCAAATGCAACAAATTATGTCTGTTTTGACTGTAGTATATGAACTACTGTAGGAGCTTGACCCTGACAAAGTTGATGGGACTGGATGTTATCCACCTAAGGGTGTAAAGAGACCTGGCTGACATCATTACAAGGTGATTCTCCATAATCTTTGAGAAGTCATGGAGATGGGGGATGTCCCATAAGACTAGAAGGCAGCTAATGTCACCCCCCATCTAAAAGAAGGGCATAAAGAAGAATCCAGGAAATTATAGGCTCATCAATCTTACTTTAGTCCCTGGGGAAGTTAGGAACAAATCTTCCTGGGCGCTACCACAAGTCAAATGAAGCATGTGACTGGGAAAAGCCGGCACAGACTCACCAAAGGCAAACTGCACTTGAAAAACGTGATCGCCTTCCACAACTTAGCCTGCTCAGTTGATGTGGGGTGAGTGGTAGACACGGTTTAACTGCGCCCCCATGGCTTCCTCCTAGAGAAACTGATGTGCTGTGGTCTACAGGTTGCACACAGTGCGTGGTGGTAAACAGCAATTTTTCAAATTAGCAACCTACCAGAAGTGGCGTCTCCCAGGGATTAATACTGAGTTCAATACTGCTTCATATCTTCACAGGTGATCTGGATGATGGCATTAAGTGCACCCTGATGAAGTTTGCAGATGATACTAAACTGAGAGGGGAAGCAGACACTTTGGAAGAGAGAGCTGCCCTGCAGGAAGACCTAGAGAGACTGCAAGAAGGTCTAAGAAGGACCTGATTAAGTTCAACAAGGACAAGTAAGGTCTTGTACCTGGGAAAACATAATCTAGGAGTGCAGGTCAGATTGGGATCCACCTGGCTGGGGAGGAGCTCAGTGGAAGGGGACCAGGGGGTCCTGGTGGTAAACAAGCTCAATTTGAGAGAACAGTGTGCTATAGTGGCAAGAAAAGCCAATAGGATACTGGGTTGCATCAACAACACCATCACCAGCAGAGTAAAGAAGTCATTATCCCACTCAGTGCTTGTCAGGCCACACTTGGAATATTGTGTGCAGTTTTGGTCCCTGCTATACAAAACCAATGTGGATTTGCTGAAGAGAATCCAGAGAAGTGCCACCAGCATAATCAGACTAGGAAGCCTGCCCTATGAAGAAAGGCTGAATCTGTATTGTTCAACCTTGAGAAAAGGCTTAGGGGAGACCTTATCACCAGTTCTAGTACTTAACGGGTGGCTGCAAAGAAGATGGAGACTCCCTTTTTACAAGGAGTCACACAGAAAAGACAAGGGGTAACAGGTGGAAGTTACTCCTGCAGACATTCTGGTAGGACACAAGAGGAAACATTTTTCATAATGAGAAAGTCAGCCACTGGCAATAGTCTCCCCAGGGAAGTTGTGGATTCCCCAACATTGGTCACTTACGTTTCAGCTCAGCAGGGTGCTGGGCCATCTTGTCTAGGAGGAGCTTTTGCCAAGAAAGGTTGGATCAGATGACCCTTGAGGTCCCTTCCAACCTGGTATTCTATGATGCTGTGACCAATTCAATAATCTATACAGAAATCCTAACTGAAACATCTCATCTTACTTTAAAAATGCATCAGAGTATCACTTAGCTTTCAAAACCACCTATCAGTACTAACTCGGAAACATTTGAGCTACAATTCTACCCTTCAATTTTTACATAAAATATAGAAAAAGAAATGCACAGGAAATACCTGATAAGAGAAAAGTAAGTTTTAGAAATTATTTCCTCTTCTACCTTAACAGATTTAGGATCACTTGTCATTTTTTTAAAAAATTTATTTATTTTTTAAATGAGTGGTAGGTAAACAGAATCCAATTTGTCCTATTAGCTTTAGCTCTCTAACACCAGCTTGAGTAGAATGAACTTTTAAGCTCTTTTTCTTCAAGAAGGTAAGCAATCAAAACTTAACTGACACATGAATGACTCTGCTGAACACTTACACATCTTTACAGACTTTCAAATTAAATTTTAAAAAGACACAGTCCATAGGAGTTGTAAGAAAGCTAATACAATGAAGTAACAGAACCCTTTTAGGTAAGATAGTGGTTCTACTAGAATCTCCTCAAACTTTTAAGAAACAATGTATTAACACATTAACCCAGGTCCTGTAGTAGTTATATTTTAAAATTCCATTTTAATACATTAATTATTCCAAATCAGGATACTATTTTCACAAAATACCCATACACTATGCTTTCACCAGTTCAATAGGAATCTAAAAAACCAATTAGGTTCTATTATTCTTCATCTATCTGGAGTAAAAATGTAACAGAAAAAATATGCTTTTCATTATAAAAAAAATCTTACTTGCTTAAACTATCAAACTACTTTAGGAATGGTCTTTTTATGAAAAGTAAATTTTTTTTTCAGAAATTCTGGGTTTTTTTAGATATCCATAAAACACCTACCCACCTCCATTCTCACTGAAAGAAACACATATAGATGCACTTTTTCGTATTTTAAAGGGTGGGGTTTTTTTAAAAAAACAAACTTTTTACCGTAGTAGAAGTAGCACTTCTAGATTTTCCAGACTCAAAGTCACTTTTAGAATCTGATTCTGACTTGGAATCTGAAGAACTTTCTTCTGATGAGGCAGAGTCTGTATCAGAGGAAGTGGATGTGCTTCTCCTATTGGAGATCCCCTTTGCTTTCCGTTTACTGCCCTCTGAATCACTACACATTAAAGAAAAGAAAAAGTAAAACCACCAAAGGAATCAGCTTATGCAATATCCTATGTTAACATTTCAAAGTTCTACTAAATGAGTTTTACATCACTATTTCTTCATGATGAAAACCTCAGCTAATATGATACAAGTAGTAGCTTATTTAAGGGTATGCAAAATTGTTCTAGCATGTTACACAATGAATCATCCCATATAATCCAACCAGTGCAACAGCCAAACAAGAATATTTAATATTAAACATTAAAAATACTATTTGCATGCATCAAGTTTATGACATTTCTGAAGAAAGTGCTGACACCCTTTTATATGAAGAAACTTTCAGACTATTCCACCTATGATTAACAGAATCTTGGTGGCTGTAAGATTTTCAGCAGTTATATTTCATTTAAAAAAAAAAGAATCAGTGCATTGAATTTATTCCTTTGTTAATTCTTCTAAATCAAACCACCTAAGAATAAGATCTACAATATTTACAAATATTTCAAACCATCAAAGAGTTTATACAGACGAGCTATTCCATTCTGACACCTTTGTTCATATGGAGTACCTTACAGCTAATGGACTTGAAAGACAATATTCTTCACATAGTGAAGTTCTCTTCAGCCTGGTAATATTGGATTATGCTGTCCTGTGCTAACAGCTACTGAATATTATTAAAATCTGCCTTGTTTGCTTCTAATGATACTATAATTAATTAGAAGCTCATCCTTTTGTCTCAGGGGAAGTTGATACCTAGAAATATCACAGAAATTATTTTCTAGCAGTTGTCATGGAACAGGTAAATTAGCATTACATATATAAAACCTCTCCTCTGTTCTTGCATCTGCAGGCAACCATTTTATACTTCTAAATCAGGTGTTCTGTACACCACCTGATTCATCTGCCTCCCCAAGACAATAAATTGGTTACAAAAGTGCTTGAAGGATAACAAGGTCAACAATAATTAAACAAATCCAGACTACTCAACTATTTCAAGTACCTTTGGACTGAAATTAAGTTGTTACACATTTTTGCTTAGCTTTAGGAGCAGTACAAAAGAATGTACTATGCTGCATTGCTGCTTGAGACAGCAGTGTTTTTAAAAGTGAAGAATACAGAGCAAAGGAATTGAGAAATGTAAGCTGACAGAAAGGAAAATAGTTAGGGCAATGCCTTCCCCCTCCCAAGAACTTCCCAAGACTCAATTGTCTAAAGACAATTTCATCAAAATTATTAAAAACCTAGATTAACATTTAAGTCACGCTAATAATGCCTACTCTCTTGTAACTGAAGTTAAAATCAACCCCAAAAATTTTAGTCAAAAGCATTTTTTTCTGAAAGCTTCAGACCTGAAGCTTGCAAAGCTAAAAACTGAACAAGAGTATACTTCATAAAAACAGTCTAATGTAGTGTATGTGACTGTTAAAATCAGAGTAAAAAAAATAGGTACTATCAAAATTTCAAATACGGTAAAATTTAAAAACTTGTTTGGGGTCAATGAGCTGAACAAAATTTCACTATCTTAGACCATTTTAAAGTTTCTTCTTCATGATGAATAACACTGATACTGACAACATTATCTACATTCCCTTCACTGCCACTGAACAGAAGCCATATCTGCATCAACAAATAAGTTGTTGTGCACCCATTATATAAATGAAGTTGTTTTTCAACAATTTATCTTCAGCGTATCTTTAAAACTAGATTTGAAGATTAAAAATGTTACTTTATGGTACAGCAGCCAGTTTTGATGGGTAATCATTGTTTACCTTACTGCTTAAAATTTCAGATGTTATTCTAATGAAAAGAATTTACTGGTAACTAGCTTTTTAACTTTGCCATGATGAAAAGGCTGTATTAATTTAACCTACAGATTTCATTTGTTCTGAACAGGAAAAACAATATAAATCACTTTTAAAATCATTAAATCCTGACTTAAATTAATAAAGTCATAATTAGGGCATTATGCTGTGTTTGTTATGGAAGTGGCAAGGCGAGCTGCTTTAATTACTGTCTGTAATAAAAGGAGCAGAGTGCGTACTGCGCCCCAATCAGTGCTGTCAGCCACGACTGAGCTGAGCTGCAAACTCATCAAGTGAGCTGGCAGCAGACTATGGAGTAAAGGGCGATCATGTCTGCAGAGGCCACTTGCTGACAGCAGTGGAAGAAACAGATTCATACAATCCAAGGTATTAGCCCCAATTACTCAAAATTTTAATGATACTTTAATACATGATAATGCTGTTGATAATGGGCAATCTTAAAAAGCGCTAACACTTAAATATCTTATGACCGTTTCCCTTCACAGCCCTTGCCTCTAATATTTGGATCATAATCTTTTTAATATAACATTATTTAGAAAAATCAATTGTCTTAGTTACATAATGGCAAAGTGTTGAAGGACTTAATTTTAGCTCTCAGCAAAATTGCTGCAAAAGGTAATTAAGTGTTTCATACAACTGTTTGATCACTTACTCAGCCTCCCAAGGTTACATCAATTTTGAAAAAGCCACCCAAGATTTTACTGAAGTCAGAAATTAATTCCAAACGTAAGAGTAGTCTGTTAATGAAAATATGAACCCAGTTCATACACAGAATATTACTGTCACACACTGAAACAGGAGACATCCCTCCCTAGCTGATAACTCCCCCAAAAAAGCCTAACTGATGGCTTAGCAGACCCTTTACACGAGGAGTGCTTTAACAGATAGTATCGCAAAAACTTTTAACCTTACAAATCTATACCCACCTTTCATCAGCAGCTCTTTCTTTTGCAGTACTATCTTTGCCCTCTGATTCACTGTCACTTGATTCTTCACTGGAAGAGGATGTGCCACTGCTCTCATCACTGCTGCCTTCCACCTTATCTTCCTTCTCACTTTCACTTCCAGACTCACTCTCTGAAATAAAAACAACTCTTACAATTTCTTTCTAAATATCTTACATAACCAGTATTTTAGGAATCCAAGTTTCGTTTAGATAAAACAATGTTTCAGTATTTTATGATTCAATTTCAAGCTTTACCACTCAAAAACAGTCAAGAAAATAATTTTTCCCCGTTTTCAAAATTTTGTTGGTTAAAAACCTGTTCTCTTCAGCCTACAGTTTTATACTGTATCAAAGTAGAAAGCGTTATAATAAATTAATGGTATGTGGACTCTTCAAAATTACATAACTCTATCAGTAATTGGTGACGACCTCAAATTGTCTAATCTATACATTCACTTAACTGCAAGATTATCTTTTCAACCAATTGCTTAATTAGATAATCTGTTCTTGAATACTGATAGTGACGATGATTGAATCACTGATTTAAAAAAATTATTCATCCTCTAATTAATCATATAGTTACCAAATATTCAAGTATCTGAAATGAACGTATTATTTTCTTGCTTTAGAGATCATTAATGTCAGTGAAACAATTCTTAAACACTTCTCCATATTTCCTCAGTTTAGGAATGAGTAGGAAGAAGCTCCACATTCAGGTTTTAAGGTGACCCTCTGCCATTCAACTAGAATTAATTCTCTAGTGCTAAACATTTTGTATGTCTAAAGTCTCCATCCGGGGGAATGGTGTTCTTCAGTACATCTAAACTATAATAACATCTACTCAAACAGCTGTCTTGGGGAACTGCCTATCTGGCATTAAGTGGGAGACTGGTCAAAAGAACCTTTGATCATCAAACCCTGATAGGCAGCTGTCAAGTTACCTTCTCCATCATCACCCTCTTTATAATAAATAGAAATTGTTGTGTAGAACTTGAGAGCAATACTGTAAAACAATTTACCAAATAAGCCACAAGAAGGACTATACAGTTAAACAAACACGGCCATTTATCAATACAGCAGCACAAGCTATCAAAATAGTATTTCATCATCAACACATTCCAAAAAACATTCAAGACTTATAGTTCTCAACAACCAAGTATATGGGTGCTCTTCCTGCCAAACGTTAGGTTCCTTTAGTTTTAATTGGAGTTACAAACTCTTAAGACTCTTACTAGATGCAGAGGAGGATGAAAATAGCATACCAGTTTTTTAAACTCATGTAATAAACATAGAAGCCATATCCGTAAAATCAGTACTTACCTGACTGTTACAGTCAATGTGAAATTTTCCCCAATTTCCTGCTTTTATATGTGGTTCTCCAGGTAGTGGAGATGCAAGTTGCTTTCCAAACACCCACCTGATTCACTGTTACTGGAAGACTCATCCTCCTCTTCTTCTGACTCAGAGTAGAACTTTTCAGCAGGTTTTTCTTTCTTTGGCTTACCTAGAATTCCAGTCCATTCCTTTGCCTGTTGATAAATTTCAACTTAAGTTTACTTTTACAACCAGTATATACACAAAACAGCAATGAAAAACACTCACAGTAGTAGTATTAAGCAGTATCTAAATAAAATCTCAAAGCAAGTCCAGAGAAACTACTAAACTTACTCTGCACAATTAGGAAAACTATGATTTTTGTACATATCTGTAAAAGGTGACATACGTCTAGAGTCTAGAAAAGGATTTACTAAGGCAGATTAAAAGCATCAGTAATCATAAATAAAATTCTACGCTAAAGAAAACTGAAGTCTGAGAATTTTAACTGTAGTTTAAACTCTGAGTTTTGTCTATGACTAGAATGAAGGGTAACATTGCTAGACGCCACCTATATTATCTCAAGTTTTAAGGGGAAAACGTATTGTTTCAGTTTTGCATGTCTGGGTTCTGGTGGAGGAGGGTGGCTGCAGGGGTAGCTTCCGCAAGAAGCAGCCAGAAGTTCTTCTAGCTCTTCTCTCCCCGCAG
Organism: Porphyrio hochstetteri; assembly: GCA_020800305.1. NCBI lineage: Eukaryota > Metazoa > Chordata > Aves > Gruiformes > Rallidae > Porphyrio > Porphyrio hochstetteri. The sequence goes on from CM036938.1 coordinate 65,067,275, forward strand.
CCCATGGAAAAGGCAGAGACCCCGCCTGCAGGCTGTGGAGAGGCCCACACTGGAGCAGGGGGAGACACACAGAAGCCGCTGTGACTTGTGTTGGAGCAAGCCTCTGCCAGCACTTGCAGCCCGTGGAGAGAGAGACAGAGATAAGTAAGAGAGAGAGAGATCCATGTGGGAGTGGGTTTGCTGGGGGAGGGGCGGATTGTGACTTTGTGGGGGACCTGGCTGGAACAGTCTGGGCCTGAGAGGCATTCCATGATTTGTGACTGCACCCCATAGCAGTGACCCACGCTGGGGCAGTTGGTGAAGAGCTGAAGCCTCATTGGAAAGGACCCACATTGGAGATGTTCATGGAGGGCTGTCTCCCATGCGTTGGACACCCCACACTGGAGCAGGGGAAGGGTGTGAGGAATGCACGCCCCCCTCCCCCAAACCCCCATTCCCTGCCCCTCTCCGTGCCACAAGCCGGGGGGGAAAAAGGAGGAAGAAAGGAGATAAAGCATTAATAAAGTTAAGTCTGTGAAGAAGGGAGGGGTAAGGGGAGGTGCTTTAAGATCTGGTTGTACTTATCATTATCCAACTCTGGTGTAACTGGTGTGTGTAGCATAATAAATTAGCTGCTTGCTTTCCTTTATTCTGTGTTGAGTCTCTTTTGCCCATGACACTGATTGCAGAATGGTCTCTCCCTGTCCTTATCTTGACTCCTAAGCCTCTCAATATCTATTTTCTCCCTTGCCCAGCTGAAAAGGGGAATGAGAGAGCGGCTTTGGTGGGCATCTGGCCGCCAGCCAGGGTCAAACCACCGTAAAGATGCAGACCAAGTAGCAGCAGCCCTTCCAGCAGCCACAGAGAAATTATATTTCTTTTCCTCTGCAATTCTTCACATAGAAGTACCAAAAGAACACCAGAACACGGCAATAGTTTGGCCACACTTTTTTCTTTTCATATCCCTCTAATACTACTAGATAAACAGAAAAATTCAGGGCAGGAAAAAAACAAATAGGCAGAAAACTGTATCGGAGTGATACAGGTCTCCCTGAGTGACCACTCTGATCTGGAGTAAGACTAACTTTTGAAAGAGTGCATGGCTCTAGTAACACAGTCGCTTCCTCTTCAACACCAACAGTTGCTAAAGCTTTGTAATGCTTCACCCAGCAACTGATACTTCCAAAAAAATTATATTAGCCACAAATGATAATTTATCATGGATTGCAGCTTAAGAACTCAGCTTCAACTTACATACATTGTGTAGGCACATACAGAATTAGAAGCACCACAAAATTAATGAGACACTCTACAAAGAAAATACTTGCAAAAAAAAATGGGGAAAGGATTTTCATGTTTGTTTTGAGGTTTAAATGCTTGGAGGGAGATTTTTTTTTTAATGTAGTGGATGGATGTGACTCCATTTTATCAATTTCCTGCAATACTTTTTGGCTTTATGGACAAAGTTACCTCCACACATTCTCCTGTGCCAAACCCATCATTTATAATCCCCTGCTTGAGCTGATTGCCTGTAGATTCACGCCATAAAAGCTTTCAGAATTTCTACACAAATACTTCTTTTCCTGAAATGTATTTGAGAAAGTAAACAATATTAAAGTAACTAAGGAGAAACGCTTGTTCTGCCACATTGATGTTCACTGACTTCTGCAAGTCATACCTATTCTTTAGAATCTTCTCTACTCATTCTGTACTTAACATCTTATATGCAAACTAATTCATGGGCAACTTACTGTAAAGTTGGATCGTGAAAAGGACCATGTACTTTTCTGGGTATACCTGTTAAAATGACACACCTCTGGGACCACCATCAGTATACTATATTCCAGTACATTTCTATTTCTGTTACTGTTCTATAGGTCTCACTGACATTCAGTAGGACTCTGGCACCTGATGCATAAATCACAACTTCAGTACCAGAACATGACTTTGCCTAAGATCTAATAGGTGACGTTTTCCTATTATAAACTTTCCTAATTCTTTCCAGTTGATCTGAAATGCAAACCCTGGTCTCTTCCAAGCATTACACTTTAAAAGGTACATAATTTTCCCCTTTGCTACTGCCTTTTGTTTCTATTACCTTTTTTTTTTTTCTATTTAGACTTGGATTTGTACATGAACAAACCTCCACTTACCTCTTACTTTGGTAGTCCAGCTCCACTCATCATTAACAGTAATTAACATAATGCAGCACAACAAATATAACAGGTATGAAATCAGAAGCGAGATGGAGGGGAAAAAGCCCGTTTAATCCAAAAGCAAAGCAGTAGTGGCCTACAGGCCCACATTTCTCTCAGAGCAGGCATCGTGCAAGTTTCCAAACATTCCTTGTCCAAGCTAACATAAGCAACATGGATATTCACATGCATCAGTGTTTTTCAGTGCAGCATACAAATCGTATTTAAATACATGTACTTCAGGCTAACATTCTAGATTGATGAATGCCTTCAGTGAAGCTACTTTTCACGGTGACATACCGATTCAGCTATGTCAACGTTTCGGACGGAGGGGTCAGGTGCCACCTCTGGCCATTCAGACAGCTCCAGGTAGCCGTTGGCTCGGCTGTTCAGTGTGTGAGACAAGGTGCCAAGCTGGAAATGATCCCGATCTATTAAAAAAAAAACAAACAATGGGTGGGGGGTGGGAGGGGTGGGGAGGAGGGGAGAAATACACAAACACCATGAGCTCTACCACAAAGAGCAATCTTAATCAGGGCTAAAGGTAATTGCCATTATATTACCTCAAATGTCATGGAATAAATATAAACTAGGAAGCTCTTCATAGGTCAAAAAACTGATTTCAGTCCATAGATTACAATAATCTCCCCCATAATGGTCAATAAAAAAGCTAATCAGTCAGTGCGTTTAGAGGTGTTGCTCTGAAATGTAGCTTCTCTAAAAATTACTTTACTGTGAATATTAAGAATGACAGCACAGTTAAACAATCCATATACATGTCTTGGCACAAACACATCCAGAATTTTAATAGTTTTTCTTCAAAATGGAGCTCCTTGTAGAGCTTCAAAACCGGGACTAAGTAAGTATGAAAATTAAAATTGCAAATCATCACAATGCATTTTTAATTAAGATACCCTGATAAACTTTTAATTTAAGAAGACATACAATGGTTCTTACTTGTAAAAAGACAAGGAAAATACACATGGAAAATTACGACTTTGAACAAAAATAAGAAAAACATAATCAAGATTCAACGTATTTCAGATTCATAAAACATTTGCAATACTCAAATTAACAATATTCCATTAAAGTCTAGATAAAAGACTAGAACTATCCTAGACAGAAGACTAGTTTTCCTCAAAAGACAGACCTTCTGTTATTTAAATGAAATTTAAAATTCACATGAATAGAAATGGATCAGTTTGTCAGGGTTTATCATCAGCACCACACAAACTGTGCTTGCTGAAAAGCAAGTAAGCAGAGCAAGTATCCTTGCATATTAATCATTTGTATTTGCTAAGTGACACAATTTGTGAGCATATTTGAAATAGAATAGGCTGCCACATTCCTTTACACAATGAACATTTACCAAATGATTTTGGCAGTCATACCTTTAAAAGGAGACTCAAGCAATGGTGCAGGTTTCTGTGCCAGAAATATTTTTTTGGCATATTTGCTTAAAGCTCCACTCTTCTCATTCGGAACAATAAGCTGCCTAATAAATCTTGTACGGTCTCTGATGTCGTAGCTTTGATCATACTTGCCGAGATTTAACACGTACTGGGTAAGCAATTTTGTCTGTGGAAAAAAACAGGACAAGAACAGAATACAAGTTATTTATGATTATTGATAACTCTGGATAAACATATTTAAAGAGGTAATAAAAATGAATGGTTATGTCAAACAAATGTTGTTCCACAGGGAATATGCATTTCTAAAGCTGCAAATGGAATTCTGAAGCCAAAGCACATGTCCTCTTCTGTATTGGGGAGGTGAATGCTGAGTACTGAGAAGCAGCCATGTGCTAGATTATTAAACTGCTGAAGTGGAAAGAAAGGCATCATTAAAAAAATAATCATATATGGCAAACCCGCTGAAGGGTCTACGTGAGGATAATGAATGTGGAAATACAACTAAAAACATGGCACTCAAAACTTAATCGGAAAAATATGCAGGACATCAAAACATCAGAGGGTATTAGGGGGCTGGCAAACTGCTTCTGCTGAGGTGTGTTTTATGAAGAGATACTGTCCCTGGCATAAGCAGTGTCTGCACTCTGACTGCACTCAGTTACTTTATCCTGAATTATGACCCATTAAAGCAGACACATGAATCACTGAACTGGATTACTGCAAATTATTTGCAGTGCATTTAGCTGTTACTTTTTCATAAAAGCAAGCTGCTGATGCCCTCTAAAAACCAGGATAAAAGACTTCTTCCATTTTTTTCTTGAAGCTTAAAGCCTCCAGTAATATCGGTCATTTATTTATTTATGTAAGAGAGCAACTTATATTATCACAGCTTTTTACAGCCTAATAGGACTTCCTAATTTGATGTCTGAGAATATTAACATGTATTAAATAATTTTAATAATTCAGTTTTAATTTTAAAATTAAAAGAAGAATATTAAAAAATCAGGGAGACTTTTCCAGCATCTTAGGAAAAACGTAGTGTAACCACAACAACAGTGCTGAACAGACTTGTAGCCATTAAATATATTTGAAAGAAGTATGCCACTTTCTTTATATACAAGGCAAACAGGAAAAAGAGCAAAAATAATACACCAGCATAAAGAAGTAGCTTTTTAGTATTTCAACTCAGAATGGAGAAATAACACATGTATTGTCAAGGAGGATTTATTTTCTCTATACAAAAAACCAACTTTACATATATATCTTGTTTATTATGCTATTGTTCTAACACGAACGGTTTCATCATGTTAGCAGGCAATTTTGTAATGTGCAGTTTGCTAAAGAAAAGTTTAATTTAGTAATCTCCACCTTGACAATGCAAGTTGAAGTTTTTTCTAGAGATGTAAAAATACTTTTTCAGAATGTTAACTCCTGTAAGTGAAATACACAGTAAAGAAAAATGGGTTTTAATTTTAAGCAATAATGCAATGTATGCAAGCATTTCACAAAATATCCTATGGTACCAAAGAGTGGAAGAAATTAGTCATATTATGTTATAATAATAGTAAAAACATCATTTAAAAAACAAACTAAAACAAATAACCCACAGTTTAATAAAATATCTTAAATTTCTTTTTTCTCTCTTACACCCAAGAATGGTTCTGTGAAGATACATTTTTCCACTAAAAAAATAGTTGTTGTAGTTCTGTGAAAGGGAAAACTTTCCCAAATGTATTTCACAACTTATTACCAGCTGTTTCTGTATCAAGGTCCAAAATCTGAAACAACTGCAACAAACAGAACATACATAATCTGCACTCATGCACGACTTACGCAGTTCAATCTAAATGGAATTGGAAGGGAGGGTTCCCAGGTAGCATGAATTAACAAAATGAAGGATATTTGCTGCGGCCTTTGCCACTACTTCTCCTCTGTAAAACAAAACAGGGCTCCTTGCTGTCATGGCAGAAAGCTCAGCAGAACAAACCATAAAACACCATGGTCTTTGTTTGTGAATTGCTGTAGGGCCTTGCAATCATGGTGGGCACTTTTTCAGTAAGCACTGATGGAATAAGATTAAGACTTGATTTTGAAAGACTGCATTTTCTATAATGGGATCATTTCCTCCACAGTCCTTTCCTTTTTCCTCCTCCCTGTGCTCTCCCCTAAAGTATCTTTTCCATATTGTCCAATACAGATAAAGACACAACAGATTTATATGAGAGATTGTTTCATATCTGCAAGAAGATTCCTTGCAAGCATAATATATACTATAAATAGTCTTCATGAAAACAGCAAGAAAAAGAAAAGGGTTTGGGTTTTTTTTTGTCTTACAGATAGCAACCAAACAAGTAGCAAAGCTTTTCTACATGGAGGTAGCTAAGAGAAACAATTAATTTTAATTAAAAACAAAAAATCAACTAATTAATACACATCAGTTCTTTCAACAAAGGAATATCCATAAGAAATTGAAAATTATTGGAGAACACATGTTAATTTGGTGAAATGGAAGAATCTGTGCACCACAACTGCTTCATAGAGCAGTAAGAAAAAGTATGCTGATATATATAGTACCTTCATTATCATATGTCAACATTGCCTGTTATCTGGACATACTCATTACATATGGGGTAATATGATTTCTTTTATCCTCACACTGTTAGAATCTAAAACTATTTTTTGTAAATGGTTTGTCTAATATTAAAAATATACTTAAAATAATGCCTCAGTAACATTTCTAGAATTTTCTAGAGGCAATAGTTCAAGAACTTAATGCCTCTTAGCATTAACAGCAATTTACCTTCTAGTAGATCCCCACCTGAAAAAATTAATAATACAAGTACATCCAACATTTGAGACTCTACAATGGGAGAGAAACAGCTAACTATCTACTCTTTGATATCATTAGCTTGCAATAACTTGGTTCTTTAGATATGTAAGATAAGGCTACAGTGCTAAACCACATATGACATATTAGGACTAACTGGTGTGACATTTTTTGGTGTGACTTCTACTGTGCTACACAACAGAAACCCATCAAAATCTCTATATTCTTCCTGCTATAAGCAAGAAACAGCTAAGGCAATTAGATGAACTTATTTTCTGCCTAACTCTTTCTGTGAGCTTGATTTAGACACCTATCTGGCATATTCATAAGGATTTTTATATCACTAAGTGTTGAAAAAAGGAAGATTTACAGGAGGAAAGACTTTTCTTATTTATTAAGATAAGACTGAACCGGAAACTCTTCCTTACATTATAAAGCTTTTGAAAATTCCTGACGTCATGTCAAGATTTAAAGGATATTGGGAATTCTCATAAAGTCCTGAATCTTTTATTAAAAAGTATTAATACATTAAGTGCTACAGTAAGTGTATGAACATATCCCTAAGGAAATTATCCACAAATAAGATATTTATACAAAAGGAAAAAGTAACATAGTCTTATTTTGTCCAGGATTCTGTGCTTTTCTCCAAGCAAAGCTTAACAAATGAGTTATACCTGCCTTCCCCTCACCCCAGGAGAGGGCTCTTTTAATGTTTGGTTGATGTTGATTCTCTCTTGGCTCTTACCACTACTTTCTGATAAAGTGACATTGTATCTTTGAGATTTTCACAATTCTGTTGACTTTGGATGAAACTGATAAAGGATCAAAACAGGATTATTTAGTGGGGCAAGACACAGAGGGAGAAATCATGGGGATAAGGAGAGATGGACAGACTGACTACTCAGCAGTCAAGTGTAAAAGCTTTTGCCTTCAAGTTTGAAAAAATCAGACTGAAAAATGCCCAGACCTTTTAAGAACTGAAGTCATTCCAGAAAGAAATGTTTTAATACCAAGTAAAGAAGAGTTACTCCTGAGATGTAGATATACAGCAAGAACTTTCCCAACTCTTAAAGGCAAAATATTGTAATTTGGAAGGAGCTGTGAATCAAGCTATGTCATCAACCTAGTCTCTCCGAATTTTATTTATGAATAGCTTGACCACTTGAGAACTTACTTTTCCAGAAACTAAAAGAGGAAAACACCCTTTCATGAAATTAATCATTTAACAGGTACCTCAGGAGACAGCTTCTTCTGCCTTATTATCATCACCAGATTTGAATAAACTGTAATACAGCATTTCTAATGGTGGTTTATTAAGATGTGAAACTGGAAAAAGACAATCACATAAATCATCATCTCCTTGTAGGCATCGAATTTTTGCTAAATATGTCATGGAAATATTTGTGTAAATTTACAAATATATGGAATGTAAGTAACTATTATGTAATGGGCCAAAAGTAGACAGTTTATGTAATCAAACCATTCTTTCCTTAGCTCAGTCAGCATTTTACTTAAGACAAGCACTAACAGAAAGAAATCACCTTTTGTTAATGTCCTACTTTAGACTATATAAGCAAAGGACAAACATCCTTATATGAACACATGGCAAGACAGTTCATCTCCCACAAGCCCTACAGATCAAGCCTGCAGGTGGATATAACTATGAAGGAAAAAGAAGACACTGCAGTTGTAGAGGTATCAAGATCCTGTACTGTCGAAGCTTTTGTAAAACAAAGAGGTCTAGTAGACCAGGAACTTGCATATATCTGAGCCAAAGTATTTCCTCTCCATTTGGGAAAAAATGCCCACTTTTATTTTACAATCTTTTACAGTAAGAACTGGAATTACAGTGAGAAATTAGTGTCAGGATGCTATATTTCATAGCCAGAGAGATGCTGCCACTGAGAATAGAGGCAGCTGGAACCATTCATACCTTCTGTTTTCAGCTGCCTGGAGACCTCATTTCACCTTTTCATACTAGTTGACATTTTTAGATTATCTTTATTACTAGAGATGAACAAACCCCACCCTCTCAACAAAGTAAAGTGAAGCACCAAGGAACAGAGAAAAAGGAAAAGCAGTTGCTAACTTTAAGATAAGCAATAATGGAAAGACATGATGAGGCCTTTTTGATGGCATCTCTTCTAGATATCCCGAACTAAAAATGAGCAGTTTCTTGTCAAATTGACTGTATTCCTTTGAATATTCTGGTCTTAGGTCCAGAAAACAGTAAAACAAATCTAGAAAAATGTCAAATCTGATATTAGTAATGCAATGTACAAATCTTTCCTATTCATGGGAATTAAAAAAATCTGCAATTATCCCAAGAGGCAAAAAAGAGTGATCTCATCACCACATTCACATTTACAATCTAGCATGTACTCAAAGATTTCTTGAAAACTGATGTTCAGCTTTTCCTCTTAAAATAAGACAGACTGGTTTGGTTATTTATATAAAATAAATCACCACTGATCTATACAGACTGTACAAAACCTACCACAAGCCTAAATATGTACATTTCTGAGTTTAAACTTACCTGCTTTGAGTTTGTTAAATAGAGTTTTGCACCCAAATTTAAGATCTGCAACTTTACAAGGTCATCTTCGTTAGTGAAGCTCTTGGCTGTCTTTCTCAAAACATCAGGTGCAATCTTTGGAACCCGTTCACAGTACTCGCCGATGAGCCAGAGAATGCTGGCTCTGGCAACTGGGACCTGGGAAAACATTGCACACTCCAAGTTAACACAAAGACAATGTGTATACTTGTACATGTCTGTGTTCAGTAACAAGTTAAAGGAAATTGTGTTAAAAACAAGTGGCATACAAGAAGCACGGACCTAAATTAAATACCAGTCAATACAACCACCGTGGTAGACTGATCATTTGTACACATGTAAGATAAAAACAGCGCAGGAACAGAAACAGAGGCACAGAGAAGTGATATGTTCGTGTTCACAGTGCAGTGGCGGCAGTTGGGATGAGAATCCAAGCCTCTGAGGTATGGGTAAGAATTCCTGTCACCAGGTTATGCTAAGCGCCACGTGGAAACAGAACAGTGCTTTTCATGATCATATAGATATGTTTTCCAACTATACAGCTTCTTCAAATCCTGCCTATCTATTTTAAAAGCATAAGAATTTCTTTAGGACTATCACTATCTTTCCTTCTTTTTTATTTAAATATATTCATATTTTTGCAAATGTCCAAGGCCAGCTGAACACAGAATTTTTGAGAGACAGGTTCTCAACTTCTGAATAGGATCTAACTCCTGAACTGCAAACACTCTGACCAGAAACTCACACAGGTCTTACTGTTTTGGAGCTACTTGACTGTTTCACTGGAAGAACTGGCAGTAGCAGTTTTTAGATGAACTCCCAGTGTATGGCACTAACATCAAAAGTGTAGCACTGTCACAGACGAAGGGGAAGCAAAATGGAAGAGTACAGAAGGAAACAGACACATAGACTCCATGCAAACTTAAAGCTATAAGTAGTCAGGAATGAAATGAAATAATATACACATGCTCTTCTCAAAAGGTGAGTTAGCCTACGTGACCTTGAAGTCAAATTAAGAACTGCATCTGTGTTACCTAACTCCCTGAAAATACTGTTTTCCTTCCATGAGAGGAAGGAAGGTGGTACGGGATGAGAAAATTCTTCTGGGCAGAAGCATATTTTGCATAGCATCTACAGACTGTGGTGCTCTCACATTTTATAGAGACTCTTCAACAGATGCTGAGTTACTAGGGAAAAGACGTAACTGTTCTATCAAATGACTGACTGTAGTTTAGTTAAAAGAAGAGCTTACAACTGTAAGTGCAATTTCATCTAATTTTGCTGTTTTTTCTAAGGTAAAAAATATTTGTACTAACACTTTCCATTACTCCCTACACTTTTATACACTTACACTTAAACCACCATGAATTCTGCCTGAGGTAGCATTCACAGGAGAAAAGCTTTAGAAATTCAAAGCATTTGTGATTCTCAAAGCACTAATTCTTAGCACCTTTTCTACATGTTTTCATTACTTTTCCAGAATACTCTATTTCTCAGAACTACAATGGGGGCCAACTGTGAAGTTTCCTACTCTATAAGCATGTAAGTTTTGAAAGTATTGATTTTCAGTTCCATTCATAAAAGGTAACAAAAGCAAGTAAACTATCAAGGTTCCAGATAGCAATTCCCAAACTATGGTCCACAGGCCCCAGCAAACAGTCCACTAACCCACACTGATGAAATAGAAATTTAATGACTAAACATATTTTCCTGCTCCAAAAAATTTGGGAACAGCTTTGAATAAAGTCAACCTGCCAGTATCTGCCTCCACACCTTGCACTGTTGCAAATATACATGCCAACACAAATATAAACATGCACATCACAGGGAAAACAGAGGTCTGCTGCTGCTGAAAGAGAAAGCAACCAGATCATTGAAAGGAAGAATACAGGAGTCCAACAAAACCAACGAATTCCCCTGAGCGATAAATGCCAATTCTAAACATGGAAAAGGTATTTAAGGTAGACATAACATTGAGAGTGGTATAACACAGTGATTTAACATACATAAATATTAAGACACAGATGAGGATATTGGGAAGGGGTTGTGTATTAATGAAAAATGAAATGGCCTTGGAACTTAAGAGTGTGAGAGTGGGAAACAAGCTACTGAACAACTGCTAAACATAAAAACTTTAAATGCAGTCAGAATATGTTCGCCTGTGAAATGGTAAAACTGATGCTATTACTGTACACTGACTTCAGAAGAGAAAGAGGTTATTTCTAATGTTCCAAAGGTTACACTGCATTAAGACCTCACTCCCAATCTATTATTTTAAATTGGGCTAAAGAACAGTAATTGAGTGGTACATTAAATTTTCCAGTATCGGAGCAGTTGAAGTTGCCTGCGGTAAAGATAGATACCTCTAAATAAGAATATATAGGCAACTTCAGATTTCAGTTATGCTAGATTCCAGTTATGCTAGATCTATTTTTCTAAAATATCTAATTACAGACTTGTTAAAATATTAAAATTCTACAAGAGATCACCAAATATCACAGCTTGAGCAGCAGCCTGTTAGAAACATCCGTTTTCCTACTGTCTTTTCGTAAAGCAAAAATAGCTCAGTGAACACAACAATTTCAGTAACAGCATTAATTATGAAAGACAAACATCAGTATTGTACGTTTCCTAGTCAAACCCAGGACTACACTTTAAAACCACAATTAAATATATTTAAATGTATTTAAGCAGTGTGCATTTAAGCACAGTGTTTTACTCTTAGAAGTTTTTTCCCAGTTTGTAAAATGCAATTATTAGAGCAATAAACCAGTTTTAGAATGTATAATGAATAGACTAAACACAGCCTAATTTGAAAAATACTGACAATGGGAGAGAGATGAAATTTCTCATGAGACTGCCTTTTAACCAGGTTGTTAGCTTACTATGTAAGTATTCTATATATAAAAAACACAATTTTGTGCAACAAGAATCAATATCAATTAGAGACTTTTTGAATCAAACCCTGAGTGGAAGCCATTTTAATGAGAAGTATGTGTCGAACTGATGAACCCAATGTTTCTGCGTCACTGGATTCATTTGGGGTCAAAATCACACATTATTTTCAGACTTCTTTTTCCCTGTTTAAGTCTTCCAGTTCTTAACCATGTAATATCAAGTGCATGATCCTGCAGACGTTGTTTCCAGGGCATTCAAAATAGCAAACAAGAAATGAAGCCACTTCTAGACCTTCATTGCCTTTTCCAGTATAGCTTAAGTAGGGACCTTGAATTGACAAAAATGCAGGAAAGAATACTTTCATTATTCAGCCCTGCTCTGCATTATCCTCGAAGGCAAACAGGATTGTAAATTACTTTGCCTGATGTTTTATTCCATATGCCCTGAGCAAGTGGTTAAGTGCACTTTTTATGCCTTAGTACCAGAAAGCAGTTTCTATTGCCATTTTAACCCATTACCTGCCTGGAGGAAAATATATAAATGGTTAAAAAATAAAATCCAGCCAAATGGTCTCCTCTCAAAGAAAGATTCTGGTTACTTAAAGCAGTTAGAGAAAGACATTACAAAGACCTTATAGATCACTCTGAGCATCACAATTCAAAACCTATTGTAGTTCAGTTCTAACTCTGTTATACAACATACTAGAATAAATACAGCTGAAAAATTGCCATTTCTGGTTATCCACATTTGTCACAAAATGAGGAGGTATAATTCACTGCATAAAGAAACTTGCATAGCTAACAGGATCTTTTAATTTTACTTGGAATCAGAACATATGAAGTTGATGGAAATGTTTGGATGGAAGCAAGAAGGAAAGGTACACAGGAAAGAATAGGAGTAAAAGACTTTGTTATTTACGAAAGGTAGACTTTCAAGGACTTCTTTATTATTTGAACCTCTACATATAAAATTCCTTTAAAAAAGGATCTCCACTGATCACGGCTATCTCCTATATAGTGCACAGGTTGTGTTTAAATTGTGGGGTTTTTTTTTTTCAATATGCATATTTGTTTCGAGTTCAGAGTAAAATGTCCATGGACACAATGTCCCAAAAGCCACATATTCCACTCAAATTACAAAACCTTACGAGCAAATACAAAAACAATCAAGTTATGAGACTTGTTCATTAAGGCATTTCATAAATAAATGTTTGAAAATACATTATTAGAGTGTACCCTAGAAAAAAAATGAGGCTAGAATCTGAAACTTGAAGACGTGAAATACATACGAACATATACATTGTGATACCCTCCCAACACTGAAGGAATGAAGAGCTTAAAGAAAGCAAGCTGCCTCTGCTGTGAAGCCATATAAAAACATAGCAAAAAGCAGAATTTATGCAGGAATACTGTAGAGGAACTCAAGTATGTTTTTGTTGGATGAATGGGCAGAGCAGTGTCAAAAAATTCCAGTTACCTACTCTACTAATAAGAATCCCAAACCAAACCAGTAATTAGTAATTCTTAATTGCTTTCATAACTGACATGTTTTTTCCAACATATTAAGCTCTTCAAAATTATATAAAACTACGTTATTTTTCCTCTGAATTTGCAAGTCCTTATCCTGTCTTTATTCCATCAAGAAGCGTCCTCTTCATTTCTAGATTAGAAAACACTTCAGAATTCTCTTATAGTCTAGAAGGAACTAGAGTAATTCTGTAATGAAAACCAAGGATGTTGAAATTCACCAACAATCAAAAGAAAAAAACCAAAATACTGTAAGATAAAGTTTGGAGAAAAATCACACCAGAACTACAAGATACCCATCACCCAGAAAGCAATCACTACTGGGTACAATGTACCATCATAAATTGTTTTTCTAAAATGAAAAAGGCAGAAACCAATTTGGAGACTACTGCAGCTTGTTTATATGAGGAAATGCATAAATGTAGAACACCATCAAGACACTCTGAGTAAGAGCTAATTCTTGCTAGGTTGATTTACATTCATTCATTGCTAAAATGAATTAAGATAAATGAAGAGAGGCACAGCATACTTTGGATGTAAACAAAAGTGCCTCATGTTAATCCAGTTTAATCAATGCAGTCTAACCAATCCACTTTAAAAGTTAAATCAGATTAAATCTGCAAGTATTTGCACTTAGACAAATTCTGGAGCATTGGTGTTTTGCAAGGGATTTTCTAAGAGAGTAGACTACATATCTATATGACACATATTTCATGAGAGCATATTCTAAAAGCTTTGGAAAAAGCCCCTCTACAACATCTTTGAAAATGTTGTTATTTACAGGGTGGGAAAGCAGTCTCATAAATAAAAAAGAACTAGATATTAGAAAAGACAAACAAAACCAGTTACAAGGGAAGGCAATGATTAGATGTCCCACAGCGGCCTACAGGGGAAGATGTGCTGTTTGACAGATTTCCAAGTAACCTAGAAGAGGGCTATCTAGTGAGGAGACAGTCTGCTGACACAGTATTATTCAAGGCGTTATAAACTAAAACAGAGCCTGAACTGTTGGATGACTAACCAGTGATACTTAAGAACTGTGGAGATGCGACACAGCTGCCCCTCAAACATTAATAACAGGAAAAAAATAAAAGCTGCACATACTGATGAACCCCAAACTACTCCTAGGGAATAGTATCTTTGAATCATTAATATTTTCAGAGAATTGTAGAATTAAGTCCATGTTCTGCAGAAGTCAAATGGCAGACAGCCCCAAGAACGTGAGATGAAAATTACAAACCAACTAATGTCATTACATCATTACACAAAATTTCTCCTTCATACTCCAACTACTGTGTGCACTTCTGGACACTCCAAAATCCACACAAGTATCAGGAAAGTAGAAGAGAAGAAGGAAAAGCTGATCAGAGATATGGAATATGAGTAGAGATTAGAATTTTTAGATTAGTAATCATGTTGATATGAGTAACAAACTCAAGCTTCCAGTCAGTGGCTGAGAAGGTACATTGCAGGAGCATCACAATGAATTTCCTCTTAACTTTAAATCTTTCTCCCTAAAGCATCTGGTTTTGGTGCTATTGAAGATGAGACTTTTAAGAGGACTTTTGGACTCAACCAGTATCATCCATCTTTAAAAGGCCCTTCAAATATGCCTATTTTTTAAACTTCCATCATTTTAAAACTATGCAATTAATTAATTGAGCCTACATCAGACTGAACACCTAGCACAAATTAGCATTCTTTAGATTTCTGGCCCTCAATTTACCAATTCATTAAATTCTAAAGGACAACAGTGTTATTTACACATTATTAGCTAAATAGAAAGTTTAAAGAATGTCAATTATTCTTTTCTTTAATATCTTCAGAACGCCATCAGATATGCATTTCTCAGTTTCAACTTTTCAAGTGTGTGGAGGAAAGGAGCTGGAATAAAGCTTGATTAAGCTGTCCTATGCACAAGTACTCAAATATCAAACAAAGCAGATCTCATAGATCTTTGCTTGGGCACCCATGAAATAAAAGTTCAGTGTAGAAGTGATAATATACAAAAGCAAAGGAAGAAAAAGTAACACCCCTTTCAGATATGTAGGAAACAATCAATTAAAGAGCAAACTCAAATGGATGGAGTCCCATGCTTTACTGGATTGAGTCCTAACCTTTAACTGTAAATGAAATTCAGTTGTCTACAGGAGCTCAGTACTTCTAAATTGAACTTTCTAGTATTTTTATTTTTTGTCAGATACATTTAGCTTACTATACACCCCATCACTTTTTAAATGGCTTCCTTATATGACAATAAAGACAAGATGAAGATCAGAATTACTTAATTTCAGAATGGATGACCTGAAAGAAACATTGCTGAGAAAGATTTGTTGGCAAATCATAATCACATTCTCAGCCTATCAAAAGTTGAATTTATAATAACCTGGATGAAATAAAGTCAGGCACCAACCCCAAAATGTATTCCATCCAGTTTACACTGATTTTGTTTATTTTACTGGCTAGGTCTTCACCACTTAGCTAAATTAAATCATGACAGAACAATGAAAATATCTTTTTTTACCTTAAGTACTTTTCCATTTAGTTGAACTTAATTCTTTTCATGCTTGTAATTGTGTTTTATATCGTACTGAATTAATTTAAACTCTAAGAAGCACCAAAAATTTTCTTTGGCCACACTCTCCCATTCTCCAATTATTTTCAAGTTAATTAAAGACCGTATCATTTGGCTGCTTCTCCTACATCCAAATGCAAGAGTTCTTTAAAAACACTGGTATGCTTTTACGTAGAGGAATAGAGTAGGTCCGTCAGTTTCAATTGTAAGAGCAAAATGAGCTCAGAAATCTTTTCCACAAAAGAAAAGGTTAGGGGGGAAAAAAAAATCTGCATAAATATATGTGCAGAAAGGTATGTGTGTGTATGTATATTGCATGTCAATATAATAAGCCTCAGGAACCCTTGCATTGTGTGTTTAGGTCTTATCGCAGACAAAAGCCAAAGTAACTGTGTTATGTCCACTCACAACCACCCCTGACATAGTAAGATCAACATTTAAAATACACGTACAATAATGCTTTATTAAATGTTGACATTTAAAACTCAGATCCTCAGTAACTATACAGTCCAAATATCACCTTCCCAAACATGTGAGAATACACTTATGCTTCTCAGAAGTACCTGAAGGGGTTGGGTGTGTTGGACTAGATGACCTCTAAGGGTCGCTTCCAACCCAAACAATTTTGTGATTCTGTACAAGAAATACATCCATTTTCAAACATAATAGGTGCAAGCTATTTCAGGATACTGATGAGCTTCTTCCCAATTTACTCTTTAATACAAAGTCCTACACATGCTGAGGAAGATAAATTTCCGTAAGTTATTATTTTAAAATTATGTGTGAAAATGTTAAACAAAATGTACAATGATCATCTTGGAGAGCCTACAGCATCGATATCACTGCTTCCTTCTTGAATAAGAAGCATAATTCATATTCAGATTTTGATTTTTAGTTTATTCCTATGACTCTGTTCCAGAGACTCTTCTACTACTACTTAGAATTTTCTGGTATTTTGTACAACCTCATTATTTGAGAGCATAACTATGTCAAATAAATTCAAGTGCTGCATGTCTTTTTCTTTTCTCCACAATTTAACTTTTAAAAGGATTTTCTTATTCAGAAAATTCTCTTTATATAAAACTCAGAAGCATTAATTGTATACACTAGTGACAAAACTTTTAAGTGTTAGACAAAGTACTTCGGAAAAAATATTTTATCTTGTACAGTATGGGGAACCAAGGTGATAAACTCATCTGGTAAAGTACCAAACATGTGTACAGTAAGATTATACACAATTCATGAGACTGTAGTTATCAAAATATTGCACAAATTTTCTGAAAACATAGCTGATTATTATAGGTAATATTTATTTGATATGTAATTAACAGCTGTATCTTACAACCTTTTTTGATTCTACATATGAGTAATCCAATAAAATTATGTATTTTTTACATAATACATCATAATGATGATGTGATCATCATCTCTTAGTGAAATAAGACTTGTTTGATCTGTTCAGTAAGCATGAACTGAGAAGACCAGATTTCCTTTTTTTTTCAAGACATTCCAAACCTTGCCAAATTCAACTATGGAAAATAGGTATTCCACTGATTTAGAAACTATTTACTGCTCCATCATGAATAAAGGTGTAATTATAGGAAACTTAATAGTCCTATTTATAGCATCCACAGAAAAATAACTATTGACAAATCAAATTCTGTCATCTTTGGGGTATGATGCAATAGGTAGCTATTGGTCTTCAGCCCTACACCAGAATTTAACACAGACCATTAAATGTTTTTTTAATAACCAGGACTGTAAGGAGAAGTTGGGAAGCAAATACTGACGTACCTAAACATCAGTTTAATCTAAGGACAGATAATAGGCAATAACGCAAATTTCACTGTTAAATGTCACAGAATCAAATACCCAAAAGACAAAATAGTAGAAGAATGTTACTGCAAGGAACATTGTAATGTTTCTTGAACATTGCACAGCACCACGTCTGTTACCACAGAAGGTCAGATGATTTTGGAGTAGGGAAAAGATTTAAGCAACAGGCTGAAAATCCTCAGCTTAAGTGCCGCTTTGCCTTCATTTTCATTTTAACTTACCCACTCCACATTCTAAACCTGCTTTTTATCTTGGCCTAATGCTACTACAAATACCCAACACTCCAGGTACCTCTTTCAAAATAGCTTCTTGGATCTACGGCAAAAATTGATACCAACTGATAGCTTCTATTTCCTATTCCTTAAGACCATGAAAAATGATATTTTAGTGTAAAAAAACCCCAAAACACACCCCAAAACCAAACTTGCCTTTATCTAATAAATCTATTACTGTTTATTGCCTAAGTTCAAAGGAGGGGGTATGATTTTTATCAGTCAAGAAGGAAAATTATAGTCACTGTGCACAAATACTTACTGTAATGTTATCCAAGAGTTTGGCCATATGCTTAATAATTTCACCATGGTGTGCTGGCTGGGTTTGCAGCAGTTTCTTAATGACAACGACGCTTTCAGCAACCACAATTTCTGTTCAAGACAAAACAAATTATTAATTTTAAAAGCATTTATGCAGGAGAAAAAGCCATAAATAATTGATTGTAAAAGATGTTATCAGCTTTCAAAATATGCTTTGCAGAACTGAATGTTATTTACTTGGTAACAAAGATGTAAACCACTCTACTAAGTAATACAAGTTCAGCTTCCAGAATCAAGTTATAAGCAGCAAAAAGGACAGAGAAGCACTCTAATTTAAAAATATCATTCTATTACATACTTGTTTTGAAATTGCCTTTTAGTAAAGCCGCACTTTGTAGTTTTCCATTTCAAATTGAGAAACAACATGAAAAACATCTGTTTTTCACTGAAATTATGGATATTAGTAAGTAATTTTGTCTACAGTAAAAAAACCAAAGAGTTGCTAAATTTTCAAAGAAATACACATCCCTAAAAGTAACAGCTCCTTCATAAACAAGAGAAATCTGCACTTTGGTCTCTCTCAGGTCTGTAACATGATCTCTAGTAGACTCAAATTAAGCTTCTAAATAGCAAGCTGTTGTAAGATTTATGCCAAAGTCATGCATTGGAGTGCTTAACTGCTGTAGCAAGTAACATTCACAGCCTGATCAACTTGTATGAAATGTACAATTTTTGAAGCTGAGAAAAACCCACTAGTGCAGAGGTAAGCTTCTATGCAAGGGTAAACTCATGCTGTAAGGAAAGATGAAGGAAAGTCAAACACAGTCAAAGCTGAAACCAAAACTAAGACCTCTGTATTAATTCAACATAATTGTAATTTTCATTTATATTATAAAAAGGAAGCAACTGTTGTTACTTATATCAATGTTTAAAAGAAAGAAAAAGACTACAATTTGTTAAACATCACAGAGGTATTCGGGCATTTCAACCGACACATGGACCCATGCATTAAGGGATCAAGCAAGCTGAAGTTTCAAAAGAATAGTATGGGAAACAAGACCTCTATTTTTAAAATTTATTTTAGAATAGAAACTTCTTCATGGAGAAAGGCTCTTCAAAAGTTCTAACTATATATCATTATGACATAAGCCTCTGAAATGCTTAAATTTTAGCTTGCAGCTTTTTGTGTCATCCTTTGTTTGATGTGACATCAGTTATTTTTCTAGACTAATTTCCTGAAGCAAGGTTAACATCTACTTCACATATGTCAAAGTCTTCCACAATCTTACACACCAATTTAATTTAGATTGTGTTTTGCCAGATATTAAAATAAGAACATGATTCTCAGAATTTTGAAATTACAATCTGGAATATACTTAGAGTGGGGGAGATTATAATGACAACCTTCGCCACTGAGTGCTTTATGGTATTACTTATAGAGAACGGTTAAGCAAAATAAAACTGAACCCAAAAAACCAAGTGGACATTAAGTCATTATTAAAAACACCCCTTGACACTGTTGAACTGATTATGATAAAAATGAAGTGTGGTAGATAGAAGTGTAAGCAAAGGAACTACTTTAATATAACCTGTGGGAGCAGAATTCTAAGCAACTAAATGTGTATGGTTCCTTTTATATGAGTCTAGATACCTAAACCAGAAAGTACAAACAAAAGTAAAATGAATTTGTGTTAGGAGGACTGACATATTCAGAAAAAAGGACAGACTTTCCAAGCATTCTTTGTACAGATGAAGAATCCCAAAAGAGCATGAAATAAAAGACACAAATTTAGGTTCAAAGGCAAAAACAAAACCAAAAAAAACCCAAAACACAAAAGTGGGAGATAAAATTCGCATTCTGAATGGGCATTAAGAAAACTGTCAAATGTAACTGCTAGTATTACCAAAGACAAACTGCATCCAAGGCAATGAGAAATGAACATAAGGATTTAAAAAGTGTATGAATTATACCCATACATTAAAAGTAAGTAAAATTCTTAAAATAAGGACAAAATATAGGCTTTACCTATAAAGGGGACTACATGAGGTATCGACAACTTCAGTTTTCACAAATCATTGTAAAAATCTTAGTATAAATTTCACTTCTAGTTTTCTTCAAACAATTTTGATGCAATATGCAAATTACTACTCTGAGTAGGAAGAACCTCTGAAGCCCCTGAAGCAGGACAACATCTCAAAAACCTAAAATATATTCAGTCATACAATGTTCCATTTTCCAAATAATTATATATATAAAAACCCCAACAATTTAGTGGACAGTAACTTGTGGGGCCTGAATTACAGAACTGTAATTGAGGATTTGGCCAGATTATAACAGAAACTCAGAAAAAAAGGGCTGTATTATCAGAGAACATTCAAAGGCTGCATTCTGAAGTAGTACATTTGGTACTATTGATGTTGAGTCGAATTTTCTTATACTTACATTAACTGACACTTGCAAAAACTGAAACACTCAACTGAAGACTAATTTATCCACAGTCTCTAATTTGTGTAATCACTATTTCTAAATGCAGAAAAACTGCGTCAAGTGTTTTTTTGAAAGAATATAGCAACTGACTCTCATAATAAGGGCATACAAATGATTAAGTGCACGCTCAGCAGTTTGCAGATGACACCAAACTGAGTGGTGCAATTGACATGCCTGAGGGACATGAAACTGACCGGGGGACCTGGACAAGGTCAAGAAGTGGGTCCACGAGAACCTCATGAAGTTCAATAAGGCCAAGTACAAGGTCCTGCACATGGGTCAGGGCCATACCCCAGCATTAATACAGGCTGGGGGGATGAAGGGATTGAGAGCAGCCCTGCTAAAATGGACTTGGGGACCTGGTGGGAGAGAAGCTCAACATGACCCAGCAGTGTGTGCTTGCAGCCCAGAAAGCCAACTGTATCCTAAGCTGCATCAAAAGAAGAGTGATCAGCAGGTCAAGGGAGGGGATTCTGCTGCTTCATTCTGCTCTCATGGGACCCCACAAGGAGTGCTGGAGGCCTCAGGACAAGAATGACATGGAGCTGTTGGGAGTGAGTCCAGAAGAACGCCAAAAAGACCATTAGAGGGCTGGAGCACCTCTCCTATGAGGAAAGGCTGAGAGAGTTGGGTTTGTTGAGTCTGGAGAAGAGAAGGCTCCAGGGAGACATTATTGCACCCTTCCAGTATTTAAAGAGGGCTTATAAGAAAGATGGGGACAGACTTTTTAGCAAAGTTTGTGGTGAAAGGACAATGGGAAATGAGTTTAAACTAAAGCAGGACAGATTACAGCTAGATACAAGGAAGAAATCTTTTCTGATGAGGGTGGTAAAATGTCCAGAGAGGGGGTGGATGGAAACATTCAAGGCCAGGTTGGATAGGGCTCTGAGCAGTGTGATCCAATTGAAAACACTCGGGGGGGGATTCACTGCAGGGGGGGCTGGAATAGATGACCTTTAAAGGACACTTCCAACCCAAATCATTCTACAATTCTATGATCATTTGGGTTACTTGAAGGTTACACAAACAGTTAAAACTAAAAGGCAAGTACTTGAGCTAAATATCCAGACAAACAAGAAGTTTCTGCCTTTCCCAGCTGCCTGAAGTCTAAGCTTCTACTGCTTAATTCTTCTACCCTTTTAATGTAAAAGAACCCTGATACCACATTAATACAGATAAACAGAAGACTACAAAGACCTGGTTTTCTCTTATTACATTTTAACAGTTATTCCAGTAGACAGGTAGTAATTACCTGATGTACTAACAATTCTGGTGATTTTACAACTTCCCTGTTCAAATTTGTAGACATAGGTAGGGCGCATCCTACGAATATGTTTATATTGTCTGTTAGCCATAATGTGCAACTTTCAACAGAACATGAAAGTCACCCATGTGAAAAACCCTGCAGAATCTCTAGTATATGCAGTACAGACAAAAGAAACTTACCATAATCCCATCTCATATATCTTTCTATCTATCTATCTATCTATCTAGATATGACTTTTATTGACGTCATAGCAGGGCCAGAGGTCAGTTAAAATTATCAAGTTTCTTGCTTAAAGGCAATGCATCAATCAAATGCTAAATGTCACATCAAAGCTAAAGTAGCTTTTCTTTTTGTACTTTCTTCAGTAGATGAGGAAGGAAAACAATTCTCAGACCTCAATGTGGCTTCCAGAAAAAAGGGAATCAGAGAACTGTTCTTGAAGTTTGCTTTGTGTATTTATGAGTGCTTTGTTTCAAGTCAAATTTCCCCTACTCAGGGATACTTGGGGCTATGGTAAAAAAACCCATTTGAATCACAGAAACACATACAGAAACTAGAAAGATCAGTAAGACACTGAAAGAGCTCTGTGAAGAGTTATCCCAGCTGGACCTGACTACTGTAGAGATTGTTTTATATAAAAACACTCAACGTCTTAGTATCCAAGTTCCAGAAAGAATAATGACACAGATCCTATGCCAGATATTTTGGATGTTGGGTTGTTTCTACAGTATAGGCCTTTCCAGAACAAGAACATAGAATGAGAATGTGGTTTTGTCACAAGCTTGTTTTTCAGACTTCTGTTTTGATTAGGTGGAATTAATTTGGTCATCTCCAATTTTCCACATTCAAGTGAATTCCTCATAATAAAAAAACCAGTACAGAGAAAGCAGAGTCAACTCTACTTTCTAGGACCTCAGAGCTGCTGGACTTACCAGCTTGGGCTTCACACTATGCAAAGGTAACAGAACTACTTACAGGCTTCTAACAACCAAGGAAGAAGTAGCACAGCAAAAAGGTTGCTTGCACACTTTAAGGGTGAAAATAGGAGGAAAGCAAGATTCTGAAATCTTTTCTACGAGACATGTTTAATCTCTTTTTTACTTTCTTCCCATGCCCAAAACCCTTCTATGTTCAGTAAGCTGTGACTATCAGTAATTTCCTGCCACCTGACTTAAAGTATCATGTAAATTATGCCATTCTATTCATTCCTTGAAAAAAGGAATAAAGATACTGTGGCTATGGTAAAGCAATTTGCCAGCTGCCAGGTTTAAAAGATCCTCAATATATCCTTTGCAGTCTTACAGAACAGTAAGTACAAGAAGATAATTTTATTTGCTAGACAACTACTTAGAAACAGTCATGAAAACTAATCTTGTTGAGACAGACCTTTGTATACATGCACATGCATGTGTGTGTCTGTATATTTATGTGTATATATGGAATTACTTTGAAGAAAGTACTAATTGAGAAGCTATGATAAAAAAGGCCTTTTCCTCTTACCTTGGTTCCTTCTTAGCAAAAACAAAGAAAGAAAACATAGGAAGGATTAAGTAAAAACCTCAGTATTCTGAAGTGAGAGGTTATTTAAGATGGAAAAAAAAATGGGGATTCGCACCCACTGAAAGGAGCTTACTGGCCTAGAGGAAAATTGCTAGTAGAATTAAGCAGAACCAAGAACAAGCTTTGAAGCTTGTTTTTTCAATATGGTCATAGCTGAATGTAATATTAACAAGTGCATTGTGCAGACATGGCCTTGTAACGCAACATGGGACAGTATTTTAAACACAGCTGATAACCAGAAAAACATAGCGACATAAAATCTGGAGCACTAGGAATATATTAAAGCTACCAACCTATACACTGAGGCCTCTCAGGAATTTCTGATATAAGATGAAGTGGGAGAGAAGGAAGACTCATAGTTCATAAACCAAGTAAGAGAATGCTCTGAGTGTTCTAGTGGGTTACAGAATGAGTATGTGCCGTCAAAGTGGTGTTTCTTAATAAAGGCCTTAGCATTACCATGAAAGATATGTCCAGTGGCTATGCAGAGGAAATAATGCTGCTTTTCAAAGCTTAGAGTAGATCTCACCTGTGAATAGTTCTAGTTACTCCAGGCCACCCCAAAACTGCACTTTACCTCCATCCTGACATTTTTTTATCTACATATTTCTTGACTCTATTTAATATTTAACCATATTAATTTAGGCTGTACATAATATAATCATCTTCTAATTCTCTTACTGACTTCTTTGCGACATTCATGGGTAACTTATAAGAATATACAGTATTATCAGGTATTGATTTACAGTGCTACTACATCCTATTTGACTTTATCTGCTCCTTGTTGCTGTTACTTAGTGACTTGCAACTCCTTTTCACTATATAAAAACAGAAGGTTAGATCACAAAACCAAGGCAAATTAGGGGCTGTTTACCCTTAAACTATTTAAAATGGGTTTTTTTCCAGTTAGGTGTTGATGCACTAAAAATAAAACATTCCAGGCTTTCAGCACCCTCTACAGGCAAATTGTTTTGATGCAACTTAACAGGACACTTGAATAATTATGGCATATTGAGAAAAAACAAGAAAACATGTAATTGCAGGCCACTAGGAACTGATTTACTAACAAAAGAGAAAATAAGCATCCAACGATTATGAGAGCTTTTTGAAGTGCTTCAGACAAGAAGCCCCAGAATCACTATTTTTATCCAATCATATAAGCTAAATTATTACAGAAGTCAACTCCAGTATAGTTTTAACATGTCCTTTGTGCTTCTCATTAAGAAAAGGTTTAATTCACTCAGAAAACAAATAGAACATTTAGCTTACCATCCCTGTTGGACAGCAAACATACGAGCCCGTTAAGGCACGTGTCAGTCACTTCGGTGATGTTAGTTGCGCATCTGCCTATAGCCTGAATTGTAGCTGCAGCAAACTGTTTATCTTGGCTTTTCACGTAAGTCTAAGGAAACAGGATTTTCATTAGTCAACACATTAGTTTCTTCAACCAAAGACTTACCATAGTATGCTCATAAAATGTACTTATTCTAGAATAAACTCAACCTAGAAAGCTACACTGTATATTAGAAGTTACAACTTTTTCACCTCAGTGTCACTTTTAGAAGGCATTTTCTTGATGGCTTTGGTCACCCATGGCCACGAGAACTTCTGATTTCAAGAAAGCTTGGGGCAGGGGGCAATTACCCAAAAAACAGCAATTAGTTTCTGTGCAAGGTTGGAGGAGTTGATGAGCTCTCTCTTCAGAGAGGTTTCAGTTCATTTAACCAGTAGCATCTGTGAAACTATGAATAACCTACCTGCCTGAGAACCAGTACCTTTCAGAGAAATCCAGCCAGAGAACTGAAGCAATGAAAATAGATGTCATAAGCAAAGAGGAAAGAAAGAAGGACAGACACTGTTTCACAATACAGGCAGAACATCTTGCTGATATATATACAGATATTGGAGAAAATACTATTTCATCAAATGAATGAAGTGAGGTTTGGCAACAAAAGCTAATCGCCAAACACTGCTAAAATTAAGACCATATCATCTACCGACGTACAGTGTCAGCCAAGGTGGTAGAATTTGTCTGTAAGAATTTGGATTGATTTAATTTTGCTCATCACTTTTTTTTTTGTGGTAGCTGGAAGGAAAGTGAGAAACTGAAACTCCTTTCCACAAAGAAAAAAGCTCCATTATGCATTATGACAGTTTAATTTCCATTCCAAGAACTTTTTATTCTAGAAAGACTTCAATCTGAAAAATGTAAGACCAAGAATCTAGATAAAACGTCCAATAATGGCAAATGGCCAACAGAGAGTGTTTCATATAGAAAGAATACAGTTTAGCACAAACCTGGAATTCTCGAAGCAGAGTTGATATGTTGGCTTCATTTGCTAAGTTTGTCAAGATCTCAAGCTACAAAAAAAAAAAAAATTATAAACAGTATGACATATACACTATGTTTAAATTTTATATAAAAGACAATACTACTCAAAATATCACTTAAAATTCAATAGAGTATACCAGATTTTAGTATAAACTGATAGCAGCACTGCACTCAGGAGGAATGTTCTCCCTGCAAGTACATGCAAGGTTTTCCAAGCAGGACTCTAGGGTTCAGTCATGCACTGCCTACGAACTCTAGCTTTAGTGTTGCACCTGAGTGTGCTAAGGAAGCTGGTGGATGTGATTGCCAAGCTGCTCTCCATCATCTACCAGCAGTCACAGTCAACTGGAGAGGTACCAGACAACTGGAGACTTGCTAACGTTATGCCCACCTATAATAAGGGTTGTAAAAGATATGGGGAACTACAGGCCTGTTAGCCTGACCTTGGTGCCACGGAAGACTATGGAGAAAGTCATTCTGAGGGAAATCACAGAGCAAATACATGACAACCAGGGAATCAGGCCCAGCCAGCATGGGTTCATGAAAGGCAAGTCCTGCCTGATCAACCTCATCTCCTTTTATGACAAGGTGACCTGCCTAGTGGATGAGGGAAAGGCTGTTGACAGTCTATCTCAACTTCAGCAAAGCCTCTGACACAGTCTCCCATAGCATTCTCCTGGAGAAGCTGGCAGCTCATGGCTTAGACAGGTCCACTCTTCGCTGGGCTAAAAACTGGCTGGATGGCCAGTCCCAGAGAGTGATGGTGAATGTAGTTAAATCCAACTGGCAACCAGTCACAAGTGGTGCTCCCCAGGGATCAGTACGGGGGCCCATCCTCTTTAATATCTTTATTAATGATTTCAATGAGGGAATTGAGTGCACCCTCAGTAAATTTGCAGACAACACCAAGCTGGGGGGAAGTGTTGATCTGCTGGAGGGTAGGAAAGCCCTCCAGGGGTACCTGGACAGGTTGCCTTGCAGAGCAGAGACCAATGGGATGAAGTTCAACATGGCAAAGTGCTGGGTCCTGCATTTTGTTCATAACAACCCCAGGCAGCAGTACAGGCTTGGGCAGGGTGGCTGGAAAGCTCGACACAGGAGAAGGATCCAGGGGTGTTGGTTGACACTCACCTGAACATAAGCCAGCAGTGTGCCCAGGTGGCCAAGAAGGCCAATGGCATCCTGGCTTGTATCAGGAATAGTGTAGCCAGCAGGACCTGAGAGGCGATCATCCCCCTGTGCTCAACACTGGTGAGGCTGCACCTCAAATACTGTGTTCAGTTTTGGGCCCCTCACTACAAGAAAGACATTGAGGCCCTGGATCATGTCCAGAGAAAGGCAACAAAGCTGGAAGGGTCTGGAACACAAGCCTTATGATGAGCAGCTGAGGGAACTGGGACTGTTTAGTCTGGAGGAGGCTCAAGGGAGACCTTATTGCTCTGCACAACTACCTGAAAGGAGGTTGTGGTGAGCTGGGGGTCAGCCTCTTCTCACAGATAAGTGGCAATAGGACAAGAGGAAATGGCTGCAAGTTGCACCAGGGGAGGTTCAGGTTA
Organism: Porphyrio hochstetteri; assembly: GCA_020800305.1. Taxonomy (NCBI): domain Eukaryota; kingdom Metazoa; phylum Chordata; class Aves; order Gruiformes; family Rallidae; genus Porphyrio; species Porphyrio hochstetteri. Next base: position 65,094,813 of record CM036938.1, read on the forward strand.
GAAATGAAGAGAAATTTATTTACAGAAAGAGTGGCTAAGGCATTGGAACACGTTACCCAGGGAGGTGGCGGAGTCGCCATCCCTTGGGGTGTTCAAGGAAAGGTTGAATGATGTACTTAGGGACATGGTTTAGTAATATCAGTGGTCGGGGGACTGTTGGACTAGATTATCTCGAGGTCTCTTCCAACCTTAGTAACTCTGTGATTGTGTATCAAATGGGCTTGAAGTACATCTGGCAGCATGGTTTCCAATGTTACACAGGCCTTAGCAAATAAGAACCATGTGACAACATAAGAAGAAATTACAGCAATGACAACTACAGATGGGGAGAAATAAAGTGTCCATTATATGCAGATGAACTACAATAAACAAACCCTTTAAACTTGAGAAAGAAACAACACTTGGCCTATACTGTTAAGATGCTGTGCTTCTATAGGCTGTTTTAACTTTGAAAAAAAAAAAAGAATTCCAACACAACTTGAATGAGGTAAACTGAAGAGAGAGACAACTATGTTTCTGTAAAGAGAAGTTGTGCCTCAGAAATCTGTTGGTATTTTTAGAGTTGGATGCACACAGACAAGGATACTTAACTGATACAGGCCACCTGTATTCAGAAGAAATTTGGTAAGACCTGTCACCAAAGGCTCTTAAATATACGTCTGGCATAGCATACAAAGCAAGCAGAGAAATGAAAGAGAGGAATGGGCTGAGAAATAAAGAGACTTGTACAGTACAGGAAGGCTATCAATAGAATCCCACAAAATTCTCCACTGGTCTTTTGCTTTTGAACATATTCCTATATGAACTATGATGTAATGAGAAGACAGGTAACAAAGTTTTCAGCTGACACTACAGTTTTCAGCAAAACGAAGAGAAGGGCTAAGAGATAGGGTGACTGGTTGATAAAATGGCAAAAAAAAATCAACACAGATAAATATAATGTTTGTAACTGGAGAAAACCCTTAACTTTACAGGAAATTATTGACTCTGAGATGATTACTAGCAATTATAACTGAGAATTGGGGTTAAAATATGTAACTCCATGAAAACAGAAGATCAATGCTACAGCAGTGATCAAATAAGCATACTTGACATTAGGAGAGAAACAAAAAACAAACCAGAAACCTAAACAGTGCAGCATATGAAATCCAGGGTGCTTCTACATACTAAATACTTTCACACATTCTCTATCCTAAAGCAGACAGGACTGAACTACAGGAGTAACGGGTGGAAAAAAGCACAAGATTTTCTTGTGTATGTAATAGTGTATGTTGCCCCAAACTTTTCAGCCACCAAGAAAGAACTGAGAAAATGAAGGAAAAAACACGGTTTCTACTTCTCCACCTCTTCACCACTGTATTATCAATTAATATAGGATTTTAGATGGATCAACTTTCAATTATTTCATGACTGAGTTTTCCTGGATAACACTAAGTCTTACTAGCATTCACAGCAGTTTTCATACTCATTAAATGAGCTGATCTTTTTGCTTCCAACTGCTTTAAAACTAGACTTGGAAAAAGATGATGTGCTGAGCATGCCATTTTGGAATGCACCACTCTGCACATGTACTGAGTGTGCAACATGGATATAAAATAAGGAAATAACAATGTTTCTTTCCAAAAGCTGTACTTTCCAGTCCCAAATATAAGTGCCTATGACAATCTAAAACAAAACGAGAGAAAAGGCACATAATAGTAGACAATTTTTAAGCTATTGTTTTATCAAGGATTTTATGTCCATTAAAGACTAAGAGTAGAGATGACAGCCTAAAACATGCATTGAGATGTGGCCTTGAGGAAAGTCTAAAGTACTTTTGTTGAATGCTGACTTCAAAGGAAGTCTGGGACTCTAAACACTCTCCCATTTTGCTCAGAGAAATAGATTTAAATTCTTTTTAAGCTAACAATACCAAAAGACACTGTGATTTCATTTCCCTTCATTTGAGAAGACTCTTCCTCCCATGAAAACAGTCAAACTGTAAATGTCTGGTTAGATAGAAATAGTAATGCTCTGTATCACTGAAAGATACCAAAACTTGCAGTGGAAAACACAGCCTACCTGCCATATACAACAGAGTAGAAAAAGAGAACTTTCCGATAGCCTGACAAGCCTGAAGGAAATTTGTAGACTTTATCAAAGGCCACAACTCTACACTTGTTTGTCAAATAAGTAACAGCACAGAATGTTGTGCCTCTTCAGCACAAGAAAATTTTACCTTCCTATTGCTAACAATTTGCCCAGCAGTATATAGACAAAATTGCTTTTAAACTCACCTTCAGTGTTTTAATCATTGTTGGATCAGTTGATCTAACGTAGAAACTCTTCAGATAAGGTTCAAACATGCCCTGAAAAGCAGAACAGGTTTAAGTAGCTCACCTGTGTTTCATATAAAATGTGATTTTGAAGATTCTAAATAAGGTATACCTTTCTCTGAATTGACATGGTGGCAATATTTTGCAGAACAATATACTGCACCTCCCTAGAATTTGAAAAGAAAACCAAGAGTTACTCTGCAAAATTACAGATATATAGAATAATGCGACATGGAAAAGAAAGTCCTATTCTACTTGAATCTACAGTCAGTTATATATTTGACTTTGACAAACACGTAGGAAGTCTACTGCCAACTGACACAAGTTCATCATCTGCTTTACAGGAAGATGCAGGGCAAAAAACAAGGTTTCATTTTAAAAAACTTCAACATGCAAAAAAAATCACTGACACTGGTGCAATGGTGCAATGCCTCTTGTAGGCATTAAATCTTTATCTTTTAGTTTAGCCCCAGCTGTCACCTGAGCACCACGCGGCCACCAAGACACCCCCTCCCCCTGGTGGGATGGGGAGAAGAATGGGGAGACAAAAGCAAAATGTGTGGGTTGGGATAAGGACAGCTTACTGGGACAGCACAAGGAGGGGGAAGTATCAACAACAGGACTTTCAACAAAATATACAAACCTGGTAACACACATTTGCAGTTTCTCACTGAACAGTACAACTCAGACTGTACAGCTCAGACCCACCATAAAGTCAGACTGTACCCCCAACTTGCTCATCCTGGAGCCTCACCAACCCTCCTTGACTAGCTCCCTTTTGTACTGAGCATGATGTCCTGTGGTATGGAACACCTCTTTGGCTGGTTTGGGTCACCTGTCTCAGCTGTGTCTCATTCAAACTTCTGACAAAAACTGACCTTCCTTATTTATCCTAGCTGAATCCACAGCACTTTGCTTAAACACTGCTCTCGTTCCTCCAGAAATAGTGCGCAAAACCCTTACAGTTTATTCACCATCTTGAACCAGTATTTCAGGACGGCACAGCTGAGAATAAAAACTCATGAGCTTTATCTGTAGCATGGAAATCACTGTGTTAGTTACAGGAACAGCTAATCCTTGCACAAGAACTGCCATGACTTTTTTGGTCTTAAAAAATTTCCTATCCTAATAATTCTTAGAAAGGGACAGGGTCTCCCATGACATTGGCAAGTTTATGGATCTATCAAAAAGCAGAACTATAACATGACACACTTTGCCAAGATACAGACAACAGAATTATGCACTATTTTAACCAGAAAAACATTAACATGCTTGGAGGATATTCTCATCGCTAACATATTAGTTTAAAAGCCTCAGCTGGAGTCAGCAAAAAGATATCTTGGTACTAGTATAAAGCTTTTAACCAACAGAGTTTCTGCCACCAATGGCTTAAAAACTAAGTAATAATTTATGCATAATTTTTCTGAATCACGAGTGTTCAAATTCTTCCATAATGCAAACCACACTGACTATGTCCTCTTATTCAGAACTGTCTAATAGCTTTGTGGTAATTACATCTGTTGCTTACAAAGAAAAGTAACAAAGTATGCAGTATTTTTTTTTTACACCTATTTTTATGTAATTCTTACATTGGTACATGGAAATAGTCAGCTGCACATGATGAATCAAGACTGGAAATTGCTATGAAATGCTCTTCCAGGCACTCTCACCCTAACTAGATTATAGCGCATTTGACATTCATTTAAAGGCCATAGGCACATAACTTCAAGGGCAAACAGCAAAAGCGTATTTCAAAGTGGCTCTAATAACAAAAGTGTTTCACACAGACTGGTAACAGAGAAGAGGCAAGCCATTCAAAATGGGAAAATCAGAAGACTAGTACCATTTTAGGCACTAGCTGAGGTACAGGAAAGATGTCACTACTCCTCTGATGAAATCTGAGTATAAATGAGCAATAAACAAAATACAAAAATAATCTTTTCAATCTGTGAGTATGAGTTTAGTTCTATGTATTTCCTGTATGTTTGTCAAGCTCTTTTACCCATTTTACTTAACTTTGTATAGAAAATGGGAAGCACATCATACTATAAAACCAAACACAAAGAAAACAGTGATTCTTTTTTATCAGAAATATAAGCATGACTTCCCTACCAAGCCAAATTTTACTTCACTGGTCTATCTTTTAAATGATAGAGACATTAGCCATGGGTGAGCTGCAGAAGTTTACAAGCAAAGAGCTCTATGGTGACTGGCCTTACAGCAGTTTTTGTCTGTTTGATGTGACCCACTTTAAAAAATAATGTTTACAGCAAAGTTCTAGCCAAGAATCCCATGTTTGGTTAGAAAGCTATCCTGAAAACATCTTAATATTTGTTAATATCTTTCACAGCTTTTCAAACAGCTATATGGAAGCTCAGAATCTAAAAGCTGAGGGGAAAGAGACCCCACTGTTATGCAGCAGATACTGGCAAAATGTGCCAAAACTGTCAAATACAAAGCAAAGCAGAGTATTACCAATCTTAGGAAATATGTGGCAAATAACAGCCTGTGTAGGAAAGCAGACAAGGTCACACTGAAGATGCTAAAAGCTAAAATTTGTTGTCCTGAATGAAATCTAAACTTGGTTAAGAACAGCCCAAGGGTTAAGGAAACAGGGGATTCAGCAGTATTAAATGGTATTTTAACAATCTGTTAGTTTATCTGTCAACAAGACGTCTTCAATATGAAGTGCAGGAAAAGAAAATACAGATCTTCTTTAGTGCCTAGCAAGATAGAAAGGAACTTCAATGTAATTACATTTCAATAATAATTAAAAAATAGTCAAGAAACTAAGCAAACTAGTTAGTACTGTGTGTTTCTATGCTAACTAGGCAGCCATGATTTCTCTCAGAATCAAAGTCATAATTAAGAATGAAACACAATACTGAACGATCACTGGATGTGAGACTGAAAATGATGGAGTTGCTTTTAATGATCCTCATTTCTTGAGTAAGAGTTAAAACTACAGGTATTTTTAAAATGAAGCTCTAGCAGTGCAATAATCATATTCTGATAACCACGGCTGAAGATGTATGTACAGGCCACTCTCATGAAAAAGCAGACACAGCAATGTAAAGGAGGAACTTGACCTACCGATTACTACGGAGTAAACGCACCAATGACTTAGAAACAATACCAGCTTCAGATTTCGGTGCCAAATGCCAGTAAAGCTGTGCAACTGCCATTACCACCTAAAAGAATAACATTCAGAACAGCACGTTAATTTCAAATTGCCATACGTATCTATCACATTTGCTTCAGACCATTAGAACTACCAACCCACTCTTCTTCAGAAAGCAAAGTACATACCCATGTTCTTTGAAATCAACAAAGCAGTTGGGGGAAAAACAACAAAAAGAGATAATTATCTTTGATTTTAGTAATAAAAGTAAGTACTTCTCATTCCTCATAATATTCATTGTATACAGTAATATTCAGAAAGACAGAGGAAAAGAGAGAGAAAAAAGTAGGTAATTCAAATTGTAAACATACTGATATCATCCTTAAGTAATTACTGCTATCATCAGCTGCATAAATGAGGAAATACCATTTAGAACTTCAGAAAATATAATGTTGTTTTTCTTAGATAGAGATTCAATATTACCAATTATTTAGTTTCCAATCTTTCATTTCATTTTTCTGTTATGGAATTTATAAAATAATAGCTGCAACTGTTTGCTGGCAACACCTAAAGTCTCAAATCCAGCAGAAAGCAAAAACTAAAAGGTTTTAAGACCAATACCCTGGCTAGCAAAGAGCAGAATGAGATAAATCAACTTAAAATCCATAGTTTCAAGTTTTCTCTGAACTAAAAGACAAATTATGAATTTTATGCTAATGATAAGTCATGTTACAACCTTTCCTACAATACTATTATGGGCAAGTTTCTGTCACAGAAAGAAGATACCAAGTACAGCCATCATGATGACACTTGATTTGTTATCTTAAAGCAATGAAACAAAAATTATTATTATTATTAAGCAGTAAAAAGTGATAAAGAACATCTGAAAAGAGGAAATAACTGGAATATTTTAGCAATATACTACAGGCATCTTTTATTGCTGAGAAAAATCTAACAGAAAGCAATTAATTTAGTTGCTGTTAAGTCGTGTGTATGATACAAAAAACAGTGTAACAGCAGTTCAATGCAGCATGATTTCTCTTGACAAACCACTTGAGCATCTCAGATAATTCTAATATTAGAAAGTTAAAGATCATGAATGTGAGAAAAAAATACCAGTTAACAGATCTAAAGAAAATGATTTACAGAATGAGGAAGATAAGCAACTGCACCTGTCCTCAATGCAGTGTGACATCTAATGTATCTAACATACTTGTTCTTTGTATGAGATGAGGAAATGTACAGTCATTGAACAGTGATTTGAGCAAAAGGGTGTGCTCCAGCAGAGCTGCTATTTTAAAACTGTATTCATTTCCAAAGTCTGCTGGCATATTCTAAGTAGTTTTGAGAAGACTTGGACATTACTCAGAATCTACCAATATGTTCCAGTGGGGAAACTAAACCTCATCTGCTTAGCTTATCAAGAACAGGTTGGGCGGTAACTTCATGATGGTGTATTAATTGTTTTTGCAATTAGATGAATATTCATTATTACTGGAAGTCATTTCCCTAAGACATTTAGTCACGATTAACAGGACAAAGAGAGGTTAGAAATAAAGTTCTGTGATCTGAGTAGCATCACAATGATTGACCATCAGCATGGCTGCTTCTGGCTCTGAGAGTTTACCTGCATCTTAAAATCTCCAGGAAATACTGCAGAGTATACTATACTCAAGATGTTATACTTATCCTTGAACCTTCCCAAGCCACCAACACTAAGAATCTGGTTGGACTGACAAAGATTTTAAGCATATCATTGTCTACTTTAAAAACGTGAGACTCAAAGGAAACCACAACTTAATGAATCAATAAAAGATATGATTTTCTTTGTTAATCTGTACCACCAGGACTGACAGTTTGTGCCATCCCAGTTGCTGAGAACTTAAGCATTAAAAGCTAGCTATGGTATAGTCATCACATGCTATAACAGTTGGATTAAAATGTTCTTGTATTTTCTCTAGTATTTTGTTTGTCCTTAATATTTGGAGCATGCATCACAGAGTTCAGGTATTTTACGTAGAAGCTATGTTAATTTCAAAAAAAAAGAATCACCATACTTCTCCACCCAGTTACTGCAGGGTATTACTGCCACTTTTAAAAAGGCGTAGGTTTTACTTTTCAATCATCAGACTTTCTGAAAGCATAGACGTTTAGAACTTTAAAAAGGAATTTGTCATACAGCAGCATTTCGGCTTTGAAGCAAGGGCTTTGTATTTCGTAACAGCAGCCTGTGATCTGGGTCCATAGTATAGGTGTTCTTCACTTTGTGATCCTTTTCTTTCTCCTCTTCTTCAGATTCATAGAAATTATTTTCACTATATTCTTCCACCACCTCATCTTCCTACCAAAAGAAAAAATGACAAAAACATACACAGGATATTTGTCAACTGGTTTTCTTCATTAAGGAATTATCACAGAACACTGTAATTGCATGCAAGATTCATACGGTTTGTCACCCAACTAAGACAAAGAGCATTACTGTGGCTAGCTAGAGCTATTGACATTGTGGTGGGCTGCCTGGTACCAAACACCAACTGTACCAATAGCTCTTCTTGTCTTTCAAGTTCCTGTCCAACGATTTTAAGGAATATTCAACTCTACAGAATGGTTTTAACAGGATTATGTAAGTCATATACCCAATGGCTGATTTTTTTAAAAAGACCTAATTACTCTTGAGACAAACGTGTCTTTTTAATTCTAGTCAGCTGTAGCAAAGCAATCAAAAGTGAATGGAAGGACAGAAATTAAAACAAAGCCTTATTCAATTGGTTTTCAGAAAACTAGGCAAGGGTAACTTCAAACCTTTGATTCATGCCTTGGTCAAAACTCTTGTGTAGTGAAAGAGCCCATAAAAGTGTCTTTGGGGAAGGAAAAGGGGGGAGGAAGTTAAGGGAGGAGAGAAGCGACAGTCAAAGCTGTCATTTTATTGTGGTTTTTATTACAATTTGAAAGGACATTGAAACAAGGTTTCCCTTCAGATTTCTTATTTTTACTACTTGATTCCAGCAGTGCTCTCACATTACAGAATCCCTAGCAAGTTCTTACATTTCTTATATAATAAGCAACTGAAGTAACTTAGTTTATTAACTTCTCTGCCTATACATCCCCATGGCAGTCACCCTTCTAAACTAAAATCTCAGGATGCTAAATCAAGACTACCAGTAACCAACGTCCTCCCCTTGCCTACAGGACAGGCAACTTCCTGATCCCAGTGCATCTCAACCCTGCAATGAAGAAGCTTCCTCTAACAGGGATAATTCAATCTTCATTGATTCAGTCTTTGGTATCCCTGCCTTGACTGCTAAAAGGCATGCACATCAGTACTATTGAACTGAACAGGAATACAGAGTTGGAAACTGTATTTAACTCATTAATGACTGATATAAAGAAATAGCTCTGACATTTCTGACTTCTTATTTTAAAGAGCTGTTGGTTAGAAATATACTTGGAGCATAGTTCCAAATAATCATAAAGCAACTTACATGTCTTACAAAGCATTTTAAATTTGATTGCCATTGCAGTTTTTATATTGACTCACTTTCTCTTACTCCTACACCAGAAGTAGGAATGTGGTCTTTTCTCAAAGTCATGTGTTTTATCATAATCGCTAAGTATGACTCTTTTTTTATTTTCAAATCTGTTGAGATCTGATCTGAAATAATTATGTCCAAGTGAATGGTGTCATGATGATGACACACATGGAAATAAGTTTAATGAACTGATATTCATTAAAATGAAGTTGATAAAGTCCAAATTAGTCTGAATTTGTACTCACAAGGACCTTACTAAGACAAAGAGATTTGTCTTAAGATTGTCAAGTCCAACCTTTACGTAATGCTGCCAAAACCATCGGTAAACTATGTCCCTAAGTGCTATGTCTACAGATCTTATAAATACCTCCAGGAACAGTGACTCAACCACTTCCCTGTATAGCCTGGTCCAGTGCTTGACAACCCTTCTGGTGAAGAAATTTTTCTTAATATACAATCTAAACCTCACCGGCACAAATTTAGGCCATTTCCTCTTGTTCTATCACCTGTTACCTGGGAGAAGAAACCAACACCCCTCACACTACAATCTCCTCTCAGGTAGCTGTAGAGAGCAGTAAGACCACCCCCCCAGCCTCCACTTCTCCAGGCTAAACAACCCCTGTTCCCTCAGCTGCCCCTCACAAGACTTGTGTTCCAGGCCTTTCACAAGCTTCACTGCTCTTCCTTGGACACACTCCAGCACATCAGTGTCTTTCTTGTCATGAGGGGCCCAAAACTGAACACCATACTTGGAAGTACGGTGTCATCAGTGTCAAAGACAGGGGAACAATCACTTCCCTCTTGCTGCTGGCCAATCCATTTCTGATACAAACAAGGATGCTGTTGGCCTTCTTGGCAACAAGGGCACACTGCTGGCTCATATTCAGACAGCTGTAGATTTACATGCCCAGGGCACTTTTCTGCTGGGCAGCTTTCCCAGTAATCTTCCCCAAGCCTGGAACATTACATGGGGTTGCTGTGACCCAAGTGCAGGTCCTGGCACTGAACCTCCTACAACTGGCTGCAGACCATTGATCCAACCTATCCAGATCCCTCTGTAGTGCATTCTTGATCTCCAGCAGATAAACACTCCCATACACCTTGGTGTTCCCTGCAAACTTCCTGAGTGTGCACCCAATGTCCTCGTCCACATCATTAATAAAGAGTATTGAGCCCTGGGGAGCACCACTTGTGACCAGCTGGATGTATCTCCATTCACAACTCTTTTGACCAGCTAAACGGCCAGTTTTTCACTCAGAAAAATGTATGCCCATCCAAACCACAAGCAAGAGAATGCTATGGTGAATGGTATCAAAGGCTTTACCAATGTCCAGGTAGAAAACATCCACAGCCTTTCTCTCATCCACTATGACACCTTGTCATAAGAGATCAGGTCAAGCAGAACCTGCCTTTCATGAGCCCATGTTGTCCTGTATATGATGTGTGATGGCACTCAAGATCATCTGCTCCATAACCTTCCCCAGCAGCAAGGTCAGACTGACAGGTCTGTAGGTCCCTGGATTCTCCTTCTGCTTGTTACTGTAGACAGGCATCACATTTAATAAGCTCCAGTCAACTTGGACCTCTCTGGATAGCCAGGGCTGCTGCTGAAGGTTTAAAGTGGCTTGGTGAGCACTTCTGCCTGCTCCCTCAGTACCCTTGGGTCGATCCCATCTGGTTCCGAAGACTTACAGGTGCCTAACTGGTGTAACAAGTTGCTACTTATTTCCCCTTGCATTCAAGGGGCTTCATTCTGCTCCCTGTCTTCCAGCTCAGGGGACTGGGCACCCAGAAAACAACTGGTCTTATTATTGAAGTCTGAGGTAAAGAAAGCCTTAAGTACCTCAGCCTTTTCCTCATCCTTTGTCACTATGTTTCTTCCTGCAACCTGTAAAGCATGGAGATTCTCTTTAGCCCACCTTCTGTTGTTAAAGTATGGACAGTATGCCCCTTATGTTAGGTCTACAACTTGGACTCCAAACATTAAATAAAATATGAAATGGTTACAATGGAGAAAGCAGCATTGCTAACACTCTACCATTCTTACTGTCAGACACTTACCTTTGGGAGATTAAAGTCTTCCTGTTTTAACTATTAATGTTGAATCTACAACTACCAGCTTTCACAGATAACCTCCCACATTTATTTTTCAGTCCTCGGTATCTATATTGCACCTGCACTAAGCTGTAGGACATGCTTCTTCATGTGTCTTTAAACTGATGATATATATAGTATATATTAGCAGCTCTATCAGAAAAACAACCAATACTCTAACCCTTTTTGACAGAGGAGAGGCAGTATGAATGTTCAGGGAGCAGATTCAAATGTTCCCGAGCTTTCTCCTGCCCTTTCAATCACTTTAGATGCAGTTCCGTAGTTGATTGAAGACTAATCATGCCATTAAAAATAGTTTGTTTTTTGAAAGCATGTTTTATTTTCACCAGGATCAGTAAAATGATCTGTCTCATTTTGTGATCACAGATCACTAGAAAGCAGTAGGTGGTAAAGGGAGAGGACAGAACAGAGGCATTCTGTTTCAGTGTCAGTCTTTAGTTAAACTGCATTAAGTACACTTAACAGTTTGTAGTAGTGCATGATTTAATTGTGCAGTTAATAGCTTTTCTAAATTGCAAAATCACTAAAAAGTTCAGAACCTTGGGAGAATGAAGTGATTAAAAACTGAGAAAGACCACTGGCATTCCAGGCTAGGAATTGCAAATGGACTCAGTGCATTCCCCATCTGTGATTTATTTAATCCAGTAGAGAAGTGAGTATTTCAGCGTGAAAGAACACACATAATAATTCTTTTTTACTTTATTCCAGGCATACAGTTTAGGGACATCTTCATAAAGTATTAACAGCTTAAATGAAGAAACTGCCAGATAACAAGTTGCATTAGCCTGTTTTTAAAGTCACTAAGTAAACGAGCTAACATTTAACTGAGATTTTGCTTGAAATTACATTTAATATGGCATTAAAGTTGAGAATGTTCCCTTCCATTTAGGGTAAACCACATTATGTGAATGCTACAATTTCCTCCAAACAGAGCTTCTCACATCCACAAACTCAAAGTAAAATTTCACTGAACCTGAAGCATGAGCACATACTATTTGCCCTCTCTACTAGCCTTAACTCCATCTTCTATTCAAAAGAGATTGAAATATTTGTATTCTTAGGTTAGATATAACTGATTTTAAACCTAGAGACTTCAGTTTCTCTCTTCAGATTCATCAGGAAATACTCACAGCTTTTTTTTTGATTCCTGCAGCAGAATCTTTAGCATATAAGATTTTAGCTATCTTCCAGAACCCTAATATTTCTAGAATGCTATGTTTTGATGGTAAGAAGAGTTTTGGGACTATTCACTAGTTACTGAATCTGACTGCAATAACTAAACCAAGATCAGCAGTCCACTTGCAGTAGCATGAACAGTACCCTTGGAAAAGTGAAATGGTAGAAAAATGTATAAAATGTTTTCCTACTTTTAAGAATTGGTCATGTCTCTAACAATGTGTGTAAAGATGCCTACCTAAATCCTTCCATGCCCTTCACACATGGGTTTTAGAACGTTACAACAGATCTTTGGTCTATCATGGAAACAAAAAACCCTGTATTCTCAAGACTGCTCAAAAAGCCAAGGAGATGAGCTGTGATGAGCTTCTGACATCCAAGCAGACCTCTTCCAATCTCATTTGTTAATAACCACATGCTGGCAGAAGTAACGATCCTCCCCGCAACAGGAAGTTCTTGAATAAGATACAGGTATGTCAGTATAGGTAAAACTTGACATAAAAATTGCTAGTGGTCTGAAAAAAAGGCACCATCTCACATGGTAAAAATATTGGAGAAAGTGAAGTGTAACCAACCTAAGATGCAGTCTGATTGGAGAAAGGCCTTAGAAGGCACAAAACCCAAGTTTTCCACAAAGACCTTCAGGTACTAACTTAATGAGCACAAGTTATAACTTTTGCCTTATTAAGCCAAAGGGAACTGAAAAGTCAAAGGAAAAAAGCAACCAGATCATCCATTGCATAAATCATGGCTTCCTTTCAAATACTAGTCTGCTATCAAAGTATATTCACACTTTCTTAGGTAGGCTGCCATTATAACCAGTTGTGTGATAAGGACTTAAGCCACTATGAATGAATGGGACCTAGCAATGAGATGCTCTGATAGGCATGTAAAAGTTAGGGCAGTATTTCCAGTGCCTAAGTGTAAGTATCTAGTACCATTTTATAGCCCCACAAGTTTGAGAAATATCTGCATGGGTCGGGCAGATCCAGGTACGTAGACCATGGGAGATTTTAGAAACTTAATTTCTCCTTTCTTTTACACAATATAAAAAGATTCTGGCAAGGAAGTAGAGGTCTGGAATATGACCTGGATTCTACAAGTACAGAATGTGTAAGGAGGCTTCCTGAAGAAAGTGATAAGACTAAAAGGTGTATGTCCATTAGTCCCTCTAAATTAAGTCAATTTAGACTAAACATGTTCAGTCCAAATTCATCAAATACAGAATACATTGATTAGGTAGTGTGATATACAAATTATAATATATAATCTCCATTAGTTATATGAAATACTCATATAAAATAACCACAGTTACAAACATTGCATTCTATCACTCCACTAGGGACCAAACATGTTGTTCCTACACATATCAAGAAGTAGACACACATTTTCAGTGAAGTGAACCACGATGGAATGAAGAACCAATAAAGACTGCAAGATCATCAAGATATTACTCTGGTATTTTTGAGTATTCTAATTTTTACTTCAATTATAACCATAGTCTATTCATTACCACTGGGATAGAGAGGTCAGTAAGAAAACCTGATGTGTTGGTTGGGTTTGCAGAACTATGCAAATATGAAGCCACTGAAACCCATTTGGACTCCCTACAGTGCCCCACTTCCAAGGATCATTTTTCAGATTACAACTCTATTCAAATAAGTCTGCTGGAATTATACTGAAAATGTAATATATTAATAGCTATATAAAAGATATCATATAATTGCAATAAATTATACACCGGTACTTTAGTTTTAGGTTTTAGACTAAAGCTATCATGTTCTGGTGAAATGAGATTTCATGGTTCCTTGCACACAATTATATTTGTGGGTCTTTTAAGTTTATTTCTCTAAAGAGATAAACATGCTTTCAGCTAATAGAAACTGAAGTGAGTATTAATGGAAACGGTAGTTGTGACAAACTTAAGAAGTATTTGGGTCACACCATGAATTGTATTTTCTGATTTTAACTCACGCTCTGTAACACTCATATTGGGCTAAGATTTTGAAAGCCAATCTATTTTTTCAAATGCAAACATCTGCCAGGAAATGATACAACCCGTGAAAAGGCTTACAATGTTGGTGCCAATGGTCAATACAGTCTCAACCATCTTTTCATACAAAAAAGCCAAGAGCCAAACAAAAGAGGCAAGTTGAGAATCCATGATCGCAAAATGCAGGAAAAGAATGGATTAAGGAGTTTTCAAAGACAAAAACTCCTTCCTTCCTGCCATAACTGTGTTCCTAGAAGCAGCAACACTTTCCTGCTTTCAGAGCACTGACCACAAGCAGTATAGCACTTGGGAATAATTGTTTTCCCACAGATTTTATCTCACTGGGACACATTCCTTCACTAAAAAGGCTCTGAATTTTCTTTTATCACCAGGTTGTTTCAAAGAGTTTCAATATTCACAGAAGAAAGGAGTACAAATTCTAAGTATTTCATAAGAGCTCAAGATTGCTGTTATGGTCTAAAGACCAGAGGCATGGTTCCATGACTTAAATCATCTGAAGTTTAGTACAATCCAAACACAGTAGATTTCATGAAAATTACGCATTACCACTAAGAAAGGACTGCATCAGAATGTGACAACAGGTCAAAGCTGGAAGAAACAAGATTCAAATTAGGTGAGATTATCAACAGTATCTATTCCTTGACTTTAAAACACTGGCTTTAGTCTCAGTTCAGTTCCAACAAACAAGACGACCACTGCACAAAATCCTTCAATATCTTCTTGGAACTCAGCAGTTTACCAACTATGTTTTAAAATCCCTGTGAACAGCTATCCTAGGGCAAGTTTGAAACATTATTTTGTAAAATGATTCACCTTCCAAGCCAGTTTACCTTGTGGTACCAACAGCCTCTGGAGTTGCATGTTTCATACTCATCAAAACATTTTCCCACTTTAGAAAAGCTAAATTTTAATGTGTCTAAGGAACCCACAACAAAATTCTGCTAGTTTGGGAAGGTTTTACACAGAATTCAAAAAGGTGCTCCCTATAAAAATCTTCCAATTTGTAAATATAGTGAGCTTGATACAAAGGTACTAAGATTCACAGAATTGTAGGGGTTGGAAGGGACCTCTAGAGATTATCGAGTCCAACCCCCCTGCCAAAGCAGGCTCCCCAGCTCATATTGTACAGATAGGCATCCAGACAGCTCTTGAATATCTGCAAGAGATGGAGACTCCACCACCTCCCTGGGCAGCCTGTCCCAGGGCTCTGTCACCCTCACTGTGTAAACGTTCCTCCGCATGTTGGTGCGGAACTTCCTGTGCTCCAATTTACAGCCATTGCCCCTTGTCCTGTCTCCACAGACAGGACATTTTGATCTGTCTCACACACTTGAGATATTTATAAACATTAGTAAGATCCCCTCTCAGCCTTCTTTTCTCAAGGCTGAACAGCCCCAGTCATTTCAGCCTTTCCTCACAGGGGAGATGCTCCAGTCCTTTAATCATCTTTGTAGCCCTTCTCTGGACTCTCTCCAGGAGATCCCTGTCTTTTTTATCCCAGGGAGCCCAGAAGTGGACACAATACTCCAGGTGGGGCCTGACCAGGGCAGAGTAGACGGGGAGGATCACCTCCTTCGACCTGCTGGCCACATTCCTTTTAATGCACCTCAGGATCCCACTGGCCATCTTGGCCACCAGGGCAAAAGATAGCCTACTCAAGCTTGAGATTCAGACTATGGCAAGTAGAATTGAACACTGAGGCATTTTCAGTCACAACACTATCGTTCGCTTAACTTCCAGCATATATAAGTTACATGTTAAGCAATAAATAAAGTTTCATTTGCAGTTTGTTGCATCTTTTTCTCTCATATATATTCTAAGACTATATCCATGCATATTCTAATTTATACAATACCCACTATAATCCCAGTGCAGAAAATCCAAAACCACCCCATATAACTATGCAAACTCACTTGTTATATAAAATCTTCAAAAGCTCTTCAATACAGATTTGAATTCAAACTCAAAAGTGTAATGAGCTAGAAGACTTAAAGCAAAACTTTTTATAAAAAAACCCTAACACCCTCCACCCCCCAAAAAAGAAAAAAACCCAGAATCCCAGAACATTCTTCGTAAAGCCTGTTCTCATAAAAGTTTTATACTACTGCTCTGAGACAAGAGCATTGCACAGGTGGAAGTACAGGTTTGAGGACCACTGAACATTAAATCTTTCCCAATATATCACAATTACAGGAACATCTGTGCTAAGTAACTTCTTACTGAACTAATGCGAAAACTCAAGAAGTGTTCAAAAGCTCATTCTCATTTCTATAAGTAGCAGCAACTATGCCTATGACTGTTGTGCAAAAACAGAGGCTAAGAGTTAAATATGTTGCAGTAATTAACATATTTCTGCAACAACCCCAAATTCCCAATTATTGGTGTAACGAAGTCTCACGATACTTGCAGCTAGAATTAAAACAATCCATTACGATTTTTAGATCACTTTCATTTATTCCAGAGAGTTTCATTCTCCTCAAAATGGAAATGAGGCATAAAATAGCTCTTACCACAAAGCCACCCTCATTTCAATAGTGTGTGGAGCAGGTAGAATAATGAAAGTGCATAGACACATAGGTTTGCAAAGCAAACAATAGAAAAAGTGTTTAGAGCATAAGAAGAGATCAAGAACAAAATACAAGAAAGAACAAAAAGGGATAAAAATAAACATTGCAAAAATAAAATGGAGAGGGAACAAAGGTGAAGGGATAAATGTCGTGGTTTTGCCCCAGCCGGGGGTCGCACCCCACACAGTCGCTTGTACTTTTAAAAGGAAGGGGGAAGGGAAGTTGGGGGAAGGGGAAAAGGGAAGGGGAAAAGGAGGAAAATAAACCACAACCTAGAAACCAGAACCACGCAGGTTGGGATAAGGATAGTTTACTAAACAATAACAGAAAACTAGATATAACAATAACAGGAGTTTAAAGTACAAAATAGATGAAACTGGTGATACACAATGCAATTTCTCACCAAACCACACAACTCAGGCCGCACAGCTCAGAGCCCGTCCCGGACAACCCGACCGCCCCAGAAAACTGCACGTCCTGGCATTCTCTCCCCCTCTTCCCCCCAGTCCCCCCTTATACTGAACATGACGTAACTGGTATGGAATACCCTCTTTGGCCAATTCGGGTCACCTGTCCTGGCTGCGTCCCCTCCTTTCTCACTAGTAAGGAAGTATGCAGAGCTGAGAAAGGTACTTGATTGCCCGGCAACAAATCGGAAAACATCAGGGTGCTATCAGCACTGTTCTCATGCTAACACCCAAACATGGCATTCCATTCACTGCTAAAAAAAAGTTTAACTCCATCATAGCTGAAACCAGGACATTATCCACCCCTTATTCCATACCATTTACGTCATGACCAGATCCAACAATTTTCTTTGGGTACAACCAGTTTCGTGTTTCACACACCCATATATGTATGTACACATATATGCACACATATGTGCATACAGATCTTATTCCCTCAGTCTGTGAATCATCCCTCTGAAGTTGTTGAGTTCATTTAGTCCATGATTTTCAGGCTCCATTTGTCGTAACAGTTTCTCAGGATAATTGTATGTTCCATTGGCTCGTTGCATGCTGCATCTCAGGCTCTTGACTGATACACCTGGCATGGTCCATGCTCATAGTCTGTGGGTCAGAGTTTATTTTCAAAAGGAGAAAAAAGTTCTTGAGAGGCCAGGCTTTAGTTCCATCATCATGGCACTCATTCTTCATTAACTTGTATGACTCCGGCTATAATGCTATGGTACAACATACAGCAATCATAACAATAATGAAATATACAATAATGGGTTATTTGGCAATTATTACAATTTCTACTTTATTAATTATATTGGCTATTCTCACCCAAAATCAAATCCCCTTGAGGTACACATCGAACTTCTCCATCCCTCTGCATTACCCACCAAGTACAGCCAGGTCCTTGAGCAAAAACAATTCCAGACATGGGTTTACCTTTGCCTGAAGCAGGGATGACCCAAACTCTCTTTCCCAATACACTCTTCATATGCACTACTGGGACTCTGTCTCCATCTACAGTACATGGAAATTTTGACTGGGCAGGGCCAGCCCGATTGGTAGATCCCCTAGAGTTAACTAACCACGTGGCTTTGGCCAAATGTGTATCCCAATGCTTGAATGTCCCACCACACATTGCTTTCAGTGTAGTTTTTAAAAGTCCATTATATCGTTCAATTTTCCCAGAGGCCGGTGCATGATAAGGAATGTGGTACACCCACTCAATGCCATGCTCTTTGGCCCAGGTGTCTATAAGAGTGTTTTGGAAATGAGTCCCATTGTCTGACTCGATTCTTTCTGGAGTACCATGTCGCCAGAGGACTTGACTTTTAAGGCCCAGAATTGTATTTCGAGCAGTGGCATGGGGTACGGGATATGTTTCTAGCCAGCCGGTAGTTGCCTCCACCATTGTAAGCACATAACGTTTGCCATGGCGGGTTTGTGGGAGGGTGATGTAATCAATCTGCCAAGCCTCCCCATATTTATATTTCATCCACCGTCCTCCATACCAAAGGGGCTTTAACCGCTTAGCTTGCTTGATTGCAGCAACTTGTGCAATGGCATCCATGGTCAAGTCCACCCCTCGATCCCGAGCCCATCTATATGTTGCATCTCTCCCTTGATGACCCGAGGTATCATGAGCCCATCGAGCCATGAATAATTCACCCTTACGTTGCCAGTCTAGATCTACCTGAGCCACTTTAATCCTAGCAGCCTTATCTACCTGATGGTTGTTTTCATGTTCCTCCATGGCCCGACTCTTAGGTACATGGGCGTCGACATGACGTACCTTTACAACAAGTTTCTCTAACCGAGCAGAGATATCTTGCCATAAGTCATCAGCCCATATAGGTTTGCCTCTACGCTGCCAGTTGTTCTTTTTCCATTGCTGCAACCACCCCCACAGGGCATTCGCCACCATCCATGAATCAGTATAAAGGTAGAGCCTTGGCCACTTTTCTCTCTCAGCAATGTCCAGGGCTAACTGGATGGCCTTCACCTCAGCGAACTGGCTTGATTCACCTTTTCCTTCAGTGGCTTCTGCTACTCTTCTTATAGGATTCCATACAGCGGCTTTCCATCTCCGATGCTTACCCACAATGCGACAAGACCCATCAGTGAACAGGGCATATCGCTTCTCATTCTCTGGCACTTCGTTGTAGGGTGGGGCTTCTTCAGCGCGTGTTACCTCCTCATCCTCTGGTGACATCCCAAAATCTTTGCCTTCTGGCCAGTCTGTGATCACCTCCACGATTCCTGGGCGATTGGGGTTTCCTATTCGAGCCCGCTGTGTAATTAGTGCAACCCACTTGCTCCACGTAGCATCAGTGGCATGGTGTGTAGAAGAAACCTTCCCTTTGAACATCCAGCCCAGCACCGGCAGTCGGGGTGCCAGGAGGAGCTGGGCTTCAGTTCCAATCACTTCTGAGGCGGCTCGAACCCCTTCATAGGCGGCCAGTATTTCCTTTTCTGTTGGAGTATAATTGGCCTCAGATCCTTTGTAGGCCCGACTCCAAAACCCCAGCGGTCGACCTCGAGTCTCCCCTTGTGCTTTCTGCCAGAGACTCCAGGTCGGGCCGTTCTCCCCAGCTGCAGTGTAGAGCACATTTTTAATATCTGTCCCTGTCCGGACAGGCCCAAGGGCCACTGCATGGACTATCTCGCGTTTGATCTGCTCAAAGGCTTGCTGTTGCTCAGGGCCCCATTGGAAATCATTCTTCTTTCGAGTTACATGGTAGAGTGGGCTCACAATGAGACTGTAGTTTGGGACATGCATTCGCCAAAAACCTATAACACCTAAGAAAGCTTGTGTTTCCTTTTTGTTGCTTGGTGGAGACATAGCTGCTATTTTATTAATAATGTCCATTGGGATCTGACGACGCCCATCCTGCCATTTTATTCCTAAAAACTGGATTTCTTGCGTAGGCCCCTTGACTTTACTTCGTTTTATAGCAAAACCGGCTTCTAAAAGGATTTTAATTACCCTGTTTCCTTTTTCAAAAACTTCCTCTGCTGTGTTGCCCCATACAATGATGTCATCAATATGCTGCAGGTGCTCTGGTGCTTCACCCTTTTCCAGTGTATTCTGGATTAGTCCATGGCAGATGGTGGGGCTATGTTTCCACCCCTGGGGCAGACGATTCCACGTGTATTGGATGCCTCTCCAAGTGAAAGCAAACTGTGGCCTGCACTCTGGCGCCAGTGGGATCGAGAAGAAAGCATTCGCAATGTCGATTGTGGCGTACCACTTGGCTGCCTTCGATTCCAATTCATACTGGAGCTCTAACATGTCTGGCACAGCAGCACTCATACCTGGAGTGACTTCATTTAGGCCACGATAATCTACTGTCAGCCTCCACTCTCCATTGGACTTCCTCACTGGCCATATGGGACTATTAAAGGGTGAGTGGGTTCGGCTGATCACTCCCTGATCCTCCAGTTGACGAATCAGCTTATGGATGGGAATCAGGGAATCTTGGTTAGTACGGTATTGTCGTCTGTTCACCGTCGTCGTAGCAACTGGCACTTCCTGTTCTTCACCCTTCAACAACCCCACAACAGCAGAATCCTCCGAGAGTCCAGGCAAGGCACACAATTGTTCAATTTCTTCTGTTTCCAAAGCAGCTATTCCAAAAGCCCATCGGTACCCTTTTGGGTCTTTAAAATACCCTCTACGTAGATAATCTATACCTAAAATGCACGGAGCTTCTGGACCAGTCACAATGGGGTGTTTTTCCCAGTCCTTCCCAGTTAAGCTTACCTCAGCCTCTAGCACAGTTAGTTGTTGGGATCCCCCTGTCACTCCAGAAATACAAACGGGTTCTACCCCTTCATGATTCGATGGCATTAGAGTACACTGGGCACCAGTATCCACCAGAGCTTTGTACTCTTGTGGGTCTGATGTGCCAGGCCATCGGATCCACACAGTCCAATAAACCCGATTATCCCTCTCCTCCACCTGGCTGGAGGCAGGGCCCCTCTATTGCTGCTGATCATATTTGTTTTCCACTGGTTGTATAAAGGACTTAGAGTTCCCTTCAAAAGGATCAGGCACATCAGACATATAGGTAGGCCTTCCAGTTGGTCTAGGGAACTGCCCAGTAGAAACTGGTGCAGCCTTCTTCCTGGCAGAATCTCGTTGTGCGAATGTTTTACCCCGCAGCTCATTTACTCGTGCTCGAAGGGCTGAGGTGGGCTGCATATCCCATTTCCTCATGTCCTCTCCATGATCAAGCAGGTAAAACCACAATGTACGTCATGGTGTGTATTCTCCCTCTTGGAACGATGGACGCTTTCTCCCAATAGCTGCAACATTGCTCCATACGGGTTGGGAGTTGGACACATTGTTGTCAAGTCGTTGAACCAGTTTCTCTACTGCTGCAATGACGGAGAGGGAAACATTGTCTTGGTATTTCCGGAGTCAGCAGGCCACCTCATTTACGGTTGGCGGATTCGTATCATTCCAGTCAATTGCTGCCAGTGAATTGGTATACCCTGCTGGTGCACTTCGTACAACCTTACGCCACATATCTGGAGTGCATAGGACTTCATCGGGATCAGAGGGAAGCCGTGAATTGTCCAGATCATAATAAATTATCTCCCGTACTGCTAATTCTCTCAGGTGCTGGACAGATGTCTCTATGCTGTTACACTTGGGTGTCTGGCATGTAATATATTCCTTTATGGGATATCTTTCCTGCACACTTGACAGTAGTCGCCTCCAGAGGCTGAGGATTTCCGGCCTCCTCCCAATTGATTTGCCAATTCCTCCTTCTCGAGCTAGGGATCCCAACTGCTTGGCCTCTCTGCCTTTTAATTCCAAACTACTGGCCCCGTGATCCCAGCATCGGAGCAACCAAGTGATAATGTGCTCACTTGGGTGGCGAGTGAAATCTTTTCGAACCTCACGCAGCTCACTCAGAGTCAGGGATCGGGTAACAATCTCTGGTTCTGCCTCCTCCTGATATCCTCGAGATGATCCCGGTTGATCATCATCCTTATCCGTCACTATGCGAACTGATTTCTTTGTGCATTTCCTCTTTTGTACGGGAGCAACAGACACTGGTGTGGATTGGTTTTTCGGATCATCTGCAGTGTCTGCTGTAGAGATTACAGTAGCTGCAGTGTCGGTCACAGGGGTTGCAGTAGCTGCAGTGTCAGCCCCAGTGGTTGCAGCAGCTATAGTATCTGCCAGTCTGTTTCCTTTCCCTTCTCCCTGACAGTGCTGACAGTGCTGACAGTGCTGCCTGCTATCAAGCAGTGTTTGATAAATAGTGGCCAGAGCCCAGCACAGTGCAGTAAGGTGTCCATCTCTGGGAAACCTACAGCAATTTTTCCTTAGGTATGCAGTCACTTGATCGGGGTCTTGTAACTGTTCAGGAGTGAAGTTCCAAACCATCCGGCGTGAGAAAGTACCTAGGTACTCGCCCATACTTTGCCACATGCCCTGCCACTCGTGATTATTCTGTCTCGGAGAAAGCTCTTCAGTGGTATTCATAAACCTATGCTTGATATATAACAAAAACTGAACCATCTGCACCAAACCTACCAATAGCAAAATGCTAGTTTGAATATCCCAGAGATATTGAAGATTTTCAAAAACTGCCCTAAGAGCTGTTGTATTTAGCCCAAGGGAAAAGAAAGCAGTGCCCCCACCATACCGGCTACTGTTATTAACCCCTCCCTGTCCAAAGAATGGACAGGACAGCAAAACCTCATACAAGTACCAGCTTAAGCTCATGATCATCGATATTATTGTATCATAGACCGATATCATAAAATACACTATAATGAAGTATGGGAACAAATACGGGAGCCGCAGACCTGAGAGAGTAAAGAATCCTGCCAGGATTGTATACAGCATGCGGTGGTTTTGCTGCCACAGCCTTGTGAATAAATACCACAGCATCGTGACCAGAGATTGCTTAAACAACAGTGCTTATCTTAATTGCGATAGTTAGGGTCAGATCTACCGTTATCCCAACCGTTCGTGCCCCACGTTGGGCACCAAAATAACTGTCGTGGTTTTGCCCCAGCCGGGGGTCGCACCCCACACAGTCGCTTGTACTTTTAAAAGGAAGGGGGAAGGGAAGTTGGGGGAAGGGGAAAAGGGAAGGGGAAAAGGAGGAAAATAAACCACAACCTAGAAACCAGAACCACGCAGGTTGGGATAAGGATAGTTTACTAAACAATAACAGAAAACTAGATATAACAGTAACAGGAGTTTAAAGCACAAAATAGATGAAACTGGTGATACACAATGCAGTTTCTCACCAAACCACACAACTCAGGCCGCACAGCCTAGAGCCGTCCCGGAACCCGACCGTCCCCAGAAACTGCACGTCCTGGTGTTGTCTCCTCCTCTTCCCCCCAGTCCCCCTTTATACTGAGCATGACGTAACTGGTATGGAATATCCTCTTTGGCCAATTCGGGTCACCTGTCCTGGCTTCGTCCCCTCCTTTCTCACTAGTAAGGAAGTATGCAGATCTGAGAAAGGTACTTGATTGCCCGG
The DNA here is from genome assembly GCA_020800305.1 of Porphyrio hochstetteri. Lineage (NCBI taxonomy): Eukaryota > Metazoa > Chordata > Aves > Gruiformes > Rallidae > Porphyrio > Porphyrio hochstetteri. The sequence goes on from CM036938.1 coordinate 65,118,624, forward strand.
CAACAAATCGGAAACATCAGGGTGCTATCAGCACTATTCTCATGCTAACACCCAAACATGGCATTCCATTCACTGCTAAAAAAAAGTTTAACTCCATCATAGCTGAAACCAGGACAATAAATTAAAGGGAAAATATACCATCTGCTTCTGGCAAAGTGTTCCCCCTTTTTTTCCCCCTCTAGTCCAAAAATTAAAGTAGAATTTGGAACTTGCATTCAGAAGTTTGGTGCTTGAGCAGTTTTTAAGCTTTTTATGATGTTTAAAGTTTAATTTCAGTTTAAGAATCTCAAGGTGTTGTATAAGCTGTCCCATCTCAAGGTGCTGTATAAGCTGTCAGGCAAAGAAGGACCTGGGGCTGTTGGTTGACTGCAGACTGAATATGAGTCAGCAGTGTGCTCAGGCGGCCAAGGAGGCCAATGGCATCTTGGCTTGTATCAAAAACAGTGTGGCCAGTAGGTCTAGGGAAGTAACTATACCCCTGTACTCAGCACTGGTGAGGCCACACCTCTAGTACTGTGTCCAGTTCTGGGCTCCTCACCATAAGAAGGACATGGAGGTCCTGGAGTGAGTCCAGAGAAGGGCAACCAGGCTGGGGAAGGGGCTGGAGGGCAAATCCTATGAGGAGCGGCTGAGGGAGCTGGGGATGTTTAGCTTAGAGAAGAGGAGGCTGAGGGGAGACCTTATCACCACCTACAACTACCTGAAGGGAGGTTGTAGAGAAGTGGGTGATGGTATCTTCAGCCAGGTGACAGGTGATAGGACAAGGGGGAATGGCATGAAGCTGTCCCAGGGCAGGTTTAGATTGGATGTTAGGAAAAAATTTTTTACTTAAAGAGTTGTCAGGGCCTGGAACAGGCTGCCCAGGGAGGGGGTTGAGTCACCTTCCCTGGATGTGTTCAAAAAAAGGGTAGATGAAGTACTTAGGGATATGGTTTAGTTTAGGATGTGAATGGTTGGACTTGATGATCTTAAAGGTCTTTTCCAACCTTGTTATTCTGTGATTCTGTGATCAAGACGGCAAGCACTTAACTAGCAGGGAAGGATTCCTCCATAGGGCTGCACAGTAAGGGAACCATGAAGAAAATCGGGTAATTGTGACTTTGGGTCTGCAGACAAGGAAAATCTGAACAAGAAATGGAGGAACAGGGATCTCACAGATCTTCCGCCTGTACAGAACTGTATTGGCTCACAATATCCCCCCCTTTCTAGTGTTTCTAATATACCCCTTAGTTACGCCAAAGGCACACTTATACCTTAACACCATTCAATTCCTGTCTCTCTGAAAAAAAATTAAATCATTTTAAAAGTAAAGTCAAAAAGAACAAAGGGATCTTCCCCCATTTACCACATGTGCAAACACACTCTTATTATGATTATTAAATTCCTGTTTATGTGACTTTAGGATTCTTTACAGTTACTAAAATGTTTATTCAACCTTTAAACCGTATTTGGAACACAGCCCTCACTCTAGATTTTAGTTAAGGAACTCTGAATTTTAAAGACACAAAATGACCCGAGATCTTACAAGAATGCTAACTGTACCTGTACTTAAGATAGGCTGTCTGAAAGATGGAAGCCTGCTATGCTCACCAGAATATCTGTCTTACTAACATAAGCATCATCGATATAAGTTAAATACTGTCGTACAGGATTATTCTTCATCCTAATGCACAAGTAGGCAAAGGTGCTAAATGAATCTTTAAAAAAAAAAAGTCTATTGATTTGCTTCAGTGATACTCTTATACCACCAACTGGTGGTATATTTATTCTGATGGTAAAAACCATGATGGAAAAATATGTGCTGCCACCGTTCAGGCCTAAGTTACCCCCAGTCTTCTTGTCTGGCATTTTTTCAACCATAAACTGGAACAAACTTATGAATACACTGTCAAAGAGACAGATGACCCAAAATAAGATTTTTTTTTCATATTTACTCTTTCCCTTGGCCTTTAGAGATATGCCATAACCAATCTAGAATTCTACCTGATACTACAAACAGAAGAAATGCACAGGCTCAGACTGAGGAGACTAAAGATTCCTCAGAGCAGAGATCTGACCTCACATAGGTCTCCCCCCGAAGAAAAATTAAGTGAAAATTTACTTCTGCAAAGAGGAACTAAAGAAGCTTATTTTGCAACTCTTCTAATTTTTCCAGATAAAATCATGGTATAACAATGAAAAGGCCACATAAGTTAGTGAACAGAGAATAATATCCGGCAGATGGATGCCCAAAACAGAATATATAAATATTTTGACATTGTTGAAGGCCCCAAAGACTTTTTATGATTAAGTATCACCGAAGTGGCCAAAACTCAAGACAGAAACTTTGCTAGCACATTGGCTGATGGAGCTCTAGAACATCTGATATTTAAATTTAAAATGATTAGCCATTAAGACAGTTGATATTTAGACTTCTATAAAATATTTGTGTCCAATTAATTTTGATATCAAAGTCAATGATCTAGGCAGAGATAAAAAAGATTTTAACAACTTATTTGTAACAGATGGCTAGAATACCTCTTATTCTATGTATAAATAATAAATCCCTCCTCATCCTGAGTCAAGAAGATAAGAATACAGCATTTCTGGTTGTATTTAGGGGAAAAGCACGGGCTGTTTTCTTAATTTGAGCTGATACACATGTCCTAGAGAACTTGCCTATACAGATTCTACCCACTGCTGCTATTCTACTGCACGTCTGTCAAGGGATGAGCAGAAACCACTGCAATACACTTTGCTGCAAAGATAAATGGCATTTTTATCTACAGACTGTACTTCTCTTTTGCCACCAGTAAGTGCTTGGCAGTCACAAAGCAAACCAAATCTGGAAATTCATGTGGCAGAAATTTAACTCTCCCTGTCCTTTCACTAATTCTTCTGCTGCATCAATTCTTTTATCCACATCTCCTTAGAAACACTATCCCTAACACAAGGGAAGTGAGGGAGAAGATGGAGTGAAGGTAGAAAGACAGTAAATTCAATAAGAGAGGAGACAATTATACAGTGATCATGAAAATAGCCTCCAGTTACATACATAATGACGAGAAAGCTTTGTTTAGAATTTTAAGTAAGCATCAACTTTCCACAATCAACCTGAAGACATTTTGTTACAAATCTATGCTCTAAATGATCCTGATCTTATTAAGTCAATACACCTGGCAGGGAAATATAAAGCTGATATTACAGTAAAATAGAACCCAGTCCATTTTATGGACCAAATGCTTCACCAAATAGCTTCCATTAAGTGAATGTGGAATGAAACATTAAGCCCTCCTCATGTATACCTAAAAGAACCTGGCCAAAGAGCACTGCACTCTCATAAAAAAGGGCAACAGTAACTGAATCCAGAATCCTCCAATTCAGACTGAGGATTCTAACAGGTATACTAAGAATGGAAGTAATAATATAACACATAACTTCACTGTACACTAGTTCTTCTAAATTTAATCTTTTGATCTTATCAGCCAAATCAAGCTCAAGTAAACCTACTGATCTATGTGGTTTCACACTTGTATCTGAAGAGAACAGCTTAATGGAAGCTGAAAGTGAGAAAACTCCTTTTGTTCTCCAGGGAAGAAAATTCATTGGCTTCATAATCTTTTAGGGGCAGAAGAAAAAAAAAAATAGTAATTTTAAAAAAAAAATCAGCAAAACTATCACCTGATACAGCCACACAGCACAAATACCTAGAATGACACTTCAGTAAGGTCTGCAATGTTCTAATACATAACATATCCTGATTAATTTTATCCTAAAAGATTAAAAGCTATTCTCATTATTTCTTAAATGTGTTCAACTATTTATGACTCATTACTCATCTTCTTATTGCATAACAACATAATAAGACTTCTAAATCCTTTACTGAGAGGCTGAGAACAGGCAAGGTGTAGTCAGCTTGATTCATTATTAAATGAATGATTTACATACAGAATATTTTTTAAGTACTTCAGCTTGTTTTATTTTTATTACTTTGTCTAGATAATTCACCTAGTTCACAGGAGGCTATCAACCTGAATACACCTCTTCCTCTTCCTGTTCTCAGCCTCTCGGTATGGCTTCAGAAGTTTTATTATGCAATCTTGCAATAAACTCGTGGAACTGTTTCAGAATACTCTTTAGAGAGTTAACAAGTTCCACAAAAGTTAAGGATAACCAGTATTCCCTGCATGCTGTACTTGAAGCTTTGTAATTTGAAACTACAGTTCACTCAATGTGCACTCCATCACAGGGAACAAAAAAATAAGTATGTAGAGGAGTACCAGGCACTGTTGAGCCATCTTTAGTAACCACTAGACCCTGCACTTCATCACACATAACCATGACATTTATGGAATACATTACGAATTCATAACTATAATATACTAAGAAAACACTACAAGAAGATAAGAAATTTTAAAGCATTTAACAACAGACTAGAGATCACAGAGCAACTGAGATCAGAAAGGACTTCAATATTTCATCAAAGCTAGCAATCAAATTAAGTATTTTCAGTGTGTTTCTTCCCACAATTCCTTGAGAGCCAGGCTACCTTCCATGTTTCACAGTTTTACATTTAAAGACTTCATATTTTTGTACAAAAGGTCCCTATTCTTTTAGATCATATTCTTCAGGCTTAACATCTGGTCCTCCCCATTAGTTGTATCAAATTCTGCACGCTTTAAATTGAGCAATAGTTGAATAATTAATTCTAAAAATGTAAGCTTGAGGCATGCTCCTAGTAAATACTCATTTATAAGTAACTTTGTAATGACTGAAGCCCATGATCGATCCAAATTCACTTTTTTTTCCAGTTTTACTGAACACCAACAAAGTTTATTTCTGTAACCTACAAATGTCTGAAACAGAAGCTGAACAGCCCCAAGAGTCACTGGGGGTTTTTTTGCAAGACTGCACTTTGCTCTCTACAATGGTTGTTGAAACTTTTGGTTAAGTCAGCTGTTTGTAGAAGAGAACCTCCCAGATGGCATAAACATTCAGTGGTGGATCTAGATACCAGGACAGCGGAAGCAGTCACTACACCTCTTGTGATCCTCATCTCCTTGCAGAAACGGGGAAGGCTGAACAGCTTGAAAATCAGAACTGCTAGCCTGCAACTCAATGCATTCATGGAAACCAACAGCAACTTTTATTTTACACATCCTCATGTATTAGACCGCAAGCTGTAATGGTTCAGGAGCTTTTGCAAACATTACTCAGCAGTCACAACTAACTCCTGTAACATCATTTAAGCTGGGATGCATTACAGTGTTATCTGCTAGTACACATGTTGCTTCCCAGAAAACTGTTGAAATTATTCTTCTCAGTTAGTCCTCTGCAGGTATTTCCACTCCAGACTCCAAGTGTCTTGCTCTCATTCCAGTTAACACATCAAAACTGAACACACTTCATATAGATAAAAGGCTGTTCCAAAAGGTTCACATGTAATTACTTCAAAATCACCCTCTTTCAAGACAAACAGGATAAACCAAGGACATTCCTCCTCACAGCATTCATGATGAGAATTAAAAATTCTACCCTTCAGAATAGCTAAAAGTAGGAACGTAAAACCAAGTATTCTGGGTTAATGGAAAATTTTATTAGTCTGCAACAATTTTAAGCATATTACTCAAAAAAGGATTTTTCTCCATATTAAAAATTTTTCTTCAAGCTTCTAAATGCACAAGAAATCAGTTCAAAATGGTACACAAAACATTACACCATTACATGTTGGGAATGAGCTAAACTTGAACAAAAGCATATGTTTCTCAAAAAAGTAAAGTAAATTTTAGCAAAAAATGCAAATATGCATTTTAGCAGTCTTGAATTTATTAATCTGATAGGTTTAATTTCCATTTTCCTGCATCAGCTTTATTTATAAAGTGTCGTGCCCTATAAATATGCTGTTATTTTCTATAGTCAAGCACCCTCTTAACAAATCTTCTCATTAATATGTAAATTTAAAGTCAATCGGTCTTTTCCCTGACAGCGCCATGAATTCCTAGTGCACTGTATAATCGGCTTTGACTTGGCATCCACTATTTATCATCAAAGATGTCAGTTAGAAAAATTATGGAAAATGCACTGCAATTGATATGACTGCAATCTACTTTGTCAACACTTAATTGTTCCTCAAATCATACATTTACATATAAACAGCCTAAATACTGATCCATAATGATGCAAATAAACTAAATTAAAAATCTCTTCTACTGCACAAGATGCCCTGTTGTATGATGAGTTCATTTAAGAACCTATTGACAAAGGCATGCATTTCAAATAGCCTCAGAAAAAAATTCTGCTAATTTAATTGCTGAGTAGGTAGACAAACTAAATTTTGCACTGAAGCTCATGAAAGTGGAAACAAAGTGTTATTAATACTATACCACTCACGACCAATTTTAGGTTGACACAGGCAGTATTGTTACGTAGACCTTCTACATTCCTAGAGCAGAAGCCACAGTAACAACTGTCATCCATCTGGCTTCAGTGAAGAAAATCACATTAGAATCTGAAGAAAACTAAATCCTATCAAGACCTTCAGCCTTTCAATCCAAGACAGGAGGTCATCCTCCTCTTCTACCATTCCTTTGTCCAATCACAGACTAAAACTGGCCTGAACAAATTGCAGAACTGTGGCTTTAGGCAAAAAAAATTACTAACTTTGATGCTTTATAAAAGTCAGAGAGAAGAATGCAAGTTACTTTCTTCCACTAAGCAACATGTACTATACACTGCCTCAAGGGCATTAGGAAGAGATACTACTTAAGTATCTCATTATCTAAAAGCACTTTCCTTATTTTAAGCAATTTTTCTGGAAAGACATGTCCTTACAAACAATTTAATTTTCCCCTGAAATGAAAAAGGGAATTCCACTACCCAACTGGTACTGCAAGAACTTGATTCTACTTCAGACATTTCTGCTATGTTTTTAGTTTTCTAATCATTGTAGTCTCTGCTAATTTAAGAAGTGAATATAACTGTAAATAAATTAGGCTGAAATTAGCTGTTTCTCCAAATACATCTGCTTCTAATTATTTTCAAATAATAAATTATATATGTATTTAACATAGAATGTCACTGCATTTTAGCCTGATTCCCAGGCAAAAAGTATTAAAAGACAAGAGTTTGAAAGATGTCAGTGATGGCTGGTGTCATTCTGTATTTCAAAGCTGAAAAAAACCCCTTTAAATGAATTGTTAATACACAGCATTGAAACAACAATGCCTGAACAGAAGTGTTACAACACATTAGCTGAACTATGGCAGAAGTACTTCAGTCTAAAGGAATACAGTGAAATAAATGGAAAAAAAAAAAAAAAGAAAAACCAAACTATGAAACTTATCTCTCAGGTTCTGAGATCACCTCATACTCATTACAAGTAAGTACGCCAGGCATCCTTTTGTGCTGCTGTACAAAGTTCACCTCCAACTACAGCTGTTAAACAGTATATATAACAATGAACAAATACATTTTTAAACATGATTCAGTTTCAAATTGAATGGTAAAACTTAGCTATAGTAGCACCCCCAAGCCTGTAATAAACACAAACAACCATAGTTATGGAACAATTTTATACAGTTCTTTGAGAAGTACTTTGCCTTTTAATCAAAACTGTTATTCAGAGTTAAAGCCCTACTGAAACCATTCTGAACAGTATCGATTTCCTCAGTTGTCTACATTTTTGTTGTCAGAAGTGATAGGATTTGCATTTTGAATTTCCCTTATTGTAAGTTTTATAAATGAATATTCTCATGTTTACATAATATAAATGAAAATCCTTTTTTTTTTTTACATTGCACATTTCAAAAACACATATTCAAGTCTCCACTCATTTCCTCAGCACATGAACAAAGCCTAGACAAGTAACGTAATGTTTACCATGCTGTGATACTGGGTATTCATACCTATAAAGCAAACCGAGTCTAATCCAGTTTCAGGACAGAATGGCAAACCTTTCTAGCTCTGACTCACATAAAAGCTCCTATGGCAATCAGCCTTGTTGCCCAAAGAACCACAGAAACAGGATGCTCTCTGCTGCCCATGGGATGTGCCCAGGATAAATCAGAACAGATTCTATAGTCTGGAAGGAGAATTCTCATGCCCTGAAGTAGGGTGGATACTTTGTATTAGTGAAACCTTAGAGAGCTAAGACTTATGCATTTGATTTCTATTTACACCTGCATAAAAGTGCATCTTAAAAGACTAAGCATATCCAACAGCGGAAATAATTTAGACTGCAAGCACACAATAGTGATTTAAAGAGTCGCAAACTTACCTTCCATGGACTTACAAACTGTGTACGTGCATATCGGGTTAACATGTGGATTATAAGAACTTGACCCCACTCTTCCACATCAACCAACAAGTTACAGAGCTTTCGGTAGTTCTTATGAATCAGATCTATTCTTTCTGGACACACTTCCTCAAATGCCATCACAACGCTCCCAGCTACCAGCTAGAAGGCAAAATACAAAAAAGGAGGTGAGTGATCCTTCTGCAGTTCATCCACAAGTGAGAATCAGAATTAATACTAGCAATTCTCAGCAGTTTCAATTGTTTCTGTTCAGTGAAAGGAAACAACAAAACAACAAAAAAGCCATAAGCCCACAGAAATGGTATCTTATTTAAAAGAGAATGAGGGTAAGTTTATTAGAATGGAGAAAACATTTGCTGTTTCTATTACACACATAAATCTTAGCTCCCAGTCCTGAAGACACAGTGCAACGTAAGCATAATTTTTTTTCTTACAGTTATAGTTTCCAAATAAATTATCAGAGAACTTGCAATTAACTCAGAAAGAACAGAAAACAAGATGTATAACAGAGCGATAGGCACAACTAGGGCTGTTGGAGTTCTGTTATCAACATTGGTGTGATCAAACTAAAGAGGAGCTGAGGTAAGATTTCCAGCACTACTGGGATCCAAACTTCTCTCTTGATAGGGCCAAATTAGCTGTCATGAAATTTTATATTTAGAATTTCATTAATACCCCCTGCATAAAAAAATAATGAAAATCAGCAACAGGATACAGAAATATATTACTACTTTTCCTCAAAGAACACTAGCAGAATTTCTGCATGCTGCTTAGCACTTCGCAACCAGTTCCAAAAATGCAGAAATGGATCATTTATTCCCTGCTATGTCTGCACACGCCTTTTTTTGTCTCCATAAGAAATAAATCTTTATACATCCTTATGGCCTCATATTGCCATAATTATAAGAACAGCTTTGATCTCATGAGAAAATTAAATAGATTCTCAACATTTTGACACCTCAAGGCTTATCAAAACCTCCTGATAGCATATTTTCTTTTAAAAATAAAGGAAACATATTTGGGGCATCCTGTTAAAATTCCAGCAGCAGGTTACTCTGTGGGAAAGCCTCAAAAGCTGACCATGCACTATAAGGACATCTCATTACGTGCCTGGAATTACTGTTCTCTCTCGTCTAATTGCTTTAATTAAGATTTGTTTTGTGTCAGAGTACATGTTAAGTCAAATAACTAAAATGATGAGACTTTATATGAACCAGCTGATATGTATGCAGTTAGCATGCATGCAGTATAGCCTTCTGGCATCAAATTAATGTCATATTCTATCTGAGCACTGGGGATCTGCATTTCAACCTCTAAAATTTCCCCAATGACTTAAAGTAAGCAATTAAATAGAAGTACAGTTTATTGAAATGGTACTTTTTGAGAAATATTAAATACAATGATATTCATATGTTACATTTTTCTCCCTGTATTTGGCTGACATTTGGTTTATTAGTATGCGCCCAACATTACAATTGAAAGAAAACAGCTCAGAATATAGTCTTGCTATTATGCTAAACAAGTTTCAGGCTCTGTGGGGATTTTATGAATTACCAATAAGAATAAACGTGAAGTTGCATTTATTGTCTCCAGCCCCATCCACATACTGGTACCTGCTGGTCCCAGCAAGTATACAACTCATTCGAGGGAGCAGAATTTGATTATTTGATAGAGCTAAATAAAGCACACTTTAAAGCTAAAATAATTTGCTGGTTTTTGCTGTATCACAAAAACAATAGCTCTTTTTCTTTTACATTGCTGTACTAAACTATTTTCTTAATAACATAGTGTATGCTACTCCATAATTAAAATCTGCTGCAAGTTGCTGCTTAGGTGTGGGTTCAAAGCTCAGCAGAAGACAATGGTTAACTCGAGGCAAATCACTGTCAGTTGTGAGCAGGTGTTCAATTAGACCGGATAAGGTGAGGATGGAAGAGAGAACGGGTAGGAAGAGTTATATGTTAGATCTCACTTGCAGGAAAGCAATTTTATCAGGATGCAAAACATTAGTTCAAAGTGCTTAAGGCCAGCTTGCGTGATGGACCTTAACTTTTAGAATAAAGATATGACACTTTTAGAGCATGAAGACTTTTTTAGAGGTCACTGTCCCACAGACTTTATTGTGGATATCCTACTTCTCTGTGCTACAATACAGTATTGGGTCTCTTGACAGGTTTGACATACAAGAGGAGAAAGGGAGGGAGGGAAGGAGGAGGAGGGAGAGGAGACTGACACAGATCGATTTATGACTATAAGAATAGTCACAGCCTAATATTTAAAAATATCCTTTTACATTCACAGGTGAAGGACAACACAGATGTCTAACTGTAGTTCTGGGGTGGATACCCTTGCCTTTTACTAATACTAGTGCTACACATACATTTTGCTGTATTTCTCTTTCATTTGGATATGATATAGTTTGAAAGCTGACATAAAATAATACACATTGTGCTAGTTTAGATCTTTTAAAACTGAGCATATACCCTACAAACAGTGTTGGCTTTACAAGCTCAGGTACTGTGAATAATACATAACAATTTGATACAAAGAAATAACCACACCAAAATACAGGAATTCTGAATAATTATTTATGTCAATTCATATCAGTCATCTACTGAAGTTCAAAATGAGAACCGTGTCACTTATGAACACTTAAAAGACACTAATAAAAATCTGAACATACACTAGGAAATACAAGAGGTGCACTGGATGAACAACTGTTTTACTCCTGTGGTGAGTCCCTAGATTTACAAGGTAATACAGGAATTGCCATATATCATGACATTATTTAAGATCATGCCTCTCTCCCCATTATCACATTTTCCAAAACTAAGTTTTGCATTTGAAAGGGGGTGGGGGGGGGGGGGGAAGGTGAGAATCTAAGACAGACTGAAAATGCACTGGTAACAAGAGGATTTATCTGAGAAAATTTCCTAATGGTTTCTTAATAAGAGATTATTTTCTAGTTGACACTGTTTCCCCTATAGTATGATCCTACTATATATCTAAACATCAATCGAACAGCTAATAATCTTTGTTTATTAAATGCTCAACATTCCATAAAAATATTTAGAATTAAAACAAAATGATCCAATCATAACATAAAACCAAAAAATATCTGTTTCCAAAAAACAGTCAGTTAATTTCCATCTCATTGTGTCAATAGTAGCTTTTTGTACAAGGAGAAAATATAAATCACTCCAACAAAACTAGCAATGAGCTCATCAAATTCAAATGCTGCTTTCCATTTATGTATTTTTTATATTAAAGCAATAAACATGGTTCATTTGTCTTCCACTGGTTGCCACGTTTTTCTGTGCTGTTGCTATGAACTTCAGCCATTAGCTGTGCTCCAAGGTAAACTACATGAACCATCAACAAAAGTGACACCCAATCTATGGAGTTCATATTTTCTCCAGGATTATCTATGCTAGTTGACAAGCTGGTAATGAAAAAAATCACACTAAGCAAATGGTTCCTCTAATAACAATAAATTTTCTATAAAATTATGAAGGGTACAAAACGTTTCCTTGCATCTATTTTGTCATGAATTCTAATTAACGCTGCAAAAACCTGAGAGTGCTGGGTCATCACAAGAAGTGCATTGAGGTTTGATTGATAATACAGTGCAACTTGGCCTGTGCTGCCAAGATTCCTCTCTCCTGAATTAATGGCTACCCCACCTGCCCTAATCATACAGCCCAAATGATATTCCCCTTCTTATTTCAATTTTCTGGAGGCAAGGAAACTGGACAACATCAGTCATTTATCTTCTAATAGCTGGATAATAGATCTATCACAATAAAACATCTGCACAAACTCAGTAATTTTTTTTTCCACAGAAGTGAAGCTTTTACCAACATTAAATCAATAAGTTAAGAAAACATTGCCTTATCCACACTTTAGGTTTCTCAACTAAAACATTAACTCATTAACAGAAACCTACTGTTGAAAAGCTGAGAGCCCAGCTTGCTTTCCCCATTATAGCCTAATATACTGCTTTAGTTTAGAAGATGATGTTCATTGCAAAGCCATTACGAATTCCTAGAATCACTTTTTCATCTAAAGTGTCTCACTTCATAAGAATCTGCACTTCAACCTAGTAGCTATGCAATCTACAAAAGAAAATACCTCAGTACTCATGTGTTCGTATGAAGCCATTCTACCCCTAAAATAGAATTCATACTATCATTTGTTCTATTCAGAAGTATATTATCATACCAGAACAGATAATATTTTTTTAAATATTAGAAGTAATCTAACATCACTAAAATACTTTCATTAAAGAAATAAAATATTTAAGTAGAGGCTAAAGAAAAATTCAGCCTTTAGAAAAGACTGTAAATCTTAACTAGCAATAAAGAGATTTCGTGCAATGAATTTGCTGCCAGTCTTCACCCAAAATCTGCTTCTATCCCTTCCCATGCTTTATTACTTCACCACGGAGGCTTCTGGAGACACATCAGGAGTACACACTTGGGAATCAGTGAGCATCTGCAAATCTGGCCAACATGTTTTGAAATTTCTCTCTAACACTCTTGTCTTAGAAGAATTCAAATGCAGTGCTGCACTCTCTATACTGCCTGGTCCCAGAACAGAAGTTACAATAGCCACAGCTATGATATAGTGCAAACATGCTAACCCAGTTTCTGGATGGGGTTAAAAAAAAAACAACTTTAGCGCGCAGAACATGCATTTATATTTTCACATAAACATAAAACTTCACTGTATTAGGAATATCTGCCCAACTAATTTAAAGTCAGATCGAAGTTAAGACAGAAAACTGCAATAAATTTGGACCTTTTTTGATACGTCCAGTTATGCTGTAGTTGCATGGATACCACAGATCTACATTCTGCCTTTTCTTTTTAGATACAGCTTTAGATATACTTTGGGATGCTTTAGTTTGGACTGAGGAATGTAAGTCGTAAGTTCTTTTTGCTTTACAGATTTGGACAACAAACATGATTCCTTTTCAATATCAACAAGGATTTCTGAGTTGTAAACTACACAGGTTACAAACACAATGCTGTTGTACAACCCTTAAGTATGCCAAAAGCAACTTAAACAACAAATTCTGCCTTAAACCCTATGCCTCAAACCTAGATCATCGGGCCTGTTAAGTGAACAGAAAAAGTAGAACTAGAGTGAAGTGATACAGAACCAACTAAACAGGGAATGAGTTTCCTCTAAAATACTCAATTATACCATCCAAGATGAATACATGACTAGCTATATTAATTTGAGAAAAAAAAAATCAGCATAGAATATATACATGCTTTTATCTTCCCTTCCACAAAAATCACATCAGCTGATGAACTATCTAGAATTGCTAGAAAAATAAAAGTAGCAGACATTCATGCTCTTGCACCTGCATAGCAATATCCAAGGTACTTTTTTCTGTAAAGCAGGGGCAAAAACATAACTCAGAGTTTCTTAAATCTTTATAAATAAATATACTTGTAAGCACCTGTTTAAAAACAAAACATGCTGGCACAAAATCACAGCTTTGTTGATACACTCTAATTCCCAGTTAGCTACCCTTGAGGGTATGCACTTGATAATTTTGCATCTCAGATTAAACAAGAGCTTGGCTTTTAATTGAATCTTCATGTTAAGTCACTTAAGGAATAGAGTGATCTTTCATTTATCTCACCAGAAATTTTAATGAAGTGCTGGGTTAAGGTTAGATCTCATCTTAAGTTTTGCTTACCTCAGCTTATATTAAGATTTCCTACTGATTGAGACCTAAAAAAAATGAACACATTTTGTACAGTGTGATAAAATGGCTTAATTTTACTGTAGTAAAATTCCCATCTAGACAGTTTCTTGCTATTTCAAATGCAAAATGACTCTGACTAATTTAAATACATTGTGCCTTTTCTGTGCAACATAAACTGCTTTAATAATCCACAATAGCATGTTCTTTCTGAAAAAAAAATAAAATTCTGTTTTACATAAAGGCATATTTATGTAAAGAAGGTCATGAGGAGTAGTCAGCATGGATTCACCAAGGGGAGATCGTGCTCGACCAATCTCATAGCCTTCTATGATCTCATCACCGGCTGGGTGGATGGAGGGAGAGCAGTGGATGTCATCTACCTTGACTTCAGCAAGGCTTTCCATACTGTCTCCCATGACATCCTGATAGAAAAGCTGAGAGATCATGGGATAGATGAGTGGACAGTGAGGTGGGTTGAGAACTGGCTGTCGGACTGGGCTCAGAGGGTCGTGATCAGTGGAACAAAATTTGAATGGAGGCCTGTGACTAGCGGTGTTCCCCAGGGCTCGGTGTTGGGTCCAGTCCTGTTTAATATCTTCATCAACGACCTTGATGAGGGAATAGCATCCACCCTCAGCAAGTACCTGATGATACAAAGCTGGGAGGGGTGGCTGACACGCAGGAACACTGTGCTGCCATCCAGCGAGACCTGGATAGGCTGGAAAGCTGGGCAGGGAGAAACCAGATGAGGTTTAATAAAAGCAAGTGTAAAGTCTTGCACCTGGGGAGGAATAACCATTGGAATCAGTACAGGCTGGGGGATGACCTGCTGGAGAAGAGCTCTGTGGAGAAGGACCTGGGGGTCCTGGTTGATGACAGGTTGGCTATGAGCCAGCAGTGTGCCCTGGTGGCTAAGAGGGCCAATGGGATCCTGGGATGCATCAGGAAGAGTGTGGCCAGCAGGTCGAAGGAGGTGATCCTTCCCGTCTACTCTGCCCTGGTCAGGCCCCACCTGGAGTATTGTGTCCAGTTCTGGGCTCCCTGGTATAAAAAAGACAGGGATCTCCTGGAGAGAGTCCAGAGGAGGGCTATGAAGATGATGAAGGGCCTGGAGCATCTCCTGTATGAGGAAAGGCTGAGTGAGCTGGGGCTGTTCAGCCTGGAGAAAAGAAGACTGAGGGGGGACTTTATTAATGTTTATAATTATCTGAAGCAGGGGATGCAGGGGGAATCAGCCAGCCCCTTTTCAGTGGTCTGTGGAGACAGGACAAGGGGCAATGGCTGTAAATTGGAGCACAGGAAGTTCCGCACCAACATGCGGAAGAACTTTTACACAGTGAGGGTGACAGAGCCCTGGGACAGGCTGCCCAGGGAGGTGGTGGAGTCTCCTTCTCTGGAGATATTCAAGAGCCGTCTGGACGCCTATCTGTGCAATATGAGCTGGGGAGCTGCTTTGGCAGGGGGGTTGGACCCAGTGATCTCTCAAGGTCCCTTCCAACCCCTACAATTCTGTGATTCTGTGATCTCTGCTTAGTAGCTATTCCAGCTCACTTTAATGTAGAAATTATGTCAGGAAGTATCAAAAACCCTGCTTGAAGTGAAAAGGTATTAGGAAACAAACAAGCTGTGAGTAAAAATTTACTTTTTATTAAAATGGAAGTCTCAGACATCGCTTGTACACCAATCAACTGTTATATACATCATTAATGTTAATAATTACACTCTCACTCCAACAAATAGAGTAAGAATTTAAAAAACCAACCACCTCCACCAACAAAATAATAAAAAAAGAAAATCACAAGGTGAATTTTCACACATCCAATTGTTATATACAATGCATTATGACTTGTCTGTATTATCAGCCCTTAAGTACACAGATGTGTCAAAAGTAACCTGACATTTTCATCAAGGGAAAAAAAAAGTGGAGAACCACTTATGTTCAACAGTTCCTGAAGTCACTAAGATTCTCCTACTGTAGTAAATGAAACACTTCAATGAAACCACCATTTGTTTCTCAAAAAACTCAATCTGCTGACATGAGATTAAAACTATCAGGAGAGGACAACTAATGCTAACATAATACAACAGCTTATGTGCATTTAAATTGAAGGGATGCAAAGACTGATGTCAAATAATACTTGGGGTTCAAGATCCTACAACTTTCAGGCCATTTGATTGGAGCTGCAAAACCTGAGAAATACGATTAATTGAACAGATGCACTTCATAAGGATATGACAAAATGCTTTTCTACAGCACATACCAACTTCCAGAATTCCTGTGGCAACAAACCCAACTTAACTTTCTTCACAAAGACCATACAGTATCTCCTAAAGGCTTTTGTCTTTGTGGACATAGAAGGATCTTTTTCTTTTACATGAAGTGTGTGAAATTCAGCTTTCCTTAGAGTGTACAAAAAGGTAATTCAATTAATACATATTTTCCAAGAGGAGCTTAAATAAGACTTAAAAAGTAGCCAATCTAAGGCTATAGAGGCTACATATGTACAGACCTGTACATAAGGACAACCACCCAAGACAGCTACCATCTCCTCCAATTTTAAAATCTAAAAGTAGCTACAAGAGGCTGTTTCCTCCACTTGAGAAAATTGCCATGTTCTCCAATTAGAGGCAGAGAATAAGTTTATTTAGACTGGAGTTACTGCTAATAAAACAATTACCCACTATGCACCCCCAGTGTAAAGGTAGAGGATTTCTGGAAACAATTAGTGAAACATGAAAAAACTACTTAAGGGGAAGCTTTTCTGTGCTATCAAGTATTAAAGAGAGACCAATCTACCTCAGATCATGACAAGCTGTAGAGTCTGGGATGAAAGGCTACGTATTAATACATGGTTTTGAATCACATAGTCCAATAGAAAGATTTGTGTTCCTTCGTATTACTTCCTGGAAAAGTAAAACTTTTGAAGCTGAAATATCTCTCCCTAGTCTGGTATCAGGTCTTGCTAGCAAACAGATCAAGAGAAATCAGAGGGAGGAAAAAATTGCAGCAGTTAACCACATTGTATCTCTAAACAAGTCCAGAAGACCCAATTGTAGACCGTCATTCTTTCTTCTTGAGTGTGCTGACTAAATAGCCTTTGATTACTGCCTCAGCTGGTTTCTTCACAAATGCAGTGTCCATTATTCAGTGTCACTGAATCACCAGAATTGTGACACACATTCAGCAATGAATTTTAATCCCCCATAAGTAATTTCAAGTGTACTACCTAAAAAAGTAGATCAAAACCTACTCTATACTTTTTTCCTCTAAAATGTTGTTAAAACAAATGTGAAAATTATTAGCTGTTGGATACGGACTAGGAAACAGTGAAAACTCAAGGATTTTATTTTCTGCCATCAACAATGAAAAGAAACAAAGATGGCTCCTCAGCCCTTTATACCTCCACAGGTATAAAGAATCTAATCTCACATTCACAGATTGCATGCACACCAAGAGCATCAACCACAAAAGAAAATACACAAAGAATCACTGGGGGGGCAACTCCACAGACATACAAAGGCCTCTGACAAATGAGTACAGGTCAAGCACAGACGCAGTCAGGAGAACTAGCTAACTGATTTACTGTCTGCTGAGTCATTAAGCTCTGACACTCTCCTTCAGTAACCCTTCAGTGGAAGTTGCAAGATCTCTTTTAGAGAACAGTACCATTAATGTCCTGAACACCTAGACTGTGCTAGAACAACAGATGATATATTCCTCCTGTGTGTAAAAAAAAAAACCCACTTGGCAAATAAGATATGAAGCAACACACTATCTAGTACCTAGTAATACTTTTATTTACTCAAAAAGGATGACATTTACTAAATTAGTGACCTGAACAAGAAGAACAAAAAGGATGCTTTAATTTACAACACTTCTACCTGAAGTCTATCTTTGACTCCTTACTTTACTACCTGCCTGACTTAGATTTGGGAAACTTATTTGTAGGGTACAGGAATTAAAGCACGTGACCACTGTGGAACGTCCAGGAGTTCCTACAGAAAACCTGTTCCTTTACAGGGCAAGCAAAATAACTGGAGTGTAAAGTTTACAGACATTACCCCAGGACATCAGTCTTACTAGACAGGAAGCAGGGATACTTGCAAGAACAAACAAGTGCACAGCAAGCATCATAGTTTAAGAGTTGTATGTACTAAAGACAGACTGACATCAACAGTCATACTGTGGAACATACAGAAATAATTTATTCTTACAGTATCACAAAGAAATTTAAATGCCCCAGCTAATTTCCCAATAAGTGTTTATACATAAACACTTGTACACTGATTCATATAACTTTCACTTTCAAAATTAAGTTTAATGAAGCACACATATAAAACATACTACCAACAACAGATTAAGAATACCCATGAGGCAAGTAAAGATACAGTCATATTAAAGATGGCCGCTATTACACTCATAGCATAATGCATAATACACAGTGATGCTTCTATCTAAAAACATATAAAACCATGTCATCAGAAGTTAGGAAACTGTATTACATACTGCTGACTGACAACCTCAAGAGCAAACTCTTTAAAAAAAAAAAATATATATAATAGCACAGGCTCTTACCGTACTTCTATCCTTCAAAAGTTTTTCTATCACTTCAATTAACATTTCCTTTTGCTCTGGATCAAGACTAGAAGGAAAAACAAAAGTCCTTTTCAACACATACATGATTAAAAAAGAATAGGTTTTTTGACCTTATACACAAACTGGGAACCAGGAGCACTGAAGAAACCACTTTCAGAAAAATCTAGTATTCCAGAAGACTGATTGACTGTAAAAGAACTTGACTGAAAACAGTTAATCATGGAATACAGAATTGAATTGAATAAGTATAAAAAATAATTATAAAGATTATGTTACAGCACTTACATGTGTTCTGTAAGAATCTGTCCTGGTTTCAGCTAGGACAGAGTTAATCAGCACTGCTCTCATCCTAACTCCCAAACACAGCATCCCACCAGCTGACAGAAAGAAAATTAACTGTATCCCAGCTGAAACCAGGACAGAATCTTTAATTCTTAAACTGATAAAAATTTTAGGATTTAAGAAAACATAGAACAACCCATGAGGGGGAACTTGAGTGAACTTCAAATGTTAAGTCACAGGAATCTCACTGCTTTTGCAGAAGGGAATTTCAGCATGAAGGAATTCAGTAGTAAATGAACATCACAATAAAGCAGAATGGTACCTTTATTCTCTAATTATCAATATAACGCTTCACATAAGTTACTTTGTTACCTTCAATAATTTCAGGCAGAATTGGAACTCAAAAATTTGTTTGTATTCAAATGTATTTATACATTCAAGTGTACACAAAAATAGACTGTATTCAAGTATATCTATAAAAAGTTGGTGTGCAAGCTGATGAAAAACAGACTGCTTTAAGTCCTATATAAATAGTAAAAAAAAGCAAAACCAAAGTTGTCAAGAACAATCTTTTTACTGTCCTTTCCATACTGAAATAGCAGAGAAAAATTTGCCAGAAACATTCATGATGGGCAAACTTGCTTCTTAGGTAGGTAAAGATCAACTTTTTTACTTCAGCTGATTCTTCATAATGACTCCACAGAACATGGAAGAATTCAAAACAAAGGAAGAAAATTCAAAGACAAGGTAGGTACAAAGAGCCATACCGATGTGTAGTTCTATGCTTATGAAAAGTAATTTCAACACAGATACAATTACAGATAAGAAGGAAGTATTTGGTCCTTATTGTACACTTCACTTTTAATGCTGAGTGATGCACAGTACATCCTTTCCAATTACAGATGCACAGAGTACCTAGGTCTACAGTACTTCACTAAGCCTCTGATATCTAGAAATACTAGAACATGCCAACTGGATACCCAAGATTTGTTAGAAGTCACCATCAGCATAAGCAAAGCAACAGCACACTGTTGCATATGTACTGTTCCTTAAACACTTTTATAAGTACCTTTTGTTCTAATTCCTGTTTTTGTCAAAAATGGTTTATTGATCATCTGCCAAGAAACAAAAACTTCAGAGGAATCACATAATATCCTGAGTTGGAAGGGACCCATAAGGATCATCAAGTCCAACTCCTGGCTCCACACAGGGCCGGTCAAGTCAGAGCATGGGATTGAGGGCATCATCCAGACAGTTCCTGAACTCAGGCAAGCTGGGTGCTGTGACCCCTTCCCTGGGGAGCCTGTTCCAGTGCCTGACCACCCTCTCAGGAAAGAACATCTTCCTAATATCCAACCTAAACCTCCTCTGTTGCAGTTTCACACCATTCCCTTGGGTTCTATCACTAGTCACCAGTAAGGAGATCAGCATCTACCCCTTCGCTCCCCCTCTTCAGGAAGCCACAGACCACAATGAGGTCTCCCCTCAGTCTCCTCTTCTCCAGGCTGAACAAGCCAAGGGACTTCAGCCTCCCCTCGTAAGACTTCCTGTCCAGATACTTCACCATCCTCGTTGCCCTCCTCTGGACACTCTCCAATATTTCTGTGTCTCTCTTCTACTGTGGCACCCAAAACTGCACACAGTGCTCGAGGTGAGGCTGCACCAGCACAGTGTAGAACGGGACAATCACCTCTCTGGACCAGCTGCCAATGCCAAGCTTGATGTACCCCAGGACATGGTAGCAAAAAAAAAAAAGAAAAAAAAGCCAGAAGTCTTTCTAATTGGCCCTATCTAAATTTTCAGAATTGGTATAAAATTTAAAGAGAGAGAAAGTGAATAGTTATTAAAATTTAATGAGAGAAAGTAAATAGTTATTGCTAAGAAACTAAATTCTGTTATGCAAACAAGAAAATCTTCTGGAGGAGCTCTGTTAACTTAATTCACATTTCCCCCCATCCTCCTTCCTGATGCTTAAGATAAGAAAGGCAGCATGGCTCAAGAGCTCAGAGTGATCTGTTCCCATTATGGTATCTACTAGTAATAGCATGGGATCTATGAACAGTAGTGATGTTGATTAGTGTCCTGGTTTCAGCTATGATGGAGTTAATTTTTTTTAGCAGTGGATGGAATGCCATGTTTGGGTGTTAGCATGAGAACAGTGCTGATAGCACCCTGATGTTTCTAGTTGTTGCCAAGCAATCAAGGACCTTTCTCAGGTCTTCATACTTCCCTATTAATGAGAAAGGAGGGGACGCAGCCAGGACAGGTGACCCGAATTGGCCAAAGAGGATATTCCATGCCAGTTACGTCATGCTCAGTATAAAGGGGGACTGGGGGGAAGAGGAGGAGACAACGCCAGGACGTGCAGTTTCTGGGGACGGTCGGGTTCCGGGACGGCTCTAGGCTGTGCGGCCTGAGTTGTGTGGTTTGGTGAGAAACTGCATTGTGTATCACCAGTTTCATCTATTTTGTGCTTTAAACTCCTGTTATTGTTATATCTAGTTTTCTGTTATTGTTTAGTAAACTATCCTTATCCCAACCTGCGGGGTTCTGGTTTCTAGGTTGTGGTTTCTTTTCCTCTCTTCCTTCCCTTTTCCCCCCTCCCCCAACTTTCCTTCCCCCTTCCTTTTAAAAGTACAAGCGACTGTGTGGGGTGCGGCCCTCAGCTGGGGCAAAACCACGACAATTAGTGATCTTTTATTTTAAAAAGAAAGATTTTGGGAGATCATTTTCCAAATCTCACTGCAAGTAGGTGCAAATACATAGCATTCTATTGACAGAAGATATTAATAGCTTTGAAATATACCCTAAGTGAAATAAGCAACAGGTCTGCTGTTTTCAATGATAAAATTACTTCTATGTACTTGGCAATGTTGATTGCATTGGGCACAAATGTTGCTGTTCACACTATGCCTGAAATCTTTTCTGTTTGATATATAAGCTTCCTGCTGTTCAGATTGATTGAACCACTAATGAACAAGCTCTTCTAGGTCAGACATTCATCCAAACACCATGACACTGAATGCAAGGAAGATTGGAGTATCGAACCTGTATCCAGAAGTCTGACCAGAGCTTTAACTGAACTACAGAACTATCAAACAGGTAGAGAAGTCATGGAAACCAAAAAGTAAATGGATCATACAGGCACTACTGCAATACATTTTTACTTCTTGTACTCCATCCTTTGCAAGCATTGGAGTAATAAGATGTAGGAGAGTATATAAACTGTTGACTATCTTCATCCCCTTCCAGAATTCTGATTTGGAAAAATCCAGAGTGAGTCTTCTGAAATTGCTTCCTCATTGCAAATAGGTCGAAAGACGGTCTTACCACCACTATATGATCTGTATCAATGAACTGTGAAGTTACCAGTCATGATTCTTGTTGAAACATCTGCTGACACTACCTGTTAAAGACTCTCATTTGCAGGTAAGCCTGAGTCTGGACAGATTAACTTGATGGCCTCTTCATCAGTTCCCAATATTGCTGCTTCAAATGAACCAGAATGAACTCTCTCCCTTGGTCCTGTGGTAAATCAGTGCTATCCAGCATCTAGGTTTAATATTGCATATATATAGGTCCACTAATTGGCCTGCATCCTGATCAGAGGGTGCAGCAGGCTATGGCTCTTGGTGCTGGCTTTGTCTCCATGAATGTCTTACATCAATGCTGATCTGCAACGCTGGCTGCATGCATGTGTGTAGTATACATCTGTGCCTGTGTCCATTAAGAATACATGATCAGCCTTGCTACTGGTTGGTCTGAGGGAGCATGGAACTGCAGCAGGGTCAGGCTACCTGATTTGGACCCCTCTAACTGCTCTCACCTTCCTCTTTTTGGCACAGGCAAAGTAAAAAGGAAATAAGTAGTAAAATAAATGCCTGCATTTGTTTTGCCCCCACATGCATAAACCAGTATCCAACAAGAATTTCTGAAGAGAGAAGAGGAAGATTTGGATTTGCTTAAATATAATTTCTGCACTTTCGTATTCACTTAGGACCTGTACTGCAAACTAGAGTGAACACTTTCAGGATGAAAGATACAAGAACTGAAGAGAAATCTTCTATTCTGGGAATACTTATAAAAATAGTTACTACAAAGATTACAATAACTGGTAGAGTAAAGCCAGTATCAGCTTCTTTGTGCATCTGTTGATAATTATCCTGTTACTCTAGAAAGCAAGAGACTTGCCTGAATTCCAACCATATCAGTTGAGTAATAGAACTCCTACATACACTTCAGACTTTTTAAGAAACTGATAGGATGTACCTGAGACACATCAACCCCCCCCAGCAGTCTTAATAAACATAGCCCACAACTATCTTGAAATCACTGTTCAGTATGTGAGAATCACTTACCTGTACAGTTTTTGGATTGCATGGGCTGCGTTCTTCCTCACATACGGGGATAAATCAGAAGAGGCTTCTTTAATAGCAAGCATCATAATCGGAACAATAATTGGGACACGAATACTGGACAAAACTCTTAGAGCACTTGCACGGATTAACTGGTTAGGATCCTAAAGAATGTGAGTGAGAGAAGGGAAGAAATAAGAAACATATCGTTAAACTCTGTCACACTTCAAGCTAAGGCCGTACTAAGAAGAAAATATGCCCAACTTCACACTAGAAATTTCCAGCATCCAAAAAAAAAAGCAAAAACACAAAAAGAGAAAGCATCAAAACATGAAAATCTGGAAATCTGTCAAAGGAAAGCATTAACATAATTCATTTTTCCAAGCGAAATATAGGAACGATGGGTAAAGACAACTAATATTCTTTTTAATGATCTGAAATATCTTCTGCAATCCCAGTGGAATTCAGATATTCTGAAAAACACACCTACCTCGGTTTTATTACTTAAGTATAAGAACTTTCAAATGAAAATGTGGTTCTCGGTTATGACACTCCCGCGCAAATTCTTAACATATTCATTTTATGCTTTACCACAAGATACTGTTACTGAAGCCAGTAATGAAATTAATTTTCTTAAGAACATGTAAAAATATTAAAATAACTATTTTGAGACTTACCTACACAGCCACAACATTTGATTTATCCCCATTCCTTCTGTTTCCCCTGTATACAGCTTTTTAAAAAGTTACACCATCAGAAGTGTTCACCTTATACATAACATCGAATATAAAGTAATTTGAATTTTAGCTGTTCATGTCAGTCACTGACATTGAAGGCAGTACACATGACATTGAGGCAAAAACTGTAAGGGGCAGAAAGCTCTCCAGTCAGTTGTGGGATGCTCCTACACTTGCACAGCTGATGCTCCGAGTGCAACATTTTCCAACAAGACACAAGGTCGTCTTGGGTCAGTGACAGGACAGAAATTAATTATGAACCTAGAGTAACTTTACAAGAGGAATACAAGGAAAAAAGAAATCCAACTTTCCCTTACTACAAAAACTGGGCAAATTTAAGAACAGACAATTAAATCTTTCTTTTCACCATGGTCACACTTCAAAGGCAATCCTAATCTTTTTTTCTCTCATCCCATTCCCTACTGTGATCCAAATTTGAAATAGGACAGTAAAAATACTGTTTTCTCAGTGATTCTAATGAAAAAGTAGCATGTGCAACACACTGAATATTTTAATTTAGGTACTACTATTCTTCTTATGTTCAAATGCTGTATACAAAGATCTTTTACACAATCTAAAAGGAATATAGAAGGTTCATGGTAATAACAGGGTCTTGCTTTTATACACATAAGACAAAAAGCACTCCAGAAATTAAATGCTGGGAATGTGAATTAGAGAGCACCAATCTGCTGCTTTTCTTCAGTGAAGTAATTTTACTTCATGCAGGCTTAGCTGCTTAATGAGGTTTGAGGTAGCACGAAAAACTTTGGCAATGACACAACTTGAAACTACTGTATCAGATGCTTTAGTTTACACAGATACTTTTATTTTTGTGGTACCAGCTCAGAATTCTTTATGAACTGCTTAGTAGTCACTCACTTTTAAAGCACGCTGGAAAGTACTGATGGACAGTAATGCTAGATCTTGCTGCTCTTCTGCATAACGCATCAGATAGACATACACAAGCTTTTTTATCTGAAAAGAAAAAACAAAATGAACATCATTATCAGAAAGTTTTAGAATTGTATAAAACTAAGCCTTAGATTGCTTTTTTTCATCAGCATTTTCTTCTTTGAAGGAAGAGTTAATATATAACTGTATATTACTATATGCACTCACATACTTCTCATAGCTTATGATGTACTGTAACTTTTTTCACAGGAACTCCCTGCAGTGCCGCAGCATTATCTAGCTAACGATACGGTCAGATTAAGGCTAATAACACAGAATATTGCTTTATATGATCAACTAGTAAATACGACACTTGAATAAGAAGTCGACATGTGGCAACTGATGACCTGAGCACTCCTCATTTTTTTCTTATGGGAAATAGGTTGAACTGGAATTGCCAAGTATTTCAACAAGCCCATTTTACTTTACCTGGAAACTCAAAATCAATTACTTCAACACATTTGAAAGAGAATATAACTGCCATCCGAAGTGTGGTAACTTACACTATTTAAATCTGATTAAAAGAGCACTTCTGACTATGTCTTGGACAAAAGCAAAGGGTATTAGATCCACCTTTGCCTGACTACAAGCATTCAAAAGATGTAGCCAATATAAGCATACTACAAAGGATGCAATGTTCAAAGATTAAGAAAACCTCAGTATGATTTTGGGGGAGGAGGGTATTCAATTTAGTTCACTTTACCCCCTCATAGCCACTGTATGCCCAGGAAGCAGTGAAAACATTTTTTACATTTGAGTTGTAAACCAACTATTAGGGTTTATAATGGAAAATTCTGAAAGACCCTCAACTACAGCTGCGCTATAATTACTGTCACTATCAGAAGATGTATCTTTGTGCGAATTCTGGCAAAAAGCATAATATTAAGTCACAGAAGGTTACACCATACTAAATTATTTGTTGTTCAGCTACAGACAAGCAGCAATCAACATTGACCACAAGAGGCCTATGCACTGAATGACTGCAGGTGTGCAAAGAAAGCCTCCTTTCCTTGAAACCACTCTGTGACTAGAAATGGAAGCACTTAGAGCTTCGTGACTACACTATTCTTTTACCATTTACCTTCATTCAATGTTAAAATGCTCCTTTCTATAAAACTAATCATAACAGGGGCACATTAGGCTTGAGGAACACAGGCAGATTTGTTTAATTAGTTTATCAATATAAGCACATCAAACTCCATGAGTTATTGACCAAGACTTATTTTTGTTCTATACCACCAATTGTTTATTAGGTCACTTTTTGTATCCTTACCATCCATGACATAATGCACATAATCAAGTTGAGGTCAATGTACTTATAAAAACAAAAATCACAAGGCACTTCTGTAAACAATAAGATGCCCTTTGCTTCTCTTAAAACAAATGAACGTGTTCTACTGTTTCTTCACCTCCATTTCCCTGTATCAGAGCATTCAGCCATGATAAAAAAAAACCCCAAAAACAAACCACCCAGCAGTCATTTCTGGGCAAGAAAGTCAGTTGTATACAAAGTCTTTCTGGAGAAGTGATGTATTTTAGGCTGCTGCACTGTAGCAATTTGTACCAACAGAGTTGTCTAAGAATTCTTAAGGACAGGGAAAAATTTGGCAGAACATTTGGCAAAGCATCTTAAAACTGGACTAAAAGAAGTGTTTCTGAGATCCAGAAGTGCTAACTTGATGGAGTAAAGCTGTATTATGACCTGAACTTGTCATCTGACTAACCTTGATGAAGAAATTAGTAGCTGACTTTATTGAATGACTTTATCTCTTTACAGTTTAACTGTCTATTCCTGCACACATATGTTAGTACTAAATGGTGGAACAAAAAGTAATGAAGGAATTTTATCTACAGCATAGAGGAAGACATATTTTAAAACAAATTATGGGAATTCACATAAGAGGAGACCCACAAAATACAAACAGTGAAAGGCTTCTGCTAATTAATGTTAGGTTATGTGATTAAACCTTGTCTGCACACCCACAAAGGAGCACAGAGACAAGGGTGGTGGAGGGGTGTTAGCAAGTAATATCCTGCCCTAGCTTCTCCCAAGCCTGTGACAGGAATCATCAGCCTAGACGTGCAAAGAAACACAGTTGTGTGAAGGAACCCAAATTTAGGACTCAGGGAAAAGTATACCCTGTCAGATGCTTCCCAGGACCACCTCAGGAGAGCCTCAGTTCTCAAGTCCAGGTGTTGAACCATCAAGAATCAGCACCAGAGCACCTAAGAGGCTTTTCCACATACTGATATGGGATGCAGATAAAGAGTATTTTAGGATTGCAAAAGACTTACGTGACATTTTAGGGAAGAAAAGTGAAGGAGGAGTATTGGAATCTATGTGATTTGAAAAGGGGGGGGGGGAAAAAAAGAGAGGGATAAGCAGATAAAAATGCCTGGACATCTCTAAACAGTTTGCTGGTTGGTACATCTGTCCTTCTGTGCCCTGCATCTGATCAGCAGAGTCTGTTGTATTTTCTCATTAAATTCCATTTTTAAACATTTTCCTTGGTGAGGTACTCTCTATTCTGCATGAAGGTGCATTTTTGTGCCAGCAACTACAGTCACGCCCCCGGCTGGAGAGCCCATGAAACTAAACAGACTAGAGCAAGCAGACTTAAGAGCAACTCCAGCAACTGGAATAAATGGTGATCTAGCCTGAGCTGGGACCACAGGCCAGGGGGACCATAGGCATAGGTGTAAGCAACTGAAAAGACACCAAACAAAGCATAGACCTATGTATCTGTGGTGCCAGTGACTGGAATGGGTGCAGGTGTACCAGTGGATCAAGCTGGCAAGTAGGTGAAGTGGCTGGTAAGAGAAGGAGGTTAGGGAGTGGGCATCTAAGGGCAAGATGGTCCACATAAGGAGTTGACCGTTGCACAGATCAGGGAAATCCGATCGGATGCCAGAGAAACCAGATGATCTGTGGATCTGTACAGGCAAGTACAACGTGTGTCACCTCTCTAAGAATGTTGGCTAGCAAAGGAGCGGGGAAGTTTGGGCCCAGTCCAGTTATCTGTACAAGTATGTGCTCACATCTCTGTGTCAAAAGGCAAGACCATGACAGAGGAGCTACTAGGGAACTAGAGGAATCTTGGTTTTCATATGTTCATATATTTACAGCAGTTTGTACCAGCAATTGAAATAGGGCTGCAGCCTCATAGGCTCATACGTCCAGGTGCCAACAGCAGGGGTGACTAGGATCCAGGGGCCAGCCACTGGGTAGACTAAGCCCAGCTATTGGATGGACCCACACTGCAGGTATGTATGTACACATACATTCCCATGAGCAGACCTTCATTTTGAACTGCAAAGCTGGTGGTGCTTATTTGAGTGCCCTGTATCAATTTATGTGGCTGCTTCTGTACGTATGTGTGTATATATATATATACACACATTTGCATATATACACACACCAGAATTATACTCCCAGCCTCTCTACTACTTGGGCTGGAAGCTTGGAGTTGGGGCAGTCTTGCCTCTGTGGGGATGTCTGGTCCATCCCTAACAGTTAAAAGCATTAAAAGGTAACTGTTTCAGGCACTCATTCTTCGTGTAAAGTGTCTCTGTTCAAAATGGACTTAAGAGTACTCATAACTTACAAACCCAAGTTAAATAAGAGAACATTTAACTAGTCTAAGCATGATTCCTTGTCACATTTCCTTTTATCACATATTGTCAACAGTGTAGTTATAATTTCTAAAACTATTTTAATACCGTATATTCTGATAAACTCTGAATTGTAATTTTTTGCACACATGCCTCCTTGACTTACCAGAGTTCAGTACTTGTCCTCAGCCAAATAGATGCATTCTTTCAAAGAATGAAAACCATAAAGTTTTAGAGTAGTAGCTAAACAAGAATACCTTCTTTAAAGCTGTAATTACTCAAAATTCACTATTGCTATCCATCCACATAAAACAAGGAAGAAAAAAACCAAACATGTCTGTGACCTGCTATATCACAGCACATTAGAGAGAAAAGTTTGCTGAAGTGATTATTGCAGTGCCATAAGCCAGGAAAAAAACCAACAGAAGCTGAAGGAAATATTTCCAGGAGAGGATGGAAGAATTGATGCATACATTCAATTTACCGCTCTTTTTAAAGCCCAGTGCTTCAAATCACTATTTCCTGGATTTTTCCAAATTTATGATCCTGGACAGTCAGAAGTAACTAGTACCATTGCATGCCCATCCTGCTTTCCTCAAACTGATGTTTGCTGGTCACTATGCAGTCTGCTTTTATAGGAAGTTTAAATTGTTCTTCTTCATATATTCCTTTCATAATTCTAAATACAAAATAAGATGCACATATGATTTTGTTTTAAAGTGTCCGTATCTTGCAAAATGTAAAAGTAACCCAAAGATCTGAGATTACACTGCATAACAGCAAAACACTTCTCAAGATGGAACCAATCTTCTTAACACCCTAAATAGTCACACCTCTCCAAAAGATTCTGATATTTGAAAGCTACTTCTCCGTAATCTTCTAGAATCACAGGAATTCACATTAATCAAGGATTAAACAAATTCGCTAAACTAAATTATCCTAAGTAGTAATATTTAAGTATTGAGAAACAAAAAAAAAAGGTTTAAACACACTTCATTAGTAACATCATATTTTGTCTAACCATGAATTCATATACAAACTTGTTTAACTGAGTTAAACATGATCTCACTCTGCAACCCGAATGCAGACACTCCTTTTATAAATACGCTACATGATTAGAACAGTAGAAACTCTTTTATCCAACCCTTACCTCTCAGCCTTGATCTGCAAGACATTTTAAAATAAAATGCAGCACAAGCCCTACTCAAACTTTGTGTGCAGCACCACACCTCAAACAATAGTAGCTTTTCTCAGAACTACCACCACACACTTCCACAAACTTTCGCAAATCAATCTATTTAAAAAATGTAAGTAACTTTTCCTCCTGCCTCCAAATCACTCAGTAGGTTTCCTTCACTTATATATTAAACTGTTATGATAATGATGTCACTGAAAATGAAACCCTCAGAAATTCTAGAGAACTAGAGACTTTATGGTTTATTTTAAAGTCAGATATAATCACATTAAATTTTCATAAACAGATTTTCCGTAACATTATGCCTAATGAACTATAGGAATACCTCAATATTTTTACTGGCAACATTCTTCACAACAGCAGGAAACAGCTCAGAAGCATTTTTTCCCTTCGCAATCATCTAAAAAGAAAAAAAAAAAAGGAACAAATCTTAGTAATGTAATAATACAGTTAAAGTGGTGGTTTCATTTTGGTTGTGGGTTAGTTTTGGGGGTGTTTTTTTGGTTTTTTTAAGAGATAGGCATTTAGTCTGGATCTGTATTTCAAACCTGATTTCTATGACATGGAAATCATGTAATTTTGGCCTTTTTTTTTGTTGTTGTTGCTGTTCTTGTGTTTGGCTTCTTTGGATAGCAGCTCCCAAAAGCAAATTTTGTAAAGCAACAAAAAATTAATAATATTTGTTTTAAGTAATTTTAAAGCATTAAAAATTATTTGCAGTCTAGTATGGTAAAGTCCCAATTCTTTGATTCCATCCCCCAAATTCATAACCATCCAGTACTCCAGGGTTTTGTTGTATGGATAGTATCTTGTAAAGTCAAAGTCTAATAGTAAAGCCCAGACTTTAAATATGCAGGGATCCAAGACAAGTACACAAGTTTTGCAACTACAGTTACTGCTGTTCATAACCACCTCACAGTTCCACCATTACTCAACACCATACAGCTGATTAAACTTCATACTACTACACGTTTCATTGATGGAACACACCAAGGACTTAAAGAACAAGGATCTCATACAACAAAAGCAAGAAACACAAATACACAATTTGTTGAAGTATTGCATGGTTTTGTATGAGGTTAGAAGAAGGTAGATGTAGTTCAAGCTATTACTGAGCAAACCTTTCAAAAGGCTTGAAGAGTAGCTGTCCAGCCTGACATTTCAATTTAACCAACTTAAAATATTTATTGCAGCTGTATTAAAGCACAAGTGACAAACTAAGAAGCAAGCATATCACAGAGGTTTCAAGGGGTTTTAACTAAGAATCTAAATTAACCCACTTCTGTCATGACTGGGGAGTCCTTGTAATAAATGCCAGATTCAGAATGACCAGAGTCAAGCAGAATTTAGTAGCAAGGTGCATTGCAGAGAAGTATTACAGAATAAAATATTATCAAGATAAGATGATTGATGCAGCAGCAGTTATGTTATTAAAAACCAGGGATGATCCTTAGACTTAGGCTGTAACAGTATGACTCTATGCATTACTTGCATTATTTAACTGATCAACCATAATAACTCCAGTGTACCATGTAAATATGTATTTAGGGTCTTTTAAAAGAGTGTATTTTGACTCATTAAGTCATAACGATTAGTGTAAATCCTCCTTTACCCACGGATCATTAACCTGAAAGAACATAACGGTTCTTCCCAAGATTGAGGTCTATCATGTCATTCATGTTGCTGTGCCAAGCCTTTCTTGAATTATCTTGTCTTACATACCTGGAGTCCCCACACAGACAGAAACTTGCATTCTAGAATAAGTGCTATGTAATGTCAGGGTGTACCAAACATGGTGTTTTCGGTAAGACATACATACAGACATGAATGAAATTCAGACACGTGATTTTTTCCCCCATACATTTAAGGTCTGTAACCTAAAGGACCAAAATTCCACTCAGATTTTTCCTCCCCAGTTGAGAAGTTCAGGCAGGTTTCCAGACCTGGAGACAAAAGTACCTTGGTTGTTGTAATATGTTTTAACAGAAGTATCAGCTTTTGCATTTTGTTGTAGTTTTGTGTGTCTGGGTTTGGTGGAGAAGGGGGGCTGCAGGGTGGCAACTCCAAGAAGCAGCTAGAAGCTCTCTGCAGGCCCCAGAGGAAAAACACCAGCCAGCTCAAGGCCAGAGCCGCTGCTGACCAAGGCCAAGTCCACCAGCGACGGCCACAGCGCCTCTGGGAATCACATTCAGAAGAAAAAAACCCACAAGCAGCTGCTTTTTGCTACCAGAGACACGAGTGAGTAGATGTAAGAAACAGTGCAGACACTAATGTAAGTGAAGAGGGGGGCAGGGAGGAGGAGGTGCCCCAGAGAAAGATACCCCTGCAGCCCCTGGAGAAAACCATGGTGAAGTGGGTTTCCTGCAGCCCACGGAAAAGGCCGAGACCCCACCTACAGCCCACGGAGAGGCCCCATGCTGGAACAGGTGGAGACATGCTGAAGACACTGTGACCTGCGTTCAAGCAAGCCCCAGCCAGCACTTGCAGCCCATGGAGAGGGACAGAGATACAGAGATTAGAGAGATCCACACTGCAACAGGTTTGCTGGGTGGGAAAGCTTGTGACTCTGCTGGAGCAGTCTGGGCTTGAGAGACTGATAGACATTCTATGATTTATGACAGTGTCCCATAGCAGTGACCCACGCTGGGGCAGCTGGTGAAAAGCTGAAGCCCAGTGGGAAAGGACTCACATTGGAGAAGTTTGTGAAGGACTGCGTGCCATGGGTGGGACACCATGCTGCAGCAGGGGCAGGGTGTGAGGGATAGCCCCCTCTGACTAAGAAGGGGAACATCTCATGAGGAACTGATTGAAACTCCCATTCCTCCATTCCCTGCCCCTCGCCGTGACACAACAGGGAGGAAGAAGGTACTAAAATCATGACTAAAGTTAAGTCTGCTGAGAAGGGAGGGGTGGGGGAAAGTGCTTTAAGATCTGGCCACACTTCTCACTATCTGACTCTGGTGTCACTGGGGGTGTGTGTGTGCATGTAGTGCAATAAATTAGCTGCTTTCTTTCCTTTATTCTGTGTTGAGTCTGTTTTGCCTGTGACACTGATTGTGGAATGATCTCTCCCCGTCCTTATCTCGACTCCTAAGCCTCTCTCTTCTCCCCATCCAGCTGAGAAGGGGAGTGATAGAGCGACTTTGGTAGGCATCTGGCCTCTAGCCAGGGTCAAACCACCATAGTCCTTTTGTGGGG
The DNA here is from genome assembly GCA_020800305.1 of Porphyrio hochstetteri. Classification (NCBI taxonomy): domain Eukaryota; kingdom Metazoa; phylum Chordata; class Aves; order Gruiformes; family Rallidae; genus Porphyrio; species Porphyrio hochstetteri. Next base: position 65,151,566 of record CM036938.1, read on the forward strand.
GAAGGATTGTGCCTCCAGAATCACATATTTGAGAATCATCATTAAAATCCTCATCCTAACAGAAATTCTGTACAATTATTACACTACCCATCTATGTTCAGTTTGTTCTGCCCATTCCCCCATCCAATTATTGTCCTTATCTCAAATTCCTTAAGCCCCACATTGGGCACCAAAAAGGACTGTGGTGGTCTATATGCAGTATGCATAGAGTAGAATAAGCTTCTATATACTCTTCCAATTAATTTCTAAGCCTGCAGTGCTGGTCACAATTTTCCAATGACTGCAATTATTTTATGATATTCATGTAAGGAAGAACCCCCAAAAAACATACTGACAGAAAAAAAGAAAACGATGTCACATACTTATAGTCACACATACACATTTTAGCAGAATATAGACTTAGAAACCTTCAGGCAAGTGGGGTGGTGGAAAGATCAAAAATGGACTACTCCTGTACTTGAAATTGTGTTGTTAAAGGTAATTTTCTGCAAGACAGATTCGTTTTTATTCCCAAGTGAGAGTTTGCAAGCCTCCTTAAAGAAGAAAGCAGTAGCGAAAGGAGCCATAAGTACCATTCTGGTACTCTTCCATCACATCTAAATAAATAAAGGTTTAGGCTCTTGAAGTCTGCTAAAACACTAAGAAAACTGCCAGTATGCACAGATTTTTCCCCTACCTAAAATTAGGGAAAATATGCATTCCAGTGAAATACGTTAAACAGTATCTGTCAATGGAGTTCCTTTCTCCTCTAATAACAAGGCTAGAGGAAGGCTTTCATCTCTGGAAAGCACACAACTGGTAACACACAAGCATCTTTGTGTCCAGCAAGAACCTTATGCTAATTGTGCTAGGTCCCAGCCCTGGCCTGTAAAGCTCCTTGTTTCAGCTTGGTCTATGAAACAGAGGCTGGTTAACAGGTTTCTGTTACTAAACAGAGTTTAAACACAGAATAACAGCAAATACGTTGAAAGTATGGAAGAGACTGAACACAGAGGATCCCGTAATTCAAACTACTCACGTGCAGTCAAGTAATAGTTAATCTTGTGAGCTAGAAGGCTCTTTCTGCTTTAAGTAAAGCAGTGGCAGCTGAGCAAGGAAAAATATCAATAAATAGAAGGTGCCTGCTTGCCCTATAAGAAAGTAGTGCTCTTCCAGCATCGCAGTGCTTAGAACAGGGAAAGAAACTAAATTCTGTGAACTTTCAAAGACAGAAATCTGTAGCTGCAACATAGGAAGCAGAAGAACTTCCTCCATGTAGTTCTGCCTTCCCCTGCTAAAAAGCTGTTGAACCTGATCAGCTCAGCCTAAGAACATCAAGGACGTATCAGTGCTCACTACACATCTCCAGCTTGATGGCATCATACATTTCTGGAAAATTAAATACATAGTTGTTAAGAACTGCTCTGAATATGTAGCAGCAGGTTATTTATGAGTGCATTTCCTCATTGCACACTCACTTCTGAGAACACTGTTTGTGGGGGGAAAAAAAGAAAAAACCCAACAATTTAGTAAAGACTTGGTTTAAAATATAAAGCTGACCCAATTTAATAGTTTTTAATTCCCCCATATGGGTACACAGTCAAATATACAGGCAACACACTCATTTAGAAACAAGTCCTTACAGAATCAAAAAAAGTAAAAATTTTAAATGCAATTTGTCACTTTACTCCTGCAAAGTTAAGTGGTTTCCTGCCTGCTGAATTAAAGCAGCAATTGAAGTATCTTTAAAGGCACCATTTAAGATCTCACCTCCCTACTGAAAGTATTACTATTACATAAATATTTTTAAAGTGTAGGACTGCATATATTTTGATATAGCAATGTCTACACAAAATTCCAAATTAAGGACTTTACAGTAGCCTTTAAACATCATTTAGAGATTCAAATGTTGACTTCATACAGGATCCATTAAACAAAAATACTACTCATATCCAGAAATAAAAACAGTAATTAAAAAGATACACTAACAAATAAGAGTAGTCATTAAAAAAAAAAAGTCACATACCCCAACAATTCGTTTCATAGCATCCAGCTTTGCAGAATCCTTACTGCTTTCTAACATCTGTTTTAGGTCTTCATTTCTACGGTAGAAACACAGTAAAAAAATCAATAGACAAAGTAAAAATTAAAAGCAGAATACTGTATTTATATTCTTGCATAAATTCAGCAACTTAAGGTGAAGTACTGCTTCTCTTACCTATTTTTAAATTTTTAAACATGCTGGCCTACCACAATTAAGCATGTAGTAAAAGAATGTATCAGATTCCGACAATAATGCAAGCCCATACAACTTTAATCTGCTGTTAGCTGAACCTTGGCTGGAACGCTGCAGTCTTGAGGCAAGAGAAGAACTCCATTTGAATCAACTCCTTGTTCAGTCCTGCCTTTTTCCCCAGTGAGGGCCAGATGTAATAGCTTAAAGTGTCAGAGAAGCCCAAGAGCAGACTTGAGTATGGTCTGAATGTCAACAAGAATCAAGCATATAACCCCATGTTTTCATCTACCATTTTGGATTGCAATTTTTAGCAAAAATAAAGCCTTTTTGTGTAATAATCAGTGAACAGAAATACTTCACCTGCAAATACAAGATAGAAACGTTATTTCACAGCTATAGGTTGCAGTACTGATCTCTTCAGATCTCAAATGGAGAATGTATTTTGTTGGCTCCCAGTTAATTCCAGATTCTGAGAAAACTGTCCCAAGATCCTATGGCTATAGCCATATAAAGAGCTGACACGGTTGTCATGGCCAGCAAGGACACCTGTCTCTCCCCTTTCAGAGAGTCCCACACATTGCAGTTGTGGGACACTCACGAATAAAAGCCTCAGATCTATAGCACATCTATTCTACATGCTAAAAGATTAAGATAGCCTGAACAGCTGAAAAAATTCTCACATGAAAATATTAAGTGAATAAGGTTGTTCTCTTGCAGATACAGCTTCTCATTAGTCAACACTAATAAGAAACTTCACCCTGCTTGGCTTGTTAAATGCAGTCTAACTGCATTTATAGACTCTGAAAGTTTACAAAAAAGATTATTTGAAGAAATAGCTTTTCATAAAGCCTAGATTGGTCAAGTACTAACAATTGGGATAGAAACAAGGACTCAAGAAGACATAGTTGCAATATTCCAAAGAACTCAAAAAACTTTCCAAGTTAACAAACCTTCTAAGCTTTCACATGGTGAAGGGCAACATAGGAATCCAGAGAGGATTTCAAAAGTGAATGCAAAAACTAGCTATCATAGAACAGTTTGAACTGGAAAGGATCTCAAAGATCATCTACTCCCAACCCCCCTGTCATGGGCAGGGACACACACCCTTCACTTGACCAGGCTGGCCAAAGCCCCATCCAACCTGGCCCTGAACACTTCCAGAGAGGGTGCAGCTACAGCTTCTCTGGGCAACCTGGTCCAGTGCCTCACCACCCTCATCCTCTAATCTAATCATACCTAATCTAAACCCTTCCTCTTTTATCTTAAAGCTGTTACCCCTTGTCCTACCCTTGTAAACAGTCCCTCTCCAGCTTTTCAACACATTCTGATTTATCACTGCTTCCTGAATTTCAGATAGGGAGGCAAAAGAGGTTTAAGGCAAAGCCAAAATGAGTTCTAATGAGACAAAATGTTCTCATCCTTTCCCATAAACCTATAAATAGCATTTTTTCCTACTTGCAAGGGATAGTGCCACTCTGGAGAGGACTTTCCTTGCATTTTCACATCAAGTACTGCACATATTCTGTGCCCTTCCATGAGAAATCCAGATTGCCTACATACTACTATATATATCCACAAAATTAAGAACCATAATCACACGGGGGGGAAAAACCCCAAAAACCAAACCACTTTTTTTTCCTAATAAGCCAGAAGAAAGAAATGTAAAATTCTGGATGCAGATACCTAAATGCATCTTTCAACGGGAGTCTAACTGCTTTTTCAAAACCAAGTGTTTCATGAGATACTAGCAAAGCCTGTTGCAAAGACTGATTTCACTAGACTGCTTAATATTTACGTATTATCTTTAAAAAAAAGAAGTGGAAGCATTCAATTTCCTTTCCTGCATAATTTCCCAAATATCACTTGGAACCTCATATTTTGTCTGCATGACACAAAGGTTTTTTACTGGTTTTAGTTACTCCTGGAATTGTTCAAAGAACTGTATGGTGAGTCTTTTCCTGATATTTTTATTTAGTTGTTTGCATCAGTCCTTTAAACTATACCTCCCATTCAACTTTGTTCTGCAGTTTTGCGTACTGTTGAGATCAGGTTAGTATGTCTACAGTTGCCTGCCTTCCTGACAAGTGATAACATCCAGTGTACCTTTCTTCTTGTAACACCACCCCAAGTTGACAGAACTGTTTAAATAATGCTCTGATTTCACTGACCTTTTCCTGTTGCCCTCCTCCCAGCTCCCTGGGTTAAAGGCACACCTTCCTCTGTATTAGCTCTCTGGTTTTCAGATTTCACTTCACACATGCTTATGTTCATTCAACTCTATATCCTCACACTTGTGTCAGCCACCCCATACTTTTCCCTCAGCACTACATCATGATTTTTGAAATCAAGTTATTTGGTGGTTTAGGGTTATACCTAAAATGCTTTTAATAATCTGCTGGTTTAAATTTTTAATCACTCTGCTTAGTTTCATTTGTAATTAACCTTTCAGAAAGACTAGCTTGATTTAAGTTTTAGAAGCTCTCTTTATTCCTGTCATTCTTAGCCACAGACATAGCTTATTATGCTCATTCTGGACCAGCCACTCCTCACAGGATACTGACTAAGCCTCAGGTCTTTTAGACCAGCGCAAATCACCTTGCCTGAGACTTAACTCCAGCTGAATACAGAAGTTTCAGACTTGCAATTCCTTCTGCTTAAGTTTTAATCCTTATCTTTTAAGCTTATCTTGTGAAAGAACCTGTATGACACAGTTATTGAAGTTACATGGCAGAAGACTGGACTTGATTTAGAAAGTTACTTCTTGTACTATGCTCCTGCTTCCAGGTTCCTACTGTTAGTCCACACAATCAGACACAAATTGAGGTAAAGACATCAGTAAAAGCTAAAGTACAGGATTATATTACTAAATTGTGATCACATAGTTCTCATAATTGGTAGGAGGATGAGTTGGTTCCTTGGCACATCCAACAAAGCCACAATTTTTCAATAAAAAATAGTATCTGACTAAAGAATAAAAAAGTACTGCATGAATAAGATGTTGCAGCAACTGCTTAAGATAAAGTCGGGGAATATATTTACCACATTAAAAAATTAACAAAGAAGTTAACAAGAAAAAATGTCAACAAAATTTCCAAGTGAGAAGGTAGAAAAATGTGGAAATAATAATCTGAACTTGAGGACCAAGTAGCAAAAATGGAGGAAGTTACACAGCACAGGTTTCAAGTAGATGCTAAAGACTACCTCCCAAAAGTTGGGAATGAAAGAAAACAGACAGTAAATCACAGGGTGAATATAAGTTACCAGTAGGAAAATATGAAGAAAAAAGACAAACTTCTAACTGCTCACAGAAAATATTCTCTTATACATTTAAAACATTTTGAAATGTTGACAGGAAAGATACAAACCAGACAAATTTGAAGACCTGCTTAAAACTAGCCTTGCTTTCCTAACAGAAAAGCAGCAACAGAGAAAAAGAAAAACAGAAATACCACAACCTCTTGATAAACCTATTTGGTAATTAATTGCTACACACAGTGATTTAATTTTAAAAATATTTTCTAACAAATTATCATCCAGGATTAGCAAGCATTAGATACTTACAGAGTAAAATATTGCTCCATATGTTCAGATGGGTCAGCAGCAGCAAGCCTTTTTTCTTCTACAGTTATATATGGTTTCAGTGTAACTTCAAAGTTTTGCCCTTTAAGAGCAGATTTAATAGTACAAGACACCTCACTTATTTTACCCAACATTGTTGAACTTCATTCCATTCTTTTACGTAAAATATTTTTAAAAATAAATTTAAAAATTACTACAGTCAACTAAGCTTGTCTGTCAAGGCTAAGGTCTACTGAAAAGAAGAAAATCTTACTAAGTAACAGGATGCCCACTCCCTCTCTGTTTCAACTTCTAGAAACAAATATCCTACACAGATTTCAAAGGTCATTTCCCTCCAAAAACAACCCTTATCAGCAGCCTCAATGAACAATGAGAAAAGCAAACGCATTTCAGCATTTGATAATATAGTTTACTGTACAACACAAAAATAGCATTAAGATTATGAAGGGATTAAAAAGATTTAAAGCAATTTCAATCCTTAAGTAAAACCCCTCAAAGCAGAAAACATAAATGCAAGTCTCACACTGCTGTTCATGTTTCTATGCTCATTAGTTATTCTGAAGTGACAGTCCTTCAGTACACAATGTTAAACAAGTAATTTCTTTATCACTTATGTCAACCTGCCAGGAGCTTGGGAAAAGGCAAGCACCCCTCAGCTGCATCAATACCTTTGTCATTTCCCAGTAAAACTTTGAGAAAAATTCTATCCCTAGAGACTTGCCTACATATTACAGAAGAGTGAAATATAAACTTTATTATTTCAGCAGCAAAACCAGGTTTAAAGAAGCCTAATCTGATAGGTTGGGAATAACATGCAGCTATATGAAGCAGGACAGTAACGGTCCCAAGTGGTAGAGCCTTTGGTATAACATAGTTAAGGGAGGAAACAGCAGCAGTCTATTGCAGCCAGAAAGAGGAGCAAGAAGATGTGAGAGGAAGAACTCAACAACTCTGCCGACCCAAAGGCCAGCGATGAAGGGGAAGGAGGTGAACCAGGCACCAGGGCACTGATTCCCCTGCAGTCTGAGAAGCAAGGTGAAGACCATGGTGAGGCAAGCTGTGCCCCTGCAGCTGATACAGGTCGATAGAGGAGCAGAGATTCCACCTGCAGCCTGTGGAGGGCCCCATGCTGGAGCAGGTGGACGCCCAAAGGAGGCTGTGACCCCATGGAGAGCCTGTGCAGTAGCAGTATCCTGGCAGGACTGATAGCTCTGTCAAGAGGAGTCCAGGCTAGAACAGGTTTGCTGGCAGGACTCGTGACCCAGTGGGGAACCCAAGCTGGAGCAGTCTGTTCCTGAAGGACTGCAACCCATGGAGGCAATCCACGCTGGAGCAGCTGGTGAAGAACTGCAGCCTGTGGAGAAGTTGGTGGAAGACTGTCTTCCATGGGAAAGTTCCCATGCAGACGCAGGGGAAGGTGTGAGGAGGAAGCAGCAGCAGAGACAACATGTGATGACCTGACAACAACCCCCATTCCCTGGCCGCCTGTGCTGCTGAGGGGAAGGAGGTAAAGAGATCAAAGAGTGAAGTTAAGCCTGGCAAGAAGGGGGGGTTAGGGGAAGTGTTTTAAGATTTGGTTTTACTTCTCATTTCTCTGTTTTGCTTGGTAATAAGCAGGGTGTTTTTTCTAAGTTGAGTCTGTTTTGCCCATGAAAGCAATTGTTGAGTGATCTCTCCCTGTCCTTATCTTGGCCCATGAGCCTTTCATATTTCTTCTTCGTGTTCCACCTACTCCCCTGCCATAAAAAAAACCCAGAATAACCCAAACAAACAAACCTTAGAGAAACTCTACCCCAACACCCCAAAATAAGAATAAAACCACCCAATAAACTAGGGCTTGACAGCCAAGAGAGTATACTGTACATCTATTTTAACAGCTTGGAGTCTCATGCCAGATAGGACCCTGGGTGTTAGCTAATTACTGCAAACAGCAACTAAAGAACAACTACGAATACTCTTGTCAGTGCACACTTGGTCACTGAAACAGGCATCTTGCTCAGATTAAGACTTGGATTTCAGATTCTGTTGAACATTACCCACCTCTACAAAAAACAAGACAGGGTAGGCACAACTGGAGTTTAAACCACCGATGTCAGTGTCAAATCTGTGCTTCTTAGTTACTCTGCCCTCTCACAGGAAATATCACAAACCTTTAAATGGTACTAAAATACTAGTACATAATCTGCGGCATATCATTTGCCAGTGCACCTACATGTTCTGAAAAAACTTAAGAGAACACTTACTCCACCCTGGTAAGATACATTTTTATTACATCTCCTGTTCTTTTTAACAACACCATAAGATCAAACACATAAATTGTCAACATTTGCTACAGTTCTAATGTACCCAGCAACTGAAAGAAGTTGCCCACTAATCTTAAATGGGTAACCAAGTGTTCTTTGTAAAAAGAGAAGTTTCCTAAGTATCAAAACTGCAACTGAAGCCTACCTGGCAGTGCAAAAATAATTCTTTAGCTACAAAATTGTTATTCCTGGAAGTTGATCAGGCTGGTGTTTTGCATATAGGGCCAATTATGATTCCCCATGCCATCTGTATGCCCCAAAAGCTGGGAACAGTTTCAATCACCTTTATGAAACAGAAGGGTACTTTAACGAACTTATGGTGTGACACAGGCTCTTCATAACAGGGACGGCTGTGCATTACTACTGCAAGGTAATGGCAAACAAATCCACTGCAGGGGAGGAAGCAAGCTTCACCAGTTCTGATATTATGGAACTACCCATTATCAAACAAGAACAGAAGTTACAAAAGAACCATTCAACAGACTTGTAATAATGCACTTTCAGGTTTTCCATCAACTGCACTGTTCTTGCATTCAAAGTGTTTAGGATACTCGGATCTGGATAACACACTTTTAACCACAGCACAGTAAGATTTACTTAGTTTTTGCCTGCAGCACAACAAAATATTCCAATATGAAGTTCAAAATACTGTGCATGTTACCAGGTTTGAAGCAGAAAGTCCACACTGCCAGAGCAACTTAACCTTTGGTCTAAGCACCTGAGCAGCAACCTAGTAGTACAGGACATCCCATATCCCCCAGAAAATAAACATATAATAATTTAAAAAAAAAAAAAAAAAAAAAAAAATCAATTTTTCACATTCTACCAGCACTGCTAAACCCTTAAAATAAACTGACCTATTCTAGCTCAGGTTATTGTGTAAACTCTTAACAAGTTTGAATTTATCAGTTAAAGAGGAACTCTTTTACATCGATTTTTTGAGCCATGAAAAATGGAAAGTAAAATGGCAATTAATACATGCTGCAATTTGAGTTGATTTGGGATGTTCCTCCAGCAGGAAATGAAGAAACCTGAGTTTTCTATGTTTCACACTACACCACAAACTGTTTGAATGACACCTTGTGGTGGCTTATCAGCACTGCCATTCTCTTCCATTATAACATTTATTCCAATATAACAAATATTTATTGCCAATTCACAACACCAACATAGAATTCAATTATTATTTCAAATAAGGCTCAAATCATTTAGCTAGGAGTGTAACTATACTGTGGTTTAAAGAGAAACTGAGGTAAGACATAATCTGAAAACCAAAGATATTACCCAAAATCCCAAAAACCAGCACACAGCAGAGATGTGAGGGAAAACAGGGTAACTGTAGTATCCTGTACAGCTTGGAGCCTTAGAGAAGAACAAGACTGGTTACAGTGTGACCAGAAATATAATTTAACTCATTTAATGACTGTTTTGCCACTTGTTTTCTCAAAGCACTTTCCATCTGTATAACTTAGTCTCATCCTTCTCAGTGAGGAAGCCTATAGACAAGTGCGACTTAGAATTTAGTAAAGCATCTTCCCAGTTCCCTGTCATGAAATTACAATGCCTGAGAAACTGACATGCATGAACACACCTGTAAGTTGCTGCTACAGATCTCTGATCTGCAGAGAAAAATGGCATTTGAGGTGGTGCTGCCATTTAAGGGGTTGGGTCAATCTACAGCCTGTCTTGAGGCCAGTGGTCAGAATTCACAGATGACTTTGCAGCATTTGATAGTAGTGAAGGGATTACAGTAGCGTGAGAAGCAGGAAGGATTTCCAGCTTTCCTGGAAGTCCTGTGAATTCTCTTAAAGATACCACCACAGAGGTGGTGCCGTCACTGCCAGAACCTACAACAGTGTTAGTATATTTACAGGTATGTCCATAATATATCAGAAATACTGTTAAAGAGCTTTAAAACACTGTTCATTATCTAGGCAGGACCTTTACCCACCAGAAGAATTCCTGTCTTCTCAAAGCAAGAAAACTACTGCAGGATGGCACAGCCAAAGAGAGTCTTCAGAAAAGCATAACTAAGAAAATCTGGATTTTCTTGTTGTTCTGGTTCTGGCCTGGCCAGAGGTAACCTCCCCAAGCAGCCAGGTCAAGTGAGCTAACTCCTGCTGTTTTGCACACCACCTAATATCACTCCCCCATAAAAGGGGGTGGGGAGGGGTGCTCCTGGGTGCCTCCAGGGCAGTCCAACTTCAGCTGGGGCACTCTTGATCCTCTTGTTGGTGCAGTAGTCTGTGTTATCACAGGGTGTGAGAGTCATTTGCTGTTACTGATCCCCTTCATGGCGATTTTGTCAGTAAACTGTCCTTATCCCAAACCACAGGGGCTCTGTCTGTTTCTCCTCTGGGAGCAAGCGGCTTGTGGTGCTCAGCCACTGCTTGGGGCTGAACCACCACACTTGTGTCAACCTTATGTTATGTAAGTGTTACAAAAACATACTTCTAGGATGCAGATCATAGCAAAGGTCTAAGGCAAATATATCACAACATAATAAACATGCAGAAACCACAGTGAAGACCTTAAACTGTACAACTTGCTTTTCTGAGGAAATTAAAAAAGCCTCAAAAACTTTTAATGACCACACTACAACCACAGCAAATTCAGTTCATTGCTCGCATTCTCGTATGTGCCAAGTGCACAGCAGTAAGAATATATCCACTGCACATCACTTCCCATCAGATCTGGCCAACGTCAGGTGGAGAAATGCTCTGCCCATGTTCACATATCGCACCTAGTCCCCATCCTGGTAGTGACTACAGGTTTCAGATTTTATATTGTAGAGTCATCAGTTCATCCAAACCCTTCATCTTTGCTGGGCTGTACATCCAACCAACACTGGCATTATCACCGTGTTAGTGGGCATGGCGCCATTAGAACAGATGGGGAAAGAGAGTAGACAGGCCAATGTGCCAGAAGATGCATCAAGTTTGAGTATGAGGGCTGGAGCCTCCTCCAAGAATTTCACAAATGGCAGTCTATGTACTAGCTTTCCATGACTGGTTGAACAGGATATGCCAAGGCAAAACTAGATCAATTTAAGACTCCAAGAAGATCTCTGGCAGCTGTTGAAAGCAAGTTTTTAGCTCTGACGAATTTGGAAGAGTCTTCTGCACAGAGAATTGGGGAATGAGTATCCTAATGAAATCACCACCTTATATCAGCTCTCTGCAAAACAGGCTTGCAAGTCTCAGAAAAAAAAAAAAAAAAAAAAGATTTGCAGCTCTGACGAGTTTTCTGATGAATAGCTCACAGAATGCATAAGCCAGATCTGCAGGAAAAAAGTCTAATAAATTACAAATGTATTTTGCTTGGCAGGAATACCGTTTAAAGATGCAAATCAGTAAAGTTCAAAATGCATGTTATAAATTTTGCCATCTTCTTCAACACTGTACTTATCAACTGATATCAGCTGACATTACTCATGTGGTTCACCTTTCAAGCTTTTAGATTTTAGTTAGATACAGCAGTAGCTAGTTTTGTTACTGAAATTCTGTAATAATTTTGGTTCTTGAAAATTATATTTTAATATTACATCAGATAAACTTTGATTAAAATGCAATATAGATTAAAATCTTCTATCCACCTGCAATCAATTATATCCAGTAATAGCTGCACCCTAATGTATGCAACTAAGTTGGATTCTGTGTTACTAATCACCTCTCCAAGTTTTAAGAAAAGTTGGAGAGATACACAGCACAAACAGCATAACTATAAAAATACCTCATTAACTTATGTGATCTGTATCAACCAGTATCTCTCTACACTACACAGATCATTTTGACAGTCTTCCAAAAAGGCAATGCTTATTTCATGGACTGGATCAGTCTAAGCTGTGGAGAAATGGCAGAGGTCCACACACTGGGTTCAGCTTGTCCGTAAGATTTGTGTGACCTTTGGTTCTCACCGGTTTTCTGCTGAAAACTCCAGTTATGGGCAAAGACTTGTCTGTAGACCATTTCCGTTATTCTGGTGGGCCACAACCTGACCTTTTTTCTTCTTTTTCAAACATGTGGGGCCGGCAGATGTTGTACATCTGGAGCACCTAGCACCTGTGTCTAGAATACAGCCAGTTCACTTGCAAGTGTCAGACTACCTACCTGGACACACAAATGAACTCCTAAAATTTGATTATAAAAGTTGTGTCAAGGAATACCATGTCTGCTCATATGACAAGCATGGGAGAGGGGAACAGCAGACACCTCCAGGCATGCAAGGGACCCATCCTACACAAGGTTTAAACTGACTCATCCCACATTGGTAAGATCTTTCATTTATTCAATTACTGAGACAGTTAAGAGAATGAACAGTTACCATCCTCTGAACATGAGATACGCCTTGACCTACTTGAAGTGATCTAACTAACTAAAAGGCTTTCTAAAACAGGTACCAAATAGGCAAGTTATGTTTGCCTCCTCAGTCAGAATTTAATACTCACAGAAAAAGTTATTGTGAAATCTCTATTCAAGAACAGCTTCAATTTACCTAAAGAAATGGTAAGAAAACTGTTTCTTATGTAAATTTTGTACTTAATTTGTGTAATAGTCTAGAAAAACCTCCTACTTTTCTCATTTCTTTTGTCCTGAACATTTACACAGTTTCTCAACAGAAGCAGATCAAAGCTGATTTTTTCAGTTCTCACCCCCTGTACTGGATACATATACTAATTAATAAGAGACATACTATTTACACACGGTACCTGCATCTTGTTTGTATCTAGATAACTGTTTATTTCAGTGATTATTTCATCATCGTTGTTCTTCTAAGTCTCTCCACTTAGGTTTAAGATGTCATCATGAAAGAAGTTTTGAAGCATGTGTCTCAACCAAACCCCAACACTAACATGTCAAGAGAATACTATGGCTCATTAACTGAATTGAATATACTATTTGTAATTGAAAGTTAATGAAAAAAGTGTTAATTGATTTGCTAAAGGTAAAAATAGGCAGCTTTAGAGGGAGAATAAGACTCATGGGCTTTTGACACCAAGGGAGGCTCAGAACTTTTAGATGGCAAGTACTTTAGCTGAGTATCTCTAATGAAATGCTAATAGCAAAACAGCTAGGACAAATAACTTTTATTTGGTCAAATTTAGACTTCAGGCCTAAGCCTACTGTTACTCATTTGTGCCTCTGTACAACCCATCACAGGCCATTTTATATAATAACTGCTGCAAGACTGAAGACAGTTTTATCCTAATAAACAGTTTATTTCAGATAATTCTTCTGACATTATTCATGGCAATCAGGACAAGAGAGACAATACAAAGAAAAAAGACTGGGATTTTTTTAGGGAAGTGTTTATAACAATATCTTGATAATTATGCTTTAACCACATGGCATCATTCAGATGAACTGGCAACAAGCCAGTGTAAGACTCTGGTCCAACCGTTACTGCAGCAATGTTCTGGGTTGGAGATGTCACTCTACTGAGAGACAATACTTAATGCATCATCAGTAGGTGTAAGGAAGAATCCCTCTTCCTCAGCAACACAAGAGGTTTGCCAAGTACTGAAACACCACAATGGCATAAGTATATCAAAAGTCAGATTCAACTGTGTTGAGTGGCAATCAAGAGAGATCAGCAAGCCAACTCTGAAAAGTTGTAATTTTATTTTCACCTGTGGAATACTCCAGTATGCCTACACTTTAATAATCAAGATGCAGACACATCTTGTAGTTTTGTGTATGCTCAGTAGGGAGGGATCAGGCCTGTCCAGTTTAAAGAACACAAAAGCAAAGCACCAGTCCTCCACCTGGGCTGCAGTCTCTGTTCTAAGAAAATTTCCATTTCAGCTCTAAGGAAAGGAAATGGATGTTTCTCAATAAGGAGTTTCTGGGCTGTGACAAGTGTGGACTGTATGACACACATGCTACATACCTGATCCACGATTACTGTATTTTCCAAACAGACCGCAGTGCAGTCTGCTTTTCTAACAACCACCCTCACTTGCAGTCCAGTGGCTTTTCCACACTACAGAAGTTTTGTAGTCTTCCCTGCACAGTGTCTGTTCCTCAACTGTCCAATTCTTATTCAGAGCTTACCCACGCAGGTCTGAACCATGGATAACTTCCTATTTCAACAAGAGCTTGCTTCTCAGCTACAGAAGACCAGAGAGATCAATGCCTGCTTTCCCCTCAAGGCCTTCCCTTAGAGGATGGATCTTCTCTCCCCTCCTGTAACAGCAAGCCTGGAGGAGCAATTAATTAATAAGACATACATGCATATCACACATCATTCTGCATCTTCCATACTCAAAACCAATCATATACCTACACATGTACAAAACATCTCAGGGTCCCAGAGCTGTATTTCCCCCTGGTTGCTGGAGAGCATCAGGTAGAATTAGTCCCTTCCACTTCTGTAGCTGATGAAGTATATAGCTCCCTACATTTTATCTGGAAGACAGTCTGAAGTCTATGATTAAATGAGTTATAACAGGAATTACAGCTATCACCAATGATCAAGTTTGCGGATGACACCAAGCTGAGTGGTGTGGTCGACACCCTAGAAGGAAAGGAAGCCATCCAGAGGCATCTTGACAGGCTGCAGAGATGGGCCCGGGTGAACCTAATGAGGTTCAACACTGCCAAGTGTAAGTTGTTGCACCTGGGCCGGAAGAATCCCAGACATAGATACAGACTGGGAGAAGAGCTTCTTGAGAGCAGCCCTGCTGAGAAGGACTTGGGGATTCTGGTAGATGAGAAACTTAACATGAGCCAGCAGTGTGCTCTTGCAGCTCGCAAGGCCAATGGTATCCTGGGCTCCATTAGAAGAGGGGTGGCCAGCAGGGACAGGGAGGGGATTGTCCCTCTCTACTCTGCCCCTGTGAGGCCCCATCTGGAGTCCTATGTCCAGATCTGGGGCCCCCAATACAAGAAGGATCTGGAACTGTTGGAGAGGGTTCAGAGGAGGGCCACGAAGATGATTAGAGGGCTGGAGCACCTGTCCTACGAAGAGAGGTTAGGGGAGCTGGGCTTGTTCAGCCTAGATAAGAGAAGGCTGCGGGGGGACCTCATTGCAGCCTTCCAGTACCTGAAGGGAGCTTTTAAGCAGGAGGGGATTCAACTTTTTAAAAGGATAGACAATGGCAGGACAAGGGGGAATGGATTAAAACTAAAGGAAGGAAGGTTTAGATTAGATATTAGGGGGAAGTTTTTTACAGAAAGAGTGGTGAGGTGCTGCAACAGGCTGCCCAGAGAGGTAGTGGATGCCCCGTCCCTGGAAGTGTTCAAGGCCAGGTTGGATGGGGCCCTGGGCAACCTAGTGTAGATCCAGGCCTGAGGTTGGTGGCCCTGCCTGTGGCAGGGGGGTTGGAGCTCTGTGATCCTTGGGGTCCCTTCCAACTCATACCATTCTAAGATTCTATGATCAAGGTACACCCCCCCATGGAAAAGCAGCAGCATATCAACAATTAAGAACTACAGTGCAACGTTGTTTCTGTGGAAGGGGACAGGAAAAGAAGGATGCAAACAACATAAATCAGCTCAACACACAAGTCAGCAGAGGGCCATCCGCACCACAGCAGTGAAAGTTTCAACTGGAACAGAATGAAAAATAAAGTATTTAGTTGAATAGCAGCAGAAAAGTAATGTGACTTGTCTGGCAAACTGAGGAGGCCTATCAGCTGCTGTCTCACAAAGCTAAGAATCAGAGTGACAGCAGCTTCATGTTGTTGTGATTTACTTTGGTGTGGCACAAAAATAAACACATCAGCTGAGGTTTCTAGAGCATGGATGTTCTCTTTGTGCAAAACAATCAAACTGAAGAAGTGATTGATTTTCTAATGTACAGGAGACCTTAGTTTATGGTGCTTTTTATTGGTTGCTCTCAGAATAGATTTCCAATTTGCTGTAGGATACAATGCCAGCTTAGCAAACCTCTTGATCCTTCCATTTAGACACATCTTTATCCTCACCAATTCACTTTTCCTTTAAGGCGCTGAAGCTCTCTGTGCCACTGCACTACAGCTCGGCGGCGTTTTTTTTCCTCCTCCTTCATTTCCTCGTTTTGATTTCTGACCAAGACATAACACCCACGTCAAGCTGGCCACCTCCACATGATCAACTACACTTCCAGTTACAAGTCCCACAAATACTTCTAAGTACTTTAAAGGAAAAAAAGCCAAAACAAAAACACAACACAAAGCAAACAAACAGACACAAAACCTCAAGGAAACATCTGAGGGCAAAGTTAAGCTAGTGTCTGCACGGTTAGCCATCAAATCAAAGGGAAAGTGATAAGAAATTTTCCAAACAAACCAACGAAAAAACTTTACAGACCACCCACTCCACTGTGAACACTTCAAGGGGAAGCAAGGGAACTCCTCCCTGAGCTGCGGGGGGGTAAAGGCGGTCAGCCGAGGCACCCCGCCGCGGGCCTCTGGAGCTGCCCCGGCCCGGGAGAAGCCCTGAGGCCGCGCTCCTCCCCCAGCGCCTGAGGGCAGGGTCCTGCCAGCCCAGCACCGCCCTAAGGCCTACGGAACCGCTCACACACCCAACAACCCGATGCGGGGCCCGCCCGGACGCCGAGGGACAGGGCCCCCCACTGCCCAGCCCGGCCCGGCCCCCTTACTTCTTGGTGTCGCTGCTGAAGAGCCCGAAGGCCGCGGGAGTCGAAGAAGTCGTGGAGGGAGCCGCCTCCTGGCTCAGCTCGAGCACCGCGTCTCCCCCCTGCTCACTGTAGCTGAGGCCGTTGCCGGACATGGTGCCACCGCTCCCCTCCCGCTCCGGCAAACTTACCAGCGCGGCGCGGCGCGACACACCCCACCCGGCTTCCCCCCCGGAAGCAGCGGGTGCGCGCCAGCACGGCGGGGCGGGTCACGTGGCGGGAGGCGGTGCCAACCCGCCGCCGCGGAACTCGCCCGGCCCCTACGCACCACGGGAAGGCGGCCTGGCGGCGGCGCTGCAAGAAGGTGGGCAGCCGGCAGCCGGCCGGCGCGGGCGGGGCTGGCGCTCGCGCTCGCCGGTAGCCTTCTGGCGGGGCTCGGTGCGCAGCGGGCTTTGCTGCAAGAGGCAGACAGCTGCCACGGCGCACCTGCGGCTTGCAGCTTCATCTCTCAGCGGCCCCTCTCTGCCTCCCTTCCGAGGCTCTGCAACCTGGCCCTGCCGTGTGCCTTCGGCGCGGCCCATTAAAACGCACAGCATGGGCTACGGCATCGGCTTGTCTGTCGCTTCTAGCGACCCGTATCACGGGTTTCCTTGTTTCCCAAGCATCGGTAGATAAAGGGAAGGCAACCGATTGCATCTACCTGGACTTGTGCAAGGCCTTTGACACAGTCCCCCATCACATTCTTATCTCTAAATTGGAAAGATGTGGATTTGATGGGTGGACCATCCAGTGGATAAGAAACTGGTTAACAGACTGTAGCCAAAGGGTGGTGGTCAATGGGTCTATGTCCTGGTGGAGGCTGGTGACAAGCGGTGTCCCCCAGGGGTCTGTCTTGGGACCGGTTCTCTTTAACATCTTTATCAATGACATCGATGATGGAATTGAGTGCACCCTCAGCAAGTTTGCGGATGACACCAAGCTGAGTGGTGTGGTCGACACCCTAGAAGGAAAGGAAGCCATCCAGAGGCATCTTGACAGGCTGCAGAGATGGGCCCGGGTGAACCTAATGAGGTTCAACACTGCCAAGTGTAAGGTGTTGCACCTGGGCCGGAAGAATCCCAGACATAGATACAGACTGGGAGAAGAGCTTCTTGAGAGTAGCCCTGCTGAGAAGGACTTGGGGATTCTGGTAGATGAGAAACTTAACATGAGCCAGCAGTGGGCTCTTGCAGCTTGCAAGGCCAATGGTATCCTGGGCTCCATTAGAAGAGGGGTGGCCAGCAGGGACAGGGAGGGGATTGTCCCTCTCTACTCTGCCCCTGTGAGGCCCCATCTGGAGTCCTGTGTCCAGATCTGGGGCCCCCAATACAAGAAGGATCTGGAACTGTTGGAGAGGGTTCAGAGGAGGGCCACGAAGATGATTAGAGGGCTGGAGCACCTCCCCTACGAAGAGAGGTTAGGGGAGCTGGGCTTGTTCAGTCTGGAGAAGAGAAGGCTGCGGGGGGACCTCATTGCAGCCTTCCAGTACCTGAAGGGAGCTTTTAAGCAGGAGGGGATTCAACTTTTTAAAAGGATAGACAATGACAGGACAAGGGGGAATGGATTAAAACTAAAGGAAGGAAGGTTTAGATTAGATATTAGGGGGAAGTTTTTTACAGAAAGAGTGGTGAGGTGCTGGAACAGGCTGCCCAGAGAGGTAGTGGATGCCCCGTCCCTGGAAGTGTTCAAGGCCAGGTTGGATGGGGCCCTGGGCAACCTAGTGTAGATCCAGGCCTGAGGTTGGTGGCCCTGCCTGTGGCAGGGGGGTTGGAGCTCTATGATCCTTGGGGTCCCTTCCAACTCATACCATTCTAAGATTCTATGATTCTATGATTCCCAGCACTCGCAGGTCAGAGCCTCACACTAACCTCCCGGCTCGCCATCACAGCAGCAGTGGGCAGCAGTAGTTTGTGGATGGGGGGCTGTAAATGGGTACGTGGACATCGTTAGAGGAAAGTTTCTCGTCATTTCTTTTTACAGCTTTATTTTCCTATGTGCATCTTTACACAGACACACCCACACCCCGCCCCGACCAGTGCCTGAGGAATCATCTGAGTTCATTAAAATGCCCTTCTATCCACCTCCTGGTGCATTAGCCAAGCCCAAGCTTTCCATCCTGAGAACTGAACTCATTTCCAAAAGGTTACAGGTCACAATCAATACTGTTTATCCTGCAGAGGAAAAAAAAGAAAAGTTAAAAAAATGGATTGTCATGTTCAGAGGCAGCTTTTTGACTTGCTTTTCAGTAACTTGCCCTATCTGACTGAAACTGTGATATTGCCAAGCAAATAAACCTGACATCAGGAGTTTCCCATACAGGATTTATTAAGTTTGTGGGGCTGTTGGAAGGGCAGTTTTCCTCAGCAGTTACCTTATACAATGCCAGCATTTTGGTTTTGGTTTGTGATTTCCTGCAGCTTTTCTTCTTAGTGGTACTGTCTCTTGAAAGTTATGGCTTATAGTATAAAAGTCCCAGTGTAAATATTCTTGACCATTATAATTTTACCTGTTGGTTCTTTAGACTTCCACTTTTGTCCTGCCCTTTGCATTGCTCACAGTAACAACCATCATAGTTTTCTTTCCCTGTAGATGGACATAATCTTGTTAAAACTGCCATAGATGGTCACAGTAACTGTCAATACTCTTACAGAAATGTGACTTGAGGCAGACACCTCTCAATCATAACATCATGAGTAAAGAATCAAATACCAGAGTGGACTGCTGGAGAATTTGCTCTGAGACAGATGAAAATGGACACTTAATTGTCGCCTAAAATTTTAAGATGTTGCTCTGATCTGCAGAGACATGAGAATTCCTACCAACAGTCCTCAGAAATTGTCCCTCTGTTTATTAAACCATGCATTAATTTCAAAATGTAACAGCAAGAGCACTCAAACTGTGGTCCCAAACATGGCTGTGCTTACCTGAAAGCACCCCCAGCTTACATCTTTTATTTGCACATAAGGCAACAGAGTGTAGGAAGGGGTAAGCTGTACAGGGCCAAGTCCACAGTTTGTCAGGTAGATCTGTTTTGGTTTCTTTCAAGACTGCCTGAATGTCTCTGAAGCAAGAGGTTGACACTGCTTGCCTCTGGGTATAAATCAACAAAATAACTACTTATTTTTAGCGCTAAGAAACATCTTAAGTACAACAAACTCATCCTTTCATTATTACATACATCACTTGAAAAGTAATCTTAGACAAAGGACTAAGAGAAGGAGTAGTCTAGTCTTCCAGAGAAATTTATGTAAGTACAAACATGGGGAAAAGCAGACAAATGGACTATTGAGGTTGGATGATCATGGGACTGTAATATGAGGAGCAAATCATAACAGTCATTCAGAGCTTGGAAAGACCTTAAAGCCGACAACACAAAGCAAATACTACATAAAGGTAAACAGTCCAATCAGGAAGATTAGCCATACGCTGTTGCTATCAATTCTTGCTCTCTAGTGTTAGCCACAACCGTTCAATGAATGGTCTTTTCCTGGCTACATTAACTTAAAAATCACCATGCAGTGGTAACGTATTTGCATATTGAATTTATACCTATCCAAAATTAGGTCAAAGTTACTGAATTCTGATCCACAAAACACTACCAAATCTAAATTCTCCACTGAGATGCACTGAAAACTGTAATCTGTATTTCAGGTTTTTGTGCAGCTTAAGTAACAGACAAGGCTTTAAAAAAAAGGAACACAGAAAGCTTTTTCTTCTCAGTGTTTACATTTATCAAATTCCTTTATGAAATCATTTCACCTCCATGATTCATTCCATCCTTACCACTGCTACTTGTATCTAGTAAATTGCAGTTTCTTACTCTCCCATTCATAGATGTAAACAACTATATGATACTTGATGCATTGACATAGATTTTAAAAATTAATTGCACTAGGCAGTAACGTAAAGGCTCTATGTTAGGGAAGAGGTATTTATATGGATAAATACACATTTTCAAAATTCACATACACATATGAATTTAAGGGGAAAAAAGATTCATGTTACTCAACAAATTGTGATTTTGTAATTCAAACAAACGCTAACTTTGTGCGGCTTTCTGAAGCATTCACAGAAGACACTTTTCGATGTATTTCACAAAGTTACGTCCATTTCGGTGGTTGGGATTTTTTTTTTTAAGCTCGGCTGCCTTATGTCTATTTGGTGCCCTCTTGTGGCCCATTGGTGATATGCTGTTTGCTATGGAGAAAGTTTGGAGATGCATTGGTAAAGAAACTATTTTGCCATGGCATTCAGGCTCTGTATAACAGAAATGTAAATATATCAAATGCTCTGTTCATATTTTCTGTATTGCAGATTGTTTCTGATATACCTAAAATGTGCTGTTATTGCAGGTCATACACAAACATGTAAGATTTTTGACAAATTCTTTTTTTTTAGTAAATGTCATTGATGAAAGGTAAGTAATGATACAGTACAACCTCCTGAATATTATAATTTAGAAACCTGATGTATAATCAGTTACTTTAAAATTAAGCACTGAGAACTCATTCCCTAACTTGGAACAACAGGTTTTCAGTATGAGGCTTGGGCTCAGCTGCTGGCATTCATGAGTAGTTCAGGAAAATAGACACAAATGAGGAAACTGAGGGGGTCTGAAAAAACTTTGATCTCCCTCACTCCAGCTGAATCTAGATGTGGGGTTGTAATAAAGGCAAAGATGTGTTGTTTCAAAGGTACCTCTATTCTCTGTTCCTTCTTGGCAGAACCGGCTTCCATATTATACACAGGAACGGCTCACATACAGACTGTTGAAACCACACCAGGAGATTCCAAATACTCTTGTTCCTACAGCTCTTCTATAAACTCTAACATTACACAGTACATGTCTTCTGGCTTCATCAATTCATGTTTCTTTGAATGGTTATGAAGATGTTGAATAATGACTAGGAGAAATAGAAAGCAAAAAAGTAGAACATAAAAGAGGAAATGGTTGAAAAATAAAACATTTTTTCCAGTTATAGAAGTGCTTTATAATGTCTTTAAGCACAAACATGCAAAATAAGTATTACTAGATTATAACTTCAATATATATGTATGATTATATTTTACTTTTAAATAGAGAATATATTGGAATTAAAAATATTCTTATTATATTCAAAGCTATTACAGAAATACAAAAAACTCCAAATATAAGGAAAACCAATGGAACACACTTGTACTGATATTATACCTGGGTTGTTTAATGATAATTAAAATCCATGAAAGATCCAAGGTGAATTAGTTGTCAAAACTTTCACTATAATTGAAAAGATTATTTATTAATTCTTCATTATTTAATTTTCCCAGATATTTAAAAATTATACTATCAAATAACTATACAAAAGTAGGAAACTTCAATGCCATAAATTCCTAGTCATACATAATGCCTTTTAATTGAAGTAATGAGTTTAAAATTTCAAAACAATGTTCAAATGTTTACTGCACTGTGTATATATATGTGTGTGTGTGTGTGTGTGTGTGTGTGTGTGTATATATATATACTGCTATAGAACAAGAATGTACCTTGTTTCTTGGAAGATTTATCTTAACTAGGAGAAGAAGTTCAGGGTGTGTTGCATTCTCTCAAATACACTGGTTGCATTCTCTCACAAACTACTTTCTAACACTGTCGCAAATTAGAGATTTACTCTTGATATACCTTGCTCATGTCAATTTAGAGTTTTCCCCCTAGATCTACCAGCACACCAACTTAGAGGCACGGGTTTGCCAAACTTACCATCTGCTTTCCTTAACTGTGACAAGCATAGGGTCTGGCTAAGTTTGAATAAACTATTTAACTATTTTTAATTAATGCAGTTTAAATAACTTTATAAACCCTGTCCCATTATTATATATATATATATATACATACACTGTAAGTATTTGGCTGGGAAAGGTTACTGGACTGAGAGCAGCTCCAGACTTTTTCAGGCATGTGTCTCAATTGCCAGACTAAAATAGAAGGTTTTCTGCCTTCATTTCACAATTTGCTTGTTAAAGTTTGCAAGATACCACATTTAACAACTTTTTTAGTCTTAGGATTAAAGGCTTTAAGAAGGAGGTACATGTACATGCTTCATGTGTTTATTATAACTTCTCATTTATTGTGCTGTCTCCTAGCCATTATTGAGAAATGCCAGAGTTAGGCTGCCTTTGAAATACATGCCTGTGTATTGTGTACCTACACAATGTCCTTTGAACATACCACCTTTGTACTTCTGCAGCAATCAGCATATATTCTGTCCCATCAGGTGAGAAAAGAGCATACAGTAAAAAATCCCCTGCCTTTTCTAGCATTTTTGTGCAATTTGAGGGCACAAACTTAGCAGACTGTAATAGAAGCAGACCAATAATTTAAAAAATAAAATATGAAGTGGAGCCTGGAGTTAAATAACAGAGAAAAGGAGAAATGAGAATGAGCTAAAATGAGAAATGAAGGCTCAGAAAAACACGATGGCTCTTTCAAGGGGTAGTGATCACAGAAGATAAAATTCTTCATGAGAATGTAATAGGATTTGGGGGAGAAACATCAGAAAGTCTTTTAGTGGAATGCTAACAAAGTGAGAAAATAAAGGCATGATGCCAAGAAATTGTTACTCCTCACATTTTCCTAAGGGTGAAACACTTACATTACTTATCCTACTGGAATTTTTTAAATGTATGATAATTTATAAATGGTTTCTGGAAAGAACATAATGAACTGGCTGAGAATCAGGTCTGTAAGCAATTGCTACACTCAAGTGCACTTGTATAGGAAAGGGGTGAAAAGGCCAATAAATTATTTTCCTGGCAGATCAAGAATGAGGAAGTTGAAAGATTTATCTTAGAAATAACACTGGATACACAGAAGATAATTTCAGACAAGTCAAAAAATCCCACCAGCCTTTTTTTTGTCAAAAACTCCTCTGGCAATCACATCTGAATAGTGACCGTTCCTAACCTGGAACTCCAGAGGCCATGGAAATATCTGGTCTTTGACATCTGACACTGGCCACCATGACATCCTTGTCTCTAAATTGGAGAGACATGGATTCAAGAGGTGGACCACTTGGTGGATAAGGAACCAGCTGGATGGTTGCACTCAAAGACTTGTGATCAATAACAAAATGGCCAAGTAGAGATTAGTGATGAGTGGTTTTCCTCAGGGGCCAGTGGTGGGACCAGCACTATTAACATCTTTGTCAGCAATATGGACAGTGGGATCAAGTGTACATATCCTCAGCAAGTTTGCTGATGACACCAAGCTGAGTTGTGAGGTCAACATGCTGGAGGGAAGGGATGCCATCCAGAGGGACCTTGACAGGCTTGAGATATGGGCCTGTGTGAACCTCATGAAGTTCAACAGGGCCAAGTGCAAAGTCCTGCAGTTCCAAGCACAATACAGGATGGGCAAGGAATGGATTGGAAGCAGCCCTGAGCAGAAGAATTTGAGGATTTTGGTCGATGACAAGCTCAACATGAGCCAGCAATGTATGCTTGCAGCCCAGAAAGCTAACCATATTCTGAGCTGCACCAAAACCAGCATGTCCAGCAGGTCAAGGGAGAGGATTCTGCCCCTCTACTCCACTCTTGGGACACCCACTTGGAGTACTCAATCCAGTTCTGGAGTCCACGGTAAAAGACAGACATGAAGCTGTTGGAGATAGTCCAGAGGAGGGCCACAAAGATTATGAGAGACACTTTGAAGACAGGTTGAGGGAATTGTGCTTGCTGAGCGTGGAGAAGAGGGCTCCAGTACCTAAAAGGGGCCTACAGGAAAGCTGAAGAGGGTCTGTTTATCAGGCAGTGTAGTGACAGGACAAAGGGTATCTGCTTTAAACTGATGAGAGTAGATTTGGATTAGGTATTAGAAAGAAATGCTTCCTGTGAGAGTGGTGAGGAACTAGAACAGGTTGCCCAGAGAAGCTGTGGATGCCCCCTACATAGCAGTGTTCAAGGCCAGGTTGGATGGGGCTTTGGGCAACCTGGTCTGATGGAGCGTGTCCTTTCCAACCCAACCTATTCCATGATTCCATGAATCTATGATTCTTGTTGTACTGTATCTCTCACAACAATATCTGTTCAACATTATCTCTTGTTGAACAGTATCTCGGAATAAGATAAGGGTTTCTCAGCACCCTGCAACTAGGATTCTATTTTAATTAAGTCTGAAGGGTTTATTCCTATAATTGCTATCTCTCAGACAAGATCTATCTACTGTTTCTTAAAAAGAAGTGTGAAAACCTTAGTAAAAAGAATTTATGTGAAAACTCTCCTTTAAAACAAATATATTTTTATAAATTTTACACTTATCAAATTAATATTATGTTTATTTTAATGGCAGTTATGTATTTTATCTTAGAATCATAGAATCATGCGATCACTTGAGTTGGTAGAGACCTTCAAGTTCATCCAGTCCAACTACAGCCTAACCCTGCCTCCTCCACCTCTAGACCATGTCCTCAAACACAACATCTACACGCTTTTTAAACACCTCCAGGGATAGTGACTCCACCACTTCCCTGGGCAGCCTGTTCCAGTACATAACTACTCTTAAACCTAAATCTTCCCTGGTGCAGTTTGAAACCATTTCCTCTCATCCTATTGCTTGTTACCTGGGAGAAGAGACCAACCCCCACCTCTCTACACCCACCTTGCAGGTAGTTATAGCCAGTGATAAGGTCTCCCCTCAGCCTCCTTTTCTTAAGACTAAAAAGCCCCAGATCCCTCAACCACTCCTTACCGGACTTGTGCTCCTGACCTTTCACCAGCTTCATTGCCCTATATAATGTAACGCTATTTATAGGTATGTTCATATAATTATATTGCATTAAAAACAGAGATTTAAAAAATAAAAAATGTATTTACTTTTTTGGGTGAAAATATCAGTCTCAGTCTCTGATATTTATTCTTTTTTACTCATTAGGCACCTCATTCCACATATTCAGACACCTTATCCCACTTATCCACTAAATGACTATAAAATATGTCATTTTTACATATTTCTAGGGAGGAAGTTCCCTAAAGTTATGTGAATAAAAGTGGATTTCTTTAATTTATTATTTTAAAGAGTAAAATAAAGGAAATGTAGTGCAAATTTATAAACTCTTATTGTTAAAGGTATTTTGCATGAGAATGCACAACCCTTTTTTTATAATGTTTGCTGCATTTAAATACAAAATATCTGTAGTCAGTCCTGGTCAGCACATCTCAGGATGTGCTTAACAAAACTTGAAATGATACGGAGACATTGAGGTAAAGAATTATTTGCATACAATAAAAAAAACCCTATCAAAGTGACATTTGATACAGATCTATCTGTTTTATGATAGAGATCTGTAAAGTACCATTACATACTCTCCTTGTTCTGATACTCTTCCATAAGAATCTGGTACTCTTCATACTTAAATATGACCATGTGGGACTAGATGGATCCTTGAAGTTGCAACTGGTCTTATGTGACGTATTACAGTTCACTATTCCTATTAAAGCTGTGGAAATATGTGGGTATCCTGCTGCCTTATAACACAGTTCAGCAGCTGAAAAATTAGAAACTAAAAGTGATAAGCAAAGTTTGTATGAAGCACTCAGAATTGCTCTGTGGAGCACCAACAGCCCATAACACTGTAACTAGGAATTTCAATGCAGCATGAAAGAAATAATAAGAATAATGAAAGAAAATGAGCACCCACATTATCTAATGGCATCGTTCAACTTGTAGTTCAGCAGAATGGAAATTAAAGTTATGCTACCGTTCTGTTTTCTCTGCTAAGAAAATGGAACACTCTACTTGATCCCATCTGTAGTTAAAGAATTCCACATATGAGGCAACTCAGGCTACATGTCCCATTGTAATCACAAAAGCTGAAACTTTAGTGAGGCTTCCTGTTTTCATTGAGGGAAAACCAGAAACATCCTTTGTTTTCAGTGTTATTTGTTTGCCATTTCTGCCTTTGAAGTTACGAAAGAAAATTTGAGTTTACTCCTGCCAAACTACTGTGATAAGTCTTTAAAATGCTATGTTTATAGGACTAGAATGTACCTGAGATATTATATCTAAGATGGCCCATCTGTTCTGCTCTCAGGGACACCAAGGCCCAGCTTGCTGGTTGTCTGGTTCTTTAGTTGTGATGCTTTGATGCTTTGCAAACCAGCTGACCCCTAATGACTTCAGTCAAAACAGCCAGTGTGACGTACAAAGAAATACTTTTTTCTCTGTAGCAGTAAACTATGATCCAAGCTCTTTCTTGTAGATTCCAAGCTATTTTAGTCGTTCATTTTCATATGAAGAAAACACCAAATAATCACCCATCCACAAGAAGGGACAGAAGGAGGGCCCAGGGAGTTACAGGTCTGTCAGTCTGACCTCAGTGCCTGGGAAGATTGTGGAGCAAATTATCTTGAGTGTCATTATGAGGCACATGCCTGAAAAACAAGTGATCAGGCCCAGTCAGCACAGGTTCATGAAATACAGGTCCTGCTTAACCAACCTGATCTCCTTCTATGACAAGATGACCCACTTAGAAGATGAGGGTAAAGCTGTGGATGCTGTCTGTCTGGATTTTAATACATTTTTTTACACCATTTCCCACAGCATTCTCCTAGAGAAACCGGCTGGTCTTGACTTGGACTGGTGTAAAAATCTGGCTGGATGGCTGGGCACAGAGAGTGGTGGTGAATGGAGTTAAATCCAGTTAGCAGCTGGTCACCAGTGGTGTTCCTCAGGGCTCTGAGCTGGGGCCAGTTCTCTAATATCTTCATTCATGACCTGGAGGAGGGAATTGAGTGCACCCTCAAGTAAGTTTGCAGATGACACTAAGTTAGGCAGGAGTATTGATCTGCTTGAGGGTAGGAAGGCCCCACAGAGGCATCTAGACAGGCTGGATCAATGGGCCAAGGCCAATGGCATGAGGTTCAACAAATCCAAGTCTTGTATTTGGGTTATAATAACCCCAAACAGCACTACAAGCTTAGGGAAGAGTGACTGGAGAGCTACCTGGCAGAGAAAGACCTGGAGGTGTTTGTTGACAGCCAGCTGAATATAACAGTGTGTCCAGATGGCCAAGAATACCAACAGCATCCTGGCCTGTATTAAGAATAGTGTGGTGAGTAGGACTAGGAAAGTGATTGTCCCCCTGTACTCAGCACTGATGAGGCCCCATATTGAGTAGTGTGTTCAGTTTTGGCCCCCTCACTACAGAAAAGACATTGAGGTGCTGGAGCGTGTCCAGGGAACGGTAACAAGGCTGGTGAGGGGACTGGAGAGATGTTACGAGGAGCGGCTGAGAGAACTGGGATTGTTTAGTCCGGACAAAAGAAGGTTGAGGGGACATCTAATTGCTGTGTACAACTACCTCAAAGGAGTATGTGGAGAGGGGGAGGCTGAGTTTTTCTCCCTAGTGACAAGTGATCAGACAAGAAGAATTGGCATCAAGTTACGCCAGGGGAGGTTTAGATTGGAAATTAGGAAAAACTTCTTACAGAGAAGGTTGTTAAGCACTGGAACAGGCTGCCCTGGGAGATGGTGAAATGTCCATCCCTGGAGGTATTTAAAAGACATTTAGATGTAGTGCTGAGGGACATGGTTTAGTAGTGGATGGCAGGTTAGGGTGATGGTTGGACTTGATGATCTAAACGGTCACTTCCAACTAAGACAAATCTATGATTCTGTGATGATGATGATGAAGAGGCAAAATCCTGTTTTGCCTTCTATACCTCTTTGTTCCATAACTGAACTGAAAAAAGAAAAGCTTTCTTACAAAAGTTAATTGGAATTTAAATAGTACCTTTGTATTACTCAAACATCAGACGAGAAAGTAGCAACTAAAAAAGAGCAGAGGTCCTAGACATAATGTACTTCCTTTCAGACCTTGACTAAATGTTTAAAGATTTGCCAAACTGTCATGCAAATTCCATGACACCATTCTCATCAGAAAATTCTGCTTCTATGGCCTTTGACGTCTGCATTTTTCCTTCTTTTTATCATAGTGACTAAGTCATGAAATGCTAGTGAAAGAAGACAGCTGCCTTTCCATTACTCCCTTTTACTAGCTGTTCACCAGGGAAAGATAGTTGCTTGTTGCTATCAAGTCACTACCCAGTAATCAAGGCTTTTTATGCTTATTTTGTTAAAATAAATTGATGGGATAAGCAAAGTGAAATTAATGGCCAGTGTTATAGAAAAGGAGCAGCTCTACTGGGACACTTCAAAAGGAGCATCAGCTGTTCTAAAAGTGCAAAACTGAGCAGGCAGCATAGATGAACCTGGCACGCTAGTCCGGATAGTAGGAGTACGGGAGTGGGATGAGGAATGTTGGGACAACAGGGAATACCACACCTACGCAATGGCCAGGGTGGTCTGCATCTGTTTTTCCTCAACAGAGCTTTATCTATTGCACTTTGCTTCTGGTGCAGGAGATAACACTGAGCATGGGAGAGAACTGCCCCACCCATGCACATGTTCACTTAGTTGTGGGGTTGGGGGAACTAGGGAAGATGAAAGGACCAGAGATTTCACCCTTGAGACCAAACAGCCTACACTCTGCTTTGAGAAAAGCATTTCTTTGATGCAGTTTTGTATACAGTGTCCCCTTCCCTGAAAACTGAGAGACAAAGACCAAGTAACAGTTTCCTTCTGCACAGTTTCCAAGCCACTTTTTCAGGCTTACTTACTCGGGCCTATTCACACTTACCTCTTCCAATGGCTGACAGCTTTCTGCCTCTTACCTGCATTTTACCAATCTAGTTGCTTAAGTGCTTGATTTTCAAAGAAGATGAGGACTTACATTTTTTTACAGCAAAGGTTAATTTAAGCAGAATTAGTTCCTTTAAAAGGAGGTTACTTTTACCCAAACTCTTGCTAAAAGTGTCTAAATTCAGGAACTCTCATTTTAATGAAACAGAGTTCACTGGCAGAACACTTCTAAATGGAGGCAAACTTTTAGGCTTCCTGAAACAGCAACAGATTTAAGCTTTAAGCTACATAGGAACAGAATACTTTGGCAGCCTATGGGCATCCCTTCCCTTCAGGCTTCCATCAATACTGCCCTCAATTTCTTTCTGTACATTGTTTGCTCTTTTATAGTCTCTCTGAGTGGCACCCAACTTCCCATATGGCTGAAATGCAGAAAAAATTTTATATCAAGCACTGGGAAAATCTGAGGGAGCTCCCAAAAGTATTATATATTTTGCCCTACTCTTACTTTCCCCTAGAGAAAGTGGACTAGGAGATGACCTCTTGTTCTGACACACTAAGGCCCTTCTTACTTTTTTGTGACTGAGATTGTGACATGAAAATAGTACATGAAGATCTCTTCTACAGCAATAAGGGGAAAAACTTCATGGAACAGAAAACAGGAAGTCAGAAATAAAATTACCTAGAAAACACTGTTTTGAAGAAAGTTTGGAGAAATCCTTAATAGAAAATCTTTCAATTCTCTGTACAAGATGTAGGTTTAAGGCACAAAATCTGATTCTCTAAATATTTTTATATTGTTTACGCATTTCTATCCATATAAATTAAATTTATTGAAGCCTCCAAATAATAAAATAAAAATTTACATTCATCAGGCACTTCCTTTTTTTTTTTAAACTTCAAGTTTCTTTGATATTTTTGAAGTAAACTTAGTTTCAGCATCTATTTAACTGGGTCGCATTACAAATCACTGCTTTTGTACCTGGCCTCATCCGCTGGGAGCCTCTGGCCCTCGCTGCATTCTGATTTTCAAATCCATAGACAGAAAAGGACTGTCCGTAGATCCGCATTCACTTTACAGTATAAAGGGAGGACGATGATGGTGGTGATGATGATTACTGTTTTTATTCAGTGTTGAAGGGAAATAATATAGATTCTGCTATATCGGTTAACGAAAATTAGCCTTTTCTGTGGCAGTTCCAACGTCGGACACAAGAGGGAGATATTTTCCCATGAATGGTAAGAGCAAACGCTCAACGTCACTGAGCAACTCCCCGTTACACCAAGGTAAGTGATGATCAGGAGCTGTTAGTTTCCTCTTCCATGATTTACGTTGGAATACGCTTACAAGAAGTAAGATTAACTGTAAAGATGTGAAGCCGAGAACGGGGGCAGACATGAATCGACTTAAAATGGGCTACTGTGGGTTATTTAGATGTGTCCAGAGATCTCAGGACTTTGAAAAGGATGTAGTGTCTTGTTAATATATTGTTCTCCAGACAAAATATTACTATATGCATGTCCTTGCACTTATGAGATCAGAGCATGTGTCACTGGCATTCACCCACCCTGCGCTGAATCTAATTATTTTCTTGTGGATTGTGACTGCTTTGTGAGTTATTCCTTGCTCTCTGAAAGCTAAGCAACCCATGAACAAAAGCCAAGAGTAGCTGTACACTCAGACACTATTCAGTTTTCAAGTGGTATTTTTACATTATGTTGTTGATTATTTCTTTTAGTAAGTCACAGGGAAGAGATACTTGAGTCTATTAAAGTATTTGAATTTTTCATATTGTGATAATTTTTTCCATTCCTAAATATCATGGGGAAAAAGGGACACATGACCTGTATTTATTTTCCACAGGGACACATACACACATTTCCTGGTTAACTGCTACCTAGCAAAAGGATTATCAATGACAATTTTTGTAAAGGGGACTGTGAAAGATTTTTATATTAATGCAAACATGAGCATTGCTTCACATATGGGCCTGAATCAGGTGTTTATATTCAACATATTATTTGTGTTTTAATTTTTCAGTAGTTACCTAAGCATGATTTTTAACCTTTTAAAAAGCAGCAGCATAGGCTTTAAGCATAATTTTTTTGAGGCCTGTGCGTTACACAGACTCGCAGTACCCAATGCAAAAACTAATCTTTTCATTCTAGATCTCTTGTTATCATCTGAGATAACCAGTGTAGTGGGGTCTGGCTTTGCATGTATGTTCATTAGTAGACTCATTAACTTTAATGAAGTTATATGTGAGTGAGTGTTGCTTGCACAAATAAAAGTTTCAAGAGGGGAACTTCCTTCATCATACATTGTGCCTGGAAGATTTTGCAGGAACTTCAGTCAATTACAGACTTCACATTTTTTTCAAATCACCATTTCTGCATATTTTCTGAAGGTTTAATCCATGTTATCAGTAAGATTATTATATGGAGAATAGTACTTCAGAGGAGTTTGAAATTTTAAGTAATTACATGCTGTTAATTTTCTCAAGTCCTATGGATAAGTTTCTTCTTTTTGTTTCATTTCTGTGACAAACCTAACTTTTCTGTGATTGAGCCTTCCAATACTTAGAGCATCACCTTATGCAGTTATTTTGGGGATAGTCTATGCTCACTGTGAAAACTGACCAATACAGGTCCCTGTACCCACTCTACTCACTTTCTTCAGGTGACTTCACACTGAATTGTATCAGTTCAATTTTGCTCACAGGTTTGATGCTGTAAGCATGTAATCCCTGCCATAGCAGATGATCTGTAATTGCAATCTCACACACTGTGAAATACCAAACAACATAAAATAAGCCTTTTGTTGGTCCTTGTACTGTTCATTGGCTTCTCAGACACCCGCTGTGTTCCAACAAGTGATCACATTGCTAGGGTTGAAAGTGAAGAAGAATGGAAGTGGCATATTTAACAAGACTCTTGGAAATCTATCTTATTATTTTATACCAGTAAGAGCATGAAGACAGTGTGCAATAAAAGTGCAAATTCTACATGAGGAAGTCAGCATTTCTTCAGTATTTTTTGCTAGAAATTTTTCACTACATACATTATAAAACTATGTTTTTAGGTTGTGTTAATTTAATAACTTTCTTCATGCACATACAGCATTTTCCATGTCTAAGAGTGACACTGTCTCATAAATACAAAATCAGTTGTGAAACAGTAACTGAAGAAAACCTCAGCTAATGCAGTTTTCTACTTCCCAATTCACTTCTTTCTTAAGAAACCTTTGAGAGGAGCAATACAAACAGATTCTATTAACACAACGTTAATAATGCAGAGATCTGAGCAGAATGAGGCAGGCTTGTGCGGTGAAGTACTATCACTGATCGCCTTGTTTCTAGAAACCTCTGTCAGCACACACCTGTAACAGACTTGGTAGGTAAAGGGTCCAGGCTGCAGGAGCTGAATGCCACTTTAAATGAACTGCCTTTCTTACCATCCCAAAACGGGTGTTTCCTGCAGAAACCACAGACAAACCCTACCCTGTCACCCAGGCAGCCAGAAGCTGCGCATCTGCAGGGTTGCAGCAATATGTATTCCAGGTCACAGGCTGCTCCTGTTGGCACAGATCAGCTGCCAGAAAACCGTTTTGAAGTGGTTCCTCTTTTTTTTTTTTCCGTTTCACATCCTGACTGGCCCACTTGACACGTTTTTAATAGCAGGGTTCAGAGCAGTTCTTTGCATCCTGGTTCTTCGCTACATAGAGCAAGAGCAGCCTCCTGCAAGGCTGAGAGAGAACGCCAGAACATAGAAGCACGTAGAGCAATTCATACACTACGGTTTATGAATATGCAAACTAGCTTTTGCATATTATGTTAATATTTTTTGTGAAGCAAATATTCACAATGTTCTGTAATATATTTAGGTGCCAAATACAAAATAATTAGTTCCACCAGGAAACTGAAGCACAATAAAATTAAAAAGCAAGGTGAGTTTGGACTTCTGAGCTGGACTGCGTTTCCTGTTGGAGGACCTAAAATGTACCAGACAAGAAGGTAAATGAAGCTTGCAGTGGGAAATGATGGAATGATGAATTATGGTTGCTACTTCAAACTCAACAACTGCTACCTTAAAATAAGGTGTGTGATATTTAATGCTATGCACTTCACAGGTTTTAGTATTTTAGAATAACAGCATATGGAAAAAAAGCTACACACAGCAGAACTTAGTTGAGATGTAGGACATGGTTTGAGAAATATTATGGAACAGTGCTAACCTTGAGAAATAATTCCAACCATTAGTAAAATTTGAATGTTTTGCAGACTTTTGAACTATATTCTTTCTATTTTTCAGAAATTTAATCTCATTAAGTAAGGGTTTAAAGTAGGATATTAGAAGTGAAAATATAATTTTATAGTGGAGGACTGCTAGCAGTAGCTCTCCAGTGACTATGTAGACAGCTGTTTAAACTTAATAAAACAGTAACTCCTCGTATACATTGTTATTTTAGCACCATGTAGACTAAGATGTTTAATTAAAGTAATTACTTACATGGCTCCAGTTAGTCTTTTTATCATGAAATGGAGATTTGACATGGCCTCCTACCTCCTTGTTGGTTTAATTAAGCTCAGCCGTAAATAATTTTTGGTTTGTTTTGTTTTCATTGTTGGCCCCATTTCAGCTATTGTCCTTCCTGCCCTCTACTGTAACTTTCTCACAGGTATCACAGTCACTGTTTGACAACCTAGTCCTACCAGTATGGCACACAGTACCATATACACAATTTAGACATCTATAGAATGAGTTAATTTCAGAAAGAACCTGCATTTCCTCACACGACCCCTTCATATGCCAACTTACAGAATACACATTGGCTCCTGTTTCAAATGGAAAGTATTCTATACTGTGACTGCCATTTAGGAGAACTGTGTTGGCAAACAGTCCATTAATTTGACACAATATCTGATTACTCATTAAAATTCAGTGCATTTGAACCTGAATTCATATCACTCAGCCTTAGCCTCCATTTTTCTACCTTTATTTGCTAGACTTAGCAATCACGTGTTCCCTGTGCATACATTATTAAGCATAGGTTTAGGACTAGAGTTTTTCATAGTTTTTCCAGTTTTCTTAAAGAGGCCTATGCAGACAGCATGAAACAAGTACTATCTCATGTCTCCTAAATGTGCCTGGATATGTACATCTTCATTTGAATTTTTCACTCTCCTCTGAGACTTTAAGGGAAGTACTAGTAACAAGGTGGTCTACCTCGCTGAGAGGCAGAGGCTCCTGAACACCTCCTGTTTTGTGCTCGTGAGATCCAACTGGGAAGTGCTCAAGGCTTTTTATATACAACTGGAGAGGCTTAATTAAACTGCAGCTTTGATTTGAGGGAAGGTGATGGATACTTGGGTATGGGGAAAATACCAAAAGAATAATTTAGGCCATTTTGCACACAGAGAATCAAACTGTTGTCAAAATGGGGCTTTTGAAGATTTTTGGTCAAACAGCTCCAACTGCTATTAGTGTTGGTAATTCTGTGTAGAATTAAAAGTTTCCAGAAATTTCTTGTATATTATTGGACATTTCTTTTTGATATTAAAATGATAACTAAATTGAGGTTAGAACTAAAAAAATCTGCAGTGAAAAGAAATCTCTTCTCTCAGTTAATAGCACAGATTTGGATTATCCCAGAAACATGATTACAAAATAAGCTAGGTAAATAATTTTAATAGCTTTATCTGGGAGACAAAAAAATCACTCATAAGTTTTGGTTATTAACTTTAATCATAGCCTCCACATTAATGAATTAAATGAACACTGCGCTCTCTTAATTGTCAAAAAATGGGAAATTCAAGGCTCTGGGGTTTTTTGCAAGAATTTAAGCGACCCATGTGCCACATATTTAAATTTGTCTGTCTCTTCCATCCTACTATTTAATTTGCACTAATCTAAAATTTTCAGATGTCTTTCTTGGAGGATGAATCTCACTGCTGCTCTTCAAATACTGCCTTTCTGCAATTCACTTCTGCCAAATTATGCTTAAGCACAATTTTCTCCTACTTAAAAAAAGCTGTAAGTTAAGTCCCATTGTCCAAGCTCTTGCAGTTAATTATACATGGTTCAGTAAAAGCAGGATCCCTTTTATGCTGCTGCCTAAAAGCAAAAATAGGAGGACATTTTGCTCTTCTTAGTTATTAATTCTATTGTGCAGATCCAGTGGTAAATTGTTTCACAGAATCACAGAATAATAAGGTTGGAAAAGACCTTTAAGATCACCAAGTCCAACCATTCACATCCTAAACTAAACCATATCCCTAAGTACTTCATCTACCCTTTTTTTGAACACATCCAGGGAAGGTGACTCAACCCCCTCCCTGGGCAGCCTGTTCCAGGCCCTGACAACTCTTTCAGTAAAAAATTTTTTCCTAACATCCAATCTAAACCTGCCCTGGCACAGCTTCATGCCATTCCCCTTGTCCTATCACCTGTCACCTGGCAGAAGAGACCATCACCTATCTCTCTATAACCTCCCTTCAGATAGTTGTAGGCAGTGATAAGGTCTCCTCTCAGCCTCCTCTTCTCCAAGCTAAACATCCCCAGCTCCCTCAGCCGCTCCTCATAGGATTTGCCCTCCAGCCCCTTCACCAGCCTGGTTGCCCTTCTCTGGACTCGCTCCAGGACCTCCATGTCCTTCTTATGGTGAGGAGCCCAGAACTGGACACAGCACTCAAGGTGTGGCCTCACCAGTGCCGAGTACAGG
Source organism: Porphyrio hochstetteri (assembly GCA_020800305.1). Lineage (NCBI taxonomy): Eukaryota > Metazoa > Chordata > Aves > Gruiformes > Rallidae > Porphyrio > Porphyrio hochstetteri. The sequence continues at coordinate 65,187,655 of CM036938.1, forward strand.
GGCACAATCACCTCCCTAGACCTACTGGCCACACTGTTTTTGATACAAGCCAAGATGCCATTGGCCTTCTTGGCCGCCTGGGCACACTGCTGACTCATATTCAGTCTGCAGTCAACCAACACCCCCAGGTCCTTCTCTGCCTGACAGCTCTCCAGCCAGTCCCCCCCAAGCCTGTAGCACTGCATGGGGTTGTTATGTCCCATGTGCAGCACTCTACACTTGGCCTTGTTAAACTTCATCCCATTGGTCTCAGCCCATCGGTCCAGTCTGTTCAGATCCCTCTGAAGAGCCTCCCTACTCTCAGGCAGATCAACACTTCCTCCTAGTTTAGTGTCATCTGCAAACTTACTGAGGGAGCATTCAATCCCTTCATCCAGGTCATTGATAAAGATGTTGAACAAGACTGGACCCAGAACTGAGCCCTGGGGGACGCCACTCGTGACCGGCCTCCAGCTGGATTTTGTTCCATTTACCACCACCCTCTGGTCTCGGCCATCCAGCCAGTTTTTAACCCAGCTGAGGGTCCACCTGTCCAGGCCAGTGGCAGCCAGTTTCTCAGTCAGAATGCTGTGAGAAACTGTGTCAAAGGCTTTACCAAAGTCCAGGTAGATCACATCCACAGCCTTACCCTCGTCCATTAAGCGGGTCACCTTGTCATAGAAGGTGATCAGGTTAGTTTGACAGGATCTACCTTTGGTAAACCCATGTTGACTAGGTCTGATCCCCTGGTCATCGTGCATGTGCTGCATGATAGCTCCCAAGATGACCCTCTCCATGATCTTCCCTGGGACTGAGGTCAGACTGACAGGCCTGTAGTTCCCCGCATCCTCCTTCCGACCCTTCTTGTATATGGGTGTAACATCTGCCAGCCTCCAGTCGACTGGAACTTCCCCAGTCTGCCAGGATTGCTGATAGATGATGGAAAGGGGTTTGGCAAGCACAACTGACAGCTCTCTCAGCACTCTTGGGTGAATCCCATCTGGCCACATTGACTTGTGGGTATCTAACTGGCCAAGTAGGTCGCTCATCATTTCCTCCTGAACCATGTCAACTTTGTTATTCTTCCCCTCCCTGTCAGCCAGTTCCTGAGGATGAGTACTCAGAATATCCTTCTGTACTGTTAAAGACTGAGGCAAAGAAGGAATTAAGGACTTCAGCCTTGTCCTCATCCCTTGTCACTAATGTGCCATCAGCATCCAATAAGGGCTGGAGATTCTCCTTGACCCTCCTTTTACTGTTAATATACCTATAGAAGGACTTTTTATTATCTTTTACAGAACTGGCCAGCCTGAGTTCCAGATCAGCTTTAGCCCTTCTGACTTTCTCCCTACATGATCTCACTAAATTCCTATAATCATCCCAAGACACCTGCCCCTTCTTCCAAAGCTCATATTTTTCCTTCTTTTCCCCAGGCAGATTGCCTGGATCTCTCTACTCAGCCAGGCTGGCTTCCTAGCTCGCCGACCCCTCTTCTGACCGACTGGGACAGCCTGTTCTTGTGCCGCCAAGATTACCTTCTTGAGGAGCAACCAACCCTCTTGGGCTCCTTTGCCCTCAAGGGCTGCCTCCCATGGAATCTTATCGAGCAGCTTTCTGAACAGTCCAAAGTCAGCCTATGGAAGTCTAAGGTGCTAGTTCTGCTGTCTCCCTTCCTTACTTTCTTTGCTTCTTCTTTTAATTTACCTTAAAATTACCAGAGATACTGTAGTCATTTGTTCTATATAAATGCATGTAATAACAATAACTAATCTATTTATGAACAAAAGCTAACTTTGGAGAAATATATTTCTATTTAATAAAGAGAATATTGCTATTTCTCCCAACCTAACTCAGTATCTCCCTATTGCAAACCCTGAAAAACAGTAGGCAGGAATTAAAAATTAGTTCATGCTTTCACTGATTAGACTGTATGAACATAATTTTCATATTCATATTTGTATTTTAATAGAAAGGGACTAAACAAACAGATATTCTTTTCTCAGCCTGGCTAAACTTTTGGAAATATACTACATAATTTGAAAATATCTTCAAGAAAAATCATTTTTAGATTCATATGGAATGGGTTGGGATGGAAAGGATCTCAAAGATCAGCTAGTTCCAAGCCCCTGCCATGGGCAAGGACACCCTCCACCAGACCAGGTTGCCCAAAGCCTCATCCAACCTGGCCTTGAACCCTACCAGGGAGGGGTCAGCTACGGCTTCTCTGGGCAACCTGTGCCAGGGCCTTACCACCCTCACAGGGAAGAATTTCTTCCTAATGTCTAAGCCAAACCTACCCGCTTTTAGTTTAAAGCAATGACGCCTTGTCCTGTCACTCCATGCCCTGATAAATAGTCCATCTCAAGCTTTCCAGTAGACCCCTTTTAGGTACTGGAAGGCTGCAATAAGGTTTTCCTGAAGCCTTCTGTTCTCCAGGCTGAACAAGCAAAATTTTCTAAGCCTTTCCTCAAAGGAGAGGTGCTTCAGTTCCCTGATCATCTTTGTGGATCGTCACCTCCTCTGGAGTCACTCTAGCATGGTCTATGCCCTTCCTATACTAGGGACCCCAGAGTTGGAAACAGTACTCAAGGTGGGGTCTCACAAGAGCAGAGTAGAGAGGCAGAATCTGCTCCTTCAACTTCCTGGCGACGCTGTTCTTGATGCAGCCCAGGACACAGCTGGCCTTTCTGAGCTGCAGGCACACACTGCCAGCTCATGTTGAGCTTGTCATCGATCAGCACATCCAAGTCCTTCTCCTCAGGGCTGCTCTCAATCCATTCTCCATCCAGCCTGTATTGTGTTTGAGATTGCACCTACCCACGTGCAGGACCTTGCACTTGACCTTGCTGAACTTCATGCCCATCTCTTGAGCCTGTCAAGGTTCCTCTGGATGGCATCCCGTCCCTCCAGCATGTTGACCTCACCACATAGACTGGTGTCCTTGGCAAACTTGCTGAGGGTGCACTCAATCCCACTGTCCATGTCACCAACAAAGATGTCGAACAGTGCTGATCCCTGAGGAACACTTGTCACAGACGTGACAAGTCCATGTGGACATTGAGCTGTTGACCACAAGTCTTTGAGTGCAACCATCCAGCTGGTTCCTTATCCACCAGGTGGTCCATCGGTTGAATCTGTGTCTCTCCAATTTAGAGACGAGGGTGTCATGTTGGGCAGTGTTCAATGCCTTGCACAAGTCCAGGAAGATGATGTCTGTCATCCTTCCTTTGTCCATCACTATTATGATAACCTAACATTTTATTACTGTACCAGCCAAGTAAATACTTTTGTCCTTCATAACATTAAAAGTTATGTATCTTTGGATTTTTGAGTAGTCATCACTATCCTGTCTTTCCTCTCCAGTACCATCAGCTGCTGTATGTAAAGGACTCATCCCGAGTCTTGGAAAGCAGTCACTGTATGGTCTGCCTGAGCAATTAATGTGGGTGGCTAATATGTAACAATGAAGATATTGAAAAACAATTTAGAAAGCTGATGAATATGATGGACAGCTACTTAATTGCACAGGAGAAAGTTAATTCACTACTGAAGTGTCATTATTTAAGTAATGCTTATCTGTTCAACAGGCATCCACTTAATAGAGATGTTATTAAAGCTAAATTACAGAAAAGCTGTGAGACATCTCAATCTAAACAAGCCATGGAAGTAAACATGAGTGATGATATACTTATTTTAGCAAATTTCAGTTCAGTCATTTATTGTAATTATTATTGGATGTTACACCTTTCATTGCTTCATTTGTCACTTCAAGTTTAGAGCCACCTGATTTCTATTTTTGTTGTTCTAAGTAATGTCAAGTAATACAGATTTTTAAAAAATTAAACAGTTATTTAGTTGAAGAAGTTATATGAAAACGACATGAGATATGAAGCAACAGAAACGAGTATTTAATATAAACTAAAATAACCTCAGCTGCTAGGTGAAAACTGCCATGTGGGAATATCAAGCCTAAATTTTTCAGTATCTCATGTTTGCAACACAAAAATTTTAAAATGTAATAAAAGTGTTACCTGCAAGATATAAAAATAGAATAGGTATTTAAAAAACCTCATTGCTATTATTTAAATCTGATTGGTTTTATGGAAAGCCTTTGTTCTGGAGCAGAGAGAGAAGTTTAATATTAACATACATAACAGTCCACAGTGTTACAGAGCTTGATTACTAAACTTGTATCAAAACAATACCTAAACTACTCACAGTCTTAAAAACATGGACCAAAGAAGTTCGGGGGGAGGCAATTTCTCTAAGGCAGTCTTGTGCATCTTTTTATCTTCATATTTTTAGCACCTCCAAAAGTACCAATACAACTTAATGATTTCAAGGGCTTTTTACTGACAATCAGCAGTAGAAGCTAACCACAAATTGTACCCACATTTCTGTGATACTTGGATGGTAATCACAGAATCACAGAATTGTAGGGGTTGGAAGGGACCTCGAGAGATCATCGGGTCCAACCCCCCTGCCAAAGCAGCTCCCTAGCACATATTGCACAGATAGGCGTCCAGACGAGTCTTGAATATCTCCAGAGAAGGAGACTCCACCACCTCCCAGGGCAGCCTGTCCCAGGGCTCTGTCACCCTCACTGTGTAGAAGTTCTTCCGCATGTTGGTGCGGAACTTCCTGTGCTCCAATTTACAGCCATTGCCTCTTGTCCTATCTCCACAGACCGCTGAAAAGGGGTTGGCCAATTCCCTCTGTCTCCCACACTTAATACAAAACTGAAACTCGGTTCTGTTTTCATGTTGATTATATCAAGGGATCAATATATGGGGCAGCGTCACAATTCTGTTCTCAGAAGTTATTCTGCACTAAAATAGATAAGGATGCAATCCCAAAATAGACTCTTCAGAGTTCATAAAGGGATACTGTCCTGGTTCTGGCCAGGACAGTTAACTTCCCCAAGCAGCCAGCACAAGTTTGTTTTCCTAATAATCTTATAATACTTTGTTTTCTGTTTAGAGAAGGTGAAATGGGAAAATTGATTGGGATTTTTATTATTTCAATACATAATAAATATTTTATATTAATTTTGTTCTTGCAATTTAATTCAGCCCAGACAGTTGTCTTTTACATGAATGTATTCATCTCAATTCCTTCCATGGTTATCAAGGTACATCACAGTGCTGGAATAACTTATCTACAACAAAAAAGACCACCGATGTATAGGCAAGTTGTTTTGACTGTGTTCTGCATTTACACATTTTCTTTCAATGTTAGAATTTGTAAAGTGATTCAAAGTTTATTTCATGTGTAACATTAGCCTTTTAAATTGACTAGTACATTTAGACTCTAAAAATATTAATTATTTTAGTATTGAGAAGTATTATTTAGTAGTAGTACTATTTAAAATATAATGACTACTGATATGGTGTGATTTTTTTCATTCAGTTGATTAAGATTTGGCATTGAAAAACCTTGCTTTCTCCACCATCAAAGACTGGATAAAGAATAGAAGATGTTTATTTGATCATGGGTCACATTGTGGTTTTACATTAGATTTTAATGTATTTTGTTGCCTAATCTGTCTTTCTTAAAATACAGAAAAGTGATCTACTTTGTGACTTCCCTTTTTTCAACTAGATGGCTAAAGGTTCTGACTAAAGATCTGACTTTTCATCCTTTGTTTGTGTGAGTACTCTTTCATCATTTCAGTGGTTCTCCTGTCTTAGCTGAGTATTCATACAAATAAGGGATGTTTCAGTTAAGCATAAAGTATGTAATTCGGCTTTAACCACTTGTGCTTGGATTGTTTTCATTTTCACTTATGAATATTCATATTTTAATATTTTCTTTTTTTCCTCTGATCAATTTCAGAAATTGAAGTTTCATTTCTTTTTTCAAGAGTTCTGGAGGCAATGTTGCTTAACATATAGCTTAATGTTGCATAATTTTAGTGCAGTATTAAAGGAAATTTTTAAAAAGTCAAGTTTAATTATTCCAGTCTGTCACTGAAGACAAAGAGAGTTTTGTTTACACAGGTCTGACCTCTAAAGGATGCCAGATGTTGTGGAATGAGCTATGAGAACTGAAATAGATGTTTACTCTTCACAAACTTAGGCGTGTTCCTCAGAAAATAGGTCCTTTAATGAATTGCTCTCATCTGTCTGTTTCTACATTAATTGCTTTTTTATTACTATTACATTGAGTGCCTTTCTTCCTCCCTGGCAAGTAAGAAAAAGGCTTGATTACTCAGATCACAAAGTAAGTACTCCATATAATAAATCCTGCTTCAAAAATAGTAACTCAAGAGTAAGTTGCAAGCAACATATGGTTTCACTTACACAAGGCATCACTTGATACAGTGGAGAAAGGCTCAGTAATTCTTTATCTTTTCCCAGTATTTTATGGCATCTTTGAAAACTTCATTTAACTATATCATTTTATTTATTAATAAGGTCCCATTCAAATTAGGATAGCGTTAGTAACTTTCTCAGTTGGCTGTTTTGAAATACTTATGGTCTTGGACTTAAACAGCTAGACAGAACTATTCTCTAATTAATATTGCCTTACTCATTAGACTTAGAAAGTGGGTTTCTTATTAACCTGCATTGGTGTGACCTCTTTTTCCTGACACAAGATTCTGTTATATTGGATTTGTGTGGCTAGATATTGGGAGCAGGGAGTGTGTGTGAGGGGGGGGGTGGGGGTGGGGAGGGGGGAGGGGTGCGCATACATGCACGCACGCACTCTGGGCGCCAGAGCAGAGATTCCCTGGCAGCCCATGGAGAAGACCTGGGCTTATTTTTGAATAATAATGAGGGGGAGTAATAGAGCAGCTTTGGTAGGCACTTGGCCTCCAGCCAGGGTCAACCCACCACATCTGTCAACATTTTAAAACATTCTGAAAAATGGGACAATTTTCCAAAGCAAGTCTTGTGGGAACTTGTGAGAATCAATAGAGCTTGCTTGTGAGAACCAACCTGCTGAGAAGTCAGGCTCCTCAGGAATCCACAGAGCTTTCTTCTATACTCACTAGCTCACCTCTTCCTAAGGTCATCTTTGTTGTACAGTTATCCAGAATCAGAGTTCTTACTGGTCAACACCCAAAAATGCTGTAATTTACCCATAGTTAAGGAACAGAAGTACAATAGTGAGAGCCATGCGCTATGGTATCACTTCTCATGGTGATCTCTAATGATTTGAGCACTTTGAAGTCTTATATGTCTTCTAGAAAGTCCCAATGTGCCTTTATATTACAAATAAAATCCTTTAAACTTGCAGAGGAACATTCCCAGAAAAATTAATGTTCTGATACCATCTTTTGAGAATGGCAGACCAAAGTGGTATCAGCTGAGGAGAAAGGCTTTTCAAATTCACTAGTATTCAGTGTATACACTTATCTGCAACACAGATCCTCTCTTACATACTTGCAGGACTTACTGCATGTTACAAGTCACAAATATATATATATATGACAAGGCCATCTTTTCAGTTGTTCTTCATTCAGCAGCATTTTGTTTCTGTTGATCAGTATGATGGAAGTGACAACCAGATTAGCTGATACAAGCAATTACATATACGACATTTAATAAATTACATCAATGAAGAACACCAAGATTTCTGTAGTGTTGGGGGTTTTTTTCCCCAAGTTTGGTGTCTAAAGGCTTTAATATTTCCAATAGATGATACTTGCATTCAGCTTTGAAGAAAGAATGAAAAGAGGCATTTAGGAAATAGTGAAGAGATAATTCTCTTGCTGTATTTTATTGTCTAAATGCATTTGAAAACTCTTTCAAAATTTTTTTCCAGCTTCTATCAGCATTAACCAAACAGCTCTTATTGCTGTCAATGAAAGTAGTGTAACTATACTTTGGAAACTGAAAATTGACATGATACATGAATACACATCATACAAGATTTAAACTATTGCTTATTTCTCTCTCAGATCAGCTGGTTTTAATTTTATAAATCATGCTAGGGTTTTCTATATTGACATTATATTTTGCATATTACATTTACAGTAATAATTTGTACATTTTTATTATATACATTTTAAATGTATATGATATAAGAATGTTTTATAGTAGTATTGCATAATGTTGATCTTTAGTTCTGATAAGTAATTTGATACATCTTATACATTACACATTGTATGTATATTTTAATTGCAATTCACTTAGAATGTACCGAACTTCTGCCCAGCATTCAAACATCTTCAATATTCAAGCACTTTATTCAGTACAAGACCTTCCCTGACTTCTCAGCCCTTCCCAAGCCTTAATCCCTTGCTTGAAGAGACATAGGAATTAACACAGTTTAATGGCATTTTTCAAACATGTCCCTGCAGAGACTAGAGACCTGGAAGCCCGCACACCTCAGGGTCCGGAAATGCTTGTTTTGCTATGTAATAAAAGAGGGAAGAAGAAAATCATTATCATGAAACAGAAGAGTATCCTTAATCACATGATTGCATCTTCAGATACTGTCTTTTTGTGTAGGTAAATACATGTACTCTGGTGTTGAAATGCAACAACGTGCTTATTGGGGGTTCTTCCATCAAACACTGCTTCAATATACAAATCAGGTGAAGACTTCTTATTCTTCAACAATATGTAAGCCTTAATTCTTTAAGGAGTATTTTTAGATAAAAATATTTACATTGAATAAAACAGAATCATTTTATGAAAATAAATACTTTCATCAAAATGCTGGTATCTACATAAAAATTACTATAAATAAGGTTTACTAAAAGTAAACTAGCTTTAGAACAGGACTATATGCAAAATAAAACATTTACATGAGAGAATTCTAGAACTGTTAACATAGAGATCTACAGCTTTAACTTAAAGAAGAATCTGTGACTTTAACTTAAAGAAGAAGAAGTAAGTATTTGAAGTTGCTAGGATATCCTCTTTTGTTCAGAATATAAAAGAAAGCTGTTTTGGAGAACACTTTCAGAAATGAACTGAAAATAATGACTCTTCAGCTGTTTCGAAAATAGTAGCAAAATCGAGAAACATAACATTATGCAGAAGAGAGGCAGGAACATTACTTATCATACTTGCTCCTCATTTTAATTACAAAGCTATTTAGGACAGCTGAGCGGGGACACAGAAGAAACTGGAGGGATTTACCTACTGGAAGCAGAAATTAAGATTTTATTTCATGCTTATGTCTTTATGTTCTTCATACAATACAGAGTTGGGAAGGATTAAAGGAAATTTCGGTTTTTCAGGAATAAGGATATGAATTAAAATACTGCAAGTCACAGATACAGAATTGTTTCTTGAAACAGTAAAGAATGATAGATGATAGCTAAAATATACAGCTGATAACATTAGGTATTTTGGCACTAATGTTCAGAAGAAGGACCTGTTTCAATGAAATATGGAATGGCAATTATTTACTCTGATGCAAATGCAAAAATATTATTATTTAACCTGGTAAATTCCAGGACTTTTTGTGACTATTTGGACTTCAGTATCTCTTTTTTCCCCTAATCTCTCTTAATCCACAGAAGAATCTGAAAGAACTCTATAAAAATAATTAAACACGTCCTAAAGATTAAACTGAAAGTTAATATGCAAAATAGAGCAACTGCACCAATGCTGTGTCAAGACAAACCAGGACAGTGCTGCCACAGAATTCCTGGAGGAAACACTTCTTTAAAAACACTGACCTCAATCCTGCAATGTAGCTCAGCCCAAAACCTTCAGTACAAAATTTCTGGCAAGTGTGAAACAGACTCCGGAATTTAAAAATACAAGTGGCAGTATATGGCACTTTGGGCAATATGGAATTAAGCAATATAGTTATAATATATACATACACACACATTTACATATCCTACAGAGAAGGGGAGAGGAGAGAGATGATTCCACTCGGACTTACATTAAAAATTGCACAAATCTTTAAGCAAAGGAAGTATTTATTCATGGCATACAACCCTAGATAACATTATGCTTATAATAGATGTATTTAAAGACAACCCTCTGTGAAAGGAATTTTTAAAAGCAGTCCTTTATACAAGAATCTTAGAAAACAAGCTGATAAAGCTACTTACTCTATGAAATTTCATACAGAAAACTGAAACATGCGAGGGCTGTGAAAACTGTTTTGTAACTTATTATTTCAAGGCTATGGTTTTAAAAGACAAAATTCAAAATGTAAATTTATTAAGTGTGGATTGCAAATACAAACCAGCAGCAAAAGATTAGAATGAGCTAATGCAGATCAGAACAGTTATCTCAAAATTAACCAGACAGCACAAGTTCAGTGCTATCTGCTTCATGGAACACTTTAATCTTTATATAAATTAGATAGTACTGTTGTCACAGATTTCAGTGTGAAATGAAAAATTACACAGGCACTACTTCGTACAGGACACGATGGAGAAGACAGAGCTTATGTGGGGCTGCAAAAGTGATGTGGAAATCAATTTTGCAACAGCATTCTGGGAAGATAGGAGCAGTGAAAAATGAATTAGTTGGAGAAAGGTTGTTAAAATAAATGAGCTATGAGATAATGAAAGCCTTGTTGAGGGTTTTTAGCTGTTGGGGTGGATAAGTAAGGGAGCCACTATGGTTGCATACTGCTAACATTTTCACTTTAATCTATGTTCCATTGCTTGGCAGAACCCCTGACTAAGCTTATCTCTTGGGTGGGACACCTAGGTGAAACTGCATTGCTTTTTAATCAGCTGCTTACTAAGTGGATGGAATATTTACTCTTGTGTTGCACTTTTCACATAAATGTTCATCTGCATTAAATACCAAATATGTTATTTTGCTGACTTCATTTTCTCACCATTTCTGCAACGGTCCAATAGATGTCATAAAAAGAGGAACAGCATTGCTTAGTTCCTAAGTTATTTCTCAAATGTTAAGCACATCTCAGAGCGAGAACATGGGCATGAAACAGAAAACATACAGCTTCTTTATTCTGTCACTATGGATATTGAAAATGGAAGAACTATTTTACACTTTTCAATCGAAATTTTGCAAAATCAGTTTTTGTGTTTTGAAAATCTGTTGTGTTCTCTACTACATTTGGGTTCTATATTCTTCAGATTTTCACTGACTCTAAATAAAGATTTTTTTTTTCTGATTTGGAAAGCATGAAAAGCTAAGAAATTTTGAGGTACAGCTGCAATTTGCATCAAGAAATAGAAATTCATTTGAGTCCAAGAGTATACTTCTCTCAACATTTTCTGAAAGCAACAAACAGCAAAATACTCTGTTCTTTGCAAACTGGTCTAACAAGTTTGGAAAACAGAAAAGCAGTAAATATGGAGCACTTTTATTACTATTTTTGCAATGTCACATTTCACAGCAGACCGAGACTTCACAGTGCCACTGCCAGATGTTTTAAACTTCCTGTTTGATGGTACATTTGTATGGTGGGAATGGAAGTCTGTTTCTGAAGGAATGTAGTTGCATACTCACAAACATTAGTAAAAAATTTAATTATTTCCTTTTCTGTTGATTTCTGTGGGTGAAATTTGAAGGAAGAAAGGGAATAAATATTGAGAAAAGGGTTGAAGACAGATTTCTGAGGACAAGTTGTATTTGACAGACATGTTGGAATGACTACTTGGACAAAAACTGGAAGAAACCTGTTATTTACAAAAACACCTTGCAAAACTACTCCATGTGCGAAGTAGGTTATTAACTAGTTCTTCTTTAACCAACAAATTCAAGGGTCATTCTCACTGAAAACAAGCAACTACTTTCAGGAACTCTTGCTTATGTAATGAGTCTTATCTATACTGTTAAATTAATGTCTAGCATATAACCTTACTTCCTTGGAGTCACGCTGCTAGGATGTCAGCTCTCCCTGGGTATTTTTTAAACTGCATTTCCTCTCAGGCATTTAACATGCCTGTTGGGGTTTGTTGCTTACATATTTAGGTCTTCATTCATAATTTTTCCCAAGAGTATTCACTGAATGTTGACTAACATTTGTGCCCTATCTTGGGTGTCTACAGACTTAATGTACCATAAAACCCAGAAAAATTAGTCTTTTTGAGGAAAAAAACCCACAGACATTTGCATGTCTCATGGGAGACAGAGATGAAGAGCAGAATAAACCGCCCATAATCCAAGAGTACTGAGGGAGCTGGTGGAGGATCTTGCCAAGCCACTCTCCATCATTTAAGAACAGCCATGGTTAACATGGGAGATAAAAAATGACTGGAGGCTTGCCAAAGTGACGCCTCAGCTGGAAGGAAGATCCAGGGAACTACAGGCCTTTCATCATGACCTCAGTACCAGGGAAGGTTGTAGAGCCATTCATCATGAGTGTGCTCCCATGACATGTGCAGGATAAGCAGGGGATCAGGCCCAGCCGGCACGGGTTCATGAAAAGCAGGTCCTGTTTGACCAGCCTGACTTGCTTTTATGACCAGGTGACCTGCTTAGTGGATGAGGGAACGGTTGTGGATGTTATCTGCCTGGACTTGAGCAAAGCCTTTTATACTGTCTCCCACAGCATTCTCCTGGAGAAGCTGGTGGCTCTTGGCTTGGACAGGTGCACTCTCCTTTGGGTAAAAACCTGTCTGGAAGGCTGGATCCAGAGAGTTGTGGTGAATGGAGTTAAATGCGGTTGGTGGCTGGTCACAAGTGGTGTTCTCCAGGGCTTGGTCTTAATATCTTTATCATTGATCTGGATGAGGGGATTGCGTGTGCCTTCAGTATGTTTGCAGACAGCACCAAGCTGGGCAGGAGTGTTAATGTGCTGAAGGGAGGAAGGCTCTACAGAGGGAACCTGGACAGGCTGGATTGTTGGGCTGAGGCCAATTGTATGAAGTTCAGCAAGGCTGAGTACCAGGTCCTGCACTCAGCATCCTGGGTTATATCAGGAACAACGTGTTTTGGACCCCTCACTACAAGGGAGACACTGAGGTGCCGATGCGTGTCCAAACGAGGGCAATGAAGTGGGAGAAGGGTCTAGAGCACAAGTGAGATTTCTGGTAAAAATGCCCATGAGACAGCAAAAGATAATACCTAGCACTTCATAATACCTGGCCATGAGTGCTTTCTGGGCTGAGAAGGTTTACATTTATTTCAGGGTTCTCTTACACATTGATAAATTAGTCTTTATGAAGGGACCAGCTCAATTTTCTAAGGGGAAAAGCTTGATTTGCATTGATTCTAATGCTATGCACATACCCCTATTTATTTTTCTTTTGATGAGCCCCTAATATTTGGCTCCAGCAGAGAACCCTACATGCACTTCAGCTGTACCACACAGTAATAATGATACCACATGATATTTGAAACATTTTGGCAACCCAGTTTAATAGATCCACAGCAAGTATATACTCTATCCATCACTCTTTATTCCTTGTAAATGTTAACAGTATTCTCTGCCTGGTCTGCAATGCTTAGGGAATGACAGAAACAAGAATATCCTTGGCAAAACATTTAACGTTGTCAATGGCCATTCTCTTTCACCAAGCACCTGCATGTTCTCTCCCAAACACTTCAGATCTCCATTTACTGAAATGATTTGACATTTACAATTTCTAGGCTATTTAGAGCTTTGAATTGTCAAGTACCACATAGGGTTTGCTGCACACTTGTACTCAAGTATTTCAAAGGGAATATTGATTCGACTTTAGCGTGGTTACTGCTAGCAGTTCAGAGTTGGCATCGTTGCCTTTAATGCCAAGTGTTTTTATCAAGTCCAGGGTTTCAGAATCACAGAATCGTAGGGGTTGAAAAGGGACCTCCAAAGATCAAGTCCAACCCCCCTGCCAAAGCAGGCTCCCTAACTCATATTGCACAGATAGGCATCCAGACGGGTCTTGAATATCTCCAGAGAAGGAGACTCCACCACTTCCCTGGGCAGCCTGTCCCAGGGCTCTGTCACCCTCATGGTGAAGAAGTTCCTCCGCATATTGGTGCAGAACTTCCTGTGCTCCAATTTACAGCCATTGCCCCTTAGACAATAACAAATTTTATCAGTATACAAAAATATTTTGTGATGTATTTTAATTATCTTATCATCCTTAAAAAAAGGCCACATGTTCAAGAAAGGCAATGTGTTGGAATGGAGATTAATGGGCATTCTTGGATAATTCTGCAAATTAATTGTAAGAGCTACTTTTGAAACTATAGAAAAAGTTATTATCTTTTTTAAATGGGGCAAGGGGATGTCATCCAAATAAATATTTTTTTGCTTAGAATTGCAGACTTTCTTAGCATATAAACTCCTGAATAACTTGAAACTTTTGAGCTAATAAATTATGCAGATTTTTTTTTCCAAAGGCAGCAAGATATGTGATTTTCCCACCACTTTTTATATGTTTTCAGTGAGGCTCGATTCAAATGCTGAATGAACTAACTTTTGGCAGCTGATAACATTTTAAAGTTTATAATTACAACACTTTGTAAACAGCAGATCAGGTTCACAATAAAATGACTAATCTGGTTCTCTTGCTGTGTTTCTTTCCAGCAGTTAGATTCAGTGATATGCCTGCTTTGTTTTCTTATTTTCTACCCTTTTTTAAAGCAAATCTGTCCTAATAAGGAATCATTACAAAATGGAATCAGTGTTGAGATCTTTTCTTCCAGAGATCTGCAGTCCTTTAAAGAAACAATACTTTTTGTCTTGAAAGCATACACTGATCAACTGTTATTAGAAAACAGAGAGCAATTACTACATTTTTAAGACAGAATATCCTTCTTTCCTAATTGACTTTAAATCTGAAGAGGCACAAGTTTAACGAACACTTTATTTATGTTTTTTCTTCTTCAGAGGAAGCTTAATCTGCACTCTGAAATCTGTAATTTTTCATATCCATAATTTTTTCCCATTCTGAAAACAAGCCTTTCAAAATAATGAGTGGGTGGTTTTTTTAGTTCTGCCAAGATACTTTTCCTTTTAAGGATCTTATTAATAACCTGTTATGAATGTCGAAGGGCAAATTCAAAGTAAAGAGTTATTTAAAAAGCTGAAAATATTTAATATGAACCCTCATAACATCTCTCACAGTAAATGTCTCTCATTTCAGTGTCTCTACAGCTATGTGCATGATTAGCTATCAGAAACTTCCAGACCTCTCTCTTTTCTGTGCCCATCCCCACTGCTTCCTCGGTTCCCTCCCCTTTCCTACACACTTTTTTAAGCAAAGATTTTTCAAGAGTCAGCTCTTAAATGGGTGTGCTTGCCTAAACCCTACACGTAACTCCCATGAGAACATAAACTCCTCCTGAAAAGGAGAACACAAACTCTACATGATATAGGCTGTCAGCAATAGAACACCATCTGGCCTTTTTGTCGGTTTTGTTTATGAAAGGAAGGTTTGCAGAGATTCCTGAAAGCTGTTGTTCCTATGGATTCCTTTAGAAAAAGATGCTATGTAATAGAACATATACCCTCTTCTTTACATCATGTATCCACTACATGTGATAGGCCACTGTTTCTCCTTCTGCCATTCACTGAAAAAATTCTTAGGAATAAAGTTGGGGAAGAGGAAAAAGGAAAAACCCAACATGTACTTAAAAAAATAACAATCCTACCCAAAACGTTACCTAACTTACACTTTACTGTCATCTCTGCTCCTTCCAGTTGCTGACATTTCTGGGAATCACTCCTTTCCCTTCTTTATATAAAAAGCAGACATCAACATATAAGAATCATGCCTATGCAAATTAAATCAAAATCTGCCTTATTCTCCTTCACCACTGTATCTTTCTATTTAGTATTTAAATCATACAGATATGACTCTTCCTGTCAGTTTCACTTCATGTCTGCTATTGCAGCCTATCTCCACCCCACCTTATCTCCCCAGCAGTGTGGTAATCTGCAAGGCGAATTTCACCAGGTGATCCTCTGATTTAATCTTGGAATTATCTTTTTATATCCAAGATTTAGCTTCAGACAGCAGATGACTTCCTTAAAGTTCCCTCTTTGTCTAAAGCTGTGGTTCCGTGTTTGTGGTTGTGCACTGTCATACTACCTTGGAGTACATACTACCTTGGTCCGAGTCAGCTCAGTTACAAGGGCACTTTTTCATCAACACAGTTCACTTAACAAGAGCTAATGGTAGAGATTCTTGGATGGCAAGAAGCCTGATGTTCTGACTTCTGAGTGTGCAACCATTCATGTGTCCATCCTCTGCCCCTGTGGGGCTCACTCTCTGTGGACTGAACTCTCTGTAAGAGCTGGCCATCTGTTTATATCAGACTTCCCCTACATTGCTGGCTGGAAACAACCGCCCTTAAAGCTCTGCTTCACTGCCTGTAGAGATGGAATGACACTAGGCCAGGCTGCCCCAAGCCTAAACATTCTCAGTTGTTGGGCTTTGTGTGAAGATTAGTAACTAGCACTTGCACATTAGAAGTTGGTGAGTCAAACTGTGAAGGATGCCCTCTGAGCTGTTTTATGCAAAATCCCCCATTTCTGCCACAAAACTGTATATAGTTATATTGAAACCAAGAAACCATCATTCCCCATACCTTTTGTTCTCAGACCTTTTTCCTTGTCTGTTTATTGCAGAACAGAATTCCTGACATTTCAGGACCACAGTTTTGAATCACTCGTTCCTTACATGTATACAGATTCCTCCCTGAATTGTTTTCCAGATCCGGAGTCGCAACTCAATTTCTTTCTAATTGGAATGTAATTCATTAGTAATTACTACTTAATGACTCAATGAAGAAAATACAAGTGACCAAAAACAATGCAAAACATAAAATAATCAAAATGCAGACAACTATTTTTGTTCAACTATTTACATACAGTTGGAAATTGAAAAGTTATTTGCCAGAATCATTTGGCTGGAAGGGATCATAGCATGACTCCTGCTACTGTCTGGACCATTCACACTGAATTTCACCAGTGCACTTCTTCTTGAGGGGTACAGATATGAGAAGTGGTTGGGGAGGTATAAGAAAAGGGCTGCAGAAACCAGTTATCTGCAGTATAATACAGCAAGAAATTATATTGTGAGGGGAGGAGAGAGGTAAGGCAGAGGTCTCCTCACTGTCTGAACCAGCTCTTTTATCACCTGCCTTAGCTTCTGCTCTTCCTCCCACTCTTCAGTTGGTACATGCAAGCAGCACAGACTGCCAGTTCTGCTTGGCTTCACTCCACAGCTGCCTGGAATGATCTCCCCACTCCCATATAGCATGTGTTCGCTCTGCTGTACCTTCCCGCATGACTGTAGCTTACTATTCATTACTCCCACGTGCTGGCTTCCACAATGGTTTAGCCATCCTCCTAAAGGTAGTGATGTGGCAGTGTGTGCACTCATCCACAAGTGTCATTACCCTTCAGTCAAGAGGGGGGAAATTGCTACTGTTCTGTTCCCAGCTAAATGCATACAGAGGCCGCCTTCCACCAGGAATAACTTTCCTTACATGATCACATGCTACTGTCTTGGCCAGTGCTAATGATTGCTGGGCTCTATGTGCATGCTTATATTTACCCTTGCTGCCTGTGTGATGGAAGACAGGCAGACAAGTTCAGTCTGGGGAAAAAAATGAAGACAACTTACTGCTGGTAGCTATGCTGTGCCTGCATCCTCCTAAAATACAGGCAGCCCTGGCTGTGGGATCGGGGCTCTACTCCTTGGATGAAGACCAGTAACTGTTCCACAGGGAAAAGAATCAGAGAGAAGAATGGTTTTCTGATGACCTACTCTTTGTAGAGTCCCAGGACAGATGGAACAGAATAGGACTACGGGGATTATGAAGAGCAGCAGAGACTAATGGCTCCACTGGGGACAGCTTTTACTTTTAATACCTAATCTTTGTTTTGAATGACATGACATTGAGCAATGTCATTCTAGGTCAGAAAAACATTCTTTGCTCAAGCCAAGAATGACCCGTTTTGGTTTTACATATCATGTCCTTACAGGACCTGGGCGTTAGTGAAATCAGGAGTCCAAGTAGCAAATATGCGATGTTGGTTCTCTGTTGTGAGCTCAAGTTCAGTTCTAATTCGCCTGAAGGGCATGAGGAACATGAAATGGCTGGACGTACACGTCCTCTCATCAGTGCAGGCCTGAGGTAGAGCACACACTGCAGGGTCAGTCACAGCAAAAGGGTTGGGTAGAGCATGGGCATGCAGGCACAAGATCACTGCTAGTACTATGCTGACCTTTGGCAAAATGACCATAACCTGGACATCCTCCAGTAACCTGCTCCCTGCTGCAATTCAGCTATTGCCCTTGGAACCCTTCTGCCTCCAAAGAGGTGACCTGTCCACAGGGAAGAATTTCAAATATCCTGCTATAGTTCTAGAATACAATGGGAAAATCAAAATGTGGGGCTTTGGAAAGTAGTCATGGTTCTCATAAAAAAGGCAAGATGCTCACCAACCTATGAGTATTCACTGTTGCACATGTTAGGTGACCCCTAAAATTTGGCTTGCTCACACAGCACCTCCTGTAAGCTGGCTACGCTGGTTCCACTCAGAAAAGGGTACAAGTGTACCTGCTGACAGAAGAACTGGCAAAGCTTCCCCACTCACAGGAAAAGACTTCCTGTTCAGACTATTTAAAACAAGTATATGTTAGCTCAACACTTGCATGATGGAAACACAGAGACACTGATTCAGCAATCAATATACTTAAACTGGATTTGTTATCTTGTGGAATTGGGGCTGCACTGATTGTGGGGAACATTGCAGCTCACGGTCTTCTTATACTGAAAGGCCTGTTTATCCCACTTCCCTTTCTCCTAAGTTAAAACTTTTCCTACATTTTGTAAGTAAAACTCTCTGCTGTAAAACCTAGAAAAAGGTTCTTCCTATTTTAAGTTGTTCCAAGAGGTGATATTGAGTAACTCTTAGGGCAAAGTTTACCTAACAGACTAGATGTCTTCTGCTTAAGCTTTCAACAAGACTTCAAAATTGTTACAGGATCTAATTTGCAACTTGCACTTACCCTACCATAGAGTCCTCTTGCTTGTTACTACTACATGAGTTTCAAGCATTTCTTCAGTCTTCTGTGCCGGTCCTTTTGTGCAGCTTCTCTAGCTGTGTGCTCATGTGGCACACTGACATTCTCCATCCTTGCTTTCTTCTAAAAGTTACATTTGCATTTGATCCTGCATAGACTACACCATTTTATGAAAGGAAACACTTATTGACAAGTGTGACTAGGGCTTATTTGTTACAGCTCAGTTTTATTTTTTGAGGGTCCATCCTCCATGAAACTGTGATCTATTTTATTGGGATCAATAAATAACACTTGTCTACTCAACATTTAAACACTTTGGATTGAAAAAAACCTGATGGATTTTCTGAGCACAGGTCATCACTACCTGACGTCTGCATAAACATTGTAAATTCCACAAGTGATATAAAATTGAGAGAACCAGGACTTGAAGGAATAATACCAAGTCAGTTCCTTACACGAGATTTCTTAAACACAATATACAAGTACAGTACACACACACAGTTCAAATATATGTTTCTGAAGTTTAAAATTTTCTTTCTAAGAAAACGGCCAATTCAGATTGAGATAATTTTCTTTGCTTAGAAGGCAACTATTTCAGAATTATTGAAAACCAGTGAATGAAACCAGTTCCAGGAATTTTTGTTGACAGATATTCTTATCTAAATAATGTCACCCATTCTCTACTAGAACTTATTTTTCAAATTAAAAATCAGGTCAATGCATTTATGAGCTACATCTTGGACCAGCATTAGAAAATTAATTGCAAGTAAGTAACTCTTACAAAAAAATTAAATTCTACTTTTTCTAAAGTACTGTGTAGATAGGACTTCATGCAGTTTAATTATTGCCTTGAAACTCATACAAGAACACAGATTATTCCCTTTTAACTGTGCACAATTACCACAGAAGTCTCACAACGTCCCTGAAGAATCAGCAAACACATAGGAAAAGATATAATTTTCAGCCAAACCTTCATTCATGCATTCATTCATTCATTCATGTCCAGTTCAAAGAGGTGCAAATATGCAGTTGCCAATGCACACAGCTTTTGAACTATCAACACATTATCATTGAGCTATGATATATTGAACCATGGGTGAATATTGGAAAACAACATGATTTAGTTTGCTGTCACCGTAAGTGATCTGTATGAATGATCGTGACTAATACTGTAATGTACTTTTGTTGATCACACAACAGCTGCCTTTGTGTTTTTTTGAAGTATGAAGTATTTTACACTTCATAGCAACAAAAGAAGTTGAAAATGTTTTGTTTAGAAGCCATGCTTTTATGATTTGTCCCATTTGCATACCATCATATCTGACAGTCTTTCACAAATAATTGAGAAACTTCTGCATAAATTAGAGCAAACCTTGAAGCAATTATTGCTTTCTTTACTGATCCATGCAAAATCAATTCTTGTATACACACAGGATTTTTCCTGACTTGTTGACAGAATACCACCATTGTAATGACTGCCAGTGTCGGTATAAGGGTATGTGTAGAGTCATTGAAATACATAAAAGTGTTAGCATTCTAACTTGGCCTTCAAAAAAACTCTGGACAGTGTGCCCTACACTCAGTACATGAATACTCATGGGGAAAAAAAGAAGATCACATTTGAATACCAAAAAGTTGAATGGCCAGTTTTATTCTCATAGCAACTTCTTTTAATCTGACCTGCCTCAACCTTTTTTTCCCCCTTTTTTTCTTTTGATTAATTTAAACAAAAGCTTCATTTGTTTAGAAAGCATTTAAAGAAGTTCAGGATTCACTGCTTTTAAAAGTGTTGCATCAAGGCAGACTGATATCCTGCATATGGGATTTCAGGGTTCAACCATGCCTCTGCAACAAAGGTTCTTCAAACAGCCGCTCCCATTTATTTGCATAATTTGGATTAGGTTCTGCAAACTGAAGTGTCAGCATTTCTGAGGAAGTATTTGAAAAGTCTTTTCAACACTTCAAAATCATTGAAAACTTTCAGGAAGACCTTTTAATTGTGTTCACCCATGGAAGCAGGATTTTGTAACCATGGTTTAGAGCCACATCCTACATACAGCCCTCGTTAAACTTTTATGCAAGATACCTGAGAAGCCATACACTTGGCAAGTGATGTATCTTGCCAACATGTGACGGGAGTAAGAGAGTAAAGTTATGTTTTCTCTGGGCTGGGCCCAGCCTGGCTGTGGCTGCCCTCTCCCTGGCAGTGCTCAAGCCCAGGTTAGATGGGGCTTTGGGCAACATGGTCTAGTGGAGGGTGTCCCTGCCCATGGCAGGGGCTTGAACTAGGTGATTTCAAGGACTTTTCGAATGCAACCCAATCTGATTCTATCACTTGGAACTTATGGAACTGAAATGCATGTGAGCTAAGGATTTATTATTCAAATAGGCCCCAAATTAGAAGGCTTTGTTACCTTCCCATACACATTTCCCATTTCAGACAAGACAGGCTGCACTGACCCTCTGAGCTGGGACAGCGGTTGAGAGACGAGAGGCCAGGCACCTCCTCCTCTGGGTACCCAACACACGGTTACCAAACGGGGGCGACCCTTTTCCGAGCCGCTGTCTCAGAGCTGCCCCGCCGGGAGCCCGTCTCTCAGGGGACGCACCCTGCTCCCACCATGGCTGCTGGCACCGTTTTCACACTCTTTCCCCCTGACGCGCTGGCCCTGCCACGGGCAGAGAACCCCACCCCTCCTTCCTCACCGCTCCCGGCTGGTGCTGGTAAGGGAGGGCGGTGGGAGAGACCGCCCCCATCAGCCACGGCGGAGGTGAGAGGGCGACGGGAGCGTAACAGTCCTCAGCCGCCCCGTGAATAGGCTCTCCCAGCCCTCCTCCCTCCCCGCCCTAAGAATGGACTCTCCCATGCCCTACTCCCGCCCTGCATGCTTGCCCGCCCCGGGAATAGGCGCTCCCCCTTCTTTCCAGGGCCGGCCCGCCCCATAACCTCACTTCCGGGGCGGCCATTTTGGGAAGTCGGCGCTCCGTGGCTGGACGGTGGTGGAGGGGGCGGGCTCGGGCCCGGGCCGCATCTGCTGGTGTAGCGCGGCGGCGGGGAGAGGGGCGGGCAGCCCGCGAACCGGCGAGTGTCGGGGGCGCCGCAGGGGAGCAGCCGTAAGCTGGTGATCGCTGTGCCCACCTGCCCCAGCCATGTCAGACTTCGACAGCAACCCGTTCGCCGACCCGGACCTCAACAACCCCTTCAAGGTGAGGCTAGGGACGGCGGGCGGCCGTCAGCCTTCTTCGGTGTGGCCGTGGGGGGAGAGCAGGCTGCGCGGAGCCGGGAGGAGGGAGGGAGCGGCCCAGTCCCTTCTCTCGCTGTCGTCTGGAGAAGCCGCTCCCCGCCGCTGGGGGCGGGGAAGGGCCGGCGCTTCGGGGCAGCGCTGGCCCCGGCGGGAGCTGGCGGGCCGGAGGACGCTGACCGGTAGCGCCGGAGGGGCCTGCCCTTGGCGCGGCTGGGGGTATGACGGCTCGGGGGTGGCTCGTAGGATAAGTGGCGTGTTCGGAAGCCTGAGAAACGGGCACTGCTGTTTCCCAAGTTCAGGTTTCCGTGTTTCCTTCTGCTGCAAGAATAACACAAATAACCTTTCACTTGCGCTATTTTCAAGCGGGACAGAATTCTTGATTTTGGCGGCAATTTTGTGTGTGTATAATACTACTACAGCCTTTGTTTTTCTTCCGTTTGACCCAGATATGTAAGGTTAGTTAATTTACCCTCTGCTTTTTCTTCACAGCCTCTTCCCAGCCCCCATCAAGGTACCCACTCCATGCTATTTCTGAAGCACGCAGTATATACTGATGTCTAGGCATGAGTTATGCCCTGCATCTCACAATGCATTCTAAAGCTTTTTATCTTTTGTGCTGTTGACTTGTCATACAGCTGAGAATTGTTTCTTTAACTGCTGTTCTGGCTTAAACTGTCAGGATCAATTGACCTCCTTGGCTGCTTCTCCTCCTTTTCTTTCTTCGCCATTTGAAGGCACTTAAACTAATTTTATGTGCTACTTACTTAATAATCTTACAGAACTTTTTTTTTTTTTGTCTCACTTTTATTTCATGCTGACATTTTAAAACACACACATAATATATATGTGGCTGTGAGTTTTGAATACCAGCTGGAATAATTAGGCCTTTTTCAAAATTGAGCTGTCACATCTCAAGCATATTTCAGTACAGGTAGCTGCTGGAAGGATAGTGTTACAGACATTTATTCATTGGAGTCTGAATCATTAGTTTGGATTTTATAGCCATAAAACTTAGTTGATAGTATTCCTTAGGCAAGACACTGTGTTTTTACTTAATGTTTTACACAGTGCGGTGACCTTCGCAGCTCTGCCATTGAGGTTGCCGCCAACAATAGTTTGGACTGACACCGATGGCAACAAACACAGTTTTTTTAAAATACCTTTTGGCACCATGCACTGAGAAATTGCCATTGTTCTAGAATATGCCTTCAGCAACAAAAACATGTGATGATTTTCCTCGTTCTTTCTAATAGTTGCAAAAATAAAATCTAGCAGAACTTAGTGTATAGTGATACCCTGAGTGGTTAGGGGTATTGAAAACATTACAGTTGGCCCTGCATGGCTCAAGTCCAGGTAACTTGTCTAACGTAGTATATCTGGGATCTTAGCTAGGGACCTACCTCAGTCACACTTACAGTTTGGAGACTGCTTAAAGTGCAATAGTTCATAACAATTGCTCTTCAAAGAGCTGCCAGGTAGAATCCATGCTCTATATCTCCTCTGTGTGGATCATGGTAAAAGGACTTCGTAAGACCTGCTACTTGAAGCTCACTGTTAAATGTGCTACTGGGTTTCTTTTACTTGCAGAAGTGTTTTAGGAAAGCTGTATACTTTTACTTTTTCAGAGGCTTTTTCCAATTCTTTCAGTCTTTTCTGACTTTCATCACATTCCAGTACCCACAAAAGGTAATTTTCCATAACTTTACTCATCCATACATCTACTTGAAGGGGCAGAAGGCCTCATAAGCCAAACCTTGATTGCCATCTCGCTGACAAAACAACTTTTAAATTAGTAGGTATTAATGCGTGTCTGCATTCAAGTTATGTCTGGTTATGTGTTTTAAAATACTTTGCACATAGAACCAGTATTTCCAGATAGACCCTAACAACCTAACTCAAGTTGATTGAATACCTTATTCATATGTATTCATTTTCATTTGTTTTTCCTTGATAATTTTATGTATGATGGGATGAGTTGTTTTTCTTACTGTTGAAGCCACTTCCTGTGCTTGTGTAAAATCACAAAGTAGGATGGTAAAGAAAAGCAGGGGAGCATCATGTGGAAGTGTTCTTGCCAAAGTCCAAAGCTAGATAATTTTTCTTAAATATTTTGGGTTTATCACGTGTCTGTGATCTATTTCTGAGGCTTCCTATAAATATTTTCATGTGTTTTAATAAGAGAATTTCAGCACAGATTCTTACTTGAAGTTGAATCAAATAAATATGTTCTCTGGGGTGATAAAGGTAAGGCAGAAACATCTGGTTTGTGCAGTATTTGGGGTAGTTAATTATTTCAGAAACTTAAATTGTGTTTCTGATTTGGTATCTTCTGGAAGTAATGAAATTTAGATTGTAAAAGGGAATATCTTGTTTCACATATTAGCTAGCTTGGAAAATGTTGTTGACTTTGAGACAGTGGCTGCTTAATCTCTGGGGGTTTTTTTGGGTGTTCTTTTGAAGAGAAAAAAAATTGAAAGGCTGTTACACTTTTGAAGTAGTAGTATTCATCTGTAAATATCAGTCCTCTGGATACTGTACCAACAAACCCAAGAGGTGTTTTGATTTGAAAGACAAGAGGTAATAAAACAGATAAGCAACAATAATGTTAAAAAGCTTTAGATCAGTTAAAGTTGTGCAGAAGAAAAAGCATCCATGTACCATACGACTGATGACGTGATAATCCTGCTGTAGTTTGGTGCAGCAGCATTGTGAAGAAATATGCATTTGGTAGAGTCTCAGGTATCGTAAGTGAAAGTAGGCTGTTGGCGAAAGCTATTTAATGCCTT
Source organism: Porphyrio hochstetteri (assembly GCA_020800305.1). NCBI lineage: Eukaryota > Metazoa > Chordata > Aves > Gruiformes > Rallidae > Porphyrio > Porphyrio hochstetteri. The sequence continues at coordinate 65,212,536 of CM036938.1, forward strand.
TCACTGAGAAACCCTTGTCACAGCCTGTGAGCGTGAGCTCACACTTGGTAGAGTTCTCATTGACAAATGTTGCAGTCCCACAGCAGCCGAAGAGGGTGAGCAGAGCAGGTCCAGTGATGGTAACTGCATTCAGCCAAGTGACTGGACTACTAGCCAAGTCCATGGAGGGAGGGCAGATCTGAGCCCAAGTTAGAAAGTCAAGTTGGGGTCAGGATCAGGCCTAGCAAAAGTAACCAGGGTTGGCCAGCAGTCTGATGATGACTAAGCAAATCTTAGTGATGAAGGCAGGTTTGGGCATCCTCCAGGCCTTGACAGTTTATTCTTGAGTAGATTAGAACAGCATGAAATAAATTTTGCATGACTAAACAATGGCAGATTTCTAGTGCATATGTGGTGTGTGTGGGTTTTTTTTTTTTTTCTAATGCCATAGGATAGGGGAACTTGTAGTCTTCTATATTGAGATGATATGGTGTGGTGGTTTGACCCTGGCTGGAAACCAGATGTCCACCAAAAGTCACTCTATCGCTCCCCTTCTCAGCTGGACAGGAGAGAAAATACATATTGAGAGGCTCAGGAGTCGAGATAAGGATAGGGAGAGATCATTCTGCAAGTAGTGTCACAGGCAAAACAGACTCAAGATGGAATAAAAAAAAATACATCTAATTTACTACCACCACCCCTGCCAAGAAAGTACCCCATGAAAATGGGGTAGGGTAATGATAAATAAAACCAAATCTTAAAACACCTCCCCCACACCTCCCTTCTTCCCACTATCAACTTTATTCATGATTTCTCTCCCTTCCTTCCTTCCAGGTGTCACAAGGGGAGATAGGAAATGGGGGTTTCTGTCAGTTCATCACAAGTTGACACTGCTGGCTCTTCCTTCTTAGGGGGAGTATTCCTCACACTCTTTCCCTGCATGGGGGTCCCACCCACAGCAGAGGTTCAGCCCCTGCATGGGCCCTTTCTATAGGGTGTAGTGCCTCAGGCCCAGACAGCTCCAGCCTGTTCTCTCCCAGAGTCACAAGTCCCCCATAGCAAACCTGCTCTGGCGTGGTCCTCTCCATGTGTTGCAAGTCCTGCCACAAGCTTGTTCTAGCACTAGCTTGCTGCCATGTCAGAGTCCTTTATGTGTCTCCATCTGCACCAGTGTGGGGTCCTCCATGGGCTGCTGGTGGGGTCTCTGCTCCCTGTCATCTTCCATGGACTGCAGGGGACAACCTGCACCACCATGGTCTTTTCCACGGGTTGTAGGGCGATTTCTTCTCTGACACCTGGAGCACCTCTTTCCCCTCCTTCACTGACCTCGGTGTCTGCAAAGTTTCTTATGTCTTCTTACTCCCTTCTCTGGCAGCAAACGTGTCTGCTTCTGGTTTTTTCTCCCCTCTTAAATATGATTCACGGAGGCACTGTGACTGCCGCTGATGGCTCAGCCTTGATCAGTGGCAAATTTGCTCTTTCAGAGCTAGGGGAAGCTTCTAGCTGCTTCTTGTAGAAGCTGTCTCTGCAGGTCTGCCCTGCCCTGCCAAACCTTGCTATGTAAACTAACAACTTATGTTAACAAAGGTTCTGACTACGGTGTCTTGAAATCCAATGTACAATTTAATTTACTGTGAAACAATTCAGCAATTCATCCACAGTAACAATGTTGTGATTTGGTTTTTTTTTTTTTTTTTTCTTTTAAACAAGAGCTGTGAATTTTGCAGGCCTCTGTGGCTTGGCTGACAAACTGTAGAAGGTTTGAGAGGTGGCTGTTAGAGTCGTCCAAACATATGAAACAGTTACTTCCGAGTGCATGGAATTGGTACTTTAAAAACTGGCTTCTGTTATGCATTCTGTTGAATCAGTTCAGCTGATGTGTTTAAAGCTGTTGCAGGTACTACACTATAGAAATGATGGTAGGAGTGAAAACTAAGAGAGGTTTCCGCTTAAATGTGAATAGTAACCTTCAGGTAAAAGCCAAACCAGTAAATGATAATGAAGATTTGAACAGCAAGCCCAGTATTTTGTTCAGTTGTAGTGTGAAACAACACAGTCATGAAAACCCTCAAATGTATGTAGTGCTAATTACAAGAGTAGTTTCTCTGGGTGATTAAACTGTGGTTAGCAGTGAGTTGTTGCTCCAAAAGGACATGGATTTCTTACAGATTTGTCATGATTGTCATTCTTGTATGGATGGATGAGATGCTCTAAAATATCTAGAAATGGCATTAGGCACCTGAATTGCTTCCACAAAGGTCACAGGATTACTTGAGTGACTAGGGCTAAGTAAAGCTAGATCTTAATTTTACTGCAGAGGTAATTCCAGTGTATAATTTGGATACTTAATCTGTCTCATGTGAGCACAAATTAATTTTATATCTGGTTTGGCAGGATGTACAAGCTGGAGATTTGGTGCTGAAGCCAATAGTGCAGATAACTCTGCTGCCTTCTGTGGCAGAAGCAGCTATGCAGTTTACACATAGGTTGCTAAAGTGACAGAAACTTGCAGGAAGAAAGGGTAGTCTTAATTATATTTGAAGTATCAGGACCCTAACTAGCTGAAGTGTTGGTGTAGTGTTTTTGTGTTTTGGTACACAGAAGTTTTTTATGTTCCTGTGTGCATAATGGAGGTTTTAATTTTGTATGACTGTTATATATGGCAAACTAAGTTGTCTGCCATTGAATTAATAAATGATGTAAAAAGTTTTTTCTAACTTAATTACCTGATTTCCCTTCATGACTTCAGGGTTTATAAATTCTTCATAATCTTGCATAATTTAATGCTGAACATCATGGTATTGGAAGTCCTTTAGCAGTCTTACATGGTAGTTAGCTCTCAAGAGTACACTTCATTGGTTCTGTAACAGCACTGTAATCTCATAAAACTGTGAAGTGTTTTAGTAGATACTCAGTATCAGTTACAGCTGCATTTTCTCCCAGGTTTTCAGTGAATTGTTACCACATAGCGCATTATTATTGTTATATATATTTAGGTTTAATATTACGTAGTGGAACCCAACACACCTCTCAGAGCTGAGGGAGGAGGGCAATTTAAGAACTGCTATGAGATAGAGATTATGCTTTGTTAGGCATCTGACACTCCATGGCAAGATGGGACCAGTGCGGGCTTGAGAATGAATTTGGCCTTGTGAGCCTGTGAAGTTCTGTTCAGTTTCAGAGGTGGGAAATTCGTCTTGCTAGTAGCTCAGAACCTTTCATAGCTCCATCAGATAATGTGGTGAATAATGGGCACCACTTAAGAGCCAAGCTTAAGAAACCTCAGTTGGCTACTCTTGTGTTACCCTATTTAATAATTGTGTTGTGGCAGTGCTAGAATGAAAATCTTTTGAATATAATTCTGTGAGGTGAGTGGGGAGTGAGATGTTTAACTTGATGTTGTGAAAGAATTGTTGTAGTGGTTACTAAGATTTCTAATATTTTTTTTAATTGGAAGTACAGAAATAGCCTATGTTGTTGCAAAGTCATTAATTATACCAGGTGTTACTGTTGTAACCTTTGAGGACAGCCCTTGTACGAAGTGGGTTTTAATCACAGGTTAAAATACATTATTGTAGGTGCAAGATACTAAGACTTCCTTAGTATTGTTAGATGGAAACTTTTCATACTGCTAATGCTCTGTTAGGATAGTGAAACATGAAATATCCAGTTACTGTTTCTGTAATGTTACTTGTTCTTGAGTGCAGAACGATGAAGGAAGAAAATATGAAGAAACAGCAACATTTGACATGGAATCAAACATTAATAACTTTTTAAAACTTATTTTCCATGTGCAGCTGCTTATGGCACCAACATGAAGTCTTCGAGGAGTTTAGATGTCTGACTTATACCAAATGTTTACCAAATGCATGGAAATTGCAATTTCAGAGGCTTAATCTGTCTGAACGTAGAGTGTTATGGGATGGAAAAAAACATTCTTCATGTGCAGGCCTTCTTTTCAAAGTGTCAGGGCCCAATTTAAAAGCTGAAACCCACTAGTTAACACAGGAGGAAAAAAGCTTTGATATCTGTTGCTGGCTAAATATTTTTTTCCTCTTAATTTTGTTCTTAAGAGCTAAACTTTGTCAGAAATCCCTGCCAGGAATGCTCATGAGGCCATACTGAAAGCAAAGTGTATCACATGGAGAGTTTCAACTAAACCAGCAATATCTGTGCTCTCCAGAACTCATGTATGGAAAGTGGGATGATCTTTTTGATCAAGAAATAAAAAAACCCAATAAACATAGTTTTAGGCATTTTTCATTGCATTTTTGCTTAATTTTCTAAACGGGTGGTATGATTTTAGCGAATATGCAACAGAGCTGGAAGTACAACTGCTAGTATAAAACTACTCCCAAAACTCAGGATGAATTCTCACTGCAACACGTGCAATTAGTGTTACTCATATTTAGAAAGGGGTAGTATGAGGTGGGTATAGGGAGTACCTTGTGGTAATCAGTTGAAAGCTTATCTTGAAATGAAAAGAGCTTACCCTTTTTGTGTAGCAAAACACAGCCTTTCAGTAGGGGTGGTAGGGATGGTAAATCCTAATTGATCAAGATTGATGATGCTAGATTTGTGAATCTTATTTTATGATTTCCCCAGCGTGGAGTCACTGGTTTGCATTCAGACCTAATAGGACTCTTGCTTCTGTTCTGTATATGCCTAGGGTTTTTTGAAGGTCTAATACCTTTCCTGAGCATGTTGAGTAGTATAGAGGATAAAATGGGGGCTGTGCCTCTCTTGCTTTCTGGGAACTTAATTCCAAGCACAAAAAGCACCAGGGGAATAATGGTAAATGCTGAAGAAGTCAGCAGAATGAAGGCTGATAGATGTCAGTTACTGGTAGAGCAGTTAGGTTTGTTCAACTTATTTGTGGGGGTCTTGAAGTAAAAGACAAAAACTGTATGGTGGCAGAGCTGAAGGGTATCCATTGAGTGTTCATAGCATCATAGAATGGTATGAGTTGGAAGGGACCCCAAGGATCATAGAGCTCCAACCCCCCTGCCACAGGCAGGGCCACCAACCTCAGGCCTGGATCTACACTAGGTTGCCCAGGGCCCCATCCAACCTGGCCTTGAACACTTCCAGGGACGGGGCATCCACTGCTTCTCTGGGCAGCCTGTTGCAGCACCTCACCACTCTCTCTGTAAAAAACTTCTCCCTAATACCTAATTTAAACCTTCCTTCCTTTAGTTTTAATCCATTCCCCCTTGTCCTGTCATTGTCTATCCTTTTAAAGAGTTGAATCCCCTCCTGCTTATAAGCTCCCTTCAGGTACTGGAAGGCTGCAATGAGGTCCCCACGCAGCCTTCTCTTCTCCAGGCTGAACAAGCCCAGCTCCCTCAGCCTCTCTTCGTAGTGGAGGTGCTCCAGCCCTCTAATCATCTTCGTGGCCCTCCTCTGAACCCTCTCCAACAGTTCCACATCCTTCTTGTATTGGGGGCCCCAGATCTGGACACAGGACTCCAGATGGGGCCTCACGAGGGCAGAGTAGAGAGGGACAATCACCTCCCTGTCCCTGCTGGCCACCCCTCTTCTAATGGAGCCCAGGATACCATTGGCCTTGCGAGCTGCAAGAGCACACTGCTGGCTCATGTTAAGTTTCTCATCCACCAGAATCCCCAAGTCCTTCTCAGCAGGGCTGCTCTCAAGAAGCTCTTCTCCCAGTCTGTATCTGTATCTGGTAACTGATGAAGGAGGTGATAGGATTGATACTATGAATTATGAATATTATAGCGGTACTACTTCTGAGATATTTGTGATGAGAAGGACTGTTTTCTTGGCTTGTATTGAAACTCGTCCAGTCATTAAGCTTGAACTTAATGTAAAACTAAGGTTAGAAATGAAGGCAAATTTTGTCAATTCTTCGTGCAGTGTTACAGTTTTATGCTTTTTCCAAGCAATATTATTGTTACATTCTTTTCATCTGCATACTGCTGGTATTGGTCTTGGAAGAGGTAAGCTTAGCTGATGGTATTTTTCAGAGTATTGTTGAGTTTTGTGTGTTATCAAAGCATCTTACTCATGGTGAAACAATGCTGGACCCATTCCCAGTGAACAGTAATACAGAGAATCATTACAGATGTATCTACTTCTTTGGTCTTTAATTTGCTAATCTCTTCTGTATTAATGAAACATGGTAATTGATGACTAGTTTTGGTCTCCTAGACAACGGAGGTCTATGTTCCTTTTGATTTCATTTTTAAAAAGCTGTAAAAACTTGTATAGACTGGATTATTCTCACTTGTAATTAACTGAGTTTCTACATTCTCTCTGTTAATTGAGTATTCAGGGTGGGTTTTTTCAACGTATAGCTGAGTGATGTGACCATATACTCCCTAGCAAGTGTGAGATATAAATGTATCATGTTTTCTCTTTGTGTTTTTGTTGGTTTTGAATTTTTTCCGACATATCCATTCTTGATGTAAATACTATGGTGCTTCTTGTACCTGACTCCTAATAATTCAGAGTGTGATGCTAATATTTATTTCTGAGGTTGACATTATAGGAGAGAGATTATAAAAAGCAAGAAAAATGAAATTATTAGATGGGAAATAGATTGTGCTGGTTTCGTGAAACTTGAAAATGTCATCTGAAATGAGTGTGTGTGACTTGAGTGCACCAATACCTCCAGTAGCTTTGTGTGAAAAATGGCCTGTTCTTGGATTCTGTTCAGTGGTTAGTATCGCTAATGCTTAAATAAAGACATCAGAAACTGAGGGGGCTGACCTAACAGGATTTGGGGTGAGATAAGGCTGGAGAAGGAAGTGTGAATTGGAAAGAGGAAACAAGGAGTTGTGCAAGACAAGAATTATGGGGATCAGCACTTAAAGGACCAGGAACTGGGGCTGTCAGGTTGTGTTCAAGGAGTTAAGGCAAGTGGCAGTGACTTACTGCAAGGACAGGTCCAGTTCTGGCAGAAACACTGGTCCACGAAGACAGGTTTTTCGGTCTGAGATTAGACCAGCATTATTTTACAGTTGTTGCGTTCAGTGACTGACATCAGATATTTAAAGTCTGTCCTAGAAATTTCCCGTATCTGCAGAAGTTAACCCAATTTCAATTAAAGCAGGCAGCAGGTTGTGATTTCTGGATATTTCATGGTTCCAACCATGTTCCTGCTTTTTGTGTTGGTGTCTGTATGTTATCACACATTGTAACAGTAGACATATTGTTTCACCTTGTGGCTTTTTTCTGTTTCTTAATATTAGAAAAATAACACATTTTATTTTTATTATCTGGGTAGAATATCAAATATGGAAAAGTAAATTATGCCAGCATAGATTTAGTTATTGCAGGAGAATATTTGAGTTTATAGAATATACGTCATGCAACATAGAAATTTGATAGGGTTCATTTAAATGCCACTTTTCTTTGAGTATATGGTCCTGCACAACATTTATTGTTTGTGCTCATTATTCAGACCCAGATTAACTCCTAAATTCAGTGCTTTATTATTCTGCAGCAGTGAGTGTGAGTGCTTCACGTTTTTTCTTGCTGTACTTAGACGAGTTGGCATTTGCTCTGTTTTTGAAATGAGATGCAGTGAGTGTAAGGTAAATGATTCAAAATAATTTTTCATGTTCCTTGGGATGTCAGGTCAAATCTTTTCAGAAATATTGTAAGTAGTGTTTTGAAATGTGAAGTGCAGCTTCTGTTGGCATCAGTTGTTCTGTGCACTGTAGGTGTTCAGAACAATTTGAAGTCTAGCAGCATGCACCTGGGCACCCAGACTATGAAGAGCTTAGTTTCTTTCAATGCTGAGGATAGTTGTAGCATTAGAGAAGATTGCAGTGAAGAAATATGGGAGAGAGATGGTTCTCCAGGCTACTACTTGCCTCCTTCAGCTATGAGGTTTTTCTTCCTGTGATCTCTGATTTACTTCTTGAGTCTTTCTGCTTGTGAAAGAAACCAGGGCCTTAACATTTGTTCAAGCCCAGATTCTGTAATTGTTTTCTGAGAGCAGAATTTGAATGCTGCTTGCCACATTGGGGTTCAACTTGTGCATTTCAGTACAATATTTCTTTCTTTAAAGTAGATAATGGAACTTTTCTTATATAGAGCTGATATTAAATGTCCTCTGAGTCACTGAGTTTTGTTTCCAGAGCTGCTGCCACTTACGCAAGTAACAGCAATATTGGAAGGCTTCTTGCTCTACTCGCTGTGTGTAGTTAAGCATACAACTTCTTTCTACTACTAAGACTTTTGATGTAGTAAGTTTGTTTGGCTCAGCATACATTTCCTGTTTGTCACTATTAGCATGTCACAGTAGCTCTGTGAAGAGATCGGAGAAGCTTTTACCCATGTCTTCCCTGAAAGGCTTTCTTTTAATCAGGTATTTATTTTTTACATATTGTATTTCTAAATATAGATTACTCTTCTGAATTTGACTTGACAACTCTTTCCTGCTTTTTGGAAATATGTCCCTGTTCAGTGGCTGCCTCATGAGTCTGATATTGTAGTTCCTCAAATAATTGCAGTTATTTTCCTTCATGGGCACAACTGGAGCAAGTTATTTGTTAGGGATACACTCCTTAAGCGCAGTAGTTTAGTGTTGAAATGTTCTTTTCCACCAGTTAATTTAACTTAAAGTACTGAGAGCTATTTAAATTTTAAAAGTGTAGACACACTGTTTCACTATGTGTCTGATGGTTAGCTATCACTAGTTTCCTAAGTGTCTATGCTTGAAAGTTTTTCTGTGGAAGAGGAAATGATACAAGAAGAATACAGGGATCTAGTTAGGTCATGCAGAGATAAAATTAGAAAGGCAAAAGCCCACCTAGAACACAGTCTGGCCACTATTGTAAGGGATAACAAAAAGTGTTTTTTATAACTACATTAACAATAAGGAGAACTAAGGAAAATCTTCATCCATAATTGGATGATGAGTGGAACATGGCCACCAAGGATGAGAAAAAGGGTGAGGTACTTAATGCCTTCTTTGCCTCAGTCCTTATTAGCTGAATCAGGTGTCCCCAGGGCATTCAGTCCCCTGAGGGGGAAGACAGGGATGAAGAGCAGAATAAACTGCCCATAATCCAGGAGGAAGTAGTTAAAGACTTTCGAAGCCACCTGGACACAAGTCCATGGGTCTGGACAGGATCCACCCCTGAGTACTGAGGGAGCTGGTAGGGGAGCTTGCCAAGCCACTCTCCATCATTTAAGAACAGCCATGGTTAACATGGGAGATAAAAAATGACTGGAGGCTTGCCAAAGTGACGCCTCAGCTGGAAGGAAGATCCAGGGAACTACAGGCCTTTCATCATGACCTCAGTACCAGGGAAGGTTGTAGAGCCATTCATCATGAGTGTGCTCCCATGACATGTGCAGGATAAGCAGGGGATCAGGCCCAGCCGGCACGGGTTCATGAAAAGCAGGTCCTGTTTGACCAGCCTGACTTGCTTTTATGACCAGGTGACCTGCTTAGTGGATGAGGGAACGGTTGTGGATGTTATCTGCCTGGACTTGAGCAAAGCCTTTTATACTGTCTCCCACAGCATTCTCCTGGAGAAGCTGGTGGCTCTTGGCTTGGACAGGTGCACTCTCCTTTGGGTAAAAACCTGTCTGGAAGGCTGGATCCAGAGAGTTGTGGTGAATGGAGTTAAATGCGGTTGGTGGCTGGTCACAAGTGGTGTTCTCCAGGGCTTGGTCTTAATATCTTTATCATTGATCTGGATGAGGGGATTGCGTGTGCCTTCAGTATGTTTGCAGACAGCACCAAGCTGGGCAGGAGTGTTAATGTGCTGAAGGGAGGAAGGCTCTACAGAGGGAACCTGGACAGGCTGGATTGTTGGGCTGAGGCCAATTGTATGAAGTTCAGCAAGGCTGAGTACCAGGTCCTGCACTTGGGTCACAGCAACCCTATGCAATGCTAGAGCTTTGGGGCAGAGTGGCTGTAAGGCAGCCTGGCAGAAAAGGACCTGGGGGTGTTGATTGGCATTGGGTTGAACATGAGACCAGTGTCCTCAGGTGGCCAAGAAGACCAACATCATCCTGGGTTGTGTCAGCAATGATGTGGCCAGCAGGAGTAGGGAAGTGATTGTGCCTCTGTACTTGGCTCTCTTGAGGCTGCATCCCGAGTGCCGTGTACAGTTTTGTGCCCCCACTACGAAAAGGCCATTGAGTTGCTGGAGCGTGTCCAAACACGGGCAACAAAGCTGGTGAAAGGTCTTCTAACACAAGCGTTACGAGAAGCGGCTGAAGGAACTGGGGTTCTTTAGCTTAGAGAAGAGGCTGAGGAGAGACTTTACCTCTCTCTAGAACTACCTGACAGGATGTTGTAGTGAAGTGTGTGTTGGTCTCTTCTCCCAAGTAACAAGTGATAGGACAAGAGGAAATGGTCTCAAGTTGTACCAGGAAGGTTTAGATTGGATACTAGGGGAAAAAATGTGTTTCATGCTTTGCTAACTCATGTTAATGTGTAAAGGGCTAGAATAAGTGTGTGTAGGGTGACATTAATTTTTACTCAGATCATAAGGCACTCTATTTCAGATTCCTGACCCACAACAGTGGTGGGTAAGGCACCAGTATTTTCAGCTGGTACAGAGCAGTGCTTGCACAGTATCATGGCCTTCTCTGTTTCACACTGTACTTCCCCCTTGGAGTAGGCTAGGGGTGGACGTAAGGTAGTGAGGGGACAGGCAAAACAGCTTAGGATCATAGAATCTTTAAGGTTGGAAAAGACCACTAAGATCATAAAAACTCCAGCTGATCAAAGATCTCCATACCATATACTGTTGTGGTTGGCAGTAACATTGGTGATGCTGGTAGTGGTGGTGGGCATATTCTAAAGTAAGCATTGCTCAGCGGCTGGCTGGGCATCTGTCTGCTCGTGGGTGGTTGTGAATGATTGCCTTTGCATTACTTGTGGTTTTTTGTTGCTTTTTTCTTTTCTTTTCCTCTTTTTTTTTTTTTTTTCCTCTCTACCACTTCTCTTCCACTTAGAAAACTGTCCCAATGCCCACGAGTTTTGCCCTTCTGATTTATCTCCCACTGTGGAGGTCACTGACAAGGATGGGGCTTAGCAGATGGCTTGGGTAGACTGCCACAGTAAGTTAAAAGTTTTCAGCTGTACACAACTTTCTACCATCTATATAGAATTAGGAAATTGTCTTATTTGTAGTAGCTTTGTTTTATGTTCATATGTTTTTGATCTTGTGCTGACAAGTCTAGTAAACTAATGCCTAATTCTAATGTCAGATTTAATTCTTATTTTTTATGATCGTTTGAAATAATTTGTAATTGATTTTTGACAACAAACATTCTTCACACACACTTTCCCTTGCTTTTATTATTCATCTGCATGATACTATGTGCCAGTCATTTGATTAAAAAAAAAAAGTTAGAATGAATTAATCCCTTGGTTTATGTAAGACCTGATGAGATTTTAGCTGGAACAGAGCATTCAAGTCTAGGATGGCAGCTAAAAATATGGCAGGTTTGTGGGAGGAGATTGTCACTGAGGTGGCTTTATTGAATCACTAGTTTGGGTATATGTCAAATGTAGGGAAGCTGACCTTTGAATTGCATGTAGCATTGTTTTGTATACATATATAGAAAGGGTTATTCTTATTCAGTCACCATTAAAATAACAGCTAAATGTATGCTTTAGCCAAAAGCTGATTTTTCAAAAAACCTTTTCATCCATTCATGTGTTCTGAAGATACAAAAAACCCTTAAAGCACAGAAACAATGTAGTGGGCATCACATGGAGTAAGTACAATTTTTCTTCATATGCTATGAATGTGGTCTGTGCTAGTAGACACTTCAGCTCTTCTGCAGATCCAAGCCTGCCTGTCTCTAGCACAGAGAAATATTTCATTTTTGAAATAGCTTTGTCAAGCTAAACCTCAAGCAGTATTTCTTGCTGTAATAGTTCATTGGAAGAAAAAAATTACACTCTTTTTTAATTCATTTTACTAGTTCAGGTAGAAGCTGAACCAGGGGTACTTTTTTGCACTAGTGGGGCACTTTGCTCACCTTCATTTTTCCAAAATGCTTTTTATATTCCTATCCTGGGCAGGGAAAACCAGGAGTTTAGAAAGCTTTTTTCTTCTGTTGTACGTTTTGGATTTATAGTTGTGGAGTCCAGTGGCTAGTGTAGCAGGATACAATTCTCTTACTTTGAGAGCTTCTTTTTCTTCTTTGTCAAATGTATGACAAATGGAGTTTCTTTTGGACTGTGTTAATGTGGTTATAAGAAGCTCAGAAGTAAGTAATGTCATTTTGGAAACAATGGAATGGGTGGATGTTTACAGACTTTCTTTTTGAAAACAAACCTTTTGTAAATTGAAACAAAAGCAGAGTTTTATATGATACCAGTTTTGGCTTGTTGCTTATGTACCTGTATACAGATTTACAGAACTGTTTTCTTTCCTAGGATCCTTCTGTTACACAAGTGACAAGAAATGTTCCTCCGGGACTAGATGAGTACAATCCTTTCTCTGATTCAAGAACAGTAAGCACATTTTATTTCCTAATCATGCTGTTAATCTTATATGTGAGATTTGTGAGGTAGTGCTTTCAGAGTTTGGGACTTACATTGTAAAATGTGGTGGGCTAACTAGAGATAATGGAAGATGTTTAAGAATAGATGGACCCAGGAAGTATTTGGAGAATTCAGTGGGTGACTTAAGTGAGCTTTGACCTATTAAGAAAGAGTGGCTCTCTGAAAGAGGGTGGAAACAGAACTGAGTTTCTCCCCTGTTCAGTAAGACTTCTGGTAGTATGTCCTTATGCTTTTCTGAATTTTACTTCAGCAATGCTGACACACTGCTCCATTGTCTTGCTTTGGATTTCCATTTCACTTAAAGGACGTGCTGCTCAGAAGAAGACTAGTCATAAAAAAAAGCAGCATTACTTTTAAGTAGCAGTCCAGAGGCTGTGAGTAGTTGTGCTGTAGAAAAAGGAATAATTTGTCCCAGAAAGAGTTGTCATCTGCCCCTAATATGTATAGTTTTAATTTACACTGCCCTTGTTTTCACCCATTGTTGGAGGGAGGGGAATACAAGGAATGGAGTAGTAAATTCATACTGTAGCAGCATTTTTCAGTGGTTACTTTTGATAGTGATGATCTTCTGCAAAATCAGGAAAATGTATGGATGATTACTGTTGGTAATTCTAATTCATAAACATTAACATACTGTACTTTTCAAATGTAGACTTACTTCTTATGTCAAATCCATGGGATGTTACCAAGTTTATTAAAAACACATGTTGAATGAGCAGCTCTCTGAAGAGGGAAGAAAAATTTCATAGGTTTTCTTGGAGAAAGCAAGACTGAAAGAATAAAGTATATTTTCAGCTAAGATTGCAGTAGTAATCTTTAGATGATAGTCTCCTTCCTCTCTTTCTATATTCTGGATGCTGAATATACATTTATTCTGTAATTACATGTATTTGCAAGAATGTGCTTATATGTGTTCATAATTCCACATGCTCACCTGTCTTTTCCTACCATTTTTGTATGCAAGAGAAGGGTATGCTATATGTGTACACATAAATGTATGTGATAGGTGTAAGGGAAGAGATGCTGGAAGTGAATGCCTTTAAAGATTGAATGAACAGAGGTCATTCTCTACTTTCTGTGAATTTCAGACTTGGGGGGATTTCCATGTCCATCAAGTTAGGGATAGAAAGTAAGCAGCATACAAAATGCAGCATAAAGCAGAAACATACAAAGTTTCTGGGTGCTTTGATTTCCTGCTGTTCCTTGTTCTATGTTTTTTGGGAAGCTGAGTCATCCTGAGCAATTTTGTGCAGGTCATTCCACTTCTACAAAGTGTGATGGTGGTAGTGAGCAGAAAGGATACAAGCTGGTGCTCTCAAAATATGTCCTAGAGATTTCTGTGCTTTTTAGTTTGAGAATCACTGGTCTATAAGACTTAAAATGATATTTTTTCACTATGAGTGACAATATGGAGTTACAGTTTTTAAGGAAGCTGGGAATGGTATGCTTTAATTAGAAATACAAATTTCTAGTGGTAGTGGTAAGATGTCGTCCTGCAGTTTATAGCATTAATAAAGCATTAACATTATTTCCCCTCCCTCATAATTTAATTTAACAAAGCATGCCAAACTGCAGAAATATTTATACATTACAAATCCAAACAGGGATGTTTCTTCTGTGAAAAAGTGACTTCAAACTGAATACTGGCATTTATTGTCTTAGCTCAGTTATGTTCTTCCTTTGCCAAGGGAGATGCTTTGGTTATCAGGATAGGACGGGGAGGGGGGAAAGGGAAATTATACTTTTTCTCTTTTTTGTTGTTGCTGTGTTGTTATTGTTAGTATTTTGGTGCCTTCACCTTTTCTTGATCAATGTATATCCACCCCATATGTAGTAGAAAATTTGATAGGAAAATGGTATGTAAGAAATGAGGAATGTGAAAAAGCATCATGGATTTTAGGTCTCAACTATCACCACCTTAATATCTAACATGAGAAGTCAGAAGTCTTTAAAAAAAAAAAACCCACAACTTTTTTTTCTTCTTACCAAATTTCAAAGCCTGTCTTAAACCAAAGTTTTCAGTGAATGATACAAAGGTCATTGCCTGTATCTTCAGTGGCTTTGTCTCCAGCTCTAACAGTTGTCATGGAGATGGCTGTGTCTTTTGTCGTGTTTCTGAATTCAACAAGGAACAGATGATATTAGAGAATTAGTATTTCTCCTTCATCATTTAATGAAACTAGTGTTAAAGACTACCTTTAATCTCTTCCTGCATATACTGGTTTTGCTGAAGTTGAACTCCTCTGAGCACTGTGTATATATGTGTAACACATATGGACACAGTAATGCATGTAACAATCACTTTCAAATTATTACATTGAATATTTAGAAAAAATCATTAATAGAGTTTGGTTTTTGGTTTTTTAAAGTGTATTGGGTTTTTGTGGCAAGGTTTTTATAGCAGGGGACTACAGAGGTGGCTTCTGTGAGAAGCTGCCAGAAGCTTCCTCTGTGTCCAACAGAGCCAATACCACCCAGCTCAAGGGTGGAGCCACTTCTGGCCAAGGCTGAGCCCACCAGCCATGGTGGTAGGACCTTTGTGATAGCATACTTAAGGGCGGGAGAGAGAGGGAGAGGAGCCTAACAATGGCAGCTGAAGATGGGAGTGAGAATGTGAGAGAGGAACAACACTACAGACCACCCCAGTGAATAAAGAAGGAGGGGGAGGAGATGCTTCTGGTGCCACAATAGAGATTTCCCTGCAGTCCATGGTGAAGACAATGACAGGCTGTGTCCCTGCAGCCCATAGAGGTTGATTGTGGAGCAGATAGCCACCAGCAGCTGGTGGAGGACCCCACACCAGAGCAGGTGGATGCTTGAAGGGAGACCCTGAGCCTGTAGGAAGCCTGTGATGGGACATGCTCCTGGAAGGACCCGTTACCCCGTGGAGAGAAGAGCCCAGGCTGGAGCAGATTTGCTGGCAGAACTTGTGACCCTGTGGAGGACACATGCTGGAGCAGTGTTCCTGAAGGTCTGCACCCCATAGAAGGGAACCATGCTGGAGCAATTTGTGAAAAACTATAGAATGTGTGAAGGACTCACACTGGGAAGTTCGTGGAGGACTGTCTTCTGTGGGAAGGTTCCCATGCTGGAGCAAGGGAAGAGTGTGAGGAGTCCTAACCCTGAGGACCGGAGTGGTGGTGTGGTTTTGCCCCAGCAAGCAGTTAGGCACCACACAGCCACTCACTAGCTTCCCCCACAGGGAAGAAGTGAGAGAACTTGTGACTTGAGGCAAAGACAGTTTAATAGGTAAAGCAAAAGCTATATACACAAGCAAAGCAAACCAAGGAATTCATTCACCACTTCCCATTGTCAGGCAGCTGTTCAGACATCTCCAGGAAAGCAGGGCCCCGTCATTGAATATGATGTCCTCTCCCAGCTTCTTGTGCACCCCCAGCATCCTTGCTGGTGGGGTTGTGTGAGAAGCAGAAAAGGTCTTGACTGTGTAAACACTGCACAGCAGTAACTAAAACAGCCCTGAATTACCAACGCTGTTTTCAGCACAAATGTGAAACACAGCCTCATACTAACTACTGTGAAGAAAACTAACTCTATCTCAGACAAAACTGGCACAAGCAGCAGAGATGTGTGACGAACCAACCACAACCACCATTCCCTGTCTCCCTGCACTGCTATGTGGGAGGAGGTAGAGAAATTGGTAGTGAAGTTAAGCCTGGCAAGAAGGGAGGGGTGGGGGAAGGTGGTTTTAGGATTTGGCTTTATTTCTCATTATCTCTAAATTTGATTGGTGGTAAATTAATTAAATTGAGTCATATTTTGCTTACGATGGTAATTGGCAAGTGATCTTTCTGTCCTTGTGTTGTCCCGTGATCCTTTTGTTCTGTTTTCTCTCCTCCTTCCAGCTGAGGAAGGGGAGTGATAGAGCAGCTTTTGTTGGTACCTTGTGTCCAGCCAGGGTCAACCCACCACACTGAGGCACATTTCACAGAATCACAGAATCACAGAATTATCAAGGTTGGAAAAGACCTAGAAGATCATCCAGTCCAACCATTCACCTATTACTACTAGCTCCCAGTAAACCATATCCCTCAATACAACATCCAGTCTTTCCTTGAACACCCCCAGGGTTGGTGACTCCACCACCTCCCTGGGCAGTGCATTCCAGTGCCTGACTACCCTTTCTGAGAAGTAGCGCTTCCTAATGTCAAGCCTGAATCTCCCCTGGCGCAGCTTGCTACGATTCCCTCTAGTTCT
The DNA here is from genome assembly GCA_020800305.1 of Porphyrio hochstetteri. NCBI lineage: Eukaryota > Metazoa > Chordata > Aves > Gruiformes > Rallidae > Porphyrio > Porphyrio hochstetteri. The sequence continues at coordinate 65,229,241 of CM036938.1, forward strand.
GTCACTGCCTACACGGGAGAAGAGGCTGACCCCCAGCTCACTACAACCTCCCTTCAGGAAGTTATAGAGAGCTATAAGGTCTCCCCTAAGCCTCCTCTTCTCCAGGCTGAACAATCCCAGCTTCCTCAGACGCTCCTCGTAAGGCCTGTGTTCCAGACCCCTCACCAGCTTAGTAGCCCTCCTCTGAACGCGTTCCAGAGCCTCAATGTCTTTCCTGTAGTGAGGGGCCCAAAACTGAACACAGTACTCGAGATGCGGCCTCACAAGTGCTGAGTACAGGGGGACAATTACCTCCCTGCTCCTACTAGTAACACTATTTTTGATGCAAGCCAGGATGCCGTTGGCCTTCTTGGCCACCCGCGCACACTGTCGGCTCATGTTCAGCCGTGCATCAATCAGTACCCCCAGGTCCATTTCCTCCACACAGTCCTCCAGCCACTCCGCCCCAAGCCTATAGCGCTGCCTGGGGTTGTTGTGGCCAAAGTGCAGGACTCGGCATTTGCTCTTGTTGAACCTCATGCCATTGGCTTCAGCCCAGCTCTCCAGCCTGTCCAGATCCCTCTGTAGGGCCTCGCTACCCCCAGGCAGATCCACACTCCCAGCCAATTTAGTGTCATCTGCAAACTTACTGAGGGTGCACTCAATGCCCTCATCTAGGTCATCAATAAAGATATTGAAGAGGACAGGCCCCAGCACCGACCCCTGGGGAACACCACTCGTGACCGGTCGCCAGCTGGATTTAACTCCATTTACTACCACTCTCTGAGCCCGGCCCTCCAGCCAGCTCCTTACCCAGCCGAGGGTGTACCCATCCAAGCCACGGGCTGCCAGCTTCTGCAGGAGAATACTGTGGGAGACAGTGTCAAAGGCTTTGCTGAAGTCTAGGTAGACCACATCAACAGCCTTTCCCTCATCCAGCAGATGGGTCACTAGATCATAGAAGGAGATCAGGTTGGTCAAACAGGACCTGCCCTTCATGAACCCATGCTGGCTAGGCCTGATCCCCCGGCCATCCCGCACATACCGCATGATCTCCCTCAAGACTATCTGTTCCATAACCTTCCCTGGAACCGAGGTCAGGCTAACAGGCCTGTAGTTCCCCGGATCCTCCTTACAACCTTTCTTGTAAATGGGAGTCACATTGGCAAGCCTCCAGTCTTCTGGGACCTCACCAGTCAGCAAGGAGGACTGATAGATAATGGAAAGCGGCTCGGCTACCACCTCTGCCAGTTCCCTCAGCACTCTCGGGTGGATCTCATCCGGCCCCATGGACTTGTGGCAGTCCAGTTGGAGTAGGAAGTCTCTGGCTGTTTCTTCCAGAATCACAGGGGAGTTAGCATGCTCCCCAGCTGAGACTACCAGGTCAGAGAGAGGGGTACCCTGAGGATCTGTTTGACCTTTAAAGACAGACGTAAAGAAGGCATTCAGAACCTCCGCCTTTTCCTTATCCTCAGTGATCACATTCCCAGCCTCATCCAGTAAAGAGTGGATATTCTCCTTTGTCCTCCTCTTACTGTTAATGTACTTATAAAATAGTTTATTATTCTTTTTCACCCCAGCGGCCAGGTTAAATTCAAGCTGGGCTTTTGCCTTTCTGATTTCACCTCTACACATCCTGGGCAGCTTTTCTCTTTCTGTTTTGCATCCAAACAATGAAATATATATAGGAAATCAGATTGATCATCCATACGTGGCTTCTTTTGGAAGTCTTCTCCCTGTCTCCAGTAAATAATCTACTTCACCCTCATGGGGAAATCTGTTCAAAATAACTGAGCACTTATCTCTAGCCAACCTCTTCTCTTTAAGAGAAGTCATAATATTTCTTATCCAAGGCAGCTGTGAGAGCTGTGTAAGAAATAAAAAGATCTATCCCAGAAGTGCCAAATGATAGTAGGAACAAAAGGGTGTTGTGGAATCTGGTAAGGTATTTATAGCTTGAAATTCAACCAACCTCTATGTGTCAGTGAGGGTCAAAGATCATGGTTCTGTGAAGTTAAGTCTCTGTAAAAACTTCAGCATAGTTCCCCTGTCCAAATGAGGGTGATAGATCATCATATGATATTATCCAGTGATGGCTGGAGGTTAGTGCAGTACTCACGATACAAGTCTGAGTAATTAGTGTAACACCCTTAAGACAGAATTGCCAACCATCTGCCTTGCTATGAATGTCTTGTCAATCCTTTGCAGGTAAGTTGGTCAGGTATCTCTTCCTCTGTACCCAAATCCCTAAGCTTCCTGTAGAACTTGGGTAGGCAACCAACAGCACGTGACTAGACAGGTATGACAAAGTAAATGCTGTCATAGGTTGCAAGAGACTTCCAGAGGTCATCTCTTTAAATCCCCCCTCCTATTCAAAGTTGGTCCCTAAATCACATTGCTCTGCATTTTGTCCTGGGAAACTTTGAATCTATACAAAGATGGAGATCCTGTGACCTTACTGAGCAACCTGACCTAGTGTTTGGCAGTTCTTACAGTGATGTTTTTGTTTTTCCCATCATAATATCCAATTACTTTGCTGTGTTCCAATGAGTAACATGCTGTGTAAGAAAAGCAGTAGCATATTTTCTCAACAACCCCAAGTGTACGCTGATCCACAAGGAAGTCAAAATCTGTTTCATTTTTTTAAACTTAGTAAAGTATTATTAATTACAGCAGAGTCCTACAGCTTTATCCTGATAGGTGAGTAAGCCAGACTTTGGTCCAGTAACTATGAAATTGGGAAACAAAAGAATTTTCTCAGGATGCCTGATAGCTCAGGCAGCTAAGACAAATACACAGCCATTTGCTCACTTCCCCTTTTCAGTTGGATGGGGGAAGGATTGAAAAATGGGGAAAAGGAGAAAAAAACCAACTAATCAGTTGACAAAAAGACGATTTAGTAGAACAAAACAAAAGAAGATAATAATATACACAAATGAACAGCATAGTTTCTAACCACCTGAAGTTGATATTCTGCAAGACCCTGAGCTGTCCCACATCCTGGTCCACCCCACAGTTCTAAATGATCTGTAGGATATGGAATATCCCTCTGGTCAGTTTGGGTCAGCAGTCCTGTATGTGTTCCTTCCTACCTTCTTCAGCACCCCCTGCCTTCTCATTAGCAGGGCAGCATGAGAAGCTGCAAAGTCCTTGACTTTAGCAACAGCTAAAACATCAGTGTGTTACCAATGTTATTCTCATCCTAAATTCAAAACACAGCACTGTATCAGCTGCTAGAAAGAAAATTAACTCCATCCCTGCAGAAATCAGGACAGTAAGACACACATTAAGCTTCATTTTCAAATTTTTATTATGCCTGACATGGGGGCAGCTCTTCCAGGTTCCACAAGGGTGGACAGGACTGTTAAATTTGAGAGGGGGTGGAAGAAGCTTGACTGTAGCCTTGAAGCCACCTGAGAAGCTTCTGTCTAGTCATCTACTTTCTGAGACAAAGGAAGTCACAGTGGTTTTTGCGATGATCTGGTATGAACTGTGTAAGATGCTTGTTAAGGTTAAAGGAGTTGCTTGGCAAGTGCCAGATTCACTGGTTTCTCCTTCAAACATGCCTCAGCAATTTTTATTCCTAGAACTCCAGTGTCAGTAAGATTGAAATAACATAGACAAAAGTCACTGACAGATGAGAATTCCTATTTTGCATACTCAATAGTTATGCATGTCAGTGTTTTTATGAAATGTCCATTAATTTTTGAAACTAGTCACTACAGTTACCTAGTTGGACATCTTCAGGATTTTTGTAGTTACTTACCAAGTATGTGTCACCCACTTGCATCGTTTTTGCTGGTAAAACATTCGAAGTGGCCTTAGGAAGCAGGTGTTTGCTTTGGCTCTAAATAGCCAATCAGTTGCTCATGTAAGTAGCTCAGACCTGACTGGCCACATGGTAATACTATTTCCTCAATAAGGTTTACATTTACTGTTTACGGTTTTTGCCTTTTTTAAATGCATGCTCCTTGCCAAATGTGAGCTAGTGCTTTCCAGAATGCCTCCAATTTTAGACTTCATGCCTCTTGTACAATAGCACTTAAGGCATTTCAGACAATTTTTCAATACAGCAGCTTGCAACTACATCTCTGTTTTAGAATGTAAAGAACTTGCCTGTATGCTAGCTAACATATCAATATGTGTTTTTACTGGAATTGTTTTGCAGTCTTCTTTGAGGAAGTTAGCTTAATTTTTAATTGACCTAACTTCAGAGATGCCAGAGCAAACCTGTGCTTGCTCTAGATTTCAAAATTGATTTGAGACATTAACTTTTACTTTCTAATTGCTTTTTTAATAAATGTATGAAGAACTGTCTGTTGTACTGTTTTGTCTACAAAGACAATAAATTGTTATTTCTTTGACTTTTGTTAAGTATGTTTTAATTGCATGTATGAAGCAACACTTGTTTTGAGTACCTTGTTTGCATTAAGGCTTAGTGTGCATAACATCTATTCTTCCTCGGTTCTTGTTTGTTTGCCTTGTATGCATTTTTATTGAACTTCTGTTTTTCCAGTGATTGCTGAATACTGGGAAATATATTTATAGAACAAAAGGGGATGTTAAGTGGTTTCTGACAAAATGTTATCACAAATAACATTTTTCTTCTTTGTGTCCTGTACCCTGTACCCTTTCTTTACTACCTACGTCAGTCCAGTAATAGATAATCTTGTACATTGGCTGAACTTTAAATAAAGTTCATGCAGTTCTCCAGATGTGCTGCTCATTGCTAAAGCTTGAAGATACACCTTTGCGTGGCAGAGCTTTGGTAGCAGGGGGCTGCAAGTGTGGCTTCTGTGAGAACCTGCTGGAAGCTTCCCCTGGGTCCACCAGAGCCAATACCAGTTAGCTCCAAGATCAACCTGTTGCTGGCCAAAGCCAAGCATATGTGATAACATATTGGAGAAGCAAAAAAAAAAAACCACACAGGCATCAGCTTTTTGCCACCAGAGAATGGAGTGAGAAGATGTAAGAAACTTTGCAGATACCAAGGTCAGTGAAGGAGGGAGAGGAGGCAATTGAGAAGAGATTCCATTGCAGCCCATGAAGAACAACAAGGTGAGGCAGGCTGTCCCTCACAACTCATGGAAGTTTATGGGGAGTAGAGATACCACCTGCAGCCGGGGGAGGACCCCACCCTAGAGCAGGTGGAGATACCTGAAGGACCCTGTGGGAAGCCCGTGCTGCAGAAAGCTTCTAGTGGGACCTGTACCCATGGAGAAAGAAACCAGGCTAGAGCATGTTTGATGGGGGAACTTGTGACCCTGTGGGGAACCTACACTGGAGCAGTCTGTCCTGAATGTCTGGATCCCTTGGAAGAGACACATGCTGGAATAATTTGTGTGAAGAAGTGCAGTCTATGGGAATGACTTATGTGGGAGAAGTTTGTGGAGGGCTGTCTGCTGTGGGTGGGACCCCATGCTGGAGCAGGGGAAGGGGGTAAGGAGGCCTTCCTCTGGAGAGTCATAGGAGCTCCCCCCCAGGGCCTGGTCTGCTGATGCCAGTAAGACCACAGCCCTACAGGCATGCCCACATCTGACTTCTTGTTTGTTCCCTGGGCTATGTGTATTTGCATAGCAGCATTTCAGTTGGGCCTGTTGAATGTGGCTGATTGGTTGAAGGTGACTGATTGGCTGGAGTAGGCTGGGATTCTTTTAATGTTCTTAACCAATGTTTCCCTCTTGGTTCCTATTACTTCAGGAACCTCTATTATACTTCAAACATGCTGTGGTGTGTCCAGGACATCTTCAGGCAACAGGCTGAGGGCCCTCCTTGGCACCCTGTGCTTCCAACCTTGGCATATGCTTAATATATACGTTAACCTAGAAAAAATAGTTGAGCCATACCCAGAAAAAACCCACAGTGGATGTTGAAGCAGTTACATGATTTTTTCTTACCTTTCTTTACTACCTCAAACTTTCTTATAAGCTCTACTTTTTCTACTGTCATGGAATAATTCCAATAAGTGTTACTAAATAACTCTTAAGTGATATTAAACACACAGTAACATTCACCAGCGATGTAGACATACTTACTGTAGCTCAAAAATAGCTGTTTTAGATGCACTAAAAGAAGACACTAACCATGCTGGCTTTTTGCTGCTTCGTCAAGTGCGCTACAGGAGTAAAACAGCCTTTAGAAAATTGGAAACCATTTTCAAAGAAGACATGAAAGCTTAAACTCTGCCAAACTAGGTGCAAAACTGTAAGGCAGGCTCACAGCCCTGAGGAAAAACTTGTAGAAAACTTGGGAAAGTTCCTTTTGTGGAAGTGGGAAGCTTCTGCTATATTTAAGGTTATAAGAGTACTAATAGAAGATTGTGATGTAGGAAAATGCTAAATGAGTTGTGTCTTTACATGGAAAGCATCTTTAAAGTTGAATTTTCAGTAGAATAGACTTTAGAGAAGTGATAACTTGCCAGAAGTAGGCAGTCAGCTAAATACTAAGAAAACTAAGATAGAAAATGGCTAAACCATGAACTCAAAGGTACCTCAGCTAGCTTCATGCCAGAGAAAGGAAAAAGGAGAGCTGTCATGCTGACTGTAGAAAAAGCTCTGGGATTCAAGAAATTAAGAGGACAGAAGGTACAAATTCTTTACTGGGAAATTGTGAGAGCATCACAGAAAAGGCTACTAATACTATTTTTTTTTTTAATTGGTTGGTCTGGTACTGTTGGTTTTAGGGTTGAGTTTGTTAGTTTTTAGCAGACCTTGACACAGACAGGGACTTTAACCATCAGACAGACATGGAAGTTGCCTTGACTATTGGGTCATTCCTGCATTGAGTATGTAGCACAGAGATCTAACAATGTGAGACTCAGGACAGCTGCTCCTTGCACTGTGGTGCTTGATGACATAAGCCCGGAGTGTCATCCTTTGTGTTACTGCAATGATAATGGCTGTATTATCACTTGAGGGGCTGACTTAAGATCATAATTCCAGACTATTACTGAGCGTCCAAAGAGATACATGATTCTTAATCACATACCATCCTTGTAGAAGTCATGGTAGCCTTCTGGTTGCAAACCTCCATGATGGTCCTAGTAAGTCAGTCATACTTATTACTGTATGGAATGTGAGAGCATCTATTTCACTAAGGTTATAGTTTCTTCTCAGTCTAAAGGGAGCAGTAAGTAAAAGGAAAAGCAGTAAACAAAGGCAGAAACCCAAACCTAATAGCTAAGTGATAACAGACAAAACAAGACCAAAACTCTTCAGGCACTAATTCATGGGCTTTGAAGAGCACCAACCGGGACATCTCAGCTGATAAGAGGGGATAAACAAGATAAAAATGAGTATTGTGAATAGTTGAGGGGATCCTGTGGGACTATGCAAAATTGAGGAAGGAATACTTAGGGGAATAGTGAAGATGTGGAGCAATTGGGGACTGAGGAGGAGCAAGGACGAGCCAGAAGAGGATTGATTAAAAGTGGCTGGTTGCATGTAAATTGCCATGAGTCAGTATGGTTGTCTTGCAGTGATGTGCCTTATCACTACAGTTACTGTTGAATTCTCTCTTAACTGTCTTTTAGTGACATTTTGCTCCTTACTGCACCTCTGAGTGCTGCAAAGTCTGAGTGCCAGCAACTTGAAAGACAAGACTGAATGACAGGTGCCCGCAATGCAGTCAGACCACAAGTAGCAGTGGTGCATATCCATGTCTGTGGTGTCAACAACTGAGCATCTGGGTGTCAGCAGCTGCAGGGACCGTGGGTCATGGGGCCATGTTTGAAGTGCCAGCAGCTGAAGGGACCAGTGTGTTTTCCTCTTGTGTATATGTGTAGTTCAGTAGCAAACTTCAAGCTGGACTACCTTGAGGAGAAAAAAACCTCTCTGGTAATACTCAACATCTGAGACAGAAGTGATTAAGGAGGTCTGGGCTTGGATATATGGCAAGCTGAGAGCTTGTGCTGATGTTTGAGGGAGCCGTGAGTGTCGTGGTTCATTGTGACATGAGTGTATGAGTGCATGAATCTTCTAGTGAGCGTCAAGCTGGGCTAGCTGGCAAAAAGGACAAAACCTGTATACCAGGTAAGAGAGCTCTGCTCGTACCTGAGGGATGTGCAGCTGTTGGATTCTTTGAGCGAGACACATGCTTTTAATAGTGACCTTCAGTACTGATGGGCTGGAGAGGAGAAATGGGATATGACTCTGTACATATGTTCTGTGTAGTTCTGGTAGTGTCATGGAGGGTGGTGTTAAAGGCAGCGCCCTACCTGTGTCAGCTTATGTAATGTCCTCAGTGTGTGTGGACATACATGCAGACATCCTAGTGTCCTTGGCATGTGTGGTGTGTGTATTTGTGTGCATCCCTGGAATACACACTCAATTTGCTATTAGCTGAATGTGGAAACAGGAAAGCAATAGCTGTATCAGCCTGGACTGGAGAGCCCTCAGAGGGTCTCAAGGTGCGCTGGGCTCCAGCAGTTGGAAAGGAGAAATCCCAAGGTCTGAGTCTGCTGGAGGTGGTAGCATTTGTAACATCCCTTAAGAGCTTTTGTCCCCTGGGATTCCAGGATGCACAGCCCCTCCTACAATTCACTGGTCTAGTCTCATTTCTTACAGGGAGTACAGGCTCTCACGGTGGCACCCAGTGGTCATTATTTACATAGTAAACAGCAAGTCTCACACCATATAGATGTCCAGCTAGGATATAGTGGAACCTAAACAATGTCAACATCTGAATCAGAAGAATCTTGTACGTGTACAGTTAGTGCTTTCTATTAATGCTGTATCTCATATATGCTGTTGGCTGTCATCTTCAATTATTTAGCTCTAGTGAGCTTTCTGATTGGTTCCTGTATTGATAATCATACGTGCATGTTCTAGTCATTAGCAACGCTGCAGGCTGTTTGGGCAAAGCATCTTTCAAAGGATAAATATTTTTAATTATTATTCCTGTATTTTCTGATCTGACAATCCAACTTTTAACATTATTACAGGTAATACTACTATTACTTTTTGCAGTATTACAGGAGGTCTACTGGAGTCTTGCTGGAGATTGTTAACAATCTTGCTTATTTGTCTAGCAGGCAGCTGCTTATCAGTTATGCATTCAAAGCTATTGTTACATTAGCCACAGAGCTACAATAATCAGATCTTTTTCTGGCTTTTGTGTGATTGCTTTGGACCACAATGCATAATACATAAGAACTTTTGTTCAGTAGTATTTTGTTCATCTGATGTAGGTGTTTTATCCTATCTTTGAAGCAGAAGACTCTTGATGGTTGACTAGTTTTTGTAGTTCTCACACAGGCTTTTTTCCTTATCCAAGAATGCTCCAACATAAGGAATAGCAGTATTAACTGTCTTTAAACAACTTCCAAACAGTTTCGTTTGGAAAGGACCATTAAGATCATTGAGTCCAACCATTTACCTAATGTGGCCAAAACCAACACTAAACCATGTCCCTAAGTGCCTCGTCTACATGCCTTTTAAATACTTCACAGAATCACAGGGGTTGGAAGGGACCTCGAGAGATCATCGGGTCCAACCCCCCTGCCAAAGCAGGCTCCCTAGCTCATATTGCACAGATAGGCGTCCAGACAAGTCTTGAATATCTCCAGAGAAGGAGACTCCACCACCTCCCTGGGCAGCCTGTCCCAGGGCTCTGTCACCCTCACTGTGTAAAAGTTCTTCTGTATGTTGGTGCAGAACTTCCTGTGCTCCAATTTACAGCCATTGCCTCTTGTCCTGTCTCCACAGACCACTGAAAAGGGGCTGGCCATTTCCCCCTGCATCCCATACTTAAGATATTTATAAACATTAATTAGGTCCCACATAAGTCATCTTTTCTCCAGGCTGAACAGCCCCAGCTCACTCAGCCTTTCCTCATACGGGAGATGCTCCAGGCCCTTAAACATCTTCGTAGCCCTCCTCTGGACTCTCTCCAGGAGATCCCTGTCTTTTTTATACCAGGGAGCCCAGAAGTGGACACAATACTCCAGGTGGGGCCTGACCAGGGCAGAGTAGAGGGGGAGGATCACCTCCTTCAACCTGCTGGCCACACTCTTCCTGATGCATCCCAGGATCCCATTGGCCCTCTTAGCCACCAGTGGACACTGCTGGCTCATGGCCAACCTGTCATCTACCAGGACCCTCAGGTCCTTCTCCACAGAGCTCTTCTCCAGCAGGTTCATCCCCCAGCCTGTACTGATACAGACAGTTATTCCTTCCCAGGTGCAAGACTTTACACTTGCTTTTGTTGAATTTCATTAGGTTTTTCCCTGCCCAGCTTCCAGGGATGGTGACTCAACCACTTCCCTGGGCAGCCTGTTCCAGTGCTTGACAACCCTTTTAGTGAAGAAATTTTTCATAATATCCAATCTAAACTTCCCCTCGTACAACTTGAGGCCATTTCCTCTTGCTCTATCACTTGTTACTTGGGAGAAGAAACCAACGCTCAGCTGGCTAGAACATCCTTTCAGGTAGTTGTAGAGAGTGATAAGGTCTCCCCTCAGCATCCTTTTCTTCAGGCTAAACAACCCCAGTTTCCTCAGCCACTTCTCATAAGATTTGTGCTCCAGACCTTTCACCAACTTTGTTGCCCTTGTGTGGACCCACTCCAGCACCTCAGTGGCTGTTTTGTCATGAGGGGCACAAAACTGAACACAGCACTTGAGATGTTACCCTCAACAGAGCTGAGTACAGGGGCACAATCACTTCGCTAGTTCTGCTGGCCACATCATTGCTGATAAAAGCCCGGATGCTATTGACACTGCTGACTCATTTTCATCCCAATGTCAAGCAACACCCCCAAGTCCTTTTCTGCCAGGCTGCTCTCCAGCCACTCTTCCCAAAAAAGCTCTAGTGTTACATGGGGCTGTTGTGACCAAAGTTCAGGACCCAGCACTCAAGCTTTGGTTGTCTTCATCCTACAGCACTGAGTAATCTTTCTTAGTATGAAAAGCTCTAAATTGCTGAGCATTTCTGAGGAAGGAGACCTCTGTGGTATCTCGGTATTTTGTCAGAGCTGATATACAATGTGGAAAGATAACTTTGAAATGCTGGAATCAGGTGATGTTGCTGACATAGGCTGCAGTATCACACACAGAGGTGTAGTTTACTCAGGCATGATGTTTTCTCCTTTACATGTAGCATTTTTGCATTTCAAAAGATGGTTAGAAAAGATGCAAGTAATCTGGGCCAAGTCATAGTTTGCCAAGTTACTGGTATTTAGTTGGTTCCTGCATTGTTTTAAGGTGCTTTTGTACTGAAAATGTTTTTGTTCTTGATTTCCATCTTTCTTGGAACAAGTGGTTCTCTGTATGACAAGATCACAGAACATGGAAATCTTTCATGTTGCAAGCTCCAGACAAAGGAAGAATTGTAGTCTCCCCACAGATGTAGCATCACAGAGGTGCTATACCAATCTGCTTTGGTAAAGTTCAGTTGATAACTTAATCTAGGCATTAGGGTTTTTTTCTTGTTTTGTTAGCTACTGGTTAATATTGTGTATGATAGAGAGATGTCGACGAAGTCAGAGAATATAACAAATGGGGACAATGAGAGGATTAAAAAAATAATAAAATAACCGAACTACTAAAAGGTTCTTGTAAGCTGTATTCTTACAGGTAATGACCAAGTGAAAGAAATGTCCATGGCACTTAAAACCTAGATACTCTGGTGGAATAGTTAAGTGTAGATTATGGATCTGGAATTGGAAAGTTTAATACAGTACATAGCTTCTTTAGTTAGCCAGGTGATAAAAGCCTTTGCTAAATAAATAGCTCAGGAAGACGTTACTAATAAATGGTGTCATGTTTCAGACACTGCAATGTCACTGTGCATTCCTGCAGTTCTCTTAAACTGTACCTGTCCTACTCACATGTCTGAACAGAATGAAAATTATATTTGCTTTCTACTGATCCCTAAAACTCCATGTGTATGGCAAGTAATGCAGTATAGAAACAAATAAGCCGAACATTGCACCACAGAATGTGGTTAACTTCTTTTTCCTAAAGGTTATAAATGTTGCAGACAGCATATCAGATTTTCAGTTTATCAGTTAACACTTCTTCCAGAACAACTAGATGGGTTCTTACAGAATTAATGAAAAGATATTTATTAGGAGACTGTTTCCCTATAATTGTCTCTTGTTTTCTTAGCCTCCTCCAGGAAATGTGAAAATGCCTAATGTACCCAGTACCCAGCCAGCAATAATGAAACCAACAGAAGAACCACCTGCCTACACACAAATTGCAAAGGTTTGTCTATAACTTTCTTTTAATTATTATTATTTAAATTACTTCTGGAATAATGTATTTTATAAATAAGCATTGCTTTCCTAATGATTTATGAAAATTAGTAACTGCCTTTAAGCAGTTAAAGCATGAATTTGTGCAGTATCTGGTCAGTCTTCAACCAGAACTGTAGATACTTCATTATAGAAAACAGAATTGGAATATTTGTTTTGTTGTCCTATTTTTTATCAATACCTAATGATGTTTGTTTTGTTCAGGAGCATGCCCTGGCCCAGGCAGAACTGCTAAAGCGTCAAGAAGAACTGGAAAGAAAAGCAGCTGAACTCGATCGCAGAGAAAGGGAAATGCAGAGTCTCAATCAGCAGGGGGGTATGCATGAAAAAAATACTTCCTTAAATTTCAGAAATTTCAGTTTTTCTTAGAAACCATTTAAGTTTTACAGTGACATTGTGAAACAGATCAAAGAGGGAGTTTTATAAACTCTTCAGGAAGAGGTTTATCTCCTTTGAGACAGTACATACAGTGAATAGAAACTCGCCTATCTTGTACAGATTTTCACTGTAAAGAATTTAAATGTGCCCTCTGTTACAAGTTTCTTTCTCCTGTCAGCTATTTTTACTCTAGGTTAATATCTAAGTGATACTATGGAACAGAAATGGAGCATTTTGAGAAGTAAAAGTAACTTCATAAGTAACGTCTCTTTGATTTCTCCTGTCAGAATCTATATCTGTAGGAGAACCTTTGTGTTTTGAAACATTTTCTTATCTTTTCCTGTGTGTTACAGACATACTATTCTATGCAAATAACAGAATTATCTATTCTATTATTAATCTTTTATTAATTTTTCATATGATACTTTAAAACCCATAGTCAAGGTCATTATCTCATTTTGTCACAGACTGTAAGTGTGCTGTGCAAAACATCAGTCTATGTACAGTAATTCAAAAATGAGAAGACACACATCCTCTTAACTGAAGATACTTTGCTAGAAGTACATCTGTGGGAATATTCCTTTTAAAAAGGAAGAACTTTGGATTGCAGCTAAGGAAAAGACCAAAAGAAAACACTCTGTAGTGTTGACTTCTTGCAGACTTTTCACTTGTATCTAGAATTCTCACTGATTTACTTCCACAAAGGGTTTTTTTAATGTGTAGTGGTCTGGATTGCATAATTTTTTATTAATTCAAATTCTCAGGCAGTTTTGTAGAACAGAATAGAGTAGAAGCTTTTCAGTTGGAAGGGACCTACAACGATCATTTAGCTCAACTGCCTGAGCACTTCGGGGCTGACCAGGAGTTGAAGAATGCTATTGCGGGCATTGTCCAGATGCCACTTAAACACTAACAGGCTTGGGGCATCGACCATCTCTCCAGGAAGCCTGTTCCAGTGTTTCACCACCTTCTTGGTAAAGAAATGTTTCTTAATATCCAGTCTAAACCCCCTGATACAGCTTTGAGCCATTCCCACATGTCCTACTGGGTCACAGGAAGAAAAGTCATACGCCAATCCTATGCTAGATCTGGGAGAGGGGAATTGCTGTTCTTCTAAAGAAAAGAGTCATGGAGATACTGTCCCTTCATTAAACCATTTTTATTGTCTCAGTATTTGTTCTTTTATATCTCTATTAAATCTCCATACCTCTTTCCCCAGATAAAGATTTTTGGTTGTTTTTTCATTTCCTTCTCTATGTATTTTCCTTTGTCTAGTTTCACTAACTTGTATTGGCGGTCTGGATGGATTGCTTGTCTATTCCAGGCTTATGGGACAGTTTGATTTGTCCGTATCTTACAGAATGTAACTCTCATGCCCCATGCATGTTTCAGGATATTTCTAAAATGGCTGCAATTCTTCACATCAGAGTCCTTGAAGAATCTGTGAAGAATCTGAAGGATTCTTTGAGGAAGTTGAGCAGTAAATAGAAAGCTTTTAAAGCTTTGAAGAAGATACTAGTTTTGTTCCAAATGACTCTGTAAAAGATGCTGCAAATCAGGAATTGTGTATTGTGACTGAGAAGAGCAATAGTAGTCTTTTAGATTTTATTTTTAAAAATTTAATCTTTTGTCCACTCATTTGAACTCCTTTGGAAACACTGTGGAATTGTATTTATTGGGGGATGGGGTCTTTTGTAATACTCTAGCTGTTTGTATTCAATTTAAGATGCTGGCTGCACGTGCAACTGACTACAGTGCAAAGATCTTCAAGCTTGTGGGTCAGCTCAGCTTGATGCTTTTGGCCTTCTGTGCTCAAGTCCTGTGCAACATTACATTCAAGCTACTTAAAGCTTATTGCTTCCTATTTCAGCTTGTTCATTGAGGCATGCCAGAAAATCCCTTTCTGTGCTTGCATGAAACTAGTCTGGGGGTGTTTGCATTCACAGTGTGGGCATGCCATTGCAGTTACCCTAATAGGCCTTGAGGAGGTAACTTGTGTTGAGTGAAGTAACTCTGAGGCAGCTCTTTGTTTATCAAGACACAGTCCTGGAATACAGGTATCCAAAGTGCATTTAGAAAGAGGCCACTCTTTTTTTTTATTTGTCTCAAACCATCCATCTCACCAAGCTGTCTGTCAGTCTTGATTGAAAATTTTAAAACCTGCACAACAGCAGTGGGAAAGCAGATGAAATACAATTCTTAAAGAGTAACTTGAATTCTTACAAGATGTCTGAATGGTTCCATAACTCAGTCATGGGAGAAATAACCATATGCTATGAATGAAGATCTGAATTATTATTTGATGTTTTTCACATAAGAAATCCCAAAGTAGTTCTTAATATGGATGGGAATATTATTTGATTGCCTTCTCATTGGCTCTCTCTGCCAATCGTAAAAATTCCAGTAGAAGAGGCAGCAAACGTAACAAATACTTAGTGCTTTGAACTGGGCAGAACTGACAGCGCCATCTTGTCTTCAGTGGAAGTAAAAACTAATGCAACTATGTAAGCTTTCCAAGTTTTCTATTCTTCTCAAATTAACTGCTTAGTAAAAATAAGATTGAAAATAAAAAATGCAAGGTAAACCTTCTCAGAATTTAAAATAAAGGTGCCATCAGGTTAGTTTTTAGTTCAGCTCCACTTTTAGATTCATGTATCTTGCATTCAGAATTTGAAATGCCAGTTGTAAATGTTTGTTGCTGTTATTACCTCCATCGAATCTCTTGAGTCTGTGCTTGCTATGAGTTGTGTTTGGCAGGGTATATACTCCAGCCTTTGAGCAGATCAGTATACAGGAAATCAGAGTGTCTGCTACTGTGTGCTTTGTGGTGTCCTTACTCTGTCACACAACTGTATCAAAATGATGCAATGATGCTGGTAAGATAAAAAAAGGAGTTTACACCATTTCAGTAGCTGCCTTTCTTGAGGCTTATGGGCTTTTACTTAAAACTTTCACCGTAAGCTATATTGGGAAATAGTTCAAAGTGTTAGACATAGCCTGGTGTTAAAAATATCAAGATTCTGCAAATGAAGAATGCTTTTCAGTCCCCGGTCTATATTCAACAAAGATGTGAGTATGGTGGCACTTTAAGGGGACATGCATTGAAAAGTCAAGGAACTTTTCTGTTGATATCTGCTTGTTTTGTGAAAAATAAAATATTTTTTTTTTCCTCATTACTTTAGAGGAGCAGTCAGATGCCTGCTTAGTCTTTTTGTAAAAAATTACGTACTTTACTTGATGTGTCTGCACTTCATTGTGTTCCTGATAAAACACTGAGGTTTTGGTAGCCCAAGTTAACCATGCTCTTGTGAAACCCATGTATAAAATAATTTGAGCAAGTCCAAATGCATATCTCTTTCTCGTATACAGACATTGGAAATTTATTATAAAGCTCTCCCCTTCTCTCTTTTGCAGGTAGAAAAAATAACTGGCCACCTCTTCCTGAGAATTTTCCAGTAGGTCCTTGTTTCTACCAGGACTTTTCTGTAGACATTCCTGTAGAATTTCAGAAGACAGTAAAGATTATGTACTATTTGTGGATGTGTAAGTATTTTTTTAAAGAAAAAACAAAGTGCCTGTTAATTCTCGATACGTACCTGCTATTTTGGCTTTTGCATCATCTGTAATGAGAAATCCAGAGGCTAAGTGTTGAAGTCTTGTTGTTACCTTCAACTTCAAAAGCATTGAGTCTTTCATAAAAATTTCCACAGAAAAAAAGGAGGAAGATTATCCTAAGGCAGTTTGGTTTAACTATCTCTGTGGTTGTAAAATGAGCTTTGACCGTTTATTAACTTAGAATAATGTAACTTAAAGCTGGGTTATATATTAAGAAACACAATTCACAATCAATATTAATAGACTTGTGAGTCTAAGACTTTTCCATTTGCTTTAATATACATAGCTTTATGTAGTTTAATGTAGTTTACATTGGAGACATAATATCATTTTGTTCTATTTTTAAAAGTACTGTAAATTAGCTGAAAAAAACAGTCCATGTTAAAATGATCCTGTGTACACCAAGATTACTCTGCACCATCTTTGTGGCATTAATTTCAACCTCACTCAGGTGCTGTGTTTTCAGCCAGGGAAATGCTGGATGAACCAAATGTACAAGTACCCAAACATTTGTTTCTTCTGCCTTCTCTAGTGTGACAAGAGCTGAGACTGAGGAAGTGCTGAAGATTTAGGTTCTTTGATGCCGTTAATGTATTTTTAGCATACAAAAGGACTGTGAATTTCAGAACTTTGCTGTTTCTTTTGTGATTTAGTTAGCAAATCTCTGCAATTTTACCAGTTAATCTGGTAATCTTATTACTGTGATTGAACCATGTAATTGAAATACATAGAATGAGCAGTCAGCATAGAATCAATTCCACTTCATCATAATCCACAACTTTCTACATTCATTGCTAGGTTATTAATCTTCAAATAAGCAATTAAATCCACAGTAGGATGTGTTACTCTCATAAGTAAGACAGACATTTAAGATTCATATGAAGTCTAAGATCAGGTACTCCAGAATCTTAGCATAGTTACTAGTTCTGGGCATTTGCAGGAGTGAATTCTGAAAGTGTTGTATGTTTCAAACACAAGGTAAAGTTGCACAGTGAAAATTGGAATATTAATACTGTTTTTCTTGTTCCTTCTTATGGCAATAAATAAAGGAAGAAGCAATGATACAGTATTTCATACACTATACTTTCATAATGACATGACAGATTTTCCTCTAGGTAGAAAGAGAAGATCAAGTCCTCTTGCTCTTTTTTGCCTGTTTCTTCTTTATCTTACTACTCTGATTTAGGGTTTACTGAGGAAGGGGAAGAGGAGGGGGAGGGAAGGTCAGGGAAGGGAAGGGACAGGGGAGGAAGGGAAAGGGAAAGAGAGTGAGCATGATTATAATAAAGGAAAAGAAAAACAAAATCTATTTCAGGCTTAAAAAACTCCCAAAGATTTAGTACAGAACTCTGTTCCTTAGGGTTGGCATGGTTTGGCTCATCTTTTGTTAGAGTGGATGTTCCTCCTCAACAGAGGTACTTAGTACCATAGCAAACCATCCAGCTTCTGCTAGCTGCTCTACTTTACATTTTATTTCCTCTTCCAGAACTTCCAGGGTCTTGCAAAGCCTGGGGGCTCTGTGAACACAATCACATTTGGATAAATCTATTTCCACATGCTCAGCAATTCGTGAAGTAGTTTTCCTCTTCCTTTTTAGCAGTCCTCAAAACAAACCTTTCTGTTTCAGTTTCCAGTGTGTTTCTGTGGTTAGTAGCATTTTTTTATATCCTTATTATTGGTCCTTATGTATCTGAGAAAATATTGTTAGCTGTTTCGGATCTATATGCTTCTCAGTACATGAGAAAACAGGTCTTTTCCTTTCAACTGAGTGTTCCAATGTAGTTTTTGTCAACTACATTGTTGGTCAGTTAGCAGTGGCTTCTGTCAGCTGCCAGTAGAGCTCCTTTATTCTGTCTTGGTTTTGTGACTAGCCCTGTTTTGGAGCCTTGCAGGTAGAACACCAGTTTTACTGGCTCTTTAGCTTTGAGCGCTACTTTTTACATCTTTCTGCCTTGTTGAGAGTGAAATGTCCCATGTCTCTTGACCCATATCTAACACCAGAAATATTTTGGCTCAAAAGCCTGTGTTTTCCAGGTACTTGGCCCACAGGCTGATAGCATGTACAAAACGAACAGGACTGATTTTCAAATATTTCTTACTTGAAGTTACCAACCAAATTGCTGCTTAATCTCAAGGAAGGCTTTTGTGATGTTTGGGTTTGTTATTTTATATCAGTTGTGAATGTTTCAATTTTCTGGGAACAAGACTTTCAATGGTTTTCAGAGACCAATACATAAACTAGCTTCTGGTAGAAAAATTAAACCCTCAAGTGCCAACCTCTCTGGTATTTTTTCTGTTTAGGAGAGTTTAATCTCATCCATCCTTCTGTCTGAGGATGCCATCAGTAGTACATATATCAGTCTGTGTTGATGTTCTGCTTGTTCGTGGGAACCTCTGAGGATGGACACTTCATAAACTCTCTCTGAGGCTGTTCTAGTTTGTTGTCTTTTATCATTAGAAGATGTTTCCAAGTGTGTAATCTAATTCTCCCTTCCTGTGATTGATCTTCCCTGTTCAGTGTTGTTATGGAGAACACATTTATCCCTATTAGCCATCTTCTTTTGGCTAAATTAGAACAGTTACGCAGCCTTTCTTTGTAGGTTATGTTATCTAGAGGTCTAATTGTTTGGTTGCTGCCTTACAGATTTGCTGCTTGTTCCACTCCGTATTATTCTGGTGTTTTTTAGTGTGTAACATTAAGGATTCTGAAATATGTCAGTTGGACTACTGACATAGTAGTCAGTATTATTCTGGTGTTTTTTAGTGTGTAACATTAAGGATTCTGAAATATGTCAGTTGGACTACATCCAGTATTTTAGCTGAACTGCTAATGTGTAGAGAAAAAAATACCTACAGACCTTCGCATTTTTGGTAGCATGTGCTTATGTGATGATTTAATTCTTTTTGAATATATTTTTTCTTATGGAAAATATTTCTGCTATTTGTAAGGCATGTTTGCACATGTCTCCTTCTTTCCAGAGGAAGGACAACACACAAGGAGCAAAAGCCTAAACTACATTTGAAGCCACTCTGTGCTCAAGGGTTGTGTGTGGTCAGATACCAGCTTTGTCCTCACTTGTCAGGTGCCTTGTGGCTTCAAAACCCTCTTTTCTGTAGGCATCCCATTCCCCTTGAGGTCTTTATATATGATTCACTGTCAAACATTAATGGATGATAAAGTGTAGTTAACTAAGACAGGAATCACAGAATCACAGAATTGTAGGGGTTGGAAGGGACCTCGAGAGATCATCGGGTCCAACCCCCCTGCCAAAGCAGGCTCCCTAGCACATATTGCTCAGATAGGCGTCCAGGCGGGTCTTGAATATCTCCAGTGAAGGAGACTCCACCACCTCCCTGGGCAGCCTATTCCAGTGCTCAGTCACCCTCACTGTGAAAAAGTTCTTCCGCATGTTGGTGCGGAACTTCCTATGCTCCAACTTGCAGCCATTGCCCCTTGTCCTATCCCCACAGACCACTGAAAAGGGGCTGGCTGATTCCCCCTGCATCCCCTGCTTCAGATAATTATAAACTTTGATTAGGTCCCCCCTTAGTCTTCTCTTCTCAAGGCTGAACAGTCCCAGCTTACTCAGCCTTTCCTCACAGGGGAGATGCTCTAGGCCCTTAATCATCTTCGTAGCCCTTCTTTGGACTCTTTCCAGGAGATCCCTGTCCTTTTTATACCAAGGAGCCCAGAACTGGACACAATACTCCAGGTGGGGCCTGACCAGGGCAGAGTAGAGGGGGAGGATCACCTCCTTTGACCTGCTGGCTACACTCCTCCTGATGCATCCCAGGATCCCATTGGCTCTCTTGGCCACCGAGGCACACTGCTGGCTCATGGCCAACCTGTCATCTACCAGGACCCCCAGGTCCTTCTCCACTGAGCTCTTCTCCAGCAGGTCATCCCCCAGCCTGTACTGATACAAACAGTTGTTCCTTCTCAGGTGCAAGACTTTACACTTGCTTTTGTTGAACTTCATCTGGTTTCTCACTGCCCAGCTCTCCAGCCTGTCCAGGTCTCTCTGGATGGCAGCGCAGTGCTCCTGCGTGTCAGCCACTCCTCCCAGCTTTGTATCATCGGCGTACTTGCTGAGGGTGGATGTTATTCCCTCATCAAGATTGTCAATGAAGATATTAAACAGGACTGGACCCAACACTGAGCCCTGGGGAACACCGCTGGTAACAGGCCTCCAGTCAGATTCTACTCCACGAATCACAACCCTCTGGGTTCGGTCCGACAGCCAATTCTCAACCCACCTCACTGTCCACTCATCTATCCCATGCTTTCTCAGCTTTGCTATCAGGATGTCATGGGAGACAGTATCAAAGGCCTTGCTGAAGTCAAGGTAGATGACATCCACTGCTCTCCCTCCATCTACCCAGCCTGTCATGAGATCGTAGAAGGCTATGAGGTTGGTCGAGCACGATTTCCCCTTAGTGAATCCATGCTGACTACTCCTCATGACCTTCTTCTCTTCCAATTGCTTGGAGGTGGCATCCAGAACAAGCTGTTCCATTACCTTTCCAGGGGCAGAGGTGAGGCTGACTGGCCTATAGTTACTATAGTATGTGTATCTAAATAGGATTCTTCTGTACAAGGAAGTTTACACTAATAAAAATAAAGTTGGGTCTCAGAATTTATTAAACTAATGTAATTTACCAGTGTTCACTTATGGCATGAATGCTTTTTTTCTTGTTTTTTAAACGTCAGTTGTTTCCGCAGCTGAACCAGGAGGCGGCTTTCTTAGATCTTTTCACATTGTGTACTGTGCTGGTGTGGCTGTGGAGTTAACTGCCATACAGACACTGCATGTTGCGGACTTCTGCCAAGGCTTTAGGTCATTTCAGCCCCAGGGTGGTCATTATCTTCTAATAACTTAGATAGTGGTTTAATTTGAAGAAGGAAATAGGTTCAAGATACTTAAAACTGTTACCCTGAAGATAAAAACACCTGTCTGTTCATACAACAGCAAAGCTTATCTAGGCCACTTAGTGAAGGTTCTGGCTCAGAGAACAAATTATACCTTTCTGTAGCTTGCAGCAGGCAGAGAGAAGGGCGAGTGGAGCTGAGGGAGGCTTGTCAGTGAAATCCCATGTTTTCATGGCTAGCTAATACGTGGTCTTTTTGCAGCTGAGATTCTCTGTGACAGCAGTGAAGCAGACTGTTACTGGTTTTATTGTGGTACTCAGTAGTGGTTGTGATGTTTCAACTGTCTTCTGTGCTCTTGTAAAACTTGTTCTGTTATTGTAATTGCAGTTACCAGAAGAAAAAAGTAGCTATTTCAGAAAGTTCGAACTCCACCAGAATGTGGATGTTTCTAGTAATCTAGGGCATTTCCCTGATTTCCAGTATTGACTAGAAAGAGAAATACCACTTAGTAAGCATTCTCATGCTTATCAAAGGCAGGCAGGATTTGTACCCTTTGTTGTGCTTTGAGACACACACACACAAATTCTGAAATGAGTTACTTAGTAAAGATATGTAGATGCATTAAGGGCTTTTTGTTTAAAAGTACCAAGTTTTCTGTTTCTGGTGACTCTTAGGGGGAAATATGGTTTGTCTGAGTGGAACATTTTGAGTTTCATTAGCCTTTCATGCAATGATGTGAGCATTTTACTTTAAGATTTTTTTCCGCACTAAGTACTTATTAAGCCCTTAGCAAACAGTTTTAGGAGACTTTCTTTACAGAATCCTTATTATCTTACCAGTTCTTCTGTTAACCCTGGCTTCCAGTAGAATGACTAAAATGTTTCTCTTCATTTAAATAAAAAAATCACTGCTGCAAGGAGCAGTCTGTGCACTCTCAGTTACAAATACTTGACTTTATCCTGGTCCACAAGGACAGAAACTGTCCTCTGAGACAGCAAAATCACTGGTTATTACCGAACAAAGACAGAAATTCATGCTAATCTTTTACATCTGGCTGCGCCTGATAGCGTGGAGGTACCAGTTGTAATGTTTCTTAATAGTGCTGTAACTTTTTCCGATAACTGAGTATATTCAGAATAAACTGTGAAGTCATAATGCCAGTGCATTTAAAGACCGGTGTTACATGAAATACTTGAACATGCAGTATTAAAGCACCTAGAAGAGCATCTTGCAGATCTTGTTCTACTCAGATACATTTCGACTAAGTGGGTTTTTTTGCTGTATTACATGGAAGAGAAAGAGATTTTTGTTGGAAGATTACTTTTTTTATACTTTAATTTTCAAATTAGAATGTGTACAGTGCTAAATTTATGATGCATTTTATATCACGCCTTCTCTCAAAAAATACTCAATAGTCTGTTACGTATCTGTATTCAGTTATTACAGTAGAAAAAGTACCAATTACAGCAGCTGCAGAAACCTATTTTTTTTATGTTTTTATGACAGGAATTCTTTTCCTTCACCATACACCTGATAGTACTTGAATTTTTCCATTCAGTATTTCCACTTGTGAATACAGAATCAGAAAACGATAAAATCAGCTTACTGCTGAGGGTATTGAGAGGGTATTGCTTTACTGTCAGCATGCTGATGATTTGTTTAAAATTGCTCAGTGTGGGTATTACTTTAACAGTTGTAATAATTTATTGTATAAACATAACTTAATTCAGATTATTTTGCTTTTGCTCCTACAGTCCATACAGTGACACTGTTTCTTAATATCTTTGGATGTTTGGCCTGGTTTTACGTTGATGCTACGCGAGGGGTTGATTTTGGATTGAGTATTCTCTGGTTCTTGCTTTTTACCCCTTGTTCTTTTGTCTGCTGGTACAGACCACTTTATGGAGCTTTCAGGTAACAACTTCAGCTTGACTTAGGATATGTAAAAACTTGTCGAAATGCATTAACATTCCAGAATTTGCTTGATTATCATTATGATAATCCTTTAATATGCTTTCATTAGAAACAAGTAGTGTGTTTGCCATTGATTGATTTTTTTTGTATTTGAAACAGAGATGGCAATACTTAGGAATATCACGGACTGTCCTTTAAAGTATTTGTTGCTTCTACCATTGAAAAAATATTTGTAGTACATATTTAACTTTATATTGGGCTGATAACAATTTTAAGGAAAGTTCTCATTAAATTTCTATCTCTTCATACCAAGAATATGAGTAGGTTATTAGTTAAGTGTGTCTTAAATTTTTGGCTTCCTGAATGAATTTAATAAAACTCTACACTTAAAAATCTTACATTGTTAAGTGTCCTACAGTGTCTACAGTTGAAGTAGAATAAAATTCTTGGAAGTGTGTAGAGCTGGTATATAGTAATCAAAGTAGTATTTTTTTGTAGCTTTTAGCAAACTCTTCAGACTTCACAAGTGTGAGGTGGGTAGCTTTGTGTTTAAGAACAGAATGGTTGTTTTCAAGAACAATGGAGCTTTTTTTTGGGTGCCATATCAGCATGTAGAGATCTAAACCCTGTTTTCCTACAGTATTTCTTGGGATTTCTTTT
Organism: Porphyrio hochstetteri; assembly: GCA_020800305.1. Lineage (NCBI taxonomy): Eukaryota > Metazoa > Chordata > Aves > Gruiformes > Rallidae > Porphyrio > Porphyrio hochstetteri. The sequence goes on from CM036938.1 coordinate 65,252,912, forward strand.
TACATTTTTTTTCCCCCCTGAAATTGCAGTTAAGCAGTTTCCTTTTGCTAACTAATGAGGTATTGCTGTACCCACACATCTTTGAGGAGTCATGTAGTTTAACTTGGGTTTGCTTTTTAGTAAATCCGTAGCTTTTCTTGGTGAATGTTGATGGTTTGGAAAAGTACTACTTGCATACTCAGCTTTCAATCAGTCGCTCAGATGAAAATGAAGTACTTAATTGAACTGAATTGGTTGAATAAATGGATACGAAGAAACTCCCTTCTGCAGGAAGAGCTATTAATGGCAAAATGTGGTTCTGTGACTTAACTAAGTGATTTCTGCTTCCTTTAGAACTCTGGTAGCAAGCATATCATATGATAAATATGATAATTTGTTTTGCTGATTTGAGGTCTTTGCTGAGATTTTGCCTGTATTTTTGGGGTGGTTTTTTTTCCTTTTTTTCCCCACTTTCAGTCTTCATCAGGCTGGCATTTTAGTAATTTGAACAACAAACACATTTTGTATATTTAAATTGCCTTTAAGCAACAGCTGCTTCAGCATTCTGGTCTGCACTGTGTTTCGGTAATTCCAATTAGGTTTTATTTCCTTTTACAAGTACAGTACTTTCTTCCCATCCTGTCAGCACTGTGAACTTGAGTCTGAAAGTGAAGCAGAATTCTGTTCTTCATGCATTGTAGCAAAACTTCAGTGTTCAGTCTAAGAAGCCCTGCTGTGTGCTGAACAGAACGCTAAGGAATTGTATCCTCCTGCTAGTCTCACCTCTGCTGGAGGTGCAGATGGCAAAAATGCTACATTAAGGAAGGAGCAGCAGCTCTTCTAAATAAATACTCTACAAATCCACAGAGTTACTGGTACTTCAAGTTACTGTCAATGAATGAAAGTACTTTTCCTCTAGTTAATGCATAAAAACATTTAGATTAATAGTACAGTATTTGCAAAAAGTCATTGATTTCCTGGCTGCTTTAATCTTTTTCCCCCTCTCTTTCAGGAGTGACAGTTCATTCAGGTTCTTTGTGTTCTTCTTTGTATATATCTGTCAGTTTGCTGTACATGTACTTCAGGCTGCAGGATTTCAAAGATGGGGAAACTGGTGAGTATTCTGTTTGCTGTACCATCATACTGCCTGTACAAACGCTCGTATTTGATACAGCAACTGCAATACTGTCTGTGGTTTTTTTCTCAAAAGTATCTTTTCACTGCAGTTTTTATATTTAGCAAAAAACATGTTTTGACTTCTCTTAACTAGGAGAAGTGGGCTAAATGTATCCCAAGATTTTTTGTCATTTGGCTAGTGAAGATTCTGTCCTGTGAAAAGCACTTTGACTATTCTTTCATACGTTACCTCCTCCGTTTTGGCGGTGTGTGGAGATGTTATTTGCTCTATATTTAAGATAAAGACACATGCAAAACGTAGAGAAAATTAGAATTATTTAGACAGTATAATATGCTGTTTGCATATTATTTTTGTATCATTAATTAGTTTTAGTTACAGTAATATGCTTACTACATCCTAAGGAAATTTGTGGCAAAAATTTGAAGAATGTGACAACAGTGTATTCAGGTGAATAGATATTATTTGAAAACCTCATTTTTTGAGCCAGCTCCTTCTTCTGTAGTAGTTGACTTTTCTTTTTGATGCTGGTAAGTATATCAGCTTTTATGTGCAGCTTTTATATCCATTTTATTTGAGTCCTTGAAGTCTAATATTTAGTCTTTACAAGGAAAAGCTACTGAGAATGAGGTACCATCCTTGGAAAAAAAGCACAAGAAGCTTGAATTAACTTAAAAGCGTGATTGTAGTAGCCAGCTGATAGCATGGAGAGCTGCGCCTGGCCTCGCTGTAACTGGGTAATGACATTCTCTGTATCAGCACCTTTTGATACTATAACATCCAAACATATGTCAGGCAGACAGAACAGCATTGCTTTAGAGCTGCAGTGTAAAAGAAAGACTTTTGCTCTCAAACCTAGTATTTTGCTTTTTTGTAGATACATGGATTGACATTAACAATACAAAAAAGTATTTTAGATGGTCAACTGTCCCAAGTATGTGGACTGTGCTTTTAAGTATTCTTGGGGAAGAGGTATGAAAAGTAGCCATATCATCAGAAAGTGCCAATTACAGTTTGCATTTTGGAGTTTGTGTTAGAGCCCAGTTGGATATAGGGCATATCAAAGCAATTAAAAACACATAGAGGAGAGTTGTAAGGTTGGTTGGGTTTTCACAAATTTTTTCTTCTTTTTCCATGGAAGAATCTTTTCCATCTTCATGTTTTATTTTTCTTAGGGAAATGTGCTTTTGTGGTTTCAGATTTGGTACTGTTGGTGTGTCTGTTTTGAAGAATGGGGAAATGTTTGAAGTAGGTAGCAACAGAGCTGTCTTTTCTATTAGTTAATGTTATGCTATCTTCTTCAAAAAAATCATGGTATTAACCTCAATTGAGAAAGGATCACTGTGTGGATACAATTAAATCAGTCTTCCCACACAGAAGCTGTCTGTGTGTGGCATGCTTTTGTTTTATATTTAAAGAAGTTAGAAGCTCAAGGATAATCATCTCTCGTACTTTTTTTTTAATATATTTTCATTGCATGCATTGGGAATGGTGGAAACTTAAGCTCTGAATATTTATTGTAGGGACAAAATGGGCTTATGTAAAATTCCCACAACTTTTTTCTTCAAAAATTCTCAAAGTTGATCAGAATCAGGAGATTATAAAGCTTCCTTGATGTGTATAGCTGTGTTTGAATGGTTCATGTGCTGTGCTAGTAAAACTTGTCCTTTCTTTTTCTTCAGTGGGTGGATTTCATCTCTTACTGGTCTTAATAAGAGTATTCCTGTTGGCATTATGATGATAATCATAGCTGCACTCTTCACAGCATCTGCTGTTATCTCATTAGTTATGTTTAAAAAGGTAAGTTTCATATTGTTCCCCTCTTCTGTTTGATGTATTTGATCTGGGTTTTGGTTTCCTGCTTGAGAGAGGTACTTTCTCACAAGCAGTGGGAATTCAGTTCTATTCTTGGGGGTGTACCTTATCCATTAACCCCTGTACTTCTTTGCTTATACTGCTGTGGAGTTATAAAATGCTTTTTGTACAGTGCACTTACTTTCTGCATCCTAAAATGGTGAAGGGGGTAGCTCTGGATAAGAGAAATTGGGAGGTCAGACCGCCATGAAAGGGCAGGTGATGAATGCAGGGGATGCCATGGTTGTACCTGTAGATGCCAGGTGGTAATTTTTGAATCTATGGTGATTCATCAGGCTGAGTGAAGTGTGATTCAGGTGAGTGCTAAGTTTCAGCTCTTACCAAATCATCCTCATTAAAATCGATAGAAGAGGGAGACGCCTGACACCTCAGAAAAGGAGTTTGGTTTCTCTGCTTCTATTATTTTAACATTTTGTTGTCAGCCAATGATTGTGTAGTGTGAAAGATGCTTTATCACCTTTTTCACCTTGCTTCCTTTTTGTGCATTTCCATCCAGAAGAAATAAGTTTAGATGCTCATGTGCTATTAAGTTTTTGGTGTTGTTTCAACAGATTGTAACTCAAAATGACAAAATGTAACTGAAAATTCTGCTGACCACCTGCTGGCAGTTCTAGTATTTCAACCTCAGTTGTAGTCAGACTTAAAGCTTTTCGCATACCCAAACTCTTAGGGACTGCTCACAGTAAGGTAGAAATTTTAAGGCACTGCCTAAAGATGTCCCTTCTCCTGATTTGTTTCTTTCCTGCATAAATAGCTGGGTACAGGAGAAGGAAATGAGCAATGAAAACGTACAGTGGAGCTTTTTTTTTTTTTTTTTTTTTTACACCTTTCCTACCACACGGATCGGGATGCTTTTCAAAAACCTTCACACTCTGGTGTGACCTGATGTATCTTTATGGATGAGAAATACATTTATAACAATGAAAAATGTTAACAACTTTAATTTTCCTGCTACACTTGAATGAAATGTCTTCGCAATGTTATTTGACAACTTTACTGTGATCAGATTGAAAATCAGTCAGAAACAGAATTTAAATTTTAGTTTTAATAGTTGGGAAATTGGAAGCTACTTAGCTTTCATTTTTCTGTTGTACTAGAGTTCATACACCTTATTCTTTAGAGTGTTTGCAAGTTGTATTGTTTAATACCTCTGCTTATTATGCAGAGCTGTTGGTCATCACACTAGTTTATAGATACCTGTCTGCATTATTATGGTATTTTATTCTTTCTAATATTCAGTCACAGCTTAGGTTGTTTTTGTAACCATTTCAGTCAGAGAAATGAGACTGTTTCTAAAAACTGATGTAGAAAAAAGCTGTGCAAAATGTTACTGATACCGTGGATTCAAACCTACCTTTTCGGTTTTGTCTCCTGCGGGGTTTCTTTACCGCGCAGGCTGACCCGCACTCTGGAGGAGCCTGACAGGCTGTGTACAGACTGAGAGGGGAGCCAAGCAGTGAGCCCTGTGTTAGGCTGAGGTCGCAGCCCAGGTGTGCAGTGAAGTCAGGCATCAGTAGTAAAGACCTGTGAGACCCCTCTGAACTGCCCCCACCATGCAGCTGTGCTTCGTGTTTGAGACTTTGCTTCTGGTTTACTGAGAAATGGAAGGCTCATCATCCCCTGTCCCTGCTCTTCCACCCTCCCAGGTGCATGGGCTGTACCGCACGACCGGCGCTAGTTTTGAGAAGGCGCAGCAGGAGTTCGCGACAGGAGTGATGTCCAACAAAACCGTACAGACTGCTGCAGCCAACGCCGCCTCGACAGCCGCGACCAGCGCAGCTCAGAACGCCTTCAAGGGCAGCCGCATGTAGGGAAACGCAGGAGGCCATCGCGGTTCCCTTTGATTCTACTTTGTTTTGCAGTCACTTCTTTTAGTCCCTAAAAGCCTAGGTCAAAATCCACACAGCATGTTTGTCTCTTCTGCAGCTGTGCATGGGAAAAATGGGAAATGTTTGGTTTGTTAGACATTTAATTTATTTTAAAACGATAACCATCTGTTGCCCTTCTTTAAGGTGTTGCATTCTAGAATGTAAAGCCTATAATATGTTATAGAGGATCAATAATTTCAACAATTGGCCTGAGAATAAATCGTGGTATATAATGCTAAAATAAGTGTATTAAGTATTTGGAAGGGTTCTTTAGTGGCTCACTCTGTGGGTTTTTTTAAACTTCAGGAAAGCACTTTGGATCAATTACTTTTATTCGTAAGAACTGTTTTCCCTGTTTCTACTGTAAGAAGTGGGGTAGCCTGGGAGATGAAGAAAGTTAGGTTTGGCTTTTGCTATTTCAGCACCTGTTGGAGGACAAATACAAGTAGGGTAGGTATTAGAAATTCTTTTCTTTGGTCTTTTTTTTTTTTGGATAAGTCTTTTGAAATAAACCTGTAAGTTTGCATGAATACTGTTGAGTTACCTGATCTTGTTTAAATAGCGTTTTGGTCCCGAATTAACCTGCGCCACTTTATAGCATTTGTTTGTATCTTATTTTCATGGAGGATTCTCTACCGCTGGGAAAGGACTGTGGTGCACATACATTCTCTGTAACAGAATGTGTGATGCAGTGCACAGTTTAAGGGAGGTTAACCAGTTATTTCAATCACAGAGGTAAATGATTATATATTTGCTATTTTTAATTTCAGTATTCATGTATTGGGGTGATAATTTTGCTGGAAAAGAAACCAGTTTTGACTTTTAGAACACTAGTGTTTTGCCCTCTTCCCCTCTTCTAAGTGCAGTGGTATTTTTGTTGTATTTGGAAATTTTTGGTTTGTTTGGTTTATTTAGGTGTAGATTTGTGTTTAACAGTGGTACTAAACCTCTAGTGTAGTCAGTCACTCTGTTTACTGCTTGTCCAAAAACCTAAATATACAGTATTTAATTTTCTAACAGGAATATCGTCTAAAACTAAGATTTTTTTAAGCAATGGCATTTAACAGATACTTGAACTCATTTTAACATTAACTCAGACATCTCTATGATGTGATTTATGCTGGGGATAAAAAAACTTGTAAACTGTTTTTAGTTGTAAAAGTGATAAGTCTTCATCTATAACAAAGTTTAGTTTTAACTCCTTGAACTGGAGACCTAAGAGTTTAAATCAGTGCTGTGGCACCGAGACATCCATAATGGCACATACTGTCGTAATGTTCCAGAATGTAACCAGGTCTTTGTACAATGTCATGTTTCTCTCCTTGGAAGACTTTATATTCTTGGGTTGCCTCAGGAGTATTATGCACGATGCTTGGGCTGTTTTCTTCTAACTTCAAAAAATGAAAGTGGGAAGGACTAGATCCCACACAAATCCTGTACAAGTGTACGCAGTAGCTGAAATGAATTCAGTCTGCAAGATGAGTCGCCTGCAGTTGAGGTAGAATAAAATTCTGGGGCCCCTCTGTGCCGTGAACGTGGACTGCCTTTAATAGATTCTTTTTCACTACACCATATTCATAATAACAGAAGAACATTATGAAAAATAAAACCCCTAGCTTAATCCCTGGGGGTCAGTATTGTACTGTTAGCATGAAGTCCATATTAGTCTCCTTTCTTTGCTAATTTATTTAAATCCAACTTGAATTTGGATGAGTGCCGTAGTTTCAACTATGCTGAAGTTAATATTAATGAGTATGCTTGCTTCTAAATGTTCTCTGCATCACAAAGAGCAGTTCAAATATTCTGTGTAATAGAGGCTCTGAAATTTCATACTAGTGGACACGCTAACATTGGACTTAAATTTGTGTGGAATGTTAAAAGCTTTCCAGACAAACACCACCATTTTTAGTTTAAATCAGTATCACCCATCTAGCAGCTGTATATCAAGATTGTTCTTTTCATAATCTTTTAAACGTAACTTCAGGGCTGTATCCAGGAACTCGAATTACAAATTACTTTTAAATCTAAATTCTAGTAGTTCTCTTGGTATCTCTTGGATAGGAATCCAAGGGACATCATCCTTGTGATTTAAGTTAAGTTGAAGATTGCATAGAAACACACATTACCAGAATATATTATGGGGATAAAAATAATATTAGGGATAAAACCTGAATGTGGCGGGTAATTTTTTTCCCCCCAACGGTTTAAAGGCTCTTTGAGAAAACATATTTAATGTTCTGTGTACAGGGAGTGTTGATTTGTAATGTCATGGGTTGATTGTATGGATTTAAACCTCCTAAGTGAAATTCAAGGTTCGGTTACATGTGAATTGTTTGAGCTGGAAATCTCTGACACTTTGCGGTCCGGAAGGGAGGGAGAAGTTTGAGTTTTAGCTCTGACAAGAGAAGGATGATATTTGTTTAAGTATTTTGTACCTAACGAAAATAGATTTTACAGTCTCTTATTAATTAGAGTATGATGCCCACTTAAGTTGTCATTTTGTAGTATTGTGGCAAATGGAGTGCAAAGTTTAAACACTGGAATGTCAGTAGTCATCGATCTGTAATTTAGGAGTTGGCTTTATTTATCTGAGGGATGTTTGTATATTTTGTAAATTACTAACAATGCTCTGCCATCCTGGTGAATGTCATGGTTCTGTACAAATGCACTTCTGTCCCTCTGTTGCATGTCTGAGTAGTTCAGCAGTTTTGTATATTTATTGTATTAACATGGTGTCATAGAATAAAAAAAGACTTTTTTTCCTGGACGTTTGCTCTGTATAGTTTTGACCAATATAGAGATTTTTCTTCAAATGGTCAGGATAACGTGCAGGGCGGCTGATCTGTGTACAAGTCTCAGTCGGTTTTTATAATTACATATATAAATGCTGTAATTCTGCTGAAATGGGGAAGCAAAATGTCCACTATCAAAATACTACATTGGGACATTGGCAGTTAGCCAACCGAACTGTTATGCAGAGAATTCTGGAACGCTTGTAGCCCACCTTGTGTTGTAAACTTACGAGGGTTAAAATCTAGACATGTTCTGTCATACCTGGATGAAGCTCTACAGGTCTTAAGTGAATCCTGAAACACTATTGGAAGTAAAATGAAGTTGCTGACAACAGCATTGCTTTGGCAGTGTTTATTTTCCTAATTTCCCACTTCTCCACTCCCTCCCTTTTTTTTTCCTTCCCCAGGCACTTCCAGAGTGTTGATTTTTTTTTTCCCCTGTAGTAACCGTAACACTCGCTCTGGAGTACTGGATTCTCTTTGAAGGGCAAGAAGACTTCATCTCAGCCACGGTGATGCAGCTACGTTTGCAAACGCACAATACAGCGAACAGTGTGGTGAGGTACGGGCGGGGTTATTTAGGGAGTGAGCAGGCATGACACATGCAGGCATCATTTAGTAGTGAAACTCGCCGTGTCTTCCTAACTTACAGCCCTGGGGCGGCCGCGACAGCAGACGAAGGAACCGGAGTTGTACTTCCTGTGAGTGGCACGGGCACGGCTGTGCGGCCTCACCCAGGTGCATGGTGGGATGAGAATCACTGCTCAGTTTCAGTGATGCTTCCCCTGGCTGGCAGGGGCTAGGCTAGCCTTTCTGAGGGAGATGTGAGCATGACGGAGGGAAGGCATGTACGTGCAGACGACAGCGCACAGGGAAAAGATCTGTGACAGAAAGTGCTCACTGATACTTCTGGGAGGGTGTTTCTCTCAAGGACGAGGCACGCACGCAGAGCTGTCTGGTTACGAATCAGAAGTAACGCACAGTGGGTCAGATAATTTAAACAAATGTGTTAGGTTTCACCTGGCTGCATTAAAGTTTGTAAGCATTAATTTGTACTACAATTCATTTCCCCTACAGATTAATTTCATGTCTGAAAGTAGCTTTTGTTCTTGTCAGTAGAAAAAAAATCAGGCAGACTTACAAAGGAAAACTTACCTCAGCAGCAGAATACTAATTTAATTCTTTTGCTAGAATTAAAGTAGATACCATGTCACACACTGGTAAAGGAGAGCAAAGCATCGTTGATGCTTTGTATGTATGGAGTATGATGTGTGGAGCTCACCGCTATGTGTTGTGTTCAGGAAAAAGATAAATCAGTTGTCTAGCTGCTTGATGGGAGCAGTTGAAACTCATCTGAAATGGGTGTTTTGCTGGATGGATAGTGATTACACCAACTAGCAGTGCTTTTAATTAATTTATCTTCTCTCGATATGCTTGGTGCTGCACTGTGACTCTAATGTGTGTGTATGTGTGCAGATACATCTAATCCTTTTATATCTGTTTGATGATGAAGTCGGAGGCTGTGTGCTTGGAACAGGCAGTGTGCTTGGAACAGGGCAAACACAGGCATGGCCAGTTACTTGGGCTTTCTGCTTTACTTCTGTGAATGCCTTGAGCTGGGCTGAATATCCAGGCTGGTGCCTGGGCCAGTTTACAAACCAGGTGCCTGGGACCACTGGTGTCTCTGTGGCATCTCCTGCTCTGCTGATGCTTCAGCTGCAGGTGGATTTCACAGTGCTTACAGCCTACTGAGGCAGCCGTACCCTATCATAGCTGTAGTTGTTTGCATGCATGACAGAGCACGTGTTGCTGTTTGCAGCCTGGGCTGTTGTCTTGGCTGTGAAACTCGAGTTCTAGCGACTAGGGTGGATGTGCCTGTGTTGGCAGTGGGGGGCGATACTTCAGCCAAGGTAAGACAGCGGTTGGAATAGTGTAATTAAATCTTGGATTATTTTTTCTTTACCTTCCTCAGCTGGACCAAATTCCCGACCGCAATGCAGCCGAGTGATACCTAAAGCCGGCTAGGGCACTGATTCCTACAGCATCAGACTTTCACCCACATGAAGATACTGCAAATCAAAGAAAAGGCATCTGTTTGAAAACAAGTTTTCAGTGAAGCATGGGAGCACACCATCGTCTTCACAGTCATGTCCCTCTGACAGTAACAACACACACTCACTTTCTCACTGCATCACCTCTCTGAGCTGGAGCCTGAGGAAGGAGTTACTGGCATACAGAAATCTGAAATAACCCACACGGTTAGGAGAACTCTGCTCCCTACTGCCAAACTCCACTGACCTTACTGAGGAAGGGAGGTAGTGCTTTTACCTATAAAGAGCATTACTTAATTTTTTTTTTTTTTTTTTTCCCCAGCAGTATTTGGTATTCGTAGAGTAAGTCCCGTGCCTGTACCTGCTTTGAAACGTGGGATGGCCAATGTGGGGCTGCACTGGGCAGCACTGATCACAAAACTTCAGGACTGTAGATTTTGAATTGTTCCAAATTTTGGCCAAAAGCTATTTTGTCAGAGTTAAGAGGCTGTTAGAAGTGTAATCAAATTTAAATGTAGTTAATTGTATGTAAAGTTAATACAAGTGCACCATAGGAACTGAGAGACCAAAGTGACAGCCCGACTTCTCTTTCAGCTGCTCCTAGTTCTGCCATAAATATGCTTGGAGATGCGTACGTCAGCTCCCTCTCGTGTTTGCCAGTCACAGGTGGGACATGAACCACAGTGTGCCATGTGCCATTTAAAAGCCTGTGTGGTTCAGCCATGCTGGTTTGTAGCCTTCACTGCCCCTTCAGCAGGAAACTGGGGTGCTTCAGCTGTGCAATGTTTGTCAGGCATATATTCAGTTACAAAGTTTCTTTAATGCAACTGTATCGCATATAGCTGTGATTTCGGATCACATCCTTGTTGAGGAGTGCATGGTGGTAATTGCTAAACTGGGATAGGTAATCATCTAAAACACAAGGTCAGCAGTCTGGGATCTCAAACGCTGCTACAGCTACAATTCCAGCTACCCTCGATGTGTCCAATGTGTTCGAATTAAGGTAATCACACTCCTCTTACAAGTTTGAAAACTCACATTTTAATTGAAATTTAGATTAAAAATAACACATCAGGTACATCGTTCATGCTAACAAATGTACATAGTGGTGACTCAGGAACAGAAAAACAGTACCACAAATAAACCATGGCTCAAAAACTACTCTAGCCAGTTTCCCACAGTCGCTCTTCGTACACAAAGCAGCTGTGGCATGTATGTTGCTGCCACACTCCACCTCTGTCAGGCTCCTCTGGTGGGCACCAGTGCCCACTGCTTTCAAGGAAGCCTTGAGCTCCTCTCCATTTTCCAGTGGGATGTGAGATACTCTGGTGTGGGATAACAATGCAAAATGGAAATGATTTGGCTGAAAAATAGTATCTCAGAATTCCGGGAACTTTATTGAGTAAGAAAGACATAAAAAGCGATACAGACAACCCAGAAGTAGCTCGACAGCGATGTTTTCTGCAGTGCCGCATCATAAATAAAGCACGTCAAGAAGCCTCGCTGAGCCTCTTCAGCTTCTAGATTGTGCATTGGTCAGAGACAGACACAGCGTCGCATGGAACTGTCTGTGTTGTATCGGTCTGAGTACTGCAAGTCGAGATTTTTTTGTTAATGTCTAAGCTGCTGTTGTATTAATCTTCAAAATCAGCTGTTCTATTGCATCACTCGATGCTTTAGTTTGTCCACACCACCAAAACTCCAGCCACATCTTCCCTGGGACGTCCCTTTTCAAATACCTTGTTTAAAAACAAAAACTAAGAAAAATCCCCCAAAGAACAAAACCCACTCCTGGTATTGCACATCTCACACAAGTTTGTGTATATATATATATATATACATACATATATATATATATTTAAATATGCTAAATTTTTTTTAAAAAGGTCTATGGCACTTTACAGAATATAAGTTTACAAAGTTGATCAAACCACAGATGTTTGAAGAATTCTTCAATACCACAAAAAGTTAAACTGAAGTAATTAATTGGCACACAGGTTTTAAAGAATCCACAGCAAGTTATTCTAGATCCTATGCAGTGCATGTATGTTAAGCAGTTAGGCTCCGCAACCCCCTTGTGACATTAATTAAATTAGCGTTAAGCTCAATTTTTAAAATGTATTTTCTTTTCCCCCTCCAAAATATCTCTGAAAAACTACTGCAGAGGTGAACTTCAGGAACAACTGCAAACAGCTGTCAGCTTTAATGAGCGTGCCCTACATCTGAAAACCTCATCCAGGAGGAGGGAAAAAAATAAAAATCTGCAATATATATATACCATCTTATCACTTGCTAGAAAAACAGAACCCTGAGAAAAGAAATTCCAAATTTTTTTTGCCTTCTGTATTTCTTCCCAGCCTGTCTTCTATCTGTGCGTGATGAACATGGATATTCTTGCAAGTCAGTTGATTACGTTGTTGCAGAGCAAACTGATAGGAGACCAGCGGCAAGCAGAAAAGCTGAATCCTTGTGGTTATAAATGCAAACAAAAGCAAAACATGCCACTGAAAATACCTCCTTTGTACTTAAAAATAAAAACCACACTACTAAAATTCTTACGCATTCCATAGATCACTGCAGAGGTCAGCTCGTAAGGTAAATGAAGGCTGTAACTGAAGGTTGGTCATTGGTTACCTCTAAGCCGAAGCGGTATACATGCCCCTTACACTGACCCTACGCTGGCAAGGCAGGTGCTGGAGCATTTGTCACCCTGATAGGTGACAAGATTTGCTGGCAGTGGTGACGCGGACATCAGATTGCTACCCACCTAAGAAAAATTTGAAATTGTAAATCTGTGCTGTAATTAATTAATTTTTAGCTGATTTATTATGCTACTCTTGCCCTTCCCAGCCACAGAGCCTGCCAGGGCAAAGCCGAGCTGGTGGCCCAGCCTGGAGCCATGGGCTCCAGCAGAGGGCTCAGGAGGAGCGCCCAAGGGACAGAAGGTCAGGACAGAGGGAGGGTGCGAGGCACCTTTGAAGTGCTGCCCTGAGGGACAAGCCCAGGGCATGCTTGTCTGACAGCAGGAACGGAGATAAAAACACGGGTGTGCTGGCTGTGACTCTGGTCCACAGGCACCACTTCATGCGGGCGATCCCGGACTGCTAAAGTTGGGCTTTGTGCTGGCAGTTGGCAGAAATGGTTCCAGACTGCAACTCCAGGGCTTTTAAACTAATGGTTTAAAGGGAACATGAATAGCCCATTTTAAACTGGAGTACTGTGGATGGGGGTTGCAGGAGCAGGTGAGTACACAAGGAGAGGCTAGACTAAAACAATGGCTGGTTGTTGCCCAGCGGCTCTGAGGTCACCTCTGCTTGAAGGTGCATCGGACACAGGCATGGGAGCTGGGCCTGGCAGGCTCCACGGACGGGCCGAGCCGAGGCCATGTCCGTGCTGCATATCAGAGGGGTGCTCCAAAGCTGTGAGGGCTAGTGCTCACCCCTGCTCGAAGCTGGCCCTGGGCTCGTGGCTGTGACTGCTGAACAGCTCTTGTGCTGTGAGCGAGCCAAGCAGCGCACTGAGACAAGCTATCTACCTGTGCAGTAACAACGACAAATAGCTAACAGCACGCTCTCAGGGACTGGCCAGGCATGAACAACAATCTCTGCTCCATATTGTTGAGTGAAGTGATGGAGAGAACACTCACTGGCTGATGTTAAACTACATCTACTGAGGAGTCTAACATTCAGTTAGCATTTCATTAGAACTACTTCTCAGACAAAGTATCCCCAATGCTCCTATGGCTCAGTTGCATCTTTCCTTTGTTTTTTAAAATGCTTTATTGTTGTCAGAAGTAGTTCTAGCCAATGATGCAACACCACAAGTAACACAACCAACTGCCTTTGAGAAAGGAATGTCATTTGTGGCAAGGTCTGCTTTATTTCTGCTGAGTTTAGTTGGAAAAGGGTCCATACTACATGTGGTTTTAAAAAAAAAAAAAAGGAAAAACAGGGAAAATATTTTCCTAGCCATGTAAAATTTGGCAAGACTTCCTAAAAAATTTAAATTTCTTAAGGACTCATGTGGCTCTGGGTCATAAGACTGATCTGTGGATGAGGAATGAGGTTTCACTGGCAAAAGAAAAAATAACACTGTTGAAGTCCAACGTGTGATCTCCATTTTCAGGAGAGGTTACATCCCAGACCAGGCTGAAGGCATTCACAAGGTAACGCCCAGCTGTGCTGCAGGGAGTTGCTGTCTGCTTGGGATGGGATTTCAGGAGTTTTAATAAAGGCTGTAGAAATATTTCTAATAATGGTTATTGCAAACAATTTTATCAAATTCAGGTGAAAGCCAGTGTAGTAACAGCTCCTCTGTCTAGGCACTGAAACCAAAAATAATTTGCCTGCTAATTTAACAAGCAGCCCACACCTTGCACTATAGTTTCAAGATAAAACAACCTCACAGGAACTCAGCTCTTTAATGCTTAAGGACTGGTGTAAACCACGTCATGTCAGCTTTGCCCTCTCCAACACGTACTTTCTATCCGAGAAGGCACTGCATTTTGCAGTTCAGTATCAAAAAGCACCTCAGTGGAAAGAATGATACCAAACCAGGTGGTGGCGAAATACTCGCAGGTGAGGGGAGCCCTTGGAAATAAAGCCTGATTAAAGCAGGCTTCTCTTTAGTATAAGGAAATAAATGTGCTGGCTTTTATTATTCTCAATCCAAATTCTTCAAAGACACCAAGGGTGGGTAAGGCAATTCGATCTATCAGAATTTGTCAGTTATAACAACAACATTCCTGCTATATACACGATTCCTCACCTCCCTAGCCAGAGTGATATACTTGACTGTGTCCTGATCATAGACTGAAACTAAAAAAAAAAAAAAAATTTTAAAAAATCCCCAAGTATTTACATTCTGCTTTCTTGGGATCCTCTCTTAGATCCTCATTGCCCAGCAAGGAAGAAAGACCATTTCGTTTCAGTAGTTCGGAGCTGGAACGCATGGGGCTCAATCACACAGATGGCAGACGCAGGTAAGCGGATCTGCTTGTCCCGTCAGTGGAAAGCAGATTAAGATCCAGGTGCTGATATTTTTCCCCACTGGAGTTAAAGGAGGCAGATAAGGTTCTTTCCTTCTTCTATTTCTTCTTGCACTTTGTCACTGGATGTGGCTATTTCAGCTTGCGCCGAGAAGACTGCACAGATGAAGGTCAGCACAGTGCCACCAATCGCTGTGTAGAAAGCCCAGCCCAAGGAGCAATCTCCGAGTTTGTAAGCAGAAGCGTAAGGTCCACAATAGCTTACTGCTTTCTGGCATCCCCAACCCGCAGGGTAAAGTATCAAGCCTAAAATAAGGAAGAGGCCTAGAAATAAAAAGAGAGATGGAATTAATCATGAGCATTTTAACAACACCACATGTAGTATCAGCTACCATAATCTCTAATCACAGGACTGGGAGAAGAACTCTTCCTCATCGATGCAACTTCCCTTTTTTGACTGTTCCATGTGGCTGGCATTTTATCTAAACACAGAGCTATCCCATGTTTTTTCTTCTGAAAGCCTTGTTTCATATGATAATGGCCTAATGTTCCTAATTTTAATCTTGGTATTTCTTCTACATCCTTTGTTTTCACACATTTTTGCTAGGTATAGAGATTGAAAAACCTTTGTCCCTTCCAACCTAACTTGTTCTATGGTTCTTTGGGCAACTCCACCTACTGTTTATAGTAGCACTTTTCAAATAGAAGTGCATCTTGAAGTGAGTTTGCCTTCAGGTAGCCGTCATTCAGCTTTATTTAGTCATTCATCATAAACACTTTTGCCTTTTTCCACCTGAATTTTCCTCACGTTTTTTTCCAGGCCAGCAAATCAAACTCTCACACTGAATCTGCTCATTAGGCCACGTGAGGACACAGTAATAAAAATACTGCCAGTTCAGCCAGCTGCTTCTGTAATGAAGGAATTCTGGAGTCAGACCCAAACAAACGCATCCAAGTACCCACAGCCAGTGTGTAGGTAACACTGGGATCCTCCAAACAGGCGACTGCTGCAGAAGGGAAGCATATTTCTAGCCATGCTGGAGCAAATGCATCAACTCCCAACACCCTGCTGTGCCTCGGGCTGGAAGTTAAAAGCCCAGACTGGATGTTCTGCATGTGTGATAGTCTCATATTCATAAGTTTCCTCTCCTGTCAGGACCAGTCTTTATCTAAGCAGCAAAGGGCTCCATTATGGAAATTAAGTCACATTAGAGTCCCTGCACACATGATGTGTCTTTGCACAAAGATGGTTTAATAAAAATGCCTAATATATGCTAGTGGCTACAGTGAGCTCTTACAAGCCCTGTTAAAATAATCACAGTGAGCTAAAAACAGATCTCTCTCCTACAAGGTATGTAGGGAAGAGCTAAACATCAGAACAGATCATAGGCATTAAAATTTTGCTTTGCATTTCCTTTAAAACTTTGCTTAGAAGAGGAGGAATTATGGAAAATAGTTTTTGCTTAGATAGTTTGTCCAGAAAACGAAAACGGCCTTCCTGATACCATATATATTATGGACTGTAATACCTGTCCTGCAGCTTAAAGCCCTTCATTCAACCTGGTGCCTTGATGAAAACAGAAGTGGGTTGAAAGTTGTGCTCTTCATGTAGGGCACTGGTTTGCCCATTAGATCTCATCTAATCTCAAAACTTCTACCAAGTTAATAAAGTAGAAAACAGCCCTCTCTCCTCCCCTACCTTAATTGTAAAGAACAGCTGCATCTCCTTCAAAGCAGTCAGACCAGCCCGTTCTGCAGGGCCTCAGGTTTCCTTAATGGTTTGCTAAAGAAATTAATCCAGAAGCAGTCAAGCTTCCTCGCTGAGAAAGAAAAGCTGGGTCCTAGCTAGTAAGCAGTTAATACACACAACACACAGAAACCATCATCCAACTGTCTAAAATTAATGTCTATGAATGCCAGACATTTCACAAAGGAAAGTCCTTGCTCCATCGTTTTCCTAACGATGACAAAACACCATGGGCATGAATGAACTAAATGACATTATTCTTTGGGGCAGCAAAACCCATTAGTGGGTGATATCCATTCTCTGTGAAGGAATTTCATCACTGCTCTACATTTAAGAACCAATGACAAATTTTACGTAGCATTTCCTGGCCGATTGGCCAAACTACATTAAGTGCAAAGTATTGCTTTATCTTGGACAGACCTGGGTAAGCTGTGCTTTCATCCTGCTGAGCCCAGCGGCCATTTCAGACTAAACACAGGCAGCTGCTTCTCCTCTGTTCATCACTGGCTTCCTGTTCTGTGGAACTGGGATGACCACAGTATGTATTTTTCTCACTCTACATTGGTATGGGTTTCTCTAATGTTCACAAGCCCTATGGTAGTTAAAACCTACTATCATGGAATTAAGAATCTGCATCTGAAACGCCAGTGTAGCAGCTACCAATGAGGTCTTACAAGTTTACTGCTCCATCACTCACAGACCTGGGGAGCCTGCATTTAGCAGCAAACCTGGTTTACAGCTGGGTCACAAGCAGTACCAAGGAGCCACGTCCATCTCTCTTTACTAAAACTAGAGCACTGAACAAGTCCTGAAAGCCACTGGCTCGTGGTAGGTATGCCCTGGGCTGAAAAGCCGTGACCCAGAACTCGGCTACCCCTGCCAAAGGGCGGCAGTGCCTCTGTCAAGTGTGGCTGTCAGGATTTCACTGAATTAAAACTACAAGGCTACAGAAAATTCCTGGAGAATTAGTGACTACAACCCATAATTTGATAAACTACAGCTGTTTACATACAGATGAAAATGAACTTGGAGAAAAGCCTTAACCATGGGCTCGAATATAGCCAGTCCCTCCTGACCATTCCTTCAGCCAGCCAACATTGTGATTCCTGTACTGGCCCAGCATACAAAAAGGAGGAAAAAATTTTTTTCACTCCTGAGCCTGCCTTTTACTACTTCAGAACGCTTCTCAGGACCTGCACCACTTCACCACTAATATTTATCATAATTTCTCATTTCTTTAAGACCTGGTTCCTACTTGCTAAGAAAAGCGAGTGAAGACGGTTCAGGTAAGTGATGCCTCGGAAAGCCAGAATCAACATACCCACCACAGAAACAGCACTCCTGGATTTCAGACTGACTAACAGCATGCAGAGAGGCACAGGCTTCTCACCATGTATTCAGCTCAAAGCTCCAATTCCCAGAGCGACAGCTGAGTGGCGTGGGGTGCGGAGATCCCCTCCTGACTCTCCCCACCTTCCCAAAAAGGGGTGCTCAAGTAACAAGACCAAGAGGAGCTTTGCCTCCTGGTTGCCAGTAATTACAAAGAGACTGTCACAGGCTACAGAATAGACAGAAGCTGCATTACTACCCACCAGTAAAGGCAAACCATGGGCTAAAGCAGAAGCCAGCAATGCACAGCACAACAACCACAGCACTGGCTTACAGACCTAAAAAAACAACCAATAAAAAAACCCCCTACCTCTGTGCTGAACACAGATGCTGAGGGGAGGGAAGGAAATACACCCATGTGAAAAGAAAGAGGCAAGATACAGTAGGGTTAGCAGGGGCAGGAGAGGTTATGATGCTGCTCGGAAAGTCACAGCCAGGTGAAACCGTCCAAAGCCACACAAAGAGCTTGGCAGCCTCTGTGCTCTTCCACCTCTGACCTACGGAGCACTGCACAACCATTTGATGCAGCACAGAAAAGCCAGAGGGCTGTTTCTACAGCAAAAACCACTTACAGACCAGACTGTGGCGAGATGATCCACACAGAGAGAAAACATGGCAAACCTTCAGCGCTGACTTCTAGGCCAGTGTCCACACGGCAGAGCCTGGCTGGGCCCCTTACATCTCTTTGCTGCTCTGATGGAGGTTTAAGTGTAACTGCCTGTAATCGTGCCTTCTCTGCAGCTGCCGCTCAGTCCCCGGGGCTCGCCTGCCTGCTCTCTCGCTCGGGTTATTTATTTGCATTACCACAGAACCTGGCAGCTCTGCTCAGTTTCTGCCTCCCAACAGCCGACAGTCTGCACTTCAGACAGACACACAGAGCTGGAGCCTGAGGCACAAGTGAGATAACCTCCTGCAGCACACGCCAGCAGCGGCTTCGTGAGATCCACGGCCGGCAGTCAAACCAGTTTCCCTTTCACAGCCTCTGCAAAATGTCGAAGGAAGAGAAATGGGGTTTCAGCGGCTTGCGGACAGCAGCCTGGGGGCCCCGGATTGTTTTCTGGAGATGCACTAGGGCAGGGAGAAGGCAAAGGAGGGTGCTGGATGGGCTGCCTGGAGTCAGGAGCAAAGTATCTTTGGCTGAGAGCATGCCCTGGAAAAGCGGGAGCCAAGTGCGTTATCCCTGGCATTCATTGACACGCACAGCACACAGGAACACGAGAGCAGCTCCTAATGCAATCTACAGATTTGTGTTATTAAAGTTGCTCTGTTAATTGATTGACTATTATAATTCTCAGGTTTCTCAAATTTGATTCAGTTACTTTTTACACTTGACTTATTCAAATATCACCTCTGCATTTAATCTGTACTGTATGACTTTCTAAACCATTTAGTGCTGCAAATTAAGATTAAAGCACTTAAGCTTTATTAGCCATTGAAGTACAAAACTCAGTTCTCTGTTGCATAATTTTAAGTCAGCATAACATGATAAAGCAACAATTACTTCCTGTCAACAGTCTGCCTTGAAACAAGACAGGAGGATGGTAAATATCAATGATAGAGATTTCTTTTTCTTAAAAAATCAGCATTTGCTCTCCTCCCAGTGTCTCTGAAGAGAAGCCAATCTTAAAGAACAGAGAACAAAAACAGAATGTTCTGTCTGAGGAAAAGTTTTATGCAAGGAATCCTTTCAGTTCTTTGTGCTGACATGAAGTAAATTAGCTTTAATTCACAGCCATTCTACCTGTGGAATTATTGCTGGTTCTTCCCCCTGCTGAGAAGAACAAACTCATTTTGAAAACATCACAAGCTGTTTTCCACTGGGTTTTTCTTCAGCATCAGGAAGCTCAGCTTTGCCCTGCTCTAGATTTAACATCCTCTTTAAGCATAAATACACTGTCATGAGTGCAGCTTCTGCTGTACACATACATTCACCCCTAGTTAATTAGCTCTATCCCACTTCTTTAAATCAGTATGTAATTTTTCATAACTCCATTTTCCTTTTTGTTAGTTGCTGTCAGCTCTCAGTTACCTTTCCTCTTAGGATTCCTTAAAACAGAGGTCTGAAAGAATGCTACACAATGCTGCCAAAAGCCTAGGAACAACAGCAGAAAAACATTAAACTGACTTCTTTATCCAGAGACCTCATCTAAAACTCTTTGGTGTAAGTCTGTCAGTGGAGAATGTTTTCCCACTTTTCACTGAAGGCTGTTTGCCCACATAACATTTTACTATCAATTCCTTAAATACCTACTTTCAAAAAGAAGCTTTAAGAAATAGGGAATTTAGATGAGGTTTAGGTTTTACTGGGTTAGACTAAAACGTGTATCTTGATTACAACACAGAAAACCTATTAAACATTAGCCCTTTTATGTTCAAACAATGTGAACGCAACCCTTTTCTCCTAAAACACTACAGCAAAATGCTACAGGCATAGTGTGAATTACCCACATAAATAGAGCAGACTGTACTGCTGTGCAACGGCACTTCTGAAGGCGGTTCGGTAATGCTTTCTTTAATAGGAGAAGCCTTTCTGTATCTGTGCACCAAGAACATTTCCCCCTCTTAAGGGCCTGGAACTGCAGCGAGGAATCGCCCCTCCCAGTTTTTATACACTGCAGTGGGGCTGCCAGGCTAGCACCATGGAAAAACCGACAGCCCAGCCTATGGTTACGGGCATCCATAGGTCACCTTGTGTACTGGGGTCAGGCCTGAGTAAAAGCTTTTTCATTCCACCTTGGAAGCAAGCCTCCAGACGGGGGTTAGGCAGATGCTTGTTTAGCTAAGTGAAGGCACGCTACTTACTCCTGACAGTCTCCTGTGCAGCTGCTGTTGTGCCATATTAAACAAGAGTGTGTACTAACAAAGCCAATTTCCATTGCAAAGCCTGAAACTATCTTCTCATTTCCTACCAAAATAGCGAAAAAGCTTTTAAATGCTGCTGAAGAAACAGGAAATTAAGCAGCTGCGATCAATGAGGTGGCACTGCAACAGGCTCCCAAGGAGCCCCGCAACCGAACAACAGCATTTTAAGAGAGGAAAGGGGTAAAGGCAGGGAGGGCTTAGCCTGGTGCAACACCACACAGGCAGTGCAGGCAGGTTGCTTCCTCAATGGCAGCCATCCTGATGGTGTTCATCTTCGGTGCAACCGCAGATCAATGCTCAGTCCAAGGGCACTGCACCAGCCAGGGAAAGCAACCCTAAATGTGTCAATAGGCTACCTGGATACCCAAACAATTTCATGTGTAAAATACTTGTACAAATGTACTATGCTAGTTTAGCCCAAAGAGGCTTTCACCTACGCAGACTTTCGCTGACAGACTCCTACCCACCAGGAATGCTACCATTTGGATGCTTTCGACGGCTTCATCCACTGACAGACAACTGAAGCGACAGCCTCCTACTCAGCAGCTGTGTAACAGACACCTTCAGCCCTGTGAAATGGTTCAGTAATCCCATTTTAATCAAATAAGAGCTAATGAGCCAGGCTCAGGCCAGCTGACATGGTGGTCACACTGGCTGTAGGAAAAGGGTGAAACTACTGCCAAGATGCTGAAGGGAGAGTTGGTTAAGGTATCAACAGCACAGGGACCCAGACCTGACTTTGCAGCTGGTCTCCATCCCTCTGGATGAATGCCAGACCCATACAATGCAAGCAGCCAATAACAAGCAAGGAGGTCTTTGCTGAAAAAGAAAGGGGAGACTCTGCAAGCCATAGTGCCTTGGAGATGGCCTCTGGTCCACTTGGAAATGGTGTACAGCAAAAGAAAAACTCCTAACAATTAGAGGATCAATGCTTTAAAAAGCTACCTGGACACCACACTTAATGCAGGTTGGCACAAGCAGAAGGGATTTGGGCTAAGTTGGAGGCATGGCTGTGGAGGGTGGGGAGGGCTGTCGGTGGGCAAGGCCCCATGGCAAGGTCCATGCATCCATGCCTGCAATCACTGCAGAGGACTGCAGCCGTGTACAGATTTCAGTGTACCTGGGGTACCCTAAGACAAGGCAGGAGAATTAACTGGTTTTGACTATGACCAAGTGATGGCTCAAAACCTGCCAGGTGTTTTTTTGTCCCCTTTAAAATTGTTTCAGGGTCACGTAATGGTAAGCAGTTACCAGAAGAGAAAAGCAGTTCCCTAGCCACAGTCTCCTCCGAGCTGAGAAAGAGATGGGTAAGATCCCATCTCTCCTCAATGGTAAACTAACTAAACTGTTTGCTCACTTGTCTTTTCCGATTTATTAAGCAAATCAAAGATACTAATTTAAAACCAAAGCTTTTAATAAGCTTTTCTATATGTGGTGAGAGTCTGCATTAGTTGGGAGGGAAGGAGATGCAGAGACTCAACGTAAAATCAGTCCTAAGCCCTGAAACGACAGCAACAGCTTTTTGGTGGCCATCAGCCCTGTGGTGTCACGTCACCACACTACGGGGGCTCCTGCGTGGCAGATACCAACCCTGCAGTAAAGTCAAGATAAAGCACCTTGTAGGACAAAAGCCAAATGCTTACAAGTTTTCAGCAACTCAGAGAGGGAACCAGAGACCTCTCCACTCGTAGGTACAGCCATGAGGGCTGGTTACCCGCCCCCATTTTATTTTAAAAGCCAATGAAGTATCCAGTGTTTTTAACCTAGGATGGCCCAATAAAAGCCTTGAAGCTGCTAACTGAGAAACTTAATTATGGATGGTAAATTCAGAAGGTCCCCCAGTCAAGCAGTAAATATCAAGCCATGTCAATATTCCTGTCCATGAAAGACACAGATGAGAATACCCAGTATGTCTCACACCATTCACCATAACCTTTTCCACTGCTGTTTGACCAGTGAGTGCCATGCCCTCCAAACCCATCACATGCTCATACTGACTCATCAGGGAAAGGGAATGAAAATCACCACCTCTCAACCACAGCTCTGTAAGGGAGGGTGAAGGAATAACCTGCCTCAGCATAAGCAAAGAGGTAAAAGGGCTGAAGGACACCTTTTTCCTCAATTACATTTTCTCAGCAAAAAAAAGCCTTTGGAGGCTTTGGAGGGGGAGGAGTTGCAGAGGCACTAAAGCTCAGTGAGAGAAAAAGGCAAAGGAGTACACAGGAAGGGGGGCATTTTGGGTGGCTCCATGGCGGGTACAGCAGCAAAGTACAGGTCTATCTGCATTGGGGAAGGATGCAAAATTAAAAACCATTGATTTCTTTCACCACACCAGGCACGCCAAAGGTAGGAGCTAAGCATAAGTTAGCCCCCTGTCCTCAACGAGTCACTTTTATCTTTTTTCTTGTGTATGAGTGAAAACACAGCATTTGTTGAGTTTGAGTGTTTGCATCCTATATACAGACAGCACCAACAGTCTTGGCTTTGACTCCTGGAAGCAAAAATTCAATGGAAAAGGAGCCCTACCTACCCTCAGTTATTCCCCTGTCCTCTTGGGGGGCAGTCAGCACTCTCTTAACCCCTCATTGCCAGGGTAGGGGTGTAAGGAAGTTCTTGGTATCTCACCTACACTGACAGAGGTAAGGGGCCTCTGTGTGCACATGTGCTACAGTAAAGTATTTCTCAGTGGGTAGCGTAAGAATCTTGCACTGAGCTCCATTTGAGGGAAGAGATTTATGCTTGCTGAGAAAATCAGCTGCCAAACATGATCACCAAAAGCCTGATATTCTCTGTTTGTTTTTCTATTCTGTTTACAATCTGCTGGGTGTTTGGTGGTTCCCACGTGCCCACCTTGGTAGCACAGGACATACGCCAACCACCAAATCTAACAAAACACTGAATCTTCACTTTTATTTCTTTCAAGTTACTAATACTCTCCCTCAGGCTCAATAGCGATTTAGCACTTGAACTCAATTTTCCTTCCCAGGCATATTCCAACCCAGCAGTCCCCTTCACTTGAACTTTCAGCAGCCAAGTGTGTATTAGATGTCATGCTGGCATTTGGCCATATAGGTTACAGGAAGCACTATACCGCAGACAGCACAAGCAGTTCAGACTTTCAGGATTTCCATTAGAAATCCCCAACCCCCCCTTTTTTTCTTCTTTCTTCCCACCCCAAGAATTCAGAATTCTGGCATAAGAAAAGAAAAACTCTGAGCTGAATCCAAGAGGAAATATGCTTTTTGAAAAATGCATGCTCTGCATTTTAGAAAGACAAACAAGAAGCTTCCTTGCCCTCGAGGGCAAAACCACTCTCGCTCTGCTCTTCTATTGCCTGGGCTCCCCAGCCAAGCAACAGCGTCCATCACCCACAGGCAGCAACATGAGCTCACAAGGTACTTTCTTCCTTGCTCACCAGTTTGGCCCTTTCTCAGACAAAACAATGCTTCTTTACAGCATGCTGCTGCCTACAAACGAATATCCTAAAGTACTCTGCAGCTGTGATAACCTTTGTGTCACACTCTCAGCAAAGAGCTCTAGCAGCCTCCTGTCCCCTCTACAGCAGCTTGCTTCTCCTTCTGCATTTTCTCCCCTCTCCAAGGAAAGTCCTGGCCAAGCTCTTGCTTCCTCCTCAGCTTCTTCCTCCACAGCTCCCAATGGCCGCTGCTTTTCCAAAATTACACTACATCTATAATCGTGACTCTATACCCTCATATCACGCCTTTCCTCTCAGCAGCCAGGAGTGTGCAGCTGCACAGTCCCACACACCACAAGCCCAGCCTGCACAGCCAGATCCTACTTCAGTCACTGCCACAAGCAGCTTCAGATCCTCTTTCCCTTCAGATGGCTTCCAGCACACACTGCTCAGGCCACCTTCCTCATCACCCAGCCTCCCAAATGGTTACCATGATCAGTAACTGTAACACACTGAACTATTTCTTCCTGCAAGAAATGTAAACCAAACTCCTCCAGCAGCAAAGATAGTGTGTTACAAACACTGCTGGCTTCAAAGTCTGTTTTATGTCTTCATTTTACAAAATTACAGATAAGTTTTCTCGCATTTGAGGGCAAAGCTGCACTCCTAGAACTGAACTATTGCCCAGGTACTGAAGTAGTTTCTGATGGAGGGAGCCTCCCAGGATACCACAGCACAGAACAGGAGAAGAAGTGTACAGTAATAAAAATAAGAAATCATGGAAAGGAAATAAGAATGAATGCAGGAGAGCTTCTGAGACACCTGAAAAGAGAAAGAACTGTGGATGAGACTTCACTGCTTGGGACTGAGCAAGACAAGTGCCAGGAAAAAAAAAACAGCCTCCCAGAAGAAAGCAGGGGTACAAGAGGAAATGCTGGGCAGGAATGAAGTAAGGTGAAGTGTTAAGGAAACCTCACCGCTGGGTGATGAGAGAATACTAAGGTATGACCCAGGAAAGGGAAATCTAGTCATACACCAGCAGTGCTGGAGGAGAAACTGCTGGGGCAAGGGACAGAAGCCCAAACCCGCAGCATCTGGCCCCAAGCAGACAGACTCTGACAAAATGGCTAGGGAACCTAGTGCTCCAAATTTACCTGAATCAGCCTTTCAAGACACAAATTTCCACACTGCATGTGTATCTGTAAAGGTTTAACTGCCCGTGGTTCAGCCTGCTAAGCCACATGATGGCAAAATGGAGCCATGCATCCACCTGACCAAACCAGAGATGCCCCTCAGCATGCAGCTGGGATGCAGCTGGCTTCCTGACTGATGCAACCTAATTTTTACATGCCTTCTCTGCCTTGCCCCATGCTTCTGTGAGAAACCCATTTGAGTCACGCCCATTTTGAGCTATGAGACAGTGGACTGTGAACAGAGAAAGTAGTGAGAAGGGGGTGACCTGCGAGAGGCCTCACAAATGAAGCCATCAGCACTTCAGAGAAAGAAGATCTTTCAGTAAACCTGCCTGGCAATGCAGCCCTGCTTCAGCAGGGCAAAGCAGGAGTAACAGAAACTGAACTCCCAAACCCAGGGAGCTTCCTGACAACACCCTTTCTCATCCACCCTACCCAAAGCCTTCTGAGGCAGGCAATGGTGTCACTCCCCATAAGGAAGCACAAGGGCCTGCTCAGGCCTTGTGGCTGTGGTCATGTATGTGCTGCTAACGCAGCTTCCACCTTCCGGTGCACAGTCACAGCATTACTAGCCAGCTGTGGCTCACCTGCAAGTCTGGCAGTCGGCCCAGCCATGACACCAGAGGCCAGCTCTGCTTAGCTGTGCCCTCAGAGGTTAAAGAAGCCAAAAAAAGTTGTTGATGAGCTTCATAAAGGAAACTGTGTCAAAGACAGAAACTGAACCTTGTTTAGGTTCAGTCATAAACTTCTACTCTCCTTAAGAGGTCAGGTTATGTTTAAATTATATTACTTAGCACCAAAGTGAAGTACCCAAGCCCAAATAAGGCATCCTGCATGCATACCAAGGTACTGTCAACAGGGGATCAGCAATTATTTACTTCCTTTAACTAGATGATTACTGTGAAAATTTACTTCAGGTTGGTTCTTATCAGCTACCATATGATAGCATGTTGCCTCTTCTAGTCTCTGCATTTCAAGTGATTCACACACTGTAGAAACAGAATACTTTTCCTTAAAAGACATTCAAATACAACTCTGCTAGGTCTTCTTGCTGCTGGGTAGTAATTATCTATTTAATTACACAGCTCTGTTCTTTGCACCCTGTATTGCAGAGAAAAGTTGCTTTTCCAGATGAAATGGTCCTCAAACAGACTGAAAAACAGGGCCACTGATTACTGTCTCTACAGGTCCAAAATGAAAGGCACTGCAGTCTGAAAATAAGTGGTGAAAAGGCTTGCTCTACAACAAAGGAAATACAGTTTCAATGACAGCCATATTTTCTTCCTTTGTGGCTTTCTATTTCTAATTTTCTGCCACAAAATAACCCCAAACCTCTACGGACCAGATAAGCACATGGCTCCTTCCCATTGAGCTAAATGAGACACATTCATGAGGCGACATTTGTCAAGGGTCATAACAGAAAAGACATTGTGATCTGTTCTGTAATTTCACCGTAGGCATCATCCAGGTCATAACCAATGTTGCTAGACAGAAAAGATATATCCGGTGTCTGTTATTGTTTTTTCATTATGAATTCCAGGAATAAATTAAGTTGTATGTTTTTAATTATATTAAATCTCCACTGCAAAGATATAGCGATTTTAAATGAGATTAAGGCTGCAAGATCCCAAGTTCCTGTAGATGACTCTACCATGGGTGCATCTTATCCTTGAAAATGAGATGTTTGACATACTTTGCAAATATTGGACTAACGTCGGCTGATAAACAAAGTGATTTTGTGAATTCTTTTCCTACGCTTATTAAAAACGTAATTGTTCACATTTGAAGAATGATCTTACACTTAAAGCGACTGCGGCGGGGCTGCATCTTAGTCTCTGGTCAGGTCATTAGTCCGGCTCCGATAATCCCTGTATGGATTAACCATGCAGACAACTCGAACAACTTGCTTAAGCATTTTCCAAAACTCAGGAACTGAGAAAGTTTAAATTATCAGCTGTGATAATCCATAAAGAAAATAATTTCAACTAAGTAAGCAGATGCTGTAATACTACTGGCACAAAAGTAGCAGGGACCCAATAAAACTAATCTTGAGAAAACGAGTTGCTAGCCACAAGACGCCTTGCTGTAAATACTGGCAGACGTACTTCTCATAGCAACAGTTTCAGTAACGTGACCTTTCTATTACCCAGTTTCATGCTGTGTCATCTATCTGAGTTATTAGAAGGAAACTGCTTCTATCCTCAGTACAGCTCAAAAATGTCCCATCTACCCTCTAACATGTAAGAAATGCTGTTAACTGTATTGTTCAATTCATGAAGCCACAAGTTCCATTACAGGTACGGCTGGTTTGATAATAAAACATAGAACTGAACATATTTTCTCACAAATACATGATCTCCAGAACAGTATTGCAAGACATGAGAACCTACTTCCCAGTAATCTTGATGTTAGACTAGATATTTTGAGATATCTGAGTTGTAAGCAAAGTTATCTTTGCTACAGCCCCAAGTCTGACATGACAAAACAGCTACTTATGCTGCTTACCAATTTCTCCAGTGCTTGTAGCCCTCCAACAGAAAAAAAAAGTAATACCATCTCCTGAAAAACAGGTTTCATGGATTATATCTATCTGAAGTATAGGTTAAGAAAACAAGGAGCTAAAACCTTTCACTGGCTTAAGCTCCGCTGCAGAGCTGCTTCCTTGTAACACTGGTTCTAGCAAATTCTGTAAACTGAGAGTGACTACAGAAAAACCCACAATTTTTCTAAAAAGTACATTCATCTGCTAATTGTATGCCATCATGTATGTGAACAAAAGCATCTTGAGCCAACCTCGGGACATAATTCTGCCCCAGAACCACAAGGCTTATGTTGTGGGTGACAGGAAATACGCAGTACACTGTTACACTGAAGATGCATGAAGTGAAGGATGGTGAGAGTCGCCATGGAAGTGCTTCAGGACCAGCACAAGCCCATCCCCACTGCATACTGCTGGCTCTGGAGGGCTGCAGCAGGCAAAAAAATCAGTTTTCGTCTACTTCCCCATGTGCATTTCGAGTAAGATTAATTTAGGTTTCAACCAAACAGATGAACCCAACGAATTTCCTTGAAGTTTGAACACCTACCATTACACCTCCTGTCTAGGTACAGCCACCACAGACATGTTTGGTCACCTAAGTGAAGGTGCGGAGGGGAGAAGCCGGGGTCACTTTTCAAGCAAACAAGTTAAAACTTGCAATTGCTTTGGTAACAAAACCATTCTATGAATTGAAAACATCTGCTTAAGAGCACCACCAAAAGGGAAAAAGGAGATGGACTTGCTCATTCCCTCCCTCCTCACGTCTCTGGGGGCTGCCAGAGGTAGGGCAGAAGACTGTTCTCCTCCTCCAGATGATCACACGCACACAGCACAAAAGATAAATCCTGCATATGGGACAGGTTCTACCCACAACTTGCTGGCAAGTACAGAAAGCCAAATACTTCTCTAACTAGGGCTGTCCAGTGTCAGTTTACTAACAGTCATTTAATCTCTGTAAAATCCGTGGGTTTAACGAGAAAGACCAAATCTCTAGAACCAATTCATCTTTTCAGGCAAAGCATAGCTGATGCTTGGGACAGTGAAAAGATAAGATCACCAAGCTCTGTAACTGCAGCTGGACAGTAAGCTGGCTGAAGGCAAGGTTTATCATAAGGTATCACTTGTCAAGCTCACAGCCCTGAAGGAGGCTGCTTAGCATGAAAAGCTGGATAACTGAGCATGCGACTGCAGGCTGTTCGTATCCCTGGGGTGGTATTTCCTCTCACCACAGTCATGAAGCCTCTAAGACACTGAGAACTGCTTTCAGTCCATGGAAAAATTACTGAAAGAGCGACAGGGAGATAGACTGCCTTAACTTAAGTATTAACTTTGCTCTCTGCTGGTAACAAAGGGGAGAAGTTTTTGTTACTGAAGGAAATTAAAACAGAGGGAAAAAACTGAACAGCAAACAAAAGCAACACTGGTCAGTTCATTTTGGCACACAACAGGCTGTGTCTGCTGCCAATGTCAATGTATTACATGCTGTGTAGCTATAAATTTCAGTTGTGTTTGAATAAAACTGCCTTGGGTCTGCCTAATGCAGTCTGTCTGTACACAGGACAGAATTTCTATATTTCTTCAGCTGGATGGCCCCAAATTTAACATCCTTAGTTGCTCCCAACGTACGTACCTGCAATCCCTTGTAGCAGCCCACAGACATTAAAAATGCTTTTCTTCATAATACTCTGCACACACATAGTAAAGACAGACACTAATGCCACGGCACAGAGAATCGTGATTCCCATGGCTAGAAAAATAGCGGTTGCCTGCCAGAATCCACTGGCAATCTCATTGAAGTTTTCAGCATAAGGACCACAAAGCGTGTCTCGTCTAGAAAGTTGCATGTGGGAGACTCTGGTGCAGCGCCCATAGATGCCCAGCGTCGGATGGTAAGGCTCCTGCGACCCCCCTGTTCTGTTGTCCACATCCTCTGAGCTTGAAGGCTTTGCCTTGCCAATCAACCAGTCTGCGCTCATGAAAGCGATGAGCTCTGCAAAAGCCACCACAATACTCAGGAGAGTCCACAGCATCGACCGACATGTTACAATGACATGACACATATTGATGCCCAGTGCTTGTGATCAGTGCAGCCGACAGTCTTAAAATCCAGGCACGAGTTGGAAAAAATTAAATTAAGAAAGTAGGAAAAAAAAGACTCCAGAAAAATCACTCTGGCTGCTCTGCCTGCTCTTCCAGCTCTCTCACAAAGGCCAAGATGGAATTTCTCAGGAGAAAAAGTGAACAGCCGCAAGTTTTGCAAGCAGTGCAGTCATTTGTTCTCTCCGTTTAGTTCCTCCTTTTTTCTTTCTGGGATGCTGAGCTCTGGAGTACGCTTTTCTTTCTTAATATTCATACTGGCAAGTAACACTGCAGGCTGGCGGGGGAGGCCGCAAGGACTGCCCACTCTTCAACATCACACACCTACAAGAAAAAAAGAGACAGTACATCAGCTGTAAGAAAAAAGTCTTCATTTCCACCCCCACAACAAACCCAAGATCTTGTGCAGATCCACATCAACATGCAAAAGCTCTAACAAGGGCCTGTGAAAAAAAGCCTGCTGGAAACCTCTTGGCTTTGTCCCAGGGGAGTGATTAAGCTCCCCACTGCCCGCTAGTACTTATGGTACCTACTCTGACCCACCCCACTGAGGGTGTGTGTCAGGCACTTTGAAAGCAAAGGTCTCAGTAACACCCAGTGGTCCCACCCACTCTCTACCACCACGCCCCCATCATCTTCCTCTGGTCGGAATTAACCAAGTTTGCTGGCAATTACCCAGCAAAACATTCATACACTTTTAAGCAGTTTCACAGACACACAGACCCTGCCTTCAGTTTGGGGAGACAGCGCAGCAAGCTTTTGCGAAGGAAGCCTGGCACAGCTCCATGTGCCACAGGCACCTGGGTGCAAAGGGCAATGAAGGAACCTTGTTCCAACCTTCTAGGCTTCTGCTGACTGCAGCTGAGCCAGCCCTGGACTTGAGAGGAAGAAACCAGGATTGTAGCCACGGACAGCCCACCCTGTGATGTTGTGACACAGACCATCCCTTTGAAGCCTGGGTTTTGCAGGAGTAGTGGTTCCCCATGTTCTGTACCCAGCCGAGCACCAGAGTTTCAGAAAAGCTGTCTGTCTGCAGGTATGTCACACAACTCCTCTCAAACTGATGCCAACACTGGTAGTTTCCCCTGACTTAAGCCACTGTAAACAGGACTCTGCAGAAAAATGCCTCAGTCGCAGCTAAGTGCCCAAGAGCCCCAGTGAGAGGGGTTGCCGGTCAGCCTTGAGATTCCCGACTCCTCACAATTCTCCTCTTCCACAGTCCTGTACACACTGGGACTGCTGGAAAACGATCCCCAGGGTCTCCTCTGAGCCTTTGTCCTGCCTTTTAACAGTAGCTGATGACATTCCCAGAGTTACACTTATCTTCGTACAAGAGGCAATCAGAGATCACTGTACTTCCAATTCATATCCAAATATTGGCCTTAAAATAACAAACGGGTCATCACGCATGCCTCTGCCTGAACAGAAACTGTGTCGCTCGAAAGCAAGGGGAGGTAGCAGGAAATGCCCTCACATTACCTTCTTCATGATGAGAATGTAGCACTTCCAATTTTTTTTCTCACAAAGTACCAAAATACCAACACTGAACCGGAGGCAAAAGAGTCGAACGCCAGATCTGGCCCTCACCACTGCCAAACACCAAAGGGTTAGCAGATGCCAGAAAAACAGACAACCCCAATTTTTTTTAAGCTCTGTCATGAGGTTGGTATTTAATTTCTTAAGAGTTCTGAACCCAGTGGTTGAATCCCAGTCCCACTGAATGCAAAACGAAACACACCCCCACAACTTCAACGCACTCACAGTTTCATCCAGCAACTCCTACTTCCGCCTATACGGGTCGTAGTGAATCGACTACACAATTTAATCTGCATTACTCTCTCATCTGGATCTGCAGACTCTTCTGGTACTAACAGATACACAGATGCTGTGACAACACCTGACTTTGTCTCTTTAGTTTGACATTACAGCATTGCCTTAAAAAAAACGGGGGAAAACACACTTAGTTGTGCTTCTGGCTACGCTGAAGTAACAGTTCAGCTCATTTCAAGCAAGCTGACATACTGATGACTCAAATACAACCTTTGTAATAACAGAGAGCTGAAGTGTCAGCCTGACAAAAAAAAAAAAGTTAATTCTTCCAGTATTTCCACTTTAAATGACATCTGGAATGTAGTGAAAGGCCACTAAAAACCTGCAATTCTTCTGATGTCACTGGCACAATTGAAAAGAATTCAATAGAAAATGTCTTTATTTTTTAAAAGTTAAAAAAAATTCTAAAATCTGTATTTCTGTATAAGGACTACACCTGGGTGAAGTCCTTGTCTTTGTAATGCCAGGATTCCACTTGAGGTGGAAGGAACATCAGACCTGTAAATAGTTGTTACTGCTTACTCTATATCTGCTGAACATAAAATAGTTACACAGTTGAGAACAAAGTTCATATTTACTTAAGTAGGTGGAAATTCCGGATGCACACTGGCAGCCATAAAAGCATGTCACTGATAACTGAAGTAGGATGCTGTCTTAGTAGAAAAGACCAAACCATGGTGTTCTTTTTCATTTGATATACAAGTGCAAGAATTAACTGTGGTAACATTTCAAAACACAGCATCTCCAGAGAAGTCACTGTATAAGCAAAATGACCTGTCTAAAGATGACACAGAGGTTGTGTCACATCTCAGAACTTCACTGGAATATATACTTCCCTGTTTTGCAACACAGGCAAACTTCACAGCACCCAAATGGTAGTAAATGTCATCAACAGCTACAGTTCAACAGCATCTACTTTGGTTTCCAATTAAACCTTCATAATTCAGCTTTGGCCAGATAACGAGTACTTTATTCTGGTACAAAACACCATTTCCAGAGCAACACACCCTCATTCATGGGAGAACCATGTACATAAAGTTATTCTTGCACTAGTAATGCCCATGAATAGGAGTGCCACTCAAGTACAGCTCCTTTTTGTGAACAGATGGACAGAAACCTAAGAAATAGAGAAGAGAAGGCTGCGTGGGGACCTCATTGCAGCCTTCCAGTACCTGAAGGGAGCTTACAAACAGGAGGGGATTCAACTTTTTAAAAGGATAGACAATGACAGGACAAGGGGGAATGGATTAAAACTAAAGGAAGGAAGGTTTAGATTAGATATTAGGGGGAAGTTTTTTACAGAAAGAGTGGTGAGGTGCTGGAACAGGCTGCCCAGAGAGGTGGTGGATGCCCCGTCCCTGGAAGTGTTCAAGGCCAGGTTGGATGGGGCCCTGGGCAACCTAGTGTAGATCCAGGCCTGAGGTTGGTGGCCCTGCCTGTGGCAGGGGGGTTGGAACTCTATGATCCTTGGGGTCCCTTCCAACTCATACCATTCTATGATTCTATGATTCTATGAAATATGGTGGTGAGACCAGGTGAGGAGCAGGGGCCACTCTCCTCCAACTCCTGTTCATGAACGGACACAGAGGCAGAAACATATAAAGGAGGATGGCACATCGACCAGAGGAGGTGCGGGGGCATTTCGGCTTTGTGAGACTTCCCAAGGAAAGACTGCAGAACTGTACTGGAGATAAATTACAGTTCAGTCATGCTTGTGCAATTAACCTTTTCCTTCCAAAACACCCCACCGTGAGTTTTCAAATGAACCTACCCATTCTCATGCAGCTCCAACAGTGTGTTTGTGCCATACACTGAAGCCTTTCCAGACACAGACTGTGCTGAAGAGCTGCGCTTCACAAAGCTCCCCTCCAGCACTTGGCTCACCCCTTGGCTTCCATTTTTGCTCAAAAGAAACTCAAGCTAGCAATTTTTCAGCCTTGCAAAGGCCTGTTTATTCCTCCTCTCAGTTTCCCATCCCTCTACAAGTTTTTTTCCATGACAGAACTGTAAGTTCTTCACAGCATGCCGCTCAATATCCACTTCTGACTGTCAAAATATTTGCTTTGACAGCCCAAATTCAAAACATACAATGGTTCTTTACCCCCTTTACTATTAACTCATTCAAAATAGTTCTCTCTGAGGAAGCAAGACTCCAACGAGTAGGCTCTCCCCTTAGTCATTTGGCTCTCCCCTAATTTTACTATTTCATTCAACTGTACAGGCGTGGGAGAAGGATTTGTGCTGGGCAAGCAGATGCCCCTGGAGGGAAACAGCCCCACATGCCAAGCACTCACATGAGCCTCACACCATGGCAGCTCTCCAGTGCAAGGGTCTTCGCAGCTCCATCCCACCTCACCATACAAGTCGCCACTCTTGGCTGGACAGCATAGCTCTTGGACGAGCCAGAATTACACCTTCAGCCTCATTTACCCTGTTCCCTGAACCATGCTCTTAGTCATGCTCTGCATTAAGTGAAGTCTAACACAGTGAAAAGACATCACTGAGAGCATCAGAACCTCACAGCATCCAGGGAGAATAAAACTAAGTTCTTGAATGCAACTATCTTCTGGCTGTTTTAATCTAACAGAACATACCATTTTAAACTATCACTAAAACTTCCTCTTTAGATGTAATTTTGACAGCCAGATACTTTGCCTCAAGTTATACTTCCACATCTCCAGCTAAGACTATTCAGCTGTTGCCTTTTACTACACAACATTGCTATATGCTAAGTAAACACATAACATTTATTTTTCTGAACTAGATAAAGAAACACACTTGCCCCCATTTTGCTTACGCTGCCAAAATCAGAAAGTCAGAAGCTGATCCAAATTATATTTGAATTAAGGTTTTGATTTTAGAGATGTTGAACTGCAGGGTTTTGCTTTGGCATACCAGGCAGATAGAAGGAAGCAGCTGCAAAGTTCAAACCTGAGTCAACCACATACCATGGATGTTTATTTTAGAAAGGTGTCCTACAAGCAACCTGAAAGGGACCAACAAGTACCTTCCAGAGCAATGTTCTTGCCAGTCCTTCATACTCCCCTTATGATTTCACCGAAGACAGGGGCTCAGACTAAACCCTACAATTCAGCTTTTGCCCTTCCCAGCCTGGATCTGTCAGCATAAGAGTGAGAATAAATCAACTTTAGATAAGTGGCTTTTAGCTTGGCTTAAACAAACAGCTGAATGGAAGGCCACACATACTGCTGAAACAGTCCCAATTTATAAAATAAATCCAGGCACAATTAGACATTTTCTTCTACAGTTTGCTACAGTCCAAAGCACAACTATGCAGAAGAATTTCTAATGCTTGTTTACAATACACAAGCTTGAACATCTCATAACCCAAAACGTGCAAATCTTGGAACCCGGGGTTCTGCTCTCTTTGAAACATGGTTCGTTAGCAGTTATAAACACTGTGAAAATGCTTTGAACTATGAGAGTAGAAGTGGCTCCTATTTATGTTGATGTTTGCAAACTCACTGTTTAAAACAAACAAAAAGAGGCTCACACACTAAGCCTCCATTACCTCAACCTGACCCCCACCCAGGTTGACATGAGCTCCCACTTGATGCAGCTTCCATCCTTAGGTGTTGCTGGACAAGCAAGCCAGTCAACTGTGAGGTCACCCTGCCTGGCTGGGTGAGGCAGCCAACAATCCATGGAGACAGGAGGGACAACACAGAGATGATATTTACTCATTTTCTGAGTAAATAAACTTCTCTGCTCACTTGGTCCGCTCACAGGACTGCATTCTTCCAGGAGCTGCTGCCCAGGAGGAGAGGGCAGGCTCCTGTTGACTTCCACTCTGTCTTCAAAGCAGTGGATGAGGCACCAAGCAGCATTTCTCAGGAGATACCACCATGAACACCAATACACCTTGCTAAAGGTGCACCTCTCCATTTCTACCCCAACACACTTACAGGTGACTTGCAAATGTAAGAAAAGACACCTTCATCACATTCTTCTGTCACAAGAGAACGGGGACAAGGATTAGTACTTAAGGAAAGACAAGTTGTCCCAAAAGCTTTGGAGTAAGCTTTCTCTGCAAACGACAAGAAGATCTGCTGGCACTGGTTTCTGGTAAGCAGTGCATACTCACCACAGGAAGCACCTGGACCAAGAAGAGGGAAGGACGCTTAGATACTTCAGTGTGTCTTTGTTTTGGTTTGTTTTTTAAATGCAACATGTTTGAAAGTCATCAAAAATATTCAGGGTCAGATAACAAAACAGGAGAAGGTGCTTTAAAGCTGAAATGGTTGCACAGCTTCAGACAAACAGCAGAGAATAAGGATTCCATCCCCCTCATATTTTCATCAAATTAGTGCCTCTTAAAACAGCATTCCAGAGCAGAATTTTTTACTTGAAGCGCAGAAAGCAAAGCTTTGATTATTCATCACTTCTGAATTAAAGGAGAGCAAACATTTGCATATCTCATACATATTTAACTGTTATGAACCTGCACAAGCATATTAGTGAGTGCACTGGCTGTTGAAAACATGCCATACTCTGTTCATAGATGCATTTTACTGGTAACAGAAGGAATGTAGACTTACAGTGCACCATGTCTTGTTCTTTGGTGGCACAGTGTAAGATGTGACATATAACTAAAATATTTTGCAAAATAGTTAAAACTCATTAAAGTATCCTAATCAAATCCCTGCTTCCTTGCCTTTCAGGTGAATTATGCCCTGGTTACTTCAGCCTTTTCCTACCACGGGCAGAGCTTGTAGATGTAAAATCTTAAACGAAACTGTCGCTCCTGTGCCCAAATCCTATGCACAACAACAGATAATAAATAAATAAGTGGGGGAGAGGGGGGAAGAGGGGGGGGAAGAAGGGGAAGCCAACAAAGACAGCTGTTCTCCTGAGGCAGCATGAGATGATTACTCCATTCCACCTTATAAGTGGGCTCCTTCCTATGGTGCTATGGAATATGCCATCTAATTACAGGTGGATTTGTTTCTAGGATACATCACTGCAAGAGAAACGAATATAAAACTTATTTCCAACTTTCAAAAAAGGCAGTTGAAATGTACTATTCTCTTTGTGACCTCATTAAAATCTGTGGCAAAACTCCCACTGACTTTAATGGGGCCAATACATCACTTAAAAATCACTACAAGAATGAGAGT
Organism: Porphyrio hochstetteri; assembly: GCA_020800305.1. Taxonomy (NCBI): domain Eukaryota; kingdom Metazoa; phylum Chordata; class Aves; order Gruiformes; family Rallidae; genus Porphyrio; species Porphyrio hochstetteri. The sequence goes on from CM036938.1 coordinate 65,289,809, forward strand.
TTCCAAATTTTCAGACCAACTGCAGGGGAGGTTTAAACACAGGATTCATTTCCCTCTTCCCTCATCCAGACAAAACTTTGCTTATTGCCCCCCCACTAAGAGGAGATCAAGCAAACTCAGATTTCCAGCATCTCCTCTGAACCACAAATTCTCAAGGAGGAGATTTGTTCCATTGCTCCATTTTTATTGACTTAGAAAATTCCTTAAACCTACAGCCATTACACTGTGTTTTGAAAACTTACTCAAGATCTTTTTCAATTCCAACATTTATTAAAACCTATGAGGCTAAGAAAAGCCTATGTGTAGTATTTCTATTGTTGCTATCTCAAAGAGAGAAATTACACATCACATCAATAATCATCACTAAGGGAGCAATCTTGGCTCCAATTAGTGATAGCCTAACTGCTCAGGAATTTACCAACTGGGAGAGGAATCGTGAGTTTCCTTTCCTACTTTGATTCTTCACTAGCTCACTGAAGTCTCAATCTTCAAGTCTCCTCTGAAGCCCCCACAACTTGGTTACCTACAATATCATATCTGTCAAGTGGACTCAAATACTCATTGTGTCGCAAATACTTGTTAAAACAATGCTTAACTACAGCTTCTAAAGGACTTTGGTGGGGGAGAAAGGGTGGTTAGGAGGAAAATGGGAAGTCAGAAGGAAAGAACTACTAATACTTGGTAGCAAACAGATCCTTGCTATTTTTATACTAAGGATTTTTACCCTAAAAGGAAGCTAGCCTTTGGCTGTTTAAATAGTTAACAGTATGTGCATGAGCTAGAGCATCAGCCCAAAAAAACTTGGAATCTGTGCTTGTTGTAAAAAGCAATTCACTCCCATGAGTTCATCGTGACAGATTTGGAACTGCTCTTAATAATTTATGAATATTGTATTAAGATATTTACTATACTAACATATTGGTTATTGTTTTAATATGAAGCTGGTGAGAAAAATAGGCAGGAAAGGAAAGAATGACTCATTTATGCCACTTCTCAGCAACCTCTGGGGAACTGCCTACTAAAAAGACAATACTAAGACAGGAAAAGCCTCGCAAACACAGCAGATCAAAGACGCAAGGACTGTTTAGGAAGGAACTGGAGGGAAGAGAAGCTGTTTTGGACAAACAAAAATCTAGAAAAAGGCACCTACTGGAGGTGCCTGTTAATGTCAGGCCAACACAGGACACCATTTTGGGCCCCTCATTTATTTGCCTTTAGAGAGGCAGCCCTGCAAACAGCCTTGGTTCCTTGCATGAAGGAAACCCCACTTCAGTTAATTCTCTGAAGGAAACAGTTGCCCTGTCTCCATTCACAGTTGTGGCTGCATTAGCAGAGCAACGACAAAGGTTACGGATCTCCAGCCCCTCTGAACAGTCCAGGGTGCGTCATTCTGCTGAGACAAGACCTAAGGCTGTAGATCAGAGGACTGCCCTTTGAGCTCAGGAAGAAGAAAGGGGTGTTTGCACTGCTACTCACTGCATATGCCTGTAAACACTACTCTACGTCAGTGCCTCCAGAAAGTCACCTCTGAGGTAATGCCTGTTCCACAGCTTCATGAGGTGTAATGTTCCCACAGTGCAGAAAGGACAACGTTTCAGCAGAACAGGATGCACTTTGGATGCAGGCCATACACCTCTCACCGACTACCTGGCTACAGTACCAGTAACCTACGGGATGGAGAACCTGTCAAGTTTCAAAATGTATGTGTTTATGTTCCTCTTAACTCAAACTGAAACATTCTTCAAAAATAATTAATACAGATGAGCATCTCAGCACAAATTTGGGTACATGACAGGAACACCTTTATTGAGCAAACACTGACTCTTCCTCATACTACAGCTGAGGTGAAGTGGTAGTGACTCAAGGTAACTGAAAAGGCTGGTGTTAGATCAGAGCTGACATGCTTCCATACTGGACTACACCCAACAGTAAACTTGAAAAAAGTGCATTAAAATCCTTTCATCTCGTCTGGAAAAAGGCAATATACTCAGAAAAACACAGACATACGCTATCTCTGCAAACACCTATTGAATGTGAGCTATTGTTAATAGATAACCACTTCATCACAGCCAAGAGAACTGAAATGAGATGTTTCTGATACTCCATATTTCATTAACTTATAATTACAGGAATGCTGTCTTCAGTTGGGATCTCTAAACTTTAAAATGGAAGCTCACTGCAAAGAGCTTGTAAAAATCTAGACTAACAGTTCAAATTCTGAAAACCCCACTTTAAAGCAAGAAACAAAAAGTAACAGATGATTTATTTTAGTAACTGGACCAAATTCTAAAGCCATGATTGGACATACTTCTACAAGCTAGGTCATGTACAAGATTCTGGCTTGTTTTATGCATTTTGACTTGCTAGACTACAGATACAGAATATAATTTTCTGTCCTTAAAATGTATACAACTGTGAAAATGAATAATTAATAAAAACTTAAAAGCTAAGAAGGGCTAGAGGGAAAAAAATCTTCACCTTTCTCAGCTTCATTTTCTCTGAAAATGCTCTGTCATCTCTGCCACTGATGTCCTGCAGTTGGTGTCACCGCAGCAGTTAATGGAGCAAATTAAAACTGGACCTGTGTGGGGTTCAGTTTTATTTATAGGTAAGGCACTAAGTACTACACCTTCCTGCCATCTAGATACCTAGGAAAAATGAAAGAAAGAAGGCATTAATAACCACTGCAGTTTACCTGATGAAATGGCACATAGCAATGCTGGGGACTGAACCTGTATGCGCCACGACAAAACCTAAAACTTTAGGGGTTCCATACACTCCTCGGTGTCACACACTGTGCCAAACCTCTTTTCTTGTTATCATACAAACACTAATCCCAGCCCTTCCACTGTCCCTTTGAATCTCCAGCCCTGACATGCTGCCTGCAAAGGTGGTACTCCTTCTCCATCAAGTAGAACAATGGGCAAATGATACTAAATGAAATATCATACCTCCAAACAGTAAATTTGATTTTCCTGGTCACTAAGAAAGAGTTTTATTATTAAACTGCCATTTTTCCTACATGATTCACTGTTAAAATAGATAATTCCCACAGCAACATGACACAACAGCTTGTCCATCATACCAGGAAATACAAATTTACCTGCAAAGAAACAAAGCTATCTTTACAACTAGCCTTCTCTACTTAACTTCATACATAACTTCAGTCATAACACCTATAGGGGATGGTTCTGCCCACATGCACACCTTATTGAAGGGAACAAAGCTATAGGACAACAGCACGCCCCACAAGGCTATAATGAGTGGACATCCTTTGGGACGGACAGCCTTTTTATGTTTTAGGTTGGTGAGTTTTCTTTTTAAAGCTTGCATTGACACCAACCCTTCTGAAAGCAAATGCAGCTTACAAACGAGCATTTGATTATACTATTACCAAAAGACGGAGAGTTCTTGATTACATCTTCCCCTTGGGAAATGCAAATAAATCAAAATCAAGCTTGCAGATTTGAAGATACATTCATCACTTTCATATGACTAACACCGTTACTAAGCCTCCAATGTCGGACATCAGACACACAAAGTTTTACCTTGTGTGTGTCCGTACACAGTACAAAATACACTGGTTGGTGTACACTAACTGCACTTCTGCACTAGGTTAGAACAGAACTTTCCAAGTTAAAAACCAAAACACAAACAGGTTGAACGGACCGTTTGAGTCCTTGCTTCTGGAATCACTTTTGCCTGTATATTCTCTCTCAAGACAGCATAGAACAACAAAGTAGAACTTCTCAGAGGTTTTTGCTGAAGCTTGGTCCATTTGCAGCACAGCCAGAACAAGCCAAAAGATTTAACTGGACTGACTCATCATTTGGATTATGATCTCATCTGCACTGAAGCTGTGAAAATACCAAGTGATTTGAGATGACATAATTTGTCTTGCAAAATCCAGATTCTTCTGTAGTTCTCCTAGAAAGAAGGCTTTGTTGGAAGGCAGAGATGAGATACTCTTAAAGCAGACGCTCCTGGGGATGTGCCCAGATGCCAGTTGGTACAGGAGTGCAGGGAGGTCAGAACTGTCGGCAGTGCTGCTGCAGCAGCCTCTTGGCAGCAGGCTGTCCTCTCCCAGATGCAATTCCTGCCCTCTACCCTTGCTGGTTCTGTCCTTGTTGGGCTGAGATCCACCACAATTACTCACTTACACATTTGGAAAAACTTACCATGTACCAGGCTTTGGCACCAGACATGCTGCCCCTGGCTTCACTGCTGGTAGCATCTACACCCCTGTTGATACCTGCTTTGGTACTGAGTTGTTTTGCAGCAATATTTTAAGATGCTTAGAAGCGCCAGATATAGCAACTAGAAAACACAATCTATCTTTTAGGCCTGTCTTCTCTGGACTGGAAGAAACCTACACAGATGGCTACAGGAGATGAATGATTCAAGGTGTGTGTCACTGACAACAAGAACACTCGCATTTGTTTACTGCACATGTTTTTCCCCAGAAAGGAAAGAACTACTTTGTTTCTTTTTCACTACAGTCAACATCTGCTATCCTGTTCTGGGAGGGGAATAAAAAAGACAGAAGATACTAGACAGACAAGTCATCCTTGTTTTTCTCAGTATGGTGCTGTTAAATAGCTATTTTTGAATAGTTTCAAAACCAAGCTCAGGTTAATTCCTGCCTTCTAAGCAAGTTTTTCATTTGCTTATCATGATCATAAGGGCATGACTTGCAGTGTGGTGTAAGACTACCACGAGCCCTAGCAGCAGTACTCAACTCCTGAATGCTCCCTCAAAATACACAGTTAACAAAAGAACATCAGCATTCACTTCAGGTGGGTTAACATAAAATGATCAGAAATACTCTAAAGCATTTTGAAGGGTTTGAGAAGAGTCTATTTACCTACGACACACCCAGTATCTTGTCTCCCAAGTACAGTTTGAAGTAAGAACCTGAAGGAACGGTGCAACAATGTAGCCTCACAGCAACACTGTACTCAGGTGCCATATGCTGGATCCAGATACTACCTGCAAGACATGCACAGCCCTGATGTTCTTTCCACAGACACTGCCTTGTATGCATGACGGCTTAAAAGCAGTTGAAACTGCAAGAAAATGCTGCAAGAACAAGAATGCAGTCATGTATATTCCTATATTTCCCAAATGTGGAAAAACTTTTCAGTACCAGAATTGGGTTTATGAGCTGTTACACTGAGATTCTATATGGAAAGCTGTTTGGCTTGTACAAAAAAGCCCCAACATAATGCAGCAAGTTAGATTAGGCGTGTGTGCCTGAAATGTAAAACTAGCACGCTGGTCACAGTTATACCTAGCAAAACAATCCTCTCCTTTGTTCCCAAACCCATACTTATGTTTAAGTTTGGTGTTGGGTTGTTTTGTGGGGGTTTTTTTGTTTTGTTTCCGAGGTGGTTTTTTGTGTTTTGTTTCTGTGTTTGTTTTTTGCTCTTTTTTTTTCTTTTCTCTACAGGAAGCTATAAAAAGAAACAATAAGCAGAAAGCACTTAAACCACACACAAATGCAAGGAAGAGATAAGGTGAAACACTAAAAATAAATCTGGAGCAGTTGTGAGATGGTGAAGAAGGAAAGTAACATCCATGTATTTATGCAAATATGGTTAAAAAGCAAATAAAGACATAGGAATCAGCTGGTGAGAGGAAGACCATGGTAGAACAAAGCATGCTATGGGAACACAAACACAGGCTGTTACAACAACCTACACACCTAAGAGAAGGTCAGTGCACTACTACTACTACATTCCAAGACAATAAGCATGCACCTAAATATGAAGAGGAACAACAGAAAAGATGGACATTCAGTTGTACCCATGTGGAGACTGATGCCATCGCACATGCTCCAAGAGCTGAACTCAGGGAGCCTGTGCCATTCTCCAAAGAAACCCAGCAGGACAGTTCAGCAGCAACACTGCTTCTTGACAACCCTGGAGAAAAACAAGCTGTGCCTGACGTGGGGCAGGCTTGACCTAAGAAGGTGTCCTTGCTCCAGGTGCCTCTGAGCTGCAGTTGCTTTACACCACTTACTGATACAAAAAAAAAAAAACCAACCCAAATCCACCAAAAAACCCACAGAAACAAACAGCCAACCAAACAAAAAACCCCAAGCCAAAACAAAAAAAACCAAACCCAAACCCAGAAGTCTTATAATACAAATCTTAAATGATGACCTAGGAAATACTGGCCTAGTGATACTGAATTTTCTAAGTAGTTGCAGAAGATGGCAGATAATTGAAATGTGTGCAAAAGAATGGTCAATGATGGCTTAACTTTTGAAAACTCTGGGGGAATTTGTAAAAAGATGTTTAATACAGAAGATTGGAATTTATTAAACATAGCAGTAACCTTTCAACATTGTTGCATGTGTTCCTGGGGTGGGGGAGGAGGTGTGGAATAAACCCAGCCTCAACTAAGATCAAGAAACTAGATACCTATGAACAGTTGTAAGCAATTCCCTTAAACCCAGGAAAAATATGGAAATAAGTCTACCCTTTCCATGGTGTGTTCCTATAGAACGACAGGCTAAAATCTGAAGCATAGACCATTATTTATTTGGGAAGAAAAAGATCAAGAAGGGTCTTGGGACAAGGAGGCTGTTATCCCTTTGTGCAATTTAAACTATATTGAAAGACATGTATAGAAGAATGCTACTGAGGACAAGTTGAGTTAGGCTAACACTGGACACATTCCTTTATACCAAGGAATATATCCAAGCAACTCAGTTTCCTAAGATTAGGCTACCACTGAAACTCATAACTGAGGGAGCATTCAAGAGTTCAATAGAGCTGCCAGGATTCATACCTGTTTTACATCACCCAGCAGAGTCATGCCCTTATGATCACGATAAGCAAACACAAATACTGCTTAGAAGGCAGGAATTATCTTCAGTTTGGTTTTGAAACCACTCAAAAGAACCTGATTAGCAGCACCATAGTGAGAAAACAAAGATGATTTGTCCATTTTCTCTTCTGCTTTTTGAGACAGCAGAGGAAAAAAAGCATTCGTTTAGGTACTGTACTTAAGTGGTAGTTAATCACTCAAGAACAAGCAATGTCTTTGTTAGACAAATGAGGCATGGAAACGATTATTTGCCTTTTTTGCCTCACTGCCTTGGTAGACATAAGGAATATTGCATCAATAGGGGAAAAAAAGGAATACTGCAATACTGCCATTAGAGCATCTCTCTTAAAAGCACATAAGCTGGTTTTAAAAATATAGTATGAACTCACAGTTGACTAAGTAAGGTAGAATATAAAAACCCCTATATTTTAAAAAATTATTTAATTTTATAAAATTTAGCATTAGCATAGACCAGATTAAGTCTGACAGTACTACTACACATATATCTAAATTAATTCAAACTCATGCTCCACAACAGTATCTCAGGGAGGTGTTATTCTGATACTGATAAACTGTTATGCATGCTGTCAGACCAGACAGAGAGAAAACAGAGAACACATCCCACTGCCACAAAAGCAAGAAAATGAAGCCCATTCACTGGGAGGAGTGATGGAGGTATATGGTCTGTTTTCTTTTATTCTGAAAAGATTCCCTAGATATATTATTTAGCTCTAGTTAAAACAAAATTGTGGCTTAAAGCACAGAACAAGTACAGACTATGACACTGATCTTTCCTCTGGTGAAATGCTTTCATGTACCAACCAGAGTATAAGATACAAGCCCCTTTGGTTAGTGACACTGTTTGAGTCTGGTTCCCAGAAGAAACTAATAAACAACGTGTCAAGGCTGTAGAGATATCAGACTTCGGAAATTCGCAGAACTTTTTAAACTAAAAATGAGTTTGCATAGAGTTTGTTTTTTTTTTTTTTTCCTGAGCAGAAAGATGTTATAGCATATGCTTAGAAATGCTCAGTATCATTTAAAAATTCTAACTTCATCACCAACAGTTTATGAACTCATTGTTTCCATTAAGGTTTGCCCTACTATTTGATTACAGGAATACAAACTCCTTTTGAGCATTAACATGAATCTACAACTGTAATCTTGGAAACAAAATAACAAACTGACTCAGTTACTATGTGTTCTGTTAGGTCCCTGGTAGTCAGGAAGTGAAACTGATTACTAATCATCTGAGAAAGCCCTTGAAATACTGAGTGACCATTTTCAAGTTCTGAAGAATAAACATGTATCATGAAATCACTGGAAAACAGCTTCTTAAAGAAAACAGGTAATGGAGATACTTAGTTGAGGGCGAATGCTTCACTGCATGTCTGCCACCTCCTGCTTCTAATGTTCTGAATACAAGACTGAGCACCAGCCCTCTCCAAAAAACAGGGATGCTTGGTTTTCCTCTTCACAATTAAAACCAATGTTTGCATTGTATTTATATGGTCCATATATGCTGTAATGCTAGAAGACTACCTATGTAAAAACTCTCTTGTGCTGTGTTGCAAATTGTGAGCTGAGACAGTGGTGTGCACTAAGTCCGCCAAGCAGCTATAGAAGGCACAAACAGGGACTTTCCAAGGCTGCATTTCAAAGACACAAATACATCTGCAAAGACAATGAAAAAATACAGTAAAAGTCAGTAATTGGACCTGCTCATAGCAATTACATATAATAAATACAATGAACTCGAAGCCTTGGCACTTCTCAAGGACTATGAATTAACTGACACCAATGAGATTAAATGAGGAAAGAAAAAGTGCAATAAAAGAACACTGATACATTTTGGAACAGCTTTGTTGCTTTCGCAGCCAGAAACGGTACATGAGAAGGAGATAATCTTTTGCTCTATCTCAAGAATGTATGTATTTGCTCAGATGTCCAGAAAATTGCAGACAGACAGATCTGGAATGTTTATGTTAAAGGGGGGGGGGGGGCGGGGGGGGGAAGGGAATAGAACAAGTGGAACAGAGTAAGCCCTATTTCAAAACTGTCCCGTTCTCCCACTCTCAATCAGAAGGAGATGAAGAATGAAGTTTTGGTTTTGTTTTTAAAAAGTAAATGAAGCATCCAGGAATCTGGACATAATGGTAACACAGAACACTCCTCACATGAAATAAAAGAAGACAACATCCAGTGAGAACAATTAGCAAGAAAGAGAAATTGAGTCTATAAATACAGAGTGAGTATCAGCTAGATCAGAAAAGGATCCGACTGTAAAATGGGTTGCAAGATGGCAAAAGCAAAATGAAAAACTTCCAATTTAAGGATGTGTCAGTACTCTTACCAGAACACAGAAGACAGATGAGTCCACATGCTTTCAATGCATCTAGCATTTTGCTTTATACTTTAGCAAGTCCTATAACTGATGTAGACAAGAGAGACCAGAGGACAGCAACAAGAACAACCAAAGATCTTAAAAATGTTAACATATGATGGAATATCCAAGGAAGCTTAATTCATATGAAAGAAGAAATCTATAATCTGGTATTAACTCAGGTAAGTGATATAACTAGGATATTAGAAACAGGGTACACAAACAGTGCATAGACCCTTAATAGATGGATGCTTTATCCAATGCCTTTGTCCTTAAATATGAAACACAAGCTAAATTGGGTACTTGTACAAAATAACTGCACTGCTGAATAGAGCCATAAGAAAACAACACAGAACAGAAAAAATCCTGTGTGGGATTAACATTGAAAAATCTGTACACAGACTTCCTCTACCTTTCTTCCCGTTTCAAGTTTCGGCATGAGCTACAAAAGCAATTAGGGCTAGGGTAAGCTTGCATGGCTGGACAGAACTGTGGTAAGAATTTCAGGGTGATGTGAAAAGATGGGGTTTTTATGGTACAGTCAAACTCAAGATTCACACCCTTCACACGGCTAGTCTACAAACTACAGGACAATAAATCAGACAGATGAAAACCAGGATGTGCTGGGTAACCACTGTGCTTCCAGAACACCTCTTCTGGCATGTGGATACAAGACACCCATGGGTTTTGCAGTAGCTTCCAGCCCAGGCGATGCACATGCTGAAAATGGACCAGAACTAATGTAAGACTGAATCCCATAGCACAATCTGCTGTTTGGTTTCCTGGTGGCAGTAGCAGTGGGATCCTATAAGAAAAGCTGTGTATGCCATCACAACCCAAGGATACCCTTCCTCAAGCTGTAGTTACGTTTGCACAGAGCTTCTCCACATTTTGCTTGGTAATAGCTAAGGCTGCAGAAAGTAACTAGCTAAGAGTTAGAAAGAAATCCAACTGATAAAGTTGTTAGATGGAGAATTTCAAGTTGGGTAAGGGCTTCCCCTTTCAGGAAAAGGGAATGAAATTTCTTGCATTTCAGCCCAAAACTTCAGCACAGGTTCCTTTTCTCCACCAAAATGTAAGTTCTGCCTTCGTACAGAGATCGTTCAACACTTCCCACTTTTAAAACACATTTTCATTGCTTACAGCTTTGCCAAAATAGCAGTTTGGGCAGAAACTTTCCACACCAGATGCCTGCCTGGGGCTGAATTTTCTTGCAGGAGTTTCAGCCAAATGGTTCTGATGTTTTAGAAAATGAAGCTACATTTTTCAGCATTACAAGCTTCTGGTGACCTTTTCTTCAAGAATGAAAGACATTCCTGACAGATTTGAAATGCCTGTTAGCTTGATAGATTTGTAATAAGGGATAAAATCTTCTATTCCATCAACGTAGATGGTGTTAAGGGGTATACATCTGATTTGGCACTTGTAATCGTTCGTTAAGTTTGTCTAGTGACTCAGTTCTCCACAGAGTGCACGCCTTTCCCTCAAGCTGAAGTCCTGACCAGAACAGCAGACCAGAGTCACCATCCCCAGGTGATAACATGTGATTTTAATCAGTTGTGCACCATGATGGGACAGAGCTGGAATCAGAGCTCAAGACAGGGCGTACTTTTCTCTCTCCTCCCAGCAACCAGGCTACACAGAGGGCCAGGCTGTGGGGGCTGGTTTGGAAAGAAACAGTGAAAAAGCTTTAAAAAAAATCAAAACCAAACCCCAACACACCAAATAAACACACACAAATAATAATAATAACAACCACACCACATCTGGAGACTGGGTGGGCTGAAGGAATGATGTGAGCTGGAAGAAGATAGAGAGTCTAGATCAGGACTCACTGATGAATTAACTGATAGGGTCTCTCCAGGGAGCAGCCCAAACATCTTACTCAAGGAGAGCAACTGGTTGTTAATGGTAAGAGCTGAAAAGCACCTAGATGTGTACAGCATTTATTTTGTATAAGCAACAACAAATTTGTCATTTCCTTACCTCCTAATACTCTGCATGACAATATTCTTAAAGCCCCTTTGTTCTGCATCTAAAATGCTACTTCAAAATATCCAGATGAACTACTGTGAAGTGTGAATTTAAATGCTATGGCTAAGCCAGCCCAGCACAGTTTCCTTGGAGGCTAAACCTGACCTTTTTCTTTCCATTCACAGATACATTTTCCTTCCACTTCCCTCAACTATTCTGGTGACCACTGGAACCCTCCATGTGCTGCCTGAATCCACCAACCCAGCAAAAAGTTAATCCAGAAAAGAAAAGGAGGAAAGAAAACCCAGGGAGTAACCACACAGGCATCTTCACAGTAAATTGAACTGGCTCCCAGTGAAGATAAGAAGGACCCCAGCTGGCAGCAGGAAGGGTGGGGAGGAGAGCAAGACATGATGGCCTTCAGTACCACAAGTTAAAAGGATATTTATTACAAAAATTACATCATGTCATATTAAAGCTTTAGAAGCAGGAACGCTGCTGGTTTACCTAAAGTTAAATCATTATCTCTGCTTATGACAAGCAATCTTTCAGAACAATTGCTTAAACCTCCCCACCAATTAGGGCCACCAGAAGCTCCTTCCAGAAAACACGAGCACACTACGGATATTTCATCATTCACAGTCACAACTCCGGAGTCACATGCTGAAATTAGTTCGTTTCAGTGACTCACAGGCTGCTGAGCAGTATATTCCCTATGAAGAACAGCTTTACTGTTTATCTGATATGTATGCTGTTTAAAAACAATATAGTTTTATTTAGTCTCTGTTATTTTTCTGTAGTTCAATCACACTGGTCCAATTGTACTCAGTGGGCACCCCACCCACTTAAAGATTAGAACTCGAAAAATATTGTTTTCATTTAAAAATTCTTCTTCCTCTACCCACATGACAACTGAGAGACTTCACTCCAGAAAAGTTTTGAAGTTTTATTTCTACCTTTTTTTTCCTAAACAACAGCTTACTGACCCCACCCCTACCTCAAACCCTGACAGTTCTTGCAAAAATGCCTCAAAAAAAGGGGGTCAGAGATTCAGCTCCCAGTTGTAATGCTTGCATTTGAAAATAACAGCAGCAAGGTGATCAGAGATGTAGCACCTCTGGCTCATTACAAAACAGCCTGGCCTTTGTTTTGTTTGGTTCTGAAACTTAGGAGGGGAGCTGCTGTGACTTTGGTGGTAGCATACCAGAAGTCTCGTGTTCTCAGCAGCTCCAAGGCACCCATTGAAGAGCCTGAGTGCTGGCTAAAACCTCCAGTTTCAAAGAAGCCTGGGAATTCCCCCAGGCCATGGGCCCAGTGCAAGGATGCTAATTGCAAACACGAAGCTACAGACCATCCTGTAGCATGCAGAAAGACATGCACCACTTCATTTCCCAGATCATACCCTGCATTCAGCCCTTATTTCACAGATGTACAGATCCAGCCTCCACAACACTCCTGGACACAGTTGAGTCTACATCACAGATCTGCAGGATGAAGTGTCCTGGAGCGGGGAAGGAATTGTCAACACCACTCTCCAGCTACAGTCTAGCATAATTCATCATACCAGCCAACAGATTGGACTTGTGTGCTGGGGGGAAAGAAAAAACAACAAAAACCTCACCACACACTGAGCAGTCTGCAGCAGGAATGAAAGATTCTTGCATCACATTCTTCCTATGCTGTATTCAGGGCCTTTTTGGCCCAAACTCTTTTCCTGACCTCATCTACCGTGACCGTCCTGTAAGTCCCCACTCAAAGTTTATTTCCTCAAGGAAGCTCAACAGTTAGAATCTGCAGCTACACATGGACATAAAAGAACACTAAATACGCACAGACTGTCCAAGCAAGTTCTCAGAGAATGAACTTCCAGTTGGTTTAGTCATCCAGTTCCAGCAATCTATTTTGTTTCAGTCTGTTCTTATCTTCAATATATCCAGAACACTTCTGAAATCAGAACATCAGGCAATAAATCCTGACATAGGATTAATATGAGAAGGCTTCTCCTGGAGGTTTCTCTGAGCTCTTGGAAGGTAAAATATACTTGAGAGCCTCCATCTCTTTCTAGACCATTAAGTGCTGAGTGCTTTTATTAATTCATACATAGCTGAAAATACCTTTACTGTCAGTCATGTGAGTTGGGTATACTAATCCTAAATGCAAAATGTGCCCTCTCAGAGTTTTAAAGAATCGATGCAAAATGCCAACCGCAGTAAATATGTAATTAAAAGAAATACTGTTGGAAGTGTGTATCATACAGAAAAAAACCCCACAACCTAGATCTGTAAGTATACACAATGAAGAAAGCAACAAATCATCTTTCAGAAAACAGTAAGAGTATTAATAAATTTGTATTTAAAAAAAAATCCTTTCCCTTTTCCCTTCAGGAAGAGCTGATACTAACTGAAGTAATTTGGTTTTTAGATAACAGGAAAGAATTTCTCTGAGAGAGATGAAAGGATTTAGGTAACACTGTATATACAATTAGAATTCCCAAATGTTTGCATCACTGGCAGTTCCTGTGGGTGCTGGGGGAAAGATTAAGCTTGATTAAATTGCAGACCGTGCAAGTTTATTTATGGACTCAGCTGTGAAACAGAGGAATAAAAAAGAAAAGCCTATTTGAAACAAAGCTATTACCCACAAATGTGTCAGTAAAATATCTGGGGTCAGTTTCCAAATTATTTTCAACCTAAGACCCCATTGTTTTACTGTGAGCTGGGAAATAAGTGTAGTGAAAGCATTAGCTACATAAAGGGACAAGCAAAATTATTTCAGTCCAAGAGTCTGAAGTGGAGATTTCACTGCCTATTTGGCCAAAGTACACAGTTCAGACGTGTTTGTTGCACGGTTCAAGTTCACGTAATGGCCTATTCAATTCAACTGCCATTTATTTTCAGGACTAATTACTCATTAGCACATGCATTTTGTCATGACAAGATTTTTCTAAGATGAAAATATTTCCTGGATAGTTTGGAAGCCCTACTGTATTTCTAAGCCAGGCATCCAGAAGATTGATTCAAAAATTCAAATCCTAAGAAATTACAGCCACATCACCCCACCCTCTCCCAACAATGTATTTCAACAAAGAAACTGGAGGTCAAGACAGAAGGACATAGAAATTTAGTAGACCATTCCTTATAGTCCATTTTTTTCAAGAAGACTGTCCAGGTCCATCAGACAAATGTTACATGTTTCAACCCTCATCTAACAATACTGAATATAGATTTGAAGGACATATAAGAGTTTGCTCTCAATTCTAGCAGTGGCAGGGTTTAATCTGTAGTACTTACTTGCTACAATACTTTATAGGGAGGAACACAACCGTAGATTTCTAAGCTGTGATAAAAAAATTTAAGATGGACTTGGGCTTAACCCCTTTATTGCACCATCCCGCTGAGATGAAAAAGTTGCTTCTGCTCCTAGAAGAGTTCAGACAGTCCAAAAGCAAGCGTTTCTTTTCAGGAAGTTGTATGTAGAGGCATTACAAGAGATCATCAAGTTAACTCAAAAGGTAGCTAAAAGAAAGGCTGCAGCTTTGCTGCTAGCTTGGCATGTGAGAACAACAAAAGCCCCAAAACAATTAAGGTTACAAGCCAGAGCATGAAATATTTCAGCCTTTGATATGTTTTTGTACTGTCTCAGTTTCTGTAGCCATTTAAAATGTCACATACTGCCTCTGTGCCAGAGAAACTGCCTTTCCAACTCACAACTCTTCAGTGCTTTTTTATGTGAAACACACTGCTGAGTTAGCCTTCACCCCCAGGTCGAGTCATAAATTATGCTGCCAAGCAGATTTTGTAAAAGCTTATAGCACTGATTTAACCACAAAGATTGAAAGAAAGAATGCCAAAACTGAAAGAAGAAAACCCCAGAATTATTGATGGAATATTGTCTTAATTAAGGCACAAAAAGTTCTCTAAAAATAAACCTGTTTCAGTCACCCAGGTAAAAGACAGAAGTCAGCCCTTCAGGGCCTCTCACAGTGTAATCCAGGCTGAAGAACTGAATTGGCAAAAAATCCTTGAAATGTGTAAGGGGGTTTGTGTAGGGTAGAGCTAATGGGAAAGAAGTGATCTTTGTGCATAGTGTAAGACAACACAGGAAGTGCTATCGGTTCACTTAATTCACCACTTGCTGCCTAAAGTCCCAGATTAACAGGTTAGTATGCCCAAAGAGAGCAAAATCCTATATGAAAGTGAATCCGATGTGAAAGTGAAGATTTACATAGTCTATTCGGGATATTTGCTCAGCCATCCATCTCAATCACCCTAACCCAGGCCTCTGGCAGCAGCAAGAGGGGAAGTACAACAGCTTTCCTTGTTTTCTTTTTTGTAATGCCAACATCAGTCACGTAGCAGCCCGTAAGAATATGCTTCTTTTTTTAATTCTCATTACTTCATAATGAGCATACAAATGTGCCTGGGGTTTGCATCTATAGCAATGAATCTCTGTTTTGCAGGATTAAAGATTATAGTGGGCTACTTAAAAAAAGAACAACCAACCAAAAAAACCCCCATAAAAAACCCTTTTGAGTGAACCCTTCTTGCTATGAAGAGTCTTTGCAAGTTGAATTTCAACGCTTCCAACATCCGCATTCTGAAAAACGCCATTCACAAAGCTGAGAAAAACCCATTATTCTTCCACTGCAGCCATCAGCTAGCACTAACAAATAAGTTTGAAACAAATTTGAAAAGAATATTCAAAACACCCAATTCAGTCAAGAGTTACTGCAGTGCTTGCACACTTTCCCTAGAACACACAGAGAATATACATTCTCTTATCCCACAGAGTTAAAAGAAAGTGACATATGAAAAGTACATATAGGATGTTGAATAAAATGTCTTCTCTGGTGTATAAAGTTGTTTTCGACTACTAGATGTGTTATTTATAACACAAAGTGAAAATCTTACGGCCTTTGTAGCCCGACATTAATTCACTTCTTTATGGGTAGCTATCCTTCAAAACAAAAAAAAAAACCCAACCAACCGAAAAAAATGTCCTAATGTGGGGGTTGAATTGATTTTCTTGTTCTGTCCCCACTTCTCCAAAGTGCAACTGTCAGGCTCTTCATTTGTCAGTGTGGTTGACATTATCCTAAGAGCAAGGGAAAACTTTCTATCTTTTAGGACCATCTTTTGGCAAGTCAAAGATAATTCTTTACAACGAAAGGTGATGCCTGAAGTCAGACTTCTCTTTTAATCAGGAAGGATGCATGGTTAATCTAAGTTTTCCTTATGCTGTTGTGTGAGTTGTTGAAAGATCTGAGAACAGGAAGAACTTTGATATGTTCACCAAAACTCACCTCCTTCAATAGCTAGGATGAGAATATTTTAACAGATAAATAAAGCAGAAAAATGGAGATCCAGTTAGTGGGTACTTAAAAAACAGACTACACAAGTCATTGTATGGTTCTGTAGGGGTGTATCTGACCTTGGTGTACCAGTATAATCACAACATGGATCACTGAACCACAATGGTAGCAAGAAAAGGCAAGCAGTTAACTCATCACAAATTGCTGGAGCAACTACAGCAGCTCAGCCTGTCACTCAGCCTGTTCATTGTTCCCTTCACAGCTGAGATCAATAACGTTTAGCTATGGATAAAAAAATCAAATGTCTCCAGCTTGGTTGGCATTGGAAGAACAAAAGAAAGTGATGATAAACTTATGAGGAAAACAAGACAAACTGAGAAAGTGCTGTATCGTTTTATCTGAAGATGGGAAAAAGCACAGTGAAAACAGAAAGCATCCAAATGAATGAAATATACAGATATAAATGGGACTGCAAAAGATCTTGCACATAGCTCATGTACATGTGAGACATAACCAACTCATCTTAAAAAAGCTTTTTTTTTTTTTTAAGATAATAACTGTGATCCTACATTTGGGAACTACAGCTCATGGAATACCACTCTGCATAATTGTTTTACTTCAGCACAAATATTTACATTGTATTAGTGGAAGAGTAACCCATACTCTTCCCTCCCTGGATTAAAGCACCACCACCAAGTTACTCAAGAAGTCATGGCTAACTGGAAACAGCTGCTAAGCCACTTGTATCTCTGTTGCTTTGTAATACCCACTAATAACTCAGAAGTTATTACAGAAGTTACATCTGCTTCTCTTCTCTTCTACATCAAAGTCTTAACAGATCGCTTGTAAGTGAAGTTGTCAGAGAAGCTAGGTCTCGAATAGAGGCACAGAAAGCTGTCCCGTGGTTGCTGCAGATGTTTTCCTCTGTACGTTTACTAATAACTGCCTGCCGAGTTTTAACTTCCTTGGAGCCAGGATTTCCAGATGTCTCTTCCAAAATTAATACAAACAACAGGGAAGTTTACAGAAGTGAGACAACCTAAAAATTTCTCTTTCCTCACAGTTTTTTCCCTGCAACCTCTGATATCCACAAAGGACTTGTACACAGCAACAGGGATTTGCTGCTCTAGCACAAACATGCACAGCAGCAGCAAACCCCAAAAAGTGTTGCCAAAGACCCTCGTTCTCATAAATAACCACTTTCACATACCAGAGATAGCCCTTGATTTTTCACCAGCAACAGTCAAGCCAAAGGGTTGCAGTGCCTCCTCCTAGTGCCAAGCACTCTGTTCATATGCTATCAGCATGCCAAAACAGGGAACTAAGGCTTGGTCTGACATTAATGTCCATTACCTCAGAGGAAACATTATCCATAAGGTCTGACAGCACAAACTGAGATACAGAATGCAATGTGCTAAAATTTAATGAAAATTCACCCCAACACAGCCCTGACCAACATTTTTCTGGCCATCCTATCCTATACAGCAAAAGCATTTATTCTGCTTTGAAAGAAGTCCTTTGAACACAGAAGAGAAACAAAGAAACTAAAATATGTGATTCACACATCAAACTTTCAAATCATATTTTATTGTAAAATGAAACATTGCCAAATCACTTTATCAAATTCATCAAATATATTCCCGTTTCTATTGAAAAATGAATGCAGCCATTCTATTCTTATTAAGAAAACCCAAAATCAAACAAAACAGATTGTACTGAGGAATCCAGTTTCAGTGACCACTGTACTTTATTCAAGGATTCAAATCACTTCCAGCCAGCCACCCACAACAACAGCCTCTATGCATACTCAGACATTTACTTTTTGGTGAAAATTTTATGAACATGTACAAGAACGAAACAGGTCCCATGCAGGCAGAATTTACAGTCTTCCTTGCCTCCTGCCATAATTTTTTCTTCTTCTTTAAACAAGGAATTACTCTTTTTTCTAATGGAACAAATGTTTCCAAAGCTCTGGAAATCTAGCTGCAATTAGGCAATATAAATCAAACCACAGTAATGAAGCAGATGACCCAGTTTTCTGATCAACATAGCAAGAAGGTTTCTTTGGAAGTATTTCTAGCGATGTGTAGCACTAGCATACAATATGTTTTTGTCTGGCAGACAGCTATTCCCCCTTCCTGAAAAAAAAAAATCATTCTGCTTTGTAAAAAAAACCAACAAAACACACAAACACAGAATAAAACACCCAAAAAATGTAAGGTAGAACAAAACCCCAACACTACACCATAGTCTATATGGGAATCAGAAATCACTTGAATTTCCTCCAAAAGCCTCCATCACAAGAGTTACGAATAATCACTTCAAACACAGGCAAGACTTCTGAGATCCTTACCTAGTATCAGTGAGTAAGGGCACAGCTCAGGGCTTTCAGCTGAAACAGGGATCAGCTATTTCCCTGTTGGCTGTTTCAGAGCCAACAAATCTGACTCGTGTTTGCACCAGCAGTTCCTTTCCTATCAAAGTCTGTAGTACACACCAATGTTAAGATTGTAAGAAAGTTCATGGAAAATTTTTCATCTGCTTCCTATCATGCATTGTTTGCAAGCTGAAACAACTGCAGACTATCTTGGAAAATACTTCCTGCAAGTTAGAAAGAGATTCAATGAAAGTACATTTCAAAACAGTCTTGTCCCAATATCCATTCTGAAAGAAGTATCATGTGCTTCCTATTGACAAACAGTCAAACCATTGCTATAGGGGCTTATCCATCAACCTCCCATCTGCTCAGCTCTCTCTATCTTCCTTCCCTTTTTGAGCTAAAAGTAATTTCTAAATAAGAGGGTATAGCAGTAAGACTTAAAACCCAAGACAACACACTCTGACAAGAACTACTGTTTTCATAATAATCCTTGAATGAGAAAAAACAAAACAAAACCCAACAAACCCATCACTCACTTTCAAGAAGAGCTTCTTTTAACTTACAGACCAAGCTTCACTGTCCCAGAATAAAAGTTGCTGCTCTTGCTAATGTCACAACAGTACTCTCTCCTTAGAGAAAGAATTGCATATTGTCCCTCAAAGCTAAAATTAATGTTTAAGTACCTATTATTTTTGTATCAGTTTAGAACAGCAAAGTACCACAGGAAGCAACTCTGCGTTTCAAAGGTAGCAGCTAAGCTAAGCAAAATACTGTGCTAGAATACCAAACTGACAGAAGATACATGATTTATAGTTCCTGCAATACTGCAAACTCCAGAGGATATTCCTAATATGGGTGAAAAGAAGCAGAAGTTAAGCAACACTGAATACTCTTCTCTGAACACCATTGCAGGAAGGCTTTCCACTCAGCAGAGGCAAGGCTGGAATCTGCTCTTGATTCAGTAGCATTCAATACTCTTCACACAACTTCCAAAATGTTTGTGTAATTTGGAGTCCAAAGTTTTCTTTTTTCCTTCTAGAAAGCCATAGTTCCCCTTAGTCTTTTATACCTTAGAAAGGACAAGTCACCTACTGAAGTTTGCGCCACACCAAAAGCCGGGCCTCCGCTTTGAATAAAGGGGCACGATTCAATTTACCTTTCAAAAGGAGCAAGCAGGCAATGCTATCCAGCTATAGCTGACATTGGTACTGAATAACAGTAACGCCAACATTTGAGAATTAAAGATGATGATAATGAGCTGGGACAATGTCTCTTATTTTGTTAAAATTACAAAGGCAGTATGTCAATCAGCATAGCTGCTATCAACCCTCATTGTGCAACTGTAAGCCATCATGTGCAAGTCAGCAAAATGCTTTAGCAACTGGAAAACTCAGTCTAGACCTTTATCAAAAGATGATCAGTATAATAAGATCACAGAGACTTGTGCATCCATTTAATTAAGATATGTTCTTTACTACACTATGTACTTCATCACATTTCAGCAAACATTAAACCAACTCCATTCCATCCCATCTCTGTTTAAATAAATCTTTCATGGCAAAAACATTTATTTTATTATGGTATTTAGTTCAAATAATATATGATACCATAGAAACATCTGACTTATCGCTTTTAGAGATAGCTTTAAGTCTTACTTTTTCTTTTACTTCTTCCTCAAATCACAGAATTGAAGCAAATTAAGTTGTAAGCTATGAACTACCCAAAACTAATTAAAAATTTCTAAGCAGGACAATTGGAGAAATTCACAACTCACCAGGTTTTTCTGCCTAAGTAGACTTATGTCCCAACAAACACTGCTTTTATCAATTCCTTAATTATTTTTTGAACAAGAGGTCCAATGTTCTATCTACTGTTTTCCATCTCTGCTCTCTTCTTCTCCAATACATCTAAAACATCTGAGGCCAATGTTTGTTACATTTCTCTCTGGGCCTCTTTTAACCCTGTGATTTATGGAGGTAAAAAAATCCTCACATATAATGAGGTGAAAGAAACAGAACAACTTAATAGTGTTCTACTAACAACCTTTTTGTACATTTAAAAAAACAAACAAAACCAACCAAAACAAATGCCAAATTCTGTGAAGTTCTAGGAGACCCTTTTAGGACGAGGTATGTTTGAACACATACTTCGTTGTTAAGACTATGGTCACTGAAGCCAACCAGAGTTTTTGACCCACCTTCAGTGGACTCTGGACAAAGGTGTGGCAGTTCTACCGCAGATACAGAGATAGTCTTCCTTCATTCAAACTTAATTGCATGCACACAAACGTCATTGAATAGCTGTTGAAAAAGCCACAGCTGTTTCCCACTTCAAGCATTAAATCCAGGTGGATCATGTAACGACTCTTACAGTTGTGCTGATTATTCCAATTTTGAACACAGCCAACATTTTAAAAATGCCTAAAAAACTGGGTGGATTAGGCCACCCTAGTTGGAAAGTCTGACAGAAGACGTAACCTCAGAAATTCTTGCTGATGTAGGCATGCTGCAAATTGCTGGACCTTTACAATAGACACTGCATCATTGCACCCTTTGCCAGCTTGGAAATAGGACAAACACACACACACACGCATCAAGCTAAGAATATGGAATTTTTTATAGATTAAACTCAAGTGGAAAATGGCCTCATTTATTCTTCATCCAAGACTCTGCTATTCCAACTCCCATTGCCCATGGACAAGAACAGAAATAATCATATGAATATTGAAACCCCAGTTTTATGGACATATTTTGGAAAGCGATCTTTTTATTAAATCCATGATATTTTACAATACACTAGCTTCAAGGAAACAAATGGTAAAGATCCAGGTCACAATGTTTAATATCTTATGTATGAAATCGAACTCATATTGTCCCTTACTGAAGTATAAGCATAATTACTTAATACTTAAAATTTCATCAACTGGCACAGAAAAGAAAGTTCCATCATCACTATACCACTGCACAGCTCCCAGTGATATTAATTTCAGTTTTATTAGCATGGATAACACCACAAAAATATGCTGCTAGGTGAATGTACAAGCATGATCCTGTAAAGAAATGTGCAACTATAGCCGATACCAATCGAAACTCAGGAGCTCGGACAATTTCCAGGTCTTGCGATTTTACCATGAGTCATATCTGGTGTTTTCCCAGAGTCATACATTTAGGAACCTCAGCAGTGGTGCCCGTAATTACACTTTACAATCTCATTTCTGCAGCGAGGGGGAAAAGAATCTGCCTTTTTAAATTTATGCATCCAGATATGAAGCATGCAGGTTGACACCCCTGATCACATGCCAGACTACTGGGTTTCAATCAGACTTCATTGCACAAAAAGCAAGAGATCATTAGAAAAATGCTTTTCATCTGTTAAGGAAAATTTCTCAGAGCACTAAGACCCATATACATGAGTTCCAACATGTCGTCTTAGTTGTGTACTTTCAGTAATGAGAGCTTCCATTTTTTTCTTTCAGAGAAAAACAAGTATTTATTAGACAGATTATAATAGCAATAGCATGACACTCCACCCACAGATAAGCTGAAACAGTCAAGAAACCTGCAAGAAGCTAAATATTCTACTTTTTTTTCCCTTTATCACACAAAAAATTTTAATGAGTAGTATCAGTAAGTAAATAACATTGGTCTGGCCTCTGTTGTTAAAAAATGTTATTCTGATTTCAATACCATTCAAATATTATTCAAGATGCAAGTGGTCAGGCAAGAACATTATTTAAATCAGAAAAGGAGAGGGAAAACATGTAATTGTCTGCAAGAGGAGGATACATACACATTTTACAATTCCACTTCTCTGAGTATGCTCAAAACTGTTACTAAGTTTTTGAAAAGCAACTGCCACAAACAGATTACCTTTCCCTGTTCACATAAAGCTCTAAAACCACTGTCTGAATCATGTATCACTATTCCAGGGATGACTGCAACGTTTTATGTCAGTAGAGGAATACACACGAAAGAAAAACTCTTGTCCTTATTTCCAACACAGAAAGTAGCAAAACTTTCTCTCAGGTCACACCCAACAGGAAGTAATTTTGCTTCAGCAATGGATGAAGTAGGATGAACAGACCTCCGTCACATCAAATTTTGATGATGTTCCACATTTTAACTAACTTGTCATTTAATAAAACCAAAAAGCCCCCAAAGCAAACTCTCACCACAAGCCACATTCAAGCAAGCACAAATTTAAGGGTTCATGGAGCTGGAGGCAGTAAGGGAAACATAAAACCAAGGATGAGCTTTCTGAAGTATGCTGTTACTTAGTAAAATAAGTAAGATTGTGCTCTGGCTGCTATTCTTACAAACATCCCCATCTGGCCTCAGCAAACAGGGGAGAAAAGTGATACAATTTTCATGGCACCCACATCCTCAAAGCTAGACACTCATCACCTAGGTGTCAGCAAGCCCTTACACAAGTCTTCTCAAATTACTGCTTCCCACCAAGACCTGAAACCAGTTTCCTTTAACATCTGTTAATCTAATTGGTTCCTATGAGCCTGCAACAATTAAACCTGTTATTGCAAGGAGCAACAGGGAAAGGGGATTTTACATATCCACAGCTGGGCTGTTAGACGAACAAATGGACTCAATATGACCCTGTCCATCACCAAAACTTAGTTACTAAGCTGTTAGAACAAGCCCTAAATGAAGCAACTGGGCTGAGCTTAAAGCATGTATCAGCTGCTCTGTTACAAGAGCGGTCATAAGGAGTAGGCAAAGGCTTCAGAATTCATCTAGTGAGTAACTTTACCAATCCTGGAGGAAGGTATGACTACCATCATAGCAAATATGGAGTGAATCACTCATTCAATGTGAAAACAGAATTTTTTGTATAATTGTTGGCAATTTTTAGTTGGCTTGTATTAAAAAGGAACACAACCTGAAATCAAAGTTCCTGTTTAGATTAAAAATATTTTTACAAAAAGGAAAGTATTGCCACAGCTGAGCAAACTTAACTCTTTACTTATGCAAAATACTTTAGCAGATTTAAATTAAAAGTAACTTTTTTTTTAAAAGAAAAAAGTGAAAATGGAATAAAGCAAAAAAAGTGAAAATGGAATAAAGCAATACCAAGAACAGTACTGCTCCTGGTCCCATTTTCACAGATGTTTATACATGTCTCTCTGTGTACTCATAGGAGATTCTCACCTTCAGAAGGAATTATCATACATCTAAGTGATATGCATAAGGGTTTGCAGAGCAGGAGCTGTAGCATCTTCTGTATCATCAGCATCCAGCTTAAGGAGAGGGAGCTAACACTTCAACATAAATTTCGTAGACCTCTAAGCCCAAACATCCCACAGCCTGAGAAAACAAGAGAGCCCTGCAGTTTTCTTCCAGTATACCAGATGAATCCCTCATACAGCTAATTTCTTATTTTTCTGAAATACAGCTTTAAAACAACTTAATGAAACACTTTTAGAAGTATTTTTGCTCTTCTATGCTTTCAACCCCAGTATTATGCTACATAAGCAGCTGGGCACAACACTGTGCTGAGATGACATCATGACTCCTGGATGTTCCTCAGAAGTTGTAGTGATACAGATTACACGCCACACACTTGGGTTCCTGAAAGTTTACTAGTTCCCATCTTAGGGTGTGGGACTAACAAGTGTTACTTACCTCATGGGAGTCAGGTGCCAAGGAATTAATAGCTATCACCCTTTGTTACTTTAAGAACTCTCTAGCCACTGGCTTTTACTTTGATAACTGTTTAGTTTGCTATTCTTCCCTTTCTTAATCAGCTTCTCTCATTTTCACCAACCTTTGTGAAATTCCACAGTGTCAACTTTTAAAACAAAAATGTTTCTAACACAGAAGTTAAGACTTTGGTACTCATAAGTGGATGAAGACATTTTTTCCTTTTCCAGAGTATCATTGAAGAAGGCCCATGTTATCTGAAATCCTCCCTGCTCCCTGCCTTCTTTCTGGATGTTTCCTTAGACCATCACAATTACAGACACCTATTAATACATTCCATAATGTCAGTCAAGAATTCATCAGATATATATATTTTTTTTCTACAGTGACTGTAAAACTCTTCAAGCATATCTTCATTGCACTTTATAATCATTCTGAATGAAATTCAGTCAGCATAGAAGGTTACTCATGGTACGTAAAGCTATTTAAAGCTCCAACAGTAAAATTATTAAAAGTGTGCCAATGTGACAAGACTTTTTTAAAGGCTACTTAAACACTTGGAAACACCTAGACTCCCAAACGGCTTTCTGTGGGTATGAAATTCTGAGCTGTGCCCCAAGGTACATTTGAAAACAGCACTCAGTATCTATTTGTACTCCCCAGGTTCAGAAATAGCTTTTAAGTTAAAACCTTGCTGGACCATCATCTCATGAAATGCCATTTCACATCACTTCCAGTACCTTCAATGCTTTAAGAAGTTAGTCTATTTCCTCTGAGCTTTTATTTACTTATTTACCTCACTCTCATTTCTGGTCTGTGAACTCTCACACAGCACAGCCAAGAAGAAACAGTGAAAGATCTTGATTCACTGTGAACACCTTCTTCCTCACTGGCACAGTATCTGTATCTGCAGTGGCTCATTAACATGAGTGACAGGTGAGCTGCTACAGGCATAGCAGTGAACACAGAACACTGCAAAGAGTTTTAGAATATAGGACAGAAGTGAATGCAAACAATCTACATCGAAACCTTGAACAATATAACGATCTTTCAGACACAGAGCACATTAAAAATCGTGACTTTGCATTTCTAGTTTCCATCTCAATGTTGTTAGCTGAATACCATCCTAAAACAGAAGAGATGAATTTTTAAAATTATCTGGTAAAATGTAGCGCAGATTGAAGTGTGCTATTACTGTTCACCAATTTCCTTTAATAAGGAGGAACTGTACACACAGGCTGGTGATTAAAAGAAGTAAAAATAAATGAGATAAGGACTTTTCAAGCAGGAGTCATGGCATTTCGTCAATTACCTTTTGATTTACTTAAATAGTGCATAGGTAGACTAAGCAGCATCCCTTCTATATTTCATAAGCATTAATATGCTAGCAGTACTTCTGAGGTTGAGTCCCTCCAGCTGCCAGGAAAACAGTCATCAAAAAAAAAATTAGGAAGAAAACCAGCTTGATAATCAGCCATCAGACTGGTGAAAATGCCAGGGAGGCAGACCTAGAAAATGTTTTAATTGCATTAAATATAATGTTGTCTTGACATATATGCATGCAAGAGTACTTCATTATCGTACTTCTAATGGATTTGACAGTTTCAGGAAGGTAAATGAACAGTGTCCAATTTCCAGAGAGAAATATGCTCAATGCAATCTGGAAAACTAGTTGGATTTCAAGGGATGTTTTCGGTCTCCCTAGCAAAGAATTCTTTTTGTTCTTCTCAGCTTCATCTTTTCCAATACACTGGAAAAAAAGAAAATTATCAGCATGGAAGGACTTTTTCCTTTTTTAATAAAATCCACAAATCTTTGGAGTCTATATATGTTTTTATTTTCTACTGCATTAAATTTCACCCCCAAAATGATCTTTATGAAAATATTTCTCTTCCTGTATTATTTGTCTAACAGGTAGATTTAAAAATGATACTGTAAAGAAAAATTGCAACCTTCTACCAACTAGACAAAACTATTTTGCTTGAGGGAAAAGAAAAAAAATGTGATATAAAAAGTGCAAAATTAAAGAAAATTTTTAAAAATGCCTGCATTTGGCATAGAACTTTATTTCAATTAGAGCATTATCTGGTTTACCATTAATATTTACTATATTCCAACAGAATACCACTCTCATATTTCAGAACAATTAGGTACTGATTTTAACTGACATTTTTCATGGGCATCTTGAAGCATTTTAGGAGGTATGTATAGCATAAGAAGCCATTCATCTTTGGGTCAGGTATGTTACCTCACTTCCTCACATGCATTTCTTCCATTTATTCCATTGCCTGAACATCAGTAATTCTCCCACTGTTTAGTCTTTGCCCCAAGTCTTTCTACACGACTTTGCAGGGAACTGCCATTAGCGGGCTGAGGGAAGCACTGCCCCTGTCCTGTACAGGATCTGCAGTGGCATGATCAGAACAGAGGACTCAAGTGTCAGGTACGCCTGACTACATGACAGTAGATGCCTTGATTACACCACATCTCTAATGATCAGCGAAGTAGGGGTTTTGGTATTTCCCTGGTATTCTTAAAAAGTTCGCTAGTAACATTTGCTCACCAGGCAGCCCAGTTCTCAGTTTGTAACTCTCATTGAATGTTTTCTCCATGGTGTGTCTGCATAAAGTATTGGAGAGAAACTACATATTGTTTTCTTATGCTTCAGTTCCACCATATATTTAGACACAGGCTTGAACAGCCATCAACAGGTTACCTGTAAGCTTGCTTAGACGCCCCCTAATACCTCCCTCTTTTTAAAAGCTTTGGAAAGTAATCTAATAGCTCAAATAACTCCAATAGCTAGCAAGGGCCAGATGGATATAAGAGAAGAATACCTCTGTGGGACATCGAGAAAAAGGGTAAGTCAGCCTCAACAAGTGAAAAAGGAACTATTTCTTTCAAGCAGTTCAGTTTCACTTGGACATAACAGTACTTGGCTCCACTACTGAGCTTTCTGCACTGCTCTACTTCGTAAGGTAACCCTAATCACAGGAGGATAGAAAGCAAGCTTCAACAATAATACTGGTGATTTCTGACAATCAGTCCTTCTCAATCTATACAGAGTTCTTCTTTCACTAACAGCTCCTTTTTAAGAATATATTGTTTTGCAGTTTTTATATTGGCCATTTCTAAGAAATTATTTGCATGCACAGACTAACACATCTGCTTATCTTCAGGCACATCTAGAGTGCTCAGGTCTCAGTTCCTGCATTTAAATAAATCAGTGTGCTGTAGTATGTGATAGAAAGAATGGGGGAGGGGGGAGAAGAAACTTAAAACATAGTCTATTTAGCACATCTGAAAATGAGCTCAAGCTCTTTTTAGTTCCAGCAGCTGCCTATAATGGAAAAAATGAAGATTGGCTGTTGCCAGAAAAGTGGGCAGTAAGAAATAACAGATGTGAAATTTCACCAACATCACTGGCTAGGTCAGTCTTAAAGACAGCTTCAGAGCCACAGTCTCCCTTGGGCTGCAGTGTTCTCAGAGGCACACTTGCTTTTTGAGCTGCTGAACTGTTCCCTGTGCTTAGCTGAATTTACTCAGCGACCTCACCCGTGGACATGATCAACAGGAAACATTCAAGGCCTCACAATGTGTGGGCTGTGTGTGAAAGCTCCTCGATTGAAGTTAGTCACTACATCTTAAAAATAATTTTAACATTTCACTACTCTCTTCCTCCATTCTGCTCACCTCTATTTTAGGGACACTTAGGGTGAGGGGGGAAGAAAAGACAGGTCCTTCAACACAAGATCTTATTATACATGGCTCACAAAGGAAGTAAGATCAAAGAAACCAATCTAATACGGTGTATAAATTTTTAAGAAAAAGGGCAATGGGTGAAACATGCCCTTTGAAGAGTCAATTCCAATTACAGAAGTCATTTTCAAAGAAGAATTAAGTTCCTTGACGGTCAAGGGGAAATTATGAATACAAGGCCTGTAGAATAAATTACATCAAGAGCAACTTCTGTCAGTTCAATTTGCAAGATGGACTTCAATTGAAATGAAAATTAAATTGTATTTAGGCATCAGAAATATGCCTTGAAATTGTAATGTGGATCCCAAATATGACTGCTACTTCAGAAAAAAACAATTATAAAGCAAGAATAGGAAAAAAATACTTTCAGTGAAGAATATGTAACAGCAGTAACTAAGAGCAGCAGAACTGAAGTTGGGCTGTCACATCCATTGCAAACCATGCTTCTGCTACATTCAAAATCTGGTTGCAAAATGCAGCTCTTAATAACTCTAAGTTTTCATGCTATGTCTCGTATGGTGTATTTATTACCTGTTGCTGAATGAAACAGTACTACCCTCTGCACCTACTTCCAGCTGCTTACTCCCATTTTGTCCCTTGTGTTACATCCAGTAACTTCTCAGCCACAGGACAAGCCTGGCCAGCACAGGTATCCAATGTAGTTTTCCTTTGGTAGTTAAGTTTCTGTATTGAATCAGCTGCTACCTTGAACTCACCTTGGGGCTGAGGGCTGATATGCCAGAGGGCATAAAGAACAGGCTAAAATGGTACTGCCCCTTTTGGCATTAGCCTGCAGTTGCACAAGATCAGATGCAACACTAAACCATGCTCTGAACAGCACCACTAGCTTTCTTCTTCCAGAATGAATGTTTAAATGTCTTCAGGATTCCATGAGACACAGTGAGTCCCTGAGACTTAATGTCATGGCATAAAACCCCCTCTGTAAGTCAAATCATAATACTATAGCAACTGAAGGATTCCACAGGCAACAAAGCACTGTGAGATGAACTCAAGTGCAATATCTGGACAAAAGACTTTGCAATATAAACAGACAAAAAGAGTAAGAACTTAATTAACTTCCCTAATATCACTTATAAGGTTAATAACAGAGGCAGAAATCGAATACAAGAGTCAGGTCTGGCAACTCTATCCACTACACCACACGCCTTCCTGTGGCTGCGATTGCTATTTACTCACTGCTTGTGGGATGGCATTATCATGTCAAGAACTGCACTAGGTTCCATAAACAATAAAATTAAAGTTAGCCATTGTATTTGTTACTCCATGTGCAAATTATCAGTTCAATATGTTTTACAACATATGAAAGTTCCCAGTGCCTTCCCAGAGAAAAAACTCCAAACCTTAGTATTTTCCTCAGTAACTCTCCCATGTGACAACAGGCAAAAGGAAAGGAAAAAAAGCCCACTGCTGGTTTTCAAATGGAAGTGAGATACAATTTTGAATTAGTGTTTTAAAAATTACCTTTAAGTTCTCCAAAGGATTAAACAAAGATAAATTATATGAAAAAGAAAACAAAAAGGCAAAGTACAGACATGGAGAAGGGATTGCTCATAGAGGAAAAGCAGTACAAATATATAACTTCCTATTTACTCTGCCTGTTAACAAAACCAAGTAAAACCAGCAGCACTGGTTACACCTTCACATTTGACTTAGAGACCTAAGAAATCCACCTTGTCTCTGTGCTATGTACACAGCAAAAAACTGTAATGATATAAACAAAATCATATATCCCAACTCAAACATAAAACCCCAAAATCAATTCTCTGTCCCTATCTGTGCTCTGTTGTCAATAAACACACAGGGGCCTTCGTCTCCTCAAAACTACTACTATTTTTATTGTTGTAGGCTTAAGATATGGTAGGGCTTCATCAAAAACCATGAACATAATTCTTCAAGTCACAAAGCACAGTCACGAGGCAGACAAAATTCAGCACATAGGCAAGATGATAGCTGTAACACATTGAGCAAACCATGGCTTTCCTTTCTCTGCAGGTTATCACTACATGAGGTAAGACCTTCAGAAAGACACTGATAGCTTTCCTTTCCTTCACCTTAGCTTCTCTCAGTTGCTCTGAAGGCCAGAAGCAGAACACTCATTGGCCAAAGGGAATCCTATGTAGGAAAGCTAGGTAAGTATTATTACCTGAAGAGGAACTGACTGGTCAAAACATTTATTTTCGTGCACACAAAAGAATACTTGTTACATCACCTGGCAGGTTCCAGAGTAGCTGGGAAGTCAGTCGTCCACAGTCCAAGAACTACACCTATGTATCAATCTGTGGTAAAAATACTGGCAAGTGACTGGTGAAACTTCAGCTATTAAAAGAAGGGATCAAATCTCCAAATCTTCAGGGACTAGACTCACTATCAATTGTCAGAGCCCCCAAGCTAACATTCCCTAAATGACATTAATGCCTGCTGTCTTACAGAGATCTCCAACACCAGCATCTAGCAGTTATCTGACCTTTGCTAAGGCATCTCACTGGAGCATGGATCACTGTCAGATGTGATGTCTGGGTCCTGGAGGGAGCTTAGCATCCCTCCACTAAGCAGTCAATTCTGGACTAACATTATTTTGATTTTACATATAACAACTGGTATTTGTTGCCTAAAACAATTTCTGAGTCTATCTTTCAAGTTTATTAGAACAGGCATTATAAGCCTGTAGCCTACTGACATTCCAACAGAAGGAGCGTTCATACAAATTAAGAAGTATGTGAATGCTCTTATAATTAAATTGAAACCTTGGGGAGAAAAAGAAGAGGAAAGAGTAAGCAAAATACTAAAGATTTCATTAAGGGCTTATCAGAAGGTAATTATATCCTTAAAATTTTTATCTCAGTTGTTTATTTTTTGCTTCCGGTCACAATTTTATTAATTATTTTATTGCAACTAAGTGCTTTGTTGGTTTTTTTAATGGAATTAAGCACTTAGCAATTTCCCCAAGTCAGCTTACGCAATGTCCATGAAGAAAACTCAGATAACTAGGCCTTTGCTGTGCTCACTAGCATATCCAGAAAAAACATTATTTGTGTATTTCATTATGAAAAGTTATAACTTCAACTTCCTTTCAACATATTAGATCTGCACAGAGCTAATCTTGTTAACTGATTCTACCATCACCACTACACTTCATCCTCTACATTGGCTTCCTACCTACTACTGCCGACAGTTGCTCAGATCATTGTTTAAGTTAGCTTCACATTCTTAATGCATGTGCTAGTGTTTTTGTTATGTTGCTATGCGCAATAGGGCCTCCCCTCTTAACTGGTCCAAAGCATGTTACTATAAAATAGGTTGTATTATCTGTAACGCTTCTTAGAGAAGCAATTTTAAATTAATAAGAAGTCTCTTTAATTCTTAACTAGCAGCTTCTTAAAAATGATCAAACTTGAAAAAATGCTTACATCTGCTGTTAGATAAAGCTGTATAAACTCTCTGTGATGTAGCAACACCAGATGGAGTACCATGCAGTACACAGTTCAGTGTACTGTCAGCCCTAGCAAACACTGTTAGAAGTTTGGTATGGTATCTCAGTTAGTACAACTGCAATCTGTAATATGAGCAAGGTTCCAGTTTAGCAAAAGCTGGTGCTTCAGCTTTTGCCCTGTTCAACTAAACTCTTAAAACACCTCCTTAGTTTCTAAACAAATGGCATTTTAACTGTATTTCAACAGCCATTGCACATTATCTCCTGATTTTCTGGTGAATCAAGACCTTCTATCAGAACATTCCACCAGAACAGTCATCATATTAATCATAAAATAACAAGTATCAGAAAATTATTTCCGTTTGAAGTCATGTAATTAAATGTCAACAAAAAGCAGAAATTGCTTCACATGAATTCCTAAAGTGTTTAAAAGACTGGGTTTAAACACACTTGAGTCACCAACAGGCAGCAGTCATAATCAAGTTTTGGAGTTACTTTTTAAAACACGGCGTATATTGTCTTTACATTTCCTTTAAATAATAGGTAAGAATAGCTTGACAGAGGGTAGTTTTTATTGTCAGAATGTTTGGGACAAGTGACTTCTGAACACCAGGCATATGGTATTAATCATATCCTACACAAGAAGAGGAACAGACTACAACCGTCCACTGTGAATGTGTAAAGAAACTTTGCAATATTTTCAGCCTTTTGTAGGATCACATAATACATGCACTGGAGAGGTACCTGTGGGGTTAACTCATTTCTTTCAATGTAGTGTCACACTTGAGTGTTGCAGAGCACTTAATTTACACAGAGCATGAATATACGTGTCACGCTGGCACACAGGTAAATTAAGCTACATAAATCCATATCCACATATCAGCAAGGACAAGACCAGCTGATGAGGTTGAATGCAGTCTGAATTGCTTCTTGCACAGTTCTTTACAATTCTGAAATTTAATGTGGCTCCAATTAAGTCTCTAATTCAGGACAAAACATAAAGGGAAAGGAGGGTGTGTGTGTGCGTGCCGGGGGCAAGAGGGGATGACGATCGACAGAATTTGAATGTTATTTGGGTCTTTCTGATATCCACCATGCCTAAAAATACCCTAAATAACTGAACACATTCAAAGTGGGCAATGACCTCTCACATTTCCTAGAGTACTAAATGAATATCCTGGTTCTGGCCAGGCCAGAGTTAATATCCCCAAGCAGTCAGCACAGTTCAGCTGAGTTAGTAAGAGGGGCTGGTCCAGGAGGGGCACTCCTGGGTGCAGTATTTTCTAAATTAAGCGGAACTTCCTCACCACCATCACCTTATCAAAAACAATCATGGAGATTACATTCTCTTAGTCTTCTTAAAATCTCTGTTTAAAAAAAAATCAGCTGAATACTCTGAACAGGAACACGGTGGTAAGAAGAAAAATACTACTGCACAACTTCCATCCCGCAAGCAGTAGTCAAACTTCAGAGTCAGACACCATGTGAAAAGACCAGATAATATCATCTGACTTTAATTTACTCACCGCTGTTATGAGTCCTTAGGTCTCAGTCAACCACTTCAGATTCCTGGCACTACCTAGAGAAATAATTTATGCAAAATGTAAGACATGTACAGAGCCAAAAACATTAAAACAATATTTATGATTAATATTGGTGGTTAGAATGGTACAACTCTGCTCGTAGGAGATGATATGCACAGGGGTAACATGTCACCACCAGGACACTTCTGTTTTGCTAGAAATGCAGCATTCTAGACATTACTCTAACCACTAAGGAACAAATTAAAATAAGCACATGTGAAGGAGCAAAAGCATAAACCAATAAGCATGCACAATACTATATCTTTTTCTCCTCCTCTATTTTAATAATAAAGTATGCCAAGATCTGAAAGTGCATTTTAAATTATTTCTATATTTTATTCTGATTTATTAAGAACATTTTAAAATCAGGTATGACTTAGAAAGAACCCCAAAAGTCCTTAAAGAACGACATAGAATGTTCACCCCACAAGCTTATGAGACCTCCAAACCCCTTCCACAACTCCCCACACACATTTCATGGAATTCAGCAAGGACAAAAGTCCTGTACCTGGGATGGGATAATCCCTTGGACAAGCTGGGCACTGACTACCCGGGACACAGCTCTCAGAAATGGAGCTGGGGCTCTGGGCAGCCAGTGGGCTAAACATGAGCTAGCAAGTAGTGCTGGCAGCAAGGAAGACCAAGAACATCCTGAGGTGTACCTACAGGCTAAGCTCCCACTAATAAGCGATTATTCACCGTGGCCAGCACTCCAAGACTACCCACCTGTAATACCACATCCAGTTTTGGACATCCAGTGCCAAAAAGTAATAAAATAAGGTGATAAAGGTAAAACAAGGTTGATTCAGTGATGCCAAACTACAGGATTTCCTACAATAATTACAAATCCTGCATTCTTTTGCATGTATTAGAACAGGATATATAGAGAACCTCCACTTAAATAAAAGAACAAAGTGAGTTGGAAGGTCAGTAGACTAATGAAGACAGATAATATGGCCTTTGTGAAGATGGTTTAACAACAGAAAATTCAATGCTGAACTCCTAACAAAGCATGCTGCTGAGGACTGAAGAGTCAAGCAAGATTTACAATGGCCTCTGAATTCCTGGCAGAAAGAATATTCCTCCAGAAAAAAAAACCATCAATGGGCTGGACTAAGAAGCTGTGATTATGCCAGTTAAAGCAGTTAACTAAAGCAGTTAACACGGCAATGAAAATATAGCAGTGTTAGAAGAGACAGACACCACATTTCAAGAACAAAAAAAGGCCAAATTGTTTTCTTTTAGACTCAAGCACCCCAAAATGCAGGATCAATTTGAAATATAGGAAAATGACGGATTGCTTGGACAATTAGAATTAAGCAGCACTTTTAAGGAAAATTGCCTTGCCTGGACTCTGAGCTCCCTAAGAAAAAGCTGTCTGAGCAGGACAAGACAGAATCAGCCCATCAAGGAGGCTGTAGAAGAGCCCTCTCTCAAAGAACCATCCACCTGCTAACAAGGACAGCAGTGATTTCCTCACCCACACACAAGAAATCAGAAAACAACCCAAAACCCAAACTAACCACCAAGTATTACATTAAAAAGAAAGGCTCTCACTGCATTTGTGACAAAGCCAACAAGAAGGAATTCCACATGCCTTCCACTGCCCATCACCACACAGACAGTGTGCACTTTCATTATGCTGCAGATAGCCAAAATGAAATCCAAATCCTCCCAAACAAATCTGAATGAGAAAAACAAATGTATGCTCTCGTTCTTTCTCTCAGGAACTTTTTCTTATAAATTTTACAATTGCTCTGATGAGTTTCTGCAGAGTTGGCAAAACACATAAAGTCTGTTTCTTCCTTCCTACTCAATTAGCTGTAAATTCAGCTGCATCAACCCCACCCCACCAAAAAAACCCAACCCAAACAAAAA
Organism: Porphyrio hochstetteri; assembly: GCA_020800305.1. NCBI lineage: Eukaryota > Metazoa > Chordata > Aves > Gruiformes > Rallidae > Porphyrio > Porphyrio hochstetteri. The sequence goes on from CM036938.1 coordinate 65,325,016, forward strand.
ACACGGCATTCGTCATTTTTATGTCCTGTCTCAGATGCAAAGGAGATGTTTTAGTATAATTCAGAGCAGAAGAGTCTGTCTACCAAGCAGAGTAATTTTTTTTTTGTTTACAGTCAACGAGAAGCAAATAGGCTGCACAGTGTTAAGAGAACAGCATTTGATGACATCCTGTGCCACATACTCTAGCTTTGTACACAAGAGGAATTGCTTATACTAAGGCTCTCTAGCAAAAATAAAATAAAATAATACAGAAGCATCTTAAAACATGCTTTTCAAGTAGCTTCTTCTCAGATACACAACTGCATGTTACTTCCACGTATTACATTAACAGCAAGTATGCAAATCAAAGACAAATTTACTTACTTCAGTAAGGTTTGTATGACCAATTACATCACTATGAATAGAAGTAATGCATTCAATAGGTTCTTTGTCTTTTGCTATCAATGCAGAACAGTATAAAATTAAAAAAAAAAATCATAGGCGTCATTAAGGCTACCTTCAGAAATAACAGCAAAACAAGGAGTGGAAACTATTTTCTTTAGGAAGACACTGCTAGCAGTCTAAAACAAAACAAAGCTGTAAATAAACTACAATGCTAAACTCTGCAGGAAACTACTAGCTCAAGGTATGCAACAGATTTTTGTAACATTTTATCTCAGAGAGATTATTCCCTGTTTCACACAAGCTTACAAAGAAAAAAAAAATCCAGTTTTGCTTTTTGCATTCTTTACCTGATTTGTTCTAGCTAGAAGACCGTGCTACAGGTTTGTATGTATTGAGTTTGCTTTAAATTACAAAGAGCATACCATATAGAGCAATATAGTTTGCAGCTTCTTCAATGAGAACAAAAAAAACTCACTTCTTTACACTTCAAAAAATATTTCACCAAAATGCACCTGCCCTGAAGTTTACACCCCATAAAACCCAGGTGTACTTCTAATACACTGCTTATCCCTACCCTTAATACCTGTTTTCCTACTGCACCACCTTACCCAAGAAAGCAGTACAGCATATTTTTACACATCATTAAAATGTTTAAACCAAATATTACATTTGTATAATGCTAGCAATTCTCACAAAACTAAACAGAATAAATACAGAATCATCAAGAGACCTGCTCTCTGAAGGAAAGATCCCTCTTAGACTGTTACTTTAAACATTGGACACCCGAGTGGTAAGTACATCAAATTACCACATTTCTTTAACAAGTCAGTCATTACCAGCTGAAGCAAAAGATAAGCAAGTTTATTTCAGTAAAGTTATTCTCTAAAATGAATTTTGCTTTCTAGGGTTTATTTTACCAAACCACAAAACTTTATTTGAAGTTAGTAATACAGAACATGATCCAGGAGCTTGATTCCATGTTCACTGAGATCACTGGGAGCTCTTATTTTAGCATTACCCATGAGAATAAAGGGAGATAAATTGCTTACAGTATAAAAGCACTTAACAAATTCACTTTACAATATGCTTATTAAGTCACATCTCGGCATCACAGGGACAGTAAAACAAAAAGGCAAGTCACACTCTCACTGCAGCACTGTTACAGACAGCCATTCGGTCTTGCTCTATACAACACACCACCTAGGTAATCAAACTCTGCAGCTTTGCAGTAGTATCTCCAGCAAGAACATCCAGAGTCACTAAAAATGGTCCTTGCCTCCATTTTGGCCACAAAGCTGCTCTAGCTGTCTGCAGCTTGATTTGACTCAGAAAGCAGCTTCACTCCAGGACCAGCTGCCTGCTGTCTGCCTGTAGACGGTGAGAAACAGGTCCCATGGACAGCCCACCAGTCATCAAGCAAAGGCAGTCTCCAGATCAACCCCAGAGCAGCTGGGATTGTAAGAGAAGCACTGGTACCACAGCTCCAGCACATACTGATGGTGCCAGGCTGCGCTGAAACAGGCTCCTGGGCCCACGCAGGGAGGAGCCCTGGCAGGACCTAGAGGAGGCCAAGGCCCATTAGTGCCCCAGAGGCCCTGATGTTGGGTTGCTAATTAAATACTCTAACCAGTAGCATGCTCCTAAGCAATGAGCTAAAATCACTTGGCAAGCTCAGGCTATTCTTCTTCTTAAATGTCAGCTGGCTTAATAAATAACAGCTTTTCATGAGTATTATTAGCATCCAAATTATTGCCCCCAGATTGCCACACGTGTGGCCTGTAAAATGCAGATTTTACAAATAAAGCTGTCTGCTCGCAGAAGTGGAACAGAAGGACTCCAGTGGAGACAGCTCAGTTATCTTTTCCTGAAGGCCTAGAGATGGCAACTGTGGAGTTGAGGCGTAAGCAATCGACACACTGTTCTATTTAATCCACAGACAGTCTAAGTCTATTGCAGAAGGCTGCAGAGCTAGCCCATTGTGACAGTCTGGAAAAAAAGACAACGTTATCTCTCACAAACACACTCTCTTAACCAGCAGCCACAGGGTTTGTTTTGTTTTCGCTCCAACACCTCCTTCTCAGGCCAAAGTTAAGATTATCATCCTAGTGACACAAAACACGACTATCAAAAGTCAATAAAGCAAATTTTTAAAATGTCCAAATTGCCTTATAAAATCACTGTGTTTACCAGTACTCCTACAGCACAATTGAATTATAAACCTGTTTTGTGGTTTCAACCTAAATAAAAACGGCATTAAGCACAATCCTCCCCTCCCCTGTGAAGAAAAGCAGACTTGTTTTAACATTCAACCTCCATCTAACAAAACAACTAAACACAGAACGAGGGACTGACTGACTAAGACACAAACAAGCTGTTAAGATTCCTCAAAATACAATTTCAACTCTTCCATGGTGCCAGGAAAAGAGCATTGTTTACCATAAGCACATATACTATATTGGACTAATTTCCATGCCTTCCTCACATCTTTCATCTTCAAAGACGCAATAACATATACATAAAAAGTAGCTTATCAAATTAAAATACCCAGAGGTACTACCTGTGACTTTCCACCAGCTAAAAGGTGCTTTTTAATCATGAAACAGTGATGTGATTCATGTAATGATTGTGCTAAGTGACAAAATCCAGAGCTCATTTGTCCTCAAAGCCACATTTCTTCTACTGAAAATAGTCTATCTGAACATTATCCAACCAATAAGCCTATCATGCAACCAAGACATTCACTGAACACTAAAAACACTGCTTCGAGTCTTGTGTCTCAGAACCAATTTTCAGTCCTATAAAAACAAAAAAACCAAAGCCCAACATAAAGAAAAATTAAGACGAGACCATAAGCATCATTCTATGTGCCTTTTCTGAGTGTTCCAGGAAAATCGCCTTATAGAAATTACAATTCTTAATGAAGTCCTATCTGCCCAGTTTTCCAATTCTAAGAACATCCCGCCAGTCACCACAGAAAGTTCTGAGCCATCTCCATCCAACTTCCTTTTACCAAAAGGAGCTTACAAGTCCACAAAGAAGCACTACCTTGATGCTAGTCCAAGGGAGAGGAAATGAACTAGCTAGCCACTGCTTGGTAAGAGTTAAAAATTATACTCAGTTTGCAGATACAAGAATTAGCTAGTGCCAAGATAGTGGGGATTGAACAGTAACTAGGAAATATGTTCACTGTGGTTTTCTTTACACACACACACACACACACATAATTTCCCTTTGCATTTTTAATTTTCATAATTTTAAGCTTTCTCTGGAGCCAGTTTGCCTAAACACTGCTAGAAGATGATCATCTTAATGACCACTGAAAGAAGACTGACTCTATCCTCCTGACACCCACTCCTCAATTATTTATAAGCATTGATAAGTCCCGCCTCAGTCTTCTCTTCTCTGGCCTAAAAAGTCCCAAGTCCCTCAGCTTCTTTTTGTAGGAGTCTCAAATGTCTTCATCATCTTTGTCTCCAGAGGTCGCTTCCAACCCCTATCATTCTGTGATTCTTTCCTGAAAGCTAAAGGCCTGCTAGAATTAAATCTGTCCAGGCGTGCACGGACATCAAGGAAAGTTTCTATAGCTATATAAGAGATAAAACAAAGACTAGGGAAAATGTGGTGTCTCTCTGGAACAAACAGGCGTTCTGATAGTGCAGGAGAAGGCTGAATTACTCAAAGACACTTTCCCCCTTAGTCTTCAGCTGCAAGGGCTCAAATGTCATTGCCCAGGTCACAGAAAGCACAGACAGGCACTGAATCACAGAACCACAAGGTTGGAAAAGACCTTTAAGATCATCAAGTCCAAACGTTCCTGTCCTAAGCTAAACCATATCCCTAAGTACATCATCTACCCTTTTTTTAAACACAGCCTTCACCATGTCCTTGTCTCTAAATAGGAGAGACATGGATTTGATGGGTGGACCATTCCATGGACAAGGAACTGGCTGGACAAAGCTCAATGTCCAAATTGTGACCAGTGACAAGTGGCATTCCTCAGGGGTCAGCAACATGGTATTGAGTGCACCCTCAACAGTGATAAATACCAGTGCAGTATCTCAACTTACCAAAAGTTTTCAGCAGCCCAGAGGACAATATTACAAGTTCCTGAAGATGCCAGGGAGTTACTTTGTGTTACTTTGAACACTACAAAGAATTCTTACTGTCCCTAAGCAAGAGACAGGGGAAGACTGTGAAGAACAGTGACCAAGGGAAGAGAGCTAAGAAAAGATACAAGGTCTTGCCTTCTTTAGCCTGAAAAGAATGGTGAGAAAAACAAAGTACAGCTGCTTTGTAGGGTTACTATAGGCAGCTAATTAGCAAGGAGAAAGAAGAGGTACTTAAATTAAAAGCCAACACTGCAGTAGGAAGAAAATAACTGTGAACTGACTGTGAATATACTTAAAATGCAGGTTAAGAGACGATTTCTAAACCATCTGAAAGAGCAAGTTTCTGTAACAGCCTTTCAACAACAAAAATAGAGGCAAGAAAGCTTCCTACTTTTAAGCCTGAGGTTGATGACATGATGAAAGGAATTGCAAACAACCTGATTGCCTGCAATAACAAGGGAACAAACTCCCTTAGGAGGGCCTTATCTGAAGATCCTAGTGTACATTTGCATACCTTCCAATCACCTCTCAGGAAGCAGGTATTTAATAGCTTAAATATTAAATAGCTTAAAGTCAACCCAGATCCCAGGGCTTGGTGTTGGGTCCAGTCCTGTTTAATATCTTCATTAACGACCTTGATGAGGGAATAGCATCCACCCTCAGCAAGTACGTGATGATACAAAGCTGGGAGGGGTGGCTGACACGCAGGAACACTGCGCTGCCATCCAGAGAGACCTGGACAGGCTGGAAAGCTGGGCAGGGAGAAACCAGATGAGGTTTAATAAAAGCAAGTGTGGAGTCTTGCATCTGGGGAGGAATAACCGTCAGTATCAGTACAGGCTGGGGGATGACCTGCTGGAGAAGACCTCTGTGGAGAAGGACCTGGGGGTCCTGGTACATGACAAGTTTGCCATGACCCAGCAGTGTGCCCTGGTGGCTAAGAGAGCCAATGGGATCCTGGGGTGTATCAGGAGGACTGTGGTCAGCAGGTCTAAGGAGGTGATCCTCCCCCTCTACTCTGCCCTGGTCAGGCCCCACCTGGAGTATTGTGTCCAGTTCTGGGCTCCCTGGTATAAAAAAGACAGGGATCTCCTGGAGAGAGTCCAGAGAAGGGCTACGAAGATGATGAAGGGCCTGGAACATCTCCTGTATGAGGAAAGGCTGAGTGAGCTGGGGCTGTTCAGCCTGGAGAAAAGAAGAGTGAGGGGGGACCTAATTAATGTTTATAAATATCTTAAGTATGTGATGCAGGGGGAATTGGCCAACCCCTTTTCAGTCATCTGTGGAGATAGGACAAGGGGCAATGGCTGTAAACTGGAGCACAGGAAGTTCTGCACCAACATGCGAAGGAACTTTGACACAGTGAGGGTGACTGAGCCCTGGGACAGGCTGCCCAGGGAGGTGGTGGAGTCTCCTTCTCTGGAGATATTCAAGACTCGTCTGGACGCCTATCTGTGCAATATGAGCTAGGGAGCCTGCTTTGGCAGGGGGGTTGGACCCGATGATCTCTCGAGGTCCCTTCCAACCCCTACGATTCTGTGATTCTATGATCCCACTGTTAAAACCAAGATATGCATTTTAAGTCCATTTAAAATAATCTCAAAGTATTAAAGATCAAAAATGCAGTTTCTCATTTAAGCTTTACCAGCCCAACACAGAACTAATGGCTGTATCCCACATTTTTTATTATAAAAGGCAGCAGACAACTGCATTTATTACAAATCTTGATCATCCACAAGATAACTACATGAACTACACTCAAAAAGTAATGTTTAAAGAACATGAAATACTTAGCCACTTATGTCATTCTAGACAAAGGCTAAAAAACAAGACATGGGGTATAAAGTTGTTTTGAATGTTATTATCTCCTTTTTTCTTTGGCAAAGTGTATAAACAAAGTAATATCCATGAAAGAAAGTTATTTTGAAAGAAAACATTAAAACTAAGGTCAAACAGACCTCTTTGAAAACAAAGAAAAGGAAGAAATTGGTCACTTCACAGAGCACAAGCAAAACAGCCTCAGGAAATCCATATGAAAGTTTTTTTTTTTTTTAAAGAATATATAAACTCTGCTATAACCTTCACAAATCTCTCCAGCAGTCAAGCTTAGAGACAACACCTCTCTGGAACATCACAAATATTTCTGAACATTTCTTCTGTTCTCTCCATCTCTCAAAACATTGCATTTTGTTATTTTATTAGCAGTGAACATTTTAATTGGCATTCACCATTCCCTTCCTACCAGAATAAACATAATGATGAACGTGCAAGGTGAGAAGTTAAAGAACAGCCAGTGAGATGGAGGTCTCCCATTCCTATTCCTTGGAAGGCAGGACAATGCACCACTACTAATCTCCTCACGCGCAACTTCAGCTTTGAGGGGGGGTAATTATCATCTGCAACTGAATTCACAGCCTTCTATAATGCTTCAATATAATACGATAAGGCTAAGTTTAAAACTTCCACAGGGATTTAAAAGCTTCCACCATAAATCCTGAAGACAAACTTGTTTGTTTAGTCAAGTTTGTAAAAATTTAAGAAGCAACACATTTTGTTGCCTTCTCTTCTCCCCTTTTTTTGAACAGTCATGAACACAAACTATTCCAAGGATACACTGAAAATAATCTTACACATATAAGCTACACATTTTAACAACAGTCTCACTTCTGCAGCAACTGAACACGCAGATCCCTACTAGAAGGCAGTATTTTCTAGGAGGTAAATATATATATATATGTGCGTGTGTGCATATACATATATATATATATGAGGGCAATTATACACATATATGTATATATGTATACATATATAAGAAAGGGCAATTATGCTGGAAATAATTATCAATAGACCTATTTCCAGGAGCTTTCGTACCAGTTATAAAGAAATTCATTCCAAGAAGAAGGATCTGACAATTCCTTACGTCTCAGTGTCTGCCCAGTGCACTGATTCAGAACCGGAATTCTGTAAAGATTTAAGTTCCAGAGTCCCTAAATACTAAACTTTTCTCCCCCAAAACTAGCTTTCTGAAGTACTTGTATGGACTATGTTTTAAAGTGATTTTTCCAATGAAGGTTGAGGTTTAGAACACAACATGAGTAAGTCCTCTAGCATAATTGCTTTCTTATGGTATTCCAGCAATTGAACATTGACTTGAAATCTCTTACAGGCAGAGCGGGCTGGTTTAAATCACTGCGTTTGGAAGTGCACACGGATGATATGCAGCTACTTGACTCCCCAATATCCTTTACAGCATCAAAAGAGCTCTCAAATAAGGGAAGAAAATTACACATATATACACAATCTCTCTTTCATATTCATACACATAATATATACCAGCTCCATTCAGGTGGTCCCCTGAGGTTTTGGCTCTCTAGAAAGAGTTAAATATCTGAAACAGACCCTTTTCTTGTTCATTTGTTAGTACTGTTTTCAAAGGACCTTTCAGAGAATGAAGCCTAAGAAAAATGCAAATTCTCCACTCCATGCTTGACTAACAAAACATCCAATCAGTTCCCACTGAGCTCCAGTTCGTTTTGTGTCCACATGTAAATGATTAAGAGTACATTGTTTGAAACTTAATTCCACATCTGTTCTTCTGTGGGACTTGGAAAACAGATGAATTTTTCTGACAATTGTTTGCAGAGTGGATAATCACAAGCATGTGTAATAGTAACCCAAAGTGCAAGGGGAAAACACCATGAGCCTAAGAAAACTTTTTTCCTGCATGTTTTTGTTTCTTTTCTAAGATTAAAAAATATGATGCTCTCAGATGGAAATAATTAATAAATTATTGAGAAGTCATCACTATAACTAAAAAAGCAAAGAAAAATCCAGCTTTTCTTTCTCATGTCCCACCAATTGACCCAGAAAGCCAAAATCCATTCAATGATATGTCAGGTAACCTTTTAAAATTATGCAGAAATGACAAAATCCTGCACATATCAGAAAATTCATGGTTTCACCATGGAGCTGCACAGCTGTGAGAGAATGTTCCAGGCTATTACAGTAGGAGAGTAAGCATCTTTTGAGCCGATCACACATTTAAGTGATAAGGATGTTCTTCTTTTGATCTCTATAAAATGCTGATAAAGGACAGAAAGGAAGAATAGATAACAACTCTTAACTGTATTTTCTAATGCAAGTGCTGACAGCACCAAAGTATTCTGGGGAATGTAAGGTTCAAGAAAGCCCTTTTCCTACACAAGACTCAGTTATGCTGAGGAAATCTGCCACAGTTCGCCGTGGATGCTATGTTCCACATTTGCTCAAGAAATAACAGGACAATTTAATGATTCAAAGATCACTGACAGACATTAAATGCAACAACTGCCTCTTTTGACCAAGTAAGTCCTCAAGAAGCAGAACAACTTATATTTGCTCAGTCCTTTAGGCCACTGGCTATCATCAGACAATGCATTAAATTAACCTCTTGTTAACTATTTTATTTCTGGCCTTATTACATTACCTTGGACCTTTGTTTAACCTATACACATAATGAGTGCAAGAGAGACTAGCTGCAGTGACTGAGAAAGAAATTCACAGGGAGGGCTCAGGGCAGATGAAAGACACTCTTTTTTACTAATTTTTTTAAAATATTACTTAATTTTGACCTTACCTAAAGTAACAATTGGTTACCTATGAGGACACATCAAAGAAAAGCCAAAATTTCCATTCAGTCACACCAAACTGATGAGTCAGTCAATGAAGGGAGATACTGCTGCCAACTACTACACTGTTACTATTGACTTCCCAATACTTGGTGTTTTCTTAAAACTGCAGATGCCAGAGATAAAGTATCACATTCCAAGAGGTGTTTTCAAACTTTTCTCCACAGTCAATAGGACTACAAACATGGCCAACAACAGAAGTGGAACAAGAAAAACAAATAAAAAAACCCTCCGCACACAAAATCAAACCACTTTATTTGTAAAATAAGAAGTTATCTGTTTTTGCCCCACGCTGGTGCTGGTAATAGTGGAAACCAGGTTAAAACCTGGGTAGTCCCATATGTGGCAAATGGTGAAGCACTGCGCTGTCACCTTGGATGAAACAGATTAAGAACATTAAGGAGAAACAGAGAGACATTTTAGAGTGAAAAAGGAGAAAAGGTGCAGAAGGAATTGAATTCAAATAACAGATTGCTCACAATTTATGTAAAAATCAACTATATGGATAAGGGGGAATAATCTGACTTTTACAGCAAAAGATATTGTTGGGTTCTAAAAGTATTCTGCTCAGTAAAACTGGTATCTAAGATTACTTAATTAGGACTTCCATATAACCAATTCCGTAAGTCAGAAGGCACAAAGAGCACCCACTGCATATGGTAATCATATATTTTCAATTCCATTATGCAACTTTAAAAATATCACAAACAGAAGATTTATAATACAGAGCATGTGACCAGACAGCATTGTGCTTTGGAAGAAATGTTCCCATCAAATATGAATTAAAGCCATTGAAACATTAAAAGGATAAGCAATATTGCTTGGCTAAGGATTCGAATACCATGAATATCCTTATTTATACATAAAAAGTAGGCAGGTTATGCAGACATGATTATCAAACCCATCAACAAACTGTAAACAATAATGCAGGCTCCCTGCAGGTAAGGGAAGATTAGACAAATCATTAACTGTCTGCAGAGAAAGACGAGGTGAACAGGTGAGATGACGTGTTTCTTCCTGCACATCCAACCCTGCTGATGCCAGGCCAGCTCTGAAGCTGAGCACCTGTGCTACCAAGTTATGCACCAGTCCCATGCAAGTCTACTTACTGAAGACATCAGGAAGCACCCCAAGAAATGGTCTTTACTTTTCTCCCATGTGCTATGGGCACTGGAAGAGAGGTACTTATCTTGAATACCCTCTACCGATACAATTTCCTAAAATCCTATGCACGTTAAAAAAAAAACCAACAAAAAAATGCATCACCCCCATATTTATACTCCAAAACCTATAAACACATATACTTTAAAGACTCCTGCAGGTTATTTACTTCTGTTACCATGACCAAAAGGCTAAAGGACACACAGGAGTCCCATGGGTCTCTTCGACTTTGCTTTTTGTAATTGTACTAAAAGCTTGTCTAGAGTCTCTTGAGGCATCTGGAGTCGACACTTCTTCTATTTATCCAGCTAAAGAAAAGATCCCTGCTTCTTCCCTGCCAATACAAGAATTTAACGTATCAGCAGGGACTCAAAGCTTGAAACCAAATCCAGTATTTTCATAAAACAATTCACAGATTTGTACTGACTTTTTTGACGTAAGAGGAAAGGGATTCAATACTGCAATCTGGGGCTAGAGTAAGCCACTCATGTTTCCAGCAGTGGTAGAAGGAGGAGAGCACTGTAACATGCAACCACCAAAATTATTCTAACATTCTGAGACAAAAGAAATACCTATTAAGATCCTTCTTTATTCTTAAAATATCACAGATGTTATTTAATGCCTCTTATGAAACGAGGGATGAACACCAAGCAACAGACAACAAATTAATGAAATAAAATAAAATAGGAACCAAGAAAAAAAGATACTGTTTTTCAGTTTACAGGAGGGAGGACAGTGGTTTGGAACTTAATATTCCTCTATACCAACACCCTGGATAACAAGGGAAAAAAACCAGAGTTTTTGCACTTTCACGTGCAAAGTTGAACTGATCTCCCTTTTCACAACTAAACAAGGCGGCAGATGCTTAACCAAGAAGGAAAGCCTATGCTACCAGCTATACCAAGCAATTTGTCAAATGCTCAACAACATTTCTGCTTTTATTATACCATCCAGTAAAACGTTATTCTAAGTTTGTCTTTTTGGGAATGGATTATTTTGTGATTGATACTACTCCAAGTGTAAAAAAATTGCTTGTGCAAAATGGCACCTTTGGTTTCTTTAAATCTTGACATGTCCTCCATCAACATATCAGTCAGCCATCCAAGTATGAAAAACATATTTTTTTATTTAAATTAATAAAGAAAGAATATGTTTTTCATACTTGGATGCTTATGCCAGCCTTTCTGAAACAGATCAGAATTTTATAGCGGGTTTTCTTCCAGTTACATAACTGTTCAAAGTGAGAGAAAAAGATAACCCTCAAAGATGAATAGAAGTATTAGAAGAGGAAAAAACAAGAAAATAAAATAAAGACAGTTCTTCTGTAGTGTTTTCTTTAGCCATCACAAATCGGACATAACTGCTACTCATCTATATACAGTTTTAAATACGGTAAACTCTTAAATAATCTTTAATAATCTGAAACATCCTCTTCACAAAATCACAGAATGGTCTGGGTTGGAAGGGACCCCAAGGATCACAAAATTCCACCCACCCACCACAGGCAGGGGCACCAACCTTCAGGCCTGGAACTACACAAGGTTGCCCAGGGCCCCAGCCCACCTGGCCTTGAACACCTCCAGGGACAGGGCACCCACCACCTCTCTGGGCAGCCTGTTCCAGCACCTCACCACTCTCTCTGTAAAAAACTTCCCTCTAATATCTAATCTAAACCTTCCTTCCTTTAGTTTTAATCCATTCCCCCTTATCCTGTCATTGTCTATCCTTTTAAAAAGTTGATTCCCCTCCTGTTTGTATGCTCCCTTCAGGTACTGGAAGGCTGCAATGAGGTCCCCCTGCAGCCTTCTCTTCTCCAGACTGAACAAGCCCAGCTCCCTCAGCCTGTCTTCGTACGGCAGGTGCTCCAGCCCTCTAATCATCTTCGTGGCCCTCCTCTGAACCCTCTCCAACAGTTCCACATCCTTCTTGTATTGGGGGCCCCAGATCTGGACACAGGACTCCAGATGGAGCCTCACGAGGGCAGAGTAGAGAGGGACAATCACCTCCCTGTCCCTGCTGGCCACCCCTCTTCTAATGGAGCCCAGGATACCATTGGCCTTGCGAGCTGCAAGAGCACACTGCTGGCTCATGTTAAGTTTCTCATCTACCAGAATCCCCAAGTCCTTCTCAGCAGGGCTGCTCTCAAGGAGCTCTTCTCCCAGTCTGTATCTATGTCTGGGATTCTTCCGGCCCAAGTGCAACACCTTACACTTGGCAGTGTTGAACCTCATTAGGTTCACCCGGGCCCATCTCACAGCCCGTCAAGATCCCTCTGGGTGGCTTCCTTTCCTTCTAGGGTGTCGACCACACCACTCAGCTTGGTGTCATCCGCAAACTTGCTGAGGGTGCACTCAATTCCATCATCGATGTCATTGATAAAGATGTTAAAGAGAACCGGTCCCAAGACGGACCCCTGGGGGACACCACTTGTCACCGGCCTCCACCTGGACATAGACCCATTGACCACCACCCTTTGTCTACGTTCTGTCAACCAGTTTCTTATCCACTGAATGGTCCATCCATCAAATCCACATCTCTCACCATGTCCAGGGCTCCCACTGTTGAGAACCTAAAATCTTCTTTTCATCTTCCAGATTCTGAATCAAGATCTAAAATATAGCTCAGAAATTTGGGGTTTGTAAATGTCAGTCATTGAGTAATCAGAAATACTTGATGCAAGCACAAAACAGATTAGAGAGTAATCCAGAAGCACAGCAGAAAATAAATTTGTCATACAATAAAATCCTTATGTGCTGAGGATGGACATCAGAAACGTGACCTGCACATAACAAGAAAACAGGTTCCAGTATCAGTAACAGGAAGTATGTATCTTCAGAAGACACAGACAGAACAGAATATTTCACAATCACAGACATACCAAAACACCAGAATAAACACAAAACTAAGTTCATTTAGCAAAGGCCATTAAGGATTACGCGTCTTGGTGCAGTGTTCCTGTTTCCACATATGGCAAGTCATGTAGAGGAAATGCTACTTTAAAAAAAAAGAAAATTAATTAACAGTACCTGTCCTTTCTCTGTCTGAACAGTGCATATTTTTGTTGATACTGGTTAACTGCAACTACATGGTAACAGTGTTTTTAGGTTTTAGGGAGAATATACTCCTAAGCATACTGATGAAAGATTCCTAACCATTAACTTAAAATCTAACTGATTTTAATCTAAACAAGAGCCACAGAAACTATTATTAAGTATTAACAACTTTTCTGTGTATAATCCAGGAACTTTTAATATCCTTCTCAATATTAGTGTGAATTAGTATCTCTTATAGCAGGTTACATGCCATTGTACATGTACAGTTACCTGTAAAACTTGTTCTCAAGTTTAAAAAATACTCCTTAATGCTTATGTCTATACCAAAATTTCCTTTATTATTGTATTTTTTTATTCCCACAGACTAAACAGTTTCATACATTGCTATTAAGCTTGGCTACCAAACCTTTGTGTGTAATATAATGGCTTCTCACAGTCAATTAAAAGCATTTTGTTCCCAAAACAAATATTAGCTTAACGACTAGAATCAAAGATCAATTAACTAAATGCTACTTCATTTTCTTTAATAATCAATATTATTTTCTTCCTAAATAATAAATAAATTTTCCAAGATCACACTACAACCAAGCTCCAAAAATATCTGTAAGTGGTTTTACAAGCCTGATCGAGGAAGCTTCTTCTTGGTCAGTTTGGTTGTTTCGATCATTCCTTCAGACAATGTTCAGGATTACATGGACCAGTGATCAGGCACTTGTGAGGCCCAGGACTTATTTAGTCTTTCGTCACATATGCTATTATTTTTTTGAAGGCAAAGAGCTTCTCAATAGCAGTGAACTTCCTGGATGCGAAGGCAAAAATACCAGGTAAAATCTAAGCTGCAGTACTAAAATCCTGTGGCCAAACAACTCCTCACCTCCACAGCAACAGTCTGGTTACAGACAGGCATTTTATATGTTCTTCCCTTCAGCTTTATGAAAACCTCAATTTCTTTGGGAATCTTTCCTTACCCTGCTAGGGGTGTGTCTCCCATTTTTCTGCCTGTGTAAAAGAACAACTTTGTACAAAACTTCTTTAAACATTAGTTTTGGGGTTAATATTTTTCAATTTGAGGCACAGAGGATCTAATGTGGAAATGTTCTAAATCAGTATTTAGACAAATTAGTTAAAAAAAAAATTAATGGGAAAGAACAAAACAGTGGAGGTGGGAACAGATGCTTTAATTATTCATAAAGGTAAACAGGAACAATAATTTTCTGTTTAATTCCCCATTTTGTGAACAGCTGTATAAAACAAAATTAACTTTTGTCTAGATTATAACCAGCATAGGATGGTTATAAAACAGCATAGGATGATAATTATGTTTAAAGTTTTCAGCATAGAAAGAAAATAGCTTTGAGACTTGTGCAGGAAAACTGTGAAGCCAGCCATGAGACCAAAATATATTTTTAATATACCTACAAAACAAAATCAACAGTAAAAAACAAACAAAAAGCTTTCATGGCAACTTTTTATGCCATACATATGCAGCAATCAAGTATGACTTTAATGCCACCATTAACATAAATAATAAACCATATTTAACAATAAACTGTATTTATGGCTATAGCCTAAGTGTAAGAAAACATTAAATTCCTACTGGTGCTTTTGAATATAGTAGAACACAGCTCTCTCTCTTAATGAGGCTATGAGCAGTATAGACAAGCACTCTTTAAAAGAGGAAGGAAGAAAAAAATAACAAAAAAAACCCCTTTAGTCCCTTACAGTTTATGTTACTCATTGTATTTATAGGTTGTTTAAATTACTACCACTTAAAGCAAAGGATTAATTCCAAAGGTGATTCTATGAAGGACACACTTCCTTCACATAAATGTTTTGGGTAAGTAATATGTTTACAATGCCCTGAACAGCTTTTAAGTTCAATAATTCTAACCCCTTTTACAAAGCAAATACATTCCTGTATTCAGTCAGAAGGATATCTGTAAATTAAGAGTATTTTCCTGGTTGAACACAATGTTAATGGGATTTCCATTTGTTTCCTGTTTGAATTTTAAGGAAGGTTTTTTTCTGATAAATGCATCTTTGTTATTTCTGAGTTTTACCCCAAAAAAAGGAGTTATATTTGCCAGACCCTCATCTCACATACCTCCAAACCATGAAAGTGCATCTGGCTGAGATGTTCTGATGTGTATATAGATCATTTTATAGGTTACACTGCTTAATCTCACACCTAGTATTTTCATTTTCTTTCTTCATGAATTCACAGACACACAAACTACACTGCAGCCACCAAAACCAATCACAACCAGACATAACAGCAATTTCAAAAGTACTCTTTGCCCTAAGGAACTAGGCTAGCAAAGTAAAACTGGTTTAAAACCAGAATACTTGCAAATAATGCATAACCTTTCAGTGACATACACACACCAGGTTAAATTAGTGATACTAGGTCAGCTTGCAGCTATTTCCCGTTCCCCCCCCCCTCCCCACCCCAATAGAAATACAAAACCCAAATGTTTAAATCAAGATGAGATCAACAAAGAGGTTTGCAAGTGTTCACTGTTTAAGGCTGTTAAGAACAGTCTCTGGAACAAAGATGAGATCTCCACAAACTTTTCCTTGAGCACTACAAGCTAAATGACAAGGTCAGGCCAACCTCCCTTTTCCCACTGCACGAAGAGGGCTGCGTTCCCAGCTGTGCAGTGCAACAGCTTTGGCAGGAACAGAGAAGTTGGTCCCATGCTGGTGGCCTGCCAGATGCAGCCCCTCTGGCCAGGAGAGGGGGAACAGTTTGAACCCTTTTGCAGCGAGGACAGAAATACACTTTCATAGCCAAGTGCTCCAATGATTTAGTTACCACACAGATGGGGAGCAGAACAGTATCCTCATACTACAGTAATTCCTTTTTTTTTCTCTCCTCGGGGGAAAGAAAAAAGAAAGAAAAAAGGAGTGCAGTTATTTATCTGCAGGAAAGGGCTCCAGTCCAGGCCTCCCTCCAGAGAAAAGTGTGAAACCTTCAGTGGGGGCAGGTTGCTTCCCCTGAACACCTTTGCCATGACTATTTGCTCCACTAGTGAAACACATATATGCAGCTTTGTCCAGCTTTTTAACATCTTTACTCTCTGCAGCAAGGAATAAACATACGGGCCTACGTTTTAAAATTAGAGTTAATTCATTTTATAAACATATTCTATTCTAAAAGCAATATTAAGGCTATACTTTGATATCCTATTAATGCTGCCTCTGGTTCCCCCATACTTGAATGTAGCTGGGGACCAGATCAAGAAAGCCACACATAGTCGAGGTGCCCTATTTGCAAGTCACTGCTTGCTTTTTGCAAGCTCTCCTTTTGCCTTGCAAACAGCCTCCTTCAGCTGTGTAGCTGACGAGCCAAACACGTCTACACTCTTCAGCAGTCTTCTCCCTTCCCTACACTGGCAACTCTCCCTCAATGACCCGTTTCACCAGAGTTTTTAAAGGGCTGTACCAATAGTTCTTATTGTTGTTCCCCTTCTGTGGAAATTAAAATTTCTTCAAACTTTCTGCCTCCAAACAGCAGCTGATGAAACTGGTTTTATCTCATGAGTAATTCTTCCTCACTGGATTCAACAACTCATCTTTTCACCGGTAGATGGGATAGCTCAGTCCCCTCACAGAATCAACATACAGGAAGAGGACATGAAAATAGTTATAAAGATACACAGAGCTTACCAAACCATATGAGTTTTCTAACAGAATCTTTAAATTACAAAATTCTCCGAATCATTTCTGTATGCATTACTGACCAATTAAAAACCTTTACTTAAATGTACATAATAGCTTAATAGCTTCAAGATTACAATAAAAAGAAGAAGGATACATGTTGCTTTTTTTATTTTCACAGCATAGTTTTAACCCCTGTTCAGATGGATGTTCAGAAAACAAAGGATTTGGCTAAAGCATACATTTTCTAGAGTATTATTTTTAGCTTGCTTGATGTTGAAGGAATTCACTACAAGCTCTGCATGGCATGGAACAACGTTCCCACCAGTCTCTGTTACAAATTAATGAAAAGCTGGCTGCTTATTCTCTGCCTAAAGGCATCTACCATGCATCATAAACTTCAGTAGTCATGGGCACTGAGGAGCAGATCAGGGTCCAATAATACATAAATAGTCCAGTGGAAGCTCTCTGCTTCATACTGATTGCAGTAAGATAATCTCTTGAGACTTCTACACAATCAGTTCTTGTGTCCTCTCCTCTTACTACTAGACTTCTCCAAACGCATCATGTTCAGAAAAAATTGGTAAGTTCTCTCTTAAAGGTCCTTTTTAACCAAAATGATTTTGTGATCCTTTCTAAAGCACCGTACGCGGGACAATCACACTCCACCACTAAAACACAATTTTGAGTTCAAAGGAAAGAACAAGAATCAAGTATTTGCAAAACTGCATCAAATAGACTCAGTGGTGATCTTTGCATTAAAAGCCCTTTTCTAAACAAAACATGTAAAGCATTTTATTGTGTATTTTGGAACAATGCCTTTTTGGTCACAATAACCCCAGGCAAAGCTACAGGCTTGGGGCAGAGCAGCTGGAGAGCTCCCTGGAGGAAAAGGACCTGGGGATGTTAGTGGTCAGCAGTTGAACAGGAGCCAGCAGTGTGCCCAGGTGGCCAAGGGCATCCTGGCCTGTATCAGGAATAGTGTGACCAGCGGGAGTAGGGAAGTGATTGTCCCATTATACTCAGCTCTGGGGAGGCCGCACCTTGAGTGCTGTGTCCAGTTTTGGGCCCCTCACTACAAGAAGGACATTGAAGTGCTGGAGCATGTCCAGAGAGGGACAACAAAGCCAGTGAAGGGTTTGGAGCACAAGTCCTGTGAGGAGCAGCTGAGGGAACTGGGGCTTTTTAGTCTTAAGAAGGCCGAGAGGAGACCTTATCACTCTCTACAACTACCTGCAAGGAGGGGATAGAGAGGTGGGGGTTGGCCTCTTCTCTCAGGTAACAAGTGATAGGATGAGAGGAAATGGTTTCAAGCTGCACCAAGGGAGATTTAGGTTAGATATCCAGAAGAATTACTTTATTGAAAGGGCAGTCAAGTACTGGAACAGGCTGCCCAGGGAAGTGGTGGAGTCACCATCCCTGGAGGTGTTTAAAAGCCATATAGATGTGCTTGGGGACATGGTCTAGACATGGACTGGGCAGGGTTAGCCTGTGGTTGCGTTCAGTGATCTTAAAGGTCTCTTTCAACCTAAGTGATTCTATGAAACAAGGCTACAAAGAACCCCCTAACCAAACCACTGATCTTTGGTATTTATCAACAGCAAAACAAATATAACATTATAATATGAAACAACTTAGCTATGAAAGGAAAAAAGTATCACTAAGGCAAAATCAAAAACATTATAAATTCTAAGTAGGTTTTTTAAAAAGTGCTAAACACTATAATTCAATTGCTCCTGCTATGTTAGTGGGACTAACTTTAAATTATTACTGGCTACTAAATTTGATCCATTGGGCTAATAAATCTTGCCAGTCAGAATTCTGTTTCTAAAGAAAAGGGACACTTCACAATTTCAAATTGTAAAAAACCAAGGGATTATAATCTAACTTAAAACACAGTGTGAGATACAAAATAACAGTATAAACAATTTATTTTAAAAACATTTGTTAAATCATCATTTATGATCACTGACCTGGAAGGCATTAGCCTACCTGCCAAAACCTGTGGTTTGCTATTGACTTCATTGAATCATCATAGCATCATAGAATGGCATGGGTTGGAAGGGACCCCAAGGATCATACAGTTCCAACCCCCCTGCCACAGGCAGGGGCACCAACCTCAGGCCTGGATCTACACAAGGTTGCCCAGGGCCCCATCCAACCTGGCCTTGAACACCTCCAGGGAAGGGGCATCTACCACCTCTCTGGGCAGCCTGTTCCAGCACCTCACCACTCTTTCTGTAAAAAACTTCCCTCTAATATCTAATCTAAACCTTCCCTCCTTTAGTTTTAATCCATTCCCCCTTGTCCTGCCATTGTCTATCCTTTTAAAAAGTTGATTCCCCTCCTGTTTGTATGCTCCCTTCAGGTATTGGAAGGCTGGACTTCTGTAACCCAAAACAACATTGACAGCTATACAGTAGAAAGATATATAAAAAATACTTTCCCTTAAAATTAAGTTTAGTATTTCATAGAAGGCCACAATATATTGGCCCCACCTCTTGCCTGGTCTTTGCTTTCAAGCAGTCTTTCCCTAGTTCAAGTTCTTCTGGGTATGCACCTCAAAACATCAGCGCAAACATGGTCTAGCACAAACTTGCAACTTCCAGGGTGGAGTTGCAAACTGCACACACATAGTATCACCCATGCAATGTAGCAAGCAGTAGGGACAGGCCAGGTACTCATCTGATCTTTCTCATCACTGAGGCTCCTAATACAATATATCAAGAAATCACACAAAGAAATATATTTCATCAACTTTTGAAACAGTGAAGTCTCAATTATTTTAATTAAAATTTATAGCGCTTGCTAATGAAAAACTTGCATCTGAAATAAACCCTTATACGGTAAAGAATTCTTCAGCTATGGAAAACTAATTAAAGCAAGTGGTTCCATGAGCTCTGCTACTAATGAAGCTTTTAGTCAGATTTGTGCTTCACAGTTGATCAAGATTTCTGACAGGATATTTTACTGCCTGCTCCAACTGGCCAACTACTGCTGTAAAATAGAGGTACTCTGTTAGCTTTGGGAAATCTGCCTTTCTGTTGATAGCTGAAATCAATCACAGCAAAAAGAAATCCATCGAGAAAGAAGCACCTACAGATCCCAGCCCCAAAACCTATATAGGGAAGGACAATATCTTCTAACAAAGCTGCACAAAAGACACTTTTGGGCAGGAAGGGCTATGTGCTATCTACACTCCTAACCCCCTAGTACTACCAAATGATGCATTTTTATCCCAATACAGAAGTGAAGAGTTGAACAGGACTCAAACATTTTCTTTGCCAGGCCACACAGACCACGACCCATGAGCTTCTCCGCTCAGCTTCTTACCACCACCCCACCACTCTCATTTAGCATCACGGCAACACCCACCCCCTCCCACTACTCGCTACGCCCTAATCCTCTGCACCACATAGCACTACTATACTACCAAACCTGCCACAATCCTATAGCCATACTATCCTTTCCACTACTGTATACCAAACAGACCCTCACTTCTTTGTGTAGCACAGTGTTTATCAGAGCAGTGTGTATCAGAGCATTTGAGGAGCAACAGAGTGTTTGATAAACCACAGGCAGGACATGTGGTTGACCGATGGGCAAAGAAGAGGGCACACATGGACTGCCAAGGCACTTGGAAAGAATACACGCTCAACAGATTGGGTTGCAACTCAGATCCAGTTCATGATCAGGGGTTTTTAAGATTTTCTTTGGAATGAAAACCAAGTGTTGGTTATTTTAAATTCTAAAGTAATTTTGTTTCTAATCAACTTAAATTTTACATAACATCTTGTTTCTTAGCTTCACCAGCTGTTCATCAACATGTTTCTCAAACCAAGTAAGATGCTATATTAAGATTGCCTTCATTATTCTATTTTTTCCTATAAAAATAAAAGGAGAAGCCATAAAAATAGGGCTATTACAAACGGTTTTTGCAACAAAATGGCTGTGGAAATATCGTTCACCAAATAACAGTACCCACCATTAATGGCTCTGTACAGCACACAAAGGGAGAAACTTCAGTAATATACTACCTGTGGAAGCTGTCATCATTTTCAGAACTACAATTTGCTTTCTCCTTAATCTCTACATGCCATCTAACCCTTAACATATAAACACAGGCATTAACCAGTCCTCAAAGAACCTTGGTTAATTAAAGAAATCTTAACTCAATTTTAGGGGTAGCAAAGTAAAACTATTTTGTGCATTGGCCCCTCAGTGGAGAGCGATGCTTTTAGAGTGCCGTGAGGTTCACTCTTCCATCAGAACAGTCAAAACTTCCAAGACCAAAACAACTGGAAGTCTTCAGCAAATAAGAAATATCACCAAGGAAAAGTGCACAGAGGCTGGCAGACTGACTGATATGTGGAAATGTCATCAAGGAACAACTTTTCACAACAAAAACTAGTGGGCAGCTCACTAAATGGTGTATCTGTAATAATCCCCCCATGTATACTTAGGTTATGGAATCACTGCAGCAAGACATATGACACACCAAGCACAAATGGACTCAAAAAAGAACTAAATTTTTGAGTGACAAACCCACTGCTGGCTACTTAAAACATAAATGCTTTGGTGCAACCTTTCACTAAGGAGTTCCCTAAGCCACTAATTAATGGACCTCACCATGGGAAAGAACCACTATATATATATATACTTCATGCATTTTTTACATTTTTCTTCCCAAACAGATGAAGAGAGACAAACCAACAGGCACAGAACGTACACAGACATGAGACTCTCACTCCCCTCCCAGTTCACAACAGCATTAATCACCACTTCTGCAAACAGCATGATATAATGTAAGACATAACACATTTGGAACAGAGTCATGTATAATTACTGTGGGAAACAAAAATTACAAATCAGAAAAATTATTTTACCTCTCTCATATGTGTGATTTCATTCACTACTGGGAAACAAGCCATGATCCATGGCCAGCTCTCAAACAGGAAAACAAATTAGGTACAACCGATCTAAAAGCCAAGGCTGTATTCTACGAAGAGGTTACATATTGGTCCACTTTTAGAAAGTTTTTTTAATTCAGTGGAAATCAAGTCTGGAGAGGTGGACACTGTATCTGAAGAATGCCCCAGAGCAAGACATAGATCCTGTCCAGTGTAAGGAACGAGAAGGCATTTCTATTTAGTGATTTCTAGTTTAGAAGTATGTAACTTCTTAGGCCTTATAAACAACCAGTTGATTCACAGGGTCCGCAGACTACAGCTTGAAAGTCATTTACCATCATCACCTGGAACTTGTCTTGAATTTCAACATGCTAATGCAGTAAAAGCTTGCTGCTGTCACAAATACATCTATATTCTGCCAATTAAAATACTGAACAAAACCAAACAGAAGATACTGTGATCGTTAAACACTTGGAGACCTTTGTTCAACCACTTATGTGTTCACTTTGCAATGATTTCATGGAGTTCCCCAGCCATTTTCTATGAATGATGTGTGAGATACAGTAAGGAATATCACATTAGACACTACAAAAAAAAATAAGAAACTCAAGGTACCTCATCCATCTACCACTCATCTTCTATCTACTAGACTAGCTATACTGCCAAGGAAGGAAATTAAAATTCTCTGACACAGTTTGGTCTTGATAAATCTATAATGGTCACTAATCAATTTTATTATCTCAGAGGTGCTAATAAAGCAGCTATTTAATAACTTCTTAGAAAAATATGTGGATATTAAGGTTTCATTGACCAGTTTATAATTCCTTTCCTCTTTAAGGTTTTACTGACTGATTTACAATTCCCTTAATTTTCCCCAGCACCTTTAAAGTTTTTTTAAATATATAAAGAAATATATAAATATATAAAGAAAGAAGTATGGCATGTAGTTTTACATTTGCCTCTCCACAGTCCTCCAAGAATAACATCCTGTCCTCCCAAACACTCTGAAGAGTTAAATTAAAGGGACCTTGACAAAGAGGAGAAGGATAATGCTGACTCTTCAATTTATAGACATCCCACTTCTCACCTGAGCACTCTAAGCTATTAAAATCAGTTAATCACACATAAGCTGAAATAGAATGCTGAGGTCTCTAGAGAGAAAAAGTGTAAGAAGACTTTACTAAGGGTGACTCCCGACCATCTAGATTTAAAAAAAAAAAAAAAAAAAAAAAATTCACTACTTTGCGGCCTGATAGGATACCAATGGTTCAAATGGTTTGCAAAAAACCCAAAGATAGTAGGAAATAATAGCTGAAGCTACTAATCTTATTGCTTACTTTCAAAAGCCTGTTTGGGGCAGTAAAACAGACTGGATTCAATAGAAATTTAAGATCAAACCTCTGAACAACTTAGTAAACCCCTTTGGCCAGATCTGGTAGGCGAGCTCAGGTATTGCCTTCAGCTACACAGCTGGGAAAGCACAGGAAGCCAGTGTCTCCATTGTGCCAGCCTGAAGGATTCCCTACTGCTGTAGCAGAAGGCTACTGTGCTAATGGAAATCCCTTGGTAGCTTTCAATTGCAGTCAGCACTATCTCTTTTCGGCCAAGTTTTCCTAAAATGTGAGTGCCTAAAAAGGCCCATATTTAAGAAATTCTCTGTGAGACTGGGAGGCAGCTCACCTGCCAAGGATAGGAGAGACACAAGTCATTCTTACAGCCTGACAGGACACACAAAACACAGCAGGAATAGCAAGAAGGCAATTTTTTCTACTGTATCTGCCTTTATGTAAATGGAAATGCCAGGCTGTCTATGAAGTAGGCTGAGCACTGGATTCAGCACATAAAACTACCTTGCTCGGTAATAGGTGGTGTTATGCACTAATCAGCTAAAGCAGCCTGCTGGTACTGTCAGAAACAACCCTAAAACACATGCACCAATTTAAATACTGGTCAAACAAACCTATTTAGCCTTCAAGGAACCTTAAAAGTTGCTTTGCTTTTTTTTTTTAAACAGAAGAAACATTAAAGAGAATAAAGTTTTTAAAGAGAAAGAAAATGAAGAGCAGGAGACATCCATCAAAAGTATTTCCCCAGTTTACTCAAAACAGAATTTCTGGCATTTATACACTCTGGTTACATTCTCCATCACTGCTAGCTGACACTACAGGTGATGAGTTAGGTTAACACATACACCATAGTTTCAAACCCATCTGTAGCCCAGAAAATATAACAGTAGTCACTCCCTTTAGCAGTACCCATTCATCAGTAAAATATCTGTATTTATTATTTTAGCTTCATCAGCTTGGGGCCTATGATATTATGGTTTGCTGTGTTCAATGCATATGTGGGACTCAAGCACGCACAAGGTTTCACATCTGTCTGTATGCTGGCAATACAGCCATGTATCTCACCAGACAGTAGAGCACGAGATCAGCTAAAAGACTTACCCAAAACACAGTTAGAAGCACTGAACTGAGTAAGAGCATACTAGGAGAGAACCCCAATAACGTATGTTGATGGAGGACTGATCAGCACATTTCTTATCCTTTACTCCTACAAATGTCCACGTTGCGTTAATTAAGTTCAGAATTTTAATTTTTTTTGTTTGGTTGGGTTTTTTTGTTGCCAGTGGTAACTAGCTATACCTTATCATGCAACAAAGACTTGGCTCATATCAACCATGCCATTATCATGACAATTCTTAAGAGTCATTCAGAAAAATAGCTGACAAGGATTTTTCATCCTATTTTGGCAAACATCAATTAAGGTAAGAAGGAATCCTTCAACTGATTTAGACCAAAATTTTACTGAGCAGGATCAATACCTACACTGGACTTCACACAGACTGAACCAAATTGAACAATTTGGGGTTTTTTATTTATAGGTTTATGTATTGTCAGAAAGAAATCAGTTTTCACAGAACATCAAGGTTGAAAGAATTAAATTAGACAGTCTCTTACTAGTTTAAAAAATAAACTAAGAGACACAGGCTGACTGGCTGACACTGACTGATCCATTGTTGAAGAGTGATAAAATTCCACTGATACATCACCACATGTGCAGGTGTGTCTGTGTAATACACAGGTCACACTGCATCATCTGGTTCCTTCAACTATTCGGTACAGAACTAAAGGTAACACATGGATGAGCTGTAACACACCTGTCCAGAGCATGAGAAAAGGCAAGTCAAATATTTAAATTAATGGCCGTCTTTCTAGTAATTTAAAAATATGCACTTACTGTTCTCATAACAACCAAACATGCTGGAAAAGAAAAATGGTGCCTTGACCCACACCTCCATTCCATGTTTTCCCCTTCTACAATACATAGCTCTTCATCATGTATCTGTTTGTACAGGACTTAAATAAACACTTTGTTTAAACAGATCCTTCAGTCTAGAAGGATCATTTATAGCTCCCACTTTAAACAACTGTGGTGGTGCATACTTGACCAATGGATTGACTTAGCAGACCTTAACAATTCAAACTTGCAGAGGAAACACCATAGAAGAAAAACACCAGCATTTGAAGTAAACAACAGCAAACTCAAGAGTAAGCATCGGCGTCTAGTTTTACTTCATTACAGGGATTCCAATGAATTCAATAGTACTGGTCCTATAGATTTTCCAAAATTAGCGCTAATTCCTTAGTTCAAAACAAAAACATTTATCTGGGCTGAATACAGATGAATGTTATTTCCCAGACGAACCTTGTTTTCAGATATATACAATATATTTATTACCCCAATTAATATACATTTATGCTACATATGAATTAAAGCAAACTCATGTCATTAGAAAACTAATTAACACGTCATTAGAAAATAAAGCATGTATTTCTGAATTATATACCTTCCCTTTGTAACCTCTTAATAAATTCAGTCTCCTTCATGATTTTTTTCAGGATGCCAAGTTCTAGGTTGTCTATGTGAGTATTCTAGAACAGCACCATAACTGTTTTATCTAAGGCTAATATGCAGTGAGTATGTTATATTCTAGCAAAAATAAAGCAAAAGCTGATAGCTCCCCTTCAGAAAAATAACCTATCTGTCTTAGAAAAGAAGAAAGGAATATACTTCTGATGATTTCACAATACAGCCTGCCACCATATGCTTCATTTGTATTGTGGGTTTTTTTCCCTATTTTTCTTTTTCTTCCCTCTTGAAGAACTAGAGCAAGCCCTATTACACATGGATTTGGAAAGTACAAGTCCTCCACAAGTCACAAATCTCTCAGGATAGACATGTCCATCTGTCATTTCACAGCAGAACAATAGCAGCTTCAATACAGACACAACGAACTCACACAACCCTTACACAGACAGAAAATCTGCCTTAGCTGATAGATAGCTGCCTTTGAAACTTCAGACAGATGTTCCTGTGTAACACCAGGATCAATTGCTGCTTTCTTGTTTCTGTATTTTCAAATTCCTCATTTATTCATAGCAACTAAAATACAGCGAGTTTACTGCTATAATCTCTACAGAGCTGTGGGAAAATGAGATTTCAGAAGCAACAGAACTCAGGACATCAATGCATAGAACACACTCTTCTTTAATCTGCAATTTTTCTGCCCTGGGGGCTTATTTTAGAAGTGATCCATGAAGCTTGACAAAGACTGTGCTTGTATTCATATAATGATTTTCTAGACCTATGCTCAGCAGCCTCCAGTGATCTCCATAAATCTGTTTAACAGATAGCATAATGCATTACTTCTCTACTGTTGAAAAAATTCAACTTTGATTTTTTAAAATTATTTCTTTCATATCTGTAGATCTTGAAAACAAAAGCACTAAACAAAAGTTATTTGTGAAACATTGTAATTTAATCTTTAAGTGGCTAAGCAGAAAAATTGGCAAAGCATCGGTTGCATTTCAAGTTAAAAAAAAAGCGTTACAGATAACAACGAATTTACATGTCTAAACATAACCTCACCAGGACCCTTCCCTAAACTTTACTTTCAGTAGGATATGTTTGTTTCTTTTGCTGACAATCAGTCTCATTGGGTTTTGATTACAGCAAATTTGCAACACTGGCTTCTTCACAATTCCACATTTTTCAGATGTAAACAAATGTCTCCTTTTAAACAATAGGACAGTGCCAGTGTCCTGTGCCCTACTGTAAAGTTTGCCTCATTGAGAATAAGCTTCTAAAACAAGTTTGACTGCTAGGAGTTGAGGGCACACTGAAAACATATGTCTTGGAGTATCTTCAGGAGTCAATGCTAGCATTTAAAGCTAAGCAAACACCAAAATAAGCAATAAAAACTCAACCATGACTACAATATGAAGGCTGATGCATTACTGTGTAAAAACCTAACCAGTTTTTATTTAAGAATGCTATCAGCTGCATTTCCTCTTCTCAAAGACCCCAGAGAATGGTGACAGTTCTGGAAAAGAAAGAAAATAAATAAGCTTGGGAAGGAGCAAGAATAAAATGCTCAAAAGATGAAGACGGAATGGAGGTATATTTATATTACTAACAGAAACTATGTTTTATACAACCTTTGAATTCTGAAGTTTCACTTCAAAAATTTATCTGTGCTTCTCAAATATTTCTGGAAATTTTCCAGACACTGGATGTAAAGTTCTCCTTACCAAAATTATTCCCTATTTTGGAACCTGAAAGCAGACTAATTCTGGGCTTTTTTTTATATCCCACAAGGATGTAGTTACACACACACACACACTCCCACTTAGCAAAGGCAATTAATCATATATTAACTCTTAGTCCTCTGAAGTTTGCTGGGCAGGAGCAGTATAAAAAACTTGAATAAAGAATGTATCAAATCCCAAGACAGAGTGTTATGTCATAGCAGGGTCAAAAAAAGCAAGGAAAACTATTTTAGAGGGGCTTTGTTTTAGTTTGGTTTTGGATGGCAGGGGTTGTTTGCTTTCTCACCTGCCTGGAATAGCCTGAAGCCAAAGCATAGCACAGACTGAGATGGAGTAAGAGTGCAGCTGTAAAAGTCTAAACGTAACAGGCAATTTAATTCCTCACCATTAAGAAATGGAACAAGAGTTAAACTCACCAGGGAGGAAAGGAAAATTAAATTTGAAATATCTGCTTTTCAATTGTATCCAAATCTGTTAATACGGTTAGCCACTCTTCCTGTACATCACCACTTTTTGTGAAGCCATATTATACTACGTAAGTCAAATATGCTTCAAAAAGAGGTGCTTTCCTAAACAGTACTTTTTGAAAGCATACTTCAATTAATATCTCATTATACAAAACAGGTTATGTTCTACATAGTATCAAACTCCAGCTTAGAGCTGGAGGGTCAATTTCCACTTATTAGAAAGACTAAGCTGAGTTAGTTGACACAAACTTCTAATTTAAGGAAAATCAAGTTTCAGGTAAACATTACAGCTTTCCTTTTTTTCCTTACACCAAGGTCTGTAGATCCAATAGAATGGGACCTGTGCCTACAGAAAGCAGAGCAAAGAAATGGTCTTCCTGTGTGAACATACACCCCACTGTAAACAAGCATCCCCTTCTTTGATCTGTTCTTTTCCCCTCTGCCTTTTTGCCCTCTCCTGTGCTCCCTCGGAAATTTGATATACTGATAACATTTGCCATAAATAAGGGCAAAGATTGAAAAACGGGAGAACTAGCACTTGACAGACAAGTAGGTCCTTACTTGTAAAACTGTTCAGGGAAGAAAGTTCCTAAAGGACTCAACAGTAAAATGAAGGAGTAACAGTTTTCAAATTAATACAAAAGAGTGAATGGCCATGAAAGTTACAAGGAATGGTTTAATGATTTAGAAACATTTACTTTTCCTAGGAAAGTTCTCAAATTCAAATAAAATCTCCCAGTGGAGATGCGGTAGATCTCAAGATTCAGCAAGACATTTTAATATAGTGTTGGGAGAAATGAAGTCACAATCTATAAACTGCAGGGCTGGAATAAAATTTGTACCTTAAGGAACCATTTAACGCTGGGACCCTTGCAAAGAATACTTCTCTTGCATGTGTTAATATCATCAGTATAATGCCATCATACTTTTGCCCAAAGCTCTCATAAAAAGCCATTAAGATTATGCTTCACATGTTTAACATGTTATTTAACTGCTGGACTTAACATAAACCAGTACAAGACTTGTTGACGTCTTTCTGGAGCCTAGCTCAGCAATGTACCACATCATTCAAACACTCCTTTTAAATCCACATGAACCCAGATGGAAGCCTGCTATTCACCAGGAAACTCCCTCTGCCAAGGTGCATTTGCAAAGCCTCCATGCTTTGTTAAACAAACCAAAGAAGGAGCCAGAAATGTATAAAAAGTATCAGGGCCACTTTCTCAGTCCTATCTTTTATTTTAATATGGGTGACCACTAAAATGATGAGTAAAATTTAGAAAAATCTTAGCCAAAGATAGCCTTTAAAAAAAAAAAAAAGCTTTTCCGGATAGGTCTCAGGAAAAGCTAGGCTTCGTTTTCTGATGTCACTTAATTTGCACTGCAGACAACTGTGTCTTCTGTTAATGTTTTCCTAGGGCATAACCTCGTACCTGAAAACACTCAGCACAGCCAGTGCCACGTCTCGCAGTCACTCCTCAATCCAGAGTACTAAATACAGGAGCCACAGCACCACAGCTCTCTTTGTTGCATAAAGCATTACCTCGATTTCCAGGAACAGATCAGCTTATTTTCCTCTTTCCAAAACTAATATTACTGCTACTGTAATCCTGGAAAAAGAGATACCCAGGGGAGAATCAAATGGTAATGACAGAAATTGTGAAAAACAAAATGGCTTCCTTCCATCTGTGAAGCATAACCACCAGGGAGGGTAACGAGGGAATGCTTTGAAGAGGAATCTCCACATTAGGAATTTATTTAGATGTGTCAAGACAGACAGTGTCCTGCTGTGCTTGTCCCCAATTATCTGGAAGTAGAAATAAGATGGGGAGCAGATTGCAAAGCTTTGATCTGAAGCAGAGCAAGGCCGGTTTCATGATATCAGTCATGTCACAGCCTTTACAGGCAGCCAAGGCTGAGATTTGTTCCTAAAGCTCACATACATCATAAAGTCTGCTGTATCCCCTAACCTCCTTTGATCAAGATGATGAGTTGCCCCTTTTGCACCAAAAAGGAAAGCATCTGGTAGAAGAAAGAGGCCTGCATGTAATCCCAATTCTGTGGTTGCTGACTTCAGGGGCAGACAAGCCAGTGTGAAGGTTTCCTGCCAACCCCAGAGGAACACGACAGAAACCTTCCCAATTCTGCCTGCCCTTCCTGCTGCCCTGTACCTAGCCACTTGGTTCCACCTACTTCCCTCTCTTACACCCGCCAGTGGCAGACCCTCCTAACAAGACACTACATTTAAAAGCTGGGCTTTTTTTCTCTTGAGCCAGTTTGTGAGAGGGGAAGAGCAGGACTGTTCAGGAGCAGAGTCAGGATATGCCCTGACTCAGGACTGGGGGATCTATACACTAGGCCGCTCTCAGGACTGTCCTCTTCAGGTACCATTAGAAAAGGTCACTTCATCTGTGGGATTTTAAAACATCTCTAATTTACCCCATCTGTGATATTTTTTCTTGTATCATTTGGCAAGAGTCAGGCTCATGCATTAATTTTTTTTCCCGATGATTCCAGACCTCTCTGTTTTCTATTAGAACTGCAGTAGTGAACAAATACTCAGCCTTGGTAATTGCTCATGCTAAATCTTTCTGCAGTCATGGCAGAAGATAAACAGAAACTCTTTCAGATTTAAGAGAGACCTATCTAAAAATCTTATTAGCTTGCCTGTTTGTTTTAACTGACTGAAAGGTATAACAGTTTAACATAAACAAAAGCATTTTCCTATTGAATAACAGAAACAAAGTTTCATTTGTAGCACACTATTTCATTAAAAGAAAGCATCAGTAAATTTAGTAACGAGCATGCTAGCATTGTGTGTGTTAAAGTATCTTTATAGAGATATATTCACAGTATTTTGTGCAGTAACCAACAAATGGATATAGTTCATAAATATGTGCATAAAACTATCCCATTTCGGGGACATTTCACAGTTTATTTACAATATACTATGCTTCCATGGAATATTATACTGGTGCCTGTCTCTTCATGTGTTTGAGAAAAACAAGTTTAAAATATACAATAACAACTGCTAATGATTTACCAACCTATATTTTTTATATTTGATGTTACAACAAAACACAAACCTGCATCTTTCACTTCCACTATGCAAGCATACATGATCTCTTAGAATACCACATATATTTTAAATGGCAGATTAGAATTACAAGCTTAATTAAAGAACAGGAACTGAAATTGCCTAAACTTATCTAGCATTTAACAACCTAATTCATCTGACTATATCTGAATGCATATCTGATCACCTGTAGTACGCCACAAGTAATAAAGCACTTCTGCTGTGGGATTTCAAAATCTAGAGAGACAATGCTTTAAAAAACCCGCCCATTTACCACTGTTTCGAGCTTCAGGAGAAGCTCTTCAATGGTTAAATGACAAAAGAAGCAACAAAAAACTTATTTGCCTCATATCATCCGAATACTCCTACTTAAAGGATAGTGCCAAATACCAAGGTTTCATGACTGCAATGCTGGATACCCTCTGAAGCTAAATTCTCTCCAGATAATAAAAAACAAGAACTGGCCATTATGGAAAACAGATGGTTATCCTTGTAACTGAGAACAAAGTAAATTGTGATATCAAGGGAACCTCCTATCCCAATATAGATAAAGAAATAATTTTTCATGTAAGATTTCATTTGCATTCTTCTTCACAAGCAAGAGAATTCACAGGCTCATCTCTTAAGAGCACAGAGATTTAAAACAAAAAAATCCTCCCAAAGTCCCCCAAACAAATCCACACAAACACCGTCCCCCCTTATAAAGAATTTTGAAGCTAACAAGGACAGTACTACAGTACTTAGTTCCCACAAATTTCCTGTAAGCTGGTAATATAATAGTTCTTGTAATAGATGAGATAAGGACACAAGAAGATTCCTGTAATTCTGAGAGTAACAGAAATGTATGAAGTCATACTGAACAGAAAAACAGGCATACTAACAAAACCCAGTGTAAGTAAGACAACAGCATTCAGTCCAGCAATTCACAGAAGGCGTTCTTAAATTATGTTTCTTCAAGATGATCAGTATCATAGAATCATCAAGGTTAGAAGAGACCTTCAAGATCATCAAGTCCAACTGTTAGCCCCACACCACCATAACCACTGCAATGACAAATAAAAGAGAAAAAACAAACCACTCAGGAAAAGGCCTTTATGTATGCCTTTAGCAGAGCCCCACTTCTTAGCTCCCATGCAACCACGGTGAGCCTTACCTTCCCAGAAAAAATTTTTTTCTTTCTTGCATACAACCAGCCTCCTTATGAAAGGAAAGTAGAAAAGAAAATGCCAATCCTTTCCCTCATCAGATGCCGGATTAACCTGATCCTTTTCTTTTTTTTCTGACACTCAGTTCTTAGTAAATGTAGGATAAATTGATAAATCCAAAACAGTCTCTAAGGCATTCCAGATTTCAAACTTATCCACAAATGAGCTGGTTTTAGATCAAATTAATTCACTTCCAATACACACATATTACAGTGTATCTATCATCTTCATCTCTTGCAAGCAAAGTTCCATGGGACTTCAGTTAATTGCATCAGCAACTTAAGATATTTTCAACGTTTTGGGGAGAAAAAAACCCACAACACTTCCTTGGCAACAACATGAGATAAAATTAGGTCTCAATGTGTTTTAGAAAAAGTTCTCATAAACCTAAAAGTTCAGTCAATAAACATTAACCCCTTACATCAAGCATAGCCACACCTTACCAAGCTTTAACAATCCCCAATCTACAGGGTCAGATAAAATCTACTGCATCCTAATTGGCAAAATATTTAACCAGTCTGAATAATCACTTAAAGAGAAGTTAACCCCTTGGTTACATGTATTTAAACATTAACACTTTCAATCTGCAGAAGGTATTAAACAGTTAGCCTTAGAAAACTATTTGCAGTCCATTTCCTTTGATGTGGAAATCTATAGCAAAACATTTACACATGAAGTAACTTTTTTTTAAGGTTTGCTTTAATTATAACCAGGAACCTGGTGGTCTGAATGCTAATTCTACGTCATTATGATTCAAGACACTAATTTAAACCAATTTGCTCAGTTAAAATCTTCACAATCTTATCTAACAAAAAAAAAGAAATCTGAAAAATTTACCTGGTAAAACATTTAAAGTCAATTTCTAAATAAATCTTCTCAATTAGCAGAGAGCACAGACTTTTCTTGTATTTCTTCAGGGGAGGAATATCAATTTTATAAAAGTAAACCCAAAATTCTTTCTTTAAAAAAAAATCCATTTTGGCAATCCCTTTGGAAAAACTAATATATATTAGCACAGCTCCAAGTAAACATTCTTAAGCAAGCACCAAATGCAAAAGATAAACTGGAGAACAGACGAATTTTACCTCTAAGAAAACCAAGATAACTTCCCTTTCCTCTATGATAAAAAGCAGTCAGTAATAGCGAAAAGTACATCTTCCACTGACTTAGTGGAGCCATTGGTTTTCAACTGCTTGGAAAAAAAAAAAAAAACCTTGAAGTCTCCCAGTGACAAAGGATACATTACATCACCAACTTCCAAAATATATTCCGAAATATCACATAATTCCCTTTTTCTGGTGATACTGTGATCAACATTTTCAAACACAGTTCATTATTAGTTGTACAAAGTTAATATTAAAGTTGCATTTGCTGGCACCTTAAATTAGAATTGGGAGGAAGTTAGCTCCTGAAACACAAGTCTAATGAGACAACAGGGCAGCAGACAGCGTGCGTGCCTGCCTGCCTCATGGTGCTGACAGATAAGCACTCACCTCTTTGTTGGACTGGAGAGTTTCTTTCAATAGTGCTAAAAAACATGGGCGCTTTTCACACGCAGAACTGTACCAGAAGCCCAACACCTGTCTTCAGCACCAGCTGCAGCTAACAACCCAAAATTCTGATTGTGGTACGCATGCAATGCTTCCCACTCCCCAGACTCTTTGGGCATTTTATATGGTCAATATATTTAAGAAGTCACCTAAAACTAGTCATGTTCCTAAGCACAGGGACCAGAAACAATTAACTCTTCACTTCCCACTGCATGTACCAGCTAAAAAGATGCACAGAATCAGGTTCCCTCAAACATCTTCTCTTTCCTCCTGACTCTCTTATTCCCAAGTTGATTGCAACAGCTTCAGTAAGAGGGGAAAATCCTTCAGCCAATTCTGTATCCGGATGTTGAGGACACACCACTCAGAGGTGGTGGCCACACCTGGGTCGCCAGCCTGCAGAGATGCAAATACATCCATTTTCAGTGCAAGCACCCCAACTAGAAGGCAAAGGACTATCTGGTTAACAAATATGCTGTGGGACTACAGGGCAGGGCACAGATCTTTTACTTACACAACCTCAGGTGAGGATCACATAATGATAATGAGCATCCACCAGCCAGGTACCTACACTCCGAAGGTGGGCAGCAGATAAGCAACATTTTTCACAGGCTAGTTCCGCATGCTTCACTGTTCTTGGACATCTCCAGTTCTCTCTACTGACTAAAAACACTTCAGGCTCTAAACTCAGGTAACATGACTAGGGTGCTAAATTTTCCAGCTCTACATGGGATTTATACATGGAGTTGCTTTGAAATTGTACCCAGCATTTTTATGACTTAATATACTGGTATATCAATTTCTGGCAGAATTTTAAAGCAAGCCATTCTGAAAACAAATTTCTGGATGAAAAATGAGTCAAGGGAGAGAAAGATTCAGTTTCCTTTTATGTACATAACTCATTTTATAATCACCCTCCAGGCAGATCAGTTAATTGCTAGAAACCACTGATTATTTACTCTTTTTCTTATTTGGTAAAAGCCATTGCACACTCAGACTGAAAAATCATAACATGAACAAAAAAACAGACCTTGATTGATATTTCTAGTGTTCTGACGTTATTGTGTATTTTTACTCTATTTTCAAAAGATTGTTTTTGCAAAATAACAGTAAGTCTATATTGTTCAGGAGGTATGTTATTAATTTGCTTTTTTAATATCTGAAATAGGTTACATCAGGCAATAAAGCATTATACTATCTATTTTTAAGCTAAGTATCCAGATGTGCCTCTAGAAGATTATATTTAAATCAGTGTTTCAGGGCTTTATTTTCATGGCATAACTCAGTACACAGGATTTTCTTCTGAGCACCACATCAGATCAAGGTTTGGGTTTATTTTACTATAACATAATAGATTGCAAACAAAGCTAAATTTGTAAAGAAGAGGAAAAAAAGACAAGCAATTTAATTGCTTTTTGGAGTTTTTGTTTTGTTTGTTTGGGGTTTTTTTGTGAAGCAGCAGAAGTGTTGTGGTTTAACCCCAGCATCCACTGCTCACTCCTCCCCATCAATGTTGGAAAGACTTAAACATCACATAGAGCCCTGGTGATATAGTGAATGCTCAGCTAATGAGATTGTGCCAAAACCATCACCTATAATACACATAAAATTGAATGACAATGACATAAGATCCAAAAAACATATCTTTCCTTCTGGACTGAAGGGGTCATGTATTGGACCTGGGAACACACCTTTTATTAAAGAAATCAAATACACATGTTGGTGTTTCAGCCTGGAAATAAGACATGGCAGGTATAAATAAAGTAGTCCCCCAGTTGCCATGGTTTATTACTGAAGAGTAATATATCTAGAGAAATTATCTGGATTTACTGACGTTCTCAATTACACTCAGGTCTTCAAGAATGTATCATTTCATACAAGGGAAGTCTCCAAAAAAGCATTCAAACCTGTGAGGGAGAAAAACTCTAGGCCACAGGTAGCTGCCAAGGTAAGTACTAGTGGGGTCCATCTGGCCAGCTAAGTGCAGCAATGCTGCACTGATGAGTAGGTGACTGTGCTGCAGGGGGGACTATCCCAAAGCAAGCTCACTGGGGCAGAAAGTGCTCCTGGAAGTGCACTGGTTATACTGACTGATGCAAACTTCCTGGAGTTCTCAAAGTACACTGTTTTAAGAGACTTCAATGCTTGCAAGCACTGTATGGTGCACAGATTAGTCCAGAATCCCTTATATGAATATGAAAGCCATGGTTTTGTCAGACGGCCTCTCTGCGAACATACACAGCTAGAAATACAGCTAATCTTCTGACCAGCAAATGAAATAGATTCATACCGTATGGAGCTAGAAAGGAAGAACTGGTATGTAATTCAAGCCTTATGACTTGCCTGAAATAATTCAGTGTAGAATTACAGTTTATTTTTCAAGGGAAAAAAAGTATAACCTGGATTCTAGAATTCCCCTTGCCTTCCTTACTGACACGGTAAACCAAACAAATACACTATAGTGCATAGTTCTCAGCCCAGTATAGATTTCTCTGGCTCTTCTCTGGTCACATAATCTTTGATTCATGGACATTAGCAGGGTATTCCAGTAGCAGTTGTACCAGTGCCAAATACATGATATAACATTTACTACTAGGCAGTGTACCTCATTTTTAATACCCAGGAATCCCACTAGTCCTTCCTGGCCTACTAATATGTGAGAGCTCATACTGAGCTATCTGCTGCAACCCTCAGAGTTGCCACACTTCACACAGGACATCCCCATGGGAATTTTACATGTTTCCTGTCAGGATGACTCTGACATCAGAATTGCCACTAACCAGATCTGGTTTACCAACCTATCCACATCACCGTTTCTTTCTGTTATTTGTCATTCTACTAATTGTTATATGTCATTGGCATAGAAAGGAATATTCTTCCATCACTGGTGATTTTAAAATTTGCACAGAATACTCTTTTCAAGTTGCAGCTCAAACAAAAATTACCTCAGTAGCATCCTAATACCCCCATTGCCCAAGAAGTCAGGCTGCCTACCACAGAGGTACTTTCAGGCCTTGCAAGCTCTGGCTTTGGGACTCTTCAGTGGTTGGTGGGGCAATGTGATTTTTATTTCATGTCACTTTCCTGTGGAGGAGGCAGAGTGGTAGCACCCATTGCTTGAGGAGCAAAATATGGCTGCCTACCACAAACTGATACAGAAGGTCAGGCTGAAGCTACTGGTGATGGCAGCCAGTGATTGTTTCCAGTGAACCACTGCTCTCCACCACCAATCTGCTCTGACCTACTCAGGCAGCAACAGCAACCTGACTATTGAGGGCTGACAGCACAGTCCACCTGCCCATCTGTACATGCAGCTGTCTTCCTAACCTCTCCTTCCCAGCAGCTTGTAACAAAACCCAGATCCAATCCACAATTCTGTGTGGTACAACATTAAGTCATCACATGTAATCTAATAAACTAGAGACAAAACACTTAGGTCATATTCTAGTCTCTGAAACTTTGCCAGAAGTTTTAAAAAAAAAAAATTATCATAAAACCAAAAAATAATAAATCATCTGGTTGCTCAGAGAAGCTGTGGCTGCCCCCTCCCTGGCAGTGTTCAAGGCCAAGTTGGATGGGGCTCTGGGCAACCTGGTCTAGTAGAGGGTGTCCCTGGCCATGGAGGGGGATTGGAACTAGATAATACTTGAGGGCCTTTCCAACACAAACCAGTCTGTGAGTCTATAAAACGGGGGCGGGGAGGGAGCAGGGTGGGAGCAGAGGAGGTGAGGATGGGCATGTAAGTACCACTTACAGAGCAGAGAACTCACTGCTCAGCTTTTCCAAATCTTCTGGATGTGCTTTCTTTAGCCCTGGTGATTTTTAAAGTTGTTTAACAACTGGCATTACTGGACTGGAATGTGATTTATTAAAAAACTGTAAAAAGAGCTACAGTGTCTCTTCCAAATACTGAACAATGCTACCCAATAAAATTCTTGCTGGTTTTACACTCTCATTTACAGTTATACCATTCCTATCAAGTAATGCACCAACTGTAGTGCTACAATTTGATTTGCTCCTCGTAGAGTAAGCTCAACAGCCCTGAACACAGTACTCAGGACAATCACACCCATGGGGCAGACTCTGGCTTCTTTTAAGCAAGATTTGTAGCTGCCTGCTTTTCAGTGTCCAAAGACTGAAATCACCTCTGAGAGAGAAGACACTAAGTTCTGAGAACACCTATTGTTATTCCCACCCCCCCATCCCACCCCCCAATAAGTTAAACCACAAAGGATTAGTGTTAAAAAAACCCTGTTATTTTTGTATATTTGGAACCTAATACAGAAATACCTTGTGTCCCAGAAATTAAAATTAAAAGATACCTAGAGCTTGGGTAGCACAGGGAAGCTGCTTATCATAGTGGGTAAAGAGATCCGCTTTGAATTTCTTAAGACTAGGAATCTACAGCTGGAGACCAGACTTTGGGAGCCAGAGGTCTTCTGGCAATTCTGTGTTCTCAAATAATTCACAAACAGGGTGCCTTGATGTTCCTCCAGAATTTTATGACAACTGAAAATGGGTGTGGGGCAGTTGTTCCTGAAAAAGGACTTTTAGAGTGACTACATCAACCATGCTGGATTAGAGTTTTTAATTTGCATTTCTACCCACGCAGAACTAATTCTTCTCATCTATGTGAACCTATATATATACACATATATATTTCATGTGTAATCTTGACAGGTGGAAACCATACATTTTAATTCATTTCCTCTTACCATGCATAATACCTCTATAAATTTAAGTCACATCTCTGCTGGCACTGCAACATTATCACTGCCAAATGGGTGGTCTGTCTTTCAACACTTTAAAGAAAAGTTATTTTAATTCATTTTAGATCAACAGATTGTTAGAAACTTAAAGCGCAAGTATATAGCTAAAGGCTGTCTACTGCTATTCCTAGTTATTAATCTTTCAGCATCACTTTTTTATTATAATTAATGCTGATACTTTCCCATGAAGTTAATAAGCAGAATTTTAGAAAGGAATAGAAGACTGTATTTCTTAAATGACAGTAAGCTTCTGAAACAACTCTAAAAAGAGTCCACATTCTTATCAACATGACCTCAACACTGCATGATGGCCTTAAAAAGACATTATTAATCAGTAATTATTCCTGGAGGGAAATAGATGGAATGCTCAGAGCATTACTTAGAATACTCTGGGTACTTCCCATTTATTTGTTTTTAAATTACAAAATGGAAACTGCTCCCTGTCACTCTAAGTCCTGAAAGCACCTGAAAGCGTATCATAGACAACGGTGTAACTGTTGTCTAAGCTTGGGGAAAGGGGAGAGGGCAAGAAAAGGGAGGGCAAGAAAAGGCGGGTGGAAGGAAAGGGGCGGGGAAGGAAGGAATTGGGCTTCTGTAGGTTAAGTGATCGTAAATTTATTTTTCAACCCAGGTTTAGAGAGAAAAATTCCTATTCACCAAGTACTCAGAAAGCCTGACCTCCACACAGTCAGTATGATCAATTAGAGCCTCTTCTGAGCAACATGAAGCATTTTCCAAGCAGTGTCTAGTGGCTTCCTTCACAATGCTCTGCAGCTGAATGTCACAGCAGCTCTGCAAAAATGGTTTTAAGTAACAGACAAAAGATGAGTGTTAGCTTTTCCCCTGGCTGTTCTAAAATTAAAAGCTGATATAACATACACAGCACAGCTCCCAGCTTCAGTATGGAAGCAGACGTTGGTGTCTGGAAGCTTTTGTTCCCTGATCATTTGGTACCGCATGACAATCCCCTGCACTGGACCCCCTCTCTAAAGCTGCTGGCATACAGTGTCTTTCTCTACTGAAGTCAGATCAACCATAAAGAAAATTGTAACAATGCTGTGGTCTATCTAGGAGAAGCATCAATGTAAGCACGACAATTTCTTGTTCACCAATCACATTTCTAAAGGCAATTTTTTTATTTCAGGATGGAAAATCAACACATTTTCAGGACTTCACCATCTGGTGTGGGAGACTAATGACATCTGGATGTGACAAGCCAACAAAAAGTGCCACAAAATGGGGCCATATGCCCAGAGTACCTGAACGTATACCACGCAAATGCAAAGTACATTAGCATACACAGCACATAGTTCAGAGCATGCTTCCACAAGAACAGCAACAGACCTCTTAAGTAAATAACATCTCTCTCCTTTCACTATTCTCTGTACTCATTTTTTTCCTCAAATGCTCAACAGAAGCTTTAATTGACTAAAGAAATAATAAATACAGGCTCTGAGGAACGGGCAGGGGCAGGAGATAATATAATTCAAGGAACTAAAGCGAACATGCACTATTTTGAAGCAAGTACCAAGACAGACATGGTCCTTTTAATAGGTATGTTTTCAATGGAAAAAATCAATTCTTGAAATTTTATCTAGAAATTGACACTACCCAGCCATGATGGCTGCAATTTCTGCTACCCAAAGGAAACTTCCAATTTCAATTCTAATTTTGCATCTTCATCTGTTTACAGAAGGAAAACAAAGATACTATTGGAGCCTTTTTTAGAACAAAACCAAATCAAGCATTTTTACAAATTCACAGAAATTTTCTTAAATGATCATGTTTAAAAAAAAATCCCTAGCTATAAATGAAAGACCAATTGATACTATATGTATTTTATTAATCACAAAACAATGGCCCTCTATTATGTCTCTGAATACTGAGGCTTCTTAGAAGCCCTTTTCCTCAATAGTAGCCATGTCAGAATATGGTAAATTGAGGATTTGGCTGCTTCTTTAAAAGTCAACCAGCTCAAACCATTCATGCATTTAAAAAGCCTTCCAAGTCAACAATGCAATGAAAGCATAACAGTGAGGGTGACAGAGCACTGGAATAGGCTGCCCAGGGAGGTGGTGGAGTCTCCTTCTCTGGAGATGCTCAAGACTTGTCTGGATGCCTATCTGTGCAATATGTGCTAGGGAGCCTGCTTTGGCAGGGGGGTTGGACCCAATGATCTCTCGAGGTCCTTTCCAACCCCTACGATTCTGTGATTCTGTAAAGAGGGATAAGCTAACTTTGCCTGTAGGAACTAATTTTGTTCATTTTTTTGTAACATTCATCTTTTTAAAGTATTAACTGTAAATGCAGAAACTAAAAATAAAAGCAGACTAAATCACAGAAGGCTGCCTAAAATTGTAAAGTATTCAAGTGCCTCATGACTACAAAATTTGCATTTACCACAGATAATTAATTTAATAAACCGCACTTCCTGGCAGTGTGCCACATCCCACCTCTTCAGGAAATACCAAAAGAATGTAGGATTACAATGCGGTTGGTCCCTGAGTTATCTGAAAAGTACATTGTGAGCATTACTTAACTCATAAGATGTGATTTAGTTATGAGGCTTTGGAATTGGACTAGAAATAGATCAGCTCTTTCTCCTGTTTAAAAACAATGGGGAAATGTTGATGCAGTGTTTAAAAGCAGAGGTCCTATTTGCTTGTTTTGTTTGACATAGTTCATTGTCTATTGTTTACATTTAAAGTTTCCAATGAAAGGTTTTATAAACCACTTCTTCACATCATGACACTTGCAAGACTGGGGACTTTTCTGCTGTCTGTACCATCCCTATCCAAAATATACCAATCCCCAGCATTTGTCCATGCTCTTGAAATAATGACTTCAAATGAGCTTTATCCAAGAAAACAGAATTGCATGTCTGTGTCTGGTGGACACTTGATGAAATGGAGCATTTACCCTTTGGTTACTGCAAGCCTCTCAAATATTCATTCATAAATAACTTTACGTATATACCACTACAATCAAAATGTATACATCCCAGTTAATGTAACAGGTATGGTGTGATCTCAGGCTTCGTGATCAGCATGTTTCCTCCAGTCAGAGGGCCACGCATCTACAGTGCACAAGTACCCAGTCCTGCTGTCTGGTGTGACTGCCTGGGAGTCCTCAAGATGAAGGAGATAGAGTCAGGATACATTCTGAAATTCATCCAACTCAGTGCCCTCTCTCTGTGTATGACAGAAGAGCTTCAAGAAAGAGAGGAGATGGGATTGACAGGCACAAGCCCATTATTATAGATAACAGACAATTTAAAAAAAGAGTCTCAAAAAAAGTGGAAAAAAATATGCAAAACCTGTCAATTTAAATGCATGAAATGGAAAAGCTTTCCAGAGAGAGACTGAAAGGATTAACTACAAACTTACAAAACTAAGGATGCATGCTTGCAGCCCCACAAGCACCCCTATCCTAGGCTGCATCAAAAGTAGGTCAAGGGAGGTGACTCTACACCTCTACTCTGCTCTGCTGAGACCTCACCTGGAGTACTGTATCCAGCTTTGGGGTCCCCACTATAAGACAAATGTGGAGCTGTTGGAGTGAGTCCAGAGGAGAGCCACAAAGATTATGAAAGAGCTGGGACACCTCTCCTATGAAGACACGCCACAAGAGTTGGGATTGTTCTGCCTCCAGAAGGCTCTGGGGAGAACCCGACAGCACCAGTAACTGAAGGGGCCTACAGCAAAGCTGGAGAGGGACTGTTTGCAGATGCATGGAGTGACAGGGCAAGGGGTAACCACTTTAAACAAGAAGAGTGTAGATTTACATTAGATATTAGGAGGAAATTCTTAACTGTGAGGGTCGTGAGGCAAGGGACCAGGTTGCCCAGAGATGATGCGGATGTGTTCAAAGCCAGGCTGCATGGGCCTTTAGGCAACCTGGTCTTCTAGTGAAGGGTGTCCCTGCCCATGGAGGGGGGTTGGAACTAGATGGTCTTTGAGGTCCCTTCCAACCTAAACTATTCCATGATTCTAAGATTGTAGTGACCCTCCAGGATTTGTATATCACGGTCAATATTTCAATCACAACTTCTAACAGAAGTTCAAGAACCAGTGAATTTTAGCACTAATGAAGCCAAAGTTCATTTAAAAACAAAGCAAAAAACAAGATCGGGAAAAGACAGTCTTCTCAGTCTAGGTCAATGCAAGACTGCTTGTTACAGTGTTAGTCTTTGAACAAAGCATTCTATTTAATTTTATCATATCTGACTAATGTAATTTTTGGTATTTGACAGGAAACAATCCAGTGAAAATTATTTCAATACACAAAGTAACACTGACACACAGCCTGTATTTTCTTCATTTCATCCTATTATCACCTTGCTGCTTTGACCTCATTTCACCACTGCTGAACAAGCCATTAGAAGTAGTTTTATCTTCCTCCTAAATCATCCCTCAAACCCTTTGATCCTTTTGACACTTCTTCTTAATTCCTTTGACTCTGTCAACATCTTTTCATAACAGGTACCTTAAACTGCCTACAATTCAAACAAACATAAATGTACTCTAGCCAGAGAGGTGTGTTTTAAAACAAGGAAGAAACACTTTTTCTCCTATCTTTGTCCGAGGAACGTTCTTGCAGACAACTGGATTTTTTTTCCATTTTTTATTTCTACCTCAAACTCAGGTCCTGTGTGTTCCCATTTCTTTAATTATTAACAGTTTTTGAGGATTCTCAGGCTCATTTGTTTTTAGTTTGCACTGTATAGCTACATAGCATTAAATAACATTTTTCAAGATAAAAAATACAATATTTTTCAAGATAAAACTGCTGATACTTAATTTAGGAAGCTTGAAGCTGAATGAGGGAAGATACTCTGATGTCTATCTCTGCTGGTATTTTCTTGACAGACTCCTGTTCTGAAAAACAGTGTATTAATTCTGTTAAAAAGTGAACCATGAGTTCTAAAAATTGTTTATGACATCCTGTCAATTATGGTGAAAGAATACTTTTTTTTCCACATGTCAAATCAAATAAAATTAAGACTCTGTGTGTACATAAGACTCAAAATACATCTCAAAAGTTAACTATGTAACAAGCAATCCCATTATTATAAATATTAAATATCATAAAAACTCCAACACAGAGACATTTGCTTCTATAATATTTTCCAGATGTGCATGTTTTTTAAAACATAACTGCTCACATATTTAACTGCCTACCTTGTGCTGGAACAAACTTATATGTAGGTGGTGAATCTTTCAGCTGAGCCAAGCAAAAACCTTAGTACACAGACAAACAAGTGAAAGGGAGCCAAAATAATTTCCCTTTAAAGGCAGAAACTCATTTAAGCATAATCATTAGGGAAGCTAGTTTATCTTCTGTTTTTGAAAGGATATAATAAATAACAGACACAACTACAGTGTGGGCCACGTCCAGAAAATCTGTGAGGTCTTTTTTGGACCACACACTCCCTCCTGAAAGTCACAAGTAGTAATGATGAAGCAACTAACACACTCAGGGCAATGCTCAGACCATA
This sequence comes from Porphyrio hochstetteri, assembly GCA_020800305.1. Taxonomy (NCBI): domain Eukaryota; kingdom Metazoa; phylum Chordata; class Aves; order Gruiformes; family Rallidae; genus Porphyrio; species Porphyrio hochstetteri. Next base: position 65,369,136 of record CM036938.1, read on the forward strand.
TGGCTAAAGAAGTAGAGACCAAATGGTTCCCAGCACCTCAAGAACTACTATCATTGCCAGACTGAACACTGGCTATCCCAGTGGCATTGAGAGGGCAGGAACAGCTACGTGCCTATACACAGGTTTGCACCCCCAAACTATTCCAACACACCAGAAGAAACAAATTCATTTTTCATCAAAATCTTCCATTGACAGCTTCATTCATTTTTTTAAACTTCAAGATAATAAAGCTTCCAGAACTGCAAAGCTGTCTGAGCCACAGTCAGCAACCTAGAAGTGGGTACAGATCATCTTCTGCCAGCCTACAAATTACAAACATCCAAACCTCCATGCAAAAGGAAAGGGAAAACCAACTACTTCCCAATCGCATTAAATCACAGGAGAAAGAATATGAAATTTTTCATTCAACAATTGCTGCTCCTCTAACTGGCTAAGTGGTAAAGAATGTCTGCCCTTTTAAAAAACTGAACATACCCTACCTTCAAAATATGACTTGGCTGTCAGTAGAACCATAATACCAATTACTAAATCATTTATTCAATTGTGAGAGCATGCAAACTTCACAGAAAAAAAAATGGAGAAAATAAAAAAAAAAAAGAAAATCAAGATCAAGGTCCTGCTGCATAGACAGATTTAGGTTGACTATAGCCATATGTAGGTTTTTTCCCCATTTAAATCTTTATCTCAGTGAAATGAAGACACACACACACACACAAACCCCAAACTAAAATAAGTATAGGTGGAAAAATTAAGATTCAAAGCTGAAAATGTGAATCAGCCTCACTAAGCCTAAGGACACTGCTGTGCAGCGATTTTCATTCTTCTATTGGTTCATAAAGACTATTTCTACATTACTCAGCTATTAATGGAGTGATAGTGTGTAGATGGTAAAACAAAAGAAACATTCAAATTAATCAAAAGTTACATCCAGAGCTACTCGGACTAACTAATCAAATCTAATCTAACTAATCAAGGATCAGATAATTTAGAGTTATATGCAAAACCAGAACAGTACAACAAAGAGTTGTCAGTTGCAAACAGCCGACAGAACTGGTAGGTGTACATATTAGCTTTTAAACATGACACTCACCTTCACTGCAAGACCAGCAGACAGATTATTCCTATCATATGGTAATGAGATAAACAGAAATGAAGAGGTACTCTGTTTGCTTCTCACAAGCGAAACTGGGATGTCTGTAGTGATGCAAAGCCAACACATGTTCCCTGCCCTTAGCAATGAAGCACATAAAAAGCTGTTTAGGAGAAAGCTGTTTGGTTTTGCCCAGAGAAGCCCAGATTTCAGTGTTCATCTGTTGAGCCCTTGTGTCATCGCTGAGAGCTTCGGCCTACTCCTCTCTTTATAAGGACAATGCCCTGTACACAAGGCTCACCTAGATGTCTGTCAATATGGAGCCAGTGGTTATCTGTTATTATTTCATGTAATGTTGTTACCTATTCTTATCAATTACAGTTCCTTTAGGGAAAAAACCCAAACAAAATAAACAAAACAGAACAAAGAAAAAAAAAACCAAAACTCCACAAATGCTTGACCATACCCTGCTTCCTCTATAAATAAAGAGATACTTAATGATGTTTTGAGCTTCTGAGGCTTTGCAGGAAACAACACGCTTGCTTTCTAAAAAATAAACAGGATATAAGCTTTATATTTTTAAGAATGTGACTGAGGAAGGGCACGTAACGATTGAAGTCAGCCGACAAAAAGTAAGTGCATAATTTTGTTTCCCTCCTAGACTGCAAACTGTTTCCATGCTACTCAGTGGGACTGTAATTGCCCATTCTTCGTTTATCATACCACCATCTTCCTAAAATGGACCATAATGTCTAAGGATTTCAGAGATAATGTCACATACATTATGTGTGTTTGCAAAGATGCCTACATATATACTGCTCCCCCTCAACTGATAAATGAGGCCTCAGCCCAGACAGACAGACACAGGTCCGATGCACTGGATTTTAATTAAACAGTGCTTATAAATAACCTTTCATATTATCAGATACAGAAAAACACAAGTGAGTAAAACCAGAATTAATTTTGATGAGTCTTTGTCTTTGTTCAGTCTTTCCAGTACAGGAAAGTACATTAGAAAGAGACTTGCTTGTTTTCCAAATTATCTGGCTTGCTTGATGCAAATACGAAGTCTTCAATATCACTAAAAAAATCCCCCAAAATGTACTCAGTAATGTATCATATTATACTTAGTCACAAGAGCAAGTATGAATGGAAAATGAAACATCAATGCCTGCAAAGGTACACTGTCCTTTGGCAAAATACTAGCTATGTATGAGGATTCAGAATTAAAAACTTAAAAGGGAAGATTTGTTAATTGCCTATTATTTTTTATGATGTTAAAACTTCTTGTGCAATTGAGATGGTTTCTGACATCTCTAAGAATCTTAAAATATGGAATGAAGAATAATATAGTGCCTGGCAACTTTGATACTTGTGTTTTACTACTATTATTACCACACTCAAAACTTTAACAGTAATTATTGCAGGAGGAAAAGGTGTCAGTAAAGACCTCTTCGGACCATCATTTAATTAATGATCTTTTCCCTTCCATTATCTAATCTCCAAAAAGAACGTTTAACAGTTTTATTCTAAAAAGTATGGTCTGGTTACATAAAACTTGGAAGAATAATCACTGTCATCAGTATTATGCCTGAGGTCAATGATCAGCCAGTTGACTGTCTGACAGCTAGATACAAGGCCACTTTTCTTTCCTTCTTTTGCAGTATAACCTAATAGGATAAGGCTAAATGAAATTTTAAAAAATTAATTCTTTGGACCATTTTTTCCACAGATTTTATCTAAAGTATGAGCCCTTTGTTTGTATTCGTTGTTTCTCTGGCAAAAAACTTTGCACTATTGTTCAGCTAAAACGCAGACTGTCAGATATCTGAACAGTAGCTTTATGTTACCTGACATACTTCTCAGTTAACAACATGGCCGAACCTTCTCCTGTCCATACAGGAGAGGTGTTTTAGTCCAACAGAAGAGCTGGTCAACTTTCCTCTCTAAACAGAAAACTTATCTTCCTTTATAAATTCTGAAATACACAGCTGTGGTGCTGTTGTCTGTGACTAATTGCATTTGGCACAGTTTTCATAAACCTTCAGGGAAGTGAACTGTATTTGTTATATGCATCATCAGTTCAAATATTTGCAGGAATCAGGTAATATTTGAACATAAGAATATTTCTGGGTTTTCCTGCAGTTTATTCTTAAGGTGGTCACAAAACAACTTTGCTGTAGTAACATTCATTTATGTTCACTCAGGGTGCAGAGATCAAAGTAGGTATTACATACAAACACCCCAACAATAACAAAACAGCACTCACAGTTGTTTACAACAAACTCCAATAGTCTCACCTACACAGATACATACATTGCCTTTCCTTCCCCACCTGCAAAGCCACGTACTTCAATACAGCCCATTTTGGTATCTGAAGTAACCCGTATGAAGTTTGGGTATGATCAATCTACTTCAGCAGCAGATGTGGGAACAAACTACAAAGGCTCAGGAAGGAACCTGCTCATGCCTTCATGATAATACCTCTTTAACCCAGCCTCCACTGCAGCAGCACAGGATAACCTGGGAACTCAACCACCGGTGTCACAGAACAGTCCAATACCTGGTATAAAACCCCCCTCTGTGGCAGTATAATCGCTGCCCAGGCTTTTCCCCTCCTGTCAAAATTACTTTCCTCCATGCCTCAGACCACAGAGAGGGGGAGAAGATTATGTATTTGGTATTACAAGAACAGAGCAAACATTTAGTTTGTAAGACATGGGGAAGACTGCAGATACAGTCTGGAGTGAAAGGCATTGTTAATATGACCCCCACGAACACTTTGGAAAACCCAGTGAAAGTGTGCTAAACATATTAATACATGACAGAAAAGTAAAGAATGCATGTGGAACACATGGCTGCATCTTCATTAATGCCAGATTACCATCTGGTACGTTACCAGCTGGTAATACACATTTACCCTTGAGCAGGTGCAGACACAATCACATTTCCGTCAAGTTTGCCAGAGCACAGGATGTTGCTTGCATTCATGCCGACTTCACACCAGCTGGAGGATGAACAATACCTGGTCTGGCATTGTCAGAGTCATAGAGAGATGAACAATATCTGATGGAGCTGAAAACCTACTAGTACAAGGTTAACATCAAGGTATGCTTACGTGAAATGTCAGCATCATGTGGTTATGGGGTTTTGATCTGCTAGCGAGTGCCCTAAAGACATACCATTGAATCAACACTAAATCAACCCAGTAAATCAGTGACTGTAGTACAATAAATGAGTAACATACCATCCTTCTCCCTCTATACTGCTCTGCCCCCATCAGAGATCTAAGAGCTTTCAGTTTTTTTCTCAAAATCTGCAGGGAATCCCACCTCTTTTCTGTTCATGTCAGCAGTTAAAATGTATCCCGTGTGGAAGGGAGGACAGGCAAACAAAAAACTTCCATATTAAATACAATTTCACACACACGTAGGAGACAATAAATCAGAAAAACCAAGTTAGGATTACAGACATAGCTGCTTAGATCCCCTAAATGAGACAATATGTATTATCTCATCTGGCAGTTTAGCATGACTGAAATGAAACATAATTTGTAGTTGACGCCAACTGGCAGAAGACAGACAAATGTTCATGGTAATTTTTGTGTTTTGTTAAAAACGTACTTCTGTCTTAAATTAGAAGGAAAATGAATAGAAGGCTTTCAGGCTACACAGTACAAGATTTGCAGATGCTACCCGGAGCTGCTAACTCACAGAAAAATGTGTCTTCAGTTTTTACAATATAAAAAGACAAATCTAAAGTTGTGCAAGGTCAAATCTTCTACCCAATACGCCCCATTTCCAAGAGCAGCCAAAAGCAGATGTCTGGGGAAGAGGATAAGAATAGTGTAAGCGTTTAGTCATACTTTCCCCAAATAGTCTCCAGTTTCCAATAATTTGCAGCTCAGGGACTTTCAAAGCCAAAGGTCATGCTTATGTATTTAATAATCCCCTACAGACGTTTTTCTTCCATTCATTTTGTCCAGTCTCCCTTTGAATTGGTATGAAATTTCAATCCACCACGTCCTGTGAAGTTACACAACTTAATGATACATGCATGAAACAAAAGTCTTTTTACTGTTCTGAACCCAACACCTGCTAGTTTCACTTCCATGCTCATTAGTTCTTGTACTGGGAAAGACAATGAACAACTGATCCCTATCACCCTCACCATGCTGTTCATGTTTTTATAAAACTATCATCGCATTCCCAGTTGTCTAGTCTCCTCAACAACTTCACTGTCCTTTGTATGGAAGTTGTTACACATCTGATTGTCCTTGCAGTGAACAGAAAAACACACACCTAGGCTTACCACTGTGGTCCTGCCTTCCTTGAATGTTCTTTTTTTTTTTTTCCAATAACCTGTCGACCTTCCAGACTCTGTAGCAGACTTCCTGCTCCTCATCTTATCCCTCAAATTCTTTTCTAACCTGCCTTCTTACATTTATTTAATTCTGCCAGAGTTTGACCTTTCTGTCTTCCTCTTTCACACATAACTTTTACCTTAACTTCAGCTACTACTCCTAAATGTGTGTTTTGCAGTATTTATACAATGAACTAGTATTAATATTACAAAAATACACAAAGATGGAGGCCAACAGTTCCTTCTGGAAATACTTACCTCCATCAGCTGTAAACTGATGAAAAGACTTGAGAGAATTGAGGTTTTCCTCTGAGCATTAGCATCAGCATGAATTGCTCTCCCTGGTCAGCAGGACTACCAGGAGTTTGATGAATTCTTCTTTAATACACAGGGCTAATTTTAATCACTTGCACTACAAGGAAAATACTTTGTCCTAAACGTTTGTCTCTCCTCTACATTTCCTTTCCTGAAAGGGATCATTACAAGGAGAATAAAGAGAGTTAGTTAAAAATGTCTTCCTTTTTTTTAGGAAAAATTTCTGAAGAATATTTGTTTCAGTATTTTCAGGATCTACATGATGTGGTAAACTATTCTATTACCAGATTATGTTAATCTAGAAAAAATAGCATGTTTACGGGAGGCAAAGATAAGAATTCGAAGTTATGAACTGGAGGGATGACCTGAAAAAAAGTGTCATCTTCAGTAAGAACATCTGCAAGATGCCACAGATGGGTAGAAATAACAAGCTACAAAACAACCAGTGAGAAAAACATCTTAGAACATGTGTCATTGGATGAGGACAATCTGGTGGATCACTGCCTGAACAGGAAAAAGTCATAGTACTGACTGCAAAAAAGACACCCATCATGATAACTATACTCTGTCATATTCAACATCATTAAAACCTCAAGTGGAACACAGGCAGTGGAAATTAGACAAAACAAAATAGATGTGAATGTAAGATAACCCAAAGAAAAGCAACTGGTGTACAAAACCCAGCACTTCTGAGGTAAAAAAATCGAGCTTAATGAAACAGCAGGTTATGATCGTTAATAAGAAACACAGTAGAATATATCACAGAATCACAGAATTGTAGGGGTTGGAAGGGACCTCGAGAGATCATCGGGTCCAACCCCCCTGCCAAAGCAGCTCCCTAGCTCATATTGCACAGATAGGTGTCCAGACGAGTCTTGAATATCTCCAGAGAAGGAGACTCCACCACCTCCCTGGGCAGCCTGTCCCAGGGCTCTGTCACCCTCACTGTGTAAAAGTTCTTCCGCATGTTGGTGCGGAACTTCCTGTGCTCCAGTTTACAGCCATTGCCCCTTGTCCTGTCTCCACAGACCACTGAAAAGGGGTTGGCCAATTCCCCCTGCATCCCATACTTAAGATATTTATAAACATTAATAAGGTCCCCCCTCAGTCTTCTTTTCTCCAGACTGAACAGTCCCAGGTCACTCAGCCTTTCCTCATAGGGGAGATGTTCCAGGCCCTTAATCATCTTTGTAGCCCTTCTCTGGACTCTCTCCAGGAGATCCCTGTCCTTTTTATACCAGGGAGCCCAGAACTGGACACAATACTCCAGGTGGGGCCTGACCAGGGCAGAGTAGAGGGGGAGGTTCACCTCCTTAGACCTGCTGACCACACTCTTCCTGATGCATCCCAGGATCCCACTGGCCCTCTTAGCCACCAGGGCACACTGCTGGCTCATAGCCAACCTGTCATCAACCAGGACCCCCAGGTCCTTCTCCACAGAACTCTTCTCCAGCAGGTCATCCCCCAGCCTGTACTGATACAGACAGTTATTCCTCCCCAGGTGCAAGACTTTACACTTGCTTTTATTAAACCTCATCTGGTTTCTCCCTGCCCAGCTTTCCAGCCTGTCCAGGTCTCGCTGGATGGCAGCGCAGTGTTCCTGCGTGTCAGCCACCCCTCCCAGCTTTGTATCATCAGGTACTTGCTGAGGGTGGATGCTATTCCCTCATCAAGGTCGTCGATGAAGATATTAAACAGGACTGGACCCAACACCGAGCCCTGGGGAACACCGCTAGTCACAGGCCTCCATTCAGATTTTGTTCCACTGATCACAACCCTCTGAGCCCAGTCCGACAGCCAGTTCTCAACCCACCTCACTGTCCACTCATCTATCCCATGATCTCTCAGCTTTTCTATCAGGATGTCATGGGAGACAGTATCGAAATATATATTTTAGGAAGAAAAACAATTATCAGCTTTGTTCAAGTCAGATGCAGCATCAATAGTGATGGTGTTACACTGCAATGAGAAAGGTGTGAATTGAGTAACATGAAAAGAAAATTTTCTTATTGGCATGATGATGTAAAGGAGTCACAGATGACAGGCATGGATGATCTAATCTGAGGTAGATCAATGGACAAGATGACTTCACGATGCCTCTTCCAGTTCTGTTTATGATCTTTTCCTTATGACCCAAGGAAGTCTCTCTTCTTTCCAGTGATTTAACAGCCAAAGAGAAAAGAAAAAAGGCAGGGGCAGGGGGAGGGAGGGCGAAGGGGAGACAGGTTTACAGGGCTGCCTTGGAAAAAATGAGGTTACAACCAACCTGCTCACACATAAACTATTCATCCAGGCTCTTTTCTGCCCAACTCCAGAAGCTTGTGGAAAGAAAGTAAGAGTAGCGGCCAAGAGCTGGAGAAATTGTGCTGAATGTGTGGACTTCTATTCTCTGACCTTCCCCAGACATTCTTTAAACGTGGCTTGGAAGCAGATGCATTTTGGGCAGAGTACAGTATATACATGCATGTGTGAAACCCCTAATGCTCCCTGAATACAACTGATTGCACATCTACTGTGCGATGCATGCAGTGTGCAACAGAAAAATTAGATAAACTCTGCTGGTGTGTGCTGGTCATGCACCAATGAACTAAAACATTCCCAAGGGTCTGTTTTAGACTGGACTTTCAGTCTTTCACATTAATATGCCCCATTCTTGCACTGAACAAGCTTAAGAAAGGCTGGGTATTTCTGTACTCCAAATTTGGCTGCGATGAAAGGCAAGCTCTAATTCAAGCTGTCAGGGCTGTCATGGAATGTGGTCTGGGTCACTTAGACATAAAGATTGGTTGAAGGTAATTACACTGATTTTATGCAGTCATGATCATGACTAATGACTGAATAAACATGTATGCGCAACACAAAATTCATGCACATTTCTGCAAACTGGATACCTCTGCTAAATTATCTATCTAGCATCTCAGCAGAGCAATCAGCTGGCCAGTCTGCAGAAAATCTTGCACACCAGCTGTCATGCACTATGTCTATTAGCAGGTTAAAGAAAACCTAAAACAGAGAGAAAAATGAGATCTTTGTTAACTCTTGAAAGGCAAGCCATATCAGAGCAACACTGTCCTGAGAAAAATCAATGCAGAGAGAGAAGACATAACATTACATGAAACTTCCTATTGAGCATAAAACCGTAACTTCATTACTGTGCCAAACATGACCCATCACTTCATGTTGAACTCTTAACTTAAAATTATTCTGACTTGCCTGCACAGGATGATGCTCAGGTTTCATCAGGTGTCTGGTCTGAAACTGCTTATAACTGCTGCATTTGTTGGGATGACCACATAGACTCGCTGCCTTGTTTTGCGAAATGAGTTCCATAAAAGGCTGAGAGCACTATAGTATTTGCATGAGATACCCACAACTGTTTATATTATAAGCACTATTCACCAGTACTAAATATTTGTGCAGAAAGATGCTGCTGTTCTTTGCAGACAAAGAACTCTCTTGATAAAGTACAAATCTTGATTTAGAAAACTCCAGACATCTGACAAATTGTACTCTTATCTGCAGCTCCTTCTCTTCTGCAGGTACTTTACTGCAGGAACAGTAACTACATTTGCAACACTGAAATATATATATATTTGTAACTTATTTAACATTTCAAGGAAAAAAAAACCCCACCACCCCTATATATGAAAATATTTTTGTAATAGCTTTCCTCCCACAGAACTACTGTTTGCCCAGGACATATCAAAGCTATACGTACAAACTAAGACACCAAACAAGAGTACATAACCATTAAAATAAAGCTTCTCTTGAATGCATTTGCCAACATATAAAACTGGCGCATTAGCATTACCATGCACTTTAGTGATGAGGTCAGATTTTGACAATTATTTCAATGAAAACTCTGATAAACCTGTTTACAGTGATCCCAGAGGTAACCTCTGCAAGCTGCAATTCACTGACCTATGTAAACTGACTTGGCTTTTAGATAATCTCTTGGTGAATACTGTTGCAAAATCTATAAACACAGATGGCACCAACTCGCACCCTATCTGCAATCTCAACAGAAGATCAAATACAGAGACTGAATTTATCCTCCCACATCACAGGTGATTCCTTCCAAACAAGTTTAAAGGATTATGCCTGCAAACTGAACCAAGAAATTTCTGTCACAGCTACCCAAAGACGGCTTCCCTGAGAAGCCACACTGATTGAATGAAGCTGGTTTAAAAACTGTATGGCTTTCAATAAACCAATGCAACATTCAGTTCAGACCAGGCCCAGGTTATAATTGCTACAATTATCACATCAACCATTTCTGTTAGCAGTAAAATTACAAGATTTTTTTTCTAAAGCACCATAACAGAAGAACCTACTTGGGATCAAAAAGAATCTTGCAAAATGAAAAGACCAACTACCTACAGTCAAACTTAAAAAATAAATATCAAATGTACCATTAAAGCCTATTATAGGGTTTTATCCACAAAACTTACTGTTACTCATCTGGAACACAGTGACGGCATTAATACTGTTACAAGTGAACTGTCATAAACGATGCACACAACGTATGTGATGTCAGGTGTTAACAAACATGAAGGTCAATTAGTGAACTCTGAAGCTAATCCAAACCCAACCCATTTTCGCAGGTAAGATGTTAGATGCCATGTATAAAACATGAATCTAACAATAACTCCACAGCCTTTAAGATAGCGAGTAATTCGAAACGGAGCACTGACACCAATGACAAAGGAGGCTGTGCCTGGGCAATACTGCTTCATTAATCTGTCTAAGCACTAGAAGCTGTACAAAGGTGAAAATTCAAAGATCTGAAAGTCAACTTGAAGCAAGGCTTCCTTGTGTGCCTGGGTTCATTTATTATAGTTCTCTCACTCAGTGCAATACAGTATCAGGCTTTCTTCAAGACAATTCCTCCCTCTTTTTATAGCATTTTATTTCCATGGTTTGTTATTTAGTTTCCATGCTTTCACCATGTGCCTCAAAGAAACTCTCAATGAAAACCCCAACCAACAACATTTAAACCAACACAAAAATGAGAAATGTTTTAAGGAACAAATATTACTGCAGCACTCTGCTCATACAGCTATTTTTTTAGAGATTCTGGATTCTCCTTCAAAGAGACCACATCAAACTTCACTACACAGGTCCCCACTGAGAAAGACAGCGTGATTAATGAGGACCAGAAGACAAGAAAAAAATGGAGAAATTAATCTTTAGCAATAGATTGTGATTTAGTTTCTTTCTATTATTTTTATTACTTGCAATGACTCAGAAACTGGGTCCTACTGATTTTGTAAATGACATAAAAGTCTCTTGGTATCTTTCTACTTCGATTTATCTGTGGAAAAGATAATTGCTTAATTGTTCCATGTATTCCATGAGTTCAGAACTTCAGATGTATTTCTGATCACTCATATAGATTGGGCACATTTGCAGTCATTTGCAGCAAATTTATAATTAAATTTTCATTGTGGATTTTGTTTTCTTTGCAATTACCTTCCACAAAATTATTTTCTAGAAAGATTGATTATTCTCTAATTAACTAGTGTTGAAATGCTTATCTGTGGTTTATGTCTGACCTCCAAAGTCAAAACAGAGAGAAATAAATGCACTTAAAAAAATTTAAGATATGGGATCAGTGGTAAAATGTTTTTCAATTTTAACTACTTCCCATAACATAACATGAAAGCAATTGAAACTATTCGCTTTACTTAGAAGACTGTTTAACAATAAAATATTAGAACTCTTGCTTACACAGCTTTCAGTGTGGGTGACCACACCTCCCCAGCGATTTCAAAAGGCAAGTGATAACACCGCTATTTTTTTTATCTGAGCTTTACAAAGGCAGTACATTCTGCTTAATTCCAGTTTATCTGGAACACACCCTATAAATTCCACATTTCCAGGGAAGATTTTAGGCACCATGACCTGGCAGACTGCTGTCAATTTTTGTGAAAGCTGGAAAACCTGAAGGAAGAAATAATCTGAGTAAGTCTTTGGCATCATTTTAACAAACTTGTCAGCTATAATCGCATTAGCAATTGTCTCTGCATCAAATAAAGGGTTCTGACAGCCAGTAACACCTTCCAGGGGCTTACCACCTCTGACCTTGTTCCCAAGTGAGTTCAAAATGTTGACACCCCAAACAATTTATCCCCTAGGCAGAAAGCAGAGAAATAGGAACTGTTGGGGGCGGGGAGCAGGGAGGAGGGAGACACCAGAACCAGAGAGAACATGGCAAATGTGAAGATACAGAAAGACCCTGTTCATGGGGAAGGAGGGAGGGAAGGAGGGAGGGAAGGAAGGAGGGAGAAGATAAGAAACAGCTTCTCTCATTGACAAAAGCCACCAGCAGTTCAGAAGCTGATCTTTGCTCTCCTCACCACAGGCTGGATGGTGCAAAAGGTCAGCCATTGAGAGAAGCCATGCATACTTGTGCACAAATACACACATGCACGTAGGAAGCAAGGAGACAGTAGAGCAACCATCCTCACCCCAACTCTGAGCTTCACCGAACAGCTCTGGGACTCTTGCATGTTGAGGAGGAAGCCCAGGCACTTCGGTGGGGGGCTATTGCTATGTGAAGAGACTTCTTCCTCATTTTATAATGAGTTAGCTTTACGATGCTGAGGGTGAAATTCCTAGAAACCACTTGTTGCTACAGTGGATAACCAGGAATTTTACATCAGCTAGGAGCTGCCATCCTGTGTTCAACATGTCCTCTTGTTGCAACCACTGCTTCTGTTGTACTGGGATGCCCGAGAACTGGTCCTGAATGTCTAACAAGGGAGAAGCTTTAGGAGATAGAAATTTTGATGGATAATAATTTTGTTCTTCACATCACTCAGAAAAGTAATGCATCTTCCTTTTCATGTAATTATTATTTAATCAATAACGTCTACACCGTATGCAAAACAAAACATTGGGCTTCTTGCCTAGTGCCAGCTACAAAGTCACCTGCAGCCCCATCAGGTTCTGCTGACCCAAGAGCATATAGCACTTAATATGTCACCGTCCTACTTTATTACACACCACCACAAGCAATTTTCACAGCCACAAGCTAGAACATGAAAAAGGATTACAGCAATTACTGGCTTCCCTTCAGTCTTTGCCAGCAGTATTCCTGATCCAAATTTACCAGCCCAGGACAATCAAGAGTGATTTAAAAGATGTGGAGGAATATGTTTTGATGAAATAAGGGGTTTGGGTTTTTTTAAAAAAAGGACTGTAACATTCTTATACAGAAATGCCACATCCAGTCTCAGTGATTTACACTCTTAAATGACACACTACTGTTACTTGCCTGACATGCGCATATATCATCACCCAAGCATTTCCCAGAATGCCTAATAAAAACAGATGATTAACTAAAACAAAGATAAAGAGGGCAATTTCCTACACACTGATTAAACCCAGTCCATGACCCAGACAGAGAGAACTTGTGAAGAAAGCAGCGATGTGATCGAAACTGGAGTGGCAGCAACTAGCATATGCAACAGTCCCTCTCATTAACAACTGCCTTAACAGCACAGACTGACAGTCTGTCTCTATCCTGCATCTAACAATGGGTGGCCGTGGAAAAAATATTCAAGAGATTAATTTGGATTATATTCTTGTACCGCATTTTACTCAGAAGAATGACCTTGGTGTCACTGACGCTTTCTAAAAGGCTACTCTGTACACAGTACATATTTAGGCCTCAATGAGTTACAACACTATATAATGAAGTTTCAGTGACCAAAGCAAACACTCTGAAAACAATGAGTCTCCTCACAGGTGCTTGTCTGCACGGCCAGAACCCACTGCAGGCCTGGGACGGAACAGACATCTTCCTTAAGATACCTGTAACGGTGCCTAGGCATGCTTCCCTGAGAAAGCCAACCTTTATCATTAACATATCTAATATTTTCTTCCAAATGAGGTCAGATAGAGTGGTTTGGGTTTTATTTCTTCCAGTTACTCCTAATAACACATCTCTCATCCGGATACAGACACTTGCAGCGTCTTGCCCCGCTTACTTCTGGCTCGACGTAAGCGCAGCGCGATGGAGCAATGCGGCTGCTCTGCCACCAGGTACTGGCAGGGCGCGCACTTGTCCGGACACAGCACTGCCAGCCGGCCTTGTCCCACGTTACACTGCTCCAACCCACCCGCAATTTACGAAGTACGGATCCAGCCTCAGCGGTGTGCTACCACCGCTCTTTCGGAGGAGCGCCCGAACCGACGGCTAACCTTCACCGGCAACCCGTACCTTCCACACCCCGGCCTCTCCCGAAGGGCGCCGAGAAACCAAACAGCCGCACTTCCCCTTCAACCGCTGCGGCCAGAAAGCGAGGGGAAGGAAGAGCGCGCCCCGGGGGGGGTTAAGGCGCCAAGGTGAGACTTGAGCCCTGCCTCCCCCAAGCAGCTCTCCGAGGAGGCAAGTGGCTCCCGTCGCGCCTCCCCTGGAGAGGCCGCAGGTGCCGCGGCCGGTGAGCGGAGGCCTGGCTGGGGGCAGCCTCGCTCCCGCTCCCTCCCCTCCTCACACTCCTCGTCCGGACTGAAGCCGCCATGGGACCACCCCGGCGGGCGGCTCCCCTGCTGTTCCGCCCGCCTCGGGCTCTCCCGTCCCCGCCCCGCTTTTTACGGCGTTTCCCGCAAAAACGGAACAGGAGAGAGCGCGGCAGCCCCCCGCCGCCCTCCCCGCGGCGACAGACACCCCGACGGCAACCGTGACCGCTCGGAGCTGCGAACGTGTGCGCGGAGCACCCTCTCCCCGGCGCTGGCTGCTCCGTGGCACCTCCGCCTTCAGGGGAAGGAGAGCGGGAAGGAGGCAGCCCGGCGGCTCCGGGCGTCTCACCGCCCGCCGGGTCGCGCCCTAGTTCCACGCTGCTCCGGGGAGAAGGTGCGAGCGGGTGCCCTCCCGCCTCGCCGTTTACCCAGCGGACGCAGGGGGGCTCTCGCCAGCGCCACAGCCCCGTCCCCGCCGCTACCTCCGCGCCCTGCCCTGTCCCCCGGCGGCGGCTTCCCGTCCCATCCTGCGGCTACAGCCCCGGCTAGAGGAGACCGGCAGCCCGGCTGTCGCACGGGCAATGAATGGAAACGCTCCCAGCGGTCCCGGGCCCGGTCCTCCCTCCCCAGCTCCCTCCCTCCCATTCCCTTACAACTTCAGCGGCGGCGCCACCTCACCTCTGCCGGGCAGTGAGCAGCTCCTCCGCACTGGGTCCTCGCACCGGCCCGCGCCCCACCGGGCTTGTCTTCCCCCGCTAGCGCCGCAACCATGCACCAAGGGAGCAGGAATGGGATCCCGACCCGGCCGCCCCCAGCCGGAGGGAGGGAAAGAGCCGCAGCGAGGGGCGGGGAGGGACGGGACGCGGCCGCCCTGCCCTGCCCAAGACCGGCCCCCTCACACTGACGTCCCCAGCTCGCACACCGCCGGCCGCGACAGTGTGTCCGTGCCCGGAGCGGGGCGCGCCCGGAGCGGGGCTGCGCGAGAGACGAGCAAGGGGAGGGGGGCCCCGTCCGGTCCGCCTGGGGCCCCGCCGGCAGCGGCGAGGCCGGCAGCCGGCACCTCGGGCACGGGCGGCCTGGTTTGCCCCCGCCCCGGTCAGTGTCACGGCTGTCCCAGTGGGCTGGCCGAAGGGGAGAGTCTCAGGAAACAGTCCAAATAAACGCTGACCCGCCATCCTGGCGGTGTGAATAGCCAACGGTCCTTCCTCTGCCCCCAAGGGACCCGCTCGGGACTGGCGCTGCCCTGCGCGCCGGGCTCGCTATTAACTGTTGCGCTTCTCATCCATCTATCTGCCCCACCGCACCTCGCCCCGGAGACGCACTGAGCGCAAAGTGGGAATGGTAAACACCAGCTCTCCCCATTTCCAAACATTCCTCTTAGTCTAGACCTGAAAAAATGCAGTTAATACTCGTACAACTTACACTGCTAGGAAGCGTCTCAAAAATTGCCTGCAAAGCTTCTGTTTGCAAACCTTTTCAATGACTTCCCACCAGCCTCCCTGCACAATCCCCAATAACGCTCCCAGTTTCAAACAGCACTCAGATGACCCAGGCTTTTCAAGAATTTTTTAATTTTTGAAGTGTCTTAAGATGTCTAATGCTAAGCACATTATGTGTCTACTAGCAGTGATACTCCTGCAAAGCATCTGCAGAGAAAATTATGGTTTAGGCTCAGACATGTCTCCACACGCCTCTGCTATTCCCTGCTGCTGTACCCTCATGTAATGCGCTGATTGCTGCAATTGGATGACAGGTGTCTGACTTCATACAGCTCTTCTCAATGTCAGCTTCACTTGCTAGATTGGAACTGGCTGTTGCAATAGATAAAACCCGCCACTAAATGGGTAAACAGAATAAATCACTCTGGGTATCTCAGAGACATAAATGAACTGCTACACCAATGGAAAAACTGATTTGCTGCAGCTAAAGTTATCCTCCTCCTGGGAAAGGGTAAGGAGTTCTCTTTTCATGGCTATCACAGCATTATCTTTCACGAGCACTGCATTTATTTAAAGCTATGGTTTTGATCTGAATTACTCTTTCACTCTGATGATGCAGAGTGATCAGTGCAGGCTGGCCCTGCTGCCTGCTTTGGACTCCAAAGTCTTCAACTGTGCAAGGGCAAACTCCATCTGCTTTGTTAACTTGTGTCTCCTGCCTTTCTCCTTACAGAACTGAACATCAGTTCATGTTTTCCTAAGTATGTAGGTTTAAGAGGAAGAAACAAGCACACACACACTCCCCAATAATTATGTTCCTGTGCTAGAAACATTAAATATGTCCACAGATATCTACATTTACTGAAAACAAAGCATTTGCTTTCATGCCTGATAATTGTCCAAACTTAAATCCTTATATTACTTTTCCCCTTTCTTTCTGGACAAGTCATCAAACAAAACATTCTTAAAAAGTTATATTAGAGGCATTTCTGTTTATTCCCATTAAAACTTTGAAAATTCAGTTTCCTCAAAATAAGGGTGTCTTTGTAAAACTGAACTCTCCATGACCTCTGAAAGCAGCTATTTTAACATACAATAGGAGACAACTCAATAGGTCTGTCCAAAAATAAACATCTCTTTAAAGAATATTTTAACCCTACAGACTTCACACAAATAGAGCTGTTACTTCGCAGTGTTACTTGATAATACAAATTAATGCGACAGACATTTTAATTTTCAAAAAGCTATGACACCTCTTGCATTTAAGTTTCCGAGTGCACATGGAGCTAGTCTCCGTAACATATAGCTCTACTACTTTCGGATCAGAGTTTTCCTGAAACAGGTGAAGGTGCTGTACTGTTTCAAAAGGGTGTGTTAGAACCATGATGTCCATCAATAACACAGAAGCAGAAAGTATAAAATGTACATCACAAATATTCTTGTAGCAAAGATCAGTTTTCTCACTGATCATCTATTATCGCCTAAAAAGATGAAGTGCCTTTTTATTCAATAAAGCTTACCTAGAATGAAAGGAAATAATTATCAATAGCATCTCGGCTATATTAATTTATGAAGTTTCCTTCCAAACACAGACACCCCTATGTGCCTATAATTGTGTATGTTGGCACGTACGTGCAGGTTTAGCAACTGGATAAAATAATTACTAACAGAAATGATGACACTGGATGATAAGAAAATTAACACAGAACACTATGATCAAGGTTTTAAGAAACTAATGACAGACTCGCAGCATCACACATAATACAAAGGCCAGCCATGGCTTAGAACATTTTAATTTGGGCTGTGGGGTAGCCCAACTCCATGGGGTGCTTCCCGATCCTCAGCACAGGTTGTTGGTTACTTTTTAGCACCCTACCCCAGATGCAGAAAATGGTGTGGCAAGCTCGGTGCATCAGGTTGTGGGATGGAATGAGCCTGCAGGTTAGAAGAACAGACAAGGCTATGCAGATTTTACTAGAAGGTAGGAAGCAGCATTCTGTAGTCCTCTGATTTGGCCCTGAAGACCAAGGATTGGGACCCAGACAAAACTAAGAATAGCGTATAATTTTCTCAATTTAAAATGTTCATTTATTTGGAATTGGTGTGAGGGATTTGTTATTTCTGTCTATTTAAGTAGCAAGGTTTTAATGCTAACTAATTACAATATTTGCTTTAATGTGCAGCTCTAAACATTTGTATTTTGATTATCTGAAACACAACTGCACAAACAAGTAACTCATCATCAGAACTTAACACATATGCACTATCCAAACAGGAAACAGAGACGTCAAACAAGCACACTTTGGATTAAGTAATGTATGAGATGGAAAAGATTATTTTCCTCTTGCTCATAGATCTTCCCATGTATTAACTTCATAGGCATTCATTTGTTTAGACAATTTTCCTCCCTAAACATTGGTTTACTTATAACCCCAGATAGTAATACCTGACATAATTTTGATTGATCTATTTCAATTCTCCACAGACTGTTAGAAAGAAGGATTTTTTTACCCTGAAATTTCCTGAAGTTCACCTGAACAAATACAGCCTTGGATGTGGCCCAAAAAACATTCTCTGAAGATTAGAATAGAATATAGACAGGGCAGACAAAACAGGATAGCAGAAAGTACAACCAAAGAGGCTATGACATCCAAATAACTAGCAAATAACATATAGGTTGGAAAGTGGAACAGACACTATTTGGCTCAAAATGAAGCTCTCAGTCTGTGAATAGTCACTGGAAACTATTAAAAATACTGGAGAAGATACAAAAATGTCTATATGGTGCCTACAAAAGCTGAAAATGAACAAAGGGAGTATTAGATATGCATGCTGCAATCAGAAGAAGTAGTTAAACAGCAATCATGACTTTGTTAGCTTCAGATATATCCAAATTAGATTTGTTCCCTGGTTCTTTTTATGTTCCTGTTTTAGTTTTATTTTTGGGGGTTGCTGCTGTTCCAAACCCACCTCACTGTGAGAGATTGGAATAAATTTCAATATTCTATTGAAATGAATGGTCTGACTATAGAAACAAACAGAGAATAATTTTGTTGGAGAAAATAATGTTGGAAAAAACTACATTAAAATTGGAAGTTGTCCTAAGAACACCAGTGAAAATGGAAAGGGAGGAGGTAAGGGGACAGGAAATAGTGAGAAATACTCAAAAGAGAGCATGAGACTCTGGAAGAGTTGAGTGAGGGCATGGGTGTTACTTTATTGTAGTTTGTTCTACCCTATAGCAAAGCAAGAAGTAAAGCATCAGCTGAGGGAAATCTCCAAGAAAATGTATCTTTCTCATGCTTGTTTTTGTTTACAGCCTTAGAAATGTCAGTTCCTGTAAGCATTTGGTTAGGGCATTTAATTTTTCAGTAGTTCATTCTTCTAGCATCATCCAGCACATGGTGTTACAGAGAAGAATCTGATCCCTTTATAAGCAGTGACAGTAGGGACAAGACACACACACAGAGAAAAGACATTTGAAGAATGGAGAAATAAATTTGTTACAATTTGTTTTACCATCACCTGTAGGAACCTTGGTCATCGATCCGACTCACAGTGTACTATAAACACAGAGTAAAATGAGGGCATCCTGGCCAGACACATCTTAAACTCTAAGCAAATCAAAGACAAAAACCCCAATGAAGTATCAGCTACTGATCAGCATTTTTGGCAAAAATACAATAAAAAAGACCCCAACTTGATCATAATGGTTCGTTTGATATACAACAGACATTTTGGTAGCAAATGAGAGATGAGAAAAGGCTGTGGTTGTGCTGAAAAGGACGTTCGCAATTAGCACCTTATGTTGTAGATAATAAAAACAAGGGTGCAGGCGCATCCTGAGTGGCTAGCAGCACTATCACACTGAATCCATCTCAAGTTCAGAGAAAAAGAACTCTATAGTTCAGACCCCAAATAAAGTTTACATGAGAGTTTGAGCCACGGACAGGTGGAAAGTACACTTTTCCAAAATTACCACATCCAGAATCAATGTACAATATCTAGACTACCTGCATATGAAGAGATTAGTGCTGAGTGGCAGAAAGCACGGGGAGCTGTCTTTAACCACACTGAATTGATGGTTTAATTCCAAAATATTCAGAGACATACCTTGAGATTTTCATCTTTACAGTAGAAAGAAGTCTAGGGCGACTTAGGAAAGTTAGTTAAATAGCATGCAACTTATTTTGATACTAGGAGCAAGTAAAGGGGACAAAGGCCAGAGCTGCTTAGAGCTTCCATGGGAAAGCGATGAAGAAAGCACTCTTCCAGACATTCAGACCAACGCCAGGCAGCAGGACACATTCATCAAAATAAAAAACAATTAAAAAAAATAAGGTCAGTCAAAACAGTGTCTCATAGACTGAGACCTTCTAAAAGAAGGCCACGTGAGAAGAGACGAAGGTCATTAGTGGGTGTCAAGAGATCTCTACTGACCCTGGTTGAGTATCCTGAGGTCTTACATTCCAGCTCTGAACCAAGCTTATTGTTTTGGGGACAGTAATTGTTAAACTAATTTGGGGCTCAGCCAGTGTGGTACAAGCAGAAATCCACCGCTGTATTTTAAGAAGGTTGTAATTGAATGCAGACACTTGGGCTCACTGAAGGGATCCAGATTTACCACTGTGTCTAATCTGTATTTTTAAAACACGTATTATTGAAAGTAGTACAAAAAAGAGCTGTCTGGCCAAATAAATGTTGCCTGACACAACAGCAGTAACAGCTGTTTTATCTCCTTTCCCATAATTAGGGGCTCTAGGATAGAGATTATTTTTAAGTGCATTTTGAGGCAGTAATTCATGGGAATTTAAACTAGCAGTATCCTTTCTACCGAACAAACTGAGACAACCATTAGGTATAAATAATTAAAGAGGCCATGTTTAAATATGACATTCATCTACTGAAATTCCCATATTAATACCCAGTTATGCTAATCTATTTATCTCCTAATGTCTTGAAATCTCTTTTCATGTCCTAAGGACTGCTAAGAGAAAACATACACAGTCAAATGATTTACTGATCTTGAGCAGGATACTATGCATATCATACTTGAAATTACTCTTATCAACTCATATATCCAGTCAAAAAAAAAAAAAAAAGCAACTCCTATATGTTCTTAAACTACTAGATTATTTATCACAAATGAGGCATTTTCTTGGACCTTGTCCAAAATATCCTACAGTTCTACTGGCTGTGTTACAAATTATAAAAGGAAATAGCCTGGTGCTATTTCCAGGAATTACATATCTCAAAGCTATTTAATATTTTTCATTCATCAGTGCTAACATCATTAGACACAGGAAAAAATCTCAAAGATTACAACACTGCCAAGTTTTTCAAAGCAATTTAAAACTTGAAGGAATTGTTTAAGAATTGGGAAGATTCACCCAAAATATTCAAAGAACTTAAGTGCAAGCAGGCTTCTTAGTCCATAACCCCAGCTCTAAAATGACTGCTTTAAATTTTTTTCAGAATGAAAATGGGCATCCCAGCACGCAATCCTGCCTAGGGAAGAGCTGAACCATGATTACACTAAGGTTTGCTCAGCTCCATGTGGAGTGTCAGTGAGACCCAGAGCAGCACAAGTGAGAGCAGTTAGACACCTCCTGCTCCCACTGGCAGTTTATGCTGCTTTTGAGCTAATTTCCGCACTTTCCCTACAATGAAGGATGGGAAGGGGATTCCAAGCATATGCCCATGGCATTGCCAGGATGGAAAAGAAGGGGAAAATAATGGTGTAGTTTGTTTTTTGTTGGATTCCCCTCCTTTGTTTTGTTTGTCTTGTATACTCTCTCATTTCCACACCTTGCAGAATAAAACTGTTCTTGCAGAAGATGCTATGATACCTTCCAGTCCAGAAGTCTGAATTAGCAGTCTATCCTCGTCTTCTGTACCTGTCACACAGAATCAGAGAACGTTAGGATTTGGAAGGAATCTTGAAATATCTAGTCCAACCCCCCAGCCAGAGCAGGATCTCCTAGATTAGGTCACACAGGAACACATCTAGGTGGGTTTTGAATGTCTCCAGAGAAGGAGACTCCACAACCTCTCTGGGCAGCCTGTCCCAGTGCTCTGTCAGTTTCACCTTACTTCCTGTCAGCCATCTCTAATACAGGGCCTTAGGCTGTTTTTGAAATCTTTTCCCTTTCTTGTCTCATGGCTCTACTTCCACTCTCTTTTCCTTTCCTGCTTCTGTCACAAATGTATTGGAACCCTCCCTACTTCTGAATATGGGTAATATGAAATGGTCACATTCGTCTTCAAAATGGAATCGCCTAACAGGCTCAATCTATCATCTTTTTATTTCCAGACTATGTAAAAGAAGAATGGAATTTTCATTTACATATATATGGTTAGCTACGCTGTCTTGAATCACACTCGCACCTTGATCCTTGTTTTTCCCTCAGAAACATTAACTTTCTGTTTTGAAGCTTATTGACTGTAAAGCCAAATTGGGAAGTACGCAGTCTAGTACGCTTTTGCCAACACTATACATTTCAGCTAAACCAGAGCTCTGAAAATAAAGTGTATTAAAAAAAAAAAAAAGAGGCAGAAAGAGTTTTTCTGTGTTTAAATTTGAGTTTCCTGCAAATTGAATCTTTTTTCCATCTGCTTGGACCTTGCCACAGACTACTCCAATGTACTTGAGATTCAAAACATTAACCTTTGGAGGACATATTGTACAAGCCATCTTTGTTAAGAGAATGTATTTCATTTTTCCAGGAGGCAGTTAGCACGTAACACGTAATTTTTAACCTTGAAACAGTTTCAGCTGTAAAATACCTTCAACACATCAGATATGAAGGAAAGTAAGAATGTTACAGGTTAGAGCAACTCTCGCATAAGAAAAGCCTGCAATACCATTAACGCAATCTTCACATCCTGTGGGGCTACATCACGTTCCTGTTTACAGCCTCACTAGAGCACTAATCTGACATGTGTCAGATTAAAGAGATTCAGATGTCCAAAGCAGCCTGGGGGCATGCAACAGCATGTCTCTTCCAAAGAACAAGAGATACACACAGTATATACTGACATTAATTTGGGGATGATCTTTTAATATGGAGGATCAAATACAGTCTATACAACTTGGAGGCACCTGTATCTTGCTAAAAGAAAAGATTTGTAAACTAATTGGGAAAATGCCTTTTGAACTTGAATCCTGTGTTTTTGACATGGCCTGTTTACTGACTCCAGCACTGGAGTCACACCAGGAGGCTTTCGCTGTCAGTCACTTTACCACAGTTAAGCACTAATAATTTCAAGGATGTAGCAATTTCATTGCAACTAGGCAAACTACAGAGCACAAGAATATTAGCTTCCTTGAGACACAGCCATGCCTTCTGAATAGTAACAGAAAAAAATCAGGTAAGATGTACAAAGAGGTTTACCCTCTATACCTTAAAAATATAAAAGCTTTTGAAATGACAAGATTTCAAAATACCACATACAATTTAAGCATACAACAATAAATTTAAGACACTTGGCTGAAACATTAGGCACTTTCAAGGAGCATATACTGAATAAACTTCTAAGACGAAGCAACCATTACACTAGCAAACAAATTTAATGTTATTTTGAAGAAAACATATAACCTCAGAAGTTGTTCAGAGACCTCAAACAGGTCTCTGAAAAATAGAAAAATAAACCACCCCACAACCAGAAAAATAAAAAAAACCAACAAAATTTGTGTCAGTTTGCAATTGTTCTGGTACCTGACGCTATTAATGACAAAGTAATGAGTTTTTTTGTTGTTTGTGTGTTTTTTTGTTAACAATACAAAGCCAAGTGAATGCACTAAACTCGTATTTTTTTATAGAACATATTAAAGTGTTTATAATAGTCTTTATATGGAACATAGTGTTGCATGAAGCTCCTATGAAAATAATTGTGCCTTTTCATTAAAAAATGGCATTTCTCTAAAGCAATACTCTAACTTTTATTTCAACTTAATAATAGCTTGTCTTTATTATTAAGCCGCAAAACATTCATAGAGTGTTTTGGTTTAAAATTCCATGTAATTGAGCTTACAATTTTTCAGCAATAAAGTGTTGTGCTGACCAGAATGATGGCTAAAAGAAACTTCGAAAGCAAGTTTAATGACAGAGAAAACCTTGCTGAAGGAGTATTTATGGCATTTCCCCCTAGAGAGCATTGTCTTCTTCCAATTATTTAGTGGAAGCTGAATCCATCATTTTGTTTTATATGGTATCTCTTACATCAACTTTAAATGAATGTTAACATTGGCCTCAATAAAAAAATAGGTGAGATCTAAAGAGGAGATGTTGCTGGTCTAGAGGTTGAGGATTCTGGACTACAGGCTGCTAAAACATTTTAGGGATCTAGCCTTCTGCTAAAATGTGCATTTCTCACTACCTTTGGCTTTCCTTTAAAATAAAGACTGGCATTTTCATAACACTTCCTTTCACCTTATTGCTTATTTATCCATCAGGTTCATGTCTGTGTATTTCAGAATGGGAGATCTGTTATGATCTTTAGCTCAGACTTAACTGGTGAGGCCACACCTCAAGTGCTGTGATCAGTTTTGGCCCCTTCAACACCAGAAGGGCATTTGAGGTGCTGGAGCGTGTCCAAACAAGGGCAACAAAGCTGGTGAAGGGCCAGCAGCACAAGCCCTGTAAGGAGCAGCTATGGGAACTGAGGCTGTTTAGGTTGGAGAAGAGGAAGATCTGGAGAGACCTTATTGCTCTCTACAACTACCTGTCAGGAGGTGGGAGCCAGGTGGGTGTTGGCCTCTTCTCTCCCAAGTAGCAAGTGATAGGACAAGAGGAAACAGCCTCAAGTTGTTCCAGGAGATGTTTGGACTGGATATTAGGAAAAAATTGGGTTATCAAGCACTGATTGGGGGCATTTAAAACATGTGTACATGGGGTGTGGACATGGTTTAGTGGTGGACTTGGCAGTGTTAGGTTTATGATTGGAACTGATGATCTTAAAGGTCTTTTCCATCCTAAATGATTCTGTGAGTATAAAAATTCAGTATTTTAATCCTTGTCTAAAAATAGGTTTATGGCTTTCATGGAAAAACATGGGTGTTTTCATAACCCTTAAAATGATATACACTGTAAATACTGCTGCACCACTGCACTAGAATGGATTTAAATTGCTTTTCTAGACCATTCATTTGAATTTATGTTCAGTGACACCCCTGATTTCTGATGAGTCAATTGTGTTGTATCTGTGAAATAATCAAATAATCTTACTCCCATTTTATGGTCTGTTCTGACTGCAGCGTGGAACTTGTTTCCCCAACAATTATCTTGTTAAAGACAGTTAATTCAAGACCTTTCCTATCACACACTTACAAGCACTAAGCCTTTTACTTCTCAAAGAGTCTCTCACATACTAAGTGAGTGTTGGCAAGTCACCCTGCATCTTTAACTATTTTGTGTGTAAGTAGAAAACTTTAAATTGCATTTTTATGTTTTTCATCTCTGTAAGAATTAAATTAGCTGTTGAAAAAGTGATAAATGATCTCCATTAAAACATGAATGTAAATGCTTAGCTGGAGATAACATTAATGAAACAGCACAGTGATTAGTCCTAGGATGTTGTGCCTTTATTATCTGAACAGACAAGATGGAATCAAAATAATGGCTTGGTATTTCCATTTAGCTGCAGATAGTACTGATATTGTGAGGACACTGAGAATAATAAGGAAAAAAGAAATAAGAAATGAGAATTAAAATACCACAACTGATTAAAAGTAAACATTGTTAATGATGATAATTATGGGGCTAATAAACTCAAGAGAAAAAGAAGAAACTAATTATAGAGAAAAATAAAGCACATAGTGACCAAGAGTTGGTTGCATTGTCCTTAGTGCACACTTTTCCCGCAGCACCAAAACGTCTGTAAAGAGCTGTAGTGAAAGAAGAAAATTCTGACATGCAAAGCTAAAATAATAGAAATGGCAATTTCATTGTCTAGTGAGCTTACTTAGCTATTACCTACAACTTAGGGCTTGTCATCATAGCCAAATTCAGTAACTACGCTGTACATCAGCTGTAGTTCACAAAATAATAGTGTGCTGGCCACCACACAGTAATAAACCTGGGTAACTATCCCACTGAAACCTCTAAAATACGTGGCTTTGTTAGGCCAGTTTTGGCAAAATAGCACATTTGAGCTAGCACTGTTTCTCTTAGAGGGTTTTCTTCCCAGCCTTTTCTTACTGGGGGACAAGTACACACGGAAGTGCTAGGCACATTTAAAGGCACTGGATGAAAAGTAATTCAGTTGATGGTCTTTCCTGGGAGTCACATTTGGTCACGAATCCTTGAGACAGCACTTGGAGAAATTCCTAAAGAATAGAATTTTAAGTATAATTTATTAAACTGAGAAGAATTGGCCCTCTTTGCTCTGATAAAGGGGAACATCATGTTTTGTCTGGGTATTCAGTGTGGCAAGGACGCTCATGGTCATTCTGAGCGCTGCAGGGAGATAGCAGATGGTGGAAGGTCATTAAGAAATTATTCTACACAGCAGTTTCAGACAAGTAGTACATAGTGAAAATGACAATTAAAGCCACTGTTAATATACAGGATACATGTTCTGTCATTGGAACAGCAAAGAAAGAAAACCAGCCTCGTATGGCAAAGTGCACATGCTTTCCCAGTGATGTAACAGAAGCAAAATTAAGAAACCCCAAAACTAAGGGTACAGCAGAAGCTTTTATGAATGTTCTCTACTTATTGTGTGTATGCCAGTCTTGTGGATTCACATTTTTGGAACAGTCACGATTTCTAACAAGTTAGATTCTTGTGGTTTTGGCTATCTGATTTCAATTGAAACATCTGACTTGGAGCCAAATAATGGTCTTTCTGAAATTGATTGTAGGCCAAGTGGACTTCAGGGAGCTCAGATAGAATACATGCAGTAAAACAAGTAAGGTTCCTTTTTTTCTCTCCTCTCTCATATTAATTAAAGAACTATAATTGCCCTGAACCACATATTAATGCTATTATAATAACAATAAATTAACTACTCCCTCTTGGGAAAGAAAAGGCCACAAAACAACCCCAAACAACCGATCAGCAAACAGGATTTATTTCTTCATGGCCTAGTCATAGAAAATAAAATCCAGAGAATAAATATTTCAATTCGTAGGTCTACTAGATCATTTGAATGACACATATCTTTCATTTGTCATATGTCAACACAGAGAAAGAAGAACTGCAGAGTAACTCATAAGAACAAAAATCAAGATACACCTTGTACTTGGGGAAACCCTGTTAAGATTACCAGAGAAATGGATGGTCTGTGCTGGAGTTTGAAGAAATGATAATTGTGGCTTGAGGCGGAGATCCAAAAATTGAATAAATATGAGAAGTTCACATATTTAGGCATTTAATGATTCACCTGCAACATCCTTTGCCACAAAAATAGTTTACAATGGAATTATTCTGCACTTAGAAACTGTTAAAGAAAAAATAACATATTAAAGTGTTCAGCTAAAATAATTTGCAAACAACTGAATAAATAAATCAGACTTGGGGTAACATGATTATACAGTAAGTGGAACTACTATCATCTTTATATTGCTTTATTTTTCCTCTAATGTTCCAACTAATAAATATATTTTTACCCCATTAAAATTCAGATTAATTGATCATAGTTAACCAACCAATTTTCTCTCTAGTGATTTTACTTTATCTATATAGTTAGGATTCCTTCTTGCCTTATCCTTTTAGGGTTTTTAAAAATTATTATTATTATTATTATTATTATTACAGGGTTTTTTGTTTTCTTTAAGATTAGCAGGCATTTATATCTCTAACATCTTCCAGAACGGTACAAAAAAACCCCCATACCAGAGGCAGTGAAGAATGCATAAATGAGTGACCCTTATACTCATGAGTCAATAGAGAAAGTTGATATAATCTGCCCTCAACAACAACAGCACATTCTGTCAACTCAGCTGAAGTTGACAATATCATCACGTTTGTGATAGAGATACAATTATGGCTGGAAGATTCCCACAGCCCTGCCAGATTCCTCAAGGGGATTAGCACTTGTCTGATTGCAGTACACAACAAAGACATTGTTAAAATATCAGTGCATCAATCAGGGGGAATTTAGAGACTTTGAAGTTTAAAAAAATAAAACAACAGTGTGGGAAAAAGCAGCAGTTACAACAGTTAAGTGCAGTGATCTTCATCTGATGCAGTTAAATGACATATTCTTTAACTAGAGTTTTATTGTTAATTTACTAGGAACAAATTTAGAAATAACTTTAAAAAATCATTAATTAGTATTAGTAGTTAGTTGAATGTACTTCAACATGCGATCTTTTCCCACAACGAAGAAAACCGCAAAACAAAAAGGGACATTAATGACTGTTAATCATGAGAGCCAGGCTCCTAATTAAGAGAGTGCAAAGCCTAAGACTGTACTTCCCTGTGCTATTGCCAGTGTTCCTTCCTCTTGGCAGCTGATTTCAGAACATGGGGCATAAAGTCTCAGGTAGACCTATTAATAACTGTGTGTAGTGACTGCCAGTGCTTTCTCTTCTAAATCCCTCTCTGCTTTGTAGGCAATGCATAAATTGCAGTTGTATTTACATTAATAGTTTCTGTCACTGTTTGGGTACAGATCCAAGCTAAATGTCATATACCAAATCAGCTATAGGGATGTACTCAAACTCACGGTGTAAGAATTCACCAAAACCTTGCTGTGAATTACCAGTAAGTTTGCACTACCTGCAGGAGTGGTCTTCTCAGACCTTCTTATTCAAGCCCAGCAAATATCATAGTTCTAAGAAATGTTACAAAATTCAGTATCCTTTCAAAAGCAACTCTAACAGATTAGTCACAGAAGTGACCAAAGATGCATAAATTCAATATATGCAGAGAAAGTGTGGCACATACATTGAAAGGACAAAGAAGAACAACCAGAGATTTCCTTATACTGCTTGCATTATTACAGAAGTGTACAGAAGTGTACACAGTTCCAACTGAGTCTGCAGCTCGTGTCATGCTTGGTAAGTCTTTCATCGCAAATCATCTGATTGTTTTATTTTTTTTTTTCCAAATAGCACAAAGGTCTTCCAATTAAGTCAGAGGGCATGCTGACACCAGCATGAACTCAAATCCTAAATGAGAACAAGCAGCCAAAGCAACTGGATAACTTCCTTGGTACAGAGTCCACAGACTTTGCAACGACCCTTGTAAAATAAAAAATATATATCCATAATTTACAACATCACAGAAAGATGAATAAACAGAAATTATAGCAGCAAGCCAAACTGCATGGCAATGTACTTGTTCTGTTGAGTGTATTACAATTGTGTTCTACAACTGATGCAGCCAGTGGTTGTCAGACGAGCAGGCTTATGTGCTGTTAGGATAGAAGTGTGCTTGGACAGACATACAGTGCTCACACACACACAAAAAAATTGCCTGTTTTTAAATTGTATAGCTTGCCTTAACCATCACCATATTATCGGCAGAGAAATAACGAGCCTGTCAGAAAGAAATTACAGACTGACTAGAGTTGAGTTGTTCACTCTGAGCATGAAAAGATCCAATTGTTACCACTACATAAATATGCAGAAGCATGCTGCTGCCACATGCTTGCTAGAGACCAGAAATTTTAAAAATACAAAAAAGGGACTATCATCTTTCTAATAACTGCATAGTACTTATTGGTATAAACTAACTTACCTCAGTTGGCCACAGTACAGCTATATCAGCCTCATAACATGAAGATCATGGCTATTCTATGGCTGTGATTATTCCTCAAGAGTTTGGAACAATAGAGTTGAAATCTGAGAAATACAAGAGCACGAATTCTCAGTGAGATGTGCTTAACTAGATGATGTGATGGGAGCAGGAGCTTACAAGGGAAAGGCCAGGTCGTGAAGCTTTCAGTTTGCACGAGCCAACAAATTGTTAAAGGTGCATGAGGATTTGCAAATGCTACACGATTTTAAAATCTGTTCTGCCTTTAATTTTTTTGGTTTACTGCCTTTGAGAGGGGAGGAATGAAGAGTGTCAGATTACAAAGTGGAATTCCTACTGCTGACCAGAAAACATTGGATTTCCTTGTTCGGCCCCTAAGGGAAAGAACAGTAGCCACTGTTACAGCTTTTGGAACTTGGTTTCTAAGCAGTAATGTTCAGCTAAATATGGGCTCATTTTAGAACTATAAAAGTCTCCCAGATTTACTGGGCTGTCTGTCTATTTGGGCTTTATTATGGGTTCACCAAAAGAAAATTCTATCTTAAACACCCTTTTTTTATTTCTAGGCTTTATAGCTGTCATTCAGTCTTTTGAAAAAAATTCTTTTATTTCCAGATTTTTGAGCAGAAGGATGGGGAAATGGAGATTATAAAATTTTCAAGGCAACAACTTGTATTAATGATACTTAATATTGTCCTAATATTGACACATCTGATTTGAAACTTACGTTCTACAAATATATGTATGTTTGATATCTTCCTCTGGAGTCATACCTAGCTAACATTTATTTTAAAGGTAAAGACACAATGAAAAAACTAAAACAACATTAAACAAGAATGGAAGGTTTGTAATGCTTACGGATTAAAAAAACCTGGGAGTTATTAACTGAGAGAGTCAGTTTCTCTTCTTCCAGCAGTGACAAAAGATAACAGTTATCAGCCCATCGTATCTTCAAATTACTGCTCAAAATAAGCCCATGATTCCAGAACAAATTCATCTTTATTAGTGAAGAATCAGCAAAGAGTTTTCTCTGAAACATGGTGATTCCAGTGTACATTATAAATGCGAACCTTTAATTCTGCTCTATAACTGAACCAGACTGGTTCATAAAACAAGCTGAAACAATGATTGCACTCAGGTTGAACGAGCAATATCCTGAAGAAATTTATTTTTCCTAAAGACACCATTTTTGGCACAGCCCTGTCTCTATTTTTCACAACAGCCTCTCCTCTCCCTCTTGCCATATAAGCAACTAAGACACGGAGATGTTAATTAATCAATGATTAATTCAGAATCTTCTGAGTGCAGCTCATGGGCAAAGACCTTTCATGAACATTTGAGTGGAATTACTCCAGCTTTCACTCTGACAATACAGAGAGACCTGTGCAGTCATCAGCTCCTAAGACAGCAGTAGAAGGAAGCATCACTTTGACAGTGCTGCCGTTCTGTATGCAATTTGGACTGAGAGTTATGGAGCCAACCAATGGCAGGTCTCTGCTACATCTGGAGTTTTGATGATTACCAGTGTATTATGTGGATAAGAGCAACTGATGCCATCTACCTGGACTTGTGCAAAGCATCTGACACTACCCTGCACAACAACCTTGTCTCTAAATTGGAGAGACATGAATTTGATGGATAGACCACTTGATGGACAAGGAACTGGCTGGACAGTCATGCTCAGAGAGTTGTGGTCAACAGTTCAATGTCCAAGTGGAGATCAGTGATGAGCAGTGTTTCTCAGGGGTCAGTACGAGAACCAGTTCTGTTTAATTTCTCTGTCAGTGACATGGAGGGTGGGATTGAGTGCACCCTCAGCAAGACTGCTGATGACATCAAAATGTGTGGTGTGGTAGGCACACTGCATGGAATGGATGCCATCCAGAGGGACCTTGTCAGGCTTGATGAGTGGGCCCATGCAAACTGTATGAAGTTCAACAAGGCCAAGTGCAAGGTTCTGCACATGGATCAGAGCAATCCCAAGCACAACTGCAGGCCTGGAAGAGAATGGATTGAGACCAGCCCTGAGGAGAAGAATTTGGGAATGTTGGTGGATATGAAGCTCAACATGAGCCGGCAATGCACACTTGCAGCCCAGAAAGACAACTGTGTCCTGAGCTACATCAAAAACAGTACGACCAGTAGGTTGAGGGAGGGGATTCTACGCCTCTACTTTGCCCTCCTGAGGTCCCATCCCTGAAGATATTCAAGGTCAGGCTTGATGTGGTTCTGAGCAACGTGATCTAGTGAAGATGTCCCTGCTTACTGCAGAGAACTTGGACTAGATGACCTTTAAAGTTCCCTTCCAGCCTAACACAGTCTATGATTCTATGAAGATGTGAAATTTAGAAGTACAACAAACATATATAAAGTAGAAGCTTGCTTTGTTTGGATTTTGGTTTTTGGATTGGTCTCATACATATTTTATGTCACAAGTTAAACACAAAATGCATAATTCATTGGAGAGTGCAAAAATCCTCAACAGTATTTGTGGGCTAATTATTAGACTTGCCTCTTAACCCTACACTCAGTCTTGGCAGCCTGAAAGATTGCTTTTTGCAATTTTATTTATCACTATAGGTAGAATAAACATTTGCAGAGAAAATCTTCCTTGTTGTATTGAAATGCTATCCATTTTATAAACGCAGAATAATTAAAGACAATTTTGCTTTTATCCTTTTCAATATACCATGGCCTGTTCTTTATTGTAAAAGAAATACAGAAAAGGGTGATTTTAAAAAAATCTCCACATAAAACAATGTGCACTACCTCCCTGAGTACTGTGGGCAGAAATAATTACCAAAAAATCCTGTTGTTAACAAGCAACTATAACTCAAAGGAACTTCAGACACCTTATACCTGCTGCCTCTAAGAGACAATCTCTCAATCATTCACTTCTGTAAATGTTTTTTCAGAGTGGGCTACTTTGTAGGGTAAATATAAACAGAAATGCAATTGTTTCACTCTATTCCCTCCTACATTTTTCAAAATCCAGCTGGGATAGTTTCATAAGTCATGTTTGATATTATAAAAGTGCCTATTTTCCACTCAGCCAAAGGCTGTGCCATTTCAGCTGTTCTGGATTTCTTTAGGCTGAATTTATGGCAAAAGAAAACTATCAGGAAATTCTTAGCCAGGCTTCTCCACTATATTTGTTTTGGAGCTTTTAGCTAGAAGCAGAATAATGGTAATGTATATGTTGCTCTTAACCAGTTGTTTAATATACCATGACCATGCTCTCTCATTATAGAGTAAAGCCAAAACACAACTAAAAAGGCAGGAGAATGACTTTGTTTCTACAACATGTCACTGGTGGGGCAGGGGGGGTGTGACCAGACCAGACTAATACCCACCTTGGGACTATTTCAGACAGTGCTTTATCAATCAGGTATGACTTGTAAAACAGGATATTTGAAAACAAAGCAAAGGGGACAAGAATTAAAGTGAAAATTCAGCACATCTATAAGGACCACCTACAGAGCAGCAGTGTTGTCATGGTTTATGAGATGGCAGTTGTTATGATTTTCACAGCCTTTTAAAAAGGCTCCTCTTACCACCAATACACAGGGCAGAGGGGAAGAAATTTATGATACTGCAGAAATTGACTGTTTTCATGGGTAACCCTGCACTTGTGAAAAACATTGAGAGAAGAGTTTGGAGTCACAGAAGTGCCATGACTGTAATCTGTGGAGAAAAAAAAAAAAAGAAAAAAGAAAAAAAATTTTCGTTACAGTGAGTTAAGTAAGAGAAACTGGAACTAAGAGTATATCTGCTAGAAGTGAAGTCAAGACCCTGACTTAATGTTCTCAACATTCCTCTAATCATCCAGAGAGAACTGTTAAACTTTTTTTCCCCAGAGAGGTAGGATAAATATAAGGGTAACTTAAAGGCTCAAATATCCTTGAGTAAGACATTTCAGAGCTTTCTATCCAATAAAAATTGATGACTCCTACTTTGCAAGTGTACTGGGAAAATGTACAACGAAGAAAGGCCCCAACATCCCTGTTCATAGGACCATCGAGTGATGCTCCCAGCAGAACAGTAGATCCCATGAAATGATTTGGGCAGTCCATAGATGTCCCAATCAAAGTTTTCCATTCATTACTGTGGGCTTTATGCCCAAAACTACTCAACAAGCATTGCTGAATACCAAACACAGCTCACTTTGTTTGTACGTGTATTCACTGTGTTCTAACTCCTTGTTTGCTTGAAGAAATCACAAGAATGCATGGCACAAAGCAAGACAGAGCTCTTTTATTTTTATCACTGTTCTGAATGCCAGAATCTGGAAGCCCAGAACTGTGGCTTTGGTGTAGTACCTTGTTGTGGCTTTTGAAGACTCATCCAAAAAAGCACTGCATTCCTTAGATCCAAATCTAGCGATTCTGACTGTACTATTTTCTAACTATAGTCCTGAAGACAAAATATAGCTGCCTTTGTTGCTATTGAGTTTAGCCAGAATTAGGGGATCAACATCCGGGAGCTGCTTTGATGATGGCAGCCGGTAGTCACTTTTTTGAAACTTGGCAACAGATACATCACAAACCTTTCCAGTGTATCTCCACTCCACCCTGCAAATAAAACCAACAAACACTCTCAGGAGGGAACGCTAATGCAACAAGAACTTAATGCATCATCCTCTCTGCCTCTGCTAACCACAGTATGCAATTATCACAAGAGACGTCACTGAACCCATCCATGGTTGGACAGTTGACTCTGCCTGCTCCGTGCCAAAATATTGTTACTGTTCCTTGCAGCAGTTCTCAATGCAGATGAGCTCATGCACACATTGTACAGCTCTGGAAAAAAAAATGTGAGAGCACTGGAATCTGGCAAAGTGGGTTGGGACCCCAGGGAACTCTCTGTACTTTATTTATTTATTTACTGTATTTAACCGGGATTTTCCCACAGAACAACCCAACCTGAAACCAAATCATGTCCACTGCCTGCAGCTGACAAGGAAAGTAAGTGGAAAGAGTTAAAAAATTCAGCTGGAAACCTGCTAGCAAAAAGACTGCTTAAAAACCTTCTCAGACTTAAGAGTTGGTGGGGATTTTTTTCCCCTTCTCTTAGCAAAAGCACTACTTTCCCATTACAAACCTCAGCTTATTTATAGCTTGGGAGACATGAAACCTATGGGTCCACTAAGGGTAGGCTTGCAAAGGCGATGCTGAGAGAAGGGCTGGGCTGTAGAAAGGGTCCTCTGACCCCCTCCATCATGTCAGAGATACGATTAATGTTATAAGAGATACACAGCCTCAGGGCCCAGCTGGAAGGGGGTGTGCAGTGGGCTGCTGAAGAAGCAGGTGGGCAGGAATTCTCCCTTGACAACTGCTATGTCTTCGACACGGTTTGGCGTTCCTATGCTAAACACAACCCGTGCCTACAGTTAGAATGTGGATCACCATGTCTGGCTTGACTTTATATATATCTTTTCTTTGTCAAGTTTTCTTTCATTCAGACTGACTTCTGTGTTTTGTGATTCACGTGCCTATTTCTCGTTTGGGTTTCCCTGGCCCTAGGATTACAGACATGGCTACACACCGCACGTCCTCGTGTGCCAGACTCCATCACACGCGCCATGTAAGAGGCTCTGTCCCCATTGCCCCTTCCGTCAGGACTCGTTGGTAAGTCAGCAATAGACTAGCACAGGTCTAATAGGGTTCTCTGTGCAACCTCAAGCTCATTTATGGCTTCTTAAACAGAACATGGGAGATCTTTGTGAATATCCCTAGTAGCATTACTACTATTAAACCACTCTGTCAGAAAGTAAGGTAAGAGGAAAATTCACAGAAGCCAACAGGGACTGCTAGTCAAGCTTCAAACCCACACAGAGCACAGAGGTTTAAACTCTGCGTTCTTCTGTTCAGAGATTCTTACGAGGGTTAAACTTTCATCCAAGACCTGCTTATCAATTTTAGGAAAGCTGGAAAAATTATTTTTAGTCTGAGTATAGGGCTTTTGACTCAAGAACAGGTCCAGACCTTCCTTTTGCTTATAAAATAATCCCTTCCTTGTTTGTATGCATCTTTTTGTGACTAAGCAATGCAAAATAATTAGCCAGCATAAGTGTTCTTCCTAAAATGGTTACTTTTCTGAAGCTTAAATAATTTCTACAATATAAAAGTGAAGATTTAATTCAAAATGCTCAGATGTTTGCTAGATTAAGAATTAATCTTAACTTGGAAAGGGATGAAACGAAGTTTTATTTATAGAGTTCAAAATACTTGCATTTTTGAATGTTACTCAAGTAACCACAAAACATATAAAGAATTCTGTATTTCCCAATTTGAAACAACTGAACAGTATACAACTCTTTGTAACGTGTCAACCAGATGGGGTTTTTTCCCTAATGCAGTTCAATTAAAATATTTTATGAAGGACCACCCATGGAAAATAATTAGGAAATAAAATAATTATGTGTACTTTGATTTAAGAAAATAATTAATCCTTGGATTTTAAAATATAACAAGAGGAAATAGAGGCCGAATTTTACACTTAAAGAAGACAGAGACATCCAACAGTCTCTTCCTAGTAAATGATTTACATGAACTAGAATATTAGCAAGATATTAAAATGCAGATTGCAGGACACAGAGAAAATAGAACATATTAAAGTTCTGCTTACCTCTGAAATTAAAATCAGATGTTCTTTAATCTTTTCTAACTTTAGCCAAGGAGCCGGCTGATGGGAAATTCAAACACATTAATTACTGGAGCTTTTACAAGTTAGGTGATGTTTCCTTCTTCTCCATGAAATTGGGTATCAGCATAAAAAGAACAGTACCTGTAATAAAATTACCATTAACAGAAGTTCCCTCTAGTGTCGGTAAGCCAACATCTTTCCTCATGTAACATGACTGCTGAAGGCTGAATGACACACAGGAATGTAGGGCAGAAACTCCCCCCACCCCAAGTCCAGCCCCTTGTTATTGTGGTAACCACATCCTGTAATTGCCACTATAAACTAAAATGTTTTATGTGAGAAAGAACAGTTAGCTTTCTAGTCTTACATGTCTGCTTGTGTAGATAGAGTGCAAAATAAATACATACTAAGAAAAAAACCATCCAACTCAAAATTCAAGGCTGAGAATACTGTAAATTCACAGTATCTACTTGTCTTTTATAGTGGGGAATGGCTCTCAATTTCTCCATATGTATTTTGATTGCAAGAATAAATTAACCAACACATTCTGAATGAATGAGGAATGGAGTAGGAATCAGATGGAACCTCTGATATTTGGCTGATTTATTTCAACAATGCATTTGAAGGCCAGCCTGTATCTTTAATTTGTAACATACAGAATTAGAAACTCTAAAAGTTGCACAAGGTGATCTGACACCCTATTCTGTAGGAATCCCATATTCCAAACCATGTTACTAACTATATGCTACAGAAAATTAGGAAATTAAAATTAAAGTTTCAGTACCAAACAGGCAAGTTAAAAACTACTATAAATCATTATACTGGTATAAAATAAATAAATCACAATAGTTAGGAAAGGAAACTGCAACAAAGGTTTTCCAGAGCCACTGAAGGAAGATGCAAGCTTTGTCAAGGTGATACAATAACTTATAAAAAGGTTTTGTTACACTACATTTTCCATCCCTTGCTGTGATCAGCAAATAAGGGAGCCCGAGCCTCAGTTATCATAAAGAATCTTCAAAAGCTGAAAACGCTGCTGTGCTGTGAAGCCAAGATTGTCACAGTCCATCTAGATCTCTGTATGTACAGGACAACATACGCTGTAAATTACTTTATGAGCTCACTAGGATGAAAAAGAAACACACCCGTTAAACAAGGGCTCAATCACCTCCACACAGACTAGACTAGCATGTGAATTCACTAATTGATCCCTAAATTAATGAGGTTTCTAACTTACAACTAGTGACTCATGGACCTCTAAGGAAAGTACTTACATAGCTGATGATGAGAGTGCTCATCCTTCCTCCTCCATCATGGTGCAGGCCTCCCCTGTATCACACCAGGAAGCACGAAAGCTTCAGCAGTCTGGCTGCTGTTGGATATGCTCCAAAAGCCTTTTAGGTATGCTCACATATTTATATTTTCCAGCTAGGAAGTTTGATCTCTATTATTGCCATACGTTGGTGGATTCTGAAGACAATCGATAGCAAGGATTACAGCTGGAGACTGGAAGTGCCAGGTGACAGTGGCTGTACAAAGCCCCTCCTGTGGGCTAGCTCTTGCTCTGGTGTAATAGTGTTGCTCCCAATGCCTTTCAGACCTTTGCATGAGCTTTGTGCCAGCTAAAATCTGAGCAGAAGTTGAGTGAACAGACACACATGATAGAAAGAAAAGCTTAAATGTGTTTTGTGAAATAGAAGGAGATATGATCAAGTAGCAGTTTGTAGATTACCTTTGTAGAACAAGAAATTTTATATATATATATTTTTGAAGATATTGTTTAACACAAAAGTTGCTAAATGTGGAATAGTAAGACCTTCTGTCTGAAAATTCAAACTACTTCCCACAGTGTCTAGTTAAGCTGTGGAAATGGGCAATTTTGTGAATACCAACAGTTTACAAGGTATTGTAAGGCTGTGCACTATGTCCAAGGACACCAATGGAAAGGTTGTGCAACCTCACAGAGAAGAGAAAAAAACCTCTTAAGTCAACTGAATAAATAGAAGTTGAATCTTCAACATTCTGACCAATCATTTAGAAGGGGGGGGGCCCTATTTGAAGAGCTTATCACATACACTTGCCCTATTGAACCTTGGTCTGAAGCAGTGTTCCAAAACATAGCCAACCAAACCACAGAGAATGTACATTTGCCCACTACAAGTGAATTAGTTCCTCCAAAACTCTTTTTTCCTTTACACTTCTTCAAGACTGAAGAGAGGGAATGCAATAGAACAGAAAAAAAACCTGAAATAAAGGCCCACAAGTGATAAGAGAGAAAAATGTGAGCCTCTTTGGGGAAAAAGAGAAATAGCAGAACAGGCTTTTGGTGAGCTTTGGCTTCACTTCCACTTGTAGGGAAATACCAAAGGTGGAAAAGGCGAGCCAGATTTAACAGCGTAACTGAGAATCCGCTGCATCAGAAAGCAGGAATTTCTGATCATTTTCATAGGTATTTTCCATTTTCTTAAGTTTCACATTTTCCATGCTTTGTCTGTTTTTAAAAAAATGCACAAATTCTTTCAAGGCTGTTTTTTTTATGACTCTGTTTGCAGATTAGTGCAAGATTGCAGACTTAGTCCAAGTCTCCCAAAGGAAAATTGGGAAAAGGTGTGCAAAATGTTAGTGCAATTTATAGGAGTTGGTCCTCGAGCCAGAAAATAGGCAATTAGATCACTACTTTCTGCAGAGGATGATAGCTAGAGCTCTGCAGCCTGAGAACTTGGCTAAGGACACTGAGAAGCACTACCAGAACTCTGGCCAGACTCCAAAGGTTTGAGACATTAAGAGTTAGTGGGTTATCTTGCATCAGTTTGATGAGTAACTGAGAAATGTTGCTTGGCCTGGTTTCTTCATGGCTCAAAGCCCACTTCAGGATGAAAACAGTCTCTACTATGGTAATAAAGAAACAAAATCTGAGAAGAAAGAGTACTCATGAGGCAGGCAATAGCAGTAAGGTTTTGTTCATTGTAGAATCATTGAATCATTTATGCAGAAAGGGTCCTTTGAAAGACACCTGGTTGTTCCTCACTACTACCACCAAAACAGGGCCAACTTCAAATTTGATCCCACTTCAGGAGTAGATCACATTGCAAAGGGTCTTCTCCAATCAAGGACCGAACATCTCCAAGGAGAGGGACGCCGTAGCCTTGCAGTTCCCATATCTGACTAACCTCATGGTCTGATACTTGTTTTTCTTTTCTCACACTGAACTGGAACTCCAGTTGACCACCACTCTCTATGCCAGTTTGATACATTAACAGTGAACAAGGGTTAGGGATTGTGCAGTATTGTTGGAGATAAGGTCTTTTTTGTTATTTATTTGTTTCTTTGGTTTTTACTGGAGGAGATTTCTGACTGTTCCTAGTATAAGTTAAAGGCAAAAATTATTGTTTGGGGTTTTTTTTTCCTATTCTTTACAGATACATATCTTCTGGACAAACACAAAACCAAAAATCAGTTTATTTCACACGACGGATGTGTACTGGATGTCCCTGCTGCCATGATGCACTGCAGCTGTTTAAAAGAAGTAATCGCTTTCAAGGAGGGAAGCAGCATTTTGCCTTCTGCGTTAAAAGCATACTCTGGACAAAGATTTTTCCAACAATAGGTTTATGATTTTACCAACATTCATATAAAATTTTTGAGAAGTGGAGAGTGGGAAAAGACTGATTTAGGATTTCAAACATATTTTAAGGGTAAGAAATACTGAATTACTCAAAGTATGAGCTCACACTTAGTAGTAGTTTAATAAACAAATTAAGAAATGTGTGACTAGGACCCTGAGTCTACAAACCAGACTCTGATACAGACTTGTTTTGCAGGATACAGTGCTGTGCACTATGTCCAAGGACCCCAAGCCCCAGTTGCTTCCGGATCACAGTGGGGATCCTCATCAGGGTAGAACACGGGCACTGACCGCTTATAGTAATAGCGAAGCCGTGAGAGCAGTTTCTCCACCACATGAGGATATTTTTCAGACAAATCATTTTTCTCTTCAGGATCATGAACAACATCAAATAGCCAAAGTCTCTTTGTTGGTGGATCAGTTGATTGAATCATTGATTCGTTGAACAAA
The DNA here is from genome assembly GCA_020800305.1 of Porphyrio hochstetteri. NCBI lineage: Eukaryota > Metazoa > Chordata > Aves > Gruiformes > Rallidae > Porphyrio > Porphyrio hochstetteri. The sequence goes on from CM036938.1 coordinate 65,409,234, forward strand.
GATGGTGGAGGAAACCAATGACTGCAGCCTGCAGAAACAGGAACAGACCAAGCATTAATTCTCAGACATGGAGCAGCAGTGTGGAAATGCAGAGTTATACTGCAGTTGACGAATTTGCTAGGTCCACTGACAAGCCACTGGCCGGAGACTGTAGCTGCATTCCTTAACTCCAGCCCATCACCAGTGTCTCTCTAGCCCAAGGCTATCTATACAGGAATCCTATTTTTACAAACAGGATGCACCATTGGGATCCAAATTTCCACGTCACTTAATTTCATATAAAATGTTTTCATGGACTTTCTGTTAATGATATCTTTATTAATGATACTGAGAGTGGGATTGAGTGCAGTCTCAGCAAGTTTGCTGATGACACCAAGCTGAGTGGTGAGGTTAACTGCCAGAGGGATGGGATGCCATCCAGAGGAACCTGGACAGGCTGGAGAAGTGGGCCCAGGTGAGCCTCACAAGGTTTAACAAAGCCAAGCGCAGGATCATGCACCTGGGTCAGGACAATCCCCATTATCCATACAGGTGAGGAGATGATGTGCTTGAAAGCAATCCTGAGGAAAAGGACTTGGGGGTACTCATGGATGAGAAGCTGGACATGAGCCACCAATGTGCACCTGCAGCCCAGAAGGCCAAACACATCATGGGCTGCATCCAAAGAAGTGTGGCCAGCAGGGTAAGAGGTGTCATTCTGCCCCTCTGTTCTGCTCTGGTGAGACCTCACCTGGAATGCTGTGTTCAGTTTTGGAGCCCTCAGCACAAGAAGGACATGGACCTGTTGGAGCATGTCCAGAGAAGGGACACAAAACTGATCAAAGGGCTGGAGCACTTCTCCTGTGAAGACAGGCTGAGAGAGTTTGGCTTGTTCAGCTTCAAGAAGGCTCCAGGGGACCTTATAGCAGCCTTCCAATACCTGGAAGGCACTTCTAAGAAAGCTGGGGAAGAACTGTTCATGAGGCCATGTAGCAATAAGATGAGGGGTTACGGTTTTAAACTAGAAAAGGGGAGAGTTAGGTTGGGTATCAGGAAAAGTTCTTCACTATGAGGGTGGTACATCACTGGAACAGCTTGCCCAGAGAGGTAGTGGAGGCCCCATCCCTGGAGATATTCAAGGTCAGGCTTGATGGGGCTCTGAGCCACTTAATTGGTGAAGATGTCCCTGCTTACTGCAGGGGGTTTGGACTAGATGACCTTTAAAGGTCCCTTTCAACCTAATGCATTCTGTGATTCTTGGATTCAGTGATCTTTATAGGTACCTTCCAACTTGAGATGTTCGATAACTCTCTGACACTGTGAAAGTAATTTTTATATACAATATTTGGAAAGTGAAAGAATATGTTGTTTGGATTTTTTCTTCCTTTCTATATTGTTGCACCTGAGAAATCAGCAGAATAACTAAAAGAAATGAAAATACATTAACAGAATTAAACCGTGTTTGGGGTGGGTAGGAGATATAACACACTATAAAAAAAAAAAAAAAAAAGAGTTACTTTGTTACCTGGATATCCAGTCAGTAACTTCCATTTTCCATGTCGGATTGCTGCATGGAGGGATATATTGAAAAGTGTATCATCCCATGGGAGAGAATTGGTCTGTGGTAAAGCTGTCCTGTTCTCAATGCCAAGACCTTAATGAAACAGGAAACTAAGTTAGGAGCATCGCATATGCATGAAGTATTTTTTAGAATTCTGTTGGAAAACAAAGCGGTACAATCCTTTTAAGTATTGGATAGAGAATTCATTATATGTATGTGCAAAGATCTATGCTATGATTCACTGGATGTATTTAACTCAGAACTTGTACTGTACACCAAGAAGTTACTAGTAGAAAATGTCACACCTGAGACCAGATAACTGGGCTCATTTCATATACATATATGTGTATCTCATATACCTATACTAAGAATGCTCATGATTGGAATTACTAAATTTGCTGATGCAAGTGCCTATATCTTTTGCCAGTTAGAAATACAGGATTGAAAGATCTCCTGAATTGATGCTACTATTGTTAGTTCTCTTAGATCACTTCAGGGACCAAGTCCCAGATCCTAACTTGTATCTACAAGCAGAGAGCTGCCCCCCTGCACTGAGCTGGCTACATTCACACAGACACCTATCTAGCCAGTGAGGTACTTGTATGGCATGGCACAGCATGAAGCATGTCTTCATGCTGTCTTTTGTAGAGTTACATATGACCCATATCCATCTACTGCAGAAAACTCAAGTGTCAACTCTGCAAATTCCCTCACTAAAGGAAACCTGAAGACCCTATGGATGATTAGGAGACCACTTCTTTACTCAAATCAGGAGACAATCAGACAGACACTCCAGCAACATCCAAACCAGCTTGAATATCAGCTTTCATAAACAAGATAGGGGTTTAAGATACAAAATCTAAGAGTTTTACATTAACTCTATCAGTTGATACCTATTTACCAACAGACTACCAGAAGACAAATGTAAAATTAGATAAGAAATAAGACATCAGGAGGTAGAGACAAACCGATGTTGATTTTCTAGCATATTTGATGAGATTATTTTCAATCAGTTTAGGTAATTTGAAGGACTCAGCTGATAGATTTTTGCCACTGAAATGAAAAAGAGAATCCATGAGATGTATGATCATCATGTGAGATCCAGTATTAGAAACAGCGCTAGAGGTTTCTATAAAGAGTAAATCACAGTGAGGCAAATAGGCATCTGATAGGAAAGAGCAATAGAAAATTTAGGAAATGCTAGGACACAATTTCTCTTTTTATAAAGGTCCTGCTAAGTTTCTTTTTTATTACTGGGCTTCACACTTTGAATCAGTTTTTCCCTAATAAGCTCTTTCTGCACAGTTTCCTGTTCACATCAGACTTCAATTACGTTCCCAGATAAATAAGGCTATAAAAGGGGACTACTTGTTTAGACTATGCATACACAGATGGGGAGGACTCAGCTCATCTTAGATCATGAAGCACTGAAGCTGTGGTCAAAAAGACCAAACCCCAGTAAAATCAAGAAAAACTTCATAAATTCCCCCAGAAGAATCTCTCTGGAAGATAAATCCCCACATAGCCACACGATGTCCACAGCAGATACGGAACAGTTTAAAGATTAATATTGCTTACTTTTCAACATCATTATGTTATGTATTATTCTGTCATACTGTTTGCTACTGGGAATACTCATCTTTGCCATATACTTCCTTAAAGAGCACAATGACAGATATTCAGCAGACCCTAAAACACAACCACGTTTTTTAAACATTACATCGCAAAACTACAATATTAAGGCTTGGTCTAAAGGAAAAACTGTGTGAGTCTGCATTTCTGGTTTTAAGGTTTAGCATGGACAATATGCCTCTAATTGCTGAGATCTTAGTATATGAACGTGCACAAAGTATTTAAAATATTTCTCAATATTCTCAAAATATTCTTAGAATGCCATGCATGTGACTTAAAGTACAATTTAAGAAGAAAAAATAATTTTAAAACCTCTTATTTGGTCCAGGTAACAAAACCAAACTCCTAAACTAAGAAATGCTTTTACCAGAGCTTGTAGTTGAAGTTGTATGGTGGAACATTATCTTTCAGAAAAATTCCATGAGGAGAAAAAGATAAATACTCTTATGTTATTATAAATGGAACTCTGTCAAGTCATGGCAACTCACCCATTGCAAGCGCTTGTCTTGAGCCTAAGAAATGCACTGTGTATTATTCAGACAAGTGAACTGCTTCCCAGACAGTACAAGTTGACTTTTATTAGACATAACAGCCATGGAAAACAGGCTGCTGCTTGTTTGAATGCCTTCTACACAGGATATTTATAGGATTGCCAGTTTATTACATTATATAAGCACCAGATACAGAACTAAAGTAAATAAAATCATTGCTTGATATGAGTTCTCTTCCTCCCATCACGTGTCTTTCACCTTAAGCCTGGATTCCCCACCTGACCTTCTCTTCATCCCAGCTGTTAAGTTTCCATCTCTGTCTCTATTCTTCAGCTTTTGCTAGTGCAGGTGAAATGGAAAATGCCCAGGCATGTCTTCTCCCTCACTGCAAAGACTTTACAGGGATCCCTTTTCCAATCTGGCAGATTGAAGAAGTCATAATCTTTTGTTCCTTTGCAAGACAAAGTTCATTCCCATAGCATTTAAGCAGTTTTTCTAGATTCTAGATTGTTATCATATTTTTTCTTCTATTTTTTTCCCTCACCATAAAGCATTAACAACAGCCCCATGGTCTAATTCAGCAGTCAGAGGACAGATGCCTTCTACTGATCTGTGTAATCAAGTCTGCCTTCACATGTCCACATACTCTCCTTACAGACAAATATAAAAAAATGTGATACTTGTGCAAAGAGGCTAGACATTTTATTTTCTGCTGTTTGATTGTCAGTGTATCAGTTGCTACTGAAATACGAAAGCTTTGTTTTTACTTTGAAAAAACCAAACACAGCCTTTAACATGAATTTTCTTATTTTCAAACAGAAACTACTTGAAGGACAAATTCAGACCCTCACCAGCTGCTCTATTTCTTTTTAAGTAGTCTCTAGGGAAATGATAAAACTTTCATTAGTTAAGAAAATAGTGAAATTTCATTCAGATACTTATTCTCAAATATTTAATGCTACAACATATTAATTTCAAAATTTTAGTGTCTTGTTTGGAGCTGTAGATCACCAATAAATATTCAAATAGGTTTTATATCTCTGTAGAAAAAAAGAGTAAATGTTGCCCTTGGTGAGGGACTCTGGAGTTTATATCATATTTCAAGACCATCCTTAGCCTTAACAGCTTGAAAAACAATTACAGGGTCAGATTTTAAATGAGTTGAGGTGGTTAACTCCCACTACTCACAAAAGCAGTTTATTATCTAACTGCTTTAAAAGCCTGTCCCTCTGCCCCTTACGAAAACTGCTTAATTCTTTTATTTCAATTATCACACATGGTGTCTGTAAACAGATATGTATTCCAAATTAGGATGTAAACCCATAAATAATCTTCAATAGCTACTTTTTATCTTCAAAAGACCTGATTTTTCAGAATACCTATAAAATCAACTCTGAAAAATCTAGGCAAGACCCTCAGAATCAGTCAACAATATTAGCTGCATTTCCAAGAATAACTGCCATGTTGATAATTTGAATATTCCTTAACATACTCTTCAGGCAGGAGGTCAAAAAAGTTACTACTTGGTAAGTATATAAATAGCATCCTGAACAATGACTGGGGAAAGTAATTAACATGGGGAAGAAACCACAATCCTCGCTCTGCATACACAAAAGATTGTGGTATGAACAAGCCACTGCTATTTAGGGAAGAGTTTGTGAAGTTGTAATGAACAGGTAATGTCTAGTGGCAGTCAAGAAAAGCAAAACCAGTATTAGAAGTGGCAAAGAGTAGGACATAATGCTATCACATATGTCTTTGTAGTGCTTCATGGGATACTGTGAAGTTTGGTTCCCCACAGACACAGAAAAAACATATGGGATACAGAGAGATGTGACAAGGCAAATTAAAACTGTGGAACAGCTTCTCTGTGAAGAATGACTAAATAAACAGGAATCTTCATCCTCAGAATGGACAACTGATGAGGGACAGGACAAAGTCTTGGCCATGACAAGCTGAATAAGGAACAAATGGTCTTTCCTAATAGAGGTATAAGATAAATTATGAAGTTGCATATTCAAAATAAATGATATTTTATGCTTCCCTATCACAAACCCAACTCAAGTGTGGAATTCCTTTCTATGAGATGCTGTGGATGCCATAAGTATATGCAGGTTGAGTGAAGAAAAGGGCTCACAAATGGAAGTAAAATTCATCAAGGACTCATATCCAGAAATGTAACCTAAACATCAGGAGCTCCGTTAGCTGCAAGTTTTGGGGGGGTGGGAAGATGACAAGCAAGAGAAATAAATTTATGTTCTTTCCTTCATGCACTCCTTCCTAAATAACTTCAACTCTTGGATACAGAATAATGAGCTGGACAGGTTTTTGGCCTGATCATACACAAGATGTGTTACCAAATTACTTTTATTTCAGAACAAGCCAAATAGTTTGTTTACAGAAGAAAGCACAATGTCGAAGCAGATTTTTGCAACCCCTTTTATTACATTAATCTCTGTATGTACTGAACTGAAAGGGTCAAAACTTTCACAAAAGGTAACTATAGAATCATAAAATATCTCAAGTTGGAAGGGACCCACAAGAATCATTGAGTCCAACTCCCTGTTCCTTGCAGGATGACCTAAACCCAAACCATATGACTAAGAGCGTCTCCAGATGTTCCTTGAACTCTGGCAGGCTTGGTGCCATGACCACTGCCCTGGGGAGCCTGTTACTGGTGACCAACCACTCTCTCAGTGAGGAACCTTTTCCCAGTGCCCAATCTGAACTTCCCCTCACTCAGCTTCATTTCATGTCCTTGTGTCCTATTGTTGCTGGTCACCAGAGAGAGATCAGCACCTCCTCCTCCCCTGCCCTCCTTGAGGAAGTTGTAGACTGCGATGAGGTCACCACTCGACCTTCTCTTCTCCAAAATGAACGTGCCAAGTGATCTCAGCCTCTCCTAAGTCTTGCCCTCAAGACATTTCACCACTTTGGTCACCCTCCTCTGTAAGTTTATATGATTCAGATTTAGCTGTATTTTTACAAATATATGAACACCATGAGTCATTTCTAGCATATCCTCTACTTTATTTTCAGTGCTATTCTTAAAGGGAGGGGTAATATTAAAAAAATAGAATATTAATTTGTATTAGCAATGGTTTTCAATGCATAGTTCAGTCCATATCAGCTCAGACAAGTTAGTTACTTGCTTAAACCTAGTTTTTCACTTATACCAGAATGCAAATCAAGATTCAAGTAGTTGAAATAATGGATTCACACCAGATTTATATTACTGTGATTGAGATCAGAATCTGATAATTACATTATTTCCTGTTTTAGTCATACAATTTTAAATGTAAAAAAACGCCCCTACAATTTACAGAAACAGAACAAGATGACAAGTTTTGCCATACAGGAAAAGCTATTTGGTACATTCAATCCATTAGTGTGTCCAAAGAAGTAATTAATAACTGATTATTCAAGGTGAAAGAGAAAAGATAAATGAAAACTGCTTACTTTGCCCAGCAATCTGTTCTTTCACTTCACTTTCTAAGCATAGGGAAGATCATAAAAAATGATGCAATGTGCTTAGCCCTCATTTTTTCCTACTAGCGTTTTAAAAAAGCTTTTATGACCTCATTCAGTATCCCATGTGTACTCCTGATTTAATACATCATTAAGGGTAGGTGAGTAGCTCTTCAAGAGGAAAAAGAAAACTGTCTTCCTATGTATTTTGCATACACAGAGACTAGCCTTCTGCTTTACTCATTAGTTCGCCTATCCAACTGGGCAATGATTTCTGGAGGTGGAAAATAGGAAGAAACATTTCTTCATATTTCTTCCCTGGTGATCAATGCAGGCTTGAAAATCAGTCATCTATTCCATGGCTCGTACAACTCTAGTTACCAATCAGAAATTTATCTAAAATAAAAAGAAACACACCATGAAAAAGACAAAAATGTCTGAAAATCTATTTATTTTCTGTGTAACTCAAACATTTTGAATTCTTCTACTATTGCTGTACACCAAAATAACCTTATGACCCTTTGATGCCTGCAATGCTATGTGGTAATAAGAAAAAGAAGGGCTGATCCAGTTTTACAACATTTTACAGCTTTACATGCCTTATCAGAAGCTCTCTACTCCTTTTCCTGTATGGGGCCTATAAATCTCATTTGTTTATTTTTCTAAAAGTTATGGTGTTCCTGATAGGTTTCACTGATATTCTCTGAAATATTTAATATTCAATCAAGAGCAAATACTGGACAGGGGGAAAAAACCCAAGTTTTCCTAATGCAAGCGAATGTTAAAAATAGCCAAGACAACAACAAAAAGTCACTGCAACACAGTATTTCGTAGGTAGGCTGGAAAATTTGGTCTGTCAGCATATTTGTAAATATTTCCTATGACTTATTTCAGTCTTTTGCTTTCTACTTTGCAAGGCAAGTTAAGTACCATGTAACCATAATCTGTAAAAAAAAGATTTAAGGATAGGTAACAGCCATACTGTGTAAATTTACAAGATTAAAAAAAAAAGTACAATCTGAACTTCTTCAAAGAGACTCATTCTTTATATCAGTCTACAAGATAAATTTGTGGAAACATTTTATGAACTGTAATAAATTTCTTAAGAGTATATTCATTTAACTTTTGCTGTCCAATTTTTAACTGCAAGAAGGTAGAAGATAAACAGCAAATTTTCAGCTGAGATTTAAAAAAGGGAATATTATGTGGGAATACATATTCTATATCTATTTTTTTAATATATATATGATATTTGCATAGATCTAATAAGCATTACTCTTCTCATTCCTTTAACTCTCCTTCTTTCTTTCTATGAGACCAACTCAGCAATTGGTGGAAACCTAAAATGTGGAGATATAAATAGACAGTACATCTAAAAAGAAAATATCCTGTCTTCAGTCTATGATTAAGATGATTAAAATGATCCATGTTGAGAAGTTTTCTTGGTTGGTAGGAGATCAAAGAGCGTAGTTCTCTCTAACATGCCATTTAGTGAGGTCCCAACCACAAAACTTAAAGGGTCCAAAATGGTATTGCTTGAAGCATACTATATTTCTGTACACTGTGGTCTGCAATACTAGTATGCAGGGAGGCAATGTTGGGTAATTGTTGGGCAATTTTAGAAAAAAGAATGTCAATTTATTATTTATCTGGGAGAGAGAGAGCCCTGCCCAAGGAGTTAATCTAAGAGCCTAAGTGAGTGTCAGACTGACTATGCCTCTACAGTTTTCCAATAGCCCACACAGTAACAAAAACATCCTTTATAAGCAGCTGCATAGAATCAGTGTCCTTTATGGACAACAGAAGCAAATGAAGCTTCTACCTTTGCTTCTTTGTCTGCAAAACAAGGACATTGGAAAGCCATCTACCTTTTGCAGTATATTTTGCAAAGGAAAAAGTAAAAAAAACCAGCAGCAGCTTCAGCCATATGACAGGGAAAATACAATCACAAAAAGCTCCAAGCTTAATTACAACCTGCTCAATGGAAACCACTGAAAAGCATACATTCAGAAAAGCCACAAACTCTGGGTTTTAGATAGCTCACGCTCTTTCCAGTGTGAATTAGAAATGCATCTGAAACAAATAATAAACAGGTGGTACTGCTTTGCAGGTATAAAGTATGCATAAGAACTTTCAGCCAAAGCAGGAATATCACCAACATTTCCTATACCACAAGTGCGTGTGCATTTTACACAACTTAGATGTGCAAATAGTTTGATACCCTGGAATTCCCAATGTATACTGCACAAAAGGATTCCCTATGTATTCTCTTAGTAACTAAAAACTATCTCTGTAGTTCTGAAGACTTCTATTTCAGTATAAATCTTGTCTGGCTACAAAATACCCCCTTATCACTTATTTGGTTAAATAGTACGTAACAGGATCCATGTAGAACAAAAGTTTACTTCTTGTACCACATGTCCATGTAGACCAAGTTGCTTAACCCAAGCAGCCACAAGACAAGAAGAAAGAACCTTGTATGGACAGAAAAGCATCTAATTAAATGGGAAACAAAACCAGTTCATGCTGGAGAGGCCACCATTTGATTCCTAAAGGAATTTGTGCTGGGACCTATACTGTTGACCATATTCCAAGTAACCTGGAAAAGGGACCAAACAGTGAGATTACAAAGTCTGTGGATGATGAGTTATTTAAAACTGACTATTAAAAATGACAGAAAGCCCTTATAAGACACGGTGAGTAGGCAAAGATATTTAACATAGATACAGCTAAAGTGACTCATGCGTGAAATAATGAAATGAAATTTACATATAAAATGATGGTCTATGTGTCAAGCATAATTGTCCAAGAATGAAAACTTGTGATCCTGACAGATTGAGCTGATGCTTTTTCAGAATTTTGTCAGCGCTGGCCAAAACAGTAAAGTGAGGGCAAGGAATTATTAGAAAAGGACTCATGAACAACACAAAAAGCTCTACACAACTGGAGAACTGTACTTCTGGTTTTCCTATCTCAAAAAGAATACATTATGACTGAAAAGGTTCAAAAACCACTTACGAATTTGGGTGACCTATGCAGTCCCTTGTGAATGAAAATGTTCTGCTTCTGCTAGATGTACATTCTGCTTAATTAAATTTGTATGTTCTTAGGGAACTCCAGGGACCATGCTGCTTCCATCCCCTGCATGATCGAAGGAAGGTTCTACCCATCTTACATGATCTTGAGCCAAAAGCAATCATATAATCACAACATTTTTGTTTTAATTGACAGGCAACATAGCAATGTAACACACAGGGCAAATAGTTTTGGCTATTAAAACCTCGTGAAGCACTTTGAATGAAACCCCATCATCTTGGTAGTTGTTAGTATATTCAGTGCAACTACAGTCTCTACCTGACCTAAATAATCCTGCAATGTGGAATGGCACTACTACACAGCATGTACCCACAGGGAGAAAGACTTAAACATCTTGAAACACTGGATGACACATATATTTTCTACCCAGGAAATTCATCACCTGCTTTTGCCAGTAATGGTCACGTTCCAAGTGGACTAGACTACATTCTCTGAACAAATAAAATCTTGGCTACATCCTCAAATTCAATTACATGACCTTTTTTTTAATTTTTTTTCAATCACTAAAGATGTTCTGTGGAACAAAACATGTTATTCTACTGCTTTGTAAAATCTTCTTTTAATAGCATCTCAGCTTGTCGCTATCAGAATAGCTAGAACGTGTCTCTGAACTGCTGGTCCCCTGCTGTCCTTACCCTCCTGTGATGAAAGAGATTTCATTTTGTTAGTAGGCACCACATAAGCCACAACTGTCACTAAGACAGCACTGCAATAAAGTCCTGCTTGTTTGCAAAGACTCTTGAGAGGATCATTGGGAACGCTTGTGCTTCGAGAGGCAACACAATGGAGGCTGAAGAGGCACAGAGCTATAGGTGTGACAAGAGGAACCCATGGCAGCACTGTCAGTTATGCCCTCAGAGCATGGAACACAGCCATAACAACATTGCGTCACACAGCCAGAAACTGGCGTTTGCAGTCAGGCAGCTTTAGGCAACAAAGTGGCACTTACTCTTACGTCCAAAAAAAGACACTGCATTTAAAATAATTCAGTCTTGGCATGCAGATTGTCAATTCTCTGAAGACTGTCAATCCAGGAAGACAGGCTTTCAAAAGGTAGTATCTCCTGACAATAACAAGTCTCAAGGGGATTAATTAGATGTTCATTTTTTTAAAAAATTATGCTAAAAATATATTCTAGAACATCTTGAGTAATTAAAAGAATCTTTACTTGTTTTTATTAGAGAGGAGTTAGCAGTTCTGTATGTTGAAAAATAGAATTCTACTTAATAGTTGAACCAGATACTGGAGCAAAAAACCCATCCTCTCAGCCTACTTCCACTAAAACAAAATAACCAGCATTATTTTCATAGTAAGGCGAAGCATATGCCTCCCTGCTCCTTGTCATCTGATTAGTAGTCTATAAAAACCACAGAGGAGATCCCCAGACAGAAGTCTGGGACTGGCGAACCAAAAACCACTTACATATGAAACCCAAACAGAAAAAAGAGTATTCTCTAGTATGTTCGCTGTAATTTTAAAAATCAACAAACTATTTGAATCATCCAAGAAATCCCTTTTGTATGCACCAGCTTCTATATCTTGTCAGAAAAATGGTAAAGGTACCGTTCTCCTGCTGCTTCCATTGAAATAAATCAATGTGTGTGCACATCGCAGCTTCTGTTCCAATGTAAGCCATTTCACTCTATCACCAGGATTTAAAGCATTTACTTACACAATGCCCACTACATGAAACGAAAGAAACCGCAAGCAGTTCCAAAATCACAGGTGATTACTTTTCTATCAATAGAAGCTGCAGACTGCTTTGAGTCACCTTAGACTGTCTTTGTGCTTCAACAGCAGAAGCAGTAGGTAAAAAAATCACGGACTCTAAAATATGGAACAACAACCCTCATGAGAGCTGGCTTCAGCCTCCTAGAATTCTCACCACATGCACACTCGCAAGACCTGCATGATTGGCAGGCTCACTGTCCCTTACTAATATTCAACTGTGGAACTAGCAGGAGGTCTGTTACGGCTTGAAAATCCCCACACTGAAACTAATAGGAACCTTTCCACTAATCCCAGTGGGCCTTGGTTCAGACTCGTTAAGCATCAGTAGTAACAAACAAGGAATTTACACCCTACCAACTTCTCTTAATCAAAAAAAAGCAGCTAAACTCCCCTCTATTAATACAGTTCAGTAGACACAGTGTGTTTTCAACAAAACCTTTATGTGAAAGGCTTCTTCATTTGTATTCACAACAATCATTTCTGTCTACAACACATACATTTAAACTACCCTCTCCACCCTAAATTGTCCTCAAATTAAAATTAATTCTGGAATCGAAACAGATGCACAGGATTTACCAAATCTCAGAATAAAAAAACAACAAAACCCAGTACACAAGCTCAGAAATGTTACCAAAAAATGAGGTTTATGGATGAATGGGAAAAAAAAGGAATTTCAGAGTCATTTTCCCTCCTGCAGAATCCCAGTCATCATGCTCAGAAAGGTCTAAGAACTATTTACTGAAACATATCACTTGATCTCCCCTGAAGCACCAAAACAGCAGAATTACGGCAGACGTCACGTAACAGGCACCCAAACACTTGATTCTTATAGGACCCTGCAGCCAGAAAGGGAAACTAACACAAAGTCGAGGAATGAACATACCTCCACTGCAGTAAAACCCAGGTAGCCACCCTATAACTTTTCTTTGTGGTCAGTGTTGATTCCCACAATCACATCTTCTGAACTTTCCTCTGATGGATTTTTCCAACTGCCCAATAGTTTCCTCCCTACAAGAGGAAATTCCCAGGTCACACCAAAAAGCCCAAGCCACCTGCATGCTATATAAATTCCTGTTTGTCCACTAAAGCAATTAGAAACAGATGTCAATTCGATGCTGAACTTACTTAATTTTCATTAAACTGAAAATAAAGAAAGGGCCCAGACCGATTAAATGTTTGACTTCCATACATGTTTAATAAAAAGAAAATTAATCAGAAAATTAAGGCATAAATTCACATGAGGATGTATCATACAAAATGAGAGGTTTTCTTCCCTTTTCAAAAAATCTATCCCAACCCTGGGGATATATTTCTGGGCTTTGGGGATCCAAATTTATGCCCTGAGTTACCCTGCTTGTGTTACAGAGTTTTGAACTGTGATCTCCCATCTTTCATGAGAAATTTCTCCCCAACAGACTGTATGAAACTCTAGGATAGAGGTTTTCTCCATATTTTATATTTCACATAATAGATACAAATACTTTGAATGACAACACAGAAAACAATCCCTTCTGCACTGTGCTTCACATAGATACATTAGAAATTTTCTAGATGGTGCTCTACTGGAAATTTATTTTTAGCATTTTTCACAGTGGAAACTTCATGAGAAAAGCTACCTTTTGCTAGACTTGATTCAGTGAAGCAGCCTGTTGCTTAGTTTTAGTTAAGGACAAAGCAAACTCCATGAGAAGCTTTAAGAAACTCTCCCTATTGCTCTGGCAAAGTGCATGTTGTTATATTGGTATGAATGCAACTCATGTTCCTCTTGCAACTGATTGTGCTCCAGGATCCAGCACACAGACAACTGGGGTATAATAAGTTCTGGCTAGAAGTTCCAATTTCACCAGGGTCAGTTTGATCGTCTGCAAATTGTCTCAAGGTCTTTATTGATAACTGGTGGACTTCAAAAAATGTCAGTCAATGAACTGGCTAAATGAAATTAGAGATACCTTCCATAAAATGCAGAAGAATTTTAAAGCTTCCTGATTATAACAGATAGTGCTATAAATCTCTAGCCTATTCATATAACCCTATTCCTGGGTTATATGATCTGAGGCAACTTAATTGTATTTTCTCGGAATTAACTCCTACTTCCATGACTGAAATTTTGAGAAGAGATAGAGGAATGGGAAGAGATGGAGAAACAGGCATAAGAAAATGTTATGGATACATATCATAAGACTCATAGCCACCATCATCCACATTAAAGCCAAAATTCAGAGCCTGTTGTATGTCTCAGAAAATACATCTATTTTAGAGTCTCAATTAACACTTGCTTTATTAGCTTTGAGCTGGTTAACATCCATTGCAAATTCAATCCTTCTCAGAGAAAATCAGAGAAATACAGGGAAATACATAAAAAACCCTATTATTTTACTATGGGAAAAGTTAACTATCAAAGACTCAGTGTCTGGTTTTAATAGAGGAACAAGATCGAGGCCAAGCAGATTGTCCATACTGTCTTAAGGGCAATATATATAAGAGTATCTTGTTTGTTACAGACTGCTTTTGCATAGACATTGCTTGCTGTGCATTAACACATGTATGATCAGTAGGTTATTTAGTGCTTCTTGGCTTTCCTATGAAGCACCAAAGACAAAAAATCCCATAGAAATCAAAGCTAAAATTTACAAGGTAGTTTTGAATAGCACTGATGATGTAGCAATTCCCCTCTCCACAATAACAATCAATCACCATCACTATGAGTTGAACAAGCTCTTCACAGTTATTCCGAGGCCTACTGCAGTGCTATGGGCTGCTGTTATTACTGATGTACTACAGAAGACAAACCACTCGTCTCATTATCAGAGAGAAAACGTTGCTTGTTTTTTAAAAAGCTCAAAACCACACCATACACCTTTCTTCCATCTACCCTTTTACCTCCTCACAAAGTTAAAGTCTATTTTTGCTTTTCTTATGCATCTTTTAATGCCAACGGTTTTCCCTTCATGCTTATAATGAGTGAAATAAATAAAATATTCTACAGTGTTTCTAAATAATAGCTGAATAGTCAGCAGTGACCCTTTGAAAGGGATGATTTTTCCATTTCACTTACATCTGTATAACCTTTGTCAACCTAACTCATAAGATACATTTTTGAAGTCACACATGTATCTGCAGGTGTGATCCCTTAATTAATATGAGTCCATAAAAAAGAGTCAGAAGGAAGGACAAGCTTGCTATGAGTCACTTTGAAATGTACATGACTCTGTGTGTGTCCTGGTTTTGGCCAACAGGATCTTTGCATATATGTACTTTTAACTAATTTATCCTTTTTTTTTGAACTGTGATGTATGGAGCAATTATTTCACCTAACAAGGAAACTCTGGAAATGTCAAGGGCTCTTCCAACATATACTGTGACAATGAATTACTGAAAAAATAAGAGGTTTTGCTATTTCACCGAGGAAAGACATTTTGTGACCTTTTGCCACTTTATGGCAATAATGAGTTTTCTACAAAACTCCAGTCTTTCCGTTACTTTATTAAAATAAAAATGTTTGAGATATAGCCATGACCTTAACCCTGGAAGAATGAAGAGAATACTGATCTTGAAGAAATAGATTAGCCCTGAGACACTATAACTTCCTAAAGTCATTCTGACAAGGGTCAGAGCTGTTTTGTCAGACAAACCCACCCAACAACGCTCACCTATCTTAATTCATTTAGTTGAACACTGTGAACATATAGATGCACTACTATCCCTTCTAAGATCAGTTTTCTCAAAGTAATGTTTGATTACAAAGTAAAGATTTATATAAGACTACCATGTTCAGTCTCTTAACTTTCAAAATGCATGCTCCTCCTAATTCAACATGAGTAAGCATGCAACACTACACTCATTATTGTTTCAAAGTATTCACCTTGATTTTTACAACAGATTGTATCTTTACAAAAAAACCCCATACCATAGAAAACAACTGAGTAAAATCCAGAATTACTTATGGTAGCAAAAAATCCTTGTGAACATGGTGAAGAATTTATGCAGACTATTACATTCTTATGCAATTACAGAATAAAGAAAAAGTTATTCAAAATAAGAGCAAACTTATCAATGCAAGGTAAAATATCTCAAAACGAGGGACACTAAATGGAAATGGTCAACATTCACTTGTGCTGGGAACATACGAAAAAAACCTGAAAATCTTATTTTTTTCCAGGAAACAGATTTGAACTGAATGGAATAGTATTTATGAATTATTGAAAACAAAAAGGTCATGTTGAAATGGCCTTATAAGTGAAACACACAAACCCCATTTGCATCATCTTAAGGTAGCAGTGTTCAAGGTAAAGGGAACTGAGAAGCATGTAACCTGACTTTAACACCCTGTGCACAACTAAAACTTTACAGGTTTCCAGCTCAGAGATTATTAATTTGAAAAATGCAAGCTAAATATTATGTCAAGACCTGCATAAAAATATAAAATGTTTGTGTTATGTTCGAATAGGCATATGATATATTGAAGAAGAAAAAAAAGAAGCAGGGATTTCTGAATTCTAGTCATGATACTGATATTGGACACTTTATCAAGTGACTTAACATTACTAAATTCTAAAAGATATTATCTACATCCCAAAGGAAACACAGGGATTAGTATTTATGAGGCTCACCAAACATGCAATCCCCTTACACTCAGTATTGGAATACTGCAGTGATGGATGGTTAGCACTGAGATGCAGGTGGGCTAAGGGCCAAGGCAATGTATAACCACAAGCCAAACTTCCCAGCAACAAGAGCTACACCCCAGAAACTTCATCTAGCCAACAGCCAAAAGAAAACCACCATGTATCTCTGATGTGAATGGCAGTGGAGCTGGCTGCAACAGTGGCCTCACTGTAGGGAGTGGAGCTGAGCTCTGCCCAGGACTGCCAGGCCATCCTGAAAAGCACTGCATGAAGTGGTTCAGGGCTACGCATGGCTCAAGGGTCACATGTCGGCATCACCTGCCTTATAAACTTACAGGGCATCACTGCAATTCATTATTTTCTTGTCATGAAAAGATGACAGAGTCCAGACAGACAACAGGTGTACGTATGATTTTGTAGAGAAACTGAAACTCAAAGGAGCAAGGAACGTATCTACCTTTTTCCCCATTCTCGACCACTCTCCCATTCCAGCTATCACCACATAAGCTCTGTCAGATAAACATACTGGTCACTTTCCTGCACATTTTTGACTCCAAGAGCAGATCCTGGACCTTAACCCGGCACAGACATGTGGTATAATTATACTATTTGAAGGCCACGTAGCACTCATCCATGCATGCGTGTATCTTCTGCTTCTACTGAATAACTCCAGTACCAGGGATGTTTTATCTTCTTTTTTTCTTTTTTTTTTTTAAATAAATTTGAATGAGGTAGATCATCAGTAGTAGAACTGGGGAAGAAATCACTTCTGGCCTGCAAAGTGTCAAGAGTATTTCTTCAGCTTGGCAAAATAAGTAATAAATGGGGCCTAAAGGAGCCTAGAGTATCTATTCCTTAATCAAGACAAATCATTTTGGTATATGTATGGATATAATATATAATGCTACAGCCATTATAATGCAGTTTTACTGCCCATGAATGATACATCAGTCTCAGAAGTGAAATAGTTTCTCTATTGTAATATATCATATGTTCATTCTGTATATAGCAGATCTAGCCCCTTATAAGCAATCATTTATTTTGGCAATTAATACAGCAATATATGAGGTAATGCCTTTTTTCAAATGTCAAGGAGAGCAATGTAAGGTTTGATTAATTTTGCTCAAGGCAAATAAAAGTTTGGAGAAAAATCACAAAATCTTTTACAAGTTTGCTGTCTTGGATGTCTGCTTCTACGAATAGGTATCATCAAAATAAATTAACTACAATCAGTAACCTACAATTTTATTATGCCTTTGAAGTTTTAGTTTATGGTTAACTCTGGAATTTTAAATGAAGGTAAAAGTTTTTTCAACCTAAAAGGGCCCCACCCACAACACATTCATTTTGATTACATCTTTCTAATTTAAAGAAATTAAAATTCTTTTTGAAGAGAAAGTGATGCTACATGTCTAGTCTACAAGATTCTATGAAATGCACTAAATTCATTAATAAATTCAGAAAGTCAGATTAAAAAAATAATACAATGTGTACTGACAGATTCTGATTAACAACTCTGAATTAAAGGCTACATTTCCTTTCACCATGTCATTTAGTTCTGATTCTCAAAATAAAATTGCCTTCTGTGGGATATAAAGTTTCAATACAGCTTCACGAGAGACCATCTAGCAATGACTCTGTGGCCAGAAATATGTTTGGTTTAGCAGTTACGGGAATTTAACCTTAAATCCAGTTGGGTTTTTAATTCAGCTGAATCACCAAAACTTGATGAAATGCCATACGGCTGTCTAAAAGAAAGCAGATCTTTCACAATGGAAGAGCTGACATCACCTGCACTGCTGCCAAACCAACAACAGCTTGGCTTTTTTTTTTAAAAAGACAAAGTCACAAAAATGAGGCAAAACAATTTCGTTTTTTCCCTTCCAACACATGAAAATCAGATTTTTAAAGTTACTTGATGCACTTTATTTGTGCTTTCTTAACCTATGCATTACAGGGAAAATGATACTCTGTTTCAACAGAATTTTAGCTTTCTTTTTTAATTTTCCTATTTTACTAGTGAAATCCTTTAACTAACAGGCAATACGAATCTTTCAGACCCCAGCCTAGAAGACTGTATGTCTTTCACACCAATGTCCTGCTTTTATTTAAATGCAAATTGCCTGATAAATTACAAATCTACACTGAGACCTACCAATTGAACGTAACATTCATCACTTTTGAAAATAATCAACAAGGTGATGAAGAAACAACCAGAAAGACAAAAGTGATGGCTTTTAGCAAGGAGGGAGAGGAGCAGCCACCTCTGAGGAGCCTGGGAACAGCTCCATCTGCAGAGCTCACCAGACTGGTTTAGCGATGCAAGGTCCAACCAGAAAGTGCAGTTCCCCACTCCTTTCCCTGAGGCACTGGCTCCAGAAACAAGAAGACAGTGCTAAGAGGGTTGGCCCTCTGTCTGCTTCCCTGCTTCCAACCACATCGCGCTCCTCCTCCCACCCTGTGCTGCCTCTGGCATCCATCAGCCCCTTCAATAAGCAGATTCAACCAAACTCACAGAGGAAAACCAGGCTAGCAAGTTGGATCTGTCCACAGAGGTATCAAGGAGTGCCAGAATGGATGCAAAAACAGTATCATAGGTGTACAGCTGGGAATGAGGAGGGGAGGAAATGAAGCACATCCCCAGCAGAAACCTGTCGGATCACTTCATCACATATTATGAAATGGAAACCTCAGGGTTTTATTTCAGAGCCAACAGAATCAGTCTCATCCGTCCCCTGAAACTCCTTCCAGTCCCATTCTTTGTGCCAAAATGAGTGCTTGGCTATATATCCAAGATATATCCGGGAAGAAAAAGGGGGAGGAGGGGACAAGGGATTATTAAAATCTGAACCAATATCCCGACCTGTTTTGTAGACCAGTGAGGGGAGCAGTGGTGAGGCACTGTGGGAGGCAGCATTTCCTATTCGGTAGCAGCAGTGACCTACACTAGATTAAACTGCAGGGAAGTACTGCATCTAGCTGAGATTACTTGGTGGCCTGAGCTGATCTAGCTGTTAGGTCTTGTGGACAGTCCCTCCATCCACCACCAATCAGACACTCCCCCCAAATCCAACCCACTCCCAGTCATACAGCTTTGGAGTAAGTTGATTCAGATGGCTGATACGGTAGAAACCTTTCCTTGTTTTCCCCTGCCACCCAGGATGTGGCAAGAAACTCATCACCATGTTATTTCCAAATCCAACTCAAGGGAAGAAGGAAAGAATGGGAGAAAGAGAGAGGACAGGCTGACCATCTTGGTAATAGCTCATCACCAGTCTGGCTTCACTACAAAGACCAAAGCCCACCCACCTCACAATAGTTCTTGGGAGATGTCATCCTCGTCTTTCACTCCACTGACTCCTGTTGTAGTTCTGCATTGCAAACCAGATCAGGTCACTGAGAGAGAAGATTGTTTTTAACCCTGACCACTCCACTGGGTTTCCACAAGTCAGAGGGAGCCTGTGGGTAAAGTCTATGGACAGAACAGAGCGCACTGAAGATGACAAATGAGGAACTACAGCCTAAAACACTGCAATATGTTTCATACCACTGGAAAGGTTTGTATTTGAATGAATGTTGTAGTTTTGCGTGGCTGGGTTTTGGTGCAGGAAGGGGTGCTGCAGAGGCAGCTTCTGCAAGAAGCAGCTAGAAGCTTCCCCTAGGCCAGGCAGAGTAAACACCAGCCTGCTCAAGGTCAGACCTCCTGCTGACCAAGGCCAAGCACATCAGTGATGGTCACAGCATCTCGGTCAATCACATTTAAGAGAGAAAAAAACCTGCAAGTGGCTGCTTTTTGCCACAAAAGAAGGGAGTAAGAACATGTAAGAAACTGTGCAGACACCAAGGTCAGTGAAGGAGGGTTAGGGGGAAGGCATCTCAGGTACCAGAGAGAAAGATTCCCCTGAAGCCCATAGAGAAGACCATGGTGGAATGGGTTGTCGCCCTGCAGCCCATGGAAGATGATGGGGAGCAAAGACCCCACCTGCAGCCCACGGAGAGGCCCTACGCTGGAGTGGGTGGAGAGATATGGAAGATGCTGCGACCCACATTGGAGCAAGTCCCTGGCAGGACCTGCAGCCCATGGAGAGAGACCCACACCAGAGCAGTTTTGCTAGAGGCAGGGCCTGTGACTCTGTGCGGGACCAGGCTGGAGCAGTCTGGGCCTGAGAGACTGAGAGACATTCAATGATTGATGACTGCACCCCATAGAAGTGACCCACACTGGGGCAGCTGGTGAAGAGCTTCCATGGGGCTTCAAGTCCATAAAGGACTCTCTCCCATGGGTGGACCCCACGCTGGAGCAGGGGAAGAAGGAAAACAGCTCGTGACAAGCTGACCAAAACCCCCATTCCTCTCCCTGCCCCCAACCCTGTGCCATCTTTGCAGGGAAAAGGCAGAGAAATCATGACTAAAGTGAAGCCTGCTAAGAAGGGAGGGGTGGGGGAGGTGCTGTAAGATCTGGTCACGCTTCTCATTACCCAACTCTGTTTTCACTCTGTGTGCAGTGTAGTGTAATAAATTAGAAAGTTTTCTTTCCTTTATTCTGTGTTGAGTCTGCTTTGCCCATGATGGTGATTGTGGAATGATCTCTCCTTGTCCTTATCTCAACTCCTAAGCCTCTCTCTTCTCCTTGTCCAGCTGAAAAGGGGAGTGATAGAGCGACGTTGGTGGGCATCTGGCCTCCAGCCAGGGTCAAACCACCACAATTAAGAAAGCCTGCCCTCTGAGACAGAAGATTATTACTTGAAAGAGTCGGTGAAAGAAGGCCTGTCAGCATTTTTATGTAAAATGGAGCTGCAGACAAACTAGTCTGCAGTGTTCTCCCTCTTATCCTGTTTAGTATTAGTAAGTGGTCAGAAGTATTTAGCACTGGATGTGAACTCCTGAAAACAGTTATCTAGATGCTGATCAGTAGATCAGGTCCATCAGATTCATC
The DNA here is from genome assembly GCA_020800305.1 of Porphyrio hochstetteri. Classification (NCBI taxonomy): domain Eukaryota; kingdom Metazoa; phylum Chordata; class Aves; order Gruiformes; family Rallidae; genus Porphyrio; species Porphyrio hochstetteri. Next base: position 65,430,753 of record CM036938.1, read on the forward strand.
AGATCTGCTAGAATAAATCTGGCTGGTGCCCAGGGGTTACAAACCAGCGCTTGGTCTGAGAACTTGAAGAGTTGTGTGATGTTATCCCATGAGTGATAAATGTGCAGGTCCAGGTCAGTTCTAACAAAACACAGCAGCAAAGATGTAGTTAGCTTTGTAACCAAGATAGCACTTTGAACCTTTAGCTTAACATTCTGTTGAATACTTGGCTGTAACAGTTGAGTTGACACTAAATTAATTACATGTTTTGCACAAATTCTTCCCCGAAGGAATGCGTATTTTGGTCTAAAAAAAAAATTGACCAAAACAAAGCTCAGTTTTCCTATTTCAATTACAAAAACAAAATTACTTACATGAGACACCCCATCATTCATGCTACTAAAAATATACAGTATCAGGTTATTCAGACAGATGAAGATAAATGCATCCATAAAATAAAAATATTATGCTGAAAGAATGTATACATTACACACAAAAGCACTCAAGAGTTCAGGAGCACTGAACCTGCACTGAGTGCAAGTACAGCAATAACTGAATGCCTTATGTGTGCACAACTACAACAGTACAGTGTCTTCCTTAATAATATTATGGTAAGTACTTGCCTGATTATCTGCAATGCCCTGCAAATTTTTTTGGTTATGTTTAACAGTAACTTGAGATTTAATTTCCTCTTTGCTCTTCCACAATACTCTGCAGACCCAAAGATTTGGCTAATCTGTATCTTTCAGTCATTATTTTACTTTCTAATTCAATTTCTACAAAAAATAAAGTATTAGTATAATATTAATATTTAATCAGACAAAAGATTATTTAGGTGATATGATTTTTTTTAAGCAGACTAGGACAAGGGTAAGACAGGCATAAAGAAAGCCAAAGACTACACAGGAGGTGAGAAAGAACCCAGCAGTGCATACAGACATGTATTTTAGCATCATAAGCAAGAGTAGTCTGATCTCAAAACACTTAGGACAAGGAAAAAATAAGCAGTCAAGGAAAGAGCAAGACTCCAGACTGTCACACAGTTTACCACATTGATGATAGGAAGATTGTATAGGCAGCTTATTTTAATATGTGTTTGGGTTTTTTTTAAACACAAAGCCTTGATTGCTGAAAATGTGAAAGTAAGTATTGTGTCTCTCTAATCTGTCCATAATAAAGACATTTGTATCATTTATAGAGATCTTAACTCTAAATTTATTACTCAGTTTGCACAAACAAGACCCAGACTCTAAGCAGGAACCTGAGTTACACCAGACTTACATACATATCCAGTTCCTCCTAATAACTCAGATGGCTAAAGAAAAATTTTCTTCCTTGTATGAAAAAGCATAATTTCACGAGTTGGGTCAAAAGCAGAATCATAAATGATAAAATTACTCAGTCTGTAAATCACAAAACTATTCCAACTTCCAGTTAACTTGTAAGAAACTGAGCACATTATGACAACAGATGGAAGTACAAAGAAAGCTGGATTTCTTGTCCCCAAGAGTGGAATATAAATTAGCTTGCTCTGTTGCATCAGAAATAGTACATTAATTAAAAGAACAGTGATTTGAAAAAGACAGTTTAACATATATTTTTTCATGTATAACACTGACACAGCTTGTCAAACCCATGAGAAATACAATTATTTACTCTCAAATCCTTTAAGGATGATACCATAAAAATCAAAACTAGGAAAAAGGAAGGTATACTACCTTGGAGGTAAACTTCACCTGTTCCTGACCAAAAGTGATATGAAATGAAAAAGCGAAATGGCTGGCACGAAGTAACTTGACAAAATTACAGGCCTTTGCTGAGAAGAGACATGGAAACCCTACATGGCGCATAAAGGACATGTGGGTGAAGAGTTACATTTTTGTTTTTAATGACTCCAGTTTTGAAAGGTACGTAAAACCATTGTGTATTTACAGGTACAGGTCTACCTAAACACCTTCACCGAGCTCAATCATGGCAGCTCCTGCAAAGAAAACATGGTCTCTGATGTACGCCTGAGAATACCACATCAGGGCATAAAATCACACAGGAACGCTATGATTCACTGAGCACCCTTTGAAGGGAAATTGGAGTGGTTACACCTTAATTCCCTCAGTATGTTGGAATTATCTGCAGGCAGAACTGTCCAGGCAGCACCAGATCGGCACAATGTTGCTCCTTGGGAGAAAAGCATCACAAAACCAGATGTGCACTGCAGAAGGCCACCATACACCTTTCCAAGCAGTTACTATAGCACAATGTGGATCTATCTTACAGGCAACAGATCACGGTCCCCACTGCACTACTTTTCCTCTGCCTGGATTTACTTCTTTATTTAATGAAATACAGAAATGCTATAAAAACACTGAAAAGGACGTGTTCCAATGTTCTGCATGAAACAAATCTCTGCTTGAAAAGTCTGTAGTCTTTAGCAAACTAGTAATGTTGAATCATAAAACAGATGGTGCTTAAAAAGCTACAGAATTGGCAAACTTCAGCTCCAAATCATGTGATTATGGCATTAAAAATCCAACCCATGTGATTATGGAACAAAAGCAATCACAAGGCTTGGAACTTCTCAGCTTCTCACAAACTCAAGTTTTCCATTTGCAAGGTTGTGCTATCAGCATGTATCAATATGCGCTACAACAAGCAGTTCACTGGGCACTACCTGCCAACCTAGTGCACCGAAGACAGTGTTTAGTAGGGTTTTTTGACAGCGTGCCTCCCTGTGCACCTCAGGCAGATGGCTGCTTCTCTATGTTTCCATATCCCAAAGTACTTAATTCGTTACTCAGCAGTGCTTCAGAGCTCTCTGAAATGGGAAGTGTGTGTTTGTCGTAATTCAGTAAGGCCTTGCAGCACCTGGGGGATGCTGTCTCTGTACAGAAATCTACATAAAAGCAGAAGGCATCCTACTCTATTTTGTTTTACCTAGCAGGAAATACTTCACTTAAGGAAAACAAAGAGTGTTCAGAAGATAAACTGTACATTTAATAAGCATTAATTAATCAGTAGCATACTCACATGGGAAGTCATCCACAAACAGGGGGTCTATGTTATGCAGCAGTTCCACTCTGGGGGAAGGTTTTCCTTCACTAGGAAAGATTTCAAAAGGAAATTTTAATTTCCTTCTACAAATGAGTTGTAGATTCTGCATGTTTTATTTTAAGGCTTTTTGTTATCCTAACACAGAACGAGCTTGTAATCATAAACTTTTAACTTTAACCTGAACGTTCTTTTCCAGCCCAGTAGCAGCAGCTTTTACCCCCATCAGGTTTCCTTGAGTTCACCGGTGTTTACTGGGATTATTCAAAAATTTATAGAGTACAGAACTGTTCTAGTAAAGCAGGGTTTTATAATAATCAACTTTAAAAAACAGAATTCACATTATCAACTGACATGGCATTTGTTATTTTTCTCTGCATACCTGAACAACACTCATCTTCTAGACTGCTGAAAGCATTTTGGTTGAGTGCCTCAAAAAACACTAGAGGCATTGGCTACCCCTCAAAAAACCGACTTTTTATTCAAAGAAGCTCAACCATCTTGTAGGGGAAAAAAAATTACCTTTCTTTTTCTAGTCACTGACTACATAGGGATGGTGTGGAATAAGCCTCCAGACTTACCCATAAATTTTTTGAGTTAAGTAAATCACAGTCCTAAAAAAACTAAGTAAAAGAAATTTACTCCATAAAAAGGGCAACATGAGTAGGAAGACATAATTAGAAAGACATGACAAAATCATATTTTTGTTATTTGACAGAGAACTTAAACATATCTTTTTAGAAACTTACAAATATTTTAAATTGTTTTCTTTTGGTTAAGAAGCTTCATTGTAAGACTGAAAAATTTAACCAGGGCCCCATAACAACTTGATATCAAGAATAAAAAAAATCAGGTAATATAAAACTTAGTGGAAACCTCAAAAATGCCTGTTATTTTAATATATAAAATAATAATTGAACAATGCATACCTGTAATTTAAAATTTCTCTTGTCTATTCCATTTCTAAAACCTGATTTTCTAAAGTTCTGGATGTTAAACATTTTGAATAAGTACAAAATTAACAAGGAGGCTCAGATGAAATATTGAATGCATTCACATAATACAGCTTTGCAATTAATACAACAAAAGTACAGTAATAAACCTACTGCATTATTAATTCATTACATAAAAACTGCCACAAAAATGTTTTGCCCAAAACGTGTGTGAAAGGTTAACTCCCTCCCCACCTACACTCTAATATCACAGAATCACAGAAGCATTTAGGTTTGGAAAGACGTTTAATATCTTCAAGTCCGACCCTTGACCTAACACTGCCAAATCCACCACTGAAGAGCCACACCTACACATCTTTTAAATACCTTCAGGGATGGTGACTCAGCCACTTCCTTGGGCAGCCTGGTCCCGTGATTGATAACCATTCAGTGAAGAAATGTTTTCTAAATATCCAATATAAACCCCCCTTGGTGCAACCTGAGGCCACTTCCTGATGTCCTATAGCTTGTTACACCTACCTAACTACAACCTCCTTTGAGGTAGAGAGAGCAATAAGGTCTCCCGTCAGCCTCCTTTTCTCCAAGCTAAACAACCCCAGTTCCTTCAACCATTCCTCATGAGGATCATGCTCCAAACCCTCCTCCAGTGTTGTTTCTCTTCTCCGGACATGGTTCAGCCCCTCAGTGTCCTTGCAGTGAGGGGTCCAAAACTGAACACAGCACTTGAGGGGCAGCCTCACCAGTGCTGAGTCCAGGGGCACAATCACTTCCATAATCCTGCTGGCCACACCATTTCTGATACAAACTAGGATGCTGTTGGCCTTCTTGGCCACACTGTTGGCTCATGTTCAGTCAGATGTTGACCAACATCCCCAGGCACCTTTACAGTCGCTTCTCCCCAAGACTGTAGCATTGCATGAGGTTGTTGGGACCCAAGTGCACTCAGCCTTGTTAAACTTCATACAGTTGGCCTCAGTCCATCAATCCAGCCTGTCCTGATCCCTCTGTAAAGCCTTCCTGCCTTCCAGCAGGTCAACATGCCTGCCCAGCTTGGTATTGTCTGCGAACTTACTGAGGGTGCACTTGATGCCCTCATCCAGATTACTGATAAAGATATTAAGGAGAAATGGCCCAGCACTGAGCCTGGGGAACACCACTGATGACCAGCTGTCAGCTGGCTGTAACTCCATTCACCACAACTCTTTGGGTCTGGCCATCCAGCCAGTTTTAAAACAGCAGAGTACACCTGTCATTTTCTCCAGAAGAATGCTGTGGGAAATGGTGTCAAAGGCTTTACTAAAGTCCAGGTCAACCAAATCCACAGCCTTTCCCTCATCCACTAACATGGTCTCGTCACAGATGAGGATGATCAAGCAGGACCTGCCTTTCATAAACCCATGCTGGCTGGGCCTTATCCCCTGGTTGTCCTGTACGTGTCACTATCTATGTTGGTCACACTCTTAACTAATGAGTTCCCATCCTTATTTAACCAAATTTTATCTTAGATTTAAGAAACTCTTCCTGTTGCTAAATGCTCTATTTACAGCTGTGGTCAACTGTGCCTTTTGCCATCTGATTGTGATACATTACTTGGTCCCGAACAGGATTATAACCAAAATTAACGATTTATTAAGCGAATAACGGCAAGCAAACGGCGCTGGGGTGCACAGACAGCACCGAGTGCGCCGGGGGCCTCCACTCCACCAAGACACGCACTGCACAGCTCCAGTTTCGTGCTTCTATACTGTTTAGGAGTAGAAACTTCTTTCTGTGATTGGTCAGTCTTCTTTCGCCGTCTGACGCTGTGCAGCTCGGCAACAGCGACTGCGCATGCGCCCCCACAGGCTGCCCCCGTACCGCTGTGCCGCTCCGTAACCGTGACTGCGCATGCGCCGGACCGCTCGCCCCGGCGCCCCCCCATCAGCACAAAAACTACTTGCATAAACCTGCCCCTGGCCATACAAGGGTGTAGGAATGTCACATTTCATTGTGCCGCCCCAACGTTATTCCATACTGACACGAATTAGATGGACATATATCGCATGTTCATACACAACAGCAACACGACCCTGTTAGTACAAACCAGTACGCGAGGTTATAGCACGTGAATGGTTCCACAATAACTGCTTGGGAATATAAACTGATTTTCAGTTTCTTTTTAAATCAAAGCAAACACCAGAATTATGCTAAGTAATTGAGTATCTTCCACCAGGGTCAAAAACAGAAGAAAGAAGTGACTTGCTCCTAAACGCTTTTCCTGTTTATATATTCAACATTCAAGTTAGGAAGAAAGTCAGACCTGAGGATATTAATACTTTTTGAACAGACCAATATTACTATCATATCATTGAAGGTAATTTCCTTTCTGGCTTTTAAATTGGAGGGTGGATGCTGTACACTAAAATGGCTATGAATGTTACTGCACAGCAGGTATGACACAAAATACAAGGATTACACCTGCATTTGTGTTTTTCATGCTGCAGTTGTCCTTTTTATTGAATCATTTCATTTTTTTCTGGGATAGGATATGATATTAGAAACTTGGAAATGTGATTTGTATGTAATAATGAGATATACTGCCTGACACTTGTTGGTACTGAAGTGCTTCTTCAGTTTGGCTATTATTTCAGTAATTCTGTCACACAGAACCTGAAGGTTTATAACCAGCATATATTATTCACAAAACAACAGCTGGGAAGGGTGGGGGGGAATGGCACTGAGGATTGAAGAAATCAGGTGACTGACAGAAAAGGACATCAGGAAGACAGAAACAATGTCCTGGCGAGAAGAAGCAGAGAATTTACACTTGTAGCAGGGTTCCCTTTCCCTGTGCCTAAACTCTGTCCTCCTTCCCACTGACTGAGCTCCATGCTGACCTTAGTCTCCTCAAAAGACATAGCCTCAACAACTGAGGCAACTTGGCAAATGTCCTGCCAAGGCAATTTTTCATCAGGAATATAACCTAGCCAGTAGAGATCAAATAAGAAAGCAACAAAATTCTCTAGGGAATTCTACCTTTGTATTCTAGTAGCTTCCAGTGTAATCACATCATACAATGCTCTAATGTCATAATATTTAGACTCCAATATTCTAATATACATTTCACCACTCCCTAAATTTATAAGGAACTTTTTCTTTTGCCTCGTTACTCTTCTAGCATGTATGACTAGTTAAGATCTTAAAAGGTATTGTTTTTTTTAAAAAAATCCTCTATATAAACATGTTTCCATGTTGATGAAAACATACCGACTAACTTCAGAGTTGATATGACAATCAGCTAGTTTTTGCTAGGAATGTCACTCTGTCATCTGCTTTGCAAAGTTTTTAAAACATCAGAAAGATCTATTATTCCTTAGTGAACATGAACAAACATCTGCATGTGATCCTTCATTTTTGTTGTTGTTAAAGAGGCAGAAAGTGTCCTTGGGAAGGAATCCAAGGTTTTTCAGGGTAAATATGTTTACCTTGCAAAAAAACATCCTCAGTGTCACTCAACAAAAGCTGGGCCTTTATAACCTTGCGACATATTATTGTATTTCCCTGGGTCATATCAGTACACAATTTCCTAAAATAACTGTATTTCTGATAAGCTAGAAATAAACATTACTCTTACCTTTAGACTGCTCTTTCTTCAGCATTAATTTATACCACAACAATGAAAATATTTTAAAACAGGTGTTTAATTTCTAAAATTAATTGGACCATTTGTTATGCAAGAATTAAAGTTCATCTTGTTTCATCTCATCAATTCTGATACTTCCAACAACACAAAAGTATAAAACTGAAACTTGCCCTGCAAAATGTATGAGTAAACCTTGAAAGTCTAGGTTTGCTAACAAGCTTTGATGAACTCTTAGTTATTTTGAGTTAATTTTATCCTCAGTCTCTCAGTGCATATCATGCTGCTTCACATGCTCTACCATTTGGCTTTCCTTTTTCCTGTTAATGCAAAATAAAACCCTTTTTCTGAGCACAGACATGCTAGATACTCAGTACTGAAAACAAAAATATGTCAAAGCAACGTATCAACCAGGGCAAATTTTTACATAAGGAAAATTATTTAGCCTAGCGTCTCAATTTTAATAGGGTAGTAAGCATCTGGAGAACAGATGTTTCTTAGAAACCTAAGTGCCTTGTCAGATATTTGCTTGAAAACATGCAATACAATTTAGATTCCTTGAATAGATGTTTTTTAGTATTTTCTATTAATTGTTCTTGGTATTTTACACTGTATTTTCAGCTATAAATGCTGATATGTACATGGTTTTAGAGGTTCCAGCTACCTTGTAGTGTTACTTATGGTAATTTAAGGTATTAGAAAGCACAGTCTACTGTGATTTATGTAGAAGGTTCATACCCTAAATTAGAATGGTGAGATGGAAATACAAAAATTGGGGTGGTACACTGATACTATGCTAAGTTATTTTCAAAAAGAAGTTAGAGTCATTAAAGGGAATGTTAAATCTAATTCCAAAGAAACTTGGAGGAAAAGAAAGTTTTAAAACTACTGGTTTAAAGGTATGCTACAATAAAATTTTGCATGCATAGGGGTTTTTTGGTGGTCTACTATCTTTTACTGTAGAAAACTGTGGCTGAAAGGCCAAGAATGGAGAAGAAAGACAAGGAAGATTTGTGTGTGGAGACAACAGCTCAAATGCACCCACAGGGCAAGGAGATCTCATAATGGCCTGCATTAACACCACCCAGATTAGCAGTTCAGCAGGACCCCAACACAACTAGGCCAGTTCCACAGGGCAGGATCATCTAGAGACAAAACACTGATGGCACCTGGTGACTCAGAGAGATGGGACAGGACAGAGAAGCAGCACGAAAAAGGTACCAAAGGGCATAGCCAGAACTTGTGCATGGTCACCAACTTAAGAACACAAAAGATGTTAGAAGGACTTCATAGCTGGCATCCCTCAACATTTTCACTGTTGCAACAGATCCTGGGCCTAAAATTTAGCCACAAGCATCGTGGTGCCTGGCTGCCAGACAGGTGGCTTGAAAACCCCTTCCCTGGTGCCTTGCAGGCTTCTTAGACACAGGTCATTCGATGGCTAAGAGTGTCAGACTGTGAGAGCATAAGTAAAATCTGCTGAATTTCAGTTTCTATTATGAATAAAATCACATTCCTCTTTTATATTTGGTCTCTCATTGATAAGAGTTTTGCAGCAGTATTTCCTGCATGTCAGGGTCAGCAGATGACTTTCCAAAGAACAGACAGCCTTTGTAGTTCAAAGTCCCTGTCAAAGACCTTTCAATTAGCATGCAAATTTTTTACCTAAGAAAATCTCAATGATGCAAACAAAACCATTGTATTTCCTCAGTTTAATGCGTGGTATAAAGGAAACAGCTAAAAGAATGCAAAAGATTTTACCTGGAAGAAACATGTTCCTGAAGTCTACATTTTCATGCGACCTGATCATAACCATTAAGTTCCTTTTGGTTCTTCAAGTTAAAAGTAAGTAGAGGAGGCATAAAACAAATGGATGTATATATGTGTGGTTTTCAGCATTTCTATTTACTACAAGTATTTAATATTAATTGGTTTCATGTTAATGCAATTCCTAAATCAGACTACCAATCAAGATCCTGACTGAAAGTTCATTTTGGTTTAGGACCTCAGAACATATATTTAGGATTTCAAAAATTATATCTAATGTCTCTATTATTTATATAATGATCTACATGAAAATATATCTACAAGTAGTTATACTCAGAATTATATTGTATTTTTTATATAAATATCATATTAAGAACACATTGACCTCATTGTAGCCTTACAGTAGGGGAATCAACTTTTTAAAAGGATAGACAATGGCAGGACAAGGGGGAATGGATTAAAACTAAAGGAAGGAAGGTTTAGATTAGATATTAGAGGGAAGTTTTTTACAGAAAGAGTGGTTAGGGGCTGGAACAGGCTGCCCAGAGAGGTAGTGGATGCCCTGTCCCTGGAGGTATTCAAGGCCGGGTTGGATGGGGCTCTGGGCAACCTAGTGTAGATCCAGGCCTGAGGTTGGTGGCCCTGCCTGTGGCAGGGGGGTTGGAGCTCTATGATCCTTGGGGTCCCTTCCAACCCATGCCATTCTATGATTCTATGAACACATCCTTTGAAATCTTATAGACAGCTTTGACAGATAGTGGAATGGATCAAATATTTTTGTGACTTCTGAGAGTATCTACCGGCATTGTCTCAGGCATACTTTTAAATATCTAAATCAGCATTTCAAATTTATAAGATTTTCCCCTCTGATTGCACACGTATGAAATAGTGAAACAGTAGGCTTAGGATGTCCACACACGAGAAAAAAAAAAACCAACCCAAACAAAAAAAACCCAAGAAGCATATGCAACAACTTGTATTAAACTGGGATGAAAAACTACAGACATAACATGGGGATTAGCTATTAATTTACTTTTTAAAAATGTGTAGAGTCCTAGCAAAATTTCATTTCACTTATTATGAGCAACATATTTGAACTTTCCATCAGATGTCACAAAATGGGCACTGTGCTTTCATTGTTTGCTATCCAATATTCAAGTGACCTTTTGAGTTATGATCATGAAATTTAATACACTCATTTCTCCTGATTACATGGGAAAATCGTGTGAAATTTGACATTTCAGCTGCAGGGTCGGCCAAAGAGGATCCTAACAATTCACAAAAACTGACTTTTCTCTGACCTACGTACAGAGGCCCTCTGGCGCAGAGGTCACTTACTGCCTAGCAGGGCCATTCAGTCCCTCCACAGTAAGGTAAGATTCAAGCGCCAGGAGCACGTACAGCTGAATCTGTCCTTCCCCATGTGTAATTTTCCTGATGAAGTAACCTGATCTGAGAAGATTAGTCCTTGACAAAGAATACCTGGTTGAAACTGAACCTGAATTAGGCAATAATTCTGCTGGTAGCTGGAAGAGAAGTCTATGGTTTAGGAGTATCCCAGGGTCTTGCTGATGTGAAGTTTTCCCACAGTAACACTGGCACATAAAACATGTTACTGTCTCTGGCTGGACAGGAGTCTCCATTCCTTCACAGTAGTTAATGTTCCCTGGCCTCAATTATAGACATCCTTATCTTCTTCCCCTTGGAAGAGAGCCATACAGTACACCTGGGCACACGGCCATGAGCTCTCTGCAAACTGCAGCATGTACAGAAAACTACTCCATGGCTCCTCAGAAACAGAGGCAGCACCAAGAAAGAAATCAAGCTTAGGACTTTCAAAACTGGTAATACTACTAAAAGCACAAATAAAATAATTACAGACTCAAGATATGGAGGTGTTTTGGTTTGTTTGGGTTTGGGGTTTTTTGGGGTTGGTTTTTTTTTTTACCTTCAAGGCCTATATAGGGCTAACCAGGGATGAGTAGATGGGTTCGACGCTGCCTGTTCTATTTCTCGTTTCCATCCTTAAGCCAAATTTCCCTGCTCTCTCAATTAGGAACCAACTCCTGTAATTCAGAGCCTAAGATGATATGGCACACAAAAATCTGTGTGTGTCATAATGGACTGTGCAGAAAACAGAAAAAAATTCAGCAGTCACTACATTAATAGCTACATTTCCCTGGCAAGTTGGGGCAGGAATCCTGAGAAGGGGACAAAAGGCTGTAAGACACATAATATAATATTGTCTGTCCAGCAAGACTAGCAAAAGAAACAAAACACTAATTCTCAGAAAATTAGCACACAGGAAATAGAATTACTAGTCTTTTTATTCTGCTTTGGCAGTATTAAACTTTCCTAAATGATTCATATGTGAATTAGAACTATATTCAAAGACCAACTAAAATAAATACAACTTCTAAGAACATAAACAGTAGGATTTAGCCCCATCAATTTATACATCACATGCAGCACAGAAGAAGAAGAAACAAAGACATTTAAGCCAATGTCACCATGCAATTATTGCAAAACTAAGGGTTAGTCACGGAAGTTTAAGTTCTGCAGAAGCTCAGGTTTTAGGAACTTCACAATCCATTTCAGTGGACTAAAAGAACATTACAATAAAATAGAAGCTTTGAAAGATGAAGGACTGATTTAATATAAATCTTGATTTAAGATATCACAAAAGGGTGTGGCAGTTCCACTGAGAAAAAAATAATCTTTATGACTCAACAATGATTTAATTTATTCTTTTATATTCTGTACGAGTTACTCTGCTGAGCCTCATGCACCACTAATAAGCACATATTCAGATGTTCCCAGAGCCCACAGTATCCCATATGCCATAGCGTTTTTATTACTGTTTTTCAGAGGAAAATGTACAGGATTAAACTAATTTTTTTCTTTCAAAGCACAGAAGGCTCCCCATTACCTGAACTAATGGGGTTTGGGAAATCCCAGTTAATCCACACAGCATGAAAGGTGCACAGAGTCAGGGAGAGCACAGTAAAAGTCCTTAGCTTGGTCTCAGGGGCAACCCAAGAGGAGCTAAGCCGCCTTTCTCCAGCCATCTAAGTGCATCTGCACTGTGATCCTAAGTGAAGTGTGCTTTCCAGCTCGCTTAAATCATGCACAGCATCACAAACTCTCAGCAACCGAGTCAGGTCTGCTTTTCATACTCAACATCACAGGCTTCCTGAGACACTGGACAGCATGATACAGACCTGTTCAAATGGTGACACTCTGAGCCAGCCTGGCAGGGCCTGTACTGAGCTAATAAGTCATGGGAGTGGAATCCATGCTCAGTGAGTTTAATGTCTGCACAGATTTCCCACGTATCCAATCCCAGACACATACCGCAGAGACACCCAGCTGGGCTCTGTAGAGAGCAGGGCTGGGTCTGTCAAATGTGCTAACCTGTTCTCCAGGCTGCACAAGATCAGTTAACACAGTTCTGGATCACAGAGCATTCTTGAAAAAATATACCATGTTTGTGCATTTTGGCATCCACATGATGAATTCAACATACCCACTTAAAGCTGCACACAGGTTTTGCATCTCTCGCCAGGATTCATTTGCAACCTGGATAATTCTGTCATGGATAGCACAGTTAACTGCAGTTACACCTTCCCTTTATTTAGGGAAGGGAGCACGCAGTGCTTTCCCCTCCAGTTCCAGCTCAATTCTCTGGTGTGACTAAATATTTCTCATACCAGTATGCTGACTCAGTGATCTGACATGCAAGTTACCTTATAGCTTTCCAAACATCAAAGCCATCCAAAGCCTTAGTGCCATTGGTATGTCCTCCAGCAAGGTGCACCAGTGTTGGCAGCCAGTCAGAGATATGGATGAGTTCATGACTTTCTACACCTTTTCGTTTCAGTAAAGGACTTGCAACAAAGCCTACTCCTCTGACTCCTCCTTCCCAAAGGGTCCATTTTCTTCCTCTCAGAGGCCAGTTATTCCCACCTGCCAAAGTCTGTCCTCCATTATCTGGAAAACAAGTAATTAAAAGGAGATATTAGAAAGAGAGAAAAAAAAAAAAAGAGAACAATATTCCCCACAACATTTATTCGTCCATTTGAAAATAATATTTTCACAATATAGGCAGGTTCTTGTTCGTACAACATGCTGCTTGTTCAGAGAATGTACAAAACATTCATTAATTCAAGCCAGAGTCTTATAAATTACTAGAATGAAAAGTTATTTCTAGGCAGAAATTATACCAAATTACAAGACAATGATGTAGAAAGGCTTAGTTAAGAGCAACCTCTGGCATTCTAAATATCATTAAACTTCCAAAGCTTCCAGAATCAAAGTCTTAAAAAATTTATTTCCCACTACTTTACAGAGCACAAGAAGAGTTACTATCAATGCCATCATTAGTACTCAGAATACAGTGTTTTCCCAAGTGGTATGGTGTACTTAAAACAGAGAACTATTATTCCAGTATCAGGGCAATACTCCTAGTTCAGAACCATTTCTGCCCTTGAACTTTTATGCAACCACATTCATTTGTAATGTCACACAAAATAGACAATGTTGCAGGCAGAAGGAGAAAGCCCTAACAAAATGAGTCAAATCTAGTTAAAATAGTTGAAGCAATTCTGAAAATACACTGAATTTACTGTGTTTGGTGACACCAACATACACCATAGTTACATAAAAAGTTGAACCTTGAATATAGTTAATTCAGAAATAGCTACACAAAATAGAGATAGCTGATGCAACTCTTTCGCAACTCTCTCTGACCAAGCTTCCACACTTATAATAAAATCCAGATCCCTGAAGTTTACAGAATGAAGGATTCTTTGAAGTTATGCCTGGTACTGCTGAACAGTTCAAACTTACTGCAACGATTGTGGAAAAGTCATGGCAATACTTTTAAGCATAATTTTCCCATATTTGAATGAGGTTAAAATTATTTCAAATAGTAGTTGTTGAACTGCCATTCAGTGTAATTTGACCTATCTATATTATATTTTCTGATTAAAAAACATGAATTTGAGGAAAGAAAAAAGAAGTACATGCCCAACACCTTACAGAACTTCACTGTAACTACAACACAACAAAAAGATCTGCCTTCTGTTTCATTAATTATGGGTCAATGTAAACCCCCACTGTGAACTTCCTACTGTATGCAGAAGACTCCTTTTGTTCTGCTAAGGAATAAACTAGTACATATCTCTGTGAAGACTTCAAATCGTAAGCAAAATGAAGCACTTGGAAACAATAGCATGATTTGAAAAGTGAAACGTGCTCTGTGACCCAGTAAGCTTGAAGTAGAATCAAATCTGGTCAGGAACATCAAGGACAACAGGAAAAACTTCTACTGGTACATCAGTGATAAAAGAAAGACTAGGGAAAATGTGGTCCCTCTCTGGAAAGAAGTAGGGGACCTGGTTACGTGGGATGTGGAGAAATCTGAGGTACTGAAAAACTCCTGTCTCAGTCTTCACCATCAAAGGCTCTAGCCACACTGCCCAAGTCGCAGATGGCAAAGGCAGGTGCTGGGAGAATGAAGGACCACCTGCTACAGGAGAAGATCAGGTTTGAGACCATCTAAGGAACCTGAAGATGCAAAAGTCCATGGGACCTGATGAGATGCAGGTCCCGAGGAAACTGAGGGAACAGGCAGATGAAGTTGTTAGGCCACCCTCCATCATATCTCAGAAGTTGTGGCAGTCCAGTGAACTTCCCACTGCCTGGAAAAGGGGAAACATAAACCCCATTTTCAAAAAGGGAAAAAAGGAAGAACCACAGTGGGGTCAGTGTCACCAAAAAAATCATGGAACAGATCCTCATGGAAATTAGGCTCAGGCACATACAAAATAGGGAGGTAATTGATGACAGCCAACATTACTTCACTAAGGTCAAATCATGCCTAACAAATTTGGTGGCCTTCTCTGATGGGGTTTCAGCATTTGTGGATAAGAGCAACTGACATCATCTACCTGAATTTGTGCAAAGCATTTTACACTGTCCTGTACAACAGCCTTGTCTCTGAATTGGAGAGACATGGATCTGATGAAAGGAGCTCTCAGTGGATAAGGTGTATCAACAGTTACACTCAAGTTGCAGTCAGCAGCTCCGTGTCCAGGTGGAAATCAGCGATGAGTGGCATCTCTCAAAAGGCTGGTATGGGGACCAGTTCTATGTAACACCTTTGTCAGAGAAGTGGACAGTGGAATTGAGTGCAATCTCAGCAAGTCTGCCACTTACACCAAGCTGTGTTCTGCGTTTGACACACTGTAGGGAAGTGATGCCATCCAGAGGGACCTTGACAGACTTGAGAGCTCATGTAAATACAAGCTGGGCAGAGAGAGAATTGAAAATAGCCCTGAGGAGAAGGACTTGGGGTGTCAGTGGGCAAGCAGCTCAACATGCGCTGGCAATGTGCACCTGCAACCCAGAAAGCCAACTATATCCTGGGCTACAACAAAGGAAGTAGGACCAGTGACTCTCCCTGTCAGGGACTCTCAGGAGACCTCACTGGAGTACCACATTGAGCTTTGGGATACCCACTATAAGACAAATGTGGAGCTGTAGCAGAAAGTCCAGAAGAGGGCCACAAAGATCATGGGAGGGCTGGGGCACCTCTCCTGTGAAGACAGGCAGAGAGATTTGGGCTTAGTTCAGCCTGGAGTAGAGAAGACTCCAGGGAAACTGTATTGCAGCCTTCCAGTACCTGAAGATACTGGAAAGCTGAGGAGGAAATTTTTACAAGGGCATGGAGTGACAGGACAGTGAGTAATGGTCTTAAGATACAGGATGGGTTTGATATTGTTAGATATTGAAGCCTCATTCGATGTATCTTAGGAAGAAATGCTTCACTATGAGGGTTGTGAGGCTTTGAACCAGGTTGTCCAGAGCAGCTGTGGCTGCCTCCTTCCTGGCAGTGTTCAAGGCCAGGTTGGATGGGGCTCTGGGCAACCTGGTCTAGTAGAGAGTGTCCCTGCCCATTGCAGGGGGCTTGGAACTAGATAATCTTTGAGGGCCTTTCCAACCCAAACCATTCTGTGATTCTACTATACAATGGGATCAAAGCTCAAGTGTGTTGAATATCTTCTCTATGTCACAGGTTACTTACTATAAGTAGCAGTTTAAATGGCAAGGAAATTAGAGAAGCAGACTGTCTTTTTGAAGAATATGGAGAGAAAAGTCATGGAATAGAATCATAGAATCTGCATTTCCTGTGTTACAGTCAAATATTTACTTACTTTTCTTTACTCTCTGTAGTTGAGGACATACACATTGTGCCAGTTTCATTATACAAAAAAATCCCTGTCTATTTAACATATAACCTGTAAGAACTTGTGTGTGTGATGCCAGCACTCAGTCATAGTACATGAAGTGTAAAAAATGGGGGAAAAAAAATCTTGTTTTGATAGTTTATGTGACAAGTAAAAGAAAAAACCTGACACATGAAACAAGCTTCATCCTATTCATTTTGACTTCTCCTTTTCACATTGCTAGAGCATTAATATTTCCTTCTCCCTCAGGAATTCATGTTCAAGAGACCCTATTCTCCTTAATTTCTTGACTGAGTTAGCAAGAATATGTTGAAAGAGAGAAAAGGATGCTTTCTATTTTGGTGACTGAAGTTTGTTTCCTTTCTGGGTAGGCAGAACAGAGCTGATATATCACTGGAAGTTTATACAAGTGACAACATTTTCCAAAGTTAGAGTTAGCTACACCCAGTAGTTAACTACTCCCAGTAGTTAGACTACAGTCTGAAATGTTATCTAGTACTTCAAATCCCTGCCCATGGCAGTGGCTTGGACCTAGATGATCTTTAAGGTCCCTTCCAACCCAAACCATTCTATCATTCTATGAAATACCAATGATTTGTCAAAAAGGAGCAAGTTAAGTAAGAATAATGATGTATCGCAATGGAGTATGTATTGATGAAATATTAAGCTGATCACTAAGTAACAGAGGTGGGGGAAGGGAAAAAAAACCACAAGAAACCACTAAGTATGCATGTGGTAGAAAGAAAGGTTGAACAATGTCTACAGGACTGGAAGTGAAGTTCTAGTCAGTCTTACCTATAAGGGTATGTCTACATAACAGGAGACAAAAAGGGTACCCTGCTGTGTGTGTTCAGATACCCTTCCCCTAAGATAAAGCTGTGGATGCATCAACTGTGTACACAGTTGATGCTAAAAGCTTGCATGGGTCCAGAAAGCCAATGGAGAAGTTAAAGATGAAAAAAAATTGATAGGTCTTAAAAAGACACCACCTCTGTCTAAGGAATTTCTTCAGCCATAAACTGCTACAGATTTTAAAGTTTTCAGAAAATTTTTGATGAAAGGCACAGATAATGAGTCCCAATTCTCTTTCCTAGGCACATGTTTCCCAGCACTGCTGTAGTAAGGAGATGTTTGGCTAGATAGACCCTTCATGTGATAAAGTACAGCCATTCTCATGTTCTCTCAAATAAGCTGTTCCTTACTAACTCCTGTTATTTTAGTACAGTATCTTGAATCTGGAACAAACTCCAAGCGCCATACAGAAACTCCAGGTAGTTTAAAACACACACTTAATATCCACTTAGGTAAGAGACAAATAGGATCATTGCTGCTTCTCATTCTACACTGGCTTCATATCCAATTCTAAATCCCCTTCAAAACAGTATTTCCTGAATGATTTATCACCCATTTACACAACGGTTTCTCCCCATGATTCATTCTAATACCTAATCTTAGCAGACAGTCTCCAGAGCAAAGCTTTTGTAATCGAGGTACCTACAACTAGAGGTCCTGATTTATAATAGTTTTTTATAATTAAAGCTTCAGCCTTTCTACTTCAGCTGAAAACACAAGCTTCCCCCAAGCATGATACTTCAATTATCTCTTTCCTGGAGACAAACATCAAATACAATTTGCATCAAAAAATAATAGTGAAATAGTCTGGATAATGTAGTAAGCATATTTTTCCTATCTGTAAGAATAATTTTTGTAATTGCATCTATATAATTTAGACTTCAGTAGTACCCACAGCATACTATGTGCATTAGAGAAAATCATAAAACAAACCAACTCTTGTCCCCAATGAAAGGATGAAAGGGAAAGAAAAAGGCTATAGTTAGAAATTATGGTACTTGGCATAAGCATTACCTAGCTAATTTATTCAGTTTTGTTTGTTTTCTTAAATGGAAGCATTATACATTTTTCAAGAGCTTTGTTGTTTGCTTTGTTTGGCTTGCTTTGATAGGTGTTTAGCTACCTTTATTTTCTCACAGTACTTTCATCACTCCCATCATTCTGTTATTTTAAGAAGGGTGGTGTTGGGACACTTTTATTTTCCATTCTGAGAGAATTTTCTTCTACAAGCTGAAATTTGTAATAATGAAAGAGAAGACTGAGGAGAGATGTTCTTGCTGATACCATTCTTGCTGATACAAGAACAAGCCCAAACAGAGTTTTTAGGAGGCATTACTGTGACAAATGAAAGAATTCACAGAAGACACATGCAGGGTCAATGGCAAAATGACACAATAAAGGAAACAGAAGCATCCTGGGTACCTTTAAGAGGTAGTTTCCATGAAAGCTGCATATCCTTGAATTAGCATAAGCCTTGTTAACTATGGAGAAATCTATATAATGTAGTAATTGTATCATGAACACCAATGATATGCTGCACTGATTTGGGAAGAGGTGTCATTCCTTCTATGGAAGAGAAATAAGCAATCCTAAAGAAAAAAGGAAGTTCACTGACAGTTGTAAGCATATAGGGTAGGGGCCTGCAACAGCGAGATCTGAGGGAAACACGTAGTCATAGATACAAGAGATTCTTAAGGGCAATACATATTTCTGAAGGTCAGGAACTAGTCAAAAGAGACCCTAAATACAAAAGCCAGGCATCACTAATATTACTATCCTCTACCAATTTACATGACCACAGGATGTAGCACAATTGTCATCATAAGAAAAGTCATAAGTAGCCAAGGAGTAGGAATCTGAAAGAATCTGAACATATCTTAATCACCACACTGAGTATTTTAATCAGAACTGATACGACCAAAATCATTAGGTGTGAATCCCACTTGAATTAAATGCAGTGCTTCCAAACACAATGCACTACCACAATTTCCTAGCTTTTCCATATGAATGTATCTGTGACATGTATCCTGATAAAATGTGTTAACATAAAGCTCTCCAGACTAAATAAGTTTTATCTTCAAACTGGTCGTACACAGTACTCTAACCCCTAGGACACTTTTCAAAGTACTAGCAAAGCTGATCTTCAGTAAATACCATGCATTACTACAGAAATAAAATTTTGAAGTGAGAACTTCTGTTTTGATTAAAATACCTGAAAAAAACCCAACCAGATATTTTCCTACTAACCCTAGCAACGAATCAAACGTGCCTTCAAGAAAAAAAAAATCTTATAGGACCATTTCTACATTCTTTCACACACCTACTTATATCTAACCACTTTCTCACCCCTTTTAAAGTCCATACAGTGCTGTTCACATTCACATTAAGGTACTTCAGTAGAGCAGGTCAAGACAACAAAAATCTATACCTCCCTCCCAAAAGATTTTGGAAGACAACAGGACACATTTCCCACACAGCAAATCAGATACTGTTTAAAAAAAAAAAACCCAAAATGTGACTGTCAAACTACTGTAGGTGACAAGTGATACTCCTCATGGGGTCTGTATTTGCAAGAGTGCTAACATCTTTGCCAGTGACGTGGACAGTGGAATCCAAAGCACCCTCAGCAATTTTGCTAACAGCAAGCTGTGTGGTGTGGCTGACATGCTGGAGGGAAGGGATGCTGTCCAGAGAGACCTTGACAGACCTGAGAGGTGGGGCTGTGCAAACTGCATGATGTTCAGTGAGGCCAAGTACAAGGTCCTCACATGGGTTGGTGCAATCCTAGACACAAATACAGAATGGATAGAGAATGGATTGAGAGCAGCTGTGAGAACTTGAGGGTGTTGGTGGATGAGAAGCTTAATATGATCCATCACTGTGTACTCACAGCCCAGAAAGCCAACTGTATTCTGGGCTGCATCAAAAGAAGCATGACCAGCAGGTCAAGGGAGGCAACTCTGTCCCTCCACTCTCGTGAGATGCCACCTGGAGTACTGCATCCATCTCTTGGGTCCCCAGTACAAGAATGACCTGAAGCTGTTGCAGCAAGTCCAAAGTATGGCCTCAAAGATGATCAAAGGGCTGGAGCATCCTTTCAGTACCTGAAGGGTCCTACAGGAAAGCAGAGGAGGGATTTTTTACTAGGGCAGGTAGTGATAGGGCAAGGAGTAATGGCCTTAAACTGAAACAGAGTGGGTTTAGAGCATATCAGGCATATTGCAACTAGATTATCTTTAAGGTCCCTTCCAAACCAAACCATTCTATGATACTATGATTTTGTCAAAGGTAATAAAGAGGAAGGGCACTTTTAAAGTTTATTTAATTTAATAAAAACCCTTCAACATAAGCAAAAGAAAAGCCAAGTACAGCTTCTGCATCTTGAATATGCCTTTAAAAATGAAGGCCAGTGTTTTCTTCTCATCACAAACATCTGCTTTTGTAATTAATATTCATTGTCATATCCATGAGAAAGTTTAATTTGTTAAATCTGTAATTTGTAAACTGTCAAAGATGTTTTGCAGGAGTTCTTAAATGAATCAATAAACAAAACTAAACAGAGAAGGCCTTCTGTTTCTCTCAAACACTTCTCTGAAGAGTTGCCAGCTGCCAAACATTTTGACTAGTACAGTATATATATGCAGTGATGTGGGATGTATGTAACAAGTAAACAGTTTAATGACTGAAACCTCTTTGAAGAGCAGTTGGACAATAAAAACCAGCAATGAAACAATTCTGAGAGTGATAACTAAAGAAGCATGGATGGATTCAAGTCTTCAGATGGACTCACTTTGTTACTGAATTACCCTGGAACTGAAGCAACAGTCTGCTTCCTATTGTCAGGATAACCCACATCAGCACAGCTTTGGGAAAAGACTCGTTTGGGATTTGTATCTCATTAGGCAATAGAACACCAACAAAAGGCAAATATGTTGAACTTAAGAATCAACCTTATTCTGAGGATCATAAGTATCTCCCACCCATGTGTTTTTTTTGCTAAGAAAAATCTACAGTGGTTACTGAACTCAGGGTCAGTATCGATAGCATTAATAGACTGGTCAAGACTTCATGTGTCAGAGCTCACTCCTCTCAAGAATTTAGTTTATATGGATCATCAGGCTCAAAAGTTATTATTGAGAGAAGAAATAAAATGGAAACAAGTCCTGTAATACTGTGTAAGGCCAGTTTTCTAAGAAAGCAAGCTTAATCCACCAAAAAAAATCATTCTTGCTTAAGTAGTGGAATGAAAAACTTAATTTAAAAGCTATAAAGAGACCTTTGTGTTTTATGTTTTGGATGGTGGGAAAAACACTGTAAGAAGCATTTCCAAGGAGCACTTAAGTACAGTATGATGAACACGCTAACTTTCTTCTCTACATGTACAAGTCGCCCAAGTGACTTCCTTCTGGTGAATTCTGCTACCTATCTTACACACTCTTAGTATCTTCTGCTCTGGATGTCGCCTCACATTAATGCTGTAGAAAAGTAATACTGTTTTCACTGCAAATAGGCCAGAAAATGGTCTTCACTTTAAATATTTCCCTCAATACTTTTTCACCACCTCTTACGTAGGACTTGAGTGGGTGAATTAAAAAACATAAATAATACAGAAAATAATTTTGCATTTTTGGGGTAGATTACTGAAAAGCAGCAGTGTGCCTTGTTGTATAGTTACTTACTTTCTTCCAACACACTAGGTCTTGTTTGAACTATACTGTGGCAAATATTTTTGATTTAAACAGAGCATCCTTCTCTTGCCTCTTGTGACCACTCAGGTTGCTGCTTTTTTCTTAAGACGACAATTGTGCTACATCCTGTGGTCCCACTGTCATGCCTGGCAAATTGTTCTAGACAAACTCCTCTGAGAGGGCTTCCTCAAATTTCTCTACAAATTCATCCAGGATTGTATTTGGTGCCACTATTAAGCAGTTTTAACTCTGGTATTTTGCCAAAGAAAATACAGAGACTGAGAAGGAATAAGGAGCTACTCATAAATCTCCTTACAAAACAAACCCTGAAAACAAAACAACCCCCCCCCCCCAAAAAATACCCCCCCCACACACATTTAGTATGCAGATTGTCTTAAAACAACAAGAATGCCTCATAAAAATATCAATTGTTTACATAAACTGTCCTTAACTTCTGTTTATTCTAGACCTTCCATTTTCTTAAGATGATAAACTTAGAGAGCGTAAATTTGTGATACAACCTTGGTTAGAAGGACAGAACTGTAATCCCACATGTTCCAGTAATCCTAATTATCACAGTAAGTTTAACAATTGGTTTTGGCATTTGTAGAACAAAGAGTGATCCAAGAACATGGAAAATATTCACAACAATAACTCTGGAAAATACATTGGTAATTAATTATTTCCTATTAAAAAAAATAACAGTCCTAAAATTAAAAAAATACCCCCACACCCCTTTCAGCACAGCAATCCAATAGGATAAGCATCTCTGGACTGTTTTGCATTGTAGCATCACAGCACAACAATTTCAGCACAGGCAAAGTTTAGCAATCAGTAACAAAATACCAAAACTGCCTGATATTCCAACTCAATTCACTAATCATCTGTCATGTAGTGGTGCTCAATTACTTTAATCAAACATTTGAGTCTTCAAAGATCTAGCCTAAAATTTCTGGCTCCTGACTACAAACACTTACGTCTCCTTTTTTTTTCCTGAAAAACAGTTACAAAATGCTTCCCAAATACTCTTACTGCGTCTACAGTACTTTTCAAATCCTACATTGGCATGCCCTGCTTATTGGTTGTTTTTTTTCTGCTTTCCACCTGTGCTTAAGCTCATACTTTTTTGAACTGATGAATTTGTCTGAAGCTGCAAAAAGAAAACTCCCATACCCCGTAATTTCTCCTCATGGGCCCCTGCAGTAAGCTGATCTAGCACACATCTGTCCGATACGTAAACCATGCCAAGCTTTGTTTGAAAGGCTTGTCTGAAGCCACACAGTATTTTTAAAGTGAGTACAGACCAGAAAAAAACCCAACAACTCTGCTTTATTTTATAATGCAGAATTGGGTATTTCAATACACGATCAAATTAAAAAGCCTTCAAAATAATGAGAAAAAGGAATCTTTTATGCTTCTGCTACTCCTCAAGCCAAAGGCTGACGACATACTAAAGCCATCGACTACATGTAATCTAGCATGAAGTATGTGCACAAAATGTTTGAAAGGGAAACACGGTCAATAATAATTCCTGGTATTTGTTCCAGTTTCTTGCTTCTGATTAACAGATTAATTGCTTTGTGAAGATAAGAGCGGAAGTAAGATGGTTTCTCTTTGCTAAAAGAAACAGTGGAGTCCCTTCTATGTGCTCTGTCTTTCCATTTAAAATAAATAAGTCTTGTAAATGTACCCCAGAAGAATACTGTTTTCAAGCGTATCCCCTCCCTGTCCCTGCCCAAAAGAACAGGCCTGTCCATATGGTAGACAGACACTCAATAAAAGGAGGACTGGATAGGCCTGACAAATGGCTGCATGTATGCTGGGGAACACTGCATTTCAAGTGTCCAATTTTTTAAGTGCAGACTCTGTCCAATAGCTGGCCACATCTAGGTATTTTTATTCCATAAACACATTCGGAAGTTTATTATGAATACATTTGGGTCTCTTCCTCTGCTTCTGGAAGCAGCATGACTCAGAGCAAATCTAGTGCTGCTATCTCCCAGCAACATTATGGATCTAATTAAGAGGCATATTTATAGCAGCTTTTGGAGGAAAAAAAGCAGGAAGTGAGGCCACTGTTACTGTGCTTACCAGCACCCTGTATAGGCAGCAATCAGCCAAAACTAATGCATCCATACTTCCAGATGTATGGAAAATACCTGACCTCAGCCATGCTGGATTTGTACTGTACGCTGCAGCTGCAAGGTAAAAAAAAAAAGAGGAGTAATTCCAACACACCAACACATGAGGACAGGAGCCAGCAGAAAGAAAACTAGTTTTACATCTACTGCTAATCACAAAAGATGTCCCTGACTTCAGATACAGCAGAGCAGATGCTTCAGGTGTGCACGGCCTGCAGAGAAGGCTGCCAGCCTTTGGGGATCATTATTTCACTTCTCTCCTGGGCTGCCTTTTGCAGGGGAGGGAAGAAATGACTACTCTGACTTAACACCTTTTTCTTTTCTTTTAAAAAGATTTAAAAAAAAACAACCCAAAGAAAAACCACCTCCAGGGATATGAAGCTGCCAAAACTTAGAATTACATGCAAACAGTAGAGACAAATGAAGCATTAAAGCCTCAGGGCTGTTCCCAGAATCCACATTTTCCATCTTAATATCCCGTACCTCCTCTTCCTTGGTGTTTACTTGAGGGGAGACTGCTCTGATTGCCTTCTGTCACTTCTCTGGCATACAATAAACCGGGCAATCTGGAGCTAATTTAAGTGGTTTAGCACATCAGGATACAGCTGGGAAAGATCTCGGGCGAAAGGCCGGGGAGGAAGAGGGCTTGTGCACAGTCCAGCCGAGCCTGTGCACAGGAAGGCTGATGCAGATGGGCACCTTCCAACAACACTGCCTGCAGCCAGGGAAATCTGCCCCACATTGAAACTCTCCAACCAGCCCAGGAAGAGCAGAAGCCTCAAAGCAGAGAATAAATCAGACCGCTCCTATCAGCAGGAGTGGCAGGGCCACCACTCAGTGGCAGGAGTGTTTTCAGCTGATCCTTGCTCATCCAGCAGTAGCCAAACTCCTCGTCTGTCTCTCTGACTTTTATATTTCATCTGCTATGAGCCAGATGTCTTTTTTTTTAGTTATTATTATTATTAAGTGTAGGCACATGCACTGGCTTTACACAGTGCAAACTATTACTTGATTCCGGCAATTGGACAGATTTACATCTGGTTTTCACATCACTTTTGTTTGAGAGGAGTGACTTGAGTTTTTAATCACTTGGGGCCCTAGCTATATAACCAGAATATATTGGCTCGATTCACCAACAGAAAGAAACACGTCTGCTGGCATGAAGACATAAAAATGAAACAAAACTCCTTAGT
This sequence comes from Porphyrio hochstetteri, assembly GCA_020800305.1. NCBI lineage: Eukaryota > Metazoa > Chordata > Aves > Gruiformes > Rallidae > Porphyrio > Porphyrio hochstetteri. The sequence goes on from CM036938.1 coordinate 65,456,240, forward strand.
TATTACATACCACACCAGACATTTGAAAAAAGGGCAGCACTCACCTTAGTAAGAAGCATCTGTCCCTAAGCTAAATCTCACACCAAGCACATAATCCACAAAAACTGAAATTCCACCCAACAAGTCTCTACACCAAATACATCAATAAAAGACTAAAGAAAATAATATTCTTTACAACACTAGTCTTAAACTTTTGGGGGTAGGAGGGAAAAGGTTAATTACTTTGTGATCTATTGCAACTATTCTGTGTCCTGCAGGCTGTTTGATTCTCCAAGGGATGACAATGAAATGAAACACGTAAGTTTATTCAGCATGCATGGATAAGGTGGAAAATACATCAGTCTTGTATAGGTACAATTCAGCAATGCCTAAGCCTCTCCCAAAAGCTACCTTAGCTTTTGCTAAATGCAGTCAAGCTTACAGGGAAGGAAATGGATTATTTCATAAGGTAACATGGTGACACAGAAACAGAGTTAATGAAAAGAAATGGATTTTTACATTATTTTTCCCCTTTAATGATCTAAGTAACATTTTAAACCAGTTTTCTTAAATCTGTTTTTCAGCAATGGATTGTATTTTCATGATAGGGAAATGGCAGAGAACATACTTGATGAATGAATATTTCACAGTAATTTTTTAGTTGTTATTTATTTCTTTGCTATCTTTCCTGGGTGACAGGTAATAATGAGTGAATAATATGTTGATAAATCGAAGAAATAGGATGTTAAGATGGCTAAAACTGATCCCATTTTCTCCAAATAAACAGAAAAAATACCTTAGTGTTTACAGTGTGCCTAATATTACTCTCCTCCTCCTTAACTTTGTCACATCAATGCTACATGCAAAGTGAGTGACAAGAAGGCGCACTTGAAACTCAAAATTTTTAATTTAATAACGCTTCTTTTATTCCAACTCTGTGATTATTTTTTCCCAGCTACATGCCAAAACATGCCCCCTTCTAATTACTCCCATGTTTGAACCTCTGCAATACGCCTGCAAGACACCATGATAGTTCAGCAAGGTCACCAGCAATTTCCTCTTGGCACAATCCAACCTTTCTCCAACATCATCATCATCCTTGAACTTTCTGCCACTTTTTATCGTATTTCCTGAATCCTAAAGTCGTGAAATCTCTCCTCTTGGCAGCTATCTAGCTCTACAGACCACGTTCAGTCCTCAGATATACACATATAACTGCAGTTTCAAAGGGGAGCTGCTCGTATGCACAATGGAAACAACTGAGGAGTTCAAAGGAAGAGTCAAACTGCATATTTTGCTCTTGGTGGGCATTTTAGTTTTGATGTTTTTGTGCCTAATGATCAGTCCTTAGAAAGTTTATCCCGGAAACTCTATTCTTTGCAGGTTAACTACTTTCCTGTGTCATTCCTGACACTGGGAAAGAACCAGAAACACCCATCATGCAGAGATTCCTCTGTTCATTACAGCGTTGCACTACAAAGAGCGTTAGACCTGGTGGCCAAGTGTTTCTCGGTACACCCATAATTTAGAAGTATGTTATTCCATTCATTTTCTGAAGAAGTCTTGCCTTCTTTTCCCTGCAAATTCCTTATCTAATGTAGTGATATTAAAGCCATAAAATACATCCAGTTTAAGGCTCAACCTGTGTTTGCAAAAGGACTCTGTCTGCTATTGCTCGACATCCCTAATGCTGCCAACAGTCAGAATTTATTGTCTCTTTCATATTGTTGACCAGAGTACTCACATGATCCTTCCTCAGCCTGCTCAGTCCAAATGTGCATTAGCAAAGATCTACTATTTCAGTTAAATGGCCAGGGTGTGACAAGAGGGGAGCATGGCTGTGTGGTGGGCTCCCCCAATCTCCACAATTACAGCTGCAGTTTTATCTTCCTCATAAGGATTTCTGCTCTCCTGAGCAACCACTACCTGACCGTGTGAGGCCAGAAGCCCCATCTTTCTCCCACTATCACTTTGTCAAAGGAGTTACTAATTCTTCAAAAATTCAACTTCAAGTATTGCTCAGGATTACAGAATAAGTGACCCATTAAATTACTCAAGGTCTTCAGGTTCACGTTTTCCCAAAGCCTCTCTCCTCATTTGCCTTAGGCTGCAGCAAGATGTGCTCTTTTGGCTCTGAGTAAACTAATTTAGAAAGTTAAGCTAATTAAAAGCCCTCAGATCACACAAGAGGTCAACAGACCCTACAAAGGCTGGTATAATTGCACATATGCTTACTCATAACACAATTCCATTAAAATTATCTGGATTAATAAAGCAAAACTACTGTAACTGTTAAAAATGTTAAAGCTACCCAAGGTCACTTGGATAGAATCACAGGAAGGCACGTGCAGTCTCTGAACGTAGCTGGGAAAACTTCGGGGGCAATCGCCTGTGAAGGGAGGCACCTGTGGGCAGCAAAACCCCTTAACCTTAGCCCCACTCATCACTGTCGCTATCTGCACAGCTATTCTTCCTCCTGAGGCATGCATTTTTCCTTTTAATTTCTTTTGCACCTGCATTCTTTTTTTCTGTCTTTGACTTTCTGTTGAACTGTAACCGTTGGCTGGCAGCAGTTTCTGTCTCCTAGTCAATGTGAGCCATTCGTGCTCAGTGTAAATGTATTTATTAAACTGTTTGAAACGAAGGCTCTTCTTTTCCAATCCATTGAGATCACTGGAATACAGTTTGATGGCAGTGTAGTATGTGATACATTCGACCAGGCAGACATGAATTCACATAGTTTGCAAGCATGACTGCAACCACGTACAATTTCCATGAGAAAGGCAATGGAAGACACTTTTGTTTGTTGTTGGTTTTTTTCACCCCCATGAGAACAGTAGTGGAAGAACAGTATTGAAAAAATCAGACCTAACAGAAAAGCATGCATAGAATGTCATTCTTAAGATCACTCGTGACAAATGCTTATTTGACTGCAAAATGCATCATTATGCTGCAGTGCAAGCAGAAAGCAGACTTAAGGAGATGTCACTATTAAGACTGTTATTAAATTTGGAGTATCAGGTGTCAACATATTCTATTTTATTGATAAATATCTTCTTGCAAGGTACCAGAATCAGTGCAGTGCTCCAATATGTGTAGTTCTCTGTAGCGATCATCTAAAGATGTAGATGATACATAATACAAGTTAGTAACAAAAAACATGAACTACAGTTGCTGTGTTATTTAAGTGTAGACGGTTAAAGGCATTTACTCAAACGATAAGTGAAACTACTGTTGCAGATTTCTGACTCTTCCCAACCAATTCCAAGCAACTCTGGAATCTTAATACCGAATTCAGGGTCAGCTCACTTCAATGTACACAGAGCTCTGGCTATATTTTAACTTGAGAAAATGCAATTAGAGGTCAAACCTAAGAGCAGGCACAGGCAGCATACCACACAACAGCAGTGCTCAAAGCTCGGAAAACAAGTGGGAGCGTTTCTTCCTGCTTAAAGAGAAATGTAAAGGTAGATGCTATATAGTAGGAGACACATATTCCAATCAAAGGAGGCCCACGGAGGTATCCAGAGAGGCAGAGATCTGCAAAGGGCATAGACAGTAGGAACATACAGAGAAACAGAGGAAAGATTGAGACTGAGCTGTGAGGAACCGAAAAATGCAAAACAGGTCCTTTACAGAAGGAGGGGAAATTAACTTAATACTTCCACTGTTAGGTTGAAGAGTTAAAAAACCTGCAACGGACCAGTAAGAAGTCTCCAAGCCAGTTTCACATCAGACATTTACATGATCACTCACCCATGGCCAAATTTTGATGTCCACAACTAATGTACATAGTAACTTTCAAACCCATGCTGCTCAAATTTAGTAGCTCTGAAGATGGACCCTTTACATCTTCTAGCCTTTTTTCCAATAATAAAACCTTCCATTATAGTTCCCAAACACGTGTCCTGTTTTTAGCTGAGATAGGCATAATTACATAATTTTCTAATATCTGGTACAGTGCTGTGTTTGGGATTTAGTATGAGAATAATGTCAATAACACACAACTGTTTTAGCTGTTGCTACGTAGTTTTAGCATCTACACTAAGTCAAGAGCTTTTCAGCTTCTCACACCCCGCCAGGTGCGGAAGAAGCTGGGAGAGCACAGCCAGGACAGCTGACCCAGGCTGGAAAAAGGGATATTCCCTGACATAGAACAACATGATCCACATATAAGCGGGAAAGCAAGCTGAGAGGTGGGACTGCTGCTAGGAAACAAACCAGGCATTGTGCTTCCTGCAGGTGGTGGGCAATTGCATTTTTGCTTACTATTACTATCATCATCATCTCCTCCTCCTTCTCTTTCTTTTTTATCCTATTAAAACTGTCTTTATTTCAACTGATGAGATTTTCTTTTCCATTCTTCTGCCTATCCCACTGGGGATAGGGGGGGGAAGCAAGCATCTGCATGGTGCTTAGTTACCAGATGGAGCAAAATCATGACACCCTGTTTCATCAAAAATGTCCTTTTCTGCATGCACAGGAGATGGGCAACACTAAGCCCATCTAAGCTTAAATCCCTCCTAAATCTCAGAGAAACAGATGATCAGGAAAAACTATGGGCAAAAGCACAAAAGAATATGAAGGACAGTGGTTCAGAGCTTTTATTTGGAAGACCTCAATTTCTTCTGAGGGTTTTCCTTTTCTCTCATATTTATTTGAAGCATACTTTAACTCTGGAATATTCATAGATATATGAAACAGATGTACTAACCAAACCGTAGTTTACATGAACATTCAGGTATGAAAAAAAAAAATCAAAAAGCAGAGAAAGAAAACAGATCCAGAACATCTCAGGAGAGATCCAAATAATCTTTTTCAGACACTGCTTATTTGACTAAGGCTGTCTTACAACACCTGCAGCTTCTTCTAAATTCTTAACACAGACCAGACAATATGTTTCTTTCCAAAGTCAATCAATGATAGATTTTTCTCTGTGTTTCTATACACCTTCATAGAAGTATGATTGCCAAAATAAGTCTCTTGGAGAAGCAGTATTTCTAAATATATATTATATGAGAACATTGTGTGAGATAGTTCTGTGTTGTTCCAAACAACATCAATAAGTAACAAAGGAAATCTAAAAATGTATATAAAATTCCAAACTTCATTTTATTTGCATTTGTTCTATTAAGCAGTTATTTAACATACACTGAAATAAAAAATTATTTAAAAAATAAGTATTCCCACCAGACCATTTCTATGATCTTCTATAATATAATGTACTGGTGAAGTTCACAGCCCTGAGGGACAAGGGACAGGTCAAGAATAAAGTTGGGACCCTGAATTTTAGAAAAGAAAATGTCCAGCTGTTCAAGGAGTTACTCAATAAGACACCCTGGGAAACTATTCATGTCTTCCACAGAGGGCAAGAGGTCTCAATCCCCAGGTGTAAGGAATCTGGGGAAGGAAGGCAAGGGACCAGCATAAATGGGTCAAAACCTGCTGAACAAACCAAAGAGCAAAAAGAAAATGGGTAGGCAGTGGAAGCAGGGACAAATATCATGGTAAGAGTATAGGGAAGCTGCCCAATTGTATCGGGATTGGCTCAAGAAGACCAACGCGTAGCTGGAGTCAAACTTGGCAAAGGATGCAAAGAATAAGAAGAGCTTCTATAGGTATGTCAGCCAGAAAAGAGGGCCAAAGGAAGCATGTATTGCCTGATGAGCAAGACTGGCAAGCTGGTCACAAAAGACAAGGTTAAAAGCTGAGGTACTCAAGAACCTTTTTTTCCTCAGTCTTTTTGAGTGGGTGGGCCTTAAGGCAGTGCCTGGGGAAACAAAATAGCTCCCACCTGCAAGACCAGGTCCAGGACCATCTGAGGAACCTGAACATCCACAAGTCTATAGGACCTGGTGTGATGCATCCTAGACTCCAGAGGAAATTGGCTGATGCAGTTGCCAAGCTGCTCTCCATATCTGAAAAGTCATGGCAGCCAGGCAAAGTCCCTGGTGCCTGGAAAAAGGGAAACATTGCACCCATTTTTAAAAAGGGTAGAAAGGATGACCCGAGGAACTACCAACCTGTCAGCCTCACCTCTGTGCCTGAGAAGACCATGGAACAGATCCTCCTGGAAGCTAAAGCATGTGGAGGGAGGTGATGTGAAGCCAGTCTGGTGCTCTCAAGGGATAAATTCTGTCTGACCAACCTAGTGGCTTTCTATAACAGAGCGACTAGATCAGTGGACAAGGAAACAGCTACTGATGCCATCTATCTGGGCTTCTGTTACGCTTTTGACAAAGTACCCCACAACACTGTTCTCTCTAAATTGGAGAGATACAGATTTGATGGATGGTGGATGAGGAACTGGCCAGATTGCCTCATCCAGGGAGTAGTGGGTAAAGGCTGACCTGGAGATCAGTGATGATCAGGTGATCCTCATGGGTCCATACTGGGACCAGTACAATTTCATATCTTCACCAGTGACACAGACAGTGAGATCAAGTGCACCCTCAGCAAATTTTCAAGTGACACCAAGCTGAGTGGTGCAGTGGACATGCCTGAGGGACATGATGCCATCCAGAGGGACCTGGACAAGCTCAAGAAGTGGGCCTGTGTGAAACTCATGAGGTTCAATGAGGGAAGTGCAAGGTCCTGCACATGGGACAGGGCAATACCTGGTATCAATCCAGGCTGGGGGGATGAAGATTCAGAGTAGCCATGAGGAGGAGGACTTGAGGGTACCGGTGGATAAGAAATGGGGTATAACCCAGCAATGTGCACTCATAGCCCAGAAAGCCAACTGCATCCTTGGGCTGCAGCAAAACCAGCATAACCAGCAGGTCAAGGGAGGTGATTCTGTACACAGCTCTTGTGAGATCTCACCTGGACTACTACCTCCAGCTCTGGGGTCCTCAGTACAAGACAGACATGGACCTGTTGGAGCAGGTCCAGAGGAGTGCCACAGAGATGACCAGAGGGCTGGAGGACCTCTTCTGTGAGGGCAGGCTGAGAGAGTTGGAGTTGTTCAGCCTGCAAAAGAGAAGGCTCCAGGGAGACCTTATTGTGCACTTTCAGTACCTTAAGTACTGAAGTCTTATAAGAAAGTCACAAACAGACTTCTTAGCAGCGCTTTTATTAGTAGGACAAGGGGTAATGGTTTTAAACTAGAGGGTAAACTCACACTAGCTATAAGGAAGAAAATTTTTTACAACGAGAATGGTAAGACTCTGGAAGAGGTTGCCCAGATAGGTGGTAGATGCCCCATCCTTGGAAACACTCAAAGCCAGGCTGGATGGGGCTCTGAGCAAACTGATTTAGTTGAAGATGCCTCTGGTTATGCTGGACTAGATGATCTCATAAGATCCCTTCCAACCCAAACAATTCTATAATTCTATAAAATCAAACTATTCTAAGAAAATATAATATTAAAAAATATTAGTCCTCTACATGAGAGATTTAGTATATCACTCTGCTGGCTGATTTCCAGCGATACTAAAAGCAGTATTCTTCTTTTCCTTGCATATTCAAAGTTCAAGAATTGGCCACAGAAGAAATTTACATTCTAAAATAATAATGACAGTATCTAAAAGTGATGTTTTAGAACATCCCTTCCAGCTCAGGATGTTCTATGATTCTACTTTGTGCCGGGGTACATGATCCTTTTTGCTCTTGCTACCCACCTCAAGACTGTCCTCACCTCACCATGCCATGGCAAATGATGTCACATTGCTGTGCCACTTCAACCCTCCTTGCAGGGACAGACTGTGGACATTTGTTAATCTTGATTAAGAAACTAGTTGAGCAGTAAATTGCACATATTTGCCTATATCTTAGTATTTAGTACCTCTAATAGTATTTTCTAATTTAATAGCACCCAAGTTATATGTAAATTCAGGGGTCGGGGGGGTAGTCTAAAACAATGTACAGGAGAAGGAAAAAAACCCCTAAAAGTCGTGCAAGGAAGAACCGTGAGGAAAAACAGAAAAATGTATTTACTTAAAAGTTTTTCTAAGCTTTTTTAAAATTGCCTGTGGTGTTACATTAGAAGACAGTCTCCCACAGACAGTAGAAGGTGTTTCGCTATTTGGATACTTTAGATGAATACTTTAGATCAGGGAAACAGACAGAAAACCATACCCACCAGGTGCTAGTAAAATAAAGAAGCAGCACATTTATTCCTTCTCCTCAAGTTTCTGATACAATTTCACTTTGCAACACCTGAGCTCAGAATGATAAAGTCTTAAAAAGAAACTCAAATTCACATACTTTCGTGACTTTTCCCTCTCTTCTCCTTGTAAAATCTTCTAATGTAGTAGCAGAAGAAGTTGTACACAGCAGCAACAGAAACATACTTCTAATCCTGAACCTCACAGCAACCAAAGTGATCCCAGGGAGGCGGTTGAGTTACCAACCCTGGATATGCTTAAAAGACAGGCAGATGAGGTGCTCAAGGATACCTGTTTGGTGTCTCAATGAGCTCAAAGGTCTTTTGCAGCCTCTTGATTCTGTGATACCACTGTGTGTATCAGTGACACCAAGCTGACATGCCTGAGGGACATCATGGCATCCAGAGGGACCTGGGCAAGCTCAGGAAGTGGGCCTGTGTGAACCTCATGAGGCTCAATGAGGCCAGGCATCACGATTCCCTTAACAGAGGATGAAATACAGGGATGATGGATTGAGAACAGATTTTCAACCAGATGTGTCACACTGATACAAAATGGTATAAACCACTAAACTGGATGACAGAAGACGTTGGTTCTTTTTCTCCTTTGAGTAATTCTGATTTTGTTTTCTAATATTTTTTTTAATTATTCCGATACTGTAATACTGCATTTTAAAAATCAAATGCAATTCAACCTTGAATACTAGTGACCATATAGGTTCCTCTAATCTGTAACAACTAAACAACAGCGAGTGTAACGAGTATCGAGAAAGATGGCAGAAATAAGGTGGCATGTCCAAGTCATGCACCGTTTAATTCTGTAAGCCTTCGTTAGATATCTAGTGTTCCTTTGAAGGGCTTGGGCTTTATGAGCAGCCATGCTCTTATACTTAATCAGAATCACATGGAGGTCAGCGTGAGGGTCCATTCACCTGAAGCAGAACTGGAAAGTATATTAAAAGTTAACTTTATAAGTAACATATGAAATCATTTCAGAGTTTAAGAAACCAATTTAACAATGTTAGTATCAGCATTGCTGAAAACAGGGCACTTCCATGAAGCAACTCACACTGTCTACAATATTTCTACAAAGCAGATTTCTGAAGTTTGCAACTAAAAAGAAATAAAAGGAGCAAAATACAACATGCCAACAACCTCAAACAAAGACAATCAAAAGATATAAGACGGAACAAACCCCATACCCCTGTATGTCTCTTACTGTTGCCTGTTTCTGAGAGGGAGACTACAGAAAAGCCAAACCCCAGCAGTTTTGTTTACATGAAGTGCCAACATACCCCTACGCAACACTGGGCTTTGTAAGATTATTGACTATTGAAATTACAGAGGCACTCCATAGTAATAAATTAGTTCACAGTAATAAAAAGCAAAGAAGGGGAACTATGAGCAACAATGATACAAGAGTTTAACCCCCCTGAAGCTCCCAGTTCCCCCAGTTATTTAGCAGACACAATAGCACTAGGTACCATTTAGTAAGTACTTATTTAAAAATTAAATTATGGAATCAAGCAGAAAACAAGTCTACATGCATAATTCTTACACACAGAAGTTTGCATATAACACTATAATCAGCTGTTGATAGCAACAGAATAACCAGGCAGTTAGCTGTTGCCTCTTTTTTAAAAAAAACCACCACAACCTTTGTTAATTTTCTGGGTGAATTTCATATATATGAAAGGGGATTAAATAACACTTACTAGTGCCAGACACAATACGAGCAAGCACCAGACAGCTTCAATGCACAGCTCTGTAAATGCATCTCATTTTTGACCTCCGACATTCTTGCTGAAAGTCTAGGTCACAGAACAGGCCTTCAGAGCCCTTCCTTTGTGTGATTTAAGCTCATGGCTGTGACTCACATTTAAACAGAGAGCGCTGTCGATAATAGCCGGTAAAGGATCACATTTGGGGAAAATTTCTCCCCTCTGATCTTCACAGCATGAAGAATGCTTATTCTGTACATGTTCCAAGCATGGAACTCCCACTGAGGTTTCATTAGGAAAAAAAAAAAAATTAAAAAAATAGACTACAGAATACACAGCAGAGATCTACACTGTGGATAAGAGATTCACAGTGTGAATTAGAGAAAAACTTTGCCCTTAAATTGAACTCAAGTTCTTCCCCATTTCCCCATACTGCATCTGAAAGATCCATTTGTTGCTGCGTTTTTCAATCACGCTGCAAGTGGGACAGAAATGCAAGCACGCTCCCTCTGATGGCTAGCAGGAAACATACATTTACAATGAAATGAACCAAAATCATTTGGTTAAGATCACTTGATGAAAAAATATCTGTTGTGTACTTCAGCCTGATGCTGTGTACTCTCAGTGGAAAAAGTAACCTTGGAGGTTCAATATGAGCAGCAGAAAAGCCACTCAAAAGAGTGTTTTCAGAGTGCTGATGTGTTATTATATTTTCAGTACTTAATACAGGGGGGTGGAGTGTGTGTGGGGTTGGGTGGGAGGTGGGGTGTGTGTATCTGTGATGGAAGAACTACTGAAAGCCTTTCCATTAGAGAGACAATAGAAACAGAAAACTACATCTTCTACTATAAAATTCTGCTAATGTAAGTCTTGTTGTGCTTTAAATACACCCACAGGGCTTTTATTTCCCATCAAGGGAATATAATACCTCTCCTGCTTCAGAGCACCATTTGCTGAGCAACTTTACTGAGCATTTACAGAACTTTTACTGAGTTGCACCCAGATAAATCAACCCCTTTGGGTTTTTATAACTCTCCAGAACTATCTCTTTATTCTCCTGACTTTTCTAAAGGGCCAAGATGGGGGGGAGGGGGCAAAAAAAACAAATGATCTAATGGAGAAAAAATGCATTGATGTACACAAGATTTCAATAGCAACAAATTTAGCTCTACAAAAGCTGCACAAACAATGTCCTTTTTCATCCTATTGATTTTTTTCTTCTTTTTTTCCTTTTTTTTTTTTTTCCTCCAGCACAGCTTTCATGACCAGAGCAATCCTAGTGCAGACAGTTTCAAGCGACTGCTTTCATTGTAAGCAATCTCAGTAATTAAAGAGGTCTCAGTGGTTAACAGACCCTGCTGTGTCAGGTCTACACTAGCATTCACCATCACTAAGCACAAGAGAAACACAGAGGGAAATTTTAACCTGAAAACAATGGGAATAACCTGAGAAACTGTTCATATGTCTGCATTAAGTAATGAGACATAGTCAGGAAAACTTTGGACTTGTCCCAGGGAAAGATCACTGAACCTGAACACTGATTTGGGTGTACAAGGTCCTGATGTATAGAGTAATAGCTTCATAATACTACCACAGAGAACAAACCTGTACAGGTTAATAGTAATCACAGCTTAAGGCAATCTTTCAAGAGCTGCAGGAAATTATTTATAATATATATATATAGATGTATAGTATAATTTATGTATACATGTTAACATGTAAAATTAGTTGTTTTCAGCATTCACCTCAGTCTGAGAAAAAATTGCTAGGATAACTATTTAGCATACTTAATTCCAAGCTTTACACAAAAATGGCCAGCTTGCAACTCCAGGCAAAATTGAACTATGAGTTTCATTTACTAGCTAACTTCACTTTAAGCACCGGCATGTGCTAAAAACAGGAAAAAAATTTCAAAATTCCACTTATGTTGGAATTTTTAAACACAATGCAAAAAATATGTGAGTGTATATGCCACAAGGTCACCCCTCCATTCAGGAACTTGGGTTTGGAGTGTTAAGTTTTACATGGAAAAACAGGGTGGGTGGGGAGGGGTTAACACTAGAAGGAAGGGAAGGGAAGTAAACATTTCCTACAAAACATTTTGGGTTTTCACAGGATTTTAAAACAAGGCACTGTGACCATCAACACGTGCTCAGTTTAAATTTTTAAACTAATTTTCATGCTAAGATAATACATTTCCACCTTTGATAATACATTCCTACAGAACAATCCAGATGTCTCACTGCTATTCTCTGCATCGCAGGGCAGAGAAGATATTCTTTCATTTCTAGAAAAATGTGTTTTTACCACCCACACTTTAATGTGGAAAAAGCCTGAAAAGAGAATAAAAGCCAACACTGGAGTATATAACACCTTCAGCCACACACCCCTTCACTATTTATCACTGACACACAAGAACTCTGACTGATGAAAGCACAGCGATCAGCTGCAACTTTTGCCTGCATAATAACAAGCTTTAGTAATCAAGAAACAGAAAGTCATCTCTGAGAATATATGGACTCAGATAACTAGTTTGATGAAAAGTGCTTGCAACTAAGGTGTCTGTGCTTATTTCTTCTTAGAAAGCAGCAGATGCCCTGGCAATGAGGGAAATGCACTGAATCTCTCAGAATCTCCTGACAAGACCAATTAAAGCAGGTCTTCAGATCTGTAATTGAGCAGGTTTACTAAAAAGAAATGTGACAACACCACCTCCAAAATCAGCACCTCTGACACCACAGCCAGAGGAGAGTAACAGCTCTAACCAATCTGTCCTTCAGTTGGCTTGGTCCATCTGCAATTACAATTCTCTCTGAAGTCCCTTACCAGCCAAAGAGAAGGAGCTAAAGTTCATACAGGAACAAAACATCAGGGAGAAGATAAAAAAACTTGGCTTCAGGGAACCAGTGGAAGTCAGATCCCTGGTTTCTACCAAAGTAGGAGCTGGAAATAAGAAGGAAAAGAAAAAAAAAAAAAAGCCAACATTTTATTAGACAAAAGCCACAACACACTGGCTGGAATGAAGAGATGGGAAGGAAAGGAAAAGAAAAAACAAAAAAGACTGAGAAAAAGTCTTTAGTAGGGTAATATGAAATTCTGGAAGAAAAAAAAATTCAGGGATGGGAGAGAGACTGTATGAACAACAGGAATTATGTCCAAAACAATTTGTGCTCTTGCTAATCATAATTCTAAAATGGTAAAAAGACCCTCTTTTGGAATGAAAACAGTCATCACTGTCACATGTTCCACTATGGAAAGGATTTATGTGGTTTCCTCTCGGCAATGTAAACCCAAGGCTTGAAAAGTCTCCCATATTTTATTGTTCAAAGCCCTCTTACGGCCACTACCAGGCACTGCAGTACTAATCCACATTTAAGAATTAACAGACATACTGGAAGAAAGAGCAGTAAGGGGTTTTGCTCCAAAATTATTCAGTATATTAAGAAGATGAAAGCTAAATAAAGCAAAGGATAGTAGCTTCAATACAGAACTGAAATTAGAGGTGAGATTCCTTTGCTCTAATACACTAATAAAAGTTTCCACTAGTAACGTGTTGCAGAAACTATACACACATGGTATTTATATCAACCCCTCACTTCTTACCTCAAATTACAGGTCTATATCTGAAGGAAGATTTGGACTCTAAGACAGTGTTAAAAGTGCTGAGCTAAATTTGTACCCCTTGAATTTTTCTATGACCTTTAATTTTTTTAAATCAAGGAAAGTTGGCAGCTAGTCTCTTAAGCTTCCCAAAAAGAAAAGTAAACCTACATCTCACTGTCTTTTATTTCAAGTGGATGCAAAGGCCATGGGTACTCAAAACAGTGCTGCATCCTTTTTTTATCTGTTTTGCTTGAACAGGCAGTGACTTCATTTTTATGACTGATCTCATTAGCACAGACTTACTTGTACCTACAGTACAAAAGGTGCTCCATCAAAGCAATTCCATATTGCACCAGAAAAGACTTTTCAAGCTACTAATCCATACACAAATGTAAGACCACATACCATTGAAGTAGCTCATCTTTTTCTAAGTCACCTGTAGAAACAGCTAGTGTATACGTTCAAAAAGACACCAGATATGCTGACTGGCATGATGTACTGATGGAGTCAGACTTTGCTAATGACCAGATTACTGCATTTGTGGCCCAGTGTCTCCATCAGGTTGCTTTAAAGAGGAACTGCAGTTCTTCTACACATTTTTAAAGGCCCTTTTAAAACATGCAGTATTTCCATTTGCCAGTTGGCATGTTTTCAAGGCAATCCTGGTTGAGCCATAACATAACAAGATAGGAAGACACACAAAAGAGTTTAATAAAAATAAATCTACCATGAGAGCAACGACTATATAATGTTCTAGAGTATTTCAATGAGTACCCACTTAAAAGACATCTCTCATTTTGGGGGTCAAGACAGTGAAGGAATCAGGTAGAAGACTGTATGTTCATTGCAACACTATTTGCTATAGCATGCAATAGTAAATAATCACTTCTAAATTACTTGGGGTTGGAGGAAATTTTGAAACAGAGAGAGATTCAAAGATCCAAGTATGAACTTTGGCCACAACTAAACAGGGAATAGTAATGAGTCTTGTAGAGTTTACCATAAATGTAGGGTCTTCACTTTTTCCTCTACAGGTTTCCCAAACTACAGCTATCGAACCACACAGGTTTCCAACAAAGCAGAGAGTGCTTTCATGATCCTGAGTCCTTAACTACTATGGTGATACTACAGAAGACACTACATAGATACTGCTCGTTAAAATTACAGATACACTTTACACTTTCCTAGATTCTCCCCTGTGGTCTTTATTGAATTGATTCTTAACCCTACAGCGTGGGAAGAACTTTCTTGGAGAGAATTCCTGATCGCAGAGAAAAATGTGTGTCTCTTGCTGTAGTGAGCAAGACCTGGGTCTCCCAGTCCCAGGAGAGCACCTGGGCCAGGAAAAGGGGGGGATGACACATTCCTCAAGCATGTCCTCAAGAGCTGAAGGTAGTATCATAAGTATATACCCATATTATAGCTACCAGTGCATGCTAAGACTCCCAGTTACAAAGGACTTGAAAGTTGTGCAGAGATATCTTGCATAACACAAGTCTCTGCACAAGATGCTCAACTGCAGACCTTCTTGTGTTTCTTTTCAACCACCGTCTAATGCCCATTTCAAAACACGCCATCTGCAAAAGCGATAAACATAATGTAGAAAAGCTGAATAGATTTCATGCTTCTTTTTCCTTTTTTTTTTGATACTTAATGGTTTCAACATTTGTTTTTTTGGAAACTGGGTCTTTACTGCATGCAGTATTTTATGCCTGTAAAGAATAGCTGTTTGAAGTGGAGAACACTAAAAAATCCCAAATCAATCCCCCTCTGGCCTGCTTGATCTAGGACCTATTTCCCTGCATTTCAATCGTATTAAATTCCACCGCTGGCAGTTTAAAATGTCAATTAACTCAAGATAAGTCCCATTAGATAGAGCAGACACTGGGTTCTCTGGACTGTTTGGCTCTTGTTGAAATGTACCTATAAAAGACTGCAAGATAACTACTGTTAAAAACAGAGTGCAGTGTCATTGTTTGGAAAAAATGTTTTATAAACAAAAAAATGTATGTCTTTTTAATTCAGTCATACCCTGTAATTCCAACTCATATGCCTTTAGTTTTATTCCGCAACACACTGAACAAACATTATACTAGAACCCCATCAGCAAAGACTGGATTTTTTCCATATGGAATAAATACTGGCATCATTTTCCATATGGCTTTGCTTATTTTAAGTTCTAAATATGAAAACATCACAAACAGAAACAGGCATGAAAGAGTTATCAAATCCTTTTAGAGCCAAAGCCCTGGACACAAGCGCGACACCGTAAGGCAAACAGGTTGGACTCAAAATGAAATTTCAGGATTCCAAGTACTATAGGAAGCAGCTGCTAAACTCAAAACATCACTGCATTTTCCACCCAAAACCTGGGGTTTGGGTTTTTGGTGGTGGTGGTGTTTGGGGTTTTTTTAACTGTTCAGAGAAAATTAATTCACCATTTTGACACCCCTAATATGTAAAGCCTGGGCAAAAGAGCAACAGTAAGTATTGAAAGGCTACTCCCTACTCCCATCCAAACAAGAGCAACCATATTCCTGAAACCCAGCCAAGTAGCTGTATTTCAAAAAGGTTCTGCTTCATTCCTAATTTGGAAACAAGGGAGACTGCTTTGTAACATATTAGTTGCATTATCCTGGTAATCTAGAAACCAGATCATATCTAGAAACTTAGCCTGCAATTTGGCAGCCCAGACTGTATCATCACACAGGAGGGTGTTTTATTAACAGACCTTTGCTTCAAGGGAGTAAGGTTCCAGTAAAATATTTCAAGCAAGATGAAAATTACATGTCACATTGAAGTAGGGGAAAGAAAGAGTTCTGGCTTCAAACTGCTCGCTGTCTGGCTGTTTGTGCTTCACGCAACACGTCACAATTTACAGACTGATCAGACCGCTACCTACAGCTCAGGACAAATGCATCTGGCAGACCACTGTCGATACGGACTCAGTTCTGACAGATACTCAGTAACCACAATGGCAAGTAAGATGCTTCCAATTTCAACCGTACTCCTCTGTTTTTACAATGCTGGTTTTTTACTTCAGTAAGAGTATCCCCTGTTTGCACAGACACATCTTCAGAGTTGTTTTCTGCCACACCTGAGAAAGCCATTAAGAGAGGGGAGAGAAACAGCTCCTTCTGCTGTAAAGCCCTGCTTCACCACTCCTCTGCTGTTAGAAAACAGATGAAGGACGGACAGAGGGGCCAGATGCCTCTCAGCAGTCAGCTTAGTAGACACCATATCAAAGTAACTACTAAAAGAACATTTAAATTAACTTACCAGTAGAGAACACCAGAACTGTGTTGTCCCAAAGACCGTATCTTTTCAGAGCATCGGTAACATTTCCTACGGCTTCATCCATAAGAGTCACCATCCCCGCGTAGTGGCGCCTCTTCACATCTTTAATGTAAGCATATGGTTTCACGTATGCTTCAGGGACCTCAAGGGGTTCATGGACAGCCTGAAAAGCGAGGTAGAGAAAGAGGGGCTGGGGTAGAAGGGATGGAATGGAAATTAGTTTAACACAGAGTGCTAAATGCAAAAGTTATGGCAGCAAGAGCAACCCTGACTCATCAACAGCTGCAGGCATCATGTTTATATCTTCTGTCTTCTAATCCCTAAACATAATCTAATCAAACTTTGATAAAGAACTTTTTCAAAGCTGTGGAAAATCAGCAGGTATACCTCCTCTTCATAACAGCTGTTAACAGTTTTCTTCTATGGAACTTCTCTTTAACTTCCCACTCTTTTCAGAAGAGCAAACTACATGCTAAATAATTTTTATGAATTCATTATTTGAATTACTAAAAATAAATGAAGAAGGGTGGCAGGCCAGGGCTGTACACCCAAAGCTGATTCTGACAGCAGACAGGGTAAGTTTTACCAGTGCTACTTCTCACGTTCAGCTCTATGGATGCTGATGAATAGCCACGAATTACACCTCAAGTGCAGGTGCCTCCATTAGTATTTCATTCATACTTTCTTAAACATTCTGTAGTGCTAAAGTTATCAAAGTAACAGCTGCTGACTGTACCTTCTCAGTTGTATGACTGGCTATAAGATCTATAGCTCTTTCTGTGAATAAATTAGTAGAGTACATGTTTTTAAATCCAGTTGCAACTTCTTCTCCGTCTCGCAAGTCCAGAGCGCAGCGTGTTATGTTTTTTGCTCGTATGAGGACGCAACGTTCATGAGAATAATAATCCTCACTCCCCAGAAGGTAGCCTATAACAAGGAAAGAGGACAAATAAGTGGGCCAATATAATGTCATAAAAAGAGATACATCGGAAAGGTAAAAGAAAAAGTCAAAATTTTACTGCTTTTGAGCTGAAACAGTCACCCAGTGTTTGATCATCTGTATATTTGACATCCCTTGCCTGTCTAATAGCTCAACATTTAATACTTCCTAGACTTTTTATTGCTACTGCAAGTAGTAATTTCAAAACATGAAACATTGTGAAAGCAGTTCAATGACTTTATATTCATGACTCAGTATCAAACACATTAAACTAATGCACCTATAGCAAAGGCAGTAACCTACCATGTCCTACTCTGATTCTGAGCTGGTATCATTTTGTATAATTGCCTTTTGCCCTATGACTTCTCTCTCTAAAAGGAAGTTTGGTGTTTGGGTTTTTTTTAATTTATTCAAAACATCCAAATAGGAAGCATTTTTTTGTCAGCTGTAAAGCGACTTCTGATTCACTGCTGACACCAACTGGTGAAAAAAAGGCAGTATTACTGAAAGATACCTAAAAGAAGCTATGCAAAAAAAACTCAAGAGGTACAGATTTCTTCCTGTCAAAGGCTATCCTGTTAAGCATAGAGTGTCTTTGGGTTTTTATCAAACAGAAACAAATGTCTTCAACAATTTTTTAATCTCACTAATTATTACTTTGGAAATTAATTTCAGATTTATTCCCTGAAGA
This sequence comes from Porphyrio hochstetteri, assembly GCA_020800305.1. NCBI lineage: Eukaryota > Metazoa > Chordata > Aves > Gruiformes > Rallidae > Porphyrio > Porphyrio hochstetteri. The sequence continues at coordinate 65,474,578 of CM036938.1, forward strand.
AAGAGACAAACCCGCAAAAATATATTCTTAAGTTTTGCAAAAGCAGACTAAAACTGGGGACAAAGGCCAGAAGCGTGGAACCTCACTTGAGTTTTTATTCAGCAGCTTCATGTACAGTTACTTGTGCAAAAAAGTACATACAGAAACAATGTATGTTTTAAATACAATATACATTTCTAATTTTTTTTTTGAGGAAAAAAATGTCTTTTGCTCCAAAGCATAAGGAGAGATTCTGTGGGCAGACTGTCTACATCAGCGTACTCAGAGCTGCAAGTTGCATTTTTCCATTCTGAGTGCCCAATGGGGGAGATGCTGCATCAAGTCAACCAAAGAACCAAACAACCCTCAGTTGCAATCAACACCTGCTGGAATGACATGAGCATTATAGGATATAAAACTGCTACATTCTCTGAAAATGATGTCATGCTGGGTACCCAATGACTATGCCCATAGCAAGCCAGCAATAAGGAAGGGCCCTGCACTAAAAGCCTGCTTGGTCACAGTGTGAGATTTCATGAGGAACATCCATGCCATCACACAGCTCCCAAGCAGTACTATCAACAGGTTGCAAAGTTATTCTGAACATGGCAAACTGCTTTGACATTCTCCATTGAGTGAAAGTGTCTTAAAAAGAACCAAGTGGAGACAGACAGCCCTGCGTTCCATACCACTGGGGAATGAGATGCACAGCCTGATGCAGCCAACGTCCGTGGCACTTGTGCAAAACTAATGAATGTCCAGTCAATATTGGGACATACTGAGGAAGAATAAACAACACGTAGCTACGAGTTGCTTTGAAACACGTGCACACTTGGACAACCTAATTCTGGCATTACTAACTTAATCTGAGGGTTTGACCCCGTGACGTGTGCCTTTCTGCCACAGGCCTCTCAAATACTGACTTACAGAGGCTCCCCCACCATCTTCCTTGCCGAGGCTCTGGAAAACCAATGTACTACACAAAGCATGAACACAGTGTGGTATGACAGCTGTTTCTCTCTTTAAAAAAAGTCAGCTTTTACAAGTGCAGCATTATTTGCAGAGCCACTGATGTCTACTGCCTGATCTAACACAAAACGTTCAGATTAAAGACGCTTACAAAAACAAACCAATCACCACACCTTAAATCCTCTAACCGTTATGGCACCAAATTAAATGCAGGTCATAAGAGACAAATACTTTCTTTGGAGCCACTCCATAATTATGGTACTCTCTTCAGCAAGTTGTAAGACTTCTTATTTTAAGCAGTAATACTTTGAAAATATATATGCCCGGGTACTGATTTACTTATTTATACACTAATAGTAAACCTGCCATTCTTAGCAGAATCGGGCAGTCTGTCATCATGTTTAACACCACATCTATTGCATGAGTTAAATCTAATCATTACCAAAGTAAGTATCAAATCCTCTGTGGGTTGGAAGGCATTCTTTTCTGTACATCCCTAAGTGCCACTTCCCCACCATGTGGGTGACATATCCCGCCTCTTGAAGCAGCTCTGGGAGGAGTTTCTCATCCAGTGGCACACAGCTGGGCTGGCATGGCCAAATTATCTGGTGTTGTAAACCTGTGTGGATCTACCAGAGGAAATAAGGATGTAAGAGTCATTACAACACAGCAACGCGGTCCCATAGGCTACGCGATAAGCAGGTGCAAAAGGAAATGAAGCCACACCAGAGGCTAGCATGGGTTTTAGGGCCTCCTGTCATCAAGTCAGTAGCACCAAGGAAGATTAGGAAGCTGCAAGGGGAGGGCAGGAGGAAGAATGGTGTGGAGGAAGACAAGGAAATAGCGCCACAGGGGTTTACAGGATCTTCCCAGGCATAAATTGAGCACAATAAAAACAAACAAACAAACAAACAAACAACAAAAACCCCACACCCAAAGTCTTTTGCATTTTCAATTAAAAATCTAACAGGTAACAATTACCATTACAGTCTCTTTGAAGGCTAGGGACTACATCTCAACACAGAGTGAAAGATTTTAAATGGGATAGAGGTGGGCAAAAAGGCACATAGCAGGTGCTGCTGCTGAGCTTTTGCCTGGAGGAAACAGGGTCACAAAGGCTGAGAGAGCACAAGCACTTCTTGCATTGCTTTTCTAAATGTGCATTACATAAACACATTTATGTATTCATTTACATACCTAAATTGAGTGTGAGCACTTCTACCAAAAAAAAAGCCTATATCTGACCTCTAAGAGTTGAACATCTTTCCAATCTTAACAAATGGTCAGTTTTCTATCTCTTTACAAAAGCTCTACTGATAACGATATTCTGAGCACTACACTTTGCTTGATGCAGGAAACCTCTTCAGTTACTGAGTATGATAAGCTGACCTGTCAACTCCCCTATCTCCTCCTGAGAAAAACCCCACACCGCCCTAAACAAAGGCCACCAGACATATACAAGTATAAATATCCTGTTTGTTACTAAATGCTTCTAGGAATTGGCCTCTGTCAAAGCATAAAACATCCAAGACCTTCTAGAGCACAAAACACCGGATTTTCTAACTCCAGTGAGTACTCCAGGGTAGCAAGTTGCATGATTATTTATTAGAGCATCATTTTAGCAGCACTATGAACTCACTTTCAAACCAAATAAGCCCTAATCTTAGGCAAGTGGGTAAGTAGACTCCCACAAAGGGGCCTACTAGCCACTAAATTTCTTTGCAACGGCAGCCGGAAATTTTTTTTTTAATTAAAATAGTTAAAGACAAAAGCTAGCAAAGCACTGTAATTAAATATGAAGATGATTCAATTATCAAGTCAGATGCATATCATAAATTTAAATCAGGACTGTACTATGAGCATAGCTCAAAACTATGAGCATACTTTAAAGATCAGATGAAGCACTGTCCAACTAACCCTGAGCCATTTCAAGCACTTTCAGAGGAGGAACTGTATTACAGAAATAGTCAAAATGAACAAAAATAGTTTGGGCTCTTAAAACAACACAATTTAAAGAGCTGTTTAATTTTTTTAAAAAAAAATCGAGTACATCTTCCTATTCTTGATTATTAATTTTTGGAGTGGAAAGAGTAAGATTCACCTAGGACAACATTCCTGAGACAAGAAGAGGCAGCATTCACTAATGCAGGATGCCATTTATGTTCATTTTGAAGAGTTTCTTTGACAAATTACTGTGGTTAACGTGCATGCATAGGACTTCTTGAAACAGAGGGGAAATTTCTCAAATACATTTAATCCTATGTGAGCTTCTCCTTTCTGCCTGCGCTGTGTCCTTCTCCCTCTTTTTTGCCAAAGCTGCAACAAAAAGAAGGGGAGAGCATAGCAGCATGACAATGCCCAATTCCTGCCCAGTGGGCAAAATTACGACTATGAAGCAGCCAGACAGCTTCACTAGGGATCAGTCTGCGCACACTCCATGAAGGGGAGCGTAAGTGCCACCTACACCTGTGTTACCACATGAAGGTTAGGATACAGTTAATGCTCTGGGGAAGAAGTTGCATGAACAGAGCAGGTAGTGCTTATCCACCTCTGGGTGCCCCTCGCCTGCGCGCCTGTCCAGCTGAGGAGCAGGTAACGGGCGATGGCTGCGACAGGGTAACTCTTCAGGACGTGCTGCCGTGCCTGTTAGCACAGCTGCAGCATCGCGGGCACCTCTGCTTTACACAAGTGGAACAACTTACACCAAAGCCCCGCTTAGCTTATTGCGGAGCCAGCAAGCCAGAAGTCAGCGAATTATGTTTCTCTGCATACAAACGCAACTGGTTTTTGTACAGCAGCATCGTCACAAGGCGGCCAAACTGCACAGAGTTGCTAGGAAGAGGGAAGCAGCGAAGCAGCGCCGCACCGGCTACCTGCTGGGACGCAGGGGAGGGCGACGGGAAGGGGCCGGGACCCCGCCGCCGCCGGGGACGGGTGGGATGGAGGGACGGAGGGGGCCCCGGGGGTTCCCCCGCGGGCAGCGCCGCGCTGGTGCAACAACTCCGGGCCGGAGTTTCCCCAGGCGGCCCGCTGGACCCGCGCCCTACCTGGTAGCGGCCGCTGAGGAGCTGGCTGCGGGACGGGGTGCAGAGCGGCTGGGTGTAGTACTGCTCCAGCCGCACGCCGCCTGCCCCCAGCGCGTCCAGCCGCGGCGTGCGGATGGCCGAGTTGTGCCAGCCCACATCGCCCCAGCCCAGGTCGTCGGCCAGCACCAGCACCAGGTGCGGGGCGGGCGTCCGCGCCGCCGCCAGCCGCAGCAGGCAGAGCAGCAGACAGAGCAGCAGGCAGAGCGGCCGCGGCAGGCGCCCCTGCCGCGCCATCCCCACCACCAGGAACTGGGCCGCGGGCGCCGCCCCGGGGACGGGCTATGGCGGCGGCAGCGCCCGGCTCCTCCCGCCGGGCGGGCCGGGGCGGAGGGGACGATGGCGTGGGGCGCGGCCGGGCTCCGGCTTGTTCAAGGGCCCCGCCGGGCAGGAGATGCGCTCTCCCGCACCTCTGTGGTGTACCTGAGTCCGAGCTGTGCAGCAGTGAGACTGGTGAGGCCCCGGAGTACCCGTGGGGGGCGAAAGCTGTGTCCGGTTCGCTTGCGAAAGGAGTGAAAAAGACCGTAAAGTTGTCAGTGTTAGCAGAGCACCCAACTCGGCGATGCTGGAGTTCACCCTCCCGCGATTCCTACACGAAGGCAGGGCGCCTTTCCTAGGGGAACCGGGGAACTATTCTTAAACTTGTGTTCCAAGTTAGGTGTGTTTCCACGAAGTCAATACAACAGCTCGAGTGGAGGACACGGTGTGTTCTGGTACGAGTAACCGGACTGTTATTTCTGCCGTCGTACGACACTGTGGCAGCTCATCCAGCTCCAATGTTGCCAGCCGAGTTACCTTCCGCGTATAAGCAAAGCGAGACAGCTGCAAAGCAGCCACGGCCTCGCTGTTGCCAGCCTGTGCTGCAGCCTGGGAAAGGCAAATTGCCCGAGCCTGCGTGAGCGCGGCCATTCCCGTAGGAGAAAAGTGCATGGCATACCATCATCAGCTGCTGCGCCCACCCCCTCCCCTTCCCGCCTCTTCTGCAAGATCAGGAGCGACCCGGTGCTTTTTGTCTCTTCCTTTCGTTCATACAAAGGAGGAGAAGTCTCCATCTAGGTCTGGCTGTAAGATGGTGCTTCCGGCTGTTACTGCGCAGGAAGGAAGTGAAGCAACCCAGCAGCAGAAATAACAGCTATGGCAACAGGGTTGTTTCTCCACACCATGTAATCTTCTCAAGCAATATTGTAAATGACCACTGCCTTAGTTATAATCTTGATGAAATTCTGCCCTGTGGAAGGACAGAAGTACCTGGCAACTCTGAGCTGCTTTGTTCGCCCATGGAATACATATAAATTTAAGTGTCCAGTTAAAGCTCGAATAACCATGTGTTTCACATTTAGCTGAAATGGTACACACTGCACTTCTAAACCTATACAGCCACTTGGTAACAGGTGAAAAAACAGGCAACATTAAAAAATCTCGTGTAAGAAAGGCAAAATACTGAGTATGCCAGACTGCTTTCTACTTTATTTATGACTGGCAAGCCTCTGTAGAAAGTTCCTGCTTCTATGAATGGAGTCTGGTGGATAAGTCTATGAATTTACCTGATTTCTTTTTCTTTCTTAATATAAATTCCAAAGCATTCCCTGCTGGTTTTAAGACAACTGCAATGATGTGATGCCACATCTTTTTCTGCAATGAGAATGCATGTGTCCGCAGCGGGTGTTGGAACAGCAAGCAAAAATATTGTCCTAAATTCAGTTTCCCCTTAAGTAAATTCCAGGCCTGCTGACAAGCTGGCATGTGACTGTGAGTTATATTTTCTTTGTTGAGATGTGATTCATACTGTTCAAAAGGCTGGAAAGTTCTGGTTTACTTTGTTTTTAGTTCAGAGCCCATCACTAGTCACAGTTGTCTCACTGCATTGTATACTTGATTAACTTCTTCCATGTCCTTATTATAGGTAAAGTTCCATTAAAATGTTTCCATTCCCATGGAAATAGTTCTTTTTCATTCAAAATAATTGCTTTGAAAATCTACACAGGGCTGGTGAAATGGGAAATGTCGGATACAAATTTTGGGGAAAAAAAAAATCATAATAGCTATCCACCTGGCATGTTTCCAAAGTGATCACGGTGTTCAAGTACACATGTTCCTTTGTAGTGGAGTGCAAATGTGACTTGCTGGTTACCTTTCTGCACCAGAACTGGATAACCTGGTTGCCTAAGCTGCCAGAGTTAGTACATTAAGTTGTACCACCTAAAACATACACTACTGTAAAGCTGCAATCTGGCTCTTGCTGCCTGTCATGTTTTCTTAGTGGTGGGTGTTGCTGGGGTTTTTTAATTGCTACTTGAAAGATTTGGAATCCAAATAAAGCAATACTATTTACATCAGAGAGTACTTTCTTGAATCAAATGAATAAATCCTGTAAATGGTCTATGTTTCAGTTTACCTTTTCTGAATTTGGGGTTGCATAATGTGGATACTGTTTTGAGGTCAATGATCAATGAAGTCGTTAGAGTGTCACACAAGATTATGGTATCTATGCCAATTCATCATTCTACACCAAGTACAAACATGGCACATCTTGTCATAGCATGTGGGAACTTGGAACAACAATTAAAATGGTAGTAGTAGCTACTGTACCAAAAATCTGCAGAGATGGAAAAAGAATAAAGGAAAATGACCAAAAAAGGTGCCTGAAAAACTGCCTTTTGACAGAAAAATGCCTTTGATCTCTCCACACACAGAAATTTAAGTATTTCAGAAGATTTCCTAGATGACAGCTATCTTTTTGCCTCATTACAGAGATGTCTCCTCTGTTAGCTAATGGGATTGCAGAAGAGTTGGAAGATGTCCCTGACAGGCTTTCAACCCTGGTATTTCTGTTTGATTGGATAGAAGTCCTCTTCAAACATACATATACTAAAACATTCTTGCCCCTATTGGCTTCCTCTTGCTGTATCCTGACACCACAAGTTTATGCAACACCATATCACAATATATGATGAAAAGAAGCAGTGACAAGAAACCAAGAAAGATGCTGAACACTCTTTCCTCCCTCATTCCCCCCCTTCCTTTTCTTCAGGTTTAGTGTTTTCATTTTATAACTGAGAAAGATTGACTTAAATGTGTGAACCTCTCTGTGGGCATCATGTGTAAAGCTTCATCTCACAGTTTAGTTTATCCATGCTGTGCGAAGTGCTGCAATGGTGAGGTATCCTAATAAATACACGGTAAGATGACTTGGGTATCTGAACAGCAAAAAAGAAGCTAGGAACCCCTGTTAGACATGTGGCTGTCATAGCTACAGTGCTTCTAATAACACAGCCATGCTTGTTTAAAACTACTTCAGGTGACTCTGCTCCTGAATACATTGTTAAACAGCTGTTCTGAAGAGGCAACAGACTGCAACAAGGTGTCAGATACTCCCTTTGTCTTACATATGGTCAGTGATGAGCAGGAAGTAGTTTTGGTCCCACAGGGTGGCTGCAGGAAAGAAACTTTACTTTGCATTGCCTTATCCCAGAAGGAGAAAGCTACGGTTTTTGTCTTGTTTCCCTAAATCTAGAAACTAAATGAAAATTGACCGTGGTGAGACTTGAGTGACAAAAGATGTCGATGAGAAGCCCACAAGGAAATCAGTGCTTGGGCCTCTGTAATACCACACTGTAATCAAAAATACAATTGCTTGTATCAAAAACAGTGTGGCCATTAGGTCTAGGGAAGTGACTGTGCCCCTGTACTCGGCATTGGTGAGGCCACACCTCTAGTACTGTGTCCAGTTCTGGGCTCCTCACCATAAGAAGGACATGGAGGTCCTGGAGCGAGTCCAGAGAAGGGCAACCAGGCTGGTGAAGGGGCTGGAGGGCAAATCCTATGAGGAGCGGCTGAGGGAGCTGGGGATGTTTAGTCCAGAGAAGAGGAGGCTGAGGGGAGACCTTATTGCTGCCTACAATTACCTGAAGGGAGGTTGCAGAGAGGTGGGTGATGGTCTCTTCAGCCAGGTGACAGGTGATAGGACAAGGGGGAATGGCATGAAGCTGTGCCAGGGCAGGTTCTGATTAGATGTTAGGAAAAATTCTCTTACTGAAAGAGTTGTCAGGGCCTGGAACAGGCTGCCCAGGGAGGGGGTTGAGTCACCTTCCCTGGATGTGGTTAAAAAAGGGTAGATCAGGTACTTAGGGATGTGGTTTAGCATAGGATGTGAATGGTTTGACTTGGTGATCTTAAAGGTCTTTTCCAACCTTGTGATTCTGTAAAATAGACAGGCAGTTGGCTGTAGCTGTGAGGTTACAGCCCATGGAGGGTGCAGTTCCTGAGCTTATTTGACTGAAGGAATTACATCTCTGATCTGTTACCTTTCTCTCAGGCTGCAGAACGCCTGCCCTCTCTGCACAGTCAGAGCAGTCTGGCTGACATATTAATGAACAGAACTTCTTTCTTCCAAGCTGGAACAGAAGTTACATGCCTGATTCTAATTTCTGGATTGGGATGTTGAAGGTACTGTTGACACAGAATTTTGGCATAGTGAAGCTGGTTAGCAAAGTATTTGTGAGCGTTTGTCTCAGGATAACTGTAACTGTACACTCCGGGACGCGGTTCATAGTGAATTTGCAAGTTCTTGGGAAATACTTAAATTCAAAACTAAGTTCCTAAACATAAATAAATAAATATTTTTAAATTGCTCTGTACTGCATTTTAGATGTCTTAAATTCTCAAGGAGAAATAGTGTCTGGCTGCCTTGTTGTAAATTATGTCACCTTTAGAAAAAGTAGCATCTCTGGTTGGTTCAGCTAAGTAGAAGTAAATCACTTACGGAAGCATTGCAGAGAACAATGATGGATTTCTCACTCAAGATAATACTACAGGCAAACCTGTCAAGGCTTGTATATTTTATTTTGATATGCTTCACAAAAGTTATTCAGAACAGCACTGTGCAATGTCAGTTTATTTTTGCAAGAGTTCAAATTGTGTTTCTCCAGGTATATTCTGTTTATATGTTTGCTTCTTTGCTGAAGGTTTAGAGGCATCAGCTCCTTTGGAGAAAGTAAATTCTGTACATCTTTCGTGATCATATGTACTTCAGAAAGGTTCATCTGTAGCCTAAAGGGGAGCATTACTCTTTGTAAGTTGGAAATTGTGACATTGTTCTTATTCAAAATATTCTTTGAGCATATTATAGAATTCAGAAGAGTGTTTCAATATTTCAGTGTGTTCCCATCATTTGCATTATCCCCATTCTGCTTATTTGGTTATTGACTATTTAACACTATAAATACAGCTCCTGTGCTGTGGATTCAATTACATTTTTTTCACTGTTAATTTTTCTGTGTGAAAACATATGGCTGCTGTTTGATGTATAATCAAAAGGAAGTGGAGTAACTGAAGTTCTCTGGTGGCAGTCTAGCTCTTCAGATTTAGAACAGTAAATCCATTTTAAGTTTTGTTCAAAACTGAGCAATAACATCTTGTGTGTTGTAGAATATTACATGTAATCTACCAGATGATTCATATAAAATAAAATTATCTTCCTATAACTGTTTCATTTAGGAGAACCACATCTTGATCTTCTGTAAGAATTTCCACCAGGGTGACACATTGGTAAAAAATATTAACAGCTCAGTTTGCCTTTAATATCCCCTTTATTATCTTCAATCATTTCTGGGATGTGTTTCAATCCCTTTGGAAGTGTTTCCATGCAGAACCTGTGGTATTACTTTAATTATAAGTTTTTAATGTCATGTTGTAAGGAGCCAGGATAAGCAACTTTACCCTGAGGACAGACAAAGGAGGATCTGTGAATGTCAAGGAGGAGGAAGAATTTTCTGTTGTCCAATACCAAAAGCAACTTTCTCCTCTGCATTTATCCAGACCTGCCAGCCAACGTGAGAGCAAGCTGAGTCAAGGATCTACTCATTGCCTGCAACTTTCTACTCACAGGTGCTAATGAGAAGGGGGAACGCAGACTTTTTCATGACCTGCGCTCAGATCTCTCATGCTAATAGCACACAGAAGCCAGAGGGTAACACTATAGAATTTCTCACTGATGTATGGCAACAAGGATCTTGTGTTTAGTAATTAGCCCATCTAAGTAGTTTGTTTCTCTTAATTTCATGCATATCAATGGCAGTATTTCCTACTGCAAAATTTGCGGTATCCTGACATGTATTTATATTTTGGGACTTTCACCCTTTCTCTGAAGGCGCATTCTCGTTGGTTCAGTTAGCACCAGTGGCTCCTGTATAATGGTTGCTGGATAATTTTTTCCCAGAAGTTCAACTTCCAATTTCTGTCCAACTTTGCTGAGTTCTGTTGGAACATATGCAAAAGCCAAACTCTGCTGAGCACTGTAGCTGAAACATCCAGATGTGGTATTGCCAATAACCTGAAAAAAACCACCACATTTATCTTTATTTTCAAGATGCAGTGATGTTTTCTTAACCAAAGAAAATCCCAACCAGCCAAAAAACCAAAGTATTCTATCAACAAACAAACCAAACAACTATACCTCTCATATACTAGTTTTGGTGCCTACACTTCAGGCATCAAGCAAGCTTAAGTGTGTCATGTGGTTCACGTAATATTCTCTGTCGTGGATAACATACTCTTAAACTGAGAAGATTTGCTCCTTGTAAAAACAGTCTGTTCCTAATGTGTTCAATTATGTTTTCACTGAAAAAAACACTATACGCATGCATATGTTTGTTACAGACAATAATTTAACTGCTGGCAAGCTTTTCAATGTGTTATCTGTGCTCAAAGTGTTGAGGCCTAAACTTTGCTATTCTTCTGCTTCTTTTAAGTCAATAGCAAAAATGTTGTTAGGGCAATGGTGAACTTGCAGGAAATTGTAATAGATGAGTTGATACTTTAATCTGTCCCAACTCTGATTTCTGTGACCTGGTAGTATTTCACATTTTCTTTGTAGACATGTAGTTAGCCTGCTTCCTGCTTGAAGATTATAGAATGGGTTTTCATGGCTCCAAAATGTGCTGTGCCAGTATAACAAAAATAATGCATTTGAAGTTGAAACACAAGGTTAGATTACATTCATGGGGAATTAACATTAGCTTCTTGTAAAATGATCTCTACTCTTTACCTTGCCGTTATGCCACACACTTTCATTTCCCTCTGGATCAACGTTATCTGTTTCTAGAGTGAGATACACCAGTCGTCTTCTGAGCCCCTTTTCTTTAATCTCTTTCAGTGCTTGCTTTCCTGTAAAGTCTGCTGGCTGAAAAAAAAATAGAAGATAATGATGATATGTGGTTATTCAGATTCTGCAAAAGGTTTAGAGATACAAGAGTTTAAATTTGTCTTGTTTTCCTATCACTTAAGTATTCTGTATGAAATATAGATGAAATCAAATCTTTGATGGGTATATCTTGTATCTTGGTGGTTTTGTATTATTACATAATATCTTGGTAACTTTATTGACTATATTAGTTTTTCTGGATCTGAGTCCCTTAATATCCATAATTCCAAGTGTAGTAGAAATAAATATGTGTTACAGGATTGTCTGCCCAGTTAATGTTGTGAGCCAGAAGGCTGTGTTTTGTTTCGGTTTATATAAAAATCTGGAATACCAACACCCAAATCCTAAAGCCCTGGTTTCCATATCTAGACACACATCCTTTTGGATGTCACTAGCAACCGTGATATTAACTTGTTACTATTCCAGTTTTGCACCTCTGCCAAGCTGCAGAGATGGCGATTTGCTTCACATTCCTGTTTTGTGGTATGGATGAGGTTTTATCCCCTATCTACAATTTTATGGTATAATGCAGTATGTTAGTGAAATAATAATATCGTAATTTGGAGTTCCCTTTTGCAGCTTGCCTAGGGAGGTACAAGCAGATTCTGATATTTCTGGAAGCAGACTTCATAAATGTTTGGTAAGTACAGCGGAAGCCACTAGTAATCCACTCAATCTTAAAGGGTATATAAGAGAGTATGTGCTGCACCTGATAATGCTCATTCCACAGCTAGGTTCATATATATGAGCTTATTTTGCCTGCCAGTCACTGTGACGCTGATTTGCCTCACACTGCTGTCTCATAACTCTTAAATTTAACTTAGACAACTTCCCTTATTTAGTTGGCTGGGTAGAGAATAAATTGGAAAAAGAAACCATAGGAGGAAGAGTTGTTTCAAATTTTGTGGTCCTGGACAGAATGCCTCAAGAACCAAGAGAAAGCCTCCTTCAAAGGTGCTGACAGTTTGGACAAGAAGATAAAATAGTATAGTAATGGCTGTATGTCATTACTGCTAATAACTGTGTAGTAAATATTAGGAACTGTGGCTTACAGTTTTGCATATTCATTTCTTTTTAACAGTCTAGTTCAGGCAGAACAAAAGATTTGTATTCAAGGAATTTGCCAGATCCACAGCCGCCTGACCCCTGGGCAGCAAACAGAACAGCAGTCCTTTAGCTTTCCGGCCTTTGCATTCTGGCCATTACATTCTGGATGACATGTTGGAGCACATGAGGGAAGAGCATGTGATCCAGGACAGCCAGCACGGCTTCACCACGGGAAGGTCGTGCCTCACCAATCTGGTGACCTTCTATGATGGAGTGACAGCATCAGTAGATAAAGGGAAGGCAACCGATGTCATCTACCTGGACTTGTGCAAGGCCTTTGACACAGTCCCCCACCACATCCTTGTCTCTAAATTGGAAAGATGTGGATTTGATGGGTGGATAAGAAACTAGTTAACAGACTGTAGCCAAAGGGTGGTGGTCAATGGGTCTATGTCCTGGTGGAGGCCAGTGACAAGCGGGGTCCCCCAGGGGTCTGTCTTGGGACCGGTTCTCTTTAACATCTTTATCAATGACATCGATGATGGAATTGAGTGCACCCTCAGCAAGTTTGCGGATGACACCAAGCTGAGTGGTGTGGTCGACACCCTAGAAGGAAAGGAAGCCATCCAGAGGGATCTTGACAGGCTGCAGAGATGGGCCCGGGTGAACCTAATGAGGTTCAACACTGCCAAGTGTAAGGTGTTGCACCTGGGCCGGAAGAATCCCAGACATAGATACAGACTGGGAGAAGAGCTTCTTGAGAGCAGCCCTGCTGAGAAGGACTTGGGGATTCTGGTGGATGAGAAACTTAACATGAGCCAGCAGTGTGCTCTTGCAGCTCGCAAGGCCAGTGGTAGCCTGGGCTCCATTAGAAGAGGGGTGGCCAGCAGGGACAGGGAGGTGATTGTCCCTCTCTACTCTGCCCTCGTAAGGCCCCATCTGGAGTACTGTGTCCAGATCTGGGGCCCCCAATACAAGAAGGATGTGGAACTGTTGGAGAGGGTTCAGAGGAGGGCCACAAAGATGATTAGAGGGCTGGAGCACCTCCACTACGAAGAGAGGCTGAGGGAGCTGGGCTTGTTCAGCCTGGAGAAGAGAAGGCTGCGTGGGGACCTCATTGCAGCCTTCCAGTACCTGAAGGGAGCTTATAAGCAGGAGGGGATTCAACTTTTTAAAAAGATAGACAATGACAGGACAAAGGGGAATGGATTAAAACGAAAGGAAGGAAGGTTTAGATTAGATATTAGGGGGAAGTTTTTTACAGAAAGAGTGGTGAGGTGCTGGAACAGGCTGCCCAGAGAGGTAGTGGATGCCCCGTCCCTGGAGGTGTTCCAGGCCAGGTTGGATGGGGCCCTGGGCAACCTAGTGTAGATCCAGGCCTGAGGTTGGTGGCCCTGCCTGTGGCAGGGGGGTTGGAGCTCTATGATCCTTGGGGTCCCTTCCAACTCATACCATTCTATGATTCTATGATTCTATGATTTGCTGAGTAAGGTCAGTAGCAGTGAAAGGTATTTTAAGACACTTGAGCTTAGGGCACTGTGACAACTCTCATAGGTCTGAAGCGGAAACTACATTTATTTGATTAGTGTTTAAGAGAAAAGAAGGGAAATATCATTGAAGAGGTAAATTACTATTTTTGGTAGTGTTCTTTAATTTCTGTAGAGAATTATTGCACTGACAGAATTACAGGTAACACACATTGTACTTGTACGTGTACTTGGCATAGATTATGAATTACTGTGCAGTCAGTTCCTGAGTTCTTATTTCTGTAATTCTTGTCCAGGTTCACGTATGGGTGGTTTCAAAAGAAATTACTGAAGTGATGAGCAGTTTTTGAACTTTGAAGGATTAGACTCTGTAAGCAGCTGTGGAAGAAAGCCTATGAACCAGTTATGGAGCAGTTAGTCTGAAAATCGGGGTGGCCCAACACATGTTAAGGTAGATACTGCACATGAAGATCACAGATGTCCCCCTTCAGAAAAAGACAAGATGAAATACAGCCCAGGTCAAAAAAAGAAGGGGCTGTGAGGATTATTTTTGGAATGTAACTTTCAAGATACTGCTGGAAAAGATAGAGCAAAGGGTTCAGACAATAACCAGTTACTGGTAGTTACCTCTCACTTATCATAGAATTGCATTTCTACTACACAGGAACACTTATGGAAGGAAACACAACTAGAAATACTAATCACAGAATCATAGAATAGTTTGGGATGGAAGGGACCTTAAAGATCTAGTCTGACCCCTCTGCAGTGAGTAGGAATGGATCTTCAACTAAAATTAGGTTGCTCAGAGCCCAGTCCACTCCGGCCTTGAACATTTCCAGGGATGGGCAACTCTCTGGGCAACTTCTTCAAGTGTTTCACCACCCTCATCATAAACAAAATTCTTCCTTACATTTATTCTGAATCTACCCTTCTTTAGTTTAAAACTACTGCCCCTTGTCCTACTGCTGCAGGTCCTACAAAAAACTCTGTCCCCATATTTCTCATAAACTCCCTTTAAGTACTGGAAAACTGCCATAAAGTCTCCCCAGAGTTTTCTCTTGTCCAAGCTGAACAGCTCCTACTCTCTCAGCCTGTCCTCACAGGAGAGGTCCTCCAGCCTTCTGGTCATTTTTGTGACCCTCCCCTGGAGCTGCTCCAACAGGTCCGCATCTGTCTTGTACTGAGAACCTGAGCTGGATGTAGTACTCCAGCACTGTCATGAGAGCAGAGTAGAGATGCAGAATCACAGAATCACAGAATCACAAGGTTGGAAAAGACCTTTAAGATCACCAAGTCCAACCGTTCCTGTCCTATGCTAAACCATCTACCCTTTTTTAAACACATCCAGGGAAGGTGACTCAACCCTCTTCCTGGGCAGCCTGTTCCAGGCCCTGACAACTCTTTCAGTAAAATATTTTTTTCTAATATCTAATCTAAACTTGCCCTGGCTCAGCTTCATGCCATTTCCCCTTGTCCTATCTCCTGTCACCTGGCTGAAGAGACCATTGACCACCTCTCTATAACCTCCCTTTCAGGTAGTTGTAGGTGGTGATCAGGTCTCCCCTCAGCCTCCTCTTCTCTAAGCTAAACATCCCCAGCTGCCTCAGCCGCTCCTCATAGGATTTGTCCTCCAGCCCCTTCACCAGCCTGGTTGCCCTTCTCTGGACTCGCTCCAGGACCTCAATGTCCTTCTTATGGTGAGGAGCTCAGAACTGGACACAGTACTCGAGGTGTGGCCTCACCAACGCCAAGTACAGGGGCACAATCACCTCCCTAGACCTACTGGCCACACTGTTTTTGATACAAGCCAAGATGCCATTGGCCTTCTTGGCTGCCTGGGCACACTGCTGACTCATATTCAGTCTGCAGTCAACCAGCACCCCCAGGTCCTTCTCTGCCTGACAGCTCTCCAGCCAGTCCCCCCCAAGCCTGTAGCGCTGCATGGGGTTGTTATGTCCCATGTGCAGCACTCTGCACTTGGCCTTGTTAAACTTCATCCCATTGGTCTCAGCCCATTGGTCCAGTCTGTTCAGATCCCTTTGAAGAGCCTATGTCCCTTTGAAGAGCCTTTGAATCACCTCCCTTGACCTGCTGGTCACGCTGATTTTGATGCAGCCCAGGATACGATTGGCTTTCTGGGTTGCGAGTGCACATTGCTGGGTCATAGTCAATTTCTCATCCACCAGTACCCTCAAGTTCTCCTCCGCAGGCCTACTCTCAATCCTTTCATTGCCCAGCCTATATTGATGCCAGGGGTTCCCCCATCCCATATGCCTCATTGAATCTCATGAGGTTCACACAGGCCCAATTCTTGAGCTTGCCCAGGTCCCTCTGGATGGCATCATGTCCCTCAGGCATGTCCACTGCACCACTCAGCTTGGTGTCACTTGAAAATTTGCTGAAGATACACTTGATCTCACTGTCTGTGTCATTGATGATATGAAATAGTTTTGGTCCTATGAGGAACACCACTTGTCACTTATCTCCAGCTGAACATCCAGACAATTCCTTATTCACCAAATAGTCCATCTATCAAATCTGTATCTCTCCAATCTAGAAAACAGCATACTGTGGAGGACTCTGTCAAAGGCCTGACACAAATCCAGATAGATGACATTAGTAGTTCTTCCCTTATCCACTGATGGACAAATAAGGTTGTGTACCATAGCAAACACACAGACTAAAATGCTTTGCATGACACACAGAAATACTAAGAAAGTAAATAGGCTACAGGTATGCTTAGAGCTGAATCAACTCTTTCCTATACATGGTAATGTAGCATCTGGTGTTTAGTCTCAGAGTGTAACTGTGGAACTCCACAGAAGTATTCAAATACAGGTCAGATACCTGGAGACCTTCTGTCTTCCAGCTGTTGCTCTGGAAGATATTAGGTCTCCCTTTCGTCCTGTGTCATATTTGCCAACACAACATGGATGTTACTGATACCCTAGGGCATCTAAAACATCAGCATGAATGCCTACGAGTTCCCATTTCTAGGTCTCATATTACTAAGAGTGGTAACAGACAGAACTCAGAACCAGCTTCTGACAGCGTTCTTCTACTGTGCCCTTTTCCTCACCATCAAGTTTTCTAAAGGAAATAGTTGTAACTGGTGACTTTGGGAATGCCAAATCACACAGCACGAATGTAGCTATTGCTGTACTGAGAGCATGGCTTGTTTGTTGCTTGGTGTTTTCTTCTGGAATACTCTAATCTTGGAAATGCATAGAGGTAGAGAGAGATTAAAGCCTTATAAAACAGTTCTCATTTTTGTGTTTGTGGTTGTTATGGGTTTTTTTGTAAATTAAATATTTCTGGTTAATTTATTCCTCTATGAATTCCTCATTTAGAAATGGAAAATCAGTTGCCCTAAAGCTTAATGCAGCAATCATAATCAGAGCCTCAAGTACAATCTGGTAACAAATGTGTACTGCTTTTATGGGTCACTTCCAGATTAACTGTACAGATGACAGTGGACTCCTGTTAATATACTAATTACTAGTACCTTGGTGTTGACAGCACAAATAATTTAGACTTCCACTTCTCATTACCTCTTAGATATGGAAACCATTAGAGCAAACAGCTACCAGGCTTTATCATCTATCTATCTCTGGATCATTCTTTGCCTGCTGGTTACAGATACAAAATTAAATTCTTACCCAACTAATTTTTAACTGGGCCAGGCTTCTGGCCACCTGGAATAAATCGCTACCTTAGATCTTATGCTAACTGGAGATGGATTTGGGGGATTTCATGTAATGGTTATTTAATGTTCCCTTTAGGTTAAGAATATTTTTGCCTTTTTAGAATCATGACCTAGACAAATAATCAAGAGGTAGCTTAGGATTTAAACTCTGCAAAATATACACAAATATGTAAATGCTGCAAAAATGTGTGCGTATATTGTATGAAAATATATGTGTAGCTATGATGTACAACTGCAAAACATGCGTGCATATATATACATTTTTTAAACATTTAAAGCAACTTAAGAAATTCTAACCATATAAATCTACCTATTCTTGTTTTACAGTTCATGGGTATCCATGTCAGTTGTACACTAAGCACATTTCCACCACTATTCATTTTTGATTTATGAGTGTGTGTGTGCATGAGGTAGCTCGTTCCAACTGAAACAGCATTTTGGAAACTGATTCATTCAAAGTCATTTTGGCTATTCTTGGTAACAACTGCTTCCTGTTTCTAGGAGAAAAATAGTCAGTTTGGGTATTGCTTCTATTTGGTTTAGCTTGTCACAGTAAATATAAGGCAAGAAAGAAATCCCATTCAGAATAATAAAATAATATTAAAAACCTCCAAACACCAGAAGAAAATGAACAGAAACAAAAAGAACCCCTAAACAATTCCAATATCAAATGGGTATAAAATTTAAAGCTGCTCTTGCTGTCTCAGTTTTAAGAAAAGAATACTTGGCATTGAGTAAAAAAGGTAAAATTGTCACTACTAAGAGTAAGGAGAGTCCTAACAAGCTAAGCCTAAAATACAGAAGATTTTTCATTATCTTGGCACATTAAGCTTTGGCAGGTGTAACGGTTTTCAAATGTAAAAACACTTCTTAGATACAAGATAAAGACAGTATCTACTGTTGACCTTTATATTCTTTGAGTGCAGTTTACCAGATAAAACAAAAAAAGATGGGTTGTGCTTTTTACTTGTGTTATGTAACATTCAGATTACCATGGAGAATCATATTACAAAGATAAACCAATCAAGATTTTGAAATAGCATACAGCTGAAGGGACCCCACTGATTATCTCATCTATTAACATACCAAACACACATGTTTGCCTTGCCCTTGTCCTCATCAGGCTTTTACCTTGTGTAAGTTATCATATCTTTGCTAGGACAAGAGAAAAAAACTTAAAAAAAAAAATTGGGAGAATTAAGTGATTTTTTTAGGCACTGTGGTGTAACCTGGAAAGATTTACTGTGTTTCAAGTGTGCTTGGCTTTCAGTGGCATACAGTTCCTAATTCTAATCCTCTGTAAAAGTCTCTTGTGTCTTAAGGACAGCAAAGGAATAAAAAATATCTACAAAACTTTTTTTTTTTTAAATTGTATGGTTCAGCAGAATAAAAAAAATCTAGGTATTTAGGAAGAAAATAACTGACAGCAAGGATATACAAGTCTCTTAAAAACAAAATGCTGTCGTTTGTTTAGTACACTACTTACAGTGGTGGACATACAGCTAAATTATGTACACAGAGCCACCTAACTAAGCAAGGCAGCCCCAACAGCTGCTGCAATCTTCTATAACCTTCATCATATTACAACACACTGGAGGCAGCATCAATGCAGCATTTTGAAATCTTGAAATTAGGTATTAGTTGGATGGTCTTGAATAGTTTCACGGTAACACTTCAAATGAGACCCCCATCCTCATCAGGACGATAACTAAAGATCATTTTCCTCCACAGGCAGCAAGTATTTGACAAGTTGCTTTTTCTGCAGCAAACCAAGGCTACAGTTTGCAAAACACAAAATAGTTTTCTAGTGGAGAAGTGGACAGTCAATAAGCATGGCACCTGCACCATTCATTCCGTCTGCCTAAGCCCTTCCTGCATGCAAACAGCCAGCTCTTTGAAACTGATACAATACAAACAACTGACATCATTGAGTTATTTTAGCTCAAAATTCCTAGCTCAGTGGGTGCTAATTCTTTTATATGGCCCAGGAAACACACTGGGAGTGATCTAGGTGTGCATTTTATACAGGTAAGAAAATCGTAGCGGATTCTTCCTCATGTGTTTCATATTCTGTACAAATCTATGGAATAAATCCTCTGTTTTATGACCCTCCGGATATCAAACGAATTACCATGGAATATGGTTCTACTCCTGAACTTTAATTTTGATGGGGACAGGATTTAGGTGGAAAATTTCATGGAATAAATATATTCTAGGGATAATAAATTGTGTGAGAGAGAGGGCGGAAAAAAAAGGTACCCATTCCTGCTTCAAATAGCTAGTAGATTTCCATCCTTTTCCAGGTACCTCTGCTTTCCCCCAGGCTCCTTATCCCTTCTTCAATAAAGTTTGTGTTCTTTCTTCTCTCCCCTTCTCCTTTTCTTGCATGGAGTAGAGATGGTACAACCTTATACCAGTTTGTGGAGTGGGATCAGTGATCACTCTTGTAGTCATTCCTCTCAGAGCAGGACGGAAGAAGAATGGAGCATGTGAAGGAGGGGTGAAAAATGGCAAGGAGGGTGAATTGCAGAAAGTCTTGTGGGTTGGCCTATGTAGCATCAAGTTAAAGCAGTGCTCCCAGAAGGCCTGAATAGCAAGTGCCAGGCATTCCATCCACTATTTTAGATTTTAGCAGTGAGAAGGTAAAAATTAACCGTTTGCTATGGTATTGCAAACAAAACTCCCATTTTAAAGTCAGTAATTGCTTAAGTGAAAACACAAGCATATGGTTAAAAGTGGTTGCTTTTCTGGATACCCCTACTCATCATGATTCTTCTGCAGGAGAAAGGTTTTAACTTCATACTTGCTGCCTGTCAGCACTCCAGACCAAGTCATCAAAGCAGAGAGTCACCAGATCAGAACAGTAACATTTCACACAGATGATATACTCTACTACATATGCTGCAGTGCTGCAGAGACCCAGGGACAACATCTATGTCTTCCTTTCTGTCACCTTCCCTACTCTTTTGGGTGCTCAGTGATGGTTATGCCTAGAAGGCTGTAGCGTTGTATGTGGCTACTGTGACTCAAGTGCAGGACCCAGCACTTGGCCTTGTTGAACCTCATACAACTGGCCTCAGTCCATCAATCCATCCCATCCAGATCCCTTTGCAGAGCCTTCCTGCCCTCCAACACTCTCACACACCTTGGTGTTGCCTGCAAACTTACTGAGGGTGCACTCAATTGTCTTACAACATCATTGATAAAGACATGAAATATACCAGTTTAACCTTTTTTGGTGTTGCTTCTCCAACCTTCATCTGTGAAATTATGAAAAACAGTTTGTCGCAGTTTTGCACTGCTGGGTACTGGTAGAGAAAGAGGGGCTGCAAAGATGGCTGCTGCAAGAAGCAGCTAGAAGCTCTCTGCAGGTCCAAGAGAGTAAACAGCAGCCGATTCAAGGCCAGAGTCGCTGCTGACCAAGGCCGAGCGATGGTCACAGCGCCTCTGGGAATCACATTTAGGAGAAAAACAAATGCAAGCAGCTGCATTTTGCCCCCAGAGAAGGGAATGAGAAGATGTAAGGAGCTGTGCAGGCACCAAGGTTGGTGAGATGGGGGGAGGAGGTGCCCCAGGTGCCACAGAGAAAGATGCCTCAGCAGCCCCTGGAGAAACCCATGGTAGAGAGGGTGTCCCCCTGCAGCCCATGGACAAGGCCAAGACCCCACCTGCAGCCCATGGAAAGGCCCCACACAGGAGAGGGGGAGACATACAAGAGATGCTGTGACCCACGATGGAGTAAGCCCCAGCCAGCACTTGCAGCCCATGGAAAGAGGCAGAGACACAGAGATGAGCAAGGGAGAGCCTTGCACCAGAGCAGGTTTGCTGGGGGCAGGCTGGTGACATCGTGGAGGACTGGGACTGAGAGACTGAGAGACATTCCATGATTTATGACTGCACCCTATAGCAGTGACCCACACTGGGGCAGCTGGTGAGGAGCTGAAGCCCTGTGGGAAAGGACTTGGGTTGGAGAAGTTTGTGGAGGACTGTCTGCTGTGGGTGGGACCCCACAGTGCAGCAGGGGCAGGGTGTGAGGAATGTCCCCCTGGCCAAGAAGGAAACCAACTCGTGAGGAACTGAACAAAACCCCCATTTTCCCAGTCCCTGCACCTCCCTGTGCCACAATGTGGGGGAAGAAGGGAGCAAAATCATGACTTAAGTTAAGCCTGCTAAGAAGGGAGGGGTGGGGAGAGGTGCTTTAAGATCTGGCCACACTTCTCATTATCCAACTCTGGTCTCACTGTGTGTGCAGTGTAGTGTAACAAATTAGAGTTTTCTTTCCTTCACTCTTCATTGAGTTTGTTTTGCCCGTGACGCTGACTGCGGGATGATCTCTCCCTGTCCCTAACTCAACTCAAAAGCCTCTCAATATATATTTTCTCCCCGTCCAGCTGAAAAGGTGAGTAAGAGCAACTTTGGTGGGTATCTGGCCTCCAGCCAGGGCCAAACCACCACAGCTGGAAAGAGGAAAATGTGAATCTATAAGACTGAATTTCTACCAAAGGCTGGAGGCACACTCTAACAGCTGCTCATCCTAGTTTCCCACAAGATAACTTATGTGCAGTTACGGTGGATGTCAGGTCAGTACACAAGGACTGTATCTTTGATTTACAGTCATACGACCATCTGGTTGAAATTGCTGGGGATGACACAACTTAAATTCATAATGAATAAATGCTTACATGTCTAATAGGTGCAATAGTAAAAGTCATCTCAGAAATCCAATGTCAAGGTCAGAAGATGAGGTAGGACTTGTATTCTGATATCAAAATACAGACAGTCACTTAGCAGGGTTGGTGGAGGTAAGACATAAATAGGAAGAAAGAGACTCTGAAAGGATCAGAAAATAAAGAAAGTAAAAAAAAAAGTGCAGGTAGAGTTGATCTAAGGACAAGTGAAGGGAGAGGGAGAGTTTGGGAGTTGTATAAAACAGAAAAATGCTTGGAATGAAGAACAAAGGAACTGCCCCAGTAAATAAATCAGGGCTGCAACACAGAAACACTCTCTGATAACGGTATTTTCTCCTAAAGGAAACTAGCACCAAAACTTAGCTAAGCACTCTGTGCCCGGCCTGGAAGAGCGCAATAGAGCCGAGTCCCAATGCGTTTCTTTCCCCCATCTGCCGCCTTCTCTTCCCCAACCGCCGCCGAGAGCTGTTGCTGTACAGGGCGTGCCCGGGAGATGGCAGCCTTGGACACGGCAAAGCCAGGCACCGGCCCCGCGTCCGCAGCCGGGGCAGCCGCCTCGCTCCCGGTGGCTGCGGGCAGGGTGGCGTTCCCATGGGAAGGAGACCCTTCGGGAACCCCGCTCTGTGAGCCACCCAAATCGACACTCAGGTTCACTCAAGTTCCCTCAACGTCAAGGTTTATTTGGACTCGCTGTACACTGAGCTCAGGAGAAAAATAAAGATTGTTTCAGGATTATTGAATTCGCTAAAACTAATCAGCCACTTCACAGCACTGGAAGGGCTTGTGCTAGCAGGTTTTGAAGAGGCAAGCAGCTTCTGAAGTAAGGAAATGTACATATAGGGTTTTTTCTGCATGTCAGTAGTGAGCATAAAAATTAATGATAAGTCTGAAGTGCAGCAAGAAAATATTTCCTAACGCAAGGAGAGCGGATCATTAGAACAGGCTATAATTTGACAGACTTGTGGGGAAAAAAACAATTGTCAACTTAAGCTTTTAAAAAAAATTAGTGTGCCTGAAGACGATGCATACACTAAGCTTTCTAAACAGAGAGAAATATCAGAATTTTATTGCGACTTTACATATTTATTCTCTAGATATTTGAATGCCCTCTCATGGAAATTACAAAACTTTTCAATTGTGTTACATTCACCAGCATTGGGTTATTCATTCCCTTTAATCTGTTTAGAAACTGTTTGCATTTTCCATGATTTACCACTCAGAATTTAATTATGCTGAAATCTTTCTGCCTGGGTTTTCTTCTTTTTTGGTTGTTTTGTTTGTTTGTTGTGGGAGGTGGTTTTGGGGGGGGTGTTGTTTGGTTTGGTTTGTTGGGTTTTTTTCTTTTTGGTAGCTATTTCAACTGCTTCTTGCACAGACCATTGTGCTTTTAATTTACACCAAAATCAGCACACTGCCCACTTAGAGGTGCATGCTCAAAGAAACAATCCCTGTCAGTAACCCTACAGTCCTAGATAGGTCAAAGAGACTGAAGTATCAGTTGCTTTTACTTTGTGTCCTGTTTTACCCTTTTTTAATGGAAAATTTCCTTAACCCTAGAAGTACATGATAATAGAGTATTTTTCTTGTCTCCCATTACAGTGGCCTCTAAGGAATGTAGAGGCCTGTGCCAAGCCAAAGGGACACCAAAACCAGAGGTATGGAATTGTGACTCTCAGCCCCAAGCTGCCAAGAAGCAGAGTAAATAATCTCACAGTGTGCTACATGCTACAGGGTTTAGACCACTTCCAATATCTGATTTAGCTCAGGCACCTTTGCAGTGTCAACACACAGTCACAACTGCCCTCATTTGAGTCAATAAATAAACATTGATTACTTCCTTTTTCACATTAGTTCAGCAAAACTGGTGAATGTTTAAGGCTGCACCTATTCTGGAGATTCACTACATGCCCATTCATCTACAATGTGAGTATCTGCTCCAGAGAGCTGCTCCAGTTGTGCATTTGAACCATGCAGAGAAGTGTGCAGAACAATAAAGAACTAAATGCTTCTTTCACATCAGTGGCTTCGCATATTCTGCATAGGCATCTTCCCAGGCAACAGCTTTCCCTATTTTAGCTGCTTTCCTGCTCATATTTAAGAAAAACAAACCAAACCAAAACCTCATGCAAAAAAACCCAACCCAAAAACAAACCCCAAAACAAAACAAACCACAAAACCCCACAACACAAAAAACCCAAAACAAAACAGATTATCAAATGGGAGTGGAAAAAACCCCTAGTAACAGTGACAACTTTCATAGCATTCTCCCTGCCAGAAGTCCCTTTCAACCCCTAACATTCTGTGAACCTGTGATAATTCCAACCTAAATATAGAAATGTTTATGTTTCTATGGACCTTTATGATCATCAACTCCAACTGTTTACCTAGCACTGCCACAGCCACCACTAATAACGAAGCTGGTGAAAGGGTCTAGAGCAGCAGTCTTATGAGGAACAGCTGAGAGAACTGGAGTTTTTTTGCCTGAAGGAGACTGAGGATAGACCTTATTTACAGTTACCTGAAAGAAGGTTGTAGCCAGGTGGGGGTTGGATCTCATCTCCCAGGTAACAAGAGACAGGAAAAGAGAAAAGGCCTCAGGTTGTGTCAGGGGAGGTTTAGATTGGATATCAATAAAATGTCTTCACTGACCAGTTGCTGACCAGTGGAACAGAGTGCCCAGTGGAACAGAGTGCCCAGGGAAGTGGTTGAGCCTGGAGGTATTTAAAAGATCCGTAGATGTTTAGAGACATGGTTTAGTGGTGGATGTGGCAGTGCAATGCTCTCTTCAAGGTGGAAAAGTCCTTTATGAGTAAATACAACACGATTCTATTCCATAAAATTCTGTATTTCCCTTGTGCATGTCATTTTCTCTGACTATGGCAAAATTACAGTACCCAATGGAGATGTCTGTAACTCTACTACATGTAGGAATGGCCATTGATATCCCTGGGAGTACCTTGCCTACCGGTGGATGAGCTCCATACTTGAGCAAGAACAAGTTTAGAACTTGTATTTCATGCTAGATTGATGTTAGATTAGGACAAAAATGAATGCTTTATTAATCCTGCATGGGTTGAAAAACTTTAAAATCTGTAGGCAGCTTCAACAGTTGGAGAGGAAAAGCATTTTCCTGCATTCATCCCCATTACTGTGGGTGAAATTGTCTCATAAAGACAAAAGTACAGTTTTAGGTTTAACATGCCTCCACAATTCTTGCCTACCCAAAGTTCAAGATCTGTTGTTTATCTGCAATTTAAAGTTTGGGGTTCTTTTGGCCAGTTCCACAGGTCACTACGCAACATGGCAAAAAATACCAAGGGTCATTTACTATTTGATTTAGTACTCTTTCAGGTATAAAGGAAATATAAAGAACATGATAATTCGTCCATGTATCACATAACATGATTGTAAAGATGAAATTTCTCACAAACACTGTTTTTTCTCTCTGATTTCCCTTTTGTAAAGAAAAGATGGCACTTTCTCTATTTTACAGTTGAAAATCTAAGGCAAAAGATTATGTCAGAAATATCAGCTCATTTAGGGCACTTAACTTGAAATGTATAGGACCAGATTTTTTACATTCAAAACTTCACATGCACTGCTCAGGCAACTGATGTTTGAGTTGACGGACTAGTGACAGCAACAGATTATATTAGAGCTGCACAGGGAATGATTTCACATTTCATGGAAAGGTCCTCTATTTGACAGAGCTAGGACACTTGGTTTGGATTTCATTTGGACCAGAAAAGAGAATTACAAGGAATTTCTCTATCTTTAGAATATAACAGAGGTATATTTGCTAAAAAATTAATATAAGAAAATGGAGATGATGATAAAAGGAAATAGAATATCTTCTCATTTTTACTGCATATTTAAATTCAACTAGTCCCATTCTCTAAACTTCAAATGAGGCAGGAACAACTTATGAGCAGGGGACCTTTTCAGAAATTCTATGAATAAGTAATCATCATTTTTTTAACAAAGATATTAATTTAACTTGTATTGGACTCTTTCAAGTTGTCAGGCAGCAGTTCTTCTGAAAAACCTGTTGTTTTTTCCAATAATTGCTGTACTAGAGTGGTAGCAAGGGAAAATGATCCTACAGACAACTCTTTTAACAAGTATAAGCAGGTAAAATGTTTTCACAACACAAGAGGCTTGTTCAGCTTGTATAGAAAAGCACAAGACTAAAATTTCTCAACCAAAAGAAATCTCAAAGAGATCTCATGTAGACAACATTGAGTATTTGCAAATTTCCGACCTAATGTGTAATTTTGTTAGGAAGAAACAGAAAAATAGGAAACTTTTAAAATAAATTGGTACTTAATAAAGTAATTATTCTTATATAGAGTGAAAAAAAGGTGCTCAGTTCGTTTTCTAACCCTATTTTATTTTACAGATTATGGTCTTCTTTTCAAACACTTAAAGCAATACCCTTGAGTGTAACAGAACACTTTGAAAATAATAAAGCATACCTTGTTTAGCTTTACAAAGTATTCCAGTCCAGCTTCCAAGGGATTAGTGTCGCAGTTCATCTGTTAAAAAAAAAAAGAATTCACCATCTGTACATGATGGACTATCACAGTTTTAGGGTTGGTGGCTATCTTTGTAGTTACTCTGTGCAGCCTGCTCTAGGGTCAGTGTATGCCACGCTGCCTATGTGCAGCTTCCATTTGAATACACTGTATGGCCCCTCCACACGATTTCAAAAGACTATCTACTATTATGTCTAATAGAAAGTACAGATATGTAAATCATTAATCTAAGTTTCAGTATGCAAAGTATACACACATTTCGGTAAGAAACAAGACTTTTCATCAAAGCAGAATGAAACTAGCGGAAGGTGGAATAACGGAGGTATGCAGATTAACTGGAACACAGCAGAATGCCTTAGCTAGAGAGGAAGACAAAACACAAAGCCAACCCTATTTACCACCTTCCCATTAGCTGTTGGGGGAATGATTTGTCAGGCAGCATTTGAAGTAAGAATGAAAATAACTATCACTGGGCAAAAGACCCCTAAATGCCCACTACTTCAATGCCGTATGAGTTCTTTCTTTTCCAAGGGAATGAGGAAAAGATCCAGCTAAGGAGAAATGGTACTGATTTTCTTCAAATTCTCTGGGCCCCCTGAGTAGTTCTGTATTGTGAGTAAATTTGGCAGAAACAAGCTAATGGGAAATGAAAAGTTCCAAATATATTACAAAGCAAGACTAAATGGCCTCTCATGACATAGTTAATGCAGAAATAAAACTTGTTCAGAATCTATCAGCCAGGCCTTTGTTTTCAAAACACTAGAGCTCAGCAAAACCCCATAATTTTGTTATACACAAGAGGGAAAAACGTCAGTGAGTAAGTGTCTCTCTGCCAGCAGTGCAACAGAATATACTAGTTATTTATATTTAGAAAAGACACTGTTCAGCTTTTCCTGCACAAGGTAGATTTCCTTTTCAAGCTAAATTGAGAAAATGGAAGAAATACTCTCTGATCTAGCTCTGACTAAAAGCTGTACATTCACAATGAAATAACAAAAATAAAGAGAAAGAATAATAAAGAAGTTATATTTCCTGACCTCTGCCCCCCAGGCTCGAAAACCCTTTTCCAGCCTTAAAGCATTCAGAGCGTATGTTCCAAAATTGTCGATTCCCTCTTTTTGGCCAGCTTCCATGATTGCACTGTAAAGAGCTACAGAATCTTCTTTTCTATGATAGAGCTCCCAACCCAATTCACCTGTTACACAAACAAGATTAATGGCTTCAGCAGCTCAACAATGAAACAATCCTAATGAATATAGTCCATGCTATGTTTGCTGTATTACAAAGACTATAATAAATATAGTCTTCGTAAAAAGTGGAGGTCAATGCTGTGTTAATTCACATCCTGGGATCAGTTCTGCTGTCATGTATCAAACCTAATTCCCTGCAAGAACCACCAGATGATTTAAGCCCTAGATTTTAAACAGCAGTACTATTATTCTAATTTAAACTGTTAACTGAAATTCAGCAGGGGGGTGAGAGGGAATCAGAATAACTGATAAGAAAAGGTCATGTAGCAAAGTCACAATGACAGATGAAGCTTAAGGGCCTTATAAACAGATAATGACTTGGCAAGTGAGCAGTGAATGTAACTGAGAGGAAATAAGCATAAAACGAGCATATTGTATCATATTTAGTACAACAGAAGAAGGACTTCAGCTGCTTCAGAATGGTCTGAGTTCATCCCCTCACAGTAGCGACAGACATAAAAATAAAAACTGAGAAAAACAAATACTCAGCATTACAAAGTTACATTTTCAAGGCACTTGACAAACACTAATATACGGTAATCAAAAAACAATTCTTGACGTTGGTTTTGCAGCAAATACCACAGAGGTTATCAGAACTGGCCTTTTGTTCTGTAAAATAAATATTTACACTATAGGGTATTCCAGAGAAAAAGGTCTTGGAAAACTCAGCACAGACCTTGACCAGATCACATTTGGAAAAATCGATGCTCACGCATTTATATATAAAACATGATGAACTTCACAGAATCATAGAAAGGTTAAGGTTGGAAAGGACCTTAAAGACCATCAAGTTCCAACCCCTCTGCCATGGGCAGGGACACCTCTGACTAGACCAGGTGCTCAAGGCCCCATCCAACCTGGACTTGAGCACTGTCAGGTAGGGGGCAACCACCATCTCCCTGGGAAACCTGTTCCAGTGCCTCACCACCCTCATAGTGAAGAATTTCTTCCTAATATCCAATCCAAACCTACCCCCTTCCAATTTAAAACCATCCCCCCTCTTACTAACCTATTGCTTATGAATACACAATGAGATTTATTTTTCAGCATCAATTTAGTTACACTTATTTTATTTATTGCTTGTTTCCTTAAGAGGCTGTTTTCTCCATTGCTTACCAGTGTATGATATCCTAATGGCAGTAACAGAAATATCAGAAAGTTTCAAATGTCTAGACTGGAGAAACTTAAATGAACCATCACTGAGATCTTCACTTGTCAACTTCTGAAGAATCTGTCGGGCATATGGGCCTGCTACACCAAGTACTCCCATCTCATCTGTCATGTTTTCTATTTCAACTTTATATCCACTTCTCGTTACTTCTTCTTCTATCCATCTGCATTTGAAACATAACAGTTTTGCTTAATTTTTTATGAAAAATAATTGATTTAGATTAAGATTAGAAAGTCGTATTTTTTTGTTGGTGTTCACTTTCCCAGCAGCTCCCAGTACCACACTTTCTCAAAACCAGTGGTAGTATCTTAAACTAATTTTTTTGTAACACTATCCTGTAGTATCATGGTCTGACTATAGTTGACTCCTGATACTTAATTGGGTGGACAAGCACTTCTGTTTCACAAGTCACTAGGTATCACAGAGAACTTGCCTTTTATCAGTGGTCAGAGTACTCTGAGTTTCCCTTAAAATAATTTAGAAATTATTTAAAATTATTTTCTGTTGGTCTTGAGGAAGAATTTCCATATTCACACATAAAGACCTGAGTTTTTTTCTGAATTTTGTTCCCTTCTGAGATTTCTCAGACAGCAGCAGTGACGAAGTAAAATGAGTGTTTGAACTAGAGAGCAGTCAGGTTTCACATGTGGTATATTGAAAGATGACGTGGTATTCTAGTTGAACAGTAACAGCTTAATAGAAAGCTGGATAGTAGAAAATTTAATAATAGCTATTAATATGCATTGCTAGGGAAAAGTAATATAAATTCTTGCTGTGAACGGCATCTTAATTACTTTTTAAATGACAGCAGATGAGTGACCGGGATCTTATGACCTGGTAGCAACACGATTGAGCTATCAGTGTTATAGGGTGTTAGAGCAGCAGATGTTCTCCATTCTGTCAAGACAGTTTTTTCGAACAAAGGGAGAAGTGTCAGTGCTGCTGCACAGCGACTTGTGAGATTTCTTCTACACCTTTCTTCCATGTGTTTCTGACCACCCAAGAAAGATCAGTTCTAACTGGAGCAGTTACAGGGAGGGCTACCACAAAGTCACAGAATATCCTGAGTTGGAAGGGACCCATAGGATCATCAAGGCCAGCTCCTGGATCCACACAGCACCAGCCATATCTGTGCACGGGACTGAGCACATCATCTGGACACTTCTTGAACTCAGCCAAGCTGGGTGCTGTGACCCCTTCCCTGGGGAGCCTTTTCCAGTGCCTGACCACCCTCTCAAGTAAAGAACCTCTTCCTAATATCCAACCTAAACCTACCCTGTCACAGCTTCATGCTGTTCCCTCAGGTTCTATCACTGGTCACCAAAGAGAGGAGACTGGCGCCTGCCCCTTCACTCCCCCTCATCAGGAAGAGACAGACCACGATGAGGTCTCCCCTTAGTCTCCTCTTCTCCAGGCTGAACAAACCAAGGGACTTCAGCCTCTCCTCATAAGACTGCCCCTCCAGACCCTTCACCATCCTTGTTGCCCTCCTCTGGACACTCTCCAATATTTCTGTGTCTCTCTTCTACTGTGGTGCCCAAAACTGCACACAGTGCTCGAAGTGAGGCTGCACCAGCACAGTGTAGAGCAGGACAATCACCTCCCTGGACTGGCTGGCAATGCCAAGCTTGATGTACCCCAGGACATGGTTGGTCCTCCTGGCTGCCTGGGCACATTGCTGGCTCATATTTAACTTGCTGGTGACCAAGACCCCCAAATCCCTCTCAGCATGGCTGGCCTCCAGCATCTGATCTCCCAGTCCTTATGTGTAGCCAGGGTTGCCCCTTCCCAGGTGCAGGATTCAGCACTTGCCCTTGTTAAACTCCATGCTGTTGATGATTGCCCAGCTCTCCAATCTGTCCAGGTCTCTCTGCAAGGGTTCTGCACCCTCAACAGAGTCACCAGATCCTCCCAATTTGGTGTCATCTGCAAGTTTACTTAAGACACCCTCTGGTCCTGTGTCCAGGCCATTTATGAAAATATTAAAAAGAACTGGCCCTAAAATGGAACCCTGTGGAACCCCACTGTGACTGGCCACCAGCCAGATGGAACCCCAGTCACTATCAACCCCTGGGCCCGACTCTTCAGCCAAGGGACAATTTACCATCAATTGTCATTGATAGTAAAGAGTGTTTTCTGGTGAGATTCTGACATGGGGATGGACACAGGCATCTGGGACAGAGCCAGGAAAAGAGATAATTTAAATGCATGTGAGAGTTTTTTCAAGATAAGAGAAATAAGTTATCTCACAGAACTGAGCACAGATTTGCCTTTGGATCCAGAAAGTGTTTATAAAAACATACAAAAAGAGTAAGCAATAAAAACAATGAATGTAAGAAATCTCAAAATAAATTCCTCTGTCAACAGAAATGTGCAATGAGGCTTGTTCCTTCCTGAATAGAGTATTTAAGTATTGGCAGGAAGTTCAGCTTTGAGTTGTGATTTAATCAAAAATATCTGCTGGGTCTTTTCTTTCAGGGACCTCACAAAATAAATGAAAGGAGTATATTTTAAAATCTTATAAATTACTACTTTGTAAAACAGTGTTGAAAGATCTCAGGCACAGGGGAGTACCAAGCAGGACTGCTGAAATTCTGTAGAAGTAAATGCATTAGATCTGGTTCTGCCATTTGGTTCCTGAGTGTGACCGTGGTCCTACTGATTCCCATGGGACTGATATGAAACAGTACTGTATCCATCATCTGTTGGGATACCAAACTCCAGCCTTTTATGTGCTGATTAATTTCAAACAGCTGATTTGTCAGCAATCTCCTGCAAGAAAAGTTTTCTTTGTATGTATGTATGTACACCTACTTATTGCACTCAGTATGTCACTTCCAAGGCTCATCTATGAAAAACATTGTCATGAGGCCACTCTGTAACTGATTCTACCTCCTTTCTTTCTGCTACTTTGCGTTGTGACCTAAGGCCAAACCAGAAGACGTTATCACAGTATCAGGAAGAGTGCGCTCCCCATCTGTATTGGCCAGGTCAGTGCCTGTGGGGTCATCCATGTTCAAAGCCAATTTTCTTTTCTGCGTAAGAGAAAACACTAGAAAGGACCAACCGTGCTGAGTTCCATCATACAATGCCAAACAGCAAAACAAGAGCTACCTCTGCTAAACCGTATTACATAACTATCAGCATATTCTCTGTCTTTTTACAGCAACAGTGACCCAATATGCAACTGCTCATACTTCAGGATTCAATTCAAACAGGTTTCTAAGAAACCAAAATCAATAAATAAGTAGAATTCGCCTGAACCTAGTTTGTTGAGTAACAATTAAGAATTTGGCACTTAGTAAAAAAAGTTTCTATATTAATGTGACTGTATAGGACTGTGTACTCACTGTGTCAAAAATAAACTAACCTTAGATCATGGAGTTCTGACCCCGAGCCAGTGACAAGCATAAATTCTCCAGGATACAGTTGAGAGACTGTTAGCTCAGCATAAACTTTTCCTCTTGGTGTTAACATATGGCTTATATTCGTGGAGCCCACCTACCAAGTAAAATCTGCAATTATTAAGAATGCAAAACAAAACCTTTGAACTCTTAAGCATTATGAAATATATGGAAATATGTCATTACTTGAGAGAACAACATTTTAAAATTTGTTCTGCTTTGCTGTAATAGGAGTGGACAGACACACAATTGGCCAAGCTTCAGTTTTACAGTGGAAACATCACTTTTTTTTCATTGAAAAAATTGAGCTTTTTGAAATGAAATAAATCAAGACCTTTATAAACTTTGTTAATTATGTATTACAACAAGTTTTCTTAAGCTACATTTAAGAATGCATTTTCAGTGCAAATTCAATCAATTTTAGTTTGTTCTTTTATCATCAGAAAAAAAATTCATGTGGTATTTGCATTTTTTTTTTCAGTAATGTGAATAAGGCTTTCAACTCATGTTAATAAGGATAACATTACTTTGCCCCTTACATTAAAGGGAGAGACACTGAGCTGGCTTATGATTCTGTGGCACTGATTCATGCACATTCCTATGTTTTATGTAGTTGCTGACTATGAATCCACATCTCTGTACATTTGAATTGGATTCTCTGTAGAAATCTGATTCTTTACAGGCAAAAATTCAAATAACAGTTACTTAGCTGTGATCATGAAACATGTTCATGTACATGTTCATACAGGTATCATCCATAGAAACTGAAATATAAATGTGACACAGGTGGTGTGATGTCTGGCTCCAGTGGCAGAAATTAGTCTCTCTTATCTCATTCTGCTTTCATAGGAACCTTGTCAATCATCCAGTCAATGCCCAGACCCCAGACAATGAATGGAAAAAGGAAATAAATTGCAGATATTAAACATTCTTTCCCAAGGTCATATCACATTAATATAGTTACTGACATATTACAGGCACAAAATTGAGTTCTCAGGATCTGTTGGTAGTCACACGCAACCTGGTTGTGGCACAAACACATCTCAAGCAACTTCACTCAGTTACTTTTTGATGCGAACAACCTTGAAAAGTACCAAAAATCAGATAGCCTAAATAATCAACTCTTGTGAATACTGCATTTTTTTAAAGTGGACTCGTAAACTGCTCATACTAATGTGCTGCCTATCTTTCTTTTTCTCCTTAGCAACATTTATTAAACTCCATAGAAAGCACTTGCTTTGTCCTCATAATTTCCTGTTTGATCCTGCTTTTCCCCAACCACATAAATATATTCAGGTAGCGTCATCCAACTGATGACAGTTATCCCAAGCTAGAAAGAAGAAAAACTTTTAATCTGTATTGCTATCATAAAATTAATACAGTAAAAAATAGGACCACATGGTAATTTGGGGTCTTCTTTCTCCTAAACCTTTAGGATGCCATTCTTGTGTACAGCCTTCCCATTCAGCTGGATCTGAAGTCCAAGATGAATTCGTCTGCTTTCATAACCACAGTCTCAGTCTACCTACTCTTTCCCTACTTTTCTTCCCTCTGGTGTCTGAAGCAGCTAAAACACCAGCTACAACAAAAATTTATGGAACTTCTGTGCTGAAATGAGCAAAGCCCATGGCTATGGCACTTTGGAAGGGAATAGCCTTCTATGATGTCATCACCAGCTAGGTAGATGGAGGGAGAGCAGTGGATGTCATCTACTTTGATTTCAGCAAGGCTTTCGATACTGTCTCCCATGACATCCTGATAGCAAAGCTGAGAGAGCATGGGATAGATGAATGGACAGTGAAGAGGGTTGGTAATTGGCTGTCAGACTGAGCTCAGAGGGTGGTGATCAGTGGAGCAGAGTCTGACTGTGACTAGCAGTGTTCCCCAGGGCTCAGTGTTGGGTCCAGTCCTGTTTAATATCTTCATTGACGACCTTGATGAGGGAATAGCATCCACCCTCAGCAAGTACCCGATGATACAAAGCTGGGAGGGGTGGCTGACACGCAGGAACACTGCGCTGCCATCCAGAGAGACCTGGACAGGCTGGAGAGCTGGGCAGTGAGAAACCAGATGAGGTTTAATAAAAGCAAGTGTAAAGTCTTGCACCTGGGGAGGAAAAACTGTTTGTATCAGTACAGGCTGGGGGATGACCTGCTGGAGAAGAGCTCTGCGGAGAAGGACCTAGGGGTCCTGGTTGATGACAGGTTGGCTATGAGCCAGCAGTGTGCCCTGGTGGCTAAGAGGGCCAGTGGGATCCTGGGATGCATCAGGAGGACTGTGATCAGCAGGTCTAAGGAGGTGATCCTCCCCCTCTACTCTGCCCTAGTCAGGCCCCACCTGGAGTATTGTGTCCAGTTCTGGGCTCCCTGGTATAAAAAAGACAGGGATCTCCTTGAGAGAGTCCAGAGAAGGGCTACGATGATTAAGGGCCTGGAGCATCTCCCCTATGAGGAAAGGCTGAGTGAGCTGGGGCTGTTCAGCCTGGAGAAAAGAAGACTGAGGGGGGACCTAATTAATGTTTATAAATATCTTAAGTATGGGATGCAGGGGGAAATGGCCAGCCACTTTTCAGTGGTCTGTGGAGATAGGACAAGGGGCAATGGCTGCAAATTGGAGCACAGGAAGTTCTGCACCAACATACGGAGGAACTTTGACACAGTGAGGGTGACAGAGCCCTGGGACAGGCTGCCCAGGGGGTGGTGGAGTCTCCTTCTCTGGAGATATTCAAGACTCGTCTGGACGCCTATCTGTGCAATATGTGCTAGGGAGCTGCTTTGGCAGGGGGGTTGGACCCGATGATCTCTGGAGGTCCCTTCCAACCCCTACGATTCTGTGATTCTGTGAAATCTGAAAGATATGGCAATAATATTATGCCTCATTTTCCATTTCTGAAAAAGATCTTGTTTGTCTAAATTCTACATTAAAAATAATTAGCACTGTCCCATTTACCTTTGGAACAACATTTGCAAATAGATGATCCAGCAGCTTAAGAGAATCTGTGCCTTTTACTTTAAACTTGCCAAATGGTGACAGGTCAATCACACCGACTTTTTCCATAACTTGTTTATACTCACGACCCACAGGGTCAAACCAATTTGTGCGCCGAAAACTGGGCCTGAAACAGAGCATTTACACATATAAAACACAACTTGGAAATTTTGTGCTCTTTCCAGCAACACATGGTCTTCAGTTTCTTCAGTTTAATTATCATTCAGAAGAGAGAGACTTTCGTAATAGTAGGTAGCTTACCCAGTATTTTCCTTGGTCTAACATAGCTTAATTATTAAAATCCTTTAACAACAGAGAAAGATATGGGTTGATATTTTATCAACCATTTTGCACAATAAACTGTGAACTATTCAAATGTTAGAAGTAGTAGTCTGTCATGCAAATTTACAGCATACTTGGTTGCTGAATCATTTATTTAAGTTTAAGGTGTTAAAGGCTTTATTTCTGAGCAGCAGAGTATGTCTCTTTATTCCTTTATGAGTCTGATTTAGACTGGGACTCCACTGTCCCAACAGAAAACTTTTATTTGCTGGATGTTCCATGATACAAGCAGGTAACTAGGCAGGCCAGTACAGAAAAAAAAAAAAGTAAAAAAGAGAAAAAAGGAGGACAGAACTTCACCTTTCCTGAGAATTATACAGAGAGGAATCAGCTTTTTCATGAAAACTCTATGCTGATCAAATAATCAGTGCTGCTGATCAAATAATAAGGGGGAAATATACAAACATATAACAAATTGTTCTCTAATATTTTTCTTGAACTAGGATGTTCCCTAGATGTGTGTTTCAAAACACCTGCATTATCAGAATGAGAAATGAATTATAAACTACAGAAAAATCAATAATGGAAGATCTACCTAATAGATACTTTGACCTGAAATAAAGTATAAATATATGCTGCTTATTAAATTTAACTCATCTGGCCCTTAATATCATGACAATTTATGAGGGTGAGAGGAAGCTAAACTTTTATTTACTTGTATCCAGTCTCATCTCCAGGTTTGTAGAACCAATGAGGTTGCTCCCATCCTGCATGAAAGCCCATTGAACATTCTGATTTCAGCAAATCATACAGCCCACTGGTTCTTTCTGTAGGTCTCCCAGCAAATCTTTCTTCTTTAGGGTAGCCGACTAGAGGGAAAAGACAAACAAACCAAAAATCATGGCATATTCAGTACTATACATCATGAAATTAATACATATATATGTATTACATCTAGAGGCAGGCTTTCTTGGAACCGATTTTCAGGACATAAATGTATTTTTAAAAATACCTTACCAGTGTTATTAAAACCATAAGATTCTCTTGCTTTGGCTGCTGTGTATTCTGTAGTGGTCCACTTTCCATATCGGTTGGGATCTAATTCTATCAGGTCAAATGGAGGTTCTCCCCCAAGGATCCAGTCACTGAGGTACTTCCCTATGCCACCAGCATGTATAATTCCATACCTGAAAAACAGGGAAAGGTCTTGTAGTGCCAAGTCTTTTTTGGTGTGTTTTTAAAATTTAGTACTAGCATATGTATGACTAGTAATTTTTTATGCTAAATTGTTCATTTTTTTGGTTTGTTGTTCTATTTTGTCTTATTTTCCAAGATTACATGCTTTATTGACAGATACTTCTACTGCCCCACTGTCAGCAGCAAAACTCCATTGCCAATGTATGGCATTTGCAGTGCTTGAGATTACAGCAAACTCGTTCTCTGAAGTTCAGAATTTAACAATCTTTTCCGGAGACATTAGAACTCTTCAAAAATTAATACTAAAGAAAGTTCTCAAGCTTCTGATATCCATTAAATACACTTTCTAGTCATAGAATACCCCATCTTTTTCAATGATTTGATGAAAACAGACACAGGTTTGAAAACCAGACTGGGACTTCCTAGCAGCTACAATGAATATTTACTTTACAGTGAAAAGAGCAACTGCAGCAAAAGCCAGGAGACAGCAGTACTGAGACAGCTTTACAGAATCAGGGAATGTAGCAGAACAGCAGGTAAAACTAGATGACTTGTTTGCAGTGGTGCCAGAGTTGAATGCTGCTTTTTCTCACCTGATTTATCTTCTCTGTTCTCCACTACAACTGAAAAAGAAATGGTTCCAGAAAGCTCGTGCTAACAAAATAAACAGGTAGAAATTTTAATAGAAAATACTACCAGAAAGCCTATTCTGTTCCTACATAATGAGTGTGTGAAGGATCAGACTGTAGAGATCTCTTATTAGAAACCTTCATTAAAGGAATGACAACAGACAGCAAGGTAGATGCTCAGAAGTTATGAAGTGATAGGTGTAAGGCTCCCTTCCTTAGACATTTTGTACAAAATTCTATACTTTCAGAATGTTTGACGTCTTGACATCCATACAGAAAAAGCTGTGTGTGAAATGTGCTCCTGTGAGGTACCTGCAGTGGGCAACTGGGTACAAGGATCTTCATCGTGCTGCAATACGTGCATGTCACTTTGTCAGTCTACATGTGATCAAACAGTATTATGTAATGCGGAACTGCAGGCATCTGATTTGACAACAAAACATTTAATGACCAGTAATTACTAATAACAGAATTACTTTGTTTTTCTTTTAATACCTCTTTGAATGTTTGCCATGCCTAAAAAAACAAACGTGTCAAAACAGCATCCTGTCTAGGGAAGATCTGAAAATAAATAGTGAAATGCTTCAGTGAGCACAGCAAAAAAAAAATTCTCAAGAAAAAGTAAGCCTGTCCAAAACCAAATTTGGGTTAGCATGCAGTAATTAATTCACAGACATTCATACTGAATAGGGAAGCTAAACCAAAATTTAATTGCTGTTCATCAACTTTGCATTTTGAATGCTATGCCCTCAATTTAATTGGCAAGAATACGTGGGGGAAATAAGGATGTAATCATTTTCAGTTCTAACGCATATGCATAAGAATACATTCAGATTACAGATAACTTAGTTCCAGCACTAACTGTAGAATGCCTGGCTTCATAATCTTGATGAAATTAAATTGGTATAGTGGGGGTTCATCTGTAATTATTTTTTTAAATAAAACAGAAATAGGAAACCTTTGGGTACTTGAAGTAATTCTGCCAAACACACTTCTTTAGACTGTTCAACATAAATACTCAGATTCTCAGAATGAACTTATATCACTGCACTTGATGGAGTAAGGGTGAGTGACCATGGCTACAATGCCTTCAAGAATGGCTCCAGAAGAGGTTTTAGGCAGCTTAATCCTCCCTGCACCCTCCGCTGCAGCCAAAAGCATAGAGGAACACAGCACAGACCACCGCAGGACTGCATGTGGCAACAGAAGACAAATACAATTCAGCTTTTTAGCTTCAGCTGAAGATGATGTCAGGGGAACCTTGGGGGCAAGACCACCCTGCAATGTGGAGTTGCTACTACAAGCACAGCACTGCATGTTGGCTGACAGGTATCCGCATTCTGCAGAGCTTTGCCACACCGACTCTGTGCAATCTGTTGATTTTTGTGCTCCTCTCTGGGCCTACATTATCACAGATTTTAAATCATGCAGGGTGCCCAAATCCCACATTACCTCAGGTAATGGGCAGCTGATTGTATCAACTGCAGTTCTGCTACAGAAGAATAAAATACACGCTTTGCAGGTATGTGATGTTACAAGTAGCTGTAAAGAATGATACACTCTATGAATCTCAGTCTTCA
This sequence comes from Porphyrio hochstetteri, assembly GCA_020800305.1. Classification (NCBI taxonomy): domain Eukaryota; kingdom Metazoa; phylum Chordata; class Aves; order Gruiformes; family Rallidae; genus Porphyrio; species Porphyrio hochstetteri. The sequence continues at coordinate 65,513,774 of CM036938.1, forward strand.
TATAAGGATTTAGAGAAAATTTCTTTAATGAACACAAACTACCCTTCTCTCTTCTATTTCTCTCCTTGCAGTCCCTGCCAGATTATCTTCCCCATTGTCCCTGTTCTACTCTTGTGTCTTACTTGTTTACAAGGCCTTGCTTCTCTTGATTTTCAACTAATTCCACTCCTCTTCCCTAGGAAATCTGAGTCCTTGCACACCATGGTCACTTTCCTAATGTCTCTGTCCCACATTTAGCTGTTTTCTATCCCATTTCTGCAGGAAAACTCCTGTTCCATCTCTGGCTGTTGAATACAACTACAGATAGAATTCCTGAATCTTACTGCAAGATTTAGTGAGTGTCTATTAAGTGCTTATAAGCTGTAATATTCATAAAGCCTTGTGAACAGGCCTCATGGATAGAGGCAGAAACACATCACCTGTAGGAGAAAGATAATTTCTCCTAACTGTGAAATTCATTCACAGAACACGGGGAAATTAGAGCTTTTCAAAAGAGTGACTTGACCTCAAAAACCTTAATGCAGCAAAATAACATATCTTCCAAAACCCTTGTTATCTGGAATGGTTACACTATTTTGACTTAATTTTTTCTGAATAAAATTCTAGCCTACTCTTGTTGGCATTTTCAAAGCTGTAACTGAAAACAGTCTTAAATGGGAAGTGTTGAGCAATCTCAATAATAAACAGTGCTACGAGCAGTTAGCTGTGGGCTAACTATACCTCTAACTACTTTGCACATTAAAATGCCTAGCAAGCTGCTAATTTTAGATAATAAAAATCCTCTAAACTAACAGCACTAAGTCCTCTGTCACAATGTCCCTGCTCGTTGACTGTGAGATAAGGATTTGCTAATGCACACAAAAAATTACAACACTGGTAGAAACACTGCAGTGACCCAGAAGAGAGTGAACAGAGAGTCAAAAGTCCCTGAAAAGCAGACATAGCAATCCAATACAGTAACATAATTGCAACCTTTTTCTAAACATTTAATCAAATTATTCAAAGAAGTTGTTCAAAGAAACTTAAACATATAACACTGGTTTTCAACTATTCCTATATGGAAATTTGATTCTGCTCCCGTTGACCCCAATGAAGGAAAACAGGCTCCAAAGTCTGGCAGCACAGTAGTGAACTTAAACAGTCTTTCTGGTGGACAGGGACTAGGCAAACCACTTTTGTAACTCTAAGTTCTGCAAATGTTACTAAAAGATAACAATTTTTTTTTCTTTAAATCCAAGCAGCAAAGGTGAATACCTTTCACAATGAATCATTGCAAAATTACCAAACCTTTTTATTTTGAGGGTCTCAGAAAGAGCATTAGTGGTACTGCCTTATCTTACAATCTGAGGGTTTGTTTGATTTGGACTGAAAGAAAACTGGAAAAAGCTGGATTTTGAACAGCAAGTTAGGCAATTGGAAAAACAATGTAAAACAGAATGTGTTCAATAACATGTGCCTGGAAGTGTATTCAGTTCATTCTATCCATCTTGAATCAATGGTCAAATGGACAAATAAAGAGAAGGCAGTAAGAGTTTTACCACTGACTTCAGCGGGGCCTGAGTATATAAGCTTTAAGTCACATTCAAAGACAACGTTGTAACAAGCAGGAGAGAATAAATGACACAAGTAAAACACCCATTCCTGTTGTCACACTGCCGCCATTTGCTTTCCTCCAACAGTCTGCAACACCATTTCTCAGCACAGCATTCAATAGTCAGCACCATTACTGCATTTATGTCCCTAGAACAGTCAGTAACCCAGCACTGTGTTCCCGGGAGGTGTTTAGATTGGATATTAGGAAAAATTTCTCCACCAAAAAAGGGCTGTCAAGCACTGGAACAGGCTGCCTAAGGAAGTGTTTGAGTCACCATCCCCAGAGGTATTTAAAAGAAGTGTAGATGTGACACGTAGGGACATGGTTTAGTGGTGGACTTGGCAGTGCTAACCTAACAGTTGGACTCAATGATCTTAAAGGTATTTTCCAGCTTAAATGATTCTATGATTTTATGCTGTCAGTGCCTTCTGCTTAGTATGCCTTCCACTCTTCACCCCAAAGTTGATACCGTAGTAGAAGTTCTCTCTGTACCAATCATTCTTGCCACAACTTCAGTGACACTGGTTTCTGCATATGCCAAACAATTGTTGAATACAATGGAATTCAGAGCAATACATAAGATAAACTAGAAAGCTTATTGCAAAGCCCAGCACTCTTATGACTGTAACTTGCTGCACAGATAGTACCAAGTGCTACCCATTTCTTGCTGCTTCATTAAGTATCACAGATATTGGCTTCCAGAATAAAAGGAGGAAACAAACTGAAAAAATAGTGAGACTTGTGAAGAAGTATTGTATATATAATTGTATATATATAGTATATATAACTCAAGAGAGCTTGTGTTATATAGTAGTGGTAATTAAGCCTATTTTGAATGATATTTTACATAAAACATGTGCAAAATGACTCCCAAACCCATAAAAATTTACAAAGCCTCAGCTGACTGCTATTTTAACAAAATGATTGATGAAAGTTGTCACAAAGAATTTACTCACCCGAAACCAATAGCTACCCAGTAATTTCTGACACCCTGATGTGGCCCGACCATCGGAAGAATATCTGGAGAATAGGTGATAGGACCCGCAATGGTGTTGATGATGTCTGCATTTCTCAGAACTGGGACCATTTCCATTGCAGCTTCAATATGCTCTGTTATTCTGTCTAAATCAGACTCAAAAAGTTCTTTTCCAAAACCTGCACAAATATTTGACTCTTATTATATAGTTAATTACAGTGAAAATATGTTTTAAATACAGTTATGCAATCTACATACATAAAATTATACGGAATTAGTCACCGAGTATGTTCCAGCGTTTGCTATCTTATGTGAGAAGAATGGTGTGCAGAAACCCCTAGCTACCAGCATGATCACGTTTACTGTCACTGCAGTTACACTGTCCTTTTACCCTAGGGTCACACAAATTCAACAGTCAAGTAGTAAGGCAGCAGAGGCACACAGAAACTTCCTTCTTATTCTTCCACTTATTTCTCTCAGTACGCCACTGTTTGGGGAAGGGAAGAAAGATACAGCCTGTATCAGCCTATGATTTCCGTGGTGTTTGTGGAATTCCTGGATGTACTTCAGCCCTATGTCTAGGCTCTAAGCATTGTTGAAGATCAGTCTGTAGAACGTCTTGACACTATTGTAGACATTAAGTTCAGAAAGTTGTGACAGTGCAATCCACAGCCAAGCAATGCTGATAGCTCTTCTGTGGGAAACACATTGTGCTTTTTTAAAACAGCACCAGGGTTGACAATATAACTTTCTGCCTGGAAGTGAATGACAAGCTGGATCCTAGATATAATGCAGTAATTTATTTTTTTTAATAAGCAGCAGTATGACATAGCTGGCATTTTTTGTACAAAAATTCTCTATATATCTATAGCTTTCTTGTACTTATATCTTAGCAGAGAAATTTAAGACATTCCCTTGCTACTGTGCTCCTGCTTGACAACCACATTATCTCTGTGAGAAGAGCAAAAATCCAAATCCCCTGTCAGTATGCTGGAGAGAAGTGTAGCTTAAAAAAAAAATCTCTATTCAGTTGCAAAAGGCTCCATAATGGAGATTTGGTGATTACATCTAAACATAAAGCACAGACACCTGTTCAGAGCAGGGCAAGACTATGTTGCAAATCAGTTTTTTGTGCCTGTTCAAATAGGCTTTTTTATTTCTATTGACTCTTATTATTGGAGTTCTGTTCTTTGAAGAAATGTTTTTGCATTGCAATCATGCACTGCAAATATCTTTTATTTTCCATCACAGAAGGCAGCATGACAGACTGGGTTTTATACATCTTAAAACATGTGCTAGTTGTTCCTAAGTTTAAAGATGTAATGTTCTTAATTACCTGGTGGGACTCCATTTGTTACCCATGAGTCCTGAAGCTTCATCTTCTCCTCACTTTCATATGGACCAAATAAAAGACCATCTCTTTCTTGCCTTAAATAATATGATCCTTCTAAGTCACGAATCACAGGCAATTCTGTTTTTAGGGCTTTCACTTCAGGGATAGTAGATGTCACAACATACTGATGATGAACAGGTATGAGTGGGTGCTGCAAGCCAATCATTTTGCCTATTTCACGGGCCCAGAAGCCTAGAGAAGACAAATACCAAAACAGAAATAATTCAAGGACTAATTTAAGTGAATTGAAAATAACAGCAAAACTATGCTTTATGGAATTTTTTCCCCATGCTTTTAACTTTCAAAAGATTTGTTATATTATCCAGAAAAATTTTCCCTCTATAATTCCATTACTTTGTTCCTAATTGTACTACCAGATATTCTAGTATACAGATATTTAAATAATAATTGGAAAAATATATATTTGGCCTGCAAAAGTTCAGAAGATAATTTAATTAACAGTCCCAAAACCCCCACAGTTTATTTCAGTAAAGTAGGTCTGCAACACAGTCCTAGAAAAGTCAGAGACACTTAAAAATCAGAATAAATTAGCTCACATCATAGGTCTTAATCTAGCCTCTTACTCTCAATCAGATGAGAATGTCTTCACAAGAGAGTAATCAAGCACTAACACCCCAATAGAGCACTTCCAGCCAGCCAACATCATCTTTGCCATGCATCATGTTACTCATATTTGTCTCATGTAGCAATCAATCCATTATGATGTTCTTATTGGTGAGTAGCCAATGTGCTCTCCCATATCTATCCAATTAAAAGTTCTAATAAAGAATGTGACCAGAAAAAAACAAGCAACTATTTCTCTGTCCCTGAAGCCATTCAGGCCCTTCATGTATGCTAGTAGGCATAACTTAAAGACAACTGAATTTTAACTGTCAAGAACCCTCCAGACTAGCTGTTTGCAGCTGGTAAGACACATTCACATAGTGAGGTATCTGTGTCAAAGTGAAGGAGTGGAAGCCACTTAACTGCCAAACTACCTAGTTTGGTCTCTGCATGATGGCTTACATGTGCTGTGAGGCTGGAACACATGGACCTTGTAATCAGACAGATAGAACTGACTGGGATGGTGGCTGCTTTAAGCAGCTTGCAATATTCCGCAGACCCTCGCCCTACTCTTTGGATCAAGGGGTCCAGGTCTCAGAAGTGTGAATGAAGAGGGAGAATCTAATGAAGCAGGAATACCAGGGAAGTCCAGGAGTGATGGCTGGGGGAAGGTGATATAGAAGAGGAGGAAGAGCTATCAGGGCCTTCCAAATAAAAGGCTATGTGCTATGTGGCACCCAGAAAAAGGAGGCAGGTTAGCCTGGATCCTGTGCAACCAGCTGACTCAAAACTGTTTAGGAAAAACTACCCACAGCAAGATTTGCTACTTAACACAGCTGCCCCTTCTCCTGTAACTTAGACATGTGGTACCTATCTTAAACATACAACTTTTCACCCTTTTTGCTGCTTACTTGTTGTACTCAAATGTTCCTACCTCTCTCTTCAATTCCATGTCGTCTAAGCTGTGGGGAAGATTTAGCTCTCATATTGGTGCCCTAAGGGCACTAATATTCATTCTCAATACTGAGTGGCCTCACCTGGGACATCCACCCATGAGCCTAGGAGTCTCATTTCAGGTCAGCTCAGGGCCTTCAGAACCTGTCTGAGCTGGATTGATTGTAAGTGTGCCTGTTTACAGCTCTGTCACAACCATGCCCGTGCCTGGCCATGGACCTCATTGATCCAGACCCTGATCTGTGGACTACTTCCCAGCTTGACCTCAGCCCAGTCTCATCTCTGTGCTCCTGTTGATCACTGGGCAGTGTCTGACCCTGGTTATCATCACCAGACCTGTTTCTGACCTGTGGATTGACTGCCAGGCTTGCTCTCAGTCTGGTTCATCACTGTGGATCTGCCTGTGCTTCATCCCCACAAACTTGTCTGGAGATCTGGCCTGTGGACTAACCACAACTGCTAGTCCCCAGCCTGCCATGCTCCCTCCTTTGTGTGTCGAAGAATGGAGCCTTTGCTGTCTAGGCCCCTACCCCACCATTCTCACTACCATGCTTGGTTCCCTGTCCTGCATGGAGCAGCTGGACTGCGCTGGTTTCTGACGTTACCTTGGGACTACACCCTCTCATCTCCAGCATGGCCTAAAGCCAGGGCAATCGGGAAGGCTGAGTTGCCCTGTGCTGGCCTTGTGCCATTCCCCCACACCAGGATGGCTGTCACTCTCTCATTTAATTTCACAGACCAGCCTCAGGTAGAACACCCACAGTTTTTAAAATTTCTGAGTTTCTGAGGAAAATATTTTCTGTGGGGACTTACTTAAGAATTGCTGACAAGCAAGGGAGCAGGAAATCCAGGGTAATGATAGAGAGATCTCTTCAACTAAAAGCCCCTGCCCAGTATTCATTGTTTTGCATTTATCATATGTGAAAGTTTTGCTTCTTAATGTCATTCTCACCACTTGGATATGAATCACTGATGGAACACTTGCTATATCAGTTAAATTAGCTCAAAGAAGATCATGCTGTAGTCATACAGTGATTCAAAACATCCTTTAAAGCTACTGAAATCTGACTTACGATCCCTTATTTAAAAACTTCTAAGAAGTTTGAATTTCTAGCACATCTGCAAGGGTATTCTCCATTACACATGACAAATACAAATGAGGATTTCAGCAGAGGCTAACCATCTTTAGGGAACTTGTTTTGATTTGGGCATTTTCCTGTCACCTGCAAAGAAAACTCTTTTAACCTAAGGTCAGCTAATGATCCATAAGTGAAGTACCAGAAAATTCAGATTCACAGAATTGTAGGAGTTGGAAGGGACCTCGAGAGATCACTGGGTCCAACTCCCCTGCCAAAGCAGCTCCCCAGCTCATATTGCACAGATAGGCGTCCAGACGAGTCTTGAATATCTCCAGTGAAGGAGACTCCACCACCTCCCTGGGCATGTTGGTGCAGAACTTCCTATACTCTAACTTGCAGCCATTGCCCCTTGTCCTGTCTCCACAGACCACTGAAAAGGGGCTGGCCATTTCCCCCTGCATCCCATACTTAAGATATTTATAAACATTAATTAGGTCCCCCCTCAGTCTTCTTTTCTCCAGGCTGAACAGCCCCAGCTCACTCAGCCTTTCCTCATACGGGAGATGCTCCAGGCCCTTAATCATCATCTTCGTAGCCCTTCTCTGGACTCTCTCCAGGAGGTCCCTGTCTTTTTTATACCAGGGAGCCCAGAACTGGACACAATACTCCAGGTGGGGCCTGACTAGGGCAGAGTAGAGGGGGAGGATCGTGTACTGTTTCCCTGTCAAAATTGCTTGGACTTAAAGTGATATGTGAAAAAGAAACAATACACTGGGAATATGCTTCTAATAAATTCACTCTTTTGCTTACTCATTAAACCAGAATGAGTGGGAAAATATAAAGAGCAAGCATATTCAAGCCCCTGAAAGAAAATAAAAATTGTAAACTTAGTATTAAACCTTTGAAAAATAACTTTGTTTCTTTCAAAATAGTATTAACATTTCTTAGCCATTAAGTTTGCAGAAGTACAATACAAACACAGCTGATCTTAAATGGCTTTTGAATTAAAGGCAAATAGTTTCGGTTTGCTTCAAATCAAATTTTTAAATATTGTACTTCTGAAAAAAAATCACTTATTTAATTACTTAGAATAACAACAGCTGACATTTACTAAATGAAAAATATTACAGTTCCTTTGTTTAAAGTTTTTGAACCATGTGCAACAGCTATTATAGACACAAAAATGGCAAAGGGAAGAATACATTCGCTGAAACAAAACTCCAATTGGAAGCAGATGTCAAGTTCTCTCACACACAGAGCTAAACGAAGGCATAAATTATCTCTCTAGGACATTTGCAAAGATTAAACTGTAGAAATTGCAAACATCTGATGCTGAAATATTTAGTGGGGTTAGCACTCATCTTATCTGTTGAACTACATAAGCTGACTATCTCTTGTTTTCAAAAAAGAAAGTCTTCCATCCCCAGGTATGTAATTACAGGTGTATGTATAGTGTATACATGTCTGTAAATGTGTGCTTACATACACATACTGTATATATAAACTAAATTCACTGGTTTTGCAGTCTTTAATCAAATGTTCCATTATAAATAGGCTGCAAATCACTCCAACAGGCTCAATAACAGTTACTTCATGTCAGGGATTATTTATTAGGCATCTGCTTTCTTCCTAAATGGAAATCTCACATAAGGAACAGCTAAAGATTGGATGAAACTAGTTTGTTCCAGTTCCACAGCAGATGTCAATTGAGAATGTAGAGAGCCTTCTGATAGATTTTTTTTCTCTGCTCATATTGCAACATGAGACTAAAATATGAGCTCTGAATTACACCAGTCATGATCTGTAGTGGAATGAGGCAAGGCAGAGAAGAATGAATGTTAGCTGAGAGAACATTTATAATATGTATGTGTTATACAGTATTGATTTCACATCCTTAGCTGGAATGTTAAGCAATGTGTGTTTCAAATGTTCCTTCTGACTGAATAGTTAATTACACAATAGTACTAACTAAATATATCTTTGGTTTAATAACTTTGGAAAAAAAGCCAAACAACTGTCAAAGTTTCACAAGGGTGCATTCTATTTTTTCAAATAAATATTGAGAAGAATTTACTAGAAAACTCTGCCTAATGTCAACTTGATACATAAACCAAAGAAAGATAACTACACTACAAAACTCTAAGGAAATTTCTACATCTGTGATACTTCATCCATATGATACTGAGCCAATCATTAGGAGTAATGAGTGCCTAGAAGTCTGTGGCCTAAATAAGAAGTCTGATTGCCAAAAGAGCTGCATTTTCATTCTGTAATCTTGGATAATTCCCAGGCAAATATATCCATTCTGTGTAACAGGTAACATAAGGATCCTATTAGTAGGAGAGCTTGTGATTTTCTAACTGAATGCTGTCCCATAATTCATGCCTGAAAGCTAAAAACTGACCATCCTAAGGCAATCAAATATTGACCCCTCTCTTCTAGATGCTTGACTTTGCAGTCTAAATAATTTTTGTTGTTGTTTCTAGTTTCCATGGATCCTTTGTTTCTAAAAAGTAAATGAACTCTTCTAGTCCTCTTTCTCTTCAAAGTGTGGCACTGTATGGGCACCATGACAGCTCATGAGCATGATTAGAACCTCAATGCATTTTTTTTCAGATCCCTACTATTTTAGCTAGACTTACAGCAATATCAGGTAATCACCTATATATGGGATACATATGATGAAAAAGCAATTTTCAATGGGTTTCTCAGCCTTTCTTTTCTGAAAGACTGAAATTATTGAACATGGGGCTGTCTACATCCCACACACTGAAAGAAAGGTCTGTAAAGGTCAATAAAGCTGAGCCTCACACAGTTCAACCCTTTTATCCCATTCTTTTCAAATTTCTTTCTATCTCAATCTTCTCTCTTCCTCATCCCTGCTTCTCCTATACCTGCTCTTCTTTTCTCTTTAGTCTCATAGTTTACTTACCCTAGTCCTTACATCCTTCTTCACCTTTTTTGTCTCTGTGTGCAAGTCAATCTCCCTTGTTTGTCATAACCTGTTCCATCTGCCTTCTCTTCCTTCCAATCTGCTCCCATCTATGTCTCCCTTGCAACTCTACCTACCAGTCTTTCATGCTCAGACAGCTGAGGCAACCTCAATTTTCCTGTCTCAGTTTCACACACACACACCCATCCTCAAGTATCCTTCCTAATACTTTTGTCCAAAAAGCTTCAGCTCCAGTTCCCTTAATGAATCGTGTCAGATCCCTTTCTGCTATCCCTCTCTATGGTATCAGCCTCACTAACGCCGTCCCCGCTGTCCTTCTCAGTTTGAACTTCCTAATTCAGCAAGTCCTCTAGCACATCCTCTAGCACGTAAGCATCCCACCTGCTGCTGGAGCTCCCAGCTACCACCAGGAACCTTTCCCAAGCATTTCACTCTCCCAGTCTATTTCCCTTCCAGTAAAACTCACCCATAATTCCAATTGTCAGCCACAGTTATTCTACCCACCAACAAGAAGAGTCCCTGTTTCATCATTTATCTGCTTTGCAATAGAAATATGTATGGTTCTGTATGGATTTTGGAGGGTACAGATGTAAAAAGGAATTAAAAAGACATATCCTTGCTCTGAGTACACTTGCTCTGAGCAAGAAGTTTCCTAGTCAAGTCTGATTATTCACTAAGATGGGATGTATGAAAGATTCAAGCCCTAAAAATGCAGATATTATTTAGTTTGAGACAGACTAGAGTTTGCAAAAATTTCAAACAAATGGAAAATACTCAGCACATTTTCAAACAACTGAAAACAGAAAGTTGTCCACTAGGAAATAGAAGGCACACTTCACATAGGAGATGCCAACAGTTTCACCAATACTATATTTTTCTGAAAGTTGTATGAAGCAGCAAATACACATTTTTTAGATCAAACACAGGTTTTCAGACCTAAAAACGGTTCTAGGAAAACAAACCTAAATTCAAAGGACTTTTGACCAAAAGCTCTTTGAAGCAGAAACATCAATTTGGCTTCTTTAACACAAGGAAGAATAAAAATTGCATATGTAAATACAAGCTCCTTTGTGTTAGGAGATTTTTATTACATGAAAAAATGTATTGTTAATCCAAGCACATATTTAAAATACTAATCAAAGGGCAACAAAAATCTTCTGTCTCAAGGATATATGGATAGAGTTCAGTCTTACAGAGATAATACTGAAATAGACAGAGTTATCTTATTTGCTGCAAATCCTCAGTCTCTGAAAAAACAGTGATGACATTTCTACTTCATATGTACATCCCTTTACCCTTTCTAAGTAGCTCTCAGGAGATTTTAGAGGACAATATGCATAGACAGAGACTTGTCTCTTCTACATAACTTAATGTAGACCAGTAAAGGTCTCTTCTGCTCCTAAAAATCTATCAAGACAGTGTAAATAGTAACTGCTGGAGATAAACCAGAAAGAAATATTATTAATGCCTAGTCAAGGACAATTAACATAAGAGCTAAATTATCACAGCACTGTAAAGTAATATGTGCAAACTACCTTTTTCCACAAACTAAGTGAAGAGTTTAAGAAATCTATTACTTATCCCTAAAACCCATGCGATTTGGTACAGATGCTCCATGCCAGCCATTTAGTAAGTCTGAGTATACAAATGCTTATGTTACCTGCAGCATTCACAATTCGCTTTGCTCGAATTATTCCATGTGGGGTTTCAACTTCCCATGTCCCATCTGAGCGGGAGTTCAGGTTAGTCACTTGGACAGGGTAATTTAACTGGGCACCATGTTTTCTGGCTCCTGCAGCCAAGGCCATAGTGAGAGAATAGGGGTCAATATGACCATCTCCAGGGTTATACAGGCCAGCTAAAACCTAAATGGAGGTAAAATCCCACAAAATTAAAGAAATTAAAATTTATCAAAATTAACTGTTTAAAAAAAAAGCCAAACACTTTATTTTTTGAATGCAGTAAACATCAAGAAGTCAAAGCAAATCAAATTTTCAAAACATATAACATCAGGCCTTCAGCTAGCCAACTTAGCAATGGTGCAACGACATACAATGGCCCAGTTCTCCCTTGCAATCAAAGGTTGCAATATTTTAATATTATAATATTACATGTATTATAATTACTAGCATGCATGCTGACATACAGTACGGACTAAAAAGCATCTGAGTAATTATAATTTTTAATGTATGTTTTTTCATTGAAAACTGTACTCGGCATTGGTGAGGCCACACCTCGAGTGCTGTGTCCAGTTCTGGGCTCCTCACCACAAGAAGGACATGGAGGTCCTGGAGCGAGTCCAGAGAAGGGCAACCAGGCTGGTGAAGGGGCTGGAGGGCAAATCCTATGAGGAGCGGCTGAGGGAGCTGGGGCTGTTTAGCTTAGAGAAGAGGAGGTTGAGAGGAGACCTTATCACCACCTACAACTACCTGAAGGGAGGTTATAGAGAGATAGGTGATGGTCTCTTCAGTCAGGTGACAGGTGATAGGACAAGGGGGAATGGCATGAAGCTGTGCCAGGGCAGGTTTAGATTGGATGTTAGGAAAAAATTTTTTTACTGAAAGAGTTGTCAGGGCCTGGAACAGGCTGCCCAGGGAGGGGGTTGAGTCACCTTCCCTGGATGTGTTCAAAAAAAGGGTAGATGAAGTACTTAGGGATATGGTTTAGTTTAGTATGTGAATGGTTGGACTTGATGATCTTGAAGGTCTTTTCCAACCTTGTTATTCTGTGATTCTGTGAATTTATGTAAAGGGACCTTATGTTTACAAGGCTAATAAACCAACATTTAATGACAATGGAAGTTATTTTTCATAAAATTAGGTTCTTTACCATATCCATATTCAGTAAGGGAAATAGCTCTTGTACTTTCTCAGGTGTGATTAGGTACTGCTCTGTTGGGTGCCAACCAGCACGAGTCATTTGGTATTTAAATTCATCCACCCTTGTGGGAGTTGAAGCAATTCTGATGCTGCCAGGCTGATGAAACCCCACAGCCTAAAACAAAGAGCAAAAGAGAATTATTGAAAGAACCTTTATTTATCACCATAAAGCCATGTTTCCATGCCATGGGAAGTCTACCGGATTTTTGCCACTAACACCACTGAAAAGGGATTCAAATAAATAATGTGCCCTTGAAGGAACAGCACTTAGACTCAAAGTCCTAGTGAAAATAATGTATTAAAAAAAATCTATCAAACTAACTTCCTAAGTTAATACATATGATCTTCAACACAGTTGTGAAAAATCTTTATTGAATGTCATACTATTATTTGTGTAAAGACTTGATAAATATTTGAATTGATGTGCTCATACACTTTCAAAAATAGAATCAGATACATCTCAAGAATAAAGGTATTATAGCTTATATTAAAGTCTACCCCCTGCATAATCTTATGTTGAGATGCTGTAAAATAAACTGATTATGCATCTCTATGGACACAATTAGTAACCACCTGCCTTTATTTATGTCTTTTTAATGAAGCAGAAATCCTTATATAGCAGTACAATAAATTCTCACTTATTGTATACACTATTTAGTTCATCTTTCCTATATTACTTCTTCACAGGACATTAATATGGCTGAATAATTTTTAGTAGAACTCGAATGATAATATGCTGTAGAATCTTATCTAGCTGAGCTTAAAAAAGCATTTTAGTACAATCATCGAGTTTGTAGATTAGTACAGTGAGGTTCACGGAATTTCTGCTGCTGTTTGAAGCAAGCATGAGTTTAGTAAATGGAATCTATACGGCTGAGTGATGCCAGATAAAAGAGATGACCACTGTTTCTCTGCATACTCATTCCTTAAGTCACTAAATAAAACCACATCTCTGAAAGGGATGGGAAGAATTGCAGCAATCTTCTCTTGTACAGACAGCATCGTATCAGATGAATGTTTAAGTGGACATGTTTAAAGCAGGAATGTAACATCAACCCGTTCGTTCCAGATCCTTGTTGCTATTTTAACTCCTATACCAAGCTGAAGTTGCAGACCCTCATTTTGCTGAGCTTCTGAGGTGTTTGATGAAAAACATTTTCTTAAACTTTAGAGGGTCTGGGAAATCATCTAAAATATATAGCAACTAAGCACCAGGCGATGTGCAGGCAGGACGTTATATTTTAATCAAATGGGAATTTAATGATAGCCATGAACACACATAATCAACTTGCCAACTCCAAACTTTTTTGTAAGACTATTTTTTAGGTTAACATTGATCTGAACTAATAATTTAAGGGTTAAGGAGATTACCTGTCCAGTCTCTTCTTCCAGCTTTTCATAGAGCTTGATGCTGTAAGAATGGATTTTCTTCAGGTTTATTCCAGGATGAAAATAAGTAGTTAAACCAGCCTCAAATAAGAAATAGGGACAACAACATAGATATATGATTAGAAATGCAGTGTTTTCTTTCCCTCCTTCCAACCATCATTCAAAATGAAATTGTCAAGGTACTGTAAAGAAAAGCAACACATAACATAGACAACTGCCACAAAAATAAAATCCTTTCCCTACTTATGTATTCTTGTTCTCTGCACCTGTGTTTTCTAATCAGATTTGTTAACCCTTGATACTGTTGCAGTTGTTCCCTCATATAGTTTCCTTTCTTCTTTAAATTATTCAGTAGTCAGTTCCAAATCTTCAGGAAGAGACACACAAACACGTTCCTGATCAGTTAAATCAACTGATTGTCCTACTTAATGTCCTGCAGTTGGGTCTCTTCATTCTGGCAAATGGAAACAGGAGTGAAACCAAACCTTCACAAAGACCAGAGCTAAGCAAAGTTATTACTTTGCTGGGGTACGAACAGCAGGGCTGTGGAAATAAATACTCTTCTGTTCTCAACAGTTCTCTCACGTGCCAGCTGATGAGCAATTGCTGCATTTCAGAAGTAGCTTAAGAAATTACTGTATGTATTTTGCACCTGATTTTATGAGGTCTGACTTCAGAAAGCTGTCAAGCCCTTTTGGGGTCATGAAAATGTAAAATCAAGAAGTTATTACAGCCTCTTCTATATTTAAGGAAACTGTTCACCTGCCTACAGGAGACAGCTGCATCAATCTAATGACATTCATACCTGCAGACATTTAGCACTTAAAATACAGCAGAGTTAAAATATTACTGAAGTTAAGCTTAAGTCTTTGTATCTCCTCTATGTGATGTCTCACTAAAACTCTTCTTTCCAATGAGACAACTAAATGCAAACTTATCTTAGGTTTTCAAGCTAAGGAACTACATTGATTTAAATATTATGTACATATATATAGTTATAGAGCATATTCTGCTAACTAAAATAGATGCATAGATGAAGGTTGCTTCAGTTAAGGGAAACAGATAGCAAAGTCAATCTTTGAGTTCACTGCCATCCTGAGAAAAAACAACCAGGAAATATAAAGGTGAAAAGTAACACATTTTAAAGACATTTAAAAGTACAGTTTTGATGCACATGCATTAATTAAATTCTTAATTTTAGCTTGTCAACTTTGTTCTGTGCTAAATGTAAGACTTTGACTTCTAAAGCTAGTGGAATAACTGTATACAAATGGATAACAAAAGGTCTTTAAAGATATATTTTAATTCAAAATAATTTCTTTATGCTAAGAACCTATTAAATGTCACACTTCTCTACAATTAATATAAACATATATTGCATTAATTAAATCAAACATTACAATGTTTTGAAACCATGGGTTCTTCTGACCCATCTTTCTTGGTTCAACTTCACATTTAAGACCTGGTATTTTCCTGCAGTAACAATTAGCTTCAAATTGCTCTTAGGAAATAATACCATGTTCTCAAAAACATAAATCACGCTCACTGCTTGAGATGGCATGTACTCCCTATCTTCAGAGCAAGAGTGTGACAAGTGTCTGGCATTACTGAATGTGTGTCTTTACGCTGGACACCATATGTTTTCCTGCCTTTCTTTGTGAGGATTTTTTCTTTCTGACATCTTAAAGTTTATATATGATATCAGGTGCTCCACATGAGTGAAATGCCAAAATAAACCAATGGAAAAATGTGCAAAATTAATCATCTACCAGTATTATATTCTTTTGTTGTGCCTGTATTGTATTAGTAGATTTGGCTCTTGCTTGCTCAGTATGCTTGGTATTGTTCATTACCTCAACAATCTGAGTGTAAAAAGTGATCACTGGTATTTGTAGTAGGAAGAAAAATCTACTGAGGGCCTCATTTAGCACCAAGTAGGCACAATGAATTCAGGAAGTTTCTAGACTAATGGTCTGGAAAAGTATTACTTGTCCTTTTCTTATTATCATGTTGGATCACCATATACTGGACATGCTGGAGACCAGGTATTTGACCAAATGTGTTTCTGATCTCATTTGATACATGTGGGTTTATGTAGTTGTGAACACATTTATTTTAATTACCTCAGACTAAAGCCCAGGACTGTGGAATTTTTAATGAAAACTTGTTTGTTTCTTAAAAAACAAAAAAAAAGTCCTAAGGGCCTTTTTTCTGTGTATACAGAATAAAGAAATAAATTAGGCATTGAAATGTTTACATTTCTTTGGCAATTTACAGTAACCTATAAGTAATTAATTTACTTGTCCCTGCAAATTCTGTCATTTCAGATTATTTTTATTGTCTTGTTTATGTAAATGTTTTCTCATCTTTTATTCTTCAAAATGTAGAAATCTCTTTTGCAGATGTAGGGAAATTCCATTTTAGGGGTCACAATTATTAAAGTCATTTCGAACCAGATGAACAACAAATTACTTAAAAGTTATCTATAGAGCCATTTAAATTCAACGGCATTTAATTGCAGGTATGAAATAAAAGCTTCTGACATTTTTAAGGGAATAAAACAATTGTAAACATGTTTGATACATTTTGGCTTCAGATAATGAAAACTTCTGGTTTCAGGACAGCAGCTGGGAGGCAACTACAACCTGTCTGGACTATATAAAAATTATTATCATAAAATAATTATGATAAAATAAAAAGATTGAATGGTACCTCAGGGCACCTCTATCCAATCTTATACTCAAAGCAGGGTCATCTACAAGATCAGATCAGATTGCCCAAGATTTTCTCCAGCATAATGTTGAAAATCTCCAAGGACAGAGACTGCACTGCTTCCCTGGACAAGTACAGGACTTTGCATTTGCCCTTGTTATATTTCATAAAATTCCTGTCTTTTCATCCCTCTAGCCTGTCTACCTCCCTCAGCATGACAGCTGTGCCCTTGGGTGCATTGACTGGTCCCCCCAGTTCGGTGTCAACTGCAGTCTTGACAAGCATGCGCTTTGTCACCTACTCCAGATCATTGACAAAGATATTAAACAGGATGGCTCCTGAGGCAGACCCTGTGACACTCCACTTTTTTGTGCCCTTTGGGTAGAATCTGACCAATTAATCACTACCCCTCTGAGCCTGACCATCCATCCAAACAGTCTTGTAACTATCAAGTTGTCCTGCCATGCAGAACATAACATCTTCCCTTGAATGCATGAATATTATGGGAAACAGTTCCCAAAGTCTTGCTAAAATGTATCAAAGGAGGCAATCAGGTTTGGTCATACATGATTTATGCTTCACAAGTCTATGCTGGCTGTTCCCAATCACCTTTTTTCCTCTATGGGCCCAGAAATATGATCTGAGACTTGCTCCATGATATTCACAAGAAATCAAAGTATGGGTGCTCTTTAGCTCCCTCACTTGTACCTTTGGCTTTTTGTAAAGATGCATACATATGCCCTTCTTGAAACCTTGGGCACCTCCAGCATCTCCAGAGTCTTTCCAAAGTGATATATGACCAGCCTTGCAATCAACAGCATTCTTCCATCCAGCCCACCTGGTCCAATATATGTGTATAAGCAAAGTTCTCTCAGTAATCCTTGTTTTGATCCTCAACCACCGCTGGTAGTTCCTCTTCTCCTTGAACCCTGCTCATGGCACAGAGGCCTAAGAAACCTTATCAGTGAAAGCTTGTGCAAGGGCTGCATTGGCTACTTCAACCTTACCAGTGTACACTGAGACTGAATTACCCACCTCATTCAGCAACAGTCCTGCACTTCCCTGGTTCAGCCTTTTATTACTAATAAAGCAGTAGAAGCTCTTCTTGATGACTTTAATGTTCTTCACTAATCCGAACTTTAGCTGGACTTTAGTTTTCCTAGCATCCCCTTTACATGACCAGGCAATTTTTTTTCCAAATTAGCCCTTTCATAGCCCCTTCCTGCTTTCACCTGCTGTATAGTATATCTTTGCTCCAGAACTCAGTCATGAGTTCCATGTCTGGACCAGCTGGTCTCCAAATTTGTGTTTCAGGGTGGATCATTCTTGTATTTGAAAGAGATTTGCCCTAGGTTTTGCCCTAAAACAGAGATTTTATTGCTGTAGGTGTCCATTACCTGGGAAAAGAAGTTCAAGAATGCACACTTTAGTATGAGAATTGGCAGAGCAATTTTAGAGAATTTTACGATTTAAATTTTAATCTGCTGAAATGTTCGTGTATCAGTTTTGTTCTATTCCAATCTGTTTCAGATTTATACAAACTCCATTTATTAAGTCAGCATTCTGGAGGAAAATGGCATTAACACTGTTACCACCTGTATTCTCTCTCCTTGCAAGTTTGAACAAGTTGTAGTAAGTTTTTGTTTGTCTTGTGCTGTGCTTTATTAACTTTATTAACTATTTTGCACTATTAACAAAGTGCAAAATCAATTGCACTTTGTAAAAAAAGTATCACTTAACAGAATGATACATTACATATTTTGTCAGAAAACGCCTTTCAAATAAGCAACAATACAAAAAATGTATTTGGCAAGTGAGTTGTACCCCTTGTTTAGTCCCTATGGCTTCAGGCAAGTCATCTGACTCACCTGCAGAACAGTACAACTTTAAGAGTTTTTAAAGGCTAAGTCCTGACCTAATTTATACATGATTACTTTGTCATGGTTACATGGGAATAAAAAAGAGGAGCATTTGCTCTGTTATTTATATCTTCTTATTACTGATAATGTAAATATATGCATACGTTCTCTGCTGTTTTAATTCAAATAAAACGAAAGTCAGACAAATTTATCTCAGACCCAAGAAGTGGAAGAAAGTTTTGGCAGCCACACTAGCAGGAATATGATCTGTATGAAACATAATCCTGAGCTCTGGCAGTACCTACTGGTCAAAGAGGGAAAGTGTGGTATAGTACTGCAATAGACTTTCAACATTTGGTGCTGGAGGCACTAACTGTGGGCCATTTCACGTGCTAACTCTTATGTGTAACTTTCATCTGTACCTAGTGTTGTATCACGCTGAGGAAACCACTGATAAATGTCAAACAGAGAACTCACAGTTTTGATCCTTCTCATTATCTAAAACAACATTAATGTTTTCATCTTCAGATAGAGCGCTCCGAGTTCAATGAAAACAGACAGTACACATGTAGTTTACCTAACAGATAGCAATAACTAGGTGTCTTGCTGTGTTAATCACATCAAATTCCGTTGCATCAGATACCACAAAGCAGCCCTCTCAATAGCCTAGTGCAGGCATTTTCTCTGCTGGCTGCAGTTCTCTCCCTACTGTTGAAACAGCGTTTCTCTTCCAACTGTGGCATTTGCTAAAAAAATGGGGGCAAAAGAATGAAGAGGCTGCTTTTACATAGTTATAAGCAATAAGCTAGAGTGAGTGAGTATAGCAAGAACAAAGAAAACTACTAATAACCCCCAATTTGTGATTTTGTTTTCTTCTTCAGTGAGGGGTTTTTTACTGCTTTTTACACAGTTACTGTTCTGGGCATGCATTGGGTAAATAAAATTTAGTCTGCCTCACCCCGATGCTTGTCAGAGTATTACCATGGCTATTTCATGGCCCTGATTCAGTACACAAAGATGCACGGTTTGACCGTACACATGGTGTTGCTCTGTTCACTGAACTACATCACTTGTGGCATCATTCCTTCTAAAAGACACATAATAGCTGAATTTTGGTTTTCCTAACTCCATACAGTATGTTTTCATTTGCTTTGTTTGTGGAAGTATAAACGTACATATACATTTCAGGCAGTGATTTTTCTACTTGCATTTGTTACTATTATTTGTTACTATTTGATTTGGGAATACAAATCAAATATAATCCGAGCTACTGTCCTCAATTCATTCCTGAGAAGCACTGAGATACTATAGCTATTAAGTATTGCATAAATGCTGTATTCTGTTAATAGAGTAGTTCTAGCAAACTGCTGGGTTTTCTCTCTTTTGCATTGCTATACCTGGATGACGTTCACCCACGTTCACCTGAGTGTAGCTGGAAATGAATGGAATAAGCATCTATAATGGTGGCAAGCTTTATTTAATTTCATTACACTACCTACTCCAGGCATTGACATATGTAATTACATACATACACATGCACCCACCAGTATGTCATTGTGATCAGCATTATTATAGGAAGTGTCCCCAACTTGCCATTATTACATGTATGGCTTTTGAATTCCTTAGAGTACAGACAAAAGTTAAGCCTAAAAAATCCCCACATTGTAGAATTATTGGCTTCTCTCCTCCAAAATTTTGTGTAATATCAGCGGTGGTGGGAAAGAAAGCGCCTTTCTCTATAAGAATCAGTTTCTGGGACAGTGACACTCTCTGAGAACTGGACACTGGTGCTTGATTACTTCTTTTTCAGGATGGCACATACATGAAAAAATAATGGCACATACATAAACATAATTATACACAATGCCAAATTCTGCATATCTGGTTTACGCAACACAGTGAAATGCCTCACAGTGAAAGACTCTGGAATATAAATTAGATTACCTTCTAAATAAAACCTTAAGTTTAAAAAAACAAATTTAAGATAAAGTTTAAAGTCTAAATCCAGTTGACTGCCAAAAATGTGTAATAACAATTACCTTCCAGTAATTTCAAAATACAGAGTTTACCCCAGTTTTTACAAATGGGAAAAGTGCACTTATGATAGGTGAACCAACTTCTCAAACTTACACAGCACATCCAGAAATGACTCAGTGCTGAAGTCTGCAAAATAGCCAGACAGTTAATTTCTGGAAAGCCAGAGAATAAAAAGGCAATGAAACTTCCACCACCTTTGTGTTACACAAACTGCTGTTAAAAACATTTCTTACTGCATGCCAGGTAGATCCTGCAGTGAGCTCAGATTTTTCTAGCAGAACAACATCCTTCAAGCCGGCCTTAGCCAAGTGATAGGCTAGACTCACACCAACGCAACCACCTCCAATGATCAGTGTATCTGCTGTATCTTTCCCCAAGGAAGGAGACCGAGCTTCTTTCCTGGGGAAAAAAATTAAAAATTACTGACAGTTACAAAAAGACAATTGCACTCCTGTCCATCTCTTTTGTTTACAGCTCCCATCATACTATAACTGGTATCTGCTTGGGAGTCTAAAACCTAACCTGTCCACACTTACCTTCCCTCAAATAAGTCATAAACAGTAGCAATAAAAAAAGCAAAGGCACTTTACTTCCCCTCACAACTTTAAATCTTTTTTTGTCCAATATACCTTTATATGCAGACGCTATTCTCCAAGTTAAAAAAAATGTACTCACAGAACGACAGTGTATAGGCAATACGAAGTCTTTAAAAATTGTCAACTAAGTGAAGCTCCTTCATAAATTTCTAAAGCCAGTGTCTGCAGACTACATCGGTGTTTGCATTCATGAACAATGAAACTTAATGTTTATTGTAATTTTGACACCTTCTTACTTTGCTGAACTCAAAACATTATAGAAATGGGTTTCTGTCAGTGGCTGCCATCTGCTACGTTTTCACGACTAGTTTAAGCCATCACAAACCAGAACGCCTGCCACAGGCATCCCCATTCTCCTCCCTCCCGTCAGATCCTCCTCTCTACTGCCCCATCCACAGACAGCCAAGCAGCAAACCAGATCAGGAAATTTATTCAAAGTAAGAATCCTTTCTTTTGGGGTGCGAGACAAGGTAGGACTCCTTAGTACAGTAGCAGTACTACAGACTACTGTGAAGCCACAGTACTCTCCCTCCAGGACAGTTAATCAATACTCAATTTTATCTACCTCCCTTCCTTGTACATTTGCTTTTGCAACTTCTCTGGCAAAAGGCTTTCTAATATGTAACTAGTCTTCCTCCCAGCCTCCACTCAGAAATCAAAGCTATTAGTTTTATGCCTCAGAAATTGAGATCTTATAAAATAATACATTTTAAATGCAAATGCAGAAGGACAAACCACGCTTGTTATGTGTCAATGAATGAAAAGTAAAATAAGTGGGAGAACTGTACACCACAGGTTTTCCGTACTCAGAGCACCAGACACTTGAACGTGCTGTGTTCTGAGATTACATATTAATTTCCTGCAAGTTAGCAGTGAGGCGTTCAACAGAGACACTGAATTCTGGGGCACACGCTAAGCAAACTCAGGCATGTAGCTGCTTTTATGCTGGGACTTTAAGACTTCCAGCTCTTTTCAAACCTTTTTGTTTCACCCCGAGCCCCAAGGCCCGGTAAGAACCTGATGGGGACCTTCCCCGTGGCACTTACACGCTTCACCCTGGCACTTGCTCGTGCCACTTACAGCCGGTGGGCACTTCCCGCTCTCTTCCCGCTCATTTCGCTACGGCAGGCTCAGGGGGTCAGCCACTCACCCCGGGCCGGGTCTGCTCTTCACGCTGAGACGCGTTGGGCGCAGGGGGAAGTCCTGCCCAGAGGGCGAGACCTTCGCGCCCCGCCGGCCCCGCGGGAGCCCCGCCAGCCGGCAGAAGGGGCCCATTCCCCGCACAGCCCCCGCCAGGCAGCTTCGCCCTCGGGGGCCGCGCCTTGAAGCGGCGGGGACGCCACCCTCCGCCAGCCGCGGCTCCTCTGCCCGCGCCCACCCATCACACAGCCCGGCCCGCGGGCCCGCACTCACCGCCCCTGGGCGACCGCGCTGCCGCCGAGGGACCGCAGGGCAGCCGCGGAGAAGGGGTCGGACCGGCCGCCGCGGCGGGGGGGCCGCAGCCGCAGGGCTCCTCGCAGCACCGCGCTCATCCCTCACGCAGCCCCACCGGCAGCAGGGATGGAGAGCGCTGGCTCCGCACCTCTCCCGACGGCGTCCCTTCCCGTCCCTGCCCCCGCCGAGGCCAGCCCTCGCGGGGAGGGCACCGGCCCGCCCCTTGGCTGAGAGGGCGCCCCGGGGAGCCACCAGGCACCTCCCGACCTCGGCGGCGGCGGGAGGGCGCGGGGCAGCCCCGCGCCGTGCCAGGGTGCCCCGGGGGATCAGGGGCCGGACCGGCCGGGGGTGTCTCCCGCAGCGCTGCCCACCGCGGCCCGCCTCCTCCCAGGGCTATAAAAGTGCTGGCTGAGGCAACAGGGCACGCTGCGCTTCGTTCCGAGGTGAAGGGTCAGGCTCGGGCAACCGGCGTCACTGGGCGAGGAAGATGCTGCCTATCGGGAAGACCACGAAACAAGGCAAAAGGGTAATGTTCCTCCCCGCCCGCGCCCCTGTACAGCCCCGGTACCCTGCTCCCCGTGAGCCCGTCCCGCTGCAATGCCCGGCGTGGGGGCAGCGGCGGGCGCTCGGCTAGGCGCTCCACTCGCGCTCCCCTCCGGCGCCTGTCACCGTGCAGGGGCTGCCCCGGCGGGACCGGGCGGCAGGGCAGAGGCAGCTCCGCGCCGGTGCCGAGGGGGGCGGCGGGAGCCTCTCGGCGGCACGGGGTAGAGCTCGGCCGCCTTTCCCGCCTCCTCGGTGTCCAGCCCGGGGACCCTCCTTGGGAGCTGCTGCTGACCTGGCACAACCCGCGGACCGCGCTGCTTAGCCGCCCAGTAAGGTACTCGGTATCCTGCAGGTAAGGTCACGCTGTAGGAAGTTAAAGCCGTAGCAGTAACTGTGCCGGTGCAGCACGGAGCCATTGAAGAGGTTTGTTCACTGCTAAGAGATACATAGAGTAGATTGAATTTAATGCTGTAGCAGCTCATGGAATTTTGATTTCTTGGCACACATAGACTGGAGCCACCAAAGTTCAAAACCATTTTGCTTTTGATATTCAAACTAGGCAGTGTGTGCAATACATTAAAATTGTAAATATGATAAGCATAAACTGTCACTGGGTGGTATTTCTGTCTCCAGCATTGTGCCCACTGTATGTTAAAGCCCTAAATTATGCTTACATTTTCACTGTGAGGGTGACAGAGCACTGGCATGGGCTCTCCAGAGTGGCTGTGGAGTCTCCTTCACTGGAGACATTCAAAACCTGCTTGGATGTGTTCCTGTGTGACCTAATCTAGGAGATCCTGCTCTGGCTGGGGGGGGGGGGGGGGGGGGTTGGACTCGATGATCTTTCGAGGTCCCGTCCAACTCCCAACGTCCTGTGATTCCCATGATTTATATGACTGAATATCAACAGTGTTTCTAATATGAGTATAATCTCCAATATATGCATGGCCTTTGCACTCTCATTTAGCTAAAGAAATAAGCTGGTATAAAAAGTTACCCAGGCATCAGCCATTCTGGTCGCTAAGGCAAACGTGAACAATGTATAAATCCGACCCTGACATAACACCAGTACTGCTACTTCCCTGCACTGCTGCTTGGGAAGGTTGGTGGAATCACTTACTCTATCTTCCATTCAGAAGAACACCATTATCATTAATAGGACACTTGTTATTCTGAGCTGCTTTTACTTGCTTGTGTAGCATGTAAACCTAGAGTGGAAGAACAGAAAAGTATGGGAAGAACTCAAGGTCTTTCAAGTAGATTAGTTATAAAGGAAGAAGGTGGAGAGGTATTTCTTTTCTGCTAATTTTTTTATGGGCAAGTAGTTGTGGTACCTAAGAAAGCTTGCAGAAGGCAAGTGCCCCAAGGTCCCTCTACAGGCAGAGGACAGAGATAAGCTTCTCCTGAGGGCTTACTCAAGATTTGAATAGTTGTTTTATCTCTCTAATGATGGAAAGGTGGGATACAGGTAGAACAAGAAGGCTTTTCACTTACATGGTCCAGCTACATTTTTATCTGGTTTGGGCATGAGTACTCAGCTGTAGTTCTCCAGAGCAGAACAAAACAATGTTGATGCTGAACTTAAGCTAGCTATATACTGTTTGAACCAATGGTACTTTACCCAGCATAAAGTAAAAATAGTGTGTGGAGCCTGTATCAGACAAGTAATAAAGTTTACAAAAATTACTTCCATTTTAAGCCTATCTGAACTAACAAAGTAAGTTTGTATTGAGTACTTTGTGTTTTATAGTTTTGTCACCTGCTATAAGATACCCCACTGCTAGGTTTAATATATCACAATATATTATGTATTAAGATGACATGGTCTATTAAATCATGGCATATGTTGCTTCCATGTGTCAAAAGTGAAGATTATTTTAAAATACAGTTCAAAAAAGCTAGAACTGTGGAGGAAAACTGCTGTTAAATCCTAGAACTGCCTTGTTAAAAGTAAAAAAAGTTATTGTGCATTTAAATGCACTAATATCTATATATCATGTCAACATACATCTATTACTTAATGTTCAACTAACAAGTGATGACTGAGGCTCCTTGTATGTTAAAAGATTTTTTTCCTCTGCATATTAAGGTTCTGAAGCAGGGTCCATCTATAAAAGATTCCTTGGCAGACAGAGGAAGACAGGACTCAAAGAGTGATCCCTTGGGTGCCTTTCTCAGGCCCTATTTGAGGCATTGTGTTACAACTGCAAATTAGTTAATTGCAAACACAACATCTACAAAGCCTCCTGACATTTACACTCGGAACAGACTTGCCCTAGTAATCAGTCAATGACTGGGCTCATTGAAAATTATTAAGTTTTGGAGACTGAGTATTGAAGATTGAGTTTTGCTCTGATTCAGCTAAAAAAAAGATAAAAGCTTGCACACTTTATTAGTCAGGTTAATATTTTGGAAAGTCCACAATGTGCAATGGAATGTGATGCAGAGATTTGCAAGCCAGCACTCTGCAAGCCAAGCTCAAGTACCTCCACAGCAGCACCGTACTGAGAAGTTCTGTCACCTTTCTGCCATGTCAGTGCCTGATCCAAAAATGCCAAGCCTCTGCCATGGTTTAACTGCATCCAGTAACAGAGCAACATGCAGCCATTGTTCAACACCCATGCCCCTCCCCACCCCACCCCTCTGCCCCCATGGGATGAGGAGGAGAATGGAATAGGTTGAAATAAAGACAGTTTAATAGGATAGTGAAGGAAGAGGAGAATAATAGTAGTAGTAACCACACTACTAATAACAACAATATATTAATAAATTCATTCTATATAGTGATATATGCACACTTATAAACCACAAGTGATGCACAAGTGCAATTGCTCACCCCCTGCAGTGAAAAAGACCCCAATGCCCAGGCTGTTTCTGAACAGCCATCCCACCTCCCAGCTCTTTTCCCCAGTTATATGTGGATTGTGTTGTTCTATGTCAGGAAATACCCCTTTTTCCAGTCTGGGTCATCTGTCCTGGCTGTGGTCTCCCAGTTTCTTCTGCACCTGGCAGGGTGTGAGAAGCTGAAAAGCGCTTGACATAGTGTAGGCACTACAACTACCTAGCAACAACTAAAACATCAGTGTGTTATTGACATTATTCTCATAGTAATTCCCAAACACAGCACTGTACCAGCTACTAGAAAGAAAATTATCTCAGATGAGATATCTCTGTATCCCTGACTCCAAAATCCCAGGAGTCAACCTCGAGTCTTCCACCATCGGTGCCTATTCATGTTTCCAGTCCATTGCTCTCAATGAGTTGGTGTGCACTAGTGGTGTGCAAACCTCTGCTACATCATGTGCTTTGGGCTTCATGTGGATCTGTGCATTTTCTGGATAGTAATGAACTACTTCCCACACATCTGATTCCCTCAGGTACTGGATACCTCTTTCCATCATTGTCTACTTGCCTGGGTGACATAAAACATCGTCTTTGATCAGATAGCTTTCCCTGATGCCTGACAAGAGTCACCTCCAGAGGCTTGAGAGCTTGTGCTTTTTTTTTTTTTTTCATTTGCCTTGTAAATGCCCCCTTCCCTGGTCAGGGATCCCAGAGGCTTGGCATCCCTGCCCTTTAATTCCAGGCTACTAGTCCCACTGCTACTAGTCTCCATATTAAGGAGAGATTGGAGCAGCTGGGTAACAAACAGCTTGCCTAATCAACAGCTGGAACCTTTTTCTGTATCTTATTCCTCACTCAGGGACAGGGATTGGGTGGTTGTCTCTGGTTTTGCCTCTTACTCCTGTTCTCATGATGGCCCTACTTCATCATCCTTTACTAAATGAGTTGACTTTCATGTCCATTTCTTCCGATGTATAGGAGCAACTCATACAGATACAGGTTGGTTTCCTGATGCAGCTGCAAAGCATATAGCTGGAGTTTGAGTAACCACAGTGTATGTTGCTGCAGTTTGAGTAGCTGCAGTGCCTAGCACTGGGTTTTGACTAGCCACAGTATTTCTCACAGTAACCTGTTACAGGGGTTGATCTCTGGGTGATGTTCTTCAGTAATTGTTTAACCTTAAACAAGACCTGAACCATATTAAGGAGAGATTGCAATAGAAACATGCTGGTCTGAGCATCCCAATGATACAACACTCTCAAGAGCTATTTTAATTAGCCTGGAGGAGAAGGGAAAGGAAGGTATGTGCCCCACAAACTGGCTCTCCAAGGAGAAAAAATACTAAGCGTAATTTTTTATAGCTTTTGCCAGGTGGCTCCCCAAGTATGGAGCTGAAGCCATCGCTGTCATTCTGTGTGCCATCTGCCCCTGCTGAGTATAGATATTAGATTGGCCTGACAATCAATGATTTCATCATACGATGAGGCAGTGGTACACAGTACAGCAGAGCGATAACCTTAATCCAACACCCAGAGGTGATAAAGCACACATAAACACTGATAACCAGCATATACAGCAAGCAACATATTACATAACACAACTCTCAGAACAAGTAAACAACATTGTGACCAGCGATCATTAAACTTAATATAATGAATGCTTATAACAACTTTTTAGCATGCTCTCAGCAGATCTGTCATGATGTCCTTCATTTCCTTTGAGACCCATGTTGGGTGCCATAAAAAGGCCTGTTGTGGTTTAACCACAGCTAGTAACTGAGAACCACACAGCTGCTCGCTCACCCTTTCCCCCCACGCCACAGTGGGATGGACAAGAATGGAAAATAGCTCATGGGTTGAGATGGCATAAAAACATTTTATTAGGATAACAAAGGACAAAGAGTCAAATAATTTTATATATACACAGATACATGAAACACAAGTGATACACAAATGCAATTGCTCACCACCTGTGGAAACTTCTTCCCTCCGGGCCTGGGCTGTTTCTGAGCAGCAGTCCCACCTCTCAGCTTGCTTCCCCGGTTATATGTGGATCATGATGTTCTATGTCAGGGAATATCCCTTTTTCCAGCATGGGTCAGCTGTCCTGGCTGTGCTCTCCCAGCTTCTTCTGCACCTGACAGGGTGGGAGAAACTGAAAAGCTCTTGACATAGTGTAGGCACTACAACTACCTAGGAACAACTAAAACATTAGTGTGATATCACCATTATTCTCATAGTAAATTCAAACCACAGTGCTATACAGCTACTGGAAAGAAAATTTAACTTTATCCCATCTGAAACCAGGACACCCTCTCAATCCCACTCTGTAGCCTCCCAGTAGGCTTACACTGCTATATTTGGTACTCATATAGTTGGCACAGTGCTCCTTCTTGTTGGAAAGGCATACTGTGATCCTGCCTAAAGGATGGTGTTGGGATGTCATAAGTGTTTGACTTTCCTGGATGTGTGCTGTGTTATAGTTAAATTAATGAAGGAGAAATTACCAAAAAAGTTATCTACTAGAGGTTGGATGCTGATTGTTAAAAAAATGTTCCCAGCAGCACAAAGTCCACACTCAACTCTATGTCCACAAAGCTTTCCTTTTTCCTACTCCCTTGGATTTCACCTCACAAAATGCTGGTGTGCCGTTAAGAAAACTATTGAGGGAAATTTTAGACTTACATTTGATTTTTTTTGCCCTGTACCCACTACCTTTGTTAAAGTGTCTGTATTCATCCTTTTAAAAGTACATAGAATTATGGTTGTAATCCAGTTGCAGAAATTAGCTCTGTTTAGTGCATTGTCAAGATACTTTTTGGAAAATTTTAACAAGCCAATGAAGCAATGAAAAGAAGAAAAAAATATATACTGGGTGCAACCAGTATATGTTCTCATGCTTTTAAATTAAAAAAAAATTACTACTTTCCTTGCATTAGCACGGAGTTTAAGGCAGAAGCAAAGTTAATCACAGGATGCTGTAAGATCTATAATTTGGCATCTTAAAACATTTCAGAGCAGTGCAGAGCCAGCAGGATTTTCCTTAACTTTGTAAGTCTAGGTAGGTAAATCCAGGCTGGTAAAAAGTCAGTCAGAAAATGGAGGCCAACATTTTGAGATGTTTCTTATGTGATAGGAAAATGTCACGTGCTTTTCTGTGATGCTTCTTGTGACATTTTGTGTCACAAGCTACTTGTGCTTAGGCTCTGTCAAAATGGTATTGTGGCTAAAGTGCAAAGGAGCTAATAAAGAGGCCAGTGACACTCATGTTTCATTTTAAGAAATTTCTCATGTATTTTACAGGATAATTTAAGGTCATGTTTTATTTTCATAAGAATGGAATTGGACCATTGACTTCTAGTTCTGATGGCTATATATCTGGAATACAATAAAACTGATTAATGAAAAAGCTCATGTAATATTTATGCACTTATTAAGACCCTACGTTACAAAACAGATGATCTACCATTCTTTAAAGAAAAATTAAATAAGAGAATTGAGTACTTTTTATTATTATGGCAAAGATGTTTCTGGTAGCCCACAAACATTTATGACTACTTTGCAAATAAAGGTAATAGCAACAAAGACAGAGGAAGCCCACGAAACTGAAGAACTGTAATGGTTAACTTTTCCTCCTGTTTTTTTCAGGGTATTCTAGAGCGCTTAGATGCTGGAGAAATTGTGATTGGAGACGGAGGATTTGTCTTTGCTCTTGAAAAGAGGGGATATGTAAAAGCTGGTCCTTGGACTCCTGAAGCAACAGTAGAACACCCAGAAGCAGGTCAGTTTAACTAGGAAATGGTAATCCTGTAATGAATGTGAACATGGTCGGCTGAATAATAAATACATAAGAACTCATAGTAGTTCTTATATAGTTAAATAGAAGTGTCCCTTGACACTGTAGAGTTACCATTAAGAATACCCTAAGAAGGTGTAGTCCAAATGCTCATCTTACCCCTTTTACTTGCTCTTAACACTGGCCAAAGGCAACTGCCTGAGTAAGAATATGAGTAGGGGAAACATACAGTGATACCTCTCCAGAATGCTCTCCAAGTTTTGAATACCCAGAGATTTTTTTGACTCTGATTATCTTTGCATTGAATAACATTCAGTGATTTCTCTCATTAATTTGTCCAGTCTGTCCTTGAGCTAATATAAAGCTTATATTTTAAAACATCTTGTGAAAAATAATTCTGCGGTTAACTTTGTTTTGTTGTGCTTTAGCCATTGTAAAACTTTAATATTGCTATGAATTAATATAGTTTGTTTATTAATTCTTTCAGGAAAATAGCAGCTTTTAATAAACAATGGAATGGGAGTATTTAATGTATCTGACTCCACTGTGAAATGGGGAACAATAAACGTCATAAGAACCTAAGCTTTGCAATAAACATGTGATGGAATAACACTCTCCAAGTGCAGGGAGACAAAACAAGCAATTATTGTATGCCCTCCAGCATGAAGATTATAGTGTTTAGCATAAATGCTGCAAAAGCAGGTGCTACTATCTATTTATGTATGCTTCATTACTGGAAAGCATTTACCCAACTAGTATGATGTGCAGTTAATCCCACAATCCAATTCAGGTTATCATGGGGAAAAGGGATTGTTCTGAGTGTTCTCCCTTCCAAATGAGTCTTTTTCCTCTATAAAGGGGGATGAAGGAAGAGGATGGAAAGAAGGAACAGGATCTTGGCCCCTTCTGTTACATTGCTTTATTACGCTTCACCTGCATTTTTGCCCTAATCCTTCTCAGCCTTCAAGGGCCACTTTCTGTAGCATGTCTAACTTAGAGTCACAGACAGCCTTAGATAATGCAGAGCTCTAGCAAAGGTTTAAAGGGTGATGGTATAATTTTCTGACTCTCATCTCCCTAGAAGACAACCCATTGCCTCTCTATTTCTCTCCACCTCTACCTTTGCCTGCCCCTACACAGTACATCTTGCAAATCATAGCACTTGTTAGGTACTTTTTATTTCCCTTTTGCTTACTATTTTGCACCTCAAAGACCCTTGACCCTCCACGTTGCAGTCCTTTCAGGGAAGTGCAGGTCTCAGTTGACCAGGAATGCAAGATATTGCCTTACATAGATACAGCCGCAGATGGCTTTAATTGGCTAAACTGGCACACAGATTTGCTCCAAGTAAGTGATCAGTTATCACAGGTTAGAATCCATCCTTCTAGGATTTGCTGCTGATTTGCTGAAACATCTTTTCATGTCTGTAACTTAGTTACAGAATTTTTATAAGCCCTTAATAGGCTATTTATAAATACACCCTTCACTGGAAATGAGTTCCTTTCTTGTAGTGCAGCACACGGCCTCCCCCCATTACTGCTTTTCACTCTTGCATGCTCAAGGGTCATGTTACTTTGAAAGCAGGTGTGAGGGGCAGAAGGAGCAACTGGCTGCGCCAGCTGGTGTAAACCCCATACAACTACCAGGCCTTCTTGTCTTTCTAAGGAAGAAGGGAAAAGGAGGGAGGTTCTGAGAATGCAGCAAGGAATGGAGAAACACCCCCTACACACACACGCAAAAATAAACAACAGGGAGTTCAAGGCTGCCATCTCCATTACAAAATC
The DNA here is from genome assembly GCA_020800305.1 of Porphyrio hochstetteri. Classification (NCBI taxonomy): domain Eukaryota; kingdom Metazoa; phylum Chordata; class Aves; order Gruiformes; family Rallidae; genus Porphyrio; species Porphyrio hochstetteri. Next base: position 65,545,159 of record CM036938.1, read on the forward strand.
AGAGTTTTGCCAGACTGACAAATTTAGAAATGAGATCTAATTATTTCTTCTGAGCCAGGTCAGGTATTGTTCTGTAGTAAGCAACACACGTAGGTACGTACTGTCCCCATTTCTGTTGGTTTAAGTCTGTGTCTTTTGTGAAATGTCTGACTTGTGGTGGATTGAAAAGAAAACTGTGTCATATGTCTGACTCCTAAAGTGCATCAAATTGTTGTTAATTATTTAGCCTGCTGTGTGGCTGTTATCCACATTTCTTAAATGGTGAAGGAAACTGCAGCTTCAGGGACATGCTGGATGCCACACAGGAAGTAAATTGCTGTGGTTTGGGTTTTTGGTAGTGCAGACTGCAGTGGGCTTGATAATACTAACAGTATATTATCCTGGTAAAAGTTATTTGCCTGGGGTTGAATGAGAGTCAGGCTGCCACTTGTAACACTTATTTTCCTCAAAATGTAGACCCATTCAGAGTCTCCTGTTCACCTACCTGATAGTTTGGGATATCAAGTTCCTTATTCACACGTGCTAGATTATCTTTCATTTACCTACCTGTGTGACCATCCCTATTCACACAAGTCCCAAGCATTCTTCAAGAACTGTATTTAAAGAGCAGCAACCATGGGGATAAACAAATCTGGTTTGTTACAGAAATGTCACACAGCATTTGTAAAAAAGTGTTGTAGATTCTTTTTTTCCCTTTTCCCATTTCTTGACTAGGTATAAGTAATGGTTTCTCAGTGGGGAGAATAGAAAAACTAACTGGAGAACACTAGAAACATTCAGACAGCCCTTTTGGTTGGCATTACCTTATTTTAATGCTGTAGGGGAAAGAATAATCCTTGCACTAGGAATGTGACTCTGTGGAAAGGCTGTAAAACAGAAGTTCTATCCTGATAGTTCAGGCATATTCCAGGGACTTTTTGAGCTGTAGATCTGCTATAATCTCTGTTCCTGGATAGGTCTTTGTAACTGCTTGGAAAAGCTGCATTGTGTTAAATCACACTGTAGTTATCCAAGGCTGTAATAAGAAATTAAATACAGTACTAGTAGAGAAAACCAAGTGACAATACCCTGGTTCCTTCACCAAAAGCAGATGTGCTTTCATGTATGCAGATTGACTCTGCTGTTAGAGCTTCTCTGGCATAGAGGGCTGTGTTTGTTGCAGCACAAGGGAGTTAATTTTGTTCTCATGGCACATTCACACATTTCTCTGATGGCACAGGTTTTGTTCTCATGGCACATTCACACATTTCCCTGATGTCACAGATTGTCTGTAGACAATCAGGTATGATAAACCAGCACTTCAGGAAAACTTTTCCAAACATCTGCCAGAAACTGCAGTGGTCCTATGTCTGTGTACAGTATCTAGGGAATAAATTATCCCTGTATTTGCTATAAGCTGTTGAGCATTCTTTTACATGTTCAGTAGTGTTCTAGAAATCATTGTAACTGTTGTTCTGTGGGCATACCTGTAATGTCAATTGACTGCCCCTGTTCTGTTCCTGCTGTGGCAATTGCAGGATACTGCTTACAGCACTGAAGGCAGAACTACCACTGCAGCGCCTGCTACCACTGTCGTAATATAGGAAATTTCTCCATCAAAATTAATGCCAACCTTTCCTTCAAAAGAAGTGTTGGGTCTGTTGTAAAAGCACCATGTGCTGACTTAGGTGAAGAATTAAGCCTGTGTTGCAAGTCACTTTTCTGGAGCAACAAATAGAGCTTCAGTTTTGTCTGACCAGGCTCAACTAGAGTAGGGGAAGAAAACTAGAAAATACAAATTGAGGAACAATGGAACACTGTATTCTGCCATATAAATACTATTTTGTCTTTTTTTACCATGATCTTCTTCAGAAGCTAAGAAAATAGGACTTTTTCATTTGATGATCTTTTGGCCTGGTATTCCTTTTTATGCTTTCATGTTCTTTTGTCAAATACCTGAGTTCTTTTACTAAACCACTATGCAGCTCTACAAAGTGAAATTGGGAGATCTGAAGGACTGCAGAGAGTAGAAGATAGGCAAGGTGGCATGCAAAGCTGAATTTTTGATAAACTGCACAGGGTTCTTCAGTCATTCTTAGCAGAGAATACCTAAAGAGACAGTTTTCTACCTAATGTGCTGAGAGTGACAGGAAAGGAATTCTACAGTGACTGGGGTACTGCTGTACTCTATTGCTGTGGTGCTCTCATCCTGGCTTGTATCAGGAACAGTGTAGCCAGCAGGACCAGGGAGGTGATCATCCCCCTGTACTTAGCTCTGATGAGGCTGCACCTCAAATACTGTGTTCAGTTTTGGGCCCCTCACTACAAGAAAGACATTGAGGCCCTGGAGCATGTCCAGAGAAGGGCAACGAAGCTGGTGAAGTGTCTGGAACACAAGCCTTATGAGGAGTGGCTGAGGGAACTGGGACTGTTTAATCTGGAGGAGGCTCAAGGGAGACCTTATTGCTCTGCACAGCTACCTGAAAGGAGGTTGTAGTGAGCTGGGGGTCAGCCTCTTCTCACAGATAAGTGGCAATAGGACAAGAGGGAATGGCTGCAAGTTGTGCCAGGGGAGGTTCAGTTAGAAATTAGGAGAAATTCCTTCTCAGAAAGAGTGGTTAGGCATTGGAATGTGTTGCCCAGGGAGGTGGTAGAGTCACCGTCCCTCAGGGTGTTTAAGGAAAGGTTGGATGAGGTACCTAGGCACGTGGTTTAGTAAGTAATATCAGTGGTAGGAGGACTGTTGGACTAGATGATCTTGGAGGTCTTTTCCAACCTTAATGATTCTGTGATTCTAGTAAACACGGTGTCACTTATTTTATAGTACTGTACAGTACAATATTGTTACTTCAATAAACATTTAATTTTGGGATCACAACAGTGATAACTGTACCAAACATCTTTCTTTGTCTCTCTTAATTCTTTGCAGTTCGTCAGCTTCACCGGGAGTTCCTCAGAGCGGGATCCAATGTTCTGCAGACGTTCACCTTTTATGCCAGTGAGGACAAACTGGAGAACAGGGGCAATTACGTAGCTGAGAAATTAAGTGTGAGTAAAACTCTGTTTCAGTGAAGATATGAAACACATTGATTCATTTCAAAAGGTTTAGTAGTGAGATCATCAAGTACTTTCACACTTTGTGATAAGAGTTCTGGCTGTATTTGAGGACCAAAGAGTGAGATGATGCAATTTCAGAGTTTGGAGTAGCAGGAAAGGAAAGGTTAAAAGACAAAAAAATAACAAAATGGGGCAAAGATGAAGAGAGAAAAGAGGATGCCCACATAATCTTTTTCCCATCTGAGGAGTTTAGTTTACTGGAGTTTTGGCACAAAGGGTATTGGGAGGATTAAATGCAGAGAGAGCAAAATCAGCTGAAAAAAACCCTTTAATATCCAGAGAAACTTATCGACTGCAAAAGTAGTGAAGAATCCTATAAAATAATGAGTGGCTAATGAGAATGGAAAGTTTTTTTAGAGCCATGTCTTCAGTAAAGTAAGAACTAGAAAATCTGAAGTACAGACTGTGATCAGTATTCCATCCCTTGCATAAGGGTAATTTGTTACAGCAACAAAAGTACTGTGTAGGCATTTTTTTACATAAAGCAGTTGTAGGGTGTTGTGTGTGTTCACTAGATGAAGGCCCCAGCTCTGCTGGGACTTCTGGCACAAACATTTCTGGATATTTATTTCCTTTGAGACTAGAAGATTTGCCAGTGAGTGTTTTCTCTGATGCCTTCCCCTTTCATCCTATTGTAAATTTCAACCTCTGCAAAATAAAGTCTCCAGGGAGCAGGGCAGAAGAAACGTCTTTCTACTGCTGAAGATATCCCAAGTCAGAAATTAGAACAATCTGGACACTAGGGAAATTAAAAGCTCATGCCAAAATGTCATGACCAAACTTATCTGAAATGTTGTGCCTCTACATTCACAGAATCACAGAATCACAGAATAATAAGGTTGTAAAAGACCTTTAAGATCATCAAGTCCAAACATTCACATCCTAAACTAAACCATATCCCTAAGTACTTCATCTACCCTTTTTTTGAACACATCCAGGGAAGGTGACTCAACCCCCTCCCTGGGCAGCCTGTTCCAGGCCCCAACAACTCTTTCAGTAAAAAATTTTTTCCTAACATCCAATCTAAACCTGCCCTGGCACAGCTTCATGCCATTCCCCCTTGTCCTATCACCTGTCACCTGGCTGAAGAGACCATCACCTACCTCTCTATAACCTCCCTTCAGGTAGTTGTAGGTGGTGATAAGGTCTCCCCTCAGCCTCCTCTTCTCCAGGCTAAACAGCCCCAGCTCCCTCAGCCGCTCCTCATAGGATTTGCCCTCCAGCCCCTTCACCAGCCTGGTTGCCCTTCTCTGGACTCGCTCCAGGACCTCCATGTCCTTCTTGTGGTGAGGAGCCCAGAACTGGACACAGCACTCGAGGTGTGGCCTCACCAATGCCGAGTACAGGGGCACAATCACCTCCCTAGACCTACTGGCCACACTGTTTTTGATACAAGCCAAGATGCCACTGGCCTTCTTGGCCGCCTGGGCACACTGCTGACTCATATTCAGCCTGCAGTCAACCAACACCCCCAGGTCCTTCTCTGCCTAACAGCTCTCCAGCTGTCATTCAATAGATGCAACATGGAAATGTCTGAAGGGATTGTCCCAGAAACACAGTTTCTCTGCAACAAGCCATGCTGCAACTCTTGCTTCTGTGCAAAATTATAAGAAGGGCTGGGAGAGCACCTGGTCTTGGGAATGCATTGCAGCAAAGCTTTCAAGATTGATTTGCTGCCAATTCTAGAAGCAGGTTCCTACAGGCTTTCACTGGTTTGTGGCTCCACCTCCTGGAGTTACCAAACATATACGTGAGCACAAGTGAAAATGGAAGACAAACTGTCAGCAATAGCCTTGAAAATCAACTGGGTCTTTTCAGTCAGCCACAGAAAACTTCAGCTGAGAGAAACCTATGTAGATTCTAAGTAATCCATGGGTTGCAGAGAAATGTGCTCTAATCAGTTCTTGCTTTCTACCCCAAATATTGATTCTTTTCCCCAGATCCTTTATTTCCCAGCTTAACCTCTTTTTTACAAGCTGTTCTAGTCATGTTGATTTTGGAATAGAGGGAATATATCTTTCAGTCTAGGTGATTAATTAATACAGTCATAAATTTCACTTTACTATTCTTAAATTGGTAAATTTAACGTTAGATAATTAAAAATATATTTTTTAAATGCCTTCAATAACTATTAATATCTTAAATTTTGAAAATTATCAAATACATTTAAAAATTTTAAAAATCAACAGAAATTACAACATATTCTGGTTTCCACTAACCAACTGGATGTACTGAAGTATAGCCAACTCATTTGCTTTTAACAGACTGTTTAAGACATATTAAAGGGAATAATGTTTTTGTAGTATTTGATAATCAATACTATTTTAAAAAAAAAATTTTAAAAAAGAAAATTAAAAAACCAAGCCATTATGGCTTTTTACCTTTTAATGCTCTGAAATTACGTGCATGTCTCTGACCAGGTAAAACTGACATAATCTATATTCATACAGTGCCAGAAAGTGAATGAAGCTGCTTGTGACATTGCAAAAGAAGTGGCTAACGAAGGTGATGCTTTAGTGGCTGGAGGAGTCAGTCAAACACCATCATACTTAAGCTGCAAGGATAAAGCAGAGGTTAAAGCAGTCTTCCGAAAGCAACTAGATGTCTTCATGAAGAAGAATGTGGACTTCCTAATTGCAGAGGTAAATCTGTAAGAAAAGTATGTGCATTCAGCGGGCACTTGTCTGCTTTAGAGACTACAAGTATATATTGCTTCTCCCTTTAAAATTCTCTGTTATGCTTTTGCTCCAGTAGTATCAGGTATTTTTCTAAATGCACAGCAGCATCTGGAGGCATCCTAGAACAGGCCCTTGAAACCTAAATTTCTACCTCAGTCAAGTCAAATTTTGTACTGGTGCAAAGAGGATAGATTAAAGTGATCCTAACTACTTCCTGTTTCCTCCCATAAACCGTAAGTGATCAACCTAAGTTGATTTTTCCAGAAGAAAATAGTTCTTCCAGGATAAATCCCTAACTTCCTGTATGGGCATTAATATTCCCAAGTAAGAGTATAACTTCTTATTAAGTTTTACTAACTAACTTTTACAAATCCTCTTTCAGCTGGGTGGCCAGTGAATGAAACCGATTCTCTGTAAATCAGAAGAGAATCAAGTCACTGTATTGCTGGTGAATTTGGGGTCTGGATTGTGTTTACACTTCTCCAAGAAACAGAAATAGTCAGGTTTTAATTTCTTTCAGTATTTTGAACATGTTGAAGAGGCTGTCTGGGCAGTTGAAGTTCTAAAAGAATCTGGAAAGCCAGTTGCAGCTACGATGTGCATTGGTCCAGAAGGAGACATGCATGGTGTGACCCCTGGACAATGTGCTGTCCAACTGGTAAAGGCTGGTAAGAATCTGTTTTAATACCCCTTTTGAAAGTTTGGAACAAAGTCCTTCAGTACCGAGATAAATGAGTGTTTATCTCAAGTAGGGAGCTTTCCAATTATATCTGAAAAGGTTTTGAGACTGTAGAGAAGTTTTTCATGTGTACCTTACTAGAGAATTCTAATATATGAAAATAGAGCTATAAAATTCTTCTTAACCAGAATAGTTACATGCAGCTGACGCTGAATAGAGCAGAATCCTAGACCTGCTCAAATTTGGTTACAGAGCTAACCCCAAATTCTGGGGTCGTAATTATGAAACAAAGCCACTTTTGGTTCTCTGCTCATGCTTTTAGAAATGCCTGAAGCACCGTTCATATCCAGGATGAGAGAAAAAGAAGATGAGAAAAAATAATCTTTTTGTCTATTGAAGGCTGTGTTTTCTGCAGGACAAGGGGAAGGGCAGAAGAAATTAATCAGGAGTGTGATGAATGATGGTGGAGGTGTTTATTATATCTGTTCTCAACTAGTCTTTTCCTTTAGAGTTAGTTTAAATCCAAAGGCAGAACCTGTGTTATGAAAACAGCTAGCAAGTTCCTATGCGGCTGTACAAATCCAGTCTTCACTGATAAAGCACTAATAAGAAAAGCAACTATGTAATAGAGTGGGAGATGTGACTCCTCATCAGGAAGAGGAGTGTGACTGGGACATAAATGGAACAATCAGCCTCAGGAGAGCTGAGGCTGGCTCTGACCCAACCGTTGTTTTCATACTGCTGGTGTGAAAGTGAACAACTCCTCTCCGGGAGTGTTCTGGCTAACAACTTTCACCTGCCACTTCCACAGGAGATGTGACTTGGAGTTATGTTCCTTGTCCTAGGTGCTTCTATTGTTGGAGTCAACTGCCATTTTGATTCAGATACTTGCCTGGAAACTGTGAGACTGATGAAAGAAGGCTTGCAGGCTGCTAAACTGAAAGCCCACCTGATGTCCCAGCCACTTGCGTTCCATACACCTGACTGTGGAAAGCAGGGTTTTATTGATCTTCCAGAGTTTCCCTTTGGTAAGACAAGCATGTGACTGAGAGTGAAATTGTGATGAAAACAGTTAAAAGTGCCACAACCTAAACTCTGTTTAAAACCATAGTTCTTTCTTGTGCTAAAAACCCTTGTTCAGGACAGCTGTAAGCAGTCAAAAAAAATTAACAAGAGCAAATACACGAATAAAAATTCCAAGGCTTACATACTTTTGCATTGGAGCTACCCAGCAGTCTGGGTTGTGACATCTGTCCCACAAGTCTTATAATGTTTATCCACATAGGGATTTAATGCACTATACATATGCAGAACTGGGAATAGGCACATTACTTTACACTCGCAATGGTTCAGTCTTGCAAGTGTAACTGTCTGCTGTAAGTGAGATTAGAGACAAATCAGAAGATAGAATATGTCCTTTGATGTTACTAACAAATGGATGAGCAGTTTGAAGGTGGATTCCACAATGACTGAAAGATTCAGCCACTTTATGTGGATATAAGGCTTGTATAGAGCTTGTTTCTTGCTGGGATGTAGAAGGTGACACGTAGAAGATGACATTGCCTTAAGACAAGACGGCAAAATCAGTCTAAACATTTAAAAATTGATAGAAAAATTCTTTCTTTTCAGGTATCATATACTTCTCAAGATCAGACTGTAAAATAAGGTATTAAAAGATTCAGAACTTGAATTTGTAGCAAAAAAATTGAGAGATGAGATTTTAAGGAATATTTTATTTTCAATTCCTCTGCATAAATGAAGTAAAGAGAATAAAGCATGAGATGGAGGCATTCATTAAATGATAATAACATGTCTCGAGTTCTGAAAATATTCTGTGATGTTTAAAATGGTTAGGAACTCATTTATCCTATTCATTCCCTCATATAACTCCTCTGATTGCAAGCAAAAAAAAGATTGAACAGATGCAGTAAGTAATCAAGTGCATTGAAGGATTCACTCTTTGGTTTGTTATGGTTCTTGGCTTGTTATGTTATAAGCAATCTGTGTGAGATCTCAGCTTTCAGAAATTTCATGTGACAATTGGAGAAGGCTTGCTCTGTGAATGTTTTCAATACCCAGAAGAACCACTGTTCATTTGACAGCAGATAAACTGGTAAATCATTGTTAAACTGACCTAGTTAACTCCGTTTTCTGTGGAAGGCAATACGCAGGAAGAGGTGTACAGATATCTGAAGTGTACATAACCCCTGTACAGGCCAACAGGATCTCAGTTTCTAGAAAAGTGTTGGCTCTGTTGTACTGGCAGACTCCAGCATGCATCACTATTTATTTATCTGTAGAACTATTTCCCAGTTTTCTGTGTTTCCCCTTCTGTGGTACTACAATTGCTCTGAAATGTCACCAGTTAAGTAAAGACAATGTTTTAGAAAAGAAATGTTGTGGTCATTATAATTGGTTTACCCAGTTATCTCAAGAGTAGATATATCAAGGAGCTAAATCTAGGAGCAGGTTGCAATATTATCACCAAACATTGATCACCATTTTAATCTCTTTACTATAAGTTATCATAAACAGTAAAGCTATAGATAATTAATTCTGAATAAAGACAAGAAAAGAAATGCATTGACATGCCTGGAAGGTAGAATGTTAGTCTTGGGAATGGGAAAACACCACAAAACATGGTCTGTGTGTCAACTTCTTTTCAGAGAATACTGCTTGTTATCAATCACTGTATTTCACCATGTGTGGCCAGTTCCTGTGGTGGGGTCTAGCCTTGGTTCTTCAGAGAGGTTAGGTTGTTGTTGCCCTTATGCTACTGATGCACAAGGAGTGATTCGTACACTGACAGAACAGTTTGGGTTGGAAAAGATCTTAAAAGACCATCTAGTTCCAACCCCCCTGCCATGGGCAGGGACGCCCTCCTAGATCACATTGCCCAAAGCCCCATCTGATCTGGCCTTGAACACTGCCAGAGAGGGGGCAGCCACAGCTGCTCTGGGCAACCTGTGCCAGGGCCTCATCACCCTCATAAATCCATTACCCCTTGCCCTATCACTACACTCCCTCATAATCTTTCCTGTAGGCTCCTTTAGGTACTGGAAGGCTGCTGTCAGAACTCCCTGGAGCCTTCCCTTCTCCAGGCTGAACAAGCCCAACCCTCTCAGCCTCTCCAGCCCTCTGAATATCCTCAGCTTTCTGGAAATGCAAGCATAACACTAAAAGGCCTCCAATACTCCAGCTAAGAACTCTGGCAGAATGACAAGCATATGATTTAGGGCTTGATCAGTCTCAGAAGATACTAGGTGCTGTATTGCAAGGCCAAAAAAGCTTACAGGAATAGCTCAGGACAGCTTAGCAAAATCCAAAAGCCAGACTTCTGAAAGTTTGCATCACTAATTTTAGCTCTGACAGTGCAAACATGTACATCTACAACCAGTTCTGCAAACAATATGCAAGTGTCTCAACAACATGAATTCTTACCAAAACTATGCTGCAGTGGGGCATGGTGGAAACTTAAGATACGAATGTCTTTGCAGGTCTGGAGCCAAGAATTGTAACCAGATGGGATATTCAGAAATATGCAAGAAAGGCCTATGACTTAGGAATTCGTTACATTGGAGGTTGCTGTGGATTTGAGCCATATCACATCCGAGCAATAGCTGAGGAGATGGCTCCTCATAGAGGATTTTTGCCAGAAGCTTCTGAGAAACATGGTAGCTGGGGGGAGAGCCTGAGCATGCATACCAAACCCTGGGTTAGAGCAAGGTATGTATATCCAAACTGGAAAGCACACCAACATACTCCTTGAAAAGGATAATACTGGTCCTTGCAGCAGGCTGGCTTAACTGATACTGAGGGCTAAGTATCACTGTAAACATTCTCTGTATTAATGGTTTTTAAGAATTAAGTCTCATCTGGGAGCAGGGAAAGGGGTGAAGGGGCAGAAGGAGAGCTTCAGAAATTCTCATCCCTCTTAAAGATTTGCTCTGAATTAATGTGAAAGTAATCTGTGAAAGTTGAGATCAAAACTGACAGACTGCTCCTAACGGTGAGTGGCTTACAGGGTGCCTGTCAAGGCTGCAAACATACTTGTTAAGCATGTGGCATTCCATTGCATGGCTTCATTGGCACTTCAGATGCCTGTGCAAGTTAGGTGACCGTTTGCAACGGTGATTTAAGTCGCATTTCCTTTAGTGTTTTGAGGTGCCGGATCCTTCCCCCTAAACTTCCTTTTTATTTTCTTTAGGGCAAGAAAGGAATACTGGGAGAATCTGAAGCCTGCTTCGGGCAGGCCCTATTGTCCTTCAATGTCAAAGCCAGATGGCTGGGGAGTGACCAAAGGAGCCAGGGAGCTGATGCAACAGAAAGAAGCAACAAGTGAACAACAGCTGAAGGAGCTGTTCCAGAAGCAGAAGTTCTAACCCACTGCAATTATATAAATGTTAGAATGATTTATCTACAGACCATCTCATGCTTCATGAGAGAATCTGTGAAGATGAGTACCCTGTTGATTTATCAGTTAACGTGTAATGCAAGAGACAAAATGCAGAAAGAAAGAATATGATTATGGATAAAATCTGTCAAACTTTGATAATAAAATCTTTTTATGGCCAAATTAATTTAGAGAATACACAGTCAGAAGGAGGTTTGGATTCTCATAATAACGGAGCTTCTGTTAGCTAGGTGCCGTTAATTGGGTAGACTCAGAAATACATGAAAAGTACTAATTGGCTTACCTCACCTGTGAAAAGACAAAAAGACATCCCTAAATATATTATCATTGGACTTCCACTCCTGAGTCCATTTTCAGTTTGGGATTATGTAGGAGCTTCCTCAGATCTCAAGACTCACTGGGGGATACTTCAAGGACACACAGCTGCTAGTCTTCAGAGACACATTTATCTATAGTCACTTTCTTGAGTTCAAGAGAATAAAAGTAAACTGCAAAATTAATCTTACAGATACAAAGACTGAGTTATTACAGGAATTTATTTTATGCAGGAAAAAGGTTCAGGGAACTTTTAGGAAAGAAAAATGATGGGTAAATGACTACCATTTTTGTCTCAAGGTACCATGTACACAAAATTTACTCCTCTGGAGATTAAAAGGCTTAAGAAATTATTTCAAAATTTTGAAAAAATCAAATAAAAGTAATGTGATGGAATAGTACTGTGTTATCTTCACTCCTGAAATTGTAAGAGCTCAAACAGAATAATGTGCCTTCAAAAACGAATTTTCAAATGATCCAGCTGATTTCTGAGTATCTCACTGGAAACACTTGGTTATCTCACAATACCATTTAAAAACTGAAGATTCCTTAAAAATTTAACTCCTTTTTATAAGAGCAGTAGAACGTTCCATGATTGTTTTTTAAGCTGGTTGATTCCCTCTAGAGCCTTAGCTGAAGACATAAAAAAGCCCTATTAGGAAATAGATCAGTCTACTTCAGAAAACATGTGGATATTTGTACACTGAATTTGTTGAGAAAGCCTTCCTAAGAAAACCTATCACTATTGGACACAGTCCCACAGTTTATTTTTGTGAAATACTACAGAACTTAGGTTTCTCTGTAGGATTTCGTTCCCACCTGTTCTACATGAAAGTCACTACCTTTATGAAAATACCATTTTCAAAGCAGCTGATTGAAAGCTTTTCTTGGACTACTTTTTATAAAGCAGCTTATTTCATTATTTCTATCCATGCTGATATTCTGCAGTTCCAGAAGCATGTGAATAGGCAACACTGTAACGGGAAACTTCAGGTATCCTTTTCAGACTTACTGGCACACAGATTTTAGAGAAAGCCATCTGCCTCCACCAAACTTACAACAGATTGAAATAGTTACTAGTTGGAAATTTTGCCTGAAAGCCAAAAGTACACACATGAAGAAAGTGGGTAGGGTATTTTAAAATGTAGATTATTTGGAAGATGTCCATGTAAGTATATATGAACTCCATGAAACTCCTTTCCCTCCTAACCCATTCTAAACATTCCCCCTGCAGAAAAGTGGAATACCTGTAAGACAAAAAGGCCGTATCTTTGATCACCACCAAAATGCACATAGCAGTAAAGATCCATGAATGATAAAGTGGCTTTGATAAAGCAATGTTTTGAACAATCATTACCATTTAGGGACCTGCTGTGGCAAAGGATGCGGTTTGACCATCATACTCTATGGTATCTTATATTATACTACATTATACTCTATCAGCTGGACTGGGGTTTTTTTTAACTGTGCAAAAATCTATATTGAAGTAAATGAGTTTACAACACAGCATATTGGAGAACCATGGTATTTAACAAGATGATCCAGGATGATTCTAAGCATTTAATTTTAGATACCCAGTTTAGAAAGGATGGATATTAACGGACACTAACATAGACAAGAAATATTTGAAAGGTTATTTGAAGCCATTCAAAATGAAAGCTGACACAAGAAGAAAGCTATACAATCCCTGTTCAATTGCTGTGACGGGCTGGGCTTAGGACTTCATAGTGGGATGAAAAGAAGGAGTCAGGGTGTTTTATTGATTGCTACAAAACGCTGAACTATCAAAAAACCCCACTAACACCCCCTTTTCCCTACCCCGCCCCCAACAGCCTGAGAAGCAAAGCCAGCAGAGCTTTATTCCCATTTCATTCTGTATAGCATCTTAGTGAGGGGTAAGGGAACTGGTAGATTTGTTGAAGCACTCTAGTGATTTATTACCTGACTTGTTAAGGAAGTGAGACAGGCTGACAGCACATTCGTAGGAAATTTGGTTTTTTTTAGAAAGCCTGTTTGAAAATTTAGATAGGAAGTAAAAGGGGCTTTAGAAGGTCATGACCCATATTTAGTACCCTAAGGCAGGGTCACCTATTCATAGGAGAAAACATTTTAACTTTGGATGCACACCTAGTGATGAACGTTCTGTGCTGACCCAGGCAGTCTCGTTACTTCACTCTTCTTAACAAATTTTTCCTTATTTAATATTCCTTAAGAATATTTCCTTTTCCTGGAACTGAAATCAATTATTTCTTTCCAGATCATTACAGACATGAAGAATTTATTCTCCTTGTCATTGCTGAAGTCTTTCATACATTAGAAGATTTACATAAATTGCTTGTTTCTCTCCCAGTTGAACCGGCCCTGTTCATCTATTGTCGCCCTGAGGTCACTAATTCTGTGATTCACCGTAGGCCCAGAGATCACCTCCATCAGATCTTTTCCCAGAACTTCCTACCTCTACAGTTTGGGCTTTTTAATGTTTGTTTTGGTTTTTTTTAACCTGGAAGCAGAAGTGAAACAACCTGAAGTTCAGATCCAGGAGAGAAAATCTAAAGTCTTTGCTATCTAAAGAATAAACCTTTACTCATGAGGCTGAATGTCGGGACAAGGGGGATCTGAACTAACAAAAACTGCAGAAACTACAAGCTCTCTGTGATGCACATGAGAAGATGGCTACATTTTTGATCAGCTCCAAAGTTTTCCAGAACCCCATGGAAAAAAAAAAAAAAAAAAGGAGGGACCTGAAAATGTGTTGTTTAATGGTCAAGTGTAAGATGCTGGAAAGCCAGGAGGGTATTTCTGTAAAGAAGGAAATTTTGGAGTGAGGTTCAAAATCACAGGAAATGCAGGGGTTTCTTTCCATGTTCTTCTGAAAAGAGATTTTTCTAAGTGTCCTACCAAATCTGAAATATCTGTGTACCATAAATTTCTTCCTAAAGTGGTTTGCAGCTCATGCCTTCTCTTTCAATTCTATACACAAATGCAGTGGCAGGTCCAGTAGCATTTTCTAACCTGAGCACTAAAAGAAGTGGAGTCATCTCTCTGTCTTGTTCTACTCCACTGACTTTATAAAATACTTCACATAAACTAATCTCATGTCATCCTGCAACGCATTAAATTATTTTAAGTACAGACACCGTTAAAATAGGATATTATCATAAAATGTATTATTTCATCATCTTGCTTTATTATAAAAATCCTTTGTTACCTTTTCTTTATGTTACACTATATTGAGTGCGGTGGTATCTGGTCCAAGTCTTACATGAGACGTGAACCTCCACTACCTACAACTCCATGGAATTAAAACACTTCATTTGGTCGATGGTGTATATTTCTATATCTACACCACTCCCGAGAGGCAGCCATCAGTTACAACTTCAGGAATCTGAAGCTGGGCTTTCCATATATTATGGTCACCTTCACCTCAGAGCTCATGTGTGTGGTAAAGCTGTAAATCTGAGAAGAAAAGCAAATTTGGGGAATGGGATTCGATGCAATCAGAGCTTGCTAAGAAATTCATTTCAAAGTAGAAGAAGAAACATGTTTGGAATAGGGAGAAGCAGCCTGATTCTATCTCACGACCAACAAAGCAACAGGAAAGAGGTATGGATCTAGAAATGCTTTACAAGCATTGCCAGTTATCATTTGGTGGTTCAAGAGTGTTTTGTAACACTCATTTGCAAACATTTGCATGTCATCGTTTTGGTGCAATTGAAGAAAGAGATTAAGTGACAACTGAAACACAGGGGGAAGTGGTCAAAAGCAAATGAGCCCTACTTTACAATTTACCAATTTGCAAATCAAAAAGTGCTAGAGAGAGACCAAACTCGTTCAGCCCAGTAGGCTAGTCTGCCTTCTGGCAGGCAGGACTGCAACCTTTAGAGTAGGTGTTATGCAAAATCCCTTGATCAACTTTCATTTCTAATCAATCAAATAAACAAAACAAAGTGAAGTAGGGCAGTTCCACCCAAGAAAAAACAAGAATAAAAAGACTGTACTATTCTTTGGGTCAAAAGCAGTGTTATTCTGCCACATTTGGAAAGGAAGTCTTCCTGTGAAAGGAAAGAAAGGCTTGTATGCAGGGAAGTTTGCATGCTCTTTTCAGTTATGTCAGTTGGCCTAAAAAAGCGTATCTCCGCAGTATTGCAGCACTACAGCTTCATGGAAAAACAAAGACGCCCCCTATTAAGGCAAAAGCTTTTTTAAAATCTTGTTTCTCACTAGGTAATTTCTGCTCAGACTTCTTCCCCGCGATGAAATCTCATCAAGCCGCACCCCCAGTACAGAGGCTGGCAGGAACCCGTGCAAGTGCTGCCTCCTGGCGACTCTCTGCCCGGCTGCAGGGCCGGGGAACGGGGAGTCTCAAATGGCTTCTCAGCTTTGCGCAGACGGAAATCAACTAATTTCTATTTATTTTCAGAACAGAATGCAATCTTTTCACTTTTCAAGGAGGTGTTTTCTTTGCAAGAACTTTCAAAGCTAATTAAATCTCCATATTGTGCAACATTTCATTTTTACTTTACTGCCAGAATATACGGGCTGGACTGAAGTTTTTCTTGGAATACAGCCAGGGCAGTGCTTATGTAAAAAAATGGTATGGCATGCAATACAGACAAACATATTTTAATTTTTTATTTACATATTTTTCTTCACAGGACAGTGGAGAAAAAAGTTGCAAGGTAGTTAACAAATGTAAAAATACATCTAAACACTACCTTGATCTTGAAGGTCTTTTCCAACATTGATGATCCTACGATTCTCCTTGCCCCTCTAACACTACTCAAAAGTCCTGACATTATTAGAATAGAGTTTCTATCATTAGAAATCTCAGGTCTTACTAGTTAAGGAATTAAACCAGATGCCCTTAAACCTGCCTATTTCTCTGTCTGTCCTACACAGTGCATCATAGAGGCAATGAGACACTGTGTGTGTACTGTTAAATGCTGTATGTACAACTCTGCATCTACCACACAATAGAGCAGAATTTAGCTGAATGACAGGCACACGATGCTACATCCACTGTAGCCACTGCTTTCTGCAAGGCTAGACCCTGGCATATTTCCATCTGAGATCCTGGCAAGACTGCCCCTAACTGAGCAGGAAATTAAGGCTATGTGCTTTAAACCTTCTACTGCCTTTCCTGATGCCTTTATTCATCTGACTATACTTGTCCCAGACAAATCATTGTTTTTCCATCTATGTTTAATGTGACTGGTTCTGCTGGTTCTGCTAGGTAGGCAGGACTCTTAATTAGTATTTGCACCACTGACCTGCAAGACAATATGCATTGTTTTTTGGATCCAGAGCCATATGTGCTCCATGTTATTCATGCTGATACAGCAGCACAAAGGGACAGAAACTGGTTTAGCTGTGTTTGCCTGGAAATAAAGCAATCCTTGGGTGGCGTAAAGATGATGCGCCTGACTTACCCACTCTTCCCACATGTGGAAATATGGAACAGTGCAAAGGTGTGAGAGGGTGGCCAGGACAGCTGACACTCCAGTTGCCTTTATCTGGAAAATTAAAATAGTTCATCAGTTTTGACATGTAAGCTTGTGGAAAGAAGTCTGCATAGGATTAAAAGTGAAGAATTACTGTTTTCATGCTTTACATTTATGCCGGACAGAATTGTTACTGGTGGTTCAAGCTGTAGCAGTGTAGCAACTAAGAACTTTGATTTTTACCTGTAATTTTTACCAGAATATTTAGCTTAGAGTACCCTGACTTGTTTACTTAAAAGCTGCGTCAGGAAGTTCTACTCAGCTGAGGATAGAAAGGAGATAGCAGTCTGTCCCAGTGGTAACTGACAGCACTTCTCAAATTGTATACAGAAAATTGTTTGTCCAGACAAGGATTTGGCCCTTGGTTCAAAGTTTTATGTGTAAACCATGCAAAAATCCCCTGAAAATCTGATTAGCTATTCGGTTCTCACGAATATATGCAGAAAACTGTAGGTCTAAATCAGTATTCCCCTGGGTTATTAACAGTCGGGCATACTGCACAGGTGAGCATTCAATGCTGACAGACCAAAGTGCTTCACTCCAGACCTCTGGGCTGGTGTGCTTCCCTGCAGGATAGCTCAGTACCCAGGAGCAAGGCAAATAAACCATCACAGCAGGCAGTCATACACAGCAGAGGCACTGTAAGGACAGACTGTGCTCAATATTAGGTATATCTTTACTCTTCATGGCTCAGTTTAATAGTCTGGTCAGAAAACAATCTATCTGTTATAACAGGGTGTCTGGTTAACAGTTATTTATAAGGAGCATAAAGAGATTTCTGAGTAGCATACCCTATTCCATTACTCTGCTAGCACGTTGTAACTAATAAACCAAAGTTCTTCTCATTCTTTTGTCCTAATATCCTGGCCTCATTTCTAAAAGTAGTGTCTAAATGTGTGCTGCACATGTGATAGACTTACTCATCAAACCAATCCTGCGGGCACTCTTCACCTGTAAGAGGTGGTTTGTGGGCACATCTGGTAGGACATTCTTCAGGTTTTTTCCTACCTATAGAGAACATACACATCAAGCTTCTGTAAACCACCAAAAATTACATTCATTTACAGGAGCACAGTGACATTTTTGTTATACTCTTCAGTGACCTGATGCATAGAATTAATTAAAATAATAAAATGTGGGATACTCACAGCTCAAGATTTCTTTACACATGACACAGGTATTTTCCATGTGAAAACCTGCTGCCCCTCAATGGTTTCTAAAGGAAACAACAGAACAATGTCATAGATCACCCAGAACAATAAGGACCTGCTTAGAATCCAGTGCTTTTGGTTAATAACTAAATTACCAGTTAACTACTACAGTTAATTATTTGGTTAATAACTAAAGAATAGCATGATGCCAAACAGTGAACCGATGATGACGCCAAGTTAGTCTACTTATTTCCTGAGCCTACTACACGTACTTTCTTCTGTCCAGTGTCTGTTGTCATTTTCCATAGGGTCACAATGAATGTTAAGTTAGATGGTAGCTATAGGTCATAGTGGATCCTGTAAATGCCAAGAAAGGAGATGCTTTAGTAAAGAAATTCTGAAATTATTCAGAAAACAGGCCCTGATAGTTAGAAGCATTCAGAGTTTGCAACTACAGATGGAGCCAACGTGACCTGCAAGCAGTTTGCTTGACGATAACAAAATTCTTTACTGAGTAAAGAAAAGATGACTGGGATTCCTCATGTGAAATAACATCTAGTCTCTGCAACCACTAATAGCATGAATAAACAACAAGGATGTAGCAGAAGGTTATGGTAATGAAAGTGCAATTCATTTGAAGAAGCTTATATAATTGGATTACATTTATATAACTTCCTCTCTTGCAATATCTCAGGGCCTCACAGACTTTTAAAGTGTTTAATTTTACGCTAACCCTGTGAGATAAATAACTACCCACCATCAATTTTATAGCTGGGAAGCCAAAGCAAAATGATGAACATGGGCTACATTCAGACCAGTTCAAGCTAGCCTCACTGTCACATCTACCTCCTACACCCAGCCTTCCAGTCTTGCACAAACAGTGCCCTTGGATGCTGAGTGGCACTCTTAAACCCAGGTGCCACAGCAGTTGTGAAACCAAGGGTTTGTACTGATAGCAAGTGGCCTGAATATGGCCCTAAAGAGCTTGTCCAAGGTCATGCTGAGTTTGAAGTAGAACAGAAAGTTGATGTTGGATGTTTCCCAAGTCCCACAGGTCAGGCAGGAAAAGTCTGAGGAAAGGAGGATTTCTGAAAGTAATCCTGTAATGTAATGGCAGTTTTAGGTAAGACAGAGGAAACACACAGTCCCCTTACCTAACTTCATACAGTCTTGTAGGAGCTTCTGGCAGATGCTCACAAACCCACTCTGTCCAGGGATCCCTTTCTTCCCAATAGTCTGTTAGCTGCCTCTGCTCTCCATGGCAGTTTTTTCCATTTAAGAGACCAAGAGCCTCATTTTCAATTCAACTGAAGATGATTATAATTGATGTGAATTATGCAAAGCCTTTTGTCGCATTTTCCATTCTGGTTCATTCGAAGCCCTGGATCTGAAACCTCATTCTTTACTGCTGTTCCAGGTCTGAGTCTGCAGAGCAATCCCCCTTCTAGTTTCAGAAATATTTGTCTGGTTGATCATATTAGTAATTATGATTTGTATGAACATAAGTCACTACATTTAAATTTGAGTTAGTGGATGAATACCATCAGATGAAACTGTCCTTTAGTAAGTCCTTTGCAATCCATAAATAACTCTGCTGAGAGCATAACAAAGGCCCTTTGTGTCATTGCACAGTGGAGCCAAAAATGTTCTCGAAGCAAAGTTTGTTTTCAATATAATTACATACAGTTCATACATAAAACAGCTTGTCGTGCCGTAGCCAAAAATTTAGTCCTTTAGATTCCGCAAACATCTTCATCTATCCATATTAACAATAGAAGTAAATGTATGGTAAGACCATCTATATTGCTGTGGTTCCTTTTTTTTTTTTCTATTTTTTCTATCACTTCTTGTCAAAGGACACAGCCGTGCAAGAATCTTACTGCTGGCACAGATGTCTGCCTGTACAAATGGCCCTGCAGCATTGGGAGTTCAGTCAGTGAATTCAGCACTGTTTTGATATCTTTTGGGATAGTGCCTGTTCCTAATCCTGACTGGAGACTTAAAAATCTGCAGAAAATGTTGCAAGTATCTTTTCAAATACTGCAGAAAATGGAAGATAAAGACCTAGATTTTTTTTTTTTATACTGGGTGTGCTAAGAACAGGACAATGTATTCAAAGTTTCCAGTGAAAGCTTAGATGCCTACGGTTTTATTTTAGGGAACTGAATAGATCCTCAGCCATCTCTATCAGCTGAAGTATCCTGTCAGGATGATCCATTTGGACACTTCTTAACCAGTAAGTAATTATTCTGCACTTGAAAGGATGGAAACAATTTTGGATCCCCCCAGTGTTGGTGGGAGAACCAGAGAGTAGTCCCTACAAGGAAGTACCATAATTCAGCTAGGAAATTTTGTTCCTTAGTCATTTGTCCTCACATCCCGGCATCCTTCCATTCCACAGTATGACTGTTGGCCCAGATGCCAGTAATACTGTAATTCTCCATTGTCTTCTCTCTTGTGTTTTAGTGTTTAATATCTTTCTTTTTGAGAGAACTAGTGGGAAAGCAAATGATGACAAATCCACAGTGCCATCACATTCCTCAGTAGCATATGTTTCTCTGCCACTACAACATCTGGGTTTGTATGGTTCCAAGAAGAATCATCTTTTACAGGAATAATTTTCCCTATAGTCAGTAAAGGGCTGCTATAGTGACCCATCTCATCCTCATCCTTACTCCCAGTGAAAGGACAGACGGGATGCAATGGCTCTTTCACAATGAGAGGTGGAATAGACCAAAGGACAGCTGGTAGCTGAAATATTTCAGAAACATATAACTGTTGCCCTTCTCTGTTGGGGATGGGTCAAACCACTGAAAGCCTCAGATCAAAGTAGCCAAGATTTGTGCAGAGCACTTATTACTTTGCAAAGAAAGCATGAAGCAGATACCAGCATTGTAAGGTTTCTCTTACTGACGGGAAAAGTCTGTTTTCATCTCAGTTTCTGATTATTTTTTTTTTCCCAAGAAGCAAAGACAGTTCTGACCCTGACACAACATACACAATTGGAGCAGTATGTAGCTATTATTCCCACCAATAGTCTGGGAATCACAAGAACATATATCTATAGTCCTCCGACTCTTCCCTTTAACTTTCTTGTACTACTCAGAGGAAGAAAAAGTATTGTAAGCATGCCACTTTACTACTGCATCACCTGACACCAATGTAACGCTAGTGTTCAAGTACTGCCTTGGCCCACCTCTGTCAGGAGAAGAGCAGCTTGTAAAAGAAAGTAGTAACCACACAGGAGCTCAGCAGTAGGTTATGGTAGCAGCTCTGTGCACCCTACTACTACCACCTGCATTTGCTTACGTTCCATGCTCCACTCATTCCACTGGTAGCAACAACTAGGAGCAAGGAAGGCATCCAAAACTTTTTGCATTTCACACACACACAAGTAGGCCAGACCAGTCTTGTCCTAAATCACCATCTATATATAAACACAGCCTGGAAATCACAGAATCATTTAGGTTGGAAAAGACCCTTAAGTTCATGAAGTCCAACTGTTACTTAACCTAGCACTGCTAAGTCCACCACTAAACCATGCCCTCAAGAAACACATCTACATGACTTTTGAACACCTCCAGGGATGGTGGTGTTCCCACACATTCCCTGGGCAGCCTCTTCCAGTGCTTCACAATCCTTTTGGTGAAGAATTTTTTCCTAATATTCAATCTAAACCTCATATTGTCATATCCTATTAACAACGACAACGTAAAATTGTGACGCATAGCATGAAACAAATCCCTCACTAGCCAGAGGAGTACCTTTTTCAGCAGCTTTCAAAGACAGAACCTAGAAAGAAACAAGATAAAATAACATATATTACAAAGGCATATCCAATCTAAAATCTAAATGCTGCCTGTTTATTACTTTGCAGAAAGCTAAGATGTAAATTATATAAAAATAACTGAATAAGTACATAACATACAAGGTCCCTAATTGTGATAGATAGTACCATTGGAGGGAAAGTATAACTTTGCCTGTTTCATGGTAAGGGACATCGCAAGTGAATGGATTATTTTGCAGGTATAAATTGACTAGAGCTCTTCATCAAAAAAAAGGAAGATTTGCTCCAAGGATCAAGATGAATTTTATATTTATTTCTAAATCTCTGGAAATAAAATAATTTAAATGACAGCTTGTCTAAGCAGTTTCAAGCCAGCTGTTAAGTTGTACTGACAAAAATATTTCTTTATCTGAGAGCCAGAAGAAAAGGTAAATTCAGCCATGATGAGTGTTCTGTGCTAGGGAAGGAAAACTCTGTATATAAATTTCAAGTATTTGTTACAAATAAAGGCTGTCAATAGGGGATCCAGCTAGGAAGAACTTACAAGATATCCCTTTTAAACCTAAAATTGCAGCTGAAAACAAAATTTGAAAATTAACAAAAGAATTTTGGACTCTTGATATTTTAAAAATGGGAAGAATCTTCCAAAGAAGCACTACCTGTAGCAAACTTCAAGGTAATGTTGCCTTTCAGTCTTAGCGCACCATAAACACCCATGTGACTTTGGAAACTAGTAACATAATGGCAGCTGGGGCCCTAAATCTTTAGGCCCTATCTGCCTGCACTTCAATAAACAAATCAGATTGAAATTACAAATGTAATAATCAAATTCACTAGACACCCAATGGGAAGAGAAGAACTAGAAAAGTTGACGTGACATTTTTCCTAAAAAACGGCCACTAAAGTATGTGGCATTTAGACAATCCAGTACTCACTGCAGAGCAATTCCAGCAGTTGAAAAACCCCTGTGTTTTACTCAATTTTCTATGACAGACCTATAACAATATTCTGTAGTTCTCCATCGGCTAAGTTCCCAGTCAATGCGTCTTTGATCTGTGGGCTATTGCAGCACTTTGCTGAAGTAGCTGGCGTGATAATTATCTTCCACTTAGCCTATTTCAGGAAACAGTTTAGAGGGACCCATTTGTTCAGCAATGGCTAAAATTGCAGCAAATCAGTCACACAAGGACTAAGCCATACTGAGGGTGCGGCAATAGCTGAGCTGTAAGGTCCCATGGGCTCTTCTCAAGTGTGGGAACTAGTGCAGACGTATGGGACTGATTTGAATGGAGAAGGCTGGGGTGTGTGTGGGGGTGCATTCATATGTGTACATGTTTTTAACAAACAGAAAAGCAAAGAGAAGCTCTGCGGATGCACACAGACAAGTTGGCAAAAAAAGCAAGCCACGACCAGCAAAACAACAGCAGAAACACAACTGTACACAAAACTAAAGCAGCTTTTGGGCTGTCTGTACTGAAAAAGGCTTGCAACTGAGAACAGAAGAACTAGTTTCTGTTGAGTTCAAATATACTCAAAGAAATATGCTCAGCCTCTCTAAAAGCCCTGGACTGCAGTATAAAATACCTAGCTGCATCTTTATTTTCTTCTTTTACTGGAAATACCCTGTGATTCCTTCCAAGATGATGAATTATTCATGCCAAAATGGAGAAACAATATTAAGGTAGAAAATTTTGGGAAGCTGTACAGGAACTGGAACTAAAATCTATAATCAGAAAATTATTTGGAATGTATCTGCAAATAGTTTAATTTCTGGCGTTTCACTTCATGCTTTTGAAATGGAAATAATGTATTCAACAACTTAATTTATGGGAGTTGCACAATGCTATGCCTGTACTTCATATAAAACACTTGACACAAAAAACCCAAACTGGCTTGGGATTCAGTTTTGATGAAAACAGGCCTCCTTAGTGCCTCCTCCAGCAGCCAGATGCTACCTCCAGCGTGCAGGCTGCTGTCTTAGTCTCACCTGCTCCTTCCTTGTCTCTCTGATCAGGAAGCAAACTGAATGCACATAGCAACACTGAAAATAATAGTTGCTGTTACTGACCAAAATCACTATCTTGGAAAATATACCACATATATATTAAAAATCAATTACACCATGTGCTTTATTTCCTTTAATAACAACAAAACTTAAAAAAAAAGAAGAAAAAAAAAGAGCAGTGATTTAACCAAACTCATTTATTAGATTGTACTTCAGGATATCTGTGCTGCACCAGAACTCCAGACAATACTTTGGTGAGGTATAAACCTATGTACTTGCTGAACACTAAATTTACACGGAATATTATTTTCCTCCCAGTTATTATTGCATGAGCTTTAAAAAGGCTGTAAATTATGTCTCTTTCACAGAGATGACCCCACATGGTAATCAAAAGGCTACAAAATGTCTCACAGAAACTGGAAGTTGTAGCTAGAAATAAGAAACAACATCTGCAGGTGGCCATTGCAATTGCAAAATGAAAGAAATTCAAAGTAAAAAGTATGCAGACAAGAGCTGGCCATAGATGAAGTCACAAAGACTATTGCTTTAACTTTGAGTGATTTTTGAAAGAAGGAAGAAGGTAAGAAAATGAAATATCTTTATTTCTGTAATGTATATACTCATAAACAAGGAAGAAAACAATTTGGAACTTTAAAAAATATCATAGGGTCAAAATTTCAATTAAATTTTGTCATACACAGAACATGTTTTAAGCCAAATTACATTGTTGAAGGAAAATGTAGTAGAGAAAAAAATCTCTTTTTTTAATCTAAAAGTGTAATCAGATTTTAATTGGGGCATCCAAAATCAGCCAAGCAACAAGAATACAAGTGATGGAATTAGAGAGTAAAGAGGCAATCAAAAACCAAAGTAGGAAGAAAACAAAAGCAGGAAAAGTAGAACAAGAAGGAAGAATGAAATAAACTGTTTAGCTCTTGCTGCAGTGCTCTGAAAGCCTTTCTGTTTCACTTCTTTTCACATTCACCATGTCCTCCCCAAGTATCTCTGTGTTTGACAACCACAGATGCACCATCATGAAAATACATTTGCATCACAGCATATCCTACATTTTTTCAACCTTTGTTTTTCTTGAGTTGCCTCAAACGTCCATCCCTGACTACCGTCCAGTAAAATTACTTAGCGTGCACTTCTGAGCCACTGTCTGTCTCCATCAGCGCAGATTCCCACCCAACAGCTTCCTGTCCCTCTGCAGCTGCACCTTCCATTTCCATTTCACTGACAGAGCTCATAGTTGGAAAAATGCATCCATGTGGCTAAATTGGAGAAATTGCTTATTTCAGGGCAGCGGGGGATCTAACTAGAAAACAATCCTTAGCCCTTATTCAGGCACCAGTTAATTCCTCCCGGACCCCAACCCCATTTTGTTCTACAGTAGGAAGGCACAAGAGCTCCTATTGCCTCTTTGTCCTTTACAAGCCACAGTATTCCAGAAAAAAAAAAAAATCTGAAACCACTCAGTATTTCACAAGGAAAATGCTTATATTAAAGAGATTCCCAAAATTTCATTTCATAATGAAATAAAAATATTTCCTCTGACCTTTGAGAAGGAAAACAAAACTTATAAAAGAATTTCCTTTGCATTTCTATCTAATGCAACCAAAACAGTTTCCATTTCCAGTCAAAGTGAAGAAGAAATTTGAACAAAATTCACAGAAGTCTGGAGTTTTCTTCAAAACTTTTCAGACAAAATCAGCTGTTTTTTTCTACAAAGCCAAGGGGGTGAAGAGGCTTGGCTTATCACCAAGTCCCTGGCCTTAGGAGCAGAAACTCATGTTCCAGGTTGCCCAAAGTACGAAAGTCCCTCTCAGTCAGTATGAAAATACACAGTTAATCTGAAATTGTGCCATAAAGATGGGAAGTACTAAGTAGACTGCAGGACAGGAAATATCATTAAATATAGGTTAAGAGAACATTTTCTGTTGGCTGAAGAGAAACATGGGACTTGGGCTACCATGTGGAAGACAAGCCAAACCAACTCTTTTGAACACCAGGAAGTAGAGATATTATTCAGTCCTAAAAGAAATGCAGCAAATTTCAAACATGAAATAATTTTTTTACAGTGAGGGTGGTGACACACTGGACCAGGCTGCCCAGAGAGGTTTTAGATGTCCCATCCCTGGTAATGCTCAATGCCAGGTTGGATGGGGCTTTGGGCAACCTGGTCTGGTGGAAGGTGTCCCTGCCTGTGGCAGGGGGGTTGGAACTAGGTGATCTCTGAGGTACCTTCCAACTGAAACTGTTCTACCATTGTTTATATAACCAGGGTTTCACAGAATCATAGAATCACAGACTGGTCTGGGTTGGAAGGGACTCCAAGGATCATAGAGCTCCAACCCCCCTGCCACAGGCAGGGCCACCAACCTCCAGGCCTGGATCTACACTAGGTTGCCCAGGGCCCCAGCCAACTTGGCCTTGAACACCTCCAGGGACAGGGCAACCACCACCTCTCTGGGCAGCCCATTCCATTCCCTCACCACTTGCTCTGGAAAGAACTTCCCCCCAAAATCTCATCTAACCCTTCCCTTCTTCAGCTTCAATCATTCCCCCTTGTCCTGCCATTGTCTACTCTTAAAAAACGGATTTGATTTCCCTCCCCGGTTTCTCTGCTCCCTTCGGGGACTGGAAGGCTGCAATGAGGTCCCCCCACAGTCTTCTCTTCTCTAGGCTGAACAAGCCCAGCTCCCCCAGCGTCTCTTCGTAGGGGAGGTGACACAGGACTCCAGATGGGGCCTCACTTGGGCAAAGTAGAGAGGGACAATCACCTCCCTGTCCCTGCTGCCACCTCTCTTCTGATGAAGCCCAGGATCCCATCGCCCTTCCGAGCTGGAAGAGCACACTGCTGGCTCATGTTAAGTTTCTCATCCACCAAGATGTGCAGGAAGGGGAGATGTGAAAGTACTGGGTAGATACATGCACACCAGAAGGTATCTTTTCTACACAATGAGTAATTAAATTGTGAACCAATTCTTCCCAAGCTAATGAAAAAAAATGATTAATGATGGCTACTCAATGTTTAGCATGTATCCATTCCAGCTAAAGTCAAAGTGTAATGGTTCTTTAAAAAAACACAGTCAGTTGCATAGTAAATCATGGTATTAGAAGACTTATCCATGGCTCTCAAGCTATAATGGCAGCCCAGATTATCTGATTATCTGATACTCAATGGCACATATCTTGAGAGAAGTTCAAACAAGGAAAGAACACCCAGAAAACATTAATGCTGAGCAGAGGTAGCAGGCTGTAAAACAGTATTGTCTACAGAAGTCAGAAAAGATTAAAGCTATGTGTCCAGGTACCCATCCCAGGACCTTGAAAAGATTATGTGGCAAACAAGTTGATCCACTGTGACCCCTCTGGTTCTCCCGTCCTCAGACCCAAGGAACACCCTGACTAGAGCCCTTATAGGGCTGTGTGCATGATACTGCCTCTTCCTCCATCTTAAGCAAATGTAGCTGCTGGAAGACAACTTGCATTCCCATTGTCAGACCTTGTCACTTGTGCGCCTTTTCTTCCCCAACCTTCAGTTTATGTCTTAGACAGCCAGATCACTCTTCTTGGCAGAACGAATCCAAGTCTAAAACAGGGAGGCAGAATGAAGAAATGCCTTTAAACAGCTCAGTGCTCGTAAAAGCCAAACCTTGGAGTCACCATGTGCTATGCTCAGTCTCCTCTAGCAATAATTCTGTACATTAAAATCAGGAGCAAAACCAGAAGGTGCATTTTCTAGCTTCCCCCCCACCCTTTCCCCTTCCGTGTGTGCTTGTCTTAATTTATCAGTTAGGAGCCAGATTCAGGTTTTTACTACAAGAGTAATAACAGCATCTCTGGCTCATCTTAACTCCTTTTTCATCCAAAAGGAACAGTTATTAACATCTTTAATACCCCATAAAAGGCTACCAGATACAACAGGTTCCCGTATTATGATATACAAATCAAAACCAATGACTACTGCAGCTACGGAGAAAGGAAAGTATGAGATGTAGTTAAAATCTCCCTCAACCACTTTCCTTGCTTTTTTCTTTGCAGTTAATAAAGGTTTAAACTTCTGGGTTGTTGGCTTTGGGGTTTTTTTATGTGTGGCTGTTTGTTGAAGGACATTTGGGTGTCTCTGAAGGGCCAGACTTTAACTGTTCAGTATTGCACAGCAGGTCTTATAAAGAAATACCTCTGATCCTCCTAACCCATTTGTTCCAGTAAAACAGGCTGGAAGCATCTGATTAATACAGGATGCCACTATCATCCTTTCACCCCATCCCCATCCCCCCAGGATGACTCTATGAACACTGTGCTATTGTTTCTTCATTATTGTTCTTCTTCCCACTGCTCTTCCTCTCACTGGTTGGCTGTCATTCATGGGGTTACCTCCCCATCCTTACTAACTTAGGAGCCCAAACGATCTCTGCTCTCCCCAGGAAAGATCCACTCTTACTTTGGTATTCTTTACTGTAGTGAAAGCCAGAGCTTTATGCTAAAACTCAAGAGTCTTTACTTTTGGTTACATAAACATGAGAAAAGAGGTCTTCTGATGATAATGAGATGAGGTCTGAGTGCTTTTATAGTTCAGAGCATTCATATTCTTGCCTTCAAGATTCTGGGCCACAACTATAGTATAATTTGTTACCTCATTGCAGCTTATCCCTCCTCTCTGGCCTCAGCAGCCACTGCAGCATCTCCATTTCTTTCCTCAGCATCATTCTGCACTGTCTTCTGCATAGCCACTTCCCTTGGAAAGTCCCTGTATACATGCCAGGCTCTTAGGCATCCACCCTTTCCCAATTTTTATTGCCTGCTTCTAGCCAACAGAGAGCCAAAGGACTTCACACAATATTGAAACTGCAGAAGACACAAGAAAACATCTTCACGTTGCAAAGAAAACCTAGTGTTATAATAGTTTGCTTAACAAGACTGAGGAACTTCTGTTGTTGGACACATAAGAAAATACATGGCACATGAGGAAAGACATCTAGCAGCACCAACTCACCTGCAGTGCGTTATGTTCTGGAAGAATGGATGTTCTACACAACCTGTTGATGTCCTTTCCAGGCACAGTTCCTGATTCTGTAATACAAAAAGAAATAGCTGACTCCATGTAGCCCAGGTAAGCTTGCCTTGAGCCAGTTGGCACCACCTATGGCCCCACTGCAGGTTGTCCTTTTTATACCAGCCTCTTCCCTGATCCCTTCCCCCACTTCTTAGTGCCTGGTCGGACTGCCAACATGTCGTCAAGAGAAATAGCTTATGCTTTGTAGGAGAAGATCAGATTCTAGACCATCAGAGGAACATGAAGGTGCACAAGTCCATGGGACCTGATGAGATGCAGGTCTTGAGGAAACTGAGGCAAGTGGTGGATGAACTGGCTAAGCCACTTTCCACCATATATGAGAAGTCATGGCAGTACAGTGAAGTTCCTACTGACTGGCAAAGGAGAAACATAACCCTCATTTTCAAAAAGGGAAAAAAGGAAGACCCAGTCTCACCTCCATGCAGTCAGCATGCTATAGGAAAAGAATGCCATCCAGAGGAACCTTGGCATGCTTGAGAGGTGTGTCCATGTAAGCCACATGAAGTTCAACAAGGCCAAGTGTAAGGTCCTACATGGGCATCAGCACAATCTCACAGTTACAGGCTGGGTGGAGAATGGATAGAGAGCAGCCCTGAGGAGAAGGCCTTGGGGTTGCTGATTGATGACAAGCTCAACATGACCTGGCAGTGTGTGCCCACAGCTCAGAAGGCCAACTGTGTCCTGGGCTGCATCAAGAACAGCATGGCCAGCAGGTCGAGGGAGGTGATTCTGCCCCTCTACTCCACTCTCATGAGACCCAACCTGGAGTACTGCAGTCAGCTCTGAGGGGCCCAGTACAGGAAAGACATGGAGCTGTTGAATTGAGTCCAGAATAGGGCCACGAAGATGATGAGAGGGCTCAAGCACCTCTCCCATGAAGACAGGTTGAGAGAGTTGGGCTTGTTCAGCCTGGAGAAGAGAAGGCTCGCTAAAACGGACATACAGGAAAACTGGAGAGGGACTGTTTATCAGGGAGTCTAGTGATAGGACAAGTGGTAATGGCTGTGAACTAAAAGAGTGTAGATTTACATTTAAATTCTTCCTTATGAGGAAGAGGTGAGGCACTGGACCCAGTTGCCCAGAGAAGCTGTGGCTGCCCCCTTCCTGGCAGTGTTCAAGGCCAGGTTGGATGGGGCTTTGGGCAGCCTGGTCTAGCAGAGGGTGTTCCTGCCCATGGCAGAGAGTTTGGAACTAGATGATATTTGAGGTCACTTCTAATCCAAACATTCTGTGATTCTATGAAATATTTGCTCTACTACTTGGCATAGAAGATGCTCCTTTCAAGTCAGTGAGACAATTCAGGGTAGTAAAGTTAAGGACATATAGATCTATAAAATATTAGTGTAATGACAAAGTGGATTTCAGGGACTGTGGAGACTCACATTCACATAGCTGTAATAAGTAATTACAAATCAACTACTTTAAGTTATACTTTTGATGGCTCAAATGGCATTTAAGCTTTTGCTGCTTTACAAATTAAAAACAGGTTCCTGCAGTAAAAAATAATTTTCATTGTCACATAAAATACATTTGGTACCACTCAGAATCCTCAGGAAAACTCCAAATGCAATTTGTGAACTTAAAATAGGGAAGGTTAAACACAGAAATCAGATAAAGTGTCTCCTGTTATTAAGAAGGTCACAAGTGAAACATACATTCCCAGAAGGAAATGATCAGTATCTCAGCAGAAAAAAGGTAAACAAGAGATGAGGCGATAGACATTTTTGATTGAAGATGTTAAACTCCTCTGACATAACCAATAAAATACATTGCAGCTGACTTGAATCAGTTGCAACAGGTGAAGATCTTCAGTAAATCTGTTTCTGTCAGCAAAGTTCCAAAACTTTGGCTGAAAATGTTCAAAAGACAGAATGGCTAAAGTCTGTCAAGCCTCATAGAAAAGAAACCACTAGAAGGATGTATTTGTTGATTACAGTGATATTTTAAATAAGTAGAAACAAGAGTGATTAATGCATAAATGAGTTTTCTGTGTTGGTAAACAAATAAGGAATTATTAGGAAAAAAGCCCCTGAAAACTGGAGCCATTTTTCAGTGTTCAACAAAGAGAAAATCATAGAATCATATAATGGCATGGGTTAGAAGGGACCCCAAGGATCATAGAGCTCCAACCCCCCTGCCACAGGCAGGGCCACCAACCTCAGGCCTGGATCTACACAAGGTTGCCCAGGGCCCCAGCCAACCTGGCCTTGAACACTTCCAGGGACGGGACATCCACTACCTCTCTGGGCAGCCTGTTCCAGCACCTCACCACT
The DNA here is from genome assembly GCA_020800305.1 of Porphyrio hochstetteri. NCBI lineage: Eukaryota > Metazoa > Chordata > Aves > Gruiformes > Rallidae > Porphyrio > Porphyrio hochstetteri. The sequence continues at coordinate 65,576,141 of CM036938.1, forward strand.
CTTTCTGTAAAAAACTTCCCCCTAATATCTAGCCTAAACCTTCCTTCCTTTAGTTTTAATCCATTCCCCCTTGTCCTGCCATTGTCTGCCCTTTTAAAAAGTTGAATCCCCTCCTGTTTCTCTGCTCCCTTCAGGTACTGGAAGGCTGCAATGAGGTCCCCACGCAGCCTTCTCTTCTCCAGGCTGAACAAGCCCAGCTCCCTCAGCCTTTCTTCGTAGGGGAGGTGCTCCAGGCCTCTAATCATCTTTGTGGCCTCCTCTGAACCCTCTCCAACAGTTCCACATCCTTCTTGTATTGGGGGCCCCAGATCTGGACACAGTACTCCAGATGGGGCCTCACGAGGGCAGAGTAGAGAGGGACAATCCCCTCCCTGTCCCTGCTGGCCACCCCTCTTCTGATGAAGCCCAGGATACCATTGGCCTTGCGAGCTGCAAGAGCACACTGCTGGCTCATGTTAAGTTTCTCATCCACCAGAACCCTCAAGTCAGCAGGGCTACACTCGAGGACCTCTTCTCCCAGTCTGTATCTATGTCTGGGATAAAATAATATAATCATTATAAATATATAAATTATATAAATCATTATATATAAAAATTATATAATCATGAAGGAAACAAACCTTATGCTATCAACAAGGATCCTTTAAACAGTGAAAGGAAAAAGAGAATTTAACACCTAGTGATGGTATCAATTAATGACATTTAAAGAAGATTACTTTTTTTTGCCCAACTATATTTGTCTAATAAAAGGCATCTCTTCCTTATTTTAAACATTGTTAGTCTTGTATTTTTATAACTATAGTTATGACAACCTGAATATCTCCAAAAGGAGTAATATCCAGAATATAGCTTTGATACAATTAAACAGAAAAGACTTGCCACAGTGTGATGACAAGACGTAACCAACAGGAACTTGAATAACAACTCAGAATTCTTTGGATCTTGCATCAACAGCAAAGGATGTTAAGATGTGTTTGTCATATGATGCAATTCTAGGAATAAATACTGGCTGGTAAAGATGTCAGCTGGCAATTAATGACAAGCACATGCGAAATCACTAATAAAACCCATTCCTACAGATGACCAGCTTCTCTCCAAAAGAAAACAAGACCATAGCCTTAAAGCAAATATATAATACCATAATAAAAATTGGTTTGTCTTGTGTATGCTATATTACGCTAAAACAAAATAGGTGACTGTTAAAAATATATTATCATTTGGTGTCAATACGTTTCATTCCAGTAATGTCAGGTATGGAGCAAATTTGTTGAACAGAGGCCGAAAGCAAAACTTGGTGTTATGACAAAAAGTCTGAGCTAGCAACACTCAAGTGCCAGTCTCAGATCCCATGGATGGGTATACCACATTAACCCGATCTTCTGAGAAAACAAGGCTTGCACAATCGCCACCCATCAGTCGGCATCCTTGCCACTCCACACCTAATAATAATTGAACGTGCTGGCCAATTATTGTACTGAATTGCAAAATAATTCTGGTTGGATGAGTCCAACTGCTGGAGTATCCAAAGGTAAACTAATTTTAACAATGTTGAATCACAAAATGATTCAGATTGAATGGGAACTCAAGAAGTCATCTGGTTCACCTGGTGAAGTGTCAATGTGAAAATGCATTTTTTACAAGTTTCATAAAGATCTGCTATTAACATAAACATATACACATAGCTTATGCTTTGTATCAGCTGACCAACCAACTAAGACACACATACCCATATTAACATAGCTTTAGATGAGTCAGAGCACATAGCGATGGTTACCCAGATGGGGTGGTGCCTTGAGGGGGTGCAGGGTGAGTTAGGACATTGAATTGAGGGTATAGAACATAAACCTGTAAGAAAATAGTGTTGAATGTTCTATTGCTCATAGAATATCTTTTTTTTTTGCCTGAGGCATAAATGTAAGAACTCAAAACAGTATGACTCATTAAATGGGCTATAAAAAAATAGCACAAAATCTGACACAGGTAACCTAGCTTCAGTTGAAAGGGGCATATTTCTGCCTACGAACAACTTTACAGTGTGATGATATGGGCATTTTTTCTGCTCTGAAGGGCCCATAATCAGAAGGTGAAATTTTGAGCAAAGAGTTTGAGATACTGATTGAGAGGCAAAATATTTATTTCTAAAAATAAAAGCTGTTCTTTTTTATGAGCCTGCTTTTCTTTCAGCCCAGCTATTAACCAGCAGTTACATTACAGTAATAAAAAAATCAAAGAAACAACCACTGTCTACGAATGCTGAGCATTATTTGGGTACTGAAATGTGTGCTATTTCTAACATTACGCCCTCTCTCCTCCCACATCATTGAACTTTGCTTCTTCACTTCAGAATGCATACTTAGAGGCTTGCCAAACAGTAATGCCCAGTGATATTACAAAAAGAAACAAAACTCACCACCTCCCCCCACCATTATTCTCCTTTAAACTACAAATTATAGCTCCATATGATCTCTTGGACTTGCTACTTTTCAAAATCTGACTATCTGGATTTAAAGAGGGATTTTATCTATCTGTTGGGACACATGGAGGCTCCTCAACAGAAGATCTGGACTTCTTTTTATCAGGACTGTTACCCTTCCTTGGTGCTGGCAGTGGTATCACATAGCAATTCAGCTGAAGATGGAACCAGATGAAGATACCATCTGTTTCTCCTGTACTGAGTAACTGGATCAGACTCAAGTATGTAGCAGCTTCGGGTGTAGCTATGTCTACAGACAGCAGCTGATGCTATCCGATATTTCTCCAGAACAGTTTAATCAGGATAAGGACTTATTTTGTAAGTGAAGCTAAATGTCAGGCTTCTACTGATGCGTAGAGGAGAACACCTTGGATCTTCTACACATTGGGGACTCATCCTGACATGCTTTGATATGAATGCTCAGGGTGAAGGCTAGCTTGTACTATCTGCAGCATTATTGTGACCTTTCACTGCATAAGCTGAGTTTGTGCTGTTGTGTGGAGTGTTCCCATAGCGTTTTGGAGAATTCTGTTGCAAGACTTTCTCACTAGTGTGCATTTCTTTAACGAGCAAGCTGTCATCTGTCTTGTACTGTCTCCAGTCTCATTGGATCCCAAAATGCCAGAACATGTAGCTGCCAAGCTATTGCTGCTATCAGTAGTTATTTCTGCTCAAAAGCTGGTACGACTTTAAATTTCACTGTAACCTGCTGACTTGCACTTCATTAGCAGAAAGAATTTCAAAATGCCTAGAAAAATATTCTGTGCTTAATAGCCATCATACAAGTATAATATTTTTTATGTTCCAAAGTCTGTTAATACTGGTGTTACTCTGCCTTCTATTTTAGCTCCTGCCCCAACTCCCTCTCTGTCTTAGCACACTCTGTTGCTGTTGTGCCAACCAAAAATGGATTTTCTAAGACTTTGTTCTTCAAAGACTTCTGATATGTCTACACTACTTTCAGAGCTATGACTGAATCCTGCACACATGTGTAGATGGCAGCTTTAATATGAGCAGGTTGAGTATTTATAAGAGTATAGTTGAAATAGAAGGGAGCTGACATACAGGCTGGAGATACACTTGTTTCTGTCATGAGGCTATCAAGTGACTCAAAACATGCTGGGTATCCTTGAGACACTGAGTAAATAATAAAGGAAATCAGTTAAGTATCCCTGGGCTTCCCTGATCTGTATGAATGAGGCGCAGAATGATAAACATCAGAAAATTTTGGTGGAAAAAAACCCCAACAAACAAAAAACAGTGTATGTGTGGCTTTACAAATCACAGATATTTCATTTGATAACTGACCCTGCTTAGAATGCTTGAAGGATTAATTGGACAACAAAAGACACATCTCCTGTGACTCTCCGAAGGTGTTGTCTTGGTTAGAGGTCAAATTCCTTGTCTGGTAACACAGCTTTGAAAGTCACAAACAACGCAAAAAAATCCTGATGCTTTTTTTTTACTGAGTGCAGATTTTTGGCACCTTAATAGGTTATATGTATCAGATTCAAGCTAAGACCTCTTGAGTATGGGCTAGAAATGGCACGCTTACCCCTTAATCATGTAATTGAGTAATTTAGGTCTATTACTAAAATCTAGTCTTAGCTTTTTAGAGAATGTATTTAAAAATCTTACCATTCAAATTGTGACCCAAGGACAGCATTGGCTGTGCTTACAATAGTCTGTTATGCTCCTCTCAGCCAGCATATAATGTAGTGACATACGCCCTGCAGAATCTTGCAGGGGTCAGATGGCCTGGAAACACAGTGGAAATACAAATGACTCATCAACTGTTCAAAGTTTTCTTTCCTTAGACCAAAAGAAATTAATTTACTGCTAATCAAATCAGAGTACGATAATGAGAAATAAAAGCTAAATCTAAAGGCACTTTTCCACCACCACTTCTTTCTTCCCAGGCTTACCTGTACTCCTGATTTTCTCTACCTCCTCTCCTTCAAGCAGTGCAGGGGGACAGAGAATGGGGGTTGGAGTCAGTTCATAACATATCCGCCCCTTCTTCCCCCTCACACTCTTCCCCTGCTCCATCGTGGGGTACCACCCATGGGAAACAGTCCTCCACGAACCTCTCCAATGTGAGTCCTATCTGCAGGCTGAAGTTCCATTATCCAGTCCTTCTATGGGGTCCAGACCTTCAGGAACATACTGCTCCAGCAAATAAGTCACAAGTCCTGCCAGCAAACTAGCTCCAGTGTGGGCTCCTCTCTCCATATGGCCACATAACCTGACAGGAGCCCACTCCAGCACAGGCATCACATGAGGTCACAGTCTCCTTCAGGCGCATCAACCATCTCCAGCATGGGGTCTTCCATGGTCTACAGATGGATATCTGCTCCAGCTTTACACTTCCATGGGCTGCAGGACAACAAGCCTACCTTACCATGGTCTTCTCTATGGGCTGCAGGGGAATTTCTGCTCCAGCATGTGGAGCAATTCCTGCCCCTCCTTCTCCACCGACCTGGATGTCTGCAGCTGTTCCTCTTGCATCTTACTCCCCTCTATGTCTGTAATTACTGTTCATGGGGTTTTTTCTCCCCCTTCTGAACTATGTTCTCCCAGAGACACTACTACTGTCACTGATGGTATTGGCCTTGGCTAGGCCTTGGCTGGCCGTGGGTTCGTCTTGGATCCAGCTGGCATGGACTCTTGAGCATGGGGGAAGTCTCCCCACAGAAGCCACCCCTGCAGCTAGCTACCAAAACCCACAGAAATCCAATACAATGGTCAAAAGCAAAGTGATATTCAACCCACTCTTTTCACCTAAAAGGCAATCCAGATTTCTTCAGATAAATCTTCTTCCATACGTTCAAATTATTTCAGTATAGGCCTGCTGAGATCTTGCAGACATACAAGAATTGTCAAACTATTGATCTCTCTGTCAGTATATCAGGGAGAGGATGGACCTCTCAGACCTACAAACATCTAACCTGTTTTCTTGTTCCACTGATTAATCAGAAGGCAGACTGTATTCACTACCACAGGAACCATAATTTCCTTTTTTTAGATTCATGTAGGTATTTCATCTGTTATAACTCAATGCTTGTTCTGTGGTTTGTGGCTTCCCCGCCTAGTTACAAATCTTCTTGATTGAGCTGAACTGTGGATGTGGCTAATCATACTGCTTCCTCTTTCCCTGAGTAATAGCTTCCAGTGCTCTACTACAGTCTTTGTGTGGCTGCAGAGCTCAGTCCTCTAAGAAAATAGGACCGTTGGGAAACTGTTTGATAAAATTATCTTTCTTTAATTCTGAGATATTAAGCATGACGAAAAGTATTTTTTATGCTGGAAATATTTCTTGCATTTTTGCCCTTAAGACAAAAATCAAGTACTTTTAAAAAACTTTTTATTTCTCAAAGCTACAAATTGTTGTCATCAGGATAATTTTCCTTATCCCCAAGTATCTGGGTGGAGCATTTAAGAACCTCTTTTTTTTGTAAACAAACAAGTTGGTGAATTGCTTTCTAAACCACTAAAGAGATCTGCAAGTACTATCACTCCCAACTCATCCAGCCTGCAAGACAAGACTGCTCCAGTTGCTTACGTTGTTGCAAACCTTTTTTCAAGTGCAGAGACTACAGATACCTTTCATGCAATTTCGTAAAAGTCTTATTAAAGTTACGATTTTCCCACTGCAGCAGCAGCAGCTTTAAATTGGAAACTTAGGTTTTTGTTTTCTTAGCCCATTAAGTTCATTCTGCCTTTCATTTAACAAACTAACTTTGCTAGTTTACTTGTTTTGCTAAAAGATAGATTACTTTTTATGACTGATTCATTTCAAGAAAAGTTTGATTCATATTTAAATTACTGAGTCCTCTCAGCAGTATTTTAGAAATTATATTACATGTTCAGTTTATCACACATTTGTAAAGCTTACCACACAGTAATAACTTCACATGTTCTACAACTGCAATAATATTTAGTTGCAGAAATGTTTTCAGTTTAGAGCCAGCATAAATACCCAAAGCAGAATGGTTTCCTCCATAAAATGGGTGGGCTAGCACATGCTCTGCAGCTACAGTGGTTCTGCTGTACAATGCAACTTCTTGTCCTTGGGAACTACCTCAAATCTCTTATATCAAAGCTGTTAAGGGTAGGCATTTCCAGAATTTCAAGTCCAGATGCAACTATTACTAGAAAGTATGTGTGTGGATGGATGATTCATTGCTACTAAGCCATCAATAGTGCTTTCATGCAGCCAGCTTCTTGTCTCACTTCACGCAGATGTACTCTCAAAAACACTCTTGAAACTTTTGCCAGAAAGAAGACTCGCACTAATGACAAACAGACACTGGTATCTGGCTTGTCCACATTAAATTTGAATCATACTATCAACAGAAACCTATTAAAAATGCTTGTCCAACATAGCTGTGTTAAGCATGACAACAGCAATTTCAGGACACCTGAAAATGCTGATGGAACGGTAGTTTGAAGCGTGCTATTGAATATTCTCTCTCCTTCATCTAGACTAATGTAAGGAACTGCACAGCTGGTTAACTGAGAATACAAGAGTCTTGCATTTGGACAGAAATCATCTTGCAACAGCAACAGTTTGGAATTGATCAAACTTTAAATCGAGCTTCCCAGATGAGACCTGTTTTTCTCAGAAATGCTTTGTACTAAAGCTAGTTTATGCAAGGTGTTCAAAGTCTGAGATCCAGAAGGGTATAATTTCAGTTCAGCCTGCAGCACGCTGTGGGAGTCACATACTAGGTGCTGGAATGTTTGTACAAACACTTAGAGGAGTATTACTGTTCTTATTCACAACATCAGCATGCAGAAGACAATTTAGGCAGCATGTGATGAGATCACTTTGCAGTGGATCAGGTTATTCAATCCACAGAGGATCCAACCTTTTATGCCTGGCAATTACTAATCCACACCACGCATGAGCAAGGAAGCATGTGTGCTGTTCAACTGGGTTTCATCCCATTGTTACAGTCACCCTAATAAAATAGATTAACTTCTAGGTGATTTTTGTTTTTTCTTTGAAATTGTGACTGCTAACACCATCACCAGCCTGGTTCTGCATTTATGATGCATGCATCTGCCTAGGCAGACTACCTTTTGTGCTGAATTTGGATTGTGTATTTTTGTTGTTCTCCCAACACTGACCTGCACTGAGATAATGACTGAGTGAGAACCAGTAGATACAGGCTTCGCGAAATGATACTGCAAGGCAGAAAAAGCACAGAGTAACTCCTAGAAGTTTGCAAACCTACTCTTCACTGGCTTACTAATTACAGATTTTATTAAGTATCACTGCTTGGAGACTGCCCAGGCATAGCAATAACTCAAAATACTACTCCCGGCTTAAGAGTTCTGGTGCTTGACCCAGATCTTACAAAAAAAAACCCCAACATCAATAGAATTCTTAATCTTACTCTTCAGCTTACCAGTGACAGGACGCTTGTGGCTCTTGAAAAGTAGCTTGTGGCTCTATAAAATTTAATAATCCAGCTTGTCAGCTGAGTAATTGTTTACTGCCAACAGCCTTGTTGGTAAGACTAATTAGACCTCTCGTGTGCAGGTTCCACCATGGCAATGCGATCCTCTTGTGCAGAAGTGCCATGTCCTTTGCAGCTGCGTGTGTATGCGGGCATACTGCACTCTGGCTAATGATCCTATTTTGGGTACAACAGCATGGCAGCAGTTCCTTTCTGTCCAGAAAGCTCAGATTTCATTCAGACACTCCCAAGTAGTTCTTTCAGTTGCTGCAAATTTGGGACCTTTTTAAGTGTGGGAATCAACCACAGGTCAGGCTGACTGGGAGCTACACCTAACCCACTTCAGCTTAATGAGTCAGAGTACACTACAAGCCCTGTTCAGAAGGCAATTTAGGCCTTTGAGAATGTAATTTTTTTTCTCTGGTTTGTTCATTAGAAATCAGTGATATATTTCCTTTATCCATCCTTCAGAACAATTCACCGCATGAAAAGCCTACCCTTTAAATTTTTATGAATGCAAGTATTATGCATGTCCCCCAAAACAGAAGTTACTTTTTTTTTACACAAAGCTACTGAATGCTCACTGATAATCTGAACTTGAAAAATTTCTATTGTAAGGCTACAATTTTGGCAAAATATAATAGCTCCTGAGGGCTGATGGTACAACTTCCCTGCTGCATGAGAAGCGGCCTATCAGAAACTTGATTGCAGGTGAGTGATTTCCAGCCTAGTTTTTCCAGCCAGGTCTCAAATGTCACATTTACCAAGTATCTGCTTTAAATCATACTGACTTGCCCCTCTGCTACCTGAGAACAGCCACTCTAGTACTACTTCAAAGACCTCAGCCTCTACAGGAATGTAGCTGAAAAGCTAAGACTCTGGTTCTTGGGCTGATGACAAATTTTGAATCCATGTTTAATTCTCTTAAGCCTGGAGCTACATGTATATTGTTGCATCTTCTTTGTTTTTTCTTTCACACATTAACTACAGTCAAAATTGTATTGCTGCTTACATTCATGTACTGAAAATTTATTCCTGAACACTTAACAGAAAGAGACTGTTTCCTCCACCAGTGTATTCTTTGCTTGCTTGCTTGCCCACTTCACATGGGGTATTAATAAAATCTTCCAGATTGTTTCACAGGTGCTTTGATCTCGTGCCTAAATTTACAGTAACAGAAAAGAATGCGGTTCTCCAAGATGTACGGCACACATCACTCTCAGCTTTAGAACAGAGATATTCTCCTTCATCTGCCTGCTGAGCCGTAATTTCCTCCCTTTTTCTAATGGCTGTGCATTTAATACTTGAGAAGTTAACTTGATTCTCCTCCATATATATAGGAGGCTGCTTTGTTAACAACCAGAGATTGTTTGGCTTGCTAGAGGCACTCCTCAAATACTTTAGCCTCCAAGGACAGGATACTAATCAATACATTAACTTTAGAAAAAAGCTGTGACTCACTCTTGCTTCTCTGGCAAACTCAATTGAGAATGTTTTATTTCCCCAGGGCTTCCCCTAATTTGGAGCTGGACAGCACTATCACAGATGGGCCAAAGCATGTTGTCTACTGATGATATTTTTGATACACAGTAATTTCAAGATTGTTTTAGTAAAAAAATATCTGTACAGAAGGAAAAACAGGAGTGTCCTGGAAGGCATCAGGAAACCATCCCTTGGCCTTGGAATCGCAGGTAGTCAGTCATTCCTTTCAGATAGTTTCAAGAGTTGTCTGCGTGGTCTACCTGTCTGTGTAACCTACGTGCTCTGCAGTACACTTGGGAAACCTCATAGAGCAATGCAGTCACCACCAATTCCTAAGTAGGACTAGGTAATTTGAGCATAAAATGCCATGTATGTAAAAGTATACAACTGCCCACTACAGCAGCCTCGGAGCATGCCCTTGTCTCCAGGTCTCAGCACAGATGCTGCACTCTTTCAGTCTAGCCGCAAGTGCAAACTTCCGCTGCAAGGTGTGCTGTCAGACGCTCATGGTAGTGGATCTTTGAAGTATTTTGGGTCAATCTCTAGTCAGACTTAAGTCATGCAACTCAAAGAGGCTGCCGAGGCACCACATCCTTTCCTGTAAGAGCGCAGAAAGCCACCTCACAGGAAAGGCAGAAACAAATCCTTTGCGGGTACCAGTTCCCTGCAAGAGCACCTGTTGTCCGGCTGTAGGTCCGTACTTGGAAACCCTCTGCCTGCCTGGGGGCAGTCACCCTGGGAAAGAGGGCCGTCTGCATGCCGGTGGGGCGCGGGCAGGGGAAGGACCGTTGAGGCCAACGTGAGGCTGACAGCAAGGCCAGGGCCGTGGCAGGTAAAGCGAGCACTGCCTCAGAAGCGGCCCAGAGCTGCGGCCGCTGCCCCCCCAGCCTGTCCCCGGGAGCCACGGTGCAGGCACGGCAGAGGTAGCGGGTGTCACCTAGAAAGACCCGATTCGCCAGGCCCGGCCCCGCTCCTCGGCCCCCCCGCGCTACCGCCCGGCCTGTCCCTGTCGCCCGCGGACCGGCACGAGCCCTTCCCAGCACGCAGCGCGCGGTGCCCGAGCGGCCGCGGTGCGCGTCCGAGGGAAGGGGCGTGACATCGCCCTGCCCCGCCCACCGCGAGAGGACGAGGAGGACGAGCGGGAGACCGCGAGCGTGGCCGGCGGAGAGCGGCTGGGGCGGGGCGTGGGGCTCCGCCCGTGTCCCTCAGCCGGGAAACCGAGGCGACAGCCAATGGGGAAGGCGTGTGGTGGGTCGGGGGCGGGGCTTCGGGAGGCCGCGGGGCGGGGCCGGCGGTGAGTTGCCGCAGCGCCACCGCCGCTTGTAAACAGATATTGCCCCACGTGACGCGCGTGAAGTACCTGTGCGGGGGCACCCGGCATTGTCCGCCGCGGCAGCGGGTCGGCGAGCGAAGGCATTCTTCGGCCGGCGGGCTCCGAGCAGAGAGGAGGTGATTCCTCTGTGTGCTTCCCTCCCCGCCTCCCTCGCCGCTCCGGTGGGGATCCGGCGCATCCTCCCCGCTCGGCGCCTTCCCCGTCCCCCCGCCGTTAAGATGGCTGATGGTGGGCAGTGAGGCGGCGCGCGGGGCAGAGGGGAGCCGTTGCCGGCCGGCGCGCGGCGGGACGGGAGCCTGGAGAGTGGGGGGTGTGTGCGTGTGTGCGTGGGAAGCCGCGCAGCGCCATGTCCGCCTTCGCCCTGGAGGAAACGCTGGAGGCCGACTGGGTGGCCGTCAGGCCTCACGCCTTCCAGGAGCGGGAGAAGCACAAGTTCGTCTTCATCGTGGCCTGGAACGAGATCGAGGGCAAGTTCGCCATCACCTGCCACAACCGCACGGCGCAACGCCAGCGCAGCGGCTCTCGCGAGCTCCGCCGAGGCGGCCCCCCCGGCCCCGAGGCCAGAGCCGCCCCCAAGGCCGGCAGCCCCACGGTACGCAGGAGCCCGGCCTGGGGCACGGACTCCGGCCAGCCGCGGGGCTCCTCGCATCCCCGTGCCGAGGCGGGGCTGAGGGGCCCTGAGCGGGGCGCGGCGGCCGAGGCGCTGCCGAAGGGCCCGCTGCGCGCCAAGAGCAGCCCGGCCCGGAGGCCGCAGCGGAGCCCGGAGGCTGCAGGTGCCGCCGAAGTACTAGAAGTGCTAGAGCTGGGGAAGGAGGAGGAGGCCGCTGCTCTGTCTCTGCCACCCTTGCCGCTCCAGGCTGGCGAGCTGGCCGTTCCCGACGCGGAGCCCGCGGGGGACGAGTGCAGCTGGGCCGGCCTCTTTTCCTTCCAAGACTTGAGAGCTATTCACCAGCAGCTGTGCTCGGTAAACTCGGAGCTGGAGCCCTACCTGCCTGCCTTTCCTGAGGAGCCGTCGGGCATGTGGACGGTGCTGTTTGGAGCCCCGGAACTATCCGAGCAGGAGATGGACAGTCTCTGCTACAAACTGCAAGTCTACTTGGTCCACAGCTTGGATACCTGCGGCTGGAAGATTCTTTCGCAGGTACTCTTCACTGAGACTGACGACCCCGAAGAGTACTACGAGAGCCTGAGTGAGCTGCGACAGAAGGGGTACGAGGAGGTGCTGCAGCGGGCCCGCAGGCGAATCCAGGAGGTGAGGCTACCACACCTTAGTGTTACCTGTAAATTAATCTGTGACATCTGTAGTTATCTTCAGCTGCTCCCCTCTACCTTTGCAGAGTTGATTGAACCATATGACACAAAAAAGTACAGGAAAAGAAAAAAGTTTTGAATATCTAAGTGAGAAAATGAGGCTTAACCTTTCTAAGGTCTCTAAGGCCAGGATTTAAGAAGGTGCAGGTTTCCCGGGTCGTCTGAGTGTGGCTCGGTACTTTTTTTCTGTGCGGTCGAATGTAGGTTTTTGTGAACAGGGCAAGGTTTTGCTTCCACATTTTTGTTCTTGCTTTGCTTTGCACCAGGATGTGTTGGAGTCTGGATTTTTCTGTTTAATGGGAGCAGCAACATGTGGTGTTTATTTTGAGAATACATTTTAGGCACTTGAGGCCAATAAGTTTAAGGTTCCTAGAGGCTCATGGTGCCGAATCTGGTATTTCAAGTGAGGTGATGTTTTCCAGTGGAATTAGAGTAACTACAACTTCTGTTCAGCTGGTAAATTCTTGGAGTTGGGATTTTAAAAAGTGGGCTGCCTTGTTCTACTGAGTGTTTAGTGCATAGTTGTTGATAGTGGCTGAGAAAACCTTGGATGTTTCAAGAATGCTTCTGTTTGTTTTTCTCGCATCATATTATTTATACAAAAATAGTTGAGGTTCAACAAACTTCTAGTAATAGTGTGTGAGAATTTCTTTATATCTGTGGGGACTGAGGTGTATGAGGACCCAGATTTTTGCAGTGAAAAAGGAAAATTTTACTGGTCCTGTTGCAGAATATGTCAGGATCTATCCAGGTGCAACTATGTGTATGAATCATGCTAACAGAATTTCATATTTTTGCAAACACCATCTAAATTCTATTCTGTGGACACAGGTCAAATTTGGCTTCTTCAGCTGCCCACATATATCTTACCAATGTTGTGTTCAAAAATGCGTGGTTGTGAGTTTTTGATGGAGTATGAGTGTATCTGCATGCTGTATGGTTTGATAGTTTACTTGAATCTTTGTAGAATTTGGCCTGATCTTGTGAGTAGAGTTACAGTACGTGATAAATTGTTTTATCAATGGTGAAATCATGATAAGGGCATCCGAGTATAGCACTGTCTGGTAAGAGCTTATTTCTGAACTCTTGTTAGGATTTATCACTGGGGGTGTGTTTTTCTTTCTTTTTCTTTTCTCATGGGCATTTAAAGAACTGAATTTGTCCTTGTTAATTTTGGTATACAACTGGTAATTAGTCTAATAGTCTACTGTAGTAATTTTAATCCAGAATATATGAAAGCACGCTGTCTTATGCTTTTCTCTGTTTGATAGTGTGAATACTTAGGAGTGTGTGCTTAGATTCACTTAGCCTTCAGCTCAGCGGGACAAGAGAATTTCCTCTTAGACATGTGAAATTTGGGAACTGGGTGCCTATCTCAAAGTGAATTGCATTTTTCGAGGAAAAGCTAATTCAGAATTACTGTGCAAGAACTGTCTGGCTTTTGGAGAGTCTGTTTCGTTAGCAGCAGTAGTGTCAGCAAAAAAGAAGTGGGTTACTAAAAGGCAATGCAAGCTTTATGCATCAAGATCTCTAAACCACAACATCTTTTTCTCTGTTAATGTTCAGAATGTGGTGCAGATAAAATGTCGGGGCCTCTTTGTGTATTTGACTACAGTACAACCGTCCTTTCTCATGGTAACCAATCCAGTAGTGTACCTGAAGTCCGTGCATCTGTACTTCTGTCACTGTCAGTTGTGTAAATTGATCTATCTTTCGTTAAAGGTACTTCATGTTTAAGAAAATAAGCCAATAGAATGACTTGCTCTTTTCCCTTTTGGCTCTCAGGTTTCTCTTTTCCTTACCTGTTCGTGGTTTACTTGGTCCACAGGAAATGTATTTCTTTTAAGCAAATACTGGTATTGTTTGTCATTGTAATTCTAAGCAAATGAAGCAATGGATGATGGGTACTGTTCGGTATTTTTGAAGTAAAGGTTTTTTTGTACTTCCAAGAGAACCTGCTGAATCAAGGTTTCATCTCTCACTTTAATTTACTTTTCCATCTGTGATTGAAGTTTGCCTGTTAGTTGATTCTGCCTTTTAGCAGGAATGTTGGATTTCTGCAATTTCAAGTGTTTTTATCTCTAACAAGAACTTTCGGGGGAATGGTTGAGCAAAATGGTATTGAAGAGCATAATGTATGTGGAAGGTCTTCATTAATGCCGAGTAGCACAAAAAACCAGTTTAGGACTCCAAGACTTTGGCTTAACATTTTAAAATATGCCTCTGTGGTATATAATTATTCAATCTCTTTTTTTCCAGGACAAATTTCTTTGTGCAGTTACATATTACTTGAGAAATGCTTGCAGTTTTTGTTGATTATATTATTTAGGGTGGAGAAGCAAAGTGATCAACAAAACCTCTCATGCTCATTGTTTCAGCATCCCCTACTTAGCCATCTGCTACTTTCCATAAGTACACACAAACCAGTTTATTTTCACAGTAGCTAATAATTGTTGCTCTTTGTAATAGGCATTTTTATCTTTGTCTCAATTATAAACCTTTAATAAGCCAGAAGAATGTTGCAAGTAGAAACAGATCCAAGATGAAGAAGAAAAATAGTTGTAGAGAAACTGTATGACCTAGAATTATTTTCTTCTGTATGAACTCCTGTTTTGAAATAGCACATTTTTTTTTTTTTCTTCACTAAAACTTTCTGGAATAGCTCAGCAATTTATGTTAAGTTATGTTAATGTAAAAAATCCTATCCAAAGGAGTAAATATTGTTCCACCTCATTGTGCCTTGCTTTTAAAGTTTATGCCACCTTAAATAATTCTTTAGGTGCTCAGCTAGAGGTCTGAGTTTCCAAATAGAGATATGATGCAGAATCAGTCAGTAACCAGATAAAAAAGATATTATTTCAGCAGAGAGGATGACACTGAATCCTTATTTGGGATTCAAGCTTCTTAACCAATGATTCTTAACCATTATTAAAAATCTTGACCTTTACATCTAGAAGGCAGAAAAAAGTTCTCTCCTCTGTACTCTGTTCCTGCCAGTTTCCTGCTATGTTCCTCGCAATATAACATGGGAGGAGTTTTTCTCCTCAGGCTAAGTGCACATGCTTGTAAATTCTTGTGTGTATAGTAATATCAAAGATGATGTTATACCTCTGTCAAAGCTGTGTTGGCAAAAGGTTGAACGTAGTCACAGTTTTGCTGAATAAAACGTGGTGCTAGTATAAACTATGATTAAAAGGGTTTGGTGGCTTAGTCACACCAACAAACATATTCCATTATATGCTTATCCTTTTACTTGCTCTTGCATAGCAAGTTGTCAGTTTGGGAAGCCTGTCTCTGCATTACATGCCTACTTCAACGTCTTTGAATTAGTGGTACCTGTGAATCTCTCTATTCCTTATAGCTCTCAATTGCCATGGCAATCTGAAATTTGGCAGATGATGGCCTTATAGGATCTTGAATGCTAGTTATAAAACTAATCAGACTTGCTTTCATTTTGTGGTTGCTCTGTGACTTCTAGTGTCTTGCAGGCAGACCATTAAAGACCATTTTGCATCTCTGTTCTGTGCGTGTTCTTTTGAATTGCTTTAATAGAAAAGTTCAGAAATGCTTTTTAGTGAGGATTAAATTCTGAAGGAATTCTGAGATCGTCGTATTTTCGGTGGCTAACTGCCTTGGGAGTGAGAACCTGCTGATATTTTTAATCTTCTTCCCTTGTATAGTGGAATATTTTACTGAGACCCAGAATAGCCCTGGGAACTTATGTTGGTTGGTTTAATTTTCTTTTGATTCAAAGGACTAGAAAGGTTTAAAAAAAAAATTAACATAAAAGTATTTGATCTATTTTGTTGCGGTAGCAAGTTGTATGAGAAGAAAATACAGAGGTTTTTTACAGAAATCTGTATTGTCATTTTCTTCTCAAATCAGTATGTATAGATTTTTTTCAAAAAAAGTCACAGCTTTAGTAGTATTTTTTGTTTTCAGTGAGTGAAACATGATTGTCAAATCACACAAATTGGTAAGGAAATGATTCAGTTATAAATCATGGAATTTCACATTTGTTACTTTCCAAGGCTGCTGACATAGACTTCAGTTTATATATTAAAAAAGCTAAGTAATATCCATAAGTTGTTTTGAGTTTTCTTAGGAAAAAAATAACTAGGAGGATATTATTTCCTTGCTTTTGACTAACTGCATTCAGTTCTAAAGTAAATATGTATATGGTACATAGTGCGGCACTGTACCAAAAATGCAAGTTTTCCAGAGGTAAGGTGATCTGTTTCTATTCAGTGATCTCCTTCTAGGCACAGAGTGATTTAAAGAGAGATTTCAATGTCACACTCATAAATAATGGAAAAGTAAATAATATTCAACACTACAAAAAATACTTGGTGTTTCAGTAATACACAAAAATAAATTCCACCAGTAGATATCATTAAAGCATATGTAATATCTTTCTATGCAGGAAGCAAAGAAAACTGGACCCTGTATATAAGGCTAGATTTAGAAGATATATACGGTGTCTGAGGAAAGGAGAGAATACGAGTTCAGATTTTACTTTGTGAATAGAGAGATTAAAAAAAGATATACTGTGGTTTCATGTTGGTTTTTTTTTTTCCTATTGACATGAATAGAGCAGAGTTAAGATTAACACTAAGCATTCTGGACATCCAGCCTATTTTATCTGAAATCTTTTTATGTACTCATTATTGGTAGTGTTAACACTTGTTCCCAGTAAAACTGTTTTGATTGACTTCTAAGTACTTTGTAAATACGCTACTTAAATACGGTACCAGTACTACAAGTTAGTACTAACCAAAACAGTCTGTCAGCAGCTGCAGGGCATGCTCTGTGGAACAGCCAAGTGGACTCCTAAGTTCTTGGGAACCACGGTAGAAGCACTCTGGTTAGTACTTGTGTTGCTGTCCAGTGAAACATTTCCTTCCTTGGCAGCCCTCACCTTTCTGTTATTTAATTTGCAGCTGGAGTCATTATCGGTTATGTGTGGCTGTAACAAACTGTTTTAAAGTGTCACTATTTTAGGTGATGGCAGTTCTCACCTGGCTCACTGTGCAAGCATCAAACCCAATAGCCAGGATACCACAATACATTTTCAGACGTGGAGCGGTTCTCTCCTGCCCCTTTTCTGCAAATAGTGAAGATCTGTGTCACATGGATATTTTGTTTTCAGAGTTTCAGTGAGTTTCTGGTATGTGTTCCTTATGTGTAAATCCATGTTACTAGTCTAACAGTTGATGATGACATCCCATAGTACTGGAAGATGTGGAAGTAAGTTAGGAAGGCCTGTATCACTTGAGATTTTTGTACACTTAGAGTAGCAAGTATAATTAAATATGCAACAGCTTAATCATATGGTAGACTCACAGTTGCTGCAGGCCTAAGATGTAATTGTATGCCATTTTAAAATACATGCTTTAAAATGGCTTCTAGGAATCCTGTATTTAAAGAACATTAGATCATATTAGCATAGCATTTGCTTCTCTCTCTTTAGTCTTTTAGTATTAAAACCTTTGAAGATACTATCTTTTATCCTTCTTCCTTTTGATATCTTCTTGAGTAAATGTTTATTTTTTTCTACAGCCATTCTTTTACTTCTGTTTTATAGGTAGCAGCAAATTGTTTCAGAGACTTACAGGTTTGTGATCAGAGGTTAATTAGATTTTTCTTTACATTTTTATCAATCTTCTTGTATTGTATCTTTTCCAGTCATAATAGGATACTTGTTTTGGATTTGAAGGCTTGGTGGTTTGTTTGGTTTTTTGGGTTTTTCTTCTTATTTTAGTTTTTCCCACCTTCTCCAGTGCAGTTATGGCATATATATGTAGACAGACTTCAAACTTCAGGCATTAATAAAACAACGTATGACAAAAGCTAGCTGAAGATAATGAACACTACGGGAGTATCTGAAAACAGCAGAATGTTTAAAATAATGTACATGCCTTCAAAGCATGTACAAATGATATGTACACAGAGGACATCTACTTGAAAAATTGGGTCTTCCTTTACAGAACTCAAGTCTTATTAAAAATATAAGAGTACATTCTGCAGAATATAGCAATTCTATTCTGTATGACCCTTGGTCAGTAAGCTTAGAGATAGGTTTTGTAAACTGAAGATGGCAGCATGCCAGTCTCGCAGTTCATTTCCTTTTCCAAGTACCTGGGAGAGGAAAAAAGGCTGTAAAATCCAATATATGCTCTGCTTAGCGGTCTGAACCAGTATTGGTGAACCAGTAATGTCTTGTGGTTGGGGGAGTATTCTCTTGATGAGATTATTTTACTTTATATTCCCTTTCAAAATCCGAATGGTTTTGTTTTCCTAGATGTAGAGGTAAGCTTTCCTCTATTTATTGTTTAAAGATGTAGTTGATGTGCAGTTGCAGTGTTTTCATAGGCCAGAATATTTTGTAGAGGTGTGTACCACCTATGTAATAAAGACTCTGTTCCGTTATCCATCTTGGTTTTCACCACTCACTTGATTTCTCAGTTTTTAGTGGTGGCTTTTCTTAATAATTACCTTTCACTTCTTGCATATTTCTTATACATTTTCTAGCATTACTTTCTTTTTACTTCAATTGAATAACTTATATTCAATTCACTGCCTTTTAAAACTGCTTTCTTAATCCAGTAATTTTTTGTTCCCCTCTGTTTTTGGCTGAGATAGTATTACGCAGGCAGGGTTAGAATTTGAAAGCAGATTCTTTCAAATCATTTCATCATTTATGTTTTTTGCTGTAATATGGTAAGGCACTGCTTACAGATGACCTGCAAGGTTTATGTTGGTCTTGTATATGTAAATATGGCTGCTACAGAAATGAAGGCAGCACTGAAAAGCTGATTTTTTAAAGAAGTGGCTGCACCTACCATTTTTCCTCTTTGGGGAGGTGCTTTTAAGGATCTCTTTTTTTATATTAGTAGAAACATACATTTCCAGTCCACTAGAAAAATGCTATTGTTAACAACTGTCAGAGTGTTGGCTTAGTCCAACTAAAGATACTTTGCAAAACTTCATCTTTTCAAGACATGAAGAAGGAATAAGGAATGTGGTGTGGAAGACATAAGGAATATGCTAGGGAAGGAAGGAAGGCAGGATAGGAATAGAAGGAAGGAGAATGATACTCTTAAGATACATACTAACTCAGTGGTTATACCTGTATATCTTTGAGCTGTTGCTCAGACTGCTATCTGCTAAATAGGGGCTGGCAGTGGAATAAGGTGGGATTGTTGGATATAGAGCCTGTTACTTTAGCAGTTGAGAGTATCTTCAAAATAGGCTCAGTCACCTTCTTTCTTTATTGCATCCAAAGAAGAATCAACTATAAACATTTGGTGATACTGTAATTCAACTGTGGGTGAGTCTGTAACGCCACGATGCATTTTTATGGGGTTTTTAAGTACTACAGTAAAGAAGAGAAGTGTGTGAACGTGAATTGAACCCTATAGAGAAACCTGCACTTAAAATGTATTTTGTGATTTTTGGGCAACTCTAGTACTCAGGAGTTGCCAGTAATGTAGCAGTTACATTGTTTATTCTCTTTTTTCTTCCAGAAAACAAAGAAACTAACCTTAGTCAAAATAAATTCCCTTTATTTTTAAAATATGCCACAATTATGGTTAATTTACTCTGTAGTAAAAGCTTGTAAATAGGATATTCTGCTGTTGTGAACATTTTCCCGTGTTAAAAATGTCATGTCCAGAAGTTTTGTTCTGCTGCTGGTATTCAGCATGATAGTGCTCTGGGGAAGGGGCATCTGAGGCTAACTGCAACCGTAGGTTTAACCATGTAGTGTGTACTGGTCAATGGCCAAATATTGAGAGGTTTTGAGGAAGGGAGTCAGAGTTAATATACATTGGAACAATTTATTAGAATTACTTGTACATCCTGCATAGTACTAATAACATCACTAACATAGATCTTCACTGAAAATCCATCCTTTAAGTGCATTGCTGTTTAATAGCAACATCCAAGAATGTTTTAAGAAGGGCAAAAAAATAATTTTGCTCTTTTACAGGAAATAATACTATGATCTCATCAGAAACCTGGTGGTGCTGTTTGCTAGAATACAGGTTAGTCTTTAATTATTGAAGCACTTGCATAACTTGAAACAGGATTATAAAGACAAAAGGGTCCAGATTTGTTGGGCAAGGGAGTGGATGATCTCATAGTATCTTCCAGTCATAAGCTGTATAAATTAATAAAGGAAATGTGTTTTTGTTTTAATTAGTCACTGAAACTTGCCCAGTTCCCAGTTTCTGAAGAATTTGGGCCTGAAATATAAACCAAACCATTATTAGTTTGTCTGAAAACTTCATTAAAAATTTCAACACACGGTGGTAGATGTTAGCTGGAAACTCCTCCCCAAATGTCTCCTTGTTTACTTGCTCTTGCTTGTCGACTGTGTCCACTATTAATAATCATATTAGAAGTTCATCTGTGCAGTTTGTATTTTACTTTGGGATTAACTCTTCTGGTAGGCAGAAAGATATTTTGTATGTGCAGAGAGCTTCCCTGAAAAATCATTTTTGAAAAAATCAAGTGAAGCCTTTCAGAGTTCATGTAAATAGGATGCTATTGGTGTACCTGCCTGTGACTGCTCACCAGTTGCTAACACTTGGGCAGATGTTATTTTCAGTAAACAACTTTTACTGAAAAAACCCTATCTCTGGGTTTCCTTTCTGTTCTTTTGTGTTTGTGGTATTTATACAGTAAAAGTTATTCGATGTATGGATTTCTTGTTTGTGTTACATATGTGGTGAACAGACTTCACTGTTTCAGAACAGTTTGGATACTTAGACTTTTTTGTGAACAAGCTGCTCCTGGAAAAGTGTTACAAAAGCAACCTTTTTTAATTTTATCTGAGAGTAAGTTGAGTATCTCTGTTTTCCTAAGTGGCAATGGAAACTTTTGTTAGTTTCATGCTACTGTTATAGTACTTTCCAAAACACGTTTGTAGACAGATGTTTATATGACCTTCTTTTGAAAGAAATGCTAGGATATTGGTGTGAGGATGGTTTGTTTTTCTTTTTTTATTATTTGAAAAATGTTGTTTAAATAATAAATTAATTAGCATTTGTTTGTGGTGACTTGCAGACAATTTATGTGGGTCATCTAAAATTAGTAGTAGCACAACTTTTCACATAATAGCATTGCATCGTGAGTTGTTTTGAGCTACATGAGGGAGAGGCTATTGTAAAAGACTTTTCAATGACTTAGAATTATAGATTATTTTATTAAAAGGAACCTCTGGGATTTCTAGTTGAACCCTGTGCTTAATATAGAACAAATTTTGTTTAGGAGGGGTTTTTTTTCCTAAAAAATCTTCAACACTCTAAACTTTAAATAATTCTGTTTTAAGGTAATTTAAAAAAAAAAAGAAATGAAATTAAACTAATGTATTCATTCAGTTGCTAAGCTTCTGAGGGAGAAAATCTGTATATCAGTTTTTGAAAAATTGTAAACTTTCAGAAACTCGTACAAATAGCACAGTGTCTTCAGAGCCCAAATTCTTCATCCTTCAGTAATGTAGTATTTGTTTATAACTGTAAGATCTCAGAATTTCGGATTGGATCATTTTGTAACTTTAGTATAATTCAGCAAAAAATCTGTGTGTGGGAGGAGTTTAAAAAGAACCCAAACGACTTAGTGGAGCTCTTGTGAAAGAGTTTGCCCAGGTGGCCAAGAAGGCCAATGGCATCTTGGCGTGTGTCAGAAACAGCATGGCCAGCAGGTCCAGGGGAGTGATTGTGTCCCTGTACTCAGCATTGGTGAGGCCACACCTCAAGTACTGTGTTCAGTTTTGGGCCCCTCACTGTATGAAGGACATTGGGGTCCTGGAGCAAGTCCAGAGAAGGGCAGCCAGGCTGGTGAAGGGGCTGGAGAGCAAATCTTATGAGGAGCTTAGGGAACTGTGGTTGTTAAGCCTGGAGAAGAGGAGACTGAGGGGAGACCTTATCACTGCCTACAACTACCTGATAGGTTGTAGAGAGATGGATGTTCATCTCTTCACCCAAGTGACAGGTGATAGGATGAGGGGGGAATGGGCTCAAGCTCTGCCAGTGCAGGTTTAGATTAGGCATTAGGAAAAAATCCTTCACCAAAAGGGTTTTCAGGCATTCGAACAGGCTGCCAAGGGAGGTGGTTGAGTCACTGACGCTGGATGTGTTTAAAAGATGAGTCGATGAGGTGCTCAGGGATACGGTTTAGTAGAGGACAGGTATGGTTGGACTTGATGATCTCAAAGGTCTTTTCCAACCTAGTGATTCTGTGAAAATGTAAGCTGTATGTTTTGTTTCAACAGTGTTTTATCATGCTTCTTTATCATGTGTGAATTTATTTCTCCATAACATTTAAACTGTGTATCCTGTCCCATTCACTTCTCCTTGAAAACAGGAACAAAACCAACCCAAGTGGGAAACACCACAGAATGCAAGTCTGTATTCACTTGATACTAATATAAATTGCTTTTATCTGAAATGTGCTGTTACAAAAGTGATGTAATATCTTGTTAGTTGCATTATATTGGTTGTTAGAGGAAAAAGTGTTCATGATACAGGGTTTCAGGAGTTTCTTGGTTTTTTTTTTTTTAGCCTATTTTAGTTAATGGGCTGTAAAAGTGTTCTTTCTGTTGGGCTTTTTTGGATATTATATTGAACTTTTAAATAAAAACCCCCATTATTTTAGCTTGGAAAATTTAAAGATTGCATTTAGTCATGCATAACGCAGTTTCCTTCTTAGACCTGCCTTTCCATGATTTCACCACTGTATAAAGTGCAATAGAGGTTGAAAAAGTGTTGAACTATGCCAGCCTTGAGAAATCACCCAGCGGGCAGTTTGAGTTCGCTGTCAGCTGTCGTCCGGGGTTTAAAGGTGTTTCATCAGCCACCTTGTTGGAGGGAGCTGAAGAACTGGATCATCAGCTTGCTAGTACTGAAAGGGGGAAATCCTCTTGCTCTCTGTCCTTCCCCCTCCAGCTTTGTGTTCCAGTTGTGCTTCTTTGTCCTTGCAGTGTGCTGGTTCAACTCAGTAAATTAATCTGAGAGAAACTACAGAAATAGCTTTCAGCCAGATGCTCGCTTTGTTTGTTGAAGGTTCTGAGAAATGCAAAGCAAGTGCAGTGAAGGAAGAGGACACATGAGAGCAGAAGGAACAAGGAACTGGGTTGGAATTAGAAGAATGAAGAAAGAGTGAAGCTTCATTGGAGCAAGCTAGTAGCTCAGCTCAGCTTTAAAAAGTAAATTCACTTGTATCAGTGCTTATCAGTCTTATATTGGCACCATACTTTACCTGTTTTGAGTTAGATTTTGTAGAAGTCTTAACACTAGATTCATCAGCCATTTTTGAATATCTGTGACCATGTGAAGTGCATTGTAAAACTAGTAAGAGTACTAATTCAGTGCTGCTGATATGATTCCCATTAACTGACTTCAGAATTAAATTTATTATATACCTCTATTTTTTTCTCTCCCCATCAAGTTTTCACCTTTGTTTTCATAAAAGAAGACTTGCTTTTTATCAGAGTGGGTATTTGGCTGGACCTGTGTCCTGACATTGAAACTTTACACAAAGAAGGGTTTTAAAAGTAGCATTGTAATACCTGCTAAGTAAATGTATTCATTGTATGCAAATACTGTTTTGTTTAGACAGCAGTCAGTTTTGAGGCTCTGTTTTCCTAACTAATAGTATTGTTCAGAAGCACTGAAGGAGAGTCTATGGACCAAAAGTTGGTGTGTTTTGGGGCACAGCAAGGACTGTATGTTCTCAGTCGTCTGGCTTTGGTTTTTTGTTGGGTTGTTGTGGGGTTTTTTTTTTTCAATTGGACTCCTGCAGAAAAAAAATTACCTAGAACCCATTAGGACACATGTAAAATAAGCTCTTTGCCAAGCCTTCAGGGTGAGGTGTTGCCTAGAAGTCTTTTTGTTCAGAGTTACCATGTTCCAACTGATCAGTGATTCATTAGTGACTTTATCTTTTAGTTATTTTGCCCCTTTCCAAAGGGAAGGAGTCCCAGAGTGCCATAATAACATTGAAATACATTAAACAGATTTATTGTGTATATCAGACTACATTACAGTGTAAATACTTATTTCTGTATTACTAACAGCAGAAAAAAAGCCTACCACTCCTATATAATGGGCCTCCTATGTACTTAGCCCTTGTTTGCAATAATTTATGTAGATTATTTGTGACTGTGCTATTCTTAGCAATATATTAAATTCAAACAAATAACCTGTTTTTCATAGGCACTCATTTGCCGTTGTACCTCAGGAGTGGCCCAGCCACATTACACAACAAGTTGAGGTGAGACAAGTACTGTCTTAAAGTAAAAGGAACTTTACCATGGTGTTAAGCATATTTTTGTCTTGTTTACAGAAAAGGAGATGCATAGTTTTTAATTGATGACATCTCCCTCGTGAGCTTTCAGAAGAGATCTGATGTGCCATACATTGTTGTCAGAGTTGGCAGCTTTAAGCCTGAGTCTTGTGATATTCCAACAAGTTATATATATACACACATACAGTTCTGCTGAGATTTCTATTTAGAATTCTGGGTGGGAGGAGAGAAGTCTCATTGCTCAGTAATGATGCGAACATGGAAATGATGTTTTTGCTCACTTGGCTATGTTAAAATACTACTACAGTTTTTCTTACCCAGTTTAGTTCTTTTCTGTGGATTTGTATTACAGGTAGTGTATTGAAATCAGGTGGATTTTTGTAGGCAGTGTGAAGGAACTTGTCAAAAGTAATTGTCCTAAGAGCTGTTAACCAAAGTATAAATGAAGATAACTGATAGGAGTATATCTTGGATCTGTCTGGCATTGTTTCTGCCAGGCATGGGGAAGCCTCTGGGGTATTCTCACAGAAGCCGCTCCTGTAGCCCTCCTCACCCCAGAATGATGCTACCTATACCCATTACATCTTTATTTACACACTAAGGTAACCAAGCTCTCTGCACCCTGGTAAAAGGCTGTCTTAAGCAGGCTTTAAAGAGGAACAGCACGGCTTGCTTGATATGAGCAGCTCTTCAGAGGTCTAGAAGGCATCTTGTGGGAGTGTTCCTATTTGTTTTTTGTTTTTTTAAACATGCTGTGTTTTACTTCCAAATATATTTTTTGGGTTTTGTTTTGTGTGCATGTGTGTTTTCTGTTTGAACTTATGCATGTGCTGTGTGGGTATTTGCTTTGATTATTTTAATTACTCTGTAATTAATTTAATCTTCTGTAAACAGCCCTTCAGAATCTCTCCAAAATCTGGACAATAACCTTTGCAGTGTATTGGCATACACTTCTAATTCCCTATCTTCAGAAGCCTGGCTGAAAAACTTGGACCTTTTTTGTCCACTGATAATATGAATTACAAACTGTATGCTTTCCAAATAAGTTTAATATGGAACTCACTAGTTTGTATCTTTTAATCTCAAGGGGATGAACAGATGTAGTAGTGCTGGTTCCAACACTTCTTATGTGGGCAGGATTACTGTATTTGCTTATTCTACCCCAGCTCTCTAGCTATCTTCTGTATTCTCTTAGGTGATTTCTGCCACAATAGTAAAATTTACTGTAGATGTGTATTGGAGAGTTGGGCTTTGGTCAGTTGGTCAGGCATTCACCTGCTACAAAAATGCAAATGGTCTTTTTATAGCATGCTATGATTGTTGATGGCAATGCAATTATGCAAATAGAAGCTAAATGTCCTGGCAAGGCTTGATTATTTATTTGCTTACTTTTTTAACCATAGTAGGTGATGTTTGAATACCAGACCTGCATGTGAGAGAGAGAAAAGCAGTTTGCCTATACTAGAGATTCATGTAGTTCAGACTCCTGCTGATTGCGAGCACATGTGAGAGTGTGTTTGCTTCTAACAATACTTTTGTTTGCTTTTTTAAAAGATTTCTTAAAAAGAGAGAAAGAGAAGAAGCAATTTTAAGCAAGTTCTGTTACAAGAAATTGCATTCTAAGTTCAGTTGCTAAAATTTAGCATTCAAATTTTATATACTTTGGAGCAGTATTTCTTTGGAACTCAATGTCTGGAGCTCATTGCAGACTATTGCAAGTGTTTAAGCTATAGGATTTGTTATTTTACTTTTAGGGCTACTGTTCAGTGGAAAGGATTGAATATTTGAAACCTACTCTATCTGCAGTACTGTACTTTTCTCTGAAAATAACTGTCCATAGTTTTACCTGTAACTTTTAGTATGCTCCTTCAGTTAAAAATCTCTACCATTTTTCCTGGAGATGGAAGGCTTACAAGAATCTGAAGTTCTTAGGAAAGAAGAATATTCTGTAATTATTATTAAAAAAATAGGAAGAACCTTAGGAAGAGACTGAAAAGTATCTTTATGGGCTCTTTTAGCTAAAACTTGATATTTGTCATATCGTAATGTTTTTATGAAATACGGACAACAGAATAGGAATGACCGGGAAAGTTTTGGGAGTAATAGCAAAGGAAATGTAAGACTCGGACTCTTCACTGATTAAATCAAGGTTTGGATTATGTTCCCAACTCAGGTCAGCCCACACATAAGTTCACTGTCCGCTGTAATGCTTTTAAACCTTTATTGAAAAAATATTTTTTTAAAAACTGCTGAAGATAGAAATAATCTTTGTTACGTAGTTCAAATGTATGTGCTGTTAAATTGAAAAAAAGTTGTTTCCTGCTGGTTAGGTTTTATCTGAATAATAGTTGCCTAAAATATATGGATTCATTTAGTTATGAACAATGTAACATCTGTGAAACATGATTCTTAAAATAAATGCAGTATTCAATGGGTATAGCACTAGTCAGGCCTCTACAGGATATTACTCTACTCTCCTCCACCCACTTCTTTAAATAATATAATTTAAAAATGGTGAAAGTAAAAAATTCATGCCGAAGACTGTTGAAATAAATGAACAGTAGCACTGAATGTGCTGAGAATTAATCATGAATGGGACATAAAACATGTCACACAAATTCTTCGTGTATTTTATGTTTGCACCTTGAAAACTGCATGGCATGAGCTACCAGGTTGGTTTAGGCATTCAGCCAGCTTAACCAATGTCTCCATCTCACAAAAAGGTATTGGCTGAATTTTCCTGTTCCTGGTATAGTGTATTGACTAGGTACTGCCTGTGTGAGATTGGGACATACACGGTTAAACTACCCATGAGTCTAAAGTGCGCCTGGTGTGCCTTATGATATTATTAATTCAGTGAATTCTGCACTGGACCCAGCGTTATTGTTATCTGATAGTCTGAAAACTGTCTGGATGGCAGCCAGCTAAAAAAATGCTTCAGCTGACTTTGATCCAGAGCAGGAAAGGCTCTGTCAGACTGCTTATAGAGTGGAGTGGGAGAGGTCCTCCGTGCATTCAGCACCGTCTGTCTCCAGTGTCAGTGGACCTTCAGGACTGGTCACAGTAAAGCAGCCTGGTCTCTTCACTGGGCTTACAAGGTTCTTTCTGGAAGCAGAACTACAGCTATCGGTCTTCTGTTCATACCACACTGTATTGGTGAAGACTTGGTGGTTGGTAATCACGTCAGTCCCCAAAAGTGAGAGAGAATAGCCTGAACCTTCTGTAGTCCTTTAAAACATCAGTATAGAATCACTTAGATTAGAAAAGAACTTTCAGATCGTGGAGTACTACTGTTCACCTAACACTGCCAAGTCCACTACTAAACCATGTCCCCAAGCACCACATTTACGCTGCTTTTAAATACCTCCAGGGATGGTGACTCAAGTACTTCCCTGTGCAGCCTGTTCCAGTGCTTGACAACCCTTTCAGTGAAGAAATTCTTCCTAATATCCAATCTAAACCTCCCTTGGCACAACTTGGGACTGTTTCTTCTTGTCTTATTACTTGGGAGGAGACCAACACAAATCTGGATACAACCTCCTGTCTTGTAGCTGCAGAGATAGAGAAAGTCTCCCCTCAGCCTTCTCCAATTAAAATGGGTCCTTCATTCCTTGGCACTTTCACTGCAAATTCTGCAAAGTTGTGACTGTCTTCTAGAATATCAGAACTATTACATAGGCCTTAAGAATGGTCTGTAAAGGGAAGAAAAAGCCTTGTTGCTGAAAGAGAACATAAAGGCTGAAGGAAATGACGTTGCATTAGAAATAATTTCCTCAGTGAGATTGCTTAGGTAATGCAACAAATTGCCTGATGCTGCTGAGGAGTGTGTTATCTTTCCTACAACATCTCTCCTAAACCTTTCATCTCTGCTAAGCCTTGCTGAGGGAGGGCTCTCATTGGCTTATCATCTGACCAGTATTTTAGTGTTGAACATGAAAATAACATTACTATGAGCCTCTGCATTCTGCTCTGCATCCTCTCTATAATCTTGGCCAATCTTTAGTGCTTCAAAGGAAGCCCAGGTGGTGTTCAGTTTATCTTCTGAAACAAACTGTACATTATGAAGAAAGAGAAATGTGGGGTTTTTTCTACCCAATCAGGTAATTGAAACACAGCAATATAAATGTAAATGAGCAAATTAAGTAAACAGTATGGTAATGAAGACTTTTCTTGACTGTCTTGGGATGCAAATGAACCAGACACCAAAGGACTGTTCACCAAAGCTTCAATTTCTAATCCGTAGTTCCCTTTATTTTATCTTCCAGTTGTAATATTTGATGTAGTTGAGTACTCTGAGAATATTTCATGTAGGCCTGGTATCCAACTTGAATAAACAGATAGGAGATCTAATGTGCTTGTTCCACAGTGTTATTAATCTATATAAATTTATTTAAACTTTGACTGTGAATTTATGCTTTGGAGATGATAGTATAAAGGACATGAGACTTTGACTTTGAAAATTACATAAGAGAGGAATTAATTTCAGATAATCTTGTCTTTGTAAATACATTAAGTACTCCACATGTTTGTATGAGATTAATTTTTGTTAAACAGTTGAATTTTTTTTTCTAAATGGTAGAAGATTTCCAGCAGCATGTGAGGTCTGCTCAGGCAAATGCCCAAAGTTGATGCAAAACAAACATAAATTAAAAACATACATTGCAGAAATTTTTACAAACAGACAACTTTTTGACTTCGGAGGAACTAAAGGAAGGAATGGACAGTTTTTTATAATGTTGTATTTTCTTGTATGAATTAAAACACAAATTATTTCAGTATTTTCTTTAAGCTTACAATACTGAGAACTTCATTTTTTAAAAAATCTAATGGAAAGTTCATCCATTTGAAATTTCATGCCTAAACTGGGCTAAAATAAACTGGCAAGCAAAATTACCAGCAATACAGATCACTGTTTTGTTTCATATAGATTGCTGTCTGGAGTTGCACTGATATAATGGAGCTCTGTGGGTCCCAAGTACAGACAGGCAATGCACACGCAAACACTGAAAAAACTAGAAAGATCAAAATTTCCTGTTTTGTCTCCTTTCCTTGCCACTCCTTCTCTCCTGACACCAGAAAGTGGGAGATGTGGGAATTAGTACGTCTGGTTACTGTGTAATAGATTCTTGTGCTAAGTTGCTTTTTGTGCTTTGTCCTCATATTCATTATCTTCCATAGATTTTTTTGGAAAAAAAGCCAACATTATTAGGGGTGCTGTAATATTTGAGTTAGGGTTGTCAGATACGTGCTCATATTTCACTTGCTATATTAAAGATGAGGGCAGGGATTAAGTTTTCTTGTTGTTTGTCTGAGTGATGGTTTTGTGGGACAGGGAAGATAACACAAGCGGATAGATTAAAAATGCTTTTTAAGTTACTGTCACTTTTAGCAGGAATATTTGGACATGTTCACTAAAATTGGCACTTTTTCTGCAGCTTCTAGAAAAACATAAGAACACAGAAAGCATGGTAGAGTTGCTTGAACTGTACCAAATGGAAGATGAAGCCTACAGTAGTCTTGCAGAAGCTACCACAGAGCTCTATCAGTACTTACTGCAGCCATTCCGAGATATGAGGGAACTTGCAATGCTAAGAAGACAGCAGATAAAGGTACGGTAAATGTAACTGCACTTCTTGTTAATGGGGAAGTCATGCTTTTTAGTTACCATCTACTATTTATAATTTTTATTATACAGTGTATGCAGTAATCTTTTCTCCACTAGAGGTTGACCATATTTTTCTGGTTCAGTAATCAGAAGAACGCTTTTGAAGAGTGAGAAGGTCTCTGACACAACCATCACCTGTTTAACTTAGTGTGTTTGACTGTTCAAATTCGTGGCTGCATTTAGTAGGTGATGACTGGGAATGCTGACTAATATATGAAGTGAAGACACATGTACAGGATCTCTGCTATTGTTAATTCTTTTAAAAGATTATAGAGGAAGTTACTATTCATTTTAGTTTTCTGAGATAATCTGATAAACCTTGAGAAGTCAGTAGCTTCCTATCTAACGTGAAAAACTTACAACATGGGAAGTGTTCCATATAATTGTTGTAATATAATTTGTTGTAAAACTTCTAACAGTACGTTTTCCGAAAGGATAAGAAAGTATAGCCAGCTGAAGAACATCCCATCTTGGCAAAACTGTTGTAGAATGTATATGTTTGTTTATAAATATGTATGTTTATTTATAAATAATTCTGATGTTAAATACTGGACTTTGGGTAAAATTATTAGTACCTCTTCAGATTATTAAGCATATAGTCTTTTGATTCTTCTAATTTTGTTTTGGTAACATAGAAGCTAAATTTTGTTTATTCTGTATTACAAATGTCAATTTATCTCAACTTTCACCCTGTTGAAGTAGCCAACATTATTTTTACTGGGTTCAGTTTAAAAATACAGTGCTTTTCTCAGGTTTTGTGCAGAGGCAGGCAAGAGTGTTTGCAATTCCAAAATTAGTTGAATTTTGAGCTGTTGCTCTGTTCACAAAGTTCAGCAATTTGAAACTAACTCAGTGGATAATGTGATTATATGTGAAGTAAAGGTGCTTTTTTCTCCTGGAGGGTAAAGGTTGCTACATAGGGGATTGGGATGAATAATTTTTTCAGTTGTATTGTGCAGTTTAAGATTATAAACACTACAATTAATAGAAGGTCTTCTGCAAAGCATGATTAAATAGTTCCCATTTTATTTTATTTTGTTGCAGAGGAAATATTTTTTTCTCTCTTGTCAAGAAAAGACAAATGAGTTTGCAATATGAATTAAGAATTGTGGTTTGATTGGTTTTTCCTTTTTTTTTTTTTAAATCTCAATGATCTCTTGAACTTAAAATACCTCATTTTCTATTCTTCCTAAAAGAATAATCTTCGTAAACTTCAGAAGCATGTTCTGCAGTTGATCATTGTAGTTGTACATAGTTACATCTAATGTACATTAAGTTCTCTTCCTAACTTGGCAATTTTTGAGCTGTAAAACTTGGTCATCTGTATTATGTGGCAGAGAAAGATGCCATCTCTTGTTTTTCATTTCATTGTTTGAGAGAAAGCAGTGCTTGTATCTATGATGACAAAATATATATTATGCTGGGTAGCTAGGGTAGAAGAATTGCTTTATAAATAGAACTTGTGCATGAAGTGGTTTGTGTTAACTTGGTACATATGTTTTTCTGCCAGTCTTAATAATGGAACAAAGATCCTTAGGTTTCAATAAACCCTTATAGCTGGGGTTAGCTCTGTTTTCATGCATAGTAAGTATTTCTGATGCTCACTACCTCAGTGAAGTAGGAGCTGTGAACATATAATAGTGTTTACATGTAATGAGTTACAAGGAAAAAGATAAAGGGTTGGATGTAGGGCAGGGTAAGGAAGGAAGAGCCTGCAGAATGTGTTACAAAAATGAAAAAACAAGTTAAAATTAAGCTTGAATATAAATACCAGTATTTAGTGAAGATTGGATATGCCTTCTGTAGGTGCTTTATTTAATGTTTTTAGACCTTTTCTCTATTAGATTTCTGATTTAATTTTGGGGAAGTTCTTTTAGTTTGTTTTTGTAAGAATTCGGGGGTTTTAATAAGGATTTTAATCAGTTCCATTTTGTCAGTTTTCAGAATCAGTTTAGGAGGAAGTTAATTACTTTACCTACGGTTTTTGAGAAGTGTGTTGTGTCTTCTTTTAGAGCAAGACATAAAACCAGGAAGATACATCATGGGTGGCAAATTGCTGCCCCTGCTGTGAAAATTCCAGCAGGAGACAAGCAAGGGATAAACAGGAATGAATTTCAGTCCACTGAGTGGAGGCTTATTAGAGTAGGACATTGTATTCTCTGCAGACTTTTTTTTTCTCTCTCTCTGTGTCTGTGCCTCTGTGTGTCTGTAAAAAAAACCAAAACAACCTCCCAACCAAACTAAATAATCCAGTATAAAAGTTCATAACAAAGTTAAAGCATTTAGAATCTCAAAATGTACATTAGTGTTTTCCATAATAGAAGTGGGGGGTTTTGGGGGGTTTTTCCTCCTTTTTTTTTTTAAAATATTTTAACCTGATTGTGTTGTAGTTCTTCAAGTGTAGTTTGCTTCATTTATTGTAAATGATAGATCATTTAGTATGGGTGAGGAATTGAAGCTTTACTGTGAAACATTTAAATATTGCTGAACTTGGAAGACATAATGAAAAATGTAGAAGATTGTGGAAGTAGAAAAGCATGGCTTCTTATTAAATCAAATATGTCCCCAGAAAATTTACTTCTGCAAAATGTTTACCAGATAGCATGCATTCTTGAAAAAAATTGGACACTGCAGGCACAGCAATGTTTGGAACTTAGATTTCCTCATCTATATGATACGGGAGTAATCTGGTTTGCCCCAAGGGGACACAAATAAAAGCCAATTCATAATTAATAGAATTCTTAAATTGAGAAATGCTCATCAAAGAAGCAAGTCTATACTCATTTCAGGATTAAAATATAAGATATGTTTACTAGACATATTCTGTGTGACTAGTACAACCATGTTCTGTAAGGTTAAGTGTGGAAAATTGCATTGATAAGCCAGCCAGCCAGAACTATAATTACATTCACAGAATATTGGAGAAGATATTACAGAGGAATTGAAGACAGTATGTGCTGGATTTGTATAGACATTTTAAAAATTTGCTTTTTCTGGACTGTTGCTGGTTTCAGTGTAACAATATGTAAAGACAGTCAACCACTGAGTTGTAGCATGCTAATTTCACTGTTTGGGTTACTGGACCATTCCTTCTGATTTCACCTTCTCAGATGTGACTTAGGTGTTAGGCAAGTGAAGCTTGATATTCAAATGCTGTAATATGTGCTTTGGGGTATCTGTATATTTTTCAAAAAATCTGGATGAGAAGTATGAACTTAAAACCACAGGTTTTTTATCTAGTATTAATTTTTAATTTAAAATTAATTTTAAGGTGTTCTTTTTGCTAGTAAACAGATATCTAATGATCTAAAAATAACTAATACTTCTGATCCTAAACATGTTTCAAATTCATACACAAAAAAAATTTCATTTATAAAAATAGGTCATATCCCTGTGAAAATTCAGAAGATTCGTATGTGTTGAGAATACATATTGCCACAGTAGAAAAGTGGGAGGTAGTAGGCATCAGTAGCTGGAAACTTGAAGGTGAAATACTTCTCCTGAAATTTGGGAGAAGCAGAGTAGATATCTGTGTTCTGATTTTCAGTAGTTATATCTTAATTTTGTCAGAACCTCCATAGACAGTCTTCTGCACTCTTCTAAAGGAGGAAGGAACCAGTTGGTAGTTGATACTGGCTATAAAACCTATTGACAGGTTAATAAACCTTTAGCCCTTTAGGACAAACAGTTCTTTGATACTAGACACCAAATGTAGTTATTTTAAAAAAACCCAAAATCTTTCAGAGAATAACTTCATGAGCACAACCCCAAAGCCTTTTATGTGTGTACAGTTGTGTTCGCTGGCCTTCATACAGAGAAAGAAAGTACCTTGCTATTTTAAACTTTTGTAGTGTTACAACCATGGACAGAATGAGATGTTGAGTAGGCACTTTGTTTAATCAAACCCCTGATAAAATCAGTGGTAGCCTTTCCATTTTTCATCCTTTTTCTGGGGGTGGGGGCTGGGCAGGGGTGTGTGGCGCGTGAGTGTTTTGGTAATGTACTTTGTGTTAGACTAACTAAAGCCAAAATGTAAAATGAATTGTTTCATAGCCTACACGTAGGTGCCAGCAAAACTTTGATACAAGCATTCTGGACTCTTTATTTGCTTAACTGAGAACTGGTAATGCTGTGATACAGGTGAGAACCTACAGTCATCATCACCTTTCAATTTGTCTTCAGGAAATGAGAATATTAAAATGTAATTATATTTTAAATGCGTTTTAAAGCAGTTCTAGTTTCATTGCATACATATTCATGATTTTCACTGACAGGTTAATTCACTTGAAATGTAAAGGGTTTTTTAAGTCCTTTAAATACATTAGTGCTGAGGTCCAGCACTGGAAATAAGAGATTTAGAGCAACATGTAGTTTGATAATTCATCAAACAGTTTTGTTTTCTTTAAATGTAGGTAGCTTTGTAGTCTATGTTGTGCTTCCTTTTCAAGCTCCTTTAAGCAGATACTGGTATAAATATATTAAATGATTAGAAATAAATTCTGTTGCATTGAACACTTTAGCTTTTAGTTTAAAGAAAATGGTTTCACAAAGGATGAAACCATTTCAAAGGAGAAGTTACGTTTAATGATGAGAATAACTAGCAAATTAGAATTACTTTAAATACTTTAATTATTTTTTCTTTTTTTAGCCTCATATAATATTTTTAAGGGTTTGGCAGCCTTGTAGTGAAAAACATGAACTCAAAGCTACATAAAGAACATTTGAGAACACCAAAGCAGCACTGATAAAAACTTAAAATTACTTGCATGGCAAGCAGCTCAATTTCATTACTGTCAGTTGTGAGCCACACCCTCTACTAGTAACAGACTAATGACTTACTGACAAGAGGTGCACATGAAAAATGTCTGGTAAATAAGCAGCCTAAGGTAGTCCTCAGCAGAGTGATTAAAAACTCCAGATAATTCTTTAATCTCTTTTAGTATAACTGTAGTTGAAAATGTGTCCTCACATGATCAGAAACCATAATTAAATTATTTTTAAAAAACCCCAAACTACCCGTAGAGTAAGGAAGAAATGTTAATCTATGTTTATGCAAAACATCTGGATTGCAAATGAAGGTGATAAACTTTGCTGAACATACTGCATTTTCATTGGAGAAAGTGGTGTAGTATGCCGAATAATGCTGATAGTCCTTCTAATCTCAACGTCTGTTTCAGATGGGTTATATGCCAGGTTCTTAGTTACATTCTGAACTATAAATCAGAGAATCAGAATCAGATAATATCCTGAGTTGGAAGGGACCCATAAGGATCAAGTCCAACTTCTGGATCCACACAGGGCTGGACAAGTCAGAGCATGGGACTGAGCACATCGTCCAGACACTTCTTGAACTCAGCCAAGCTGGGTGCTGTGACCCCTTCCCTGGGGAGCCTGTTCCAGTGCCGAACCACCCTCTCAGTAAAGAATCTCCTCCTAATACCCAACCTAAACCTCCCCTGTCGCAGCTTCATGCTGTTCCCTCAGGTTCTATCACTGGTTGCCAAAGAGAGAAGATTGGTGCTTGCCACTTCACTCCCCCTCATCAGGAAGCCACAGACCATGATGAAGTCCTTCCTTAGCCTACTCTTCTCCAGGCTGAACCAATCAAGGGACTTTAGCCTCTCCTCATCCCCTAGATTTATTATATGAATTCATAGCAAAACATTTTGCTGACTTAAAATCGTGTTTATGGTCTTTCTGAAAAAATTGCCTGAACAGGGGATCTGATGGAGGTCAGGGTGGTAGTCTTAATCAGTGAGGAAACTTAATTCTTGTTAGGAGATTGCTGACTACAAAACTGTGGAACGTATCTGATCACTTAAATCTGCCTGTGTGCAAGGTGAATAGGGTACAAACTGCTCTGGATGTTCAACTGTAAAAGAGTTTACTAAGACTCATTGAAAAATTGGATTATGTTTGAATGCAAAAAGAGTTTGGTTTGTGGTTCAGTGGTCTCTTTTTTTTTTTTTTTTTTTTTTTAGTTTCCTTACAAAAGCCTGAGTCATAAAATAGGTGAAATTGTCAATAAACAAAAAGTACAGAAAGGTCATGACAACCTCCAGAAGTATGCATACACATTTATATGTACTCAACTATTACTCCGGAGGAAAAAGGTATAAAAATTATCTTGAGGACTTCTCTAGAAACAGCTTCCCATTCAACATTTAGAAAGAGGAAAGAAAAGTTTTGAATAGTTAGGGGAGAAAAGCCACAAACCAAAAGAAAACAGAAGATTACCTTAGTTTACAAAGCATGTGATTCATGTAAGAAAAGAAAGAGATACAAATGATAAGGAAATACTGAATTATTTTTTTACAGTCTTTCTGATAAAAAACCAAATAGGACCCCCTCAGTGAACTCGCGGTTCTTTAAAACAGCCTGCAGATAAAGGAAAAACAATTAAACTCTTACTAAACACGCATTACTTGCTCCATGGCAGTAATTTCCACATCTCTCACTCTCGCTCTCACTTCTCCAAGTGCTAGTAGTAAATTGCAGTTGAAAGCAAGAGCCCTAACAGCCTTGCATCTGACCAAAGATTAGGGTATGGAGGAAATGGTGTGGAAAGATGCAGAAGCAAAGTATCCATTCAAAAAGGCATCATGATGAAACTCTGAAAGGATGTTAAATATGTAGAAAGATACTAGATTGTGTGTCCCTGCACAGTTTAGATTAAAGGAGGGTGAAAACTGGAGATGGGTGATTTTTTTTTTTTCTTTTGCAATGTTGGAACTCAGGAAGGAGAAAGAAAGAAGAGATTTTGATGTTATGCAGGCTATGAAGGACAAGGAAAGGGGCTTCAAAGACAGGAAGACTTTATCATGTGAGAGTAAAATTTTCAAGTCCTTTTTTTACCTAAATGTACAAACAGACAGAAATCTAGTACTTTTTTTTCAGTAGTTTGAAAAAAGTGCTGTTGTAAGCTTTCATATTTGCTAAATATACTGGATCTTGTAGGGATTTATTTGCAGTTGTTACAATTATTTTCAGTTTCCCTATTCATGGGTATTTGTATGTGCTTAATCTGATTTGTTTTCCAACACTTGTTTCCTCATTGTTTATCTTGATTCAGTATATCTCTATATAAAAGTTGTCAAGTACATTTTGGGGAATTTGCAATGGATGTGCTTAACAGTGTGTCTATTGTATACAAGTTTTTTTACCATGAAGATTTAAAAGTTTGTCCAGTTGTTTTCATCCACAAATGGAATCTAGAACATTTGGAAACACTGAAGCCCACTTGCTTTAACACTCAGCTCACTTACTTAAACAAAGTTTTCAAATAACTAGAAGAATATGTCTTAAGAACTAAATACTTTTTTAAAATAAGATCTGTAAGACTAATTTCAAGAAGTCCCTGAATGGATGATGAAGCTGAATTGCAGGTGTTATTACTAATACATCAATTAGGCTGTGGTTGCAGCTGGTTATTTAGCCTCCTGTAATGTGTGGAAGGAAAGAAGTTGCGTGTTAAGAGCTGAAGCGCTCCCTTTGTGTATGAAGCTATTTCCTTTTGGTATATTGCTGCTGCCATCTGTAGTGTTCCCTCAACTTACTTTTTTTCGTTCTTAGAATTATCCAACCTGCTGTTGTTACATCTGGTATTTTTCTCCCTTTCTGCCTATTACAAGTCCACCTTGGAGAACAGTTACAAAGGCAGCTGGAGAGATGTGGCAGATCCCTGCCTAAGCTTTAATGTGACCTGGTCTAGGTCTGTTACTGTCAGTCTTGTCCATTCTTGTCTCAGCTGTCTTCAGAAAGAACCTGGGAAATACTAAATATCCTGGAGGACTATTTCTTTAGGAGATGTATACTATATAAAATGTACTAAATCCTATAGTTACAGCATGTTCCTAATATCTTCTTACAATAAATGTACTTTACTGCCTTCAAAACTGAACATAGCAACCATCAGTGTACTTTTCCAGAGAAGAATGTTTCCAGTAGAAGAACCTTGCCCTGATTCATTCTTGTTCACAGGCTAGATTAGGAACCTCCTTTCATTTCAGTTTGTTTCCTCTGAAGAACTAATTTGTTTTCTTTCAGAAACTTATCTGTATGGATTTAGAAATATATTCTTTTATGTTCTGTTACTCTGAAGCAGGTTTCTGATGGAAACAGATGTTTACCTGATGCATTGAATTTAATGGCTTCTGCTGTTCTTCCTTCTCGTCTGCTTTCCAACAACCACTTTTGTGAAAGCCGTCATAATTTTCTTAGTTTCAAAGCATTATCTGAAGTAAAGCTTGCAAAACACAAAAATCTTCAAAAGCAAGTTTCATTGTCAGGAGAAGAAAAAAGAAAAATAGCCAATTTTACCGTGGGGTTTGGATTCTTCTCAAAGAGAATATAGGGGTGGTAGGAAGAATAGCTTGTTGTGGGTTGGTTTTTTTTTTTTTGAGAAAGTGATTACTAGAAAATAAGCTGTTGATTGACTGTGTGATCTAGTTCTGAGATGAGAGGTTTCTCTGTTAGATCATGCTTTCATCAGAACTATGAGTCCAAATGAGGAACTTCCATACCAAAAAGTGAGTTTGAAAAAATGTTAAAATACAACCTGTGGTAAATTTTCTGTTTGTTTTGTCATCTTTTTGTTTTTCTTTCTTAGCCACCCTGAAACTGGTCGCTGTTGCAAAATAGCGGCAATTAATTGTGTTGTTAATTATGGACTGATTTATTTTCAGATCTCTATAGAGAATGACTACCTAGGCCCCAGAAGAATTGAGAGTCTGCAAAAAGAAGATGCCGATTGGCAGAGAAAAGCCCACATGGCCGTGCTTTCTATTCAAGATCTTACAGTTAAATACTTTGAAATAACAGCTAAAACACAGAAAGGTAGTTACCAATTTAACTTAAATGATTGGTTTGTTAGGGCAAACATACCTCAGGATGTGGTTTCATGTCACCTATTTTAGTTTGACTGTGGCCTACCACTGACAGAGTTCATGTCGTACTGTCTTCCGTGCCAGACTCCAAGTTCCTGTTTCTTCCTTTGCTTTGTGATAGTGATTGTGCAACCAGATAAATGAGCTGTACCCCAGGAGAAAATCTTTTTTGATGGGTAGGTTTCCTGTCATCTTCCTGCATGACTGCTAGATCTGCTTCGAGAAGCTGTCACTGCGAAATGATTCCTTATTGTGACAACCCAAGTTAGGTATCACATGAAACTCCACCTTTTTTATGAGAAAGTGACTAAACCACTTCAAGCATGTTGGAATCAATTTAATTAGAGCAAATTATACATGTGTTTAATACTTTTCTAGTATGTCAAAGGTAGCAAATAAAATGCCCTGCTAGTTGACGAAGATGTACTTCGTGATTTAATTACAATTATTTTGGTTTGTTTGCATGCTTTTTTTATGTACAGCAGTTAGGATTGTGGGAAAAAACACTGGGAAATTAAATGCCTGGAGACTGTTTACAACTGCAGACCTTTGGTGTGCAGGTTGCTTGCCTGTTTTATATGTTTTGGGGTTTTATTCTCTTCCTGCTGATCACAGGCTTGTCCTACAGGGCAAAACGCTAACAGATGGCAGAGGAAACACAGGACTACATAATGGCTTTTTTATTACTTAAAAATACCATGTAATATCTTCCAGCAGCTGCAGAATGAATGCTGTCCCTTTGATTTTGTGGCTAAATGTACAGTATCATATAAGTGTTCTATATATTAAAGATTATGAAAATACCATGTCTGCCAGCCTGGATGTTTGGGGCACAAGAATAGAAAATCTGAATCAGGCAAGAGATTCCTGCTACACTGAAGTCTTCCCCAAAAGATTCTCATTCATCCCTGCATATTAAGATCAGAACACATCTATTTATTTATTTAGCTGTTTAT
Source organism: Porphyrio hochstetteri (assembly GCA_020800305.1). Lineage (NCBI taxonomy): Eukaryota > Metazoa > Chordata > Aves > Gruiformes > Rallidae > Porphyrio > Porphyrio hochstetteri. Next base: position 65,616,020 of record CM036938.1, read on the forward strand.
TTATGTTAATTTGAATTAATTTTACTAAGCACATTGAATTAAAAGATAGATGTTATTTCAATTTAATTTAGTAATCCTACAGACTTGCATTGAAGTCAGGCTGAAATTTTTGTTTGAAATTGTAATTTGTTTTCACTCTGCACATTTGTTTAAACTCATGGTTGTTATCAAGGGAAACTGAAGACCTTAGTAGCTGATAATTGGGTCTTTCAGAAGAGGGCATAAATTTGGATGCAGTTTAAGACCACATGGTAGCATTAATGAGATACTTTCAGTCAAGTATTCTGAACCAGTGGTTCAAGTGTTCAGGTACTGCGTATTCAGAATGGTCCCTCTGTGGATGACAAAAACTGGAATTGTCAACAAATAGCTAATTACATATTACATGGATCCTAAATTTGAAGGTTAGTACTCTGTGGAATGACTGCTCTTTGCTAGGAGAACTTTGTGTGCTTTTGGATAAAAATGTCTGCAATGTCTCTGCAGTGGAATCAGAGGAGTAGACTGGTAAACTGTCTGCTTTTTCTTCCCTTCTGTAGCTGTGTACGATCGAATGCGAGCAGACCAGAAAAAATTTGGTAAGGCAGCATGGGCAGCAGCAGTGGAACGTATGGAAAAGCTCCAGTATGCAGTTTCTAAGGAGACACTGCAGTTGATGCGTGCTAAAGAAATCTGTTTGGAGCAGAGGAAACATGCACTGAAAGAGGAGGTAACTTTTCATACCAATAAATAGATATGAAACATGCAGAGAAAAGCACCTTAAAGAATGCTAATGTAGTCTAACAAGCCCCAACAAAACAAAAACCCCAAAACCAACCCAGGCTGGAAGACTGGAAAGTCATCATTTTTTGCTTTTAACAATAAAAGTTTGTATTTAAACTTTTGCTATGCCCCACTACACTAAACAAATGGAGTTACACTGTAGGTGTACTGTGATTTGTGCCACATGGGTCTACTGTTCACCTTTTCCTGGTTAGTGAATCCAGAAGACAGTTTTTACTGTTAAGAGCTATCCACGGAGATTAATAAAATGAAGAGAAGGGATAGGACAGAAATCTGCTGCTATGTAATCTTCACACTTGAGCTCTCAGAGGCATGACCACCTTTTTGGAATAGTTCTGACATTCCAGATGGAAGGTGTTTGAACAGTAGCAAATATACCAATGAGTAGCCTATTGTACTGCACTCTCTGCTTACCCTAATTGTTAAGGCAGCCTTCCAGACGTTGCGTGCTAGCTACAGCTTTCCTGAGGAAGGAGTGCATGCATTACACTGTGTTTAAATGTCTTGGCAGAAAAAACCCACATGTATTGGGTTTTACAATACTTCCTCAAAAGGAAAACCTCTACAAATCCTCTTTTAAAGTTTGCTGCCTTATGGATATTAAGTGCTAGGAATATTATGTCATTTTCTGTTATTAATTTACATTTTAACAATAGTTTGATTTTAGAGCACTTTTCAAACATTTAAGCAAAATTTGATTAAACTGGTGGCTCTGTTACGAAGATGTTACCCAGAGAACTCACGACTTTGCACTGTATAGATTGGTAGGTTTATAAGCCTGACAGTCTATGTGCCTTTTTTAGGAGCTTCTGTAGAAGACAGCTTGTTGTGCAATGAGAGAGAGTACATGCAAGACCCAGAGTAAGAAAAGAAAAAGTTTGCTGCGTTTCAACACTCTTTATATTTAGAAAGCCAAGAGTTGTCTGGAGACCTTAGTTTATCAGACTGCTGCCATCCTGAGCTAAGAGTTGATGACAGAATCCAGCAGTACTAATTAAAAATACTCTATTTAACATGTTCACATATTTAGGGCATTCCTTTCAATAGCACATCTTACTTTTCTCCCAGTGGAGACTTTTCATGAATTTTTGTTGAATGAGATCTCATTCCATAAAACGAGTTATTGATTGATTTGATGTGCCAAAGCATTAGGGGCTGCATAAGAAAAAGGAGAATTTTATTGTGGTATACTGTGGAGGTAAAGTGCTCTGAACTGAGATGAGAGGTTGGGACTTTTGGGAACAGAGAAAAGAGGAGCATCTCATGGACATACAGGGGCATGGTGCTTTAGGATGGTCTGTTTCAAGGTATAGAGAGCTCTCTGTCAAAACATGGGGAGATTGGAAGACCAGCTTCTGTTGTGAAACTTCTGTTTTCAGCTTTGAGAATTTCATAGCCCTAGGTATGCAAAGTTGGATGTGCAAGCATGACTTGGAGTCCCACATTGGAGAAGAAGGGTTGTACTCTTACAAAGAAAATACTTGGTGATTATGTTAGCTGGTAAATTTGGAAAAGATTACAGTGAAAGAAGAAAACAACAATAAATGAAAATGTGTTACATTTTCTCCTTTAGGCTTAGGAAATTAAGACATTCATGCTGTGCATAGATAGACAAACTTGCTTTCAGTGAGTAGGAAGGGGAGACACATAGGAAACAATATACTTGTTTCTCATGGGACTAAATTTCCTCCTCTTCCAACCTAAATCAGTTGTGTTGATTGATTTTTTGAAGAGGGATAGTAAAAATGTCCCTGTTTATAGTTTTCAATTAGTATTAATTAAGCACTTGTTTGTTTCCTAAAATGTGTTGACGCTGTAAATATCTGGAAAGCTACTACGTCTTTCCAAGTTAACATGATTTCAGAATCATCTGCCTGGGTGATTATTAGGTTAGGTATAAATTTTTTTAAACTATTATTTGTTAGCTGAAAATTTTAGCATTATTTAAAAAAATTTAAAGGATAACTCCACAAATTTCATAATGTGCTTTTTTACTGTCCTGATTCGTTCCTCTTAAGTTCCATCTGTTGTTCTGAATTTGTTTGAAGGGAATGATGAAAACTTTCCTTTTGAGGTAAACCAGACCCTGCTTTTATGGACTGGTTGCCAAGTCTTGTCCTCATGACAGTAAACAGAAACATTAAATCAGAGTGAGAATCTTTTCTAATTGTCTGAGTATGTAAAATAGCTTGGACAAATGGAAGCAAGTGACTGGAGACTAAAATTCAAACAAGTGTGATGTTGCTTACATATAGGATTCAGTAACTAGTCGTCTCTTTTTTTCTTTTTAGATGTGCACAGTTCAGTTCTAAAGATACACTTCAAAAACAGATTTACATTATAATTGTTCTGTGAAATTTAAATTTAAAAAAATCATATGTCAACAAAGTACTGCTTGTTTTTTAAAAAATGGGTTTCATATTTTTGTAGCTCTGAGAGTAATTTCCTTTCCTGTACATTAAGCCTGAATCAAAGATGGATTTGCTTCCAGTGACCTTGAGTATTTAAGCATGTCTTGCATTTCAAGACTGTCATTTTATTTTGGCCTGAGTTGGATACATTAGCAAAACCAAGAATTTTCTTAAGGATATTCGAGAAGGCACAAATAGATATTTCTGGAAAATTAGTCTTCTTCCTGTAAGAAATGGACAGTGATTTTTTTTTTTGTTTGTTTTTTTTTTGTTTTTTTTTTTTTTTGTTACAAATAGAACGTAGTATTGTTTCAAAAAAGTATGTTTCGCCTTGGTAGCTTTAATTTTATCTTTTTAAACCTTTCTGTGACAGCTTTCTGGAAAGGGTAACTGAGCTGCTAAAATTGGGAAATCTTTGAATATTTATTTAAAAATTTCAGTAATAATTTTTAATAACAAATGCCTCTCCTTTCTTCACTTTCAGTGTTCAAATCAGCAAACTAAAATTGGTTGCAAAAATGACAATTTTTTTTCTTTGATCTTACATTAAAAGTTTGTGTAATACCCTCCAGTTTAATCAGAAGTTCAAAAAGACTTAGAATAAAAACTGGCTTAAGTGGTCATTTAGTTTAAAGAAAATAGCAGAAAGCTCTAAGCAGCCAGGTGAAGCAGTGGGATGCATTCTATAGAAAGAACTCAGAGTCAGAATTAGGCTTTTAATAATGCAGTGGGACATTATTAGACAATTACTCATTAATGATGGTAACCTACTTTGGACTTAAAAGTTATTAAAACCCACATAAATTCTTTTGAAGTAACATTATTAGAACATATTTGGGTTTATACATTTTTTTTATTCCCAGAGAATGACTGTGGGTAAACTATTTAAAGAGTATTAAGGAGAGCAAACCCCAGCATTTGAAGAGACTTTGTTTGAAGGATTTTGTGCATCACTGATATTTAGTATCATTTGCTGTGAGGAAGAAAAAGGATCAGGTGTTCATGGTCATTTAAAACAAGTTCACTGAACTGTTCAAAAATCAGAACTAAAATACCTTCTATGGCAAACCATGTAGCTACTTTTTCTAGGCATGAAAGATAGAAGGAAGATACTCCTTCAAAAAGATTGAAATGACAGAGAAATTAATTTAGTGGGGTTTGAGTTGAGGGTTAAGACAAAAATATTGGCATTGATAGCAAAGACCAGATCTGACTCTTTATGAGGACACCGTGTTCGTCAGGTTGTCCATGGATTTTTGAACATTTAGTCTTGTAAAAGAAACAGGTTTAAAAAACCAGCGGTCTATCCTTTTCACAGGGAAATGATGTTTATTTTAGTGTCTGAAATTTTTCTGATTACTCAGGATAGTAACTATGAGTGATCTTCTTAAACTTTTTTTAATAATACTGTATCCTGTAGTGTCATGGCCTGAGTGTAGTTGACTCCTGACTGTAATTGGGTGGATGAGTACTTCTGTTCCACAAGTCACTAGGTATCACAGAGAACTTGCCTTTTATCAGTGGTCAGAGTACTCTGAGTTTCCCTTAAAATAATTTAGAAGTTATTTTAAATTATTTTCTGTTGGTCCATAGGAAGAGTCTCCATATTCACGCTTCAAGACCTGAGCTTTTTTCTGAATTTTCTGAAATTACTCAAGACAGCAGTGATGAAGTAAAATGAATGTTTGAACTAGACACTGAAAGATGACTTGGTGTTCTAGTTGAACAGTAACAGATTATTGAAAAGGCTCACACTAAAGTTTTTTGTGTTTCTCTCACCATGTTGATCAGCCTGAGACCTACCAAGGATGCAGCAAGTTACTAGTACAGAGTATATAGTAACTTGTAACATAAGAATTGAACCACTCTAAAATTTTTTGCTAGTAATGCTGAAATTTTCCCAAGAATCATATTGTTAGGAGTATCACACATATATCTCACAAATTTTTTACATGAATATTCAAAATTAAAGGTGCCTGTTTATGGGCTATTATGTAGCTATGATATCTGCCTGAGAACCATTTGACAATTTTAATTTCCCATTGCTGTTGCACCTGAAAACTGAATATGGTGGTGGTGTAACCCTAAAACAGACCATGTAGCTGGCACAGCAGCATCTGTGATGTATGCTTGTAGGGCCCAGATCGATTTGTCAGGTCCTTTATCAGGCAGACACCACTGCAGCTGGATGAAATACTGAGCTGCTGTAACTTCCATAGCTGATACTTTTGAAGATGGCCCATCTGTGTCTCTACGCAGTTTTTGTACAAAGTCTATGGACATAAATTTGGGAACAACTTTTTTAAAGGGGGGGAAAAAAAAAGCGTAAGTTTGAGTGAATTTCAGAGTTTACTGACAAAGCAAGAGTTCTTTGTTGTGGTAGAAGCTTGAATGACATCACCAGGAGCTTGAATAGTATTGCTTTAATTTGCCAAAAAAATCCAAAACAAAACTTAAAAAAACCCCTCCATCACGTTTTTTGGCTATGTTTTTGAGGTTTCTTCTTGTTTGCTTGGTTGGTTGGTTGGTTGGTTTTTTGTGTGGTTTTTTACAATGAGAAAATCCTTCGAAAATGCCAAAACCAAGGACATCCTGCCCAACCAATGAACATTATATCCCTCTTATACAGAAGAACTGAAAGGTTCAAGGAATCAGTCCTTTTGTCTTGAAAACTAGCCTCTAATTAATTCCAAATACATCATTATTGTGTCATTTACTGTCCTGATCCCAATTACTAACTTAATATGGAAGCAGGGTTAGAATGGCCTAGCAAGATATTTTGGTGTGACACTGGACTGAAAAGTATAAATGGTACATTACTGATTGTAAGATTTATGATACTCACTTATGGATTTAGTGAGCCTTTTATGCCGATAGTTGATATGCAAATAAATACACAATATTTTAGGAGAAATTTTTTTAATGTTAGAAGAATTAATTCACAGGTGTTCTGTCAGTCTTCTATGGAAAGAAGTGTAGCATGAAGAAGTTCCCTTGGTGTTTAATTGAGCTGTGAAATCCCTGTCAGTGGATAGTGCTGTAGATGCTAGAAACATACATATTAAAAAAAGGGACAGGACAAATTTATGGAGGAACATCCAGTAAGTCTGTTTTGTGTAAAAGGTATCACTGTCTCTGCTGCAAGTTCTAGAGGCTGGTGATACATTTAGGGGAGTAGCACTGCGCTACCCACAATGTTTCATCTTCCTGGATATTTGTGATTAACCTTTGTTGAAAACAGGATATTAAGAGGGATCTTTGGTTTAATTCAGTATAGATATCTTTCTGGTTTAGTATAGTTGTACTTAAACATGTGTGATAGATAAAATGGATAACCCCTTTCTAGCTTTTAATTACAGACAGTGTTTTACATCTTGAAAAAAACACTAGAATGTAAAAACATACTAGCAAAATTTTTTTTTAAATACATAGTTTGCGATGTCCTGTATTTTTTGCTTGGTAGACATCCTTTTTTTTAAATGATTGACTAATACAGAATCTGGACCATGTTTCATCAGAATGGTAAAACAGATCACAAATCTTTAGTAGAATTTAGAATTATGTTCATGTTCATCCATTACCTGAGCTATCAGAGATAGATTTTTTTTTTTTTGAGCAGATGTAGAACTTGGATGTAGTGCTAACTGTTCTGCATGCAGTTGTAGAGCTGTATGGCTTTGACTTTCCTCCAGAGTGAGACAGCACATAAGATCCTTTGTTGGTATCTCTTAAATAGGGTCTGCATTGAGCAGTTAAAATTTGTCTGAATGAGAGGATGATTTGAGTCTACTTCTGTTGTGTTTTGTGTCACTTTTCCATGTCAAACATACAACACAAGCACTAAAATATTTATGCATAATAGATATTTTTTTTTCTGCTGTGAAGGACTCCAGGAAAAAGGAAACTCATCAGTTAAGTTGTCATTACAAGAAGATCAGTGCATGTAATTATCCCTGTGTTTACCACCTTTCACTTTTTTCCCTCACTTCAGCTTTAATGACAGTTCTAACTGTAGTTTTCTAGATACCATTAGCAAAAGAATTTTTAGACTTTTTGGACTTGAAGATAAGAAAATACTATTTTCATTTTGTATGATAGACATAAAAAGAGTAGTAGTAAAGTGGTAGACTGAAGAATAGTAAGGTTGCTTGATGCTATGCACTGTATGCCATGGTCTTTTTCATTGCCATATAGAAGAAATGTCTGATGATACAGATTTCTGAAAGGGTGTGGTTGTTCAAAACTGATTTTCTCCTCTTGATGTGCTCAATTTTAACATGTTATATTTAGTGTGTCAGATTGTATCTGTAATTATAAAGTCTGTGGTTTTGTTCTCCTTATCCTGGAGTTGTGTGGGTTTTCAGTGTTGCTGGTTTTTTTCTCATTCCATTTAGATGCAGAGCCTGAAAGGTGGTACAGAAGCCATAGCCCATTTGGACCAGTTAGAAGCTGATTATTATGATCTACAGCTTCAATTATATGAAGTGCAGTTTGAGATCTTGAAATACGAAGAGCTGCTGCTGACAGCACAACTTGAAAGCATCAGAAGATTGATGTCAGGTGCTTTATGCATTTTAATTAAGATGTAATCTGCAAAAGATAATTCTCTTCCTAAGAGTCTAGTAAAGCCTGTGGGAATGAAATGAGAGCAGATTCTTTTCCATTTGAAGAGCTGGATCTTCTAACATGACTACTGTTAAATTAAAATTTGCATGTGTTCGTAAGGCATATACTTACACACATAGAAGTTCTTGGTCAGCTTCTGATTGCCTGTGTTGGAAGTAAGCATGTAAGATGCTGTGTAACTTTTGGAAAACTAAATTCAGAGAAGAGGAAATGTCTTAATTCATGGACTTCCCTTATTAAGAATTTACATTGGTGTTTTTCATTTCTATAAAGTGATTAGTTTTCAGAAGGTATTACTGCAAAGCACTGAGCTAAACTTTGAAGCTTATTGTATTGCTATCTCACTGATTTAGAGTAGTGATGCAGACCTCACATTTCCAGAACCTACAGTACCATGTGTACTTGGGAACTGTGGAAATGGTTCAGGTAAATCATACGGTGTTTTTGAATCCAGTTCTGTCCTTTGGATCTTTCTATAGTTAATGATTTCATTTACACAAGCTCCGTTTTACTGTTCAGTGCGTAGGACTTGAACATCAAAGTTGGTTATAGAAAAGCCATTTGAATCTGGATTGCATTGTGAGTTGCCTCTGGAAAAAGAGAAAACATAGGTATCATTGAATCTTCTCACTGTTAAGTGAATCTCCTTTTAGGCTTGTGATGGCAACAACTGTTAACTCCATGTATAGAAAGCAAGGATTCAAAACCCTGTAGATGACTTTAAAAAAACATGGCAACTTTGACCTGGTTCATCTGTGGAGATGTGCTTTAGAGATAGGTAGTTTTTGTACTTGGGAAGTTAGACATTTAGTTTTGGTACTGAAGACATGGTATGGTTTGCTTGCCTGTGTTCAAGGAAATCTCTTGAACAGGAGGCTGAGAAGAAATGCGTATCAAAATTCTTCCTCTTTGACGTAGTGAAAATAAAACCTCAGGATTAAGTCTGCCATAAAAACATCATAGGTCATTACAACTTTTCACTAATGTGTTATCCAGAAATCTCAAACACCAACAACCTAACCCCACAACCTGATCCAAAATAAAACCCCCCAGTTAGTAAATAACCAACCCTCTCTTTCACCCAGGGCAACAAAATAGTTCACTGTTCTGGCTGGTTTTTTTCTGCTTTAAATTTGTAAAGTACTGTTAAATATTTAGTACAGAAGTTGGGGGGTTTGGGGGGGTTTTTTGTTGTTTGTTTTGTTTTTTTTTTAAATAAAAGTAGTCTGTGTTAGAAGGAATTACTGTTTTTAACAGTTCTCAGTTAATATCCCATAGGACAGAAAATTAAAAATAAAGTTCTTAAATGTGTGAAGGGGATTTTTTTCAAAGGATGGAATTACGTCTTCAGAGTTGCATAGGGGGATAGAATAATTAATATGAAGGTTATGCTGAAGTGGCTAGATCTCTTCAAAACAGATTGGCACCTAATCTGAGTAAAACCCGTTGTAAGCATATAGTGGACTTTTAATATCAGCAATACTGCTAATGAAGTCCCAACAGAACTTTTTGAGTTTGTGATTTGATTTGACTGCCAGTTGGTTCTAAGCTAACAGTAAAATACTTTGTTTTGCAAATTCAGCACATTGGATCTGAAAAGTATGAAATGATAACAGATTCTTATGTTATAAACAACAGTAGTACCTCTTTACTGTCATTAACCAGATAGCTACACTGAAATTTACAAAATGTGACTATTATGTTAGATTTCTGAAAGGTTTTATCCTATCTATACAACTATTTGTACATCCTTGTAAAATTGTTTTGTGATGGATATGTTGCTGTCAGGGTAAAATGGTAGGTGGTAGGGTGGGTTGAATTGACCACAGGAGTGGATTGTATGTAAAAAGGAGCAGTTCTGATTGTTTTATTGGCAGTGGTCAGGTCATTAGAAGCTTATGCACGTATCAGTTTATATGTCAAAAGCTCACAAGCTGTTTCTTGAAAACTCTTGGAATGTTTGATGGAGATTGCAGTAGAATTGTGAAGGGTTTTTTTTCCTAACAGTAAAACAGTTAAATACTATGTTTTAAAAATGCAAGATTTGACTGGTTTGCAGCTGTGCTTTTGGAGTTTCAGTCGTAAATTCCTGTATTTAACTCTGCATTAGAGTGTTCTAGAACAAAATTTGCTTGAAAACTCTTGGATTTTATATGTTCATGGCAAAGTAAAGAACTGTTAGCCTTGAGTCTAATTTTTACTCACAAAGTGGGTTGTATTGACCTGGTAGCTTTACATATGGATGAAACTTTAATTTCTGGTCTTTTGCTGAGCTGAAATTAGCATGAAAATCAGAATTTTGGTAACAGCAGAGAGTGTAAACACAAATAATACGAAATCACAACAACTTTTACACTGAGCATTGTACTGAAGAAACCCTGCCTTTCTCTCCAAATAATGTAGTAGCAGAAGTAGGAGGAAGTTATGGTCTTGCTGCAAGTAGTTGAGGAATTTGAAATGAGGAGGTTTGGTTTGGTGGTGCTGCAGAGTAGGCACTTGCCAGTCATCCCAGCTGTATCTGCCTGTTTCAGCCAGCAGTTCTGCATATCCCGCTTGGTGAATTACAAAAATATCCTACTTGGTATGTCAGTGAAATAAGGAACAGAGGCCTTTGCTGCTGCTTCATCCCAGCATTCTGCAAGGATTTATAATCATCACTCTTTCCTTCTTGGCAAGAGATGAGAAGGCAGCATTCAGAGATGAGCTCAATGTTATACTGAATGCTTTGCTCAGGAGGCCTAAAGCTGTGATTGTTGATAAAACTATTAGTAATGACCTCCTTTTCAAGCCTGTAATGCTTTGAACAATTGCCTTGGAAGTTACCCTCTCTCTGCTGCCACTGCGCAGAAACAGTGACTGGGAGGTCAAAAACCTCCCAAGAGAAGAGTTTTGGTGTTTTGCTATCTGATTCTCCTTTCATGAAATTATAGCAGTGGGTTGTGGCAGAAGGCTCTCCTACCAAAGACTTCAGAAAGAGTCTGTGTATCCTGAACGTTGTAGTGAAGAGCAGAGCATATTACTGCATGTTTGTTAAGAGACCTGAAGATATTTATGGACATTGTGATTAAGTTAGGCTACATACACAAGCATACATTTACAGTTGCATTTGTATTTTAATGCTTGGAGCTTACCTGAATACCTTGCTGTACTTCATCGGTATTGATTTCTGTTCTCTGCATAAACTTTAAAGCCCTACAGTGATTTGCTGTTTAGTACTTTTCCTCTGACCCTTGGATTTGTTTGATAGTGTGCTGAAAGGATTGTAGCATTCTGCATTAAATCTTGAACTTGGTAGGGCCATCATTGTTGACCAAAACAAAACGTTAATCAAATACAAATTACTGATTTGACTTTTTTGTTGCTGACATTTTTAAAACAGAGAAGAGAGATGAAGTGGTATATTATGACACTTACGAAAGTATGGAAGCCATGCTTGAAAAAGAGGATATGGCAACATCTATACGCTTGCAAAAAGAGGAGCTGCAAAAGTTACAACAAAAAATCCGCCAGCTGGAAGCAAGGCGTGGACGTATCTCAGCCAAGAAAGCCTACCTCAGAAATAAGAAGGTACTACTATACTGCAAATTTCTAGCATAATTAGCAAGTTTAATAAAACTTCAAAGGTTTAATTTTAGATAAAACAACTTCCAAGTCTCCCAGAATTTTCTTCGATTGTATTTACTACTTATAAAAGTCGTTTTGCAGAGTACCAAATAAAATAGCATATATTATTAAATTGATATATTTAAGATTCAGTTTACCTTTTTTAGCTTTAAAGGAACCCGTAATACTTTGAAGTCAACAAATAAATTTGTTTCTATTAACAAAATACTTTCATGTGGAGGGCACATGCTAGAATGCATCTTTTTACAGAGTAGTTTTATATATATGCAGAAGAGAATTTTCAAGGGTGTTTTCTCCCTAATGAGTTCTATTTTCATTTGCTTACCTCATCCATTTGAACTTATGTCACTTGTCATCAATACTCTGTATTCAGCAGATAGCTATGAAATCCAGTGTATGTTCTTAATTTGTTAAAATAGATGTGCTTTTCAGAGCCATTTTCAGGAATAACATGATTGGGATGTGCAGAAAATTGCTTTAATATAGCGAATGTTTCGAAATTGTGTATCAAGTGTATGTAAATTTCAGTCCTTCTTTCCAAAATTAGTTGTCAGAATGACTTGTTTATTGTTTCCTAGCAGTTTGCAGTTACATGTATATGTGTTATTAATGAGCAAGATAGCTTAATGAGTAGAAGAGATCAAAGATCTGAGAGAGCATTGTAATACTCTTATAAAATAGGTTTTCATCCCATAATATATACTATAAGGCAAGAAGTCTTAGTTGAAAGAAAAAGTATCAAGAAGCTGCGATTTTTAGTGCTTTAAGGCATAGATCCTATCATGTTATGCTAATTAATATAGGCTGTATTCTATTAGTTACCCTATTTGTCCAACATTTGGGAGAAGACACTACTGGCATTTTACAGAGTACACAAATGTGTTTAAAAGGAACAGCCTGATTGCTGTTCCTTACTTAACTTAGGTAAGTCAAGTTGAGAAGCAATCCTGAAGCAGGAATAGATGATTTTTTTTTTTTGCCTACCTCCTTATCTGTATAATGAACTTGTCACCTTCAGTGGGCTCATTTGTTTCAAGTTTATGCTATGATAAAATAGCTTGTTTAAGCTGGAGGAATCTGCTTGCGCACCAAGGCATGATGCAGGGTTGTACAGGGTAGTATTGCTCATCTGGGTCTGTGTGCAGGAGTAATACAGTCATGTCTGCTCTACATTGTGCTGGAGGAACGTGGCTGTACTGCTTTTACAACCTGAGGTAATGTCTCCTTGTGGAACTTCACTGCTGGACATCACAGCACTCAGAATTAATTCCAGCTCTCTGAATGCTGCAGTGAGATACTTCACTTTCAATGTCTAAAGAAATCACAGATTATAACAACATACATTCCTGCTTGGAGGGGGTAATCAAAGATTTTTATTTGAGCTAAAGGAACAGGCAGAATCTGTTGTGTGACGTTTTGCAGCACTTGTTGGGCAGAAAAGAACATAGCCATTCTAATGGGTATTATCTTATGTTAGAGGTATTTACTGTGTAAGCTGTATGTACTACAAGGTATAAGCTGCTCTTATTCCTGCTGAATAATGCAGGGCCCTGCTAAGCTTAATAGTAATTATCAGAAAATCAAGACTCTTGTGGCTTTGATTCAAACGTAAACAAGCTTTGTATCTTGTGTGACCATCCTAGTGTTATTGCAAAACATTATTCATGGATGCAATTAATAGTGCCTGGTGTGGGCAGGCAAAACTTAACTTTACAAAACTGGGAGGAAGAAAGGATTGTTGCTCTGAAGAGTTTCCAGCTTTGTTTAAGCATGCAGAACATAGATACAGATGGACTGCCGAAGCAGACTAGGTGGTGCAAATGAGCACAGTGATTACTGAATAACTGGAGAAAAAGAAAAAAGATGTTTTGAGAGTGCATTTGGAAAGTACATATTATGTGGTAAATCTTTCTCGAAGTCTCGCTTTCTCAATTAAGAAACCTTTGTTGTTGAACGGAGATGAGAATGTACTTAATGCTTATCAGATTGTATTCCTGACAATGCTTGTTTCAGCAAAGTGTCTTAAAACAGAACTGTAAACAAGTGTTCTGTTTTGGATTGGGTTGGGGAAGTTTTGGCAGATTTTTCCCTTTTTCTTAAACTTTTTTTTTAACTTATTAGTTGTGTAGTTGAAAGCAAAAAGCAAGTTTCGCATTAAAGTGGTGTATATCATAGTCTTGTGATATATGTAGAAATTACAGTCCTTGTTCATTATTACGTTTTTGGCATCTGAAAATACCCATAGGAGAATGCCTCCTTTCTAGCAGCAGATACCATGTATAAGAAAACAATAGGAAATTATCATGAGTTTTTATTTTTTGGAGGAGGTTGTTTCATTATCGAGGTGTTTGAAAATCTTTTCTGTGGAGGAGATAACACAGTGCAAAGGAAACAATTACTCTGTGTAGAACAAGACTATATATATATATATATATATAGTATAATTAGAAACTTTTGTAACTGGAATCTGTATCCATTTTGGTTTTCAGAAATTCCTTCCCTGTTTTTGCAGTTGATACTTTTCTTTTTTATTGATGCTGTCATATAGTTGTACCAAACCTTTACTTTTGCTACTGGAGAAGAAACCTTATTTCAGTTGTGATTCTGTATAACTGAGCCAGCATTCTTTAAATTCATGTTTTTGCAGGCATTCACTATTCTTTCACTGTATTACCATGAGTATAAACTCTTTATTCTCACTTTTTTTTATACACACCTTTTTGCATTTGTTAAGCAGTCATTTACTGATGTTTCTTTGTGTCTATGGCAGTGAGTTGGTCATTCAAAGTAAGATTTTAATAGGGGTCTCATTTTTCTTGTTCCTCCAGAGCTAGTTATGCAGGGTGCCTCTGTTGCTATCCCAGTCTACCCCCTGCTGGCTGCACCCTAGTATTAATTAGGTTATCATGTGGAATCAGCAGCTGTTTTATTAGGGAGCCTGATTTATACCAAAAAGTCAGGGTGAAAAGGATGGTGTAGTAAGTGTCTAGAAAAATAGTTTGGAAAAATAGAGTAGTAGAGAAATAGGATTGTTTTGCATCCAGGAATAGTATCCCTCATCGTGAGCACACAGCTTCACCAACCGGTTGCTTCTAGCAATCTGGAGTATGTTCATATTGTGTGTACTTTGTCTGGGAAGCTTCCTCACATGTTCTTGTGCCTGTTGAGTAGCGCATCTTTACTACTTTGCAAGCCCATGGTTTAAAGCATAGCCCTTGCCAAAACAACAATTATGTAGGTGAAATGACAGCTGGCATAGGGTTACTTGATTCGCTTTCATCATCATCATCATAATGTCATTATTATTATTGTTGTTGTTGTTATTGTTACTGCTAACACTAACAATACAACATAAGGGCATTACTAAACAGAATGCATGCAATAAAGTACAGCTTCTGCACGTACCAAGCTTACTATATGAGAACTTATTCTTTTAATTGGCTTACTTTCATTCTGAATGTGAGGCTCACTGGAAGTATTGAAGTATAATATACAGATTTCTTACAGTATATTACAAGCTACTGCTCTTAAACATGGTAGTTTGGCTAAGTAAAGAGGGTTGAAATGGTTCCTCAGCTCTCCGTTTTTGCCTTTTTAATAGAAGTACAATTTGATACTACGGAATCGGGTGATTAAAAGAGAAATAAAGATTACATCTTGATGATGCCTCAGTTCCATGCAGTTGGGAACAACTTCCTTGAAGTGTGGCTGTCACTGTCTGCTCTCCCAGTGCTGAGAAGAAAGGACTACTTATGTGTGCAGCAGGCATTATTCCTGATCATACACCCAATTATGATGGTTTTTCTTTCTGCCAGAGCTTGTTGGTTTTAAGTTAAACTTGTCATCTACCATAACAGTACAGATCATTTTCATTAATGCCCTTTTTTTCACCAGCCTTTTTTTTTATCCTTTGTGCACAGCCAATCTTGTCTACAAGTAGGACACTCTGTCCCTGTGAAACTGCAACTTAAAGACCATTTCTGTAATTACTTAAGGTGGTTTGGGTCTCTAATTCTGTGCTGCAACATTTTCAGCCCCTCCTAGTCTTTTTTTATTATTTAAAGTCGTGATCTCATTACATTAAAGTAGGTTGTTTATTAGTACAAAGACAGCACCAAATTTTCTTGGTCTCATTTATCCTCTTTATGTGTTTAAAATATCTTTCATTATTGCTCTTAATCAAAAAGATTTAAATACTGAATGCTAAAGAGAAAATGTTTCATAAGAGTGCCACCAAAATACTTGAGACACATCAAAAAACCCAAACTGAACCTAACATACCCCTTTCCATTATTTTAATGAGAAATTTGTATATCTGGGAACATAACGTTTTATATCTTGTAAGATACATTCCTTGTTATTTTGGAAGACACTTAATCAAACTTAAAACATAAGAACATACAGTTAAATTGGTAGTATTATTATAAAGAGTCTTTCAGATTTTTTAGTAATATTTGAAGCTATTGCTGTGTCTTTGAAAGGTAGAAGTAGTTTGTTCTTTTCAAGTTACCAGTTGAATGGATTAACTGTTACAGCTGTATTAATTAAATTATTTTCATTAGGGAAAACTCCACAAAGATAAAACCCAGCAGTGTTTACATATCTATCTATCTATCTGTCTGTCTATCTGTGTCTATCTATCTATCTCTATATATAGATCTCTGATGAAACTGGGACAATATTTCCACAGAAACACCAGGGTGTTTGGTGTATACAGTAGCAACACTGATGGTCTTACTGTTAGAAACAGTAAAGAGAGCAAGGTATTTCTGTCCTATACAGGAACACTGACTACCTTTTTACAAAGGCACAGTATGTCCATAGTCTGCTTATAGGAGAACATAGACTCTTTTGCATTTCCAGGTGTCCAGAACTGTGGGTTTCCCTTCCTTGGTTTTTGCGTCTCTCTGCCACTACTGTAGTACCTTGTTTGATGGCTGATCAGTCCACTGGCTGCCCCAAGCAATGCTTTCAGGGACAAAGCTCCTCTTTGGCCCCACCCAGTAAGTCAAGGTGACTGATGCCTGGGAAGCCCATCACTTCTGGGTTCTTCTAGTTGCAGCCGTACTCCAATAGCACTGCCCTCTCTGACACAGCCATTAGATCTGTTGCTAACTACATGTCTGACTTTGTTCTGGTTCTGTGTGGTGCTTGTACCAGGCCTAATTCCATTGCCCACACTGTTGGATTTCCTGGCCTACAGTACTGCCCAATGGACTTGTCTGTCTTGTCTACTGTAAACTGCTGCACATAACTTTTCTTTGTAAATAATACTTTATTTGGCTTTTTGTATGTCACCTCCCTCAAGTTTGAGTCATCATCTATTGTAATAGACTCAGAATGGACTGAGGGTTTTTTTTAACTACTTCTTAGTTTTAGGGAATGTAACAAATGCTTTTTTTTTTAAAAGAGGTGTTACAGGTGTGAATTTGGTAATGTAAGTGGACCTGCTTGTGCATGCATAAAATTGTAACAACTTTATTAATGTTTATGCTTACAGATTGTACATGCAAAAAGATGAGTTAATGCTTGGAAATGGAAAGCTGCCGAGGTGCATAAACAGAAACATGTAGCATATTTGAGAAGCAGTTATTACCCATGTATATAAATACATGGAGTTATACAAGGGCTTTATGAAGTATTTGACAAATTGGTTGCTGCTTTTGTAGTGGTATTGTAGAACAGGCTTTTCAAGCAGCTGTTCTTTGTGTATATTCTTTTGACAGTTAGAAGTAATGGGTTTGAATTTGTCTCTCTTGGTTTTGCTTCCATTTTATGGTTTTCTTGTAGGTTAAATTATCTTGGTTAAATTAGCTTGTCTGAGATGGACTTCTTTATTAATTCTTAGTGCTGTTTACTAAAGATATTACACCCTGTAAATCAATACTTGAAATTCATATTTGATAGATAACATTTTATCTCTACAGGAGATCTGTATTGCAAAACATAATGAAAAGATCCAGCAGCGTCACCAGAGTGAGGAGGAATACAAAATGCACCATTCTGTTCAGCTAGTAAGTTTGAATTTTCAGCTATTGAGTTTAGCCTTTAGTTAACAGCTTGCATTCCTCATTATACATTAATTGGGAGAGTATTCAGAGTTCTCAAAGGATGGCATCTATCCCTGACCTTTGCACCATGAACTTCTGTATCCTATTGTGCTGGTAAAGGAGAATATATAGCTGTTGTAGGTTGACAGTGAACCCAAGAACTAATAAAACAGTTCTTTAATGCTAGGTTCACAGTCAAAGTGGTTACTGCTAGAGTTAGACTGCATGTAGTTTATTGTGTGCACACTGATCATTCCAGACATCTTTGAGTACAGCATCAGATACGCTGAAATAAGGAAACCATATACATCTATTCTTGAACCTTAGTGAGCTTATTCTGTGGTTTTCCTTATTTTTACAGAAGAAATCACTTGAATTCTGTGGTGTAAAGATGTAGTTCCAGCTGCATGCTTCTGCACAGTCTCATTGCAGAGAGTAGGCTAGCTAGTCCAACTCCTGTGTTGAACACAATAGACTTTATGTTAAAGAATATTCAAATTCTCATCTAGGTCTTGGGAGCTGATATAGTATCAATATTTAATAAAGATCATTGACAAAGATGCATTGAAATCTAAGTCTCTTCAATTCAGCCTTCAATTAGATTAGTGAAAGTGATTCTATTTCATCCTTATACATTTTTAACATTGATACATTTGTCCAGGAAGTCAGCTGCATAATTTATTTTATGAAAAGGCTACTCGTGAAAGACAGTACGTATTGGCATAATCTTTTAGGAACTTAGAAAAATATTTTTTTTTCAGTTCTTACAATAAAGCAAAGGAATTTGCTGTGTGGATTGTAGTCCATTTATCACTCCTCAAAATAAGACATGGCAAAGTTGAAAGACTTCTTTTTCCTTTGTTTTTTCAAACATCACAGGACTTCTTCATTATTTATTTCATAAATTTGCCCATTTGAATTACATAAAGGACTTTATGCTAAATTTTTTTGTCTTTTTTTTTTGTTGTTGTTGTTAATAATGTGATTGAAAATTGTTACTGTTAATGTAAAATAGGTTTTCAGCTACCGGTTTTCATGAAGAATTTTGAAAAGATAACCTCAGGGGTGTCCAAACCTGAAACCAAATAAGAATTGCAGTTACACTAGTTATTTAAAAACAAACACATACAACCAAAACCCAGATCAAAGCAAATATTAAAACCCTTGAGTTTGAGACTGCTTCAGGAAAAGTTTGATCTGTTTGCATATGTAAGATGCAGGTATGGTGATAGAACTATGCTTTCTTCTTGCTATAATCTTTGTGCTTCCATCTTAACTCCTTTGCCCCATTGCTTTATTTTCTTTTCACCACATGATTCTATTCCTTGTCACCTTTTCCTGTTTCCTATCCTTACTATTTTTCAGACATGTTCTCTTCCTAATGTGTCTATAGCCACCTCTTTCCAAATCACAGGAGTTGGCTTCTTATGAAGGACACCAGGCCACCAGCTGACTTCTGGCAGGCAGACACTGCTTTTGTTTTGACTGAATGACAATAAAAGTTCATAAAAATGATGACATTATTTTAGTTATGATGATGAAGATGGGCTTTTTAAAGTAATATTAAGTCTTTTAAGAATTAAAGCTGCTGGTTTTGCTGAGGGTTTTTTCTTCAGTCACCTCTTTCATCACTTTTCCTGCTAACTTCTGAACTTGCGTACAATGACTTTTGTTAGCTGATAGCTAGCATCCACTTTCAATAAAATTGACTGGAGGTAGTGTTTTGTTTCAAAGATGTAGTAACTTTGCCAAACTTCTGTGAAAATGGATGGCTAGTTAAGAGGTGATTCCAAATGTGTATTTTCACTGAGGTAAGATTCCCCGAGGAAGAAAAAACAACCATCTTACAGAATGATAGGGGTTGTAAGGGACCTAGCTCCAAGGAAGAGCTTCAAACCTCTACTGAAGTAACATTACAGAAAATCAAGCTGGATTATAGAATGACAGTTTAAGTTTGTTAAACATAAAACTTTCACTTACTGTTGTAAATTATTATGAAAATGTTTATATAATTTGTTCAGTGTCAAATTCAAAACTTCTTGTCACTGAAGTTGGGGTTTTTTTTGCACTATTAATATGACTTGTTTTAAATGGGCAAGCTTGCAATTGGGAGCATCATTTTGTCCTTGTAATGAGAGAAAATGACTGCTGGTTATCCATCTGACTAATTTATACCATTTTTAATTTAAGGGGGCTTTTTTCAATATAGTATTCTGTCTTGTCTCTCAATTCTTCAAGGCTACAAGTCTTCAAGTGTTTCAATTCCAGATTGAAATCTTTGTTTACGGAGATGTGCACTTCTTTGAAATTATAAAATAGAAAATGCCTAATCTTTTTTCAGGAGAAGACAATGGAAGAATTATGTTAAGTTTTTTCAGTGATGCTAAACATAGCATTGGATGAAACATTTACATGTTTTTCATATGTTTTCTCAGAAGCGCGATCGATTACAAGATGAAGAAGAAAGAAAGAGCTCCTGGGTTAGTCAGGAGCGACAGAAAACACTGGACAGACTTCGCACCTTTAAACAGGTAATGGAAATAGAGTTGCTCTTTTCCCCCAGTTTCTTTTGCAAAATAAAATTTTGCTCATTCCAAGACTGTTCTATGCTGATAGCTATTTTCTTTCATTGTATAGTGTACTGTTCCTTGGAAAAGTTAGAACAAAACATGGCCTTGGTGGTAACAAATGTTAGCCTTTGGCTGTTAAATGGACAGTGCTGTAATAAGCTTCTGTTCGGTCTTATATCTTGTGACAAGACACTTAGCAAACGTTCCTAAAAGAAGTGTAATCTAAATGGTATTTCTCACAAAGAGCATTGCTATCTGACATTTCCTGGCTACCACTGATTGCTGGAACACCTGCCAATATCTGCCCCTTGCCATTACAGTGTAAGTATCTGAAAATGGATGGAAGTTGGAATGAAGGTGAGAGAATAAGGGAAGGGGTGAAAGTGCAATAAAGAAGAGAATGTATTAATTGGTGAAGACTTTTTCTGGTTATGCTGAATGTGTTAAAAATAGAAGCTTTCTTTACTGGAAAGCTCTCATGTTTAGCAGTACACTCCTCATATCTTTACTGTTTGGAAGGCTTCTGAATTGCATAGCTTCTGTAAACTAGGGCAGCTACTCATTTTAACCAGCTACTGTAAATGAACTTAGTTAATGTATGAGCATATATATGTTGTTAGGATCTCTATTGCTTTAGGCCTAACACAGTTACGTAAAATGTATTAGACCTGTCTTTTAGAAGCAGTTTTAATTTTTGCATTAAAATAGCTATGGATGGAACTAATATGAAAAGACAAATATTGAGGCAGCAAATTTAAGAACTGAATTAAAAATACTATGGGAAGTCTTCAAGTGTTTCATGTTTTCAAGAGGTACCTTTGTAAGGATGATGATTCACATCTAAGGCCAGTGTATTAAATCAGAGAGGACTTTGTTGCAGAGGGAGCCACTGACCAGTTTTAGAGAAGGAAGCCCAAGAAGGAATTTTGAATTTTAGTTTTCAGAAAAAACAGTTTTAAATGTACAGTCTGGTTCTTACTGAAATCCTAATTATGTCCCATGATTATCCCTAACTGGTCTGATCACATGCAAATTGTGACTTAACCAAGAATTAAAATTAGGAAAATGGATCAATTTTGGCATAATAGTGAGGATATGTGTCCTTTGGTTTTACATCCAGAGCAAAATGAATGAAGGTAGCAGATGAGTTGTGCTTGTCAGAAAGTCAGACCCTAACAGCAAGTACTTCGTATCTAGAATATTGCATTGCATGTACTTATCTAATTGTCAATAACTTACTCACTTTAGCGGTACCCTGGGCAAGTAATACTTAAGTCAACCAGACTACGGCTGGCTCATGCAAGAAGAAAATGTGCAGCCAGCTCAGAGTCCTCTGTTGATCAGCCTCAGTCTTTGCCAGCAACCGTAGAAATCCAAGAGAAAAGTGAAGAGGTGGAATTGGAAAATGTAGTTGAGCCTTTGAAAGTGCAGGAGTCCACAAGCTTAGAACAACTTCAAGATATCTCATTACCTCCCAGTGGTGTTACCTCTGGACTGCCTCATGTTAGTACTTCTCCACTCAGCGGTGATGAGCTTCAAGCAGAGATTGTTACGGTAGTACCGCTTCCACCCCCTTTGCCTCCACCACCTCCACCTCCACCTTTGCCCTCCAAGGAAGATTCTACCAAATCCATGGAGAAGAGCGATGGCTTTGTTAAACGTCAGAGTGAGGAGAAAGGAGTTCAGCACTCTTCTGGTGTCCCACCAGCGCACCTGTTTGACAGCAGTCAGCTAGTCAGTGCCAAGAAGAAGCTTAAGAAGACGGGTGAGCTAGAGGGTTTACAGAGGAGGAGAGGTAATATTTTCACTTCTGTTTAATTGTAATGCATGTCAGTTCCTCTTCTGAATTGCTCTATAGAAAGGAGTATGCTGTGATTCATTTATAATTATTGTTGGAAAAGTTGTTAAATCCTTTTCAGATGATAAACGTCAGCAACTCAAACAAATTTTTAGGACCTTCACAACAGCTTGCACTGTACTTGTTTAGTTAAGCAGAAAACTTTGGTGAAACTGATTGTGATGCATGTTACATTAGCTAGAAATGGAGCTAAATGTTGCCTAAAAGAATCTTGTCCTATCTAGTTTACAACCAGCACTGTAAATATTATATGCTTCACCTGAAGGTGCAGTGTTTTTTTAATAACTGAATTCTATATAATTTATGACCTAGCAAAACAAATACTTGTTGTGGGACAGAAGAAACCTTGAGAATACCATCTTCAGGGTTTCTTGAGATTTTCATATGAAAATCCACAAACCCTCAAGTACTCTTGAGAGTTGAGTAATAATATATACATTTAATTACAATTGGAAACTAAACCTCTAGTCGTTTGCCAGAGCACTTAAAAAAGTTAAAAGACCAAAATCTTACGGGGAAACTGAGGAGAATGAATGGAGTACAAGGCTGGGCTGGGAGATGTGTTACAACTTCTTGTTGCCTTGCTCCTTGCTTTTAACTGTTTATTGTTATGTCGTATATAAAGTGCAGAGAATGGCAGCCATATTTGAACAAAATAATCCTGGTGTTTCAGTGAAAAGTACTATATTGGAGCAAAGTTTTTATTTGAAAATCAGAGAATGGATTTTGAAAAGCACTCAGTTGAAATATTTTGCAGGAAGTCACTAAGAAAAAGTACCTTGCGGGGACCCTGATCACACTGTTGTAGTATGGCAGTAATAGATATTCTGTGGCTGTATTAAAAATTCTATCTGGCTCAGTCATTTATAACTACAGGAAGCATCCCTGCATTGACATGTTCCCTCATCCAGTTGAAAATCAAAGTTAGAGTTGTCATCAATTAGACAAAAGCCATTAGAATTGGCATTAAATAATTGAAAACCTTTGATGCTGTGAAGCAACTGCATAGTTACAGAATTCTTAAGCTCATATGAGTCTTGCAAGTCACAGGTACAGTGTCAGAAGTTCACTATCAATTTTGATGCCGCTGTGCTCAATTTTTCTTTTTTTGTAGTCTTGTTTACTTTTCTGATGTCCATTTTTATCTTGCAGCTTTATATAACACCTGCATTGTGTGTGCAATTTGATATACATCATAAAAGTAGAAAATCATACAGAAAATCATTCTATTTTATAAACCATAAAGTAGAAAATCAAATTATATCCTCCCTCATACATGCAAAACAAGGTTTGAAAATGTGCTCTACAATATACAAAAGAGAAGTGGAGATGGCTATTTGTCTGTTGATTGATTTGTGCTGCACATTGAACATGGTAGTGTATGCAAGCTATTTCAAGCTAGTGTACTTCCTAATGCATTCACTAGGGTAGAGATCTTAGCTACTTGTAGCTCTTCCAAAAGTTCTCTGTTTCTGCAGAGAATTAGTTTCAGAGTGGTGATGAAGGAAGGATTAACTGTTACTTCTCTGTTTTCATTTATTACAAAGGAAGGGGACGTTCATAGGTGTGCTACTGCATACGTGAATTGAGCAGGAAAATGCCTGCTGTTGCAGTTGACTACGCTGCTGCTTCTTTCACTGCATGTAGTAATAGTTACAGAGTAGGTAAAATCAGCCACAAAATGCACGTGCTGAGGATGGACTGCACAGTCCATGTACTTATTATCTGAGCTTCAAAGTCAAGAAAGGTGATGTAGTAAACACCTTGTTTATTGTGTTGGAATCACTGCAGCTATTTTGATTTTTCCTGCCTGCAAGCTGGAAAGCAGTCTTGTTCAGAAAGTTTTACTACCTGCCTGATAGAAGGTTAAGTGGTTTCAGAAATTGTAATTGTCTGTTTAAGCCACTTTTGATGTGGTTTTAGGGAAGTTAAATTTGGAGGCTAAAATGGTAGTGTAGCTGCTATTATACTTACAGTATGGGACTATCACATTTAATAGTATGTGGCTACTTCTTGGTCTGTATGAAATATAAATGAAGACTGATAAAATTTAGTAAAATAATATTGGAGTTCTTTTGATTCACTGCAGTGAGTTCCCCGATGGATGAAGTGCTGGCTTCCTTGAAACGTGGCAGCTTTCACTTAAGAAAAGTTGAGCAGAGAAGTCTCCCTCCTTTTCCTGATGAAGATGATAGCAACAACATCTTGGCACAAATCAGGAAAGGGGTGAAACTGAAGAAAGTGCAGAAAGATGTTTTAAGAGAATCCTTTACAATTCTGCCTGATACTGACCCTCTGACAAGGAGCATCCATGAAGCACTGCGACGAATTAAGGAAGCATCCCCTGAATCTGAGGATGAAGAGGAGAGTTTGCCTTGCACAGACTGGGAAAATTAACCTGTAATTAACTTAAATTTTTAAAAAATACTTTTTCAACACTTTCTGACATATAACAATAGTGACTAAGCCTCAGGTTATGTGTTCTAGGAGATTAGTATGAATGTGACTATACTGATGTCCAGTGTGGTAAAACATGCGTATATGAATTGGGTATCACTGACTTTTCTAAGAATTTAAGGTTTATAGTAGGGAAAACTTCTTTAGGCAACATCCTAGCCTTTTATTATATGAATATTGACAGGACTGCTCCTGTAAAAAAACCTGTTTTATTTAGTACATTTAAAGGGACTGTTTGCAGTTTACCAAAAAACTTTAAAAAGCTTTTAAGTAACAGAGTAGCACAACTACTCTTGTAACACACCTTGTACTTTTTCTCTAATTACTTTTGGCCTTGTAAAAATGTACCATGTTTATCACTTTAAACTGAATACTTCCAAGTGATGGAAGATTAGATTTGACTGCTGAACACACTGAAATGTTGCTAGTGACCAGGTGTGACTGACTCTTTGAAAGTTTGGGTTCAGTGTGCAAACTCTGACTGAACTGAATTTCCAGACTATAAACAGTAAATACACAAACATATTTTATACTTCTGCTACTCATACAAATCCCATGAACTTGCATTACGTTAAGCTACAGTGCCTGGAAGTACTGGTACTAGACTTTAGCAGATGAAGTTAATGATTTTGGGGCAAACAAAAAATTGTCAAGAGATGAGTTTCTTGCTGAAACTCAAAGTGAAAATATTTTTGCGTGAATGTAACTTTTTTCTATTACTTGCATAGTGAAAACTCCGTTACCATAGTCCCTTCAGAAATCAAATGGCAGCTATAAGAAAAGGCAGGCCTTGGAATTGACTTTACTTTCTCAGTCCAATTTTTCTTTTTTAATTTCCTAGATAACTGTGCAACTTTAAACTGTGGTTTCACTGTATGATTTTAGTAAATTTACTTTTTGGGATCTTGTTTGCATTTTTTAGCAATAATACTCTTTAATAATGTGTGTCATTTAGAAAAGGAAAAAAAACCCAGAGGAATTTATCCAAGAGTGACTTGGAAATTTTGTTATTCTAGTTGGTGGACCTTCTAAACATTGCAACTGTGTCCTCTTAGAAGTCTTAACCTGTACATTACCATACAGTATAAATACATGTTTTCCTCTGACATCCTTTACAGCCCAGTGGAATCAGTTTTGAGTGCAGGTTGAAAGTCACTGCCATGCAGTGCATTGTAGTGCACTGGTGGTTGCCTCCATTTTACCAGTCTACAGTTGGGGCATCTCCCCCTTCTAAGGCTGCACTCTGGTCCAGTGCTGATGTCCTTTGAAATCGCATGGATCCAAAGCAGGATTCAGTGTCAGAATTCTGAGTGTGTGCTCCTTGGAGTTCTTCACTCATCTGTGACCTGCGCTCTCTTACCAGTATCATATTTTATTAGAAAGTAGAGCTGTTCTCATGAGATGAGACTGTACAGATAGTACAGATCTGATTGAAAAATGATTGTGCAAAATACAAAATAGCTAACAGCTCAGAAAGGAAAAAGCTGGCCTCTGCCCTTGTGAAATCTGCTTGCTTGAACAGATAGACTGGTTACCCAGAATTTATTATGCAAGTAAAATCTAATGAAAGTCTCTTGCAGAAATGGCACAGTAGATTTTTTTACTGTAAAGTTACCCATTTAAATATCATGCTTTAAGATTGACCTACGCATTTTTAACTGTAAGTTATATAGAGATTTTAGGTTGAAAACAGTTTAATGAAAGTACATTGGCTCACACTTTGCAAACTATCACTGATACACACACATCCTTGTAGACTAAATGTAATAGAATTATTTGTCCTAGGAATGAAGGCTAAATCTGATATCATGATGTATGTTTATCAGATGCCAAGAAGTGTCTTAATTTATGTGTGAGGAGTATTAACAATGCCCACTGAAGTGGTTTTATTAACTACTGAAGTATGAAGACAAACTAATGGTAACTAATTACTACATGAGATCTAGTCATCTCTTGTATTGCCTATTTTATTAGTTAACTGCTACACATGTAGAAAGTTAAAGCTAACTTTTTTTAAAAGTTATGGCTAACTTTTTTAAGAGCAGTTCCTTCCTTATGGACATATATACAAAAATGTTGAGGCATTCTGTGTATTGGAAGTACAGTGGAACAAGCTGTATAAAGATACAGGAGCTTCTGTATAAAAAAATCAGATTACTGGTTATCAGAAGTAGCCCAAGTCTGTGTTTATATGTGTGTGTGTATGTACATGATGGTGCATATTAGGAGTCCTAAATGTAACACAAAACTGAGGTGCTCGAGAGTGATTTACGAAGTAGTGGATGAGAAGCAAGCTCTTCTTCTCCATAGCCTTCTAATCCACTATTTTGGGCCTCTTCAAACTGTAATCTGTGTTTGCTGCCAGTAATATCAGAAGGCAAAAAAAGACCATGTCATACTCTGTATGTCCTGGTTCCAGAGTTAATGTGTCATTACCCTGGGAGCAAAGAGAATCAAGGCTTTTGAAGATGATGCTCAGTATTGCATGTTGAAATGCCTAATATGTTGATCAGAGAGTACTTGAACAACTGTTTAGCTTCTCAGATGTTCCTTTTTTTTTTTTTGTTCTTTACACAGGTGATTCACAGTCACTGACCTGAGAAAAGAAACTCCAGTTGAAGATTACTTTTCCTCTTCATTTCTGAAAATTCAGAGCCAGCAGTTATGACCATCAAGTCCACAGGACACTTTCTTTGGCAAAGAGTCTTTCTTTGGCAAATCATTCAGTATATGGAAAAAACGGCCTGAAATTTAATCTTCAGGTCACTTTTTTTTTCTTTAATTTGTTCCAAAAAATTCTGGTTTGGGCAGACAGCTACACAGTTTAGATCTACATTTTATATAATCAAGAACGCCCAATTCTTAAGCACTTTTTTTATATTTGCATTAATGTGTGGCCAGTTAATTAAGGGGATAATTTTGAGTTGAGAGTACTTGCTTTAGAGTAACTTTGGGATTTGGCTGAGACATCAAACGAGCTATAAAACCTTCCCTTCACTGCATTGAATATATCATCTGCTTGAAAATCCAATTAAATAGCTCCTTGCAGAGAAGCTTGCTATGTAGCAGCGTGATGTTCCAGAATGAGAGAATTCCCAGTTGCACTACAGTAGCTGAAATTCAGTAACGTGCAACTAAGACTTTTTTCTTCTTAGCTTGAAGAAGTGTATGTCAGTATGAAAAGTAACAAGTGAGTACGGCACAATGAAATATAAAAGTTGAATTCAGTACATACTCAAGAAAGTGTTTGTTTCCAACATGGTACATTTAGCAAGACATACTGCAGCACCTTTTTAGGAGGTCATTTGTAGTCTTACACCTTTCTAAAGAAGACATTTTCATGCTTTTTTTAAAATACTATTTAGCTTTGCTGAATCAAGTAGTTGTACTTCTATCATTTGTTATAAGAAGCAATATTTTGTAATTTCATACTTAAAATTATTTTTCTCTTTTGGTTTAAATGGCTTTTGATCAAGCAGCCTTCTTTAAAGAATATCAGCATTTACTGATAATTCAGTTGTGAAAAATCACGCTTCTCTTGCTGTTTTTTATTATTCCCTTCAGTGGCTGCAAAAAATGTTTTCATACCAAAAACCTACTGGCTGAAAAAAAGTTCCCTTTTGATTCTGACTGCTTTTTTTTAAAGGAGAGTTACAACTTCCTCTGCATGAAATACTTCTAAGTAATCCTAAGCCTCGATGGCTGCAGGTAGCTACTCTTGCGGTACCGCAGTACTAAGAGGTATGTCGATACAGAGATTCAAGTAGCCTTTTACCATCTAGAAACTCCATGTGATACAAAAGTCAGCCCACTACAATTCTAAAGTAAAAATAAATTTTTCACTAGCATTTTATTTTTACTAGCAGGGCATACACTGTTTTTGAGAAACACACAGTCCTCCTTCTCTGTGTAGACTGTTCCTTTCACTGTTCCTCTTGTGACAGAGGAGCACAGCTACATGGATTTGTGGGGTATTTTTTAAATGGAGATATGCATTGCTGCTGTCATGTAATGAAACCTGTACTGTGTTAACATTTAAAACAGGAGATCTGTGAGTGAGGGCGCCGCGCCGCCGGCTGAGGGAAGGCCGGGAGTGGGGCCTTGCCGCTCACCGCGCTGCCGGGCCTGACGCACGGGTGCTGCCGGCGCCAGGGCCCGGCGCGGGCTGCGGGGAGCGCGGCCCTTTCCCAGACACGGGCCCTGCGGCAGCGCGCTAAGCGCCGGCTCTGGCGCCGCTCTCCAGACGGCTGCTTTCTTCAGCGGGGCCCTGCGCTGTCCGCAGAGCCCCGGCCCGCCTTGGGCCGTCGCTGTGGGGCTCGGCGGGGGGCGCTGGGGCTTGAGCCGCTGCCCGTGGGGCCCGTGAGACGGCTGTCCCGGAGCCCGCAGGCCCTGTGGGCCGTGGCAGGAGAGGGGCGCAGGCTCGGCCGGCCTGTGGGGCGGATCGGCGTTGTGGCTCCGCGCTGAGCGCGGCCTGCCTCTCGCCGGTGCCTGGCGGGCTGGGCAGCGTTAGTACCGGTGTGCGCGGGGCCTTTGTGGCCCCAGCGTCCGGCTGTCCCAAGGCCGTGTCTGCGGGGAGAGACAAAAGCATTGACTGCCAGAGAACAGGGTGCCCAGAGGGAAACCGACAGCCGGGGGGGTGTGTGTAAATGTAAGAAGTCTCAGCGCCAAACAGGTGCTCCGCCCCGAAATTAAAAGCACCATGAAAGCGGGGGAAGCACCCCATGAGTTTAGGATGAGAATGGTTGGACTTGATGATCTTAAAGGTCTTTCCAACCTTGTGATTCTCTGTGATTCTGTGATCTCATGTCTTGCCATTTACTTATATAGAGGGATAGAAGAACTTACCTTAGCAATAGGCAATGTAACCTAAAGGAACCTCAGCTGTCGGACCTTTCAGTTGCTTTGCTGTTGACGCTCTGTCAAACATCTTGAAAGGATGTCACTTTACCCTTGCTGTCAACAGGCATTTTCTTAACCTGGTTGCCTTATGTATAAAGTTCATGAACATTCATTTTCAAAGCACCCATGAGAAGCGTTACTGTAGAGTTCTATTGATTTTGTTGTGTTAGTTTGTCAGGTCTGTATTCTTCGAGCTGAGATCAGCTCTGTGAACAGACGCCTGATAGGGGCTTTCCAAGGACCTAAAACTACACAATGTTTGGGGTTTTTTTTTCTTAAAATGCTTCTCTGAACCCTTGAGTTACATGGTGTGGTTATAAGATGTCTAATACTGTGTTCATGCAGCAGTAACGGCAGTTTCATAGTAATCATGACATTGCCTGTACCGTAAGCCGTGTGTATTTCTGCTCTACATTTGTCTGTGCTTCCAGTCACATCACATGTTATAAACTGAGGTAAGTTTTTGGCTGTAGCACGAAGCAGAAATATCATGTAGAATGGTAATTCAGATTATGTGGTTCATCTGAAACTTAGTGCTAAATTTATAGTGGAGACTGAGTAATTTTTATGTCCATCTTTTCCTGTTTTCTAGCCTGCAGTTTTATTCCTTAGATTATGCATATGGGACACAAGCAAAATTCCAAGCCAAGGAAAAAATAGTGTAACTTTGAAGTGTAGGTGCAACAGTCCCTTGCACAGCCTTTGTGTCTCCAGTTTACCACTGTGTTGTGATTTATCTAAGTAGCTCTATGCTGTACTGTACTAGAGTTTTCAGATTTGTTTGCCACGCAATCTGTCATCTTTGCCTTGAAAAGTATGTGCATGATTAAGAAAAACTACTGTCCTTAATCTGTTTTGTATTTAGCTGAAATCTTAAATTCCTGTAATAGCTTAGTTTATAGAAATGGAGTTCTCATACAAACATGTATTTTATGCGCACACAAAAATTCGTTGTTATGCTGAGCGTAGCAACTTCTTACATGAATTCAAAACCGCCATCTTCAGTGTGCAAAGTAAATGGAACTTTTTCCACGTACTGCTAGGGAGAAAAAAAAAAAATCCTGGATTTGAATCCTTCATGAGTCACTAGATGTCACAATTTCACACAGTTCTCCACTTCCATTTAAAAAATTGCGCAGATGTAGTGTATAGGCTAATGTGTAGAACTTCCTATCCTCTATAATGTGAAATTTTGCACTGGGGTGGCTGGAGCAGCAAATGGGGAAAATTTAAGTGTATTTACAAGAAACTTAGGGAAATTGTGACAGTCCTGCATTGAGATCCTCCATAGCTGAGAAAAGCTGTAATAATTGTGTTGGTCCTTGAGAAACCTTAACAAGCATCACTACAGAAAAAACACATAAACGTGAGGAAGGAAGGAGTCTTCATAAAAGGACCTTTCTACCAATAGGTTTGGTTTGGTTTGGTTTATTTTCTCATTTGTGGCTGGACTTCATTGTTATGGCTGCCTTGTTCTGTTGCTAGTCATTTTTCTTAAGCAGTTTTTCAGCCTTCAAGCTTTTTTCATCTTTAGAGAACTCTGTTCAACTGTTATAGTATAGTGTAACCAATCCAACGAGGTAAAGAGTTGGAATGCATACTCTTTATTGTACAAATGCTTATTGATAAATCTTTTTGTGAGTAAGAAATAGAATACTCGATTTCTACTGAAATAACCAAAATGTAAGGTAAATAGCAATAGTAGTTTGAACAGAAAGGGGATTTGCATTAACATGAACTTCATGCTGTCATTCACAGAGGTTCCATATCCTTCACAAATTACCAATATTCTTAGTCTATTCACTTTGCTGTGTTTTCAGGTGTTAGTTAAGTTACTTGTCTAGGGTAGATGAAGGCTTTTTTATATTTCTTAAACATCACTTTTAAGTTGGTTTTTTTGGGGTTTTTTTTGTGGTGGTTGTTTTTTTAAAATCTTACATCCTACACCAAGACACCTGTAAAATAATTTAGTATGATTATTATATGTTGTGTTCTTTTGTGGCTGCATTGGGGATAGAGTTCAACATACTGAACTACGTTACTTGTAAATAATCATTTTGAGTATAAGCACTATATTCTGTAATGTTTAATATTAAAGTAATGTCAGGTGCATTATTGAAGATGCAACTTACTGAGAAGAGGAGGCAGAAACTTTTGTTGGTTAACATTAACCTTGTTCCGTTTGTTACACGGAAATTCAGGAGTGTGATTTGTAAGTCAAGTTTGCTCATGTGTGTAACCAGATTTCACTTTCGTTGTAATGCTTATGTAATTAAATTACCTGGATATATTCCTGGCAATGATTCCATAAGCATCAACAGCGTGTTGTTAACACTACACGGTAATGTAAAGAACAAGCAAAGCTTCCTGCAAAGAAAAGGAGTGAACAGAAGCACCTTACTGGGAGGGCGCGTTGCATGATTTCAGTGCTACTGGAGCTGAACAGACAGTGGGTTCATCTTAAACTTTACTGGTGTAATAAGCACACTGACACACTGCTATCCATGCTGTAAAGTACAGCAGTGGCTGTTTTTAACCTATAAATATACTGTAATTTAAATTTTTCCTACAAAATAAATTTATATTTAATTGCTGCCTAATACATAGAAATACTCAAGAATTTTTAGGAGGGTGAAGGGTGGGTGGGTGGGCGGGCATGCTAGTATGTTTTGGGGAGGGGCAGTTGTGTATACGGTTCTTTGCACTTCCCATTCAGTTTGGCCATTAATCCGAAACTCCCAGCTCTGTGGTGAGTCTGCAACCTGACATTTGTGTATTTTTATTGTGATGCTGGTCGTCTGTTTTCTGTGGCCCAGAGCTTCTGAATTTGGCAGAAAAGGTCGTCTTTCTTTCTCAGCTGTGAATGCTCTGATGCACCTCCAATACAGAAAAGGAATTTTTTGCCCACTCGGTTTTCAATACAGAATACTATTTAAAGCTGAAATCTGGGGCCATAAACCAGTAGTGTGTTCATTTGGAACAAGTAGTAAGGATGATAGACTGGCTTGTTTTTCACACTTAGAAATGTATTTTTGAATTTATGAATTGGGGAATGGGTGCTGGGGATTAGAGGTACGTACTTAACAGCTCCCCGGCGTGTGCACAGATAAAGCCAGTGAAGTTTAATGAAACTAACTTCTTTGTTAAGCCGGTTGAATAAAATAAATAATCAAAACAAGACCAATTTGCCATTCACTAGCTTTGTGCAATATTATTGGTAGACTCAAAACACTACTAGCACACTGTGCTTGGCTTTAAGAAAGTTCTTTAACTCCATTATATTCAAAAGGACGTATTAAATGCACATTTTATTGTAAATTACCGCAAATCTACTATGCCTAAAAGCGCTCAATGTTATGAAGTATTAAGCAACAAGTATGTTAAAAAAGGTTAAAAGCTAAACATTTCTAGCAATATCTAAAAACTAAAAAAAAAGTTTAAACTGTCT
The DNA here is from genome assembly GCA_020800305.1 of Porphyrio hochstetteri. Taxonomy (NCBI): domain Eukaryota; kingdom Metazoa; phylum Chordata; class Aves; order Gruiformes; family Rallidae; genus Porphyrio; species Porphyrio hochstetteri. Next base: position 65,648,746 of record CM036938.1, read on the forward strand.
GCCTTTTTTCTTTTATGCAGCTTTTCTGCAATGCAAGTTTATTGCCGTGTATTTCATGGTTCTGTTGTCATGACTCAGAAATTTAAACCTGTACACAAAGTACTGCACTCACCTTCCTGTACATGCGTTGTAACATCATACTCACAGTTTTGGTGCTTTAAAATATTCTTTTTTTTTCTTTATTAAAGATATTTATTTGACTGCTGTCTTGTTTTAACTGTGAATATCTAGCAACATTTTTTAAATAGTAGAGTTTGGTTCCCACCATAAAAAGTCACATCTAGGTTCCCATTGTTACTCTCTTAACTGCTCAGGCTGCCTGTCACTGTGTAATGGCAGATGGTCGTGCCTAAGCAGTGTTGCAGCAGGGAATAATTGTATTTAGGGTAACATGTTTGTAAACCAAGTGACATAAACAATTTAGGTGTTAGAGAGTAATCTTGCTCTTCAATAATGCAGGATGGTTCTGCTTAAACACAAGTCACGTACGCTTTCCTAATCAAAAGACAAAAACACTGTACGAAAAGAGAGTAGAAACTTAACCCCAGAGATGGTGCCTCCCTTCCTGCACTCTCCTACCCTGTCAGAGTTAGCTGGGGGCAGTGCCCATCACATGTCCCAGGGTAGAGTTGATAGCCGTTCCTTCTTTGGGGGGTTTTTTGGTTTAGTTTTGTTTTTCCTGTAGCCATTTCATGTTCCCTTTTATCTTACAGAAGTACTCAGGGTGTGCAGAGGGGGGTTTGTATAGTGTACCTTTGGGTTTTTTTTTCCTTCCCACTCCTGTTTCTGGTACCCAAGTACAGTGTAGCTACGTCAGTGTAGGCAGGTTCTATACCCAGGCAGTCCCTTAAAACACAACGCTCATTGCCCACAGCAGTGCGTGTGACCCTGGTGAGTCACCTGGGGTGCCTCTGCAGGTCCTGCTCTGCGGGACAAGCTTTACACGGTCTTTGCTGCCCTCAACTGGTGTCTACTTCGGCATTGGCTTCCGAAGTTAAGTAGGTGCTCCTACGGGTGGGAAACGCATTTCATGCATATGCCTGAGCTGCAAGTTAGTGAGCACATCTGCAGGCACGCTTAGGGTGGCAGTGGTGCGCGACTCGGAGTGAGGCCCAAGTGTTTGTACGACACGTAGAAGATGGGAGATGGGTAGAACCATCATTTATTTTTTTCACATTTTGTTACATGCCAGATGTAAAGAAAAGGTACATTGGAAATAAATAGCCACTGGGCCACAGTGCTGCTCAAATTCGTAGAAATAAAACACCACCTCTTTCTCACAGAAACCATTTTGTATATGTAGGGTTTGTTTCTGTTACACCGCTTAACACTCAGTAGAATGGATGGGGAGAAGGGAGAGAAGTAAAAATGGAAAGCAAGTTTGCCAGATCTCTTTTTCAAAAACCTATGAACTGTGAATTTTTCTCAGCAGTTCTCAGTGCTGCTTCCATCGTAGGGAGAGGCCTGCTTTACAGGCTTAATTCTTCCTGCTGCAGGGAGCTTACACAAATCCTGGGCTTGTGCAGTATCTCTGAATTGCCAACCCAACAGCATGTTGCCACTGCCACCACCAAAACCTGAGCTGTATGCTCGCATCACGGATCACTTACCTAGATCTAGTCTTGTAAAGTTTTGACACTTGTGTTTTTACCTTTCAAGAGGGAGGGGTGTAATTAACCTAAGGATAAAATAGCCTCTGTAAACTTCAGGTGTAACGTGGTGGCCACCGAGCTCTTACAAGCATCACTTTGCTGAACACAAACGGCATTACAACAGAAAATGCTTCCAGAGATTTTTACCAGGATGCTATAGCATCATGGCCACCTAACCTGCCTTGCTCACAAAGTGCTGCGAGCTTCCGTCCAACTCTCCACCCTGTGGAACTGCAGACCTGACTTGCTCCCACAGATAGGCCTTCCTGCCCTTTCACGCTCTGCACCGAGACCCTCCATCTCTCTTGCGTCCTCAAAACCTTATGCGTGTCTTTGCCACTGTGCTGCTGACTGCCAGACTCTCATCAGCTCACAGACAGCACACCTCCATTGAAACCTTGCCTCAACAGGAAGGGCTGGCGGATGAAAACAGGCAGAGATTCTTACCAGCGCTGTTTACAGCTGCTGCCAACCAAAACTGTGGGGGGGTTGTGGGGAGAAACCCGAAACAAAAACGGCATTCATTCCAGATCATTCCGTGTGTCTGCTGCCCTATCCCTCTGTTCCTACAGTACTCGTGTGCTGACTGTGGCATGTTTGTGTTGTGGCACAGACAAATGACCTCTATTACCACCTCTTCACTCTTCCTCCTCACCATGGAAGACAGTAGGGTTACTTCTCTGAGATGTCTCACTACGCCCCATGCTGTTTATGTAAGGCCAAGCACATTCACGGTCTTTCAGACAAAATTCACCATTTACTTCATTCTTTTATCTTAAATGACTTCTCTAATTTGCATCACACTCCCTCTGTACACAGGAATAATAGAAATTGAAGAATCATGCAAGTCATACAAAGCATTTATATTAACTATACTTTTTGTTCCTCAGCATTTTATTTCAATCCCATTAAATTTTATTTTAATCTCATTAAATTTCAGTAGGAATGTAACTGAGCTCTTAGCATACAAAATCATCAGGCATGCTCAAACTGCCATGCTTGTTAACTGCACAATTTAAACAACACAACAGATGTTTTATGAATCAACTTCATATGAATCATCATAAAGTGATGGCCTTTTTTCCCCCACACTCACTTGCTGTGAGTAAAATGACTGTTGGAGTGGACAGAGTCCTGCAAAGACAGTATGACGAAGAAGCCATTGCACACCGCTCTTGGTTTCTAATGACACTTTAAAAAAAAAATAGTCTTGAATTTGCATTTAAGAATAAAATTATATGAAAAAGTAAATAATCACACATCCTATTCTTTTGTTGCTGGAGCACATGTATCTGTGTCATTCCTGTAATACTTTTCAGAAGGTTTCTACTGATGGAAGGTCACAGCCTCTCCCAAGTGATCCACTGCAGTGCCTACTGGTTGAAGGCTTCTCTTAATACCAAACTAAGCTGAAACATAAGGTCATTACTTCTGCCCACAACCACTGTATGAATACATTATTCCCACCCGCCCTGCGACAGCGTTCGATGTGTGCCAGTGCCCCGCAGCCTGCCTCGCTCTGTCACTCAGCTCTAAATGAAAATGGCGCTGTCTGGGTCAGCCTGGCACAGGCCGCACTGGCCCGGGCTGTGCTCCTGCAGCCACTTACACTAGGTCTGGCCATTCCTTCAGTGCCCATGGCCAGCAGATGGGATGAAGAAAAGCTGCACACTATGGAGTGACACTCAGAGCACGTCTACGCTCAGAAAATCCATTCTGGGAAAAGATGGGAGGAGCGCAGGACTTGTTCTCCTGTCAGAGGTGGCGCTAGTCAGGCATGCTTGATTGAAAGAGCAAATCTCTGTTCAGGAGATAAAGTCTGTCACTTTTCTTAAACAAACGCAAAAAAACCCACGAGGTGTCTACTCTGGCTATGTTTTTAGGGAGAACATGGGCCACAGGTTGCCCACCTGGACATGCTTTGCTTAGACCTGTATACAGACTAATATACAGTGCATCTAAAACACACTTACATACCACAAAGCACTTACAGTTCCAAGTCGATGCTATTTCCCATTTCACAGGGAAAAAAATCCCAACCTTGAAGTCTTCAGTTTTTAGTCTCAATTTGTAGTAAGAAACTCTAAACAGGAACTCCATGTCCCAACTAGCCTTTTTGAAGCCTGTGCTCTCAGGCAGCTGGGATAAAACCTGGGTTCTGCTCCCAGCCATCAGCTGCCCCACAGATCTGAAATCTTCCTGCCTTTGGAGGCCCTGGTACAGAAATTTGCCGAAGTCCTTAGTGAATACTGAAGTTTCTCAGGATGCTTTTGAATTAAGAAAGCTTTTGTACTGTCGGCACCAGATTGGTCAAGTGACTGGACACAAAATGTAATGCCCACTCCTTCTGGAGCTCACCCAGCAGAAGAAGCCTTGCTGTTTCCCCAGAAGACACTAAGACATTTTCTATTATCCCACCAACATGTCATTTGCAATAAGAAGTCAGGGAGTTTCCTTTAAAAAAAAATTATAATCTCCTGAAATACTCTAAATTAAAATTTCTTTGCTTGTATCTGTCAAGACCTTCCAGGTGACCCCTTGAGACTCCACTCTCACCAGATAACGATTTTCCAAGTAACTATGCCTCAGCTTTTACCTAAGGCAAGACACACAGCTATGCTTATGGGGGTCATGGAGGCCAGCTCACAACCTCCTCAGTGGCAGCTCCCTCTTCTGATGCAGCAGGTCAAAAGAGGGTTCTTACAATGCCATGGTAAATTTCACGGCCACCTAAGTAGCTACTCCCAAGCTGTAAAACCAGCCTGAGTGGCTGTATCTATTTGCTTCCCCTCTGTGCCAGGGTTAAGGAGGTGACTGCGTGTCTGAACGTACCCAGGGTCCCTGGAGTGGTAGTTTGCTCACTCACCAGGCTGTCTCCTGCTCCTGCTGCGCTCTGTGAGGCCCTAATTCCTTCTGCATTTCATTTCTAGACACATGTGTCCTTGTTACAGCTTCATTACTGTGATTTGGCCATAGTTTCACAATTCCCTTAAACAAGCTTGGACCCACAGCAGTTTGCTGCCTGCCCATCCTGCCAGATTTTAAGTCCTGTAGGTAAGATTTCACAGACTGACCCGGGGACATTGCGGCTGCTGCACAGAGATCCACTGTCATCTTTGTACCGGTTCTCTCAGGGACATTTACGGATGCTGCTTTTATTCCTTTGCGAACGACTTGTCTCCTGTCCTGGCTGGTGACAGAAATCTATTGGCTTGACAGGAATTTTTGCTGCCTGGTAGGTGACCCCCGCTTCTTTTTTTTGCAGGAAAATCAACTTAAGTTTCTTCTGAAACCATTCTGCCAATCCTAACACATTATTTATTTTGACCTGAGGAGTTAAACACACCTTAGAGGGATTTTCTATTCCTGCAATGGAGTCATCATCAGTAAGGAGCACACAAACTCCTGTCTCCTTAAATACATGCACTGCTCACTGTTTTAGCCAACTTTGATTCAAAATACTTCCTCGTGGCATGCTCCAGTAATGCTTGTTCAGAACACTGCTGAGGCTTCTTCATTGCTTCTCTCTCGGCTTCTTTGGCCAGTGACTCCTTCACCGAGGCCGAGATGTTCATGCACAATGGATAGCACCCCATATACAGGTACCTTTTCTGTGTTGTTTTGGGTGCTGATGTGCCTGTCCTGGAGCGTTTCATTCCATAAGCAGTTTAGGACTTTCTCAGTCTAGCCAACATGTGCTGGGCTACTCCACGTGACACAGGACGAAAGAAGAAAGGAAAAATACAAGAAATATAGGATAAAGAATTTTGGCTTTTAAGTTCATCTGACGACCATAACTAAGCCAAATAATTTTGTAATTTCTTTTTCCTTTTCAAGGACGTGGGGAAAAGGTGCTTATATCAAACCAGCACAGCATGCTTCCTTTCAGACCTGCAGAAGGAAAAAGTTCCCCTCCGTTTCCTTGCCCTGTCGGCAAACCTCCAAATGCACAGGACGCTCTGGGGCAAAAAGGGCTCGACTAGTAATGACAGGGGTACAGCTCGAATCAGCAGTTTCTGAACACAGAACAACCCTGCCCCCAGGGTCTCTTCTGGGACAGCCAGGACTCGTGCAGGATGCTCAGACTAGTCACTACGTGAGTCGCCCAACTACACATGACTTATCCTGGCTCCTCTCACTAAGTGAAAGTCAAAGAGAGAGGTGTGCCTTTCACCGATTAGACTTCTGGTTCCTGTTGCTGCAGATTCCAAGACAACACTGCTGGAATTATAAAAGTTAAGAGTGTCCTGTGATGCAAAGCAAGCAGATTGAATTTTTGCATTTCCATCCACAGGTAAGGGTTGTGCTGGCTTTCTTCCAGGGAAATACAAGATCATTTTGCCTCCCACTTACTTTGTTTCATTTAGAGAAAATTCCCATTCTCATTTAACAAAATACAATCCAGACTCAAGAGAACTTCCAAGGTCTTGTCCCTGCTCTGAAAATCCTAAGCTTGCAAATATCCACATGCCCATATTTAAAGCAAAGGGGGTAAATCCATAAACGCAGCTAATACTTGAACATACCTTGGTAGTGTAGCTCTTCCCCTCTCCTGGATGCACATACTGTTTGTCAAAGTCCTGATCTCGGCTGCTTTCTTCAACTACTGGGAGAAAATTCTTCCTCCTCAAGAACTACCAGAGTCACAGAAATGCAAGTTCTCTTCCAATAATGCTTCTAGGTTCCTACTTTCCACCAAGTGGAAGCAAAAGCTGCTGGCACACTGCTGGATCCATGCAGTGAGATGAGACTCGGATGAGAGCAGATGAGAATCCCCTGAACAGGGATGGACAAAGTCTGAAACTACTTCAAAGTGAGAAGAAAGAAAAACCTCAAAACCCAGCTCAGAATGTTGTTACACAAACACCACATGTGATAGGAACCGATGGCAAGACAAAATCTTGTGTGTCGTAAACCACTACCGATGACCGATACTGATACCAAACCTCTAGAGCCGTGAAGGACACGGGGTCCGCAGACTGCCAGAACTTCATCTGTGTCCACACAGATGCCTATAGCAACCAGAGCAGAGTTTTGGGGCAATACCTAAGGAAAGCAAGACCCTTCTCGTGGCTGCCACGCAGTTCACATGGTCTGTCCTTCTCAGGTGGTCTGTCCTTCCACGGGCAAACCGTTCTCGCATACTTCACAGCTACTGGTTTCACTAAGGGAACCTTTCTGTCAACTCTGCAGCCCCCTTCCACACCCACCTCCCTTCACCCCAAATCCAAAACATCTTTGATGGTTACTCCTCCCTCCCATGCCTGTCTCTGAGTTTTCATGCACAAACTGCCAGGGGCAGGCTAAGCTTTGCTTTCACAAGACCTGGCAACTACGCTTGTTTCTCTTTGGTCCCAGGATTCACTGCCGGTGGTGCAGAGGCAGTGATGGCAGCCACAGGTCCCTGAGGTTGTGGCAGGCGAGCCACGAGACCCCACACGCTGCGAGAACCCACTTCTATCTGTAGTACCTAGAGTAATCTCAGGTATGACATAAACTATTACACCTGCTTTCTGGCTCCAGGGCAGGGCCAGAGCAGTGGATGTGTGCTGCACTGACTCCAGGGTATAACACAAAACTCTCTTCGTTGTTCCCAAACTTTTTAACATAGTGGGGAAAAATTAATCCTACTTGTCTGAAGTTAAGTGGAGCAAAACAAGGAACCGATGCTACTAAGCAACACAGAGGTTTTAAGATACATCTGTTATTCCGTGATATGTTCTCTGCTTAGCACCATTCAGAGGTAGTGCACATATGCAGCATTACTAAGAAAATGTAAACAAGACAATTTGAACATTGCTTTGCAGAGTCAGGTCCGTTTCCTGAAAATAAAATAAATAAATCACTGTATAGCTGTGCACTTATCTGGCACAGCCAGTTACTGAGACTGAACTATGTGCCTTTGCACGGAGTTTCTTGATGGTCCTTTTTTTTTCTTTTTTTTTTTTGTTTTTATTTTTTTGTTTGTTTTTTGTTTTTTTTAAAGTTGTCTTTTGACATCCAGACCTAATCTCTAATCTTTGGCCTCAAGATCCAAGATTTCTGCAATCGATCAAATTAAGTGCTTTTACTGATATCCCCAGTTCTCCAGAGAATTAAGGTCTGCAACAGTTTTCCATTCCTCTCTCCACGCGGTACATCTGGAAAAGGTTCTGATTTTGACTTTCGAATGCGGTGCTCACAGAGCGCTGTCCAGTAGCCACTTCAGTACGGAATATAAAAAAATGACTGAATGAATCGAGGTTTGGCCTCACACTGAAGGCAAACCTGCAGTTAATCCCCAACTGGTAGAAAAATGAGTAGAAATCAGAAATCTTTCACAACTGACAACTGAAAAGACACATTCCAAAATATTAATCTTTAATAATCGAGCATTGTTCATTCTTGCAGGGTTTTCTTTAAAGGAATTATCCTGGGCATGCCACCAATAGCATTAAATAATACTTATTTGTGTTATATATGGTTTAGCCCTTTATATGTTTATATTTTACCTGAAAACGTTATTTTCTTAGGAGACCTTGTAGTAGCATTTCTGTGTTATCTGTTCGTTTTGTTCTCCTCTTCCCTGGACATATTAGCCAGGAAAAGGAATGCCCAGTCTGTAACAGACAGATTGATTCACACGTTTTACTTTGTCCACGTAGAAAAATGCAATTTCTGGATCATTGAGTCATTATGGGTTATGAACAAGACACTCCAAAAGCTAACTATCCAGACGGGGATATACTTACAAAAATCTTTTATGTCAAAGTCAGGATTTCACAACATAACACGCTAATGCAAAATCCAGTAGCACCTGAAAGATTAAGGTAGCTGCTGCTATCACTTGCACATACTTGAAAAAGATTTAAGAAAAAAATAAAGAGTAAAAGTACATTCTCCAGAGAACAGCAAGTGTGTTTCAAAATAAAAAACCTTTTTTTTTTACTTTTTTTTTTTTTTTTCTTTTTTTGGGGGGATATTTAGCTTAGGGATTTTTTTTTTTTTTGGTGATTCTTTTTGCTTTTTTTTTGTTTCTTTGCTTTTTTGTTTTGTTTTGTTTTTACTGTTACAAGACTGTAGTTGCCATATAACAAGTTATATGTGATGTGACTGCTCTCTCCTCCAGAGCAAGTTCACGGTCATGTTTTCAGGCTATAGCACTCTGTTTTCCTCTGTACATATTCCCATAGCTTCATTAAAGATAGACACAATGTATATAATACCTGTCTCTGGGAAAGTAATGTTTCAAACAGGCAAACTTCTATCTTGAAACTGAAGTGGAGAGGCTACAGTAGGCACAGCCACCTAAGTAGGAACTTTAGGTCACAATATCTAAACATTTACCTACTGTACATAAACATTAAAAATAGTCTTAGCAATACAATTTTATTTATATGTGCACGTATCTCCACCTTTTCCCATACCTATGTTTGGCAACTATCTGGGAATTCAAAGGTGCAGCCCTCAATAGTTGTATTATTTAAAAGGAAAAAAAAAGAAAAAGAAAAAGAAATGAAGCATATCTACTCTATGAGAAAAGAAATCCTCAAATACCAATTTCCAATTTTAAATTTAATTTCAATAGGAAAATATTAAAAATGTGCACATCTAAATTTTTCCATGTTCTTTATATACATATGTGTGTGTACGTATACATAGAAATACTCATGTACCACACATATTCACAAAATTTAAGTGGAAATATTTCTGTCCACTATTTTCCCACATGTAAATGACATCATATCTTTAAAAATGTCAATAATAATATCATTAAAAATAATATTACAGTTATTCCACCATCAACTTTCTGTGTTTTTATTCTTTCTTCATCTTTATTATGTCCACTGAGCATTTACAGGCCAGATTCTCCTTGCACTTCTACAGATGTTATGCCAACTGGATGTTGCTGACATCACATCAAGGACACATCTGGTTTACAGCAGCTCAAGTGATTGGAGAATCAGGCCCAAGCATCCCCAAGTAAATTAAAAAAATACAGGTTGTATCTGCTCATGTGAACCCGATGAAGATAAGTACACACCACCATCTGAAATCCACCGAATGAAAAACATGTAGCTCACCACACAGTTTTCAAACAGTAGCACACTGAACCAGGCTCCCCCCCACCACTCCTTTAATAGATAAAATAAGTGAGAAAATACCCTAAAAATATGATGAAAACTTAAAACATTGTGTACATTACATACCGTATAATACATATGACGGTTTAGCATTCGACCTAAACCATTTTCCTGACAAGTCAGGGGAGACCTGATAAATCACTGGTAAAGAAAAAAGTTATTTTTAGAAATAAAGCATGTATTTCTAATAAAAATTATAACCTGTGTGTATTATATGGTACATACACACAGTACACACATGAAAACAAGCTTATCTTCTCTAGTTTTGAATAGCAGTCTCTAAGTGGAGAAAATTGCGTCGTACAAATTTAATAAGCAGCTAGATTCCATGTTTAACATCCAGATTAATTTGGGGAGCAAACAAAGGTCCGTGCATCTTTCGACTCTGAAGTGTGACACTCATTCATACATTTTTAAAAAAGCCCTCTTCAACGTTACAAGCAATTTATGGCAAGAATGTACTTTGATGCAAGACACATGACACTTGGCTTACCTTTCAAAGAGGTTTGTGTTTTTGTTTTTTTTTTTAAATAAATCTATTATATAAAGAAATGTGTGTTTGCCAAAAGTCTGTTAAAATTACATCAAAACAACTTTAAAACCTGCTCACTGAGAATAACTGAATTCAATTTCCTGTTTTTAAACATTTAGTTAACAGTTCAGAATATTGCCTGGTGTAGTTTCAATAAAGATGCGATATGAAGACCCATAAAAGAGTAAACAAGTCTCCATTTCAATTTGCTATGACAACAGAACTTCTAGAAACAGCTCCCCTAGCTGGACAAGTCCAGCATACGAGTAAACCCTCGCAACAGCTCTACGCCCCTAATGCAATCTGTAAGGGAACAGTGCTCCCCAAAGCCATGATTCGCAAAACCTGAAATCCATGTGACATTCTGAAAAAGTCTCCTGCAGAACTGGTTAACAGTGAATTGGACATGCACATTCTGTGTATGGATCAAGGCCAGAAAACAAGTTACTGGCTACTCCTCCTTACCTGTGCATGTCAAATTCCACATTTAAATTCTCAGGTAATTTTTTGCCCCCTCCCTCCCTGCCTTTTTTTTTTGCCCCCTGGGGGACTCACCTTCCATCATTGGTTGGCTTCATAATATAGTTAGGTGGAAGATAGTATCTCACTATAATTACATGGAATTCATATGAAAAAGTAAACCTTACATGGGACAATATTGTAGAACACCAGAGTAAGCTCCATAAAGAAATACGGTATCTTCCAGTGTGTGTGTATATATATATATATATATATATATATATAAAAAACCAAAAAACAACCAATCAACCAACCAAAACCAAAAGAAACCCAAAAAAAAACCAAAACCCCAAAGGAAAAACTTTATACAAGCAGGTATAGTAGCTTTGTTTCAATTAAAGATGCAACTCTCTCACTCCTGGCAAGAATAAATTGGTAATGGCACTGTTTCTCCACAGTGCAAAATATCCTGAGAAATTATTAAGAACAACAAAATACAGGGCTGCCATCACTAAGTTCTTGCACAAAACACAGCAATTAAATATCTTAAATAAATAAAACAGCAGATAACCTATACTGTGTCTATCACAAAAGGGGGGTGTGACGTGGGACACTGCTAATTCTTCCATCGCTGATAGTTAGAAAAGGATTGCATTCAATTACTGTTAATATCTTTCAAGTTATCTATGGCCAATATTGTACAAGGAGGTAATTTGTAATTCAAGTTTTTTTGTTTGTTTGTTTGTTGGTTGGTTTTTTTTTCTTCAACTAGCTACAAGCTGAGTTCTGAATTTTACACTGAAATATGACTCAAATTTAAAACAAGCCCTCTCAGAGGAGCATTTTCTAATTTTGTGCAACTTTGATGCAGAGCCCAACACAGTCCTATGAAGAGAGACAGTGCATCTTTAAGCTGATTGGCACTGAAATCCCATTTTCTTTAGCTGCATTCTATCAGCTTGGCCAAGTTATCCCGTAACTCTGTTAGTTCAAATATTTTTCCATCAAGAATTTCTAAAAGTGTCTTCAAGTTATTGCGAAAAGCTTCTTGCTCATTCTGACTTTTCTCCAGACGTTGCTCTAGATCAGACAGCTGGCCTTCCAGGTCTTTGTTTCGAATTTCTACTTCCTTCAGAGAAAATACATAACATGTTAATGCATAGTCTGCGAACAGAAAGCAGCCTCACCTTTTGCTGGCATTCACGTGCTATTTTTAAAACAGTTTGTGACCCTTTATAGTTTCCACTAAGCCAAAACCAGAACCCAAATTGTTATTATGACTGCGTATGTACCACCATTTCCTCCATTATTTTGGTAATTCATCTGAACGACAGAAACTTTTGGAGAGGGATAAAAGAAATTTAACTGTTGAACAATGGATGTGATACACTTAGTCGGGGAAGTTACTGCTTCTATCATTCAGAAACGTGCCACCTACTGAAAACAGCTTCTCAAAGGTGTCTGGAAGTTCAAGTATTCCCCAACTTAGACTACATGAGTTGCTCAAGGACACAGTCCCCACTACATGGTCTCAAACAAATTTAAACCAGCAAGCACAAGCTGAACATCTTGTTTTGCTGTGTGGTGGCCTGGAATGCCCACCTGCAAGCCTCATGGCTGTGGGAGCCACCAGTGCCACACAAAGAAGTTCCTGTACAGTCTGTGGAAAGACAAAGTGGTAGCATGTTACACACATGCCAAGGGAATGTGACCCTGAGCAAGCCCAGCTCTGATTACCAAGGAAGACGAGACCCCTTGCTCCAGCCTGCTAGAACCCCTCGGAGCTCTGGCTTGCACCTGGCAGGGGAGGGAGGTCACAGCTGCTTGGCTTTGTGCAAACTGAGTGCCCCCTCTTCTATCAAATTATGAATTTAGCAGTCACATCATGGTCTGGAACAGCACAGAATCATAGAATGGTCTGGGTTGGAAGGGACCTCAAGGATCACAAAGTTCCAACCCCCTGCCACAGGCAGGGCCACCAACCTCAGGCCTGGATCTACACAAGGTTGTCCAGGGCCCCAGCCAACCTGGCCTTGAACATCTCCAGGGACGGGGCAACCACCACCTCTCTGGGCAGCCTGTTCCAGCACCTCACCACTCTCTCTGTAAAGAACTTCCCTAGAAAATCTAATCTAAACCTTCCCTCCTTTATCTTCAATCCATTCCCCCTTGCCCTGCCATTGTCTACCCTTTTAAAAAGTTGAATCCCCTCCTGTTTGTAAGCTCCCTTCAGGGACTGGAAGGCTGCAGTGAGGTCCCCCCGCAGCCTTCTCTTCTCCAGGCCAATCAAGCCCAGCTCCCTCAGCCTCTCTTCCTAGGGGAGGTGCTCCAGCAGGTGCTCCCTCTCTTCCTAGGGGAGGTGCTTCGTGGCCCTCCTCTGAACCCTCTTCAACAGTTCCACATCTTTCTTGTATCAGGGCCCCCAGATCTGGACACAGGACTCCAGATGGGGCCTCACGAGGGCAGAGTAGAGAGGGACAATCACCTCCCTGTCCCTGCTGGCCACCCCTCTTCTGATGGAGCCCAGGATACCATTGGCCTTGCGAGCTGCAAGAGCACACTGCTGGCTCATGTTAAGTTTCTCATCCACCAAGCATCTCATTATTCGTCCCATTTGTTGCATGCCTCTTAAATTCATACTACATTTCTTAATTTCAGTTATGAAAAATACTTTCAGTCACAGCGCAGGGGCAGTGTATTTCGTACCACATGCATGTTGTGCAGCCCCAAGAATATTCTCTGAAAAAGTGCACTCTGAATCACACAGTGATTAGCTGCTCCACCCCCTACCCCTGATTGTACCCAACCATACCCTCTGAAGGGTCTCCTTTGCTGAGCCTACACCTGCCCTTCAAACCTGACAAGTACTACCTGGTGTAGTGACTGCACCCGTTCAAGACCCTCTTAGGCCAAGTGACTGCAGTACAGGACAAAAAGGGAAATTCACAGTCTTCTCAGCCCTGCAGGAATGACACAGTCCTTCCTTGAGCTCACACATCCCTGACCGCTGTTCTTCCATGTTTGCTCACACATCCTGCCTGTCCTGTCACTGTTTCTCTTCCACTCACCAAATGTGTGTGCTCTAGGAAGTCCCCTTGCCACTGCTCTTACCCACATGTAATTCATTTCAACACATAAGCAAGTCAGTGACCAAAGGGACTGACTACTTTGGAACAAATCCGTGGATACACACAGGGTTGTATTTTGTGATATCTGGGCCTGAAGAGCATCCCAATGGCCTGTATCTAGCACTGGACATCATCTTTCAGGCCCTACTCAGATGCTCTAAAATTGAGGAATTGCCCTGCTGTGAGCTGTTAGGGTGGGAGCACCCAGGTAAAACCAAAAGCTGGATGTTCCATCCATGTTCAGTGAAAGGCTAGCTCTCCATTGCTCATCCTTGTCCAGTATCGCTTCACATCACAAGAGCTCCTTTCTTCTGTTTAAACTTCCAGCTTGTGTGTTTTATTTATATTCCATTCTTGACATTTCTTTCCTAATCCATATCCATTTCACTTCCCAAATGCTTCCTCAGATAGATATTTTACCACACTCGCCCCTCTTTTATTTTCACTAACTCATTACACATTTTAAGGCATATAGGAAGTAGAAACAACAGAAATTGCTTTTAATTTCTGGAAAATGCTTCTTCCTGAATTTTGCATTTGATCCTCACACATACTCACCCTAGATCAGGATTAATAACTTTTGAAAAACTATGGCACTACAAGTTCATGTTCAGCTCTTGTGAGGTTTCCTATTACAAGTCAGTCTACCTTAAAACTCTTGCTCCTAGATTGGAAGAAGTGGAGAGGGGTCCACATAATATCTATTCCTCTAGTTCTGCCATTTCACTCCATTTGCAGGTAATCTCATCTAACAACAAGCTGACTCTTCTGATACACTCAGGCCCTCTGCAGGGTCTATTTTACACTTTTTTCAAACTCTTCTTACAGCTGATACAATTTATAAAAGAAATAAATTATTAACGAGCTATGTTTGTTGTAATGATCTTTTACAGAATTCAGTGCAAGGATCCAAATAAAATATTCAAGTCATACACAACAGCTATATTTAGGAATCAGGCAAATAAAGGTATTCTGACTTACTGTGTCACACTGATCATGACTCACTGATACAAGTCTTCTCTACATTGCTAATAAAAATATTAAGTAACAAGGGCCGTGATATTTACCCTCCACAGTGGTAATGTATTGTTCTTCAATGGATTTTGCCAGTGATGGATTTCTAATTCATGCCCTGATATGAAATGCAATTCACTCTGAAACAGTAATTTCTTTGCATAACTGTCCTGTCTTTGGCTGGGCTAGAGTTAATTTTCTTCCCAGTTACAGGTATAAAGCTGTGCTTTGGATCTGGGATGAGAGCAATGCTGGTAAACACACTGATGTTTGGTTGTCGCTAGGCAATGTTTGCACTGAGTCAAGGACTTTCCACCTTTTCTTACTGTCCTGCCAGCAAGGAGGCTGGGGAGGCCCAAGAAGTTGGGAGGGGACACGGCCAGGACAGCTCACCCGAACTGGCCAAAGGGATATTCCATACCATATGATGTCATGCTCAGTATATAACTTGGGGGAAGCTGGCTATGGGTTTAGACCACAACTCAGGAACTAGCTGGGCATCAGTCATCTGTGGGGCATGAGCAATTGTGCTGTGCATCAGTTGTATATTATTGTCCTTCTTCTGTTTTTTAGAATCATCATCATCATCATCTACCTTTTATATTAAACTGCCTTTATCTCAACTCACAAGCTTTACTTTGTTCCTGGTTCTCTCCCCGACCCCACTTGGGGAGGGGAGTGAGTCAACAGCTGTGTGGTTGTTTAGCTGCACTACACCACGACAACAGCATTTTTCACACAGGCTATATTCCAAAATATTTTAGAGTCACTTAATCCCTTTGCAGGAACAAGAGGGGGAAAATAAAGCAAAGGACAAAAGAGTGAGACAAGCAGATATGGATTCTGGGGACAATCACCCTGAAAACATCTTATGAGTCACCTAAGTGAAGAGATGTGAGAAGGTTAGTCTGGAGCTGCAGAAGAAAACACCATTTCACTGACGTCACAGATGTAGGGTGAAGTGGCTCGAAGAGGGCCAGTATAATCAAAGCAGGATGATGATAGCAAAGCAAAGATTCAAGATCTCTGAGATGGGCTGCACCAGGTCAGTAATAAGCTTTAAGCTTAAGAAAGGCAATTTTTAACTCTGATCCTAAAGTGAGCTTTATATTTACTTGAATAGTACTATTTTCAGAAACTGATCTGCCTACAATGTGATGTGTGGACAATACACAATATATCCCTTTGGTTACTAAAGATATAAATGTACCAAAAGGAAGCTACTGACTTTATAGAGTAACAATTTTAATAAAAACAGCATTTTCTAATCTTTCATCTCTTACTAGTCTTTCATAATTCTGCTTGTTAAGGATAGCTGATTCCTGGCTCACTATTACTTTTCATATGATCCTACACTGGAATTATTGCATATGCTACTGCTAGAACAATTTCCAACTTTCATTATAATCTCCCTTCTGTGTTCTCTCAGATAAGTGCCTTTTCAGTTGAAAACTCCCCTTTCTAGCTTAAAGCCAGCAACGATTTTTGAAATAGTGGAACAGGCAAGTTCAGATGTATTCAAACCAATCTTTAAGGATTGTTTCCAGTAATAACATACTTTTTCCAAATAATTTGGCTTAAGAATAGGGGAAAAAGAAAAAACTCATTTTGTTCTTATGTGGTTTATTCTCTAAGTTAAAATATGATTCAAAGAAATTCCAATTCATGTGATGCATTTCAAAGAATACCCACTCAATGGTTGTTAAGCTGTGGCTTAAGATGGGGCTTAAGATGGGGCTTAAGATGGGGCTTGCTTTAGTGTAATTCAGGTCGAGCCACAGGACAGGGAGGGTCACCTTTTGTCACTTCAGATTTGGAGCTATTTAATGCCTGAGTTTCCAGTCCTATCAAAACTGGATTCAGAGCTTAGCCCACCTAGGCTTTGGGTCAGCCTCATTCCAAAAGTGGGTTTCAAAGGAAAGGTATGTATGTGCTGGCAGTGTCAGCCCAGTGACAGACAGGCAGGAGCTCAGACGTAGCAAAGGAGGGTATACTGAGGGCACACTGATTCCAGTAGGCTGAGGTATCTGGCTATACACACAGTAAATAACAATCCAGAAAAGCAACAAAAACACAATGATTGTAGATAATTCTAAGATGTTAAGGCCTGCTTTTAATGTCCGTACAACAGAAGGGCCCCTTAAGCTTTACTTTCTCAGGGCACATTTAAAAGCTGAATACAAACTCATCCCAACCTGATGACACACAACCTGACAGCTTCAGTGGCACACAAGACCCATGGGAAGACACTACAGTGAAAATGAAATCAGAACTGACCGAGACAGGTATGGATGAAGGATATCTGCTAGCCGGAGAGTACTCTGCGGACTTGTAAATGAAATTTGGGTCTGTTTCCTCAGGTAAAAATAGCAGCTTGCAGCAGGTGGAAATTCTGATACAAACTCCTAAGGATCATCCCAACCCAACACTTTGCAATGCAGTCTACCTCACATATTTATCTAGCATCTTCCGTGAATATGGCACAAGTTTCTGATGATAACATCACTGGATGATCATTTTCCCTTCCTCTCTAAATTAAGACCATGCACTGTAGCTCACCTGTAACTTCTGGGTCAGAGAATCCCTCTGTGCCTGGAGCTCTCTGGCATTGTCAATTTCTTGTTTCAATCCTTCTATTTCCTAAAGGAGAAGAAACAACCCTGCTGCAGAAACAACAGGTTACCTGGCTTGGCCTCAGAGCAAGTAAGCTGGCCACGGCTTCTTCCCCTGAGCAAGCCCATGCAATGGTATCAAAACTGGCAGCTGGCTAATGGTTATCACAGTGTGTGAAGTTTAAGCCCTGTTCTCAACAATTCCAAATCACAGTCCCAAAACAGCAATTCCATTGTGAATAAACAATAGTACAGATAAACATTTTCTTTTATGAAAGTCCAACTTTTCCTCCCCCACACAAAATATCTGATTTTTTTTTTCCTGGAAAATTAAAGGTCACTGTAATTAGAGAAAGGAATTTGTACTTTAAATTCTATTTGAATCTATCCTTCTCTATTTTGTCAAGAGAAAAATCCAAGTTTCATCTGTCAGCTGCTTATTATGGCACTAGCAGCAGGTTTGAGCATCAAAAATTTGCCTGTTTTGACCACTGATTTCTGTAAAAAGACAGTCTAAAAGAAACATTACCTTTAATTTAGCAAGAAGAAAGTAGCAAGGTATGACATTTACCAATACAGATAAAATAACGAATGGAAGAGAAGCCTTTTCCTAGCTTGCTTTCAGGAGACAAGAACAGAAACAGTTAATGAAACCGAAAGGTGTCAAACTTAAAACTGTTAAGTACTTTTCCCCAGAAGTGGATATTCACCTCCCAGAACTACTTCCGGACAGATACCTTTGCAGCCAAGAGCTCAGCATAATTCCAAAGTGAATAGGCACCAAAATGGGAAACATTACCAAGCTGAGGCTAAACTCTTAAGTATGAGGGAGCTGGGAAAGGGCTTTGGTCCATTTTGGGAGGATGTCCTGAAAGGACTGTGCGTCTCTTGCACCCTCCTTGGAAGCGCCCAACAGCCGCCCTGAGGGAGGGAAGACCCTGCAAGACATGACTACCACCCTCTGAATGCCCCCACCAGCACCTACTGCATCCGTCGCAGAGGGCTCAAGGGATCTGGTCTCACATGGGGCAAATAATCCTTCATACACGGCTCCTCCTACCTCCTTTTTCCCATCTGTAAAGGGGCGATTCTCAGTCATTCGTCCTCCTCTAGGAACTGTGCCAGCGCAAGTGTTACTCCAATTCCTTTTATTTCCATGCTGCTGGCCCAGCCCAAGGCAGATGGCACAATAAATATCATCAAGTTTCAGGCTGAGGGCTTGGCTTCACTTTAAGGAAAGGGCTGATCATAAAAGTCAGCTATATCAACATAGCCTGAAAAACAGATTGGCCTGGCGAAGGCATTGATCCTTGTACCCTCCAGAAAAGGAAAAGCGTGCTTACAACAGCTTCCCTTCTTAGGGAATGTAGACTGCATCAGTGCAATGACTGCTGTGTGGAAACCTCTTACTTTTGCAAACAGAGATGCTTGTTTAAAGCAACCAGGGAAACATGACTCTCTTATTTTGTTGTTCAGATATCCAGATCTATACTGCTCTGACGTAATTATATATGGAAAAATATTAATCATTTCAAACAAGCTGAAAAAAATAACATTTCATTACAGCTGTGGGAAATGATACAGTATTTACCAGGCATCGCAAACTTAGTATTGAAAGACTTTAGGAATGACATAACAGAAAAGCCAAGAAAAAATGTTAGTAAATACCTCTTCTTTTTTCTTCAGTGTAGACTCCAACTCCTGTATTGTCTGGTTTAATTCCGTTTTATGTGTGTGGACTGCATTGGCTTGACTGCTCACACACTCTAGCTCAGTCACCTGTAAATAAGTGGAAGCAGCACATACAGGATTAATTTCAACAAATTCAAGGTACTCCTTCGCACCAGTATCTGTGTTTAAAATACACCCTTAGTTCTGGGTGACTTACGTTGATTGAAATGGTGAATGTGTTCTTATGAAGTTAGTATAAAATTCCTTAACAGATTCTCTACCATAAAATGGTTGCTATTACTTCCTGAAAACAACGCATTTTGCATATTGCAGACTGAAAAGAACATTAATTAAAACTTGTACTTACTAATTACTGAAAATTTTATTAAAGAAGCTGAATTACCATTTCAGAAAGAGTAATGGCTAGACAATTAAACGCCGACCTGTCTGTGTAACTAACCTCTCCATCTGACACTTTTTAATGTCGCACCATCTGAATCAACCAAGCCACAATACTCACCCACTTCGCAGCAAGCCAATTAACATTTCACAGCCTCGATTTCTGACTCGGCATCGCCAGTGTCAGAAACTCACCCACCAATGCACAGCTGCCAACTTCTTCCTCTAGTTTCGGTTCTCATCTCTCAGCCACAAAGCCATCAGCTAATGACACAATTTGGATTTGCACAGTTCCTCTTTATTAGAGGAGAGCAAACACTCTCCATCTGCCCTTGGATAAGGTAGGATACCTGGCAGTGGTATGCCCTTTTTGGTTTTTTGGGTTTTTTTATCGAGGAGATGCTAATATCCAGCTGTTCACAGAAAAGCAGTTGTCAAAAAAAGAGCTTCTGCACTAAGGAAATAAAATCCACACAGAAAAGTCTTTGTTCATGTACCTCTCAAATTACACATCAAAATATGAGAGCGCTCACACCTCATGTCTGTATGGATGTGTGCACTAAAACCTTTTTATTTAATAGCGAACTGTTAAAATATTGCAGAGACTACTTAAAACCTAATAATCCTTTTTCTTTTTTTTTCCCCAGAAGGGATGAGCCTGTCAATCTTAGTATACGGTCTTCAACAAAGCTGCACATCTACCTACGGCGACTACCAAACCTGTCCTCATGAGCGCTACCTCATTCTGCAGCAAAAAACTTCAGATCTCCATCTATCTTTACTCTTGGAGAAGCAGCCCTTAGACAGAGGGCAGGCATTCTCCAGACAAGGTTTTATTTTTTTCCCAGATAAAAGAACATGTCAAAGAATCAAGCTTGGTGCCCTCCAGCACCAATGTAGTCTAGCTAGTGAAGTCACTGTGATGCTAGTAGTTTCAGATTCTGAACTATTAGCAGGCTCAAAAGGTAGACTACTGAGTGCAGAGAGCAGTCAAAGGAAGACCATGATTAAAAAGAAAAAAATTAAAATAAAATCCCATTCCGAGTCACAGGGCATGAATTTCTTCCCTGTGTGAGCCATGATGAGTCGTTTCTGCTGCTGGAAAAAGGGTGATTAGACATTTTGACATGTCCAGTTTATAAAGGGTGATTAGACATTTTTGCCCAACCAGTTTATAACTGGAAAGAACTGAGATTAAATCAAATTCTAAGGAGGGGTAAGGGGAATGAGGGATGAAGATATAGCTTGGTAACACAACACCCTAAGCCCCCCTACCCTGAAGAACTACCTTATTTGCTGGAATTGGCTCAAAAGACATATCACTGTTCATGGCAAAAAGTAACAGCAGTTTGCCCAATGGGACTGAGCATTACTGAAGTTGTAGATCATTTCCTCAATTTGCTTCAACTACGCAAAAATAAAGCTACTGAGAGTCCTTGTGACTGCTATGAGTAGTAAGTGTTACAGTATTCACCTATTTGCACTTCAGTTACACAAACAGCAACATGAGAACTGGAACATACTGACTGGGATAAACCTACATTCAACACAGTGCCTGAACTAACATCCAGATGCAGCAAGAATCATGGAAGCACAGCGTATTTTAGGCTAAAAGGGGACCTCACTGATCATCCAGTCGAGACCTCCTGCTCAAAATAGGGCCACTTTTTAATCACATTTGGTTGCCTAGGGTCTTTTCCAGCAAGAACCCTTCACTGTCTAGCAGAGCTGCCACAGCTTCACACAGGTTCTTGTATTTCTGACGCTGTATTTCTGTTTGTGCACAGTTTTGCCAGATCTGTGAAACCTGCTCACATCACCCACCTTCCCCACTTCTGACGTTTAATGTTCTTAAACATTTCCCAGATTTCTTGCTGAACTGCGCCTTGAACTGGAGGTGGAAGCCTCTGTGAACGCAGGGCTAGGGTTGCTAGGGGAAGCCAGGGTCAGGTCCTCCCCCACCCACTGTGCAGCATTGGAACTTGGCATGGTAACCTCCAAGAAGGTCAATCTCTCTTTTAAAGCTGCTGCACTCAGCTATACCCCCTGGCTCTTACCAAGCACTGGCACAGTGAATGAATGCTCGTTTCAGCAAAGTGTAAGAAAGAGCTTCAAGTGCAGAGGCAGAAGAAAACCTAGTCCCCAAAACACCTCCATCCTTGGAAGCAAGCATGTAGAGGCATCTGATCCTATGAGTAAGGAAGCGCTTGGACAGCCTCTGTCCTCCAGTTCTCCACGTGGTCTCCTCTGGGCTGCTACACACAGGGAGGATGAGTGTGTTGGTACAGGCTTGGAATCCAAAGAGTCCGGTGGGCTGAACGGATTACTGCTTTCTGCTGCATGTTTTGTTGCTGCCTGACAACAGCTTCCACAGCAGCTCCACCAGCTGCACGCCTCACGTGAAGGCTCCCCAGCACACTCCGGTCCATACTAACTCAAGACATCTACTGAAATTGCTTAAGCAAACGCAGCTGATTTTGCTGGAGCGGAGCAGGGAGTGCTCTCACAAAGCTTCCTGCCAACAGAGGCAACTGCTGGCAGAACGTCAATTAATTACCGACACTGAAAGGGCTGTGATGTCTTAGTCTGGCCCAGCTCTTCTCTGGGCGAACAACCATCTCTTAACGCTTATGGAAGAAAGGAACACACTGTTCAACTGTTCCGGTTTTCTGTTTGCTGAGAAATCTTAAGTTGGAAAAATAATTCCATTTTTAAAAGGGTCATTTTAGTTGCATTCTTATTCAAATGCCCATTCCTAGAGAGATCTGAAAAGATGTCAAATATCCTAATGATGTTATCGTCCTGAATGTACCTATAGAAATGAAAATCATACTGTGAGCTTTTCAAAAAAATCTGTAGAATAAGATGGGCTGGAAAATTATATGTAAAGAATATGCAATTGAGAACTGAAGTAACAAAAGATAAAGCTGTAGGCAGAAATCTGGATGGCATTTACTTGCTCTATTTCCTTGTTTCAAATTGATTTATTTTCCTCATGACCAGTGGTCCAAAAATCATAAAAAACAACTATTTATGAATTATGCACAGAAGAGGGCATAAAGGAAGCTAAAATGCTTTAGTCTGACCCTCCCATGTGCTGTTTTCAGGGACATGTCCTCATTCAGTACTTCAATCTATCAATCAATCAATCAATCAATCATTCAATCCTTTGCACAGCAACGCTGAGAAATGTCCCTGTGATTAAGCCTTATTTCCAGTACAGAATTCAGACCGAAAGAATGGTCACTGAACAGTAACTGATTAAACAAGGTTGTTCTTTTGTGCTATCACAAGACTGTACTGACTTCCATACCTGAAAAAAAATCCAGTGCTGTAGCTTCATACCTGAGACTAAAAAAGTATTATTCTTATCCTCTGCTTTTCTATTTCACATTTATCATCCAGGTAAGGATTGCATGCAGGGAAAAAAACCCTGAAAAGGCTTTACAGTGACTATGTAATGAGCTCACTCTTCTAGTATATCGCTGACATTATCCTTAACTGCTTACTTCAGTGAGAAATACATCAGCTGAAATAAGACGGCAAGGAAATTTTGGCAGAGCCCAGACCCTCTCAGCAGAGGCCATTCTTGAGTTTTCTGGAAATTTACATCTAGGGGCAACAGTCTATAAATAGAGGAGGATGCCAGGCAGACTGGGCTGCTGGAAGACTGGAGGAGTGAGGCTTTGGGTCATGTAACACAACAAGGACTAACACCCTTGACGTGAGCTTAAGACACCGACTGCCCAAAGCTTCAGAAGACTGAAGAATCTCTGGAATAAACCAAACTAAATCAAAACACAAAGAAACCAAGACAGGAGATTGCATCAAATCCCAGCACAGACAACTACTTTGCCAGTGAAGACATCAGTTAGGCAGAGGTGAAGTAGTGCGAATGACAGAAATATTTCTGGAGGTCACCCTTCCCCCACAGTAACTGACTGACTGAACCTGCAGTATGTCTGCTGCAGGGTGATTCATTGTTTTCAAAACAATTTTTTGAGAGAAATGTGTACACTTCTGATCTCAAACCACAATAGTTCTTACTCAGCATCTTAAATGCAGTACCGACTGATCATGGAATTCTTTCCACACTTCATACAGAAATCACTTCAGCTGCAACAGAAATGCAAAACCAGACAGATTAGAGTATGTTTTCAGTGTAGCTACAGGCTAGGCTATTTTATGTACCTGACACTATTAACTTGCTGGCTCCTAAAGGTATTTTTATCCCTTCTATTTACTGTGGAATGTAACATCCAAGGTCTACCAGCCCAGGTTATGGTGCATAACAGACAGAGTATTTATTTTTCTCCCCTCCCTGTCCCATCGAGGAGGGGAGTGATAAAGAAGCTTGGTGGGCACCTGGTGTCCAGCCAAGGTCAACCCACCATGGTATCGTAACTCTGACTTTGACAATATTGTTCCATCAATAATTCAAGATGAAACAACTATGATGTTGCATAGCTCAGCAAAATTAGGGATAACGTTTCACAAAATTTATGCAGAAAAAATGACTCTGTTGTTCAGGGTGGACAGTAAAATGCAAGACACAACAAGGCAGTTGTAAAAATAATTCCAGTATAACTTTCAAGAATAAAAAGATGCTGGCAAGATTTTTGGTGCTAAGAAATGTGAAAATGTAGGAAACAAGGAAAATTGCTTTTCAAGGTTGCTGCTGAAAAGCACAACACAGTTCTATTCATATGCATCATTTCTGACAGCAAATTAATTATTGTAGTTTTCCAAGATTTACCCATAGATAAAATCATAACCTGGGGGCAGGGGGTAGTTGTGTGCATTACCAACAATATATTACTTTTTCCAACACAGGAAGCAATTAAAGATTTTTGCTGAAAAGGACAATTTTTCTATGTGGGCACTGATGCTTCAAGCCATGGAAATACCAAAATATTTTCCATCATCTACTTGACTTTCATGAAGAAGTAATGAAACTGCAGCGGAATATTTGAAAACATAAGAAGTTTAGTAAAATCAGTGCTCTGAGCTTCAGTCATGCATTAGTATTATTTGCAACTGATAACACTAATCCCAACTTCAGGGGACATCCCCCTGCAATCTAGTTAGCAAATATTTTTTCCAGCTATCTGGCCAGCTTGTCGAATACACGCAATAGTAAACACAGCACAGATATGTCATCCTTTAATCCTGATGATTTAAATCCAGTAACTTCCTCAATCTCCACTAGAATTTTGGAATTATAGGATATATTTCATTCTACAAAGCTTTGACTATATAGAAATTTTTTGGCATGCCTCCACGAAGTGTGCTTTTTATAACTTGCAAATAAATGAATCTTATCTCTTAGGTTTTTTTAGAAAGATGAAGATGGGGATGACACCCTCCTGTGAAAACATTTTTTTTTTCTTCCCCTTTCCCAGAGTGACAGTATTTTGGTTGGTGGCTTGTTTTGTTGGGTTATTTTTTTTTTTCAAATCATAATCTCATATATGACACATTCAGTGAAAGTGAATTGCTGGGAAAAAAAACATAATGAAATAATCTGGGGTTCTAAATGCAAATCTGCTCTAAAAACAAATCCAGGCGAATGGAAAAAGACAGAAAAGACTTGCCTTCATTCCACTGCACATTAAAAAAAGGACCAATTCACATTTTGATTTCAGGAATGCAACCTGATTCACCCGCTGTGTCCAAAAAGAGACTGTCTTTTTAGCAAACTGTAATTATTAACAAAGGGTTGAATCTTGATAAAGGCTATGCATGGATTATTTGCATTAGGAATCACACCCAGAGAGGGAGCTGAGAGTACATGCTGGATTTCAGAAATCTTGTCCTAGGAAATGCTCTGGTAGTCTAACATCAAGACTGACAACATACACCATTTCAAAAATAATACGATACCTGAAATGGATATCAGAGGAGCAAAAATGTACGTCTGAGAAAAAAATTACATATCCCCTGAAACAAAATGCTTGTACTTTTCCTTTGGTATCCCCTAATACTATGTAAAGAAAGTCGTCAGTCTCTGCAATGGTTTCTCAATGATTTTAAAAATATTACTCTGGATTTCATTTTATAAGAGACTAGTTCCATGTGGGAAGGATATCCAACCTTATGCAAATAATTACAGCCCGCTCTGAAACAAAAACTCTTTTTTAAGGCAAGGCTGTAATTTGAAAAATAAAACCCAGAGATTTATACAATCATAGTATATCCTGAGTTGGAAGGGACCCATAAGGATCATCAAGTCTAACTCCTGGATCCACACAGGGCCAGGTGAGTCAGAGCATAGGGCTAAGGACATTGTCCAGACCCTTCTTGAACTCAGCCAAGCTGGGTGCGTGAACACTTCCCTGGGAAGCCTGTTCCAGTGCCTGACCACCCTCTCAGTAAAGAATCTCCTCCTAATATCCAACCTAAACCTCCCCTGTTGCAGCTTCATGCCGTTCCCTCAGGTTCTATCACTGGTCACCAAAGGTTCTATCACTGGTCACCAAAGGTTCTATCACTGGTCACCAAAGAGAGGAGACCAGTGCCTGCCCCTTCATCAGGAAGCCACAGACCGTTATGAGGTCTCCCGTCATCCTCCTCTTCTCCAGGCTGAACAAGCCAAGGGACTTCAGCCTCTGCTCATAAGACTGCCCCTTCCAGACCCTTCACCATCCTTGTTGCCCTCCTCTGGACACTCTCCAATATTTCTGAGTCTCTCTTGTACTGTGGTGCCCAAAACTGCACACAGTGCTCGAGGTGAGGCTGCACCAGCACAGTGTAGAGCGGGACAATCACCTCCCTGGACCGGCTGGCAACACTGTGCTGGATGCACCCCAGGACATGGCTAGCCCTCCTGGCTGCCTGGGCACATTGCTGGCTCATGTGAAACTTGCTCACAGTATTCCCAGATGTCTTCTAAAACTCAGCTATCACAGAACAATTAGACTTTCTTACCGTCTTAGAGAAAACACTAATCCTCCCCAGAACACCTCTCTTGAACATTTGGTCCAAATTTAACCTCAAGATGCTGTCCCCCACCTTTTGTTACTTTTTTGCCTTTTCAGGAGTTTCTAGTACAACAAAAGCTTGCTTCCAATTCTAGATGAAAGGACTGCATACATAAATATATGGACTTAGCTGTCCATTTTTTGTTGCACTCAGAACTGATTCATTAGCACACGTTTCTTTCAAATAAATGGGCAAATACTGACCAAATGATAATCCCACTGTTTTGATTAAGTTGCTACGCTACTGATACCTACCCTACAAAATGCTCACCTATTTTCATTATAAAGAATTGTTTCGAGCTACTATCTAGCCACATGCTGACTACAATATCTTACAGAGGAAGTTATACTTGGGGAACTTTTTCCTTTGATCAGTCAAACCAAGTCTAAATGTAATGGCAGTTTGGATTGTTCAGTGGGGGTAGGACAGGCACGGTCTTGAAGGGAGGGAGGATCACAAGAGATGAGCATCACATAAAGAAAGTGCATTTTTGGACCAAAGCTCCATCCACAAATTCTCGCTACCACATTTTCTGTCACCTTCTTTCATATTTCCACTTTTAGATAATGTCTGTCCTTGGACACAAAAAGCAAGCAGTTATTGATGGCAGTCCCACAGTGGTGCTAGTAATACCTCTCAGAAAGTCTGAAGCTGACAATATGGGCTCTGATTCAGCAAGCAACTTTACCACATCTGCATTTTCAAAATTCAGTTTTGGTTACTCAATTATTAATGCAGCTGGAGGAAACCCAGAGGTGATTGCTAAGGGGTCTACAAAGATAATCTGACCAGATAGCTTACATAGTGATCCATACTTCTTATGAACATTAATAACTGGGGTTATAGATCACTGTTTTCTTTAAATAGCACAGAAATAGCCCAATAAAATGACTGTGGTTTTACTTCTGTATGCTCATGCATTTATTATTTTTCTAATATCTACTTCAAAGTGTCTTTTACCAGTAGTGAAATCAGGGTCCGTCATTTGTCCAGTGATTTTGATGACTACATAAGATACTCATACTTAATTCACTGATTGAATAAAAGATCCAGTACATTATAGGGAAATTTTATGTTATTTCCTAGGAAATCCTAGTAAAATAACAAGATAGAATTCAAGAGTTTACTCCTCTGTTCTTTCAGGACCACCCAAGAGCTTGATCACTTCCCTTCACTGCTTTTTATCTTAGGTTTCTTTTCCTGCAGATGAATGATCCTCAAGGACTGTACCTCTTATTATTATGCAGTGGTGTTATTACTCTGTGCAACTGCCCAGTGTCATGGGATGATTTACTTTAGCAGTTAGCATGCAAGAAAAAAATTCATCATTTTCACTTTTAACATGACAAAGAACTTTGGGTTACTTTCCATAATTCGTATCACCATTCAATCCTTTCCTTTTTGCGGTATCAGGATTAATCTTAGTACCAATGCTATTCCATTTGTCTGAAATAGCTCACTTCAGGGGTTTTCTTTCTGTTACTGAGCTATTCTAAACTTATGAATCCCTTTCAACTTCAAAAAGCTATTCAAGGTGTGTAGGAGTGCTCCCCAGCCCTGTTTAAGGGAAATCCTTGTTGTTAAGTTGCTTCTGAGCAGATCAGAGGAGAGAAGGCTGAGAGCTCCGAGTTAAGCTCTCAATTGGGCATCGCATCTTCCCAGGATTATTATCTCTTTGCATTTGAGAAGAGAAAAATCCATACACCCATTTAGCAAACCTCAGGAAAACATAATGTCTGACAGAAAATCCAGGTAAAGTATTTCTGACTCACTATTTATCGGAAGAGACCACAAAACTTTTAACTTATTTGAGAATTTTGCACTCAGGCACGCAGAATCTATATTCTGCTTGGTCTCAGCTCTAGGCATTATAAATGCAGAGAAAAAATGGAAGAAGGAAGATAAAGGCCTCAGAGAAAGCAAATAAATGTAGTATAATGTGAAAAAGTGAACTGACAAATGAGTAAACCTTATACTTAATCAGAAATGGCAAATAATAAATTCATTTTTAAAAATGCAATCAAAATCAAAGAAAAGGGTCATTTTAGCCGTGTTTCTGTACTTTTAAAAGCGAAATGCAGAAAAACTATTTCAGTCACACTGGAAAACAATTACAGAATAGAAAATGTTGGGCAAAGTTTACAACAAATACTACAAGAGACAAAAGACCTACTTGACCACAGCAAATGAAAAAAACAGAAGATGTAAAAATGATATATAATGTAAAATCAAAGAAAGTTTATAAATAAAACATGACAAAGTTCCAATGGTGGAAGAAGGTACCCTGAGAAGGCAAACAGCAAGATAGTATTAGCAATATTTAAAAGGCAACTATTTATGCAAATAAGGCTATTTATAAGACTATTTATACAAAGAAGAAAATAAAGATGAAAATAATAATGTAAAGTTTACTAATCAATATGCATTACTTCCCCACATACACCACTGTTGAAAGAGAATATGAGCCTGCTATAGCTTGTAGACAGATGACTCAGGTACCAAAACCCGTAGGTAAATCTAAAACAGATAAGGAGTGAATACCACAACTATATTGTATATAAATATATTAATTTGAACTAAGTATAGCAGCTAATGTTGGTAGTACCCTTCTTCATTTTGGAGGCTGGTCTATTTTATACAGGACTATGATCTTGTGAGTGAATGTACCCCTCCAATGCATATGTATCTACATACAGTTTTCTCCTCCAGTAACAAGATGCTGTGGCAACCAACTCTTCCATATAAACAACTACTACACCACAAACTCACTTTCAAATTTTTCTTTCTCCTTGAAATCAATTTTTCTATGGGTTGGTGGTGGCTTTGGCTGGGATAATGAATTTTGTTCATAGTAGCTGGTATGGGGCTGTGTTTTGGATTTGTGCAGGAAACACTGTTGATAAAACAGAGCTGCTTTTGTTACTGCTGAGCAGTAGGTAAGCAGTGCTTACAAAGACCTCACGCCTTTTCTGCTTCTCACCCCACCAGCAAGAAGGCTGGGGGTTCACAGGCAGCTGGGTGGGGACACAGCCAGGACAGTTGACCCCAACTGACCCAAGGGATACCCCGTACCACATGGTGCCATGCTCAGCATATATACAGCTAGGGGAAGAGGAAGGAGGGGTAAGACATTTAGAGTGATGGGGTTTGTTGTCCCAAGTAACTGTTACAGGTGACAGCCCTGCTTCCCTGAAGATTTCTGAACACCTGCAGTCAATGAATTCCTTAGTTTGTTTTGCTTGTGCATGGCTTTTGCTTTACCTATTAAATTATCTTTTAACTCAACCCATGAGTTTTTTTCACATTTACTCTTCTGATTCTCTCTCTCATCCCACTGCAGGGAATGAGCGAGCAGCTGGATGGGGGTTAGCTGCCAGCTGGGGTCAAACCACAGTAGAGTATTTCTAAAAATCTGGTCTATTCAACCTCTCTCACCAGTTTTTTTGGATCAAACCCTATTTTTATTCTGAACTGGCAACAGATGTGATTTGCAGAATGGCAAATCTCAATTAGGTAAGATATTACGAAAAATAATTTGACTAGGGTGGTCAAACATTGGAACAGGCTACCCAGAGAGGCTGCAGGATCTCCATTTTTTGAGACTTGATTGACAGCCCTCAGTAACCTGATCCAGCCCTGGAGTTGGATCTAACTTCAAAGCTCGTCTTGCTTTCAGTGGAGAACTGGGCCAGATAACCTCCCGACATTCCAACCTCCCCCACCAAGCTGAATTATTCTCTGATTCTATGAACTACGGATGGAGTTCATTTCATCTGACTAAAAGTATGACTGTAGCACTATCTAGGTGATTATCCTAAGAAGAAAGCAAGCACTTACTGAAGCAAATTCAACTCACACCTTAATCATTTTTTTTTTAAGACTAGGCTATGTCTTCATGCTTTGTGCCTCCAAGAATATTTTTTTTTTAAGAAAGAGATTACCATCTTAGACTAGATATACAACTTCCACATAACCCAGGTGAGATGAAATCAAGTCGCAGAAATATTTTTTGTATCACCCGCAGCTACATGTTTATCCTAAGCTTAACAGATAAACTGAACAGGAAGGTAACTCAATACAATGACTTAACACTGGTTCCTGCTACATGTACCATAACCAACAGCCTCCAGTTCTGCAATTTCAACAGCCCATTTTTGATCTATGGAAAAGAAATACCTGACTAGCAGTTTCTTTTTGAAATGGAGCACTATTTCAATTTGAAAGGTCAGTCTCTACCATGCAAGTAAGAAGAGCTTTTTCATCACACCGTATAGGTAACAGATTGACATTGATAATTTTTTTTTTACATGGTGTCTGTATACTTTTGCCTTGAGAGTTCAATTTATTGGGTTAGCCAAGTCTGTATTTTTCTAAAAGCAATTCCAACGCAGGGCAGTACTCTTAATGAACCACCCTGTCATGATTTACAGGCTCACTCAGAGAGACACTGGGGTGTTCCTATATTCTACAAGTGATATCAACAAGCCCTGAGGCCACAGATTACAGAAACTTTTAATAAAGACATGTAGATAGTGATCAAAAGAGCACAGTGTAGATGATCCCATATTGTAAGTTTTTGCATTCCCTCAGAAATACAAAATAATCGGGGGAAATCTGCTAGACAAAGGTCATGAAAAAAATTATCTGCTATTAATGAACACAGCTAAAAAGACCTGGTTACTGCTTCTGTTAACTGTAGTATCATATAAAAGCAATGTGACAAGCTAAAAATTCCAGTATTCATTAAGTGTACTTTACAACAATGTATTTCAAGTAACAGTGAGAGTAACCTCAAGGAAAGGGGATCTCTGCCCACCCTCTCGGGTTGGATTTTGCCACAGCAAACACAGGTGCTGTTGTTGTGCGTCGTTTTTCTTCCGTTTCTGAGGTAAGGACTGCACTGCCTCAGCTTTGCAACAAAAGCTGTTAACACATTTCAGTATGAAGACAGTTACCTCATTATGTCCACACTTTAACTTCTTCACTGTGAAGCCTATCTGGTAGTCAAATCCACATGAATATCCCCACTACAGTAACTTTAGCATAAGGATGTAATTTAAACAATTTTATCAACAATTACTATGACCAAGTATTGATGAACCTGGAGCACAGGCTGCAACTCCCACCCATCAAAAAAGAGCAGCTTAAATGAAGTGACAGGCAAAGCAAAAGTTTCCCTCTGTATAAAAACACATGACAAGCTTGTGCTTGGCTGGAGGAAGCAAAGCGGTTTTGTCAGGAACTGACCATTTCTTGAGCTGAAAGCACTTTGCTAAAAGCATCAGTTACAATTACACTTCAGGCATTTTGTCCAGCCAGTTACTGTGCACACAGTTACAGTCCATCAGGAACCGTCATTCTTCCCTATCAGATCATATGGCTGGGACTGCAGGATCCTTGTCTGCAAGTCAGTCCAGGCACAGGACAGCCCCAACAACCTCCCATTTCCCCGTTTCTCAAACTCAGAGGAAATTCTTGCTTCTCTTCCACATCTCCAGGTCAGATGTAGCCTGCTGCATTTCTCCCCCCTCAGATGAGCCTGAGCCTTGCTCCTGCAACTACTAACAGCCTTCAGGTGGACAGGTCCAGTGCAGGTCTGAAAGAACCCTTTCAATCTGTAGGACTTGGCTAACTGTAACTGCCATGCCTTACTTCACATAGGTGAGTACAGCGTACAAAAACAGATCAGAAGGTCAGCCTGCCACGGCTGATACTTGACCTTTCCTTTCTTGTTGGCGTAGTCATGAAAACTGTTTTGATCTCCTTGATATTTTCTAAGTTAACTGGAATTAGCAAAAGTAACACAGCTTCATCGAAGACATCTTGCCTCCATACGTGTGCTAATCTTGCCTTCACTTCACACAAAAACGTGCCCTAAGCTATGATGACAAATTTGTACAGCTAAAGGTGAACAGATTATACAATATTTAGAGAGTTATATGTGAAAAGAGGAAATACTGTATACTTGCTTTCATAATGTAGCGTTTAACCTCACATGCTTTATTCCTGCCTCACACACTGCCATTCCTTTCCCCCCACTGTGCACTGATTTCGGCTTTGCCAGGTGGCCTTCTAAAAATTTACAGTGAAGTTAACAGGACCCAACCCCTCCTGTATGACAGCAAGAGCAGACCTCAAATTGCATAGAAGGATCTTGAATCTACGTCCAGTTTTCTTTAGGTGCAAGGATGAGGAAGCTCTTCGTCATTGTTGTATGTGGAAACTACAACAGGGTTTCTTTAAATTCCAGATCTGGTGTCAAGCTTCTGTGAACTAAAGCATAAATGCTATGGAGAAGGTCCTGAAACAGACATGATGGCACCAAGCAAACATGTCATAAAGTTCCATGACTCTTCCTGCAACAATACACTTCGCTGAAAAAGAACAGCCTCAAAGGAAAGAATTCCCCAATGGAGGTGTCCCGTGTGCTTTAAAGCAATCACTAATTTCTGTCTCAAACATCAACCTAAAACCCCAACTGTTAACTTACTTGCTTTACTTGAAAATGGGTGAATGCAGTCAACAGTAGCATCACAGATGCTGGCCACGTGCCTTCACTTACCCGCTTATGAAGACGTTCTGCTTCCTCCTGATACGCAGCAAGTTGTTGTTTCCATTGTTTTACGTTGGCAGTGGACTCCAGCAGAGCTGCTGTGAGCTTAGCGTTATTACCCTTCAGCGTGGCCAATTCTGCTTCCCAATGCTTGCTGATTGTCGAACTGCACACACAGAATGAGAATGGTTAGAGCCCTCAAATCTCTCCCTTTTTCTCTCTTTTTCCTTAAACTCTTTTGCAGTATTTTTTTTCCCAGAATATCCAGGGAAAATAGAACTATGCAAAAATCCTATGACTGAATGTCCAAATGAGAATCCAAATGCTCAAATCATCACAAATATAAATTTTAAAAAATACTGAAAAACAAACTGTACCCTCCCAGTTCGACAGGTTATTTTAAAGAAATGTTACAGAAAGATGAAATCCACATCAGCTTCCCGAAAGAAACAGCATGTAATTCTATAATATGTATATGATTAGTGACTATTTTAATATATATGTATTGAGAGAATGTGCTTTTTTTAATCTACTACTTTATGAAATATATGGTAGGAAAGGATTTGTCACCAGCTTGAGTAAAAAGAGCTAATGTTGTGCTTCAGAACTACAGCTTAGTTGTTTTAATGCGAGTCTTCTATCCCTGAAATACACTTTCTTTATTAAATTTAATTTGTATTTGCAAACTCAAAGATCTCAAAGATCATAATAATATAAAAGCACCTTTCCTCAGTAATACCAGTGAAGAGACTAAAGATCAAGGAGAATAGGGATGTTACTGCTCTATTACGAAGACGAAACCAATGTTGGGGTTTACTGAAGTAGCCCGTGGAAGAAAAATCCTTGCCTAGAGTTTAGTTATGCTCGGAGCAAATGCAGGGCTTTAATTTTCACAGGTAATTAGTTTTCCATCACCCAGCCACCCTATGTTTGCACTCAGTATGCAAGGAAAAAAATCTCATCTCAGACACATCAGGTGAATGTATTAGTATGTAAATAGCTCATTAATGATTACTTATATAATGCTAACAGCATATGAGGTGCACACCTAAATGGAAAATACATACAGAAAAGAATTAATTTTCTTTAATTGTCTTACTATTAAAGGCATCATTGAAAGCCAAACATTTGTAACTCTGGCTAAAATTATTTTGTATTTAAGTTTGTGATTAATTATGAGGAACTATTATAATCTAATTCTTTATTATAACAAGCGTATTTTAATACTTAATTAGAAATGATGACTATTTTGCATATAAGTTTATAGGTTCATTTCGACTTTCTAAGTATGAACAATGGAATACTCTGCCACCATTTTGTTCACAGCATTTCTTCCATTTCATGCATATGCCCAGCCCATCCCACCCCACCAAGGCGTATTTCAAACACATGACAACTCCTAAAAATGCATCTTAGATCTTCAAAATCAACGAGCCACCAAGGAACATTCATTACCAATTCAGATCACATCTACTGTTTCCCTCATTCCTCCACGCTCCAGCATTTCCTTCCAAATATGCTGTTTCACCCCCTTGAACAGGAATACAAGTTCCTTCAGAAGAGGAATACGGGTTCCCTCAAATTGCTCTAGCGTTTCAGGATTTAGTCAACTAATTAGAAGTTCACCACTGGAAATTTTACATCCTAAAGGACTAAACTAAAATAATGATAATCCTACTTCATCAAGGAACACTGACTCATATACTAAAGAAGATGAAAACAGATTCCTGTAACAAGGTCTACTCT
This sequence comes from Porphyrio hochstetteri, assembly GCA_020800305.1. Classification (NCBI taxonomy): domain Eukaryota; kingdom Metazoa; phylum Chordata; class Aves; order Gruiformes; family Rallidae; genus Porphyrio; species Porphyrio hochstetteri. Next base: position 65,683,616 of record CM036938.1, read on the forward strand.
TCCACTCCTCTAATCAGATTTACCTTTCAGTTACAGTAGCATAGCAGATCGACTAATTCAGCAAAAGTACATGCTAAAAAATCTAGTTTCTTACCACATTCGTAACTCCCCCCTATGTTCTGATCTGCAACACAGATACCCATTCCAGCTGTCTGGTGGAAGTGAGTAGTTCTGTTTAGTGGTTCTGCTATAGCAGGATCCGCAGCAAACTGTGCTTGTACGGCACCCGTTCACCCTCTGGAAAATGTGCCTTACCAGTCATTTTTCCCCACAGAAGAAATACACACAGAAGATTTTATACTGATGTAATGCAGCAGATTAAAAGCTCTGTATGTAGGGTCAGTTACATGATAACTGTTTGATCACTTAATATCCTAATTTAATATGCAACCAGCGAAGTGAATGGATTTTCTATCAATGTAATAGTTTGTATACCCACAATAATGTAAGTTAAACTTCTAAGCCCTGCAGATCCCTGAAGGCCAACTCTCAGGCAGCACTGAGTAATAACATGAGGGGGATTTGTGGTGTGTTTCACCTCCACCTCTACCCAGTGCCCTTAGAGCTCCAACAGTCAGGAGCTCTGAAGTTCTTCCTTGTACACTGGAATGTTAGCGTTAAATAGGAAACGTATTTTCTACAACTGCTACAGCTGTCTCAGTTCAAAAGCTGTAAGGTTTCACAGAATCACGGAAAAACTAGGTTGGAAAAGACCTTTGAGATCGTCAATTCCAACCAGACCTGTCCTCTCCTAAACCCTCTCTCTAAGCACCTCATCTACCTCCACCTCTACCCAGTGCCCTTAGAGCTCCAACAGTCAGGAGCTCTGAAGTTCTTCCTTGTATACTGGAATGTTAGCGTTAAATAGGAAACATGTATTTTCTACAACTGCTACAGCTGTCTCAGTTCAAAAGCTGTAAGGTTTCACAGAATCACGGAAAAACTAGGTTGGAAAAGACCTTTGAGATCGTCAATTCCAACCAGACCTGTCCTCTCCTAAACCCTCTCTCTAAGCACCTCATCGACTGGTCTTTTAAACACACCCAGGGATGGTGACTCAAGCAGCTCCCTGGGCAGCCTGTTCCTCATCCCAACAACCCTTTCAGTGAAGAATTTTTTCCTAACATCTAATCTGAAACAGCTTAAGGCCATTTCCCCTTGTCCTATCACCTGCCACTTGGCTGAAGAGACCGCCACCCACACCCCTAAAACCTCCCTTCAGGTAGTTGTAGGTGGTGATAAGGTCTCTCCTCAGCATCCTCTTCTCCAGGCTAAACACCTCCAGCTCCCTCAGCCACTCCTCCTAAGGTTTTCTCTCCAGCCGCTTCACCAGCCTGGTTGCCCTTCACTGGACTCGCTCCAGGACCTTGATGTCCTTCTTTGGAGCTGGTTATTTTTAAATTGGTTGTTTTCAACAGGAATGCACCTGAGTATTATTTCTCAATCATACTTTTTATCGTTAAGAGATCTCCATCGTGGGCGTGAACAGGTCTATTGTAATGTGGATGTCATTTGTTTGTAGTATCTTCTACAGATTGCACTATGACTCCATCAAATATAAACATATTACTTAAATTAGTCTAGTTTGTTTATCTGATAACACACAGTGACTTCTCAACTATTTAGATTTATTCTATTTCTTCTTACAAAACTTCACATTCTCTGATATAAATACAATGACGTGATGGGTATCACACCAGGAAACACAGAGCCAAAATAAAATTGTAATTTGATTAAAATAGCCCATAACCAATCCTGACAATGCTGACTTACTTTTTTCAAATACTTTCTTGACAAACTAATATAAAAGAGGAAAAAAGAGTGACATCATTTCACATTTATTAACACTTCCAGAGGAAACGCTGGGAAACACATGGTTTAGATACAATGAGAACTTTCCCTAAGAAGCGAAGATGCTGGGGCAGAGGGGGATTTCTCATTGTGAAGAGGGAGAGGAAACACAGAGATACAAGGGAACACACAAATACAGAAGCTGAAGGATACACATGGAAAATTCAAAGGGCTCCCAACAACTGCTAGAGCCTGTGGCCAGAATTTTGATGGTAGAAGAGCTGTACTACAGTCCCTCAGGATAAGCACAGGGGGGGCTGCGCATACTCTTTCTCTCTAAAAACTTCTACTTAATTACTCCTTAAAGGGTTTTTGCTAAAAGAAATTGATTTTGCCCTCGATGCATGAGATTTTGTCATAGGAAATACATACACAGCTCTGTCAGGTTGCCTTAACAGTTGTAAATTTCTAAAGCAAACCCAAACCATTCCTCATTTCTTTGCTCTAGGAAGCACATGAAATAGGAACGCTGACTCCACGATCAAAGCAATACAGACTGGAACGCAACTGCAGTTTCACACCGCGGCGCAAAGAGCAAATCTGTGTGTACACCCTGGGGGGGACAGGCACACACACACCTGCAGCCCTGTGGTGTGAAAACTCAACCTGCATGCATGGCTTGTTCCAGTCTGAAATCCACCTGTCCATTTGCTGGCAGCATCAAAATTTTAACAGTGATTCCTTCAGATTTGTCAGAGTTAACATCACTGGCTGCCTGGCATACTGAGAAGTTTCAAGACTGCCCTTCAAAAAAGGGGATGTCCTTAACGCTCCTGCTTGTTGCCTGTTTTACAGTGTTAAAAGTGCCACCAAACTTTCAAAAGTATCCCAACAGGGAATAAAGCCTGGTCACTTCCCTTTTTAAACTTATGAACATCTGAAAGTAAGAGAACAATTCTGTCTGCATACACCATTACATTAGCGCCAAATGCAAGAGGGAGAAGGAGCCTCCAACGGGTGATAGCAGAATACAACTTTTATTGACTCCACTGATCATGCTATCTTAACAAAAAAAAAAAAGAAAAAAAGCATTCATAACAGAAGTTTAGGTCTGATTGCAAAGAAAATTATCTTCAAAGTGGCAACTGTTCACAGGATCATAAATGCTTGTTACTGAGCAAAAGGTCAAGAGTCTCCTGAATCTCTGACCCTTGGTGCCAGGCAGGGTGTCTGGTGCAACACCAGACACATCCACAGTCAAAACACCCTATGGTGCTCAACCATCAAGGCAAAGGATTCAAAGTCAGATATTTGACATCTGTGGCATCCAGTAATTCGATCACTACCACAAAACACTCCCAGAACAACTGCTGGCTAGTAACATGCAGCATAACTGCGACACCCCCTGAAAATCCAAGTAGGAGTCAGTGATCTTCACAGAATCACAGAATCACAGAATTGTAGGGGTTGGAAGGGACCTCGAGAGATCATCAGGTCCAACCCCCCTGCCAAAGCAGCTCCCTAGCACATATTGCACAGATAGGCGTCCAGACGAGTCTTGAATATCTCCAGAGAAGGAGACTCCACCACCTCCCTGGGCAGCCTGTCCCAGGGCTCTGTCACCCTCACTGTGTAAAAGTTCTTGCACATGTTGGTGCGGAACTTCCTGTGCTCCAGTTTACAGCCATTGCCCCTTGTCCTGTCCCCACAGACCACTGAAAAGGGGCTGGCCATTTCCCCCTGCATCCCATACTTAAGATATTTATAAACATTAATTAGGTCCCCCCTCAGTCTTCTTTTCTCCAGGCTGAACAGCCCCAGCTCACTCAGCCTTTCCTCATACGGAAGATGTTCCAGGCCCTTAATCATCTTCGTAGCCCTTCTCTGGACCTTACCTTTAGGCATGCTGACCAATAAGCATGAGGCCAATCTCCTTTCTCACTGGAGATTAGTTACAACCCCAGTAAGTCACTGAGGAATAGCTTTGCTATCTGTCCATCTGTGACCTGAATAGAGTGCCAGAGGCTATAAATGCATGATTATCTTTCTCTGCAAAGTAGGTCACTTAAGGGAAATTAATCCGAAAAGCTCCAGTCACCACGTTTAGCCAGTTGGAGAAGGCCTGCAAAAGCAGGGGGCGGGGAGCACACACTTATGGGTTGCATTCAGAATGAAGTTATTTTGAGAGATGCCTTCATGAAGTGAAGAAACAAAAGCAGTTCAAATCAAAGGATGTTTTCTGCTTTTTGAGTCTGTATTGCTTGTTCACCATTTCCCGAGTTGTATGCAGTACCAACACTTAAGAAAACACGGTTTGAGCTTTATTTCAGATTTACAGAAATAAAATGTGCCCCGAGTTCTGCTTTATTAATATTTTATGGATTTCAATATTGGATTAATCACATATAATTAATTAATTTTAAAACTGGATTTCTTACTATAGCGTAGCCATGGTTTCAAAGACCTACAGTTGCTCAAAGAGCACGTAGATTCTTTCCTTCGAGTGTCACTGTGATCGGCACTGCAGGTGTATGGTGAGCAGTGCCATTTTAGGAGGGCAGAAACGAGGAGGAATTCAGCTGAGTAGAGAATGGAGTAGTTTCATTACAAAATTTGGCATCTGTTATAGTAACTAAATCCATAAGACTTGACAAATATGAACAGAGCAGAGTCCCTGTGGCTGCTGCCCAGATTATAAATAGTGGCATGCGTTGGAAGCAGCCCAAGAGCCTGGTGGAGTGAGCATTACCAATCAGCGGGAGAGGGATGTCAACCAGCTGGTAAGAGCGCATTAGCTGTGCTGCCAGCAAGGGGTGATCCCTTCTGACAGCCTTGCCAGTGAGCCTTACGGAGCAGCTCTACACGGCGAAGGAAGAAAAGGGGGATTGTGAATGACTTGGTTCTGCTGCAGTAGCATCCGGGAGCTCCAGTGACCTCACGTAGGGTAGTTTCTTCTCTTTGGAAGCATAAGGCAAGCGTTTGGGTTTACATAAAACTCCCTGGGGTGTTTGGGAAGGAATTCTGCATAAGGTTTCATGTGAAATCCTCCATATGAAATAAGCTTCAGATCGTGTTGAGGTCAGAGGCTGGAAGGGCGAATCTCTGCAGCAGGCTAGGCCTGCTGTTGCCTACACCGGAATGATGTGACTGTCCTCTCAGTTGGAGATGTTAACTCTGCTGACACAGAGGAAGAGTGCAGCATTCCTCAAGGTATTCCTAAAAACTCACAAGAGCCCTCCTCTCATTCACACTGAGAATGAGAGCTAAGCTACTCACTTCATGTCCCGATTTAGAAGAAATTTTAAACAGTCATTTGGGGAATTACACCCCTTTTCAAAAGGCATCTTCTGTGGCCATCTTTTCAATGTGTACAATTGCTTCATGATAGAAAGCATTTAAAAATGATGGTTTTAGAGTTTGTCTTGATGCAAGTCTAAAGTACCTTATGCCCTCAGTAACAATAGGGAAATTTCTCCCTCTCTTTTGAACATTCAAATAAAAATTGGAAACATAAAGGGGGTTTGTTTGTTTATTTAATTGTACCTAACAAGGAAGTCCCATAATGAGTGGGAAGCCAAAGGAAAAGCAGTGGATCGACCAGTCCAGAAGGAGACAAGAAAGAAAAGCTGAGTTGTTCTGCCATTTTAGTCTTCATAAAAACCCCTGCTTATATAGGCCCAGGAGATTCAGCCCCTCAAAGACTTCAACCTTACATGCCCTAGGGACAGAGTCATCTACAGTACAGTTAATAACTAAAGACCAGAAAAGGTACGAAAGCTATGGTGAGAACAACAGCTTCTGTAAGAAGAAAACTTGGAAAACAAACCAAAATTGCCGCTTTACAGCTACTGCTTATTGTTTTATCTGTAGTTGTGATTAACTGGACACATACAAAAGGAAGTGTTATTTGATAAACTGGAATTTATTAAAAAAGGGTAAATCCTCTCAAAGTTATAATCAAGAGATAATTACCAGGAAAATGCTTTGAGTTAAATATTTTGAGTGAGCCCAATGAAAAAATAATTAACATTCAAAGAGATCCTTATCCTTAATTAGAGTATTCAAAAGAATTTTTAGCAAAGGAGGATAGGTCCCCTGGGGAGAGAAGTAGGAACATTAACAGAGCATGAAAGATCTGTTCTTCCCTTTGGGATAAGGAATATCTACATGATCTCAGTGGAGTTATATCAGCACAAAACATAGCTGTGAATCAGCTCTTTAGATTGGTTAAATGACAAATTTGATCATAGCAAAAAAAGAGATCAAGAAGACCCTTGAAGAGCATCATATTTTAAGTGAGGTGACTAACAACAAAGCCACACACACTTACTGGAAAATGAGAAAGGCAGCGGAACTGCTGAAATCAGCAGGTGAGAGCATGACTTTTCTGAGAGTCTGTCATTCTCTACAAATGTTGAGTGTTTATCCCACTCGAGGATATATTGTCTTGTCTTGTCTTGTCCTGTTTTCGCACCCCTTTGCTCAGCTTGGAGCTACAATATGCCTGAAGTACCAGTTTCTCTGTCACTGTAGAAGTCAGATACGCAGAAGCGTTTTTCTGCAAATTTGGGCAGAGGGGTGCTTGTGGAGCAGATTTCTCTTTCAAGGTGTTTCACATATGATCTTTCATCTTTGTTTAGCCTTTCGGTTTGTCCTTGCTCTCAGATTCTGAATCGTCCAAAGTACCCGTGCAGCCCACGGACAGAGGAGTTGCCTTTCCTGCTGTGTTGCAGGCAGTCCGGTTCTTAGGCACATCTTGTGTGCTTTATCAGCTCACTGGGGAAGGGACACTGTCTTGGCAGAGGATGGGTAATGGTATTGACTCTTTCCACTACACAGCAGACCATTATGCAATGCAAATTGGTGGCTATATCCTATTTAGAGGCACCACCTAAACACATGTGCTGTATTTTGTCATACAGCCTTCATTCATCACAGGGCCCAGGGAAACCACTGCAACACAGATTGCCTTTCGATATGGAAACTTATCACTGAGGAATAGACTGGGTATTAAATTCTTCTTAAAGAAGGAAAACTGCAGAGAAATATGCTCTCTGTGGTAACTAACCCAGCACGGTATTCCTGCAGAAGACAACAAATCCAGAGAAAAGACTTCCCAAGCGTGGTGGTGTTCACTGCTTACTGAACCACTAAGAGACGACAGCATCAGAAGTCCTGAAAGGCACTCAATGAGATGCAGCAGATTGGGTACTAACACAAAATCAATGCTTTAGCTATGATCCTTATCAACCAGGGACTTAGATCCCTGTCTTGACCCACAATGAAGTGGGCAACAAAGGAAGAGTCACTCTTCTCCACAAGAAACAGCAAAGTTTCCAAGCTTCTTGTATTGTCTGTCGGTGTACGCCAGATGTGTTTACACAGGAGACATTTAAACTCTGTTTCTCATTAAACTCACACAGTTAAGAACTGGTTTATGCCTGTCTTTTGTATACTGTATTACAATAAAAAAGACTTGTATATTTAAATTGCATTATCATAGTAGCACTAAGAAAAGCCCTGATTTCTCTGAAGAGGAGCAATTCTTATTTCATTTCACCCTTTTTAAAAGAACTCATTTTTGTCTTAGTAATTTAATTTTGCATAGTAATGAGACACTAGGCTATCTCTTCATGAAGGCCACTGAGCATAAACCAAAATCAGTAACTCCATCTTGTAACTTTTAGCCCTTTGCAAGAACAAGCATAGCTAATTGATTTCTAGCTTTTTTTTTTTTGCACTAAACATTAAAAACTTGCAGACCTAACACTTATCACATATGCTGAAGAATTAAAAAACATTTGCCCTTGCTCCCTCACTGAAATTGCTTATCAGTATCACTGCAAGTATTTTACTCCCATGCCTGTGAGACCGTGCAGACCTAAAAATTTATCACATACTCTGGAAAAGTGAAGAAAAGAGTTGCCCTTGTTCCTTCACTGAAATCCCTTATTGGTAACACTGGAAGTGGTTTATTCTTCTGCCTGCAATGTGTCTCATATTTTTCACAACTGATACCAAATAAGTTTTTTTAGTGCTCTGAATAGTAGCCATAATTTGCTGCTGTTGCTATGGTGCTCAATATTTCAAATATTCCAACAAAACTACATTTACAAAAACAGCCTAAGCTATTTAGGAACTTACATCCCATTTTCTAAAATGACTAGGTATTTGGCTGCAAAGAAAGTCAAACTGACTTGGGCTCCTATGGCATTTAGCAATTTTTGACAGCAATTAGGTGTGGTTATCGGCAAGTCATGTACCAGGACACAGTGACCCTCTAAAATGATGGGAATTACAACCACTTTCATTCTGGAACTCATTTCTGCACACAAGAATTTAAAGCTGTTTAACTGCAAATTCATGTTTTGAATTAGTATGGATTCATTTTGCTGAGGTCCCTGGCTTGACAAAACTCTACGTCTCTTTCAGACATCCTTCCTGTGTCAGTAATATGTGTGGTGCACATTGAACCGATCTGCGCTCTGTCAGCAACATCAATGGAAAAGAAGACAGTACTGAAGTGCTCTACAGTTCCCATATCTGGGCTCTCATTCACTGAGTGCAGCTCTCACAGCTCAGAGTTTCATGGAACTGTGCCCTCAGTTACACCCTGGTGAGTTGGAGAAACTTCCCTGGCTCCACCATGAAACCGCTGCGGCAGTAAGGACAAAGAACAACTCCTTTTCCCAGTGACCTCACCTCTGCCACTAAGCCAACAAGGGCCAAAAAACCCTGAGCTGTATGTGATTAGGCTGTGGCACAAATATTCTGAATTAGGACTGCCTGGCCTCCACCCAGCTAGTGCATTAGGTTATCTCACAGTATCAAACACTAACTACTGGTGCAATTAATTTTTTCATTGCAACGGCCAGTTTGTTTATCCCAGGAAGTACCACAACATGCAATAATCACACAACTCAGGAGATGAACTGTCGGTTTACATGCTGACAACAACATAATTTTATTCCATTAAGGGAACAGAAGCTATGCGAGACTACAGCAAATTTAATTAAGTTTAATTTATCTCTTCTGATAGCCATACAATTACTTAACAGTTACTCTACAGCCTATATATAAAGCCTAAACTAAACCATCTATGGGGCTATCAGAAGTAGTCTGAACAACAAGCAGTAAGTCACAGGAACCGCATGATCACAGTAAAACATTTAGTGACTGTACAGTTTTGAACAAAACACCTTGCAAATGAGCTGCTTACACTTACAAGTGTATCCACACTTACAAGTGGATACTACTGCATTTCATGCTCGTCTTCCAGCCCAGCTCTTTAAGAGAAGGGAAGTATTGACTTTGCCTGGTTTGAACCAAATCTGAATCCAAGAAAAATTTCTGAGCTCTATTGATCCTCGAGTCAAGTTTACTAAATGGAGATTAAATGGATTGAAAAAAGATTAAATTTAATACATGGGAAGACTCTGATGCTGGCACTTTTCCAATGAACTACAGGTTAACACTAAGAGGAAGCAGTGCCTATGAAAGTTTCTTTGGTTCTCTCCCCTATTGTAAAAACCCCAGGTTTTAAGGAAAAAAACCTAACATGATAGATTCCTCAATTCACAGGTAGCTGCTCAGTCTAGACTAAGTGATGGTAGGTTTCTGTCTAGGTTTGTGTCTCTTGAGAATAAAGCACAGGTAGGACCATTTTGCTCAAAAACTCAGCTGGAAGTTAAAAATATTAATAATGTATAGACCTGTTCTTCCCTATTCAACATTTAGTTGACGCAACAGTTTCAAGGAAGAGTATGAAGCCTGGTTCCCCACTCCTCTTGCTGCCCCATCTCACTCAGCTCATCACAAACCCAACAAGGACTCCAAGGGTAAGTAGGAAGATGCATGTGAGTTTTGCTGGTTGTGAATTCAGGGGCCGCAGAACAGACGCTGGGCTCTTATCCTTTCATGAGGCTATGCCTACGTGGCACAGCACAATTTCAATACCTGTGTTTTCTAATTGTGAGCTCTGTTCTACTTCCCCTAATACTTGCTGTTGTTATGTAATTGCATTAGTTTTAAATTTCAGAGTATTTCCTAAATAAAGTGACAGGTAACCTGCAGTCATACACAGCGATCAGTTAGGTCACACTTTGGGCATGTAGGAAACTATTTTAGCTGTCCTCTTCAAATTCAGGTCAACTTAATCTGAATGTATTGCCTACAGGAAAAAGAATTTGGCTTCAGACAACAAACCCATATCTTATTTCTATATTAACCTTTTATTTTTATTGTTTTGGCAAACTATGAAGTTGGATAATTTCGTACAATTCAGTCAATCCACTTTTAGGGTTTTGGTTTGTTTTGTGGGTTCTTTTTTATTCTCTCAGCCACATTGTTTAAAAAAAACCACTTCTTAATTTGCTATGTAGTTGCAGTCTCCCAAAAGAATGGTTTCCACTATTCAAAGTTTGATTCTGACACCAAACCCTTGTGTTTCATGACAGGAAGACAGCACATCATTACACCACAGTGCCACAGATAAAACTCTGCAAAGGCAACAACCCTACAATCAAAGTTCATTACAACAAATGGACCACACATAATGTTTTATTATTGTGTACTTGAGAAAACAGAGTCCTAGACATCCAAGACATTTTATTTCAGCACCTTCACCCAGCTTCAGCTTCCTTAATTTGCGAATGGCTTAAAAGCCAATTAAAAAACCCCTCTGATACTCTAGTTCACTGCTGATTTGGGCCAGCCCACTTCATTACAGAAAAACTTGTTGGCTGTTCAGCGTTGCTGTGACTCTGGCGATGCTTATGAATTGCCAGTTGTCCACATCTCAACAAAGTGCTATTCAACACCTTACATTCATCCCAGCAGAGCCCCCTGTTTTATGGTCAAGACAAACCACTTTCTGCCTGTACTACAGAATGTCACAAAATGGCATCCACAATGATACTTGAAGGAACTCAAAAGATGTGACTCCTTAGGTACAGAAAGCTTCCCTAAAGCATAAAGCCGATGGAAAACTGTAAGAAACATTGACCTCCACTTAGCTCTTTTCCCCATTTTATTCTTCAAGCTAACTCTTTACATTGAGAATATCCCAAGTACTTCCTATTTTAGACGGATGTAACGTTCCACTGCTGTGCTCGTGTGTGTGTACCCACCCCTAACGTCTGCCCGTGTTTGTGGGGAGTGGGGCAAGGCTATCGAAGTTCCACTGCGAGGGGTCTGCCTCCTAGTGCGACAGAAGATGATCAGCATGACACAATGACGTTCAACACCACAACCTGTTCAGGTGGAGCCTACAGACCGTTGGTGCATTTGGACACGTTCTGAAATGGCTTATGGTAAAGCAACTTTGAACTTTTACTTGACAAACGAGCTTTTGCTGTGCTCTTCCAGGGGCTTACACTATCTGTGCAAGAACCACTATCTAGAGGGTACTGAGACTGAATAGTACAGCCCACCACAGAGCCACAGCAGGGAGGCAGCAACGCTGAGGGGACACAACACTGCGTTGCCTCCACAGAAAACAGGAAGCACAACTCTGGATCATAATGTTGGCAGGAGGCATGCTTTTAAGGTTGGACCCTGTAAAAGAGGGCTTGGTGAATGAAACCCATCTTATGAAGTTTAAAAGCTATGATGACCCTTCCTCTGATACGTCTTGGGTGCCTACCTATGAGCAAATGCATCTGGCATATGGAAGCCCCGCAGGTATAATTTTTTGACCTCAGTGTCACATGAAGTAGCAGAATTCAACAGTTCTCCCCCAGAGGGCCTGAACCACTGCATTCTCCAAAGAATTACTACCTTAACGACGCTTACTTGCAAAGCCCACCTCTACACAGTGCAGAAATCTTTAGCAATCCTGTTAATTCATCTGACAAAAGCAACACACTCTGAAGAGTATCCTGTTACTAAAACAACACAGGTCTTTTGGGTTAGACCTGAAACCAAGCCTTTTACTTCATGCGAAAATTAAGAGCTCCTGGTCCTTGGCCCTAACATCTCTTGCAAGGATACAAAATGATCCCGCTTATGAATTGCAGTCAGTTCTTTTCCAGGTAAATTCTAGGAAAAAATAACTTTGATTAAAACTGATTTTTTGTATAAGGGATTAATTTGAAGATGAAAAAACTCTTTAAAAAAAAGATACAAAGTTAGTACTCATGCTATATGTTTTTAATATAGAGGGTTTAATATAGAGGGGTTTTTTATGAGCTTTTCTCTGTTTTTTGGTTTTAAAATACGCATTCTTTTAAGAAGTGGGTAGAGGTAGCAATTTGGCTGAATCCTATGAATATACATCAGCAAGTGGCTTCAAGTTCACCATGATTTATTTGCACCACGCAGACAACTGCATGTTGCCTCTGATCTAGAGAAGTCAACAGATCCCACACAGTTCCTAAGACACATGTGCTTGGCAGTGAAAAATATTCCGGTCAAGGGATGCACTCAACGCGGCTCTATCCAACCCTCCTTTCTGTGTGACTGTTGGAGGAGACTGTTCCAGCTGCTCAAGGTACAGTTGCTAATTACAGTTGCTAATTATGAACTTTAACCATGGCATTGGAGAAGCAGCAAAGGAATAGGAGCTGCAACTGCCTCTTAAACTCACGTGCCATCTCTGCCTCCTTTTAACTAAAGCAGAATTTGGCATAGCAGCACACCTATCTCCTATCTCCAACAGAAGAATCCTAACTTAAATGTTCCCAGCTACCGGCTCTGACTTTTGTCGTCAATCTCCTAGGAGAAAATTATCTAACTGATTAAAAATCACTTCCTTTTTGAGTCCATATGGGCTTCATTAATATGATCTAAGCACTTGATAAAAGGCAAACCCCATGGATCCAAGGATCCATGTAGCACATTTTAGGTAAATCCACAATAATAATTCACCCAGAATTTAAGATGCCTGGTATCCTGTAACTCTGGTCAGATGTAATATAAATTCCCCTACCCCTTATCTAATCATATTCTTATGAATGACAGTAGGAGTAATATGAATGACAGGCTACGAACACCTGCAGAAGAAGATGATAGTCAGAGTAATTTCTGTTTCCAGAGTGTATCTCTTCTCCAAGGAGAGTGGGCAGTTAAGAAGGGAGCAATGCCGAAAAGACTGAAAGGAATATAAATATCCATAAAAGAAACTGATAATTTCCTCTCCAGTGTGAGTTGTTAAAACATGAAGGTACATTTATTTATATTCTGCTTGGAAGTTTGAGAAAAATTAGTTCTGCACTGTATCAAGAGTAATAATTGTTCAGTCATTAATTTTGCCATCATAGTCATCATCAGGCTTTCCAGACCAAGTGAAACCCTTATCACATAGCACATGCAAGGCTTCAGAAGTGGGTATCTACCTATACAGATGTGCAGATTCTAAAATGAGAAGACCATGTATCTCATGTGGATCCACCTGAGATAGTACTGAAGACAGACTAACTTGTTGGTGTCAGTAAGAAAAGGACTAAACTGATACCAACCAATGGACCCTCACCTTCACTTAAATGTACGCAGTCACAGCCTTTTTTCTCTCCCCTTCTCCTTTTAAAACACTTCCCTCAAGTGTAACATTGGTTTTGGCCCTGCCACTTAAAATTCTTAAAGGTATATCCTTGCTCTTCAAATAAAGCAGATGGATGAGGTACAGAAACCCAGAGATCTTTCAGAAGAGCAGGGCAGGAGGCAAAACAGACACTACAGCTGGTGCTGGGTAGTGGGACCAAGTGACTTGGAAGCAAAAAGAACCTACATTCGAAAAGAGCCACTAACTGCTAGTTTGGGGCTTTTCTTTTTTTGTTTTGGCGGAGTTGGGTTTTTTGTTGGTCAGTTTTTCTGTTTGTTTCACGTGACAACTTTAGCTCTTCTCAGAAAAGCAGGAAATCAATTCCTAGTAAAGAATCATGGAATGGTTTGGATTGGAAGGAACCTTTAAAGATCATCTAGTCCAACCTCATGATATGAGGCTGCTCAAAACCTGACTGAAGGTGACCCTGAGCTCTTTCAATGATGGTCCGTCAAATATTCAAGCAGCACGTGTCAAATATTCAAGCAGGTATGGCTTGCAGGGACAGGTTTATGTGGGCTTTAAAAAAGTAACACTGTACTTTGAGAATATATTTTAATACACCAAAATTGACAAAAAGTAAAGTTTTCTCTTGCTTTCTGAGGTGGTCAGTGGTTTTTTTTAAAGCTGCTTTTTAGTTTGTGGACTTTGAACTGCAAACTGTTCATCAACACTCCAGTTTCCTTCACTTCTAAGGAATGTGACAGGCATTCTACCACGACTACAATGCCTGAAAGTTACACAAGTTCACCCATGATCTGTATATTGACTTTACAAAATAAACCAAGTTGACAATAAGTGAACCTTGAGATGAGTAAAATGCACAAGAATCAAAACAAGATAGCAATGCAGATTGTTTTGAAGCATACTTAAGTGATCTGAAGGCCACAAATCTTCCCTTCTGTTTAATCTCCTTTCTCTGAAACTGTGTAACCTTTTCAGTAATTTCTACGTGGATGGGATTATGCACCTGGGAAACCAAATCTGGACTATTTTCCAGTTTCAGAGAACCAGACTGTAAGTACAGAGCCCATTTAGCAATAGAAAACAGTAAATGAACAAGTCTGGAAAAGTTTCTTTAGTTTTGTCTACCCATATAAATGGTTGCATAAGCCTTGTATTTTGTGTTGGTAAGTGGACTAAGTCATGCACTTGAAATGAAGCAGCTACACACCAGATACAAGGAGCCTTTATTTTCTAACATATACGTCTGGACAGCTGTTGGGGCGTAATCTGAAGGGGTGTCTTTGGAGAGGCAAAGCTTGTGTGTCTGCAGATGGGTGCAAACCATATGATACTCTTACCTGCAGAACAGACTGCCATTGGAAAGTCTTGTTACAAATAGCCAAAATTCCCAGCTCTGAAGAAAGTTCCCCACTCCCTTATCAAGAATTAATACCAGGCTGAAGGTATGGGCACAAATGGCTCGTTATCTTGGTTGTGAAACGCTTTCAGACATCAACTTTCCTAACCAAGGAGGAGACAGTGACATTTGAGCAATCAGACTTTTGGAAAAATGTGTTTATCCTCCAAAATGTCCTCTCTGTCTTCTCTTTTCAAGGGTCATGACTGCTAGAAAAATCATCTGAGATTACGGGAGCAATACCTAGGTGGTGGTTTGTTGGGTTTTTTCCTCTGCTAACTCCAGGAGTTACTGTCTTTCTGTTTTGTTAATGAATGGCTGAAAAATGGTAAATATGCACGGAGGTTCCCAGTCCAAGCAAGGCATGACATTTCCACTTTCAAAGTATTAATTCCTTCTACAAACAGTTTTAAAAGAAAAAGCAATTCTACATAGGTCTATTTCCTCTCAAAACTTTTAATTGTGATTTTTCTGGAGAAGAATGCATTGAGTACTGCAGCATTTCTTTGGTGTCTGTTCTCTTTGATACTCCTGACACTTCTCAGTCTTGAGAAAAATGTTTGAAAAGACATTGGTTATAGGTGCCGAAAGAACTTCAGCAAAATTTACCCAGAGAGATCTCTGGTGTGATAAAAACAGCACCTTGGGCACCTTCATGGTGTCTGGGGAAAGTTCGGTTTGCAGCTTAACCCTGTGTACAGGTTGAAAGGTTTCCTATGATGACACTAAATAATGTCAAAAACACTGATGGAAGTAGGAGTAAAGAAAACATAAGGTATCAGCTGTCTACATAAGATCTTCTATAACTATAATTTCAATTCCTCTTCTTGAAAAGATGATTGCATGTTGGCACTTACAACTCACAAACCAGAAGATTCTACATAATACACGTACAAATCATGTCATAAAACCTACCACACAGACACCACTCACAACTTTAAACAAGCATATACAGCTACTGAAACACACAATAGAAGTTCAGTCTTCAAATAAGCTGCTAGGAAAATCTAGAATAAAGAGAATAGCTCCTTCACCACCCTAACCCTAAAATGTCTAAAAATGACAAAAAAAGTCACTCTGTGCTAAGAGTAGACTCCTAAAATGAGTAACACATTTCAGAAAACTGTATTCTTGAAAATATCTAACAAAATCAATGATTGTGAATTAATGGACAAAAAACCACCAATCCCAAACAAAAAAAACCCTCCAAACAAAAAAACTAAACAAAATTACAGTGTTAAGTATCATATATCCTAATTCACAGAGTCAATGTTTACAGTTGCTGAAGTATTAACAATCTTTTAATGCCATCTATACTTGGATAAGATGAACTCAGTGGATGTATTTAAGAAAATGAAAGTTTATTCTTTAAGCAAGTTAGCTCCTTTTATTTTTCACTTTTACTGGGCTTTTTTTTCTTATGTATGTGATTAAAGGGGGTGGAAATTTACATAGTCCACATAGTATGGGTTTGGTTCTGTTTTAAAATAAAAATTGCATAAGGATTATACTCCTCCTCTTCTAGGAACATACTTGATGGGTATGTTTCAACAGTGCTCACTTGTTGCTGAGGGCAGTGTTTGTATCAATTTCAAACCTGCAGCTCACAATCTGAATCATCTCTTGGAGCTCTCACTAAATAAATGGCACAAAGTAGGTAATTCTCATGGTCCAAACTGGAACGTGCTTAGGTGCACAAGGGAGACTGTGAAATTACTCTCTGAAGTGTTCGGATATTTTTAGTTTTGGCTCTCATCCATTCACCTAGCCATTAAAATTAGGTCTATCAGTTGCAGAGTTTCTTCTTTTTGAAGGGCCAGGCAACACATACACCATGACTATTCTTCCACAGCAGATAGAAGTCCTCTCCACCACTCCCTCTATTAGCAGAGTTACCACAGTAAAATATTACAGGATGCTGTGCTGTGTTTGACATGTCACAGGTTTAAAACCATGCCATAGTTTACTATGTATTCCAAAGATACCTTTCAGAAATCATCATAATCAAGAAAGTCAGAGTTGAAAATAAAAATTACACGAACACGAGGTAAGATTCTCCTTTCAAAATAGTAATTTCCTATCAAGAACTTTTATTGTGAAGGATAGCCTACTTGAGATAGATCCCAGGAGCTTAGGCAGAAGTGCAGGAGTGAGGGAAGCAGGAACTGGGTCGGGGGGCCACGGGAGAGCAATCCTTCCCTCTGTGCTTCTTCCAGAGACCACCCGGCTTTTTTTTGCTGGTGGATCACAAGAGGCCAAAGAACAGTACAGCTATGACCTTCATGACATCAAACAACTGCTGGCTGAGGTGAAGTCAAGACCTGTATCTAAGTTGCTATATCAACCGGTTCTTCACTTTCACTGGCAGCAGGGACATAGCACCTTTGAGTTTTTTCTCTGAGCATACCTCAAGAAATAATCATCCTTTCTCAACAGAGTAATGGAATTCACAGAGCTCGTCCGGGGTGCCCTAAAATGTCACCGTTCATCAGAGCACTGTGCCACGTGAAGACAGGTACTGCCTTGTATATTACAGAGAAGCCGTTTTTAAAAGCCTGGCTTTATCAGTCTCCACTCTAGAAGGTTTCAAACCCCAAGTGGATAAAGCTTAGAGCAGCCTGGTCTGACCTCATAGCTGACCTTCTCTGAGCGCAAGGTGGGATTTGAGAGAGGTTCCTCACAAGAAATACTTCTATGAGCAGGTTAAATAACATTTGAAACAAGAACTTTTTTTTAAGAAATATAATGCGCACACCCAGGACTGCGTGGTAAGGAAGCTATGTGTATCCCTATAAAGAACATCCAAATGCCAGGATTTGAGCGCAAATTCAAATTACAAAACACCACAAAAATTAGCAACTCAAAACTTTTCCTTAAAGACAACTTAAAAGTTCAGCATAATCCACGAAGTAACTGAGCTGTAACATAACTAAAATATTTAAGCTTGTAGAAGTGAGTAGTTTTAAGACACAAAGTGAAAAATCTACTAAACAGATTTCTGCATACAACTTTTAATGAAAACTCAGTGAAGGAACATGAGCTAGCAGCAAGATTTTTGTTTTTTCTTCATTGTACAGCACTGGATTCACATGCAGAATTATTAAATGGTAAACTAGCTAGACAATAACATAACTAAGATATAAACATCATTTGAAATTAGTTCATTTTCACTAAGGCAGTGAGTCAAAATTCCCTATTAAAAACTTTAAAAAATACAAAAATAGGAATAATAGGAATTTTAATGAACAATCAACACACATATATATTATCTGATCAAAACATTATGTAATAGAAATTCCAAGTTTAGGTATTAAAAAAAAATTAAAAAGAAAAAAATTAATGAGGTAACAGGTTCAAGTCACGGTTGACAGAAATCTGAAGACTTTCAAGATTTGTCCCAGAAGAATCCTCTTACATTTTGTTTCTGAAAGTGTGTTTTGCCAGCTTCATAAGGTGCCAAAAATAGAATAAAGCTTTTTATGAACAGGTATATTTTCTTCAAGGGTGAAAGAGCCACTTCACCAAACAGTTACCAAAAAGTCCGAGGCAGCAGCTGCACAGTTCGCCAGATATACTATTCAGTTGTAACATCTGAATTATATTCTAAAGCTGAATAGGTTTAGTATGGTATTTCTCTGGGCTCATTCACATGACCAGGAATTGCACAATCACAATTAAAACTTTTATTTAAAAGCCAGTCAAATCAGAAGTCATTAACATTTTTTAGCAACTTCTTTCTCCCCAAGTCCCATTTTAAAACTAACAGTTTTCAGTTGGAAAAAAAAAATAATTGCAACTTAAAGAGAAAATGCTTTTTAAACAAGGTTTAAAAGGTTTAAACAAAATGTCTGAGGAAACTAAGATTTACTTAAGAATGAAAAGACGTACTTTTTTTTTCTTAATTAGTTTTAGTATTAGATTTTACTAACTAGCTTCTGTGGGAAGAAAAAAACCCCAAAAAAAGCCTTCCTGGACTATCTATCACTCAGAAAAGGATGGATCTGTGCCTCAGCCAAGATTTAAAAAATTCTAATGCCAGGTTGAGGTTACATTTCACTACCGTTTGCTCTGGCAACACTTACTCATGAGAGCAGTGCTCAGGCTATAGTATATATTATAGGATGTGCGAGTCCCTCAGTCATACTACTTCATAATTTAACATTAACCATCAGAGATAGTTTTAAAAAGGCAAGATGTTTAATTATCAGAGTTCATCTGCTGTGCAAGATTTGTAACTGTTAAATATCCTTATCTCTCAAGCACCTCAGTAGATGTAGCATGCTTATGAACTGCATTAGAACCTTCCAGATGAGGATAAATTGAAGCAGGTAGACTTCTGCTCTATTATGGAGATATGAATGGGATTTTTGGACATGTAGTGGAGAATATTAACTTCAATACTTACAATTATTTACTGAAATAATAAGAAATTTTTATCTCTGCTGACTTATATAATGCCATTTTTGGCTTCCAGGTATACGTGGTCAGAAAATACCTATAAATACCAATGCAGCCTACATTTACACTGCCAAAATAACTACTTACACTAAGACATAAATAGCGCAGAGAAGAACGCTTGCAGAAGAGGACATATCTAGCCAGTGAGGATGTATTACAACAAAATAAAATTGAACATTTTTCAGGTGTGTAGATTAAAAATGAAATCTAACAAGATGTAGACCAAAGCGTGACTTTCACGCCTGTGGTTACTGACCTTGTTAACACGTCAGACCCTTCCAGTTCATACAAAGATGTGAAATCCCCTTACCTATATCACTGTCTTGACTGTAGCCCTCTGAAAGCTTTTACCCTTCTCCTCTGCTGCACACACACTTGCCAACCTCACCAGCCACCCTCGCTGTGAAGAGCTGTAGCACCTCATCTTGCCCATGAAGACCCAACACTTGCCCCATGGCTGCCTGGCTCCAGCCTACACAGAGGACCACTCCTTTTGGTTCTTCTACAGGGTAAGAACGTACCATCAGTACTAGAGCAGAAGGCAGCTTTCCTACTTCTGGAAGAAACCAACTTGCTCTGGTAGCTTTAGTTCAGTGAAGCACAGCCAGCCTCAGTGACTCTCATGTCCCCTACATTGGACCTCGTTGGAAGGAAGACCACAATGCCTTTTCTTTTAGAAAGCACCTAACAACTGATCAACAGCTCCTGGTGTAAAGGCAAATACGTAAAAAGCATTGCCAAGAAACTGTTCAAGTGCCCTTCCAGCACTAGCCTCCTCACCCAGAAGCAGAGGGTCAGCTTCACCTTTGCTGAAAGGCAGGGTGCAGGAGGAAGAGGCTCGGTGATCGGCAGGCATTACCCGGGTGCATAAGTGAAGGGCTTAGTTTGGCAACTCTTCGCCATCATGGGGCACAACTGATGGACAGCATCATCAGAAGGGCAGGGAACAAGGAGAATAATCCATTTCTGTACCCCTGACACATGAAAAGCCTGGGGAGTCTCCAAGGATTGGGGTATAAGGTTGTTTTGGGGGGCTTTTTTGAGTTGCTGTGGTTGGGGTTTTTTTATTTTAAATCAGAGCAAGCAGACTGCCAGCAAAAAGCACCCTTTCAGCCAGCACAAGCAGCTAGGTGTGTCTGCTTCAGTATTATGAAATGCCTCTACAAAAGCATGCCCATTTAGCCAGGACTAACACTTTCCATCTCTTTCATGCATGAGTTTCATGCATCTTTCTTGATCTATAATAAACAACTAATCTTTATTTATGTACAATAAAAACCTAGTCCAAAATTCAATTTATTACAAAGGGTTTTAAACTTTGCATTTTCTTTCATAATAGCTTACTAGCAAACTTAAAGCTACCATTAGCAAGACTAACTCTGGGTTGTTTTTTTTCCAGAATCATCATAAGAAGCGGCCCTCAAAATGCAGTTATTGTCGGAAGACCAATTCTAGCTAGTGGTATTGAAGAAGACAAAAAACTAAACCCAGGCACTGACACTGCATATATGAAGTAGATAAATATAATGCACGTAAGAGTATTGTAATCTCTGTTCTATACAAAAACTTAAAACTGGGTAATTTCAAAACATATCTTCAGTCATGCTCAATGCAGAACAATGCCTAGTTACTATATCAGCATACCTGAAAACATAGTTACATATGCAGAACAACAGGGGAGATCTTGTAGCTATCATTTTAAAACAAGTACAAAAACAAAAAAACAAACTCACAAACACTACTCATGTATGGACTTCATCACCACTCCTTTTCACAAAAATATTGGTAGAGAATTCCAACACACAAACAGTTTAAATTAACTCATTACAGAATACTGATAGACGTGCAACATTTGTAATACTCCTTCAACATGCACATTGCCCTCTTACAAAGCAGGGTTTCTTCTAAAACATATAACAGATGCACTGGTGACAGTTAAGTATAAAAATAAACACAATCACTCTGTTATAAAATTAGTGCAAAATTATACTTTTCTCATTTGAAAATGCATATTATTTTCCCCAGATGTGTTTAGTAGCATTATTCTCTTACAAAACCCAAGAAGTCCTGCATAATTCCATCTCCTCGTATTATGAAGTGCATGACACATCTGACATGTTAGTATTCCCCAAACTTTGATAAAGAGCTCTTAAACTCTATGTAAACTGAGTCACACAATAATTTATAAAAATAAAATAAAAAAAAAAATCTAGTGTTTCTAGCTCTAGGTTTATTAAAGGTTTTGGTTACTCTCCATGGTCTCAATACTTGATGTGTTTTATTGAGAGTGACCCATGTATAGTAATTTCTAATAGATGAGATATATCCATCAACTCATTATCTGCATCATTAAAAAGTCCCAGCTTTCTTACAGAACAACAAAGCATTTCCGGTGCAATGAGTTATAGTTCAGTCTGAAGCTGAACTACACTTCTCTCATATTTAAATAAAAAAGTGGAAAAATGTTTTCAACTGTCAGAGAACTGGTCAATTAAAGGCTCCTTTAAAATTCACAATCCCAAGTGCTGTAAGAGTCCCTTTTCTTCCAACAATTTGCCAATGAAAGGCTGATATCGAGTCCTATCGGCCATTGTGCAAAAATAACGTAATTGGAATATTCTATGAAGCAGATAACTCTACTAAGATCTCAGACATTGAAATAATGCTTCCTGTTAAAGGGACACCGGCACTAACCAGTGTTCAAGGGCTTGCATTAAGCTGATTAAACTACAAAGTAACACTCCCCCAAATCTTATTCCACGAGATTTTCTCATACATGTTTGTTTGTTAGGGCTTTTTCTTAAAGTAAAGATTATATTGCAAATCTCAAAGCAAGTCCATTTTTGTTTGAGGCTTTTTGTTTTGTTAGGAGTTTTTTTTGGAGGTGGAGGGGTGGTTGGGAGTTGGTGTTGGGTTTGTTGAGGTTTTCACACAATATGGGAGAAGGTCCCTTTAACGAGGAAGGAGGCAGCTATCACTTAATCAGGATTTGGGAATGGAATCTGTACCTATGGGTAAATGGCAATGCGTTCTGGGTTGGTTCAGCCCTTGGTTCTGAGTTCTGCGTCACTTCTGGCGTCGCTCTCTCATCATCTGTCCCATTAATACTCTCCGGCGTTAAAGGAGACTGAATATCCCCTCCGGCTGATTCCTTAAGTAAAACAAACACATTACAAATTACCAACTGGCCTGCTCAGGAAGGCTGCGTCAGTATAAGTACTAACATTAGTTCTTAAATTATACATAAATTTCTGTTAGCATTAGTGTGAGGCTCAGATTTCCAACATCCCTCCTGCTCATATTTCATCTCAGGAATTTAATTTAGAAGTATATTACGATAAGAGTCACATTATCTTGTACAAAACACAATCAATCCATGAATTATTTGCACATCTCCAGCCTCCTGCTTATTGCAGACCTCGCTCTCTCTTACCTGGTATTACATTCTGCTACACAACAGATGACTATGGACACCCCAGATTCTTGTCTCTCACTTTATATTCCACACGGTGAGAACAAACGATTCTGGTATTTGTTCCAAAATCTACCTTTCATATTGCTTAGCAATCAAAGTAGAAGGACCACTGGTGGTGTGCCCTTGGTTTCATCTATAAGCCATCTGTAAAGAACACTTGTTCAGCAAAGTACTTGCAAAACCTTTGTAGGCATGTTAGCCTGACCTCGCTCTTGCTGGTCATGGTGTTACCTAGGAAGAAGTCTCCTCCAGCTACACCCAGGCAGCTTCTCCTACTGCTGTGCAACTGGGCACCTGAAAAACTTAATGGCTGCCTCCCAGCATAAGGCACTGGTGCTGTTTCATCACCCATCATCACATTAACATGCATATTTCAGTTTTGGCCAACAAATACCATTTCTAGTCACTGATTTTTTTTTTTTATATGAAATATACCCTTGTAGGCCACATCCCAAGTTAGAACATTATAGGCTTTTCAGTTCCTGTATGTGTCTAAATTTTTTATTTTCTTTCCAATTGTATTCTTTTTTCAAGTAATGATTTTTGCAGGAGGTAAGCAAGCCATAGAGAGTAAGTAGCCCATCTCAAATTTAAAATGTCATAGCAGGCTTTCAGTAATCAAGTGGCAACGTTTAACTCTAAGGTAGAAAAGTTTCGTGAACAGAGTTCAATAGATGCTATGGAGAGGTAGCTGTACTGCAGAGGACTGGCTGAATTACAGTATTTCCAAAAGCTAAGGCCACACAGCCTTCTGCCAGTTTAACATTACTAAGCTAAAGCAGCAGCACAGTCTCTGTAAGGCCAGCAGATCCTCTTCCCAGCTCTTCCACACTGCCTAGGAAAGAACAGTAATCTCAAAATGAGTTGCAAAGTATCTCAAGATAGTAATGATCTTTAGTTTTGAGCCTCCATTTGTAGCCTTCAACTAGGTTGCAAAGATAAGGCTTTTTGAAAGCCAGCAGTGAATTTGATTGTTTATCTGTAGGAAATGTTGTCTTCGACTTTGAGACAACCAGATGGAAACAGTTCTTTCAAAAAAAAGTAAGATCTGGCTGTCATCATCACCTTCCACACCTTTCTGCTGTCCTGTAACCCAAAATATTTGCATTCAGTGCATTCATTGCACTGTAAATTGCATTAAGCATTTGCAGCACAATTGTCAAAATTTTGCTTTTATTCTGCCATATTTCCCACATAGTGAGTGAGAGATATCTCACTCCAACTTGCATCAGTGGGTGGCACAACATTTTGTGATCTGACTTCAAGATCTATTATATTTAGCATTCATCAAGTTACACAATGCACGTGCACCAGTGCCTCCATTCTGCACCTTATTAAATTCCTACTGATTAAAAAGCAGAAATGATTAGCTTACACTGATTTAATTCCACAGATATAAACTATTATTTATAATATAAATGTAATTTTTTATTATACAAATGCAAATTATTACCTACTATCAGGAAAAGTTTTGTTATTTAATACTCAAAACCCCTACTTTAAGTGTTAATACTTTAAAAGTCAGAATTAAATCTTGATTTCTACAGAATAATCTTACTGAACTGAAACGGAATTTAAATCAAGTGTGAAAGAGCAGAGTTAGCAAGATAATTGGGCAAAGGAATTATTTTACACAATTATACGGTTTGTCTATTATTATCTTCTGATCTGATAAACAGTTTCCACTGACATTAAATGAAAGCCTTTTTAAATCCAGGAGTTTCTTTAATTTCCTTCTTTTCTCAAACTACACAAAATATTCTAAAAAATATGTACCAGATCATACCAAATCTGGATGGCTTGTATCTTTAAGCTAAAATTTCTACAACTCTATTAAGACAGATAAGCCACAGCTTCCTTATTAAAATGTTTTAAGTGTTAATGCATAAAAGATTATCTCAGTAGAAGACATGTGTCAGTTCCATCTATTTCCATCCTTGTTTTTCAGTAAAGCACTTCCATGGACTTCCAACATGAATGCAAAACGACGGAAATTAATGCAGACAAACATCACAGTCTATGCAATACCTGAAGGTTCGCTGCCTGCAAATTCTTGAGGGGCTGGTTTTGTACAAGAGAAACATCAAATTCTAGGATGTATTTCTTCCACCAATAATACAAGTTAATCAGTGCTCTCACTCACAATTATATGTACCCGATAAATAATTTATTTGCAGCTAACTCGAATGAAGCTGACTATGAATAAAGCACTAAAGATAAGGGGGGAAAAAACCCCCTCACACTGAAAAAAATATTTTAAAATGTTTGCAAATAATATGTTCCCATTTTATATTAATTAGACCAAAATAATTTTAGAAACATTTTTGTGAACTGCTCATATGTAATGAAGGGGGTTTTTTTCCGTAACATTATAGCTTCCTGCATCCACTCCAGACTTGACAGAGTTGGGGAAGAAACTGTGGTCAGCTTAATAAAAGAGATTTTCATGCCTCCCGTCTAGTTGCAAGAGCAGGCTAACCTAGTTCTAACATTCAAGTGTATAGACACTATATGGAAAAAACAGTGCTTAAATTAGAAAAGACAAGTCTTACTGCAAGTTTATGATCTATTTTAAATCCTGGTATTTCCCACTCATGACAGCTACAAATTGGTATTTCATGCACTGGAGAAGGAAGGATTAACAGCTCTCCTGTGGTACAAAACCACTGTTGTACCATATATGGGTTTCTGGAAGATACTGAACTCGCCAGTCTTGAGCTAACACACAGACTGAGGATTAGTATTTTCCTACCTGCCAAGTAAATGTGAAAGCCTGATTCGGGTATATTTGCTATCTAAGGCTGTGAGAGACCTGCACTGCTTAAAGGAGCTCTGGCCCTACTAATGACTATGCAGGACTCTGGTTATGCCAAGTAGTATAAAAAAGATGGTGACTGCTTAGTTTATAAACTAAACATAACTGAGGGGAATTCATCAAAAGATACCTTAAATTTAAAACAATCTTACAAACAAAATGGATGCGCTCACAAGAGTCTTTTAAGTAAAACAAGGAGACTTCATGGCACAAATCAAGCCACCTCTTAATGGCGACTAAATACAGAGCAGCAGAAAAGGAGTAGAAAGTTCTAAAATCAGGAACAAACCAAATCAATTCCAACTTGTTTTCTCATTAAGTATTCCATAAGCTTCCCTGGCATTGCTGTTCTTCACAGCAGTTCTCTGTTCAGTGCTGACTGGCAGTGCGTAAGTCTGCAAGCTACTGATTCAAATACAGTAACACATGTGAAACATTTGTTCCAGGATAGAAATTCAAATGACGTCCCAGAAAAAACATTTTTTTCTACAAGCTTTGTAAGTAAATTTCATACTTCTACAAAGAAAAAGCCAAAAGGTGACAAACCATGGCTGTTTTTCCAAAACAAACCCATTCCTGCACTAAAAAAGGTGATTCAAAAACTCTTCAGGCAACAGCTATTCCTAATACTCTGCACAGGAGAGGCTCAGAATCACAGATAAGACTATTTTGACTAAATCACTCACCACTCAATCTCAGAAATTAACAGAAGTACTAAACCTCAAATGGAGGACAGATTCTCGCTTAGAGAAAAAGAAGAACTGAGCTTGATTATGACTGATAGGGTGAGACTGCACCCCTTACAAACTGCCCTATTTGGTTCTGTACTTGAAAGCTAATTAAGGTTAGTTTAAAAGATCTAAAAATAAAAGGGGTGGGGAAGGACAGATTTTCAGACTATTGTTTCACACAGCTCAGTGAACTCTGGATCCAAGTGTTGCTCTTTCAGTGCACAGGTAAACTTGTTACTGAAAATAGACCATGGATGGCTGATCACTGTGAGATCCATGAATATATGACAAGAGCAAAATAAGTCCCTATATTAAAAGATGGGCCTGGAAAATAGGAGGTGGCACAGCCAGGGTGCCATTATTTTTATATAAACAAGATAAGAGCATTGCAAAGATTTATTACCTAAGGCTGAGTTTAAAGGGACACCAGATGAGGTACCTACGGGCATAGGTGGTCTTAGAAGTACCAAAATAGACAACTTCTTTCTAGACCAAAGAGTCCAGACATGCCAGATATAGATAAAGAGTGTATTATTGTAGAAATACATTTTAACACAGATGGGTCAAAAGTGCAAGCTCTCTGACACAGCAACAATGCTTTGCTCTTCTTCATTTGAAGAAAGCACCGTGCACTTGATGGGACTTAACACATAACAAAGCAGCATCTTTCTTGTAACTTGCTGGTCCAGGTCACTGTCTTTCTCTGGAAAAGTTCTTTTTACAGTCAAGGTAAATGGTGTTTTCATGCATTATCTGATATTCTGGGAAATTAAAGCATGGCCTGCTGGTAAATAGAAGGAGGACAAGCAGTATTAAAGAAACAGTGAAAATGTAGAGTTTAAAATTAGCAGTAACATAGGTTAGAGGAAAAAGTGCTTCTGCTATGAAATAACTCCATATTGGGCCATATATCGTTTTCTTTCTACCATGTGTTTCTCACACATACACACAGAAAAAAAAAATCCTAAAAATACATGCTATCAGATGAAATCTTCTATCTAAAAATGCTCAGTGTGGACCTACTACTTCCTGTCCACTGAGGCATTTTTCCCATGGAAGTATCTAGCCAAATAATACCAGGACTTTTACCAAAGCTTTTAAAACCTTAGAGAACCAGCCTAACTTCAGTGGACTTCAGATAAGACTGTCCCGAAGTTTTAACATAGCTAGCTCTGGTAAGTACTTGAACTACAAGTATATAATCTATTTCTGAGATACTGCTGTTGTTAGCTCTTGTTTTCTATTCCTTCCTAGTTTCAAGACAAGTTTTTGCAGGATGTTCAGAACTGAAACTCACACATACCAGCAGCATTTGCAGGGTTACATCAAACAGTAGTGAACAGCAAATACTTCGTGCAGGGTTTTGTTACACTAGTTGTAGAGATATTCTAGTAAGATTGACTCCGTAGGGACATACTGAATGCAGAATAAAGTATATGCACTTTTTCTCTTTCAGAATTTTATGTGAGAGAGGGTGGTCAGTGTAACATATCTCATACTTTATGTAACTGGTAAATAAGAAGGGCATTTTTAAAAACAGTATCAAGAGAAATATAACATTATGTTTGACATGTGCATTTTCCTGTTCTCATATCCAGCATCCTCCCACCTATTTTTAATTTAGTGCAGAAGGATATCTCCAAGTCCAAAACAGCAGAGGGCCTGACACTTGCAGCTAACTCAGCTTCCACTGTAGAGCTCACTACTCACACATTACCTCCCAAAGCCTTTCCTGTCAAAACTTCCTAAAAAAGCCAGGTTCTTGCAAAGTCCTGACTGGCTACTGAGATCTCCTTCCTTTTTTAACTCACCTTCTCTGCAAAGGATCACTATGCAAAAGGGAAAGATGAGCTGTAAAATGATTGAGAAAAGCAACACTTTAATTATTTGCCTTGCAGTCACTTTTTGGCAGATGATCAAAATGACAGCAAGCGCTCCTTCAAATGTGTTTGTCCCTTCTCATCACCAAGGACCCATCTTTCCCCCAGTCAGAAATCTCTTTGAATGAGCCCCAGTGCCATGGAAGAGCTGCAGCTTGCCATGAAGCCATCACTTCTCATCTGCTCCAAACTCTGGAGTTCCTGATTCAACTCCCTTTTCTCTGGGGAACTAATGAGAAGCATTAAGTATGTGAAGACTATTATGCTGATGTGTCAGCACTTGCACTAACTATCTTTCAGAATAATACGCTAACTTATCAACACAGCGAAAAGCCAAGAGATGAAAAGTAAGGCCTGAATATGAAATTATTCCTAAGTGTGCAGTAATTAAATTGCAGCTCTCAATGTGCATTATAGAATTGCTCAAGGTAACGTTTCTGTTACTGCCTACAGTATAAAATGTTAGTTCCAAGTATAAAAGGAAATCTGCACAGGAAAGTGAACACTATTAATAGCTTACATAGTTTAAGAGAAAGCTTTAACCCTGGGCAGCTGCTAGGTGAAAACATTTTGTCTCTGAGTGTGTAGTTCAAATTTATGTCCAGACCAAATAATAAGTCATTCCATTTGATAGTGTCAGATTTAACTACTGACTCCATACTATTAATCGACATGTCAAAAGAGAAGCAGAGTAATTGTTTTGCCTATAATATCGAATAACTAGAGGCCTGGCTGAAGCACCTCAGTGTGTCTAAAGGCAAGTGTATATTAGGATATAATACTGAAATACCTACTTCCATTATCTCCGTGCTTATATATGGAATTTATCAGAAATTTAGAGACAGTCAGGAAAGCTAATGAAAAAAGACTGCCTTATTTTTCTCCTGTTGCAGTAGAACAGGCAGTTTCCTGTTAATAGCAAAAGCCAACCCAGCACTTGGGCAAAATGCCTACTGGGAAAACAATATGAGGTTGGTTCACTGTGTATATTCTTGTGGTTTCCACTGACTTCTCTTGGAAGGACACCAGATGTAGCTTTCTGGTGGCTATAAAACTATGCGTACAGCATGTTGCAAACTGCCTGCCCTCCTTGTTCCATCAGGGATCAGGAGCATATTACAGTGCAAAGCACCCAACAGATGCACTGATTCAATGAATGAAGACTCCCCAGAAGAAAAAAAACCCCAAACCAAACACCACATCAGCTACATTAATCCTACTCAACTCAGGAACCCCTGCTGTGCTTTTAAAGCTGCTGCATGCTCCATGAGAAGGAACTACCTTTGTCTTCACTACTGCTTAAAACAAAGCTAACTGCTACAGACAGAGAGAGCCAGCAATGCTGCATGGGGGGTGGGAGTGGAAGGGCATAAAAGCCTCATGCAATTTCTTTTTTTTTCAAAGCACACTCAAAGCATTAATTTTCAAGTAAATTAATTTTAAGCATGACTAATGTAAACGTGATTATATTAATTTATCTTCCTGTTAGGCCCATATTAACCCAGTTCATGCTTTGAGATACCTTTTATAAACTCTTCTTTAACATAATGGCTAACTGTAATAAAACTCCAGAGCCAGCATGCGAATCTGTCATCTTCCTTCAACACATTTCACAAGTGAATACTACACAGCAGGAAGTAAGTAAAAATAGTTTGCCGTTTTAACTTCGATTTTTACTGTAATGACTCTTTTACAGAAGTCCTTTACAGTGCACTGCCTAAAGTCTCATTGACAGGAGGAGAAAAAAAAAAACACAAAAGGTGTTTACTATAGATTTACTTACACAACTGCTCACCATGTTTACTCATTGTTCAAAGAAAGGAATGGGAATAGAAAATGGGCCAATTTTATTTTAAAGCAAATCCCTTTGACACTTCTGTAGGGTATGTTAAATGTATTCTTAAGACTTCTTGACACTTCTAGGTGACTGCTGAGAGGACTAAGGGTAACTGGGAAGTACCCTGTTCATTTTCAATACGATATGTGTGTGTCATATACAATACAGTAAGCAGCACAGATATGAAGTACTAGGCTTGAAGAAGGCAATAAGACTCACTTGAGAGGGTGTACTTGTTAGCTCCATCTTTTCCTGGGATTTTTCCTTTGCTAGTCGTGCAGCTTCTTTGAATTCCTGAAATTTTTCAGCAAACTGAAGGTACATATGTTAAAAAAAAGGAAAAAGAAAAAGAGTAGGCGTGAAGTAGTACATTACATGCAGAACAGAATGCTGTACTTAACATTTTACAAAGTCAAATTCTGTCAGTGATTTTTTTTTAAAATTTTTCTCCTTATTAGATACTCATTTAAGTGAATTACACAGTGATAAACCTTTCAGTACATTTCAGACATAATGTACAAAAAACTATGATGCAATGAAGTTTGAGCTGTTGCTGAGAGTGATAAAAAAACCTCACCTCAGAGATGGCTAGTAATAGTGACAAGCTGCTTCACACAGCTTCTTTCAGATCCAGGTTCTACTCTCCTCCTGACAAGAAGCAATCTGGTTTTGAAGCCAACTGTAGTCACTATTAGCCTAGAGCTTTCAGTTGTTTTCATGCTTCCATGACTGAAACGGTACTAGTATCTTCTCAAATCTTAGCAGCATTTATAATTTCAGTAGCTAATTAGGAAAGCAGCAATGGGGATGTTGAGTTGAGTTAATTTCTTGATTGTTCACCGGCATCAGTCAGGTTAACGACCAAGTCCACTGAACTGAACGTGTGCATATACTGTACTATGAATTCAAGAACTGCACGTCAAACTGCTCCAGGAAGCTGATTTCTATGCCCCATGTACCGCTTCCAGAAAACAGCTAAAGCAGCAATTTAGAATACATGCACCCTTAAACTGGAGAGACTGAATAAATTTATTAAGAATAGGGCCTTGTTTTTCTGGCTAGAGAAAAAACTGTCTTCATAGATCTCAGCTTGATGCTACACTAATTGCTATAGTAGCCAAGCATTTCTTTTCGTTTCCTACTGTTTTCATACGGAACATGATCTTCTTATGATCAGCTTAAGACTGAAATGGTTCTGCAAATACACTCGAAGCTTCACCAGCAGTTTCTAAATCTCTCCAGTAGCTGCATACAAAGAAATTGCTTAGCACTGCATGTATTTAGAAAGGATGAAGGCTACCCTTTGTGTGACACAATCTCCTCAGCTATTTTCAATCAGAACTTCACTTGCTACGCAAGACCTAAAAACACTGTTGTCTTTAAAATTCTTCTCCTGGTAGCCTATTAGCATTTGAGCAAATAGAACCTCTCTCCACTTCTACCCTGTATTTCACTTGTCAGGTTCTTTAAAAACCTACATTTCTTGAATACAGGAGACTAAAGATCCCACCTTGCAAGTCCAATCCAACATCAAAAAAGGGTCTCAGAACAGATAATAAAATTGGCAACAGATCACCAGAATTAGGTGATATTTATTTAAGACTTGGACATAGACCTCAAAAACTGATAAGTAAATTATTATTTAAATCAGCTCTAAGGCCAGAGGATTGGTAAATGGAAAACATGATGCTGAGGTTTAGAATAAATGGCTGAAGAAATACACGGCTGTATCTATCATCTTCTGTACAACAGGGACAGACTCTAAAAAAACACATGAAGAGATAGGTAGATAGACAGACAGACAGATCATTGATGACATCAGAAGAAAAGGTGAACAAGGCTAATGTAGTGGAAATTTTCACAAATTTACTAAAATGCCTTGAGATAGTCTGGTGATTAATAATAGCAATTTCTTATTAAAATTCCTAAATAACAAAGATAAGATCTCATGGTATGAAAGGAAAGTGAAAGGAAAGGTTGTCTAGAGGATCAGTATTTTAAGGAAAAGATGAAAAATTGTGCAGGAAGACTACAAGAGGCTCTTAGGACTATCAGTGGTGGCACTTCATCCATTTCACGTACTCTTCAGTTATATGGAATAAATCACGTCAACTGATTCAAAGGGGGAAGACAGACAGCAATCCTGGAAAGGAGTATTTCTTCTTGTACATCAGGATGCTATCAAACGCACAGACATGTATTATGAACAAGAAAGTTGTCTCATTTTTTTAGTCCTGAAAAACATGGAACATTCCCCTTACTGCACCAGCAAAAGGGACTCTGCTAGCATATCCTGATCCTGTGACAGTAATCTTCTGCAACATAGGACTCAGCTTTCAGGCACCACTGACTTCTGAGGTGAATTTGTGGTCTAACATACTGATAAAAGGTCTAATAAGATAAATAAATGATTAATTAATTTGTTCTATACTATTTATCTGTGAAGTTGGTTACATTTTTCTATCAGATATTCTTTCTCTGCTAATTATCTATACAATAATTGTATAGAAGTAATAATAATTGTACAGAAAGAGGTTACTGCTGTTCCACTTGATCCAAGTAATTAGTTTAGGAGGACAATGGCACATAAACCAAAAACGAATAGTCCAAAAATCAAACATTTACTATAAGAAGACAATAACCTAAGAATAAACAGTTTATTCTATCTCCTCTGCTTATTTCCTTCATTAACCTACTGCAATCAGTAAACTTAGTTTTTTGTGGTTACAGTCTGTCTTCTGCTCCCTGGAGCTGGAAGTATTTCATTGGGGCCCACAGACTCCACTGCAAAACAAATTACGGGCTGTTCATTTAAGGACTTTGATAAATCAAATACAGAAAAGAAATTCCAGAATCAGTTTTTAAGGCAACTTCTAGAAGAAACATGCTCCCGAACAAACCCCTTAATACTGTTCATTCATCAGCCCTGTTGCTAATATCCAGTAGTACCATAAGCCCTAAATTAGTTAGATTCCATATCCTATAGTACCAGGTGTACCAAGCACTCTGGTAAACCTGACTGCAATGCCCATGTACAGAAGTGAGAGCTGCTGAGCTGAGCAGAGAGACAAGGCAAGAAAGAGAACACAGATGTGATTCTTTAAAGCCACTTAGCAGGTACCACGTTTCTAATTCATCTTTTCTGATTCCAAAAGCAACTTATCAACCAATTCCAGTGATTGAATAGACTGTACTCTAAAGAAAAGTCTCGTTTCCCCCATTAAGTATGCTTGTTAATTTTAGAATAACACAAAAAGTTTTACCTTTATGAATTTTAGTAGTAACAATCAGCAATTTCAACTCACATGAATATCAGTTTGATAATTAAGATCTAATACAACAGGAACAGTTTGCTGAAAAGGTCCTGAAGATTCATCACCGTAAGCTTCAGAAGAGATCTGGACTTGGTATTTTTCTCAACAGATTTGGTATTCTTTGGAAAACACAGCAATCTGAGCAAGTGCTCATCAAACACGTACTGAAGACAAAATACTGTAGCCTCACAGACTGTTATTTCAACAGCAATATACAGTTTTAAGCCAAGGGCACCTCTTAGACATCCATTTGAAGGTAGTGAAAGAACAGGATTGAAACAACTGTAATTAAGAAGGCTGTCAGTACCACATGGGGTGAGGAAGAAAAGAGTCAATGACAGGACAAAAAAACTCACAAAATATTTTCACTGGCAAGGATAAGCTAGTGTTTAATGTCAGGCAAACATGGAGTCTGCATGACTACAGCATGATGCTTCTCCTCCAAAGCAGCATTCTGTGACTAAGGAAAGAAGAGGTAAAATACATTAGCATTCAAGCTAAATCCACTGAAATATTAAGAAAAGTTATATACCTGGTTGGTAAGCAAGTGCCTCTAGGACAAACACGCTGATTTAAGTAAGTGACAAGTTTCCAAGTTCAGTGGAACAATGATAAGTGCACAAATGCTTATGAAGTATTGTTATCATTCAGAATTCCCTGTGCTTGCGTTGCTTTGTGGAAATGAAAGATGTCTGATTATGAAAGGAAGAAATCTTACAGGTGCTAAGGCTTCTCCAAATAAATCAGATGTAATGGGTTTCATTTTAGTGTTTTTCTAACAGGCTCATGCTTATCCTGGGATAGTGACAATTACTTTCTCAAAGAGGCTGGTATGATTTTCTTTTTTTAAATTAACAAGCCAATCATTATTCCTTACTTAAGTATGTACTATACATTCCTCTTAGTGCACTTGGGTTTCTAGATCTTTTGTATACTTCAAAGATGAAAATTCTCTGCTTAATGTAGAGACTTGTTCTTAAACTGAACTGAAATTCCTTATTGGGAGAAAAATTACACTTGTACAGGTGCTTGGACTCATCTACCAGAGTTGTATCAATAGCAACAGGTATTGTAGAAAGGGTGCTTAAGAGGAACTGTACCATCAGTGAGAAACCAGAGTTACTGCTTTCCTTGGAGTGAGGTGTACTTCTCTCCTGCACGTGTAGGCCACAAAAAAACCCTTCACATATAGCAGAATTTAAGTAAACAGCTTGACATTTATATTCTAACAAGAAAATGTAATTTTCTTTTATATTGAATGTATTTCCCACTAGCTTTACTTTAAGCCATGGTAGAAAAAGTCAATGTGTCTTAACAGACAAAAATACAACTGAACACTCCTAGTAATTTTTTTTTTTGTATAAGATATAAATACTAAAGAAATGCTGAGTTGTCTACTTTTTTAATTCTATCATGGATAACCTCAATGGAGGAACAACTTTAAAGAAGATAAAGCTATCAAATGAGTAACTAGAAAGCATTAACAACATACTGTGACACCTAAATCTCCCTCCTTTTCCCCATCAGCTAGAAGAAAATGTGCAGGTATCACACCCTGTCTTGTCTTCTACAGAGTTGGGTGTTTTAAAAAATTTTTTAAAATAGCAACAGTAGTGAGCATTGAGTCAAGGTACAATGAGCATAAATCAAACACTCTTAAGCCACTTGACTAGCTGAATGGTTGCCACTGGTCATACTTACTTTTGAAAGGTGATGCTCAGATGAAAATCCCAAGCCATAGACTGTGTTCGCCCTGCTGTCTGCCCACTGGCCAAACTTCTGAGATGTTTTTGTAAATGTCATGTTGGGGGTGATAGTGCTATTTATTATTGCCTGAAAAAAAAAATTAAGAGCTGTAAAAAAGGAGTTTTGTGGGTTTTATGTCTGTGGGTTTTTTAAAGACAATATATTCATAATTGAAAAAAAATATCGTAGACACATATCCCTGTACACTGAATGAGATACACAGAGGGAACTAGGGAACAGTTTTCTAATTCAATCACAACTAAAATCACAAAAGTGTATTTTTGTATGCGTTCTGTAAGAGGACCAAAAGCTGCGGGGAGGCACCTGACTGCAATTGCAAGCATCCTTTAGTAGTTAGCAAGTCTAAAATAGCCCCTCAAAACATGTGCACAGGCTATTAAGATGAGAACAGAAGAACTAGCAAAGTCCTTCTTTGTCTCACAAATGTATGCATTTGTCGCCTAAGGCAAAGCCTCTCAGGCTTCACTGCTGCATCCCCCCCATCCCTGTTGCATATATGATTATCACTGGAAAACAAGTGATGCAACAAGAAGCATGATTTTTTTCCACATTTCTGCATTACAAGAACCCATTTTTCCTTTATACACACACAAGCATGCCTAACAGTGACAGGGTCAATCACTAACTACAGAGTAAGAGCTACTCTTGGAATTGCTTTTCTTCCCTAGTTCTTGTTACAGACAGGATGGAAGCAGCATATCCTCCAGCACAGAGCTCCTGGTGATGTGAACAAAAAATGCAACTATTGAATGACTGCTGGTTCCACTAAATGCAATGAAGTTTTACCATGGATTTCAACAGTATTCTCATCACATTAAAAGTTTGTCTAACATGTCCTAAATCTGTGATGTGGAACTGTCCATCTGACTTAGAGGATGTCAGGATAAAGCCCCATAGTGACACCAACTTGTGCCACTTAACAAAGAAGCTAATGGTTAGGACAGTTTAAAACCAGCCAACAGGAAGAAGAAAGAGTAGCCGTAAGCCCAAAGATATGTGTATACAAAGTGAAACACGGGCCTTCTCATCTGCCTGGTGCTACTAAGAGATTCAGCCACATTTGTTAAATAATTCACAGCCCTTTCCATGGTGCTTTATAACTCCCACATGAACAAGAATGTACTTAAAACTTCCCAGAAAATAGCATGCACTGTGAGCAGAACAATCCAGCAAGAATCTTTCTTACATGCGTGTCACTGTGGCTCTAAAGGTTATTGTGCGTGCAGTTGCCTCACAGTACTGAGCAGGGAATCTCCTGAACACCAGCATGCATATTTCCAGGTTCCACAAAACCACAACCCTTGCCTTACCCCTAGTCCTAGAGCAACGCAAAACACAGGGTCCAAACCATCTCCTCAGCCGTTAATAACGGAACCTGTCTTTCATTCTTTGAATAGCAGGAGCTGTACAGGTGTGTTGAGGAGAACACTATTTTCTCAGGCTGGTGAGAGGGAGAGACAGGCCGAGTACTGCTCTCCCAAGCCCAAGATCTACATGACCTGTGTGAGATGGCCTTCCAGGTGGATAGTAAAATGAGTAGTTAGGGAGTTTACTTCGAACCCTTTGCTTTTGCTGAGATTTGGGTAGCACTGGAGCACAGTTACCAACATACAATTTCCTCTAAATTCTACAAGGAAAGCCTGGAAAATGTACAGCTGAGCCCACAAACAGCTCCCGTTTGCATATGGTGATTCTCAGATGAGTGTCAGAGAGAAGCACTGCAAGAAAGCTCAGAAGACCACACTGCATTGCAACATGTAGCAAGACAAGCAAAGACACTGCAGCACAGATTAATTTAACAAAACTGGCATCTTCCGCCGTAGCTTTGGCAGGCCCACTACACTCACATTAAATTAGAAGAGCAAATCTGATGTAGCTGAGGATATCAAACAGGCGGTTCTCTCTGATAAGCTTTGCCTTAAAATGAAAGTTTTGGCAAACATTGTGAACAACTCCTGGAAAATTCTGGAATGCCTGAAAGCTTACATTGGAACAAAAAAGACTCATCAGACGTCAAGGACAGGACTTGCTGTGTGACTGGAGTACCATCTCCAGCATCAGTTGTCCACAAAAGGTCTCCTCAGATTTTCAGAGAAGCAGCTGGTCAGTGGAGCCACTGGTAATTCACAGATCACTCTCCTTTCTCGAGGTATAAGGTTTGGATCCCATACTAAGCCAGCCAGGAGGCTTGCACTTGCACCATGGCCTTGAACTGACCTCACAGAAAGCAGCTGTCTGTGCCACATGGGACAGAAGAGGTAATGTGAAACAAGGAGGTGGAAATAATGTTCTCTGGGCTCTTTTTTACTTTTTCTCGCATGCTTCTTGTCTTCTTGTGCAGTGTGAGTGCTTGGAAGCCCACTTTTGAAATAACCTGGTGGAAGCCCAGAACAGAGCTGTGCAAATTCACTTAATGCTCAATCTCTTGCTGTGGAAACTGTCAACAGTGGTATGTTTGAAATTAAATATCCTGGGGACAGAATGGAAAATAATGTTCCTCCCAGTTCAAGCTCTAGTGATACGGTTTAGGTTGATAAGCCCTAGTTCCATCTGCTGCTTGATTAATCTGAATTTATCACAGATTTGAATTTGAGAGTGTACATATTATCTCATGTATGTCACTTCCTCCATGCAGATGACACTGAGAACAGGGACTTGCAACCTGCATGCAACAGGCAGGCTTAAGACCTGCAGGACTGACATCTGCAGCAGCAACAGTGGCTTATCCAGCTGCAAATTAACCCACTGGAAAACCCTGAAGAAACCAACCAGTTTTTAGCCGAGACTGCTCTCTGCTTCAGCTGACCACATGGCTGACTGCACAGGAGGGAGCCCAGGACAGGCGGCCTGGACCAGAGTGGGATATTTGTTCTGACAGCAGCCAGAGTTTAGGCTGGTTTACAGTGATTGTCAAATTGCTTCCGTGCAAGGGAGAATGGTAGGAAGCAAAATTTTTACAAAATAATTGTACTGAGAAAGAGTTGCTGTGATTCTTGCCTTTAGTTTCCAGCAGAGAAAAATAAGGAGGCTCCAGTTTAAAACCAGCAAGTTCTTGGGAAGACTATGTTCAGCCCAGTGACATTAAAATAAAAAAATATAAAAAGGTGCATTCATTAGATTTACCAATTTTACAAGGAAATCAAGGCTTGCAATCCTCTCTGAAATAAAAGCATTAGCATGCTAGATCTCTCACTTGTTAAATTAATTATGCTTTTAAAAAGTGTAATGCTAGAGCATATACTACAGATACAGTCAGTGTCAGCTACTTCTGCAAAATACTAGACATGTATCCTTTGTATCTCAGTTTAAAAAAAAATAAAGACCTATTTTTTAAATTATAATTTATAATTAATGCTGTCTTGTCTACTCAGAAAGGGTATTGCTTTAACTGCTCTCTTCTATGCCAAACTTCACTGTAGAGTTACCAGTGTAACAATTGTCAAATATTTCATCAACTTTTAAGAATGTTGTTAGTATAAATGTACAAGAATATCTGAAAAACAGAACAGAGTCAATCTGACAGGCAGACATTTAGCTTTTGAAGAAAACTCATTTTGTTATCTTTAGATTTTGTTGGAATAATAAAATAGCTTTCATGTTTTCCTTTCATATTAGCTTAGATATGAGAAAATAGGGCATGTGTCTTAGCTATTCATTTTACTGACTGCAAACCCAACAGCTGCAGCAGCAGTGGTCAAATGAGATTTTATCTTGTGAAAATTGACAGCAGTAATAATTAAGACACACAGTATTTAACTTCTTCAAAGGAAGATCACTGAAGACCTGTGTTGCTGTGCTTACAATCCTTATTTAAATCACTTATTTAGCATTAAACAGGTTATCCATTTAATGTGTGACTGGTTTATTTTATAACAGTCGTTAAAATGAAGATCATCTGTTGCAGTAACACTGCTGGGAGACTTGACTCATATAATATATACAGGCCTCATGGACCTACGGACTGGAAAACCATTCTTTTTCCAGAGTTTTCTCTTGCTTTAGATGAGGACAAATTCTCACATTTTTTTTCGCTATCTGGTAACTTTTTTTTCACAGATGCAAGAGTTAACTAGTACTCCTTTCTTTTCTGAGTGACTGCCAGAGATTGAACAGAAAAGACAGAGGGATTCTGGGAATAATCCTACTGTCTGTCTTCAACGTTACTGGAGAAATAATGGAAGTGTCCTTCCATCACCTAGGAGAAAGAAGTACTAAACCACATTTTTTTCAAGGAGCTATGAAATGACTATATAATTAACGAGAACTGAAAGCCTTAGCAACAACTGCTCAATCTTGTCATGTCGTGTGGCAGAAGAAATTTTATTTTTCAGGCTTTTTCTCGATTCCTAGAGCGGTAGGAGGAGAGAAAGATTGCATAAAAGAGATATACTCAAGAGGTCACGGAAATCAGCCTGGAGTTCTGTCAGATTATTTGCATCAGGCTCTCCCTGCCATGCTCCGCAGGGACCCAGACACTGTATGTGACCATAAGACATGCCTGTATACTGGACATCTTATGGTCCTAGAGCCTCTTCTGGAGCCAAGCTAGAGAAGATGCATCATTTCTTGCACAAGGTGTTTTTGGAGGAGATTGCAGCTTCAGAAAACACCGCTATAGATAATGCATTACAAATGAGCAGAACTTGCTGCTACAGGCCCTGTCTTGGCTGAATCTGGCTCACACACTGATATGGAGTAACGGTAAAGAATACTCTCAAAACACACCAAAGACCCCTGGAAACAAATTCACGTGGGGATCTGCAATGTACAATAGCTTCTGCCAGAGGTGAATGAGGATGTCTTTAAAATGTTGTTTTGGTTTCAAGAAGAAAGATTTAATGACTTTCAGACAATCAGTACAGAAGTTAATTTTATCCCGGAAACCTACTGAAACCTACTGACCTAAAGAGAGGGAAGAATGCAGGACAGGAATAGGATTATCACTGAAACCTGAAGTGTACATCTGTCAAAATTTCCTTACTGCAGTGTACATGAACATACATGTGAGCTGTCATCGCTAAAGTCTTGCTGCTTAACGCCTTACTGAGCAGCCACATTCACATTATTCTCTCCACCACAAAAACCCACCAGGTGCTGTAAACCCCATCAGCACTACAGTATACAGTAACATCTGTAAGAAAAGAAAATTATCTTTATTCAGTTTCATTTCAAAGCTTAAAATGAGAGAATTAAATTGCATAGCCTTTTCTCCTTTCCAAGTTTAATGCCACTGACCAATCAACAATTTAAGGTACTGCAAGCTCACGTGCCAGTAGTGTTACCAACACCCAGCTATATGCCATCTAGCAGAGACACTATCTGGATGCACTCCAAACTAAAGAATGTTTTATATTTAGTCCTTTTTACATACTATATTGTATACGTGCAGACACTTTAAAGAAGATAGAATCATAGAATGTGTAAGGTTGGAAGGGACCTTTAGACATCCTCTAGTCCAACCCCCTGCAGTAAGCAGGGACATCTTTACTAGATCAGATGGCTCAGAGCCCCATCAAGCCTGACCTTGAATATCTCCAGGGATGGGGCCTCCACTACCTCTCTGAGCAACCTGTTCCAGTGATCTACCACCCTCATAGTGAAGAACTTTGTCCTAATACCCAACTTAAACCTCTCCTTTTCTAGTTTAAAACCATTACCCCTCGTCCTATTGCTACATGGCCTCGTGAACAGTTCTTCCCCAGCTTTCTTGTAGGCACCATTCAGGTACTGGAAGGCTGCTATAAGGTCCCCCCAGAGCCTTCCTTTCTCCAAGACAAACAAGCCCAACATTCTCAGCCTGTCTTCAGAGGGCAGGTGCTCCAGCCCTTTGATCATTTTTGTGGCACTCCTCTGGACATGCTCCAACAGATCCATGTCTTTCTTGTGCCGAAGGCTCCAAAGCTGGACACAGTATTCCAGGTGAGGTCTCACCAGAGCAGAACAGAGGGACAGAATCACACCTCTCGACCTGCTGGCCACACTTCTTTGGGTGCAGCCCAGAATGTGGTTGGCCTTCTGGGCAGCAGATGCACATTGGTGGGTCATGTCCAGCTTCTCATCCACGAGTACCCCCAAGTCCTTTTCCTCAGGGCTGCTTTCCAGCACATCATATCCTAACGTGTATGGATAATGGGGATTGTCCTGACCCAGGTGCAGGACCCTGCACTTGGCTTTGTTGAACCTTATGAGGTCCACCTGGGCCCACTTCTCCAGCCTGTCCAGGTCCTTCTGGATGGCATCCTGTCCCTCCAGCACATTAAGTCCACCACCCAGCTTTAATTTAAAATACATATATATGGGAATTATGCTGAAAACCTCCTCAAAATTCTTGATCCCCCTGCTATTCATCTGTGTGCATTTCAGAGCACTGTTGCAATACCTAAAACAGTAAGTCTCTGCTAATCATGATTGGGGTCCTAGATCTTAGACACCTAACACTTTGATGAAAACATTACCAGGATTGCAGCAACCAGAGAGAGTAAATCAAAGTAATAGATTGCACTATCAATATACCTTTCTAGTAGTA
The DNA here is from genome assembly GCA_020800305.1 of Porphyrio hochstetteri. Classification (NCBI taxonomy): domain Eukaryota; kingdom Metazoa; phylum Chordata; class Aves; order Gruiformes; family Rallidae; genus Porphyrio; species Porphyrio hochstetteri. The sequence continues at coordinate 65,725,112 of CM036938.1, forward strand.
CTGCTAATGTAAAGGAAATGCAGCGGACAAAATGAACAACTGTTTGACGATTCAACTCAGCAGCCATTCTGCAGGAGTTACAGCCTCAGCAAAGGCAGAGAAACCCCAGTAGATACCAGAAAAAGGATTTTGTAAGCTGCGCAGATAGTTAGGGTGTGACAGATTACAACTGGTAGTCTTGATTTCATATAGGATCCAGTTCCAATCCCGAAGTCTTTGTTTATAAACAGTCAAACAAAAGGTGCTTTACTTATTCCAAAGAACTCGAGGTATCCTTTGCAAAATGCTGGGAAGGTAAGAAAAAAAGACTCAAATCTAGAAAAATTCTGATAGCCTCTGATGACAGAGTCGCAATCACTTAAAATAGTATTGTACAGAGATCTTTGACTATGACATCTATTTCTTATCCATTGATAGACATTATCTGAATGGAGGCCTGTGACTAGCGGTGTTCCCCAGGGCTCGGTGTTGGGTCCAGTCCTGTTTAACATCTTCACGGACAACCTTGATGAGGGAATAGCATCCACGCTCAGCAAGTACCTGATGATACAAAGCTGGGAGGAGTGGCAGACACGCAGGAACACTGCGCTGCCATCCAGCGAGACCTGGACAGGCTGGAAAGCTGGGCAGGGAGAAACCAGATGAGGTTTAATAAAAGCAAGTGTAAAGTCTTGCACCTGGGGAGGAATAACCGTCTGTATCAGTACAGGCTGGAGGATGACCTGCTGGAGAAGAGCTCTGTGGAGAAGGACCTGGGGGTCCTGGTGGCTGACAGGTTGGCTATGAGCCAGCAGCGTGCCCTGGTGGCTAAGAGAGCCAATGGGATCCTGGGATGCATCAGGAAGAGTGTGGCCAGCAGGTCTAAGGAGGTGATCCTCCCCCTCTACTCTGCCCTGGTCACGGCCTACCTGGAGTATTGTGTCCAGTTCTGGGCTCCCTGGTATAAAAAAGACAGGGATCTCCTGGAGAGAGTCCAGAGAAGGGCTACGATGATGATTAAGGGCCTGGAACATCTCCCCTATGAGGAAAGGCTGAGTGAGCTGGGGCTGTTCAGCCTTGAGAAAAGAAGACTGAGAGGGGATCTTATTAATGTTTATAAATATCTTAAGTATGGGATGCAGGGGGAATTGGCCAGCCCCTTTTTAGTGGTCTGTGGAGATAGGACAAGGGGCAATGGCTGTAAATTGGAGCACAGGAAGTTCCGCACCAACATGCGGAAGAACTTTTACACAGTGAGGGTGACTGAGCACTGGAATAGGCTGCCCAGGGAGGTGGTGGAGTCTCCTTCTCTGGAGATATTCAAGACTTGTCTGGACGCCTATCTGTGCAATATGAGCCAGGGAGCCTGCCTTAGCAGGGGGGTTGGACCTGATGATCTCTCAAGGTCCCTTCCAACCCCTACGATTCTGTGATTCTGTGATTTACAATTGCGATTCTCTGGGTATTTTAAAAAAAAAAATACGGGGTAGTATTTTTCAGCTTTCAATAGCCACAAAAATCTCTGTTAATACTGCTATGCTCTAACAGAGTGGTTCAGTTCCAACCACCATGAACTGACACATGACCAGACGTTGCAAATGAGAATCTCTTTAAAGGATTACAACTTTTGATTACACTCTATATATCCTTAATGTCCTTATTGCTGTGTTTTCTGTGTGCAAAGCTACCCGTTTTATACCCACTTGGGGTAGAGCCTGAGGAGCAGTCAAGTATTTTCTCCACATCAAATTAATTTCTTAAACAAGGCTTTTTACAACAAACAGCAGCTTAACACATTATCCTTCCTAACTAAAAAAAAAAATCCCAAATCAAACAAAAAACATAACAAAAAACTCACAGGAGAAAAAACAAACCCAAACCAACTGAGTCTTGATAAAAGCTTACCACTGAGAGCTTTATTAGGAGAGAATCCTCACATTCTCTACCGCAAAAATTGAAAGATTATGTAAAGAAGGATTTACCAAGTGATTACAGGCACTGAACAGATGTCCTTTGTAATGCTGATGCCAATGATATTGATAGATCATTGAATGCAGAGATTAAAACAGGTTACTGTAACTGTATTTGTAGTTTTTAGTGCGTTTCACAGAGAATGTCTTTTTGAGCTGCTCATAGTATTAACTAGGTACCAGGTTATCACTTAAATTCAGCAGCGCACTTAAATTCAGCAATAGGCTTATCAAAGTAAGTATGAATGTATGGAAAATACACTTAAATAAAATACACCAAATAAACACTTAAAACTTGCCATAAAGCAATGTTACCATTTTAACATGCCAGTAATCTGTTACTGAGATAATGACAAAAGCATCTGAGAAGATCTATGAAGGAATCAGACGAGAAAATAAATACAAAAGTTAATAAAGCAACCAAGTTTTCTGAAATAAAACTTACCTTTGAGCCATCCAAACTGATTATCCTGTAGACATTTCTTGTGCTGTCATAGAAGTAGGACACAGTAACAGCATGCTTGCTGGTGGGAACCCAGTTCTTCTTAGTGTTTGGGTCAATCTGGAAGACGTGAGCTCGGGTGCTGAAGATGGGTTGTTCCCTGAAGGACAGAGAGTATAAGTAATTCATTGAATTTGTAGATAACACAATTGCACTCAAGTTATCTGGCAGTTGTTGTGCCAACTGTGATGTATGCGTTTCTCTTTGCATGATAAATTTTTCCTAAGAACTTCTGCATGTGTGGCTGCATAGAGCAATTAAGTGCACTAATATACAAATGCAAGCAAAATGCAAGCCTTCTAAGGCAAAAATCAGTACCCAGCCATAAAGCCAGATAAAGATCTCTAATACAGATTCATCCCCGTTCCATCATCTCCCCAGCCCTCACCCTCCATCTACTGCTTTAAACTGGCATTAATGCATGTGTGACTTCATCTCATTACACTGCAGACTGCAGAATGTGCATGACTTTAAACTCCCATCTTCTCAGAAATCATTTAATAGTCTGATTATTCTCATCAATTTTAGGTCATAATCTGGAACAAAACTTGCTGATTCAATGCAATTACACTAAAACTAACATTCATTAGGGCCAGGAACATGTGCTGTGAAACCCTCATTCTTTGGAGCTTCACAGCATTTTCACAGCAACACTAAATACATGTGGTTCAAAGTTAACTGTTTAGCAAGTACCATCATGTAAGGTTAATAAACACCACCCCCCCCCCAACAACACTGTACTTCAGAATTTACAATTTCTTTTCCCCATGATCATTACCAGGTCATGTAGTATTGCACAGAAGTCTAAAAATATTTTAGTATCGCTAGGATGGTTGTCAGTTTAAATGCAGCTACATTTTAGTGACAAATAGATTGCTGTATTCTTCAGGGAATTTTGCCATCAAATCCAAAAGACACGAAGTACCAGAACTTTAAGTCTTAAGGTTTCTGGACACTCTTGTTTTCTCCCATTTCCAGGATGTGAAGAAACATATACTTTGACCCTGCCCTCCTTTCCGTTTAAGAGGTAAGTTTTTAATACATTTTTCTGCCCAAAATAAAAGTAGAAGAAAAAAAATTAGAATTCTGGGTATGCACAGTCAAAGGGTTTTAATCTGGCATATTACAAAGGAATACACTTGAAGTCTCAGAAATATGTCTACTGCTTGGCCACAAGAACATCTGAGACCAGGTGCTTTCAACAGCAGGATCATGTTGAAAGCTCATCTGCCAGAAGATGTGGTGCTCTCCAATTTTGGGTGTTGGAGTAAGTGACAAAAAGAATACAGAACAGAAGACAGACAAAGCAAAACACAGAGTTTCAGTGAAAGCTAAGAGAGAAGGCAGGCAGTCCCGGGGGTGAATGCACATGCCAGTCCTCCATTCAAATGTCATTCTACCCTCAGCACGAACTCATCTTCTCCTTCTAAACCATCTAATTATAGGAGGTTAGCTAACTATTTTCCTGATTACAATCCCTTCTACACAAACAAAGGTCATGCAGAGGTGACTTTTATAGCCTTTTTAACAGAATCTTCACACTAATTCTTGTCACTCTTTTGAATGTCTACAATTACTTCTTCAGTCACATTTAAACTTTAGTTCTTATCTTCAATGACAGATAAATTTTGCATTTACCTCCCAATTAAGCACATCCAAATGTAATGTGATACATATTATAACAATGCAATCAGTTCTTTAACTTTGGAAAGTTAAAGATCACAGAATCACAGAATCACAGAATCACAGAATTATCAAGGTTGGAAAAGACCTAGAAGATCATCCAGTCCAACCATTCACCTATTACTACTAGCTCCCACTAAACCATATCCCTCATTACAACATCCAGTCTTTCCTTGAACACCCCCAGGGTTGGTGACTCCACCACCTCCCTGGGCAGTGCATTCCAGTGCCTGACTACCCTTTCTGAGAAGTAGTGCTTCCTAATGTCGAGCCTGAATCTCCCCTGGCGCAGCCTGCTACCATTCCCTCTAGTTCTGTCACTGCCTACACGGGAGAAGAGGCCGACCCCCAGCTCACTACAACCTCCCTTCAGGAAGTTATAGAGAGCTATAAGGTCTCCCCTAAGCCTCCTCTTCTCCAGGCTGAACAATCCCAGCTTCCTCAGACGCTCCTCGTAAGGCCTGTGTTCCAGATCCCATCAAAACAAAAATCTTGGAAGCCTGACAATTATTTGCAAGATGGACATTTAAAGGAAAAAATGCAGGCTATGACCACATTAACCAAAAAGGGAAAAGAAGAGCTGAATCCAAAATGTACATGTGTGGTTAACGGATATACATTTGATCAGCACTGATACTCAGTTCAGTCACAGGACATCACACAACTACGACTTTCAACGTACAGCAAGTCAGGATTTTTTTACATAAAAGGAAGGCAAAAACTGTATGACTAAATTGGGCGTAACGGTTAAAAGTCCAATTGTTCACTCCTGAATTGCTGCTATCCTGCACTGCCAGCACAAAAGTCTTTCACAGACCCAGTTAAATACCCTCAACTCAAGGTGGGCTGCAGATTGCTCAGCAGTGGTGCTTGAAGACAAACAAAAGCACTTTGTAGGGCCCCTCTGTGCATCTGGCACAGACTTTACAGTTAGGTATGGAACATCACAAATGAAGCTTACTTACACTTTTTTAATCACTTCTGATAAAACTAGAGTTACAGTCTTTTCTTTCCATGTTTTAACTGAAACAACAGCTTTACTGAGTGACAAGCTGTCTGCGTGTGGTGGAAAAAGCATAGCTCCCTTTGTTAAACTAGCTAGATAGAGCATGATTTTGCCAGATTCCTGACAAAGATGCTAAACTTCAGATGCCTCTAGAATTAGACAAAAATTTTGACACTCGATGATGAACATTTATAATGATTATTTCTTCAAACAAATGGAAGTCGTGCACGCTTTGTCTACAGGATTAAACGTGTTACAGAATCAGTCACTGATGAGCCACTGAAGTCTTTTGAAGCCACTGTACAATTAGGTCACCTGCACTCTTCTGTAGTAACATACTACAGAGCTACCTAAATTTTAGATTTGCTAAACAGTGAAAAAACAAACAACAGTCAGTACATAAAACAGGATTTGCAACTTCAGCTAATCAATCTTAGCTCAAACTCTGTTCTGCCATTATCCACACAGGATGTTATGCCCCCCCAGTCTGGAAGTTTCAATTAATTCAGTTGAAGTAGTATTAGTTATAGGAGCACTAAATAGGAAAAAGGCTTCCTTTTTCTCTTGCTAAGTGTTCAGATAATTGATATATTAAAATTTTATTATAATTTCTTCATGTTATATATTCGTATGTACATGCATATACTATATATTCCTATGTATACTATATATTCATATGTCAATATAAATTTAAGAATTAGTTTTGAATATATAGATTTGATGGGAAGAAGAGAACAGCTTTAAATAAGAAATCCTGTAAAAAAACCCTATCAGTTCCTTAATCTTCCCCCTCTTCTCTTACTCTTTCAGCTTTGTCTTGTCATTCTTTCATTACCAGAAAGTATTTAGTATTCATTAGAGACACTAATAGGAACTAAGAAAAGAACTCATTACTAAGAGAAGTTCATTTTTCCAGAAATATCCTGATGTTGAACAAAAAGAAAAGAAACTAACAAGAAAGCCATAGTAACACAGTTTGACTATTAGAATGTCCACTCAGGCATGGCAGAAATATTAAGGCTGATATGCTGCTGTTCTTAATTGGCTCAGACTGCAACATTACAATGGTCAAACACAGACTAAAAAAGAACTAAGTGCTAAGTCCTCCTGAGTTACAACGTGGGGACTAAAAAAGCATGAGGAATACCACTTAGGCAGGTAGGTCACAGCAAGTTTTTCATCACTGGTATATAAATCCACCCATTGACATGTGACCAGTCCCAGGCTAGGCGTAGGAGAAAGGGCTGTGCCCCAACCAGTGAAGGAATACTGTTTTCAAACACTTCTCATTTTGAGATCTTCACAATTCCTTTAAGGAAAAAAAAAAAAAAAAAGCACAGAGTACCAAATATGAGAACCTAAGGTTTCATTTTCCTTTATATTAGGCTAATTAAAGCTTCCATAAAAGAAGCCTAAGTTAGTATAGAAGGTTAGAAAGAACTTTACTTGCTAATCCATAACTATTATTTGCTTTTTTATAAAGAAGTAACTATTCTTTGATACGTCTGGTACTTCCAGATCATACCAACACTATTGCTGAAGACTTCCTCTCTCTTATTTCTTCCCCACGCTATTGTTTACCATGACTCCACAGTTACATTCATTGCCATATCATCTACGACTACTCAAGGCTGGGATTCTGTTGTCACTGCTTCTGTCACTGAAAAGAAGGTATGAACTTCTACATCATTAGCTGATGTCCTACTTCCCTTGTTAATGGTGCTAAACCCCCCTAAAATATTAAAAATTACATATCCCTCCTTTTCCTCATAAACTGGGCTAAATTGACAGGGTTTTGGTAGGGAGGGTGCTGCATGTTCTGGGATGAGGTCAGGGACTGCCCTGTGCAGACAAAAGAACAGACCATGATTGGGTCTGGAGGGAAAAAAGAGGCATAGGGGATGACACCTAACCAGAGTCTGGTGCATAGAGGACTTGAGTGTAAAAACATCAACAAAAAGAGCCACCACAGGCACTGATCACCACCTTCTGAATGCCACCTGACAGACCAGGAAGGTGTTGGGAGAGGTGTCCACAGGAAAGACGAGGTGTGCTTTCTGTGTTTCATTGTCTTTATTTTCATTTGCAATAAGCAAAACTGAATTAAATTTCCTGAGTCAAAATGGTTTTGTTGTGCATGGCCTTCCCTCCCTGCCACAAACACAAAAACAGACTTAAAACTTTATACATATATATATGTATATGTATAAACATCCTCTTGGATTCCCAAAGTATTCAAATACACTAAAAGTTTTAAATCTCTAAGAACTATTTCTTCTAACTAGTAGGACAAAAAATGATGGATAAGCAGGTCCAGTGTGATGGGGTCCTCCTCCTACTGAGCTCAACTTTGATCGCTCAAAAGTATCTATGAAGTAATGAAAAGTTCAAAGAGAATGAACATTTATGTCAATCATTTCAGCAATTTCTATTTCCCCAATAAGGACCTTAAAAACTCCAAAGTGTATTATCCAGACTTGCTGTTTTGATGCAGGTGGAGCCCACGTACAAGATTGCTTTCAAGACAAGATCAACTAAGCGTGCCTTGGAAGTCATTGTCATCACATCTCTATGTTGCAAACAGAGTAAAATCCTATCCTATAGATTTCAGTCTCGGAGTTTCACAGGAAGACGATGTCCTAGGCATCCAAAAACAGGACAACACCCCTGCACTCAGAACTGGAGTACAACCGCATTCTAAGTTCCCTATCCACAGCGGCGACTGGACAGAAAGCATGCAGGCCTCAGCCTGTGGCAGCCCCAGGCACAGCAGACCCTGCCACAGGGCTGCCTGCATGTGCTCTGGCACTCTAGGGACTGCAAACTCTTTCAGCAGGCATGTTTCTCAGAGTGTGAAGTTTGCCCACCATGAGTTCTGAGCCTCTACAGTATCTGTCACACAAGGTTATTTCTTCCCACGTGAGACATGAATCCCCTGCATGATCGCTCTGGCACTTGCTGATTACCCTCAGATTCAGGACAGGCCAAAGACCTTTTTGCTTTTTGAAAATGACAGTATACCAAGATTACAGCTTTCTCCTAGTACTGCACTACAATCTTAGAAAATATTCTTCCTCTCTCATTTTTAAAGCTGTAGAAAGCTTTTGTTACTCAAAGCAGCCTGAGGAAAGAGCCCTGAAAAGAAATGAGTGATTAGAAGTGCAGCTATAGTCAAAGCTAACCTGTCAACTGTGGCATCCAAGCATGGCCAATGGTTCTTTAGGAGTCTGAGTTAACAAACTCTTAAAACATATTCAATGAAAAAAAAATTCTCTATTTCTAAAAATGCTCTTAAGTCTGATAAATGCTGTGTGCAGTAGCTTGTGGGACAATATTGCATAATACTGTATGGAACTGTTCTGAAATCAATCCTTTTTCTGGACAGAAAGTGGCTGACAACTGCCATCTTGAAGTAAGAAAATTAAGATTATCAAGAACTTGAACTCAGAACACTTGTGAAATCAGTACACACTAAGATTTTGCTTTCTATATTACATGCATACAAATACAACTTCAATTTCTCAAAACAACTAACAATAATGGAAGTTGCAGCTGAACGACTGTGTTGAAATCTCTCCCATATCATCAGCGGTTTGTCTAGTTTTACACTTCGATCCTTAGACCAGCTTTTGCTGTTAATGTTTTACGGTTGAGTCGGGTTTACTCAAGGTCAGCAAAAGCTTAGGAAGTTGTTCCTAAAAGGCTTGGTTTTTGCATTCACTTACAAGTTCATACATATGCGCCTACCTACCTAGAATATGCTCTACATAACCCTGCGCAGAGCAGTGCCTTCAACCTTTTTTTTCTACACTGGCTCACAGTTTTTTTACTGTTAGGTATTTAACCACTTGTGAGCTAGCATACCATCACAAATAATGCCAGCATTTTTTCAGGACTCAAAGGGAGAAAAATAAATTAAACCTTTCATTAAACTTACCTTATAAGGTAAAACATATATTTACCTTTTCCAGAAACATAATTACATAATCTACTTTAGACTTTCCAGGACATGAAGTTCTGGAAAGTGATTCAGCTTGAAATCAGGTATCGCATAGTACTTAATGGACCTGAGATATAGGAGGTCTGAAGAAAATCATACAGTGATCTGCTCACGTTTACATTTCTATGAATGTAGTTGGTGTTTTGCCACAGGTGATCAGGAGACAAGGCCTTGCTGATACAAGACAGCCACCAGGCCTGCTGACTTAATCAGCATGACCAGCTCCAAAGCTTTGCTGTGCCAAGGGTATTGTAGCCTATGTTTGTATTTTAACTTCTGTTTTTATTAATCTACAACAGATGTTTTTATGCTTTTTTCCAGAAATAAAGGTTGAAACCCCTGACGTATGGAAACTCTGCCCCTTCCATCCACCTCTGCCCACATGACAACATCTAAGCTTCTTCATGCATGTTCTTAGCCCATTAGCTCTTGTCTTAAACAGGAACAAAGACGTTTCCAAGATGGTAGAAATACGTGGTTTGAAGTAATTCCAATCCTATGAAATTACAGATCAGACTTTGAAAATAATAGTTATTCAGAAATGAGATTTTTGAAGTTCCTTACATATCAAATAACTTTAGAAGGTAAGGGCAAGCCCCACACTGAATCAACGAAATGCCTAACATTAAAGGGTATATAAATAAGGAAAAGCATTGCTGAACTACCCTTTTAAAACTGCACTGCACAATGGTGACATTAATGTTAAATGGACTGAGTTACAGCTGGTTTTAGAATTAAAATTTACTTAGTACCTATAGGCTAGTGAATGGGAAATCACAACATGCTCTAAGATACTGTCCAAGTTGTAAAAGCTGTTTACTGCTGAAAGTTATTCTGTGATGGGTTTATATAAAGGTCCCTGGAAAATGGCCTGTAAGAAAATTTCTCCAGATCCTGGATATTACTTATAGTGAAGTCTGACAGTTAGACATAACAGAAACACCATGATACTCATTCCAGTGGAAATGTGATGGAGAACTCCATACACATCCAACTTTATACCTACATTGTTTTGTATCATCCTAAAGAGACAGCACATTGCATAGTCCCATGTTCTCTTCAATAAGGATGTGCTGGTGACGATGGAAATCCCAATTCCTCTTCTTTACCAAATTTAGGTATTTTTACATATATTAATAAAAATTGGTCTGAAATTCTAACTCACAGCTGGACCTCAGGTATCAAACAAAAGGAAATTTCCACATGAAACCCCCCTGCATTTTGGGGCAGAACATCTGACCTAAAAGCTGCTTCTGTAACCATTAAGAATTGAGCTCTTGCTCTCTCAACAAGCACTCTTTTCAACCTGGCTCTTTATTTTCATAAAATGTGCAGGAAGCTATTACCTTTGAAATGTCAATGTCCCTATGAAGACTAGTTAAAATATGAGAGTTATTCAGGCAGGAAGGGGAACATTTGCACTCTATTTGCATACATTAAAACCCTAGGCTTTAAAAAAAAAACCAACCTAACAAACTAAACATTTGGGCTAAGAAGTATAGGCAAAACATATATATACACATACACACAGCTAGGTATAAAGAATACAGTTTTATACAAGTTAGGCTAAATTTGACACCTCTGAGTAGGCAGAACTTTAATGAACTCAGTGATTACAGAACCAAAGTATCACAGACTGGTTTGAGTTGGAAGGGACCTTAAAGACCAACCTCCCTGCCATGGGCAGGGACACCCTCCACTAGACCAGGTTGCCCAAAGCCAACCTGGCCTTGAACACTACAGCAGCCACAGCTTTTCTGGGCAACCTGTGCCAGTCTCTCACCAACCCTCAGGGAAGAATTTCATACTCCTTTCTGAGGTAAATCCACACTCTTCCAGCCGAAGCCATTACCCCTTGTCCTGTCACTCCATGCCCTCATAAACAGCCCTCCTCCAGCTTTCCTGTAGACTCTTCAGGTTACTGGAAGGCAGCAATAAAATCTCTTTAGAGGCTCCTCCAGGCTGAACAAGCCAAATTCTCTCAGCCTGTCTTCACAGGAGAGGTGCTCCATTCCTCTCATCACCTTTGTGGCCCTCCTATGGACTTGCTCCAATACCTGCATGTCTTTCTTGTACTGGAGACCCCAGAGCTAGACACAATACTCCAGGTGGGGTCTCACCACAGCATCGTATAGGAGAGAATCACCTCCCTTGACCTGCTGGTCATGCTGCTTTTGATGCAACCCAGGACGTGGGTTTCATTAGTAGAAAAACTGTCTATTTATGATTATTTGCATCAATGAATACAAGCTTCTGTATTACACAGGAGGCAAGTCAGGAAAGCAGGTAATTTCAAAATGTAGAGCAGAAAACATTTCCGAAATTGGATCCTCCTGATAAAACTGTGGCACATCCACTGACGTGGACAGCATCTTTATGAGGATGCATTCCTATAAAATAGCCCATTCAGGAGAAAAAAATGAACCACTCTGAATGTTCCAATCTCAACTAAATGCTCAGGAAGTCCTTACATGAGAACTTACAGAGAAAAAAGGGAGAGAGTGGCAGACGAGTATGCTGCAAGCCAACACTGTAAGACAACTGCATACAGCACTTGAAATTTATAGTCATCATATAAAATTGCAAGAGCTAGGATTACCTTGCCTTGGGAAATAAGACTCCTGCTATTAAACAACCAAGCAACCCCCTCCTAAAAAAAACCCAAAACAGAGAACCAAATAACGTAATTATGAAAAGCAATGAGAAATTTCATTTAAACTCATTCTCTTCTGTCTGAGCTTCCCATTCAGAAGAGACCAGTGAAAAATAGTAGGTATCGGTAAACTTTAGCACAGTAAAAAGCTTCTTCCAGAGCAGAGATTTAAAATTAAGTGTTGCACAGCACAGGATTAGTCTCACAGATTCAGTAACATCAACAGCATGGAAGCTGGCAGAGTTGCAAAGCACAGAACAAATCAGTGCCCAGGTTCCCACTCTCCACAGAGGCCAAGAAAAGCCAAGCACAATGAATTTATTTTTGGGACAGTAGTGGTGCCCGGACAGGACACTGACTGTTATAGGCAGACCCAGGCAGAGAAGAACGGAGCAAGTCTTAGACCCAAGGGACCTGGCTTTGAGCTACATCTCAGACCTATCTTCCTGCCTCGTCACAGTCATTCCTTTGACCTGACCAACCAAATCCACTTTTCCAATCCATTTCACTGGCACTTCTGTTCAGGCATCTCACTGGCTGTGAAACCCTAGAAAACATCAGGAACAAGGGACCCTTAAACAGCTGTCCCCTAAATATTTGTCTCAGATACTCTTCTTTGTCCTGCTTGCCTTCACAGCCTTAATGTCGCTTTCATTTTTACAACGTTTTTACATATACACATGCATATCCACCTCAGAGGTATTACGAAGTGAGTTAATAATAAAGTTGGTCACAAATTCAGTTGGCATACTTGGAGTACACCAAGTAAATGGATTCTGCCCTTGGATTAGGAACAGCCCCCTCACAGCCCTCCTTGGCCCTCCCCATATCACAAGGCACAGAAAACGTAAAAGCATTCAGAAGCCAAGAACTGTCCCTTTGCCTCATCCCATCTTCAGACGCCTACCAGGTGGGGAAGGAAGGCTTTAACACAGTAACCTAAAATTCGTGAGATTGATGGAATAAGGGGTTTTTTTTGGTAGGTCAGTATAAGATTTTTTTTAATTTCTTCTTTTCTTAATTTCCAGGGAAAATCCGAGATATCGGTAGAGATGGATTAAGTAAATTCTGTAGTTATAGAACTATTTCTCAGAGTAGAGTGAAAATCTGAAGAGCAGGGTCTGCTCATTTTCCTTCAAACAAGCAAAGGATTGTTCATTTACAATACAGTGACATCAGAGGGGTGTTACGACATATGCTCAATGTCCAGATCATCCGCAAAATCTCATGAAGAATCTGGAGAAAGCAAAAAGTGAGGCGTGAAAATGTATGCACATTCTTCAGAGTAATACCCAAATATAATGCATGTGATTCTGCAGTAAAATTTCACTTACTTACATGCAAGGGTGTCCCTGCCCACGGCAGGGGGCTTGGGCCTAGACAATCTTAAAGGTCCCTTCAAACCCAAACTTGCAAGCCACAATTACACCCCTCTCTCAGGCATTTCATCCTGCTATCTAGGTAGTATTTCATCAGTTGCTTGTACTCACCATGCTGACCCTGCGCTACAAGTCTACCTCCTAACTGCACAGAAAAACTTGCAATCAAGGTGTTTTCTGGGGCTCCCAAGGTGGTAAAGGCATTCCTGCTGAGCTCAAACAAGCAGAGTCAATAGGCCCTCAAAGCCGTGACTGAAACAGAACACACTGAATTACATTTGCCAGCTAAGATGCAAACTCCTATATTTGGAGTAGAATAGATACTACTTAAAATTAAGGCTTATATTCTAGAGTAAGGAAAATAAAAAAACCCAAATAACAAAACTCTGAAATTTTTGGCATAATGTCAGTGAACATGGACCTGCTTGCACTGAAAAGGCCACCCGGAGGATACGTACAGTGTAATGTTAGCCTGGGTTTTTTTAAAAAAGCAGTAATAGGTAAGTATTGGATTTGCTTTCAATTCTGTAGTTCTGTGGGGTTTTAATAAATGCCTGTTTCTCTGGTGCCCCCAGCTATCACATGCTGCTCAAGTGTGCAGGTAGGCAACCACCCGAAGTGCTACAGGAAACATCCACACAAGAATTTATCACTATGAAAGTTCCTCTAATAACTGCACGAAGGTCCATCTCTCTTAAGGTTTTCCTTATTTGTCCTTTCACACAACCTTCAAAAGCTCATTTTCATACCATGAATCAGGTCAGAGCTTTGGGAGTCAGATGAGATAACAAAAAGCATATTACCAAGGACAAATACTCAGCTTTATCTTCACATTTATGTCTTCAGTTTATTGAGTTATTCCAGGGATATAGGCATCTTCAGGATTTTTCTAGGTACCTAAGTGATTATTCCTCTAAATCGCACAAGTAAGTGGACAAAGGTATCTCTTTTTTTAAATTACAAGATTGGAGAGAACTAATCATCAGCTTTTAATGACTCAAGAGCAGGTAAACCACATTAGATTAAATTTTAGGACAGATACTGCTCTGTTGAGGAATTCTTGCCAAAGCAGTCAGAGTTCTATCTTTACAACTAGACAATTAGGATATATAACTGTTTTCCATTTGTAGTCACTGAAAGTGTTAAACAGAAAAACAACCTGATACAGGTTCTATTCTGCAAAGAACTATGGAAGGACAGGCTAACAGAACATTTCTGAAAGCAGTCTAGATTTTAACACTTGTACAGTCCTCACATACAGTAAATTATGCTAAGCTGTATCTGGAATAACAAACAGGCAGGCAATGGTCTGAAAATGCTCATTTCCCTCCATTCTACAGCATGGAAAAGCAATTTTGCCACACTTGCAACCCAAACAGAAGTCAAAGGAATGAAACCTACAAAGCACAATATAGCAAAGGAAGAAAACAACATCATTCATACCCGTTAGGAAAATAGAAGTTTAGAAAGGTCCAAAAGCCATTGATAAGCAAGTTTTCTTTTTAATTCCCTTAGTTCCTCAATAATCTGTACATAGAGGCAATCTTTCCTTTGCAACCTAAGTCTAAAATCTTGTATGCAACGAAGTTGTGTGTCAGTCAGATTGCTCTTATAGAATGTGTGTGTGTATTTGAATTGAGAACATAAATCAGCTTAACTGCTCAGTGTGAACTTTTACTATTACCTACTAATAGTAAATCTTTAACACAAAGTCACACAAGTTAGTTTCCCACCCTCTGCACCAGTTTTCTTGACATCTTCCTCCAGGGCAGTATCTACAGGGTTCAGAACCATTACAAGACCTTCAGTTTCAAGGAGGGGAGGGGGAATAAAAGAATAAAGAAAGAAAACCCATATACTAGCAAAACAAAACCACCTCTCCAAATATAGAAGTAGAGAAGGCAAGAGCATGAAGTTGCTTTTGGACCCAGAGGTGGTTCTGGTGAGCCACAACTTCATGTTCTGCTTTATAAGAAGGACCAGTAATGCTCTCTCTCACAGGGGCATGGAAGAGGAGGAAGGCTCCAGATGGGGCATGATTCTCAATCTACTGCAACCTCCAGAATGGAAGCCTATCCTCATCTAGCATGTCTTCCTTGTTATGTTTCACAGACACTCTCAAATTACTTTGGGACTCTTCTGAGATCTAGAGTTCAGTATTTTCCTTTACAAAACCATTTTCAGTTTGTCAGAGGGGCTGTTAAGCCACTCACAAGTAACTAATTAGACCAACTGATGCTGACTTAACAAGGTGAGAATTACGCCAAATCAGAGGAAGCACTTAGGTGCTGTTGCTGAGGCACAGATGGGGAAAAACAGCACCCTGCAAACTCAAGATGACTTTGATGTTAATCATATGGTTTGGTGGGATATTAGGGTCCTAAGACAGCAGTGGTAAGAGTCCCACACAGAGGAGTGCATTCAACTGACAGTGAAACACCTTGCTTTCTCCAGACATGAAAGCACGAGACCATCCAAAAATCAACAGCCTCTGTTTTAAAGTCTGGTTAGATCAATTCAGTTGCTGTGATGAAATCCTTCAGCAGCAGTGACGAGTGTCACCATGCTCAGGTAGCACAGCACAAAGGAACCAGGAAGGGAGGGCTGGCACTCTGACACGCATTCATGCTGAGCACCAAAACAAGAGAGTGGTGATCCTCCATTAGCTTAACTTCCATGAAACACAGTGCAGTTCAATAAACAGTGCAAATAATTTGACATTCAGGGTGGTTTCGTGAACTCCGTCAAGTGTCATCATTGCCTATGACAAGAATTTCTGTTCTGGTGGCTGTATTTCATAAGTATGAGGAAACAGAGACAACGCTGGGGCATCTGACAAGAGAGACAGAAGAGAATTTTGGAATCTGAAAAGGAATAGAAGGAAGACAAAATCATACAATCAATTCATCGTATGTTTCCACTGAGATAATCAGCAATTATATGGTAAATAGGGACAGAATTTAAACATTAGAATTTTAAGATGATGTTATGTTTAACTGCTGTTTTGGTAATCATCTTTCAGAGACAACACTCAACTAATACTAGTCATAATTTTGCTATTCTAAAGACTGGATCTCTCAGCAACTTATTCACAACAGTTAAAAACATGGAATACAGTATTTCCTTATCTACTGGAATTTGTCTCAAACATACTTCTGTAGCAAAATAAGGCCTTCTCACTTGACCCCAAATCCTTAGCAAACCCCTCCTTGTAACACTTCTTACCAGTTTTTTCTTTTTATTGGTTAGGGTTTGGGGTTTTTTTTTTCCATTGGTTAATGGCTCCTTATTGGCTTTAAACTTCCATATTGCTTCCTTGTAGGTCCTCATATAGAAGTGATCCCAGTTCCTTAACAATTCTCACCCCCTTGGCCAAGTCCACCTCACCAGCTTCTACATTTCCAAGCTACTAATTTTGATACACCTTCTACATGTCAAAATGCTTTTAATTTTAGTGGGCTTGGCACTTGTCATTCCTTTCATTTCCAGCTTCAAACTCACAAACGCCTTATTTAACATTTAAAAGTCATCATTTGACAGTCAGTTTTGAGAGCCTGTACACTTTACCTTCAGAAATGAGCACCCTGAAACGAATCATTAGTGCAAGCTGCATGTTGACCACAGACGCCTCAAAGCTGAAGTCATGCTTCCACCAGCGCCAGCAAAAATATTAGAACTTACAAATGGAGTGAGCAAAATGATCCAGGCTGAATAAAGGTGCATTTCATCATTCTAGCCATCAACTGATGGCCAAACAATCTGCAATCCCATCCAGACTGCTACAGCTGCATGCTAAGTTTCAAAACAAATCACTGGTCTACATCACAAGTCGAGAATTGGATTATTTCATTTGTATCAAGGAACTGAATTACAGACTCCTAGAAAGGTAAACAAATTAATTTTTTATTCATAAGTAACAATCAATTTGAATCTTCCCACTGAGCACTGCAGGAACTATAAAGCCTCCTTAATTCACTTTGAGCATGCCATTACCACGCCAGCAAGTCCCTCCCTTCTGATAACTTACAGCCTAGTAAACACTATTGAAGGTTTGGAAGTAGTAGCTTCATCCAGATTGAGTTGTAACTAGAAGAGACAGATCCCAGTATCCCTGATTTTTCATGCCGCACATATGCCAAACACGTTCTGCTACTCCTCCTAAGGCAGGACACCCAAATACCATTCCTGTCGGACCTCCAGAACAGTTTGATCATCATCAGATCACTGAAGGCATTCCCAGTACGCCTCCAAATCGTTTCTCCCAGTGATGTGCCTTGCACTGTCAGGTAGCTTCCCACCATAACAGTGAGATTCACAACAAGCACACAAGGCACAATCCTTTTTAAATATACCACTGTGAATTGAGGCAATTGTGCACTGCACAGCCTGCTAGAGGCCAACACAGGAATACGTACACAGGTCTGGATAATAAATGGCACCCAAGGGACCATGCCAAGTGCTGCGCCGTGGGAATGGGCCCCAACAGCTGGAGGGGACCAGCCATACTGGGACTAGGCTATCTCACTGATGAGCAGCTCATAGGGAAGACAACCGTACTGGAAACGCAGCGGCCCCACCAGTACTACACTTGGGTACTGCTGTATTGCTATGCAAATAATGTAAAGAATCACCACTGACAGCTCATGTGCTTACTTTAATTGCACTGGTGGAGGCTGGTAAACACATATTACATGTTAGTTTTACTGGAACTATGATTATCCACCACTTTGCAAAATCATATTTCAAAACAGAGTTTATACTTTGGTAAGGCACCTACAATGACTGTATTTCTAACCCCAAGATAATCGGTAGGTTTTGGGGTTTTACTCAGGTGGAAGTTGCTTTACATTCTGGAAGTGTAATTAGTGAGCTGGAGGGGGGCGCAGAGGTGAGGGTGAAGAATATATGTCAGGAATCTGCTCAGCATTTGGACAAACTGCAGAACAAAATGCACGCCTTACAGTTTGTGCAGTATCCAGAAGATGAAAGGAAATTAATCCAAGATAAAGTGTTCCTGTCTAATTGCCAGTTAATTCTTTTTAAAAAGTCACAGTGAAAAATACGGCTAGTACAAAAGCACACATGTTCCAGTTTCAAAGTCAACTGGCCAAATAGCTGCTTAGGAGCTCAGATACTCTGTGCAATGAATGACCTGACAACAAAATCATTCCATTCCAAATGCTTCTTTTTTCTTGGCATGGAAATATTCTAAGAAGCCCTGACATTGCTGCACAGTCTACAGTACTTCATGTGTTGGAGAAAACATGGGTTTCCCCAGGATCACACAGTACATTCATTTAGATTTTTGTACGGCCAAACTAGGGCTAGCAGACTTTTGGAAATGAACAGGCACAAGAAGTAGGAATTGCAGGAATACACGTCAAAGATGATTTATTTCACCAACACTTCACTGTAAAGCGTTGATCGTTTAAAGCTCATTCTTCAGTTTTCAAAAGTCAATGAAGACCTCATTATATGTCCCATTACAAGAAAAGCCTCAAGATTAACTACAGATTCAAGATTACCTCATACTATTTATAGAATAAGCTATTTTAAAGCATCTGAAAAACCCAAACTCTAAACCATGACAATATTACCTACTATGTTTTTTTACAACGAAAGACACTATCAAAGAGGAAAAAAAGTGATTTCTCAGTAAGCTGAGGCTCAACCTAGTGGACCTTCTAAAAAAATAACCTTTCCAGGCTTCAGCTTCAAACCTAAGCAGCAACACTTTGACAGGGATAGCTCCAAGTCTGAATCTTCTTGAAGAGTTCCAGCCAGAATAAACAGAGTCTGCTGTAGCAAAATACAGGGCTATCCCACCTGTAACGACACTTTCCCTGTGCCAGCCCCTGTATTTGTACAGCCACACAGTCAGCTAGGTTTCACTACTGATGTGGCTCACTGCACAAATGTACGTGCTGCAAGAGACAACAGGAAAAAGCATCCCCCGTCTTCTGTTGTTCCTACTTTTTGGTGTCAAGCTGTGAAAATTTAACAATCAAGATGTTGACAAAGATTACAGCCACAAAGATGGATAAAACAGTGCCTGTGAATCATTTGCATGCATATGGAGGAAGAAGAAAAGCCTGAGAGGAACTATGTAGTTCAAGTTCTTCTTTATTCAGGTAAAAGCCATTATTAAAAATGAGTGATACGGACTGCTTAAGTTAGCTAACTTGACATCTGCAGCTAAAAAAAGGAAAATATAAAAAAAATCATTACTAGATACTGGAAATGTCAATATATGCTTCTATCTGGCAATCCAGCATCATCTATTGCATGTTTAAACAGTGTCTCCCTAATTTTTTTAACAATGACTGGCATTCACCACTACTTGCCACCAGAGCAGCGTGTCAGAATGCAGTGTGTTGCCAGAAGCATATTTGTGATGCAGTTCCTGAAAATCAATACAGTATTCAAATACAGCTCCATTACTTTGCAGAAGGGAGCAGGCAACATTAACACCAGTACCAAGGCTCTCTGTAGATACCATAGTGCCCAACACTGCATGGTGCAAGGCTCAAGCAGAATAAAGCCTTCCCTCTAACCATCCTGTCCTGATCAAAGAGCTAATTTTGGTAGATCTCACACGGATGAGGAAAAAACAAAACAAAACAAAACACACAAACACAGAAATACAACAGAATGGGAGAAATCAACCTACTGTCAAAATCCAAGGTGGATTTTCATAGTGTAATGCTTCAACACCCACCGTACCTTACCTTTAAAACTGAGTATGTCTGAAAAAGCCTTACAGGAAGAACAGCACGAATCCCTGAACTAGAAGCAAGCGGCTTCTAAATACACATTTCAACCTAACATGGTATATTTAACCAAAACAAAGCAAAACAAAAAAATCCACAAAGAGATGGGCTGAGTACTCCAGCTTTCGTTCTTACTTTAAATAATACAGAATACTTTGTCCCTTTGTTCAGTGCTTTATTTTCTTGTTACTAAGGCTGTAAACCTTACACATGAGGAAGTGTGACATTTTTCTCAGGTACAGGAGTGTCTCGGATACAAAGGCCACATTGTTAAAACAGAAGCACATTTAATTTCTGCCTGCATATATATGCATACACCACTGTGAGTTCCTCTCTAGACCTGTGTACCCCTGCACCACCCTCACTCCCATGCTAAGTGCCTCTTAAGCTGCAATGTCTGGACTAGAAGAGATATCAGCTCTTGGTAATTAGGTCTCAACAGCTCTAATTTTAAAGACATCTAAAGAAGAACTAAGTTTCTAATCTGTATGAAGTGCTTGCATTTTTTACATGGTCACTGATCTGGAATACACCGTAAAACCACAGGCTCAGCTAAAATGATGTCCCAGGCAACAATACTAATGAGAAACTACTAGTAAATTAGTATTACTTCATGAGATAATGCTCTTCTTTTTGTAAGTAATCTCAGCACATAACCATAGATTTGGAAAGCTGTAACTTAAAGAGAGCTCAGCTAAGAGCTTGAAATCAAATTCTTAAGAGACGATCATAACAAATAAATATTTTCCAACAAACTTCCCATAAAAAGCTATCTGGATTCTACTTATTACTTTTGCTAACTAGCAGGCACTCTAACATCAGTAAGGTGCTTATTTAGTTAGGTCTAACACCAGAATCTAGGTGGTGTTGTCTGCCCTGATGTAAGTGCTGGCATGCTACAGCATTTCAAGGTACTGCCATGTCTATGGCTCTGAGACTGCATATTTCTTCAAGTATTGGCTCAACATCTAATTATGAGTCCTCAGAAGATAATGAAAATTGCAGTAGGACACTGTTTGGGAGACAGAAATCACACAAAGCATTCATCTGATATTTGCCTCAAGACACCGAGAATAAAAATAATCTCAATATGATGAATGTGAAGTACTGAAATGTTTATTTTCAGCAAAACTAGAATTTCACCCAAAGAGCTGGTCTAAATAATCTTTATAATGCATGGAAGTACTGAAACAGATGAATGACAAAGTTAAGACATTGCAAATACCCTCACTACATCAGCATGGAAATCGTCAGCCAGTGTACTCAGGACACTGGTCTGTAGGCTGCCAGGACAGAAGAGCTGGTTTAGATTTCTAGTGCTTATTTTATGGTGACAAAATTACTGTGGCAGAAGATAATACAAACATGGTAGCGGTATCCACACATTGCTGCCTGACAAAATAGTTCATTAACCATTTCAGGCTGATTTACATACAGTCCATCTGTTTAGGTATTTATACCTTAGCGATTTTTTTCAGATATTCAAGTTCTGTGGGTGTTACCTATATTAAAGTGATGCTCATCTGTTTTTGTTGCACTCTCCATGCTGCCACAGAAGACAGCATAAACTACTTTGCTGCCATTGCTTCCACACCATAAGCACCTTATTTTACCCCTGAGATAGCAAGATGGCCAGGAATTGCAGTAGCACTGAACTACTGCCAAGAAGCTGTACTTTCTGCTCTATTATCTGCAGTATTTCTGTCAGAGGAGCACAGCTGATGAACCTGTTGCTAAGAAAGTTTGGGGACAGTTATCATTACGCCCCACAGGAGGCAAAAAGACAGGTTCAAGAACCTCAGTCAGGTCAAATTCAGCTGTCAACAATGCTTCCAGCTCCTTTCAGCCTTACAGTTTCCATGTCTTGTTACCCAGATAGAGAAGGAAACCGAACAGTTTAAGGACAAGACTGTGGTTTGGAAACACCTAAAAAAAATAAAAAAAATCAACAGAAAGCAAACCAAAACCGGTTTCCTCAGAAAGAACTGTCTATCCCATACATTCAAGAGGTACAGACTTTCACATAGTTTTAGATTTTTGAAGCTTCAAACAGGCTTTGTAAGAATCATTGGATCCTACAGTTTAGAATTAGTATGGTTTGTCAATTCTCCTACAACTGTAGTATCCTGTCTTCAAAATGGGACCCTGCATCCTGAGTGCTCTAATGAAATGCATTTGACTAACTCCCTACCCTTCAAAAAGCATAGAGCTAGGAGTGGATCAACCAGCAACAGAAATCTTCCTGACTGCAAAAAATTAAAATAAAGTACTTATTTCTAGGCAACTACGACACTAGTAAGTACATCCTAAAATACTCATCTTCCACAATATTCTCCAGCCAACTTAAGAACCCTAGTATTCTAATTCTGCCATCTCAAACTGACACATATCATAACCACCTTTATGAAGATAGCATACTAAATATAGTCCAACAAAAGTGAAGAGAAGCTGAAGTCTTTATAAAGACACCCTGATTAACATGACATGACAGATAAGCACATGTCATAGAAGCTTTTACCTTGTAATTCCTTATCATAGAAGCTTTTACCTATAGAAGCTTTTACCTTGTAATTCCTTATCATTCAGCAAGAGTGAAGGAAAAAGCTAGCAAGATAAATTTGGATACTTGCCCACCATAGAGGCCATAATGGAGTTTATGGATAGACACCCATTAACAAACCAGGAATTAATCCAAGAGATTAAGTTTAACAGGACACCGATTTCTCAGCCCTACCAGAATTCATGGCTGTTCAGCCTCCATACTGCGTATTCATTTCAGCTTAAGCAATGACTGCATCACGGACCACAGATAGACACCTCTAACTCCTCTGCCCCCAGCTAAAAGTAAAAGCAGTACCAGAGACCAGTAAAATATAGAGATGGTTTGCAGCTTTAACACAGAATTTACCTCGCCAATGTATATGATAATCTAAGATACCACTATACATCCTGAGTATGTTTACTTAAGATCTGTTTCTTGAGGATTCTGAATGTAATCAAACCCTACAATTCTGTGATTCTGTGATTCTGTGCTCAAAGAAAACTGTCAAATTCCCTATTTCTCAATTCTGTAAATAAAAGACATGTTACAGACCAGGGCAGAACATACTGAGCTCGCCTTATTTACACAGAAATCCATGCTTTCCTATGAAAGAATACTGTATTCTGTGTGGTAAACCCAGAAGAAGGGCATGCACAAATAACTGCTTACATCACTCCAGGAGTGACTATTGATAAGAACTTGCCTGCATGCAACAGGGATGAGGAACCGGGAGAGTAGATGGGCCTACACAGTCCCCCGAGAATTTACCTTGTCCTTTCAGACGAGTGACACCCACATACAGGATACAGTGCTAAGGTGACTGTCTCCAGTATTACCACACCCTATGAACCATCCTCCAGTATCAAGTTCCTCAAAACAAGTATTTAATAGCAACACTAGTCCAGAGATCAGTCACCTAGAGCCTGGTATCCATCATTACCTGTCTTGCCTGATGGTGCTCAATACACCAAGCAGGATGAACTGTGCTGCGAATTCTCCACTGTAACAAATGAGACTAAGAAAGCCACTGGTGGTTTGGCAAGCCGATTCCTCCCTCTCGAGTCTTCTGTGTTCTGACCACTGGAACAGGTAAACATTCCACCAGCCAGGTACTACAACCTCACTGCACAAGCTTATGAAGGACAGCAGGCCCCATTAAATCCTGAATCTAGAACACAGGCCCTCGTGTGGCAAGGTACATGGGTCATCAACCGTTTTACAGCTCAGTTCTAGAGCACTCAAATTTAAGACCTTGGTCGAATATCAGGAGACTATTTTTACAACCACAGTGTTAAAAGTCCAGTACACCTTGGTCTAGAAATACCCCAAAATCCCTGAGCAACTGCATTTAAACAGTAATGCAAAATAGCTACTGAATCAAAACATCTGCTCTGAACATGAGCAAATGCCCGATACGTGATTGCAGACCCACAGAACTGGTGCTGGCCCTGGCTCAGATGTGCTTGCTCCCATTTAGATCAGTTACACATACCTACATTTCTGGTTTTGTCCACATTGTTAGAAGATGCTCTTCAAAGGAACTCTATGCTGCAATACCTCAACATGTATTGCCTAAAGAGTTTTCAAAATCTGTCAGTATCTTGACTTCAACATTCCATGACACTACCCAAGTCATCACACCAACAACTTTGGTGTTTATTTCAACTCCTTCTACAGATAAGATTTGTACTGTTCGTTAAGAAGCCACAAAGCTAGAACACCAGCAGTACTGGAGTTGTTGAAGTTGGGGAGTCTTTTTATTGTGTAAGTCAGGTTTCTGTTTTCAGAAATGCTCAATTTAATTCCTGATAGGTTTACTCCTCTTCAACAGCTCTATCTGCAGTATGATGCACTTAACTGATGTATCTACAAATGCAATCCTTTAAATGAATGAGAGGTTTTCCATTATTTGAATTTTAAAAAGCAACATAATGCCCTATCTGCTTAACAGTTTTAAGTACATATCCCCAAAGCACTGCAGTAATATTTAGCCTTTTGGTGGGTTTTTGAATTACATCACTTTCTTGAATATGTAGGTAGCTGCAACTTTAGGTTTATTCTGTTTGGCATGGGGTTTTTTTCCTCTTTTCTTAATGGAAGGGAAGACAAAATAAAAATAAGGGGTAGCCTAAAAAGTCACTCATTTCTACACTATGTTGAACCCCAGGATGCAGCTGTTATCACCCCACATGCAAGGAAGTTAATAGCTTGGAGAATTCCAAGTGTCCTTAATGGCTTGTGGAAAGAGTCACTGTTACCTTCTGCATTAATGTACCAATTTCATATCTGAATTCCTGAATGACCAAAACATAAAGGACATGATATATGGCTTTTATACTCTTCACTATGTCATAAAGTCTTAGAAAAATCAGCATCTTGTTAATGCATTAAAAGTCTGCCTCCACCTTGCAGTTAGCCAAATCATGCCAGCTTTCAGTTGCTTTTGAACATGGATGAGCTTCCATTCCATTCAGAGGCTATCAGACAAGCCCCGTAGTAGGGTTTATTTTTTTCATCTCACAATACAAATTGCTAAGGATTACAACCATGCAAAGTTCTCACAGCTATCTGTCCCTTTTTTATCTGCTAATTTAGATGTGATCGAATTATCCTTAAAGATTTCATTCCTCATTTCCTTAAAACCTCAAAAATTTGCTATGGAACCTGCTGTAAAGCAGATTTCCTTAGAACCGCCTTCACTTCACTGGCAAATTCACTCGTCGTTTTGTATCCTCTGAAGACTCCAGAGGAGTTAAAACGAGCCTTCGGTGCCCTGAAGTTTCACCTTGCCACACCGAGCTCACAGGAGTCGTTTCCAGGACTGACCGTGCCTTAACGACACGGGGAAGGACCTGACGGCGGGACCTGGAAGCCAAGACGGCTCCTCCAGCGATTCGACGTGGCTACGGAGGCAAACCTCTGCAGCTCCGCGGTGCGCCCCTCACGGAGCACAGCACCGCTTCTCTCAGCGGGCTGATGCACAGCATCGATCGCAGCAGGGTTCCTGCTCCTCCTGCGCCCCGCCAGTAAAAACACTCGCCTCCGTGCGCATTCAGCTGCAACAGCTCGCACGGGCAGCCGCTTCCACCCCGCCGCGTTCCCCCCCCCCACACCCCCCCCCGCCCCGGCACTAGTCCGGCGGCCCCCGCGAGATCCTTACCCCATGGCGGCCGGCGGCGCCGGGCACCGGCTGTGCCGCGCGGGCCGCGTCCCCGGGGCGCTCCTCGCCGCGCAGGCAGCTCCGCAGCCCCGTGGCGGCGGGCCGCTGCGCTGGGCTCGCCGCGCTGCGCAAGCCCGGGGGGCCGCGCCGCCGGCTCGCAGCTGCCGGGCCGAGCGGGGCCGCCCGCGCCCTAGGGAGCGCCCCCCGCGGGCCGGGCTCCCATGGCCGCCGGCCCCGCCAGGCGTCCGCAGGTAGCGGCGGCTCCGGGGGCAGAGAGGTCCCCTCCTGCGGCCGGCCGGGCGGGCGCTCGCCTTCTCCGCGAGGGGCTGGCGGCGGCTGCGGCGCTTCTCGCCGGGACGTGAGCGGCCGCCGAGGGCTCCGCGCGCCTCAGAGGCGGAGCGGGATGGGGCAGGCGGTGCGCGCAGGGCTCCACGCCGCCGCTCCCCCTAGCACCCCCGCCGGCAGCGTGGCGAGCACCGATGCATTCTCTCGAGGAGGCAGAGCGAGCCGCGGCACCGGCGCTGGCATCGGGCTCCCGGCGTGAAGCGGCTAGCGGCGGGCTGCGGCCGCGCGTCCCTCGCGGGCACCGGGGCGCCGCGCTCCCCCGATCCGCCTACCCGCCCACCCCTGGCTGCAGAGATATGGGGAGCTGCTCCTCCTTCCCGCGGCGGTGGGTCCGCTCCTCGCCGTCACGCCTTCTTCTGCGGCGAGCGGGCGGGCATCGTCCTGGGGTGCGGCGGGTCGGTCACTGCTAACGGGCGGCGGGAGGGGCTGTCGCCGCCCAGCCCGCGCTTCTCTGCGGCGCGGCCACGGGCTCAGCCCCGCCGGTGGGACGAAGGGAGGGAGGAAAGGAACGAGCGCCGCCTCAGGCGGTGCCCGGCTGCTCCAGCACCCCCGAGCCGCTGCCTCTACCCGCTCGCATCCCCCGCCTCCGCCTCACACCTTCGCCACCGCCCGCCCGTCCCCTCGCGGTGGGCAGGCGCAGCCGCTGCCCGCAGCCCGCGCCGCCGTCCCGCTCCTCCCGGGGGAAGGGAACAGCCGAGCCAAGCCGAGCCGTGGCCGCCCCGCCGTGCCCTGCGCAACGCTGCCGCGCCCTGCACTACAGCCCCCAACGCACGCCGCCGCACACGGCGGGCCCGCTCCTGCTCGCGGCAGCACTTGCCCGCTCTGCCTCCATCCTCCGCCCGGGGAGCTTTAAATAGCACACGTCACCGCGCTCCCCTACGCACTGACGTCACGCACCGCTCCCGGCGCTGACGTCACCCGGGTGCGGGGGATGATGTCAGAGTGGTCCACGCCGCCGGAAGCTCTTCTATAATAGGGAATGGCGGCGAAGGGGGGGGCGGGGGGAGGGGACGGAGGCCGCCGCGGCGCGGCCGCCTCCGTGCGCCTTCCCGGGCGCGGGCGGCGGCCGGACCGCCTCCTCCCGCCCCCGCCCCCTGCGGCGCCGTCTCCACGGCAACGCCGCGCGCGCCCGCCGCCGCGGCCTGAGCCCGCTCCGGGTGGTGCAGCTCAGCGCAGAGAGCTGCTTCGGCTTCCCCGGCAGCCGCGGATGAAGACGGCGCGGACCCCAGGGCGACGTGCGTCCCCTGCAGGTTCCTGCCCGTCCGCCGTGGCGGTGGGAGCGGCGGGACTGCCCGCGCCCGCTGGCCGAAGCGCTTGGCCAGCTGTGACTGCGGCCCCGGCTTTACCGGTGCTTCAGAGCCGCCAGCGTCACCTGCTCCGCGGGAAGGAAACACAGCAGCCACTCTGAAAGTGCCCCAGAAACGTAGCACGTCTGCGCTAGTAGTGTTGCGAAGAGACTGGAAGTGCCGTGAGCTCTCCAGCTCCTATTTTTGGCCCAGACGTTCCGTGGTGTCGTGCAAGCAGACAGCACGCATTGCTAATTCAACAGAGTAGCCTAAGCTCCGGCACCACCTACTGTATCGCTGGGCAATACAGTAGATATACCTCATCTTCAGTTTAGCAAATCCTACCATTAATTCTCCCAAGTTTCCCAGAATTTACGAGTGCTAGGTAACTGCTCTGAGGGAGCATCCCAATACTCCAAACGCAACATGCACCCCAGCTCCTTGCTACTTCTAGGAGTGTTCTCGGTATTTTCATTGTATTTTCCTGCTGAAGGAGAGGTTGTAGCCACCAGAGGAGACTGAAACTACAGCAAGCATGGGAGGGAGAAATCCACAAGATACATCGTCCATATAAAAATGGAAGAAGAGACAAGTTTTACCAATGAATGTTACAGCATGGTAAAACATAGCAAAACCAACAGTGGTATGTTGATGGCTGTTGCTGTAACAAAAGGTTGCTTGTCCCATCGTAAGATCTCTACTACCTGGGACCAAATGTATCTGAGGAAGAGGCTTTAATGAAAGATAGGATTTACCTAACTATACCATCTCCCCAGAGTAAGGTCAGACATTTTCAGAAGTTACTTAAATTCGCAAATACACATTTTACAGGTGCTTGCCTCAACATTTTGACCCATAAAGGTAATCAGCTATGGGAATCATAAAGATGACAAATGTCAAGGGAAACCTTGTCCCAACAAAAACCTAGCATAAGCAGCCTAGCATGAATCATCCCTAGCAGTGAGGCAGGCTAGACTGCCTTGCAAAGGAGAAAACAGCTCCCTCAGTTTCCCATTTCTCACACAGTGCCTCATGACCCAAGGGACTGAGCTACAGAAACCTTTGACTGAACAGCGACAGTTCCAGTGTTGCTGTGGGCAATGCTCAGAACATGCATAGTTAGGATGAGGCTCCATCGCTTTCCTGGACTGCCACTGACATTCCTCGGTTGGGTTCACTGGCTAACTGTGAAACTTGGGAAGCTCTTTGTATTTTCCACTAAAACTCAGATTAGATGTACAGGCTTCTATCAGTAAAACTGTTTGAGACAGTCCCTGGTGCTGGTGGGGAAAAGATGAAGATCCACAAGTATTCTTTCTTCCACATGATAACAATGAAAGAGATTACCGTAAAAAATATTTCGGTTTAAACAGCATGCAGCTTATAAACCTAATTCTTGATGTCAAGTAGCTAGGACCCTAAATTCTTTAGCTTTTAAAAGCAGCACATGACATGTTGCATGCAGTAACAGCAGGTCAAGAGCAAAGAAACTAAGGCTCTAAATCCACATATGAATAACTGTAGCATCATTTCTGTTCTTTCAGCTCAAGCTCACACAATAATGCAAATGATTTAGTATTTCATTATGTCCAAAGTATTTTGTTTAGGTATCACAGAGATGGCTCCATCTGTCTCTGCCTTTCAGCTTGTTCACGTATTTGGCTTGCATGAAGTATGTTTCCCCACCGTATGGGTGCAAAACCAGAAATCCCTGAGACTAAAGATCAAAGAAAAAATGTAAACCAAACCAAATGCACACAGCCCTAGGGGAAAAGAATTGCATGTTCACTTGAGAATCAGAGGTGTGAACAGATTCAGGGGCAAAGAAACACTGCTATCTCCAGAACATCATCATGTGGGATACCAAGACTGTACTGACTTGTGAAATGCCATATATATTTCATGCTCCTCTACAAGTAATAAAATACAAATACTGGGACAGATAACATTCTGGGTGGGGGAATAGAGCTGTGGGGACAAAGAAAGCATCACTCCAAGTAAATCTTGTAGTCCATCTTTTTTCTTCTTCATGCTTCATTAAAACAGTGCTATTTGATTATTACAGTTGGGCGTAGAAGCTCCACCTAATTGACTACTTCTCATCCATGGTTACTTTATGGTTACTGTTCCCTCGGTTCTGACTGAACTTTCTTTAAGTCTTAAGGTTTGTCTCAATTATACCCTTTTACAGTTTTGATCAGCATCCAGGTTGATTTGGTTAACATTATTTCTTTTAGGGAAAAAGCCTTCTTTTATGCTTGCCAAGCTTACTGACATTACTTCTGTCTTGCCGTTCCCCAAGTTAATACATGATACAAAATGATGGTGGCATCCATCAGCTAAGGCTGAACTGTACATGCAGATACAAAGAACACAAGACAGGCCTTTTAACAGGAGAAACAGTATACAATCACCTCATTTTGATGATAGAAGTAATATAACATGAAGATATGTTGACGTCAAGAAGCTCAGCTCTTAAATTGGTTGTTTTGGGTTTTTCCCCTGCTATTTTAGAACACTTCTTTGTCTGGAGCGCTCTGATGGAGGCAGTCTTGAGCTGTAGAGGATGCTGCCTGAGGGAAACTATCAGCAGCTCAGCAGCTGTTCCTCGGCAAAGATACCAAACAATGTGACAAGGTGGATAGTTTGAGGCAGGACAAAGGATAAGGTGGGTGCAGGATGAAGGCTGTTGTTTGCTGCTCTGAAGTAGCATATTGCTGGAATTCATACGCAACAATCAAGCTGCCAAACCCTGTTTTGGACACCCTTGCCCAGAATGGCCAACCAGCTGAGGCAACACCTGTAAACTTGGCAGCAGTATCAATACCTCTGAAAGGAGAGTCGGGTTGAACCTCCTGGTGGGGTACCTGCAGATGAAAAAAAGCCCCAGATGGCTGTGCTGCTTGAATCTCAAACCTGCTGAGTACTGACATGGCCAAAGTCCTGCAAGAGCATCAGAACTGAGCTGGAAAAAATAAGAAGCACCATTTTTAGCATTTTGCCTAACTTTCTGTGGTACCTCTGTTTTCTCTATGCAAAACTGGTTTTGTAGCAGTTAACTGTGCTTTGGCCAGGATCTGTCATTCCCATGGAAAAGAGAAAGATGCTTGTAAGAGACAGGAAAATCCCATTTCACTGGATAAAGCACTAAAAAGATTTGAACTGCAATTCCTTGTGCAGGTCTATTCAGCATATTCAAAGAAAAGGAATTTTAGCTGAACCAAAACCAGAGAGAAATTCTAAGGGTGTTTAGGGGACCTCAGAGGTTTGAGAGCAGAATAATTGGCTGGGTTTTTTTATCAAACTAATATCCAATAGGACATACTATTATGGTCTCCAAATATTTTGGTTGAGGTTACCACAAGCAAGGGAGCAAAAAGAGCTAATAAAGGGAAAAAATATATAAACTCACTACAAAAAAACCGTATTTTTTCCAGGCACTCTAAAGGTTGCTGATCTTTAAGGAGCTGGTTGCTGCAAGAGTAGCCTTCCAAAATAAGGACTGGGTGTGAAAGAAACAATGACTGAAAAATAAATCACAGATGGCAGCTATCGCTGCTTCCATGTGGGAGGAGGTGGAGGTAGCTAGAAGGATAGAGACATCTTTCCTGCAGTAGCTAGCAGCCTGCAGACACCATTTCCTCCAGGGCTCTGGGCTGAGGTTCTGCTGCTCCCTGACATCAGCTGCCCTTTGGTTTAACACCAGATGAGTGTAAATTCCAAAATCTCTAAAGAAACCATGGATGTTTATTCGCTTTGAAGATGAGGGAGCCAGCACCTCACACTTCCCTCACTTCTCATGCACTGCTGCTATTTTGTGTCTCTTCCTTCCTCCTACTCCTTTATGCCTTTCCTTGCCCTCCTTTCTCCTGTCTAATCACAGATCTCCCTCCCCACACACATGCTTCTTTCAGTGAGTGGGATCACTTCTCCATCATTTTCCCTTGCAGGATCTGCATTTAATTTATAAATGAAGTAGAGAAAAGAGGGGAAAAGAGTAAATAGCCGAAGGTTTCTATCTGCATTTTCATCAGTCTAGAAAAATCTTCATTGTCCTATCAGGTGAGCCTGAAGGGATTCTGGATGAATTTACATTCACCATTTTTAGTCCCGGAACAGATAAAGAAACATTAAGTCCTGCCTTATGGTCAGGTAAATATGGTACTCTGAAACTGAGACTAGAGTTGTTTTTGAAAGCAACTGTATGACATAATTCCCTGAGATGCCTTATGGTCCAATATTCATAACTCTGTCCTGTTGCCAATGAATGCTAGCTTTCCGGCACCCACTTCAAACATTTGATTGTCTTACCACCAGGAATAGATCGCACAGCTCCTACACAGCTCTGTGGCATTACACCCCTACAGGAATATTTTAAAGATACTGAGCCCTGAGTAATGAATTCGTTTCTTAGTCAGGTTTATCAGTGGCTGTTATTTCCTCCCCTGTTTTTTCTGACCATGCAGAAAACAGTTTAGTTCAGCTTGTCATTTCTGTCTAATTACTCTGAGTTTATCTAAATACATCACTCAGCTTTTCTTCCCAAAACCCTTGCAGATATTTTTGCAGTTTCGGTTGAAGATGCTAAAACTACTGTAAAAAACCCCAGCATATTTCTTACTTACAAGATTAAAAATGTAGCAATAATGGCATTGTGGATCTGAAAAATCTCCAAAAGTGTTCCTTCCATAGCAAAACAACTTGCACACAATGAGTCTTCTTTCCTAGTGTGTCCTTTGTGGATCACTTACAAGAAACCAAATACCGATCAAAAGATTTTTCAGTCATCTTTAGATTACAAACAACATGTTCTGTGTTTTCAGAAAGAGTAAGTCTTAACAATGATACAGCATTTTTCTTTTTCATCACTTCTGCCAAACCAGATCATGTTGATTTCTAGCAGAACTAACAGATTCCAAACATCACTTAGGATTTCTGCATCCGTCCTTCCTATGTCTGAAATAATAGTTTGTGGGTTTTTATTTCCCAGGGTCTGAAATCTTGTAGTATATGAAGTACTCATTCACTAGTGAATATGAGATTGCCTTAGAACAAATAACTTTTATTTTTAGAATTCTTTCAGTTATATTTTTAATGTTCTTATAGAAATTCTAACCAGAGAATCTATCAATATTTGAAGAAACTGCTTAATTTGCCACCTAAGTTTTCCTTCTTATAAATGAGTTTTTCTGATATTTTCAAAGAGTTCTATTTGGAGAAAAAAAAATGCTATATTTCTATAAATCTTTCCATGGAGAACATCCAGAAATTCCAACTCTTTCCACAGTTTCTGAGCACTTGGACTTCAGCAGCCGCTGAAAATGAAATCTTAGTCTATACAAAGTTCTTTCTCCCTGTGAGAAAATTTTGACCTACCTTTGAGAACCATTAACATCTTCATGCTGTGAAGCAGGAAATTGCAATTTGGCAATAAATATTTGGAATATATTTCTTTTCACTTTTAGTCTTCTTCCACTTCTCTAGAAGGTTGGTCCAATTTACAACAGGCTAAACTTTTAAAAAAAACTTTTCTCACAAACTAATGAAATTCAGCTGCAGGTTAAGGCTTGCTCCCATGCCACGATATAGCTGAGACTTTGTGGTGGTTTGACCCTGTCTGGAGGCCAGATGTCCACTGAAGCCGCTCTATCACTCCTCTTTTTATCTGGACAGGGGAGAAAATACATATTGAGAGACTTAGGAGTCAAGATAAGGACAGGGAGAGATCATTCCACAATTAGTGTCACAGGCAAAACAGACTCAACACAGAAAAAGAAAACTCTCTAATTTATTACACTTTACTACACCCCCAGTGACCCCAGAGTCAGACCACAAGAAGCACGACCTGATCTTAAAGCACCTGCCCCACCCCTCACTTCTTAGCAGCCTTCACTTCAGTCATGATTTCGCTCCCTCCTCCCCGCCACATTGTGGCACAGGGAGGGGCAGGGAATGGGGAAGGAGGTCTCCAGTAAGTTCCTCATGACCTGTTTTCCTTATTAGCCGGGCGGGGCATTCCTCACACCCTTCCCCTGCTGCAGCATGGTGTCCCACCCACAGGAGACAGTCCTCCACAAGCTTCTCCAACATGAGTCCTTTCTGTTGGGGCTTCAGCTCCTCACCAGCTGTCTCAGTGTGGCTCCCTTCTATGGGGTGTGGACCTTCAGGCCCAGACTGCTCCAGCCTGGTCCCCCCGCAGTGTCACAAGTCCCCCCAGAAAACCTGCTGTGGTGTGGATTGGTCTCTCCACAGACTGCAGGTTTTGCTGCCAGGAGTTTGCTCCAACATGGGCTTCCCACAGGGTGACAGTGTCCTTCAGGTGTCTCCACAGGCTGTAGATGGGATCTCTGCTCCCCATCATCATCCATAGGCTGCAGGGAGACAGCCTGCTTCACCATGGTCTTCTCCACAGGCTGCAGGGAAATCTTTCTGGCACTTGAAGCACCTTCCTGTCCTCGGTGTCTGCAGAGTTTCTTACATCTTCTCACTCCCTTCTCTGGTGGTAAAATCAGCTGCTTGTATTTTTTTTCTCTTAAATGTGATTCCCAGAGGTGCTGTGACCATCGCTGATCGGCTCGGCCTCAGTCAGCAACGACTCTGGCCTTGAGCTGCCTAGTGTTTTGCTCTCTTGGGCCTGCAGAGAGTTTCTGGTGGCTTCTGCAGCCCCCTTCTCTACCAGAACCCCACTGAGCAAAGCTACAACAGAACATGATTTCGAGACAGGGATCAGCTTGATAAAAAGCCAGACCAGCTTTTCACGTGATGAGAAAACAATGAGAATTACAAATAGAAACCATGACTGAAGACCAGAGAGAGAAATGACAGGAAAAGAAGTGGAAACCAGTAAAGCAAGAATAAGACAGATATCACAAAACCAATCAGGGCTAAAATGCAGTGAAAGAAGCAGGAAAAAGGCCAAAAAGCAAGGCAACTGATTGAATAAACAAGTAGGATTGGGAAAATGTAAGCTGGGGGGGTAGAAGAGAGACTTGAGACATGTAGGACACTTCAATAGGGATGTCTATTCCCACCCCATGCCACCCTGTGGGGAAGAACTGAGAGAAATCATGACTAAAGTTAAGTCTGTGAAGAAGGGGGAGGTGCTTTAAGAGCTGGTCGCACTTCTCATGATCTGACTCTGGTGTCCCTGGGTGTGTAGTGTAATAAATAAGATTTTATTCTGTGTTGAGTCTGTTTTACCCATGACACTAATTGCAGAGTGATCTCTCCCTGTCCTTATCTCAACATCTATGCCTCTCAAGACATATTTTCTCACCTGTCCAGCTGAAAAGGGGAGCAACAGAGCAACTTTGGTGGGCATCTGGCCTCCAGCCAGGGTCAAACCACCACACCAGCACGTGGCATCCAAGAGGGAGAACAGGCCACAGTAACCAGGAGAGATGCTACACAGAAAAATCCCCCATTCCCACCCTGCTTTCTACTGCAGTCAGCCCTTTCAACATTGGCAGGGGATGCACAGCTTTGACAAGCTAGAAGAAGAGTGTAAATCTATGTCTTTGCCTTACAGGGAGCAACACAAAGAGGACAGCTCTCACTGTGGGAAATCAAAAGGACAAACTCTGGGGTTTGGTTATGATTCATACACTCAGTGATACTCATACCATACATCCCCTGAACTAACTCACCTTTTAGCTTTCCCTAGGCAAGTAGAAAAAATTACTACACCTGCAACACTCAAGGAAGTTGCAAGCATCAACCTTTCCCTCACCCGCTGCATGCCGCCCTTAAGCACAAGGCTTCCTTTCTCCTGAGGATCTGCATAGCACAGTAGAAATGCAAGTGGGATGTGGGATCAGTCCACAGGCAGAGAGGGCAAGAAGGACCAAATATCAGAGTATTTCTCACGTGCTTCAACTTTCTCTCTTGTGCATGCACTTGGAAGGGAGACAGGCATAAGCAGCTGCCTCCTATTGTCAGACACTGATGGACAGTGTGACCAACCCGTGGCAGTTCAGCCCCAAGCAGTGGATGAGCACTACACACCAATCACTCACTCCCAGTAGAGAAAGGGACAGATCCCCAGTGGGTATGGATAAGGACAGTTTACTGACAAGCACTGCAAGAACAAAAAGCGAGGACAAAGTGCACACACCCAGTGATAATGTAGAGTACTTAACCAACCTAACAATAACACTGAGCACTGCACCGACAGGAGGACTGATCAAATGTGCCAGCTGCACTCACAATACCCCAGAGTAGTACAGGAATACCTCTTCCCCGACCAGCCCATTACAGAGGAGTGATGTCAAGTGTTGTGGAAAACAGCCCAGGCTAACTCAGCTCACCTGTGTTGGCTGCTCTGGGAGGTTAACCAGGACACACCCTCACCCTGGAAATATTTTTCCTGCCTTTAAAAATAACTTCCTGTAGCACAAGTGGTGCATGTGGCCTCTAGTTGAGTCACAGAATACCACTGAAAAGAGGCTGTTTCTGTGTTTAATCCCTTCCATCAGCTATCAATGCACATTGGTAAGACCCTGCACATGAGGCTTGGGCAAGATCACAGAATAACACAGAATCACAGATTTGTAGGGGTTGGAAGGGACCCAGAGAGATCATCGGGTCCAACCCCCCTGCCAAAGCAGGCTCCCTAGCACATATTGCACAGATAGGCATCCAGACGGGTCTTGAATATCTCCAGAGAAGGAGACTCCACCACCTCCCTGGGCAGCCTGTCCCAGGGCTCTGTCACCCTCACTGTGTAAAAGTTCTTCCGCATGTTGGTGCAGAACTTCCTGTGCTCCAATTTACAGCCATTGCCCCTTGTCCTATCTCCACAGACCACTGAAAAGGGGCTGGTCAATTCCCCCTGCATCCCATACTTAAGATATTTATAAACATTAATAGGGTCCCCCCTCAGTCTTCTTTTCTCCAGGCTGAACAGCCCCAGCTCACTCAGCCTTTCCTCACAGGGGAGATGTTCCAGGCCCTTAATCATCTTCGTAGCCCTCCTCTGGACTCTCTCCAGGAGATCCCTGTCTTTTTTATACCAGGGAGCCCAGAACTGGACACAATACTCCAGGTGGGGCCTGACCAGGGCAGAGTAGAGGGGGAGGATCACCTCCTTCAACCTGCTGGCCACACTCTTCCTGATGCATCCCAGGATCCCATTGGCCCTCTTAGCCACCAGGGCACGCTGCTGGCTCATAGCCAACCTGTCATCAACCAGGACCCCCAGGTCCTTCTCCACAGAGCTCTTCTCCAGCAGGTCATCCCCCAGCCTGTACTGATACAGACAGTTATTCCTCCCCAGGTGCAAGACTTTACACTTGCTTTATTAAACCTCATCTGGTTTCTCCCTGCCCAGCTTTCCAGCCTGTCCAGGTCTCGCTGGATGGCAGCGCAGTGTTCCTGCGTGTCAGCCACCCCTCCCAGCTTTGTATCATCGGGTACTTGCTGAGGGTGGATGCTATTCCCTCATCAAGGTCGTCGATGAAGATATTAAACAGGACTGGACCCAACACCGAGCCCTGGGGAACACCGCTAGTCACAGGCCTCCACTCAGATTGTGCTCCACTGATCACGACCCTCTGAGCCCGGTCCGACAGCCAGTTCTCAACCCACCTCACTGTCCACTCATCTATCCCATGATCTCTCAGCTTTTCTATCAGGATGTCATGGGAGACAGTATGGAAAGCCTTGCTGAAGTCAAGGTAGATGACATCCACTGCTCTCCCTCCATCCACCCAGCCGGTGATGAGATCATAGAAGGCTATGAGGTTGGTCGAGCACGATCTCCCCTTGGTGAATCCATGCTGACTACTCCTCATGACCTTCTTCTCTTCCAGTTGCTTGGTAATGGCATCCAGAACAAGCTGTTCCATCACCAAGATGGCCTCCAGAAGTCCCATCTGACCACAGGCAGGCAGAGATTGTGTAATTCTGTGGTCCAGATAAAGGGGCTCAGAAAAAGGTTCCAGCTTTCTCAGCCTTTCCTCTTAAGGGACATGGCCTTAGGTGTGATCAAAAGTTGCAATGAGCGTCTGGGGCTTATGGAAATGCACCAGGCTCATGCTGGGGTTTCTGGTGGAAGGCTCAAAAGCAGGAGGCTGAGATGAGGGCTCCATCCCTTGGGACATTTTTGTGGCACTCATCTGGGATCACCCTAACAGCTCCATGTCCTCCCTGTGCTGAGAGCTCCAGAGCTGGATGCAGGCTCCTGGTCGGGTCTTGGAAGAGTGGAGTGGCTGTATTCCCTCCCCTAACTTGCTGGTCACACCTCACTGGAGGCAGCTCAGAGTGTGGCTGGCTTTCTGGGCTGAAAGTATATACTGCTGAGTTGCATCCAGTTCTTTTGCACCAGTATACTGGGAATCACTCTCTGCAGGGCTCCTCTCCACCTGTTCCCCAACCAATATATATGGATAGTGGCAGCTGCCCTAACCCACATCTAGGACCTTGCCCTTGTGGAATGTTGTGAACCTTGGGTGGCCCCTTTCCCAAGCCTGGCTGGGTCTCATCTGCAGACTTGCTGAGGGCGCACATGGTCCCACTGTCCACACCACTGATGAAGCCATTAAGCAGTACGGGTCCCAGTATAGACACCCCAAGAA
The DNA here is from genome assembly GCA_020800305.1 of Porphyrio hochstetteri. NCBI lineage: Eukaryota > Metazoa > Chordata > Aves > Gruiformes > Rallidae > Porphyrio > Porphyrio hochstetteri. The sequence continues at coordinate 65,762,961 of CM036938.1, forward strand.
CACAACTTGTGCCTGGTTTCCACTTGCACATTGAGCTGCTATTCAGTGCCACAGTCCTCTGCTGGTGAGCAGATGAGTCAAGCACATACTCCTGGTAGTCGTCATCTGCCCTCACTGTGTGCAGGATGTGACAGAAAGGCCACCTGCAGATCTGGCACACAGCTCTCACGGCAGCCCACCGATGGATGCAGTCGAAGCAGGCTGCATTGGTGATGTCCCCCAGAGTGGGGAGAGGAGAGGAGATGGGAGGCAAGGGTCTCCCAAAGGATCTCCTTGCAGGCTAAGAAGTGGCAGCAGATGCAGCCTGGTGGCACAGCCAGCCCCAGAGACTTCCTTTTCTGCCCCTCTCTCCCCTCCTCAGCTTCCCCAGAAACACTGCGCACACTTCAAGACCACCCACCCTTCAGCTTTTTCCAGACAGCTGGCATGACTCAAGCTAGTATGGGGTACCTGAAGGAGGGGGTCAGGGAAAATTAAGGGATCAGCTGGTAGCCTTCACTGGTGCCCAGGGCCCAGCTCCCTGTCAGGACCTATGGCACCCCTGCCAGCCAAGCACAAAGGCAGTGCTCCAGATGGAGGTCCAGAGTCCTGAGGGAGCTTGCACGCTGTGCATGTGTGCTCTCAGGAGCCCTGAGACCAAATGTACCATGACTGAATGCCTTTGTCTCGGGAGCCCCTGAGGCCCCAGAGGAAGTCAGGATAAACAAGTTTTCCTTGGTTGATGAGTACTGGGTTAGGGATCAGTTAAGCAACCTGGGCATCCATAAACCTCTGGGTCCTGATGGGATGCACCCTCAGGTGCTGAGGGAGCCTGTGGAAGTCATTGCTAGGCCACTCTCCATCATCTTTGGTAAGTCACGTGAAACAGGAGAGGTGCCTGAGGACTGTAGGAGAGAAAACATCACTTCAGTCTTCAGAAAGGGCAAGAAGGGGGACCCAGGTAAGAACAGGCCTGTCAGCCTCACCTCCATCCATGGAAAGGTGATAGAGCAACTTATTCTTGATGCAGTCTGTAGGCATGTCAATGATGAGAGGGTCATTAGGAGCAGCAAACTGGTTTTACCAAGGGGAAGTCATGATTGGCTTAAGCCACAAGCAGGCTAGGGTTTCACTAAATGATTTATTATGGAAGCACAGAGGTGCAATAGTGTCTTCAGGGAAGAAAAAATAGGTGTTTTTTCTAACATTGATTAGGTAGGAGAAGAGAAAAAGCACAAACAAAATCACGTTTCAGCTTCCAGATGTCAGTCAGAATAGAGTGGATTAGGTAAAAAGAGAACAAAAAGATAAAACTTGATCTTTCCTGTAATCCTTACTAAGGTTCTAGGAAAACTAGGAGGTCACCTTCCCCAACCCCCTAGCTCAAGGACTGCTGCTAACTCACAGCTGCCTGGGACTATGTCCAGGTGCCTTTTGAAGACCTCTAACAATGGAAATCCCCCAGTTCTCTGGGAAATGTGTCTATCTTATTTAAACTCTCCCTTCAGATATTTGTTCATCTTGATGGGCTCCCTGTCAGCCTTTGTCATACTGAGTATCCGTGCTCACTCAACCATCTGGCATCACTCCATTTTCACCCCAGAGACTGTTGGCCTTCTTGGCCACCACAGCAGATTGCTGGCCTATCTTCCATTTGGTGCCCATTAGGAACCCTTGGTTCTTTTTCTCTGCAAAGCTGCTCTCCAGTTAATCAGCCCTAGCATATACTCATGTGTGGGCTTACTCCTCCCCAGAAGCAGGACGTTTTAGTTCCTCTAGTTGAATTTGATGATGCTTCATTCACCTTGTATCTCCAGCCTGTCAAGGTTCCACTGGTATTACCTCTGGTATACCAGCCACTCCTCCCCATTCTGTGTCATAAGTAAACTTGCTGAGAGTATTACTAATTAATGGTGATGCTGAAAAATATTAGACCCAGTAGTAACCCCAGGGTACACTGGTACTTACTGGCTTCCAACTCATGCCCTAAAATAGCAGAAACTCTGAGGTGAAGGTCTTCTCAATCCTTTTGTTGACTCTAGAGCCATATAGTATGTGTTTCTTAGCCTATCAGTGTGATGATGCCAGGTGTTGGTTTGCAGCCATCCTCAATATGGCTGTTAGGTGGCCCTGGTGTGCTTGTAGCAAAGGGCTGGAGGAGAAGCCACCACAGCCATCAGGAGACAAGCAGATGCTCTCTTCAGATTTAAAGCCTGGTTTTGGGGGTTTCTAGGTCACATCTACCAATGAAAACTGTAGATATAAGGATTTCACTTTACTTAAAGCATCATGCTTGTCTGTTGTAATATTCATGCACTCTAGAAATACATTTACTGTTACCCAAAGAGTGCTTCCACTTGTGCTACCAGCAGTTTAAGAAACAAAGTTAGTGATGGACGTTAACATCTTTCTCATCATGCACCCTTTTATTTACACTATTTTGATTGCAATCTTCCAAACCTTAATGAACATATTGGAAATTTTAGTGGTGGGCATGCCCTCTCCTGGAACAGATTCTCCCAGACATAATATGAAATTCTGTCCTGGACAGAGGACTTCTTCTGAGCAACATACCATATAATTTGCCAGCTTTTTCAGGATACCATAGTAAAGATGTTACCTTGCTGCCCTGATTAGGTCTTTCAGTTTGAAGTTCCTGATACTGAACAGCTGGGCATTCCTTGCATATCAGTTGAGCCAATGGCTAATTCAAAGAACACAAAACTTCTTAAGAATTTGCCTCCTTAGCAGGCAAATACTGCAGTTCTGAATTGAGCTAGAGGATTTATCAGGTTTGCAGCATAATGCAAACATTGCAGAGGCTTCATACTGCTCACCAAGCTGCTGGAAAGGAATCTGAAGGCAAAAGAGCAACAGCTATGTCTCATGAAGTACAAGATGCAGTACTGGTGGGAGCAAAGTACTAATTCTGTGTTGAAGTGTGCCATTATGCTGGTTAAACTTCCATGAAGTACCACTGAAGTACCATTTTAAATTTACCTCCTGTAAATTGTCTGTGTTTTCTAAGATTTTGTTCTCCTTGTGATGATACTCCTTAGTGTGATGGATGTATTGTGCACTTTCGAATACCTTGGCCAGTACATCATGCATAATATTCTTCTCTAGATACACATCATACAATCACATGAATACTGAAATGCAAGATAGTCAGCCACAGCTAATGCCTGATTTTTAATGTCTGCTGAGTAGCCCGTACAATTAATGTTATAGAAAGAGCATTCAATGTAATTAGAATTCACATAATAAAAGGAGAACACCTATCTAGAGTTGTATAAAGAAGAAGGAATTAAAACCATAGCATACTATCTACCTCAAGGTGTAGAGTTAAGGTCTCCATGGAAACGTTAACTCTGCATTTCCTGCCTATTGTGATTTCAAAAGCTCAGCTTCAATGTTGCTTTAATATAGTATTTCATACTGAATACTTTTACCAATAGGAGGATTATTTTGAAACCTGACATTTCTAGGGCTCCTAATATTAACCTAGTTTGCACAGCAACATTATAAATTATTCAGAAGAAACTGTACTAATACATAGTTCACAACAAGAACTAAACTTGCCTCAAGCTGGTGAAATGTATTATAGATATGCGGTGGCCTCTTCATAGATAAGGTGCTGGCAGCTTCCCTTTGGAGCCCTGTTTCATTTCCTCTATGACAGTGGCTGAAAAGCTATCTGGCCTGAAAAATGCCAGATTAAAACTGACGGCAAGAAGGAACATCTCTGCAAATTTAAAATGGGAAAAAAGTAATTTATTTGAATTACATCTCATTAAGTAACATAGAGCAAGAGCACCAGGAAAAATGCTTATTAATAAAAGCAATGCTGCTTATTATTGCTGCATTAGACAGAATTGTTTCAATTTTGAGCCTGTAACTTTCGATTAGGCTTTTGTAACTGACTTCAGCAAGTGTGTATGAGCACACTGGTATGCATCCATCTCTTAAGTGCCTGCATCTTAAAATGAAAGGCACTTTATAGGTTACCAGTAACATAAATAGTAGCAACTTCACAGACAATGATCTGGGTTTTCAGAGCCAAAGTAGGTAGGTCCAACTCTTTATAGGCTGCGTTACTTAAATGTAAGTGAAAATGACAGGTTTAGTTATTTCTGTTGCAAGGCTTCACAGAAGACCCCGGAACAAAACACATCTACACATATTGTAAAGTTTAAGGTAATCTTTAAACCTGTTAGCATAAAAAAGTTCCAATTCCACAAGTGAAAACTCCTCAAACATGCCAAAGTACAAGAGGGACACAAATATATTGGAGAGTGTCAAGAGGAGGGGAAGTCTAGCCCTTTGCTACAAGCACACCAAGGACACAAAAATACTGGAGTGTGTCCAGAGGGAGGATCTGGAGGGGAAGTTTTGTGAGGAGAGGCTGAAGTCCCTTGGTTTGTTCAGCCCAGAGGAGACTGAGGAGAGACTTCATCACGATCTGTGGCTTCCTGATGAGGGGGAGTGAAAGGGCAGACACTGGTCTCCTCTCTTTGGTGACCAGTGATAGAACACGAGGGAGCAGCATGAAGCTGCAACAAGGGATATTTAGGTTGGATATTAGGAGGAGATTCTTTACTGAGAGGGTGGTCTGGCACCGGAACAGGCTCCCCAGGGAAGTGGTCACAGCACCCAACTTGTCTGAGTTCAAGATGCGTCCGATGTGCTCAGTCCCACACTCTGACTTGTCTGGCCCTGTGTGGAGCCAGGAGTTGGACTTGATCCTTATGGGTCCCTTCCACCTCAGGACATTCTATAATTCTCTGATTTCATAGTTTTTATGTTATATGAAAACGTTATCATTCTGCCAAATGCATTTGAAATTTGGCAAACTTTACCATAGTTTCTGTGTAAGGAGACTTGTAATACCCAGAATAGTGATATTTTTAGTAATCTGCTCTGCGGAATAAGATTAAGGGATTTCTTAGTTAATAGGAACACATCTTTCCCAGCAAAGCCACTACATCTTGTGGTGGGGGTTTTTTTCAATAAAACACTGCCATCATTTACATCCAACTGACAAAATTTAGTTCTTAAGTATGAGAAAACTCAAATAAGCTGAGTGTTCAGATGCATTTTCCACAGATAAGTACACAATCAAAATCACTAAAATCTGAAGAAAACAGTGAAGAAATGTAATACAACAGAATTCAATTGTACCACCACCAGCTAGCTCTTGCACCTTACTCAACTTTTGGCAGTGCACATAGTAGATGTCAGGGAAAAAACAGCAGGTAGCAATTTTTATTTTATTTATTAACTCATAGTAGGACCTTCCCAATTTGTTCAAATCTCAATAATCTCATCAAGATCTCATAACTTCTAAGTGGATGCTTAATTTAGTATAGTAAAGTTTAAAATAGAGGTAATACTTCCTGTCTCTATAAAACACTGAGTTCAAGAATGAAAAAGTTTGCATCTGTCTGGCTGGCAGTTTAGGGATGTTATTATATACATGAAGCTAATGACTAGGTATTGCTTCCAGACTCATAAACCCTAAATCGGTACTGATAAAAACCATGCCACAGTGAAGTAACTGCTAGACGTTTCTAACTAATTCCTTCTTAAACATCTAACCCTTGGGAACTGACCAGACAAACCCTTCAAAAACTACTGATTTAGGACTTGGGGAACATGAATGTCCTCCCAAGGGTACAAAGGATTAAAACAAAGCTAAGTGGGGGAAAAAAAAATTACAGACTTGAGCAGAACTGATTGTCATGATGCACTGTTTTCAACCAAAATTAATGAACCAGATTGTTTAGTTCAACACTTTCTTTATTCACACAAAAGAGAAAATACTAAAACTTAGGAAAACCTAAGAGTTGGACCTTACTTTTAAAAAGTTGCATTTATAGGAGTTTAACCACCAAATTCACAAAATCAAAGCACTGACGTAATGAAATTACTAGCAAATATACTCAATAATCTAACCAGTGCACAGTATTAAACATTTATCACAACAGCCTTAATTCTCTTCAAAAACAAATAGTGTTTTTTCAACCGTAATCTAAAATGGCATAGTACAAACAACTCATCTGAAAAAAAGACACAGGGATCATAGGTAGACAGGTCTTTAGATCATCCCAAATAAAAATAACTAAATATATATTTCGCTATAAATCAGCACAGTAGATTTATAAAATCTGTGGAATTTGAAGTTGGAATTCATAGATACAACATACACGTTTGCACAGTTACTTAGCATTTTCCTATCAATGCCTAATTACTTTCCATAAATACTGTACTTAACACATATACCAACCGATCTCTCATTTTAAAAGCACTAAAGAGAGCAAATAAAGGCATACATGAAAATCAGTGAACCTGGCAGAAAGTTGATCAGAACTGCAATGCTGCACAGTGGTAAAAAAAAAAAAAAAAACCACAAACAAACCCTGCAGTTGTTTAATTAAGAAATTTATTAATTTTTTCCTTCAGCATTTATTTGCTAAACTTTTGAATCTTGCTTTTAATGTGGGGGGTATTCACATGGACACCTGCCAGCCTTCAGCAATTGATTTATGCTTTTTAAATATTGTTTCTTAATGTATATCTAATGTAAGTTCTTTGTATTATTAAAATCGTGCATTGTTTTCCTGAGGAAAGCTGCTTTTTGCCTGATACATAAAATTTATTTTAGACCTGAGTCTTCAGTTTGGCTTAAATCCCAGCATATCCTGATTTCTAAACAAACTGCAAAGCATATCATATGGGTATGATGAGTAAAAAGCTGCAGTCTTCACTGTGCATCTTGCACTATATTAATCCCTCTTACACCTCTATTTATTTCATTGAAGTTACATTTCCTGTTTTAATATACTTGCCATGTCTCAGTACAAAATATGAAAACGGCATACTTAAAATGAAGCACCCTACTGATAAAAGTTTCATTACTTCAGACATGGTCCTAGAAACTAATAACATCATAAATAACATCTGGTTTTGAAACTGAAAAATGTTTCAATTAAGTTGAGTAATTTCCCAATGAGGAAAGGACAACTACATGAGTACATTTTTAATAACTCTTAATCAGATAGCATTCTTAAAAACAGTAGTATCACATGCTCTTTCATAAGGCTGCTTGCTATGGTAAGGCACATTCTAAGCATACACCTGTCTCAGTTCCTGTAGGCCTCCTCTGGTGACAAGAGACAGAGAGAAGAACTTACAGATTTCTTAAGATTAGACAAAGCTTTCCATAGAGGAAAAGGGTTTTTTTTTCCTTTATTTTTTCCTCTTCTAACTATTTAAAGTACAGCACTTTACCTTCAGACAGCATCTACACCTGGAACACTTCAGTTCGAAAATTTAAGAAAATTGCAAACAACACCCAAAAGGGAACTTTAATGCTGCATAACTGATTCTATTCTATGAGACTGCAGATGATGTATCCAGATCACTTTGCTGATGACTTCTGGAAACCACTCTCTTTTCTGTCCATCAGAACTCAATATTGTTTATAATTTTTAGAGGCTGAATTTGGTCTCTGCTTCTATTACAGATGATAAATTTCTCCCATTAGTAATTCAGTTGCTTTCTTATTTTCCCAACAAAGTAGTTGTACAAGCTATTCTGCTACAGAAAATATCCGATTTTTATTCTAAAGCAGTATTTCTTTTTGGAGGCAAAACCACAAAACTGGTCCTAATCCTTTTCTATATGAGGGGGTATGTTGGAATACCTAGTGTGATTTTGCAGATTCCTTGTTTTACACTTGTTCAGCTGAGCATCTCTTGACCAGCAGTCTGATTCTTTGCTTGAATGACTAAAACCAGAAGTAAGACTTTGTAGGTCTTTTCTTGGGGATGACAATCCAACCTGTTAACTTTCTGAGATCACAGTGGGTCAAGAAGAAGGCAAATACTGAGTAAAAGAAAAGAAAAAAGAACAGCTCTCAGTATGTGAAAGCACTGAGATTTGTCTCAAAAGACTGTTGGCAATTTGTAAAACCTCAGGTTATTTTAGGTGCCTCACTGAAATTCTTAGCTATTTTGAAAAGTGGATGCAGGTAAGACATGAATAAAACTCCTTAGGAGTGAACAGTCTCTGCCAAGAAAACCCTGGTTAGATTTAATATCTAGGTTAAGGCAAATGGAGAGGAGGAATAGGGGACAAGGGAAAACACAGCAACACAAGTTATTTTAATCAGGCAAATGCATCTCTAAATCTTTTGTTGTTGTTTCTCCTGTTTGCTGTACAAAATATGTTGATGCTTACTACACTGCTATAAACACTGCCTGTTACCAGGCATATTGATTGTATCAGGTTGCATTTGTTGCAGGCCCCATAGCAAGCGTGAGAAACCTTGAATGACATGCTACTGGTGCATGAATAGCTTACGTTGAAAAGAGTGGTCAGATGGTCTGGAGAACACTGTCTGAATGGGCCAAACAGGGAACTCCAGCTGTCACTGACTTTTAACAGTTAAGACATTAAGTTTTCATCTTAAGCAGAAACTGTAAAGTTTTGATTCCAAACAAACAACATGAGTTCCAAATGGAAATAAAAGTCCCACCTAACTGGGAAATGAAACTAAACATCTATTATAGAAACACAGAATCACATAATGGCTTGGGTTGGAAGGGAGCTCAAAGATCATGTAGTTCCAACTTCCCCTGCCATGGGCAGGGACACCCTCTGCTAGACCAGGTTGCCCAAAGCCCCCATCCAGCCTGGCCTTGAACACTGCCAGGGAGGGGACCGTCACAGCTTTTCTGGGCAACCTGTGTCAAGGCCTCGCCACCCTCACAGGGAAGAATTTCTTCCTAATACCTGATCTAAATCCATCTTCCTTCAGATTGAAGCCATTACCCTTTGTCCTGTTACACTATGCCCTTGTGAACCTTCCTGTAGGCCTCTATAGGTACTGGAAGGATGCTGTCAGGTCTCCCACAGCCACCTTTTTTTCAGGCTGAACAAGCCCAACTCTCTCAGCCTGTCTTCATAGCAGAGGTGCTCCAGCCCTCTCATCATTTTCATGGCCCTCTGCTGGACTTGCTCCAATAGCTCCATGTCTGTAGTGTAGTGGACACCCCTGAGCTGGACACAGTACTCCAGGTGGTGATGCAGTACTTCAGGAATACTGCTCATCCTCTGTTAAAGATCTCTCAGGACTGAATTTTTCACTGGGAGAACTCTTTTTTCATCCTGATACTTTCCATTTCAAATCCTTATGAACACTTGCCCACAAACAACTCATATGTGGGCTCTGTACCTTTCCCTAGCCCTTATCCTAACTGTGGGCTGACTTTAGCCAAAGACCCCAAACCAACTTCCAAGATGGAAAAGTTCTCAGTGCACAATTCTTTGCAATTCACAAACCTGACCTTGGTAGTCCTTTTGCAGCTCCAGAACAGGACCCTTCAGCTTTGTCTCTCTTCTGATCCTGACAGTGGCCAGGTAGTCCTTAAGTCCAGATTTGGCTCCTAGCTCCTGAACAGGCTGTCCCAGTCTGTCGGAAGAGGAGTCGGTGAACAAGGAAGCCAGTTTGGCTGAGTAGAGAGATCCAGGAAGATACTCGGGAAAAGAGGGAAAAATATGACCTTTGGAAGAAGGGGCAGGTGTCCTGGGACAAGTATAGGAATTCAGTGAGATAATGTAGTGAGAAAGTCAGAAGGGCTAAAGCTGATTTGGAACTCAGGTTGGCCAGTTCTGTAAAAGATAATAAAAAGTCCTTCTATAGCTATATTAATAGTAAAAGGAGGGACAAGGAGAATCTCCAGCCCTTATTGGATGCTGAGGGAACACTAGTGACAAGGGATAAGGACAAGGCTGAGGTCCTTAATTCCTTCTTTGCCTCAGTCTTTAACAGTAATGAAGGCTATTCCCTGAGTACTCATCCTCAGGAACTGGCTGACAGGGAGGGGAAGAATAACAAAGCTGCCATGGTTCAGGAGGAAATGATTAGAGACCTACTTGGCCAGTTAGATACCCACAAGTCAATGGGGCCAGATGGGATTCACCCAAGGGTACTGAGGGAGCTGTCAGATGTGCTTGCCAAACCCCTTTCCATCATCTATCAGCAATCCTGGCACACTGGGGAAGTTCCAGTCGACTGGAGACTGGCAGATGTTACACCCATATACAAGAAGGGTCGGAAGGAGGATCCAGGGAACTACAGGCCTGTCAGTCTGACCTCAGTCCCAGGGAAGATCATGGAGAGGGTCATCTTGGGAGCTATCATGCAGCACATGCGTGGTGGCCAGGGGATCAAGCCTAGTCAACATGAGTTTACAAAAGGCAGATACTGTCAAACTAACCTGATCACCTTCTATGACAAGGTGACCTGCTTAATGGACGAGGGGAAGGCTGTGGATGTGATCTACCTGGACTTTGGTAAAGCCTTTGACACAGTTTCTCACAGCATTCTGACTGAGAAACTGGCTGCCACTGGCCTGGACAGGTGGACCCTCAGCTGGGTTAAAAACTGGTTGGATGGCCGTGCCCAAAGGCTGGTGGTGAATGGAACAAAATCCAGCTGGAGGCCAGTCACGAGTGGCGTCCCCCAGGGCTCAGTCCTGGGTCCAGTCTTGTTCAACATCTTTATCAATGACCTGGATGAAGGGATTGAATGCCCCCTCACTAAGTTTGCAGATGACACTAAACTGGGAGGAAGTGTTGATCTGCCTGAGGGTAGGGAGGCTCTTCAGAGGGATCTGAACAGACTGCACCAATGGGCTGAGACCAATGGGATGAAGTTTAACAAGGCCAAGTGTAGAGTGCTGTACATGGGACTTAACAACCCCATGCAGCACTACAGGCTTGGGGGGGACTGGCTGGAGAGCTGTCAGGCAGAGAAGGACCTGGGGGTGTTGGTCGACTGCAGGCTGAATATGAGTCAGCAGTGTGCCCAGGCGGCCAAGAAGGCCAGTGGCATCTTGGCTTGTATCAAAAACAGTGTGGCCAGTAGGTCTAGGGAGGTGATTGTGCCCCTGTACTCAGTCAGCATTGGTGAGGCCACACCTCGAGTGCTGTGTCCAGTTCTGGGCTCCTCACCATAAGAAGGGCATTGAGGTCCTGGAGCGAGTCCAGAGAAGGGCGAGTCCAGAGAAGGGGCTGGAGGGCAAATCCTATGAGGAGCAGCTGAGGGAGCCGGGGATGTTTAGCTTAGAGAAGAGGAGGCTGAGGGGAGACCTTATCACCACCTGCAACTACCTGAAGGGAGGTTGTAGAGAGGTGGGTGATGGTCTCTTCAGCCAGGTGACAGGTGATAGGACAAGGGGGAATGGCATGAAGCTGTGCCAGGGCAGGTTTAGATTGGACATTAGAAAAAAATTTTTTACTGAAAGAGTTGTCAGGGCCTGGAACAGGCTGCCCAAGGAGGAGGTTGAGTCATCTTCCCTGGATGTGTTTTAAAAAAGGGTAGATGAGGTACCTAGGGATATGGTTTAGTTTAGGATGAGAATGATTGGACTTGATTATCTTCAAAGGTCAGTATCTTGTGATACTGTGATTCTGTAAACACCTGACCCTTCAGAGTGCAAGTGTTTTAGCCCATTCTTAAGATTTATCCTGGCACATCTACAATCTCTGGTGGCCAAATCCTACATTATTTATTCAAATATTACCTTTTGACATGCTTCTGAACAGCAGTTCAACTGCCGTCAGTCAGTAACTTTAGGAAGCAGAATACCCACACTGTCGCTTCTCTCTCTTGGCCTTTGCCAGACGCAGCTGTCAGCGGCGCACCGCGAGGTGCAGCCTCCGCCGTGTATTCCCTCCACAGCGCCGAGAGGCTGCCAGATGTTCGTCAGGCAAGCCGCTTGCGAGCCATGACAGCTAAGGACAGAGAAAAGACATGCCATGCAGCCGAGCTTTCGGTGTCTGTCGGTACCGGGAGGTGAAGCTGCTGCAGTCCCAGCCTGAGGACCTCCGCCGCCTGACAGAGCTGCCCAGGAAAGGGGCGGCCGCAGGCTCTTGCTCCGCACAGTGCCTCCCGCGTCTCTTCGCGCCTCGGGTGCCTCAGGGAGCAGCCACGCCTCCCCAGACCCATGGCTCCAAACACCGCACCCGCAGCACCTCAGAGCCGCCTCTCCTCCCCGCCCCCACTCAGGGCGGGCGGGCCGCCGCGCAGCGAATAAAAGGCGACCCGGGAAACAGGTAGGGCGGGGTTTTTTGTTTTTCTTCCCCTCGGTGTCTTCGCATCCGGGTGAGAGGGAAGCGCTCAGCTGGAGGAGTTGGTGTGCTCTTCCGGTTGCTGCTGTGGCGAGGCCGCGGGTAGGGGTCTCCTCGGTGCTTGTGCTTACGTCTCGTCTGCCTCCGCCCAGGCCCGGCGGGAATCCCCTCTTGCTATGAGGCGAGGCGCGAGGGGGAAGGCTGTGGCGGTGTGTCGGCGGCGGGGGGTGAAGGCCAGGGCGGTGTGTCAGGGGGAGGAGGAAGGCCGGGGCTGTGTGTCGGGGCGAGAGGGGTCCCGGCTGTCGCCCGCTGGACGCTGGAGCAGGGGAGTCTAGCGGGGCTCCGGTCGCTTCGGGCGTGGCCTGTGCGTTTAGGCTTGCCTGCGCGGGAAGTCTACCGGCGTTTAGTTGTGGGCTTCCCCGAGACGTACGCGCTTGTTTGTAAGTACGTACCCGTTGGTGGGAGTGCGCTTGAGCTGTAGCCCCGTCTGGTGAACCGGGCAGTCCCGCAGAGGCAGTCTCTGCTGCCGGTCCCGGTACATGCTGTTACAGGCTCTGTGGGACTGCAGCGTTATGTTTTGGTTTGGGGAAGGTTTCGGTCTGGGGGAGCTGCTTCCTTGCTTTTCTTTCTGGTATCTACAGCACGCCTGGTATTTGTAACATCAGAGAGCACGTTACGTTTGTTGTTCAGTACGGAACTGTGGCATGTGTTTCTGTTATTGGTAACTTCTGTCCATAAACTGCCCGCGTATGCGGCATGTAGTGCCAAGGCTGCTCAAGGATGAGTGAGGCTGTGTGAGCAGTTGTTGCGTTGCCTGCGCTAGAAATGGGAAAGTTTAGGTCACACGCAAATGTAGCTCAGATTAAATGTAAATGTCAGGTGGGGCTTCCTTATCGTGCAATTCTGTATTGTTTTTACAGCAGAATCAAAAGTAAGCGTCCCAAAAATAACTTTTGCCAGTACATAATACCTCCAAATATATAAACACCCCTCCCCCCCCCAAAAAAGGGGGTGTTTGGGGTGGAGGGGAAGCTGAGAGCACTAATCTTGACAGCTTTTTCTTGGAGCTAGTACAGCAACGTCCGAATATGGTAGATGTAGATAATACCAAGTTTTCAGTAGTGTGGATGGTCATCGCAGGAAGTAAGGAACAAAGTCACACGTGAGCAAATAAATAAGCTTTGTTTACATGCGCGTGTTCTGTGCTAATGCTGCCTGTCATGACAGTTGGAGCTGTCCTAGGAGCTTAAAACGTGAGAACAGCCCATAGTGGTAGGTGAAAGAAGAGTTTAAGGCTGTGTGAGACCTCACTGCGGTAAAGTTAGGAGTAACTGATTTTATTTAATTGTGTGAGACAATGTCTAGTAATGTAACTGCTGATACTTTTTAAAAACTTGTTTACTTCAGTGTCTGAGAGAACCCAAGAGCAATACTTTAATTTCATGACAGACTTAGACTATCGTGTGCTCATAGATCCGTGCTCCAGCACTAAAATCCTGTCACCACTTTCTCCAATTGTATTGCCAAAGCATTGAGTTGATAAAAAAGGCTTTATGTAATAATTAGGGAAATACTGCTGTTGCTCTTATGACTTCTAAATGGTCCAGTTAAACGTTGTTTTAAACAACTTCTTTCTCTTTTATTTGAATCCTTGTAGTGCAGTGGATTGAGATCAGTCATGTCCAGCTGTGTTTGTCATTGACATGTCTTCTTTGTTTATAGAGTTCTTCTTTAAGGCTGAAGTAAAAAATAAATTCAGAAACCTGAAAATAATGTCAGGTTTCCACTACAGCTAAGAGATATGCATAGTATTGATAACTGGTTTTAAAAGTCTAATGATTATTTTTTTCAGTGTAGAGTCTGACCTTTTATTGATTCCAATGTATAAGTTGAGCTTAAGGTAAAATACTGATGACTTGCAAAATGGATGCAATACACAGTTTAAAAAAGTGATTAAGGTTAAGATTTTCGTTCTCGTCCTGCCTTTTTGCTCATATGTAATGCATATAATGCAACAAGATCATTGTAGCAGTCAGGAGTGCCATAATCAAATTTAAATATAGCTAATGGTAAACCTATACTTTATTATCACAGAATCCATTCAGTAAGTACAAAAGTAAAGTAACACTATATATGATATGATACTCTTCAATCATAATTAGATTATTTTCCAAGTGCTGTCATAATTCAGCTGTTTCTTTTCATATCATATAATGAAAAACAATTACTTACAGTTCATGATCAGCTGCATCTTCATATTCTTATGAAGTAGTCAAGTGTACTTTTTGAGTTGAAAATTCTTGTGTAATTTTTCTAGAATTAAACTCAAAAAGGAGGGGAGCAAATAAAAAATCACTTTTAAACATAAATAAAGTATAATTGTGAAACTTAAGAGTATATAATACTTTTATTTAGTGTCCTCTCCAGAAAGGAGAAAAAAATAGTCCACAATCACAATTCATTTAAACAGGATTTCTGGAAATATATTTTAGGATATTCAAATTCTTAAAACAATAGTTGAAAAGGTAACCAGCATTTCTTGTTGCCTAATTTCAATTTTAAAATGTTTTTTTACTTGTAGGTAGAAGGATACATGCTTACTTCAAGTAGAAAGGAGGATGTTCCCAAATTCTACGAAATCAGGCTGTCCTCAGTTCCTGCCAAAACTTCAGCAGCAAAATATTACCTTCACTAAGTTTCTTTTAAGTAAACCACCTACTCATCTCTCTCGGCAGCCAAGTGTTGGTGTTGAGATTAATGTTCATAATGCAGAGTAAGTACAGTAAGATTTGATAATGGGGATTGGGTTGAAAAAGAGAGTGTTGAAATAAGTATCTCTGTTTCTAGAGGATGTTTTCTGTTGGTTTTAATGTTAAACAGCATTAAACTTTAAAAAATAAGGTTCTTATATGTAAAACAGAGCTGTATCAAGTCTCTTGGTGACCTGTGAGTTTTAATGCTCCCCTCTGTTTTGTAAAATGCATGAAATGCCATTACACTGATTAGTATAAATAATCCACAGTTCAGTTTCAAAGATCTTCCGTTCCAAAGACCTGATTTTTTTTGTTTACTGAGGAAAACAGGGGAGATAAGGGAAAGAGACATTTATTCTTGTGGTAAGATTTGAAGACATGGTATTTTAAGTTCTCAAATTTAACAGTACTTTTACGTTAATTTGTCTACAAACCTCTTCTTACATGTGTACTGTGGATAATGTCCGTATTCAATTTTTTAATGAAAAATATGTACTGAAATAACTCTGAATTTTGGATAGAAAAGCCAGATGTGTTTCTTGTAAGAAAAAAAATTATATGACTTGCCAAGTTTCATATTCAACACATAAAAAGCATTTTAATTATCATGCAAGTGAGACTTAAAGAATGTAGTCTTTACAGGGCTCTTGCGATTGGGAACCTTGCAACTATTCCAGCTGTTAGACCACAGCAACTGACTTATGGAAATGCCAGTCGAGTACCTGTCCCTAATGCCCGCTTGTCATTCCATGGGAGAAAGTAAGTTCCTTGTGTTTGTGCATAATTAATTCTGGTTGTGATGTACCCATGGAGAAGCTTGTCTAATAACAATTGTTAGAAATTGCAAATGGATATGGAATAAAATGTTTTTATGAAATGAGCCATGTCATGGCTCTTAAAATCTGCTTTTGAGAATTTTAGTACTCATAAGTGACTTGGTTTTTCTCTTCCAACAGTACTAGCCCTACAGAACTGTGGCTGACTTACTTTAATAGTATAATATGTTGTAGTCTCTGTGCTTGACTGTAGAAGTATCAATAAATCAAGTGTTAGTTTGCAAGTTAAGGGTAAGATTGCACCCTCAGTGTTTTGTGGATATTGTGATGTTTTCCTCATAAAACACTGGATGATTTTCTTAATGATGTGATGCTTTATTTTTCAATTATGAAGTGCTAAAATTAAGCATGGTTAAGTTACTTACTTCTAAGAGGAATTTTATGGAAACACTTTTCTGCTTTGCAAAAAACTAAACTTACTAGAATTTACATAACTTTGCTATTGCTGTTGCAATAAAAAGGGGAATTTCAGATGAACGTATAGTTTTATTTTCTTTTAACATTCTAGGGAAAAAAATACCAGTTTAGAAATAGTAGTTGATACATGTTTGCAGTAATTCTGTGAATCAGCTGATAGGGAGGAAGCTTTATGCAATCTGTCATCAAAAGTATTTCCTACATGATAGCTCTTTTCCAGATTTAACAGATGAGGAAAAAAAGTACAATTAAATATATGTTAAGTTGTAGTGGAGTATATAACAGTCAAACAACTTTAAATATTCTTGGTATCATGCTGTATGCGTATTTTTCATCTTGATCGGTCTGGTTTATGGAAAGCTATGTTGTGCTAAGAGAGTTGCAGTGAACTAGTTTTAAACCTTCTCAAGGTTTTCTTGCTGAACAAGTTCATGTGAGTTCTTTTTAGTTAGAATAAATTGAAACAGAGTTATGTTTTGATTTAGTATTATGAGTTACTGTAACACTGCAGGTAGGTAATGCTATCAGAACCTCTCAGTCTAGAAAACTGAGATGATGACTTGAGATCTCTTCAGTTAGCTGACACTGGTCAGCTTTCAGTACAACACTCTTAATGAAGATTTTAGATGCCAAGGGGCTGTCTGTAGGATCGCTATATCTTTTCAGGTATACTTTTAGAATCATAGAATACATTAGGTTGGAAGGGACCTTTCGGACCTTTAGTTCCTTTAGGTTATCTAGTCCAACCCCCTTCAGTAAGCAGGGACATCTTCACTAGATCAGATGGCTCAGAGCCCCATCAAGCCTGACCTTGGATATCTCCAGGGATGGAGCCTCCGCTACCTCAGAGAGATAGTGGATCACTGAACCTATTCCAGTGATCTACCACCCTCATAGTGAAGAACTTTTTCCTAATACCCAACCTAAATCTCCCCTTTTCTAGTTTAAAACCATTGCCCCCTGTCCTACTGCTACATGCCCTCGTGAGCAGTTCTTGCCCAGCTTTTTTATAGGCACCTTTCAGGTACTGGAAGGCTGCTATAAGGTCCCCCCAGAGCCTTCCTTTCTCCAAGACGAACAAGCCCGACTCTCTCAGCCTGTCTTCACAGGGCAGGTGTTTCAGTCCTTTCATCCAGTCCTTTTTTGTGGCGCTCCTCTGGATGCAGTCCAACAGGTCCATGTCCTTTTTGTGTTGAGGGCACCAAAGCTGGACACAGTATTCCAGGTGAGGTCTCCCCAGAGCAGAATCACACCTCTCGACCTGCTGGCCACACTTCTTTGGGTGCAGCCAGGATGTGTTTGGCCTTCTGGGCTGCAGATGCACATCGGTGGCTTGTGTCCTGCTTCCATGACTACTCCCAAGTCCTTCTCAGGGCTGCTTTCTAGTGTATCATCTCCTAACCTGTAGGGATAATGGGGACTGTCCCGACCAGGTGCATGATCCTGCACTTGGCTTTGAACATCATGAGGTCCACCTGGGCCCACTTCTCCATCTTGTCCAGGTCCCTCTGGATGGCATCGTGGCCCTTTGGCATGTTAACAGCACCATTCAGCTTGGTGTCATCAGCAGTTTGAGTTTGTGTGATGAACGACTTAATGAGAACGTACAGACTAGTGTTTGAAAATGAGACACTAGTTTTGTGACGTCTAGCTTAAAACAATAATTAGTTTGCTTTGTCAAAATGAATAGTATTTCTTTCTTGCTCAGATCATAGAGTGTACAGTCTGTACAATCTAAGATGCAGAGAAACAGTACAGGCTGAATACCTGTTGTGATAAATTCAGTAGTAAGGAGGGGAGAAAAATAAACTTCATTTATTCATTGCTGGATAGTTGAAACTCATAAAACTTCTCACTGCACTTAGTTTATTTTATATAATAGCCTTATATAGTCTGTATGCATCTTAAAAAAAAAAAAAAAGTATGATGTCACCAAAATAGCACAACCAGCTTTCTGAGCTGTCCTGCTGAACTGGCTGTTTAAGTTTCAGTTGGGTTAATACAGGTGCTCTTGTACAGCAGTTGCATCAGTTTATTTCAAGGGTAGCTTTTGTAGTTGTCTGTTGTGTTTCCCCATTACAGGTTATCTTCACCTAATATCCAGAATGAGCATACCATTTGTTCTGTAGAATACTTGGGTTTAGTGTAGTAGTCACATAATTAAGCATTGGCATTTATACACTGTATAAATCATAGTTTGAAGCTCGTGAACTAGGGGGGTTACTCTCTCTGTCTATGTTTAGGAGACTAGGAGAACCTAGTATTCAACGTGGTATCAAACGGCAGCGGTTTCATTCGCATGATTCTGAAACAACTGTGGTTAACCAAGCAGTGCCTTTGCCAGAAGAACGTAGATACTCCCTCCCAAGATCGATTAGTTCTCCGCTGTTCTACGCGTATTATGTGCCAGCTTTATCTGCATATGTTTCTCCGTTACCAGACCCTACAGAAACCACTCTTCCTGAGGCCAGAGATAAGGTAAGATCTTTCTGTGTCTGTGCTTTACATCTTCTGAGTAGGCAGAGCCTGATGGTGCTGTAGAAGACCACAAGTATTTCCTCCAGGTTCTTTGACAGTGTCACAGGGTCCATATAGCTGAGCTATCATTAGGAAGAGTATCAGTAAATGTAGCTGCTGCTGGGGTATAACTTCCTTCGGTGTGTTTGCGTTTGGGACATTTTTGGGGGTAGGGGTGGTGTTTGTGTTGTCTGGCTTTCATATTAATGTCAGGAAATCTACCTGTAGACATTGAAGGGATGGTCCTTTTGTCACATGATTGGGGGTGAAAAGAATCCTGATGGGGGCAAAAACCCACCCCACCTTAGTAATGTGAGAGAAGCCCATTCCAAATACAGTATTGTGGCTGTAAAGGTGCCCTCTGCTTCTCTTCAGAAGGAGATAAAAGTGACTGTCTTAGCTGTTCTGGAATACCAAAGAGGATGTCCTCTTAAGGTGGATAGTGGAGTCGTAACTGTCTCTTTTCTTTTTTGTATTTAAAAAAACCCCAAGGGTGGCTAATCGGTTCTTCATGCTTTATCTGCACCAACATGACAGATGATGTTTTTTGTGTAAATAGCCCTGTTGATTATAGCACATAGCAATATTGTGAAATAGCTAATACTGCCTTCCGCTAAAGATCTGACAACTGCTTTAATAGCTTGTGCGGAATTAAAAAAATGATAGATAAGTTAAATCCGTTTTAGTATTTGTTTTTCTCCCAGTTACTGGTAGGCAAACTGTTGATGTTCAAGTCAGCAGACGGTATCTCCAGTCTTTCATTGCATATTCCCTGAAAGGCTGCAGATACTGATGAAGCAAAAATTACTTTCTGTATTCAGACATTTTAGAACAGATAGAACAAATTTTAATTTAAGAACTCTGCAGAATATTTGTCTAAGGAGTTGGTCAATATGAATTCAGATCTGGTAAAACTAGGCAGTGGAATATGTTGTATGAAATGATGGGTTATCTTTTTAATGCAGTCTTCTGTACTTCATGTAGTGTACATCTCTGGCAGAAAATAATGTTCACTTACTGTATCTTTTTGAATGTGTGTATCAAGTTATCTCAGCAGGTTTTGGCATTGTTTCAAGCACGTCAGCAGCAGAGCTGTGATTTGAACAGAAAAGAGCTGCGCAGAACAGAACTTCAGAGAGAAATTCAGGAAATCTTTCCACGTATGTTTTGAATTTATTACTTAATATCAGTTTGCATGTTCTTCACGTTCGCGGTTCTTCCTTCCCCTTAGGCTAGGCTAATGTCAGATCAGTTTTTATTCTGTGATTCTTGTATTTCAGAGAGCAGACTTTTTTTGGTTGGGTCCTCTCTGAATGGCTTTGGCAGTCGTAACAGTGATTGTGACTTGTGCCTGGTGGTTAAACAAGAACCAGTAAGTAATCTAAAGCATGTAAAGTTAAAGTCTATTTTTAAGTTAATGTGGTTTTATAAGATTGGATCGTAAGAGGAGAATCAAGTGGTCAAATTTTTTTACTTAACGTATTTTTGCAGTTGGAATAGTTGTGAACTGTGGTCCCAATAATACTGCAAATACAAATTTAACACTATAAAGCCTTTAACCCAACAAAACATTAAAAAAATAAGCATTACATTCATTCCACAAGTGAAAAAAGTATGACAAAATAGAATTAAATTGCCTAGAATCATGAAGAAACTTGTTTAGAGAACTCAATTGATTTTAGATGCAGGAATATCTTTTAATAAGTACAGCTTTTTATTTCTTTGGATTCATAGCCACCAGAAGGACAGAAGGAATTTGATATGCAAAATATTCTTGGTGATATAAAATGTTTATAAATTGACAGAAAATTAGGTTGGATTATTAGGTTGACAGAAAAGATTTAACAGGGTGTAATTTTAAAAGCACTGAAGTATTGTTGGAAAAGGAAAGGATATTTTTGTGTAAGTGGGACTATGTTTTCGTCAAGATCTAAGATTTGTGAATGTCTGAGTTTCTTTCCATATCGAATATGAATCCTGCCTGGCTTTTGCTGCGTTGGACGTATATGTAAGCTGTGGAATAAGTTATATGGGTTCATGTCTTATTCTTTCTTTATTTAAAAGTAAAACTTGCTTACTTATAACATCTAAATGAGAGATACTAACTGTTTTCTTTATATCATATTTCAGGTAAATCAGAAGACTGAAGCCAGGCATATACTCAGCTTAATCCAAAAACTCTTCAGTACTAAACTTTGTAAGTGCTCAGCTACAGTGAGGTGTTAAGATTATTGGCGATTCTGGAAGAAGTATTGTTGCACAGTCGTAATTCATTTATGTAATTGATCTTGACTAGCTTCTGATCACAGTATTGTTTGAAGAAAAGCCATAGTGTTTAGTAATGTTACTTCTCTTGCTACTGATGGATAGTAGTTAGAAAAACATATGGTTGCCTTGCAGATTAACAGACTTGAACAGATAGCATCTGAAATTACTTTGAATTTGGTGGGCGGTGGGGAAGTCAAGTTCTGTTTGGGAAACCTCAGTTAGTGAACTTTTACTTAGTCTGGGCTTGCCTAGGATGCAGATTTTTCCAGGGCTTTCTGAAAAGCACAGTGATAAAACAGTTCTGTGAAAACTATCAGAAAGGGATCATCTAAATGAACTATCACTTTTTTCAAGAGGTTGTGTTGTGTGACAGAGCTTTAGAGTAAAACAGTTTTGTTTGCCAGGGAATATGAATATTGTAAAGACTTGATCATGTCAGGGAGAACCCTGAAGGTTTTTCTTTGGCCACTGCTCGTTTTTGATGCATACTTAATTCTCTGTTATCTTGCAAGTGCCTTTGGTCTGCTTCATTTGATCAAAGCGTTCTTTGGAAGGTGAGGCAGGACAAAACACAGCTGATGTTACCGTTCTTTAGTTGTGGTTTTTAGACTTCTTAAACAGTAGTAGAAGTGATCATCTAGGTCGTTCTCTAACTTCCACTGTCTTCAGTCAGCTGCTGCTTCATCATCATGGATGGGATCTACAAGTATCTACATTTAAAGAAAAAGCATACAGAAATTTTTTATTTCTTCCTAGGTGTTACTTCAGCTTGAGCCAGAATTCTAGATTTGCAGCTTTTAAAGGGTTAGCAGTGCGCATATACACGTTGTGGACAAGGAAGTGTAAGGTTTGTCTGTACCAAGCTTCTTTAAGAATTGTAATTTCAGACCAACAGTATTCATGTTCTGTTACCTGTTCTTTTTAACAACCTAACAGGTACAAAACTTCCTCTGGTCACTATCTTTAAGATTTGTGCTGTCCAGTTAATAGGTGTGGTGTTGTTCTGTAAGGTAGTCACTCTTTGACAATCCTAGTTAAGTATTTCCCTCTTTATTCTGTCAAAGAAAGATGGCAGTGTGTTCTCAACAAGTGTGTAAGCTGTCATTAAACTCATTCCCTGCTTCAACAGAAGAGAATGGAAATAAATACTGCTTGGGCCAAACATGAAAGCTGGCAAAGCATGTTCCAAGATGGGGAGGAAAGATGTTGTTTAAAACAAAGTTCTTGGGCTGGTTTAAAGCCAAAAAGAAATAAGGAAAAGTTTTGTTGAAGGTTATTTTTAACCTTTTACCATATAACTCAGGTTCAGAAACTTTGGAGAAGATTTTCCCTAGCTGTGCTTCTTCTAACATCTTCCTCTTTGTTTTTGCACCCTGTGTGTTCCTGTACATTCCAAAGTAATGGCTATAAGAGTGTGCTTCTCTGATTATATCACCTTAATTCCATGATGGAATGCTTCCTAATTTAGCAATTGAAGTGCAGATTAGATCAGTCTCTTTCACAGGGAAATAATCTGCAGAATTTAAAGTGCCATTTCTTTTACACTTTGTGTGCAGTTAATTGTGATTGTTAGATTAGTGTTTCGTTTTCAGAGGTTTGGTAAATGAATTCAAAACTTAAAAGCTCCAGCTGATCTCTGTTCCAGGCTTGTAAAAGTTAACAAATGTGAGCAAGTATTTTGAACATATCAGATTTAGATGCAGTCATTGTCATTCTGCATCCAGCATACTAACTGAAATGAAGATGTGTTCTTTTCTGAATAGTCTAGTCAAATTAGGGAATAACTTCTGATATTCACTGGTTTTGTGGTGCATTTTAGTCTTAAAGGTATGTATTGTGTTTTTCCTACAGTAGTCATGTAAGGGTAGTGGTGTAATACATGTTCTGTTTCAAAGACTAGCAGAGTATGTATAAGTGCGACTCAATTTGTTCAGGTACCTGCACATAGCTGTCTTTCACAACAATTGACTAACATTCCCAGAGCTGTATTCTAAAGCCAGTGCCTCTTAATCTGAAACATGAATTTGGGGTGATAACTGTTACAACATATTGAAGAGGGTTATAATCCAAACAACTGAGAGTAAATGTCAAACTGATTACTTTTTTCAGATTCATCTAAGCAGGATTCATTTGATAAGCAATTTAGCAGTCCTGGGGTGACTGTTTACTATCAGAATATATAGCAAAGAGCTCGTATTCTCGTAGTTATGCAAAGATGTGCATCAGCGTTGAGACTAGGGTATCAGAGTGGAATCTACCTAATGCTTGTCTAGTGGGGAACATGCAACAGGTAAGATAAGCATGGGAACTTGAACTCTTAAATTCCTTGAAGGACTGTGCAGGTGGGTAAGTGAATTCTGTATGTCCATATGTGTGGATAATCATCTGAAGTGCAGTCCTGTTTATCGTTGTGTTTATTGCACATCCTGTCACTGTTAAAGCAGAAGACAAATAAACCTTATCCGGCCTTTGGGACGTGTCCGGTTTTCAGTAGCAACTGGGTAGGAAGTGTATTTTTTGGTATGTACTTTCAGTTACATAAGCATTTTTTTAAAGGAAGTTTTAAGCGTGATTAGTGCATAGGGAAGATACAGTTAATATCTTTTGATCAGTAAAATACATCATTTCAGCTGTAAGAAAACTTGACATGATTAAATGGTATGCAGCTGATCATGTGCCCTTTGCTGCAATGTAGTGCTGGACTTCAGTGTCTGGCCATCCTGTACAGGAGTCTGTTCTTTTTTTTTGAACCTTAATTCAGTATTTCTATTGCAGCGCTTTCACTGAGCTGTATGTGCAGAACTGCATTCCTGATGTGAAAATTTCTTGAGTATTCTTCCCACAGAAGAATCTTCCACTAATGTTTGTCTCTGTTTAGAGTATTTGTTTTCCACACTTTTTCCTGGATTCGATTTTTGGTGCACTTGCTAAACGTTACTTAGTATCTGAGGAAAATTTAGCAAAAATTTTCTTAGATGAGTTGTGCTAAACTATTTCCCATAAAGTGAATTCATATTGACTGATTTAGGATCTTAAGTTCAGCATCTTACATGAAACTTAATTGCATATTTTTCTCCCTTTCAGCAAGCTACATTGAGAGACCTCGGCTGATTCGAGCTAAAGTGCCAATAGTGAAGTTCAGGGATAAAGTCAGGCAAGTATCGTGTTCAACATAATTTTTTAGACTCTGATACAGAAAAGCATTTGTTTGTACTGTCCACGAGTGGTTCCTCTGAAGTCATTCTTTGCTTATTTGGATTGTGCTACAGTTGTATTGCAAATTTGTAAAGCTAGCATGCAGTCAGCTTGCTTCCTTGATGGCTTGAAACACCTTGTTTCAGATGTTCTCTGGTTTCTGTGATGTGAATCAGTAGCAGTACATCATATATTTCAGTGGGTTGGTTATTCATAGTGTACTCCAACTGACATATGGTTCATGACAGAAAATCAACAGTGGGAAGAAAACTGTCCTGGAAAATAATTTTGCTTGCTGTGTAGACATAACTGTAGAACTACTAAGGACTAATTCACAGTGCTTATGCTGTACAAGCAACAGTAAAACAAACTTTAGTTTCTTGTCATGTTTTCTTGATTAAAAACCTTTTGTTTAGAGTATATTCTCCTGTCTTCTAGGAAGTTACTCTCTTTAACAAAGTAGTATTATGTGTACTATTCACAGTGGTAGGTACTAATTTTAAGACTTTTTGAAGGGGGAGGTAGTTGCAGAGAAGTATACATGTTGTATGTTACTCTATTCATTGCATCCTCATTATGAAGACATGAAAATAAATAATCAAGAGGAATGTACTGGGGCAGAAAGGCATTTATTTCTTTTTTTAATGTGATAAAAGTATCTGATGGAAAAAACTCTGCAGAATGCTCAGATTGGGAGTCAGATTAATGTTCAGATCTTCCTATATATATGGGTTTAGATGTAATAACATGGGTTGACTATTCTTCATAAATAGGACTTCGAACAATTCTTATCTAACATGTTCTGCCTATAAGCTTCTAAAACTTTGCAACTCTGGCTTTTAAAGCAAACAAGCCCACTTCTCTGGCCTTTCTTTAGAAGTATATCACAGTGTGCTTTTATCACCATATCCCTTTTCTGTTGTGATATAGCTGGATCTGTCATGTTTACAATTTGAACTAATATATATCCATTTAACCTCTGTTGCACTTATTGCAATAGGATACTTTTAATAGATACACCGAATAGCACAGGAAGTTCCGCATCAACATGCAGAAGAACTTTTTCACAGTGAGGGTGACAGAGCCCTGACACAGGCTGCCCAGGGGGGTTGTGGAGTGTCCCATTTCTGGAGATATTCAAGACCCATCTGGACATGTTCCTGTGTGACCTGTCCTAGGCTTTATTTTTAAACCCCAAACATGCTTAATACATTACATTGTCTTACGGTCCCAATTCAGATCTTCATGTATTCTTTATGTAAAACATAATTACTTTATCACAGTGGAATTCAAGTCTATAAGCAATTCAAGTACTATAAACAAAACTAGAGTAGAAATCACAGCATCAAATTGCTAAAGAGTATACTTCTCTAGAGTATTATACTTAGTAGACATAATGCTCTCTAGAGTATTATCTTAGTATACATTTCTTCATCTTTGCCCTTAAGTAGGGTAATATTCTGAAATTGAATACCATGATGAATTACTTTCCTTTTCTCCTCCCCAACAGCTGTGTGGAGTTTGACTTGAATGTAAACAATACTGTAGGAATAAGAAACACATTCCTTCTGAGAACCTATGCACAGAGTAAGTTTTTATATATTTTCTTATTTCTATAAAACTTGGGGTTTAAATTTGCATTTTGGTATTGATAGACTAATAAAATTCAGTTGAATATATTAGACTTCTATATATAATTACCCAGTGAGCTACTTTAGATAGCTTTAAGATAAGTCTTTGTTGCTTACATTAAATATGGAAAAAACTGATTTATCAGCCAAGTATATTTTTAATATAGTGTTATAATATGCAGAAAATAACAAAGATTCGTATTGAAGGTTCACATATTTGCTGCAAGGGCTGCTTCAGTATTCTGCAGATAAGATAATTATACTAATTATAATAATCTAGTGGTATAATGTCCAGTTTATTTCATTTCCGTGCAGCCATTGATAGGTATGCGTGGCTGCTAGCTAGCTGTGTCTGTATGCTGGTACACAGTCTTTCCTTGGCAAATCCAAGCTACTACTTCAGGCTTTACATTAACCCTAAAACAGGTTTGTGTCTCCTTAGGAGTTTGCATTTTAGGGAACCATTGTAAAACAGACTTCTGAAGGGGAGCTAATAAGAACAGCACAGTATTAAGCCAAAGTTTTCTTACAAATGACATTGTGATGTCATTTGGCAGATAAATATCTAAAGAGTGGACCTCAGGCTAATACTTCTAGACCATCTGAGGTTCTTCCCTTATCTTACCACCTTCTTCAGGTCTTGCATACAGGGGTTCATTTTTAGGGTAGGCAGTTACCAGTAGAAGTTATCTTTACTAGCTGATTTTTACTAATTTCAGTCAGAGTAGTTTCAGTGTTCCATATTCACGTTAGGAGAGTCTACAATTTGTCCTGGATCAGTTAATTAACTGCAGCTTCTCTGTACAGCGAGGAAGGCTGGGGAAAGATTTCCTTCCAAGCTTGAAAAGGCTGAGGAAATAATCTATCATTCACAGCTACAGGTGAGGGGTTACTTCACCAAGTAATGTGGATATAGTTGTACCTAACTTTTGCCACAGATTTCCCTTATTCCTGTCAGAAAATCACTTTATAAGGCTAGCAAAATTAACTCTGTCTCCTGATGAGGTATAAATACTGTTTTCTTGAGGTCAAGCAGTGAGTTAGTAGCTGAGGGAGATTTGTGATTGAAAAGATTATCTCCTCAATGTGCCAGACCTTCTTAAACAGCTAAGATGTATCAAGCAGTCTGTCTTGTCTGAACCAGACGATTGCAGGTGACATATAGCAAACAAAAGTAAATGGAGACTTTTACCCAACAGTCTCTCTACATACTTTCAAAAGGCGTATCAACCAGGATGGATAGCATTAAGAGTATTAGCCAACTTGCTTAAATTGGTGGCTAAAGGACTTTACCCTGAGTAAGAAAAAAAAGTCAAATTACCTCTCAGTGTGGAAGATGTATTGGTTTCTGTTCCATTAGAACAAATTCTCTCAGGCAAGCAAAAGATGCATGATTAAAAAACCAAAACCATAGATATTTCTGTGTTTGCTCTTATGACTTTTTCAAAATCAGCCCTTCTGTGTTGGTGCATACATGATGCAGAAAACATCAGAGATGTGGCAAGAATGGCCACAGGAAATATGAGTAGCTTAAGCAGAGCTAGAAACTGAAGTCTGTGCTGTTACCTAATTTAACTAATTTAATCAGCAATTAATGGTAGGTATTTTTCAATTAGTGGAAGCTGGACCTTTGAGCAAGTGACACTACTGAATGTTTTCTTGAGGGGGCAGCTTGTTGACTGATGAAAGAAAAGTCCATGTTGCAGGTTAACTTTGTTATGTACTAATTCCAGGCAGAAAACCTTATTTCACGATAAGGTTAACTAGAAAAATCTTTTCTACTGTGACAGATGTATGAGTTGCCTTCGGATTTGGAGATTATTAGATATTTTTTCCATGAGAAAAATAGGCAATTTCAGTTAAAGCATGTTCATGTGATGTTTGCACAGTAATTCTTTTGCATCTCAGTTAATGTACTAATAACCATATTTTTTTATTCACTACTGGTGAATAATGTTGGTAATGAGGTGACTGGTGGTAAGGAGGGTTTTTTGAAGAGGTCTTTAGATCTAGGACATGCATCTTGGAGAAAAAGACTACTTACAGGGGCATCTGTGCTGAAGCACTATGAAGGGTGTGAGAAAATCAGATTTTATATGATTTTCAGAAAAACAGAGAATACACCGACTGGTGGTGGTGTAGGACATCTGTTGTCCTGGAAGAAGTGGTTACCTGTTGATGTATTCCTGTCCTGATTTGCAGAGTAGAAAACTTTGCATAATGTTGTCAGGTTAGAAAAAGATACTGCAGGACATGCGCTGACCTTTCAGTGCCATATAAGGCATGTGACAGAGCTGATGATCTGCTTCCACATATCTGCAAGTAGTAAGTTAAGTACACTGCAAGGTACAGAGAGGGTGGTTGGTGAGTGACCTCTCCCTACGGTACGTTACTACCTTAGCTAGAAGGCTACACCAGAAATTCAGACGATCATACCTGGAATATGACTGTATTTGTCTTTCCTTATAAAAAGCATATGTCTTGATTTAACAAGTTACTGTATCTAACATCTACATACAAAACTATCGAGGATAAGGCAAACCTAAATAACATTTGCGTGCAGGAGTTATATTTTCACAGATCCGTAGAAAAACGTACTGAGTTCTGTGTTGTCCAACCAGGAGAATTCTTTTCCCTGCCCTCAACATCTGTATAACGTAAATTTAAAAAAAAGAAAAATTAGATGCGGTCAGTCCTGACAGGTTGGTCCAGAGACAGTTAATATGATAAACTGGAGAGAACTTGAAAAGTAGAGAGTGAATAGAAAGTGATGCTCCTACGCTGACTGATGCATCCAGTTTTGTCTTATCTGCAAGTTACCTGGCATACCCCTTGTGATGTGTTTGTGGATCTTACTCCTTAAAAGGCAGTTTTCAAACACAAATACCTTTTTCTGATTTTTATAAGATGGATAGTAGTTATAGAATAACTAAGTAAATTTGATAAACTGTTTCCAAAAGCTAACCTTTTAATATAATAGTATCACCTTGATCAAGTTAAAAAAATGTTGATTTACGGTCTACTTAAATGTGCTTTTTTGAGACTTATTTATTTTATTTGCAGTTGAGAATCGTGTTCGTCCACTAGTACTTGCTGTTAAGGAATGGGCCAGTTATCATGAGATAAATGATGCCAGTCGTGGTACTTTAAACAGCTATAGTCTTGTATTGATGGTTTTGCACTATTTACAGAGTAAGTATCTTTTGTGTGTTGAAACTGTCTTAAGTTCATAGTTTTGTAGTTTTACTCTTTAATAAAATTAAACACTAGCAGAGTCATCTTCCACTCAGAAAAATCTGAAAACAAAGTTGGTTTACTTCATTTCATCATTTTGCAGCATTTCTCTGTAACAAGTGGACCTCTTCTCTGAAGGTAGTTATCAGCTTTAAAGAGGTGTAAAAAAAAAAAAAAAAAAATCAGTTTATCTGCAGGACACTGTGTAGCTAGAAAATAAACTCAAGTGCTAGGTAACAAAAATACTCATTTTAACACAGGGAAAATAAACTCAAGCTCTCATTAACAGAAATCTACCTTTTAACTAAGGGAAAAACCTAAACTTAACAATATCAGTGGGTTTTTGTTTGGGGTTTTTATTATTATTTATTTGGAAACTTCCAAG
This sequence comes from Porphyrio hochstetteri, assembly GCA_020800305.1. NCBI lineage: Eukaryota > Metazoa > Chordata > Aves > Gruiformes > Rallidae > Porphyrio > Porphyrio hochstetteri. The sequence goes on from CM036938.1 coordinate 65,792,314, forward strand.
AAAATTCAAAGGCATGATAAATGCTCTGGGGTCATTTTCTGTCCTTTTGTGAGCAAAGGACTGCATATGGGGGACATGTATATACAAGAATGCACTACCATGTGGTTAGGTTTTTCCACCAATTCCTCTGTTCTGTAAGGTGACAGATGTCAAAGACCATTAGAAGTTGGAATATTTGAGTGGCAGTTTCTTTTCTTGCAGTTTCAGTTTATTAAAACATTGAAACATTGGCATGGAGCTGGAGAGTGTTACCTGAGAAAGTAAAGGTCCCTGCTGAGAATTCAAGGAACCCATGCAGTCTAAAAATGTGTTCAAGGAGTAGCTTGAAATGGAATTATCCCCCTATTTCTTTCATTAGAGGAAGTCCGTGTTTGATTTTTATAGCTTGCAATTCTTGCCTAAGACTTAAGGATTTTATTTAGTTCACTGCAAGTCTTGGTTCTTTACTGGGAGACAAGTGGCTTCAGAAAAGAAAGTAAGCAGCACCTGAAGTGCTTTTGGAATAACATGCTTGTGGAAGTATTTTTAATTTCTGTCAGTTTGGGGATAGACTGTTTGTTTTGCTATTTGTATTCATTCTGTACTTTTTTTTGTAGTGTGCTGATAATACTTTTTCATGTTATTTTAATGGCAACTGGTTCTTGACATTTTATGATCGTATCTGTGGACAAATTGCCCACGCTCTTTTTAGACTTTTCCCCTTCGGTTTGTGCAGGTATTTTATTTTTTTTTATTTGGGTAGAAACACTGTTTAGCTCCTTTGAGCTTGTTTGTCCTGAGCGTAGATGCTTGCAGTAGAATACATGGCCATCTGTCTATTAATTTGAAGATCACCATATACTTGCACTGTACTAGGGTGAAAGCTTTTTATGGCACTTCACTCCAGCTGGTGGCTTGCTTTCAACTGAACAGGATCTGTAGTAGAGGACCTAGAAAAATGTTTTGTGGATTTGAGATCCAGTTGGTGGGGCTACGTCTGAATTCTTTGAGGCCCATGCTGTGTGCTTGTTGCTGAAGTCCTGATCATGAGGACAGTGGAACATAAACTAGTCTAGCCATTGACAGTTTTTTTTTCTGTACACCTGTTGTGGAATTCCATAAACTCCTTCTGTTTCTGTGGAAAGGAAAAACTGGCCAAGACTGTCCATCATACTGTAAATGACTGAGTACTTCAGTGTAGTTACGTAATACACACCGAGGGCCAGGGCAGGGGGGGAAACAAACCACCACCAAAAACCAAAATAAATTAAAAAATGTTGATTTGGAGAAGCTGAAATGACAAATAATGCCAAAGTGATTATTAGATATAAGGCTGAAAATCTTAGGAATTACTGGCTGTATGAAGATTGCTATACATAGGTAAAGTAAAGCAGGAGAGGAGAATAATCTTTATGTTGTCTAGCAATTAGTGACAGTCTTAACAAGTGACTTGATAAGCATTTTATAGTTAATGTTACATTTTTAATAGAAACAAGACTCTTTCACTTGGAAATTTATTCTCCAAATCTATTTCCATTGTATCAGTTACTCTAGAGACTTGTACTGGGTGCTGTATGCAGTCATGGATAGCCAGTTACTGAGCTGTGCATAAAAGCAGTGCGCAAAAAGGAATAGAGTAGGAGTTACAAGGAAGTATAAATGCATAGGCTTGACAGAAGGTTAATAACCTAGCAAACATGAGGGCATTTGCTGTAGTCATCTATAGCAGCTGCTACAGCTGTCTAGGGAAGGTGGGGGAGGGGCAGGGGGGAAGTTCAGATAACCTGTTTCATGCAAAACTGATCAGACAGCTGCCTGGGAAGGATCAGCAGTGCTCAGACCAAAGAAAAGCCTTTTACCTGTGTTTCATCAGCCTTTTGTGCCAAAAAATATCTGAAGTGTAGTGTAGGCTCTGTCAATGTATCTAGCACCAGCTGTTTAGATTTTTGATGTTATATTCATACAGATTTTAACCTTCTCTCCCCCCTCCATGATTTTTCAGTGGCATGTGATGCTGCTGAAAGCAGCTTGTGTCCTAGTCATAGGCTTTCTTATAAAACTTTTGTTGATGTTACTGGGGAAGCATGGAAAAAAAAATAAAAGCTTTCCTTTACAGTAAATAGTGTTTTTGTCTTTGCTAGGCATGTCTTTCCTTTACTACTTAATCTGTTTTCATGTTCTTACACGTGTGTGGCTGTCTTTGGACCAAAGGTTAATGTGGCTTGAGTTTATTTTAGATACATCAGTGTCTTGTACGTGAATTTTCCTTCAGGCAACAGGTCCAATTATCTTGTACAGTGAGAAAAGGAAAACTCGTGGCTAGAGGTTAATGGTGGTAACTCCACTAACTCCATCTTCTTAGTACAGCATGGAGACCCAGATAAAATATCTTGATTGCTTGTATTGCTCAGATTTTGTTGTCTTCTGCTTTAGTATGGCACAGAACTCAAAATTAACCAAGATGGTGCAGAAATAAGATGCTTTTGCATATTTCTAAATACCCACAAGCAAACAAAAAAGCAACTTTGATCTCATTAACTGGCAGGACTGCTGAGTATATAGTATAGTGTTTTAAGATATCCCAAGCATGTTCTTAGACTTCTCATTCTTAGTCAGTATGAAAAAAGGATTCTCTAACATCTCATCCTCTGTGAGACCTTGTCTGAAGGGTGAATTAAGTCCCAAGTCCTGTGTGCTGAACTTTATTATCATTGTCCATAGTGAACGATGTAAACCAAATGTTTAACAAAAAGTAATGCTGAAGACTTGATGTTAAAACTTTAGCATGAGGAGTGCTTTAACAGTTCTGTAGCTGTTCTAAGGCTTGAGTAGCATGTGAATGCTTTGGATTGGCTTTTTTTCTGTCTATCTGTAGGATCACCTAATCTGGGACATAACGTTTTTCCCTGTTAGTTGTGTTGTGCAATAAATGGTGTCCACATCTGTGACTTTCCTACCTAAGGTTACAATTTTTTAGTACCACTAATGTCTGCATAATCTTTATAACCTTTCTGCTGTTAGTAGACCAGTTAACAGCATTAGTCTGTTTTTAAGTGTTTTATGGGGATTTAGCTAGTAATGCCTACTAAGTGTGTTAGGCGTTTTATCTTTAGGTTGTGTCTGGAGACTCAGTATCTCATGCTTGGCAGCTGAAGAACATGTACTTCTGTAGTGAATGAAGACTTCCTATACTGTGATAGAATCATATTTTATTAGATGAGGATGGGGGATGTGGAGACGTGGAAGCTCTGATTTCTTTTTGGGAATCTATATGAGTTTCTTATGGCCATGGATGAACATGATTTTTAAAAGTGAAGTCATAGCCAGCTGCTGTAGAATCAGTCATGTCTTCTACAAATAGTATCTTAGTAACAGCTTCCTTTAGTTTCTTACACTGCTGTATACAAAATATGGTAAGATTTGCTGAGTGACTCTTATTTTACAAAATTAATTTTCTTATAGATGTTTTTTAAGATGGAATTTCAGTCCAGCCCTTTGTTGTAGTTGATATGATGTTGTTTCTTGCAAATTACATGAATCACAGCAACCTTAAACTTCTTTTTATAGCCCTGCCTGAGCCCATCCTTCCATCCCTTCAAAAGACGTATCCAGTAAGTGTTGCTTAACAATTTTCTACATGTGAGTGTGAAGCTGCTTATTTAAAATATATGAATTCTTATATATCTCTGGTAGATTAAGTTAAACTCAGTCTTACAGACTGATCACTGATACACTAAACATAAGCATGAAACATGTTATTTGCTACTTTTGATAATTTCCTTAATGAAAACAGTTTGTTTATATGAGATTTCGCACATGGTTGGAAACAGGTGCTAATGGGGGCATGTGATCTAATTCTCTTTATGCTGGCCTGAAAATACCCCTGTGTTATCTCTAACTTTATGTCTTACTATGTTAAGTAGTGTTTTTTCCAATCCAGCTGTGGTGTTTCAGATTTCCATACTTTCCCACAACTGTCAAGTTGCCTTATATTTTTGGGTGCAGAGTGAATGAGCTGTTCACTAAGCCGACTTTTGAGACCTTGCAAAATTGGGCCTCAGTCCAAGAAGAACACACCTTTTTGGGACTTTGCTGTTATGTCCAGATCATACTCTATTGATTTCTGTAACATTTTGTGAATTGGTATGCTTTTGATCCTCTGCAGAATTAGGACTGTAATTAGTGAGACATGATGTAAGGAGGATTACCTAGAAATAAGAGCCACCCTTTTAAATACTTGTTTGGGGACAAAAGAGCTATCGCTGAATGGCTCTGCTGTATAACTTAAATTCCTCAATTCCTTCCTCCTTACCTTTTCTGTCAGGTGTTCCTCTTTAAACTTCTCTTCATTCATAGTTGGTGCTCCTGTCTATGTATGATTTTTTTGTATGTTACAAATAACTGTGCTTAGGTAGTATCAGCCATTCTTTCTTTCGCTTATATTTCCTGCTGAAATGGGAATATTTGTCACTTTACACCAGGGAGAAAATACTGTGGTGTCAGCCATTTTAAAGATAGAGAAGAAAGCTTTGAGCTATAGTACAGTGCAGTTTTATTTCTCTTTTGTAAACCTGCTAAACTTATATTGTCTTTACTTTTACTTCTGACTTTTTACTGTACTGCATATATCTAATTTCTTCTTTGTTGATGCTCAGAAACATTTGAAGCTTTCATTTTTTTTGTATGCTAAGTTTTATCTGATGGGTTTTTTAATTGCTAATTATGCTTGCTTAAAGCCCACATGCTGTAGTATTTTAAGTATTGTTTAGCATGTAACTTAAAGCAATTGTAAGAATTGGTAACTCTTGATTCCTTTGTAATAATACTGCAAACATCTGTAGTTGTAGGCTGGAACTATGGAAAGGCCTCCAGATCTCAGGCTTAAATGACTAAAGCAAAAGTATACATAAGTTGATAATGAATTTGTAGTAAATGCAAGGTTTTCTCTTGTGTTATGCTGAAGAGGTACATCACTTGCAGGTTTCTGTGTTTCTAGAGCACTGCTGTAAGAACAAATTTTAACCTGTTTCAGCATAGGTTGTTGTTATGTATCTTACCTTTGGAGGATGCACTAAGTATTCTAGGACTGCTAATAAAATAAAAAGAATATTTTTACATGCCTACATAAAAACAAATCCAAACTATGGATTAAGATTTTTTTAACCATGCTAGAATTTTGCAAATATACTCCTAATGGAAACAGCAGATTTAAAATACAAATGTTTTCTTTAATTGTGAAAGTTACAATATCTGAATAGTGATATTGCAAGGAAATTTAAAATGAAAATGAGAAATACAGCAAAACAATTACAGGCCTGTAGTGCAAGCTACATAATTACAAAGCATGGGCAAATACTAGTATCCAAACAAACTATGCAGGGCTTTTTGTCCCCATCCTAATACTACTTATAAATACTGCTTCTCACCATCTGAAACAAACCACCTTGCCTACAGTCTGTGGTTTGGTTATGTTTGGGGTTTTTTTACCAAAATCAAATCTGTAGCACACTCTGCATCCTGAAGATAATTCTGCACTTTGAAGGAAATCACTGGCTTTTAATTAATTAATTTAATTAATTTGTTTTTGTGTAAAACTTGCTAATCTGGTAATAGCAATGTCTTCCATAATAAGTTTTCTTCATTTCAGAAACATTAAACGCTTTTCTTCTACATGTGATGATCAGAAACTCAGTGTTTTTAAAAAGTTGACTAACTGTCAGAAATGTGATTTACAGTTTGCTTTAGTTAGTGTATAAATAACTTTCTCAAGAAAACCGGTTCCAGTCATGCTCTCCATTTTGTAATAGCTGCCTTTTTGAGAGCCATTTTCATAGCAGTATAATAACTAAAGCAAGTAGAGGAAAGAATTATTGGTGTGTCTCAAACTAGGTGATTGGGTTTTTAAGTTTTTAGCTGCTGTCGACTGTAACCTGCACTTTCATTAGACCATTTGTGTATAATAATATGTGGGGTTTTTTTTTGAAGGCAAATGAGTCTGTCTGAGTAGGGGTAACATTGATTTGCCTGGCTTTTGAGGCAAGTGTATTTAATATACATGGTAAACTTGGAAATACACATTTCATGAAATTGAACTTGCTTTTGAAAAAAAAACCCTATCATTTTAAGCTGCAGAATTGAAGACTTACAATTACTAGATGGAGATTTAGGAAACTGCCTTATGCAGGCTAGGAATTTTAGCTCTTTTGTTATAGGTGGGAGTCTTGCAACATGGTACATCTCCTGTTCCTCAAATGAGGAACCCTTACCACTCCTGCTTACATGACTTTTGACAGTTACAAACGCAGTGAAGAAAGAGACAAACTGAATAGCCTGAAAAATGCTTTCATCTGGACTATGCTTCTATCATAATTACCCTTTTCAAAATAAGATTTCTGATTTTAAAATTCTGCAAAGTTTTCTGTCTTCCTGTTTGATCAACCAGTAACAAATCTTATCAATTTGGATAAATATATTTGGCTAAAGTTACATTTAATATCATAGAGTCATAGAAGGGTTTGGGTTGGAAGAGACCTTAAAGATCAACCAGCTCTGACTGCCCTGACATGAGCATGGAAACTTGTACTAGACTTGGTTGCCCAAAGCCCCATCTAACCTGCCCTTGGGGGCAGCCACAATTTCTCTGGGCAACCTGATCCAGTGCCTCATCATCTTCACAGGGAAAAATTTCTTCCTAATACCTAATCTAAATTCATCCTCTTTCAGCTTGAAGCTATTACCCCTTGTCCTGTCACTACACTGATAAACAGTCCCTCTCCATCTTTCCTGTAGGCCTATTTAAGTACTGGAAAGCAGCTTTAAGTTCTCCATGGAGCCTTCTCTTCTCCAGGCTGAACCAAGCCCAACTCTCTCTCTCAGTTTGTCTTTATAGGAGAGGTGCTGCAGCCCTCTCATCTTTGTGGATCACCTCTGGACTCACTCCAACAGCTCCATGTCCTTCCTGTGCTGAGGACACAGCACTCCAGGTGGGGTCTCAAAAGAGCAGAATACAGGGACAGAATCCCCTCCCTTGACCTGCTGGCTACCCTGTTCTTCATGCAGCCCAGGATACAGTTGGCTTTCTGGGCTGCAAGCATATGTTGCCAGCTCGTGTTGAGCTTTGCATCCACCAACACCTCAAGTTCTTCTCAGGGCTGCTCTCAATCCATTCCACATCCAGGCAGTAGTTGTGCTTGGGATTGCCCTGACACTTACGCCGACCTTGCACTTGGCCTTGTTGAACTTCATGAGGTTTGCACAGGTCCATCTCTCACACCTATCAAGATCCTTCTGGATGGCATCCCTTCTCTGTAGTGTGTCAGCTGCACCACACACCTTGATGTTGTCTGCACGCTTGCTGACAGTGCACTCAGTCTCACTGTCTGACACCAAAAAAGATGTTAAACAGCACTGGTCCCAGTACTGACCCCTGAGGAGCGCCACTCATGACTGATCTCCACTAGGGCATTTGAGCTGTTGACCACAACCCTTGAGTGCAGCCAACTAGCCAACTCCTAATCCACTGAATGGCACATCCTTCAAATTCATGTCTCTCCACTTGAGAGACAAGTATGTCATGCAGGACAGTGTCAGATCCTTTGCACAAGTCCAGGTAGATGGCATCAGTTGCACTTCCCTTATCTAGCTATGCTGTAACCCCATATTAAAAGGGCAACAATATTTTTAGGGATGATTTGCCCTGGTGAAGTTGTGTTGGCTGTCATCCATCATCTCCATACTATATGTGCCTGATCATAGTTTCCAGGAGGATCTGCTCTATGATGTTAGGCACAGGCACAGAGGTGAGACTGATGGGCCTGTAGTGCCAAAGTCTTCCTTTTTTCCTAAAAATGGGGGTTATGCTTCCCCTTTTCTAGTCCTTTGGCTCTTTTGTTTTTTCTGGATGTAAGCGTGTGCATGAAATCACATATACTCCTTTTTTGCTTTAAGTTTTACTATAGCTATATTTAGTACTATTGTCTCTTGACATTAGTACAGTTTTTTCTTATTCAAATTATGTACAAAAAATTGTGATCAATATATAAATCATAAGAAAGATGTACTTAAAATCAAGATTGACAAGAAAAAGCGACATCCTCTCCTAATAGTGCTTGTAATAGGGCTACAGAAAATATCTTGCTTTTTATCTTGAAAATATACCCCAAAGTCTCTTCTTTAGCTGATCAGAATGTCAGCCTTACTGTGGTGGCAGATTTTTCTTGCAGGTGAGTAGTTCTCAGGCATTTGAACACTCACAGCATTAAAAAAAAAATTGTTTTCAGAAACATCTGCTGTCTCCAAACACTTACTGGTTAGTCTTGGTAGGCATCTCTTCTAGTAATTTCATTGCACTTCTGATTTGTATTGTTTGGAGGTCAGCAGCCCTTGTTTTATTTTTCCTCTGTTCACTTCCTCATGAGCTGTTACACTACCAGTACTAAATTTGTTGTGACTCTTCTGCAGCTTCCTGTGGCAATGGGCAAGGAGTGACTTCCACGCTAGTACTTGTCTCATTACCTTTTGGGTTAAAACTTTACATACTGCATAACACAGGAACAATTTTTTCCCTTTTAGATCTTTGAGATGCATGTTTACTTTCTATGTCTTGTCTGCCTCCAATTTTTCTGAGGGTTCTGTTCAGTTATAAGCTAGTAAATTCTAAGCTCTAGTAACTATAATACTTTATATGCAAAATTATATCATGTGAGAACAAGGCTTGAAATTTCTTATTGCTGGAAGAATGGCCTTTTTTTTCCCCAGAAAGTGTTGCACAAGCTTCCAGGACTTTTTGCTAGAATTGGCACAAGAAGATGGGAGTCCTAAACTTTCTAGTCCTGCTGATTTGACTGCTAACTGTACTTTTCTCAAAGGAAACACTGCCAGCTGTGAACATGGAAATAGTATTACAGTTAGTACTAGAATATCACTGGAAATACTATAAAGTTTGAGTCACGCCTGATACTACTCTTTAAAATAACAAAGGAGTGGGAAGGGAGATAAAGTAATGACTAAATAAGCTCCTAAATTTACATAGATGTATTTCTTCATGTGAATCTTGTGTTAACTTTCCTTAAAATACACAACATAGCTGTAAGACATAGTATCTTGGTATTATCAGGCTTTAAAAATTGTTTGTTTAGCAAGAGAAGATGCATTGTCCTCTGTTTATCTTAGTATCTCAGAAGAACCTGAAGGATGCAGTGGACACCCAAACAGTATAGCAGATCTAAAACCATATTAATGTAGTCTTATGTAGATTCCTTTTGAAGCTGACCATAGTGACTTCTGTTTATAGCAAACCTGACTTCATCTGCCCAGAAAAGCATACTTCAGCTTAAACACTGCATTCTGTGTATTCAGGGTTTTTGTATAACTACTTTTTTTATTCTTTCAGATAGGTTGGCTAGAGGAGGTGCTGCTGCAGTCTTTGAACTCATTATGTGGGAGGATACGGGTTCACATTACAGCCAATGGGTTGTATGTGCAATTTTAACTCTGTGCTGTGGGAAAAATAAGTCAGGCCTTCCTTTTGGATTGCTTCTGTACAACAGTTATGGGAACAGGGCAATAAGTGCATTACCTTCACCTACCTATTTCAGTTCAGCTGCAGCCAGATCAGTGTAGGCTACTTTACTCGTCTTCTGCCTGTTGCTTTACTAGCATGTAAGTGCAAGTGCAGTTCTGAGATTCTCCCATCTTAAAATTATTTAGCGAACAAAAGGCAAGGGATGGTTTCAGATGCTCCTGTGCAAGATGATTCCACCTGAATTCAGGGGTAGTGACTAGTATCCTACAGAGGAGCACAAGAGAAACAGTCCTTTGATTGTAAGTTGTCCTTGAACTTCTAATAAGCAAATAATAGGCAGTTCTTTTGATGTGGAAAATATATGCACCTAGATTAAGGTTTTGTGTGTCTGCATATACATACTGTCTGATTTTATTTTGACAGGAATGTTTTCATCCTGCTATGCAGTTGCATCTTGTTCATCAGGCACCAAGTTCCATTCCTCACTACCTCTCAAAAAATGGATCAAGCCTGGGGGATTTGCTAATAGGCTTCTTCAAATACTATGCCACGGAATTTGAGTAAGTAATAAGCTAATTCTAGTGTTTTAGATATTCAGGACTTTGATTCTTTCTATTCTATTCCCTTAAAGAGAAAGAATAACAGTAAGGTAGGAGTGGTAAATGCCAGTGAGGAAATGGGTGAAAAGATTAGAGGACACCAGGAATGCTGCTAGTGTCTGACATCTTTTGCTTAGCCAAGCATCCTATCACTTAAAATAGCTGCTATAAGTTAGAGAGCTTTGTTTTATAGGAATAGCTGGGTTTTGTTGTATTACACTGCTTTTTAAAACTGCTTATCCATGTGTGAGAAAAGTCTGTTCTTAATTTTAGTTTAACGTATTGATATGAATTATTTGGCCCTTAAGGGCCTTTTGTCACTCCAAGTCAATGCAAGTAACTGACCAGAAAGCTTCTGACTCTGACTACAGTTTACATCAATAAAGGCTGAAGGATTCTGTTGGAGATAGTTGGTTCAGTTACCTTGTTGGTTTGCTAGAATCTGAGTTTAATTTTGGCTTCTGGACTTTCTTGTTAGAAGAGGAGAAGCTGAAGTTGTGAGGGCATTTGAGAAAGCTGTAGGCTGCAAACATTTTGCCAAATTGTCACTTGAGGATTTCTTAGAAAAAGTGCGTGTCTGTATAAAATAGCAAGTGGCTGTAATTCAAAAGGTTGGAGATCCTCTGAGGATTTTCTGAGGCTGTTGGTTCATACGTGTTGCTTTCCTGTGTATGGGCATCATACCCATTTCCTGGAAGGAGAACAAAATGTTTAACTGGTAGATAGTCATCACTCTTTAATTTTTCATATTTACTTCAGTGTAAGAAGTGAAATAATCATGAACTCCTTATAAGAAAGCATCTCTGTATAATTAAGCTAAATCCATGTGGTCTATGGCGATGCGTTAATTAAGTGCACTTTGTGCATGCTTAAGCCTGATTCTGAGAGAGTTTAATGTGAAGGATTGTCCTTAAGTGAACCCTGTAGATAAGGGAACGGTATCTTGTACTAGAAGTTTCTCCTGGGGTCCTGTCTTTCCACCTGGCAAGGTGCTTTCTGCTAAGAGTTATATTAGAAGACAGTGCTAGAGGGTATCTTCAAGTACCTAATTTATATGGGACACTAGATGCATCCTACTACTTGCCTGTATAAGGAGCTGTTAGTCTTAGATGTGAAAGTAAATTATCTTTTCCACTATGGGAGGAAGTCGCTGTTTTGCCAGTGTAAACTAGCAGAGGAGATCTTGTCCAAATGTAGAAGCAATACCTAATTTGATTTTTCTGGTTTGGGCTTTGTGAACATAGTCCAGAGCAGATTTCTGCATAAATCAGTGGCTGGTCCAGGAAGACACTTTTTTTTTGCCTGCTGTTAGACATGTAGAGTATCCTAAGAACTGTGAATACTAGCAATGTTGCAATATTAATACTTGAATTGATGGTAATCCCCAAATACTGTTTTTCATTCTTATTTTAAGTAAGGAAAAAAGTCACTTAAATTCAATCATTCGCATGGGGGGGGACCTTCTGGTTAAAACAAAGCTTGAAAAAGCAGACAGTGAAGATGGTATAGTTGCTGACAAGGGATGAAAAGTTCTTAAACTGCTAAACAAAAAAGTCTGGCTTGTTTTCTCAAGTGCAAAGGACTTGTCAAGTATTTAAACATTTGACTGATGATACTCAATTTTAAACAAACAAAGCCCCAACACCCTCCCCTTCCCCAATCACCTATTAAAACTAGCTATTAGAATTCCTGTATTGAAAATACTACATAGCTGAGTCACATCAGGAAATGGTGCACCTAATGCAGCAACCTGTGCTGTTTTTAAGTCTTTCTGCTACAGAAATAAAACTTAGTCAGGTGTACTGTTTACTTGACCATTTGCGTGTCCCTGACCACTGTAAGTCCTCTTTGAAAAGAGCAGGGCCTGTGTCTTAAAGACACAAAAAATCTGTATAGTTTCATAGAAGCTGGTAATTAGAGAAGAGAAACCCAAATTAATGCCCATGCTGGGGAAAAGGCAGGCTAAAACACCGCTGTGTATGATAGCTAGCTGATGAGAACAAGCACAGTGTCACAGAGTCCACAGTATCTGCCATCTTTGCTTTGAGGTTTGCTTTAAGGCTAAGACTTGCAATACTCTGTTAGTTCATCCTTTCATGGAAGAACTAGTATTTTACTCCGTTATGTGTTGAATATTTTCATTGCTATAATCAGTTTTTCCAGTGTTTGTTTTCCCTGTAAAACACTTACTACTGTTTTCATGCAGAGGAATTTTGAGATACTTTGACTGTTGAGTCACATTTAAATGACGTATTGTGACAGTAACATTTCACTATTGAATTGTAATGTGTTTGAAAATATTACTAAAGAGAGTACTACCTCAATCTTCATAAAAGTGCCTCTTGTAGATTCCTATCTACAGCATAGGACACAACACTAGATCCAGATACATAGGATCTGTTTTGCTGAAAGAACAGCATGCAAAACAATCAGATCATGTGTGGAGATCATAATTTTGGGTGTAACGAGTCATTGATGTCACCTGCCTGGAACACTTAACTGATCAGTGGTTTTCACATGTTTCGGTCAAAGATGAAGTTATATTGTTTTAAGCTTCCCTTCACTTACATTAGCAAAGGCCAGTAGGTATTTCAGTTAAAATCTATGGTTTATTTTATGATATTAAATATTTAAGGTCAAATTGGCCCCAAATTGTTGGGCACAAATTTAAAAACAGGAGTGGCACAAAGGAAGAAACATGAACCTTGCATACTCTGCAGCCATGTGTAAGTTTTATCTCCTCGTGTTGTTTGGCAGTTTGGTTTTGGTTTTGCTTTTTTCTCTTATGTTTTTAATCTGCTTTACTTAGACTATAAACTCTTTCAGAAAATTGCTGATTACCATGCATTTACATGGGGTACGTTCCACAGTCCTACTCTGGGATTTTCAGTGTGTCCATAAGAAGTAGTTTTTGTCCCCCTTCATGTGTTACCAGAAGTGTTGACTTGGAAATTGCTGCATGTACTGGACTTACACACTACATATGGCAAAACCTGATTTGCTGACTTGGTTGTATAATTAGCTTGCTGTGAGAGTTCAGGTCTAAATAATGTTTCATATTACACAGATGGCAAAAAGTATGCTTAGAACTCCATTTTAACTTTGATTATTTCAAACTATCAGGGTCCACTGATCACGCAGTCAGTGTGACCAAGTGAAAAATGTACGGAGGTGTTCCCAAAATAAAGTATTTGGAAACAGGTCCGTGTTTACCAGCCCCCCTGGAGAGAGTGTCTGATTTCATTTCTGCAGCTGTGAGTGAAAGCAGCAGGTTTTCACTTGGCAAGACCTTGAAACAAGCAAGACCTTGATCCCCTGAAGTAACCACTAGGGGACCTAGAGACTGTCCTTTGGGACTATGCTTCTCTTAAATTTACTGTTTCCAATTGTATAGCAGTTGTTTTAAGATCATTGGCTGTGTTTTTGAATTTGGACATGATAAAAGCTTGATTACAGTACTGTGACAAGATACTGTTGCTCACTGTACAGCCATGTTTAGGATAGAATTGCTAATGTATCATTTCTAAATAGTATTTTGAATTAAATATACTTGCAGATTGTACCCATCTTAGTGTGTCTGTGCAAGTGGCTTTGGCTTATAAAAATATTCTGGAAAATAATAAGCTTTGTTATATATTTGTTCTGTATGCATGCACATTACTGGCAATGTCTTGGTCTCTTCCTTTCAAATTCTTGACTTCAGGAGAATATGCCTAATGTGGGCAGTGACATCAGAAGTAACTGATCATTGAGAAAGCTGTTTAAATCATTGTGTGAACTTAGGGATTGAAAGTGCATTCAGAGAATATTTGTTTTGTCTTGGCAATCCTGTTGTTTGCAAGCCAAAATGGTTAATATTGATACACAAATTGCTATTGGTAATTAATTTCTAATTCAGGATTATTTTGGTACCAAGGTAGGGCTAGTGAAGCTTTAATATGACTTTATTTAAACTTGAAAACGACTACTTTTAGCTATTTAAACATCTTTAATAGAAATTATGTATTTTTTGTTGCCTTTTGCTAAACCAATACATTATAAATGCATTTCTCTTTTGCTGAGTAATCAAGCCAAGTATAACCTAAAGAAAAAGAAGTTGAGAAGAATTACATGCTTGAAGTGAAACAATGCAGCCTAGATTAATCAAACACAAATCCAATACTTTGTAGTGTGACTTTTTTTTTCCATTGGCCTGGATCGCTCTGATTTTTAAATAAGCCTTTAGAAAAAGCTTAGAGGTTAACTTTCTCATGTTAGCCTCTTCTCATAGCCAGTGTTCTGGAGCTGCGGTGTAAGCTTCTTTGATGTTCTAGTCACATGCTTTTTCTTTTTTGTGTGGGTTTTTTAGCAATTAGTCTGAATATCTTGTTAAACTTGTGTTGAGGGTAATTTATTAAAAAGTCATAAAGTATATGAAGCTTCACAATATCTTGTAACTCTTGCAAAAGTTGTCTGGGAATAAAGGAGAAGGAAAAAAGCTTTAGTTTGCACTGAATGCTAGAAGTGGTCATCACCTGTACCAATTTTCTAAAGAATATGTTAAGAGAAATCTAAACATAGACAGCACAGGGCGAGTAAGTCATTTGTTTTTAAGCTAAAACTAAACTGTGCTTCAAATGACCTTTTTGAAATATGCCCTAATGATGTTCTTAAATAGAAGAATAATACACGTGTTTGATGGAAGTACAGTTACTCAAACAGCTCATTTTCACAAGTTGTATCCAAGATAATTGGTAGAATTACAGGCGAGGATTTTTAGCTGGTGTAAACTATCTTATCACCACTGACTTAATGGAGTTATGCTAGCTGATCTCTGGCCTAGGGAGCACAGAGTTCTTCCAAATTTAACTGATGAATTACAGACTGTATTTTGATTTACATTTGACATTTACAGATTTACTGCAGGTGGTGGTTGCACCCAGCCAAGCTCCTCTCTTTGCATTATGTCAAAAGATTGATTCAGTTGGGAGATGAAATCGGGTGTATGTAACACTGGTACAGCTAGCAGTGTGCTGCCCAGCTATTTCTAAGCCCTACTTGGCCAGGGCATGTGATGATACATTTTTGGTGATCCAGACAGTCCTCTGATATGGGTTCCTGGGTTTAGTTAAGAGCAGCTGAAAACTGTCTGGGTAGTTAAAGACATAAACATGCAAGTGGTTGCTTTGGCTTCCATTACCACGGCACATTGTTGTGTCAAGCATCATAAACATCATAAAGATGCTTGGCACATCACAAAGATTGCCCTGTAAACTGCCCGCTGTTCCTATTTCAATGTAATCATTTCCTATGGCTTAGTTGTTGTAAAATCGCATGCAGAAATAAGTAGATTGTCTTTAAACACATATTTTAGTGGTTGCTCCATTACACTTGTAAGAGATCTGAAATTGAGCATATACAAAGTGTCGGTGCTTTTTAATAATAGGTTCTTTGCACCAGGAGTGCTGGCCTGTATACAACCTACCTATATATTTTTATACTGTTTGGAATGCAGTATGTGACTTCATCTGCACTTAAACTCTTTACATACCTTTTCTCCCCACAGAAAATTCTGAAAAATATATTTGAGGCTATAATTTCTTTTAAATTTAGGAATAAATGCAGGTGTCCATATTTAAGATCACTTTTTTAATTATTCTACTGTGAATGTTACTCATGGATACATATGATGTTCTGTTTTGCAGATAAACTTCTGTTTGTGGAGAATTCTTTTTGTTTCCTACCCATCATCTCTTATGTAGTGAATTATGAAGATTAGACTGTTACACTGAGTTACTCACTATATTGTGTTATTCTGGCTTGTGACATCACAATTTGACCTTTTTTTAACGTAAACTGATATTATTAATTTAGAATCAAGTTAAAAGTACTGCAAATTGTTTTCCTGTTCTCTAGTTGGAGACATCAGATGATTTCTGTTCGTGAGGCCAAAGCTATTCCAAGACCTGATGGTGCTGAATGGAGAAACAAATTTATTTGTGTAGAAGGTAAAATGTAAAGCTGCATTATTTTTACTGTTAAAACATTAATTGACAGATTTATATATTTAGACTTTCTTGGTTGTGTTTTAATAATGCAGATGTGTAATATAATTTCATAGAAAAATGAAGCTTAACTAATGTAAATAGCTTTGGAAACAGTCCCACCAAAAACATTTGAGAAGGAAGCTCTAAGTTCTGTAGTGTTTAAAAATAGTACTCCTGACCTTTTCTTCAAGAGCACCCGTTGCTCTGTTACTTTTGGAACTGGGACTAGGACTTTGACAAGGAATAGCCTTTATGATGGTAGTAGTTTCCTGCTCTGCAAATACAATCATCAGTTTTGCCAAGACTGGAAGAACACAGCAGGCACATATACAGATTCCTCTCTAAAATTATTCTTTGCTCTAGAAATGCTCCAACATCCGAAGTCCTAACAGTTGTCTAGGTTATGCATATGTCAGTCCCCTTGTGACTACTACTTTTGCCTGGCTTATGAAGGTACAGTCTCTGCAGAGACTGGATGATCATAGAATCACAGAATTGTTTGGGCTGGAAGAAACCTTGGGTTGGAAGATCACCTAGTTCTAAACCCCCTGCTGTGGGCAGGGACACCCTCTAATAAACCATGCTGCCCTAAACCCCATCCAACCTGGCCTTGAACACTGGGAGGGGCATCCACAGCTTCTCTGGGGAACCTGTGCCAGGGCCTCACCACCCTCACAGGGAAGAATTTCGTCCTAATACTGAATCTAAATTCATCCTCCTTCAGTTTACATGTTACCCTCGTCCTGTCACTCCCTGCCTTTGGAAACAGTCTGTCTCCAGCTTGCTTCTAGGTAGCCTGTAGGTACTGGAGGGCTGCAATAAAGTCCTCTCAGACCCTTCTCTTCTCCAGGCTGAACAAGCCCAATGCTTTCAGCCTGTCTGTATAGGAGAGGTGCGCCAGCCCTCTCATCATGATGCTCTCCAGAACAGGAGTGTAAACCTAAGATACCTTCTGGAGCTAAAGCTTTCAGCCTTCAGCTGAACTGGGCAGTTGCATAGGGATCTGTTTCATGTGGTTTTCATGCCATTCAACTGCCTTGGGGAATCTACATGCAGATAATGAACAGTTAGCATCTGTAGGAGATGAAGCTTAGATAAGAGAAAGATAATAGATGAAGATTGAGATACAAAGAAAGGAAGGGATTGAGAGGTGCTGTGTAACTGGAAACAGTTAATGCAGAGGTAAGAAAGGGGAGTGAGTCAGAGTGCAGCAGGTGAAGGGGAATTGGTTGGACTAGGGAGCATAGATAAGAAACGAAGGTGGAATGGGGATATAATTAGACATAGGTGTTGAAAGGGAGTGTTTGAAATGGGAGAGGTGGCCTGGGCCCCAGCTGTAAATAGACACTATTAGGATCAGGATATCAAGGGTTGAAGTTTGAGGATAAGCAAGGAATGGAACTTGGGCAGGGGCCACATGTTATGGAAAGAGTTCTTAGAATGTTGGAAAATTTTTGCTGTGGGAAGAGGGTGATAAAGCAGAAGCCCTGTGGCTGGACAGACATTTTTCAGGATTGTGTGGGGTGTGACTGCACCCATGTGTGCAGGCACACGTATCTTCCTGTTTGTGTTTCTCTGTGCAGAGTGTCGTTATCTGCTGGTAAGGTTAGTAATGTGGCCCAAAGCTCACCAATGTGGCTGTAATTATCTGGATGGCAGTATGAAGCCTTGTGAGATTCTCATTCTTTATTTGACTTTTGGGGGGCGGGGAGGATCAACTCCCAGTCAAACAGAAAAAAACACACTGAAAGACAATTGCATGCTTGAATCTGCAGTCTTGGAGTTGAGAAATGTGGGAATTGGAGTATCTGCACAGCTGAAATCATTTGCAGTAGCACTGTGCAAGCACTGCCAAGGCTCTGGTCTGAATGTGGGAGGTGGGAATGCTGGGCAGCTGTGTCTGCTGCTGTCACATGGTGCTGATCTGCAGCATTGGCAGGGAGAGAAGGGGGAGCTGTGTGTTTCAAGCTCTTTATTTTTTTATCACATTAAGAAGTGGTTGAATAATTAAGGTTTCTTTCTATCAGCTTTGTAAATAGAGTAGCAACATACAAATAGGCTTTTTAGAATTTACATTAAATGGGCTTGGGTACACAAAACCTTTCCTGAGTCCATCTTGCCTTTGCACTATTAAAATAAGCAAGATTGTCTGTAGGTGGCACGTGAAATTCTTTCCTGTTACAATATGCTTCAAGTATTAAGAATGGGCTTTAGGCTCACATACCCAGGTTTTACTTCTAAATTGGAAGGGGAAAACTAAATTTCCTATTTCAACACAAAGTAGCCTTGTAACAGCTGTTAGACTGAAGTAGTCTAACACAGTATGTAGATATAAACTTGTGTACTTTGAGAAACGCTTAAAAGCTTGCTAAATATGTCAACATATTCTAGTTTCCAAGTCTCTCTTAGATTTTCTAGTTAGCAGACTAAAAATCCAGTGATTAGTATTTTCTGTGTTTTCTAACATTTTACATATATTTGTTGATAAATTATGTAAGTCTGTGTCTGCAGTTGGCCAAAATTCTACATGTGGTACTGTATTTAGGCTTGATCAAAGAAAAAATGTGGGGTTTTGACTTATTGGCCTTAAGGCTGATTCTCACTTGTATTTCTGCTTTTAGAGAAACAAATATAGTAGAGATGTTCTTTTCTGACACTTTAAAATCTGGGAGGCTATTACTATTATGGGGATGCAGAGAACACTGCTTTTAGCTGTGTTTGTGAACATTCCTTGTAGGAGCTCTATGTTGCTAGCAACTATTCTGGTTTTGGTTTAAACCATGCCTATATCAAATAATACTGGGTACTCTTGTTGAAAAAGACACAGTTTAGAAAACCTAGAAACATGGCAATTTTGTGAGACAATTAAATTGATAGTCATTTAGGGAAGCTGGATCAGAAGCCATCTAAGCTGCACCTGATTCATGCTTGTACTTTTAAGTAATTCCTCAGGGCTTGGTTTGCAGCAGTTCTGAAGTTTTATGATTTCTTGTATTTTCATTTGGAAAGATGATCCTCTTTAGTCTTTCCCTCAAGCATCAGTGTTGTATTACTTTTTTCTTTTAATATTCTCATCTTTATGTGTGAACAAAATAATTTATGATAGATTCTCGCTATCTTGATGGTTAGAAAATGTAGTGGTGTAAATAGTAGCTGATTGCAAAATTATTCTTGCTGCACTCCAGGGAATTAGTTTGTCTTTTGATAGTAAGTATGCAGGAAGAATAAGGGAAAATGTGAGTCAGCTTTTGTGACTTGAGCACCTTCTTCCCCTTCTGTCAGTCTCAGAATATTGTACAGTTTTGCTCTTGTTGCTTTAAAAAAATACAGATCTCTTGATTCAACATAAAGTGTGTGAAGGTCCCAATATTAAAGAAACAGCATCCTGTTTAAGACACAAAAGAAATGATGCACTGCTTTACGTGGTAAGGGACTTGGAATTCATAATGATAGACAGTAGGTCACTCTGTCAAATTATGTCAGTGACTTCAAAGGACTATGCAGCTTTTTATTTAACTGCCAGGTCTCTCTACCAATCTAACTATATTATGTTCTCTCATGTAAAACAAGCCTGCATGTAAACATCCACTGAAAACTTGGTAGGTAGTTCGGCAGGTTTCTAAAAGGTTTCCTCCTCAGAGACAATACCTCTTGCATAAACCATTTCTCTGTCAATTTAAATAGCTTGCAGAAATAAAACCCCAATGCCATGGGGCACGTTCCAAGCTTGAAATCCAGTCTCCATAATGTCCTTAAGCCCTTCTGATGTCTGTTTAATGCTTTATTGTACTGTATGTCCCTACCTGAAAGAAAGAATTCACAACCAGCTAAACAAAAAAGCGTCTTGATCTTGCAAATACTTCTGAGGTTCTGTGGCCCATAAGGACTTTCATATATTCTGACAGTGTGAAATATACCATGCTACTTTATCAGTTCTCTACTAAGGCAAAAAAGACTATAGAATCTATTACATAGCACGTTGTGATGTACAGACTATGCATTACTATTCCTTTAATGTTGGCAACCCTATCGTAGCAAGGAGTGTTTCAGTTTAAAGAAAAAAAAAGTTTGAGAGTATTATTTTTGCTAGCAAAAAAAATTTACATAAATTCCTAGTCTGTTAGCAGGTAGAAGCCCCAGATAGTTAACTTATGAATAGATTCTGTAGAGTAGGTATGAAATGATAAAATACATTTTTTACAGAAGTTGATAGATTTTATATAAAAAATTACAATAAGTATTTTATTTATTGTATTTCACTGAGAAGCTGTTGAATGAGATGAATCTAAAGAGCATGGTTCCAAGAGGCAAATGTGTAGAAAGTTTCAAAACCTGTTAATGTGCGAAATCATTCTCATACCTCATCACAGGCTGTTAAGCAGTAACGAATTATTACTGCTGCATAAGTGCAGCACAGTCCTAGCGTGCTTCAATAGGTATAACCACCTGACTTCATTATTGATTACATACCATTAGACCATTCAGAGTTCAGGGCTTTTTTAATGAATGTTAAATAAACGTAAAGATTGAGAAGCAAGGCAGAATCAGACACTCAAAACAGTCTTGGGAAGCAACGATATGTTGATTCTTCTGGGTTTTGTCTGATTATCTCTTCAGTGAAGACAGCCTAACCCTGGGGGGCAGCGGGGGGGTTGTGGGTGTAATACTTCTAATGATTTGTATTTGATGTTGCAGAACCCTTTGATGGGACAAACACTGCTAGAGCTGTACATGAAGAACGCAAGTTTGATGTGATCAGATACGAATTTCTGCAGGTAAAAAGTACATCTTATTTAATTTTTTCAGGCACTTTGGTTTTTCAAGATTGTAACACAAATGCTAGTTATTGAATCTGACTTTCTGATGTTTGTGTTATGAATAAATTTATGCTTTGTAGTACACAAATAATGGTAATGTAAAAAAAAATCAGTATATATTAATGACTGCCATTAAGCATGCATTAAGTTGAAAAGGGCACTTGAGATAGTAAGCCTTTTGTCTTAGGTTTTCTTCCCTGTGTAAAATCATAGCGATAGTTAATAGTTTTAGAATTAAAGCTTTATCTTCATTATTAATTCCTACATGAATTTGGTTATAAGCAATGTTTTATATTTCTTACTACCCCTTTTTTATAAATATTGGCACCAATGGTTTTATGCTTGTTACTGGCAACTGAATGTAGTTGGTAATTTTCTGTGGAGAGATCACACTCATACATCTAGAACATGCATAGTTCAAACTAGAGCTTTCAGTGTTCTGGTCAGTGGAGGAGGCAAGGACATTTTGAAGAGAAGATTTAAGCTTTGGTTAAACTTTTTTAGTTTTGTGGTGGGTTTGGTTATTTTAGGGGGGGCTCTTTGGCTTTTTTGGTTTGATTTTTGTTTGGCTTGGTTTTAAATAATCCTTGCTGCCAGATATTTTATGCTTGTCTCCTATCAGGCACTGCATTTGGAATGTCATTTCAAATTCTAGTTTTCTGAGATCTGTGACTATTTGTAACATAGTTCTGACTAGGAACTGGCTTCCAGCTGTAACCAGACACCCCTGTTATGCTGTCATGTGAGGCTCCTGTTTACTCCAGCTAATAAAGCTCTTAAATATCTAGAGGGCTGTTCCAGCAAAAGGGAAATCAATGCTAGATCCTTGTAATAAAATAAATCCTATAAGGAGTGGCCTTTTGCTTTGCAATTCTGTTATGGCAGTATAGCAGCATACAGAACACTAAACTGCTTGTTCACAAACTTTTATGTATAATACTTGATTTTGTGAACCTGCTAAAGCAGTTGTTTACTTTGTAAACTCTCACTCTGTTCTGTAAAATCAGACTGAACTTCTCTTTTCAGAGATTTCAGTTAAAAAGTTGGTTTCAAACCTCTGTGGCTTTCTGAAAAATGGAAGAGCCATTGTTTGATCCCAGCTGTGTGGAAGCCTGTCTACCAGTGTTAAAGGCCTTCCTCTTCACTAGGAACCATAATTAATGACAGTTGCTTAAAACTGCAAGCACTGACTACTATCTCTTTTGGGTTTTTTTAAACCAACAATGCTGAAAGCCCTTTCTTTTCAAAAAGGCAGAAAACGCCAACCTTATTTTTGTGGATCTGTGAGGCTTACTGCTTGCAGAGGTATGTAATATTAATGATGAAGTTGTGTAGCGTTTTAATACCTTGTACTTTTTTCCCCAGAGTTGGAAGGCATTAAGAGACAGGAAGGACCTGAACAGTATATTACCTTTCAGAGCAGCTGTACAGAGGCAATAAGTAACTTCTTTCACTTATTTTTGATTCCTGCTGAAATAAAGAACTGTATCAAAAGCAAGAGGCTGTTAACCACGGTGTTTTATGACACTTTTCTCTAAACTTTTTTGTTACAGGAATGTTTATAGAAAAGATTGCATATTTTATTATTGACATTCTTTAGTACATATTTCCATTCAGAAGTATGTTTTCTGAAGATGTGTGTATTGTTGACTCCTAGAAGAAACTCAAACAGCAAACCATAGGAATAAATTCATTTTATGGAAAGTATGTGAATACACTGACTTGTTTCTACAGTCTGTGTTATCATTAATTCAGACACATGAAGTCATGAAATAAAGATAATGGAGTGCTACACAATGTGCAAGTCTGACTATATTCTTCAGGCACTGCACATAGTCCCCACTCCTAGATGAACAGACAGCCTGTGCTCTACATCTGCTTAACTGCAGTAAGAACTTTTGCTCAACTTGGCACTTTCCAATTTTCTTTCCCTTTTATATGGAGCAATGAGCAACAACTTATGAAAATTATGCTAGTTTATGGTTGGTATTGTTCTGGGTATTAAGAACTGTAACCTAAACTGGAATCTTCAAGCAACAGTTCTGCTGCAATAAATTGGGCTTCTCTCTTTGTGTTTTTGTGTATATATTTGTAAACTGATCAGCTACTGTAAATTGAGTCTACATAAGTAGTCTTTTGGAAATGTTAGCTTTTCCAGAAGACAGTTGTGAACCCTCTTTTAAAACTGCTGTAGCACAATTTGTGCCTCTATTTGTTATTGACGACCAGTTAACTCTTAAAGCTGTACTTACTGTTGATGTCAAAATTGTATTTTCTTTAAATTTAATATTTTCTATGATCTCTAGAGAAATAAAGGCAATATATGGAAAATGAAACACTTTTCAATTTTATGGTATTTTATGCTACATCTTTTAAACATTTCTTGTAATTGGGTAGAAAAGAAGATCCCCTGTGTAGGTAAGGCCCCTGTTGCAAATTATCAACTTCTGCATAGATGTTCTGCACGGCATCTACATACAGGTAAGTTTCATCTATTGCTTTTTCTAATGCAATTGTGAAAACTGTTATACAGGTGTTCTTCTCGTGCAAACTTTCAAGTTCTAATTTGTAAAACTCTAATAATTTAGAAGTTCTAGGACTTGTAGACTGCACCTGCTGCAATCTGAGCAGACTACACACTTCATCGCCATCCAGTCTATGTAAAATGTTGTCTTGCTTCCTTCTGTACTTTGAACAGGCCTTCCACTTTAATCCAACTTTAGCAATCCTGCTAACATGTTCTACCTCCATGCTGCCCTCAGAGGACTTGGTCTGAGTGAGACATTCCCTGTATTCAAGGTTGTTCTACAGTGTAGGATAACTAGGAAGTAACACGCATGTTTAAACCTAGCATGAATCAATGTTAGCGATTGGAAGGGACCTTGAAAGATCATCTAGTCTAACCCCCTGCCAGAGCAGGATCTCCTAGATTAGGTAACATAGTAAGGTATCCAGGCAGGTTTTTAATGTCTCCAGCTCTACAACCTCTCTGGGCAGCCTGTGCCAGTGCTCCATCACCCTCGTAGTGAAAATGGTTTTCCTTACTTTCACGTGGAACCTCCTGTGCTCCAGCTTACATCCCATTGCCCCTTGTCCTGTCACTGAGAAGAGTCTGGCTAAGTCCTCCACGTATTCAAATATGTTTCAAGTGCACTGGATGTGAGGCATAAAACTTTTTTGCAGGTCTGTCACTTAGAAGTTTGTGCATCACCTAAGGTGTCAACATCTCACACCTTAAATTACTGCTTTGTGTTTGAAACAGCTTCTTCCTGTTTTTAAATGGACAGTTAAAACTGGTACCTCTGTGCAACTGTAAAAATTGACCTGCTAACTTGGTGATCTTTTTAATACAAGTCAAGATGTGTAACCACACTGGCCTGTGTCTCTTGAAAAAATCTCTTTGTGTTGTTTTGGTTTGTTTCCCCTCAACCTTCCATACTTCTGATAAGCTCAGTTCATAATCAGAGATGTAAAGCCTAGGTGGTAGTTTGCTGCAGCTGTTTGGGAGGAAGCCTGTTTGTCATCCTCTCCAACAATGGAAAACTCCACAGTAATTTGCTGTGTTAGTTATGCAAGGTGGAGTGACTTGGTTTAGCTTATAGCAAAAGAAGCTAGTGGGAAATCTGGCAAGAGCATGAAAAGTGGTGGTGTTCTGACGTACTAAAAAACCCCCAGATGTCATGGGGCATTATTCCCCTGTCACGGCAGTGATCATCACCACTTTTCATGGAAGTTCCAGACAACTGGAACTTTATTCACCGGTGAGTGAATATAATGATACTTGATAAATGGTGGGCTGCAACATTCATGAGAGAACTTCTGATGAAATAGCTTGTAATAAATGGTTTGAGGACATTGACTGGGAGATGAACTTTGTCTAACTTTGGATTCAGTTCTGCACAGTCTGAACTTGCTCAGAGACAATGACCTGGATTTTCATCCTCTCTGGGCATGTATCCAGAGCGAAAAATCCACTAATGGCTATCATAAATCTTTGTGTTACCATGCTTTCCCTTCTCTTTAACCTCATGATAAAAATTTTTACACGCCTATCTATCAGGGTACAACCTGACAGGAAGACTTTCAGCGGCACCTTTGGTTAAAGGTATTTCTCATGGCTGACCCAAGTTGTCAGCATGCGTGCAAGAGGCTAACATCTCTGAGGCTTCTTACTGCCTTGAGATAAATATGCTTTATCACAGAATGACATGGGGTGGAGGGGACCTCTGGAGATCATCTAGTACAACTCCCCTGCCACAGCAGCATCACCTGCACAGGACAGCATCCAGGCAGGTTTAGAATATCTCCAGAGATGAGACTCCACAACCCCTCTGGGCAGCCTGTCCCAGTGCTCTGCTACCCTCACAGTAAAAAAGTTCCTCCTCATGTTTAGGTGGAACTTACTGTGTTCAAGTTTATGCCCATTGCCTCTTGTCCTGTCACTGAGTACCACTGAAAGAAGACTGACCCTGTCCTGACACCCACCCCTCAAGTATTTATAAGCAATGATAAGATCCCCATCTTCTTCAGGCTACAAATTTCCAAGTCCATCAGCCTCTCACAAGAGCTGTTACAGCCCCTTCATCATCTTCACAGCCCTTTTCTGCACCCTCTCCAGTAGCTCCTGTCCTTGAACCAGGGAGCCCAGAACTGGACACAATATTCCAGATGAGGCCTCACTGGGCAGAGTAGAGGGGGAGAAGAACCTCCCTCAAGCTACTGGCCACACTTTTCTTGATACACCCCAGGGTGCCACTGGCCATGAGGGCACACTGCTGCCTCATGGTTAACCTGTTGTTCCCCAGGACTCCCAGGTCTATTCCCACAGAGCTGCTTTCCCAGCAGGCCAGCCCCTAACCTGCACTGGTGCCTGGGGTTATTCCTCCCTCGGTGCAGGACCCTACCCTTGCCCTTGCTGAATTCCCTAAGATTACTCTGCCCAGCTCTGCAGCCTGTCTGGATCTTGCTGGATGGCAACACAGCCTTCTGGTGTGCCAGCCACTCCCCCAGTTTTGTGTCGTCAGTAAAGTTGCTGAGGGTGCACTCTATCCCTTCATCCAAGTTGTTAATGATTATATTGAACAGGGCTGGACCTAGGACTGAGCCCTGAGGATGCCACTTGTTGCAGGCCTCCAACTAGACTCTGATCACCACCCTCTCGGCTCTGTTTTTAGCCAACTTTCAGTACACCTGTTGCAGTTTTGAGTGGCTGGGTTCGGGTGGAGAAGGGGGAGCTGCAGGGGTGGCTTCTGCAAGAAGCAGCTATAAGCTTTCTGTAGGTCCAACAGAGTAAATACCAGCCTACTCCAGCCTGGACCTGCCACCAACCAAGGCTGAGCCCATCAACAACAGTCACAGCACCTCTGGGATAACACATTTAAGCCGGCAAAAAATGCAAGTGGCAGCTTTTTGCTGCCAGAGAAGGGAGTGAGAAGATGTAAGAAACTGTGCAGACACCGAGGTCAGTGAAGAAGCTGGGGAAAGAGGTGCTGCATGGACCAGAGCGAGATTCCCCTGCAGTCCAAGGAGAAGACCGTGGTGAAACAGGCTGTTCCCCTGCAGTCCATGGAAGACGACAGGGAGCAGAGACCCCACCTGCAGCCCATGGAGGACCCCACACTGGAGTGGGTGGAGACATATGGAAGATGCTGTGACCCATGTTCGAGCAAGCCTCTGCCAGCACTTGCAGCCTGCGGAGAGAGATAGAGACACAATGATGAGAGAGAGAGAGAGATTCATGCTGGAGCAGTTTTGCTGGGGGGAAAGAGGGCGGTGGGCTTGTGACCCCATGGAGGACCAGGCTGGAGTGATCTGGGCCTGAGAGACAAAATTCTATGATTCTATGACTGCATCCCACAGGTGACCCACGCTGGGGCAGCTGGTTAATAGCTGAAGCCCTGTGGGAAAGGATTCACATTGGAGAAGTTCATGGAGAACTGCCTCTTGTGGGTGGGACCCTATGCTGGAGCAAGGGAAGGGTGTGCGGAATGCCCCCCATCTAAGAAGGAAAACAATTTGTGAGAAACCAACTGAAACCCCCATTCCCCATCTCCCCCCGTGACACCTGGGAGAGAGGAAGGGAGAGAAATCGTCAATAAAGCTGAGCCCAGGAAGAAGGGAGGGGAGGGCAGGGGAGGCATGCTTTACGATCTGGTCACACTTCTCATTACCCATCTTTGGTGTCACAGTGTGTGTGTTTAGTGCAATAAATTAGCTGCTTTCTTTCCTTTATTCTGTGTTGAGTCTGATTTGCCCATAATGCTGATTGCAGAATGGTCTCTCCCTGTCTTTACCTCAACTCCTAAGCCTCTCAATATATATTTTCTCCCCTGTCCAGCTGAAACAGGAACTAATAGAGTGATTTTGGTACGCATCTGTCCTCCAGCCAGGGTCAACCCACCACCTCACTGTCCATCTAACCCACATTTCTTGAGCTTGCCTGTGAGGATGCTGTAGGAGATGGTGTCAAAAGCCTTGCTGAAGTCAAGATAGGCAATGCCCACTGTTCTCTCTTCATCTACCTGTCCAGTCATGCTCTCGTAGAAGGCTGTCAGGTTAGTCAGACATGAATTCCCCTTGGTGAATCCGTGATGGCTACTTCTGATAACCTTCTTTTTCTCCACATGTTTTAAGATGACCCCCAGAATGAGCTTCTCCAACATCTTGCCAGGGATGAAGGTGAGGCTGACTGGCCTGTAGTTTCCTGGATCATCGTTCTTGCCCTTTCTGAAAATTGTTCAAACTTGGATATGTTACTCTAGAGGTTTGGTTCAGCTCTCGTCATTATTTTAGGACTCGTTTTGACTGCTTATTTTGGCAGTGGTATTGCCTGCTACATCACACCTTTATATAATGTCAAGAACTACTAGTGTCTTATCCAGGATTTTAGGAACTCTAGACCTCTAGCAGTGACTTTAATTAGCAGGCTCAGAGGTGTACAAGAGGACCAGATGCTGATGAGAGCTTCCCATTCAATAACACTAGTGCCAGAACGGGAATAGACTGTATGCTGTTAAATGCAGTTTCTCTTCTAGCTCTCTTGCTTTCTCCTGAAATGTGATTGCATAAGTGTATTCTATGTACCTTAAGGTGTTCTGACTCTGAGAGAGATTATTTTTAAGGAATCCCTTACAAAGAATTCAGTATAAACCAGTTTTAAGACTCAATAGAAGGGTGACAGGGTTATTTGGGAGAAGTGGGCAGCCATGATAGAAGGATGTAAGATGATCTGTAGATAACCAGACATTAGTGTTAGTGTGTATCATTCCAAACGCTTATTTGCATCCAATGATGTACTTTAACTTGGTTCACTGGACTCAATTCACTGTATATTAAATTTAAGTTCATTGGAGAATGTCTGGACTCTACTTGCTCTGGGTTCTCTCATGTATTTTGTACTGTTTGTTTTTATTATGTTTGTCTTGTTTTCTCCAGTCATGTGTTTTGATGTAAACTCACTGAAGGAAAGATGTGGAGTATGGTGTTTGTAGGAAAAGCAGGAAAGGATATGCTGTTTTGGTCAAATTACAGGTCAAATTAAGTTGTGAGAAGATGCTTTGGGTTTGCGTGGCAAAGTTTTGGTAGTGGGAGGGCTATAAGCTGCTGCTTCTGCAAGAAGCTGCTAGAAGTTTCTCATATAGATAGAGCCCATGGTAGCTGGCTCCAAGACAGACCCACCACTGTCAACGTCCAAGCCCATCAGCCATGCTGGTAGAGCCTTTGGGACAACATATTTAACAAGGTGGGAGGACACCTACACAACTGCAGCTGCAAAGAGGGGTGAGAATCTGTGAGAGGAACACCTCTGCAAACAGAGGGGCAGGAGGTGCTCCAGGCACCAAAGCGGAGATTCCCCTGCAGCCCATGGAGAGGACCACAGTGAAGCAGGCTGTCACCCTACAACCATGGAGGTGTAATGCTGGAGCTGATAGCCACCTGCAGCCCACATGCTGGTGGAGGTGAAGGAAAGAGTCTGTCACTGGAACAAGCTCCTAGCAGGACCAGTGGCAAGAGGACCCAGTGTGAAGAGAGGAGCCCACACTTGTGCAGGTCTGCTGGCAGAACTTGTAACCCTGTAGGGGACCCACACTGGAGCAGTCCATTCCTGAAGGTCTGTCTGCACCCCATGGGAGGGAACCATGCTGGAGCAGTTCATGAAGAGCTGCAGCTCATGGGAAGGACTCACTTTGGAGAAGTTGGTGAAGGTCTGTCTCCTGTGGGAGGGACCCCACACTGGTGCAGGGGAAGAGTATGAGGAGTCCCGGCCCTGAAGAGAAGGGAGCGAAAGAAATGACATGATGAACGGACCATAACCTCCATTCCCTGTCCCCTTGTGCTGCTGAGGGAGCAGAGGGAGAGAACTGAGGAGTTAAGTTAAACCTGGAAAGAAGAGTGGGGTGGGGGGAGGTGTTTTGAGGTTTGGGTTTTTTTCTCATTACTCTGTTTTACTCGATAATAAATTAAATAATTTTCTCCTCGAGTTGAGTCTGTTTTGCCCATGATGGCAACTGCTGAGTGCCCTTACCTTGACCCAGCCCTTGTCTGCCCTATCCAGCTGAGGAGGGTGGTGATAGAGTGGCTTTGGTGGGCATCTGGCCTCCAGCCAGGGACAACCCACCACAGAAGCACAGATTGGAGAGCACTAGGTCTGGAAATGATTTGAAGTGGTTCTGGTAAAAGGGTACCTGCCTTCCTCTTGCTGTGCTGAAGACTGGATCAAAACTTGTCTACATACATATGCTTCCTATATAAGCATTTCTCAAGGTGATAATGCTCTTGTCTTCCATATGTAAAGAATGTGAAGTCCGCTACCTTAAATGCCATTGTGGTGTTGTACGCTGCCTCTGTGCTCATGATAAAATCTGGAGTAGTTTATGTTAGTATCCATTTCAGGTACACTTCTTAGAGGAATTATGTTCTTACCTTTTAAATTGTGTACTTCAGTGGTAGAAGAGAGCAGACAGGCTTTATCTGTATGTACTGTTTGGGAAATATTTTACTTCATGTGAACCTGTCAGTAGAAATTTAATTTAGCATTTCAGAGAAAGCTGGTACTTGGGTATAGCTCCCTAGGTGTTTCTGTATTTATAACACAGGAAAGAATCCACTGATTGGTTTATAACCAGCTATTTATTTGAAGAAGGAAGAAAAAAAAAAAAAAGGAAAACAAAACCTGGGATTAGAGTTTTACTGTGTACACGGGGTTTTATACCTGAAATCACTTGGAATTTCTTTAGTTAGAATCAAAACTCTGATTCTGAGTTTTGATGCTGCTTCTGCCTCTTCTGAAAAACAACTTAAAAAAGGAAATTATTACTTTGGCCAGAATGGGTTGGAAGTATTTCCATTTTGTCTGTGAGAATCACCACATTTTGTGTGAAATGCAGAATAATAAAGGGCAAGTGTGGCTTACATGGTAATACAGTCTGTCTTCGCTTTAAATTAAAATTGGTTTGAGTCCTCTCAGAGAGGATATCTTAACACACCAGCAAATCTGGGGATTCAAATGTATTCCCTGTGTGTTGATAAAAGCCTCTTACAGTTCAGAGTCACCAATAAAGGCATGTTTCCTAGGCTTATCCACGAGGAGTTTTATTTGACCTCTCTAGCTTAAATTTGAGGCACTCTGGGTCCTCTGGTGTGCTCAGGGTGGAACTTGCTTTTCAGCTTTCTAAATACACCTTTTTTGGGAGTTTGCAAGAAAACTCTCCTTATACTTCACCTGTGCAGTGCACCCCAAATTCACCAGAGGTGGTCTGGGAAGGTCTGCAGGGCACCAGCCCCTTCCTCCCTGCTGCTGTCCACTGCCCTGCCTCTGTCGTAACACCACCTTGGCAGCGGGCAAGCCAAAGGAGCAAGCAGACAGACAGACATTGTAACACCACCTTGGTGGAGGGCAGGACAAGGGAGTGAGCAGACAGACAGACAGATAGACAGCCCGTCGGGTTGGGTTTGGCCACGTGTCCTGGCACCCGGTTGGTGCTAGGACCCAGGGTAGGACCAGCAGCAACCAGCTCTGCGCTGTAACTTTGCTGCTTGCTATTTAAAGACTGCCCTGAGTCAGGAGAAGAGAGAGCTGCTGGGGATGACAGTTGCTTCAGGCAACCCTGGGGAGGACAGGGTCGGGGGTAAAAATCACCGGTGAGGGCCTGAGCTGGGGAGGGCATGGAGGGATACCACGGTGCAGAGTGCGACAGGGCGTCTGAGACCTCGTCCTTCCTAGAGGATGAAGAAGAAGAGGAGGAAGAGGAGGAAGAAGAGGAGGAGGAGGAAGAGGAGGAGGCAGCTGTAGACCCAGAGGAAGCACAGGAGCTGACGAACAGGTACTGCTTCCCTGGGGACTCACAGCCTCCGGGAGGGAGAGATGGCAGCTTCATCCCAAAGCACAAGCTGGGGTGGGGAGGATGGGGAGGTGACAGGATTTGGGCCCGATGCTGGCTTTGGTGCTTTCCCCCCTTCCCCAACTACTGCAGATAAAAGGAATGGGAGGGAGGAAGGGGGGGGGAGGGAGGGGGGGGAATGGGGGTGGCTGATAATGGGGGTGTTTCATATGAGTATGGCTGTAATTAAGTTTTGTGCAGTAAGCGCCTGCCCTGAGTTCCCTGGAAGCTGTTCTATTTAAGGATCTTCTGGCGTGCCAGCTCAAGTGGCATCTCCCTCTGCTTCTACTTCTCTGGCTCACTCTTTGTCACATATCAATCTTAAATGCTCTGCAGATTGCCTTGTCAGGGAGAAAATGGTCAAAAATTATAATGGTGTGTTGAAATTTGTTCCTTCTTACAGTCCTTCTTCACTTTCCACTTGTCCCTCAGTCTCCAGCCTCTTCTTCCCCAAAAAAGGAAAAAATGTGACACATGGTCACCACTGCCCATCATGATTTGTGTGTCTGATTTTTGGGGTGCGATGAGGAATATTCTATAATAGTAGTAGTAGTTTTTTTTTTTTTCTTAGCAACTCTTGCACAGAAATGTTTTTGTCCTAATATTGCATTCCCACCATCAGGAAAATAACAAGCGAGGCAGTGGCTGGGTGCCCAGAGCACAGCTCTGGTCCTGCGCAGGATGCGGAGGTGTCTGCAACCCGATCCTCACGGATGGACTTGACTCCTCCAGCATTGACAGAGTTGGTGGTGGCAAAAAGGGACCATGAGGCCTGAGTGCCCCAGCATGTATTGGGCTGCCAGCTTTCTTCCTTGTCTTGTGTAAAGTCCATCGCTTTTGGGTGGGTACTGCAGGGGAACCAAAGGCAATGATGTTGACAGTTTAAGGTTTTTCCAGAAACTGCTTTTTAAAGAAATTTGGGTCATACGGTTCCTAAAACCTCACTGCTGTGGAGGCATCCTGTATTGACAAACCACCCTGATGTATCAGAATTCAATGCTGATGGTCACTGGGAGAAAAAACAATGCCAGAAGAGAGGCGGGTAAGCTCTGTGCTGCCTAACCCACCCTGAGTGCTCCAGTGACAGAAGTCAAACAGGGAAACATAGTCCAGCACTACAGAAAAATAACCTTGCAGTGGCAACAGAGAGCTGGTTTTCCAAAGAAGTTGGGGGACAGGACCCCCCCACACACACACAGTGTCTAACACTGCTTTTCTTCTGAGGGAGCTGTTGAGGCTTCAGCCCTGACCGGGCAGAGAGTGGGCTTGTGTGCTGATCAGTGCCGCTTGCGCATGGGTGAGAATACCAACGGAAGTGGGTGGAGCAGAGCTGCTCGCTGCGGACAGCTAACACACAGCTGACTGGATTTCCTTAGATGCAGTCTGCAACAAGATGTCTAATAATAAAGCCTGACCTGTGAAATATAAGTGGGAGTGGGTAACTTTTCCCTTAAAGGGAGAGAGGCCTACGTGGCCATGCAGTTAACACACTGCTTGCTCTGGGGGGATGGCTTCTCCACGGGTGCCAGTTAGCAGCTCCCCGCAGCTGGTCTTGCAGCCTCCGCAATGCAAACACAGGCCTTGCATCCCACCACTTAATTGAATCACAGCAACCATTCCCTTCAGCTCCCAGTTACATTAAGAACTGCAGAGTTTGTCTCTATCCTGAACTGGCTTACTAGTAAGAAAGGTCAGAGTCAACCAGAGAGGTTTTTAACAGCTGTGCTCAGTGGTGACGGAGTGTATCTTAATCCATTTGATGAGTTTAATTATGCTAAAGGAGATGTTAAATTTGGGGTTCGGCACAGATGGTAACTGCACCAAACAGTCAGCATTACAGCTTAGTAAAGTTAAATAAAACTGATTCTTTGCCCACTTACATTTTTGTTGTTGCGAATGTGAGCATGGCTGCTGAGCTCACAGCCTTCTCCCCAGCGAGTGCCTAGGCAGAGCTCCTGGGAGGTGCCAGCTAAGCAAGAACAGCCTGGCCCAGCCCCTAGGATGTCCTTACCGAGGCTGTCGGCTAATTATTTGTTGACAAACAGGTTTTCCAGCCCACTGCAGAACAGATTTTGTGAGTGTGTGTGTGTGCTTTGCAAATGTAGTTTAGAGGAGACGTAACCAAAATGCGAACCTGGCTGAAAACAGCCTGTCCTGGACCCTGCCATCACTGGTCTATTTTTAACAACCCCCAAGCTCTCTGCTGGCTTTGTCTCCCTCCTCTGCGTCCAGCTGAACAGCTGCACCAGGTTGTGCAATGTCGCAGTCTGGGAGAAATTCCCCTCTGGCTCTCGTTTCCACCTTTCAAGCTTGCCAAACATCCCCATTCCTATTTCATAAGAAAGTTAGGCAGCAAGATGTCTGGGCCAAGGTCCACAGGTGCCCGTGTGCCAGAAGAGCCCCAGTATTCTGGCGGGACACTAACCCCTGGGTCCACTTCCATGCCAGTTCCTCTGCAGCAGCCACAAGGAGTAAAACACCATAGGCTGTAGCAGAGCCTGTTACTTGCCTCAAAATTAGGATGTCTGCGCGTAAAAAGTGGAAAAGTTCAGGTTTCACATCTTTATTACCCTTTTTTGATGTGATCTTTAAATACTTTGGTTTTCTAACAGAAGTTTTTATGCAAGCAATGAGAGTAACACCAAGCATCAGAACCTGCTACAACGATGGGATACAGCATCATGTCCTTGTCAGCATACATAACCCACTGCTCTTCAGAGGGTTCACATGGAATTTTCTTGTCTTTGGGCATTTTATGGTGTGAGACAGGCAGATCATGGCAGATGTCTTTTTTTTTTTGCAACTCTGTGTAGAATTAATCATCTAAATGGGGAAAATATTTTGAAAGCACGCATTGCATGTTTTTAGGCAAACATGAGTTTGAAGTTAATAGGTTTTGATTTTTGTACTGAGAGGAGTGAGGTAAAAGTCCAGCTAGAGGAAAAGAGTTTACTAGTTAACTGGTTTCTGTACCCATGGGAATATCTGAGTCTCTAACAGCTACATGGTAGGTGAGCTTCTCTGACATGGTTCTGTCTCTTGGACTGTTCCCAGATGGTTTCTTTGTGCTGTGGGAGGGTCTCTGGATGTGTCTATGTGTGCAGGGCTTACATGAAATTTGGTCTGCAGCCAATTTAGATGTGCTTCCAGTAGCTGGTTTGGGTACAGGGCTGATGTTATCTATTCATTTTGTGAGGAGAAGGTCCTGGAGTTCTGGAAATTTTTTATTTTCTTTCTAAACAAAGCAGTCCTTCCTCAAGGTCAGAGGAGTGGAAGCTTCAGAGCCAAATCTAGCTTAGGATGAGTGGTGAAAAGCATGAAAGGGGAAGCAAAGCAGAGGTAAGGGCTGTTTACCATGTGTGGTGTGCTGCAGCATCGCAGGGAGTGAAGGAGTGGAATGATGGCAAGTGCAAGCGTGGAAAGGGGAGTGCTGGGGATTTGTCTTCCCAAGGAAAAGCTTGCCATACTCTCTCCCAAACACAGACAAACAGGTGGTGGGGGAAAGGGTGTGTGATTTTTGGTGTGCTAGAAGAGGAAGTGCCTGCCTGTGGTGGGGATGGAAGGGGCTGGCTGGGCCATTTGTTCATAGCCGGCTGCCAGCACACATGTGGGGAAGGCAAGAGCATCGGGAAGTGGAGCCTTCCCAGTGCTCTGCACCACGGGGCAAAGCCTTGAGCTACAGGGCAGCAGGAGCCGCTGAACAGGGCGAAGCGTTGAGGCACGGCAGCGAGGAGAGGTACGGCTGGCTAACTGGGAGGTATGCTTCACTCCATGGCTGCCTTTCCTTCATCCTTTTATAACATAATGTTAACAGAGCCCTTGATGAAGGTCTAGATTGCGGGTTGGATTTAAAACAGCACGTGGACTTTGAGAATTTCCCTCTTAGGTCTCAACAAGGGGATCACTGTGTAAAGGAAGCCTCCTGCCCAGACAGAGGTGTTTGCTCAATAGCTGTGTTTGCTCCACAACCTGCTGGGTGGACAATGCAGGAAGCAGGAGCAAGGCAGACCTCCTGGATGCAGGGGCTGCAGTTCCCTAAGCAGCAAGGGAACCTGCGACTGGCAGTGCCACCAGGTCATGCCATGACGTGGCGTCTGGAAAAGAGACCAGCACGGCAGCAGGCTGTGTCACTTCCCAGGCATTTGCAAGTGTCAAGGATGGAACGAAACATCCAAGACTGGCCTGGCTTCTGGCTCCCAGCTACACTTAATAAAGATCAGCTTTGTAGCAGTGCAAGCAGCAGTCTTCCTGTTTTTAGATAATTATTTGTTTTAATTTGGACAGCTCCATGAGCCACTGAGCTCCCAGAAGGGGTGTCATTAACACCAAAGGAAGTTGGCGCTAGGTTATTGAGTGAATGGCCGGGCTTAAAATGGTGACTTTCTGTAGCTCCTACACTCTTAGGCTGGAGAAGGAGACAGGTGAGCCTTAGGAAGCGCAGAGCAATCAGCAGAGACTGACCTGAGCATACAGATTGCTGCAGGGCAAAGGGGTAGCATGGTCAAGGCAGAAACTACAGTAATGTACAGAACAAAGACAGCACACAGAAAAATAAAACATTTCCTTCAGCTGGGAGGGCAAGCTGGCCAGTACCAATTTCCACCTCCCCTGCAGCATGCCTGCAGGGTTCAAGCACAAGCCTTCTGGGGACTGAGACCTCGCCAGTGCAGGCCATCACCACAGCTTGACATCACGGTCATTTTATCGAGGCTGTTTTCAGCTCATGAGGTGTGCACGGCAAACAGCAACAAGTTTTGATGATACCAGGAGTGAAAAGGACTGATATGAAGTGGACGGAGCTCTGGGGGATTTTAGAAAGCTGATGGGGATGATTATACTTGTCTGCGACGGTGGCGATGTGGAACAAATGGACAGACCTCACTCAGCATGTCCGAACATGAGTGCTCTGACAGCTGGGGAGGTGAAAACTGCTCCCTGGTATGATGCATAAGGGAACGTGTTCCCAGCCAGCTGCTGGGCTGGACTAGAAACCTGAAATCCCAGCAGACACAGCATGGAAGCAGTGAGAAAGCCCAGAGAGAGCAGGAAGGGGTGATAAGAAAAATCTGGGTTTGAGCTATTGTGACAGGAAGCACAAAGTCAGTTATTGGTGTCCTCAAGAATTTGTGAAAGGTTTGAGCCAATGCCCTAGTGTGGAAATAACGAACTGACAGCATGAGTGCTGACAGGACTGAGTGCAAGAGGCCTGCATGGGGAAAAGGCAACGCTGGCCTTCCTCCCTGGATGTCAGTGACCTCACATTTGCCTTTATTGAGCTGAAACTTGAGCATTTTTTTTGCAGTGGCAGACACTTCCTCTTACTAGAGAGTGGTCCTTCAGCTACTACTGTGCGGTGTGCGAATTGCACCCAAAACTAGGACAGCACGTGGAAGTATATTGGGAGTAAATGTGTGGATTACCTGTCTTTCATTGTGGTCTTAAAAATAGAAGGCACCACCTCACTGTGCTGTAGAGGAATGTGGACTGTGACTGTGACCCTGGAAATGGGTCAGTGATGTGAACAATCAAAATTTTTTGCATAGGCAGGGCAAATCTCGCTCACTAACATCAGCTGAAGTGGGAGCACTGCTCTGTTCTGCATGGTTTTTTTTTTTTAATAACACCAGGTAGTGCAGAAAAATAGGTTAAAAAATATATGAGTGTTATTTAGAACCTGGAAAATCTAAAAAAAAAAAAAAATTTAGCCATCTTTTGTTGTGGACTTGAATGCTTCCTTAGTACTATTGCTATTGATTTATTTTAGTTTATTTTCTTTTGCTATGCTCCAGTCAGCCTAATGCTAAGCCATGAAACTGACAACGCAAAAGCTAGCAGGAAAGCTGGTACAGATTTATCTGCTCTGCCTTCTTCTCAAACCTGTAAATCTTGCCTTATGAAGCTAGCCTTGCTAGAGAGCACTACACCAAGGCCGTACGTGCTGAGGTTTTGTATTTGTTGGAGGACTGGTCTGGGTTTGTTTCTTGGGGGTGGGATTGGGGAGTTGACTGGGATTAGTATTGCCCTGTCAGGCTCACTTTGAACTGTGAGCTTCGGTCCAAGCTGACCTGCTAGTGAGAGTCTCCTGGCCAGCCCAGTCACCACAACTGTCTTTAAGTGCCATCACTGGACTTCAATAGCATGCTTTGCCACCACCTCCTGGTCAGCCTGTTGTTCCACAGGGTGACTGCATTCTTTAGTGAGCACTGAGGACACCAGAAATGAGATTGGACCTCAGAATGGGCCAGCCCAGGGCAGCCCTTCTTGTGCTGTGCTCTGGAGAGCAAATGCATGGAAGATGGGCCAGCACTGCTACTGTCAGGATTACCTTTGTGTGTCTGGTAGGCACTGACCTTTACTGCTGAGGGCCCTTTACAGAAACTGTACGGTTTGGGGAGTTTGCTTGATGGAGCCATTACGGCTGTCGTCAGGATTTCTTCTCCTCCTTCAATGACCTCCAGCCCTTCAACACTCTCTGGAGCAGTGTCAGCTGCTCCTCAGGGGCGTACCCCCACCTCTGCAACCTGCAGGCATCTCAGTGCTGGGTTGCAGCCTCTGGCAGGCACTCGGATGGATTCTGCTTCTCTGATCCCTCGGTCAGAAGCCACCACTCTTCATGAAAAAGAGTTTCATCCTCACCACCTGGAAAGTGTCTTCTGTTTGGTGGAAGTAGGCTCTTCTGTGGCTGTAGGTTTGCATCCTTCCAAGGGAGTGACAGAGATTTCACTTCCGCTCTACTGAAGCCTCTGCCAGCAGATGCTCTGTGTTTCTTTCCATCAGCTACTAGCACCAAACAAACCACTGTCTACTCAAGAAATATTGGGATTGAGTGTTGTGATTGCTTTCTCTTTGCTTTTTCTGAAGGAACTATTGTAGCCCTAAAAATAGCTTTTAAAAACTAGTATTATGTCTTTTAATTGCTTTTGCTATTCTTTACACACTCATTTCTAGGACTCTTTTTTTGCCTTAAGCTTCCTAGAAAACATTTCTCCCGCCTTTTTTCTTTTTTCCCCCTTTTTCTTTAACTGAAGGAGATTGAAACCTTGGTTAATGCAAAGCTTAAATTACACCATGAGATAACCAGGAACTAGAGGATAGCCCCACAATCAGCTCAATCTCACACTGGCACAATAAGGTCAAATCAAAGCCTGTTTTTCTCTGCATTGTCAAGAGCATGAAAACACCTTCCCTTCACTGAAACAACCTTGCAACATGCAGCTTTACAAAAAATTATCTAAAATACATTTTCCATGTGAAATATAACTTTGCTTATGATTGTGTTTCAAAATCTATGCACATGTGCTACTTTTATAGCTTTCAAAAGTATTTTTGTTTTCATGCAAAAATTTAGATTTGCAATAATTTAATTTGCTGTGTGATTTTATGGCTTTTCTCTCTCTTTTGTTCTTTTTTTCCTTTTTTTTTTTTCTTTTTTAGTTTAAAAGATGTTCTCCAAAGTGAAGATGTGAAACCTAAGCTACAGTACATCATGACTAACCCTTCCTTTTCTATGGTAACAGTTCAAAGTCAAGATAGTGGGATAACCTGGGAAACCAGTTCCAGCAGATCTTCTACTCCCTGGGCCTCAGAAACTAGTACAACTTCTGATCTTTACAGTATGGAAGGTTCACCAGTAGGTTCTCCTCCAGGAAAAGTTATCTTTATTATGGATGAAGGTAAGATTGTTCGGAAAAGGAAGCGTAAATCTTCAAATAGGGTGCCGATGGCTACAAGCCTGAAGGGAAGCCAGGGCAATAAGAAACGTGACTCTTCTGGAATGCAGAGGCAAGAACCAAGAACTGTTCTAGGAGATGTACAGGGTTCCGTGTTGAACGTTGGGCAGGTGGAAACACAAGACACAGATGAGGAAATGTTGGATGACAAAGAAGATCTAGAGGACATTGGAGAAGAACCAGTAAAACGTGCTCCAATAAGATCGGTATTTAGAGAAAGCAGGCTGAGAAAAGTAGGGCCGATCCTTGGAGGACCAGTACAAGCTAGAATCCAGCTGTTCAACGCAATTTTTGGGGGGATTGAGCCAACCCCTGAAACACTGGAGAAAAACAGAATCCAGAGAAGTAGCTCAGTTTCAGGAGATTCCGAACAGTTCCTTGAAATGTCAGTAAGAGAAAGATTGCAGCAGTTCAGGTCACTTTCAGAAGCAATGCAATGGAAAACTTTCCAGAGAGCAAGAAATAGAAATCTCCAAACACCATCAGAGAGAAGAAAGGAGCAAAGACAGCAACCCACAACATATGCAAGTAAAAGTTATTCTTCACCAACATCGCCTCTTGAAAAACAGCTTACTATTAAGGAGGATGTTTCATCTGAAAACATTAAACCCATTAAAATAAAAGATAAGCCAAGCAGATTGTCAAGTTTTGGTGCAGAAAAAACTCTTCAACATGAAGAAAGAAAAGACAGACAATCTCTTTTGGAGATTCCAAAAAAGGCAGCAGGGCAGTCACTGACGTCCTGCCCTCCTGAAGAAGCCAAGCAGCAGCAAAGTTACTCACTTGCAGCCAAAACATCAATAACAGAGCAGTCAGCCTCCGTTTCATTAGAGTCTGATGCTGTATCAGAGAAACAAGTGCCAGTTCCTGAAACTACAAATAAGGAACCAGACCAATCCATGCTGACAGCATCAGATCTTCCGGATGAACCGCTGGAGCAGGAAATTCAGCCCAATTCTGCACCACAGTCTGTTTCAGTGGATTCTGTTAATGAATTAGGTAGACAAAGCACTCAACCTATTTTGCCCACAGCTTCTATGTCAGAACATCCTGAGAGGGAAGCACAGAAGTCAGCAGAACAGTCTTACTTAGCTAATATTCCATCATCTAAATCGAAATATTCTGCTGTATCTGAGGCAAGACAGGAGGATATTGTTCTGCAGTTATCAGAAGCTGCACAATCTGAGTCTGAACATGTGCTATTACCATATTCTGTAGACAAAACAGAGAAGCAAGAAACTGAATGTCGCTCATCAACAACTGCATGGTCAGACACCGAGCATTCAGGTCAGTTGTTTACTGTTAAAAAAAATGAGACTCAAAAGACGCCACCTCAAGAAACTGAAAATGTTCAATTTAAGAAGCAAATGGAATCTGAGGAGCAAGGAATTAAAGTAAATTTACCTATTCCTCAGAAGACAGATTCTAAATATTTTGGCATTTCATATCCTGTTCACACAGAAACACAAGAAGCTCAGAAAACTTCATCTGTAAATAAAGGAGTGGATTTGG
The DNA here is from genome assembly GCA_020800305.1 of Porphyrio hochstetteri. Lineage (NCBI taxonomy): Eukaryota > Metazoa > Chordata > Aves > Gruiformes > Rallidae > Porphyrio > Porphyrio hochstetteri. The sequence goes on from CM036938.1 coordinate 65,832,879, forward strand.
ATCACCCTGATTCTTCCACTGAAGAAACCAAAGAAGTAGAGAGTGCACAAGTGGAAATGGAGCATCCAGATTTATCCTATTCCAGCAAAGAAATTGAGGAATCAGAGGGAACACAGATGGAGACAGAGCATACAGACTTCCAGACAGAACATCCAGATTTCTCATATTCCAGGGAAGAAGCAGAGGAATCAGAGAGTGCAAAACTGGAGACAGATTATCCAGAATTATTTTTTTCCACACATGAAGCAGAAGCATTGGAGAATGTCCAACAACAGACAGAGCACCCATATGTCTCATATTGCAAGGAAGAAACAGAGGAATTAGAGAGTGCACAGCTGGAGGTGGCACATCCAGACTTTTCTTTTTCCAGGGAAGAAGCAGAGGAATCAGAGTGTGCCCAACTGGAGACAGAACACCCAGATTTTTTTTCCAAGGAAGAAACAGAAGAAACAGAGAATGCACAGCTGGAGATGGAGCATCCAGACTTTTCTTTTTCCAGGGAAGAAGTAGAGGAGTCAGGGAGCACCCAACTGGAGACAGAACACCCAGATATCTCATACTCCAAGGAAGAAATGGTGCAATCAGAGAGTACACAGCTGGAGATGGAGCATCCAGTCTTCTCTTTTTCCAGGGAAGAAGCAGAGGAATCGGAGAGTGTTAAACTAGAGACCGGGCACCCAGATTTCTTTTATGCCAGAGATGAAATAGTAGAATTGAAGAGTACACAGCTGGAGATGGAACATCCAGATTTCTCCTATTCCAGCAGAGAAATTGAGGAATCAGAGGGAACACAGATGGAGACAGAGCATCCAGACTTCTCTCTTGCCAAGGAAGAAACAGAGGAATCGAAGTTGGTTACAGAGCATCCAGATTCTTCCTTTTCCAGGGCAGAAATGGAGGAATTAGGGAGTGCCCAACTGGAGACAGAGCACCCAGATGTCTCATACTGCAAGGAAGAAGCAATGGAACTGGGCGGTGCCCAACCGGAGACAGAGCATCCAGACGTTTTTTCCACAGAAGAAGCAGAAGGATCAGAGAGTACACAGCTGGAGGTGGTATATCCAGACTTCTCTTTTTCCAGGGAAGTAACAGAGGAGTCAGAGAGATCTAAACTGGAGACTGGGCACCCAGATTTCTTTTATCCCAGAGATGAAATGGTAGAATCAGAGAGTGCACAGCTGGAGATGGAACATCCAGATTTCTCCTATTCCAGCAAAGAAATTGAGGAATCAGAGGAAATTCAGATGGAGACTGAGCATCCAGACTTCTCTCTTGCCAAAGAAGAAACAGAGGATTTGGAGAGTGCACAGCTGGTTATGGAGCATCCAGATTCTTCCTTTTCCAGGACAGAAATGGAGGAATCGGAGGGTGCACAATTGGAGACAGAGCACCCAGATGTCTTGTACTGCAAGAAAGAAACAGAGACACTGGACAGTGCCAGACTGGAGACAGAGCATCCAGACGTTTTTTCCACAGAAGAAGCAGAAGGATCAGAGAGTGCACAGCTGGAGGTGGCACATCCAGACTTTTCTTTTTCCAGGGAAGAAACAGAGGAATTGGAGAGTGCACATCGAGAGACAGAACGTCAGGAGTTCTTATTTTCTGGGAACGAAACAGAAAATCCAAAATCTGTTCCTCTGGAACTGGAACAGCCAGAGACTTACTCCCATGAAGAAGGAGAGCAAGAAGAAAAAGCACAGCTTCCACAGGTACCTTCAGGTTACTCATGTTTTAGGGAAGAACCAGATAAAGAAAACACTACAGAATGTGGCTTGGCATGCCCAGATACATCTGATTCCACCAGAAGAGCTGAGGCACAGCAAACCGGGTATCTAGAAACAGCACATTCTGATTTACCATTTCCCACAAATAAAACAAAGGAGCGAGAATTGTCACGCGTAGATGTGGACAATTCTCTTATGTCATATTCTGGTGACAAAGGAGAACAGCCACAGCCTGTACAGCAGGATTCACAGCCTGGAGGAAAGCTGTATTCCCATGCCAAGGGAATGCAAGGGGAAACTACCCAACTGTGGTCAGAGCATCCAGTTTTGCCCTATTCTATTGGAAAAGAACAGCAACATAAAACCTTACAACTGAGGGAAGAAGAGACAGAGATGACATATTCCACTGGCCAAACAGAGCAACAAGCAATACTGCAAACATGTTTGCCATGCTCCCATGCAGAAGCAGCACAAGAAGTTGTACAAAAACACTTAGAAGGTCCAGAGCCAACATGCTTCATTAGTGAAGCAGAGCAACATGAAAATGTGCAACTACTTTCAGAAAATAGGGATTTCTCATTTACCACTGGAGAAGTAATGCAAGGAGGAGTGGAACCAGGATCTTCGGGCTCCTCACACTTGACTACCAGAGCAAAGACCTGGGAAATGGCACAGCTGGAGCAGGAGCAGTCACTTCCCTCCTGTTCCAGTGCTGGTAGTCCGGAACAGGAAACCACATCTCTGGACATGGTCCAGCCAGAATTATCATATTCCTTTGGCAGAATGGAACAAGATGTAGTTCAGGGAGAGCTAGAACAGCAAGAAACAGTCCAACAAAAAGCTGTGCAAATGGGAATAGAGTATTCAGGTTTGTCAGAAACCTGGGGGGAAGAAGAGCCACAGGCCATAGACCAAATTAATTCGGCACAGCCAGAAGCAGCTCAAACAGAGTTTGTTTATTCTTCTTTGCCATATTCCCCCAGTGAACAAATGCAAGAAGAAATGGAAACAGAACCAGCATATCCAGAACAGGCCTTCTATGTAAGTACAGACATGCAGGAGGAAAGGACACAAGTCAAATCTGAGCAACCATTTCTTTCAAGTTTTAGTGGCAAAACAGAGCAACAAGAAATAGTACCCCCAGAGCTGGAGCAAACATTTTTGCCACCTTCCACTGGAAAAGAAGCTCCACTGGAAACGGAAGTGAGTTCAGAATGCCCAGAGTTGTCATATTCCTTTCAGGAAGCTGAACAACAAAAAAAGTTGCAACATCCAACCCTACCGTTCCGCCTGAAGCAAGAAGCAACTGCACCACTGGTAACGGAACCTTCAGATCTTTCATGCGACAGTGGTGAAGTAAAACCAGGCAGCACTGTACAGCAGGAGTCAAGACATCCAGAGCTCTCATATTCCATGGGAGAAACAGAAGGACAAGCAGAATATTTGGATTCACCAAGAACCCTGAGTGAAGCAGTGCAGGATGAAAGTATGGAAGTGGAATCCAAATACTCAAAGTTGACATGTTCTGATGGCCAGAAAACACAGCAAGAAACTTCACAATTGAGTTCAAAATATCCAGATGTATCATTTTCCTTTGTTAAAGCCAAAGAACAAGGAACTCAACAGTTTGAGTCTAAATATCAAGAATTGGCTAAAATGGACAGAAAAAGAGCTTCTCCAGCAACACCACAAATGGAGTCAAAACTCCCAGATTTTACACATTCCCTTGGCCAAGCAAATGTACCAGAAATTGCACCATGGGAAGAGAAGCATTCTGATTTATCACGTTGCACTGATGAGACAAACCCGCAAGAAGAGTCGGATCAGAAACACAGAAAAATTTCTGTTGGCAGAGAAAAGCAGCAGCAAACCATGAAACAGCAGTTAGAGCAAGAAAAGCTATCACATTCTCCTGGTAAAACAGAACAATTAAAACATACCCAGGAGGACTTGAAACAACCAGATTTATCATTTTCCATTGCCAGGCCAGCTGATGAAATGGCCCCACCACAGGCAGATATAATATATCCTCTGGACAACACAGAGGGGCAACAAAGGGGACAAGCAGAATTGAAGCAAACAGGTTTAACTTGCCCCTTTGGAAAAGCAGAACAGAAAACAGATCAGCCAGAAGTTGAAATTCCATGTTTAGCCCAATCCGTGAGTATGGCAGAAGAAGAAACAGCAGAACATGGGCAGGGACATCCTGACTTGCCTTGCTCAATCTTCAAAGCAGGAGGACTGCCGACTGCACAGTTGAAACCTGCACACCCTCATCCAGCATACTCCCTTGACAAAGTGCAAGAAATGACCCAGGTGGGGTTGGAACAGCCAGATGTGTTGTATTTTTGTGACAAAACAGAGCAAATCCCACCTGCCCAGCTGGAAGGGGGCCACGCAGACCTGGCCTCCCCTGCTCACAAAGTGGGGCAGGAAGGCATGGAGCAGACAAACATGGGACATTCTGATGAGGGACAGCCTGTCAGCAGAGCAGAGCATCCACAAGCTGCAAAAGAGAAACTAGGAGCTCCAGATGTATCATCTCATAGTAGAAAAGGAGAGCAAAGAGAAATGGCAAAACCAGAGCCAAAACATCCCCATTTATCATATTCCATTGATAAAACTCAGACACAAGAAACAACACAACTGGGGTTAGGAAAATCAGTCCTGGCATCTTGGCCTAGCAAAACAGGGCAAGCACAAACTGCTCAAGAGGAGCAGCCAGGCTTCCTGTATCCCTTAAAGGCTGCAGAAGCAGAGAAAGAACAGTCAGATTTTGGACATTCACAGTTACCTTCTGTTAGTGAGGCAGAACAAGAAACTGCACATGCAAAATCAAACCATCCAGAATTACCTGCTGGCAGATTAGAACACCATGAAATCATACAGCCAGAGCCAGAACTAATGGGTTTATCATGTTCCACTGGAGAAACTGAGCAATCTCAAGTGTCTGAAGTAGATTCAGATTATGCAGATTTATGGTATTCTGCTGGCAAAATACAAGAAGAAGAAAATATTCAACCAGAGCAGAAACAGCCAGGTGATTTTTCATCATCTGTAAGCAAAGAAGAGAAGCAGGAAGGTGTGGGAATGCAGGTAGGACACCCTGAACTGCAGGGCTCTATGGGGAAAACAGAAGGACTGCAAAGTTCCCAATCCAGATCAGAATATACGGATTTGTCACTGTCTGTTGGCACAGCAGAACCTCCTAAAACTACACAGGCAGAGTTGAAAGAACATGATTTGTTGCATTCCTTTGTCAAAACAAAGCCATCATGGGCTGCTCCACTGGAGTCTGAACATCCAGGCTTCTCAGATGCCACAGGCAAAGTACCACACCCTGATTTATCCTCTTCTGCTAGTGAAGAAAAGCAGAGCGCACAGCTGGAAGTCAAACAGGAGAAGGGAAGTGATACTTTACGCCCAGAAGAAACAGTCCAACTGAATTTGGAACAGCCAGTGTTTTGCAGTCCTCATGGCACAGCACAGCAACCAAATAAAGCCCCACTGGAAGGGGAATTCCCAGATCTCCTATATTTCTCTGGTGAAGAAGAGCAACGAGAAATGGTAAAAGAAGAGATGGAGCATTCTGGTTTATCATATTCCATTGATAAAACACAGCAACAAGAAACCACAAAACTTGGGTTAGGACAACCAGATTTTCCATCCCTCTCTGGGAATCGAAAGAAACCACAAACTGTTCAAGCAGAAGCAGAGCATCGGGACTTGCTGCATTTCACTGGCAAAACAGAACAGCAAGAAGCAGCACAACCAGAGGCTGAGTACCCAGGTTTGTCATGTTCTGGTGACAAAACAGAATGGCCGCAGACTATGGAATGGAAATCACAGCAGCCTGTAACACCCCATCCCACTGGAAAAACAGAGCAACAAGGAATCGCACATCCAGAGCGGGAATCTCACAATTTATCATATTCCATTTGCAAAACACCGTCACAAGAAGCAATGCAAAGGGACTTAGAGCAACAAGATTTAACACATGCCACTGGAAAAACAGATGAAACACAAGCTCTGCAAGGTGAACTGGAACGTACGGGTTTGTTGTATTCTTCTGGCAAAAGAGAACAAGAAATAGTATTGCCAGAGTTGAAACATCCACAGCTATTTGGCCCCATTAGAGAAATAGTAGAAGAAGCTACACATCAGAAATCGAACAGTCCAGCTTTGTCATTTGGTCAAGAGCACTGTGAATTTGAACAACCAGAGGTGGAAGAAATGGATGTATGCTATCCTGCTGGCAAATTAGAGCACTCACAACCTGATCAAAAAGTACTGCATCCTGAGCATTTGGAGTCCTTTGGCAAACTAGAGGAAAAGGGAATGGCCCAACCTGGCTTTTTGCACTCCTTTGGTGAAGAAAAGCAGAAACCAGCTTCACCGTTAGACTTGCTGCAGCCTGGTTTATCACATTCTCTTGGCGAAACAGAAAAACAGGAAACTGCACAACCAGGGTTCATGACTTCTGATTCTTCATATTCCACAGGAAAAGCAGAGCAGTTGCAAACAGAACAGCTAAAATCAGGATGTCTGGATTTGTCATACTCTCTTGGCAGAGCAGAGCCTCATGGAATGAAACCACTGGATTTACCGTACTCCTATGTCAAAACAGAGCAACCACAGACTCTCCAGCTGGAGCATCCAGAGACATCAAATCTCCTGGATGAAATGGAGTGCAGGAATGAGGCTCAACCTGAACTGCAGGGAATGAATTTGCAGTACCCTGTTGTTGAAACAGAGCAAGCCGAAACACCTTCTGCATCATATGCCTTTGGCAGGACTGAGGATTGGGGAACAGCACAGACAGACTTTGGACAATCAGGTTTATTGAGTCCTAGGGACAAAGCAGAAAGCCACGAAGCAGCCCTGCTGACAGCAGGACTTTCAGAGAAGCAAGACGCTGGGGCTGCCTTATCTCTACGTGCTCAGTTAGACACTAAACAAGATTTACCCTTTGCCACTGAGGAAGCAGAGAGACAACCATATTCATCTCTTACTGAACAAACAGTGTCTGCACCTTCGGGTGTTTCACATTCTGTCTCTGAAATAAAACCAGAAGGAAGTCCAAAGTCTTCACCTGTAACTGCAGACCTGTCCCCCAAGCACTTAGATCCATCTTATACTCACTGTAAAACAGAGCAGACAGAAGCTGCCCAGCCTGCATCAAGTTTCTTTCTTGCAAGAAAAGAAGCAGACAAAACAAAAATTAATCTGCATTTGCCTGTGGCTGCACAACCAGAGGCTGAACATGCAATTTTACCTGAAACAGAGAGAGAACAGACTCCACATTACTTCCACACAGCTACTCAATTAGAAACCAAACAATTAGATCTATCACATTCTATAGATAAAGCAGAAACTCTGGAAAGTCAGGATTATTTAACAGTATCTTCAAAACTGGAGTCTGAACCTTCAGTTCCATTTTATTCAGCTGATGAAAGATGTCAGCAAGAAACTTCACCTTATTCAAAACCAACCTCTGAGTACTTGGTTCCCATGCAGTCCCTTGCTCAACAAGAAAAGCAAAGCCTGCAGCCACATACACCCCAGCCTGCACAATCAGAATGTAAATATGTATTTCCACCACACAATGAAAAAGAAGTGCAGAAAGTTGAGCTCTATTCATCTAAATCAGCAAATCTGAAAACAGAGCAGTTGGAGAGTATGTCTCTAATGCACACACAAGACCAAGATGAACAAGAATCTCAAGGTCATTTGTGGGATGCAAAATATTTGTCATCAGACCAGCTAAGAAGCCCCCCCCAGTTCACTGCTGAGCAGGATAAGCAAAAAATACAACCTGAAGTGCAGACAGAGCCAAGGTCGGAGACTGCAGTGACAAAGGTGGCTAGTGTAGCAGAACGGAAAGCAACAGCATCAGATTCATTTGTAGCTTCTCATACATTACCTGAAAACTCAGTATCAGTGGTTTTCACTGACAACGAAGAGAAACAATATATTGCATCATCTCTATCCAATGTCATAGGCATGCTTGGAAAGCAACCCAGCATAATTTCAGGCATTTATACTGAAGGAGAGGATCAATGTGAAATACAACCATATTTGGCAGACCAAAAGCATGTATCCTTAGAGCATGAGGAAGCTGCTTCATCAGATCTTGTTTATGAAACTGTGACACACACAATGCAGCATTATTCTGGTGAACAGGCTAATCTTTCTTCAGCAGAAATGAAGTCTGTTAGCTCTAGTTGTGATGAAAAGCAAAATCCAGGTACTTCATCTTTTGGGCTAGCAAGCTGGCTGGTGGAAGAGGTGAAATCTCACTCAATTAGCCCAACAAGAGCTGCAGAAGTAAACAGGCAAGGAATTCAACTTTCTCCAAGTGAAACTTCTGATTCTGGATCAAAACAATTTCCAGCTGGAAGTTTCCCAGAACTTAAAGTACATGGTGATACAAAGAATAAAGGAGATATGTTTAGAGTTTCTGATTCAGTGTCAAGTGAAATTTCCCCCAGAGCATCCTCAGAAAGTAGTCACAAAGTGGAAAGGTATGATTTACCATCTCTGGGAGGAGGTAATCCAGGCCCAGAAAAAGTTCAGAAGCGAGAAACTAGGATTGGAAACCCTACAAAAATGGAAGAAATGCAACAACCAGAGGTAGACAAGGTGCCTGAAGGGCCCGAACATTATCTGAGAGGAGAGGAGGATGAAATGGAACATGCACACGCTGTAGAAGACAGTCAGCATGCTCCAGAGCCTACTGAACAAAAAGATCTATTTAACATAATCTCAGAAGGTTATGAAATACTCAATATTCATGCTCCTACACATATTTCTTCTGTTGATCAAGAAGAAAGTAAACACCTGCCAGATAAACTAGAATACTTGGAAACAAATCCTTCATTCAAAAGAAAATTAGCTGATGATGGCCATAGAGCTCTAGCTTCTGGAACATCCACACAAATTTCAGAAGGCTCAGTGTTGGGAAAGCCTGCAAGCCATGAACTGAAAGAATTGGTTAAAAATGATGATGTTGAGGAAGCTGGAGAAACACAACAAAAAAATCCCACTTTGCCAGAAAACAATAACAATGCTGGGTTGGAGCCTAATAATGGTATGGCTGATATGGATTATTTTGAAAAATACACATTGATTGATGACAAATCCCCAATTAAGCCACATTTTGAAAGAACAGGTTCATTGTTTCCTGTGACAGAAGATCCCAGTGAACCCGTGGAAGAAGCCACATCTTTTAAAGAAAGTGCTGAGGTAGATACTTTGGAAGAGGAGTTCTCCTTACTTGAGGACCTGGATGAAGTGTTTTACGGTACTGTGAAAGGAGAAAGCAAAATGCATATCTGTGCAGATGCTCAAAACCCTTTACCTCTGCAGAAATCAATTGATAGTAGCAGTAAAAAGGTTACAAATGTAGAAGATGAACGAAAGTCACCAGGGACCCCACTCTTTGATACAGAAGAAGGAGTGCTAGAACGATCTCTGTTGTTCCCTACCACTGTTGCTGCAGTTAATCCAGAGCTTCTAGAAGAGCCACCTGCTCTGTCATTTTTGTACAAGGACCTCTATGCAGAAGCAGTAGGAGAAAAGATGAAGGATGAGACTCCTTCTGATGAGGAAAGTGGTAATTCTAATGCATCTTTCCCTAGTAGAAATTCAGACACAGATGATGGAACAGGAATATATTTTGAAAAATACATTCTTAAAGATGAACTTCCAAGTAAGGCCATACGGCCTCACAAGGATCATGTACCAGGGGATGAGCCCTTTAGTAGGGCAATTTCAATTCAGAGCTCAGAGGACAAACACAAGCAGGGTTCTGGTGATGTTCTGTGTGTCCAAACAGGAATTCTGCTGGAAAGGGATGTTGTGGAGAGAGAGAAAATCCAGGTTGACAGTAACATTAGAGCAACAATTTGTAAGTCAATGCATGCTATTCCTTTTGGTGGCAAAGAAATTCTTTCAGGTGCAAGAAGTGATACCACTGAACAAGGAGAAGAAGAAAATGTACCTGTAGAAACAACTGAAGAGTTGCCAGAGCAATCTAGTTATCAAGTGTGTAGTCAACCAGTGGATTATGAGGGAACTGCGTATCAAGAAGCAGCTACTAATAAACAGGAAGAACAGCATGAAATAACAGCAATTCCTGAAATAGAAAAATATGTCCCATATGCCCAGACTCCTGTTGAAGACAGTGAAGATGATCGATATATGCAGGGAAATCTTTCACGTCTCCCTGCCATTCAGCAAACAGAGAAGCCAGACTTGCCAAGAGAAGAGCAGCACCCTGATGTTTATGAAGATCTTGCTGAGTCAATGGACTATGATGTGATTACACAAGAAGAACTTTTGCAAGATGAAATATCATCACAATTCACACATGAGGAGTTATTATTTGAAGACAGAGACTCTTTTGAGCATATTGGGGATAATTATGAATTTGTTAATGAGCCAGAGCAAAGAACACCTGTTGAACTTGAAGATTCAGGCTTTGTGGTGATGTATCCTGAAAAATCAGCAACAAACATTCCTCAGGTTGAGAGCCCACAAAGAGAACTGAAGAAAGTGCAAGCAGACACATATTGTTACCACTGCAAATGCCCAATATCTGCTATTGACAAGCTTTTTGGAGAACATAAAGACCATGAAGTCACAACACTAGATGATGCTGCAACCAAGATGAAGGTAAGAATTAAGTTGGGTGAGGGAAGGAGCTACTGAAGCTAATTTCTCCCTACCTTCTGTGCTGTCAGCAGAGAGGTTTCAGAGAGCAGGCCAGAGGCTAAATTATAGTATCTATAAAATAAAAACTACTCCTAAGCACCAGTTAGAGCTCTTGAAGGAAGACTATCATATGAAAGTATTTTCTAGAGTGGCAGACTTTCTAAGTTGATATGTTTATCTTGATATGTTTATCTGCTCGTAAGTTTGATTGACCTTGTTTGTATGTAGCTGTTATCAAACCTTCCATCTGTTAACCTGCTCACCTGTAAGTTGGTTCTGGTATGTCTAGGGGGAGAAATGGGAAGATCTATGTTTCTGTGAAAAGACAGTCTTAGTAATGGTAGCTCATTTCACTTGACAAGAAATAGTAACCTCCATAAAATGGGACCAGTACCATCCTAAAGTGTTCCCTGTCCTAGTCAGGTTTTTTGCTTGCTCAGAGATGTTGGATGCGTTGCAGTTTACAACTGTTTTGTTGAAACTCTATCCTTATTTTCTGTTTAGTTCATGTCTATCTGTCCCAGTAGCATTTTAGCTGTGGTGCAGGGAAGAGTTTAGCAAGTCCTACTCCTTCCTACTGAGCTGTAGCACTCTAAAAGGTAGATAAAAATACCCTTCAATTGCGCAGCCTAGTCCTTTGCTGCCAATACTAGTGAGAATGCTTTTGTTTCTGTGGAAGCTGTTCTCCATTAAGCTGCAGTTCTGCTTGTGAAAACAGCATGCAAGCGATGTTGCATCTTTACCATATCAGATTTGTTCATGTACAAGTATACTGATGTTCCAGCTATTTAATCTCACCCCAGTATCTCAAAGGTGAGGTCTCTTTTCTGGCATGTGTTTGGTTGGCGGTAATACAGATTTTGTGTAACCTCATTAAAATTCTAGAAGGGCTTGTTTTGATGGGATTTATGTTATCTTTACGTTAACTGATATGTAAGAATGATAAATTAAAAATAGGGGGAGTCAATGTGGCAGTTTCAAATATCAGTATTTACAAACTATCTCCATGGTGTGCAGATGCATGACAGCAGAGTTGCTTTTTGTATGTGGTCATTCATTCTTGACTGAGAAGTGATAATTAGCCACCAGTAAGTCAGTAATAAAGTCACAGACCCCAACCGTCCCCCGAATGTACCTGCATTGCAGTGGTCAAGTTGAGCGGCAAATAAACATCCCATGATGTCACTCCCTGGCTGTGGAGCACAGATATAAAGCCAGTATTAAATCTGGCCACAACAGAGGCTTGGCCTCACATGATTTCAAGCACTTAGGGCTCAGGTTACTCTGTGATGGCATTTATATGTTTCTTGTTACTTCTGTATAATTACTGAGAAAACATTAATACAGCAAAATGTTTGTCACCTGAATTTTAACTGTAGGAACAGTAAATGAAATGAGCTATAGATGGCATCTGTCAGATTTTATAGGTTATCTTGACAAACAGAAGTTTGTCTCTGAATCCTGGTGATTGGCCCTAAATGTGACATCTATAATTAATGGAAAGACATACTCTAGTTTTCAACAGCTCTAGCTGAAGAGGTTTGCTATAAGAGGAAGCTGGTAACAAAGGAGGTTACCCTTCCTTTTAAATTTATGCCAGATAATTAAAACAATATGTTTATAAATTATAAATTGCACCTGAGCAGATGGCCAGCTTGCTTTCACAAAAAAGGCCAAGAAAGACAAAGAAGTTCTGAGTTGTCTGTGATCTCTGCTGTCTCTTGGACTTCTTTTGTTTTCACATCTAATTCAACGAGTTATTTTGATGCATCTGGTTTTATAGGAAATATCTTTAAAATTCTATTTTAAAAAAAATACAACCCCGCATGCTCTATTAGCCTCATAATTACTTAAATTATCTTATTTTTATGGGCTTGTTCCTGCAGTTTCTCAAGGAACCTCATGAGCCTCTGAGTTCCCTCAGTCTCTAGCAAAACCGCTGTAGAACTCAAGGTGTTCAACAACTGGTACAGAGACTCAGCACCTTGTTGAGCTGAGCTCACTTTTTTTTTTCCCCCTTTGGAAACAGTTTTGTGACTGTTCCAATTGCTATTTCTGTGCTTGTCTTTATAGCCAGGGAGATACTTGAACTTAATTTAGAAGTACTTCCAATGGTGGGTTATGGAAAAAAAAATTATGTTCACCTAGAATAAGTTCTATGCAAAAGCTTTAAAAAATAACACATTTATGTTACTGAAACATTTAAAATTTCAGGATCACTTAGGTGAATTGCTAATAGCACTGGAAGAAAAGTCAATGAAGATTGAAGCATTTGTGGGTGATATTGAATCACTATTTAACTCTGTTGAGGTAAGTCCACTGTTTTGCCACACTCATTTTCTTTACCTCTACAAAATTATTTCTAAGATATGCCTGGCTTGTTTTGTAGCATCGCTAGTTCATCGCTGGTTTAGCCCCAGCTGTCAGATAAGCACCATGCAGCTGCTTGCTCACTCCTTCTCCCACCTCACCTTCCTGGTGGGATGGGGAGGAGAATCAGAAGAAAATTCATGGGTTGGGATAAGGACAGTTTAATGGGACAGCAAAGGGAGAGAAAAATTACAACTGTACTTATAAAAGAATATATGAAGATGGTGATACACAATGCAATTTTCTCACTGCCAGAAAACCAGTGTCCCCATACAGTGACAACTCTTCCCTGTCCAAGTCCCCTCTTATAGAGAGAACACGACATCAAGTTATCAAACATCCCTTTGGCTAGTTTGGGTCATCTGTCTGGGCTGTGTCCTGTTCCAGCTTCTTGTGAGAATTAACTCTATCACAGCTGAAAACTTGGACACATTGCTTCCACAAAACAGGCTGTTTCTACAGTCCTCAAACTGACCTCTCCCACCAGAAGGTGTTAACTTTAAGGGAAGAAAAAGATTGCTTTTTTTCCATATTATTACAAAGTGGAAAATGTGACTGTCAAGCACTTGAGGAAAAATTACCTCAATTCTATTAATGCTTATAAAAACTTCACACTGTTTGTATCTTTCTTTAGAATCCAGTGTGAAGCTTCTAAATGAGTTTGCCCAATGTCATGATTTCTTAATGCCCAAGTTCTTAAGGTCCTGTAAGTCTTGAGGACGGCACTCATTTCAGTTGAAACTATGGATTTTTAGTTACTTTGCAGTCATACTTCCTGTCTCAATGTTTAAATATAGAAGTTAAAACACTAATAGTAAATTAAAAAAAAAAAAACCAACTACCATTGTTTTTTAATGTCTTTCTCCAGCACTATTTCTCCCAGATGAGCTTGCTTACAGAATTAGACTTCTTTTATTCTCAGGATGATAGAAAGAGTCTGGTGGGTGGCTTCTGTATGGGCAATTGAGAGTTTCTGCGTATTCATTAAATGTTTTAATTTTATTCTGCAGATCAATTTACATCTGTTTTTACTTTGCAGGAAAACTGTAAGAAAAATGCAGAGTTATTGGAAAAGCAAAATGAAGAGATGCTTAAGAATGTGGTAGCACAATATGATGAGAAATCAGATAACTTTGAGGAGGTGAAGAAGATGAAAATGGAGTACCTGTACGAGCAGATGGTTCACTTCCAGCAAACTGTCGATTCAGCAAAGGAAACTTTGGAGACTACAGTAAAAGAAATGGAAGAACTTGATGGATTTACTTTCCTAAATGTACGTAAAAATGGCTTTCATTTTGTAGTTTTTATGATACTAGTTAGGAAAAGCACTTATGCAGTACCTAGGCTAAGAATGAGTTATTTACCTTCCTTTTTTTCTATATATATATATATTATTTTTAAAGATAGCTGAATCCTGCAAGCTCAGCTATTCCAGTCTGAAAGTGCTAGATCATTTGCTTTTGTCAGGTGAATGCTCAGAACTGCAAAGATGATGCATAGGGTGAAAACATGCCTTATGCCATTAAAATGGTTCTGTTTTCTTGAAGAGAAGGCTAAGAGTCATTTTATCTAGAATTAACTATCCACTGAAGAGTAAGAAACTTTATAGTAAAAGGTACTTTACTGTATGAAAAATAAAGGTGAAACAAGAAAGTGTGATTGAAAATTATCTAAGCCAGAAACTGAGTTGTCATTGAGTTGTGGGTGGGTTGGGCTTTTGTAGGGGGGGCTTTTTTGTTCGGGGTTCTTTTATTTTAATGAGCAGGCGCACAGTATTTACTCAAATCACTGAGGCCGTGATAAACATTTACTGTTGAAAAACACCGAACATCTCTGTGGTACTTACTTAGTTGCCCGCCAGGGTTAAGCCATGGCGATGGGCTAGGTATAGGAATGTGCATGTGAGGTGCGTGTCTGTAATGGTTCTTCCTGGGTGTAAAAACCATCCCGTGTGAATATGCATGACTTGAGTTACCTAGCTCATGCAGTTCCAGTCATAAGCTCGTGTCAGAGGGTCTTGCAGGTAAATCATGAACAGCCTGGATCCCTCAAGATTGTTCTTGTGCTGCCAGACTTGTCTGTAAGTGAGCTGTGACACTTTCTCCTTCACAGAAGCATACCAGCTCTCTTGAAGTGGGTGGGATTTCTGGGACAATGATCTCGTACCATTATGGAATTAGCGTGTAGTCTGGAAGCAGCAGAGAAACTGTCCTGCGATGCAAGAAATGAAAAGTTCAAATTACTGTCTAAAGGCTGATGATTTGTAAAACAGCTTTCTACGCCCTCCAGCCCATATATCAGCAGTTAGAGAAATGGTGGAGCGATATTTGGCTTCCTCCCCTGCTCCAAGCTACACAATGTCTTAATATCCTGAAACCAAGTGAATGCCATGGGAGATTGGCTATTTTGAGCTGGATGAGAAATATGCCTCATTTTCCTGAACTTTGTGAGGTGCTGTATCAGTGTTTTGGCAAAAAATTAATTCTTTTGTGGGGTGGGAAAATTGTTAGGTTCCCTGCCCCTTTCTGTTAGCAATAGAGGACAGGAACTTTTCTGTCCACAAGTCAGGAATTGTTAGCTAAAGATTCATGGCACATGGGGGAAACTCTCACTCCACAAGTACAGTTTCTCATAAACAGAAGTTACAAAGGAGATTTCAGCCAGAATTTGGATTTAAGTGTTCTTAACGTGCAAGTGATTTCTCTCTGTAAAAGCCTTGGTTTAAGGAAGTTATTTGACTGTGCTCTGGTCTTTAAACCTGGATATTGAATACTGACCCCTCAGGAGTTCAAAACCAGATTTAGACTCAATTAGTCTGCTAAACCAGAGCTTTGCAGTGGAATATTGTTAAGGAACCAATTCTGCTGGTGTGAATGAGCAGCATCCCAGACAGCATGAAGTCAGTAAAGCCCTCCATATTTTATGTCTGTGGAGAGTAGCAATGCTATTAGATGAATAGCTCTCCAGCATTTTCAGGGTCTTGAAAACTGTTAATACATTTCTTTTTTTCCTCCTTTAGTCATCTAAAGAATTGAATAAAAGGTATATGAATTATGGGTTAAGTGCACAGTAGTGATTACTGGGCCTAGCATGCTGGATGCTTCCTTTAGTATTTGCAAGCTTTGAAAACACGCTGCTAATGTTCGTAGCTACTTCTATAAACCTTTCAAATAATGAAATTAAGAGAGGATATTTTGTACTTGTTGCTGTAACTGACTGGTTTTGAAGTGTTTTCCACATGTTCTATAATACATCAATTAAACAAGTAGGATTTTAAAATGTCATCTCAAGCTCCCAGCCTTTACAGGAGAAGTGTTCAACTACAAGCCCATGTTCCCCTAACATATCTTCAAATATTCAGACAGGCTGGCTGCAGGCTTCACTTACACAAGTCCCCAAACCTGCTTTGCCCACACCACCACCACTTAGTTTGCCCAAAGGGCCTGGGTGTCACTGCACTCTCGGCCATCACAGTGATAAGCGTGCTCACACACATTGGTGGACTGGGGTATAACAGTGACACAAGGGTTCCAGTTCATGATCAAATTACAGCCTCTGAAGAGAATGTGCCAAGCTCCCCTTCCTGCTTCCCATCCATCTGCAGAATTAGAACTAAACATTTGTACTCCCCCATTCTAAGTCAGAACGTGACGGTCTGGCCATATGTATCTGCATGTAGTCTATTGCATGAGAATAGAGCGGGTGTAATTTTCCAAGGCTGGCTTTCTTTTTTTGTTAACATATGCACTAAACATAGAGTTTATACTGTTTTATGCATGGGTTTGGTTATTACTTTGATAATACCTGACTTGCTAAAAAAGGTCAGGAACAAGTCTGTATAACAATGCATGTTTTTCTTAACAAAGTGTGTTTTATATTTGTTGTGCTTTATTAAGATAATGTATAATTAAGTACTTTGTGACTGAAAAAAAGGAAGGGGAGAAAGGTAAAATTCTGCTTCCTTGAAAAAAATAACATTTCCTTTCCATCAAGCTGCTTCTGCCTCAAAGTGTGCTGTTTTTTCCTATAATGAACTCAGCAAATACAGGCTAATTAAGTGGAATCAATCTTCCTCCTTGTGTTGGGATTTATTTTTCCTCTTGCCACAAGCAGCTGCTTTACACCATGCCTCCAGCGTCAGCTGCTTAGTTTAATCTCTAAGGTGTGTAACCTTTAAAGGCCCTGTGTTAGGGAGCCTGAACGCTGGTGCTCTTGGGAGTCTTGCTGTGAACTTCAAATCCTCACGTTCTCACGGGTCAAGCGTATGCAGATCATGTGTGTCCTGTCTGAGGTCCTGATCTGAGATCAGAGTATGCTCCAAATGTTCAAAATCGGGGAAGCAGCTTCTCCTTGCATGTTGTCCTCAAGTTCATGGGAAATATTTAGAGAAGCGTAGGGTGCATGGCCTTTAGCAACTACGTGACACCACAAGGGATTTTTATGGCTACGTGTTTTCTTCCAAACAGGTTACTTTCTGCAATGGATACTACTCTCTCTTTAGAAAAGGTGCCCAGTGCTTTTTCACTGTTCGAGCACTATGCAGACAGTCCAGGACAAACCAACCAGCACTCCTTAAAGCACGTAGCTGGTAAGCATCTCTGAATATTGTCTTTACAAAAGATAATGTTTTGGCAAGGCTCTGAAAATCTTACGAAGCTAAAAACAGAATCTATTTGAGAAGTATAAATTTGCAAACCATATAATTAGCAATCAGAGTTGAATGTAAAATGAAGTCTAATTGTGCACAAGTGTTTGGCTTATAGAAGGACACTAAGATGAAGAACAGGGAAAAGTGCTAAAGTGGGGGATTCTTGCATCATTAAACTCATCATACCTCAGACTAGCAGAGAAGGTCTCTATCTGTAAATCACCCAGAGCTAAAGAAGATGCTGTTCTCTTGCAGACAGGGACAGAAGAGTCAATCATAAGGTCTCCTGAGCCCCCTTCCTCCAAGAGGGGAAGCCCCAGCATTGATGGTGTGGGAGGAGAGCAGGGAGCTGCCTGGTGGCCCAGATCCCTGGTCTTGCGCCACGTGAACACGGGCACCTGAAAGCCTCATGGGACATGAAGGGAGAGTGGTTAGCTGTAGCTGGAAACAGCCTCAGCTTCAGAGGGCCGTGGTGAATATTGCATGTGATAAAACAGTTTATTTATCTCTGATATTTCATATCCTGTAAATAGCCTGCCTGTGTGGGCTTTCTGCTCTGCCTGTACATATAGTTACAGAAAGTATCTGGAGATGGACAGCTGACAATGAAGAGCTTGTCAGCATCAATTCTTGGATTAATTTTCTTCAAATGGGGCCTCAGTTCAGTTCTTCTTTCTCAAGAGCTTGCATGTCACTGTGTCTGTGATCTCCCATTCACCATCACATACACCAATGCTGTCATAGTGACTCTCTGGCTTTTCAAGCAATGCCTCTTTCTCACATGTTTGATCCCTGAAAACTGGAACTAGAGAACTAAGATTCAGGGGTGTGGAGGATCGAGACTGCTGTGTCACTCTGCTGGGGACATTGTCACTCTCCTCCACATCCCTACTTTTATGAGACCTAGAGGAACTGAGTTTCTCTGGGATCTTCACTTCCTTGTCAGATTTGTATGAATTTGCCTGTGGCATTCAAAGCTTCTCAGGTGAGGTTGGGCAGTTTCATTTCTTTATGAAGTCAGATAAAGATCTTTCTTGTAACCCACTCTCAGCCACAGTTACTTTAGTGGTGCAGATGTGCCATGTGTTTTGGTTTAGTTCCTAAACTCACCCTTGCAGTCCAATACGTGCAACCATTCTTTCCTTCTGGGTTGCTACATAACTGGCAAGGTCATTCAGGAGGATAGACCCATTTTGACATTTTGTTTTCCCACAAATCCATCAACACAGTTTTTTCCAAGCTACTTTGATCTGATTTGCTTGAGCTACTGTGTTTGCTGTACATTAAATGGGTCCAGACTCATTTGCTTTGACAAACTGGAAATTAATGACTGTCCACTAGCAAGTGACATTCAGAGCTCCTCATCCTTTAGATTTTTTTTTTCTCTTTCTCTTTCTAAAATACCCGTTTTTCATTCTTCACTTCTACTGCCAGCTATTTCAATTGTTACTGTGATTTTTACTTTGGTGAATGGTAGAGAATTTATTTTTTTCAAGATTACATGCTTCCTGAAGGAAAATAGAGGTAAATGACTACTTGAAATTCTACTTAGAATTGAACACCTTGAGTACATTATTTATCACATGCTAGAGGCAAAATTCACTCTCTGATTTTTTTTCTTCTTTGGCTGAAGCCTTTTGATGAAATACATGTGAATTTGCCATGTTTCTCCAATACACATATTGGAGAAATCACAGAATGGTTTGTGTTGGAAGAGACATCAAAGATCCAAACCCCTGCCATGGGAAGGGACACATCTCTGCTAGATCAGATTGCCCAAAGCCTCATCCAACCTGGCCTTGAACACTGCCAGGGAGGGATGGGGGCAGCCATGTCGTCTCTGAGCAACCTGTTCCAGTGCATCACCACCCCCACAGGGAAAAACTTCTTCTTGATATCTAATCTAAATCCATCCTCCTTCAGCTCGAAGCCATCACCTCTTGTGCTATCACTCCATGCCCTTCTAGAACAGGCCCAGCTTTCCTGCAGGCCCCTGCAAGGCTGCTATCAGGTCTCCCTAGAGCCTCCTCTGGGCTGAACAAGCCCAACTCTCTCAGCTTGTGCTCCAGCCCTCTCAGCATCTTTCTGGCCCTCCTCTGGACTTGCTTCAACAGCTCCATGTCCTTCCTACCCTGGGGTCCCCGGAGCTGGACGCAGCACTCCAGGTTGAGTCTCGTGACAGCAGAATAGATGGGCAGAATCACCTCCCTTGACCTGCTGGTCACACTGCTTTTGATGCAGCCCAGGGCACGACGGGCTTTCTGGGCTGCAGGTGTACATCACTGGCTCATGTAGCACTTCCCATCCACCAACACCCCAAGTTCTTCTCAGTCCATTCTCTACCCCACCTGTAGTTGTGTTTGGGATTGCCCTGACCCATGTGCTGGACCTTGCAGTTGCCCCTGTAGAACTTCATGTGGTTTGCATGGGCCCACCTCTCAAACCCACCAAGGTCCTTCTGGATGCCATCCCTTCCCTCCAGTGTGTCAGCCATGTTTATCCTTCAGGAAGTATAGTCTTTTGCTGAACAATTTCATAGAGCTTATTTTCACAAGTTTCAGAAAAATCTTTCCTTCAAAATGCCCCAAATTTTTCATATCTACTAATGAAAAGCCCTTTTTCATCAAATTCCTGCTCCTTTAAGCCACCCTGTTAATGAATGCATAAGTATAAAAACCCTTGAAGTGTGCCCTTGAGCATGCTAGAACCCAGGTTGTGCCACAAAAGGAGTGGGTAACACTTAAAAATTGAAAAATTATTATTTCCAAATCCTGCTGTGAGTCCTGCCCTTTTATAACAGAAGGCAAGGACTCTTGCTGATAGTAACAAATCTACTATTAAAGCCACAGAGGAACGTAACTGCTCTCCTGTTCTCCTCCTTCTAGTCCACAAAGCCAAGGAAATGTGATTTCTTATTATACTGGACAGGGGTAAATATCCTTAAAAATAATTATTTTTTCTTTATCCTGGGGGCCATGGAAATTAGGTAGCATGAAGGAAGAGCTTCCTTATACCACAGCACTTCAGTGAAAACTGATCTGATGATAAAATGTTAAACTTTTATACCGAAAACATGATTAAGTCAAACTTGTAGTACAAATATTTCTGTGACTAAAATTAATTTTAAAAGGGACCAGCACTTTGATAACACATAAATGTTCTGTTTCTGAAGAGAACAAGTTCCATTTCCTGCTTTGAAATTACTTCCTTTCAGAAGTTTTTTTCATATAATGCTACAGGAAGTTATAAATCAAGTGTTTGTCAATGTTAACAAACTGAATTTTTATCTGTAACTTCTCTTTTTTTTTTTTCCAGAAGTTTCATTCATTAAGCTAGCTTCTATTTAGATTTGGCATAACAACAACTCTGGCAGTTGTGGGGTTTCAGTGATCATAAATAGTGGTTTCTAGGCAACTTCACAGGAAAAAAATAAAGCTGGTTTCCCTACTGGGTCCACTAAAAGGAAGTATTTTCCTAAAGACGATCAATTTTTAAATTGACCAACTCTAGATGAAGTCAAAAGACATAATGCAGATTGCTTTTAACAATAAAAGCATTTTAATTTTTTTTTTCAGTGGAAGCAGATGTATTCCTACTGTACTAGTAGCTTTCTGTATAAATCATAAGGAAGCAGCCAGCATCTGCATTTGCCTTATTCATGCCACAGGGGATCATCATCATTACTGGGAAGATAACTGAAAAAAAAAAGAAAAAGAAAAAAAATCAAAAGCTTTCTGCTGAGATTCTAAGAGAATTCATGCAATATGGAAATTCACTGGTTGAAGAAATAGAACCATATATTTTCATTCCCTGCAATCACTTTAACAATGAACATCTTGTGGGGCTTTTTGCTTCTTTCTCTCTCCTCCCTCTCTTTTAAGCCATAATCGTAGAGAGGAACAATATCTCATCAGGGATGGATCTTTGCCGATCAGGAGACAGAGTTTATGTGAAATCTGTGAATCCTTGGAGGTCTTTGAAGCACTCTTTGTGAAGGAAGTTCCTGGTTGTACCATGAGGTTCAAGTGCTTTAGCTGAGCTTTGATTCACTGAGGATCCACACGGTTTGGGGAAAATGACCATGCCAGATGGAAGAGCCTGCAGTAGGAGTCCACCTCTGGTCAGGGGTGGACCCAGTGCTGCAGGGAGACTCCTGCTCCCCAGCCTTTTAATGCAGGATCTCTGAGCCTTCCTTTACCTCCTGCTGTCAGTCTTAGCAGATTTGACACACTGCTTCCAACTGTGGAGACACACAGAGCTGGAGAGCCCTCCCTGAAACTAAAGGGAGCAGGTCTCCTGGGGAAAGGACAGAGATAGCTCTTCATGTCAAGATTGACACATGCCAGGATTGACTGAGAGCCTCCATGCCTGAGGCTGGAAATGAGTAGGTGTTGCATGATTTATGTGCATGATGGTCTTGCCCCATATGCAAGGACCCCAAGAACTGGGCAGGGCAGTGCACAGTACTAGGACTGGATCCTACTTTCTCCAGACTCTGAGTAACATGGACAGATTCCAATGCTGACCAACTAACTTTTCTGTTCCTAGTTTAGGAGGACCTATGGCTCCAGAACTGGATCAGTATTATCCTTATTTTACATACTTGCTGTAGTTGTTCTGTGGAAGTAATCAACCGGAGTGAAAATAAGTAGCTTGCCTCGTGAACCTGTAGGTAATTTGGGTGAAAACACAGGAGCTTCAATAACAACATCAGATTTTCCTCTCAGTCCCACAGACACCAACTGTTGCACCTCAGGAACCAAATTCAGCCACGAGCACCTCCATTGCTGTTTACTGGGCTGTGAATGATGGGGATGCCATTGAATGCTTCCAGGTCTACTGCATGGAGGAGCCGCAAGCCAGCAAAGATCCCGGGGGTGTGTAAGGTCTCGCTTTCACAACATCAGGAGTCCCTTCTGCTCTGCTCTGGGGTCCACAGAGGGGAGGCCAAGTGGCAGAGGAGGGCCCAGGGAACCGAAAGACATGGGGCTGTGAAGTCCATGCATAGGACTAAGGATGGGTAATAGTGGAGGAGTGTATGAGGTATTGCCCCTCCTCCTTTTTGTCCCCCAAAATGCAAGATAAAGCTGCAACCTCCCTACTGAGGTGCCTTTTTATGAAGTAGCCTGACCTCCAGAGAGGATATGTCTGTGCTGCCCCATGGTTACTCATGGGGACTGCAGATTATCCTCCCTGAAGAGGAAGAGGGAGGATTAGGTTTTTAGGGCCCTGCGTGTACTTTGGAAATATTTCCTAATATTTAAAAAACCACCCAAAAAACGAAACAAAACAAAACAAAGCCCAAACCCAACCCAAAACAACAACAGGAAAAGACAATCAGTGTTTCCACAGTAATTCCTCATGCAGGTAAAGTTTTTTCAAAAATATTTTTTCTTCAAAATGAAAAAACACTTTAAATGTTAAATGTGAAATTTAGAAAAGAAGATTGAGCTGCTCATTCATTAAAAAGCTCAGTCTGTTCATAAAGTTACTTTAAGCAACTGGGCTCTGCACAAATCCATGTGTGCATGTGTGTGCATGATAAAGGATGCTAAGGGCTTTTTATAATAGCTAATTTATAGCTCAGGGCTATAAAGTCCATTGTGAGAAATTGTTATGTTACAGAGCAGTGAAACCAAGGTTGACAACTGCTGATTGCCTGTCCCAAATTTGCAGTCTAGTCCTCAGTAGGACTGAAGGCCAAAATCTCCCCCTGACATCAATGGGGTTTGAGTGCACTCAACTCAAGGGCACATCAGAAACATTCTGTCAAAACTGAGTCAAATGCAGAGATCTGGGCTAGTAACGCTTGTTAGTTGAGAGGCACAACTGTAGGCCCTACAAGTGTGACACATGAGTGTGACATCCCCTGCCTCTGTGTGTTCCTCCTAGCTTTGGTGGAAGAGTACAGAGTGACTGTGAAGGAGAGCCACTGCATTTTGGAGGACCTGGAGCCAGATCACTGCTACAGTGTGTGGGTCATGGCTGTGAATGGCACTGGCTGTAGCTTACCCAGTGAAAAAGCCATTTTTAAAACGGGTATGTACATATTGTGGCATTTAATTATTATTTTGGCTTTTGATTATTATAAGCTTCAGCTCCTTAGATGAATTCTGGTGTTACTGAAGCAGGAGAAACTGCTTCATTAACCCATCTGGCAGATAGCAGGCAACTGTTTGCTGAGAGATAGTGGCATAGATGCTCCTGGGAGAAAACTTGAAGACATTCAGATTTGAAGATGTTTCCAGGCCTCGTGACTGGAGCACTGGGGCAGCACATGATGAATTTCTCATCTGTGTACACTGCAGCGCTCCAGGGCAGCTCTGGGAAAGCCACCCGGCTGCTCCCTCCTGCTGCTGCTTCTCCTGTGGAAAATGAGGCGACAGCTGCAGTTTTTGCCTCTCTGCCATCCTCCCAAATCCATCCGTGTTGCACTGATAGAAATAATTCACTTTTCAGGGAAAGGTCTGCTTTACCTAGGTTGCATGCTGTGCCTAGCTCAGTGGGACACAAATCTCAGGTGTGGCTAAGAGGCTCTGCTGCTGTTTGATATAAATTAAGATGAGCAATTAGATGAGTATTGTTTATGAGCATCATCTGACTGGTTATTTTTTCTGAGCTTTGATTTCTTTGATAGTTTGTATTGACAAAACTATTGCTTCTTGAATTATGAGCAAAGTGAAGCACCTTGTGTCTCAGGCCCTCCTGCCAGACAATTTTTTTAGTGCTACAGGATAAAACCAAATCATTCTGGTTTTGCAGTCACAAAATACAGACAATTGTCTTTAACAATTTCATAATTAAATTACTGTAAAATATTGAGGGTATTCTTGTAATCATTTGGCAGCAACCACAGCTTCAAGCCTTCCTCTTAATCCACTAGACTTCAAATTTGTTGATAATTCTCCTTGATATTCAATTTGCTATTCACATTTTTAGCAAAGACAACTTTCCAGAGGATTCAGAGTAGGAATTCAAATCTTAGGGCCTCAACAATGTAACTGTGAATTGCAGAATTTCTGCAAAATGGTGAAATAATAATGAGTTATTACTAGCTAATAATTTGCAAGTTAAAAAAGGGTTCTCACCTCTCTGAAGCTGTTATTTTTAAAAACTGTCCTTGCCTTTTGATATCGGCCTCACCATTCTTTATCCCAAAACCCAAGTCTTCTTAATTAGTTTATTTCCTTGAGTCTTTGATGCATTCCTTTGGCCTGTTTCTTTAAGAAAACAAATAAACTAGATCAAATAAGGGCTCATTAAACACCTTCCCGCAAGCTGCAGTGAACTCCATCTGAAGTGCACCAAGCCACAGATGCACGTGTGGGGACACTGCTGAGTACTGACTGATGCAAAACCATTGTGTCCCCTTAACATCAGAGGCAGAAAGGTGAGCACCAGTAATGGAAAACTGTTCTTCAGTGTGAGCCCAGCTACTTTGATAGAAAGCTAGAATACTTTTATTCTTCAAGTAGCCTCATGAACCAAGCAGTGAATATTTAGAGGTTTGGGGTTTTTTAGTAATTCAAATTAAAAGTTGGCACATAAAAGAAAGCAGTTTGCTGGTTCATGCAGTTACAGGAACATACATGTTAATAATAGATCAAAGCTGTGCCTCTCCAGGTGCTGGGAACCCCAACAAGGTTTCCCTATTGGGAACGCACCCGTGGAAGTGGCAGTGGGTCTGTGGAGTTGTGATGAACACAAGTGGGTGCTACTGCAATGTCTTGCCCAACACCTCCTGCCTCTTGCTCCTCTACCTCCCAAACTCACAGTCTGTCCTCCCCTGGGGATCATACTGTGTCTAAGGAGTGTTTTCTGTGAGAGAATGGTGCTGAAGGCAGCAAGTATCCCTCCACCTCTGCTCCTCCCTGTCCATCTCAGACTGATCTCCAGATGAAGGCTCTTTGCAGTTCTAAAGACGTAGGAGTGAATGCACCTTCTTCTGTTCTTCAAAACATATGTGATTCTCACCCTGTATCTGAGGGACAGAGAAGGAACTTTCCCTTTCCAGCTCTTTGCCTATTACAAGATGACTTGTATGAGTGCTGGAAAATATTCAGATATTCTGATCTGGAAATCAGATATATATTCTAACTGCAGTTAATTTGTTTTAAAAATCTCAGCAGCACAGTAACAACTTTCCTGGTATGCTGAGTCCATCTACTCTTCAGACAGATAATTTCAAATAATAAAAAAATGCTTGTTGTCTTGCAACATACTATTTGCACATAGATAAACATGGGTATGCTTTTCAGTTGCTGAATGCATATATTAGGGGATTTAGCTATTATTTTGTTCAACTTTTAGAAGCAGATGCATTTAAAACTAGACAATCAAATATGTCAGAGTAGAATTAAGGGATTACTGCTAAGGGACCTACACAGATGGATTACCAGATGAGAAGCTCTCTCATGGATTCTTTCTTTTGCAGACTACCTAGATTAGCTGTTCCTGTAGTAAAACATCAAGTGCTTCTTAACTGTTAACTGCTTAACTGCTAACCTCCTGATTTTCACTAAACCAGGAAATCAATATGTACTTGTAGGTGTTTTTCTTTCTTTCCTACTAATAAAAAATTATTTTTCTTACAAAACAGAATGCATCAGGAATGATGGTTGCAGTTCTATAAGATTATCTTGTCAAGAAATTGTCCAATTTCTACTTTAATCTTAAGCCTTCTGTTTGGAACCAGATCTCTTTAAAAGCACAATAACTTTCTATGGCATCTTTTTTTATTAATACCCTTTCTTTTAAGGATTGCTATTAAGACTGTTTCTATAAGTTTCAACAGCAGGTTGTAAGGTTCAATTATGTTGCTATTCCCTGGAAAGGGAAAGAGCAAGTGAATACAACTAATCCATTTTCAGCCTATAATGTTGGATGTGCAATTTCACACAATAGCTCTTGATTACTTGCATTCAGTGCACTGCTTTACATTCAGTTTTCTGTCTTGCAGTTAGGCCTGTAGTTCTTGAACTGAGGCTCTAAAAAAAGAGAAATTACAGGACCAAATTTTAGCATTGCAAAAATAAACAGTACATAATTAAGCAGGAAGTCAGTGTCTCCCTGTCAATTCTGCAGCAGCACATTTGTTTCTGATGCAGTTTATGCAGGGACTGCTGAGGACAGGGTTGAAGTGATACAGGGAGAGCCGTAGGCAGTACTGCCTTGGTGCTCTGCTCCTTGAAGATTGGCAGGAATGAGGAAAATGTGCTCGAGGAAAAGCATAAAAATCTACACAGGCATTCTAATAATGTGTGGAAATGCACAAATACTCACAATGGCTTTCCCAGCATGTTGGGTTCCCCCCCCACCCCCCGCCGTGACGTAGCACTCTGACACTGAAACACAAACAAACGAAAGATCATTGCTGCATGGGCAAAACTACCTATCCCACGGACTTTTGGGGAGGTGGCTCTTCCTTTCCCTCACGAGCATCCCCTGCGAGCTATTGGCACCCTCCTTGCGGTATAAGCTGACATGTCCCTGTGTCCCCAGCGCCCACTGTCCCCACCATCAAGGCCGAGGACTGCATGGTGTGTTGGGACATGGCCACCGTCCGCTGGCACGTTGGCTCGGCATCGGTGGAGTCCTTCACCCTGGAGTACTGCCGACAGCACTCGCCGGAAGGAGAGGGGCTCAGGTCAGTGCTGCGGTGCAAGTGCCACGTGGTGGGGTTAGGCAGCCGCTAATGAGCATCCCTCAGGCTGCGTGTGGTTACGCAAGAGATTAGTCTGCCTTCAACCATGCAGGGATGAAATCTGCTTCTGCATGTTGAGGAATTTACAGGACAGACACTAATCTAGGAGATTAGGTGGAGACATAAAAATGCAAATACTTTTTATTCTGCTTAACTGGGCAACCCTTTTCATTTGGGGATGGAAACGTGGCACTGTCTGCAATTAAACAGCAGTTGCAGGGCTGTGCTGGCTGGCGAAGCACTCCCTGCCCCACAGCTGCCATGGCCCAGGGCAGGGCAGGGGAGGGCAGCCAAGTTTCATGGGAAGGAGTGGAATGGAGGAGCCGGGCCCAGTTTACTGTGCTTTGTGCTGAACAAGATGGGAGCCAGCTGAGTGGCTGGTTCAGAGTGATACAGATCTCCCACTAATGTTGTGCCCTGTCTGCACTGTTATTTGGATGTGTGGGCAGATCTCTCCCAAAGCACATCTGAACACAGCACTGCTCAGCTTTGCATAGAGGTCAAAGAGAAGCTCTGAAATTAGGGGTGGTGTCTGCTTGTGCCAGACCCTCTCTGGGTTCCCCTACATTGTCTGTGCTGCATAGAGCAGGAGGCTGGGAGGGATGTAGGCACCACTGAACTGTGAAGCCATGCACTGTGTTGAAATGAAGAGAAAATTATGCGATGCTCTGTATATCCTTGAGGCATGGGGGGGGTTTATGTGTTTTCTAAAGAAAACAAAGACAATGGTATTCTGGCAAAATAGAGTTGCAGAGCTCTGAGAAGCTTTGGGAGGTGGGGATTGACTTGCCATATGGAGCCCTGTGGAAGAGCCTTAGCCCACATGAGTCTATCGGTCTTCACCTCCCAGGGAGCCTGATTAGAGTCTTCACCCAGACTCTAGTTAACATGGACTTCATAGAGATTTGGCAGAGGGAAGAACACCAACCCTTGCAGTCAGAATTGGTTTAGTGGACTAAAGGGTTCACAAGTTTCTAGTAGACAGGTATGACAGTGAAGTTGTGTGCACCTTGCTCCTTACAAAAGAAGTAGGCTAAGAAAAGAGAAATAAAAACTTCTGTGGGGTTTGGAGACCTTTTTTCCCATGCAGTACCAGTGTGTATTAATTCTTGTATTAACGCAATCGATGAGAGGTCTTGCCCACTTCTGCTGCCTCTCAGAGGATAGCTATGACCTGCTCTGTTTCATACATATTTCATGAAGCCACCATGTCCCTGACAACCTGCCAAAGTCACTGTTGATCAGGGATAATTTAGCTGCTCTCAAAACCTGTGTTTTGTCTTTAACCTTGGAGTTTTTTTGCTGTTAACTGGAATTGCCTCTTTTTCTCAAAACTGAAGCAAGAAAGTGTGCCAGTTTCTGTAATCCACAAGTGAGGTGTTGATAACACCAAGCAGTTTGTTTGTGTGGTGATAACTGTGGCCAAAAGCTGCCAGAACTGACCCATTCCCTTTTTTTCAAGTGAGCTTGTGCAAATTCTAACATCTTTATAATTATACTGAGTCACATTTGACTTTTTGCACTCCCTGTGTGCAGAAGCTGGCCTTTTACCTTGACAACTGTGAAAAATTCCCAAAGGAAATCCTGAATTTTCTCAGAATTGCTGTAGTTTAATTTTTGTATTTGTAGAAGTGCACTGAGCTCTTTTTACAGGGTCAAAAGTTCCCATCTTTCACCACTTCTTCTCCCTCAAAACAATGCCTTGCTTTCCTCTTCCAAAAGCAGCCCCTCAAGATTAACCTCACAAGCTCCTATAATGGTGCTTGATGTTTCAGTGATGGAGAAATTTTTTTCAGAGTATTTTGGTTTTTGGATTGGTTTTTTTGTAAAGCTAAGGAAAAAGGTTCCCAGTATTAAATGGAGAACACTGCCTATGTTACTCCTATTGAAGTCCCTTGAGGTACTAGTTAGGACTAGAAATCAATTCCTTATGTAGCTGTTGTATGACATGCTGTCCAGAAGGACCTTGGTGGGTTTGAGAGGTGGGCCCATGCAAACCACATGAAGTTCTACAGGGGCAACTGCAAGGTCCAGCACATGGGTCAGGGCAATCCCAAACACAACTACAGGTGGGGTAGAGAATGGACTGAGAAGAACTTGGGGTGTTGGTGGATGGGAAGTGCTACATGAGCCAGTGATGTACACCTGCAGCCCAGAAAGCCCGTCGTGCCCTGGGCTGCATCAAAAGCAGTGTGACCAGCAGGTCAAGGGAGGTGATTCTGCCCATCTATTCTGCTGTCACGAGACTCAACCTGGAGTGCTGTGTCCAGCTCTGGGAACCCCAGGGTAGGAAGGACATGGAGCTGTTGAAGCAAGTCCAGAGGAGGGCCAGAAAGATGCTGAGAGGGCTGGAGCACAAGCTGAGAGAGTTGGGCTTGTTCAGCCCAGAGGAGGCTCTAGGGAGACCTGATAGCAGCCTTGCAGGGGTCTGCAGGAAAGCTGGGCCTGTCCTAGAAGGGCATGGAGTGATAGCACAAGAGGTGATGGCTTCGAGCTGAAGGAGGATGGATTTAGATTAGATATCAAGAAGAAGTTTTTCCCTGTAGGGGTGGTGATGCACTGGAACAGGTTGTTCAGAGAAGACATGGCTGCCCCCATCCCTCCCTGGCAGTGTTCAAGGCCAGGTTGGATGAGGCTTTGGGCAATCTGATCTAGCAGAGATGTGTCCCTTCCCATGGCAGGGGTTTGGATCTAATGATCTTTGAGGTCCTTTCTAACCCAAACTGTGATTCTATGATACAGTGATATAGCTATGGTATAATGAGAAGCTGCCTTGTAGAAGTACCTTAAGGAGCCTGGGCTTCCTACATTGGGTACCTGTTCAGGTGGAATAAAACTATGCCTTTATGCACATGTAGGAGTGCTTGGGCCTGTAAATGTTTTCTTTTCTTCTATTTGCTTTTATTGAAAACTTGGAGTATGTCTTTCACAGGTTACCTGAGCAACAGTTATCTTGGGGACCAGCTAAACATGGAGCTGTTGACAGTCTGTGCCTCTCATGATTGCAGTGGCCCTGTAGTTGAGTGATTTCCCAGTCCCTGGATGGGAGTTGAAACACATATCTCAGCATCCTTGGAAATTTCATACAGCTGCTGCAGAGGGGTGTGTGTGGTGCGGACATGGGACACAGAGTGCAGGAAATCACAGATGGGGGCAGGACATCAGAGGTGGGGGAAGGGCATCCAAAGGAAGCCCTGGAGAAGGCAACATGGTCCCATTCCACAAGGCTGCTTTTGCACGTCATTCTGGGAGCTCATCCAAGACAAGGCACACCACCAAGGCATTAGGCAAGGAGTAATACCCCTATCAAACAGCTGGAGATGTGTGTGGAGCCCCTGGTCTGGGCTGGGTCCCTGTAGCCTTTGGCATGTCACAGAATCACAGGATGTTTGTGGTTTGAAGGGTCCCCTGGAGGTCATCTGGTCCGATGCCTCTGCTCAAGCAAGTCCATCTAGAGCCAGTTGCCCAGGTGGCTTTTGAGTATCTCCAGTGAAGTCCTTGGAGTAGTCCTGGAGCAGTCTCAGCTCCCCAGGGAGAAAATCCTTTAATAAATCCTGATAAAAAGTTTCCTTCTAAATGCCATTAAAAAAATCATAATTCTGTATTTTCCCCTTTGAGTTCCCTCTTCTTGCCAGCTTGCCACCTGAGGGACACGGTTTTGTATAAAACCATCTTAAACCTTCTCTAACAATGAGTCCCTGGCCTGCTGCTGTGGTTTTAAAGCTACTTCCTGGGTTGATTCTGTTTCCAGAATCTTTATGAGGCTTTGAAATGTTTCTTTCAGTTTACAGAGCTCTGCTATTTTCTCACCATTCAGCCTCCTTGTGTTGAGAAGTCAATGGAACTGTGGGTGGAAGATGGAAAACTGTGAAAAATGTAGTCCAGGGATTAGGTGTGTGGGCTGTTCAGATGGAAACCATGTATCACATCATAAGAAATCTGTAAGACTCAGGGAGGCAGAAATAAGTACAGTGTGCAGTGAGTTTATAAAAGTGGAAGTAACGGAGTGTCATCTGCTGTGCTAATGCAAGACCAGCATTGCTATTGTCCCAGATTCTCCATCCACCCATAGAGCAGGTCTAATGCTGAAAAAAAAAGGAGAGCAAGGCTCCCTCCTATTGCATTGCTCACATGACTGTCCTGCCAACTCAGGAAACAAGCTGTGGAAAATAGGGAATCTTCCTCCCCTCTGGCTGTGCTATCTTTCTGTCTGAGATAGCAGTGAGGACCATTGCTGGTGGTGCTTTGGTGATCTAACCCCAAGAGTGCCAGACTTGGGACAGAGGTGAGGAAAGGAACCATGCAGCACAGCTGGGAGCAAACTCGGAGCTGTTTGCTCTGTATTTTTAGCTCCAAGAGCCTTTTTTCCGCCCATGGTACAGCCCTTCTGTGTGCTGCTACATGCATCTTGAGAAGCTCACATGCTTTCAGCTCTATCTCCACATTGGTGGTACCAGCACAGGTCTGGAGGTGCTGTTTCAGTGGGATCTTGGGGGAGGAAATGATAATTATGGCACAGAGGGCGTTCTGAATCACTGTGAAGTGAATTCTTTGCTAGCTTCATGCAGTATTAAATAATATCCTATCGGTGTTCTTCCCTTGAAATAAAAGAGGATGCTGATGAGAGAAACATGCATCAAAATACAGCATCAGACACTCCTAAACCCAAGAAAATCACAACTTTAACAGAAAACTGCTACTACAATATTCCATGGCAATTTAAAGATGAAGAAACATGTAACATCTTTCTGTTCTGCTTTGAATAGCATGTACCTGAAATTTGGAGAATAGGTTTTGAGACTAAAAGATTCCTCTTATAAGGAGAGGGACTCTTAAAATACTTAACTTCAAATACTTCTGGAATTTCTATGCACTGAATTTTGTATCATGATATCAAGACATTGTAGGGACAGTGGAAATATGATAAGATTTAGGCTAAAGGCTAGGATGTCTCATGCTTTCATAATAGCACTATTATACTTCCAGTCATCTAGAAAGTGGGCAGGTGTATGTAAAGTAAAAAATAGCTGGCATAAAAAAAAAAATTGTAGGTGGAAATCATGGCCAAAATTACATGGTTCAATACTTTAGGGGAGCTTGTGGAAGAAGTAGCTGCAATGGTTGTTAAAAGAACTTGGAAATGAAACAAGCTTTCCCCCAACACAGTCAGGATGCATCTTCCCTTCCCTTCTATGCATAACCTGTGTGCTGTAAGCATACCAATGATCACACCTTCTCCTTATCCTTAATTGTGTATCAATGGGTCAACCTGAAGCGTGACAAAATACAGTGACTGCTGGGGAGCCCTCAGTATTCTTTTTCTTCCTTCACTATATCCTCTAAACAGAAAGACACTAGCAGGATCTATTTATTCTTTGCATGCAGCCTCTTGCGAGCTTGGAGCTGGCTCAGTGTTGCAAATAAAATTCCTTCTTGTTGGCATATTCTGTTTCATTAGTTGGCAGCAGCAGGACTGTTTTCTAAGCCTTAATCATAGCTAAAATTGATGGGCTCTTATTCTTAGGCATCTTAGAGCTGGCTAAAACAGATCACCAAGCATAGAATGCTATTTGAAAATCTGATCACTGTTTTACTGACCCGATCTGATTAAAGTCCAGACTTTTCTGTCTCACTATCACAGCTGAAAAGAGGCACACTATTGCTCTGATTTAAACATGCAACCAAGTCCGATTTGGAGGACTTCAGATTTGAGAGACCCATGTCTGAACTTTGATGGTTTAACCCTGTTCTGCACTTGGGTTGACCAAAACTCTTTTCTGAATACCCAGGCTCTTGGATCCAGAATCCAGAAATATGAATACTCTGGGCCCACTCATTAGACCAGAATGTACTTGTCCACTTGGACTTAGAAACAATTTTGTGTTTTATTAACTAGCCATCAGTTAAATAGCACATAGTGAAAAGGAAGATCTCTGAATTTTCTTTGGAAGCACACTGACATACATGGCATTTTCCAGAAGACAGAAGAAAGTGCCATATAGAGGGCATCACTGTGCTTAAGACACGTTGATATGTATGTTGCATAAACAGCTTCCAGTAAGTAGCTTGGCATGTCTTTCCTTCATCTCACTTGTAACTGTTGGCACAAAACTTCTTTCCAGGTGTCTGTGCTTCAGATCCACACCAAAAAGGTCAGGATAGTGCTTTTAAGGAAAAGATTAGGCAAGAGTTGTCTAGGAAGCATGGAAAAATTTCTTGAAAGCTTAGGTGCCAATATTTTTTTCCATGCCTCTGCTTCCATCTTCCTTTTTTTTTTTTTCTCTTTTATATCTGCCTCCCTGCTCTGTTCCCATCTTGCATTTTATTTCATCTCATCTTTCCTTTTTGTCCTCTATACTCTAATGAGGCTTTTTCCTCTTTCAAGTCTAAAGATCTCAGGTTCTCACCGTGCAACTCATCAGTTTGCACATCTTCCCTCAACTTTTCAGTACCAACCAACCAGCCTGCTGAACTCCTGGTGCCTTGCTGAAGTGTTCTCATGGCCAGAGCTTTGGTTAGTCATGCAACTGCTACCTTGTTTGGGCAACCTGCTTCTGTTTACTGCATCAGTTCCAGCATTAATCTAACACATTTCCCAAAGGTGGCATGGCCCTACACTGAATAACCAAGAGCCCCAAACTCTCTGAAATTCTTTCAAATTGGAGGAAAAAAAATATTAAATTGCAGGAGCATCCAGTGCTTTTTCTCAATGCTTTCAAGTCACTTTTAATGACAGCTCCCTGTCAAATACATGTTGCAAACTAATAAGGATGATGCACCAATTTTTTCCCAGGACACCATCCTCCCAGATGCAGAGCAGTACGTGGTGTTTGCAGAAATTTGGTGTGTGTAAGGCTGTGAGATTTTACCTTTGTGTGATAAATGGCAGCAGAGACAGGCGTGTGAAAAATCCTGAGGATTCTTCAGATTACACTGCTCTCTGGTGGGACACACGCAGAAAAACATTCACTACAAATGAACAGCAATAATCCAATCTGATTGCTGACTTGCCTGCCTTACCTCCTCTGGAGTCACAGTAATTAGTGCTGGAAAAGGTAATTCATTTATTCTGGCTCCCCACAGAAACATTACCTGGAGGAGGGGAGACCATCCTGGGCTCCACTCTCAAACCTGAGGTGGAAGGGAAGGTGCCTTGCATGCTCTCCAGAAGCATGTATCCTGCTCGTGAGTTTGCTGGAGAGCAGAGCAAGACTGCTGCTTTCAGCCCTTCCTCCCACTGTCGAGGTGGACCTGCACTACCCTTGAAAGTTTAAATACTTACCTTGGAAGTTCTTGTAAGCACTTCTGGGAGGAAATGGTCTAATTTATACTGATAAACAGCCTTTTTATTTGCAGGTGTGGTCTAGATTTGCTGATACACAAGGTGAAAATTAAGAAAATCAGGGTTCACTGTATGAGAATCTGTTACGCCAATCTTTCGCGCTTCTGCCAATATAAAAAATAAAACTGGCATCTTTCTAGCCATCCATAGTACTTTCCCTGGTACTTCAAAGTGCCTGCGAAGCAGATCGAGTGGGTGCTGACTCTCGCTTTCCTGCAGTGTGTCAGGACACCAGCAGTGGATGATGTGAGGGCTGGAGCTTTTGAGGCAACACAAAGGGGAGACGTAGTCACAGCAGGACACTGTGCAAGAGCGGTTCCCCTGCAGCTGCCTCTTGCAAAACCAGCCTGTTAGAACACGGAGCGCTGTGAGGGAGACAGAGCCAGAACTTTGTTGATGGAACAATTTGTGAGTGAGGAGCTCATAACAAGATACGTGCGGCATAAGAACTGTGCGGTCCCAGATAAGGGCATCCATTGTTTTGGATCAGTGCAAACACAAGGATTGCATTCAGTGTCAGGCAACTGAATTAATTACAAATGTGGGGTTGGTTTTCTTTTTCTTCAGAAGCATGTTCATTTTGTAATGCATACTTTCTACAGAGGTGGAGAAGAATTTGATTCTGTGCTGCTTGCGTTTTATGTGATGACTTATGCAGCAAAAGAACATGGAATGAGCATTACACCAAATGACTACACTGAGTGAGAAGGTAGTACAGGAACAAGGGGCTGCAAATTTGTCAAAGTAATGAGGATCCTGCAAGTAAAATGCTGAAGCTCCTACATAAAGCAGTTGTTTGTTAAAATAGTGTTCGCTTTGCTGATTTGGATTCTCTTTATGGTGCCTGTTGTTTCAGTAGTCAAGAACAGTGTTAGGGCTTAGCTGTTTGCATAAATAATTCTGACCTGGTTTGGTTTTCTGCATACATTTTCATGTATGAAAATCTTCAAAACTTGCAGATCTTTTGCTGGTATT
Organism: Porphyrio hochstetteri; assembly: GCA_020800305.1. NCBI lineage: Eukaryota > Metazoa > Chordata > Aves > Gruiformes > Rallidae > Porphyrio > Porphyrio hochstetteri. Next base: position 65,868,356 of record CM036938.1, read on the forward strand.
AAGAGGCCTGAACTGAAAGTATCCCTGGAGCCCAATGTGAACTATTTCTTCTACTTGAGGGCTGTCAACCCATTTGGGACAAGTGAACAAAGTGAAGCTGCTCTCATCTCAACTAAAGGTAGATCATCTTTTTTCTGATGTCAAAACAATGGGATGGAGGGGCAAAGCAACAAAAGATGGTGTTTTGCTCTGGAAATCTTAGCAGAACTTTCCGATACGGGTGTAGGCAAGTTGTTGAGATGAAAGGGATTGCATTTTATCTGCTTAAAATTAGCATAATCAGGGACTACTTCTTTTGACATTGGGAGATTTATATCAATGTAAAACTGATGTCATCTCAGCAGCATAAACATTTGACTCTGTCATTGATATGAAATAATTTAATATTCTTCAGGGATCTCAGTCTATTTGAGCTTGGCAAAGCACAGACTGTTAAAAGATGCCATGATCTTTAAAAAAACCCCACAATTAAGACCTAATGAGCTTTGGGTTTCAGGGATGAGGAAGCATGCAGAGCAGCTTTAAAAACTAATGGATGATATAAACTTTTAAAAATATTTAAACAGATAAAAAGTATTAAATCATATATGGATTTTCCACACCAGCCTCAAAATTCAAATTTTCTACTTTGAAAAACCAATTGATTGAAAAATCATTCAACCTTCTTAAGCACTGAAGACTTGTTTATCACCTAGCTACATTCTGAATAACAGACTGCCATCCCAGTTGAGCACAGCCTGGGAGAGTCCTTGCATTTGCACCCAATTTTCTGCCCCTCCCACCTTCCAGTAGACCTAGCTCTGACTGGCTAAGATGGCAGTAACTGTTGCTAAGCATTTTGTGATTCATCTCATGTTAATGCTGCCAGCCTCTCAGAACTGGTGTTTCTTTGTCGTGAATTGTACCAGGGACTCGATTTCGTCTGCTGAGTGACACAGCCCATCCCGCTTTGCAAATCTCATCCAACGCAACGGTGGTGCACCTTCCTGAGAAAGCCAAATTCACAGGGTGAGTAGCAGTGTGACACACCTGACCACCCTGTGGGTTTCAGTATTGGCTCCTCACCACTTTTATGTTTGTCTGTAGGTAGTGTTCACATGGCACTAACTGATTTTTTAGAAGAACTGAATCATTCCAGTCACGTAGCCCCTTGACGTTGTGTGATTGAACCCCCCTGTCCCCCTTTGTCAAGGACTGCAGTATCTCAATAAAGCCAGCCACAGCATTGACATAGGTGCTGGGAAGAGTTTACCATCATGAGGAACCTCCAAAAAGTCAAAGCAGTGGTACCTACAGGGACTGCTTGGTTTCCCTCAGTCACTGCTTAATCCTTCAGAGCATTTCAGTCTCTAAACAGCCCCAAAAAAGCCATACTTGTGGGCTTACTTTTGAAAATATTGTGAGTAGAAGTGGTCTGTCCTAATCTATTCTTTTAGTTTGGTCCTCGACTAAAGCATTGCATTCCAAAGCATATGTGGCTTTGGAGAACTAGTAAGCACTCCTGGGATATGTTAGAATGGTTGTCACAGACTGGGTCCATCCGTTGCAAATGTGATTAAAATCTTTTAACATGATATTAAAATCTTTGACAAATCACTGCAGTTATAAGAACAGAGTGCAACCTGCATTTGTCATTTTAGATGCAGCTGCACGACATGACTATAAGAAATATCACGATATGCTTGGTCTACCACCACACTCGCTTTACTGTATACCTCTTCCACAAACAGGTTTGCTTCAGTCCTGGGTGAACTGCTGCCTGCTCGAGGGTGTCATTACTGGGAAACCGTTGTCTCTGCCTGCAGAAACTACAGGATTGGGATTTGCTACGAGGCAACATCACAGAGCAGCATCCTGGGACAGAGTGATACCTCCTGGTGCATGCGGTGCTGTCCTACACAAACCAGGTAAAACTGAGTCAGCCTAGCTGCTTGGGAAGTTATTTGTATTTTGTGTAAATAAAGCTGGCCAGCTTCAAGAATCACAAGAGCAGAAAAGATCTGTCTGCTTGCTTTCTGCAAATTTGAATAATCAGAAAAGGGCAACTACAAAGGAATTTTAGACCTCCTCTTAATTAAAAAAACCCCCAACCTTATTGGCCACCTTAAAAAGTAAAATTAATCTCACACAGACCAATTTACTGCCCGTCACCCAGCCAGTGAGTAAAATTTTACAAACTCGTTTGCACTGCTTTCTCACCCCAGGCTTATATCCCAAACTGCTTTGCAAAGTCCCAGCAGGTGTATATATTTCCATAAATGAAGCCTTTTTAGAATCTACATCCATCTGCAGATGTCAAGCATCCATAAGGAATGCCTTCTCCTGCATTGTTCTCCACAGCAACAGACACCCACCTGCTACTGTGGCAGAACTGCTGGGCACCGGGGTAGTCTTCAGCAGGCCAGCACCAGGCTGCTTCATGGTTTGTTAGGCATTACCCTGGTCTAAAGGTGCTCTTGATCTAAACAAGTGTGCTCTTCTAGCATTAATCCATATAGATGCATGAACATAACTACCTAAATGAAACATCTGAGATGCAAAGGGTTTTGCTAAAGCTGAGCTCATGCTTAAATCCCCACAAAGACATGCAATAGGAAAGATAGAGATGAATATGATTACAGTAAGTCTGCTTTTATCCTGAGAGTCCAAGGGTGCCAAGTGAACAGGCTCATCAGCATGCCAGGCAGGGCTTTGAAGCACCAATGCCACATTTGCTTTGCTTACATACTGCGTGAAATGCTTTTGCCATGTGATGCGCTTCTGTATGTGGACACCTGTTAATAGGAGGGAATTAAGCTGTAGGCTATTTCTGGTAAATCGCCACGAGGAGACTCACTGTGTTCTGCTTTCCATTCTCCTGTAGCTTCCTTTACAGATTTCTTCACACCGGTGTGGTGAGCGATGTCCGTGTGACAGAACACCCAGCCAGGATTGGCATCCTGTTGGATTACAGTGCTGGCAGACTGTTGTTCTTCAATGCAGAGAGAGGACTGGTGCTGTTCACCATCAGGCACAAATTCACTGATGCTGCTTACCCAGCCTTTGCCCTGGAGAAGGCTGGAGCTCTTACCCTGCACACGGGCATGGAGCCGCCAGAGTTTGTGAAGCACGGCTGATCCCCTGCCTCATGCTCCCAGGAAAGCTGACAAGTATAGTGTCAGTGGACAGGGAGGGGAAGGGAGTGTCAGGGAGGGATGTCTAGTCTTTGCTGGTGAATGCCATGCACACAGCTCTCACCCACAGCATCAGCAATTGTAGTTAGTGCTCAGCCACGTAATCACTCTGAGCCAGGAGAGAAAATCGACTCCTTCGTCCACCTAGTGATATACACAGCAGTACTTTTGAGGGGAAAAAGAAAGTTTTGTTAGATACAAACATTAAGAGGGGGGGAAATGTACTTTCCCTGTGAAAATAATGACAGTGATAGCTGTCTTTTTTAAGTTGATGATAAGCCTGTGTATAAAATAAATGCATCTCTCACTGCAATATATAAAAGCCATCATTTCCTCATTTGCCAGCGCAGCCGGAGCCTGAATCCAACATGACATGTTTGAAAAAGTGCAAAAATGTCAACAACTGAACCATTCTGCAGGTTAATACATCTTGTGTTGTTGTTTGCCAACTCTTTTCTTTAAATGCATGAATTAAGAAACCTTGGGAGCTTAGAAATCTGTACATTTCCCAAACAAGTGAGTACCAGGGTAGTCTTTTTATCAGTCCTGTAAGTTTGAGTATGCAGCCTACCCTGCAGTCTACCCTGCTTGCAGCAAACTATCAGTCAGTAAATACCTTACCTGTAAATAGGTGCTCACGAAACACACATATGAGGAAAATTGATAGTCATGGTAAAAGTAAGTCTTCCCTATGTCTTTCACCCACTGTCAGCTTGGTGGTTTTGATGGTGGGGAAGGTTGCCACCTGGGACCTTAGAGAGAAGAGTCAAATTGCCAGTGAACTTCTTGTGGATCATCCCTTTTCCATCACGGCTTTTTACCTTTGTACTTATCAGTTTGGTGCTCTTAATTTTGGGCTGGTGGACATTTCCCTGGGTCTACCTTGCTCCCACCTGTTACCTACACTTAGCATCACACCAACAAGGCGCAGTGTTTCAGGGCTGTCAACACAGACAGGCTACAAGTGGCTGGTGCCAGCAGAGAAGTGGGATGCAGATTTTCCCCCTTGTCTTTTTTCAAACCATTTTTCCAAGCACTTCACACATTGGTGGTACAGCACTCTTCTTGCCTGCCCCAAAGGCTGAACACACAAGTGCCAGTGGTGCCGAACTCCCGTGAATGCTGGGGGGCAGGCGGGGAGGGGGAATTAATCTTAAGGCAGACAGGCAGTGCTTTTCATGCTGTGCCCTCTCTGGAGGGACTACAGTGCCTCAGGGGACTACACTGCCAGACTAATTTCTGAGCTCAGCTGAAGAGCTGTCTCCCTGAAGGAAAGCAGATTTCAGCAGTCTAACAGAGAGGGTTTGCTTCTGAAGAGAGGGCTTAAATGAGTTACAGGAAGGCTTCTGCTTTTTATGCTCAGAGGTGGTGCCTGCTGCTGCTGCTCTTTTATTTATGATTTAACACCACCAAGGTATGTGCTTGCTGCTTTAGCCTCCTGTATGCTTGATGTCCCAAAGGAGCCACACTCCGCGCTGTCAGAGCAGGCTCGGACAGGATGGTTGAGGCAAGATAAACAAGATCCTGTGACCATTTATTTTAAGCCACAGCTCTTTTTGGCATTTCAATTAAAGAGTGCTGGTTCTGAGTCCCTGCTGGGAGAAGGGAATGAAAGAGCAAGGTGGTGTCCTGCTGTCTCAAGCGAGTGTTTTGTAGGGGTGTGCAGGATGGTGAGAAAAAGGTCCAGGATTAATTGGGAAAAAAAGACAGGAAGGGTATTGAGGGCAGTGTTATCGTAAAGGCTGAGGAGAAGGAAGAGGAGGCAGAAGGCAGGCTGGAAACTCTCACAGAGCAGATGGAGGGTCAGTGGTGTTGGCAGGGTGCATTCCTCAGGGTCCAGCAGCCATACAGCTTGGCAGAGGTTTGGCTGTCTCCAGAGATTAACATGGTGGTTTGAACAAAACCTGAAAAGTCCCCAGCTTTGGGGCAATTTCACCCACATCCTTGTCCTATTTGCTGCTGTCCCAAGTGCAGGATTGTCTTATGTGCAGCAACATGGTGTGTTGCAAAGAGGACAGACAGTGAGAAGGAAAGCTAAGCAGCATGAAATTATTTGGGTGGCTTTTTCAGTGAAGGTAAGAAGCAACTGCCTTGTCAAAGGTAACTGCATATTAACAAATAGTGGTTTTTAACAGGAAAAGCAAAGGCCCCATCTATTGCCACACATTATTACTTGGGTACTACTGCAACATTCAAGCTTGGCAAAATGTTCTCATTGGGGGCATCTCATCCTTAGAAATATTTGGTTGAATTAGAAAAACTGTCTGTTTTCTTGCTAGTATCTACATAATGTTCAGCTTTTTAGATTAGACAGTATCAAAAAGTGTATTTACTGTTTATGTGAAAGCTGGGTAAATTATTTTAAACTGACCTGTCACTCAGAGAGCCTAAACAGTGCTGATTTGAATGTCTAAATCTGGTCTGCCTTCAGCTACGTGAGACGAGGAAATGCCTAGAGAGATTATGTTGTTTGGAGAGAGAACAAACTGCACACTAAACAAAAAACAATTTACAAGGACTAAGACTCAATGTAGGGAGAAAAATCATGTAAGTGGGGAAGGCAGATTCTGAAAACCACCATTAAGCTGCCAGGACATGGTGCAAGCTCTCCTGCCCTGAGAAAGCCTAGAGGTAGATCTGCTGTGATCTTTCACTTGATAGGCACAAAGTGGCACTGAGTTTCACTTTAAAGAAGGAGTTCACTTTAAAGAAGTTGACTCTCTCCAGATGCCTTAATGTACAGTGCCGTCCACATGACTCTGCATTCAGATGGCTTGAGCCTTGTTGCATCTATTTTGGGGGGTCCATCATAGTTTGTAACAATATATCAGAAAAGAAAGACAAAAAACTCCCAGACACCGTATGTTTCTTGTGCTTGATGGGTTTGGCATTTAGAAATACCCTATAAGGAGTGTGACTTATTTTTCAGCAGAAGATGTTAGAATGGCTGATAGTAATTAAGACTTTGCTGTGTAAATGCTGACAGGGCTGTGTGGTATGTCTACACAGTCTGATCTTCATTCCATGCTTAGAATTACGTAGAAACATTATGTAGAACATTGTGATTGGTGTCTACTACAGGCCACCTCATCAAGGGGAGCCCTTAGATGAAGCCTTCTTCCCTCAGCTACAGGAGGCTTCACGCTTGAAAGCTCTTGTCCTCCTGGGAGACTTCAACCACCCTGACATTGTTGGAAAAGTAGCACAGCAAGCTGTAGGCAATCCAGGAGACCACTAGAGTCCTAAGTTGTCCTAAGAGAGAAGTTACTTTAAGATAACTTCTTAGCCTGGGTAATAGACACCCCTACTCAAGGGATGCAATTAGGGGTCAATGTTGGGCCCAGTCCTGTTTAATATCTTCATTGACGACCTTGATGAGGGGAATAGCATCCACCCTCAGCAAGTACCCGATGATACAAAGCTGGGAGGGGTGGCTGACACGCAGGAACACTGTGCTGCCATCCAGCAAGACCTGGACAGGCTGGAAAGCTGGGCAGGGAGAAACCAGATGAGGTTTAATAAAAGCAAGTGTAAAGTCTTGCCCCTGGGGAGGAATAACTGTCTGTATCAGTACAGGCTGGGGGATGACCTGCTGGAGAAGAGCTCTGTGGAGAAGGACCTGGGGGTCCTGGTTGATGACAGGTTGTCTATGAGCCAGCAGCGTGCCCTGGTGGCTAAGAGAGCCAATGGGATCCTGGGATGCATCAGGAAGAGTGTGGCCAGCAGGTCAAAGGAGGTGATCCTCCCCCTCTACTCTGCCCTGGTCAGGCCCCACCTGGAATATTGTGTCCAGTTCTGGGCTCCCTGGTATAAAAAAGCCAGGGATCTCCTGGAGAGAGTCCAGAGGAGGGCTACGAAGATGATGAAGGGCCTGATGATTAAGGGCCTATGAAGATGATTAAGCATCTCCCCTATGAGGAAATGCTGAATGAACTGGGGCTGTTCAGTCTTGAGAAAAGAAGGCTGAGAGGGGATCTTATTAATGTTAATAAATATCTCAAATGTGGGACACAGGGGGAAATGGCCAGCCCCTTTTCAGTGGTCTGTGGGAACAGGACAAGGGGCAATGGCTGCAAGTTGGAGCACAGGAAGTTCTGCACCAATATGCAGAAGAACTTTTACACAGTGAGGGTGACAGAGCCCTGGGACAGGCTGCCCAGGGAGGTTGTAGAGTCTTCTTCTCTGGAGATATTCAAGGCCCATCTGGATGCCTACCTGTGCGATCTGTCCTAAGAAACCTGCTTTGGCAGGAGGGGTTGGACTCAATGATCTCTTGATGGCCCTTCCAAACCCTACAATTCTGTGATTCTGTGAATACTAGACATGATAGTCACCAGTGTGTGTAAGCTTGTCAGTTACATCAAGATTGAAGGCAGCCTGGGCTGCAGCAATCACACACTGGTAGAGTTCAAGGTCCAGAGGGATATGGGACAGCTGAGGAGTGTGGTTAGGACACTCAATTTTAGGAAAGCAAACTTTCAGCTCTTCAGAGAGCTAATCAGTAGGACCCCTTGGAAAAAAGTCCTTAGGGATGAGGGAGCAGAACAGAGCTGGCAGATGTTTAAAGATCTCTCAATTATCAGATGTAGGAAATCAAGCAAGGAAGGGAAGAGACCAGTGTGGTTGAGTCAAGATCTGCTAGTCAAACTAAAGACCAAGAGGCAACTGCACAAGCAGTGCAACCAGGGACAAGTAACCTGGGAAGAATGTAGGGATTCTGCCCGGTTGTGTAGGGATGGGGTCAGGAAGACCAAGGCGCAGCTGGAGCTGAACTTGGCAAGGGATGCAAAGAATAACAAGACGGCCTTCTACAGGTATGTCAACCAGAAGAGGAAGGTGAAAGAAAGTGCACCCACCCTGTTGAACAAAAATATTGACCTTGTATCAACAGATGAGGAGAAGGCTGAGGTATTCAACAACTTCCTTGCTTCACTAGAAACAGCTCTCCTCTCCCTCCTGGGTCAGTAGGCAGCAAGATGGGGCACAAGGGGGTAAAGCTTCTCCCACTGTAGGGGAAGATCAGGTTCATGACCACCTGAAGAACCTGAACATATATGTCTATGGGACCTGATGAGATGCATCTCAGAGTCCTCAGGGAATTGGCTGATGGATTTCCCAGGCCACTCACCATCATACATGAATCTGTTTGATTCATCCTCATTTCAGGATAAAAAATAGTACCTCTGCCATATTGAGGTTTGAATTGTGTTTGAAAAATCACATTCTGTGGCAGAATTGTGATTACATTACTGGTTTTTTGCTGATGGATTTACTACCTATCAAGAAGCTCAGTATGCTCAGATAGTCACACAACCAGCAAGGAAGTGAGGGAATCTCTTCCACTTCCACCCACGGGAGTGTGGAATGGAGACTGAACTAGAAAAGTGCCTTAATTTCTTCATGTTGAGTTTGTCAGTTTTTCCTGTGATGATGGAAAGTAGCACTTGCTGACCAGAGACCACCCTGCAGCGCAGTTCCTAAGGAACAAAGCCTGTAAGGAAATGGCGCCGCTGTCTACCCCATCAGTCATGGTAATTTTGTCAGCAATTAGAAAATGCACCATTTCAAGCACAGTTCCACCCTGGAAAATACCTGTGCAAAAATAGGACCTTAATTTTCAGGACTTGTGCTACAGAGACCCTCTTTCTAAATCTCACTGTTCCCCGCCCTGCAGAAACAGTGCTGTTAACGGAGATCAATGTCACCCATAGCTCATGGTGCACCATTAATGCAGTTGTCAGCCGAATGTCAGCCTGCCAGACTGTTGCCACGCTACTGAGGAGTGAAGAATGGAGAGCTGGACCCCAGCCATGGCAGGTACAGGGGAGAACTGGCTTCCACTGAGCTGGCAAGAAGCCAGTGTGGCTTTTAATCCCATGGCTGGCAAAAGGAGACCTTTATCTGAGCATCCCTTTAAATAGCCTGGCCTTCTGAGGCTGTAAAAATGTTTGTCTCCTAACACTTCATGAACCTGGCTCAGAAGGCACAGTGTAGTCCCAAAAATCTTATTTTCATGTTCTCCAAGAAGAAAACTACATTTTGAAGTAAAATTAATGGAGGTTATTTTATGTAAGTCTCTAATTGTGTTTTAGGTATGTGCCTGTTCACTTCCTGCCATCTTAAAAATAAACTAAAAAACTGAAAAATGCTACTTGTAGAATGAAGCACAATCTTCAGGAAAGAAAAATAAACACAAAGAAACTCTGACTGCTTTATAACAAGGGATGTAGCTTTGCATGCTCTTCTATCACATCCACTGGCCTTGGTTTCCCTTACTAGCTAGTAGTATCATCCTCTTTATCCATGAAGGTTGGGTTTTGGGGTTTTTTTGTCTGAAACATATAGTAATAAAAAGATTATGTGGCTAGATGTGCACCTAGCAGTGTAAATAACTATTAAATGACTGCTAGAGCTTAGGAAGTAATCTGTGTTAGTATTTAATGTACAAGTATGGGCTTTCCTTCCAAACCAAAGAATATGTGTTGGAATAGGTAAAGAGCATTTTATGATTCAGTCAGAGCAGAATTACACAGGAACACATACTAATAGCCTGCCCAGCTATAGAAACGGCATTATTCTCTAGAGGATAAAACCAGATTTTGGAAGTTAAACTGTGGCATTTTTTGGTCGTCAAAAAAAAAAAAAGAAAGGCAAATAAAAAGCCTATTGTGTCACTAAGTCCAAGTTAAAAATTGCCTTTTTATTGCTAAGGCCCATATACTCCTATTATATCTCCTTCAGCAGGAATTCATGCTGCATTCTGTGATTGCAATGCAGTGAGGCTCAGCTTTGCTGCATGGCAATGCAACTACTGTTGCACACGTTTGGTAAATTCAGCAGAGCCCAAGTAGGTTTGGCTTGCTGATCACATCTGAATCATTTCGGCAATTAAACAGCAATAAATCAGACAGTTCCTTGAAGTGTAGGATTCTCACAACACCTGCATATTCATGATGGAAAAATGCCATCAGCTCTTCTTCTAGTAACTCTTCCATGGCTGCTGGACCCTGGAAATCCCCATGGAAGAACAACAGTTAGAGTGGATCTGAACATTACTTCGCTGCAAGAAATGTTCATGTTGGAAGGGCTTACTTTGGGCCTTAATCATGCCTGAGGTACATCTCGTGCTTGAGTTAACAGGATAAAGGTAGGTAGATCACGTAGGGGGAAAAAAAAGATAAGTCCTCTTCCCCAATCCACTTTGAGGAAGCATCTGTTGTTCTGCTACTGAAAGATTGCTTTCTAAGTGCTTTGTAGTGTATTCCTCATCTTTTAAAAAAGCAGGATCTCTGCTAACAGCAAAAGGAGTGAGAAGAAATCCCAAGCAGTTATGAAGAACTGTCTTTGTCATCACTTTTACACTGTTGTTTTTCAAACAAGACTAAAAATAATTTAAGGTCTTCACATTAGTGAAACTCTTCCCTTAATTAATATAGTTTTGATCTTGAATTAAACAGGTTGGCTGTAACTTTCCGAGTTTAAAATAGTAATCTGCCTTTTATAGATATGTATCTGTATTTTAAGGTGGTCCACATGCTCTCTGCTCATACCCTGTCTTGAAAACTGCAGGCAGCTCTATTATCTGCAGTGCAGTGGCTATGGAGGGCATGAAGGATGATGAAGCAGTGGGTTAAAAGAAAAGGCACCATGGCTGTAACCTTCGGGAGGATGTCAACAAAACAGCAAATTCATGACTGACCCCATCGATGTGCAGACAGTGGGTCATTAGTATAGGGAAGTGAAAGCTTGGACATGTTACAGAGCCACAACCCAAGGAAGATGTGAATGCTGCGAAGAAAGGAGTGAACTAACAATAGAGATATACTGGATGTTAGGACCAGGGACTTATTTTTGTCAACCTCTAACAGACATGTAATGGCATGTGTATTTAATGTACTGTTAATTAGACTGTATATGAGCCCAGTGGATCACATAAAAACACACTGGAAAAGCAAATGTTATGTTGGACTTGTGGCATTGAAGGGAGTCCAGAGCCACTGTTCCCACACTACGGCTTGATGTCAGCCGGTTCCTTGGATACCCCCCACAGCTGAGAGCTGTGGAACAGCTGTCCTTGATTCACTGCCTGTTTCAGATGAGGCTTCCAATCTTGTCTGTGGACAGAGGAGAATAAAATGGCAGCAATGAGGTTAACAGTAAGAAGACAGGTGCCACCAGCAGGGCCAGGACCTCAGGCCTGCCACCAAGGCAGCCATCAAACAGGACTGGGAAGCCTCAGTGTAGCTGCACTTTCATAGCCCTGCGGAGGTGCAGTACAGTAAACTGTTAAATCACCCCTCTCTGCCCCTACACTTACAAGAACAACAAAAAAAACAACCCCAAAAAACCAAACCCGGGAATGCTAAAATGGCAAGTTTCAAATCAGGTGGCATGAAGAGTAGAGAATGTGCTGGCACATGAAACAGCTGGTCTCCACAAAGCAACAGTTCCTAACCACAGCCAAAAATGGTAGCTAAGGGTGACGTGCACTTGACTTAGAGCAGTTTCACAGCTATGTGTCCCTTGCTGTAATTCTGAAGAGTCCAATTACTGTTCTGCAAGTTTCACTGATATTTTCACTGTACAGCTTTGACAAACAGGTAATTTTTAATTTTGGTTGTCTGTGTGCAACTAGCACTCTGTAATCCCTACTTTCATAAGGTAATTCTTGATTGTCTGTGTGCAACTAGCACTCTGTAATCCCTACTATGAACTTCCTTGTTCTCTCCAAGGTGGAGAAGGTGCTCATACCATGACTCTAGGCCAGCTCTGATATGGCACTGAAGTATATGGTATACCATCCCTTCTAAAATATGCCTGCTTGGCTAGCAAAGACTCTTTGGTTGGCTTTTCAGTGTGGTAAGCATGCTAACAGTCACCTGATAGCTTGCCTAACCCTACCTGCCTTTCACAGGTAAGCCAGTACATGATTGCTTTTCACTTTCAAAATGTTTATACTCTGCTTGCAGTATCCTTATTTACTGAGAGGGTGGTCAGGCACTGGAACAGGCTCCCCAGAGAATGGGTCACAGCACCCAGCTTGACTGAGTTCAAGAAGTGTCTGGACGATGCACTCAGTCACACACTCTGACTTGGCTGGTCTTGTGTGTAGCCAGCATTTGACGATCCTTGTGGACCCCTTCCAACTCAGGATATTCTGTGATTCTGTGATATACAAGTAAGCAAACTAGCAGCCATAGCAAGTATCAGATTTTCTCTCTCATTTCTCCTACAGCCCGCAGTGACAGCAATGATTTCTGGGTTTGCAAGTGTCTAATTCAGTGACTGCAGCAGTGTGAGAAGTGCTCTCACTTTCTCCTACTTTAGTCTGCAAAGTGTGCATGTGTGGGAGTACATCATGCAAGTATGGCTTCACAAGAAGGACTGACAAATTTTTAAAACATTGTTTTCTCTGAACTCACTCCTGGAACAATCCCTGTGCCACTGATGAGTATTTAGGCAGTTTTATGCCACACACCAGCTCTTGTAAGAGAGGTTGAGGGGAGAAGAGGAATATTTCATTTTCAGAGAAAAATGGGCTGCGTGGAACATCCAGTGAGAACAGCAGAAGACAGGGTACTGTTTCCGAGCCACATAACTGTGAGTTACTCAGCAACTCAAACAAGATGGGTCTATATCTTTCATTACATATGCTGCTGTGGAAAATGGTGTCGTTTCTTCTTTGTGCTGGGTTCAGCTAGGACAGGGTCAATTTTCACGAGAAATAGGACACAGCCAGGACAGCTGACCCAAACTAACCAAAAGGGTTTTCCATACTGTTATGACTGACACCTGCAGTATAAAAGGGGGCTAGGCAGGAAGGGGCAGTGTGGCTCCAGGAAGGTCCAACTTCATGATAGGTCTGAGCTGTACAGTCTGAGTTGTACAGTTCAGTAAGAAACTGCATTGTGTATCACCAGTTTTGTGTATTTTGTTAGAAGTCTCCCTCCACTGTCCCAGTAAACTTCCCTTGTGCCAACCCATGAAGTTTACCTTTCTCTCCCCATCCTGACGTTGGTGGGGGGGGCAGGGGCTGCACGGTGCTCAGCTGTGGCTGGGGCTAAACCCTGACACTCCAGAATGCCAAAGTTCTATCAATGTGAAAGCTCTATTACGTGGATCACAGAGTTAAAAAATTGGTTGAAATGAGAAGGGAACTCTGGAAGACATCTAGTCCAATCTCCTTGTCAGGCAGGGCCACCTACAGCCCAGGACAATGTCCAGGTGGCTTTTAAAGATCTCAAATGATGGAGACTCCACCAGGTCTCTAAGCAACCTGTATCGTTTCTCTGTCACCCTCAAGGTAATAAAAGGTCTTTCCCGTTATTTCCTGCCTCCCAGCCACAGACATGCTGTTTGGGGCTTGAGGAGCTGGGCTGATGCTGAGGAGAAATGTCTGAGGAAGGCTCACAGGGCTGTGACTGGGATGTGACGGAGGCCATTTGCATGTGGAGGCACCAGAAGGAGGATACAGTGGGGACAGGCCTCTGCCCATGGCACCCAGCTTTGCAGACCTTCAGGACAGGGGGCCTGGCTGCTGGGCAAGTGATTAGGACAGCTCTGCCCTCATAGCTGGAATGGAGAAGTGGGGAGGCTGGAAAGCACTCCCCGCAATGACTTGTGCTTTGGATTTGAAATAAACTTCACCCAAAGGAATTCTATATATTTATTGAAGGTTTAGAAGTCTCACCAGCCGTCTTCTCAATGCCACCAGGCTGTAGTGGAGGATGGCTTCAGTCATGGGGCTGGCTGGATGCTCCCACTCAGCCTGACAGGCAGAGGTCTTGGGATGCCCTGGAGCTGTGTCACCCTGCGCCCCTTGGTGCCTCCCCACAGACCATCTTCTGCCAGCTGCCAGCTCCTCGATGGTGGGTCTGGGGCGCAGGGGGTAGTGCCGCTGCGGGGATTTGCTGTGCACCTGCTCCCTGGCCACGGTCCTCTGCTGGTGGGCAGATGAGTCAACCATGTAGTCTCATCTCCCCTCACCGTGTGCAGGACGTGGTGGAAAGGCCGCCTGCAGATCAGGCACGTGGCTTTCACGGCAGCCCACTGAAGGATGCAGTCGAAGCAGAAGGTGTGGAAGCATCCTTTGATGCAGACTATGTTGGTGACGTCCCCCAGGCAGATGGAGCACCCGCTGTTTGCTGCTGCTGCTTCCATCTGCCCTGCCTGCTGCAGCTGGCTGGTGGCAGCCGTCGCGGTAGAGGTGCTCTGCTCCACTGCCTCCTGAGGTCCCGTCGCCACGACCTGCCAAGAGAGGTGTTCAGAGCTCTCGTGGCGCTAGGAACGGAAAAGCAAAGAAAGGGCAGAAAGCAGTGGGAGAGGAGAGGGGAGGTGAGGGCCTCCCAAAGGATCTCCTTGCAGGCCGAGAAGTGGCAGCAGAAGCAGCCTGGTGGCATAGCCAGCCCCAAGGGCTGTCCTCCCTGCCCATCTGTCCCCCTCGGCTTCCCCCAGAGACACTGTGCACAGTCCAAGACCGCCCAGCCTTCCGCTCCCCCTAGACAGCCGGCACAACTCAAGCTAGCATGGGGTACCTGCAGGAGGGGGTCAGAGAAAGTTAAGGGACTGGCTGGGAGTCTTCACTGGTGCCCACAGTCATGGCACAGCTGCCCTACAGGACCCACAGCACCCCAGCTAGCCAAAGGCATCACCAGGACAACCAGCTCCTTTGTTATGTACCTGCTTTCCAATCTGTGGGTCCCCACCATATAGCAGTGCAGGACCCCAGTGCAGGACCTTGAAATTAATTTTGCTGAACTTCATGATGTTCCTTTCATCCTGTATCTCCAGCCTCTGGAAACTCCCTCTGGAAGGCAGCCTGACCTCTAGCATATCAGCTATTCCTCCCAGTTTTTTATGATCAGCAAACTTGCTGAAGGCACACTCTGTCTCATCATCCAGTGGATTAATAAAGTTGTTGAAAAACATTAGAACCAGTGCAGAGCCCCGGAGTACACTCCTAGTTACTGTCTTCCAACTAGGTTTCATACCACTGATCACCACGCTGAATCCCCCTGCCCAAAGTCTCAACAGAAGTCTCCTCTCTAACCCCTACAAAAAACCTATTTTGAGCTGCTGCAGTAAAATTAGCACTATATAATGGAAACTTTGCATGTAATCACATCTCAGTGGGATGTTTGAGCTTCACCATGACATTCTGGTGAGGCAGATCCCCAAGATTTTGTGGAGGTCTAATGCCCACATAGTTACTGCTTAGCAACCAAGAGCTTCTTCAGGAGAAAGCAAATCCTTTGCAGCTTGGGAGTTGGTTGCTGTGACTTCCATCCAGGAAGGAGGAGGAGAGCTAAGACTCTGAAGTGAGTGGCTTTCAGCATGTTCATCTCAAAGATACCAATGGCTTTATTCCTCACACCATGATTCTGTGTCGCTGTCTGAACCAAGCACATCTCAGAGACTTGCAGACTTCCTCAGTGCTCTGGGGACACAAGGAAGGCTGACTTCCTTCCTCAATAGGATTATTAGTGCCTGGGTTGTGAAACCAGGGCTCTTGTCACAGGCCTGTAAGTAAGCCTTCCAGAGATGTCTGACACAGCCTGACACAGCCTGCTCCAGCTGCAGGATCGCTGGCATGGAGATGCTCCTGGATTTTTTGTACTGCCTGAAGCTGGACTCCCAATGATACTTTGCAGCTTTTCTGGAGGGCTCTTTCCCTCTTTCCCTCATGGCAACATCTTTACCTGCCATGGAAACAAGACACTGTCTATGAAGAGGAGACAAAAGCTAAAAAAGTGTGCTTCTCAGCTGTGTTTCAAATGTTCTCTGTGTTAAAACCTGACTCTAAATCTCTGATAGCATCGTAACTAACTTAGCTTGCACTTCTCAGTTCTTCTGTTATTTTCATTATCTTTTAACAGACCATCCATTCTGATGTGCAATTTACATTGTTCTGCCACTTCTTAAGGTTCCTTCAGTAAATATTAAGAAGTTGGCTTGGAGTTCCTTCTACAAATATTAAGGCATTCTTAACCAGCATCTTATATAGTCTCTGTGGCAACATTTCAGAGCTATTTTTAGGTCCACAGTCTTGAAGGCTGGTATGTTTCTGCACCAGAATTCATCATCACTTTGCTCCAGGATGTTATCTTGTCCAATAAAATTTTAAATTCTGTAACCTCTCTGACAAGCAACCTGGTGCTTGATGTTCCTCGTGGCTCCAGACTTTTTCCTTGTGCCAAATGTAAATGTTCCTTGCTATGATATAAGCAGTGACCTTTCTCACAAATAACATGCAAAAAGATGTATTTCCTTCCGTTTGCAGATACTTTTTTTTACATTATTACGTCTCTGCTCAATCTTTTCTTTCCTTAAATCCAATTTTTATTCTTTTTTTCTCAGAAGTTACATTTTCTGCACCTCTGAACAGCAACTTTTCCTTCTCTGGATGCTCTCCAACTGATCTGCTCTTTTTGCATTATTTTTTTTTGCGATACCTACTGCCTAATACAAGCGATGTAGGCCATATAGTACTGAGTTAGGAAGAGGGGTTTTCCCTAAAGTTTGCTTATGTTTATCTACTCCCATAAAATACTTGCCCTTTGTCTAATAGCACAAGGCTGCTCAGGTTATGATTCAGTGACAAATCTACAGAGCCACTCCTGAAGGACTGCTGCGAAACAAACTGTTGCGTAAGTGTAACCGCGCATTCTTACCTAAGCGCAGAGTATTTGTTCTTTGGGATTTTCAGCCTCTTCATATTGCTGGTGTCATTTCAGGCTCCACTTCTGTCTTCCAACAGATTTGTGTCACTGTGTCTGCTACCAGGCTCCTGTTCCAGTATCCAAGCTGTTGAAGTTGCTCTAGAATTGCAGTGGGCTCATAACAACTCTCCTGGCCTCTGCTTTCAACTTCTTACAGTAGTCCTTCCAGCTGGGTATTTCAGAGATGAGAAACCCTTATCTTCCAATAAATATTTAATAATGATGTTGTTTGAGGTATTTTTGTTCCGAGGAATCCAATTCGCTCTTTCTGGCCACATGTTGTCCATAAGGGGGCAATATATGGAAGAGGAACAGAACTGTTGAGCCGCACAAAAGTGTTACCAGGACCTAAAGATTAGTTGTATCTTTGCTTTAATGTTTTTCTTCATCTAGAGAAGGAATTTGAAGGATCCCCACCCTACAGTGTTACTGTTTTCAAAACCAGTATTATGTCTGCTAGGTATCAAGAAGCTCATTTAATTTTACACAAATATGGCCTTTGATTAGAACAGTTGTGCTGTATTTATCTTTTGTTTTCCTGGAGAGGGTGAGAAAACTTTATTTCTAAGAAAAGAGGGCAGCATTTTTTTCCTTGACATACTAAGACCTAGTACAAAATCATCATATCGGATCAATACAGCAGCAGCCTATACAGTTTTGGAAAAAAGAAGCTTTCCAGAAATGAATGGAATACAGGAATATTCTCAGTGGTAATAAAAGGAAAATGTAGATCAACTCACTGGCAGTTCATCCACATTTATGCTGTCATATCAGTCCTCTGTATAGAGCTGGGAAAGATAATTTTCCAGTTCATGTGTGACTTCTTGGACCTGTCTGATTCTCCACATCAAATAAAGATGCATGTGGCTAGTTGCCACCAACACCTGACATCTGGGATTAGCCGGGTGACGATGTTCCAGCCATATCCTATTTCCTTTACCTGTGCTGCAGTCTTGGAGTGGGACACAGTGGTGCACTGTCAGTAGCACCCTTCTGTGTGCAGCACCCAGGGTGTCTGCCTGTGCTAAAGCATAGCCTTACGTGTGTGACAGTGATCGGCACTTGCACAGTTTGTCTACATTGTTCTCAGTCAGATGACAGCAGTCATCATTCCCTATCCTGAAAAGCGCATAGTATGAGATATAATAGTGTGACCAGCAGGAGTAGGGAAGTGATTGTTCCATTATGCTCAGCTCTGGTGAGGCCACAGCTCAAGTACAGTGTCCAGTTTTGGGCCTACAAGAAGGACATTGAGGTACTGGAGTGTGTCCAGAGAGGGACAACAAAGCCGGTGAAGGATTTGGAGCACAAGTCCTGTGAGGAGTGGCTGAGGGAGCTGGGGCTTTTTAATCTTAAAAAAAGGAGGCTGAAGGGAGATACTTATTGCTTTCTACAACTCCCTGCAAGGAGGGTGTAGAGAGGTGGGGGTGGGTCTCTTCTCTCAGGTAACAAGTGATAGGATGAGTGGAAATGGTTTCAAGCTGCACCAGGGGAGGTTTAGGTTAGATATCGGGAAGAATTTCTTTACTGAAAGGGTAGTCATGTACTGGAATGGGCTGCCCAGGGAAGTGGTGGAGTCACAATCCCTGGAGGTGTTTAAAAGGTGTGTAGATGTTGTGCTTGAGGACATGGTCTAGAGGTGGACTAGGCAGGGTTAGGCTGTGGTTGAACTCGATCTTAAAGGTCTCTTCCAACCTAAATGATTCTATGATTCTATGTGCAAGAACAGACACTGTGTGATAGTTCCAGAAGGAAAATCATGCACATGAAACAGCAGCAGTACCGCCCCCTTTTCTGTTAGACACAGACTGAAAGGTCTGAGGAGTAAGTCAGTATCCAGATCCACTTAGCCAAGGATAGTGATTGTCTGGAGGCCAGGAACTGCACCTATTATGTGACTCTCTATTAGGTTTTGGTTGGTTCCAGCTGCTGTCGTCTGAAAGTCCACTCTGCGCAAATTGTTCTATTTAAGTACTTTGGTGGCATGGTAATGTTTCTGAATGCATGCCAGGAGCAATAGCAAAAAATACCTTCGCTATGCTAATGACTATAGTTGTTAGCTTCTACAGAGGCCAGATTCACAGTATCATTCAAATACCAGGCAGTCTGAGTCAGTCCTGATCATCTCTTTGGGAAAACAAGCTCACTCCTTCACCGAAAAATACCAAGAGAAAGGAATGACCTCACACTGACTCTGCCGTTCTGTGGGGCTGGGGATCTTGGTGTGGAGCACAACACATCTTCCCAAGGCTGGGGATGGGGGTCCATCTGGCAGTCATCTCTTTTATGCCTCAGTGCATACAAAGGTGCATAAAAAGATATTTTGGTCTATGTGACACTGTCCTTTCCCCTTTGCGAAGCCTACACCTCTTTCTCTTTTGTACCCCTCCTCTAGGCCGCAGCAGCCATCACTACCAGTGGAGCTCTGATTCATATCTCCATTTCACTTTCCTCTTATGCCACTTGCTGTTAAATACTTCAGGAAATCCAGGCCAGGGTCTGTGCTGACAGAAACTGGGCCCTTTGGAAGAGAGAGTGGATTCATATTTGTACTGCCTGGCCTGGACTTTCAGCCCCAGCAAAACATTATGCAGGTAGTTGCTGCTTCTTATTTGGTTTCATATGCATCTACACACATGTCCCTGCCTCCCACGAGGATCTGAGATGGTGAGCTTCAGGAGACCTCTGTGTGGGGTTTTGTGAACCACCCCCATCACACTGCCTCTGCTACAGGTACAGCAAGCCAAAGCAGAATGAGCACTAAAGGACTCAGGTACAAAGGTGCATCCTTAAACTCTTAAGTGTATACAGTTTCCCTGACCGGCCACACAAATTCTCACTTTGATATGCTCTCTGATTGTTGATATAAAATATATCTTTACAATTAGAACTAACAAGAAGACTAAGAAAAGGGAAGAGGGAGATAAAGTGATTTAAAATTCTAAATCTGAAAATATTTTTCTCTTATGAATTTGATATGCAGAACAGAAGGTCCTCAAAAACAAAACAAAACAAAAAGTTCATGCAGAAGAGAGAAGCCTAGAATGACTCTGTATCCTGCTCCAACTGCACTGGAACCATGAGAAGCTGAAAGGCTAATGAAATTGATTATTCTGTTGAATGGAAATGTCCATACCTTACTGATTCTGTCTGCAGAGAAAACAGCTCTGGGGTTTTTTGGTTGGTTGGTAGGTTGCTTTTATGGTGGTTTTTTGTTGGGTTTTTTTTTTAAATTCAGAGTTCCCTCTTTTAATTTTTTTCTTATTAACCAGTGTGTCACATATTATGGGACACGAAAGCACATTGTTAGTTGGAAACCTAAGCTGGACATTTTGGGGCATATTCTCATTAATAATGTATCTATGCAAGAGCTAGATGATTTTCCTATAGTGATATTTGTAATGGCATTGTTCCCTGAGTGAAGAGGAAAAGGCAAATATTAAGATCTCTTATTTTCTTGACCCTAAAATATACTGTTTCCAGTCCTACACACATTTGCGTATTAGGTCAGTGTGCTTCTGAACAGCTGCACTGCTCTTCGCCAGGGATTGCTCTGTGAAGCTCAGTTGTTGCTAACTAAAACCTTAGCTTCCAAAATGTAAAATGCACTGAAATGGGTTTGAACTGTAAGAATGTTTCTGCTTCAAAACCCTGGTATTTCTCATTCCTTCCTTCTCTAATGGTAACTGAATGAATGGTAATGAAAGACCAGTAACTCCTTCAACTCTCTGCTAGACATTTCTTCAAGTCAGTATATTACATGCCTTGGTGGGAAGCAAAAAATTTGTCAAAAAACCCAAACCATCTTTTCTTCTTTTTCTTCTGCATTCACAGCTCTCTTAAACTGCTTTCTGATCACCTGGGAATCATTGTGAAGGTGGAAGCCAAACAAGTGGTTCTCCTGCGGTACATTTTTATTTCAAGTAATTGAGTTACTAGCAATTTATGCTGGCTTGGTCTCTCGCCATTCCTCTGTGGCAAGCCTGTGACAGTGTACTTACATTGCTTCTAGAATTAACATTCAAAGCTTATTTCAGATTGAACTAGTTAAAAAAAAATTAATGTTTACCAGATGCCGAAGGGAGAATATTTCGAGGCATTTCCTCCTAAATAAGGATTTGGATGCTCCATCTCACAAATAAAAGGATGCTTTCTCAAAGCAAATGCTTTCTACTCCAGCTTTGGTGTGTTTTGTGCTCTCCCTTCAATTTGTTTCATTTGGCAATACTGTAATTACAGGCCAGCCATGCACATGTGTTCAACTGAGGCAAAGTACAGAGAGTGAAGCACAAGATTCTTGTTGAATTTTCAAGGAGCCTTTTTCACAGATGATCATTCTGTTCTCTAAGCCTAAAAATTCAGAGAAAAGACAAGGCTCTGCTTTTTCTAATTGATTCTGAACCGCTGATCACAGTGAAGTGGAACAAAACAGAACACGTCTGTTCCAATTGCACTACAAACAAGGGAAAGACCACACAGTTTTATCCAGAGGGACATCTGTCAAATTCAGACTGCAGCCATTACAGAAACAGTCCCCTCTCCACTGCAGAATCAGTCCTCTGGTTGTTTATATACCCTTTATGCCGTTGTAAGACCTTGGCTTTACTAGATTAGCTCCTGGTTTATCCCCTTCTCAACAGTAGACCATGTTCTCACATGTTCATGCATTCAATGTAGTGGGAACAGCAAGCCGTACAATAACATTAAACTATGAAAAAGAATTAGGAAGCATCCTATTAACAAGAGCATTTCCCCAGAGGCAGAGGTGGAGGAATCTGGCTTTGCTGAAGAAGACCTTCTGCACATTCTGTGATTTTCACCCGTTGGCTGCTCTAAGTCCATGTCTGAAAAGGGCCTTTGTGCTAGAAATTAAGTATTCAGAAGCTGTCCTTCAAATATTACCTCAAGAAGTTTCTGTATGCTATAAAAGTTCCCATCCTATATAGGTACATATTACTGTTACTGCTTTGAGACACTTCTGCATGAGGAAACACCATTTTTGTAATTAGAGTTGAATAAAAATAACACTTGAATGTGAAAGATATTTGCTGGGTTTTAGAACATTTTGATTTCTGGAAACAGACCACCTGCTGCGTAGGACCCTTAAGTCTCCTAGCTAATAATCTTCTCTCCAGTTGGACTAATTTTAGCTGTTGCCACTTGAAACTTTTAATGGTTTCAGCCACCTACTGCCTTAATGCAACTTTTCCAGCCCCTCTCTAGCACTTTGCCTGTTCATATATTTGAGGATTATAAATAGTTTTATTTGGAAAATGGTCACTGGAGATGGAGGTGGAGAGACAGGAATCATCTGAGAGTAAATAGATTGTTAATTCCCTTCTGAGCACTGAGCTGCTGATTCACTCCCAATCAGTTCCCACACAGCCTGGGCTGAGTCAGCCCAGAGGGTGTTGAATAGTCAAGAGCAAAGACGATTCAGTGGATAATGGTTCTGCAAAGACCAAAACAGAGAAGTGATTCAGAATAGGGAACTAAAAGAAGAAAAACACATGCTGGAGAGAGGGCAAAACCAAAAAAAAAATCAAAAGGGAAATAAAAATAGATAAGTAGCCCCTATGCTGCCACCTCTGTGTGGGAAACAAAGGTGTTCAGGGAGCTTAGAGAAGAAACAGAGGTGAATGAAAGGAAAGGAGTGGATGGAAGAGGAGAAAAAAAGAAAACAACATTACAAACCAAAAATAGTATCAGGTGAAATCATCAAGGGAGAGCCAAAAAGGAAAAGGGATGTAGGCAGAAAATGGGCTCAGAGTAGGGACACACTTCCAGGTGTGCCTCAGCCTAGCCACTGACTTCCCATCCACGTAAGCACACACATAAAAGCTTGCATCTCTAAATGTCATAGCATAGATATCCATGGGGAGGAAATAGCTGAAGTGGGGCTGTACAGCCAAGGACTTTCTTTATAGATCAAAGAGCCTGAGATAGAAGAAAAAAAAAAAAGGTTAACATGAGAAATGGACACTCAGAGGTACATGAATATATTGGGAAGCACATTCACCCAGATTAGAGTCAGGCTTTTCCCTTTGAGATTCCTATCAGTTTAGCGAAGAGGGTGAAGCTCCTGACCTGGATGCTCTGATTCAACCTGTGAGACATTTCCACAAACTTTGGTTGCTCTACCCCTTCAAAAAGTGCCCTAAGCCTACTCAGCCTTCATACTGCAGTTCTCTTAAATCTCAAGTTCAATGCTGCAGCCTCTGGGCATACTTGGGCTCAGGACAGAGACTCAACACCCCAGAGAGTGTCTTGTCTCATGCCTTGTGCAGGAGGCTCCCCGCTTTGCACTGTGTTCGTACAAATGCCAAGTCGCTGCTACAGAGCTGTGCCTCCCACAATGATGAGCTCTCTGCCTGCGTTCGGCTCTGCTAAACACATGTTCTGCCACTGTAATACAGGCTGTGGCTTCCTTCTTTTTAAAGCTTCTTACTGTAAAATAGTTTGTACAAATTTAACCTCTGCTAGTTTAAGGAGGCCGTAGGGAAGGCTTGTCAACAAGAGGATGGAAGGAGATTGTTATGAAGAGAATATATTGACTTGCATTTGGCAGATTTAATACATAGTAATGTTTAATTTTTAGGCACAATTTAATGGTATTGATCCTGGCGCTTGAGGACAAGCACTTCAAGGCATGTGCCTGGATACATCACTACTGTTTGCACAGAGCAACATGGATGATGCAAGACCCACTTGACCAAGTTAAAAGTGTGTTTGCCCAGAGATGTGTGTGGGGCGAGTGGTGAGAGATTGTACCCGAGAAGATGATTCAGCTTTCCGTTGGACCAACTTGTCCTTTGCAGGTTCCTTCCAGTCCCTGTAGTGAGTCAGAGAGCACTCGTGTTCCCAGCTTTATCACCTCAACATGATGATTAAAGATAGGAGGGGATGAGCCCAAGTCTACAGGACCAGGGGATCCTGGTGCACAGCAGGATGACCATGAGCCAGCAGTGTGCCCTCATGGCTAAAAAGGCCAATGGCATCCTGGGGTGTATTAGAAGGAGTGTGCTTACTTAATACATCAGGAAAGGTCCTTCTCCCCCTCTACTCTACCCTGGTGAGACCACTCCTGAAATATTGTGTCCAGTTCTGGGCCCCTCAGTTCAAGAAGGACATAGAACTCCTTGAAAGACTCCAGCGCAGGGCCACCAAGATGATTAAGGGTGTGGAACAACATCCTTACGAGGAGAGTCTGAAGGAGATGGGCCTCTTTAGCTTGGTTAAAAGGAGACTAAAGGCTTCATTAATGTCTATAAAGATGTAAAGGGCAAGAGTCAGGAGGACGGAGCCAGGCTCTTCTCAGTGATGGCCAGCAATAGGACAGGGGGCAGTGGGTGCAAGACGGAGGACAGGAAGTTCCATGTGAATGTAAGGAGAAACTTTTTCACTGTGAGGGTGATGGAGCCCTGGCACAGGCTGCCCAGAGAGGTTGTGGAGTCTCCTCCTCTGGGAACATTCAAAACCCACCTGGATGCATTCCTATGTGATTTAGGCTAGGTGTTCCTGCTCCAACAGGGTGTTGGCCTAGAAGATCTTCTGAGGTCCCTTCCAACTCCTAACATTCTGTGATTCTGTGATTCTACAACCCCAATTTAGGGACTAAGATAGCTTCAAGAGAGGCTGTGCAAGTTCCTCCAAGAGTATATTGATTACTTATATGTGAAATAACAAGTAACTGAGATGTGAAAGTTTGCATAAAAATTACTGTCACTTCATTCCTCTGGGGAGCTGAGCAAGACTTAACATTGTGTCTGAGCCTGCTGTGACACCCAAATGCTTCTCAGAACTGATGAAAAATAAAATTAACAGTTCTGGTGTTTTGTTCATAATGTTACCCTCTTTGCCAAAGGGAGATCATGGTTTATGGGCTGGTGAGCTCTTGAGGCTTGTTTAGAGTAGGTTGTTTTGCTTTGGTTTTGCTGTACACTCACATCAGAAAAGGCAAACTCTGAAAAACACTCTTCACACTTTGAATAAATATCATTGAGCTTTGAGATGCTCTCTAGCTCCTGGCATCTGGCATGGCTGAAGAGCAACTTTCAGTGTATCAGACCAGCTCCTGAGAAAGTCGTACGTTGTGAAATGGCAGCAGTTGCTACATCTGTGAGGCACTGAAGCAGGCCTCCAGGGAGGATATTCGGACTGCTGACTGGCAAAGATTATCATGAGGCAGCCACAGAGTAAACGGCTATGTTGCAAGACCCCCAGATAGAAAGGCCTATCAGTCTTCCAATGCTTCCTACCAGCTGTAGATGTAACAAGAGGCCTACAGATTTTTTTTGCTTTATTTTCAAAGCAGCAATTTATTTGAGCCCACAAAGTAAAAACCATTGTCAGGGGATGGGGGGTGGGGAATGCATACAAGATGCTTGTGATAACTTAGGTCTTGTAATGAGAAAGGAAAGTTGCAAGCTTTCCTGTGCCACCAATACAGGCACTGGGCAGTGCACCTGCCCTCGCATACACGTGTGTTGCTGTAGCAGAAAGAAAGAACCCCAGATACAGAGAGGAGATCTTTGAGATTACACCCTGAGTACTCATGTCATGGGGCAGTGAAAGAAGAAAAGCACTTTTGATGAGAATTTTTGGGTTTGGTTGCCTGCAAAACCAGAAGGTGCTCATGATAGGGGAATAAAATCTGAACTGATGTGTCCGAGATGTGTTTCCACTGAAACATTGCCATTGTCAGCAGCATTTCTGTAGGGCAAGCATAGGTGCAAAGTGATGAAATTGCATTGTTTTCCAGACCAAGAGTGGCCATCAGCAGTTCCACCACTCCTGAATGATGCAGGCTTGCACGAACTGTGTGAAGATCTTCCCCATCCAACATCACCTCACACCACTTTGGGGTTAGAAAAGATTTCTAGGGCGGAAGATGTCAGAGGTGCACTGTGCTACCATGAAGCTCATCCACCTGATGGTGGTAGGCTGATAACCCAACTGATGGAGGCAGTGAGTGTGTTGACTGTACTCCTCTCTTTTCAGCAGGATCAGGAGTCATGGCAAGAGGAGTAGAAATGTCAGGCACCTGCATGCTTTACCCACTTAGTCTCCCTGGGGAACAGCATTGTGCTTGAGTGCCTTCAGGGGCTTCACAGACCAGTGAGGAAGTAACATTTGATGAACTCAGTGCTCCTTTACGTCATGTTTTGCTGGATAAGTGGATAAAACACTGTCCACAGATTTACAGGGACAAGGAAGCTTTATTTCTTTCCTCCCTCTTCCAAAAATGAGTAAGACAATAAAAATTGTCTTCAGCAATAACACAGAGGAAATAGCTTTTGATCTTAGTCATACTCTTTTTATCTCTTGGTAAGAACATCAGCTAGGTCACAAATTCTCCAGTGGAAACAGTAGTGGAGTTAAATTCTCCCATCCCCAAAATATCCAAGCAAGGAAGCAGCCAACATAGACATGGCAAAGAGAAAGTACAGGGTAAGAGCTGTACCCTTTTTTTCTCTCTCTACTACCTCTCACTGCCATAAGAAAAGCATGTTAAAATGAGTTATTTGGGTCAAAATGTGTTATTCTGCTCACACAAGTATTTCTGTCAAGTTTGGGGCTTTTAAGCATTGAATTTACTGTACTTCATTAATCTGGTATCATTTAGTAGGTCACTGGTACAATAAAGGACAGCCCCAAGAAATGGCTGTGCTATAAAGGCAAGCAATAAAACTCTCTGATACAGCAAATGTTACCCATCTTTAAAAGTCTGCTATTTCATTTAGGATGAAACTTGCCAGAATTAATCACTTCAGGGAGAAGATTAAACTTTTGGCTCTTCTGAAAAATAAAATTAGGAAAAAAAAGTAACACTTGCCTTCTTCTGTCATTTTTTTTACAAGTGAAAGACATGTGCAAGGTGGTACTGTTGTTCTCAACTCTGAATCGCTGTCTGCACCAACCCCCTTTCCAGGGAATGGCTGTGGGTAGGCTGCTGGTGTGGTATGTAAAGACATGCCACAGGCAATCACGCTGCCTGCATCAGGACTGACCAGATTGCAGACCCTGCCTGGGGTCAGCTTGGAAGATCAACCTGGCTTTAACCAGTGGTGACTGCTCAGCTCCGCTTGTCTTCTTTGTGGGCTGGAGGTCTGGAACCTGAGTGAGAAGTATATACTCCTTATATCCAAATTCATGCACAGCTCTTTGAAGAGTACCCTTTTCATGCCTCTCACCAAGCTCAGAGCCACAGCGGTAGTACAAGGGTCTCTAAGGCAATGTGAGGACAGGGTGTATCTTTCCTCCTGCTATTACATGGTGTGCTTTGCCCTGCCATCCAGCACCTGCTCTAGGACCTGCACCTATTTCCTTTGCCACTCTCTCCACAAAGCTATCCTGAATTGACTTACGATTAACTAACACCATGGTAGTGGGGACAGGAACAGTATCTGTACTTTTGAAAAGCTGCAATAGTAGGAGACACGTCAGCTTCAATTTCTCCTTGCTCCAGAATGCCTTTGGTTTCAAGACTCTCACACTGAACATGACATGCATTTTATGATTTACAGGGTTGAACACATGCTTCACTTCAGAGGACAGTTCCCGTAACTGGAGTTAAGTCTGTGTTTAAGTGTGTTCCTTAATCAGTGACCGAAGGCTAATGCAGAAACATTGATTCATTATATAATAAGAATTACTAACCCCTTAACACACTAATAAACAGCTAATTGGTTTCTGCCTGTTTGCACTGATAGGATTTAAGGCAGAAACAGTATGCTTGCAAAACAATTGTGATCCTTATTAAGCAGAAATGAGCAGACTTGCCTTAAATCATTAAGTTTGACTGGAAAAATAATGTTTGTTTTTACTGATGGTGTAATTAATTGTGTCCAGGGTAAGTGGAAAGCTTTTCAAATCAGCTAATGCCTTAACACATTAAGAAAATTTTGAAAGCGAGTTTTTTTTACAGCTCAGTGGCATGGTTCTGGCCTGGGTATATGCTTGACAGATGCGGGCTTGGACTGTTACTGGGGTTTTCCTTTGAAAACTTATTAAGAAACAATAACAATAAGCAGATTTTATATATACACATATATGTATATTCTGCCCAGAAGGCAAAAATATTTTGTTTCCTGAAAGCATTAATTTTCTGTTCAAAGTGGGACAGCTCAAGAATTGGGGAAGTACAGGTACCATAAGTAATTTAAGAAGCTTGCACCTTATGTGAAGGCAAGTGAAGATCCCTAAGTGGCTGAGGAGGGGTAGGAGGGTGGGGCAGAAAAGCACTCCTCAGGGGAAAAAAAAAAGCAAGATTAGAAAGTAAGGCACAATCATTTTAAAAAGAGATGTTTTGAGATAACCCCTGGCTAATTAGCAGCCTTCATTGGGAAGAAGCTGAATTCAAACCTATTGTCCCTGAGTATCTGGCTCTGGATATATTTTAACTGTGTTCAGCAGGGTGACGTTTCTTATGCATGGAGTGCATCTTATGACCTAAGGTAATGCTTCATACCTCCCTGGAAAATAGACAGTTGGCTTCTGGGAATTTGAATCCACTATGTGCAGGATGTTTAGTCATCTGGAAATTCAATTGGACAAAAGAGGGAGAAAGCCTTACTAGAGCCTACTAAATCAGTATGCTGGATGCCTGAGGCTAGTTATTTTAGTTACTCAATGTCACAGTGGAGTTAAGAAGTCAGCTACAGTTTTATGGGAATACTCAAAGGAGAAATATTTTCCTTCTCTTTATTCATTGTTTTCAAGTCTTAGGATATTGGGCAGTTCAGAAGAGCAGAATAAACAACAGAGCTGAGCCTCCAAGTGAAAACAATGGGTGCTCTGGGGATCAGATACTGACTTGGGCATCATGGCATTTGAAAAATCTCAGTAGCTTAGTATCTTCTGTCTGGATACCTTCAGACAACACCCTCAGACAGCGATTGCATCAGGAGCTAGAGTGCATCATCATTTGAATAACCATCCTTCTCCAAATGCTGAGCTTTCTCCAAACTGTTGTGCTTAATGAATCACAGTGTATCAATTAAATTGCTGACGTACCCATCTTCCTACGGGACAGTGACTCAAGCTGTAACAGGGCAAAGGAACAAACTGCTTCTTCCTTTGAACTGGTACAACATACACAGCCCATTTGCAAAAGGAATCTTTCACCATGTTGCTATTCTGAAGAAACGGTTAAAAAAAAAAAAATTCTGCTCTAAGTCGCACATTTTAGGAGCACTGCCACCTTTCAGCACTGTTTTTCTTTCCAGTGAGAGTAAGGATGTTTGTACTAGGAAGTGCTGTGAGAAATCTGCGTGGCTGTGGAACAGTTTCTTCTTGCAGCAATTTATTAACACCGAGTTCCAGCTCTCCCACCAAGATAAGTCAGCTACCCTGTAGCAGCCTGGATCAGATTCTAATCCTGCCACATCATCCGTCTAAACAGGGAGAAAACAGCCTTTATTGGATTGGCTAAGCTCTCAATTAAAATAGATGGAATGCTAAAACATTACAAATGCTTAAGCAGTAAAGTGAGGACAGGATAAAAATGAATGGTTTTAGAAACCAGCACCGAGAGAGAAAAAGAGCTCTTAAAGAAACCCAAGAGCACAATACTTAATATCTACCAGGGAGGAAAACACGCACTAGGAATGGAAAACATACTATTATGATGATAAAAGGAACTGTGTTAGAGTGATTGTCTGCAGACTCCGACATCAAAATTAGACCAAATAATTTCTTTTCCCAGAACTGCAAAAGAGCTGTTTCCTCTGCATGAATAATGTGTTTACCAAGTATTTTCTTGTGCTCTTCATTACTGAACCACTGCAGAAAAGAGCTCTGGTTTTTTTTTCTTGGAAGCCAGTACTTGCCAAGGTAACACCTGAGGCTTCCCAGAGCCATCAGTCTGGAGGTCTGTACATTAGCGGAGAAATCTGCTGTTGGTTGTCTGATAACAATCCTGGGTTTGCAGAAAGCTATAACGTGTTTCCTCTTTGCATGTGTTCCCTAATGACTAACCTTCAGAATATATAGTACCGGTCACTGTGAGATAGGACTCATGCTAGCATGTAAAGACAGATCATCTGTAGCAGCACGGGGAGGGATCTTGCAGCCTCAAACAGCTGTCTCATTATAGTTCAGGGGTTTGTAGTAATCAGATGAGAGTGTTCAAAGGAAAAACACTTAAATAACTAGTTCTAGAGACCACTGAATATCCCCTTCCCAGTAGAGCAGTCTTTGAAGTGTAGACATAAATAATGCGGGTGGCTAAGCACTGCTTGATATGACTGGATAATCGTTTCTATGTGCATGCAGCACGCTGTGTGGATAGGTCTCGCTTTTGGAAAGCATTTATCAATGCTTCTGTATCTTATACCAAGCAGCAGAAGTTCAGAGCCCAGAACTTCAGCAGGGATAGAAGGGCTGATGAGGAAGTGAGGGGAGTGTTATTCTAAGCATGCTTAGCCCAAGGAGATTAGTCTGATTAGCCTGTGAGTACTCTGTTTTAACTAACTCCTTGTATTGCTGTTGTATGGGATTAGACTGCCCCAGAGTCCTTGCTAAAACCTAGAACCATTTTTTTGGTCTGACAGAACTTTGCAAGCAACAGGCCTCCTCTGACCATGAGCCTCTCCTTGCACACATGCAGCAGGGGGACCATCATTGCTTCTCTTTTCTACTCCTGCAAAAATGCATTCCCTTCTACTTACTCTTTGTTTCTTGGCTCTGATTTGTTCCAAGAAAGATTATCTCCTGCTGCAAATCCCCTTCTGCCTTGGATCCTGCTGTGATGTGCCCTTACTCTGTCACATCCACCTAAGTCAAGGAAAAGCAGGAATAGAAGAATGGGATCACGCAGACTTTCTCTGACGAGTCAGCTTTTAGTTGTTACCCACCTATTTGATCTAAGGGGTTGTTGTGGGGTTTTTAAGTCCATTTCACCACCCATGACAGAAAATTATTCTGGCTATAATTTTCAATTAAGAATAAAGGAGAATTTTGGTTCCCCTTTTCAAACAACCAGCAGCAAGCATCTATCTGGACCACCTGTTGCTTCTGAGACCAGCTTAATGGAGCCAAAATGTTTGAAATTATGACCGACTCTTCACCTGATCTCCTTCTGTGTATCATGTCCAGCAGGTAATGTGTTCTGCTGGGAAGCTGTTATGTGAGCACAAGCAGGGAAAACTTGAGCCTGGAAACTAAAATTTCCCACAAAGCTTTGTACCATGGAAAGGGCACCAGCCCAGGCTCACATTATCTAGAATTGGTATTACAGGTGAGCACACTTACAAGTGTCAAGATCAGCATCTTGTATTTGTTGTCCATTTAGGACAGACAAAAAATGTATTTGGTGTCTAGGTTCCAGCCTTTCTTATTCCACTTTTGGAGGGCATTTGGAACAAGCCTTTCTCTTTAGGAATGCTACAGTAAACTCAAGCTCTGAGCAGGAATGTTCTAGTTTGTTCTCTGCAGGAATGTTCCCTTCCCTTAGCCACTAACCGATTGCTAGTTGGATTTCCTGCCTTTGCCCTTTTTTTCTTACTATATTGAATCCCATCTGGTCATATAACTTAAAAATTGAATATGCTAGTGTGCAAGCTGTCTTTATACCACCCAGAGGGGATAAACATAGGAGAAATCAATGACCTGAATTTATAAGCCATCAGAGAGAGAAGAAGAGAAGTACTGCAACAAGATACATCTGGGCAAATAGAGGAGGAGGGAGTTATTCTGGGTCAAAAAAGATAAATGGGTTCTGCCTTCAATAGCAACTGGTCTCAATTTTCATTGAAGCAGTTTGAACTGATTTTTAAGAAAAAGGACTGAGAAACAGGAATTCTATGAGAAGAAGATGCAGGAGTTCCTCAGGAGGTCAAGTTCTGCCTTCTTACTAGTAATGGATGCATGAAAAGGCAAGATTTCAATGCATTTATGTAGCTGAAATTTCACTGTGGCAGTCTTGCAGCAAGTAAAGTATGGCCCACAAAAGGCTGTGCCAGAAAGATCACCACTGAGAATTCCAGATACTACAAGATGCTAGAAAAACATGTATCACCTTTCAGAAAGTGCAACTTTAAATCTGGATATCCTCTCAGATCCCTAGGCTTTACTGATAAGCAACCAGTGGGGAAAAAAACGGGAGATTACCAAGACTGTGGTCTGGAATCTGCTGAGGAGCTTAGCGATAGTATGTCCTACTTCTCAATCATGAGGGCAGATGTCTGATACAGTGGGATTTTATTGCAAACTGTCAGTGCAGTTAATTCTGCTGGGTTTTTATCAGTTGTCATGAGTCTTTACATTGTGGATAGAACATTTGTTATTTTTTAAAACTATCACTAGCAATTCAGTTCCTGTTCTAGCACATAAATATTACTGCCTTTAAGTAATTTTAACCCAAATGCTGTTCTGAGACACAAAGATGAGAACTGACACTGGTAATGACACGTATACTCACAGCAACCCAAGGATAGCGACCATTTTGGACATGGAGTATTGGTTCCACATCCCTTGAGCAAGAGAGCAACCTTCCCTAGGAAAGCTGTTTGAACACTACTTTGTGAGTTCCTCTGAGTCAGACCTTCACCCCTCAACAGATATTCAGCAGAACCTGAACCTCGATAGAGGCTCTAGAAATGGACACATCCCATGGGCTTGTAGCCAAGACAGTAAAAACCCTAAGGCTTTTGGTGCACAGCGAGGTTCTTAGCCAGACGAGTTGTTGGTGTCTGTGAGTTGCAGGACACACCATGGCATGGGTGAGGTCTGGAGAGCAGAGAGTGGAGGGTGGCATTTCACAGAATCACAGAATCACAGAATTGTAGGGGTTGGAAGGGACCTCGAGAGATCATCGGGTCCAACCCCCCTGCCAAAGCAGCTCCCTAGCACATATTGCACAGATAGGTGTCCAGACGAGTCTTGAATATCTCCAGAGAAGGAGACTCCACCACCTCCCTGGGCAGCCTGTCCCAGGGCTCTGTCACCCTCACTGTGTAAAAGTTCCTCCGCATGTTGGTGCAGAACTTCCTGTGCTCCAATTTGCAGCCATTGCCCCTTGTCCTATCTCCACAGACCACTGAAAAGGGGTTGGCCAATTCCCCCTGCATCCCATACTTAAGATATTTATAAACATTAATTAGGTCCCCCCTCAGTCTTCTTTTCTCCAGGCTGAACAGCCCCAGTTCACTCAGCCTTTCCTCATACAGGAGATGCTCCAGGCCCTTCATCATCTTCGTAGCCCTCCTCTGGACTCTCTCCAGGAGATCCCTGGCTTTTTTATACCAGGGAGCCCAGAACTGGACACAATACTCCAGGTGGGGCCTGACCAGGGCAGAGTAGAGGGGGAGGATCACCTCCTTCAACCTGCTGACCACACTCTTCCTGATGCATCCCAGGATCCCATTGGCTCTCTTAGCCACCAGGGCACACTGCTGGCTCATAGCCAACCTGTCATCAACCAGGACCCCCAGGTCCTTCTCCACAGAGCTCTTCTCCAGCAGGTCATCCCCCAGCCTGTACTGATACTGACAGTTATTCCTCCCCAGGTGCAAGACTTTACACTTGCTTTTATTAAACCTCATCTGGTTTCTCCCTGCCCAGCTTTCCAGCCTGTCCAGGTCTCGCTGGATGGCAGCGCAGTGTTCCTGCGTGTCAGCCACCCCTCCCAGCTTTCTATCATCTGTGTGGGTGGACGCTATTCCCTCATCAAGGTCGTTGATGAATATATTAAACAGGACTGGACCCAACACCGAGCCCTGGGGAACACCGCTAGTCACAGGCCTCCAGTCAGATTTTGTTCCACTGAACACGACCCTCTGAGCCCGGTCTGACAGCCAGTTCTCAACCCACCTCACTGTCCACTCATCTATCCCATGATCTCTCAGCTTTTCTATCAGGATGTCATGGGAGACAGTATGGAAAGCCTTGCTGAAGTCAAGGTAGATGACATCCACTGCTCTCCCTCCATCCACCCAGCCGGTGATGAGATCATAGAAGGCTATGAGATTGGTCGATTCACCCCTTGGTGAATCCATGCTGACTACTCCTCATGACCTTCTTCTCTTCCAGTTGCTTGGTAATGGCATCCAGAACAAGCTGTTCCATAACGTTTCCAGGGACAGAAGTGAGGCTGACTGGCCTATAATTGTTAGGGTCCTCCTTCTTGCCCTTTTTGAAGACTGGAGTGATATTGGCTATATTTGTCTGCAGTTGTACAGCATTAGCCCCAATCAGAGCCCTGCTCCATGACTGGGGTGTTGGGGTGCTCTCTGTAATAGCAATAGAGGTGATTTCTTTCAGTGGTCACTTGCTGAGATTTGTTAAGACAGTGAACTGTCTTTAACAGGAACTGCTATTTTAAAACAATGTAATGGTTTCCCACGAATCATCAGCTTCACCCATCATTGAGATGTAATTATGTGGCACTAAGGAGGACTGTCACCACTTTTTTTCTTTTATCCATCAAATTCTGAAGGTGTCTCTTTATAGTCTCTGAAAATCATCTCAAAGTTCTTCCACGCACCAGGGCTGTAACACTGTTGCTGAACTATGTTCAGTTGTATTTAGAACCAGGTGAAGATTCACTCTGTTCCTACTCGATCCTGTGCTCCTAAGAAGACATGAGGCCTTTTTATCCTACAGAATTAGTTAAAGGTGTCAGTGGTAATCCTTTTCCAAACTGGGGTAAGACTACTATCTTCCTGTGAGGAGCAGCTGAGGGAGCTGGGGCTTTTTAGTCTTACGAAAAGGAGGCTGAGGGGAGACCTTATCACTCTCTACAACTCCCTGCAAGGAGGGGATAGAGAGGTGGGGGTTGGTCTCTTCTCTCAGGTAACAAGTGATAGGACAAGTGGAAATGGTTTCAAGCTGCACCAGGGAGGAATTAGGTTAGATATCAGGAAGAATTTCTTCACTGAAAGGGTTGTCAAGCATTGGAACAGGCTGCTCAGGATGGTGGTGGAGTCACCATCCCTGGAGGTATTTAAAAGGCATATAGATTAAGTCCTTAAGGACATGATCTAGAGGTGGACTGTTCAGGGTTAGGCTGTGGTTGGACTTGGTGATCTTAAAGGTCTCTTCCAACCTCAGTGATCCTATGATTCTGGCATGAAAAATTACTGTTTCATACACCCAGAAACAACCATTCCTCTAAAGTTCCAGTCTCTGGGACTTAATTATTCACAGAAATTCAAACAGCATTAAGAAAAGATGATTGATAGGTCCTGAGAAGAGAACTGTTGGAATTGTGTGAGCTCTCAGCAGAGCTGGACCAGATGAACTCCAGATGTCCGTTCCAGTTGATACCATTCAGTAATGCTACCATTGTTGAAAAACAATCACCTGAATTCTCATCTTGCTATTCCTATGTGAAAAATCAGACTGGGAAGTTCTTGGCTACTCTGAAGTGGGCAGGTTTTGAAAGAAAGTATTGCTTCAGAAAATTCCTCCTCAGCTCTCATATTGCATACTCAGCTGTGTTTCAGCTAGGCATGTTTCCCAGGGGCAGCTCTTAGCCAGTGCTGCCTACTACTTTTTGATGATCCAGGTTTTCATCAGAATTTGTTTAAGTCTGAGTAGGTCACACTCTGCCTTCTGACAGTTGAAAACAACCTTTCCTAAACCTTTGCAGATTTGGTGTCTCTCAGCCCCACGTGCTTTAAGCAGGGCTACTTATGGTGGGATGGGATTTACCCCTAAGACTGTGCTGCTCTGTCCTGACCTTTTCAACCCCCAGCTACGGAGCTGGCCCTGCAATGCTGTCTGATAAAAAGGGAGTGTTCCGGAAAGCAAGACAGAGTGTTTGAATTGTTGGGGGTTTTTTTCTTTTAATATTGCATGCATTGCTCTCTCTGGTGGTTCATTTACTTGTACGTTAGAACACACTGCAAGAGAAGCACTGCTGCTTAATCTATTCAGCTGATGTATTTTCAGGCTACAACGTGCTTGCAACCTGTTGTGAGAGTGAAGATACCAAGAATCATAGAATAATTAAGGTTGGAAAAGACCTCTAAAATCATTTGGCAGAACATCTAAAATCATCCTGTTGAACGAAGCGGGTGGACCAAATCACAGAATCACAGAATCATAGGGGTTGTTTTTTCTTTCCCATTGGAAGACACAAACCTTCTCCAGGCCTAGCATCTTCCACAAGTATCAGGAATGCATGGCTTCTTAAAGAATATAAAATCATAGAATATCCTGAGTTGGAAGGGGGATGATGTCTTGAGGTCCCTTCCAACCGTCCCCTTACCACTGATATTACTTACTCAACTATGTCCTTAGGTACCTCATCCAACCTTTCCTTAAACACCCCGAGGGACGGTGACTCCACCACCTCCCTAGGCAACTTATTCCAATGCCTCACCACTCTTTCTGAGAAGGAATTTCTCCTAATTTCTAACTGAACCTCCCATGGTGCAACTTGCAGCCATCCCTTCTTGTCCTATCACTAGTTACCTGCAAGAAGACAATGCACACTTGCATAGCAAAGTGGCTTAGAGGTAGCAGTATGGTGCCTAAATATCTTTGCCTAAGCTTTGGTGACTGGTTGCCAGATGAAAATTCCCTCCAGTCCTCTGCTCGTAACTTGTATTGCACCCACCAACACCAAAACTGCTGACATCTGCTGCAGTGGCTGTGTGCCTGCAGTGGCTGTGTGTCCTGACATATGTTTAGCGGTGACAGTTCAGGTCTGACCCATTTTGGATGTGCTCTGCCTTTCATATATGAGACATACCCCCAAAGAATGGTAGCTGGTTTTATGGATCATGTGAATTTCTTTCATGTAATTCTAGTACAGCATCCTCCATTGTCTTCTGTGTGTTACAGATGCAATGTTTTCCCTTACCTAAATGTCACAGGTACTGAGGCCCAGTCCCTTCTTGGATTTGGAGAACAGCACTCCTTTGAAAAGTTTCTGAAGCCCCTGTGACACATTGATATCCTGCACAAGTGAGATTCATAACAAACAAGCAATACAAAACCTCTGTTCTGTTTCACTGGTCCTAGTTAAATCTGTACAGACTTAGTACAGACCTAGCATTCATCTTGCCTTTGCAGGTTGACAAGGGTTTTGAAGCATGTTAGGTGAATTATCTGCCCCTCCAGTGACCTGGAGCCCCTCAAGTGACCCTGAGCTGTCCCAGCCATGGGTTGAGGCTCATCTTTGGGAAAGTTTCCAGTTTTCCCATTATAATCCATCTGGCATAAGCCTTGTTTTGAATGTAAAAAGAGTATTGCAGGTACTAAGCTATAGATGCCACCTCTTCTAAGGAGTTTGGCAGTTCAGCAGTGATCTCAGGAATGATGTTCTCATCACTTTTGCACAGGATCTGTTTCCTCTGCTTTGATATACTCTGTCTTCCCACTGGGTTACTCTTGTTTTCCTGGTGATGTGAGAGAGCTCACCTTTTGTGGGCTGTTCGTCACAGCTGCCTCTGCTCCACTTCCAGATTCAGAGCACTTGCTCCACATACATCTCAGTGCTAAGAGTCAGATCCCAGGGTGAGCTCTCCCCCTTGCTTGCTTCAGACTACCTGCACAGCAGACATTTCTGTTTCTTTTTCTAAATTTCCCATTTCTTTATAAGCTCCTTCTCTTTGCTTTTGTCCCTTCCAGCTAGTAATGAGGTATATCAAGCGTAAAGCTTAATTTCTGGCATTTTATTTATTCTCACTTCATTCAGGAACCGTTTCAATTAACTACTGGGAACAGAAATGTGCAGTCCTCAATCTTTTCTCTGCTAGTGCAGTAACCTATCTTGTTCTGTCCCACTCCCACCCCTCCATGCTGTTGACTTTCACCCCTAGCTATTTCTGTTGGCACCTCAGGCAATAGCATTTCAGCCTCAGCATTCTTTTGAGGTCAGGAACACCAGGGAGTTTTCCTTCTGACTGCTCCTGATAATCTCCTACAAGGGGAAAAGAGAAGAAGCGTGTGCTCTGAGCTCCCAAATGGGCATTGATTTACATGTTTGGAGTTACAGGTTGAGACAGCCATTTGACTAATGACATTTTGAAAGTGCAAGTATGCTTTTTTTTTTTTAACCCACCTTCTGTCATTTTTCGCTAGCAATAGGCAATCAAAATGTCTTGCAGGTGGGAGATGATAGCTCCAGTTGTCAATTACCATTTTTTGAGATCTAGTGTTGAGAAAGGCAAGCACCTCTTAACAAAGCTACCAGAGTGGTCTCCTTCAGGTGAAGTTCCCAGTTGTAAATTAAAGCATTATTTACTGTCGGTGTACTGTATTAGTGTAAGAAGACTAAGCACAAAACACTGTGAAAGGGTAGTGGGATTTTATCGGGCTTTAACCCAGTGGGCAGGTGATACAACCACACAGTTATTTGCTCACTGCTCCCCTGCCAGTGGAATGGGGGAGAAAATTGAAAATGGAAAAGGAAAAAAAAATCCTAGTGGGTTGAGATAAAGACAATTTAGTAAGACAAAAAAGGAAAATAATTATAATTGTACTAGAAATAGTAGTAATAGTAGTGTGGGGGTAGTAATAATAACAATAATGATGATAATAATTGTTGTTGTTGTTATTGTTATTGAAAGCAAGTGAGAAACAGCACAATTTCTCATGGACCTGCAGCTGATGTTCTGCAAGACCCCAATCTGACCTGACTCCCAGACCACCCCACAGTTCTAAATGGAGCATGACATCATAGGGCATGGAATACCTCTTTGTCCAGTCTGAGTCAGCTTCCCTGGTTGTGTGCCCTCTCAGCTTCTTGTGCACCCCAGCCTACTTGCTGTCAGGGCAGTATGAGAAAGTGAAGTCTCTGATGGCTAGCAACATTTGAAAACATCAGTGTGTTATCAACACTATTCTCATCCTAAATCCCAAACACAGCATTATGTCAGCTGCGAGGAAGAAAATTAACTCCATGCTGGCTGAATTGAGGACAGGTTTCATTTTAAATCTCTGAGTAAGTTGTTTCTACCCACTGACACTCTCACACACACATATTCCACAGCAACAAAACATATAGGCAAGTTTCCTGCTTGTTTCCTTTTCCAGTTTTGGCTATCTGTGCAGCTGTGATCTGGTGTCCTGCTGGGAAAACAACAGTACATGCACCAGACTGTATGACTGCTATCATCCTTCTGGTAACAGAGCATGATTTTTGTCAGAACACAGGCTCTCTGGTCCTGGTGTAAACAATGCATTCCTCTCTATTTACCACCTTTATTGTTTATAG
Source organism: Porphyrio hochstetteri (assembly GCA_020800305.1). Taxonomy (NCBI): domain Eukaryota; kingdom Metazoa; phylum Chordata; class Aves; order Gruiformes; family Rallidae; genus Porphyrio; species Porphyrio hochstetteri. The sequence goes on from CM036938.1 coordinate 65,907,415, forward strand.
CCATGTCCTTGGCTATGAGCACAGGCCATTCTTTTAAACCTCACTCCATTGTTTTTTCTCATGCTTTCACACACATAGTTCAGCTTTTCCTTATAACTGTAATATTTCTGTTACAAATCTCTGCACCTGCCAGTAGGTATGGGGATAGCTCAGGGGTGGAGATTTTCAAAGCATACCAGATGGCAGGTTTTCTCACTGTGTGGTTCCACGTCACACACTAATGCCAATACAACCTCACTTGTACGTACTTTCACAAAATACTGAGTGGCATTCTTTTTAATATTTTCATAAACGACCTGGACACAGGCCTAGAGGATGTCTGAAGTAAACTTGCAGATGACACCAAATTTGGAGGAGATGTTGACTCCATTGAGGGTGGAGAAGCCTTGCAGAGAGACCTGGACAGATTAGAGAAGGGGCAACCCTGGCTACACATACAGACTGGGGGATCAGATACTGGAGGGCAGCCATGCTGAGAGGGATTTGGGGGTCTTGGTCACCAGCAAGTTAAACATGAGCCAGCAATGTGCCCAGGCTGCCAGGAGGGCCAACCGTATCCTGGGGTGCATCAAGGATGGCGTGGCCAGCCAGTTGAGGGAGGTGATTGTCCTGCTCTACACTGTGCTGGTGCAGCCTCACCTCGAGCACTGTGTGCAGTTTTGGGCACCACAGTAGAAGAGAGACACAGAAATATTGGAGAGTGTCCAGAGGAGGGCAACAAGGATGGTGAAGGGTCTGGAAGGGGAGTCTTATGAGGAGAGGCTGAAGTCCCTTGGCTTTTTCAGCCTGGAGAAAAAAGGAGGCATAGGGGAGACCTCATTGTGATCTGTGGCTTCCTGATGAGGGGGAGTGAAGGGGCAGGTGCCGATCTCCTCTCTTTGGTGACCAGTGATAGAGCCTGAGTGAAGAGCATGAAGCTGTGACAGAGAAGGAGTAGGTTGGATATTAGGAAGAGGTTCTTTACTGAGAGGGTGGTCAGGCACTGGAAAAGACTCCCCAGGGAAGTGGTCACAGCACTGAGCTTGACTGAGTTCAAGAACTGTCTGGACGATGCCCTCAGGCCCATGCTCTGACTTGTCTATCCCTGTGTGGAGCCAGGAGTTGGACTCGATGATCCTTAACGGGTCCCTTCCAACTCAGGATATTCTGATTTTATATTCTTTAAGAAGCCATGCATTCCTGATACTTGTGGAAGATGCTAGGCCTGGAGAAGATTTGTGTCTTCCAAAGGGAAAGAAAAAACAAAACACACACAAAAAAATCACCCTTAATTTGGAGAAATGTGACAGTAAGAAGCCCTACTTCAGGTCAGTTAATTTGCTGTGTACATCCAGGACTGGCTTCTCTGCTAGAGACTCATGACGACCTTGAAATGAGACCTGTCTGGGTTGAGACCTACAAAACTCATTCCACTTATATAACCCAAGAGTCCCTTGAGGGACAGGCACACTGGGCCTTCTGCTGCCTCCAGCCCAGCAGAAGCATGCCGATCATTTTGAGCAACATAAATGTTGGAGTGATACAGCAAACAGTAATACTTTCAATCTGTTAGGAGAGCTTTCTTCATTATTTAAGAAGTTCCATCCCTCTGGTCTCTTGCCTTAATATTTTGGGAATCATCACTGGGCCTGTCTTTATTTAAAAAAATGCTCCTCTGTCTCCTGGTATGTGTGTAGAAGCATATTTCTTAAATACAGAGCTCAAAAGATCTCATTGATAAGCTGCTGAGCTTCCAGAGAGTGTCATGATGAAGTCTTTGTGAGATTGACGCTCCAAAGACCTTACATAAAAGATATCCATTTTCTTTTATGGTGAATAACAGTTACAGAAAAAGGTCCCCGACACTAAGTATAGTGTAAGTGTATAAATTACATGGAAAAAAAAAAATCTATCAGGGTACTTATTCTATGGGTTTGTATAAAAGCATGTTATCTTCATTAGCTGTAAAAACAAAGTTAGAATCATCTGCAGGATTTTACAGTAATTCATTTAATTTCCTGTTTTCTGAGTTATTTGACTTCTAGAGCATGATTGTTAAGAGGAGGGAAAAAAGTATCAACTGCTTTTCTTTGAAGATGGTACAGGAAACTCAGAAAACTTCCAAAGATTAGCCAGTTCATAAGAGGAATAAATTTTACCAAGTCCACATACATTCCAAATAGCGAACTGACTCTCAACAGAGCTGTGGCGACCAGCAGCCTACATCTGTTTTTAAAAAAAGGACGAAATAATGTTCTCCCATATGTTGAGGTCCAGGAAAAGAGGGACATGTAAAATTGTTGTGTAATAGTGTCAGAAAATAGGCACCTGCCACCTTTAATGTATCAAAATAGTCAAGGTTTTCTCTCCACCCTCCTCGCCCCCCCCCCAACTGCCTCCCAGTCCCACCTCCACCCCAATGTAAAGATCAGGTCTTCACTGATGAGTTCCTCCCCATCAAAGCATTGCAAATGTTTTCCCTCCCACACCCCAAATCTAGAGCCAGAAACCTCCCCTTCAGGGAAACACAAGTATGTTGTTGGGGAGTAGCAAAGCCATCATGTCAGGTTCACCCACAGAAACATAGGTAAAAGGGTTTAGCTCCCAGTGTCCAGATCCTCAGCAGCTCTGCCCTGTCTCTGTGGAATCCCTAGGCCTGCACACACCATGGTCTCACTCCTGTGGCTAGGACTCAGCAGATAGGCCTTCCTCTGGCCTCTGGAGTGCCTCAAAAATGAGGCAACCAAAGTGCAGCAGCCTGCATGCGCCACATTTAAAAGCTAACCATGATGAGGGCTTTGGAAACATTCTTGTGGATTTCTCTTAAAGGCTTGATGCAGCAGAGAGAAACAGTGGTGTCTGTAATGCTTTATTCCTGCTCCCAGGACCGCATAACACTATCCTGTGATCCATGTAGGTTTCAGGGTTAGGAGGTAAGAGCACTATCTCACAAATGCGTTTCAGCTTCCCTCCAGCTGCTGAACAGTTTCAACAACCACCCCCTCTAAGCAAAATAAATCTTTTGGGAGCTACAATCAGAAATTACCCAATGCTACCACCACTTGGGATGTTGAGGGAATGCCCTTGCTGCCCTCTTCAACAAATGCCAAACTCCTGTCTCAGAACATGCCTTTCAGCACCCGCTTTGTCTTTGCTTCTGGAGAAGAAAAGTAGCCAAGGAAGAACTGTCCTTGGAGAACAGCTTGTATCTAACTGCAAAGGCAAGATCTTCAGAGAGCAAAGGATTAGCGAGCTCATTAGCAAACAAGCTGCATTCTGCTACAGACACTACTGATACCTGATTTCAGGCACTGAAACCTTTTGATTTCTGTCTTATTTGTAGGCCAGATCCCTTGAGCAATCTACTTCAGGAACAAGCCTTAATTGTACAGCTGAAATGTAGGCCCAGTGCATGCAGATGAATTGTAGTTTGAAGAAAGCTGGGCCAAAGAAGATGCAAGTGTCTGAGAACTGGAAACCCAGGAGAGCTACTGTGACCATCCAGCCTGAGTTCTAAAACTCAGGCCAGATTATCATCCTGAATTTATTCCAGTTTGTGTTGGAGCAGACCAGTCAGAAAAACAGCCTGCTCCATTTTACAGTTTCCATGGAGGTAGAACCACCACAACATTGCAAAGAGGTCCCAAAACCCAAAACATTCTCCTCTTAAGAGTATAGTGCAGTATTTCTGGTAGAGTTTATCACACTTCAACATACGGTCATCGAATTTGCCTATTCTTCTCTGCCAGAATAATGAAACTTAACATCCTATTTCTGTGCCCTTACAAGTATCCTTAGACTGTCATCAAGAACATACAAAACTTGCTTTTTTTTTTCTGCTAAGCTGCACAGATTTGAGCTCCTGCAGTCCTTTACAACAATACATTTTCTGATCCATTAATCATTGCTAGCTCTGCTCTGACAGCCTCTAATTCACCAGCATCTTTCTTAAACTGCAGATATCAGGAGCCAGCTGAGCACTCTAGAATATGCACTGATCTCAAAGACAGACAAGTAGCAAGTTCTTTGCAAGGCCCACTTTCACATCCTCTTTTAGCCACTCAGGCCTCCACGTCACACAGGAATCTCACGATTACCATCTACCATGACCTCATGTCCTTCAAACTGATGGGATGAGTTCCCTTATTCTGCAAAGCTACACTGTGCTTTGCAGTCTTCAATGGATGATTTGCCATTTAGCTGTATTCAAATGTACTCTGTTTGCTTACCCCACACAGTCACCCTGTCTAGGTTCCACATGGTTATATCTTTATTTTGCACTCCTTTGCATTTGGGGGTATTTTTTACCATCTGTGCTGCTAACAGGCAGTGTGATAGAATATAAAAAGAGTATTAGTTATTCAGTCCAGGAACAGCAGGGAGGGTGACTACTCTTCAGCTCCTTCCTTCCTTTTTTCTCTCTCTCTCTGGTAGCTGCTGCCATTTTGGCTGAGCATAAGGACAGTTACAAAAGAGGACAGTGCATAGTAACACGGATGGAGAGGAGGGTTTACAGTGAATGTGGACAGAAGCGTGCAGGATCTGCTCCAGAGCCTCTCCTTGGTGCTAGTGCCCATGCAGACCATGGGAGGCAGTGCAGGAAACGGGGATAGCCACCATACACAGCTGAAGCATTAGAGCTTCCTCTGCAGGTGCACAGGAACAAGTTTTAAGCTGGCTAACTGGTTAGCCCCAGCAGCTAGCCACAAGGGCTCTCTGCTGCCATGCTCACCCAGGCTCTTTACTAAGTCCTATGTTGTTGCTGTGACTGCTGTGCCAGTGATGTCCAAGCCCATCTCTGCCACTGGCATTGCCTCTGTTGCATGTTATATACCCAAAGGCCATGCTGGATTCAGTAATGGTACTAAGTACCTTGTAGAATTACAGTCAGTAAAACATACTCCAATGTCTATTCTCATTTGCGTTTTGACTACCTAAGGAATTAATTAGTACTGGAAGAAGTGAAAGAACTGAGGAAAACAGAACAAGCTATATGAACTTTCTGTTCGGCTCCTAGAGAGTTCTCATCAGAATTTATCCAAATGTCATCCTTGGTTTGCTTCCTTTGGAAACCTACTATTCCTGTGTGTTTAAAATGATCCCGTGAGTGTGCTGTTTATCTGAGTTATTAAAGTCTGTAGACTAACAGGCATGCTTTGCTCCTTTTTTCTATCAACAAATGCTGGAGAGACTATATATGCAAAGATGTGTGGTAGATCTTGGGGTTATACTATGGCAACTTAATTTGTAATAAAAGGGATATATCTGAGCTGGCACTGTGTATTGCACAACTAATTCTACTGTCGTTTTGTATTCTGATGTTTTGATAATAACTTAATAATTTCAATTCCAGAAAGGGAGAAGGAGGAATGTATTACATGTTCAATTTTAAAATAGTTTTGCTCTTATAAAGCTGTTAATATTGAACAGCATAATGTTATAATTTGGTTTTTTAACTCTTTCAAGTATTTTTGGCCAGCTCTTGATATAGCTTTTTAAATTAAAATCTCTTGAGGTTATATTTGAAAGAATGCTGTCACAGAATCACAGAATCGGAATCACAGAATCACAAGGTTGGAAAAGACCTTTGAAGATCATCAAGTCCAACCATTCTCATCCTAAACTAAACCATATCCCTAAGTACCTCATCCTTTTTCTGAACACATCCAGGGAAGGTGACTCAGGCATTTATTATATCTTTGCCTTTTAAGTCTCCAGGGATTGGCTAACTAAATCTATGGCTTTGAAAACTCAAATTTGCTATTAAGCAAAATAAACCAATGAAGAAATCTGGTCTGGAATTGTATGCCCTATTCTCATTTTTTGCTGTTGTCACTACCTTCATAACATAATAAAGACTGCAACAGTGTGACTGGAAATACATGCAAGGCTATTTTAACAGCCAACCCAGAATGCTGCACAGCCAGCTTTCTGCTGAGATTTAAGAAAACTGTTCTTTAATTTTTCTTGTGTTTAGGTATTGTTTCATCTGTGATCCTCTATTGTTATCTACAGTTTGCCCTGTTGGCCCCAACCCCTTCTGAAAACACAAGTGCTGTTCTCTGCTTGGAGCATGGAGCAGTAAAGGCTATTTGCACAGTATATCTTAAGACCATATTGGAATGAAATCTCTGCATAACAAATAAGATTTTAGACAGATGGGTAGGACAGGCAAATAGATGAATTGAGTAGAGATCCAGTCCCAACTGACATATGTTGAATCAATACTAAAATAGCTGTGTGTTAAGCCACAAACCTTTTACTCTGTGTGTATTGACAGGAGTTGATGGGTAGAGAACTAAAGTGAGATTTTTCCAAAGAAGGGTAACGGGACAATTTTTTTTTCAGTTACAATCTCAGCAAGCCAAGGACATTAGTATCCCACAATGGGCAGTATTTGCTATTTAAGAACATACAGTGCTGATACAGGGTTGCCAGGTTATCCTGTAAATCCAGAGCGAACAGATTATAACCACTGGATAAAGGGAGGCTGATGCAAAGAAAATCCTGTTGTTCCTAACGCTGAGGGTAACTGCTGTAGTTGGTGCAGGCCTTCCTCCCTTTTCCTGGCTGGATGGCATGAGAGCGGGGAGCTGCAACAAGTATCCCAAGACAGCTGTCAGAGGGACACACATTGACATGGATACACATTGCCTGACGCCACTACAAGCTCTTTCCTGTTTTTTGACGTCTCATCTAATCTGAAACTCCTGCTGCTGCAATTATTATTCATGGTAATGGTGCCTTGAGCATCTGCTAGGCTGGGTTCCCTTCGCACTAAGCATTACACTAAGGTGGAGCCAACCCCGGGACTGATAGCCCACTCCTATTGTACTCAAGGGGAACTTTTATCTCTGGTGCCAGTAGGAACTGTAGCATACTTTCCTGTATCAACCCATGCATGTCCTTCACAGTACAGCTCTCAGGTAGTAAGTAATGTGCTGCCTGAGACTTGATCTCTCAGTAAGGCAGGAAAAAACTGTGATGACAAATACTGGGATCAGTGGCTGTGCTAAGGTAAAATAACCACATAAGAAGCAGGACAAGAGGCAGTAGGTATCTGAAGATGAGTATAAATCATTACCAGTACTTCTACATTGACTTAGTAAGCCTGTGAGAAGTTTCCATCAGCAAAGGCTTTGACCCCAAGTATCACATTTGTCTAAGGCAGAAAAAATAAACAGCCAGCAACAAAAAAAACTCTGAGAAGCCATGGTTCATAAGGAGTAGCTTTCTGTAATTGGGGATGTATGTACAAAATTCATTATACATCATCTTAACCACACCTGTACAACACTGGTTAAAATATTCACTCCCTTTCCTCTTCTTCAGGAATGCAGACCAGATTTGGAAGCAGACACACATCACTATTTGGGTACTTTGCAAACACTTGGTGATGATCAGAATCCTCTGTGTCCATTAATCACGCTCACAGATGGATTAGTTCTCAAAAAAAGAACCAAACCCAACTTCCAAACCTACTGGATGGTTGAACCTCTGAGGACCTGGGTAGGAGTGAGGAAGGTTCACACTACATTGCCTTCTGTGTTAATTGTGCCTCCTGAATTGTGCCAGGCATCCTGAATCCCCCTTCCTGGCTGAGATGGTTCCAAGTGTCTTAGTCTGGACTTAAAACATCAGTAGGTACCACGTCAGAGGGTACTTGGTGGTTTGAAAATCACCCCTGCTGCCTGCTGTAGCATCAATATAGTCCTGCAATGTCCACCCTGGTGCAGAGCCAGGAAATAGGCCAGGGTCTTTAAAAGCAAAAGGGAGATCAGGTCACCACATGAAGAAAAATCATCTCCTGCAGCATAAGTGGATATCTGAGGCCAAATGGAGAGAAGGACTACCTCTTTTGAAAAGCCAATCCTGGGGTGGATGAGTGTTAGCTGAGAGCTAGCTACCTACAGCTGATAGGTTTGAGCCTCTTTGCCTTACACATCTTGCAGCAGAAGGGCCAGTTGGGTTGGAGGTGGGCTGCAGTGAGCAGTTATTAATATTAATTGTTATTACTGAAATAATATTTCTTTAATAGGGGCTTACCACCAGCTTCTAGTTCTTTGTGCTGGGATCCTAGAGGGTTGCTCAGATCAGTTATTCTACCAGGGCAGAATTGGTATAGGGAGGGTCTTAAAGGCCTCACTTGGTTTACAGTGTCAGCCTTAGCCCTTGTATCACCTCCAGGTAAGAAGCTGAGAAGAGCTGCATGTGACATAAAACCTGGACCTGACGGCAGATGAAATGAAAAGGTAGCTGACTATTTTCGTGAGGTGGAATAAAATGTGGAACTGCTGTTAGGTTTGCTCAAGTGGCTTATTTGGGTATTCATCTATTCAAGAAGAAAATCCAAGGGGAAATTCCAGCTGAAAAGGCATCAGCTCCCTTTTTCAAGGCATCTTCAGCATGTGACAACACCCTCATTTTTGGCCTATTTCATACTGGAGAAATTCTTGAGATATGGTACTGTCAAACTAAGTACACAGAGCTAGTGCAAAATCCAAGTATAACAGAGTAGCACATAGACCAGCATAGGCGACGTTGTACACAGGTACATGGATGTCTTCTTTTTATAGCAGCTTCTAAACTGTGAGGTCATGGAGCAGCTGGTTACTTCAAGAGGTGATAATCCTTAAATGCTGAGGTAGATGGAAAAGACTGTCATATAGCCATGCTGATTGGGGAGGCTCTTTGTGCCTTGTAAAATCTAAAATCTCATGTTTCTCACCATCTCTTCTAATTTAGCTTTCTATGGAGGGTTTTAACAGCGTGAGAAGTAATTAGAAGTAAATATGGAGGTTTTCTCCATCTGCTCGTATTTTAAACCCACAGTTGGTCAAGCCCAGCACACTGAATTTGCAGTAGGCTTTAGTCTCTGCTGCATACAGTACAACTGAGTAAAGCCCTAAGGAGTAAGCCCTGAGTAAGCCCTGAGGAGGCAGTGATACGGCCATAGCACTGATCCGCAGACCCTACCATGGCCTTCAGGACAATGAAGAGCAGGACAAAGCCTGCTGCTACCAGAGAGTATCTCTGCTCTAGGAGGGGATGGGGAGCTCTTGGCTGGAGATGGAGGAACATGCTGGGTGCAGGGAGATGGCTGCTGTGGGGCACTGCAGTCACAGCCAGGCAGGGCAGGACACCACCAGGAGATCTGCCACCCCATCATCCTTTTTGGCTAGCTCCACAGTTTATAAACTCTCTGCAATGGTGTCCAAAGCAATCCTGACCTGGAAAAAAAAAGAGTATTTTCCTTTCCTTAGTTCAGTGTCCCATCGAGTTAACTGGACTGGAAAGACAGACTTGTCATAATGAATACTGGCCTATATACCTGTCAGAGAAGTGATAAGGGGTTAGAATGCAAGGGCATATAATTAAGCGTATACCTAGGATCACCTTATGAAAACACTTTGATTGCCTTTTCAGTTAGCGTTAACTTTCAAAAATTCTGAAAACTGCTGATGTTTGAGAAGTCTGATGTTCTTGCCTGCGGCAGGGACACAGCTGAGTGGTTTTGTTTAGGAGGAAGCAAAGGGTGTTTTTGTTAGAAAGTGCTGAGTGTCCACACAACAATCAGCCCTGCTCAGATGGCACATCTGCTTTTTCAGAGACTGGCAGAAATGCAGTCATAACGGCAACACTTTGTCCCCACAACCACCTGGAAAGAAAGAAAAAAAAAAGGAAAAAAAAAAATAGCCCCAAAGCTGGTCACTGTCTCCACCTTGAGGGAAAATCTTGTGTGACAAAAACAAGCCCCACTTCTGTCCACAGAATGGGACAGACCACTGGGAATAGGAGAGCCTCCAGGACCCCTCTGTGGAGACTTCCCCAACAGCGTGAAGAGACTGGGTAAACAACAGGGAATTAAAAATATTTGCCAGGAGCCCCTGGAAAGGCAGACACTTCAGGTCTGGTGTCAGTTGTTCCTTTTCCTTGACTGGGTAACATGAGCATAAGAAAAGCTCTACTACCATTAAAATAACACATGCAACCTCTAATTGCTATGAAATAACTTGGTTTTCAAAGGACTGAAGTAGGAATATAGCTTCTGTATTCCCTCAGGAAGCTGTCTTTCCACTTGATGATAAATTTCACTTTATGATCTATTTCTTGCACTTATAGTTTATTTATTGCTCTTTTTCATCTCTTTTTTGAGTCTATAGGCACACATACTGTTAAATCACAACAGCAGTCTTTATCATTTCCCATCAGAGCACAGTTATCACAGAATCACAGAATTGCAGGGGTTGGAAGGGACCTTAAGAGATCATCGAGTCCACCCCCCCTGCCAAAGCAAGCGAGTTTATTCTCAAGCAAGTCTAAGTCCAGGGTCCTGCAAGCATGTGTAAAGAGTGTGAACTTATTGCTTGGTTCTGTGGACCAAAAGGTCCCACAAAAAGCATCACTTGGCCCACAGACCAGTATTAAATGCTTATTTGCCATCAGGTCATATTTCTCAGTCAGTGTGGTAAAGGGTGACTAGGGTCCTGTTTGATCTTCCAGCTGAGGTCTGATCTGAGGAAAGTGGAGATCCCTGCTCAGTCAGTCAGAGCAGCAATCGCTGAAGAGAATAAAAGGAATTAAAATGAGCCTAAATGTCCAACCTGACAACCCATGAAATGCATCCTGCTGCAAGTCACAGTGCTACCCAAGCTGCTCCAACTAGGCAGGGCTGTCCAGCTGGCGGAACAGAGCCCGGCAGTGAACAGTGCACACTCTGGGTGCAGACCAGCAAAGTTCAGTAGTACTTGGATGGACTGGGGCTCTTCTGGAAACAGCTCAGAAAAAGATAAATCTTTAATCTGATTCTCAGGAAGACATGCTCTTCCTAAGGAGGTCATGGGGTATGTTGCAGTGCTCTGTGAGTGTGAACTCTGAGAGGCCCAAGGGACCTCACCAGCAGTCACAGGGAAGGCAGTACTCTGGCATAAATGGAGCATAAACCTTGTCTTTGAGTTAGTTTGTTGTTGGGTTTTTTTTCCTGCTCTGGCTAGGAGATAATTGCTTTTCCATTTGCCGCGAGTGAACACTACTAGAAGAGGGGAGGCAAACTAAGGAAGCAACGGAGCAGTGCAGAAACAAGGGTTAGAGGCACTGCATTCATCTCCCAAGAGGAACCGTCATCTCTGGAGGAACAGCCCTGCAAACAGGAGGCTTGGTCTCAGGGAGGTGCACTGGTATACAGAGAGTGGGTGGCCTGGATCTGCAGCAGGAAGGCTGAGATGCAGCTATGTGCACAGCCCCAGCCTATAATTAAGCAGTGAGCCTTGGTCAGGAGTAATGTGATGACCATTATGTCAAAGGATGTCCAAGGTTGCCTGCTGTCCTGGCCTGCGGAATCTCTGGGCAAGAGCTACGCTTTGAAATGTTTCTGCAATGGGTTCACTCTCATTTGCCAGAGCTGCTCCAGCAAAGGAGAAGCTCAGTGTTTAGTAAGCAGCAGAGCATGGCTGCCTGTGGAGCTCTGTGCTGGCTTTCAGCCAGCAAGTTTCAGGTGAGCCCAGCCACGCCTGCTGCACACAGACTTCCTTGGGCCATGCTGCTCCCTAGGCAGTGTCTCCACCTCACCTCTGTCCTGGCTGGAAGCAGCTAGGGTTTAAAATTACTTCAGCTGGACTGTGCATGTGCAAGGCAGTACTACTTCTGTCAGTAGCAACCACCCCATCACTTGTCATCTCTTGCAAATGAAGCAGGACAGCATTTTGATGAAAGCCCTCTGAGGATGACTTGCATGCTGCAACTTGTGATGGCACTGCTAAGCAAAGTCCACTTTGGAAAAGCATGATGGGAGTATGCTGTAAGTGATGCTGTCTTTGATAAGAGGCATGAAAGAGAACTCTTCGCTGCTCGTTGCTGTTCCTTTTTCAGGAGTGCCTTTCTCTCTGTAGGAGTGAGTGTCTAGTAAAGCTTTTGCATCAGGATGTTAGCTTGGATTTACTGGCTGGATTCCAATTCAGGCAGTTGCCATCTACCTCTGCAAAGTTTCCATGCTGTTTCAGTTGGCTAAAGAATGATTTTTCATTTCATGTTCAAATCTGGTTTAAATAGTTACTTCATACGCTTGAACGATTCCTTTATTTCACACCCAGTGGTGGGTGAAAGGGTGTTTCGTAGCATATATTTGGATCCACTTCAGTGGAAGCTATTACCATCACCACTGGGGTTGCAACGCCTTACAAATCCATGCTGAAGGAAGCAAGCCAACAAAACTGGAAAATACTTCACTATAAAACACAGCTTCAGGCTTATAGTGTCCTACTCAATATACTAGCAGCCCATGACAGAAATCTGCAGCAACTCCTGTGCATTACGGAGTAAATGTATAGTTTTTGAACAGGTTACTTGTGCTTACACCAACCACAAGAAATGCTTGAAAACAAGCCAGTTGGCTTAGCTTCTGCAACAGTGGCCAAACTCCATTCTAGATGCCTAAAATTTTCTGACACCCTGAGAAGACACACTCCTCCTCAGCTACTCGAGTTCCCTCATTTCACCAAGTAAACTTTCTTCTTCTCTTACATTCCAGTTGTTGAAATTCATTTGCCACCCTCTGCTCAAAATTCTATTTATCCTTTTCCTCCCACTTTTCAAAACTGTCATGGTTATCAGCTCAGCAATGTGCAATGTAGATTCTTGAGATCTGATGTCATTTTGCTTGGCATATGTTACACCCTCAAATAAGCTGTTGTGCTGAATAATGTACCATATGTATATCTCCCAGGCCTCCCAGCATTGTGAAGACGTATCAGTGCTCCGTGTGCCACTTAAACCAGGATTTTTGTCTCTGTTGTGTGGAGCTTCCAAGTCTGGTGTTACCAACCGAAATAAAATCCTCAGCTCACCCTCTCTTCTCTGCAGCATACTGCTCTGCCTATCAAACCCTGGAAAGGTTCTGGAAAAGCCTACTCCGATGATCTTTTGAAGAAATAAATTGCGGTTGCTGATATACGCCTACTTGTGCTGTAACACTTGAGGTGCTGCTTTGGGTGGGGTCTTTGCTTGCCTGTGGTTTGTGTGTGTGTAGGTTGGGAAGTGAGAGGAAGGAAAACGCAGCAGTGAATTTCAGCCTTCCACAGGAAACTCAACAGCAGGAGATTAACACCACAAATCATCTTCCCTTAGGTGTCCAAACAGCACTCTAGGAGAGCCTCTTTCCCAGGGGCCATGCAGGACTAGATGGGCTCACCAGAGACACTGTGGAGCCACTTCCTCGGAGGTCTTTAGGGATTCGGCTGGACCCAGGTCCAGTCCAACTTAACAGTCCTGCTCTGAGCAGGGAGGCACCAGGAACCTCCTGCAGCCCTTTCCAGACAACTCTGTGGTGGTGCTGTGTGCCAGAGTCAGACCACCCTGGTCTAGCAGGCTGAAGATGATGACCTCAATCCTGGGGCAAGAAAAGAAGAGAGTGATACGGAGTGCCAGCATAGGCAGGGCAGTACCACAGTGCTCTTGCTGCAGCTGCCGGGCATGCCCCAGCCTTGAGTTTCCTTGAAATGACCTTGCAGGGAATGGTCCCTGCCAAGAGACAACAGTGCAGGCAGCCACTACTCCCACAGGCCCTTTCCTCCTTTCCCCAGAGGCTGGCCATCTTGTTACAGACATCTCCCTGCTGCCAGCCTTGAGCTGCACTGCCTTGCCCCCCGCATGGCACACTCCCCACCAGCTGTGGGGACACATGTGGGCACTGAGACAGCAGTCACTGCTCACACCAAGCCAGGCACATGCCCAAGCACGGGACACCTATTCTGCCTTCTCAAAGGCCTGTAAAACAAGGAGACCCAGGGTGCTTCTGTGGTGCAAAGGGCTACAAGAGGTGCCACAGCACATCCAGTGACTGCTGAAATGCAGCCTTTCCTTTTAACTGGTGAGGTCTCTGAAACACTCAATTTTCTGAGAAAGTTCTGTCATGTCTTTTCTTGGAAGAACACGATAATGAGTGCACATAAAGTAGTGCTCTCCAATTATTTCTCATGAACAGAAGCATCGTTCTAATAAACCATCTTCATTTTTCAGTTTTACTGCTTTTTGTGTACACGTTAATGCATCATGTGTTTAACTGACTCAAATTCAAAGACTTCGAAGCCATTAAAGGGAAGTGGAGTCTGATCACCATTGTGGTATCTGGTTTACAGTTAGCAAAACACTCTGTTTTTCCTGGATCCCATTTCCACCCTGGGAAAACACTAGGAACAGATGGTTTACTATCCAAGTTTTACAAGCGGTTCAAACAGGAGTAGGCACCCTGCATGCTGCGAATGTTTATAGAGGTTAAGCATAATCAGCTCCCGCTAGTCCCTGCCAACTGCATTAATTAAGTTTGTGGTGACTATGGGGAAAAAGCCTAAGGAAATACGGTTTTATGAACATAATACATTATTCTACACAGTATTTACGATCACAGCTAAAGAGCTGACATAGATGAAAGAGTTCCGTATTTAGAGCAGGGACTTTTAATTTTCCTGGTAGGTTATTTACCAATACCAGTGACTAGCAAAATAAATCTTTAGTTTCCTTTCATTTCACTCTGCAGATGGGAAAGGCTCTTGCAACAGTTGCCAGTGAGAGGTACTCTTTTGGGGGTGCTTTTTTGTTAACGCTGACCTATTAATGCAATTTTATTTCTTTTTTTTTTTTTGCATAGCGGTTTTTTGGGGCAGCTGAAAAGATATTTTTGGTGTTTTTCAGGGCAGCAACAGTTAAGCTTTATACTTTTTCTTTGAGCAAGACAGTGTAGGAGGGATACTGGTCAAGATTTACTTCAGTAACTGCATCTTCTTTAACTACATCCGAAGTGCAAGACAACAAGATGGTCTGTCTTTGTTCAATGATTTCTATGTATATTTGATTTATATGTGTGTTTTTCAAGTTCAGGGAGAGCTGTGCATACGCAGAGATCAACAGCCAGTAGATGTGAAGTCTAATAGTTCCCTTTCTTGCTTGTCCAAAGTGAAAGATCTAATGAATAGCACACTCTCCCTTGCAGGTGAAATATTTTCATAGCTTCCTCTCAATACCTGAAAATGTGAAAGAGCTCCATTATTCCATTAAAATCAACATAGTGGCTCCTTTAATAGCCCAAACAGAAATCACTATGACTCATGAAATATAAGGAATAGGTTTTATTTCATTAGTCTGTAAGAGTATTGACCTGGAGGAAAAGATTTAATGCTAAATAAATGCCACTTGCTAAAAGCATCCATGCCACAAATGGAGTTTTAAGTTTGGAATTTGGAGAGCAGTGCAGTAATGGGCTCAAGGTTGCAAACAGGCTTTCTTAAACAACCTTTACAATTAATTTTTTGAACTAAGCCACAGCTGTTGGCAGCTATAAAATGTCCTATAGATGGTGTACCAGTTGTTCGTAGGGTTAGTGATTATTTGAGAGTAAAAAAGTCTTTGTTTTCTGAGTCAGTACTGAAATAATGTGGTGCTCTGGCTTGCTTTTGGGACACAAAACCTAGGGCCTGATCAGCTCGCCTCATTTACATAGGATAGGTCTTTGTTTAAGAAGTACTGAATTTCAGTATGACAGAGAACTTGACTTCTTGAGTCTGAACAGAATCAAAATGCATTTACCTGCTCGTATTGTGACTGCCAGCATTTTGTTTCCCTGGGAAAATCTGCAGTCGCTCTGCTCGAGCCTTGCTGAGAACTGAGACTAGTTGTTGTGACAAGGCATCATCAGGTTTGGCACTTCCACAGCAACTGAAGTTCTCCTCTTCTTTCCAAAGCCTTAAATACTTTAAAATACCTTCTATAAAAAACCCACAGCTCTGCCTTATATGCCTGACTCCTCAGGAAGACAGAATATTAGAAGTCAGAACTGTGTTCAGTTTTCAATGAAGGAAGTCATTTGGAAAGGAAGGGAAATAAAATCCACTCATGCTCTAACAAAACTAATATTATTCAAAGAAAATCAAAGGGTGAGTATTAAATCATTATGAAGTTACATAAATGCTTCTATCAATAAATAATCCTTTTGTTTCTCTCTCTGGATAATTTTGTCAAAAGCCGCAGGTAATTTTTACCATTAAATGTTATGAGGTTAAAAACAAACAAACAAACAAACAAACAAAAACATTGTGCTCGACAGACAAGAGATGGTTTAGAATATCTACCTGATAACTCTTTTGAGGAAGCAACCAAAATTTCAACTCTCCTTTCCAGTACTCTGAGTACCTTTGTCTTGTGTCAAACTATTTGAAAAAGTATTTGAACAAACCCCACTTTTAGCATGAGGTGCTATAACACACCTTGGAAAAGGAGAAGACAGACAGTGGGATTCCAGTGGGCTCTGCTCTGAAGAGATGAAGATGCTACCAGGTCCCCGTGCAGGATTTTTGTTTGTATTTGTAGACACGCTGCTTGCTTCTCCAAGGCTTTCTTTATGCCAGGCATAAGGTACAGTGGCCTTCTTCAGCTCTTAGTTGTCACTTATGAGGAGTAGCACTGTAAGCTGTAGAACAACTTTGCTTTCACCGCTGATGGATGGATACGGTGATCCCATCAACAGCTAGGACCTCTGAGGTCACACAGCTTCACATCAGGGTGGGAAATACAGGCACTACCCTTGGGAGAAACTCGACACATTGCCCAGCCTACAGCTCTGTGGCTCAGAGGGACATAACTCGGCACAAAGGATTCTTGTTCTTACTTCAGTGTGCTAGTGCATTAGTGATGAGATATTAAAACACACTAAGAAAAAACGAGTAGGTAAGCCCAAAGTGCACACCATTTCTTAAGGACAATATTGTAAGCAGGTCCAAGAAAAAATATTTTAAAAAACTTTCTTCAAGTGAAGTGCCTGACCAGTGATGTCAGAACTCATGTCATTTTGTTCTGAGAGTTAAACAAGAGAAATGCATCCATTTCTATGCAAAAATATTTAGTTTGCCATATGGCAAACTAAAGGATATCCTCATCCATATGGTAAAGGAGAGCCTAGGAAAATATCTTACTGTCCTACCAGAGGGCAACATCCCACCAGGTGCTGTGGTGCACCTTCCTGTGATGTACCTGAAGTTACCAGTAACTTCTTGCAGAATTCAGGTACTGACTAACTGGGAAGGTCCTAAAAAAGGACGAAAAGCAGAGGACCACAAGGAGTACAACATCTTGTGCCAAGTCAAGCTATCCCATCTATTCAGTGTTGGTGGTTGACCTGTGACAGTGCCAGAGGCTTCTGCAGAAGTGCACCATGAAAAAAAAATCAGTTTTGTTAAAACATGGGAAGGAAGAAAGGGGACAAGTTAATGTATCTGCCATCAGATGTAGTCAGAAGAAACAAGTAGGCAAATTAAATGCGTCTATAGCAATTTAATCTGTATCAAGTCTATCTAGGGTGTGTCACCTTCCTACACTAACTTACCTAAATTTTTGTAGGAATTATCTCAAGCCAAGCCGCAGGGAGACATCTGGTAAACATACAAGCGAAGGAAGTGGTACTCAAGCTGAAAATACACAAGAGTTATTAAAACCTCAGACCACACTGACCTGACTGAAATAGAATGCAAAGGCTATCATTATTAAGAACTAGGGGCTAATTGCTTAAAGAAAGTCAGATGGTTTGGATCCTGTGGGTAACTTTCAGGACCATATCCTTTTTTTAATTATTTTTTTTTCATTCAAATGGTCTTTGGAAGAGACATGATCTGGTTTCGTTCTGTACCGTCCATCTTGTGGCATTCAATAATGCTTTAACAAAGCATCTGATGAAGTGAAACAATGCAGGCTCTAAGGTTGTTGAAAACCATTCTTATAGCCTGACAATTCAGAAAGCAGATATCCGCCTGGCACTTAAAGTTTCTTTCTCCGAGTGCACATCTTGTGGTACAGGAAACAAGACACTTCCCTCTATGCCAGTGGACAACTTTCTCACTCAAATGGTGAAAAAGTGCCTCTCAAAACTGATTTTTCCTTTTATGTCAGACTTTGCCAGGCACAAGAAACCAACAGGCACGCAAGAATTTTGGGTGCCAGAACTGTGAGCTAGAAAATTGAGAGGGGAAAACGCAGATGTGGGCAGGACTTTTCTACAAACCTGTGCCCTCACTGTGAAGGAGCTAAGGAAATCTTCCTTTCCTCTGCCAGATAAAACAGCAAGCTCATACTCTGCAAAGGTTTTTCCAGACTACAAATCACTTTAGAAACTTGGTGTGTGCTTTAACCCAATTGCAGAAATCAGCCCCTCATATTTCTCAGGAACACCCACCTCTCCTGCAACCAGGAAGAGTCAGCCAGCATCCACAAGCCTCCTTTCAGGAATCTGGTCTGCTCAGAAGCACAGCAAAGCAGCTCTGGCAATAGTCCGTGCACAGGACTGACACCATCTTGATAAAAGGGAAAGAATGGTGGGAAAATGCACTCTTAACACTGGCCATTAAATAGAAGGCCCTAAAATTGCCATGGGATCCACTTCAACTGTTTTCCTTAATGAACTATGTGGTTTACTGATAGAGACTTCTGCTCACACTTTTGTGTCACTGAAATTTGAATTTCTGTCAAGTAAGCAGTGTGTCAGTGCTTGTCTTGGCTATAGGTACCCAAAGACAAAGACAGGGCATTCATATTTGCCTCCTGTTCTTCTGTCAACTGGTGATTAAATTCCAGGACAAAGGCTGTAAAAGCAGTGCTGGGAGCATCCTAAGTGTTGGAACTTCCTAAAACCGAACCCAACAAGCAATTGCAGGCACTTTAGGTTGAGCCTTCCTCAAGCTGGTGAGACCACAGGAGAGCATACTGGCACAAAGCCAGTGTCAAGGCACACCAGCACAAGTCAGGGGCCTTCTAAGCATGCCTAAGTGTGACCTAAAGCTGACCTGACAGAAAGCTAAGCTGGTGACATTAGGAGAAGTGTAGGTAATGCTTCACTTTTCCTGCTGTCTTTCACTGAGGGGCTGTAGTCCCAGCTGACCTTGCTCTGCCTAGACTTTTCAGTGACATTTGAGGTCTACTGGTCAGGGCTGCACACAACACAGAGTACCCAGAGATTGCACTCGAGACCTGCCCGTTGCTGAAGGTGGTATCTTGCAGGTACCATGCCACCACAAAATATTCTTCAGGGAAAAAAAATGAAAGTAAGCATCCTGCCCGCTTCAGTCCTCCTGAGCACGTCATTCTGTTGCTATGTTCTCTACTGGAGGTGCTGCCGATTGCCAACACAATTTCAACACTTAGTCTTCCCTCTGTGAAGGCAGCTACCTGGCTCAGCTAAAATAAGACGACCAGATAAACAGAATAATCCTTGCAAGCCACTGAGGAAGCAGATAGAACAGATGGGAAACTGCTTTCTTGCCCCATGGAAGTCAGGAGGATTTCATATCCTGCACTGAGGAAACGGGACCTACCAAGGATTTTTGTGAAAAATAAGGTATCTCTGCCCACTGCAGAAAAGCTATGAATCCACTGTCTCGGATACTTGCCTAGAGCTGTGGAGCAGTCAGAATGCATTCTCACTTTCCTTAATTCAGAGCAGAGAGCTGAAGTCCCTCTCCCACGTAATCACAGAGTATCTGCTATTCCAGGCCAATTTGTGCCTGTTCTGTATCCATCAGATCCCTCCCCTCCAAATTCCTATCTGGATATGAACAATCTTTCCTGCCCAAAACAGTACATTTTTTGTAGAAGATATAGGTTTCAAAAATCTGCATTTTCCAACAGCATCAGTTTCAGTGGAACACTGGCAATGGAGGTGCTGCAGCCCTTCCTCTTTCCCAAGTCTACTGGTTTACAGTGAACATGCAGCCAGAGAAATTTCCAGAAATGCCTCTCACTGTGGTCACAACTAAGAGCAAAGCTTACTGGGAAATAATGACCAGAACATATGCAGCCCACTTTAACCAAATAATGCTCTTGCCTTTTAACAGTGATAAGAAAAGCATTCTCCTTTTCTCTATCCCCTCATGCCCCCCCCCCCTTTTTTTGTGCTTTTAATAATTCTTAGAACACAAAGACACCCCAGAACTGGAATTCACATGAAATCCTGAGTTTCCCTTCAGGGTATGACTTTTAATGCTATGTCATTCAAGTGCAAGTTAAATGTAAGTTGAAAAAACTGACTGCAGAAATTAAAAAGGTTAGAGAAGGACACTTAAGATTTAAAATAAAACAACTGAAGTGCACAGGGAAAAGAAAATCAGCCATATTTTTTAAAAGTAATTACCTAAACAAGCAATAATTTTAAGTGCCAAAACCCTGTAAGAACATGGGCAGATGATAACAGCTACACGGAAGTCAATGGAGAGTGATGCATCAAGGCTAAGAGGCCAGAGATGGGGATATTGTTTAGAGCAGACTAAAGACAACAGCCTGTTCCTCAAACAGCTACCAACATGACCATTATTCCTTACCCCTTGCACAGCTGCTGCTGTGCCAGCAGTAAATCAGCTGGCAGCAACTGATACATGACCACTCACCACTGCACATGTCAGCATGATTGAAGTTGGGCTCCTAGCTCCATCACTTGAAGGCTGCTTCGCGTAAGGTGTAGTAGCTCTGCAGAGACTTGCACTACTCGCACTTCCCTGTGTGCTCTCCCCCTCTCTCACCTCTACACTCTTAGATAGAAGAGCCGAGAGGTGTTTGTGTGAACTGGCAGGCTGCCCAGCCACCCTTGTCAAAGTGGCTTTGCAGAATTGTGCTGAGCACTGGATGCTTATGCGGAGACTGCTTCTACATAGCGAGCCCGCTTGATACCCAAGGCATGCTGTTCCTCTGTGCTCTTGGTTTAACTGAAGGACCAGGAACAATCTGTGTCTTGCTAACAATAAAACACCATCAGACCCCACACCCAACACTTCAACATTGTAAAAATTCGGAACATTGACATTCCTAATGAGAAAAAACATGTAGTTTTAGTGAGGGAACAAGCAAAAGGGAGCTGAACAGTGCTGAGGAATAGCCTTGTGCCGTAAACTGATTCTCTAAAAGATCAATCTTACTGTGGAACTAAAGTTGTCCCATCATTGGTTCCTTCTCAGCTTAGCTTTTAATGAAACTTGGTAGACCTTGCCCACTCAGTCTTGCACTGAGACAGAGTGGCCTAGCACATCACAAGTAATTATTTTCCAAAAATTTGCACCAAGTTACTCTGTCCCCCCCATTTTGTCCAGAAGATCAGCATGTCATAGCTAGTGTGGAAGTCCTTCACAGTCTCAAGTATTGTGACACTGATAAATCTCTTGGACAGCAAACAGGTCAGTGAGAGTAAAAGCAGATGCCCGCCCCCCTCCCCCCTTAACATTTCCTTTCATTCCCTTTCCCAGATTTTCATTGCAACCTGATCTGAGTTCATCTGGGACCTGGGATCTGGCCCTTGGAGCTCTGCTCTGGGCAGAAGCAGCAAACCAGTGTGGTCCAGAGAATGGTGGACCTCCTTCTTCCCTGCTTTAACACATCCCCAAGGTTTTGCAAAAACTCACCTGCCTTCCCGGTTGGTCCCGGCCCTCCTGTTTCTGGGCAGGTCTCCTAGGGCAAGGGGAAGACCAGTCCAGTGGGGTTTGGCTTCTGCCCTGCTGCCCAGACCAGGACTCCAGGTACTACAAGAGCATTAAGCCCCACATTGTTAGCATCATCCTTGCATGGCTGGTTGTCATGGTTTAGCTCCAGCTGGCAGCTGAGCACCATGCAGGTACTTGCTCACCTCCCCCTGCCTACCCCCGCCCCACCCCACCCCCCCGAGCGGCATGGGGAGAGGAATCAGGACAAAAGGGTAACATTTGTGGGTTGGGATAGGGACAGTTTGCTGGTACAGCAAAGGGAGAGGAAAAAAATAACAACAGTGCTAATAAAAACAGAGATACACAATGCAAGTTGCTCACTGCCTAGAACCCAACGCCCAGCAGGTTCCAGAGCAGTGATCCTTCCCTGGCTAGCTTCCCCCCTATACCCTGAGCATGACATCAGATGGTATGGAATATCCCTTTGGCTGGTTTGGGTCAGCTGTCCTGTCTGTGTCACCTCCCAGGTTCCTGTGAAAATTAACCCTATCCCAGGCAAAACGCAGGACACCGGGTCTCACACGGCCACAGAATGACCATGCTGCCAAGGTGCCTGTAGTGCGGGAGACATCGCATGGGCACATGCCTAGCAGCACCCTGGCCAGAATAGCTTCTCACCCAGAAACCTGCCTATGATTGGCCACTTCTCACCTCCCCCAGTGGGGATGAGCATCGCCTGGCTCTGCTGGCAAAGCTGCCCCATGGACTCCCTCACCTACTTCAGGGGAAAAATGCTTTATGAGCTGCTTGAAGCTGCTGCTCAGCAGCTACCAACAACATGGGCCAGAGCAACAGTGGTGGCTAAAATGCCTGGACCAGTTGGGTGGAGGAGAGTGGCTTTTCCACTGGCATATTTGGGGCTGAATGAGGGCACTGGGATGTCTGCTCTGGTATTTGACCAGCTCAACCCTCTGTGTGCCTCTTTAATACCACCTGCTGATCCTGCATCAGAGCTCTAGCAAGTGCCCCGAAATCACCTCAAGAGGCATAGGCTAACACCAAGTGGGATTACGCAGCATTTGGCTGAATCAGGCCAACCGCTAACAAGAAACTAAAATGATTTGTGAAACTGGGCACTCGTACTGTGAAACAGTACATTTTTTATTCGGGGTCTTGTTAGTCACCATGGTCATGAAGTATGTTAAGGCTTGGTTAAGTTGCGGCGAACAGTGCAGAACAGCCAGATGTGAGCTACAGCATCATGTTGTCAGGCTAACATAAAAAGCTGGTCTGCCTTCTGTATGTAAAAAAAACCCCACTGTGAATGCTCCTTCTGCAAAGCCAAGAACAATAGCAAGCAAGAGAGGCAACCAACTAGAGTAAGTCTGGAAACCGTTTTAACCAGGAATCAAATACAACTGGGTGTTTTTCTTAATGAAGCACTAAGCTACTTTAGCAAAAGCGATGTGACTTCACCAATGTGCAAGTGTTTATAAAAGCCTAATGTAATGACATTTTCAGAGAGGGGAAAGATTTTTAAAGTCATCTTGGAAATGTTAAATAGACCGTATTTGTAGCAATTACTCATAACATTTTTCACCTTAACTTTTCAGGAATACACATGTTCCTAGAAGTTGCTGAGAGACATGGGATAGCCCTGATGGTATCAAGACACTTTTCACTGCAAGACTGCCTGGGAGTGGGGTGTTAAATTTGCAACCCGCAGGAGCTATCTACCCCATTTATAATTGCCTGCCTCCTCCAGAAGGGAAAGTGTGGCAGGCTGGATTAGTTACTCATTATTTGACAAGGACCTGTTCCCAGCCACGACCTTCCAGAGTGAGGGCAGAGGGAAGAAGAGACCCACCAGCTGCCCCAGCAGCAGCCAGACAACAAAAACACTGGCTTACATCCTGCACTTGCATGTTGTCGGCATGTGCACAGAAAACCCAGTATTTTGAGACCGTGGAGCCGCAGCACCTACAGCAGCCAGCTGCTCTGCACAGGAAGTTAGTTGCACTAAGTTTCATAGCCCCGCTGCTGCTGCTGCTGGGGCAGGAGCACTGACCCATTTGTGGTTGCCTTCCAACCTCAGGCAGTGAAGGAAAAGCCGTCACAAGAGGGGGTTTCCACTCCTCAGCCAAGGTAGGTAGGTAAGGCTTCTTTTATGCTAACAGAGATGCACGTTTTCTGGACTCAGTTCACTTTGCAGTATTAGGTATCTACCTTAAGGAGAAAAATCCTACATAGATCCCATCTTTTCCACTAGCCAGAGGAGGGGCTTTGACTACTTGAGATGCAGGCAGCTACAGATACTTTAACTGATCCCACCCTGGATACAGTTAACTGCCCAGCTGCAAGACTCAGGCACACAAAATAAGCTAACGGGCAAGCCTGAGTTGTCCAGCCAGATGTGCCGCTTTCCACGTAAAGGAATTCAGTTTTGAACTCACCTTTGTGGTGGTTTAGCCCTGGCTGGAGGCCAGACGCCCACCAAAGTCGGTCTGTCACTCCCCTTTGTAGTTGGACAGGGGAGGAAATAAATATTGAGAGGCTTAGGAGTCAACGTAATGACAGGGAGAGATCATCCTGTCATCAACGACATGGGCAAAACAGACTCAACACAGAGTGAAGGAAAGAAAACTCCCTAATTTATTACACTGCTTTGCACACACAGTGAGACCAGAGTTGGATAATGAGAAGCACCACCAGATCTTTAAACACGTTCCCCCCACCGCTCCCTTCTTAGCAGACTTTAGTCAGGATTTTGCTCATTTCTTCCCTCCTGTTGTGGCACGGGGTGGGGCAAGGACTAGGAAAATGGGGTTCTAGGTAGCACCTTCCCCCCACCCCTCCATTCTCAGCAGTCCTCCCTTTAGTCATGATCTTGCTTCCTTCTTTCCCCCCCATTGTGGCATAGGGTGGGCAGGGACTGGGAAAATGGGGTTCTCAGTCACTTCTTCATGAGCTGTTTCCCTTTTTCAGATCTTGAAACACCTCTACCTCTCCCCTCGCTCCCTTCTTAGCAGACTTCACTCTAGTCATGATTTCACTCCCTTCTTCCCCCCCATCGTGGCACAGGGTGGGCAGAGACTGGGAAAACGGGGGCTTCAGTCAGTTCCTTGCAAGTTGGTTTCTTTCTTGGCCAGGGTGGGAGCCGGGGGGAGATGGCATTCATTCCACACCCTCCGCTGCTGCACTGTGGGGTCCCACCCACGGCAGACAGTCCTCCATGAACTGAGTCCTTTCCCCCAGGGCTTTATCTCTTTATCAGCTGCTCCGCCTGGATCACTGCTATGGCGGGCAGCCATAAATCACAATGTCTCTCAGGCCCAGTCCTCCATGGGGTCACCAGCCCCCCCCAGCAAACCTGTTCCGGCACAAATCTCTCTCTTGCTCATCTCTGTGTCTCGGTTTCTCTCCATGGGCTGGAAGTGTTGGCAGGGGCTTGGCTCCAACACAGGTCACAGCATCTTCTCTATGTCTCCACCTGCTCCATCCAGTGTGGGGCCTCTCCACAGGCTACAGGTGGGGTCTCAGCCTTTTCTATGGGCTGCAGGGGGACACCAGCTCCACCAGTTTCTCCAGGGGCTGCAGGGGCATCTTTCTCTCCAGCACCTGGGGTGCCTCCTCTGCCCTCCCTGGCCTTGGTGTGTGCACAGCTCGTTACATCTCCTCACTCCCTTCTCTGGTGGCAAAATGCAGCTGCCTGCGGGGTTTTTTTCTCCTGTATGTGGTTCCCAGAGGCGCTGTGGCCATCGCTGATGGTCAAAACAAAAAGCCCTGGTCAGCAGCAACTTTGGCCTTGAATTGGCCGATGTTTACAGTCTGGGGCCTGCCGAGAACTCCAGCAGCTCCTCACAGCAGCCATTTTCTGCAGCCCCCGTTCTCTCCCAGCACCCAAAAAAACTGTGACAACCTTGGATAAAAAGAGGAAAAAAACCCAACAAAAACCAAACCCAAAAAAGAAGCGCATGGCTGCACCACCTCATGATGTGCACTGCTACAGGTGGTGTTTGCAGTTATCTCTGGGCCTTCTGTCCTCTGCCATCCAGTGCAGGAAGTTACCTGGGCATCCGTTTGTCAAAGTTTGGCTGTAGCACAGCCCAAGGCCAACAGTTGGTAGGATTAGAAAAACTGTGCTTCCCCGTTCCCCCCTCCCCAAGAGCAGCTGTGGTGAAAGGAAGGCCTGGTACCAAAGAGCTGTGATTAAGATTTAAAATCTGACCACACAGACAGGTCGAATTGTTCCAATTTCTTGTTCTAGTAGTCAGCAGAGGTTTTTGGGGTTTTTTTATGGACAAGATAAACCTTCTCACAACAAAACCAAAAAACGTACAAATGCCCCTAACAATTTCCATGAAAACCACTACCAAACCTCCACTAAAAATGAAAAACTTTAATCTTGGAACAATGATCTTTTTACAGAGAGATTTTAAAGACTGAGTGTACATATTCACAAAAGCAACAAACTAAGGCATATTCTCCACAGCCATGTTTATAAACTAAAACCTGAAAAGCCATGTGGCTTGATGTCATTTCAACCTTGTTGAGATACAGGCAGTAAAAATTTTAAACATTTGACTTTTACATGTAGTGGACTGTTGGTTTATACAGTTACCATGAGTATGAGCTAGATAAGATTCAAATCACTTGAATACTCTAGTAGGAGCATGGAACTTAAACATTATTTTAAAGTGCTCATTAGAAATTCAACATTTCAATTATAATTTAGAATGTTAAAGTTATTACATTCCTTACATACTGTGTCTGAAAGTACAGTTATGTACACAATCTACAGTCTTGTCTTTATAAATATGAAATAATTTATCTCTATATCTCAGGCATGATTAATAGCGGAAGGTGAGCTAAAAGAATATTACGATTGGCCCAGAGAAAAAAAGGAAAAAAATCGAAGTTATCCCCATACACGCAGCCATAGGAATTACATATCCCAAGAGCTGCTGTTTTGGCCAATCTCCTTGAGTAATTCTCTTTACATCCACTCATGGAGCATCTGCCAGCAAGTTGCCAGGAGAGAATTACAGCACCTCTCTTGTAACAGAATTGCCTGGGTGTCTAGAACTGGCAAGGCTGCTGCTAGAAGAGAATGTAATGAGACATAAGTCCTTCTGATTAAAGAGGAAGTATGCACTGCAATGTATTAAGACTTTGCAAAGATGCAAGAACTCTGAACTAGACTGTCAAACAACAAAAATTTGGGAATTTTTAGTTTTTTAATTAACTGTTGTGTTTATGGGAAAAAAAAATTAGACAGAACTAATTCAAATGCATCTGTGATGAATCTGAAAGTCTACATCAGCTTTCTTACAAAGTCCTAACCAGTTCCCTTCAATGCAGAGACACAGCATGTTTGCTACTCAGTCTCTTGTCCTGACAGGAGCTTATCAAAACTCTCCACCCCACTACCAGTCCTGAGTGATTCTGACTTAACAGTTTTGACTTAACAGTTTTGCAGCATGTGGTACCACCCTGTGCACAGGTTAAGCCTGTTTCACTCAGGACGAAGACCACATACTTATGAAATGTTAGTATCGTACACCATTGTACTCCTCAGTGCATACACTTCACAATCCTCTTCAAAGTAAATCATGACAAGCTTTCAGAAATAAAACCAACCTTAAAATGCAAGGTCCAAGGGCGTTCATAAAAGTACAATAAAGAAAAAAATATTTTTATAACATCCAATCTAATTTCACTTCTCAGAACCCATGAAGGGCAACGTCTCTTTTGTTTTCCCCAATGTTTTCACTGATTTTGCAACTGGACTTTGTCATTTTCAGAGAGATACAAGAGTTTACCCACTCACATACAGTAACATGATTACAGTGAAATCAAAAGCCATAAAATAACAACGAACATTCTGGAAGTGGAATTTTAACTTCTGGTCAACATTTCTGCTAGGCTAAAGGCAAGAATATGCTGTACAAAATCACTTCAACATCTGCAGGAATAAGCCTGTTCTTTACTTTAGCCTCAGCTTAGCATGTGGTCAGCCTAAACCATGCAATGTCTTAAAATAACAGGTAGATAAAAGACTGTAAAGCTGTATTTCTTCTCTACTTATACCCAGATTCTTCATTCGCAAAACACATTCGTGTGAAAAAAATCTACTGTGGTGCTCAGAAGAGTTGAAGGCAAAGACATGTGCATGGACAACAGAGGCTGTCAAGGTGACAAACGATTCAATGGACTGCTTCCTTCTCCGCCTGCAGCAAGCTTGAGCGTTGTTAGCTTTCGAGGGGGGTGCTGAGGACTCTTACGAAGATTGTCGTCCATCTGCAGAGAAATAACGAGAGCCAGATCTGGCAAAGAGTGGAATACAAATTACAGAGTCTATTTCTCAGGGCTGCCATCGTTACTGCTGGCTTGGGGGTCCTGGTGCACAGCAGGCTGACCATGAGCCAGCAGTGTACCCTTGTAGCCAAGGTTACCAATGGCATCCTGGGGTATATTAGAAGGGGTGTGGTTAGTAGGTGGAGAGGCCTTTCTCCCCCTCTACTCTGCCCTGGTGAGACTGCACCTGAAACATTGTGTCCAGTTCTGGGCCACTCAGTTCAAGGACAGGGAAATACTGGAAAGACTCCAGTGCACCACCAAGATGATTAAGGGAGTGGAACAGCTTCCTTATGAGGAGAGTCTGAAGGAGCTGGGCCTCTTTAGCTTGGAGGAGACTGAGGGGTGACCTCAATAATGTCTGTAAGTATGTAAAGGTGGAGTGTCAGGAGGATGAAGCCAAGCTCTTCTCACAGACTCTTCTCAGTGATGTCCAATGATAGGACAAGGAGGAATGGGTGCAAGCTGGAGCAGAGAAGGTTCCATGTGAATGTACGGAAAAACTTTTTCACTGCGAGGGTGACAGAGCCCTGGGACAGGCTGCCCAGAGAGGTTGTGGAGTCTCCTTCTCTGGGAACATTCAAAACCCACCTGGATGCATTCCTGGGTAACCTACTCTAGGTGATCCTGCTCTGGCGGGGAATTGGACTAGATGATCTTTCGAGGTCCCTTCCAACCCTTAACATTCTGTGATTTTTCTGCACTGTTGTTTCAGACCCAGCCAAAACTGGTACCGTGGTTCCTTTCCACTTCACAATACAAGAGCACATGGTGCATCAAACCTAGGGCAAACAGGTGTGCTTCTGCTCAAGTAATTCGGTCAAGATTACCCGAGAGAGAAACATTGCTACTGTCTTCTAAGAGGTTACAGTTTCAATTTCGTACCATAGCCAAATACTGCTAGAAAGCAAATCAAAAGTTAAACTGTTAAGGTCAAGTTCAGCACCTTGCAAGAACAAATCCTTTTCAAATTAGAAATGTTCTGGAGGCACTGGGTGAATTTAGATTAGTTATAGATTTCGAAAAGTATTTACTAAAGAACTTGTGTTAAGACCTTTTCAAAGACAGGCTAAAATTAACCTCTGAATATAAAGATTTTACATTTTAATAGGAAATTAATTTA
Organism: Porphyrio hochstetteri; assembly: GCA_020800305.1. NCBI lineage: Eukaryota > Metazoa > Chordata > Aves > Gruiformes > Rallidae > Porphyrio > Porphyrio hochstetteri. Next base: position 65,936,311 of record CM036938.1, read on the forward strand.
ATGCCCTGTGTGTATTGTGGCATCAAAAAGAGTCCAGTTACTACAGAACAGAATCACAAAAGACAGCAAGGGGAAGATCTCCAGAGGCTGTCTAGTCCATCCCATTTCCTCAAGGTAGGCTCAGCTTTACCTAAAATCACACCTGGCAAGTATCTAGGTAACACACTCTTTAGAACTTCCACAGCCATGCTTCGATACCAAAGATATCAGTACCTAATGCCACAGAAGCTGATCATACTGACTGATCTATTTCATACATGGCTCTTTTTCACAAAGAAAAAGCCTTCTAATTACAGTATCCTGTCTGCATCAGAAAGGTAAGTCTTCACAAGTATTTTTCACGTTAAGCCACACAGCTTTTGATAGGTGCCGAGTGACAGCCTTAGAAACAAAGAATATAAGGAAATAATAGGTGGATGCAGAACAAGCTTGAGAAAGAGTCACTGTAGGTTCGTGACTACAGCATTCAGCTGGGAGGAAGCGAGCTGCCAATTGGTCTTAACTTGCAGGACCACTTAGGAGTTTAGATCATGAGATTTGCCTCCTCTTTTGCTGCAAGGTACAGTTGTGGAAAGACATCACTCTTTTGCTGGTACACACATTTGCAAGACACTGCTTTTTTGATTGGAATAAAAATACTTCTTAAGGCTTCATTAATTATTCCTTTCAAATGACATTGTATTCTTCCTGTCTCTCTACATAAAGTAACTGACTAGAAAAGAAGCAATTAAAATAAAACGTCCACTGTACAGCTGCAGTTGCCATGCAAAAACATCTGTGAACAAGTAACCACAACAAAGCCAGAAAATTAGAAACTGAAGCAAAAGTAACCTTTTCAATCAAGTTGGATTCCTTATTTACAAGCTGTGTGAGTTTCTGCAAATTAGCATCTGCTGTATCATGTCCAGCCGGAGAGTGGCCTGGAGAGTGAAGGTAGAAAGATGAAGAATGAAAAGGTATACACAAAAGCTTTTAAATCCTTAAAAAATAATGCCAACATTGGAGAGGAAGCTCATGCAGTGTTTTTAACCCAAGAATTTAAGTGGAAAAGCCATTCTGAGAAAAACAGAAGTACTAAGCATGAGCCACAGCACAGATACAGGTATGTTTTGCCAATGCCTGACAGAGTCTAATACTATTAACTCTTGTTTTTAATTTTTAATCCTTTCTGCACAATTTTGGAAGTTTCTTCACCACAGAAGCTCTAACGTAAACTACATAACATCTAATTCTGCCTTGGTTCACAGGTAAAATCCTGGAGTCTTAATACAAACAAGATTACACATGACAGAGGAAAAGAAACACAGCTTACCTGAGACAGTTAACCTGAAGTAGCAAGTTAAAATGTCATCACAGAATCGACACAGATTGGGAAGCTGTCTCAAATGCTCTTGTAAGTGCAGTCTGGGGAAGCACACTTTATAAATCGGTGCAAGGAAACCAAACACAAAGGCATCCAAGGTGGTGGGCCTGAAAAGAGTGACAAAACAAAAAAACCCAAAGTGACTGGGGTAAGTCATTAAGACCTCTACAAATGTAACCGCTTCCTGCATAGGAAAATAAGACAATTCAGGAGAAAACAGAGGCAGCTCTTCCGGCATTCCATCTTTCATATCCATCTAGTAAATGCTCTGTACAAACTTATCTAGTGATATTAGCACCTCTGAGCAAGAAACATGCTGGCAAGCTGAAACAGTAACTGCAGCATTAAAATCCAGTCATGCTGTCATGTACAGTGAAAAACACACTACTCAAACTCATTTCTGGCACCACAGAAGCCAAGCTCGATGCCAGGGTACTAGGATCCTCTCTCATGAAGTGGTCCAACATCAGTGGTTAAAGGAACAGACCATCCTTATTAGGTCTGTTGATGCTGTGTTGTTGGCAGTATCTGCTTCCTGCTCTGCACACATACCACAGGAAGCAGAGACTCCCAGACCTACATCCTCCTCCCATAAAGGCAGTACTAACACCTCAGGCTTAAAGCCTTTTTTCCACAGACAAGCACGGGAGGTGATACTCTGTGGCTAGAAAAGCATTCTCTAGCGATACACTAACTCAGCAAGCACCCCACATTTTATTAGCAGCGGTGGGCAGCACCTGCCTCTCTGTGGAAAAATGCACTGCACTACCTTAGTCCAAAGATCCCACTGTGCCCTGTTTGTGCATTCAGATTTATCCAAAAAGCAGCGTGAGACATGAAACTACTGTGCAGCACTTATAACATTCTGGCTGGTTAAGAAAAAAAGAAGAACAAAAAAAAAAAATGTTCAGCGTCATGTCGTACCTGTTTTATTAGTCATTAAAAAAAAAAAAATGAAAGAAAAAAAAAAGTCACACTCACGTATCTCCAAAGAAAAACTGAGATGTTCCCAATCTCTTCGACAGGAGATTTAGGCACTCCTTGGCATCCCTGTATATCTGATGAGACACAAGACTGTCTAAGAGCCCTAGGTGTAGCACAGCACTGTTCATCATGTGACAGTGTGCTAGACTGTTTCACTTCTTGTCTGTGACAGCATCAACTTAGAAATTCTTCACAACACATACCCCTGCTTCCACTTCAGTGAAACTGTAGAGCGGAGGCCCTCCCCTGGTCAGCAGGATCCTGTTCAGCGCTTCCCTGGACATCTTCCCAGGCAGATACAAACTCAGCGGGAAGGCAATCCTTGAGGCAAACCATGGCTTTGTCACACTGCAGTAATTTTCAGCATCAACCCAGAAAGTGTGCAGCTGTATCAACACAGGAAAAAAGACAACTGGAATTTCAGTAAGAATAGTAGACACATCTTAAAAGTTTGATGTGTAAGACCTCTGTCAGAGAAGCAGAAGCACCAGGAACCACTGTAATTTAAGGCAAGCAGGCTCTATAAAGGATTATACTAATCATTTGAGTGAGTGTAGGAGCATATAATTAAGGCAACAGCTACCTTCCACTAAAGAAAAACAACGGAGATATTACAGAGACCTATATACACGTGCATAAAATTACCTACACACTCTTGTTTATCCGGGGCTGTATATACACACTCACTGTACATAGAAAAGATATTACATAAAAAGTGGCATACATACAGGCTCAGGTTTGAACCTTCTAGGGATTTCTTAAATTTTATATAAATCTTTAAAAAAAAAATTACAAAATGATGAATTTGAAACCCTGCAGGTCAGCTGAAGAGGCTAACCAATTATATCACCTGGTCAGAATACTTTATCCTCTACAAACCGAAGCCAAAGATACTATAGAAAAAAGAAACTATCTGGAAACGTCTATACCACTAAGGTACTGGCACTAACCTGGTGAGGGCATGTGGCCCTGTGCTATTTAGAATTGAAAAATTAAACTACTGATTGGTAATTTAATTTCTCAAAAGTTCTATCTGAATCGAAAGGCTTCCAGAGTTGTGCACCCCACCATACCGCATCTCACTCAAAGCTTTATAAAAAGAATCAAATGAAACAAAAAACTGGCCACAATAAGCTGTTTTCAGGAAACTGATTCCCAAAGAGCATCTAAAAGGAAACACATTCATCACTGCCCTTTTAAAATGTCTTTCTTCATAATAATGAATTTATTATTACTTCGCACCCTACAAACACACTTAACAAAACTTGCTAGGTGCTATTTCCAAAACTGGGCTAAGAAAGTAAGCACATCCCAGCCAGAGCTATGGCAGAGAGACTTTAATGTTTCTCAGGTTAAGCACCTCTTGTAGCATTCACCTCCTTAAATTCTGACCATTATAAAGTATTTCTCAATACTTACCAGAGCAGGAAGCAGTTTCTCTTCAAGTAGTGCAATATATGCCAGCGTATCAGCTCCTTGTTTTGCAGACAATTCATAATCAGCATTGTATTTCTATTAATTAAAAATAGTAGAAATAGCATTACACAGAACTTTCAAAAAAGATGATCAATACCACCCAAAGTTGTTTCAAACTTAGCAGCTATCAAGCTAGTAAATATAGCATTTTACAGGACAGAAACATGTGTTTACTAGATTTTCTTTATTTCTTCAGACCAGCTGTCAACCCTCCTTGCATCTCCCTTTTCCACCTTCCCATTCTTAGATTTTTAGTCCTCCTATTCCCTAAATAACTCTTGTGTCTCCTTCCCGTTGCTTTCCAAGCAACTGTCCAGTGATGCAGAGGCAATTTTTCAGTACTTAAGGATGTAGCAAACCTCTGACATGTCCCCATATTTGTTTTTGAAGACACATCAGTCACTTAAACTGGTATAAGCATAAAGAAGGCAAGCATTCCCACCTTTAGCTTTCTATCAGCATTTCAAAAGTTTGGACATTGGATATTAATAATATAAGGGACCAGATGCACAGCTAAATTAATGCAGTAATTCTGGAATCAGATACTTTTAAGGTACATTAAAAGGGTTGATAAGCTGGGGGAGTAGATTTGCTTCATTAATTTAGGAAAAAAGGGTCAGTACTAACACTTAAATATCTAGAAAGCAAGCATATTATTGTGATACTTATAAAAGCATTTCACACACACGCATTAAGGAATCTTTGGTATTCAAATTACTATGGAACTTCTGAGTATTAAAACAACTGTCTAAAATCCCATTCCAAATATGCAGGTCTCAGATTCTGTTTTTCATCCCCTCAAAGACTTCAAGTTTCACTAACACAGCATTCATCAGATAAATCTTCCTGACTAGGCAGGAACTGAATCTCTAATGTAAAAGAAGAATAGGGCTGCAGGGCCATCTTAGAAATAAAAGACAATGCCATGCTTTATTAGACATCTTTATACTTTGTGAAAAGAAGAAATCGTACTGCTTTATTCTTTGTGAATAAAACATTAAGAGATCTGCAAAAGGCAAGCAAGAGTTGACTACACAGTAACATGATGTGCATGAAGAAATGCTTGCAGACATTTTTAGACTACAAGCTATAGAAAAGCTATATATCTTAAGAACAATGCTGTATGCACGCTATCCTTCAAAAAAAGAGCACTGTGAGACGGTTATCCATTTACACAGGTAGAAGTGTTATAATTAAAAGCAGGGTGCTCAGTAAGAAACTGTTCAATTAAGGCCAGTTTGTTGTCCTTTTCAAAATAAATCTTTCACATAACTTAACAATCAAACTTCCAAACAGCAATCTGTTATCAATTCTCTTGCATATATGAAAAATAGGAAAGCACTGGGTCTGAACTGTATTCTGCTTTTTTAGAAGCCTTTATCATTGTATACAGGGGACATGGAAAATCGCTACAAGGCAGAGAAAACAAATCTTTTGAAAGAGACCTACCTGCTTTCTCAAGAAGTTCAGTATTTTTGCTGGCTGAGAAATAACAATGTCTTCTGATATCAGGACTGGTACATCTCCTATCAGGCAAAAATAATATAGTCAACAGTTTACATGGATGAGTTCTAACATACCTAGAAAGTCATCAGTCACTTCATCTACTTTTCTTTTGTCTCTAACATGCTCTGATCTTCCTAACATGTACACGTAAACTAAGTTTTATATAGCATCGGGATTCTAATACATTTGGTGTATTATGGCCTCCATTAATAGTAATACATTAAAAAGGACCAACATCAAACCAGACTGAAGCCAATGTATTCTCTAAGGCATCCGATACTTTGAGCACAGGCTACTTTCCGGTGTTCATTTTAAGACAAAGATCCAAAGCCAGTCCAACTGCCCTCTCAATTCATCGACCTCAGGGCATCTCTTGCCGTCTAGTCCAATTTTTCACTGCCATTCCCCTCCAAATCTATTTTAACCACCTGTCTTCTCTAGCCTTGCTACAACCACTGCCCAAGCTACCACTGCATAACCATGAACTATTCCAGAAACAAGTATTTCCCTTCTTCCTGAAGCTTACTCTTCAGCCTTTACTCATCAGTCTGCGGGATGAGGCTGTGGAGCATAAAATCTCTGTAACAGGACCTATCTTACATTCACCACACAACTGCCACTATGAGCCTAACATGACCGTGCTACTAAATACTATTAAAGTATCAATTACCAGCAACACTCATGTGGATTACTTGTAAATGGATTTTATGTATTTCTGCTATGAAGAAAGCCACTTATTTTTTTGCAAGTACATCCAGCTAGTTCTTGGTATTTTTTGCTATCGGAAAACAATACACTGAAAAGCAAGAGTCAAAAGTGGAACTTTTACATGGATACAGCAATGGCTGAACTGGTGATGTGGTAAGTGTAAACGACAGAGAACTTTAACCCAGCTGTGATTTTACCTCTCTGGAATACCATGAGACAACAACTTACAAGCTGAGCAAACAGATATGAAACGAGTAGAAGTATCCAACGCAAAGAATCCCTCCTGATACTTTATCTTTGGCCTTTTCTGATTTCAATTTCTCTAACTCAACACAGTTTTAAACATCACAGCTGGTACAAGTTACACCCTTTGAGGCTCACATTACACTTCAAACTGCACCAGCCCACTAAATTATGTATAATTAAACAACACTATTTCCATACACGAGCCTAGTTACTATAATTATAAATATGAGTGAAAAAAAGCTTAAAAATTTGCATGCACTACAGCATCGATTTAAGACTGCCTGACAGAAACAGGTATGTACTTGGCCCCACTGCTTTGCTGACTGCCCGTTGCTTCACCCATATACATTTTTAATTAAACTGAGGCACTTCATGTCTTCCTTTATTCCCACAGATTAATCACTCTGCATCCCGTAAAATCATTTATAGACGTATCGCAAAAGCAGGCAGCCACCTTCAGCAGGCCAGGATACACTCACGAACGCAAATCCCAAGCAAACTTGGAAACTGGAACCCACATTTATAAAGTGGCTATAATTAAAAAGAATACAAAATGCAAACATGGTACCTTTTGGAGCTCTCCACGAGTTACTTATAGTATTCACTGTCAGGGGAGCACCCGAAAACTTGGCATAAGCCTACAAGAAGGATTACAGGGAAAGAAATGCAGTCACTACATGTAAGAAAGCACTTCAATAAAAGTTGTTTGTGGTTTTTTTTTCAAACGGCTTTTGGCACGGAAGACCGACCAGACTCGAATGCGCCCTGCCGGGATATGTGCTGCTCGTCGGTTTTCAGTGCCCTAATGCAGCTCTCGGAAATGCCGTCCATTCAGGTCGAGGCCAGGCAGCCCCCAGGAAAGCACGACGCCCTTAGATTGGGCGCCAACCCCGCCCGCGGCTCCGCGGGGCGAGGCGGCTGCCCGAGGGGAAAGAGCAGGGGACCCCACCAACGCGGCAGGCCAGGCCACGGGCCTTACCGCCATCGCCCTCCACCCCTCGGCCAAACGCGGCGGGCACGTCGCCCGACACAGGCCCGGCCTTTGGGCGACGAGCGCGCCCAGCAGCGGCGGCAGCTCCGCCCCCGCCTCTCCCGCAGGGAACGAGCCCTGCGGGCGGCAAGCAAGTCCCTGGCCGCCATCGCTCCCTCCTCCCTTCCCTCCCTTCCTCCCGGAGCGGGTGGCGGCCGCCGGCCGTTACCATGACGGTTAGGGACTCCGGGTGCAAGGACGGCAGCCCCCAATCGCCTCCCCAACAGCTCAGCTCCATGGGAGCCGCCATCTTGTCCACCATCCGCGCGGGCCTGGAAAGCGCGGCGCTACTGCCCTCGCATGGCGGCGCCCGGCCGTCTCTGCACTTCAGGGACGGAGAAGGTGGTGGTGGGGAGCGTGCGCTCCTGAGGGGCCACCGTCGTCCCCCGAGAGCCTGTGTGGCCGGGAGGTGGCGAGCGGCCCCGGCGTAAGGGTGTCCTGCCCCCGATCACCGCTGCGTTCTGCCAGGGCCACTGAGGGGGTGGGGTGTTGGCGGCCCGAAGCCGGTGACCTGTGAGGAATTATAGAATCATAGAATGGTATGAGTTGGAAGGGGCCCCAAGGATCATAGAGCTCCAAACCCCCTGCCACAGGCAGGGCCACCAACTTCAGGCCTGGATCTACACTAGGTTGCCCAGGGCCCCAGCCAACCTGGCCTTGAACACCTCCAGGGACGGGGCATCCACTACCTCTCTGGGCAGCCTGTTCCAGCACCTCACCACTCTCTCTGTAAAAAACCTCCCCCTAATATCTAATCTAAACCTTCCTTCCTTTGGTTTTAATCCATTCCCCCTTGTCCTGTCATTGTCTATCCTTTTAAAAAGTTGAATCCCCTCCTGCTTATAAGCTCCCTTCAGGTACTGGAAGGCTGCAATGAGGTCCCCCCGCAGCCTTCTCTTCTCCAGACTGAACAAGCCCAGCTCCCTCAGCCTGTCTTCGTAGGGCAGGTGCTCCAGCCCTCTAATCATCTTCGTGGCCCTCCTCTGAACCCTCTCCAACAGTTCCACATCCTTCTTGTATTGGGGGCCCCAGATCTGGACACAGTACTCCAGATGGGGCCTTACGAGGGCAGAGTAGAGAGGGACAATCACCTCCCTGTCCCTGCTGGCCACCCCTCTTCTGATGGAGCCCAGGATCCCATTGGCATTGCGAGCTGCAAGAGCACACTGCTGGCTCATGTTAAGTTTCTCATCCACCAGAATCCCCAAGTCCTTCTCAGCAGGGCTGCTCTCAAGAAACTCTTCTCCCAGTCTGTATCTATGTCTGGGATTCTTCCGGCCCAAGTGCAACACCTTACACTTCTCAGTGCTGAACCTCATTAGGTTCACCCGGGCCCATCTCTGCAGCCTGTCAAGATCCCTCTGGGTGGCTTCCTTTCCTTCTAGGGTGTCGACCACACCACTCAGCTTGGTGTCATCCGCAAACTTGCTGAGGGTGCACTCAATTCCATCATCGATGTCATTGATAAAGATGTTAAAGAGAACCGGTCCCAAGACAGACCCCTGGGGCACACCGCTTGTCACCGGCCTCCACCAGGACATAGACCCATTGACCACCACCCTTTGGCTACAGTCTGTTAACCAGTTTCTTATCCACTGGATGGTCCACCCATCAAATCCACATCTTTCCAATTTAGAGATAAGGATGTGATGGGCGACTGTGTCAAAGGCCTTGCACAAGTCCAAGTAGATGACATCGGTTGCCTTCCCTTGTCCCGAGGTACCGTAGTTTTACTCGTGGAAGGCTTGGGCAGAGCTGACCCCCATCTCTCTGGCTTTGTCACTGCACACGGAGTTGGTGACTTTCCTCAGGAGCAAAAAATACATCTTTTGATCAAACTTAAAGAGCAGTTGTCAGCAGTTTGGCTTTAGAAATAAGGAACTAAGGAACTCTGATCATATGGTAGCAATTTTGAACAGGTTATAATGATAACCTTTTTTTTCTCCTTTCTTTTTCCTGTGAACCTTTAAAGGCATCAGACAGACCACAGGACATCTAAATACTCAGTCAAGTAAAGTGTTTCCATCCTTCCCACACAAGGAAAAATACCACACACTGACAAAAAATACCCAAAAGCCCAAACCAACCCCAAAACACTGCACTGACCACCCTTATTTAGGTGTTCCATACATAAAGAGATGGGAGCAAGGGCAAAGCTTCATCTGTCCCATCCCACCCCTATCCCTGAGAAGGCCATGGTTTTAGATCTGCATGACATTTGTTGCAGAAAATGTCATGGTAAAAATTTACGTCAGGGATCATTCTGCTCCAGGTTATGAGGAACATGGGAAAAAAACCACCCATATTCTCTCCTCATAAAAACAAGCCATTGGCAATGTCAACATTAGTGAAAAAAATTTTTTTAATGGCTACATTCTATTTGTCCCTATAAAGATGCCCTTAAGATATAGATTCTTAAGGACACCTTTCTTCTCTTTTCCTCCCCAGGGACCAGCTAACTTTCATCCGTGTACTTTTCTTTGGCCTGTTCTCAATGTGGTGGCCTCACTGAAATGTGGAAGCTCTGGAGGCAAAGGTGGCTCTTGGCAGCTGTCATCACAAACATCTGTTTCTATAAGGAGGATGGATCAGTTTATGGCGCCTCTTAAGGCAGGCTGCTAGAAGGCTTAGGAGGTAAATAGGAGAGTAAACTTTCTTTGCATTGCCTTAGGGCCCAATTTGTCTCTGTGCTGTTGTGGAGACCAGAGCAAAGAGCATCTTCCCTCCCCCATCTAAAAGCTCTTCAGGAACTTTTTCCTCTTGGTTGCCTGAGTGGAATTCCTGTTAGTGTAAATGAAAAGTAAATAGGTGCTTTGAGAATGGATATATGCCTCAACTTTAAAAAGTGGGGCTTCAATTTGTGTTTCTGAAAAAGCAAATAATCTTCTGAAAACCATGTTTGATACCTTATGTTCTACATTTTTTTAATGAAAATGTGGCAGGATCAAACCCAGAAGTGTCAATATAAATATGGAAGGATAATATAAAGCTGGTATTTCACTTTCATTAAGACTAATATATCTTGATTGCCTATTAATCCTGATCTATATAATTCCATAAAACAGTGAGTCTCTCAGTGCATGTTAGGAGCAAAATATGAAAGCTGAATTAAGCATCAGGGATTACTTTCTGTGTCCCCTACTCTATGACTTGGAATTCAAACATGTTACAGACACTTCCTTGTGTCCATACAAAATCTAGAACATTTGCAGCTTCTTTGTATTCTGTATGCTTAGAATTTTACTGATTTATGTAAAGTAAGCAGGACAAATATTTTAATGGTTGAGGTTTACTTGTAGATCCTATATTAAAAGCTAGAGTCATATATTTCTATAAGAAACTTCCTTACAAAATGTTACTGGGTTTATGAATGTTTCTTAAAGTCACAGTCTGATAATCACATTTTGATTTGTACCCTGTGATGGTTTAGCCCTGGCTGGAGGCCAGACGCCCACCAAAATCAGTCTATTGCTCCCCTTCTTAATTGGACAGGGGAGAAAATATATATCAAGACGCTTAGGAGTCCAGATAAGGACAAGTAGAGATCATTTTATCAGCAACGAGACGGGCAAAACAGACTCAACACAGAATGAAAAAAGAAAATACTCTAATTTATTGCACTACACTAAAAAGAACAGAGAAAACCAGAGTCAGGAGCACAACCAAATCTTAAAACAAATGCAGGCAGATCTTAAACACACGTTACCCCCACCACTCCTTTCTTAGCAGACTTTAGTCAGGGTTTATTTTCTCCCTTCCCGTTCGCAGTACAGGGGGGCCAGGGACTGGGGAAAATGGGGTCCTCAGTAGCACCTTCCCCCCACCCCTCCATTCTAACCAGACTTCCCTTTAGCCATGATTTTACTCCCTTCTTCCCTCCCTGCTCGCAGTGAGGGGAGGGGCAGGGACTAGGAAAAAATAATGGGGTTCTTGGTTACTTCTTCATGAGCTGTTTTCCTTTTCCAGATCTTAAAACACCTCTACCTCCCCCCCTCACTCCCTTCTTAGCAGACTTCGCTCTAGTCATGATTTCACTCCTTTCCTCCCCCCGATCACAGCGCAGGGGGGCAGGGACTGGGAGATGGGGGCTTCCGTCAGTTCTTTGCAAGTTGGTTTCCTTTTCGGCTGGGGAGGGGACATTCATTCCACACACCCTCCCCCTGCTGCACCGTGGGTCCCACCCACGGGAGACAGTGCCCCACGAACTTTCTCCAACGTGAGTCCTTTCCCCCAGGGCTTTATCTCTTCATCAGCTCCTCCGCCTGGATCACTGCTATGGCGGGCAGCCATAAATCACAATGTCTCTCAGTCCCAGTCCTCCATGGGGTCACCAGCCTGCCCCCAGCAAACCTGTTTCAGTGCAAAACTCTCTCTGCTCATCTCTGTGTCTTTGTTTCTCTAAATGGGCTGCAAGTGCTGGCAGGGGGTCACAACGTAGGGTCACAGCATCTTATCTATGTTTCCACCTGCTCCAAACAGTGTGGAGCCCCTCCACGGGCTACAGGTGGGGTGTCGGCCTTTTCCATGGGGGTGGTTTCTCCACAGGCTGCAGAGGCATCTTTCTCTCCGACACTTGGGGCACCTCCTCCCCCATCTTCCCCTGCCTTGGTGTCTGCACAGCTCGTTACATCTCTTCACTCCCTTCTCCGGTGGCAAAATGCAGCTGCTTCTGGGTTGTTTTCTCCTATATGTGATTCTCGGAGGCGCTGTGACTGTCTCTCATTGGCTTGGCCCTGGTAAACAATGATTCTGGCCTAGAATTGTTTATAGTTAGAAGCTCTGGAGAGTTCCAGCAGCTCCTCGCAGCAGCCATTTTCTGCACCGCTGTTCTTTTCCAGCACCCAACTACACAAAACTGCAACAACCCAAAATATTAACTTCCAGTAAATTAAGCTGGAGTTTGTACTTCAGAAAGTACTAAAGAATGAAAAGCAATAGCTAGTATTTAATTGTTTTTATTGAAAATTTCAAACAGCCTCTTCCAGACAGCAGATAAACATGATACTTTGTGAAAATCCCTTAAAGAAGGTTGTGCTTGAGCACAAAATCCCCTTCAGTCTGTAACCTTCTCCAGTAATAAAACTCAGCATAGATAGGAAAACTGGAAAAATTGGAGTGCCGTTTATGTGTACTGGGTAAGTTGGTCCAAACATGGACTTAAATTTCTGTTTATATACATTGTGAACTGTTTCCCCTGTGATATATTGCATTGCATAGCACACTCTATTTGCCAAGTGTCTCTTCCATGTGCATTCCTGGTGAGTAAGCCCAAAGAATAAGCATGTAGAGCAAGAACAGAGTAACATCCTCACAAATCTAACACAAATGAGTATATAATGCTTACAGACAAGATACTCCTCCCACAGGGTCAATCAGTACTGGTGCACTCCATAGTTAAATCTGAAATTAAAAATGGGAAGTTAAAATTATTTAATAAATGTTTTTGACAGAGAAGGGAAATTTTCAAGAAAACATTTTGTATGTTTTGATAGGCAAATTACATAATAAACGGTGTCAAATAATTACAGAATCACAGAAGGTTAGGGGTTGGAAGGGATCTCAAAAGATCATCTAGCCCAAACTTCCCGCCAGAGCAGGATCACCTAGATTAGGTCACACAGGAAGGTTTTGAGTGTCTCCAGAGAAGGAAACTCCACAACCTCCCTGGGCAGCCTGTCCCAGTGCTCTGCCACCCTCACAGTGAAAACATTCTTCCTTGCTTTCACATGGAACCTCCTGTGCTCCAGCTTGGACCCAGTGCCCCCTGTCCTATTGCTGGCCATCACTGAGAAGAGCCTAGCTCCTTCCCCCTGACATTCACCCTTTACATATTTATAGGCATTAATGAGGTTACCCCTTAGTTTCCTCTTCTCCAAGCTAGAGACCCAGCTCCCTCAGCTTGTCCTCATAAGGAAGATATTTTGCTCCCTTAATCAACTTTGTGGCCCTAATTGATGTTGTTCCTTTAGCTAGAAACAAAACTTTACTATCCTTTTATGCCCTCCCACCTTTTTTTTTGTCTGCAGTAGTCACTAACTAATAGAGAACTGTGATGATTTTACAGACCTTTGCAATATTTTTTGCCAGGCATTTAAGCCTGTTTTCAGTGAAAACTCTTTGGTGATGAAAGGCTTCTCTTTAATAGAGCAACATCATTGCTGCTGTAGGTCCACATATTAGCCTTTGCAGCATCTCTGCTCTCTCCACCCCTTAGGCTGGGGATGAGTTCTGGACTGAAACTTCTTTCTAGGGAGACTGTGGTACTGTAAACCCTTCCTTCTTCCTTTTTTTTTTGTTCCACATCCTTGTGCTCTGCTCTACCCCCTTTCAGCCTCCCTCTTCCTCCCTACTCTGTAGCACTCTGTACCTGCTAATGTTTTTCTCACCTCACTCTGCCAGCCTGCTGATATCACCACATCATCCTGTCACTTCCACTGTAGGGAGCAAGGATGGTGGGACTGAGGCCAAGGTGTTCCTTGTTGTGTGGAGACTGACACAAAGAGCAGTGGGGTGAGGGGAAGGAATAGCACTGTGCTGGGACACATGGGATATGGGGAAGCACCCTCCAGCCTGGTGATGTGCTGAGGAAGAGATGAGCAACTGAAGGAGTGGGCCAACGCACAGGTAAACAAAGAAGTAGGGTGTGTTATAGGCTCAGTACCATGCAGGGAGGGGAACTAAAAGGCACATGAATGAATATAGGCCAGTGGAAGGTATTTGAAAATCCCACTGCACCTGCACTGGAGAGGAGCCCACACCCGTGCTCTGCACGGTGGCGGTGGAGCCGCTCAGGCAGACCCTTGGCAACACGCAGCCTGTGCCCTGCAGTGTGCTGTATCTTGCCTTGCACACAATGAGCCCCCCAAGGGCTGTTCTCTGCGGTGCTCGTTAGCTGTATACACCAATCCTGATGTGACCGAACATTAATCAGCACTACTTTCCTCACTTCACCTAAAATTTACCTCCTATTGTTGCCCTTCTTTTTATGATGTAAATAGTATCAGACAGCTCCAGCTATTCCAACTGTGTGCTGCAAGCTGCGAGTGGGCCACCATAGCTTCCTGGGTTTCTTCTGACGTGAGAGGGGTTCATTGCAGGGCTAAGGCACAGGACAAAGGGGACTCTGCAGCTGGTTGGGAAGCCCGCCATGTGGTGTCAACTCCTGAGTGGGAGAAACACCTCACAGCTCTTCTACTGCCACAGGGACCTGTGGGACACCCCTTCCTTTGCGATCACAAAGGGTATGGGGATAGGGTGGCCCGCCTGATGGGTGGTTTAAGCATGGTGGATGTAAACTGTTTCCAGGCTTGCTTGCTTGCTCTCTTTCTCTCTTGCTTTCTTAATGTCAGCAACATAGATGTTAATTTGTGGACCAGAGGAGAGATGGGCTTATCACATCCCCAGGGAACACACAATACTGCAAATTGTTATAGTTGGAAGTGTTTTTCCTTTAAAAAATTACTTTAGTTATCAGGTCCAGGGCTTTGTTAAGACAAGCAACCTTGTCCGTAGCCTCAACACCATCAGTCTGAGCTCTCCCAGTGCTCCTGAGCTCTCTAAATGAAATGGAGAAGCAGATGATACTTCTCCAGTCAGTCTTACAGAAACCAGATTTGCCCCAGCCTGCAATCCGTACAACCCCTTTTGTGACACTCTTCAGTTAGGAAAAGTGGATGAGTTAAATTCCAGCCAAGACCAAGTCCACACACCAGAGCATCCCCATCCATTTTGAACTGAATCCCACTAAACACCTTTCCGTTTCCAGGGCTCCTCAAAGGACTGACTCTGTCCAGGACCCTGACAGGTATTGATTTTGCTGCACGTCGGCAAGATCTCCGGCTCCGGACCCGAGGGTTTGCTCCCTCCTGGTCCGCTCTAGGGCTCGGTCATTCCCCCCTGCAGCCCCGGACGGCACGGCGCGGCCCTACCCCGGCGCAGCCTCTGCCCGCCCCCAGGGGCCGGGAGAGCCCCGGCCAATGGCTTGCCACCTCCTGTCGTTCCTCCCAGGGCCCGGGGCCGCCCCCGTTAAACGGCGGGACCCGGAGCGGAGAGGTGCGCCGTCGTCCGCCGCCCTGCCCGGCCAGCGGCCGCCATGGGGTGTGAGCGCGGCGCCGCTCTCCTGCTCCTGCCGCTTGCCCTGCAGCTGTGCCCGGGCCGCGCCGCCCCGCCCGCCCCCCGAGGTAAGGGCCCCCGCCGCTCCTGCTCTCCTTGGTTTAGCAGACTTTCCCCTCTTTCCTTCAAGACCGTTTTGGGCTTGCAGCGTCCCGTCCTCTCCGCCGCGAGCCTGTGTGCCGGCACGGCCGGGGAACCGGGCAGTAGCCAGCTCCGCAGGTGCAAGGGCAGCCGAAGCTCCCGTTGCCCGGAGGGGCGCAGCAAGCCGCCCTGCCGTCGGGCGGCTCCGCGGGAGGCTCCTCCCGTGCTTTGCCTCGCGGGGGCAGCCGGAGGAGGTCGCGGTGTAGCCGCTCCATCAGCCACCCCACGCCGCCCACCAACATCAGCAGAAGGCGGTCTGGTTTTATAGGGGTGCTGGTAAGCGTGTAGAACGTCTGAAGAGTGCTCGTCCAGTTGCAAGCTCTCATGAAAAGAGCAGGTTTAGGGAACCTGCTTTGTCAGGGGGGTTGGACTCGATGATCTCTGGAGGTCCCTTCCAACCCCTCAATTCTGTGATTCTGTGTCATACTAAGCTATGAAAACTCATGGAGAAACCTGTACTTAATAAGTGCATTAAGAAAACAGGTACCCCCAAAATCCAGCATTACTTTGGTAATACTATGCAGGTAGTAAGTCAGGGGCTGCTTTATTTTAGAGCATGCACAGCGTGAATGCTATCGGTATCTAGTAGCAGCTTGTGTCTGGAACCAGCTCAGCTACGGAGTGCATCCATAAGTGTAACTGCGTGCCACTCCAGGAGCCTTAAAGCTGCTCCTGGTTCTCTCTGCATTTTTAATCCTCTCCATTGTTTTATGAAATGATATTTGACATTAAAATGTTGGTTTTTCTTAGTTGAGTAAAGCAAATCTAAAAGATAGCCAATCAGATTAATTTAGCTGCATTTCTAAAAGCCTTTCTTCTTGATGTAAAAACTTTTTCAGAAAATGATCACATTGAGAAGGGTATTGCCACATTTAAAAAAAACCCAAACAAACAAAAAACCAACCAGATTTCCAGCTTGTCAGAGACAGTGGCCAGTGAAAGACACTACTCTCAACACATTGAATTTTCACCTTCATACAGTCAGTAGAAATCATTGCAGTGGTGTTAGGGTTTCACCCCAGGTGTCTAAGCCATACTGTCTTGAAAAGTGCTGAAACAGCAGTGAAGCAGCATTTACATTTCCAGTTATTATGGTAAGCTGTGAGCGGAGAAGAACCTGAGAGGGTCTCAAAATGCTGGTCTGACATGACCAGCAGCATTAAGGGAAGGAAAGGGTCTTTTATTTTGAGCTCCATACTCTCCTGTGCCTCTAATTTCATTCCTCTGTGCCACCTCCTCTTACGGCTTCCCATTGTGTCTTTTGGGTCCCATGTGAAGAGATAGCCTTGA
The DNA here is from genome assembly GCA_020800305.1 of Porphyrio hochstetteri. Lineage (NCBI taxonomy): Eukaryota > Metazoa > Chordata > Aves > Gruiformes > Rallidae > Porphyrio > Porphyrio hochstetteri. The sequence continues at coordinate 65,953,167 of CM036938.1, forward strand.
GTTGTTTGCCACTGTCTCAAGATGTAATTGATACCTTTTTAGCATTTTCATAGGAGGGTGATCAGTCCCCTTCTAAAAACCACAGAAAGGAGACGAGGGAGGGAGAGAACTCCCGATCTGTCTCACGGGTGGGCTTGGTTTAGGTTGGTGGGTATGAATGCTCATTCTCAGAGGCGTAGCCAAGTCCTCTCTCTCGGTTCACGATTAAAACTAGCTGCTTGTGCCTTTCATCTTTGGCAGTCCTTTTCTATCCATTTGTTTTCAAGTATGCCGTTCCAGGGAGAGGAGCAAAAAGATTAGATTCTTTCAAAAATGAAATCTGAAATTGTTGTAGATCTGTTTTTTATGTTCCTTCCAAACAAGCCTCTGTAAGGTCTAAGAGCTGAATCTCTCTTCCAAGTTTCCATAACCTCCTTGCTCTTCTGCTAGCCACTTTTGATTGCATGTGTGTAATTTATGCTAAAGGATGGATCTGGTCGCGTACTGTGTCTGCATGCTGGTCAGTGAAGGTATCCCCAAGAGGAGGTTTAAGAGCAAGGTGCCAGAGGGTCTGGTTGAGGTAATGGGCTTCATAGAATGCGACTATAAAACCAACTTGAGCATTCTTTTAAATATGCTATTTTTTTAAAAAAATCAATAAATGTTTTCTGTAAGGTTAGACAGATGTTTGCCAGTGTTTAGTAATTACTTTTATACTACTTTTCCTGTGCTTTTAAGTGTTAGACTCTAGAAGAGATTAAATAGTCTTACAGGAATTGGTATAAAATCAGCCAGTCGACCTAGAAGGACTGGACGTGTAGCTTTATTTTGTGCTGTCAGAAACTTATGTGCTATTTTGCAGTGCAGTGGCTGAGAAGACACAGCTGGGTTTTATGAATTACTATTACCTGAGAAATGCTGTTGTACAAAGTAGCGAGATGCATTTCTGTCCCTTCCCTGGGCAATTGCTTTGTTCTCTCTGCACTAAATGTGGTTAAATTCCCAGCCTTTTGTCTCTGCTGTCTAGGTCACTGGTTTCAGTGGGAGCAGTGGTTGTCCTGGGATGCTGCAAATCTGAACTGAGTGAAAGAGAAGTCCTTTGACCAGGTCCATCTCAGATATGTGTTTCTTGGTTGTTTGACAGTGGTATTAAAAGTGCATGTAAATCAAGGGCCTGATTCTATTTGTATTGTGTCCTGAAAAGTCTCAGTAGAGTCATGGGATCCTCTGACCCAATAAAAGTGTAGGCTTAAGTCTTGATCTCTATTTCAATGGTTTCATAAGATGAAGGAAAAATTTCTCACTTGTCTTTTCTTTTGGAAGTGACGTTAGTGTCTAGGTGAGTGGGTGCTCCAGAATGAGCAACGGAAGCAGCATGAACTCAGTGCCGGGGTAATGGAACAGGTTTCCTTTGTGCCTGTGGGCAGGTCTGTGTGCCCATGTGATTGTCCTCTTAGCACTCTTCAGTCTCCTCCTGCTTGTAGTGTATGGAAATACTGGATCAGTAGGATGGCCTGATCACCTTAGCTGATGACAATGGCTTTGAGGTCATACTGGATAGGAAAGACTGATCTGCACAGGTCCATTGTTTTTGACCTGGGAAACTAAACCCTGAGTTGGAAGGGACCCATAAGGATCATCGAGTCCAACTCCTGGCTCCCCATAGGGTCAGCCATGTCAGAGCATGGGACTGAGTGCACGTCCAGACACTTCTTGAACTCAGCCAAGTTCGGTGCTGTGACCACTTCCCTGGGGAGCCTGTTCCAGTGCCCAACCACCCTCTCAGTAAAGAACCTTTTCCTAATATCCAACCTAAACCTCCCTTGTTGCAGCTTCATGCCATTCCCTCAGGTTCTATCACTGGTCATCAAAGAGAGGAGACCAGTGCCTGCCCCTTCACTCCCCCTCATCAGGAAGAGACAGACCACGATGAGGTCTCCCCTTAGTCTCCTCTTCTCCAAAAATATTGGACACTCTCCAATATTTTTGTGTCTCTCTTGTACTGTGGTGCCCAAAACTGCACATAGCACTCAAGGTGAGGCTGCACCAGCACAGTGTAGAGCAGGACAATCACCTCCGTGGACTGGCTGGCCATGCCGTGCTTGATGTACCCCAGGACATGGTTGGTCCTCCTGGCTGCCTGGGCACATTGCTGGCTCATGTTTAACTTGCTGGTGACTAAGACCCCCAAATCCCTCTCAGCATGGCTGGTCTCCAGCATCTGATCTCCCAGTCTGTATGTGTAGCCAGGGCTGCCCCTTCCCAGGTGCAGGATCCGTCACTTGCCCTTGTTCACCTTCAAGCTGTTGATGATTGCCCAGCTCTCCAGTCTGTCCAGGTCTCTCTGCAAGGGTTCTGCACCCTCAACAGAGTCAATGGCTCCTCCCAATTTGGCATCATCTGCAAGTTTACTTAAGACACCCTCTGGTCCTGTGTCCAGGCCATTTATGAAAATATTTAAAAGAACTGGCCCTAAAATGGAACCCTGTGGAACCCCACTGTGACTGGCCACCAGCCAGATGGAATCCCATTCACTATCACCCCCTGGGCCTGACCCTCCAGCCAATTGCCCAGCCAGTGCATTGTGGCTTTGTCTAGTTTTGTGCTAGACATTTTGACCAGCAAGATACAGTGAGACACAGTATCGAAGCCTTACTGAAACCCAAAAAAATAACATCAACTTGTTTCCCTTGGTCAACCAGATGGGTGACCTTGTCGTGAAAGGAAATCAGATTGGATAGACGGGACCTTCCTCTTCTAAACCTGTGCTGGCTGTGACCAATGACTACATTGTCCTTTTGGTGTTTTTCGGTAACTCCCAGTACAATTTTCTCCATAATTTTGCCGGGCACTGAGTTGATACTGACAGGCTTGCAATTACCAGGCTCTTTTTTACCATTCTTAAAAATTGGGACGATATTTGTCAGCTTCCAGCCAACTGTGACCTCTTCGGATTCCCCAGACCATTGAAAAATAATTGAGAGAGGTCTCCCTGAGTACCCTGGGATAAATCCCATCAGGGCCCATGAACTTAGATTCGGGTGGAACAACAAAGGGTTGCTCCCCACAAGTTCAGAGTTCGCTAGGAGTTTATCGTTACTGTAGTCATGGTCTTCCAGCTTGGGGCCTCTGGAGTTCCAGAGCCCATCAACTATGTTGTAAACAGAGGCAAAGAAGATGTGAAACATCTCTTCTTTGTCCATGTCTTTATTAGTAAAGTGACTGTTCTCATTGAGTAACCAACCAATGTTCTCTCTGGTCCTCCTCTTGTTGTTAATGTATTTGAAAAAACCCTTTTTATTGTCTACGACAGCACTGGCCAGCCTCAGCTCTAACTGAGCTTTGGTCACTAGAGTGTTCTCCACGCAAAGGTGAACAGCATCCCTGTAATCCTCCCACACTGCCTGACCTTGCTTCAATTGGCCATACACTTTCTTTTTCCACCTAAGCTTTAGAAGAAAGTCCCTGTTCAGCCAAGCCGGCCTCCTGTGCCGCCTGCTTGATTTCTGACATTTTGGAATTGCCTGTTTCTGTGCTTTTAAAGGATGATACATAAAAAGTGACCAGCATTGATGGGCCCAGATGCCTTCAAAATAATTTCCCAGTGGACCTTACCAACTAGTTCCCTGAGCAGTGCAAAATCTGCTTTCCCCATACCTAGTGGTGAAGTTTTGGAGGCAGTTATCCTTTTTCTCACCACAGATTTTAAATTCTACTACTTCATGGTCACTATGGCCAAGATGGCCACCTACTTCCATTTACCCCATGAGACCTTCTCTGTTTATGAGCAAGAGATCTAGGAGGGCACCGCTTGAACGAAGGTAAGGCGGTCGTGTGCCTCTGCTGTCTGCCTGGTGTTAGGGCTCTTCCCCAGTGGCAGTTCTGCAGTATTGTGCCAGTGTGGGAGAAAAATATGGCCTGGCTATGATAGGCCTGTGGAGTGACAGTGATACACAATGGCTTAACAGGCCCTTATATTTACATAATGTTTCTGCTTAGTCATTTCTCAGAATTTATTGGAAGAGTATAATATATTTATTGCTTTAATCACAGTGGGTTGAAATAGGAGATGATCAAGAGGCCTAGAGGAATAGTTTTTTGAGTTGGGAGATGTTGCGGATTTGGGAGCATTGAGGAAAACAACAGTTTGTTGTTTCAGTGCTATCAGGGGGGTAGCAGACATACGTACAAGTATAATGCCAGAATCTTCTGATGATGTATTGTGCAAAAATTAAAAGAAAAATTTGAAACAGCTTTCACTATGCCTTCAGGGTTGATTTTTTTTTTTTCTAGGCCTGTCTTTCTTTGCTATCTATGCCAGAAGAGAAATATGAGTCTTATTTATATAATATATCTTCTGAAAAGTCAGCAAAGTGCGAAGGAAGTTATGAATGTCAGATTGCTTACCTGGCTTTTTAGCATTTTAATTTGTGCTCTCCAAATGCCATCAAAATGGTACTTAGGATAAGTACACTGGAAGACTTTCTGAGAATTTTTATGCTAGTTCCTCAGTCTAATTGAAATGTGAATGCAAACATCTGAACTTATGAAAGCAGAAGTAGGTTTAAAAGCTTTCTATAGTGGTACATCCTCAGAAAAGAAGAATTCTAGTGATCCACTTGGAAATATTTGAGTACCTTAATTTGAAGACTAGATATTTCTGGTTTAGTAACTTATAAATAATGCAAAAAAAAAAAAGTTGCTAAAAGTTGATCAGTTGCAACAAAAGTTTTATGATGTTTTCATAAAATCATAGAATAGTTTTGGTTGAAAGACGAGGTTGCCTGAGATGTCCCTGCTAGAGGGCTTGGACTAGATGATCTTTAAAGATGATCTTCATATTGTTAACTTTCCTTTTCATATTATTTATTTTAGGTAGGACAAATTTGGTCCATTTTAAAGCTTCCATATGGAAATAGCAAAGAGTGTACAATCTCCAGTGGGTGGTGTGGTGGGATGGCCTAGGCTGGAGGCCAGGTGCCCACCAACCTGCTCTATCACTCCCTTTCTCAGCTGGACAGGGGAGAGAAGATATAATGAAAGGCTTGTGGGTTGAGATGAGAGCAGGGAGAGATCACTCACCAATTACTGTCACCAGCAAAGCAGACTCAACATGAGGAGAAATTAATTTAATTTATTAACAATGAAATTAGGCTAAGGTAATGAGAAATAAATCTAGATCTTAAGGATACCTGCCCCCCATCCCTCCCTTCTTTCTGGGCTTAATTTCAGTCATATTTCATCTACTTCCTCCCCTGCTGCAGCACAGAGGGTGAAGAATGGAGGTTGGGATCAGTTCATCACACATTGTGTCTGCTGCTCCTTCCTCCTTAGTGGCAGGACTCCTCACACTCTTCCCCTGCTCCAGTGTGGGGTCCCTCCCACAGGAGACAGACCTCCACCAGCTTCTCCAATGTGAGTCCTTCCCATGAGCTGCAGCTCTTCATGAACTGCTCCAGCATGGTTCCTTTCCATGCAGTGCAGACCTTCAGGAATGGACTGCTCCACTGTGGGCCCTCCACAGGGTCACAAGGCCTGCTAGCAGACCTGCACAAGTGTCGACTCCTGTCTTCAGAAGACCACAGGTCTTGCTAGGAGCTTGCTCCAGCATGGGATTTCCACAGGGCCACAGCCTTATTCAGGTGCATCCACCTGCTCCAGCGTGGGGTCCTGGATGGGCTGCAGGTGACTGTCTGCTCCAGTGTTACACCTCTGTGGGCTGCAGGGTGACAGTGTGCCTGACCATGGTCTTCTCCATGGGCTGCAGAGGAATCTGACTCTGGTGCCTGGAGTGCTTCCTGCCCCTCCTTCACTGACCTGAGTGTCTGCGGAGTTGTTCCTCTCACATCTTCTCACTTGTCTCTCTGGCTATGGTGGCTTTTTTCCTCCCCTTCTTGACTGTGATATCCCAGAGGACTTGGCTGGGCCCAGTGGCACCATCTCAGAGCTGTCTGGCACTGGCTCAGTTGGATGTGGGGGAAGCTTATAGCAGCTTGTCACAGAAGCCACTCCTGTAGCCCCTCCACTACCAAAACCCTACAATGCAAATTCAGTACAGGTATCTCCAGGCAACACTTTTCTTTGGTCATTGTTACATTTAACTTGCTGTTGAAACTTGTTTATTTTTCAGTTTTTGATCTTCTTCCATATTCCAACAAGAGACTGGTGACGAACTTCCTGCAACAAGCACTTGGCGACCCTACGCTGAATGACGTGTACTTGCTCTCAACATTCAAACTGCAGCCAAAGAGCACAGCCACCATATTTGGCCTGTATTCATTAACTGACAACAGCAAGTACTTTGAATTTACAGTAATGGGACGGATGAATAAAGGTGAGTTGTTTGGAGAATGTAGGGGAAAACTGGTGTGGGATCCCATAGCTATTGGTGTCACTGATGGAAGTTGAAAACTATGTCATTAACCTTTGTGCTCAGGTCATTTCTGTTGCATGCTGTCACTGCTTGGGTCCCCCCTTACAATGTAAAATTGTTGGTTACATCCCCTCCCCGTTTCTCTTTCCTTCCTCTTGCTGGATGCTGCTCTCCCCTGCCAGGGCAAGCTGACCTGACAATCATCTGGTATCTCTACTCTGCCGGGTACTTGCTCAGAGCAATGTTGAGAAAGGAGGGAAGAAATGGAGTATGGAGAAAGGAGTTGATTTGCTTTTCTTCTTTTTTCTTTTTTTTTTTTTTTTCCTTTTTCCCCTTGGGACAATCACTGGTTCTTATTACTGAGGAATGTGAGGGACACACGCACATGCTGCCTCATGCATATGAAAGGCAGGTTCTTGTTCTGCTGACCCTGGAGGTTAAGATGTTACTATGCAAGACAAACATTCCAGGCACTTACAAGATGTTTCCGGTGAATGAACGTGTTTCTTTTCCATTCACTTGAAATTATTTAATAATGAGTTAGAGTGGGAACTGCAGCAGACTTTTAGAAACTGAGAGCTTTCATCCCAATCTAGACCAGATATAGGATATATTGCAATTTTAATGTTCAGCAAAAAATTGTCAAATGATTTAAATTAGTGTTGCTCCATTGACTTCACCACTGCTATGATAATTTGTTGCTGTAAATGTTGTAATTAGGCAGCTGAGTCCAATAGACTGAGAAACTATTGAGAAGTATCAGTTTATACATAGGGAAATGACTCCATACACTGAAGAAAATCACACTTTTTGCTTGGTAAATGTAGGCGAATGAGTTAGACAGCACATTGGTAGTTTTATCAGGTCTGCCAAAATCCTTCTGAGGTCAGGGAATAAGAACTTTTGTGCTAGTGGTATGTGTGTGTTGAGGGTGCATACAATGTGGTCACGCAGCCTTATCAGTAAGTGTCATGCAATTCCTAACACTGACTTACCTAATTGTTAAATAAATTGTAGGTCACACATACTCCCTCTTTCCCGCTCCCATACAATTATGTGTACAAAAGTTTTGTGTATGTATAGGAGTACATATATATGTATAGAAATATGACTATGCACATACAATTTTGAACATGCAAATTCTTCTCTTGATTTTCAAGAATACCTGCATGCCCAATGGCTACCATTATGTTTTAACTAACAGACTAAAGAGGCTTGCTGGTGGAAGGTTACATGGCTTCTATTGCTTTTTTGTATGTTCATGCTGTATTTGAGAAGTGACCATGACAGGATGGTGGACTTGTCCTGTCAGTGGCTAGTGCTGAGTAGATGGGGGACATCTGTAACTTACCCGTTGTAAAGGGCTGATTGGAGTGAGGCTTTTAGAAGCAGGGCTGTTCCACTGAGGTCTCTGTACCTCAGTATTTCTTTAGTGCAACTTGTTTAAGGCATATGTCTGTGTGCAAGTAGTAGGCAGTGTTTTCACACTTGATTTCTCTGGAAGTGTAAACTGTCCCATATGGCTGCTTCTACTGGAAGTTAATCTGCATCCAGGAGATTGTCCTGTGCACTGAAAGTGTGGTGTGTGAGGGCTGTTTGTGATCCTCTGAAGATTGAAGGTAATCACTGAAGTGGTGAGCCAATGTTGGCATCTTGGCAAAATGCAGGGTCTAAGTATCTGTGGTTTTAGACAGGTGCATATGTGTGTAGTTCTTTCTCTGCATGGTGTTTCCACTTAAGCATCCAAACCTGATCTAAGTGGCCCAAAGTAGGCCTTTATCCTTTTAAGTGACACATTTGTGAGCTGTGTTCCAAATGGTTTGCTCATGTCCTGGTCTTGTGCTATACCTGATAGTAAAATGTTCGTTTTGCCTAAATGTTTTTAAAGCACAGATGTGAATTACTGGTCGACTGCTCAATTTACATTAGACTGATGTACTTTTTGGAGGCAAATAGCATCCATGAGTTTCTTACCCTTCTCGAATGTTTTCTTTATGGAACAAGCAGCAGTAAGTGCATAAAAGTGATGTAACTTAACAATTATGTGAATTGTGCCGGTTCCTATTTACTGGCAGGATTAGTAGTATCATTGAAAATCTGTTTCTTAAACAGTACAGGTGAGCCATTTACTCTCATCAGTGTCAGTGTGGAATATCCTAGCAGCAAACGTGTAATGCGAGGGCTTGGATGAGTTAAATCTTACAGAGGCAGAGACTGTGGTCCAGCAAAATCTCCCTTGAAAAGCCTACTCCAGTTTACCAGATGGATGTTTGGCTTTGGCTGAGGAAGGAATACTTGATCCTCCTTCCAAGCCAGGCTGCTCCTTGTCCTGAAACTATTCTGGCAGGGTGCATTGTGGGCCCTGCCACCATCTCCTCTTTCATTCTACAGCTTACTGCTGCATTTGGTCACTCTCAATGCAGGGCACAGATCCAAAGACTTTGCTTTCATATGACCAGGCGTGCATAATACTCACAGAAGTAAAATGCCTGCATCGTACTCCGTCTTGCCAGGTCATTGAGTTTGCCAAGAAATGCTACCTTTTAGCAAGTTACTGGTGACCTCATCCACCTTTGCGGAAATCTGGGCTCTGGCAGTGTTTTGACATAGACAGCAGTGAAAATATTCCTGATATTGATCACAGCTGCTGAGACTTTAGCACTAATGTAGGCTTTAGAGATGGAGATATACCCTGCCCTGTTCATGCTGGTATAAATCCCAATTCTTTTAATCATTACACTGAGCAATTAGGAAAGCAGTAGGGAACATGTACCCAGTAACTCAGAAGGTCACCAATAGTGGTATCACAGCGTCAAAAAGTGTACATTAGTAGTAGAGACATAGGAGGATAATTTGTTAAATTAATAGAAATGGTATGAGTTCAGTAGGTGTTGTTAGCTCTGAAGCGAAGAAGATTTTTTTCCTTCCACAATTTTTAGTTGACCTCGTGTCTGCATAGGTGTTTCTTGAAGGTCAGAAGAGCTCTCACTTGATGAAACAGCAGCAACTCTCTGTGAGCTTCAAACAGATGCTCATAAGTGAGCACTTAACTGTTCAGGTGCCTGGTGTCTGTGCACTTGAATCCTCAGTGCACGTAATTGCTATTATGAGGAAAAAAGGGACATGCAGGCTAGTGATCAGTGGGAATTTTGAAACAAGGTCTGTCTAATATTGTAGAGCAGTTACAGACTTTTTAGATGCACTCAGCTCATTGCTTCTGCAGATATGCATTCGGAGAGCCAGGGAGAGATTTTGTGGAGAGAACCAGCTATCTGGTCTAAGAGATTTAGCTTGCAGATCATGGCTTACTGATCCAATTTCCTTAGGAAAGAGACATTTTTTCAATATTACACAGCATGCAAGAGGTTTTGTTTGTCTGCTGTTGTTTTCTGATGGTGCATTTTCTTTCAAAAAATGAGAATTTGTTGCGTGAATTACCAAGTAGGTCTTCCACTAATGCATTTTAAAAAGAGTTGAAGGGGTCCTTAGTCATCTTTATGCCTTTTCTGCATTGTATTTTGGTTTTACTATCTGTTACAGAGACTGTAACAGTGCAGGTTGCTGGCTTGGAATCATACTTTGTTCGGTTTCTTTAATGATGTTTGGATGCACTGCGCGGTGGTTTCACTGAAGGCAGTATGCATCACCAAAACAGATTCTTCTAGCTGTACGTTTCCACTACAGAATATTTCTAGGTCTGTTGGGTATGTACTTGCCAGAGTGCTGACTGCAGGCTCTCCACTACACCCTTTACCACTTGTGTTTTAGCATGTTACACCCTGTGAAGCGACATTGGTTAAGCCAATTAGAGAGCCCTGGACAAAGGAGTGGAAGACACTGTGTGGGCAGCAATGCTTTACAAATGGGGAGTCACGCAAGAGCCCTGGTAATCCTGCTCAGAGAGTCAATGTCCCATTTGTTATTACCATTTTTATCTGCACATGGGATGCATTTACAAAACCTGATGTGGAAAAATACTAAAGCAGTTGCAGATTTCCACAGGATCTTCCTTGATCAGCCTTGGTTTATCTGTTACACTCTGACAATCCTTCTGTGTATTTTGTCCTAGTGGTGCTGCGCTACCTGAAGAGCGATGGGAGGTTGAATTCGGTGATCTTTAGCAACATCCAGCTGGCTGATGGGAAACCCCATGCTGTCATCTTGTGGATGAGCGGCCTGCAGCAGGGGTTGAGCACCATAGAGTTGTATCTGGACTGCCTGCAAGCAGGTGCCATTCAGGACCTGCCAAAACCATTTTCTGCACTGTCTCAGAGCTCAGCAGCAGTAGAGTTGCGTACTTTCCAGGAGAAGCCACAGGTAAGCAGGGAAAATGGAAGCAAGCAGAGTACTTAGAGGGATCACCGGGATTCCTCTGGATCACTGAAGCCAGTCCTCAGCCCTCACAGCAGCCAAGCTCTGCACGATGGTGCTTCAGTAGTACTTGAGTATTAACTTGTGAAATAAATGTAAATATAAGTTCCCTATGGAACAGGTGAAATCTTAGCTCCATTGAGCTTAGTAATAGCTATGCTATTTGGTTTAAACACACTTCATTTTTTTTAAAAAAGTAAAAAAATAAATTCCTACCTCCCTCACTTGAGTCTAGGTGTTTCTTGGGGACTGGACTGTTTTGCAAAGACTGAGCTGACACAGCAAAGGCAGCTCTTGGTCATCTTATTACAGCTGTTCTGTATGAGTAGCCCTTGGCTGTGAATGTGGATTTTCTCTTCATAATAAGCCACGTGGACTAAAAAGACAAAAGAAGAGGGGACTGACATGGTGAAAGAGTCCAAGCCCTATCTGTTTGGCCACCAAAGTTTTTCTTCCTCTGGCTGCTGAACAGGGGTTGACATTGCTGAGAACTCCACACCATTGGTCTGAGGTAAACAGTATCTCCCACAAGTGTCTTCCTTCATCATTAATGCGAGATATGCACTAGAATGTGCAAAGGCATTCTGTCCCCAAGGTTGCCCCCTTGCTTTGTCATCGCAGGCTTGAAAATGAGCCTCTTCATATGGAGTGTCACTAAGGTGTGCATATTCTGACTTGAATGTAACCCTCTTTAGGGGGCAGGGGGAGAGGACTGCTTTGGATGCAGTTCAACAACAAAAAAACCCCTCTTTCTTATATACTGCAGATGTAAAAATATGTGAACTTCCTGGTATGTGAGATCATATGAATTAGAGTAATAAAAAAAAAAGTAGTTCAAAATACAACCACAACTATGTGAAAATCTGCAAGGCAAAGTATAGGGATTTTATTTCAGTTCCGATGGTAATGGGTGGTCCTGCAGGGCATGGTGTAGGAGCCAAGGACAACCTTTCTAAAAAATTAATTTAGTTTGATAAATTTCACAGTATTCTCATCATTGTACCAGAACTGTGGACTCTGTTTTCCCTTGTGTGTCCAGGATACTCTAGATGAGCTGAAGCTGGTAACTGGAGGAACGCTTGCCCAAGTGGGGAACCTGCAGGATTGCTTTCTTCAGCAAATTGAACCTGTTCCGCAGTACACTGGTAAGCCCTGCAGCCAGGACTTAAAACTGTTCTCTAGGCTACCACTGCAATGAGGCTAATGTGAATGTTAAAAATGGGGAGAAGCTCTATAGACAAGTAATAACAATTGTTTGACTAAGTTGCAGCCATGATAATTTCCTGTAAATGTTTTAGAAATAGCTGAGTTTGGAGAGAAGAGAGTCATTGCGGCTGTCATAAAGCAATGAGTTGTTGTGAAGGAGGAGTCTGTAATGATTAAAAGAGGCCTTTTAGCCTAATTTGGAAGACAAACTTTTGTGATTGTGTTCTGTTTGTGTCAGCTTAGGAATATTTTAAGTATTAAAATTGCAGGCAGAAGGTAGTCCTAAGTGTAATATGCTGCTAAAGACTTTATGAAAATAGTTAGGTGGATAGGGTAGCAAGACTTATCAATGTACTTAACCACATGGCTAGTATTCATCTTTTGTTGATCACCGGAGTGTCCTGGAGAAGGGAGGAACAAGGTGTGAAGGACACAGGAGACTGCAGAGCATGTCGATGCTATAGCTACAGAGCCTGCGGGTCTGCGTGGGAAAAGCCATTGCAAGGCAGTGGCTAGTCCTGCTGCAGGTTTGCTGAGGCTTTTGTCACCTGCTGGACTGGAAAACTGCTCCAAAAATCTTTTCCTTTTCTGCTTGTGCTGAGCGTTGCAGAAGGTGAGGTGACAACAGGGGGAAAGGAAGGAGCTGAGGCTACTGCAATACCTACAGGTCCCCAGGGCTGGGTGCAATCCCCTGTGATGGGTGAGGGTGATCTCTAACCTCTCAGAACAGCAAACTTGGGCTAGCCTACCCCATCTGTATCCCTTCCCAGGCCATGTTGATCTGATTTTCTGCTGCGAGTGTGAGGGAGAAGAACGGGTTCACATGGCGAGCAATACGGTAATATTTGACAACCATGGGGGAAAAACAGTTAGTTCAAGGGTTGAAATGGGATCCATGGGAATTTCTCTCTCTCTTACACCCTTTCCTCCTGCCAAACCCTGCAGCATTGCTACTTTTGATTACAACAGAGACAAGATAGACACATTTTATATGAGAACATCCTGGGTACATGACATAAATGTAGGCATCAGTGGTATGCGGACACAATAGAATCTGCTTTGCGTTTTAGCTGTGTAAATCCTCAGTTGCACATGCTTCTGGTTTTGTGCTCCCTAACATATATACATCTAGGCAAGAAATACCGTGTTTCATCATCAAAGGTCTCTCTCCCTAAATCAACAGGCACTTGGACGTATAAGAGAAGGGTAATTCAGTTTTTCATCCTGGAAAAACTTATGGCTTTGTGAGCGAGGCCTCCAAATTGCAGACTTGCAGCTTTCTCACTTGTAACTTTTTGCTCATTAATCAAAATACAAATGGTAGTAATACAGAGAAATATTATCTCTCCCTGGCTGCCTCCACCTGGCTGGGCGTCTCAAGTTCAGTTGCTTGAAGTGATATTAATATCATCATGATCATAATAATAAAAACCCCATCACAGATATATTAGAAGTCTACATAGTCAAATCCACCAAAGGAAAAGGTGCAAATGTTCCAACAGCAATATTAACTCAGCTGCCTTGCACTTTGGGTGTGCTTCACAACGCAGTTTTACAGCAGCAATATATCAGATAACCACAATTTTGCCTTCATCCAGAAAAAGCTGGAATGCAAATTCTTAGCTGTATAGGTGTGTGAGACCTATATATCTTGGTAAAAGCATGTTTTCCATATTAATTGAAAAAATTCTTGAGAGACCTTTGGACCTACATGGCTTTGACTGTGTGCCTGGGCAGTGCTCGCTGTTGTGAACATTGCCTTTGTGTTCAGTCTGTAAGGATGAGACACCTTAAGCCATGTATATGAGTATATGATGTTCATGTAGGGTACTTGAATCTGATACAGTGTGAAAAAAAAACCCCATCTGTGTTGCACTGACCAAAGGTTCTTTTAACATAGCTTCTGTTTGCGACAGTATGCCAGAATAGATCCAAGGGCAAGAGTATCAGAGTCTAGAGTTACAGTGTGGTTTGCCCTGAATACTTTCCTGTTCTCCAGCAGTTTATGGTATGTAGCGTTCTAGACTCAGAGGTGGAGTCTTTTTGTTTTGTACTCAGTGTATATTTCCTTCCATAAACCTGTCTAGTCAGTTTTGAATGTATGATGTCTCCTGGCAAGAAGTTCATCGCATAGCTGAGGAGGTATCTCCTGTTTACTTTGAATCTGCCTTTTTGTAATTCCATCTGTAACTTGTATATTCAGCTTCTTCGGTGGAGGATTGTAGGCTGACAAGAAACGGTTCATTTGTCAGCCATCATCCATAGTTTTATCATGGCTGGATCTCTGGCCAAATAACTGCAATCTCTTTGAATGATATTTCAGGATTCTCTGTTTGTTGGATGGGGACAAGTGGGGTGCTTGAGCCAGTATTGCTTCCGGGAGAGCTAGAAGAAGTATCTAGGGGGCATTTCACAGTGTCCTGCAACTACACAAGCTAATGTTTATTTGCTCTCTCTGGGCTGTGCAAGAAAGCTGGTTGCCTAATCTAAATCCAAGTCCCTGTACTGAAACAGGTTGCCCAGAGAAGCTGTGGCTGTCCCCTCCCTGGCAGTGTTCAAGGCTAGTTTGGATGGTGCTTTTGACAACCTGGTCTAGTGCAGGGTGTCCCTGCCCATGGCAGGGTGGTTGGAACAAGACAATCTTTAAGTGCCTCTTCCAAAACAAAAACGTGCTATGATTTTATACTGCAAGGTCCTGGGAGAAGAAAGACAAAATAAACCCTGATATGACCTCAGGCTTACGGAGAATAAATATGTCAAGTGACTTCAGTTCCCCGTTGGCGAGTGATTTTTCAGATCTGTCTCTGAATTTCTGTTAGTCAGATTTTTACTGACTTGGAATAAAGAGCCTAGGGAGTAGCTGAACTGCAGGCTTGCCTCAGTGGGTGGGGTATGGATGAGAGTCTGTGTGGTAGGACCAGATAACGATTTAGCTTCAGGCTGTACCTTTCGCTTACCCTGCTCACTCCCGGGAAAAGCCACCCCACAATATACAGCACCCTGAAAGGCCTCCCTGAGTTCTTATCACTGATTACCGGTCATTCTGTTGCATGTAGGGCCTACCATAGTACTTGGCTTTAAATGGAAGAGAAAAAAACCCAGAAAAAACCAACAACTATGGGAAGTCACCTGGTTTTGCTCTGCTGTCTGAATTCGCAAATAGAGCATGTAGTTTATGGCAGTATAAACTGTTCAGTCCACTTTAAAGTTGAACAGTCTGAAAAACATAACTGTGCAGAATAGATCTGGTTTTGATTTAGGTGCTAGCCAACAAACAGCATCTGATATCTTGTGAATTTTTTGCAGATCTCAATCAATAATGCTTAAACCAGTCTTTGTTTAAAAAAAAAAAAACCAACAAGCCAAACAAGAACAGACCCCAGCATCTGTCCGAACAGCCTGCTGCCAGTTCACGATAGGATTCTGAAATACCCATGATATTAAGTCCTGCCGCCTTCCTCCCAAATGAAAATAAGACAAGGTTGGGACTAGAACAGAGGCAGGTTCTGGAACAGGTGGTTCCCAAGTCTGTAAACTTGTTCAGTGTTTTGATGAAAAAATCTGAAATGAAGAAAACGTAGTATGTAAGTAGTTGGATGACTCCCACTAGAATGTTTGGAAACAGTTAGACATGCTTTGAAGTACAAAACAATGAGGTAAACATTAAGAAAAGCATTTTTCATATAAGCTTTCAATACTCATAAAAGTAACACATGAGTAAACCTCCCTGAAGCCATTGGGCATAATATCAAAATATCCTGCCTGCTTAGAACGTAAAAGAGCATATACTTGTGAAATTTGTTTTGACATACAGACTTGGAGAATTAAAAAAAAAAGCTACTCAAGAGTGCTACAAACTCAGAAGTGACCTACAAACAGAAATGTCTATGAGCTACTGTGCTAAACATACTCTCTGCTCCTCAACTGTCACTGGGTCAAAACTAACATTTCATTTAACTGAGAAGTGTCTCATGTGAAGATCTTGGGTTGGTTCTGGTCCTTCCCCATGCCTTATTACAGATGTAACTGTTGGTCCTGTCCTAGAGGATTTTAATTTAAGAACTGCCTTTGGTGTGAGTTCATAGTGTGATGTTTTGTGAGTCCTTAGAGACTCTACACCCCACAGAAGCAAACACAGCTATGAAACTTGTGTACAGGGTGATGAGCTGCCTTTTGGAAGAAAAGCCAAAGACTGTTGCAAGTATTAAAAGCACTGTTTGTGCCAGAGCAGGCACTCCTGATGCATAGCCAGAGCTGCACAGTGATCTTGTTTCAGGAAGCTAGGTAACTTTGCTTTGAAAAGTGTCCAGCAATCACTTGTGGTGACATAGAATACATTTGTGAGGGGTGGCTTCCCATCCTATGCTTAGATACTTTGTGCCCCACCTTGCCATCCTGTCCCAAATGGGTTATCACAAAAACCTAGACTTGCAATCCTGAGGTTTCTTTTAGGTGTGCTGGTCTCAGGCCCTGGGGAAGAAACAGTAGCACTGGTGGCATTAGTTGCCAGTGTTATTAGCTCTTACTAGAGAGCCTTCACACTGAAATAATGGTAGAAGAATCAGACTGCTTTTCTCTCTGTGGAGAGGTTTCTGCTTTGCCTGTTTCTGTGGTATACAGTGGAGTTTAGTTCAGAAGAGCCACGAGCGCATGCAAGTCACTCTACAAAAATTAGAGCAAGACACTGCATTTGCTCAAAGGATTTCTCCAAGGGTTACATAACAGTAATATCTGCCCTTCTTGGCTTTTCATGGTGCTTTTGTCTTGCATCTCAGAAATTATCATGGCTAATGACAGACAGTTACATACATTGTGCCTTTTCTCATTGCTGTTTCCCTGCAGGTGATTTTAATAGGCAGCTGATGAGTCAGATGATGCAGATGAACCAGCTACTGGGAGATGTGAAAGACCTTCTCAGACAACAGGTATGAAGGTTGTATAAAGCCTTCAGGGTGACATATCCCAAACTTGCCACTTTTTATAGGGCCAGGGCAGAATTCACATAAACAGTATTGCCTCAGAGGCACAACACAGTAGAGAAGAAATAACCGTATGGGTCCTGGTACCCCATGCTTGCTATGGAGGATCAGTGAATGTGGGAGTGTAGTATCTTGCTTATTCAGAATGGAGAGGAGCAAGGGTAGCCATCCTAGCCTACTGTTAGCTAGAGGTAGGTCTGTTGCACAGAACTGAAATAGAATTTGTTCCACTTGCTGGTGGTGTGTGCTGTTAGTTAAACATGTCATTCTTAAAGGTCCTGTTGATGAAAGGAAAACTGAAGTACAGCCATTATCACTGCCTTTAATTTTATGGAATGCGAAGAACATCTTATCTCAAGATAGAGTACTTATGTTGCATGGTTAGAGTGGCATCTTGGGGAAGAATGATTATGGTTCTTCTGGCAGCTAGGTGCAACGTGGAGCTGCCTTTATCCAAATAATATTTATTTTCTGTATCCTCAAGGTCAAAGAAACAACTTTTCTGAGAAATACCATAGCTGAATGCCAAGCATGTGGTAAGTATTCCTGTTATTGCCTGTAAAAGGCAGCCAGATGAGATGTACATTCTGGGTTTGTTTTTTTTAAAAAAAAAGCTCATGCATTTATGGTATGAGCTCTCTGTGGCTTCTACGAAGTACTTTTCAAAAAATATTGTCTACGAAGTTCTAGATGTATTGGACATAAATTTAAAAATAGATTTTCATTAGAGGAAAAGGTTTGTGCTTCCATAGACCTGACAGCTGGGGGGTAAAACCCCACTAAACCAAGCACTACCACTCACCCTGTGCTGGCAGTTCTCACTGCCACATGTTCTTTGGGAGGGAGACTCACCTGCCAGGCAGTGAACAATTTCAGTAGAGAGACAAGGAAGGAACCATGTTGTGCTCTAGCTGGTTTTGTCAGCCTGAGGAAGATGCTATGCAGTCTCCCTGAAAGCCATCAGATTCTGAGTAGATAGTAACTGGTTAATACCAGTAAGACCCAAAAGGTGGTCTTCATCTTTTTACTAAATGGAAGAAATAAATGCTCTCCCAAATGCCACGGCATGGCCTTCCTGCATCGCTGACAATCAGCACGCACATGAACTCAGTATAAAAGCCCAAAATACTACCTTACTGGGTGGGGCGAAAGGCCTTAAACTCGTCTGGACTTTCAGTTCATTTCTTCTCCCAGTCCATCAACCTCATCAAAACTCAAGCTGAGCTCTAGCCAGGCTAGCCTCTATGCTTAATGCTAAAGAAAAAGCCTTTAAATCCTGCATGTGTCAGTACCAAGCTTCAGCCCCTGCCAGAGTCCCAAAAGACCTTGCTTGTGCCCAGGGCTAGTGTGCCTGTACCTAAGTCCCTTTACTCACATATCCTGTGTGGCATGTTTTTGTGCTGCCAGCTCCTCCTCCTTTATTCTTCATACTTGTAGACTGTCAGATAAACTTTTGCAAAACCACAGCACCATTTCTCTTCTGAAGTGGTGGCATCAGTGATTTAGCCAGAGAAATGCTTTGTACCATCACACTTGAGTGCCTCATGCCAGCTGAAGTCACTGGCTTTCAGAGTTTCCTTCCCTGGCCAGAAGCAGATGTGTGATGGGACAAACCTAGCAGGAGGGCTCCCACATGTAGCCAGGAAAAGCACGTGAACCTAACAAAATAGCTTTAATTTCCCCTGTCTGGGGACACATCAAGCTGCTGGGCCATTCCCAGCATGAAGTCTCTGCAGCCTCAGCACAGCTGGTAGCAGCACGGTGCAGAAACATGAAGTCCCTGCTGTGCAGCATCCTGGGGATCTCTTCAGAGCGCTTGCCAGCTGAAAGCCATGATGGATGTTCTTTAAATTGCTGAAACTGTTGTTTTTTCTGCATTAAAGGTTTGGGAGCTGTGAATTTTCCAACTCAGCTTCCTAGGCGCAGTAAACCCAAATGTGAAGTTAATTCCTGCTTCAGGGGAGTCAGGTGCATGGAGACAGCAGAGGGATATCAGTGTGGCCCCTGTCCTGAAGGGCTCACAGGAAATGGAGTTACCTGCTCAGATATCGATGAGGTAAAATAGTGACTTTCACTGAATTAAAAAAAAACAAACAAAAAAACCCGGGGGGTAGGGGAGACACTAAAAGGCAACTGTTTCATACATACCAGTGGGTTGCTGATGCTTGCTGTCTTCAGCATTTCATGACTGCTTGCACAGTGAATATTAATTCCTTCTGATTTGATTCTACCTCCCTATTTTGCTGTTGTTGCAACTTTATGGAGATTTTATTTGTGGAAACGTAAAATACCCTGGTGAGTTGAAAAGTCACTTAAAAGAGTTTAATGTTTGAACAAAACAATGAACCAAAACCAAACCAAACAAACAAACAAAAAAATCCAACCAAAACAAGCTTTTGACATCGTTGTTTCTATTCCACAAGAACATGCAGTAGCTTCTGTTACAGGCAGAACTGCAGAAGCACTTCTTCTCAGTACAGGCTTTGTTTCTTTAAACTGTAGTGCTCCTGAACCAGCCTTGGTCTTCTCTTCAACCCAAACTTGAGACATGTTTTCAGCCTTACCTTGAAAGTCTTTGAAAGAAAATAAACATTTATTGTTATTGTTACTTTTGCTTTAAGGGTGTTTATGGTTGTTTTGAATGTTGCTAATGCTGACTTAATTTTTTTTTCTTGTGCTACAGGATAGAAATTCAGAGCTTGCTTGTATTGAGAACTGAAGTAAATAAATTTACAATATCTTAAACAACTAAATAAGATCTTTATCATTTGGGAGGTGACACTCAAAACAAAGCAACAAAATAATTTCTGGCTTCAACAGATTTTTTTTCTGTGATCATTTTTGCCATTACTCAGTGATTTTTGTGGAAAAGCACCTGGGTGTAATAGACTATGGAACCAGGAGAATTAGGTCATTAGCTGTGCTTGTGGATAGCACAGTACTACCAGTGTATCTGCCTAATAATATAAAACAGCAATGTCAATTCCTCTTTTCTCCTTCCTAGCCACGAGGAGATGTGCTCTGACTGGTGTTTTGGTTTACTGGCTCCTGTAGGCCATCAGCAGAGAGGATGCAATGTGCCCAATTTGTATGTCTGTGAAAAAACACAGGGGAGAGAAAGTGTGTTGGGAGTGGCAGTTTCCTGAGTCGTAGGCAGCATCCTTTGTTTTGCCTCACACAGCATGGACTCTGTCTGCTGCAACAGAAGGAGCAAAAATGGAGGTGAAGCTCTGAACTGTGAACACAAGAGGGGAAGCTGAGACAGCTGTGCAGCAATTTTCATGACACAGACAACCATGGAGAGAGACCCAAGCCAGCCTAGGTAGATCCCACTAGTGCAGATGGGTTCCACCTCGTGAGCCATACCCAGACTGAGGCAGAGCATAGCCATTGTCTCCTCCCTGCTGTTTTTAGGGTTGGAGAAACTTTACCCATGACAGAAGAGGGGGAAAACAAACTGAGAGTGGTTTGTAGTGGCGCAGTGTTCACATGGTTTTCTGTGAGCGGTCAGGCTCTGCCACTGGAGATTGACATGCCATTATGTTCCTGCCACCACTCCACATGGCAGACCTGATCTCACATTTGAAACAGCAAGGAAATTTTTCCAAAGCAGTGTCATGGAGATACAGTCTTGCTTATACGAGGCCTTTATGTGAACACTGCTACTAAACTGGCCCCTAGTCTGGTCTGGTTTTGCTCACCAGTAAACATCTCCTGTAACAGCTGGATTTTCACTTATAGTTGGGCAAGGGGAAAACCGATATAATAAGTTGTGATAGCTTTCTATTGTCTAATAGTGATGTGTCATATTACTTGTTTTCCTGTGTTAGCTAAGACTAAGAAGTAATTTTTGGTTTGAGGTTGGGGTTTTTTTTGAAAGACCTTTAGGAGAGTCTTCTGAGACTTTGAAGTGAATATTTCTGTATTTCCTAGTACAAGAAATTCTGATAAAGACAAATCTAGATGCTTCCTCACTAAAAGCTCCCGTCATCTTTTCTGAGGCTGTTAGCATCTCTGCAATAGGCTCCCTTATTGGCTTTCTAGTTTGAAGACATTTCTTTCTTGTGCAGATGCCTGTATCTTGGAAGCTGCAGCTCTGCTCTGTGTGTGGTGTACTTTGAGTACCCTCTGCTGCCTGTAATAAAAAAGCCACAGCAAATAAGGAGCAGAAAATGTCTGTCCTAGGTTTTTTATTTTCCCTGTGCTAGTTGTGGACCTACTTCTAAGATCTTTCTGTCAAACATGTGCTGATACTAAGCATATATTTTCTTGCTCCTTCGTTTATGCGTTTGGTTACAAGTTCTATGTTTGTTGTAGGTGGGTATCTTCCGGCTCTTCTCACTCCATCTTGCAGATGTTTTTCTGCTAGCAGTGGAGGGAGGAAAAAAAGGCATATTTTAAAAATGCTTTTAAATTCCTTCCTCATGTTGCTTCTTTATTGTTGTCTTTATGCACTATGATGGCATGTTGATATTTTCAGTAATATTTTATAAATGATGATGTTGGAGAGGCAGCAATGCAGGATGTGGTTTCCAAACTGGCACCCACAAGGTCAGTGAAATGGCTCACAGCTGTTCTGTGAAACCGCATGATGCAGTGAAGCAAATGGTGCCTTTGGGCTAAGGGTGATGCTGTGGACGTGTGGCATTTTGGGAGAAGTGCTGAGGTTTGTCTGTGGTACTCCGTTCTAGAATTGTGTGGGTGCCACTGACACATTGCTGCTTATCTGTCTCACATTCAGGTTACTTCTGGCTATGAGTTTTGCCCAAATATAAATGAGGGGAAATGTTGCTTCCACTTCTGTGTGTGCAAAAACAACTACAGTGCCATTCAGTGGGTTAGAGTTACGTGGCTCTCCTGGTGTTGTGGTCTGGACCCTTCCAGGGACCTCTCAGCCTCTGAGGGAGCTGAGCCAGCCCAGCAAAAGGAAGAATTGGGAATCGGAGCTTTTTGCATCAACTACAGGGCTATACTGGATGATTGCAAATGTTACTTAAATTACAGAGATAGCTGAAGACATACTGGGGTCAGAAATACCTGCAGAGGCTGTTTGATCTCTTAGCCAGATGTGAGCAGAAGACATACAGACATTGCATGTAGCAGTGCCTTTGACTGAGAGTCTGTGTGCATATTTGGAATCTGGACGGTACCGAAACAGAGGGGTGCTCAGCTCATTCCCTCCCTTGCAGTGTCGTTACAGCCCCTGCTTCCCCGGGGTGCGATGTGTCAACACCGCTCCAGGCTTCCAGTGCGAGACCTGTCCCCCAGGATACACAGGACAAACCGTGCAAGGGGTGGGACTCAGCTACGCCAAGAGCAATAAGCAGGTGAGTGGCAGCATCCCTGCAGTGAGTGCCTTCGCAAGGTGCTGGTCCATATCAGTGCACCTGCGTTACCTTCTGTTTATACTTAAGGCACTCCATAATTGCCTTGTGGAGTTAGGCAGAGCTCAGAGTGTTTCAATTAGAAGATCAAGGTTGTGTTTGGTTGGGTCCAATGGGAATTTTAACAGTTAGTACTCAGAACCTGTATGGAGACAAGAAAATATGTCATTATCTTTGTACATATCTCTGATCAGTTTTGAAGGGGGCTCTTTTGATTTCTGTAAACTGGTTTTGAAATAGGCAGAGTATCATAGAAAGGGGCTATTTTAGAATCTATTTTTTTCGTGTTCCTGTAGCGCCCTACAAGGGCTGTCATAAGCCTTGTCTGAACTCCTGTGGGTGAACCAGAAGCACATCCTAACACAGAGGTTTTCTCTATCACAGTCTCTTCAGGGTTTATGTTCTGTGATTTATATGTGTCTGGTGGTCCACTGAGAAGTCACCTTATGGGTATGTCTGTGCAGTTCTGAGAGCAGTTTCAAAATGATTATGACTCTTCTAGACTTAAAGTTTAGTGGCCTTTTTTTGGACTTGAATCTCAAATTGACATTGTTTTTATTACATGCTGATCTGTTTTATTGCTAGGCGTGCTTAGATATTGATGAATGTCAGAATGGTGGACTTGGACTCTGTGTTCCAAATTCTCATTGCATAAACACTTTGGTAAGCACCTTTAAATTTTTTTTTAAACTTTAAAAAATTCATGGGGCTAGGATTGGATTTATGGCTCTGATTGAAGAGCTGAATAATAAAATTTGTTTTTTGGCTTTGTCTGAACCAAAAAATCCTTTCCTCTTTTCCTGATTAACAATAAAAAAAAATAAATCCGTACTTGATTTGTCATTACAAGCCCATCTAAGCAGTAATCCTTATCAGTTTCTCTGAGGAATGGCAAGAGCTCTTCTCTTCACACCATCTGGTTATATGTGTTTATGAGTATGTTACTGTAAGGAACTTCCTTTGAAAGATTAAATCTTTGCTTCCCCTTGTCTTTTCCCACCTGGGAACTACTGCAACAAGATGTTCCCCTAAGTGCTTTTTTTATAAGAGTAATGCGTTCACTTCATTAAGGTATTTGTACAGTAGGAGATCCCTCCAAATAAGTACAGAGAGGAGAAGAGCTGCAGTTGATACATTTTTAATACCCATAGATATTAAATCCAGGAGAACAAGCATAGCAGAAGTAGAAACTGTTTGGAAGATGTTATGATTCAATAGAAGGAGCATAAAACCACTTTGGTGCTATTAAGAAAGCTGGACCTTTCACTTAGAAACAGAATCATTTAGGTTGGAAAAGACCTTTTAAGTTCATCACACCCAGCTCAGTTAAGTTCATTAACCTAGCACTGACAAGTCCACCACAAAACAATGTCCCCAACCACCACATCTACATGTCTTTTAAGTACCTCCAGAGATGGTGACTCAATTGCTTCCCTGGTCAGCCTGGTCCAATGTTTGCAACCCTTTCAAAGAAGAATTTTTTCCTAATATCCAATCCCCTGGTACCACTTGAGGCCATTTGCTCTTATCCTATCACTTGTTACTAGGGAGAAGAGATCAACACCCACTTGGCTCCAACCTCCTGTCAAGTAGTTGTAGAGAGTGACAAGTTCTCCACTCAGCCTCTTTTTCTCCAGGTTAAATAACGCCAGTTCCCTCAGCTGCTCCTCAGTTATCTGTGCTCTAGAACCTTCACCAGCTTCACTGCTCTTCTTTGGACATGCTCCAGCACATTGCTGGATCATAGCAGGCTGGTGGCCAACACCCCTAGGTCTTCTTGCTCAGGCAGCTTTCCAGCCACTCTTCCCCAAAGCTGTAGCATTGCATGGGGTTGCTGTGGCCCAAGTGCAGGACATGGCACTCAGCCTTGTTGAACCTCATGCAGTTGGCCTCAGCCCATTGATCCAGTTTGTCCACATCCCTCTGCAGAGCCTTCCTGCCTTCCAGCAGATCAGCACTCCCACCCAACGTGGTGTTGTCTACAAACAGATTGAGGGTGCACTCAGTGCCCTCATCCAGATCATTGAGAAAGATATTAAGGAGAACTGGCCCCAGTACTGAACCTGGGGAACACCACTGATGACCAGCCTCCAGCTGGCTGTAACTCCATTCACCACAACTCTTTGGGTCTGACCATCCAGCCATGTTTTTACCCAGCCAAGAGTACGCTTGTCCAAGCCATGAGCAGCCAGTTTCTCTGGGAGAATGGTGTGGGAAATGGTGTCAAAGCTTTTCTAAAATGCAGGTGGACCACATCCACAGCCTGCCTTTCCCTCATGCACTAAGGGGGTCCCCTTGTCATGGATTGATCAGGCAGGTCAAGCAGAACCTGCCTTTTGTAAACCTATGCTGGCTGGGCCAATCACCTGGCTGTCCTGTATGTGCCACATAGGTCACTGTCAAATACTGTTCTGGTGTAGCTGGCTGCGCAGAGCAGGCTTTCTCTATCACAAGAGAAGGGTTAAGAGTATCCTGCAGGTGTAAAGGTCGTCTTTTTTGCAGCTAGGTATCAGTGAGACTAGCAGTAATTTTTGAAGTGGTGTGCTTGTGAATAACCTTGTTTCCCTAGGACTGCTTTCACTGTGCAATAGTTTCTCTCTTCTTTTGTTTGGGTTTTTTTTTAAATTCTAAACCATTTGTCACATGTTGTGTCCTATTGCATGGCTAGACATTACTGCTCCACTGCAGGAGGCCAGCAGGCCCTGTTTGCAGAGGGCAACAAGTTGCCTGACATCTGTCAAAACAGAGCAGTCTCCGTTTAGAAACAGTTTGGTCTGGAGTACTTTCTTAAAGGCTATTTTAATGCATACAGCTTGATATAGGACAGAATATATTGAGCAAATCCAGCAGACTCCAGGAGATATTACCGTGACATCCGTTAGGAGAAAGTGCACAGGTCAGTTTGTTTTATGTAGCCATACCATTTGCATGCCCCAGCGATTGTCTGACTCTTCATTCATCTGTATGTCTTCATCTTCAGCCTGGCAGTATGCAGACAGTGAGAGTTAAAACTTGGAATGAAGCTAGAAACAGAGGACAAAAATAAAACTCAGGGGTAGTAAATATGTCTCTCTGTCATGGTAGACTGAAACAGTCTTGGTAGTTCATCTGACAGACTTTATATGGGAAGAGAGAAGTTGTGTGAAGCACACCAGTTTCACAAAGGGATGGATGCACAATTTCCTCAGACGTCTGCCTGTTTCTGTTCCTTGACATGTGAAAAATAATTTTTATCTGTAAGGAAAAAAAAAATTGTTTTCAGTTAAATTTTACATCATGGGTTACGTCCTTACAAGTATGTGAGACAGAGGCAAAAGCCACATTAGATGCCTAAACAAGACCCCTTCTGAATCAGCCTTTTTCTATGTGTATCTCATACAGTGATTGTTCCAGCACACACTGAGATTCCTTGGCTGAGCTCCTTTGGGTTTGTTTATGCAATAGGGCAGCACAGGTATAAAGTATATGTCTATGTGTCTGGTAAACCACTGCAAAAAGTTACAGTGACGTTCTTACTCCAGTGTAAATGGGGATGGCTGTGTCTTCAACTCCTGAATTCTTTTCTGAAGAACAAGATTTAACTCAAATTGGCTTAAAAACATACCAGCTAAAAAAAGTAAATAAATAAAATAGGGCAAAGACATGATGAACTTTCTTGTCTCTCTGATTAAAAGTTGTGCCCAACTGAGTTTAGATAAACTCATGGGTCTGATTTACATTGAAATAAGAGCATCCATTCAAAGTTTTGGCCACCTGGAAGCAGCTCAGAGTGATGCTGTCAGGGAAGAGGCATAATGAAGAAGCTTTTGCTGGTGTATGACTTTTCTCTGGCCTAATAAAAGAGCATGTTTTCCAGTGTGTGCTGTGGGAGCCAAACCTGAAGAAACAATGTTTGTTCACAGTTCAGGAATGGGTGAAAAACCACACCACACAGCATAAGCAGTGTGACATGAATCATGCTTGCTTTAAAAGAAAAGGTAGTCCTGTTAAAAGGCTGGCTAGTAACATTTTGTTCTTACAGGGGTCTTACCGCTGTGGCCAGTGCAAACCAGGATATACAGGAGACCAAACCAGGGGATGTCAGGCTGAGAAGAGCTGCAGAAGTCGAGCCCTCAATCCATGCAGTGTCCATGCCCGTTGTATTGAGGAGAGGAGAGGAGAGGTGACATGTATTGTGAGTTCATAAATTCATGCATTTGTATAGTGAGAAATAGCCTTTTTTTAGGCTAGAACTGAGAAAATATTTGTGGTCATTTTATATAGTTGGGTGCTTTAACCAGATTGTGGCACACTGGCCCAGACCAGCTACAAAAGTAACTGGGATGAGCCTATCTTGCAGTTGTTTTCTTGCAGCATGTCTGTAATGCAGCCATACTCATGTACCACATTTACTGTGTCTGTGTAATCAGATCTTTTGGGAATGGCTTTTATAGACTTTCTGTAGTCTCCTCAGAAAGGACTGTCTAGTGTCAGTCTATAGAAGACATCACAAGGGCACATTCCTCTCCGAGTGCTCAGCTACGTAGCTGCGAGTAGGGATCCTCTCTGCCTACCCACTGTGCCTGTATTTGCCTGCTGACAGAGATGGCAGTTTTCCAAGTGAGACCACAGATTCTAGGCACAGCTAGGCTGTACTGTGCCTTCAAGCTGCTGTCAGAGGAGCACCAAGTGGCACATGGACTTTCATTGTAAGAGTCTAACTGAAATACATTGCTCAGTTTTACCAGCTTGCATGGGAAGCAAGAGTCTAATCCTGTGTCCTAAATTTGGATACAGTGCATGCTTTTGCTGGCACTTGCTTTGGTCTCATTTTTAACGACATCAATTTCAAAGAAGAATCTGGGATATTTTAGGTCCATGCTGCAACAACAAGATTCTTAGCTACTTGTGTTAGGCAAGTCCTCGTTTTAAAGGGGAGGCTAGAGTTTGACATACAGTTCTATGCATGTATCCTCAGTTGCAACACAATTTAGGCATTGGTTTGAAACAGTGCCAGTTTAATTCGCTAGAGAAACTTATGTGCAGATGCACTTGCTTTGCTGATGCCAAGAGTAACTGTCAGCACAATTTTGTCTTGGAACTTGCCCTAGTTTGCCTACGTCCCCTCTTTTCTTTTTCTCTACCTGTAGATGAGGAACAAAAATTGATTCCTGATCAGTGTCTAAATCTATAGTTCCCAGTGAAACCATTAGGTGTTGCAGGCTCACATCTCATATAACATCTTAGCTCTTTCTAGCTGTGCCTATGTACAGAGAGCTTTCCACATGAAGAGATGCTGAAGTGTACCTCATTGTACTTCAGTGTCTGTCCATGCCTTCTGTATGTTAGTGTTTTCAAGGTCAACACAGGATTTCCCACTTAAATATTGCTGCAGGGATTCGTTAACTTTTTGGTAGTACTACCATGGTGTTTTATTGATAGTGTGGCATTGGCTGGGCTGGTGATGGTTATATCTGTGGAAAAGACGTTGACATTGATGGCTACCCTAATGAAGAGCTCGCCTGTTCTGCTGAAAACTGCAGAAAGGTAAGACATTCTTGCTTAATCCTATAATAAATCACACTGCATAGGGGTGAAGGGGAAGAGTGGAAGAAACTGAATTCCTCCTGATAAATTGTATTTAATCTAATTAATTGATTAAGTAAATAATAGAAAAAGACATCCAGTTTACCCATAGAACATCAGACATCCCTCTTTTTTTTTTTTTTGTCTAGGACAATTGTAGATTTGTCCCAAACTCTGGACAAGAAGATGCAGATGGTGATGGGATTGGAGATGCCTGTGACGACGATGCAGACGGAGATGGCATACCCAATGAGCAGGTGCTGTGTATAGATCGGGTTGCAGGGGTCTGTGCAAACAGAACGGTTTCACATTGCTGCAATAGACAGTGATTTTCAAATCTGGCTCACTACTGTTTGCCAAAGACTGTCCCATACCCACCACTGTCAGCAGCTCTCTAATCATGGCTTTCACTTCTGCGTAATGCTCGCTGTTGTAAACCCTAAAAACCGTAGGTGGTCTCACCCAGCCTTAAATCCCACCAGTGTATGCTCCATTATTATATTTTAGCATTTAATTATAGAGGGGTTTTTATATACAGAACTCATATCTTTCTCTCTAAAGAGCAGATTGACCTGGTATCACATTGCACGAGGGATCCAAAACCTACATAAATTAATGAGTGTTTTTCCAATAATTTGAGAAAGCTTTGAATCATGTTCTCAAAGCAAAAGAGGTTTCCACATGGGTACAGTACTGCAGAACATAACAGAGAATAAATGGTATTTATTCTCTAAATACCTAAAAGCTCTTTTGTGTTCACCTGTTATCCTCACATACCCGCTGTTGTTCTACATAAAGATCCTTCTGTGGTGTTGCTTAGTGCACTTAATCTGAAGAAGACAGCAAGACCACTCTGTCCAGAGTAAAAAACGTCCATGTGGAGCTAGGACAGTCTAGCAGTCACAGAACATTTGTCTCCAGCTGTTTTGCCACAGAGGCCCACCGTAACTTCTGGTAGTTTGAAGCAACTGATTTAATTATTGTTCTGTGAAGAAAGATGATAAATCCGCCTTGAACTGTCAATCAGTATTCAGCACCTTTGCCATCAAGTGACTTCTGTGGTGATGCTAAGCTGTGTTCGTTCTGCCTCCATATGCACAAGAGGGTCATGGGTGTGCTAGATGGGAAAGTCTACGCCACTTAGAAATAGTTTTCTCTGTATGCCTCCTGATGCTGTTAGAGACTAAATATCAGCCTGACAAAACAAACATAGAAACAAAAAAAACCCCAAAACCAAAACCATGTATCTTTTTGCATCCCGCTGTTCTGTTTTCCCAAATGTTTCTGCTCGGTTTGATTCTTTGGTCCTCTACCGGAAGGGGGCAACCGCTATTCACCGAGAGCATCGCCAGCGCTGGCAGGGACTGTGAACCTTTGAGAAGGACCATGTAAGAAAGCCAGGACCGTGACTGCATCTGAAATGAGAGTTAGAAGTCAAAGTTATAAATAAAGCCTTATAATACTGGGTGTTTATGCTTAGGTTTCCCACAGTGTGGCTCAAAGCAGAGCTGTGATGGAGACAGTAAAATCTGATCCAGAAGTAATATTCACATAAAATGTCAAACTGCTTGCAATAATATTTTTGGTGAAAGTAGAAACGAAGACAGGAGTTACATAAATCCACTAAAGTAGAAATTAAAGATTCGTGGCTCAGTTCATGTCTGATTTGTATCTGTGTCTCTTGCAGGATAACTGTGTCTTGTCTCCCAATGTTAACCAGCGAAACAGCGACCAAGATATCTTTGGAGACGCTTGTGACAACTGCCGCAACGTCCTGAACAATGACCAGAGGGACACAGATGGCGATGGGAAAGGAGATGCTTGTGATGATGACATGGATGGAGACGGTTGGTAATTCTTTACTTTCAGCTTCTCTGATATTCTTGAAACTTGCCTGGAATGTGCCATGTCTTAGGGGATTTCCTGTCACCAGCTGCTAAGTGTCATACCACGCATTGTTTTTCTTCATGCAACCTGTGTCTGGAATCCTGCTCATTTAGATCCGTGTCTATCTTTTAACCTCCATCAGAAAGCACTGAACGCTGTAGCAGATAAACCAGACAACACTTCACGTGTAGGTTAAGGTTGTCAGTCATTCAGTAACTCCTTAAATGTGCAAACGTGCCCCGGAGTACCCAGATGCTGCCTGTCCCAGGTGCCCAACAACTAGATATAATGTGTTATTTTCATTGCTGTAGAAGTGAAAAAAGATCACAAACCATGAAATGCAATAATGAAGCTGAAATGTCCCATCCTGTAAGCTGTGATACAGGAACAGGTTAGAATGAGTTGTGTGTAGCAAACAAAGTGTGTGTGGCAGGGTTGGAAGCTGATCTTCAGCAAGGTGTTTCTAACTTACATTGAATGAAGGGATGCCCACATTAGAGGGATTTGCTATGCAGGTTTGTAATGTCATTGCAAGATTAAGTAGTTGCTGAAAAGGAATAGTGCCTTTACTGTTCTTGGTGCTTATGTTGTCCCGTAGCAGATCTGAGAATTTTTTTTAGCTGACATCTAATCCGCTTTTCACTAGGTATAAGGAACCTTTTAGACAATTGTCAGAGGATCCCCAATGAAGACCAGGAGGACAAGGATAATGATGGTGTGGGTGATGCATGTGACAGCTGCCCTACAGTCAGCAACCCAAACCAGGTGAGCCAGCAGAAGGAAAAAAATACCCTTGTTTAGGGAGAGGGACTGCTGAGGAGCAAAACAGTGCAAGATAATGCAGCCACAGTGGTTATTTTATTACAGTTGGTAACAAAAGTTTTATGGAGCTTCAGACTCTCACAACATGGGAGAGGGGAGCCAGCAGGTGTATGTTAGCACCTCTCTGCCCTGTCAGGATCTTCTACTGTCATGCTCTGAACTGTGGGCTTGCTCAAGTCCTACGGAGTCCAATGCCAGGCTTTGCACAGTGGTGTCATCTAGTTACACTTGGTATTTCTCTAATTAGGACAAAATCCTGGTACCCTTATTTAGCAAAACTTTCACTGCTCCCAAGTGAGAAGTTGGTGAAGCTTTTCATGTATTTTCTGATTAAGCACCAGGTGAGAAGCAAGAGTTTTCATGTGTTTTGAATTCTGATTAAGTCCCATGTTACTAACAAAATTTTCTGGAAATATGGTAGATTTTGTAAAGCTGCCTAAGAAATCAACCTTGGTTAGAAATCAGGGATACTTATTTCCAATAGAGGAGTCCTGCTTGAACTGCTCATCTTGCTTGAACTCCTCTAATCAGGTTTAGGCCTTTTTGGATTTTTTTAATCAAACCGACTTTTTGGTTAGATGGATGCTTTGTAAAACAGAAGTTTTTCCATGCTTTTATTTTAATTGTGTTTTATTTGGTTGCATTTTGGATTATTACTCCCATTATAATAGATGCTCTCAGCAGCTGATACTGGAACTTTCTCTATTTTCTTTTGCAGTCGGATGTTGACAATGACCTTGTTGGAGATTCCTGTGATACCAATCAGGACAGGTATGCTGTGTGTCTGTGTCATGGCTTGTAACAGCAGCAGAGGAGTAGAAGAGGCTAGTCTTGAGCTGAAGCATGCTGCTGATTCATGGAGAGCTGGAATCTCTCAGCCTAGCCTGGATTTAATTCCCATACCTTCTCAAAGAGATGCTATTTCAAAAACAATGTTAAGATTTATCAGCCTTGCTGGTTCACTGCCCTGTAGAAGCACAGTCATGGAGCCTTTCACCATTAGCCCCGTGTTCTTATGGGCTTCCTGTGGCAGTGACATTAAGAGCAGCTCTCTAGCTGTAAAACCCAGAGCACTGCTCAGAGCCTCATGGTGTGGTAACCTCTTTTTTTCTTTTCTTTATTTTTCGTTCCTCTTTACTTTCTTTTTATCTTTACCAGAAATCCCACAGTTAAGGGCTGTATGTTTTTTCTGTGAGAACCTAGTGTTTCTGAAACTAGAAACTAGAACCTAGTGTTTCAGATTTTTTTATGAAGTCTAAAACGTTTGCTGATAAACTCCTTTGCTTTAGCACAGCAAGAGTGGTATGGCTTTTGCATGCCCTGAGCATTCAAAGGATCAGTCCCCATGACAAACTGCTAATGCCTGTCTGGAAGCAGCTTCTGCATAACCAACTTGGGGAGCAGCAAAGTCCACCTGTGCTCTTCACTTAAAGCAAGGGGAAAGTGAAGTGATAAATCCTATGCTGGCACAGCACTTCACCAGTCACTGACAGCTGTGAGGTCTCACCCCAGGGCTGTTGGTGGATGCTCCCACTCAGGAAGATAATTGTAGGGAGTGCACTTCCCTGGCTCTGCAGAGACCATTCCCAGTCTTGGGCCAGTAGCTGCCAAGGCCCCCAGCTGTCAGCTGCTTTATATAGATATGTCCTGGCTTTTTTCCTTGTTTTAAAAAGGAATGTGCTGTCTTCTTTTTTTTTTTTTTTTTCCTCAAGCCTAGATAATGTGTGTGAAGCATTTCTTGGTAGAAATGTTGTAGCTGTGCCTGAGGTTAACAGAACTAGGTTTGAAAAGAGCTTTAAAATCATCCAGTCCCACCGATGGAACACCTCACCTACCCATCTTTCAAACACATCCATGGTCAGTGACTCAACCACCTCCCTGGGCAGCCTGTTCCAATGCCTGACATCCCTTTCAGTGAAGGATTTCTTCCTAATGTCTAATTTGAACCTGCCCTGGCACAGCTTGAGCCCATTCCCCCTCATCCTATCACCTGCTACTTGGGTGAAGAGACCAACACCCACCTCTCTACAACCTCCTTTCCAGTAGCTGTAGGCAGCGATAATGTTCCCCCTCAGTCTCTTCTCCAGACTAAATCACCCCAGTTGCCTCAAAGGCTCCTCATAAGGATTGCTTTCCAGACCCTTCACCAGCCTGGTTGCCCTTCTCTGGACACAGTCCAGCACCTCAATGTCCTTCTTACAGTGAGAAACCCAAAACTGAACACAGCACTCAAGGTGTGGCCTCACCAATGCTTAGTACAGGGGCACAATCACTTCCCTGGACCTACTGACCACGCTGCTTCTGACACATGCCAAGATGCCATTAGCCTTCTTGGCCACCTGGGCACACTGCTGGCTCATATTCAGTCTGCAGTAGATCCTTGTGTGTGGCTGGCATTGCATTCTATCTTAAGAGTGTGCAGAGATCAGTTGCTCTGACCTAAAATTAAAGCACCTTTCCTAAGCAGGCAGACAGGTGGGAATGCGCATAGCTATAAGCGGCAGCCCCGCTTTAATTTGGCTGCGGCTCAGTTCTGCTCTGCCTGCACTAGGCAAAAAGCTACTGAGGGGAAACATGCCTGCTTATTGCCAGAAACCATTTTGTGAATCATGTTAACCCAGACCGCCATTTTGCACATATGTGCTTAAAGGTTGACATGAAGGAACAAGACAGGCTGTTCTTTGTAACTACCCAAACCTTTCTCTATAGTCGGTGTCCCCATTCCTGGTGGCTCTTCTCTGTAACCAGCTGACAGCTGATGCAGCTATGGGCTGGAGGAGTCCTTAGGAGCTACAGATTTTCTCCTTTCATACTGCACAGCTTCCCCGCAGGACTGTAACTGGAGTGACAGAATCACAGAATCATTCAGCTTGGGAAAGACATTTAAGATCATCACATCCAACCCGTAACCTAACACTGCCAAGTCCACCACTAAACCCTGTCTGTCCCTAAGTGCCACACCTACACATCTTTTAAATACCTCCAGGGATGGTGACTCAGCCACTTCCCTGGGCAGCCTGGTCCAGTCCTTGACAACACTTTTGGAGAAGATCTTTTTTTCCCTAATACCAATCTAAACCTCCCCTGGTACCACTTGAGGCCATTTCCTCTTATCCTACCACTTGTTGCTTGGGAGAAGAGACCAACACCCACCTGGCTCCAATGTCCAGCCAGCTGTAACAAGTTACAAGGCCTCCCCTCAGCCTCCTTTCCTCAAGGCTAAACAACCCCAATTCCCTCAGCCTCTCTTCAGTTGACCTGTGTTCCAGACACTTCACCAGTTTCACTGTTCTTTGGACATGCTCCAGCACCTCAATGTCCTTCTTGTAGTGAGGGCCCCAATACTGAACACAGCACTTGAAGTGTGGCCTTACTACTGGTGAGTGTAGGAGGTCAGTCATCTGCTCCTTGTAAGTCTTGTGCTCTAGACCCTTCATTAGCTTCACTGACCAACATCCCCAGGTCTTTTTCCCCCAGGTAGCTTTCCAGCCACTCTTCCCCAAAGCTGTAGCATTGCATGGGGTTGCTGTGGCCCAAGTGCAGGACATGGCACTCAGCCTTGTTGAACCTCATGCAGTTGGCCTCAGCCCATTGATCCAGTTTGTCCACATCCCTCTGCAGAGCCTTCCTGCCCTCCAGCAGATCAGCACTCCCACCCAACGTGGTGTTGTCTACAAACATTGAGGGTGCACTCAGTGCCCTCATCCAGATCATTGAGAAAGATATTAAGGAGAACTGGCCCCAGTACTGAGCCTGGGGAACACCACTGATGACCAGCCTCCAGCTGGCTGTAACTCCATTCACCACAACTCTTTGGGTCTGGCCATCCAGCCATTTTTTTACCCAGCCAAGAGTACGCTTGTCCAAGCCATGAGCAGCCAGTTTCTCTGGGAGAATGGTGTGGGAAATGGTGTCAAAGCTTTTCTAAAATGCAGGTGGACCACATCCACAGCCTGCCTTTCCCTCATGCACTAAGGGGGTCCCCTTGTCATGGATTGATCAGGCAGGTCAAGCAGAACCTGCCTTTTGTAAACCTATGCTGGCTGGGCCAATCATCTGGCTGTACTGTATGTGTGTCTTGGTAGCACTCAAGGTGATCTGCTCCACAACCTTCCTTGATACCAAGGTCAGGCTGACAGGCCTGTGTTTCCCTAGATTCTCCTTCCAGACCTTCTTGTAGATGGGTATGACATTTGCTAACAGGTCTTGCTGTGCTGGTGAATCACAGAATCACAGAATTGTAGGGGTTGGAAGGGACCTCGAGAGATCATCGGGTCCAACCCCCCTGCCAAAGCAGCTCCCTAGCACATATTGCACAGATAGGTGTCCAGACAAGTCTTGAATATCTCCAGAGAAGGAGACTCCACCACCTCCCTGGGCAGCCTGTCCCAGGGCTCTGTCACCCTCACTGTGTAAAAGTTCCTCCAGATGTTGGTGCAGAACTTCCTGTGCTCCAATTTACAGCCATTGCCCCTTGTCCTATCTCCACAGACCACTGAAAAGGGGTTGGCCAATTCCCCCTGCATCCCATACTTAAGATATTTATAAACATTAATTAGGTCCCCCCTCAGTCTTCTTTTCTCCAGGCTGAACAGCCCCAGCTCACTCAGCCTTTCCTCATACAGGAGATGCTCCAGGCCCTTCATCATCTTCGTAGCCCTTCTCTGGACTCTCTCCAGGAGATCCCTGTCTTTTTTATACCAGGGAGCCCAGAACTGGACACAATACTCCAGGTGGGGCCTGACCAGGGCAGAGTAGAGGGGGAGGATCACCTCCTTAGACCTGCTGGCCACACTCTTCCTGATGCATCCCAGGATCCCACTGGCCCTCTTAGCCACCAGGGCACACTGCTGGCTCATAGCCAACCTGTCATCAA
The DNA here is from genome assembly GCA_020800305.1 of Porphyrio hochstetteri. Lineage (NCBI taxonomy): Eukaryota > Metazoa > Chordata > Aves > Gruiformes > Rallidae > Porphyrio > Porphyrio hochstetteri. The sequence continues at coordinate 65,988,609 of CM036938.1, forward strand.
CCAGGACCCCCAGGTCCTTCTCCACAGAGCTCTTCTCCAGCAGGTCATCCCCCAGCCTGTACTGATACAGACAGTTATTCCTCCCCAGGGGCAAGACTTTACACTTGCTTTTATTAAACCTCATCTGGTTTCTCCCTGCCCAGCTTTCCAGCCTGTCCAGGTCTCGCTGGATGGCAGCGCAGTGTTCCTGCGTGTCAGCCACCCCTCCCAGCTTTGTATCATCGGGTACTTGCTGAGGGTGGATGCTATTCCCTCATCAAGGTCATCAATGAAGATATTAAACAGGACTGGACCCAACACCGAGCCCTGGGGAACACCGCTAGTCACAGGCCTCCAGTCAGATTTTGTTCCACTGATCACGACCCTCTGAGCCCGGTCCGACAGCCAGTTCTCAACCCACCTCCCTGTCCACTCATCTATCCCATGATCTCTCAGCTTTTCTATCAGGATGTCATGGGAGACAGTATGGAAAGCCTTGCTGAAGTCAAGGTAGATGACATCCACTGGTCTCCCTCCATCCACCCAGCCGGTGATGAGATCATAGAAGGCTATGAGATTGGTCGAGCACGATCTCCCCTTGGTGAATCCATGCTGACTACTCCTCATGACCTTCTTCTCTTCCAGTTGGTTGGAGATGGCATCCAGAACAAGCTGTTCCATAACCTTTCCAGGGACAGAAGTGAGCCTGACTGGCCTATAGTTGCTAGGATCCTCTTTCTTGCCCTTTTTAAAGACTGGAGTGATATTGGCTATCCTCCAATCCTCAGGCACTTCTCCTGTTCTCCAAGACCTGTCGAAGATGATAGCAAGCGGCTCCGCAATCACTTCCGCCAGCTCCCTCAGCACACGTGGATGTATCCCATCTGGGCACATGGATTTGTTTGCATTAATCCCTTTGAGCTGCTCCTGGACCACCCCTACCTCAACTAGAGGGAAGCTCTTCATTCCACAAACACTCCTACTTTCATCCAGGATCTGTGGGTCCCGAGGGGAAAAGTGAAAGTGGTGCTTGTTTTTAAACAAGTCTATTTTCAGGTGCTCATGCAGAGTCTCCCATACATTTTCATTCATGACCACCAAGACACTTGTGGACAACACATGTGACAAGGGTCACCAGCTGTTGAGCTCTTGCTGCCCCCTGGATGCCTTTTGGTGGCAACACTGCATGTGTTGGGTGTGCCTTACATGCCCTTTAGGAGTGGATGTTGTTTGGGATCCTGGGCTCTGGTAGCTTATCCCACTCCATGTAAGGCTTCTTTTTCTTTTCCTTGTTGGGTATTTTTCTAGCTCCAGGCTAAGTCTTCATCTTCCTGTCACCTTATCTCTGCTCCTTGTCTCCTTGCTGTTCAGCCACCTGAGCGATACCAGGTCACGGTGATGCACTGGTCTTTTTCCGGCTCTGGGGGTGCTTCCAGTGCATTTCCTGCTCAGGTACCCATGATGTCCCCCATGCAGAGGCCGGAGCTGATCCTGATGTGCCATTTCTTTTTGTCTCTGTGCTCACAGTGATGGTGATGGACACCAGGACAGCACAGACAACTGCCCCACCATCATTAACAGCTCCCAGCTGGACACAGATAAAGACGGGTTGGGTGACGAGTGTGATGAGGATGATGATAATGATGGCATTCCTGACCTCTTGCCCCCAGGCCCTGACAACTGCAGGCTGGTTCCCAACCCAGGGCAGGAAGATGACAATGGTAAGATGGGCCTTCAGAAGCCATTTTGGTGCTTAGGCATCCTTCACCAGGCATTATAAATGTGCACCAGGATCCAACACAGTCACCATGTATGCATACACTCATCCCTGGAGAGACCCCAACACACAAGGGCCTCTTTGGCCAGGGCAGAGGTTCTTAGATCCTCCTCTCTGGGCATTGTGGTTATCGGGGCTGAGACTCCACTTGCTTGTTGGGCACCCTGATCCAGTGGCTCACCCAAAGGTGTCTGCTTGCTGCACTGTAAATCTGGTGTCACTTCTCTGATGCGTTCAGGTGATGGAGTTGGGGATATCTGCGAGTCAGACTTCGACCAGGACACAGTGATTGATCGGATCGACGTGTGCCCTGAGAATGCAGAGATCACCTTGACAGACTTCAGGGCCTATCAGACAGTGGTGCTGGACCCAGAGGGGGATGCGCAGATTGATCCCAACTGGGTGGTTCTAAACCAGGTAAAAATGTATCTGGTCTCTCTTACCTGTCTGAGAAAGATAATTTGAAAACCAGAGTAAAGCGGTCTCTGTTAGTGCTGGACCACTGGCATACAAGTGACAATTGGAAGCTGCTGGTTGGTTGACTACTTTACAGGAGTTACAATGAAGAAACTTGCTTTTAGTATGTGATAGCTTGAAGCTTTATGCTCCTAGTGATCTAAAATAACTACATCTTAGTCAACTTGTTCTGTGTGGATTTCCCTGCCGACAAGGTGGCAAACACAAGACTTCTGTGTCGCCCTATTGAAGTATTTCTGTAGCAAATGGTTTCATGAAGCCTTTTCAGAATTTTAAAGTCTGACCTGCTGTATAGCAGAGCATTTCCTCATCGATTGAGTCTAATAACTGTCATGTACACTGATAAGTTTTAGTCTCCACGAGGCTAACGTGTTCTGAATCACAAGGAGTGTGCCATTTATTTCCATTGCCAAAGTCTTTGCCAGGCCAGCTGAGATGTACACACCTTCTGTAACCCAGTCCTGGCACAGTTTAGTCCTGAACTCCATAATCAAACTGTATGAACTAGGCCTAGGTGAAGCTCTCTTGCCTGCGCTGGCCCTTGTCCCCCCGTCCAAACCCAGTCCCATCTCCAATCCTGGCCAGGTTCATTGATTTCCAGAAAAAGATTGCCTTAGGGAAAGAACAGCAGAACAGCAGTATATCTGATTCTGCACTGGGAAAAGAAAAATCCTTCCTGACTCGTGGCATGCAGGCAGCTGAAACATCAGTACTTGATTACAGTGCTCATTTTAACTGGGAGCTAGAGGTGTTGTGAGCAAACAGAGGAGGGGGTGCTTGAAGGAGGCCAGAAGAGGCTGCCAGGAGTAGCCAGCCCGGCTTGTCGCGTGTGCTAACCACCCCGAATTTACTCCTGCAGGGCATGGAAATTGTGCAGACCATGAACAGCGACCCCGGCCTTGCAGTTGGTACGTACCCTCTTCTGAGACTCTGGTTTTACAGTGGAAAACTTACAGCCTCTGAGTGCGTTTTCTGCAGGCTTGTTTTTCACCTGCTTGTGTCCTCAGGTTACACAGCTTTTAACGGCGTGGACTTCGAGGGCACTTTTCACGTGAACACGGTGACAGATGATGACTACGCAGGCTTTATTTTTGGATACCAAGACAGCTCTAGCTTTTATGTGGTAATGTGGAAACAGACTGAACAGACCTACTGGCAAGCGACTCCCTTCAGAGCTGTTGCAGAGCCTGGCATTCAGCTAAAGGTACTGGTCTTGGCTCCTAGCTGGGGGGTGCAGTGGTCACCATGGCCTGGCCACGCCATCCTGCCATGCTGGCTGTGCCACCCTGCCGTCTGACTGCCAGGGATAAGCCACCCTTGGGATAAGCCGCTGCTTGCTCCAGGTACTCAGCTGCTCCTCCACACGTGCAGTGGCTGTGGTTGTATGAGAGATGTTAGGGGCTTGTGAGCGAGTTCTGCAGACCTGCTGGCTGCTACAAAAAAGGGGTTAGAGTTCCTGAAGTGGTGTTCCTCTCCGGTCAGCGTCGGAACGTTGTGTTTCTGCAGGCTGTGAAATCCAAGACAGGCCCTGGCGAGCACCTCCGCAACTCCCTCTGGCACACGGGGGACACCAGTGATCAGGTCAGGCTGCTGTGGAAGGACCCCCGAAATGTCGGGTGGAAAGACAAAGTCTCCTACCGCTGGTTCTTGCAGCACAGACCCCAGATTGGTTACATCAGGTAAGAGAGGAGAAGGTGAGTACAGACACATGTCTGCCTAAACTGTTGTTTCCAAACACTCAGCTCAGATGACGGTCTGAGAATCTGTAATACGTCTTGGCTTTGCACCGGTGAAGGCTCGTAGCGGGTTGGACTGTTCAGATTCAGCCTGCAGTTGTATTCCTCAGGCAGACAACTCCGTACTATGCCTGCTGCAACTGATCTGGCTGTTGTAACTGTGTCCTACCCTAATGAGCCCTTTCCTGGCTTCAGTACCCTGTGTTTCCAAGCTACTGCTGGCCACTGACCTGAAAAACAAGGCATTTCAAACTTCCCTAGTTTTGATCTTTTAAAATATTTTTGTTGGAATCATGATAAGTCATTTGCATATTCTGGGATAGCAGAATTAATAAAGGAAAAGTTGTCCACCTAAAGGTTGTCGTCCTAACTAAGGTCAGTAATGATCCTGACATGATAGATTTGAGATCGCACAGCACATATTCAGAAAGCTCATCAAAGCCACATAATGCATTTTATCTGTTCTTATTTTGTTATTTGGAAAAAAACAGAGAAGTTATTTGGAAAAAAACCCAAAAAGCAATCACCATTCAGGAGGAAACTTTTCACTCTGCAACATCCAGATCAGCAGGAATTACATGTGTAGATCAAGGTTGATGTAAAAATGCAACAGATGAACTGCTCTGGCATCATCAGCTCGGATATAATGGAACAGAAGTAACAGCTAAGTCAGTTCTTCTTTAAAAAAAAACAGGTCCCTGCAGGTGAGGTTAAGTAACTTGATGATATGATAATTCCCCTTCCATGGTGCAGGGCATCACCTTCAGCTGTAATTTGGGTTAGTCCCTTTGACTTGATGGTAAAATGGATCAATAACATTTATACTGGTAACTGCTGTGTTCCAGCCACAGGGCAGTAGCGAATAGATTTGGGGTGGCAACTTTTCTTCAGACCAAGCTGATGCCAACATGTGCCTGGGGTTGCTGTCTGCCTTGGCAAGGGGGTATAAGTAATCCCCCCTGCAGTTGGGAAAGGTGGCAAAGTCAGCACCACAAAATCCTTCAGACACCACAGGCAGCCAGGCCTAACGCGGGGCTCTGCCAGCTCTGTCCACACCTCGCTGTGGTCTGTTTAGGCCAGATGCCACAGACCATAATGTGTCTAACAAAGGCTTTCTGAGGCTTCAAGGAAAAATTCACTTGAGCCAGCCTCTCCCACAGAAATCTGAAAGACAACAAGCTCTATTCATTGCACAGATACTTTTGAACCGCCTCAGCAAATCAGGAAGTACGCTCAGGAACATAACAGGAATTGGTTTTGTTGGGGTTTGTTTGGGTTTTTTTCTTACTTTATGAAAAGACACAGGAACTTTCTTTCCCTTCACCACTTGCTATTTTCTTGCACATTGGACCAGCAGTGTCCTCATCCAAACCAGGGCACTCCAGGCTCATTATCCACTCAGTCATGTACCCAGTATCCCAGAGGCCAAGGACTTGGTGTAGAGGGTGCTGCAACAGCTTAGCTGGCTCCAGCATGGTCCCGTCAGCCCTCAGTACAGGGCACATGCAGGGAAGCTGGCAGGGCACAGCTGTTTCTGGAGCTATTTTGGAATTTGCTGATGGGTTTTCCAACAAGAAGGTGCCAAATCATCAAAATCATTCCTGGAATTAATCATACTCACGTTTTTAAAGAATTTCACAGTAAATTTAAGGTTCCAAACAGCTTGTTTGAAACTTTGCCTGTTTAAAAAGAAAATCAAACTCTGTGAGACATACCCACCTGGGTTTCTTGAGTCAATCTGATCTGGTTCTCCCTTTCTCCTGTAACTATCAACCTGCCTGAGGACAGGAAAAAAAACATTCCAAGGCTTTTGTAGGATGTGTGAAAAAAGACCACCACCAAAATACCTTCCCTGCCCAGCCCTCGCCAGCATGCCGCACAGCTCCTCTTCCCAGCATACTGGGCTGGACTGAAGGATAGTGTGTCCAGGGCTGGAGGCACCGTGGGTAACAGAACTACCTTTATGAATGTTGCAGCCTTGGAAGAGACCTAACAGAGCTGCTGTTTGCTTTTATTAAGGGCAAGATTTTATGAAGGCTCTGACCTCGTGGCAGACTCTGGTGTGACCATAGACACCACAATGCGTGGAGGGCGGCTTGGAGTTTTCTGCTTCTCTCAGGAAAACATCATTTGGTCCAACCTGAAATACCGCTGCAATGGTAATGTTGCTTTTATGTCATTTTAGCTAAGAACTTGCAGGTGACCAAGCAGAACTGGCTGTGTGGCTGTTGGATTGAGCCGTTTCATGTCCTTTTCCTTTGCTTTTTGTTCACAAGCTGCTCACAGCTGTGAAACGCCTCCCCTGACACCCGCAGCACGCTGCAGCCCAGCCAGACGGGAACTAACACCTCACAACTGCTCCTCCCAGAGCAGTCACTCTGCTGCAGAGATTGTGCCAACTAAGTAGTATAGCTGTCAGCAGAGAATTAGAAACGTTATTTAAAACCAACCAACCGTGAGGGCTGTACACGCACACTAGACTGAGGCCATCATGTATGTAGGAGGCCTTGAGCTGTGGATACGAGGTGGAATACATCTGGAGAGCTAGTGGGTTCAGTCACCTGGCATCAGTGTCACTCATGTACTTGCTGGTTGCTCCTGTCCATGGGAGAGCAGGATTGTAAGATGCCCTTCTGCCCACGGAGGAATCCTCCTCAGACGCGAGAAGCAGGCCGGCTCACTCCTCTTGGGGTAAGAGCTTCACAGCTTAGGCCTGACCTCCCACTCGCAGAGTAGCTCAAACCTTGGTCTCACAAAGAAGCTGACCACATCAGGGTATCCCTGTCCTGACAGCAGTTCAGCTAGCTGGAAGTGGGGCTTTGGGGCTGCCCCCTCCACTCGGTATCAACCCCTACCAAGGCAGCCTTAGGAAAATAAGTTACCAGCCGAGTTGAAATAGTTCCCTTGTCTGCTGTCTGTGGATCCAAGAAGCCCAGCTCAAATCTCCAGTGGACACAGCCACCCCATGGCCAAACCCTGGCTCTGGGACTTGCATCGGTCATGGACCCTGTTCTTGGGCACTGGGTGCCCCTAGGCTGGTGCCTGAAGGGGAACTTGCAGATGGTGGTGCTTACAATTGACAACTACTTTGTAAGGCTTTCAAACAGCATGTGGTTTCCCAGAAAGCATGGCTCAAAGCTGCTGCTGACGTTGCAGATACTCTCCTGGCAGCGAGCAGGCAGCGGCCTTGCTGCAGGCGCTGCACTAAGTCAATGAAACCCACCCAAAGGCACTCTGCCACCCCCAAGTATCCCCACTTTCATTCCAGGCAAGTTCCTACATTTGCAGAGCAAGCTTAAAAAGAATTTTCAAGTCTCAAAAAAGAACTGATCGACAAAAAGCGAAGGACTTACTTAACCCTTTTTTTTATATATACACTCTGTATTTATATAGTTAACTTCATTTTCTGAGTATGGAGTTACCTGTCCAGCATCAGGGTGGAAATGATCAAAGTTGAGGTCAGGCACCTGACCTTCATTGCTGCATCTTTGGCTGCAGCTTTAGCCCCTCACTCTCCTGTGGCTCTCCAGATAAAATGTTCTGGGGTCTGGCAAAGGCACGCTGCCAACTCAGCACTTCAGACACAGCTGTAGTTAGGACATTGACCCATACACTGACCCATCTCCAGCTCCCTTTGCCAGTTCTGGGTTTTATTTCGAGCACAGTTCTATCATTAACCTGTTCTTGTGTTAGTGTTTCTCTCCCTTTTTGTGGCATGGGAAACCATGGAGGGGAAGTTGAATTAGGATACTTTAGAGATACAGATGCTGATGCAACAAACATCACCTGGGCTGCAGAGCCAGACAGCTGTTTTTTCTGCCTTCTGGTCAGGGGTTGTTGATAAAAATAAGAAAGTGGGCACCAGGAGGTTTTCAGTTGGAAATGTAATTTGAAGACTGATGGGACTGGCTGGTCATGGGTTGGCGCTGCAGCACTCAGGGTCTCGTTAGTCCCTCCGTGCTTTGTGGTGGTGTACAGCTCAAACCGAAAGCATTCGCTGGTTGTTCTTAACATATAAACAGAAGAGAAGGCACGTTACCTAAAAAAACCCCAAAACCAAACAGTAAGTGGGTAATTCATTAATTTTTTTGTCAGAAGAGACTAAACTTCTGCATATTTTTTCTGTTTTAGACACCATCCCAGAGGACTTTCAGGAATTTCAAGCTCAGCAATTTGGTGTCGGTGATGTTTAAGAAGGAAAAGCAAACTAACATGGCTATTGCAAACAATAAAACAATGTATTTTAAATCCTTATGCGACTGTTGGTGCGGGAGCGCACACCGCAGCTTGTTCTCATTGATGTGACTATGCCAGACCTGGGGTTTTTGTTTGGTTTGTTTTGTATAAAAGTGAAAGTAAAAAGGAGACAAAATAGAGTGGGGCTTCGCTTGGTTTTGGGGAAAAAAATCAATCTGCTGCCATTTTGATTTCAGTATTAAAGGGAGTGGGGAGGAAAGCGCCGTCCTGCCCACCTGGAATGTGTTGGAAACAACAGGTTGCACTGGGGCGCGAGGTGGTTGGGAGCTGTCCTGCTCAGCCAAGGACTTCTTAGGACCTTTCCAGACCTCCTAGGAAAAAAGTTACATCTCTCTCCTTTAGTGCAGTTTAACTCCTTTGGAGACTTAGTTGCCTTTGGCAGACCTTCTCCAAGAACTAGGTTAGACCTTCCTGCCCTACCACTCCCAGAAAACTATGAGTAACACTAACACATCCTGCAAGAAAAGCTGACTGCGGGGCATTGTAGTCATGTCTTGGGACTTGCATGTGACTAAACCCGAAAGAGACACATGGGTATAAATGCAGAATCAGCTAAAAGTAATCCTAACTTACACACACAAAGCCAGGCTTGGACCTCCTCTCCCCAGTCGGACCGAAGCTCTCTCAGCCCGTACCACAGACTGAGGAAAGTAATTCACCAAAAAACTACCAAACCCTAGGATAAGTACCATTAACCATTAGGAAAGGAAGTGGGGGAGGGGGGTGGGAGGGATGGGGGGAAGCTAAAAAAAATAATAAATTGTATCACAATGTATTCTATAATTCAAACTATAGAAAGGTTTTAGGTAACAAACATTTCTACTGCATCCTTTTTCAAAACAGAAGTAAGAGAGGAAGGGAGGACACACTCCAAGGACAGCAGAAGAGGAGGATACTGCAGCCTATAGAACAGTTACTTTAACAATGTTCATCGGGGAGGGGGCGGGAGAGGGAGGAAATACCCAGCAGGCACATACAGCAAAGGTTTTAAACAATCAGAAGTAGCCCTGAGAAACGGAAAAGCCATGGCTGTTTCCCAGTGTGAGAATACAAGGGAAATGCTGAGTTAAATTTCCAGGTGAGAATACCAAAACAAAGCCAGTTTCCTGTTCTCAGTGCAATAGAAGTACCCTTAAGGCTGACAGTTCTTTCAAAGGCTTTGAGGAGGTTTCACCATGAATTTGTCCACCATGTTCAAGGCTTCTGGGGGCAGCACAGCCCTGGGACCTGGCAGGCAAGACACCCCAGAGCATGCTGCAGGAGCACTGCCCAGCACAGCGCGTCCTCATGGAAGGGCCTCCAGTTTCAGGCCTCCCCTTCCCTTGGCTTCACCAAACCCAACTTCACTCACCAGGCTTTCAACAGGGGCGCTAAAAGGCTAGTTTCTTTGGAAAAACGCAGAGCGTATTGTAAATTTATGCTTAAAAGCTGAGAGAGAGACCATCTTTTTCTAGCTGAACATTGGCTGTAATGGCAGGATCATTCACTCATGAACAAGAACACGGACCATAAAGTAAATTTACATCCTCTCAGAGCAGTCTGGGCACAACCCGGGCAGAAGGCCGGTCCTTGTACAACACTACACAGCTCATGTGTACCCCACAGTGGGGGTACACCGGGCCTGCAGCGCACGCACACATCTTCCACAAGTGTCAGCAGCCGGCCTGGGCCCCCTTGACCTGCCTGCAGCACGTGCTGGTCGGAGCACGACACACATCAGCTCCACCAGCAGACGTGACAGCAGCCTCCGAACCCCTGACAGGCTGTGGACCTGTGCCCAGCCCTCCCGCCTGCAGCCAGAGGCTCTCTTTTGTGGCAGTGGCTGGGAGGGAACACCTCAGCTGCTTGCCACACCAGTTTAATGCCTTTGAACGTGCCCATTTCCCATCTCTTGTCCCATCGGCACCACTGTGTTGGCTGGTGGAAGGTGAGATACAGGCTCCAGCTGGCGTGCTGTCGAAGGGCACAGCATGGAGTGTGAGCTGCCCACTTCCCCTGGCAGAAAACGTACTGGTTTGCTCAAATAGTAACCACAGCTTGGACTTGTCTTTAGTTTCAGAAAGTGCTGTTGGGACCTTACAATGGGATGCTAGAGGTCACTGTGTTGTGTTATGTTGACACATCAACTGCCAGCATGACTGGAAGTCCAGCTGTTGCCCACAGGTTTGTCCCAAGGCCATAGTCTGGGCTTGGAAAAACCTCCTGCCCCTCACACTTTGATCAGACACTGTGTAGTCCCTCTGTATCAGTGTTTAAACACACTCCTCTTGCACCATCGGACCTTCCTGGACTGTTGAGTAACACAGCTGTCTCTGTGTGGCTTCTGGCAGGGGAAGATGCTGCAATCCTGCCTCTCTGAAAGCCAGCATGTAGTGCTACCCTGCCCCCACCGCCCACGAAGCAGTGCTGGGCTGGGGCAGCAGCTGCAACCACTTTGGAGCTGAGCGTCCTGGGGCTCCTGCACACAAGGGTTGAACTCTCACAAAAGGTTAACTCATTCCTGCATGCTAAAAACACCACAGCAAGCACATGTCAAATGCTTCCATGCCCTAAAACAGAACCAAATCTTTGCAGCTGGAAGGGACCTACAACTACCTAGTCCAACTGCCTGACCACTTCAGAGCTGACCATGGCATTGTCCAAATGCCAACAGGATTGGGGCATTGACTACCTCTCCAGGAAGCCTGTTCCAGGGTTTGACCACCCTCTTGATAAAGAAATGCTTCTTAATATCATGTCTAAACCTCCTCTGGTGCAGCTTTGAACCCTTTCCGTGTGTCCTATCACTGGATCCCAGGGAGAAGAGCTCACCACCTCCCTCCCCATGACTCCTCCTCAGGAAGCTGCCGAGGGCAATGAGGTTACTCCTCGGCCTCCTTCTCTCCAAACTAGACAAGCTGGGGTCCTCAGCTGCTCCTCACAGGACATGCCTGCCAGCCCGGCCACCAGCTGTTGCCCTGCTCTGGACACATTCAAGGACCTTCACAGCCTTCTTAGATGCTGGGGCCCAGCACTGCGCAGAGTACTCAGGGCATGTGAACATGGGCCCAGTGCTCAATGCAGCAGGACAGTCACCTCTCTTGACCGTCTTGCTGTTTGGTGCACCCCAGGATGCAGTTTGCCTTGCCTTCAGTATGTTTGCTGACTCACAATGAGCCTGCTGTCAACCAGCACCTCCAGATCCCTCTTTGGAGGGGGGCAGCTGTTCTCCAGCCACTTCTCTCCCAGTTCATACTTGTGCCTGGTGTTACTCTGTCTGGGTTTGGTGCAGAATCCTGCATTTTTCTTGCTAAATGACACGCCACTGATGATCACCCAATGCTGCAATTTATCTAGATCCTTCGGGCAGGCATCTTGTGCCTCGAGAGAGTCAACAGCATCTCCAGTGTGGTACCACCAGCAAACTTGCCAAGGGTGGATTCAGCTCCTGCGCCCAGACCCTCGATACATTCACTGAACAGAGCTGGCCCTAGAACTGGGTCCTGAGAAACACCACGGCTGGTGACTGGCCACCAGACAGGTGTAGCCCCATTCACCACAACACTTTGAGCTCTGCCCTTCAGCCAGCTCTTCACCCAGCATGCCATGAACCCGCGCATCTCCCTGTCTGACCACCTCCTGGTTTGGAACACCAGAGCATCTTGCCAGGATGCTGCTGGGTGGGGAGAAGGCAGAGGTGGGCAGATCTGTGAGAGGCTGCTGCTGAGCGAAGGAGGTCAGCTCTCACAGACCCTCAGCACCTCTTGGGAATCGCTCTCCATGGGTCTAGCTGTCAAATTCAGCAGCTGCCTACTCCCACCATCCGGGCAAATGAGGGAAAAAAGAAAATCAGAGATCCCTGTGGCAAACAACTGCACAGCCTTCCGTGCTATACTTGGCCTGGAACATACTTTGTGCATGCTGTCAGAGGTATCTGACACATCTCAGTGGTCTCAATTGTACAGAGCAGGCACGAACAAGTCTGCACAACCTGCAACCTTCCAGGGTCATGCTCTGGAGGAGCACAAAAATAACACAGGCAGCACAGCCATGTAATACTCCCTTGGCCAGCTGTTTTTAGTTGTTGCTGTTGTTAAAAAACATCAAATGTAGTGAACAAAAAAGATCAATTTACTTTCACCGGCTCAGCAATTGCTTAGCTCATGTAGTTAAGTATTTTACAGTTTCTCCTGGAATGAGTTGACTTTTCAACATTTATATATCACAACAATTAATTTCAAATGTAAGAAAAACTTTATTGGTCCATTAAACATTAAACCTCTAACAGTACATTCACTCAGTATACAAAAGGAAGTGTTCATAAAAACCATTAACATGCTCCAAAAAGGCAAAGCTGTTGACTACTTTACAATTAAGATCTGACAATTCTGGAAGTTTTATCAACCCTTAAAAGTCAAAGTGTTACAGTTAGTACAGATCACAACCCTCACAAAAAATGCTAAATATACTAGTGAACCTCCACTTCACTGGGCTACAGCTTCATGAAATAAAACCACACATACACACCAAAAAAGTTCCCTTGAGATAGTAAGAACCTTGGAAAAGACTAATTAAAAACCCCTCACCCTTAAGAAAAAGTGTTTATATTGTGACTACTTTGCATCCAGTTTTCGAACATAGCATAAAGGAGACCAGACACCACTCACTGGTGGTGAACAGAAAGCAGTGAACCCATTTGTTCCTAGTAAGCATTTTCTTAGCTTGTATAGAGCTGAACAATGTTCTCTGAGAGCTAATTCACCCCGCTGTAACTTTGTGTGGACGTCTGAGGACGCCTAAGCACCTGGACATCTATCACTAAGAGGAAAAATAAAGCATGAGTAACGAGATGTTATTTCCCCAAAGTTTTCCAAAGTGATTCCTGGTTTCACACTGAGGCTTCTTTGGCAAAAGCACGGCTTGTGGTGGTGCACCCCACAGCTCTGCGAGCAAGAGCCCTGGAAGATTCAAGCTGCTGGAGCAGTTTCAAAGCTGACTGCTGTGGCTCTGAAGAGGTTTGTGCAAACAGCTGTATGTTACGGCACTGGGAGCTACTGGAGACTGGCAGCTGGGGGAAGCCAATGTGGCATCTACCCGAAATAAATTCCAACTTCAAAGAAGTATCATTATTGAACAGGTGTGGAATGAGTTGAAACCAGGTTTGAGAAAAAAAAAACCCTGAACCAAACAATTGGATTGAAGGCTTCCTTGAAACTGAGTATCCTTGGGGTCCCTTCCAACCCAGACCATTCTATGATTCTGTGATTCTTTGGGCATTAGAAAGCTGCTGTCCTGCCGGTCTCACTAAGTTTCTCCTTCAAACTCCGCGCAGGGTGTCTGTGTCCCCATCCGGGGCCAGCCGGGTATGCTGCCATCGGGATGCTGAAAATGCAGAGACCTAAGGCTTCCCAGGCTATGTACCCTGTGAGGAGTATAAAAAGCCAAAGCTTTCTGAAGCAGCTGACCCCAGGCATTCCCTTGTGCAGCCATGTGAAACGCTCTGTTCAAACTGCTGTTTACAAAATCGAAAACACAAAGTAAAGTATCAGGTTACTGATTATGTGTTTTCCTCCCACAAGGACTTGTAGGCCACTTCAGAAAACAAAGCAGTGGTTTTCACAGAGGAAAACTGATGTGGTACAAGAAATTGCCAGCCTTGCCTTTGCTTCAACACCCCAGGTTGTCCTGCTACAAAAAGGGAAGGATTGACAAGACCTGGCAAAGAAGTCTTAGCTAGTTTTTAGCACCAAAGACATCCCATTTGAAAGGGAACACAGTGGGAGCGAAGCAGGTTTACAAGTGCCTTTAAAAAACAAATCCAGGGAGAATAAGACAAACAAAGCAAGGAGACACAGCCTGCAAGCAAAAAACATTGCTTCTAAAGCCTGGAAAGAAAGATGAGAGCAAAATTTTAGCTGTAGATAATCTTGCTCATCTAGCCACACAGGTACAGTCTTGTGGTGGTCTGCTACATCAGCTTATTTAAGAGAAAAGCCTATCAGATTGTGGCATAAATTCTTTACAGCATTCTTTAAGCCCAGCCTGTGGATTATTTTGTTGCCAAAGTGTTCAGAGACACCCATGACACTGAGGGCAGCTAGCCAAAATTCAAGCAGCACTACCTTGAGCTCCCAGATTTTCCAGACACGTTGGTTGAAACCAGAGAACTGTTCAAAGTCAGCTCTCCCACAAGTGCAGTGGCTGCAGCGTTCCAGCCCAGAAATGGCTGTACCAGTGGCTGATGAAGCAGTTACATGTGTGTAGCTTACAATCTCAAAGCGCTTCTGGGGTTGGAAGAAGGTGCTAAAACACAAAATAAATAAATAAATAGGCAGGCAGGGATTACGGTTCTGAAGGGGATAAACCCCCTCTCTGGACTAAACACAGATTAGCAACACTGAATTACCCGTTTCCGATGAAAGTGGCCCAGCTCCACCAGCATCTACCGCATCAGCCATGCAAGCACAAGCGCCTGAACCTCAGGGGAAGCTCGCAGTACAAAGCTAAGGGCACCACAAACAGGTAACCTAACGCTGATGTGGAGTTCCTTAGCTGGCGTCCGGCTGCAAGGGCTGCCTGCGTGCTCCGGGGAACTCGGTGGTAAAGAGCAAACAAGCACATCCATCTGCTTTCCACCTGTTCTTCCCAAGGTTTTCACAGTCTCATTTTCAGTCCAGCTATTTGGACTTGCTGTCTGCATCTGTCCTGTCGATTTTACCCCAAGCAAGAACCAGTCACAACTGAGGCTCTCCGTCGCCTTCATGAGAAAAATCGAAACTCTGCTGGTCTGAGATGAGGGTGCAGCAGTGAGGTTCCAAATAGCCTTTCTGATAGCAAATTTGCAAAAGTAGGAAGATGCCAAAGAAACTCTTTCACCTTCACAGCAGAACTAACTTCTGCTAACACAGTCTATTTCTCAGATTAAATGACAGCATTAGTTCAAATTCAGACTTAACTAGAGGAAACTTAGCACAGGAGGGGTTCCTTAGCCTTCCTGACTTTGTAACAGCTTACTCGCTTCACACAGACAGAAAATGCTAGGAGCCAGAAATGCTTCACCGCTCGGGTACACCCGGGAACCAATTCACTGCACCCTGGAGAGGCGCAGCAGGACAGACACCGCACAGCTACTTGCCTCAGGCCCAGCAGCTGCCCGGGTAACATGAACTGTTTACAATTTAAATGTGAATGCAAGCAATAGCTACTCATTTATTTACAAAAGCATCCGGCTATTTACGAGTCTTCCCAGTTTTCCACTGCATAGTAATATCTGAATCGTCTCATCCCCAAAGGTTTGTCAAGCACAGATGATTTGGTCTTCCACATGCACCACGGGTCTTGGCTGTGCCTTGCAGGCACCGGCGCGACGCGCAAGGCAGCACCGCCCAGTCACAGGCTCAGCTCAGGCTTCCAGTTCCAGTGCCACCTGAACTACTAGCTACCACTGCAGGAGGTACAAAGGCACTTCTTAAAAAGGTTTTAAAAGCCCACTGTTTGGAATATATGAACTGGGCATTTGAATCCTAGACCCTAGCCGAGGAACTGGCAAGTAGTTGCACGTGGAAGTTCACAGTACAGACTGTACAGCCAAGGCCGCGGCTGTAACATTTGCCTGGGCGGCAGGAGGCCGTGCCTCCCTGCGGAACAACTTCCGCACACCCAGACGCCACCAGGCACTGATTCCTTAGAAAGGCCTGGAGACCCACAGCGGGATCTGGGGCCATGGCATGGACATACAGGTCCTCAAAGTTATTTCAGGTGTCTTTTGTCACGATGTTTGCTCAGAGGCAGACAAAGCTGTGTAGTCAGGCACTGCCCCACTCCCACCCTACGAGCGCCTGCAGATCTAGACGCGTGAGGTCAATAGTTGGTGGAAGGGAGGGATGAAGGAGCGACTCAGTGAGGCAAGCGCTGTGTACAAAGAATGGACTCACACCTCACTGTAGGCTTGTTGCTTATAACCCTGTTTTCTCCATGCAAAACCCATTTCCTTAAGTACAAACTATAAAAAGAATGAGCAGGAGGCAGTGCAGGAAAAATCCTTATGCAGGTAGATGCTGCCTCTGTAAAATAAGTGTTTCAGTAAACAAATAAGAACATACAAGACCGTCCACAGTTGTGACTGTGATGCCTATCCGAACTAGAGAATAGCTGCCACTCCCTGCCTTTGCAGCGTGACAGCACTCGCCTTCTGCTGTTCAGCTCCTTGCCCAGGCTGTTCTGTTTACTAATTATAGTAAAAAAATATGCTTGGTTTCTCACAGTACAACATATATGGCACTAGATGGCAACTCCTGCAAGCTTCTATACTTTAGGGAACAGCATTCGGAACAAAAGCCTGGACTGCCTCAGCTGCAGCTCACAGCTCTAGCACAGGATCAAGACTGTGCCAGAATAGCTGCTGTGAGTTAGGTGGGACAACTGTTAGTCATCACTGCACAGTCCATAAGCTCTTATCTTAGAGATGGAACAGATAAAGGCTTCTAGATTGCGAACACATTAAGAAAAGCCTCTTTCTGCCACAGAAGGATATGCGTGGCTGGACTCCAAATGCAGGCAGAGACATCCTGACGGGCCCCCATGCTAGCAGAGCTCTTAGCAAGATCAGAACCTCCCAGCAGAAGCAAAGGGAAATAAAAAACCTGCCTCCCTCACCAGAGATTGTTGTTTTTCTAACTTGATGTCAGAGTTAAACTTCAGCAGCATTTTTTTTTCCCTAGGAGCAAACAAGAAGAGCCACCAAAGTGTCACCTCCGGAAAGGTGACCCTGCCTCTCAGATCTTGCGACAGATGTATTTTGAGGCTCCTAATCACTGGCGCAGGTGGTTTGAGTATACAGGACTGCAGACCCATGGATTTTGTTTGAGGTAAAGAGTGCACGAGCAGGGGAAGATCAGACCCCAAAGCAAGCTCCAGGCAGGACAGAAACCCTAGGATACCATAGCAACAAGGCAGCTAAAAATGGTAATTAAAACAAGAGCAGAAGTGAGATCTGTTATCTTAGGATTACTCACCAGGTGTGCATTAGCCATCAATTATTGCAACAGAACAAGTAAGGCATGCAAATATTTTGGCCATCTCATTGGCCTCCATGTTGTGCTTTTCTTTGTTTTGCAGAAAGCATTGGATGGAGATTTAAGGCTCAACCATGTTTTGAAAAGAAAAAAGAACCTCTAAATCAGTTGATTTTGTTTATATCCTGCCTATTTCACATTGTATCTGTATACATATACACATGTATATGTATCGTCAGCGAGAAGATAAAACCTCTGTGACTAGCATCAGTCATAAATTCATCCCACCAAATATTGGGTTCAACCTGATTCAGCATTTAGGGCATCTGAGCTGTTTGTTCTACCATCAAATCATCTGCTTAAAGCAAATAAAAGTGACATGGTAGGGTTTAATATTGTCAAGTCAGTCATTTGTACTACCACAGCTGCTGTTACATTTGTGTCTTCTGGCTTTGTTTTTCTGACTGCTTACCCCATTTGCTTGGAACAGGAGTTCTCCAAAAGAGGCTTAGTCTCCATTAATGGATTGGTTGGCTAACTTCCATCCCAACAGCAAAACTAACATCAACAGAGGAGTATAAAAATATAGCAGTTGAAAAGAATACTTTCCAACCAACACACAGGCAGAAAAGGAGCATGACGCATTATAGCCCTTTTCTGACCACTGCTGCATTTATAATATTATAAAATTAGCAATGGAAACAGAACTGAAGATCCTGGGGGATCTTTAGACACAAGCTGAAACAGCAGGGTGGAAAAGTAAATGAGCACTCAATTTTTAAGTTTAACAAAACCTGGCAGTGCTCCTGTTGCTAGTCTTTTCTCAACAGCAAACACTCCGAATGAAGACTGTACTGTATCTCAAAATCTCTGTGCAGTACATACAACCTGTACTTCAAGTGAGCTGGCAAAGCAATGCCAGACAAATTCAGAATTTAAGCATTTGTATGTAGAAATCCCCTTCTGTTAGCAACTGGACCAGATCCAAGTTGCATAAAATATTCAGGTGCCTTTTAAAGTTGTAATAGAATAAATACTCTATTATCATTGGTACATTCCTTTCTCAATCTAGATATGCAATAACTTAATATATTTAATTTTTAGATAAACGTTTTTTTGTAGATGCTTTGGCAGTCAAATTCTTACATATTCTCTATTTCTACAGAAGTATTTAGCTATATTTTTGGAAAAAATATCTAGATACTACTTACAAGAATTGTATGCTGTACAAAACAGCAGTCCAAATCATCACTGCAAACTGTAAAAGACACAGTTAATAGAAGAGTATAAAAAGGAATGCATATTTACTGGAAGGTATCCAACATTCACAGGAAGGAAGAAGATACATCTGCACCATGATTTTTTTCTTTTCTTGCCAATGAAGCCAGAGAAAGATTGTCTGTTATTTGACAAGTATTTCACTTCTTCCAGTTTACAACAACTGTGTATCCTACACTTCAGAAATCAACGTTAACAAAGTTTTGGAATAGATTTGTTCTCTTGGGCAACGCTTGTTCATGACAATTCGAAAAGGTAAAAAAGTCTTCAGTTATTTCTCTAGTCTGATTACAAAGTTACCAGCTGGTACCTTAAGGTAAGTGGGTGGTAGGTATTTCCTCATTACAAAATGACAGTTGTGTTTTATTTATAACAGGGAAAAAACCACAAAAAAACCAAAAAATAGAAAAACAAAAAAAGAAAAAGACAGAAGGATCTTCTGATTGTTCACACAGAAAACTCCCTGGTTGGGCAACAGAGTGGAGCAACAAGAGTCCATAAGTACAGACCGACACAAACCCAACAGGAGACCATCTTAATCCAGAAGATGGACCAGGTTCCAGTGAAGAATTTTTCGATCTGAGCACTTTCATAACTGTTGAGGGAAAAAAAAAAAAAAGAGAAAAAAAAGCAGCAATAAATTCACTGTTCTTATCTCAAACTGCAGTACCCTCTGTTTTTCCAAGTGGGTCACACACTTCAGCTGGGTTAGCCCAGACATGAAGCAGGAGACAGCAGCCCTATATAGAGCAAGATCTTGGCCAAGAGTCACCCAAGAAAAACTTGCAATGCCTCTTCCAGCTTCTTACTTAAGGAGAGAAGACACACTAATGGCAGAAGTTACTGCTCACATCTTCCCACCGCAATGCAGAGAAGCATTAACTTCTCAGCTTTAAAGAAATACACTTACTGGAACCAATGAGTTACTGTCATCATTACGTAGAGAGAAGCCAAGAAGAAAACGAAGTGGAAGTAGGCATAACTGTACACCGTGCCTTTCTTCTCATCGTAAATCACAGTCTGGCCACCCCTTCTTTCAACGTGTTCTTCAGCATCGGCTGTTAAGAGACAGGAAACAGAAAAGCTTTTGCAAATCTAACAAGAACTGAAAACAGCAGCTGCCTTCACAAAGAACACAGAAAACATCTATGGTGTGATTTAGGAAAGCATGATACAGAGCAAAGCTTGGACACTTATTTGCCCTTGGGGCACGGGCCTAAGCCTTTAGGAAAAGAAACTGGACCACCACTGAAATTGAGCCTTCTATCAGTTTCCTGGCCTGCTGACTAGTTTTCGAGCATCTGGGCCACTTAAATTGCTCTATCAAGACAATATTCTTCTGGGAAATCCAAGCTGGTAACACTGATTGTACCAGGTCTGAAAAGAGGACTCCCTTCTTAACCCAATCCTAAACAAACAGCAGTCCCTGCAGAGCTGCTGAGCCCAAAATCCAGCAATCACACCCACAAGCACACAAAGAGCAGAGATTACTCTTTCCATGTTGCAGTAATTAAATGTCCTTTAAGGAATTACTAACCCCGTTGTTTTAAAACGTTATTGTTACATCTCTTGCTTCCTTCCCTAGCCCAACTTTGAGCCCTTCAGCTGCTGGGTATGGTAACCTACAGAGCAGGTGTGCAAGCAGCTCTCCATCTGCAGCTGTGCCCTTACTCTCTTGGCTTTGGTCTGAGAGCCACAAGTGAGGTAAATGGTGCAGTAAAAACGTAATTACCGTCTCCGTCAGGCACGCAGCAAAAGCAGCAACGAGCTACCTGTGGAACAGACAACAGGAAGCATTGAGAGTCTGTGCTACCACAGAGCAGCAGAACAGCTGGTGAAGGAAGGTCTGTTAGGCCTACGTTACAGAGGCTAATTTAGAAAGGTCTGGTTTGTATTTCCAACCAGCACAAAACTCAAATTAGGATTTGCCAAGTAGTTCATAACAGCAGTTTCCAAACTTTGGAAAAACCTACTCAATAAAATTTGGAGCAAATTATCCATTCTTTAAGAACTACTCTATCCATTTTACATAACCCAAGGTCAAACACTGGTGCAAATAACTATGACAAAATGGTGGAAGAGCTACAGTAAAGTTGGTTGCACTTTAGTAGTTCATAAGGGGCTTACCTCTTCAGACTTGCATCTAAATGCTTCTTAAGTAAATAATTTTTCTACAGGAAATACAAGGAACTTTTAAAACCCTGTTGCATGGGCTGGAAATCACAACTGCACAAGCGTTAGTCAGAAATGTACTTATCTTTGCAAAAATTTGCTGAAATGCAGCCAAAATGAGTACAAGAATGAGTAAAAGCTGAAAGCTGGGTTTACAGCTGTATTTAAATGAAAGCTTTCTTTTTTTTAACACGTGGAAAAAGGAAACTTGAGATTTACACTTCTTGTGTTTAGTGGTAATGTAAATGAGAAAGGCCTTTGACCATTTAATAAACATGTAACTGCTCTTTCTGCACGACACCACTGTACAAGCCAGCACTTTCCATCATACATCACCAACAATATTTGTTCTGATAAAATCCTAATCTGGGATTTATCTTGGTTGTGGTCTGATGGAGACAATGACCCCATTAGGAAAATTCCCTTCCGTAGCTATCATATCCATCAGTGCTTATAGTATGAAAGTGTATTAACTTTGTTAACACCTATTAGTTCACAGTATACACTGTAATGTAATGACGTAGTGGAATTTTACTGGAGACTTTGGTATTGTTCACGCTTAAGTGAAACAAACTAAAGGACACCCTGGCCCTGGAAATAAGGACTATGCTCCATGGAAGCTTAGAGCTATCCATGAAGGATAAAAGATACCTTTGGACAACCAAAATAACACCAACAACCTAGCCCCTCCGACACATCTCTGAAACCCTCCTGGCACCACAGATAAGTAACTACTGGAAGATCAGTTCCCAGGATGTCTGGATCCACAGACAAATGACAAGAACACTGTAGAAAAACAACTGATTTGCAAAGTTTTACTATGACTAGTCATTGGTGGTGTGGGTACATGAGCAAATCATGCTACACCTGAATGCTTAAATGGTTTTAAAGACCCGTATGTGTGCAAACCCACATTTGAGGTGTCCCAGTTTTGCTGGGACATTTCATGTGCAGGAATAATATTTACCCTCGTATTTCTATACCTTGCATTCTAGCCCCTCTCCTTGCTCAGTGTGGTTTTCCTAAAATCCACAAAAATCAAGTAGTATGTCTTTAAGGAAAACTGTCTTACAGAACCATCAAATGGGAGTTTTCATCTTGTGTATCCACAATTACATGTATTCACTAGGTTCATAAACTCATGCAAAGCCAAAAAGCTCATTCTTTTTGAAGAATGGCCGGTAATTTAAAATACACCCTCAATTCCATATCTCTTTCTACTGCTGTGCTCAGCATCACCTATAAGGCTAGCCTGAGCTCCCCCTGGGCCACAATCACATTCCAAAACAAGTGCCCTCAAAGTTTTTAATCAGTTGCAATTAAATCCTTGCACACACAGAGTGATGCAATTAGCAACGCTGGCACACATACCACTGGGCTCTTGCAATGCTCAGTTGTGTTCAGCACAGGGGCTGACAGACCCTCTGTACACAAGCAACGCTCTACCCGCGCCAGGAGACAAGGGCCCTTTGCCACGGGGAAGGCAATCAGAACGCAATTAGTTGCTCTTCACCAGTCACTGCTTTATATTATCGCTCAGCGGCTCCTGTAATGCTCTTTAAAACCAAATGGCCCAGAAAGAATCCCACTGGCAAGCACTGCGGCAGGCAGAGGAGTCGGACCTTCTTGGTGAGGGTGCCCATGCTGTGCCAGCCACCCCAACCTGCCTGCTGCTCCTGCCACAGGGCCCACCGCAGCCCCGAGCCCTCAGGCGAGACCTCCTACAGCGTAATGCTGGCAGGGCAGGGCGGGGGCGAGTGCTGCATGTTTCCTCTCCGGTGCCCTCAGGGTGGGAAGGCGCAGGTCCTGCCCTGGATCTGCCCGGGGTGGCCCAGGCCGCATCTCGGAGATGGATGCTGGGCCTGCTGGCAGGCTGCCCACCTGCGAGGGCTGGGGCTGGCGTGAGGAGCCGACGGGCACTGGGCTCCAGTCACACCGTCCTGCCAGGAGGATGCTCCTCCAGCACTGACACGCTCTCGCAGCGAAACACATCTTCCTTCCCCATGCCTGACTACTGCGAACACTGAATGCCTTCTGCCTTTATGGGTTCTCACAATCTGATTAAAGACTTGAACAACAGATGTTAAAACTGCAGATGCAAGTAACACCAATGTAGAGAGAGCTAGGGATGGAGATTCATCCTCCAAACACACAGGTACATTTGAAGTGTGAAAGGGGTAACTGTTACTTAGCAAAAAACCACTCATTTCTGAGTGTTACTGGGTGCTGCCATGATAAGAAGGCCAAAGAATCAAGCTGGCAGAATGCAGAAACAGGAACAAGAAATATAATCCAAAATGAAATTGTAGGCAAAGAGAAAGGAAGTACTTATGTGTGGAAAAAAGAGATAGGAACTTGGGATCAGTCAGTTGCTATGAGAACAAAGACAACCAGGACTGAAAACATTTGAGAATGCCTTCACTTCTTTATCTGGTAGCTACCACGCAGACTTCTACTTTAAAGGAGAGGACATGACCTTGTTTAGAGCACAAGAATATTTACAGGAAGCCTGCAGGATGTTAAATAAGCTGCAAGAGCAGCAAATTATTTCAGTACATAAAGGCAGCTCCACAGGACCAGCAAGAGCTGCAGACGGGCCTAAGTGTTCTGACAAGTTCATACCCAGAGGTAGGCAACACACATGCTATGAACAAGCTTTTGTTTTCACCTAATTATAGACTAGTTAGCCATGAAAACATCGGCAAAAAAAGCACATGAGTAACTGTGCACAGAAATCCTGTGGGAGGAAGCATGAACTCACTTCAGTTTCAGGTGCTGCATATATTCCCCTCAGTGCCTCTGAGCTTGCCCGTGTTGTTGAGGTCAAACTAGGAGCAAAAGAAGATAGCGTCAGAACTCTCAGCATAAGCATTAGCCTAACAGGATGATTTTCAACACGACAGCAAACATAGTCTGCTCCCTTGTTTAAGCTAAGCATTTGCCTGGACAATAGCATCAAGCATTAAGCATGCACAAAGTTTGTTCTGCACAAGTATAAACCAGCCTGACAGCCAGCCACTGGCAAACTCAGCCTGAATCACCAGCCTAAAAGTAGGTCACTCCTGAAAAGTGGTGAATTCATCACACAGGAGCAAACAGCTAAAAACTCGAATTTGCAATTCAGAAGAGCTCTCCCCCGCTGTGCAGAACCGATGCTTTTATATTAACTTCACAGCATTTCTGTAAAGGCTTTGCCAGTGAAACAACGGGTCACTAGGAGCAGTGGGTTTTATACAGTAAATTTCAACCACAATTGTCAGTGTACCAGTTGCTGGAAAACCCTTTCCTGCACCACTGCAGTTGTCTGGGGAGAATCCTTTCTAGTTTCTTCTGATTAGAAACATTTCTTACTCAGTCTTAGCCTTTCAGGATGTATAATGCAAAATTCCTATTACCCACAGGGAGACATGTTAATGCTTTGCTGTACACCCAGAGCCTTAAGAAGCAATACTTCAAAACATTCTCCTCGAAGGGGCTTCTTATCTCCTCAGCTACATGTGCACTTACCCTGCAGGCTATGCAAAGGTTGCCTGCACTCCTGAAACACTTTCCTGAGGCACTGGAAATATGCATACATATGCATATTTCACAACTTCTTTATAAAGCCTTTTGTTTTCACTTCAAAATTATCAGGGGTTTCAGTATGTGAATTTTGAAGTGTACTGATTAAGAAGCAGAGGCTGATCAAACACCTGCAGCACACAGGCAGTGCTGTCTCCCAGCACACCACAGAGCTGAAACAAGAAATACATCGCCTTTCAATCATTAGCAACTCTCCCCTCCCCATCCTGGAGCATGACTTAATTTACTGATGGGCATTGCAATAATACAACCCGAGCATCCCAACTATACAGGTACAAACATATTTTTTTAGAGCAGGAGATTGCTGGAAAATCCTGGTGGCAGTACTGTGCTCATCACTTGTTCAAGGGAAGCCCTAATCCCTCCCGAACAGTTTTGTTCATTTTAAAGACCCTTGAGGAACAGCCATACTCCCTGCCAGAAGGCTACTTTTACTTTTCTTACAGAGAGAGTAAATAAAGAATCAAAGCACCCTGAGACTGTTTGGGATCATGGACAGCTTAGAAGTTTGTTCCCTCCACCTCTAGGTGTAAATTGCTCTATTCAGTTTTAATGAAGTTTCACTGAACATTCTTGGCTAAAACATATAACCACTAAGGAGAATACAAACTTTCCATCTCAGTTCTACACTGCTTCTCCCCATTACTCTGTCTGCATGAGGCCTGCTATAAAGCCTTTGCTAGCTGGACCACAACACTGCACTTACAGCGAGGTAACTGCAAAGCCCCCAGACTTACCAAGAATATAAAATGCAGCCAAAAAGAATGGTGGTACCCAGGCCAGTAACCAGGTTTTCATCTCTGTGCAGGCCTTGGCTAAATTCAGGTACACAGACTGTGATGTTCCGATTGTTTTCATCCAGGACTTCACAAAAGAAGGAGGACAGTTAGCAAAGCTCATTTCCCTGCATTTCAAAGCAGTCTGCAGGCTTAAGGTTTGCAGCAAAATGTTTTTATTACCTCAGACACTGGGTAGGTACATTTCAGTAGGTTTTATCTATCTTTTAAGATGATCATAACAGAAACAAAAAATATCTGTAAATCTGACCTGGCAGATTCTGTGTTTCTGGCAAAACAAAAATGTGAGTTACTAGGGTACTAAAATTTCTTGTTTGACCAAAGCAGACAAACAAGGAAAAGAACTAATAAGTAAGAAGTTGGAAGTTTACCAACACTTCACTCAATACTAGAGAGACATAAAACAGCAGGATAGTACAGACCTGAGACCATACATTTCTTTTGACAGCGGACTGCCTTGAGGACAACTATGAAATTCATACTCGGTGAAAAAAGGTGATGTGTAGCTGCCCTGCATCAGACCAATATACAGAAGACCAAAGAAAGGGAGATGCACCAGTTCAAGGCAAGACTTGTCTTAACTTCTAAGCAAATACTACTCTTAGGTCCCAGGCAAGATTTTATCTTAATGTCTGTGCAAATATTAATTCTAGGTCCCTGAAATGAAACCAATTCAGTCCTCGATGTTATGAGATGCATCTGGTATTTTGCTGTCTGCTCTGGGTCAGAGCAAAACAGAGCAATAGCCTCCAGCATCACTCCAAAGCAAGAGATTACAGCTGCACCTTATCTCAAATCAAAAGTTTTTTGAGCCAATGATGTTTAAAGCAAACTGCTCCCACCTCCTTTTCCCTTCCAGCAGCCACTCTGCATCCCACTGGGACTGCACAACTGTCTGAGGGGCAGAGGGCAAAATGTAGCAAAGGCTACACCCAGGTTAAAAATAAACTCAGTTCCCCAAGCTCTGCAGGGCTGCACAAACAGTTTTATCGGCACGCAGGCGGGACAGTGTGAAGGTGGGAGCAAATGAAGGGATGACAAGGTTTTACAGAGTTATAGAATTGCTTAAGTTGGAAAAGGCCATTATGGTCATCCTGTCCAGCTGTTAAACTAGCACTGCCCACTCCAACACTAAGCCCTGTCCCCAAGCACCACATCTACACAACTTGTAAATACCTCCAGGGATGGTGACTCAACCACTTCCCTGGGCAGCCTGGTCCAGTGACTGAGGACACTTTCAGAGATGACATTTTTCCTAATACTAATCTAAACCTCCCCTGGTACCACTTGAGGCCATTTCCTCTTGTCCTATCACTTGCTACTTGGGAGAAGAGACCAACACTCACCTGGCTAGAACATCCTTTCAGGTAGTTGTGGAGAGCAACAAGGTCTCCCTTCAGCCTCTGTTTCTCCAGGTCAAACAACCTAGTTCCCTCAGCCACTCCTCCTAAGACTTGTGCTCCAGACCCTTCAACAGCTTCACTGTTCTTCTTTGGAGACACAAACACCTTGGCCAGAGACATGCAGAATCGCCCATCTGTGTCCACCAGGGACACATCTGCAGCAAGGCAGGTCCAGTGCTTTGCAGGCATTTTAGCTAAGTTTGTCATCATTAAGCTAAGGCACCCTGTGATAAGCACAGGTTCAAGAGATGTTACCTTTTGTTTGCCCATTCCATCTTAAGGCATTTGCAATTCTGCTTTTTGGGTGTTGCAAATAAAAACCTGTGGCTTGCATTTCCTTCAAGCCAGGTTTGCAAGGTGGCCAATCTGCAAATCCCTCCTTGGGGAATGACTCAACATTAGGTAAGCTCATGGCAAATCTGAGTCACAGGGCATGGGACTGAGGTCCTTATTAAGTGTGAGCACCCCAGACATTCTCCAGCACTTGCCACTGTAAGAGCCTCAAAGGCTGGTGGTACGAGAGTCCTTAGCATGCGGGCGGGAGAGAAGGGAGCATCTCAGAGCAGGTGACAGCCAAGAGAATTCTCTGCCCTGGGAAGCCAAGGAGAAACATTTGTTCCAGGAGGTGTCAGAAGGTGTGCTTGATTCATACTCTGACAAATACAATAACCACACTTGGCAACACATACAAGAATCATCAGAGTATTCACTTAACTGCTGAAGGCTTTGACTGTCACAAGCATAAAATAATGCGAGACCAATGATTTAATACATCATTTTCTTCCCCCTTTTTCTTGTTTGGGGTTTTGGGTTTTTTTACTACACTGTCTTATGAGTAATTCAGATGTCTCTTAAATTAGATTCTATACTCATTCAAAAACACTGGTTAAGCTCCAGAAGTAAATCTTCCATCTAAATACTGTCTTGTTTTCTCTTTTAGCTGTAGAATACATTTTTGTATGTGTGCCTGTGCCTTCTCAAGCATGACAGAGAAAGATTATTTTTCCTCATCTCTTCCCTTTCCTCTTGGGAGATGACTGTAGAGACTTCCCCTTCCTGCCTTGGACTTATTTTCCTCTAGTTATTGTTTCAACTATCCAATACTAAAAGTTGAGCAATAATAAAGACAGGGATTTTAGAATGACTGATTTGAACTGGCAAAATCTAAGTGAAAAGAATGCTCTCAGTCCAAACAGGTGAATCTTATGGTTACCTGGGAAAAGGAAACAGTTTGAGCTGTGCTTATAAAGTCTTGCCGTGTTTTCATAGCATAAAGAACTTAAAACTCTGGGGAGTTCCCTACTCCTGGCTTGCAAAGGCAGCGGTTAGAAAGCAAGTGGAGAACAGGAACTCTTCTGAACAGCAGCACCATCTCAAACTACTGCAACGTAACTCCAAGTCCTTTCTCAGAATGTTTCCTCTGAAAATGGAAGACAAGTGGTACTCAAGTTTTTGCTTCATGAAGAGTCCAGAGCTAAGACTACCAACCATATCAATTCTAGGAGAAAAGATGTGATTTTAGTATCCACTAGATGGCCAGTACCTACTAACTGGTGGTGGACCTAGTGAACTTTTGGATAGAACTATCATCTAGCTTCTTCCAGAGGCATCCAAGAGCCATTTCCTCCAACTCCCTTCCCATCATGTGACCAAAGACATTATCTATTTACTCATGTCCTGCTGTATAAGAACACGCACTTGCCACAGGATGGCTACAAGATTCTGGGAAATCTGTCTATAGGAAAAAGGCTGGAATTACTCTGGTGCAGCAGATGCAACTCACTCAAGGTCTGTTAAGTTCCCCTACACCAAGGCATTTAAGACACATGGAGAGTGCCAATTGCATAGCCTCTCTGCTGCACAGGGGATCAGGCCTAGTCAACATGGGTTTACAAAAGGTAGATCCTGTCAAACTAACCTGATCACCTTCTATGACAAGGTGACCCGCTTAATGGACGAGGGGAAGGCTGTGGATGTGATCTACCTGGACTTTGGTAAAGCCTTTGACACAGTTTCTCACAGCATTCTGACTGAGAAACTGGCTGCCACTGGCCTGGACAGGTGGACCCTCAGCTGGGTTAAAAACTGGCTGGATGGCCGTGCCCAAAGGCTGGTGGTGAATGGAACAAAATCCAGCTGGAGGCCGGTCACGAGTGGCGTCCCCCAGGGCTCAGTCCTGGGTCCAGTCTTGTTCAACATCTTTATCAATGATCTCGACGAAGGGATTGAATGCTCCCTCACTAAGTTTGCAGATGACACTAAACTGGGAGGAAGTGTTGATCTGCCTGAGGGTAGGGAGGCTCTTCAGAGGGATCTGAACAGACTGGACTGATGGGCTGAGACCAATGGGATGAAGTTTAACAAGGCCAAGTGTAGAGTGCTGCACATGGGACATAACAACCCCATGCAGCACTACAGGCTTGGGGGGGACTGGCTGGAGAGCTGTCAGGCAGAGAAGGACCTGGGGGTGTTGGTTGACTGCAGACTGAATATGAGTCAGCAGTGTGCCCAGGCGGCCAAGAAGGCCAATGGCATCTTGGCTTGTATCAAAAACAGTGTGGCCAGTAGGTCTAGGGAGGTGATTGTGCCCCTGTACTCGGCATTGGTGAGGCCACACCTCGAGTGCTGTGTCCAGTTCTGGGCTCCTCACCATAAGGACACTGAGGTCCTGGAGCGAGTCCAGAGAAGGGCAACCAGGCTGGTGAAGGGGCTGGAGGGCAAATCCTATGAGGAGCGGCTGAGGGAGCTGGGGCTGTTTAGCTTAGAGAAAAGGAGGCTGAGGGGAGACCTTATCACCACCTACAACTACCTGAAGGGAGGTTATAGAGAGATGGGTGATGGTCTCTTCAGTCAGGTGAAAGGCAATAGGACAAGGGGGAATGGCATGAAGCTGTGCTGGGGCAGGTTTAGATTGGACATTAGAAAAAAATTTTTTACTGAAAGAGTTGTCAGGGCCTGGAACAGGCTGCCCAGGGAGGGGGTTGAGTCACCTTCCCTGGATGTGTTCAAAAAAAAGGTAGATGAGGTACCTAGAGATATGGTTTAGTTTAGGATGAGAATGGTTGGACTTGATGATCTTCAAAGGTCTTTTCCAACCTTGTGGCCAGCAGGGACAGGGAGGTGATTGTCCCTCTCTACTCTGCCCTCGTGAGGCCCCATCTGGAGTCCTGTGTCCAGATCTGGGGCCCCCAATACAAGAAGGATGTGGAACTGTTGGAGAGGGTTCAGAGGAGGCCATGAAGATGATTAGAGGCCTGGAGCACCTCCCCTACAAAGAGAGGCTGAGGGAGCTGGGCTTGTTCAGTCTGGAGAAGAGAAGGCTGCGGGGGGACCTCATTGCAGCCTTCCAGTACCTGAAGGGAGCATACAAACAGGAGTGGAATCAACTTTTTAAAAGGATAGACAATGACAGGACAAGGGGGAATGGATTAAAACTAAAGGAAGGAAGGTTTAGGTTAGATATTAGGGGGAAGTTTTTTACAGAAAGAGTGGTGAGGTGCTGGAACAGGCTGCCCAGAGAGGTAGTGGATGCCCCATCCCTGGAAGTGTTCAGGGTCAGGTTGGATGGGGCCCTGGGCAACCTAGTGTAGATCCAGGCCTGAGGTTGGTGGCCCTGCCTGTGGCAGGGGGGTTGGAGCTCTATGATCCTTGGGGTCCCTTCCAACTCATACCATTCTATGATTCTATGATTCTGTGATTTGCTATTTCTGCTACATAGGCCAGAAAAGACCAAACCCAGCACTCCTATATGCCTGAATTTGTTTGTTCAGGTTTGCTAAATTCTGGCTTTTAACACATGGTGTGTCTAAAAGAATTTACATACAGCATTAGGTAACTTACTGGTTTCTGGTGGCTTGCTGGACAGTGCTGAGAAAGTGAGGTACATAACATAGCAGCTGATAATTCCTGACTGCAGCAAACCAGAATGGGGCTGACCTTTAGAGGAAAGGAAAAGAAGTGATTTTTGCAGTCATTTTAAGAAACTTAGAAGGAAGTTTGTCCTTCAAAGAACAGCACACCAGCATCTTTCTGCAGAGTATCTTTTATGTTTTACTTGGAGCATTTCATGTCTTTGAAGCAGTGTAGATACATTTTCAATGGCATGTAAAGAAGAAAGAGTCTGCCCTTTAGCTCTGCTGGCTGTTTTAGAAAGTCATTTAAGATTCCCATGTAAGTAAAGAATCGCCCTTCTGCTCTTGCCAAAAGCACCAGCTTTCCAAAAGCTATTGATAAGCAGCCATGATAGTTTTACTTGCCTGTAAAATTTGTATTGGAGTCATTCAAATTACTATTTTCAGGTCCAATGTATGCAAGATACTAACAGGATACATAAAATACAGTGAAACATGAAATACTGCTGTGAGCTCCTC
Organism: Porphyrio hochstetteri; assembly: GCA_020800305.1. Lineage (NCBI taxonomy): Eukaryota > Metazoa > Chordata > Aves > Gruiformes > Rallidae > Porphyrio > Porphyrio hochstetteri. The sequence continues at coordinate 66,019,430 of CM036938.1, forward strand.
CAGACGTAAGCTTTACAGATGGTAAATCACAACTAGTCAAAAGTAAAACAATGGTGAATGAGTTTGACAGCTGTTACCTCAACTGCTACCAACAAGAATTGTCTAAGCACCACAACATATTACCAGCCATCAGCACATGAGCCTTCTTTACAGTATGACTGCCTGATGGCACCCCAACATGTCTGACAACTCTCTTGCTTCAGCAGCTAAACTGAAGACCAGCAACAGCACTTCACAGTGTAAAGGAAGAGGGGCAAGAGCAGCACCTGCTCTGAACTACTGTGAGACTTTCTGCCCAGAACATGGCTCATGCCTCCAGGCACACAAGTGTGGCTTCACCAGAAACCAGGAGAAGAAGAGGTAAGTGGACTCACGGTTCTGGACACAGGGTGATATGGCCACCAGTGACACAAAGAGGCACAGCCCCCCGTTAACACCGATCAGGACCTTGTTGTACATGCAGCCCTCTGAGCGTGTGTAGAAGAGAGCCATGAGAACCAGGGCTGCCACAGCAACGGAGTACAAGATGAGAGTGACCAAGGCAAGCAAACCATTCCACATCTGCTTATGATTTGCATCAGCAGTCCTGGGGAGAGAGAGACAAGCACTTTACTTTGTCTTCCATTCAAAAAAGTGGAATATATCATATCCTCAAACAGAAAAGACAATGCTTACTTTCCTGAAACACATCACTACACTAACACAGGCCCTTGCAAGGCTCTTCCCATGAAACAGAGGGAAGCATTACTTAGCATTAATGTTTATCTTGACCAGCTGCCTCTGTAAGTGTAGCCCAGTGTGACTCCTAAAACTCCCAGTCTCTGGGATCAGCCTGTCAGTGCATCTCAGCTCAATACTTCATGGATGTCTTCAGCAGGAACCTGTAGTGCCCCTGGCTGAGCTGGTGAGGGGTGCTCTCCACAGGGACAGCAGCACATATTGCTTAGCATGTCCTCCCTTCTGCCCCTTGACCTACCTTGACAGTTTTTCTCAAAAAGCCTCCTTTCTATTAGGGTCTATCCCACCAGTCTCCCTCAACTAAAGTGTGGTTCATCTTGCTTTCCTATCTTCACCTTATGAACTGCCTTTTTTTTTAGTAATAGTAACTAAAAAAGTTCTGCTTTTTTCTGCATGGAAGGTTTATTGGGGTTTTTTTATCGTTTTGTGGAAAACCAACTTATTTTTAAAGAATATCTAATATAGAGAGTGCTATTACTGCTGCTAGAAATCTTTCAACCACAGAAAAGCAGAAAGGGTGGAGGTAGAGGCAAGAGTTCCTGCATATATGTCAGAAGACAATTTAAGCATTTTAAATTGATTAGAGACTAAGGGCTAGGAGGGTAATAATAAATATGCTTAAACCAGAAATGAAGGCAATGTCAAAATGAAGTATATATGGGTTGATAATAGTATCTTGCATATTTAGATGAAAGCAAAGAAGTTGAAGAGAAAGTAGCAGTTCTCACATCAAGAAAAAAAAAAAGTGCATTAGCTGATACAAGAAAAGCAGGATTCACCACATCACTGCATACAGTTTCACTGTTACTTCTTTTCCAAATCCAGTTTTATTCTCTTGCATCACTGTATATTTTCATGTAAAACACAAAACAACTTTAAGAGGGTTTTGGGGTGGGGTTTTTTTACTACTTATTGGAAGCCAAGCAATTCAGGTTAAGAATAAATTAGCAGAGTAGAAGTCAATAAGGAGGAAACAAAGAAGTGAGTAAGGAGGAAACATCTCCACTGGGGAAGGAGAAAGTAGATGAAACAAAGATGAACAGCTCTAAATACTGACATTGAAGAGTCTTCATTCAGAAATTACATTCATGCTACTTTTAATTTCTTGGTTATGAGAAATGGATTGCTCAGGAGTGCACCAGAATTTTACGCAAATAACTACTTGCCCAACACATACCAATTTTTATTCCATTTGTGTGCAAACTCAACAAGCAGGATGAGCTGAATGGCAATGAAAAGGAAACCTCCTGCTGCTCCTACGTAGCGCCAGGCTGCAAAGCAGAGAGGCAGAAAACAGGTCAAACTGCAGTTGCCTTTCCCCTGAGACAGGAATTATCGTTTATGCAGTGAAGCTGTTACACAGTTTGAGTATCTGAAGCCCACAGATGTCGCAGGAGATGAGACACTTCAGCTGAAAGACCAGCTCAGCTAACTGGAGATTAGGTCCCTGATGAATTCAGCTTGCTGAGTTTCCCTAACCCAAAGAATTTCTGTGGAGACTATGAGTTACTATATTCAGAAATTACCAAAACCTTTATTTGTGACTGGCAGGAAGGAGGTGGTGTGAAGGCATTTCACAGGAATCTAAACCCTGGAATTGCAAGGCATTGAAACCCTGTACTGAAAAGGGCAACTTCTTCCCTTCCAGATTTCAGTACCACAGAAAAACAAAGGAAGGGCTTATCTATTTACAAATGCTGTCCTGAGCCACTCCCAGAGACGGGAACACTTGGTGTTCACTTACTAGTTTTAAGACAAGTTTTTTAACTACTTAACCATTGACCTACATATACTGTATTTGGGTAGCTGTTTGGATACCTCGGACAACAGGTCTTTCATGTGCAACATCTGAAGTCTCTGAGAAAATACAGATACCTGTTGAAATGTTTAGTTGCTTATACAGCTTGTGCTGCTGTACAGTGCACAGCCTGTACATGACTCCATGTGTGCAGCTGATTTCAGTGAAGGAGACCAAGGAAGTGCATTAGCAAAGTTCAGCCATATCCTACCACTGTGTTTTCCTGATGAAAAAAACTTGCACAAGTGAAGCAGAAGAACAGAACAGTCAGGACACATTACCCTTAGCAGATGATGTAGAGATTTATTTTTTTTGCTGTACCATAAGCTCCTTACATGAAAGCAACCAAAATACAATTTGTCTGGGCTTGCTAAATACACTGTATGCACATGATAAGCATGCTGTTCTTCAAACAAAAAATGGAAGAAGTTTGCATGTAGAAAAGTACATAATAATAGGCAAGGAACAAGGCATGCAAGGGTGTTTGAGAGGCAAAGTACAAAAAAGCAGACCAGCAATGGAGTGACTAATTACATAGCCTGACTCTCAGGGTCTCCCACTGCCAAAGGCAGGATACTGCAGAATGTTTTATGGATCCATCATAGGCAAGGTTAGCCTGGACAGTGTGGATTTAACACTACAGCCCACACAAATCTAGTGCTTGCATGTAATGCTACTCCTGCATGGTTAACAAGCTGCTAAGTGGGAGGAGCATGGCAAGAGCTTTTTTACTTCAAGAGAATCTCTTACCCCACCCTCCTGCCAAAAAGAAAAGAGTGCACATTTCTTGATGTAAAGGAAAAAAGGGAAAACTAACCCACACGATACCCAAAACATCTGTAAATCTCAAGGTCGGGGACTGACTGGAGGACAGCTTAGCAGGATATGCAGAATACAATATTAGACAGAAAACTCAAAAGGGAATTTAGGGAAGAAAGCTTGTTATGCTGTATCTCCACAGTACGTTAGACTGCTGTTGAGAAACAGCACTCTAACCAGCACAGAAAGTCCCCTTTCCCCTTTTCCCCAAACACTTCCTTTCTTGATGACTTTTCATAATGAGAAGTGTCACTTGCAAAGGTGACAGACAGTCTTTCTTGCTTGTGAGTACAAGGCATTGCACTGTTACATCTTTCTAATCCAAAGAGAGATTAGATACTAAGGACAAGCACATGCAGCTACCCCATGACTTTGCAGAAGCGTAAGGAATCCTTCACTTTCGAAGCATCACAATGAATGAGGATCAAACAAATGGCTAGCAAGAGCAAGAAGCTGAATTACACCTATCAGTGGTTTCTTTGAAGTGTTTTTTACCTTAGTTTCCCAGAGCACTGTACTCATAGTATGTCTGCCCACTCTTTACCCCTGTGTTACTCCTTCATCTTCCCCTTTTAAACACCCTGGGTAGAGGAGATGGTTGTTGGAAACACAGGTAACCAAGCAGTGGGTGCAGGGCAGCAGACACTGTTGCTCCTTTGCCTTACTGACCCCACCCTTTTCCACCTGTAAGCAAACTTGGTATCACCAGGATTTTTGCTGCTAGCCCACAAAAGAGACCTCTAAGAAGCTCACCCCAGAGCTGGCATTTAAGCTTTGGGCCAGTACTAGTGTGCTGGTGCAGTGCCAGGGCATCATCCAAAATGGGAAATGTTTGAGGCATGGCATCCCCCGCAGAGCACTTGCAACACAGCCCTAGAAGTCTAATTTTACCTTACTGCATTTATGCCACCAGCCTGAAAGCTAAGATCACCCCAAATTCTTTTGTGGCTTTGCAGGTTTCCAACCATCACCAACACCATTGCCTGGCAGGTCACAGTGCCTCCTTGAGCATTGGCCCCTCTCTACCATGCAGCTCAGTCCCCGTCTTCTGCGCTACTCCAGAACTACCTGCACAAGCCAAACTAACATGGCTCTCCCTTCTTAAGTGAACAATTTCTCATAGCTCCCTGCTTCTTAAAGAGCTTGCAAGACAGCACTTCTGTGGTATTTTTACCTATCCATTTCGCCTGCTCTTGGCAGAACCACCCCTCATGTGATCTTTACTGCACACTCAAAGGAACACCATGTACTCTGTGGACAAGGAGTTCCCCTCAAACAGCTCCAAATATTCCTTTTGCACTGGCTTCACTTGAAGAAATAGGGTATAATCCTGTTCATCAGACCTTTGGGATTTATAACCATTCACAAAGGAGTACAGAACAAGGCAGTGTAACAGAACACGGACGTACCATTGAGGAAAGTGTCCTGATCTGGAATGAAGAAGGCTCCTGAGCACATCGCGGCCAGAAGTATAAGTTTAAAAAGCCAGAATCTGGGTAAGAGGGAAAAAACAACCCAGTCATCTGATTGCAATAGGAACTAGAGATCTTCACCTCAAGTACCATGAGAAATCTTTATTTAAAGCCCATCAAGAGAAAAAAACAGGCTTTGATGACTAATTGCCACTTCAGTTTTAACTGCATTATTTCTGACAAAAGCAGCAAAATCAACCTTTGTTTTGTGGTTGGGATTTCTTTGGTTGGGTGGGGGTTTTTTTTGCCTACACCCAAACGGAAAGTAGGTAGCCAAACCTGTCAAGAGATGTGGAAATTAAGCAACCAAATACTCACCCATTATGAACATACGCTCGGCAGCTTTTGCTGCTGTTGATTTTGATGGTGAACAAGGAGAACAAGAAGAAGAAACAGGCCATTCCGAAACAGACCTTGTACACCGCCGAGTATCCCACCAACTTCTCGCACATCTCACCCGCCTGAATACTCTTGCACATCTCCTTGTAGAAGGGGATCTGAAAAGCGTAACACATTACAAGCTGTCAGATAGGACACAGCGCTCCTCACAACCAAGTATGTCTGTGTCTATGCACTACCAATTTTCCACTGGCTTCAATTAACACCTTTCACTCTTAATACCCCTCAACCTGGATTTAAGGGTTCAAGGAACATAAAGAAATGTAAAACACAACGGACTGCTGTTGTTCAGAGCCTCCACTCTCAAACCCTTCCAGATGCTTTTGGGTAGGAGTTCACCTACCTTTTGTTCACCTCTGTTGCATTAAGCCACCCCAGCCCCTTACTGCCTGTCCCTTCACCCCATGGATCCTCTCCCTTACTCCCATGCTGCAAGATTGCTTCAGTAACCCGCTCTACCTGAGCCAGAGCAGTGGTTTAACCAACCAAAGGGCCACGAATGGGGATGCAAGGCAGGATGCTCTGGCTCGAGCTGCTCTTCGTGGAAACACAGATCGAAGCATAACCAAGCAGCACAGGGGGCAGCCAGCCCCCTCCCCTCCATCACAGCCTCTAAAGGGGAGTTGTTCCGGTTACCCTGATTTTGTTTTAAATTGAGAGAGAGGCAGAAAAATCCCACCTTTCTCCTGACTCATTAAATATTTGCCTTTGAGGCCTTGCTCTTGCCACAAGGGAAAAGCAAACAGCTGCACATTTTGGCTTCAGTTTCATTAGGCAGACATGATGCTGGGTGCTTAAAAAAAGCCAGTCTGTGTGGCCAGGACCCACTCTGTGGCGTGTCTCTGTGTAGATACCCCTCCTTGCAGCCAGGGAGTCATTCAGCTGTGTGGAAATATAGGCATTTAATTAGAAAAGCACCATTTGTTTCAAAGAAAGAAGGGCCTCTCTGTGTGTTCACAGCCCTCAGCTGAGGCTGGTGAGACCAGTCGAGCAACACATCAAGATCACTGCTACCTGCACAGGCAACTGGAGGAGAGAGAAGACAGTGCGTGCCAGGACATAACAGGCACAAGCAAGTAACTCGGGCAAAAGGAGTGGGAATTGGAAGGCATTCAGGCAGGCCACATTTTGCTTAAGAAAATTATACAAATATTTCAGAAGTAACTCATGAGATGAGTAGCCACTGCGTAAGAAGCTGGACAGTACATGACTTAACTCCAGCTAATCTGCATCTGAGAGTTGAAAGCATCAGTGATGCCTCTCCCAGGTCTTGAAAGGCAATGAAACTTCAGGCTGGGCAAAGCTTGGAGTGCCAACATTCAAAACGATCAAATGGATTAACTGGAATAATTAACTGATTTATCAATGCCGCTGTGATGTCAGGGCAAGCCAAGGGGCCACAGCAACAGCGGGGAAAGCAACCAGACTATCAGTTAATGCTTTCCAATTCCTCATAAGTCATCAATCAGTAGATATTAAAAAGATGCCCAATCCTGACCTAATATTTTTGAGAAAATAAGGTATTTGTTTGATATGGATGATACTACTGTCCAAGGAGACAGATTTCTGTAAGATCTGTACTCAGTACCAAGCAGCATTTTTGCTTATGAGACTTAGAGAGCAAAAACAAAAACCACAGAACTTGATTAATCGACTAGCTAATTAAAAACAGATCTCTGGGTAGCTGTGAATGGGCATCTTCTTCAATTGCATAGGTTTATACAGAAATCTTGATGGGATTTTTGACCCTAAATGTTCTTTTCTCCATTTAATGGTAACTTCCTTACAGATCTGGCTGACAGAAAATGGATGGATTCACAAGAACAATAGCTCAGTTTGTGCCTACACAAGAAGCAAAGAGCTCAGCGGTCATGTAGGATGCATAACACTATTCAGGAATAAGCAGTGGCTGCAGGAATAGTCCTGTGGGACTGAACGCCCTTTCTGGAAACCATGATCCTGAAGGAACAAAACAAGAATAAAACCAAACTCTCAGGGGTCCCAGCAGATAATAAACACAATGCTGGGGACAAAAGGGCTGATGTAATGAAAAGGGCATGTTTTCATGAGAGGATGGTCTACTGCTGGGAACAATTTATCAAGGCTTATGTGACTTCTTCACTGAAAGTTTAAAAAGACTTTTTTTTTTCAAAAAAAAAAAAAAAATTCTGTATCTCTGAAACATATTCAGCTATTGAACAGCCTGCCCAGCCTATGTGATTTACTAGACTTTCTGATTGCAGGGTAGTTTGGCCAGCAGTTAAAGTCACAGATTAGTTATTTGCCAAGTTTGATATAGTGAAATATCTACTTTTTTACCTTTAAAATCAACATAGACTAAATTCTTTTGCCTCTACATAGGGAACAAAGCATTCACGCTGCAGAAACTCAGTATCTGCTTGGATAACATAAACACCTCAGCTGCTGCACAAGCAATGATGGTATCACAGTAAAGGTGGTAATTTTCCAAGTGAGGTGAAAGCCTTTTAGATGATGGCAACATCTTGAGAAATGGGGGCTGACTGCCTTGAACTTGCTTTTTGCCCTGACTGTGAGCTGCTGGTGCCCGAAATAAATGCAGTGCAAGAAGAAAGCCAACACAGCCACACCACGGCCAGCTCCCAGCTGGCTGGGGCTTGGCCACCTCTGGGAGTGGGTCTGTCTGCACCACAGGCGTGAGCGCAGGAGCATGGGAAATGGTCGCAGAGAGAAAACAGGAAGGAAGATACATGGAGAAGTGAGCCTGAGGAGCTCGAAGGAGACTGCTTTGTTTGAGTGTCCTCATCCAATAGGGAGAGTATGTGGCAGATGACCTTTGTTTTGGAAATGAATGAAGCGTGGAAGTACATCTGTGTAGATGGGGAGACAAGGGCAAAAAACCCCAGGTAAAATTGCCTGTCTTGAGCAGCTGAAAAACTGAACAGAAAAACAAAGAAACAATTGGACCAAAACACATGTCATCTTACATCTATAGCTAAATTTTAACCAGAAACAGGCAAGGGGCATCTGCACTTAAAAAACTCATTTTTGGTAGCAAATTTGGGTTTTGATGTACTATAATGCAGTTTAGGGCCAAGTTATAAACCTGGCTGGGGAGAAAGTATGCTCTGTCAGAACATGTAACCATCTACAACTGAAATGCTTTGACACAACTGAACTGGTTTTTATTGGTTTTTGTTTTCTTGAAAACATCTTTCTTATTTTTCCTTTTATTATTTAAATAGGACATGGATATATTCAGGCTGAAACCACTAATTTTGAAACAGCTTTAATATTAAAAATGTAATTAAAAAAGTCAATTAACACACCATTTCAATAAACCAAAACAATTCTCTCAATCATCTTTTCAAAGCCTGTGAAATGCAGGGTTTTTCTTCAATAGAACATTTGTAAGTAAAGCTGTATCTGTTATAGAAGAAAACACCAGATCAACAGAGTAACTAGAAAAAAAGAAAAAATGTGCATCAAGACATAGATGCACATTGTTAAGTCAAGTCTTGTTTTGCTTCATTTTGGAACAAAGTCTCCAAGCAATTTTGTGTTAACTGCATATTGGTCTTTTTTGCCATTCTGTGCCCATCAGTGAGGCTCTTGTTTCATGACTGATGCTCTACCCCACCTTTTGCTTTGATACACAACCTTGCACCTCTGAACTCTATTTTACACACTAGTATTAAAAATATTTTTGTTTTGGGTTTGTGTGGCAAGGTTTTGGCAACAGGGGGGCTCCAGGGGTGGCTTCTGCAAGAAGCTGCTGGAAGCTTTCCCCAGGTCTGACAGAGCCAATACCAGCTGGTGTAAGGATGGACCTGCTGCTGACAAACGCTAAGCCCATCAGTGACAGTACCTCTGGGATAACATATTTAAAGAGGTAAAAAAAACCCAAGTGGCAGCTTTTTGCCACCACAGAAAGGAGTAAGAAGATGTATGAAGCTGTGCAGACACCACAGTCAGTGAAGAAGGAGGGAAGGAGGCACTCCAGGCGCCAGGGGAGAGATTCCTCTGCAGTCCATGGAAGATGGTGGGGACCAGAGATTCCACCTGCAGCCTGTGGAGGACTCCGAGGGGGAGCAGGAGGAGACACCTGAAGGTCGCTGAGAGGGAGGGAGAGGGAGAGCAATGCCAGGACCTGCAGCCTGTGGAGAGAGAGGCCTGCAGGAGAGCAGGTTTGCTGGGGCAACTGGTGACTCAGTGGGGGACCTGCTGGAGCTATCTGGGCCTGAGAGACTGAGAGACATTCAATGATTTGTGACTGCACCCTATAGAAGAGACGCATGCTGGGGCAGTTGGGGAAGAGCTGAAGCCCCGTGGGAAAGGACTCATGCTGAAGAAGTTCACAGAGGACTGTCTCCTGTGGGTGGGACCCCATGCTGGAGCAGGGGAAGAATGTGAGGAATGCTTCCCACACCTCCCGGCTCCATCCCCGCCTCTCCTCCCTCCCCCACCAAGAAGTAAAACACCTTGTGAAGGACTGACCTAAACCCCGATCCCTGTTCCACCCACATCCCCGCCCCCGTGCCACCCTGGGAGAGAAAAAGGGAGAGAAATAATGAATAAAGTTGAGTCTGTGAAGAAGGGAGGGGTGGGGGAGGTGTTTTAAGATCATTATCCTACTCTGGTTTCACTGCGTGTATGTGTGTTAATGTAATAAATTACATGCTTTTCTTTTTTTCTTTTTAGTCCATGTTGAGTCTGTTTTACCCATGACACTAATTGCTCTCCCTGTCCTTATCTCAACTCCTAAACCTCTCAATATATATAAATATTCTCCAGCAAACAAGGGGAGTGATAGAGCAACTTTAGGGGGCATCTGGCCTCCAGCCAGGGTCAAACCACCACAAGACACTAATTGTGGAATGATCTCTCCCTGTCCTTATCTCGACTCCTAAGCATCTCATAATAATTTTTCTCTCCTGTCCAGCAGAAAAGGGGAGTGACAGAGCAACTTTAGTGGGCATTTGGCCTCCAGCCAGGGTGAAACTGACTCTCAGAACCTAACTTCACAACTCACCATGGGTTATAAAGCGGGTATGTTTGTTCAGCACTGGGTGCGTGGGGATCGCTCCACCACAGACATGCACGCCAAACGTGGCAGTCCTTTGTGGTTATAGTTTGTTCAGTGTTACTTATTCATTAGGTTACCTCATATGTCTATACATATTCATATCCTATCCCTGCTTCGTATTTAAATGAGTTCTAAGAGGTGACTTCCATAAGCTCCTCCGCGCTGCACCTGGGCACTGCTGCCTGGTGATGGTCCTGGAGGGTTGTGGGGATGAAGGCAGATGGCTACTCTTCGTCATCGCGAGTAATCTTCAATTTTTGCGGAAGCCCAAGTGTCCCCTGGCCTTTCCAAACTACAAGTTCAGTTTCAGCAGGTTTTGTATACTTTTTCCTGACTCTTCAAAGACATGGGGAAGCCCAAATTAGCTACAGTGACATTATTTGCCTGCATTGATGACTAACTATGAGATAAGCAAGGGAGGAATTCCTCAAACAGATGAGGAGTTTGTCAGACAGATGAGGGACTGGAACTCATCAAAGAATTTTATCTTCACAGAGAACACATAGTCTTTGAGTGCCTAACTTACTCAAAATATGATTACATTATTTCTAACCCTTTATCAAAACCACCACAATTTTCCTTATCAACACTATCCACTCCATCCCTACCCCTCCACCGCCTCTTGCTTCTTCACCAGGTATCAAACGTAAATGCCTTAGGGTTTTTTGCACATTTGTAAGTATTTAATCCTTTGGACCCCTCTCCCTTGGTGTCCCATGGGCACAGGAACAGCTCAGAAGATGGGGAAGAGTAAAAATAACAAAGAAAAACATTGCCCCCAAAAAGACATTTTTCAATTCTTATGGTTCACCACAAAATATGATATCCTAAAAATCCTGCTGGTTATATTAGTTTTTAAACCATAACCAAATACTCCACAGGTACGGTGTCCCTCCACTGACACAGTTTCAATGACCTGCAAACTTTGGTGAGGATGTGGAAGCTGAGCTCCCTGGGACTGTCCCCAGCTCTGGGCCAGCCCCTGCAGAGTCTAGCACCTTGGGATCTGAAAAACCACCCTGAATGTCCTTTATAGACAGAATGCATGACCATGGGGGTAGATAAATATTATAGTACAAAAACAAACATTTTTTTAGGTCTCTGCTTAAGGTGTCATTAAAAGATGTACATTTTCTGTTGCTTCCTCACAAAATAATGGCCAAAGGACCATGTGCTACAACAAATACTTTTGGAACTAGTTTAGACTTGGGAATTCACAGACAACCAACCAAAAATACCTTCTCACTGACAAAGGAGAGATTCATGTAACATCAGCATGAGCATCTGAACTCTAAACCGGCAAAGCAGACACAGAGTTTCCTGCCAAGATTACACCTCCCCAAAGGACTGCACTAAAATTTTAAATTTTTAATACAAAAATTTTAAATTTCTAATTAAAATGCTGTCTCCTCTCAAGAAAGAGAGGGTGAGGTCCTAAAAGCATCATGTAAAGTGTTTGCTTACAGCTTGGCTTCAGGAGCTTGGAGTGCTCCATGATCCAGACAAAAGTGAGGGAATCAGTAAGTGCTCAGCACTTGCAAAGCGCAGTGCATCACTGGGAAGCTAAGACTGGTTTGTCTGAATAAGTATTTCCAAGGTAAATTCTATTACAACTGGACTGAATTAGCTTCAGGAGCCTTTGAACTTTTAACTACCCTGAAAATAATTATTAAATTAGAGAGAAGATAGACTACTTTCAGATGGTCTATTTCCCATTCAAAGAAATAAAATGCTCTAAATTAAGAGGGTGATTATCTTTCTACTTCACACTAACAGCTACTCTTTGTGCCATTTCTTCCCACACTGAGCTTTCAAGACTATGAACTGGAAAAGAAATTTGGCAATAATGAAAAGCATGTTGTTGAAGGCTTCTTGAATCACTTTTCTGTTGGATAAAGAGCAAGTATTTTTTGTTTGGGATACAAGCTGTATTAAAACCGCACTACTGATGGAAAATGACTTTATGAAATTTGGATATGAGCATGTAATTTCTCTCCCACATACTTGAGTTCCTTGGGTTATTCACTTTATTGCCAAGCTAAGCATCTAGTAAGTCAAAGCAATTCCTGGCAAGCAATTTCAGCACGCACATGTTGAACAGTTTTTCAGTCACAGCATCATGTCTGTACTGGGTCTTACAGGGCTGTGAGCAACTTCTGGTGGCTGTGGGCAAGAAGGTGGCAGTAGGGTAACTCAAGCAAAGCCTTATTAAATGAAACCAAATTAGGACAGAATATACAGAAAGGCTACAACAGGGAGGAAAGCAAAGAGTCACTGGCAGCAGACCACAGAAAAACACTCAACCTAGCCCCACCATGAGCCTGATGGTTCATATCATCTTTAAGATCCCTCCCAGCCCTAACCATTTGAGGATTCTATGATCTCTGTTGCAGGCATAGGGTGCTAGCACCAGCTCCTGCATCTGGGCTGCTACAGAGGGAAGTGTTTCATGGACAACTGAAAGTCAAGAACAGAAGGCAAGCAAGGCATCAACTTGACCAGCAACTAGTTAAACAAGGAAACAGCCTTAACTGTGCACTCACAGGCACTCACACTTGGGAGGATTAACACGGACCAACTAGATGCCCACAGCAAAGGAAGCCTTCTGAACCTCCCAGGCAAGCAGATTCCCAACGTGGAAGCAAGCCCAATGCTGAATTTGGTGCAGAAACTTAATTTTTAAGAATTAAGCAATCCAGCTGTTCATATGTCCCCTGTACTTAAAAACAAACTTCTCTTCTGGTAATTTTTAGAGGGCAAGAGAGAGGACTTGTGCTACTGCAAGGAACTTGGCTGGCTTAAGAAACCAAACCAAAGATGTGGTACAACAGGTCTAGTGTGTGACCACAAGCGGGCTGGTGTGCGTTTAGCTTATAAAAGTTATATTAAGACTCTGAAATAAACTTGATTTTTAAAATCTAGTTTTAGCCACAACGCCTTTCATGCTTTTGAAGCTTTTAAATTAAAAAGACAATTACAGATGAGCAATAACTTCTGTGGTCAGAGGCCATGTGATCACAATGACTCAACACCCACTGAAGAAAAACCCTTGCAAAGCACCCACAGCATTGTGCATTGCAGTAACGTGTCACACAGCACCGAAACACAGACCTAAAATTATAAATGCAACATTTGAAGAGTTATTTACTAATTTGCTGCTTCTGCCACTAAACACGTTGCCAGAGACAAGCTCAATGTTAGACTGAACCGGTTTGTGCTATTATAACATATTCTGTGACAGCCTCTAGTGACACTACCCGGCCAGCAACCTGGGGAGGGTTCACTGCAGCGGGTTTCCACACAAGGGAAAAGGAGGAATTCTTCCTCTTCCTGTTCTGAAAAACACTCAATGTATGAGCAACTGACAGGAAGAAGCTGAGCACAGAAAATCATTCCAAGTGAGTTTGGTAGCAGAGGGAATTGACCTCCTCATCTGAGGGAGCACCTCAATACACAAAGAGCTGTGGCAGGAGCTGCGTTTCCTTCCGGGGCAGCGGTGGGTTCACCTCTCTTACTTACGTGCGTTTTCATTTCATTAGCCACTGTTGTCGACATCATCACACAACAGATGATAGTCACCAGGATGAAGTAAAGCGCATACATGAAGCGGGTACTGGTTGACTGTTTTATCTTGGGGCAGCATTTGCAGCACAGGGAACAAGCGGCAATACCACAGCAGCAGGCCAACTGCAAAGTAAGAACAAACACACAAGTCATTCTATCACTGCCTTTAGGTTTCTGTTGCAAAAGTCAGACAGGGAAGCTGTGAGACTTCCTGTAATACTCCAGAATTTCTTTAGTCCTCTCTTCCCAGCTGAGCAGTATTTAAGTGGAAGCAGACTGCCTTGTTTATCAAAAGTCACTAGGCCTAAGCACGTCAGTTTCTAGCATTCCCACACGCTAAGGATGAGGGAAGACAATGAGGAAGAACACCTCCCAGTTTCTTAATCTGGCTCTTTGCCACCTCTGTGGTCCTGACATATTTCACTCAGCAGACAGAACAGGCATTGCAATGGTAAGGCTCTTGTTTCCTGCAATACACTCTCCCCACTCCTCAGTGAAAAAACAAATCTGCACAAGAAGGACACAGACTCCAAAACTGTTTCCTTTTAACATGCAGACAAAACTAATTTCCTTCTAAGACAAACTGGAGGGTTTGTTTCAAATCATGAAGTCCATTTCAATTCACCAGAACCATACTGTCCTTTTTTTATGCTACTAAAGAATTTGAGAAAATTAAAGGGAAGAGGGAAAACTATTTAATCCACGCTTTGGGATAGTTCTGTCCAAGGCTTTAAAAACAGACAACAGCTGCAAAACCCCCCAAAGAAACTCAAACCAACAAAGAAAAAAATTACATTAACAGTTCTAAATATTTTGGGTGGTAGAGAAAGAATCTGGAAATAGCTTGGCTTACTGCAAACAAAGCAAATATACTTGAGCTTGAAGGACCGAAAATGCAATGGCATCATCTTCTAACTGAAAAAAGCCAGAGAAGAAACGCAACTTCACAGTTATTTAGACACACTTTGCAAATGTGAAAGCAGTGATTCCATGTGCCATCGATGGCAAGGGAAAAAATCCACAGCTGCAAGGAAAATAGTAACGAATCACACCTTAGCTGATACTGTCTCCAGTGTTGCTAGAGATAGAATTCCTTGTATTAATTCCTTGTTTTAATTCTTTTCTATCTGCAGTGAAAATAAAACCCATGAAATATAGCAAAAAGGACAACTGCCTTATACAACAAGGAAAAAGGTACTGAATAAATCCTGAAAGGGATTTCGTTTGATGCTCATTAATTCCTTGCTGTGAACACTATCATTAACTTTCAAAGAAGCTGGATTAAACTTCCCTGTCTTCTGCTTTTAGAAAACTCATACAAAAATATATGCCTTATTTTTATACATAAGGCAGCACTGTCCTTGGCCAGGCCCTTCCTTGCACTAGGCAGCAGCTTCGTGACTCCCATACCTAACCCAGCAGCCGCAACCACAGGAGGGGTTTTTGGACACAAGCAGGCAGCCAGGAGTAGGGAACCTCTCTCTCGCTCAGGTCTCACTGCTGCTGACCCAGAACAACCTGACCCCTCAGCGCTCCCATTTTTGAGGGGCTCCCTAATGACTGGTGTGCGAGACAGGGCTGTGTGCTGCCAGCACCGGGGCCTTCAGCACACCAGGGACACTTTGACCTGGTGATTCCTCAGCCCTCGGAAGGGACACTGCTGTCAAGCAGCTGAACAGAATAGATGGCTTTTCTTAGCTCTTGCCAAGGGATTGAAAAGGCAAGTGTCACATCCAAGTTGCCCAGACAAACTTTGCTGGCCCGCATGTGCCCTCAGGCACCAAACCACTACAAGCTGTTTTCCTCCCAGGACACCTCCTCCTCCAGTATCAATGACTGTCCAGCCTGGAGAAGGGGGTTTCACATGTGTGCTGTGGACAGATATGACATGATTCTGCAGTGTCACAACCAGATCCCCAAATCAAAATTTTGAAGAAGTATCTTGAAAAGACTCCCAGTTTATCATTTTCCTTGCCATGACCATCTGCTACAACACCCAAACTCAGGCTTCCTGCCTTCAGCCCTGCAAAAAGGAGGCAGAGGGGTAGCGGACAGCCCCTTGCCATCTGCTACCCTTCTTGATAACGGCTCTTAGTTTGCAGAAGACACAAAATGGGGACACAGCCAACCCGGCTCCCACTCTGCCCTCCTCTCAGTTCAACGCTGGATCTTGTGCCAGAGACAGGGGCCTCAAAGCACGCAGCTGCTGAAACTGCTGCTGCTGCAAAACAAAAATCCTCCCCAAGACACACAAAGCTCCAACTGTGGGGAATAAACAGAATGGGCTCATGTTGGCACCAGTACTGGAAATTAAAAATACTACATGCATAAGTGTTAACGGTCGCAATTGCAAAGAACTTATCTACACAAAGCAGATAAGCAGGCACTTTTTTATTTCAGCGCTGGGAAACATGGTGAATAGCTCCACCAAACGTGTTTTCGGAGTTAGTTACAAATCATAGTATATTTATACACTTTTTTAGCAGTCATTGTTTAAAATTGCTCTCTTCTTAATTTGACCTTTGCAATGATAGACTTTCAATTACTTCGTTTTATCTATATTCTTATTTTACTAATATCAGTGGCTAGCTTAACTGCTTACTTTAAATACAAAGAGGGGAGGATAAGGATTAGCATATTTATGTTATTCCCTGGAAGTCATTATCAGATACAAATGTTCCCAACACATGAGTAGTTATGTTGAGCGGGGGTCTTCTGTTGGTCCTCAACAGCCTTCCTCGCTGTGCCCCCTGACTGAAGCCCCCCCTCGCGCATGCTCATTTCACCTTCGGCTAATCCTCCAAATCCCAACATTCCTCCTGGAGGCAGGCACCCCAGTGCCTGGTGCGTAGCCTTATCAAGGTGCAGCATTCTTAGCATACCCATCGTCATTCCTAAGGGCCTCAACGTGCATGGTTTCTATAATTCCCTAAAATCAAAATAAGCTAGAATTCGTTGCTGTTTTATTAGGGTAACTATAACATAAGCACATCATGCAAGCATACTTTCAAAATAGAAGGCAGTGGTGGCTGAATAGCAATTTCATTTTTTTATATGTAGTGAAAGTAATTTAACTTTTACAGGATCCACATAAGTCCAAATAAATAAAGGAAGCTATGGCAAGTTACGATCCAGCAAACAAACAGAGTAGCAACATTTCAAAAAGAAAAACATACCAGAAAAGTATAATCAATCCACTTCAGAATTGGGGGAGGGGGAAGAAAATACTGAGACTAAAGGGCCTTTCAATCTGTATCAGCCAGTTCCAAAGTATTCATGATGAACTTCAACTGCTGGCCATGCTCATCATAATGTTAAAATCCACAGTACAGAAGTTAAAAGGTATGCACCTCTGGCATCTGTAAGGGGAACAACTTTTTCTAAGCCAGGTGCTAGAGAGCTCTGCCAGTGAAACCTCATCTACATCAGGCAACATGTCTGCTATTCCAGTCCTGGCTCCCTGGAGCTGCTATTTAAAGCAACAAATACTTAAATATATCTAATTTATGCATTGTTCCATACTACTTGGAGAAACTTTAATGATAGTTTCTAATAGTGAACATGTACCCTATGAATTGGCAATATTTGTGAAAAATACCAGTGTCTTCATCTTTTTTTTTCAGATACACTCCTTTAAGCACTCTGAATAGCCATGGAAACGATAGACAGTTGGTTTGGTTTTTCAGCCACAGTCCCAGATTCAGTGGTTTGGGTTGTATTTTTTTAAACTCTGGTTATGACTAACTACATTCTAGAGTGGGCCATGATGAAATAGGTATTATCCAAAAATAAATTAGTACAGTGTCTGTCGCAAAGAGTAAGATGCTGGCCACAGTCTACTGATCTGAGAAAAGATGTTACCTTTGGGTAACAGACCTCAAAACCCACCTCTACAACGAGCTCTCTGTTCAAAGGTCACAGCCAACCTTTGCACATAAACTACAGAGTCCCTCTGATGCCACATACTTTACTGCAGGCATGGCCCATCTCACTTCACCTCTGCTTTTAAATGATGGCGAAGGTTAGGTCAGCTCAGGACCCACGAGTGCAAAGTGCAAGCTGGTAACAAATTCCCCCAATGTTAAAAAAATGGGCTGTAAAAAAAGCATGTTAACATCATAAATCTTTTACAAATTTAGCTTATAATTAAACAAAATCTCCTGCGAAGGACAGTCTTGCAGAAGGAAGATGATGTATAATTTTTAGGACAGAGACAACCCAGACAACTCAAGGTCTGAGATTGCTGCCAGCAAGCAGGTCTTGAAAATCCTGGTCTGTACCTGCACAGTTCCTTTAAAGTTCTGTGATCCATGCACAGATCCTTGTTGACCCCAATAGCCCAGGACACAGGCTGCTCTGGCAGGAGTCTGTCATGCTGCAGCAGGTTCTGGCTTCAAGTCTTTCTTATCCAAAGCCTCCCACAAGTCAGGCATCAAGTACAGTTATTTCTGCTGCTGAACAAAGCAACCTACTGGCTAAAAAAAGGGGAAGAAAAAGGCATAGTAATCCTTCTCAGCCTCTGATTTCTGATTTATTATGGAATGGGAGAAGCAGTTTTATCATTTCAAGTGAGGGTATGGTGCATGGGCAAGGGGGAGAGCAGAGGTGAATGCCTCCGAGCACTCCGGCATGCTCTGACCCTTCTCTTCCAGTGGTGTTTCCCTACCACCTCTCTATTCAATTTGAGTGCAGTAGGTTCCTGCCAATGCAAAGGAACAGCAATTTTTACATCCACACAGCACAGAGCAGAAGCAGGCAGACTACAACAGCCCCAGTCCATGCAAGCCACTTTTCCAAGTACAGGCAGGCCTGGACTTATTTGCACATTCCCATCTTAGGCCCGCCTGGGGAGTACCTATGGTTAAGGAGAGGTAGGAACAGGCCGAGCAACTCACGCACAAGCTATCGGCTCCTGATAATGAACACTCCGCCAACATACACTTAACATCTGCCACACACACACGTCTTGATTTTTGCAAGCTATAATCCAATCTGGTTAATTAGTGGAATGAGATAGGATGGTCACATTAAACACACACATTAAGTATTTACGCACAAGATGGAGAAGCAAAGTGAACGTGTCCTGCCTACTTCTTCTCTAAAGACAGTGACATTTTTAGAAGGTATTTTCCACAGATGTTTCCAAAAAAAGTCTCAGAGGTCTTAGAAAATATTTTTCATAGCTGTTAAAACAAAGTGAGGAGTTTCAGGATTACAGGCCAAAATAGCCTATGGTATTTTTAAACTATACAAACTATAGGGAAGTATCAGGCTTATCACAACAAAGCAGTCTTCCTTCTGGGATACTTGAGCAGAAATGGTAAAAATCAAAGGGAAGAAGAGTGCATAAGGGGTTAAAAAAAAAAAAAAAAAGGCAAAATAAATCCGCATACTTCAATGAAACAAAGACTTAGCAGTGTTTAATCTCTTCCATCCTAACTGACTGCACAGACAGAGTGGCTGGGGAGACCACAGCTTTCTGGCCTGTCCACAGAGCACAGGAATGTGCCATGCTGAAGCTTCTTTTCATGAGGGCCTACAGCAGCTTAATTTCTTGTGCGCTGCCTGATTACTCAACTACTAGCATTATATACACCATAAGATTTGCAGATACTGTGGTCTCTGAGCGGTTAACAGCAACATCTATCAAAAACATCCAATCATCTACCTTCACAGCTACACGGATGAGCTGGCTGGATGAGCAAAGTGGCCAACCCTGCATCAATAAGCTACACACCGCCCTTAAACTTCAGTTTTAGGAAAGGGTGCCTAGCAAGCAAACCATTTTGTTAGTCCACTGGTTCATGAAAACAAGATGCCTGATGTCTGGTGTGGGACACCAGACTGCTGGGGTCTGGGCTCAGACTATTATTGAAAACCCTGGCTATTATACATATGCATTTTGCAAAGGTTTCTTCAGCTGGTGGCATGATTACACAGTGGTTTGTCCCTGTGAAGTAATTAAAATCATGAATAAGTTTTGTCCTTTAACTGTTCTTTCACTGCTTCTTTAATATTCAGAATCCCCATGTGGCTTAAGTCAAGATGTCTGGTGACTAGCATACCGGCTCATTAACTGATGGTCTGGTTTGGGAGTACACCTCACGCTGCAGAACATATAAAATTAAAACCAGCTTCGGAGAAAAGTCACGCCAGCCTAGACGCTGCCTGAACACTACTTTCCAGAGAGGCTTTCCTGCCCCTAGCTCAGTTTCCAAAGTGAAGGCCTTGTGCCCTGCACCATGGGGCAGAACTGGCACACAGCACCATGCAGCTCAAAACCCAGGAGACAAAGCAGCATCTAGGATAGCTATGCCAAGAGCTAAAATGCGGGTGAGCTACTGCCAGGCACCAGCAGAGCTGAAGCTCAACTCAACTGAGGCAGAGCAGCTTCTGTATCCATGCTCAAATGTTACCAAGTGGTGACTCAGTTCTGCATTAGTAAGTAGCATCACTGCAAAATGTCTAAATTAAAGACTGCCCTTCTGGTCTTCTCCTGATGATTTTGGAAAAACCAAGACAATTGTTTAGTCTGATCTGAGCCTCACAGCATATCACATCACCCTGCTCCCTAGTAGTATAGCTATTTTCCATTAGCACAGACCATCTGGATTTGACAGCAGTAGGAGATGAACTGTCTGTCCCTCTGGTTACTTATATCTATCATTAAAAAACTGGAAAAAAACCCGCCACCTTCTAATTTGTCTGCTACAGTTCCCAGGCACTGGTTCTTGTTGAGGCTTTCTTCACTAGCTGAGAAAGCCTTTAAATTACCTGGTCTTTCCTCCCACCTGTCAAAGAAGGAACCCAAACCATTAAGACTTTTTCTCCCAGCATCTAAGATGTTTGGTCGGTTATTTTTTCAGCATCCCCTCAGGTTTCCCCAGTTCCTCCTACAAAATCATGACAGTATCATCAGCCCAACTACAAACAGCCCTGCAAGCGAACCTTGCTCCTCTCCCCTGTGTGCAGCCGAAGAGGAGGCGAGACTCTGCCCTGGAGCAGCCTGCTAGCTGGCTGTACTTAAAGGGTGTATTTTATTTGCACTGGGGTCACGCAGTCTGGGTTACATCACCTTCAATAGTAGCCTCCACTCCACCAGTCCTTCCATCATGCCTGTGTGCTTTTGGGACCGATTTTAAATGTACTCTCCGGTCACTGATGAAAACTGGACGCTGTTTTAATTGGCGTCCCAATCCTGAAGTTTCCTTGCACTGCTCCCTCGACAGTCTTCGCTGAGAGCAGCCTCGCTCGGCGACCGGTTCAACTGTCCTCTCCTGTCATTTCCTACTTCACGGCTTCCTCATCTACAGGTTATTCCAGCTCACACTGCAGGCCCTTCTCTGCCTTTCACAGCAGAGGAGATCCTAACAGAGCGACTGGAAGATGAAAGACAAGTCAGCAACAGCAAAGTTTGATGTTCTGAGGCCATCACTTCACAGAGCAAGCAGATTCTCTCCGGGTTAGCACTGGTGGTCACGACCAGGACTCCAGAGGCAGAACGGTACACACAAACGCAATGTGGTGCATCGCCAGAGACAGAGAACTGAGTGCAAGGCTGTAACTGCTTTATGTTCACGCACCACTGGAGTGAAGCGGAAGCTAAAATGAAATTTCTGTATGCGCTGACTTAGAAGCATGTAGCTGGAACAGCTGCTTTGCTTTTGAACAAGCTGACAGCTCTGAGCTGTTCAACAAAGATGCTGTGTCTTTAAAAGGTGGTTTCAACACTGAGTCCAATATGATTTTAGGGGGAGATGACGTTCACAGTTTGTACAAAATGGCAAAAGCAAATACACTGCTACAAAACATTAACTATTTCTCAAATCATATTAAAAAAAAAAAATCTACCTGCTCTAAGCATGCTACAGACATTCCAGTCTAGATCAATGTCACATCAGCCAACTCCACATACATTTCCAGACTTCCAGGTTCAAAACAGAGCCTGCTCATGTCTTCTCATTGCTTACTTCTTGATGAGCATTTTTAAATCCAACTACAATGACTAATTGAGAAGTATCTTGAATAATATTCCTGAAGCACTGTTTTGCTAGTGACTGTAATGGAAGAAGCCAAGGTAAAAAACCCGCAAGATGTGTCTCTTCATAAAACATTGAGATCAGTTCCTGTCCAATCTCAGTAAGAGAGATGACAGGTTGACACTTTTTGGATCAGTCCTACTGAACAGAACGAAGTGCAGAACTTGCCTCTTCAGACTGTGAACATTTATATATATTTATATATTTAAATACCTGAGCATACACCACCTCCAAATGCTCCAAGTTCCAATTCCTAAACAGCAAACATCAGTCCCAGCATAGTCACCACTAATCAAAATGACAGTGAGATTGCCAATTGTGTCAGTAATCCCTTAAAACGAATATGGAGCCACCTTGCCTCCATGCTGTCCTGGGTGAATGCTGCAGTCCAGCCCCAGCTCTGCCTGTCTGGGTCCCTCACTGCCCCATGCTGATGTCCAAGCCTATCTCTTGGGTGACCTGAACAATACAGCAGGCCACATTCAGTCAGCAAAATGGCCTGTCACAGTCTAAATGAGGCCAGGCATTTAACATGTCAAAACATTATAGCCCACAGAGTTGAGAAAGAAACAGAAGCACCCTTAACTCTGGACCTTGGAAGCAACCTAAGGACCAAGCATTTCCACAAGGCTAAGCTGAGAACACCATCCAGCTTCAGCATAGGTTTGAGATGACAGCAGTTGCCAGCTCTTGCACCACAACTGTGAGCGATTCCACTGTCTCAGTAATAGAAAACCCACCCTGGAATACCTATGTTTGCAAAAACAGAAAAACAAAACAAAACAAAAAAGCAGTAAGATTTATATCCTTCCTCAGAAAAGCATATCTTTGGCCTTTAAAAGTGAAGGTCTTGCTGTTATACTGCCTTTACTCCAGAGCTGTAGACCCACCAGTGTTTAAGCTGTTTCTTTAAACC
This sequence comes from Porphyrio hochstetteri, assembly GCA_020800305.1. Taxonomy (NCBI): domain Eukaryota; kingdom Metazoa; phylum Chordata; class Aves; order Gruiformes; family Rallidae; genus Porphyrio; species Porphyrio hochstetteri. The sequence continues at coordinate 66,042,240 of CM036938.1, forward strand.
CACAATGCAACCAGCTTGTGGGATGGGAGAGGAAAAGGCACAATGGGAAGTTAAGCAGGAATGAAGAAGACTATCTTCTGCCTCTTTGGCAGTGCCAGGGAAAGGGTTCCAACCTAGCGATGTGAGTGTCAAGTGATATAGCTCTTGCAAGATCTCACTGTCTTTCAGTGGCTTTTTCTCTCCCTGTCTGATCGCTTTGGAACTCAGCAGCAAATTTTATCTCAGCACAGCAGGCAGATGGAGGCCTCCAAGACAGAATACTCTTACTAGTCCCTTGAAAACAGGCAAAAGGTTTAGCAGAGAAAAACAACCTCTCAAACCTGAGCAAGGAAAAGGCTGCAACACAAGTTCAGCATTTACCAAAATGGGCATCAACCTAAGATACCAATCTCAACGGACAAAGCTCCAGAAAAAACAGGCTTTCCTAGCTCAGTTGTTCAGGCAACCGTTTGTTCAAAACAAAAACTCCACGTTTCTGCAAAGAGGGGAAAGAAGTTCTTTCCCGATCTGTTTTTCATAACTGCACTTAAGTGGAATGAATACACTACAATGCTCCACATCAGACCTCTCAGTTAGTTTCAGCTACAATCATGATTAACAGTGTTGGCGTGGAAAAGCAGCTGTGAGACAGGGTAAGACCCACAGCTAAATTTCTCCTTTTTTTTTTTTTAGCTGTCTGGCTTGGGTTGAACACAATAAACCAAACCCTTCCCACCCAGAAAGGCCACCTGCAGAAGGAGAGATGTTTTGGGGAGCAGCATGTGGAACAGAAATGCCGGCACCTTCCCTTAGCACTGCAGCACATCACACCATGCAGGTGGCCCAGCAATGCCCCCTCAGAGGATGCAGACCTGGGTGAGGATGACAGAGCCACCCGTTTCACCCTGCAATGAAAAGAGGAGGAGACAAGGACAGGTCTGTAAGCCCACTTCCTTCCCAACCTGCAGACGCCAACAGGCAGCGCCAGAGAGACCAGCAGCCCTGGAGTGCACAGGAGGCTTCCTTCCCTTTTGCCAACATCCATGAGGCCTAGAAGCCATAAGATTAGCCAAGGCCAATCATATAAACAAAAGCTTTTTGTTAAAAAAAAAAACAAAACCAAACAACAAACCCTCAGAAATATCAGTCTGGGTATAAAATGAAAATCCGATACTGTAATTTGCAGCACATCTTACTGCATTTACTACATGATATGATTTCTAAGTGCAGAACAGTATTAAGAAGCACTCAAGCTTTAACAGACCTACAAAAATAGCTTTATAAGCTTTAATAACTACCAGTTCTAATTGAAAAATCCATCTTCTTGAACAACCCAGCTACAACATACTGCCAACCCCCTGCCCTCCCCCCATTAATGTTAACTATCTAAATTACATTTATTTAACTCTGGAAAAAACATATTCATTGTAATAAAGATTTTCCGCAACAGCTGCTTTTCTTAACCATGATCTCAACTTTATTCTCCTGAGAATAACTACTGAAGAAAAGCCAAATGTAAAATCCTGTTTCCTGTCAATTTAAGCAGATGTTTTTATGTAATCAAAAGCATTATGGAGGCCCAAGCCAAACTGTATTCTCACTGCATTCTCAAAACAGGCCTCCCAAAAAAACATTAGCAAAAGAAGAAGTGTTTAGCAAGCTTATTACAGCCCAGAAATCGAAAAATCGCAGTTCTCTTCAAACAAGGTTGTACGTCACCTGATAAAAAACAACTGCAGAAGCTGCCCTTTAAGTGGCCGAGTTCCTTGAAAGCAAGTTCTCAGGGTCTATTTGGCAATGACACAAGTCACACAGCAATGTCAATTAAGATTATTTTAAATAATTTTAAAGTGCAAAATCAGCATAACCAATGCACACTGAAGTCTGGCAGCTTGTCACTGTATCCTTTAACAACATGAATTTTGGCTGCAAGACCTCAATGCATTTATTCTGGCAGGCACCATCAACTAGATGTTTAGCATGGTTTGACCCAAAGCCTAAAGTACCAGTTGCTCTACTTCAAACCAGGAAAATTTTCTGGCCATACGAATGGAGGGAAAATGGATAGTGAAGTGACATTAACTCACAAAGAAACTTTGAGATCACCTACAGACACCCACACATGATGGTTGTACCTCCACAGCTCAGAAGGACAGTACCGAAGTTGCCAGTCAGTTCTAGGAAAGGAAACCCACAGAAAGACAGAGGCAGATATACACAGAGTGAAAATACTTCACACAAATAAAACCCCACCTCATGGTATATTGAAATACTAGTATATTTTTAGGGGAAAGAGAGGGATCCAACATGAGTGTTGTTCTGCAGGACTCTCATAAAGCTCCATTTTTCCTAAAGCGCATCATCTCTGTTTCTGGAAACAGGGTTAACTTCATCTTCAGGGAAATATTTAAGGAGAGGCCAAATTCCTTCTCAATTTTCCAGCTTGATTAACAGTACCATAAAATGCCTGAGGAAGTTGGGTTGAGGGAGTAAGAAGAACTTCTATCCTTTTTGTTTTTCTTGTGTATTAATCATGTTTAAAAAAAATCCCCTCATCAAGGTTGGAATAAATCAAATCATGAAGGCAAAGACCACTTTTTCTTTTTAAAAAGTTACACTGCAGGCTAGTGAAACATGGCTTACGCCATTCTTCATCTTGGCCTATAAAAAGGTTATCTGCACTTAGTTAGCTGGTACAACTCCAGCAATATGCCATATTTAGCACAGATAGGTCCTACATGAAAACCAGTGCTTGCGCCAGCAGAATACATCTCCCCAGGGTATTGCATAGTTTAGGCTCTATGACCACATTCACTTTAGGGCTTTTGCTTGGCTCCAACATCACTAAGGAGTTTGCTTTATTTATAGATCCCAAAGTGACACATCAGTGTCAATAAAATGTATTACTACCAGATACTACTATACAGGGTAGGTACAGTGGCTTTAAGAATGTTTCAAAGTTTGATCATGTTAAATGCATGCTGTTCATCACACAAGTCTCAGTGGTTTCATACTCCCAGTATTAAGGTAAGGTACTTCTCCAGGAGCTACACCAAAACCAGCAACAAAAATAGAAACAGCCGTGAAGCGCTGCAGAAACAGGGACAACCAACAGTGCTTTGTTGAGCTGCCCAAACCTTACGATTTCACATGCTGACAAAATGCGCTTGAAGAAGCACCCAGGGACTACTAGCAAATGCAGTTACTTCTGCCCCCCACGACCACCCAGGGCTGTTTGTCGAGGCACAGGGGAGCTCACAGAGGATGGGCATGTGGAAGCACGCTCAGTAATCCTCCCAGCCCACTGAAGATTGAGGGAAGCACAGTCAGAAGACCAAATCTAGCGCAGGATTTCAACCTTCAGGAAAGATCTGAGATTTTTTCCAGGTGGTTCACACAAAAGCAAGAGAATAACTGGATGCCGAGGGTGGGCAGAGTGACCAGGGAAGAAATGCTAACAGAATTAGAACCGTAAGGGAATACAGTTTTATCATACATAAAACAACAAGAATAAGCTAACTGGTTAGTCTGTTCTGGACAGGACAGTAGCAAGAAGTTTCTATTGCAGAAGTGGCAATTTGTGAAAATGCACCAAATAAAGTGACTGGGACAGAAGGGGTCTAGCACCAGGCTAGAAAGACAACTGGTAGGAATGGAAGCCTAACCCTGGAGCACAACCAAAAAGGATATCTGGGCAGGGCCTTGAAGCCACCCTTCTCCTCCAATTCCACAGTCCTTCATCCACCAGAATGGATTCCTTGGAGAACACAGGTCCACTGTGGTAAGGTGTGGAGCACTGATTCATCCTCCTTCGGATGCTGAAGGGCGTAGGTCCTGCACCACCCTCCATCACCACTGTCTCTCACCTCTCACTTCCTCCGCCAGCACCTGCACTTGCTGAAATCTTTCCACAAGCCAAATAAATTTAAAGCCGTTTTTGAAAGGGTGTGAAGAGTGCCAAGCAGCCAGCAACTGAGAGAAGTTAAGACCGTTCCACTTCCTACATCACGGGGGTTTCACCTCCCCGCCACCAGGCATCACTGCCCGGTATCTGGCCGCCTCTCGTAGCTTGCGGTGCCCCGTCTCCCCTCCGGGAATAGCTCCCTGAAGCGCAGGGCTTTGGGAAGACTCCCCTCAACGTCGCCCCTTCGCCCGCACCCCGCCGCCCCACCACAGCCCCCGAGGGAGACAGGCAGACACCCGCCAAGCAGAGCGACTCTCCACTGCCCCTACCCGCCTCGGGGAGACGGGCAGCAGGCAGCTGCCTGCCCTCTCGAAACGCGAGGGGAATTCAGCCAGGGAACTGCGCAGGCACGCCGCTACCCACGCCCGAGGAGCCAAGCTTTACCCGCAGGCACCCCGCCGCTTGCGGCTCCCCCTCTCCAGTGCTGCCGTCAGCGGCTCCGCTCCCCCGTGGAGGCCGGCTGCGGCAGCGCAGGGATGAGGCACCGCGGCCCTGTCCCGCCCCGGACCGCCCGGGCTCTCCGTTCCCCGGCCGCGGGGCTGTCACCGCCCCGACCCCGCGCGGCGCTCCCCGGGACCTCACTCGCCGCAATCCACGACGACCCTCGGAGCCGGCGTCCCCCCGCCGCCCCGGCTCCCGCCCGGTACAGAGGAGGCCTCCGGGGCCGGCACCGCCCGCGGCGCACACCTGCCGGCCTCCCCGCGCCCCCCCAACCCTACCTGGCCGGCGCAGCAGGGCGCGGACATGCCGGCGGCTCGGCTGCCTCGCTGCCTCCCTCATGCGGGAGCGGGCAGGGCTGGGCTGGGCTGCGCGGGGCAGGGCAGGGCAGGGCGAGGGCACCGCCGCCGCGGGCGGAGCGGCACCGCCTCTGCCCGGCTGCCGGCCGCGACGTCCCGCTTCCGCTGTCGTCAGCCTGTGAGGCGGGGGGGTGGTCCGGGCCTGGGGGCGTCCGCACCGCTTCCGCGCCCCGGAGCGCCGCGTTACGCTCGCCGCGGTGCCCGGCCGCCAGCTGCGGCTGCTGCTCCCTCCGGCGGGGCAGGTCGGCTGGCGAGGCCCGCCGGAGACCCCACCCTTTCCCGGCTCGGGAGCCCCGCGTCCGCCGGCGGGGCGAGCACCCAGCCGCCCTGCCCGGCCCAGGGCGGACCGCGCCGCGGCTGAAGGCAGGCAGCAGCCCGGGCAGCGCCTCCGGGCTTCACGCCCCGCCAGCAGGGGCGGTTCCGGCAGCACCCGCGGCACCAGGGCGAACCCGTGCGGGGCAGGACTGGCCTCGGCAGGCTGCCCTGCTCCCAAGGACACCGCTACGGTCGCCCGCCTGTTCGCAGACCCCTGAAACGCCGGGGCGTCCAGTCGCTGGCGTTTGAGGAATTCACTGAGCCAGGCATATGAGCCTGTGGTTCTTAAAAGACCAGGCGTCAGGTGTAATGCTAACACTGCAACGCGCCGTCCTTGCGTTGCCGCATCCCGCGGCCGTTCCGCTGCCCGCACCTCCATGGCAAAGTCACGCTGCCTCGAAGGACGGCTTGAGGGCTGTGTTTTCCTAACGGGAGCCCGGAGCTTTCCCGGTGCTTACAAAATACTCCGGCATCAGTTGCGACAACCAAGAGCAGTCCTAGGCAGCAGCTGAGGATTTCTCAGCTTCCTGTGTGGTTGGGGGGTGCCTTTGCCACTGCAGACAAAGCTACTGGTAACAGCAACGAAGGTCCCTTGTGGAAGGACTCCCTCGCCCTGTCTGTCTGTGTGAGCCATCATATCTGAGGTAAATACTCCGAACTGTATTTCCAGCCTTAAGCTGCCCGAGCCTTAGGAATTCCATGTGACTAAAAGTGACTGAACGGCATGCAGGTACATACATGTGGACAACATAGCTACACCTGCCAAAAAAGAAGTTGTCATGGGTTGTGCGATGCATTGCATAAAACTCCTTCCTGTGTGTGTGCAGACAGACAGACAGAGCCGGTGCTTTGGGAAGAGGGTCACATGACACAGCGGCACGCCAAGTCATGTGTTGTTGCACTGGGCACCAGGGAGGCCAGAGTTACAGTAAGGGTGCAGGCTTACAACCTGTGCTTTACATTTAACGGTGCTTTAGTGTCTGCACATGCTCAGTTGGAGACAGGGCATTTGCTGCTGTTGTGAGATAAATTCCACCAGCCAGGTGGCCCTTTAGCTGCAAAGGACACCAGCTGGCGGGCATCCCAGAGGACCCCACCACAGTTCGGGCACTGGTGCCACGACACTTCAGCTCTGTAGCTCGTGTTAGCACTCCTCAGGTCAGGACTGGGGCTGGAGTCTCAGCACACCTTCTCTGATTTACAGCCCCCCTGCCCAGAGGCAGGGCTGAAGAGAATCCATCTTTGAACAGCAGACAGGGAAGCAGCATGGCCGGCAAACAGGCAGTGGAAAACCACTGGTGTTCTTGACTTGGAAACAGTCAGCTTCTTGAAGTGCGTGGTTACAACATGGCAACACAAGGAGTGCAGAACACAGCAAAACCGCATCCATCTCCTGTTTCTGTTCCAGACTTCTTGCACGATCAAGAGAAGCTGAGTGGTCTGCATCTGCAAAATCACCTTGAAACACGAAGGAGAACCTGAGATTCAGTTTAACAATGAAGCTGTCTTGCGAAGAGGGGCTGGTGAAGGTGACATGAGTATGGTGGAAGAGTAGAAGTGGCCGTGCCACAGGTCTGCACGCCTGCTCACTGGGTGGGGAGCGCCGTTTGTTCACTGCCCCATGCAGGTCTGTTAATGCCAGCCAGCGCTGCTGTCACAGACACAAACCCAGCCTCTGGACTGAAGGAAGAAGCAGCGCTCCGTTAACGGGCTTTCCAGTCAGTTAGGGCACCCCAGAGCCCTGGGATGTGTGGCTTGGCTTTTTGAGCGAAAAAGTCGTCACCAGAAAGGCTTGAACTTTCCTGCTGTGCTGCTGGCAAGCATGAAACAGGCTAATAACAAAGCAATGAGCAGATGTTACTGCATGAAAAGAACTGTCACTCTGAAACTATCCATGCATTTAGAGTAAGGTTTACCCATGAAATACTTATTCTGAAGTCAGAGAAGGCTAATCTGATTTACTGGCCAGAAACCTTCAACCAGTAATTCCTGCCTCACACTGTTCCTTTTGGCAGGGTAAAAAGTGCCTCTTCTGAAGGGATGCTAATTCTGATTTAGGGCATTCAAGTGAGGGGGAACGCATAGCATCAGGAAAGAAGGGCAAGATACTTTGGCCTTGCTTTGTATGAGGAATTTTATGAACATAGATTTAACAGAGATTTAACGAGTTAGGCAGAGTGGTGGTGAGATGTGGCCCCGCAGGAGGCAAGACAGCCACAGGGTACCCAGGAATGGAGTTAAAACTGTTGCCTCAGTTCACCTACTGGTGAGCAAGGAACAAAGGAATGTGCTGGATGGGAAGTTGTAACCAGGTAGCACTTCCCAGAAAAAACCTGGGTAAGGAGCTAATTGTGCCCTGGAAGCAACCTACCTTCCTCACCCAGTGCATACACAGGCAGAGCAGAGCAGAAGCTGATCGCCCAGAGGCACTTAACTTCCATAGAATGGTTTCAGTTGGAAAGGACCTTCAAGGTCATTGAATCCAACCATCTATCCAGCCCCACTAGGTACAACACAAGATCATGTCACCAAGTACAACATCTGCTCTTCTTTTAAATACCTCCAGGGATGGTAACTCAACCACCTCCCTGGGCAGCCTGTTCCAACATCTGACAACCCTTTCAGTAAAGAAAGTTTTCCTAATATCCAACCTAAACTTCTCCTGATGCAACTTCAGACCATTTCCCCTTTGAGCCACTTACCTTCAGAAAGCCTACAGAACCCTGCCGGCAAGACATCCAGCCCGGTTCTGTAACACCAGTCGTGTCCTTCTGTGGCACATCAGCTTTGCTCTGGTCGCTGGGAAGGGCATTACCCTTGGATCCCAACTGCAGTTTCACTTGCAGACGCTGCGCATGGTTACACTTTACTCGTCCCCACTCATTTCTACATGTGTTACTGTAACAGAAGTGGAGGTTCCCCTTCGCGGTGAGAAGAATGTGTTATTTGGGCCTCTATAGAGAACTGAGAAGACGTCAGTGGTGAAGCAGAAAGCTTTTTGGCACGGCATGGGGAAATCATAAATAACCAGGAACGCTCAAGGGCACTCTGCTTCTGCAGTACCTGCATAGCATGAACCAGGTCAGGGTATTTTAGGGTGAGAAAATGAGGAATTGTGGCTTTTTGTTCACACCTTCTGAAATGAAGCTGCAACTTGGAGTGATGCTTTCAGTGTTCTGTAATTTCAAGATTTCTCAGCAATTAAAAGATTTTGGTTTGTGCCAGCTGGCAAAGAGAAGAGCACAAGAAGTCTGCATCCAATGAGAATGGAAGATCTACCACTTGGCTCTTTTTCAGGTGAAACCGAAATGTAAATGCAATCAGAAAGAAAACAAAACCAGATTGTTACACATTGCGGTGGCCACTTATGTAAAATTAGTTCATTTTTATCGTGTAAATTTAGACTTTTTATGCCTGTTAAAAGACAAAAGATGTGCAATTGCTTTTTAGGTAAATGTACATTTTGCATGAGCCTAGAAATTGGGCACCAGTCAAAAAATGTGGGTATGGAAAGGAGGGGAAATGCCTGTGCACGTGCATGCACGTGCTCTGGAAACCACCACTCGGATCCCAACTGGACATCTTACATAGCCCACAACCTCGCTGCTGTGATGTCTGCTGGAATGGTTTCCTGTGGAAAAGCTATTCCAGTAAAGGTGAACACCATGCAGGCCATAATAAACTCATGACTTTCTCCATTTTTTTCTAAGTATGGACCAGCAGATGGATTATGGACCACTTCTCCCCAAATCCTCCTGGGAAGCCACCTCTTCCAGAAGACATCACCCACAAGCCATTTTATCGAGGAATCACGCCAGGAGCAGCTGCCAGAGACCTGACAAAAAGCAAGTTGGAATAGTCTGGTATTGGTTACCGCTAAAATTGGATGATCACCTTCAAGACTGCGTGTGGAGGTAGGGACTGGGGGCGAGGAGCAGACAGAACAACTGTAATAACAGAGAGAGCACTGAATAATCTGGCACTGCAAGGCAGGAGCAACCCACAACTATAAATCTCTGAGGTGGGACAGATGAGGGACACTGGCAGGGTATGTGGGGCCACACATGCACGTGAAACTGGTCCTTCCAGTAGATCAGGTTGGTCCTAATGTGAAACAGTGGTATCTTCCAATCTATCTTTGTTAGTGTTCTGTAATTCACAGCAAACGTCTTTCCTAGCTGGTAGTTGTTATTTAAAAATAAAACCCCTCATGCACTTAAGTAGTCAAATTTGTTTTGACCGTGATCAAATGTTTTAAAACATTTGTTGAACTTGAAAGCAAGCTCTTCATAGCATTTTACTATTAAAAACCCCACAAGGCTGTTTTTTCCAGGCAATTTTGTGTGGGTTTTTTTAAAAAAAACCCAAACCTTTTATTTTGAGCATGTTTAGTAACTGCTTGCTTAGTTGGTTTGGGTTTTTTTCAGTCCCATGTTGAAGTGGATTAAAATCTGCATTGTCTATTAAGGAAATGCACCCATGAAACACTTCTGAGTGTGTTCATTTTTGTGACCAAAGTACAGGCGAGTAACACTACACAGCTCTGCACTGAACTCTCCAGGTGCTGCAATCTTTTGTTAACCCTTTCTAGCCTGACACCACGTAACGCCAATCACAAACCTCATTCTCCCTGACCTCTCAAGACATGTATGCAGTATAGCTTTTCGGTCCTTAATCAGGATATTAGTGTATGGTGTCCGAGGTTTCTTAACAACAGCTAATGCCTTTGTCTTACAGATAATGGACAGAGACATCTAACTCAGGTGACACTAAGGAAAGGAGACACTGTGACAGGAGAAAAGGAGACAGCAGCCTCTCCCAAGCACATTTACACATTCCTGGCACTCAGGTAGCCAGCCAGCAGCGGGGAGTCTGGTGCTGGCTTGAGGCACTAAACCTTCCTGGAGTTAAGGAGCAACAGATGGAAGAAAGGAAGCCTGTGCACCCCCAAGTTACGAGATAAGGTCAATACAAAGGGTCTTAATAAAGAAGTTTTACAAGAATATGAGGTTAAGCAGGCTGAAGCTGCATGCTTAGAGACAGCACGGTTCTCCATCCTTAAAAAGGAGCTTCAGGCTGGCACAATGATGATTCAGAAACAAGTTTTAGGTTAAGATCAGACAGTTGTTACACATCTGACCATCTGCCTTACTACTCTGTCAGACACTGCCTCTAGTACATCAGTGTTTCAACTGCAGCGAAGTCTGATAGACTAAAATGTGTTTCTTTCACTATACAAGGACAGAAAACATGGTGGCACTCCATTTCTGTACTGTTGACTTCCACAGGATGCTGATGTGAGAAGAACAGAGGAAGCTCCTGGGCATACAAGTAAATTTCAAGCAGCAAGACAGACAGTTTTACATTTCTCCACCCAGTAGCAGACTTCTTCAGAATTGCCTGGTTGCAATATTTGTAAACTAGCTGTCCATTTTCTTTAAGCTTTTGATAAAGGAGGCTTGCTAAGAAGATGCTTGTAAAGGGTTAAAGGGCACTTGCTAACAAGATGCTTGTTAAGGGGGCTTGCTAACAGGATGAAGTGCCATAGTGGTTATGTCAGAGGTGACCTTGCATAAACAATGTCTCATTTGAACAACACGTTGGTCTTGAGTGATTAGTGTTCTTCAAAGAATTTAAAGCAGACTGATAAGGAGGAAGCATCCCTAGGATGATGAAATCCAGGACTGTTAAGGAGGAAGCATCCCATGGAAGGTGGCACCTGGGACAGATAAAAAGGAAACATCCCAAGGATAATTGTGCCCATCTGGAACGATCACAACTACGCATGTGCCAGGGGGAGGAGGTGAAAAGTTCAACCTGATGAAGACTTTGAGCCTTCATTGCAGAGACCCCTGAGGACGACCACCACCATGAGGCAGTGTGCAGGCACAACTGGGAGTTTATGGATATGACTTCCTGGGACTAATTTGAATACGACACGGGGACAGGTTATGCACATGTATAGGTGTATTGCAAAATGCCATGAATATTACACAGTGAGGGTGACAGAGCCCTGGCACAGGCTGCCCAGGGAGGTGGTGGAGTCTCCTTCTCTGGAGACATTGAAGACCTGTCTGGATGCCTATCTGTGCAGTATGTGCTAGGGAGCTGCTTTGGCAGGGGGGTTGGACCCGATGATCTCCTGAGGTCACTTCCAACCCCTACGATTCTGTGATATGTAACATTCTACTGTATATAATTAAGGTGAATTGCCACATTGGTGTGTGTGTCTGTGGTGGAGCGATCCCTGCACACCCGGCACTGAACAAATATACCGGCTTTGTAACTCTTCCTGAGCTGTGAAGTTAGTTTCCAAGAGTCACATTTTTCCTTAAAAAAACCCCCATCAAACAAAAAGAGAGAGGGGTTTATTCACAGATGGCAAATCCACACAGGATGATGTAAGTATGTTTTGAAGGTACCTGCCTACCGGCCTGGCCCAAACTGGAGGCTCCCAAAAACCAAAGCACATAGCTCACAACCTGTTGTCAATGTCAGCTCAGTGTAACTGTCAGCATCCCTAATCTCCCTTAGGCAATGAATTGCATTCCACTAATGCTTTATATTTAAGAGTGAAATGCCCCCCCCTTCCTCCTCCCTTCTCTGCACACCATTCTGTTCTTATCAGTCGTGAATCCGGCCAGCATGAAGGTTTCTGGGTGCAATTTGAGCCAACAGCACTAGAGGAAATGGTCACAACACTGATGGCCTCTGCAGTGATGGCCTCTACATCACAAGTTTCTCAAAAAAATCCTTGTGCAGGATACACCTGCCTGTGGAATCTGCTCTTTGGAAGAAAGAGAAAGACCGGCAGACACACACCCACTCTTCTATGCTTTTATTTGGAAGAGTTTCTGAATGGAAATAAATAGAAGAGTGCTGATTAAGTTGCTGACAAACAGAAGACAAAAATTCTGTAAATACTACAATTGAACACAGATAATATGAGGCTATTTCAGTAGCATCAGGACTGATATTTTATTCCAGCTCTACCTGGGGAATCTTGAAAATGAGAAATTTGCATTATATGCTGAACAAGGTTTGTCAAGAACAGAGCTGCTTCTGGTATCTTGGTGGTAGTGGTGGTGGGCTACAGAAGGAATAAATCTAATTCCCAGCAGGTCCTTGGGAAGATTAGAATCAATAGATGGTTTTGCTAGGCAGCGCTGAATTTTGGAGTGACAGACTGTAGCCATGCATGCCTTTTCCCCAGCCTCTAACTGCTGCATGTATCGGCAAGGTGTGTGTTGAAATGCTCCCTGCTGAAAATGTTTAAAGCAGTCAGTTTAGCTCTCCAAGATGTTTCTTTACCTCAACCTGACAAACTGCATTAAGACCTATACTGTGATTTTATGAAAGCCACATGGAGAGAATACCTTACCTCAGAGGTGAAGTTGATACAGTTGAGTATGCACTGTAAGGGGGAACAGAGGGATTCCAAGAAGAACAGGCCTCATTATAGCCTTTTTTGTAACAATCCCTGCCTTTTCTTGAAGAAGCAAATAGGCACTAAGAGAGCACAGGCGAAACCTGCTCTGCAAAGTAATCGTTACACTGCAGCACGTGAGCGTTAACATTTGTACACCAGAAGAAAAGGCCGAATAAGGGCTGGGTGAGCAGTGTACATGCAGTAAGTCACAAGAACAGTAGCAAAAGCCAAGAGTGAACATGGACAAAACCAAAGAACTGGCAGTGTTGCCTGGGGCAGACAGCATCAAGGCCACACCACAGGTAACAGCATACCACAAAGGCAAAGCAACAACTAAGTTACAAATCTGGCTTTGAGCCTTCTTTTTCTACCCAAAAAAACAGCTGCAGGGATCACACAGCATTGCATCAATCGAGAACAAGGGAGACAAGATGAGGACGTGATAGCTAGCAGTCCTTGTTCTCTATGCCACCACAAGTAATCCTGGTATCTGTGAGAAGATGAAATCAGTTTTGTTTAAAATGGAGAGCACCTTCCCTTTCTGTACAATGTGCTCATACAATGAGTTTTGCTACTTTTATTGTGGCAACAAAGCAGAGGGAAGAAAGCAAAAGCTTTAATTCCATTATATAAGCAATATCAGTACAATGCGTGCAAGTTACTCAAATTCCATTGTCTTGTGTAAAGACCCCTTGAGTTTACAAAGAAGGAGTACTATTAACCTTTTGGGAAGAAACATTAGTAACTCTTTATAAAAAGATGGCAAGGGCAGAATTGTCTCAACCCCAGAGAGAAAGCAGTTCCACTGCACTCCCACCTGCACAAGCGCACAGCTTACACCTCTGCGTGAGCCTGCAAGCTGCAGGCTCAAGATAAACCACCCCTGGGTTGCCGTGGTTCGGAACAGAAGTCGAGTAGGTCACAGAAGCTGCAGTTCAGTGAGTTGGTGTGGGAGAGGGCGGATTGTTGAAGCTGTAGCATGATTACCATGATCTAATTATAAGGTAACCAAGTCAGTATTTAGGTGATTAATTGCATATGATTGCATATTAAGTTACATTCACCAGGAGTCAAAAATATTCATTCTGTAGTTCTGACCTAAGTCATAAAAGTTAAGCCAACCTACCCAAAAGCCTGAGATTAAGACGTGGAGGTCCTTTTTCTAAGCTTACGTCGCTCTGTTACTTTTTAATCTGTGCACACCACCACTGCTAAGAGCAAAGCCATTTTAGTCCCTGACACAGGCAGCTCCATTCAGGAGCACGTCTGAAAACAAGGCTTCCTGTGTACACTCACAGCACAGAGCTGGCCCCAGCCATACACACACCGCAGAGCACGCCAAACGAACTGCGGCGTGGGAGGTGGAAGGGAACATCTCCCAAATTTATATTCTGTGGAAGCACTGTTATTTTTAAGCATTTGCTGTGGCAAATACACAAATCAAAGGGCAGAAGGCAGCAGCCTTGGTCACAAACCATCCAGTGTGTACATACATACATAATCAAGGTTCTACAAAATTAGGTCGTGTAAATACAGCCAGCAGTTTTAACAGTTACTACTTCAAAGCAAGAGTCAAAGACAGTGAATCAGAGAAAGGACTTTTCTTGTTCTGTCAAAAAATTATTTTATTTAAAAATGAAGCCTGTGCATCAGGGCATATTAAATTCACATTTTACATAAGAAAATATTAAAATATAACCATCCAGTGACTATTGCAGTGTTTTTTCAATGGTGGGGATTCAGGCAATTTTCACTCATTTCCATCCACCGCAATCAAAAAATCAATTTTTTTGGTAATCCTGAAAAAAGTAAATCACACTGTTATCAAAGGAGTCCAGCCCCCCTCCCTCAAGGTTCCATTAAATACTGTTCTCAGGACATCTACTCAGAGCTGCTTAATGCTGTATGCTACACCTGCAGTACCTAACTTTTTCCAGTGAATCAATGAAAACGTGCTACCATCACCACTCACCTGAATCCACACATTATTCCAGATGTGTCCAAGCCTCTCAAAGTGTTAATGGCATTTCGGATACATTAAATATTCCTCTTTGTTGGTATGAAAAGCTAGACAAGTTAATTCTACTTTTAAACCTGAGAAAGGCAAGCTATTCTAAGCCTTAGCCCTGCCTGATGACGCATGCTCTACTGATTCGTCATACACTGTCGCTACACACAGTAAGTAGTCTGCAGGAGGGGTTATCATCTTAGAGACGTGGTTAAGGAATAAGGCAGAGTCTGTGTAGTTCCACCTGTAGAGATGATGGAGGCAGTTCTTTTCTGATTCTGTTCCAGGTCTCATCCTCTCATTTCTTCATATACTACTCATTTATAATGTAGACAGAATAAACCACAGCTGCCTTCTGTGAATCCTATGAAAGGATTCTATTGTTTCTGCCTGCTCTATAGGCAGGTCTCCTCTAAAATACACTGACATTGAATCCCATCCATGAACTTTAAATGCTCAAATTTTTGCCTAAAAAATACAAATTTTTAACCTCAGTTATTAACAGAATTTTTTTTTTTTCCAAGCCAATGCAGAATACTTATGAATTAGGCAGCTTCCTTATACTGCGTTAACTCAGGAAAAAGTTCAGTGCTGTTTTGCAAAGCTAGGGCTCCATGGAAGTGCAGATCAACAGGAGCAGGAAACTGGTGTACTGGGGAAGGAGTGCTGCTTTTGATTGCTTCCGAGAGTGGAGAAAACAGACAGTGATGATGTCATCATAGCATCAGTGTCTTCACATACAAGGAACTGCCCGTTCTAGGGGAAGCTCAGGTTTGAGAGCACCTAAGGAACCTGAAGGGGCACAAGTCCATGGGATCTGACGAGGTACACTGCATGTCCGGAAGGAAATGGCAGATGAAGTGGCCAAGCCACTCTCCATCATATCTGAGAGGTCCTGGCAGTCTGGTGAAGTCCCCACGGATAGGAAAAGAGGAAACATAAGCCCTGTTTTTAAAAAGGGGGGAAAGGAAGTCGCAGGGAACTACAGGTCGGTCAGTCTCACCTCTGTGCCTGGCAAGATCATGGAGCAGATCCACCTGGAGGCTACGCTCAGGCACCACATGACTGGTGACAGCCAACATGGCATCACTAAGGGCAAATCATGCCTGACAAATCTGGTGGCCTTTTGTGATGGAGTAACAGATGGTGGACAAGGGAAGGATGAGGGGACATCATCTTCCTGGACTTGTACAAGGCATCTGACACTGTTGTGCATGACACACTTGTCTCTAAAGTAGAGAGACATGGATCTGATGGATGGACCACCCAGTGGATAAGGAACTGGCTGGCTGAAAAGCTGTGGTCAACCATTTAATGTCCACATGGATGTCCACGACAAGTGTTCCTCAAGGGCCAGTACTGGGATCAGCGCTGTTCAACATCTTTGTCAGTGACATGGACAGTGGGATCAAGTGACCCTCAGCAAGTTTGCTGGTGACATCAAGCTGTGTGATGAGGACAACACACTGGAGGGAAGGGATGCCATCCAGAGGGACCCTGGTAGGACTGAGACACACAAACCACATAAGTGAAATGAAGCCAGTGCAAGGTCCTGCATGTGGGTTGGCGCAATCCTAAGCACTACAGGCTTGGAGAAGAAGGGATAGAAAGCAGCCCTGAGGAGAAGGACTTTGGGGTGCTGACTGACAGAAAGCTCAACATAAGCTGGCAGTACGATAGCAGCTCAGAAGGCGAGTATCTGGGCTGCATCAAGAACAGTGTGGCCAGCAGGTCGAGGGAGGTGATTCTGCCCCTCTACTGTCGCGAGATCCCACCTGGAGTACTGAGTCCAGTTCTGGGGTTCCTAGTACAGGAAAATCATGGAGCTGATGGAACGAGTCCAGAGGAGGGTCACAAAGATGATTTGGGACTGGAGCACCTCTCCTATGACAATGGGCTGAGAGAGTTGGGCTTGTTCAGCCTGGAGAAGAGAAGGCTGTGGGGAGATCCAACTGTAGCTTCCAATATTTAAAGAGTTCCTAGAGGAAAGTGGGAGAGGGACTGTTCATCAGGGAGTGTAGTGCTAGAAGAAGGGGTAATGGTCTTAAGATGAAGGAAAGCAGATTTACATTAGGTATCAGGAAGAAATTCTTCCTTCTGAGGGTGGTGAAGCACTGGAAGATGTTTCCCAGAGAAGCTGTAGCTGCCCCCTTCCCTGTCAGTGTTCAAGGTCAGGTTGGATGGGGCTTTGGGCAACCTGGTCTAGTGGAGGGTGTCCCTGCTCGTGACAGGGGATTGGAACTAGGTGATCTTTGAGGTCCCTTCCAGCCCAAACCAGTCTGTTATTCTGTACCTCACTGACCAGAAACAAGTGGTAGCAATAGCTAGAAATGATGCATGCTTAATACGTCTTACAGTCAGTCATCCATCTAGTGACAGGTCTCCCCGACAATAAAGAGGGTGGCTGTTTGAGAAGTACAGCTGCTGTGCACTTCAGTTTGGCGAACACGCCCTCGGCCTACAGGGTTTTGTTCCTGTGGAAAAGCAACACTTATGGGAAGGGCAAAGATACTTTCTCCTGGCAGCCAGACCGGTGCCAACATTTTCTAGGAGAGTACCCAACAGTAGCCACTCAGTCACGTTACGGCAATCAGTGTTCTAGCTCAAGGCATCTCTGAAAGCTCTGCTCATTGTCAAGTGCAAAACTTCAAATGGGTAAGTCACAGGACTCAAGGAAGCATTTCTGCTTTCTTCCTGTCCCTTACTTAACTGGCATATTTTAGGGCTTATACTGCAAAATACTAATCACAGATCCTCACGTTGTCCTTACAAAAGGAGCTAAAAAGCTTTAATCAAGTAATTAGCCTACAGTAACTTGACAAGTTTCCACATGTCAGTTGGCCTATGGTACTGAGGTCACAGAGAATGCAAACAGTCAACTAATTTTTTTTAGATTAGAGTCAAACTAGCAAACTAATGCATATTCTCTTTTAATCTGACATGCAATGGGAAATAAATCAAAGTGCCTAAGAATTTAAACTCTAACAACGTAGCTGTCTCTCAGCTGCTATCTAACATATTCCAGCTGTGAGAAGACCAACTCCAAGTTTAAGAAACAGTATTTGCCTATTTCCTAGAAGGTCTGAGTAATTTAATGTTAGGTACAGGTCTTGAGTCCTCAGAACTTTTTTTGCCATGAAGATACAAAGTACATGCTACTGTGTGAGGAAGACTGGAGGCTCTATATAGAAATAAGTTTTAGGAAATAGGTTTGCCTTTTAAAAGGGTCACAGAAATGTGCTTAATGTTCCTTAACCCAAAGTGGCTGTAACACTGAACTTGCTCAAAATAAGAGAGAAAACAGAAATTTATCTTCTGAACCTGACTTAGATTCTCCAGTCTGTCATCTAAAAGCATTACATGCTATGTCATTCAGAAGGAAAGGGAGGGGAGACAAGGAAGGGATGTCACCCTTTGTCAATGACCAGCTTGCCTGGGGATGGATGAAGAGCTGACTGAAAGCTTATGGGTGAGGATTAGAGGGCAGGGACACAGGACACCATAGTGGGAGTCTGCTACAAGCCATCTGACCAAGACAAAGCAGATGAGGACATCTACAGACAGGTATGAGCAGTCTCACATTCGCAAGCCCTGGTCATCACCAGGGGATTTCAGTTATCACAATATCAGGATATTGGAGGGACAAACAGCAGGGCATAAGCAACCCAGGGGGTTCCTAAAACACAGATGATATCTATCACGTGGAGGAAGTTAAGCCAACACTGAGAGGTGCCATGCCGGACCTTTTTCTCACCACAAGGAGGGGCTGGTGGGGAACGTGAAGCTCAAGGACAGCCTTGGCCTGCAGCAACCCTGAAATGGTGGAGTTCAAGATCCTCAGGGCAGTGAGGACGGTGCACAGCAAGCACACTACTCTGGACTTCAGGAGAGCAGCCTTTGGTCTCTTCAAGGATCTGTTTGGTAGAGTACCATGGGAGAAAGCCCTGGAGGGACTTGGAGCCCAATAAAGCTGGTTACTATTCAAGGATCATCTTCAAGCTTAGGAGTGATGCATCCCAGCAAAGATGAAATCAGGCAAAACCACACAGAAGCCTACAGAAGGTGTGGAAGCATGGTCAAGTACTCTGGAAGGAATACAGTAACTTTATCCAAGCAGCCAGGGATCAGGTTAGGAAAGCTAAAACCCTGACAGATCTGGCCAGGGATATCAAGGACACTAAGAAACATTTCAGTAGGCATATCAAACAAAGATGACCTGGTTAAAAGCATCAAATTAATAGGAAGTAACCAGGATAATTATTTTTCATTTTCTTAGGATATTTATATGTTACCTAATCAAGGTAAATGTTTGCAATACAAGTATTTATGGAGGAGAGAAATGATATATTAATAATCATTAATCTTTCAAGAAATGGGCCAATAGAATGCAAAATCCAAGCTGTAGAACTTGGACAAAATCTGCCTGGAGATGAGGTGATGAGGAGATGGATAAAGCTCTAAACTGACCTGATCAGAAGTTGTAGGATTGGTGCTGAAGTGACTGATTCAGGTTCTGTGACCTATGCTCTCCAATATATTAGACTTTGATCATAATGGTCCTTTTTTAAACCCTTAAATACTGTATTACTACTATATACTGCATATAATACTATATTATATTTGCCCCTCAGTTCAAGGACACAGAACTCCTGGAAAGAGCCCAGTGCAGGGCCACCAAGATGATGGAGTGGAACACCTTCCTTGTGAGGAGAGGCCAAGGGAGCTGGGCCTCTTTAGCCTGGAGAAGAGGAGACTGAGGGGTGACCTCATTAATGTTTGTCAATATGTAAAGGGTGAGAGTCAGGAGGACAGAGCCAGGCTCTGCTCAGGGATGGCAGCGACAGGACAAGGGGCAGTAGGTGCAGCTGGAGCAGAGGAAGCTCCATGAGAATACAAGGAGAAACTTTGTCCCTGTGAGGGTGACAGAGCCCTGGCACAGGCTGCCCAGAGAGGCAGGGGAGTCTCCTTCTCTGGAGACATTCAAACCCACCTGGATGTATTCCTGTGGGATTCAGTCGGGGTGATCCTGCTCTGGCAGGGGGTGGGACTAGATGATCTTTCGAGGTCCCTTCCCACTCCTGATGTGAAAACATGGGCCCTCTCTGGAATTAAACAGCAGAACTTGTTACCTGGGAGAAGGCTGAGGTACGCAGTGACTTTTTGCCTCAGACTTCAAGAGCAAGTGCTCAAGCCATGCTGCCGAAGTCACTGAAGGCAAAAGCAGGGACTGGGAAAGAAAAGCAAGATCAGGCTTGAGACCATCTCAGGAACCTGAAGGGGCACAGGTAAATGGAACCTGATGAGATGCAGGTCCTGAGGGAACTGGTAGATCAAGCTGCTAAGCCACTGTAAGACATGTACTTGAGAAGTTGTGGCAGTCCAGTAAAGATGACACCAACTGGATAAAGGGAAACATAACTCCCATTTACGAAAAATGAAAAAACAAAGACCTGGGGAACTACAGGCCGGTCACTTTCACCTCTGCCTGGCAAGATCATGGAGCAGACCCTCCTGGAAACTATGCTCAGAAACACAGAAAATAGGGAGGTGATTTGGGACAGCCAATATGGCTTCACTGAGAGCAAATCACGCCTAAAAACTGGGTGGCGTTCTATGACAGGGTTACAGTGCCGGTGGATAAGGGAAGAGGGACAGGCATCATCTACCTGGATTTGTGCAAAGCATCTGACGTTATTCCACATGACATCCTTGTCTCTAAATTGGAGAGACATGGATTTGACAGATGGACCACTCAGTGGGTAAGGAATTGGATGGATGGTTGCACTCAAGAGTTGCAGACAAGAGCTCAATGTCCAAGTGGAGATAAGTCATGAGCAGCATTCCTCAGGGGTTGGTACGAGGACTAGTGCTGTCTAACATCTGTTGGCAACATGAACAGTGGGATTGAACACACCCTCAGCAAGTCTGCTGACAAGAAGAAAGTTGTGTGGTGCAGTCATCATGCTGGGAAAGGGATGCTGTCCAGAGGGACCTTGACAGGACTGAGAAACAGGCCTGTGCAAACCACATGAAATTCAGCAAAGCCAAGTGCAAGGTCCCACACGTGGGTCAGGACAATCCCAAGCACAGTTAGGTGCTGGGCAAAGAACAGACTGAGAGCAGCCCTGAGAAGAACTTGGGGGTACAGCTGGGTGAGAAGTTCAGAATGAGCCAGCAAAGTGTACTTACAGCCCAGAAAGCCAACTGTATCCTGGGCAAAAAGGAGTGTGACCAGCAGGTCAAGGGAGGTGATTCCATCCCTCTATTCTGCTCTTGTGAGACCCCATCTGGAGTGCTGTGTCCAGTTCTGGGGTTTCCAGTACAGGAAAGTCATGGAGCTGATGGAACAGCTCCAGAGGAGGGTCACAAAGATGATCAGGGGCCTGTAGCACCTCTCCTGTGACGATGGGCTGAGAGAGTTGGGCTTGTTCAGCCTGGAGAAGAGAAGGCTGTGGGGAGATCCAACTGTAGCTTCCAATATTTAAAGAGTTCCTAGAGGAAAGTGGGAGAGGGACTGTTCATCAGGGAGTGTAGTGCTAGAAGAAGGGGTAATGGTCTTAAGATGAAGGAAAGCAGATTTACATTAGGTATCAGGAAGAAATTCTTCCTTCTGAGGGTGGTGAAGCACTGGAAGATGTTTCCCAGAGAAGCTGTAGCTGCCCCCTTCTCTGTCAGTGCTCAAGGCCAGGTTGGATGGAGCTTTGGGCAACCTGGTGTAGTGGAGGAGGGTGTCCCTGGCAATGGCAGGGGGGTTGGAACTAGGTGATCTCTGAGCTCCCTTCCAGCCCAAACCATTCTACAATTCCATGATTCTTTCTCTCACACCTCTGCTTTGGGGGTGTTGTAAACTTTAGTTATTTCCATCACACTAAGATGTCTCCAAAAAAAAAAAAAAATAGAGGCATCATAGTCACCTACAGCTTACTGGGCAGTACCACACTCCATTAATTAGGTATTTTAAACATGTAAGGTTCCTAAGCACCAAAAACAGACCTCCTTTGTACCAATTCTGTTAGAACACAGAGCTGAGTTACCCCCACCCTAAAACATTTATCGCAGAACTTACATCACTGAAGAGCTTGCATTGGTGCTGTTGTGCAGGAATGTAGTCCATGCAGAGAGTTTTGTTCTGAAACACTGGAAGTGTCAGAGTATCTCTGAGCATGTACCTCCTGTTTTAAAACAGGTGAAACATTAAGAGGTTACCTTGTTCTATTCCTTCTGTTCTTTTCCTTTTAAGACTTATAAGTGCATTTTGTTGCTCCTTTGCAGCTTCTGCAGGACAGTTGGGTCTTGGCAGCTGATTTCCTGGAGTGGGTCCTGGTCGATTACTGAAATAGCTCTGTTTCAGTGCCTTAGTTAAAAAGGAAGAAAAAAACCTCTAAATAATTAATATAAACTGTTCAGAACACCACCTACAAAGAGGTTATGAAATAAAGCACTTGCAACTGGGACTTCAAAGCTGCTTGGACTTCAAAGCTGCTTGGACAATTCGATATTAGCAGATGGCCTTGAAGCAAACCAAGATTTTATGTTCTCTGATTATCCAGACTACTTTGATTTGTAAGCCAAGAGATGACTGTATACTGTTATTCTTAACTAGTGCTCAGACATCCTAATAAAACTCTAGGCTACACAGCGGGAGGGCTGTACAAACAGCAAGTTTCTATCTCTGAAGAGCTTACATTCTGAATAGGCAGATGAGACACAATGACAAAGAAAAAAAGCAGATTAAAAGAATATATCTGAAGTCTTAATCAGATCCAGGACCTGGACACCATCTGTTTTGTTAGCTTTTAATTAAGTCTTTCACAAAAAATTTCTTTAACTGTGCCATTTCTACACTGTAAACTGAGAAAAAAAATTGAATTAGAAGACAAACACAAATGAGCACATAGTGGAATTATAGTCTTATTTTAAATTTCAAGTATCAGATTCCATAAACTGTGGTTAAAGAAGAGAGGCTAACCTGTCTCTTAACTAATCATTTTTCTTGCTAATGTCAGTTACATGGTGTTCAGTGCCAGCTGTAAGTCAAGCCAATACAGCAAGCACAAGTTGTTTCCTGCCTTAAACTGTGGCATTGTCAATAAAAACACTAGACTAAAAAAAAAAAAAATCATATATTTGATCTTCAGTTGAATATATCACTATGTCACTAACCTGTAAAATGACTTCATATGTACAAATTAGTAGAGAGATGTCCTAAGCATAGCAGAACTATTTATTTGGAAATTACACTTAAGTTCTTAAAGACAAAAAACCCTGGATGTGCTCTGAAAAGGTCTTCTAGTAAAAAGGTATGTAACACACACTAATCCATCCCCTGGACTGGGATCTGCTTCGTCTAACAAGCAATGAGGGAGCCCTGGCCTTAAGGGGACAGCTCTGTTTCCTGCACGCTTTTCAAACAGTGTAATGTGACAGAAATAGTTTTGAAACTGCCAACTGTTTCATCTTTTCATAGAGGAAATCTATACTCTTAACTAGATCTTTTTCATTCAAAGTCCTTCATTCCTCCCCACCAAGGAGGAGTGAAATAGAGGTCAGTTTCACTCAAGTATAAGGGAAAAAGATACTCAGACCGGAATGTGGGTTTAAATCACGAGAGAATTCCATGTTAAAAAAATAATTAAAACAAAAGAAGTTGAAGGTGTGAAAACACTTCAAAACCAGGAGTAAGATATGCTGTGTTACATCTTAAGCTTCCAGCATTAAATTGCTGAATTTTCAACATCCAATATAACGACTGAGTGAAGGCCATGACTCATACACCTTTTAGTTGTTTACCTTTGCTCTACAATGGGAATAGAGATGACCAGTCAGCACTATCCATGCTTTTCAGAGTTGTCCCCAACACACACCAGAAATACATTTCTAGTATTTCAGACAGAGGTACATGAGATTTCATTTCAAACCTGGCTTACTGATTCCAAAGCACATTTATCTGATACAACAGTAGGTTAAGGAACATCAGGACATAATGCAAGCATACCATACCTGAGTAGCTGTAACCCTAGAGCAAGGATTAAACGTGAATAAGCCTTGCAAAAGACTGAGCAGATCATCACCAGCTGCACTGAAGATATGTTGAAGTGGCATTCCAGGGAAAGACTTAAATGTGACATAATCTGGAAGATTTGTCATTCCCTACAAAGGTAAAAATGGAACATACGTTTTTCAAGTTAGAAAGAGTTCAACTTTCCACAGAAAAAGAGCTTCAAATGGCTGTCTTTCAGCAGAAGAAAATTATCTTTCAAAACACTGTGCTACACTTGGTCACTGAATTAAGTGTAGGAATGGCAGGTCATAAAGACTTCTTTTTAAATAACCCTTACAGTTGTTTCATACTTTCCCTTTCCAAGTGATTTGTCCTTCCTTTACTTCAGTGATCAGTCCAAAAGGAAAAACTGGTAACAAAGAAAGGGAAGTATGAAAGAACATTACAGTTGGTGCAGACAAGTGAAGTAGAAATAACTTCACTGTTTTCTTTTGCAACCATGCAAGGTGGAAGAGGCAAGATTCACAAAAGAGCCAGTTAGCATCTTCTCCAAGTCTGTCTTCCTCCTCAAAGTCAGCTGATCATCATCAGCGTCCTGAGCTATTTTTGAAATGCAAAACAGAAACTTTTTCGTTCCCTCCCCACACTCCACAGAAAATATGCCAAGCAGTTAAACAGATTAATTGCATACTTTTTTCCTGTAGATATGAAGCCAATCCTATTTTATTAAAATTCTGCCATAAAAGTGATCTTATTAGAATACTATGTTTGGATAATTGTCTGCAAGCATTTTAAACCTCTAGTCATCACACTTCAGTAAGTTTATCCAACCAAAATAAAATACTAACACTGAAGGGAAAAGTGTGCTCAGTCAGTTATGACCTTGACAGTAAAGGCTTCAATTCCTGAAATGGACGATGATGCATTCCCAAATTAATTTGCAAATCTTAGGTCTTCCTCTCCAAAGAGAGGAGAAACAAACATCATGTTTCTCCACATGGCTACATCTCCATTTGGTAATCACATACTACAGCGTTCAGGTTCCATTCACAAAAGGAAAAGCAGCATGGAGTGGGAGCAGAGGAGCAGTGTGATGACTGGTTATCAAATCCAGAGACTCCTTTCACAACTCAACTACTAAAGAGGATGGTGTTATCAGGGCACTCTGGAATCCCCATGCCCATCAGTTGGCCCAAGCTGCCCATCCAAAGAAGCCATGCCCTGCTTCCCATCAGTCTGCCTAATAACCACGGTTAGGTGGGTCACTGTGTGCCCTGACACACAGGTCTAAGTGGCCTTTTTTTGGTGAATTACTGAATTTACTGTCATACTAGTGGTAATTTGTTGAGTGTTCCCCGCATCCTAATCCAGATCTTGGGAAACTTTTAGGTCCAGGGGCTTTGATAGAGCGGGACAGCGCTGGGAATCAGACCACACACCAATGAGGCTAGAAGCAGTCAGTTCACTTTATTCTACAGAACAGAGTGATTATATACTCTCTAGCAAGCTTAACAAAGCATGGCTGGAGCCATGGGGGAGGGAATTGAGAACAGTGAAGGCAATAGAGCAGACACCTGTGTGAGGCCTATATCTTACCTTGTCTCAGAGGAATGTTTCAGAATTAGGAGCTTCTATTCACAGTCCACACTCCTTAACCCATTATCTGGCTTTGCTGCTAGCTCCACATTCCTTTAGAGTGATGTTTCATTCTGGCTGTTTGGCTCACAGGGGTAGAGAGTGAGGAATATGTGGAGCCATGGAGCCATTCCTCCACAGTAATTGTACTACTGATTTGTATTTCTTACAGCACAGTTACTCTGAGATAAATTGTTTATATTGTTTATCCTCAAAGCTGTTGGTTTGGTGTTTCTCATTATTTGAAAACTGTAACTTCTCCAAGCCAACTTAAGTCCATACTAATTTTTCTACTTCTGAAAGGGATTAAAGCCTTTCAGGTTAAAGGAGACTAATTAATCAAGCATCTCAAGAATATTAAGCGACAACTATAATGTCATACCCATAGCCATGAGAAACTGGATACACAGAGACAGAAAACCAAGAAGTTGAATTACCATTACTTGAAGCTAGAAACATGGCTATACTGCTCAGGGATTTGCCAAGAGAAACAATAAATTTCAGCCACTTATCTTCCACACTGTGAGATCAGGCATCTGCCTGCTGGCAATCTGCTCGAGTATGCTGGTATGCCCTATGATTTCAAAAGGGAGTGTCAAGTAAAACTACTGTCAGTCTGTTAAACAAAAGGACTCACAGGCCACTGCTCTTCTGTTGGAGTACCCAGTGTTTCAAATATCCTTGTCAGCTGGTCAAGATCAGAGTCTCCAGGCAAAAACGGAACCTGGAGGAAGGCAACAGCATGTGAATGAATTAACTTCTGAACTTAATTCTAGAGAGGAGCTTTGAGCTATCCCTCATAACTGCAGGGCAAAACAACTTTGTATACCAGCTGCCTATACAGTACAGTACACTGAATATTTGAGATGTTCTAGTGATGTCCTAATAGATTTGGAAGATTTCTTGCAACCCAGACTTGGTACCACTGACTTGATAGCAGAGAGCTAAACATGAGATTAAACCATGACCACATTAACGAAACAACTAAACAGAGGAAAGATTTCACGTCTCAGCTGCCAGTTTAAAGGTGGTTGGTCAAAGTGATCCTTCCACCATCTGCTCCCTGAACTTATGCTTTATATATTTTCAAAATAGTCAAAGAGAATTGTAACTGGATTAGACAGACAGCAGTTAAAACTAACAGAATGAGATCACAACACGTGGGAGAGCAGTGACCCACTAGGACAGAAGTTACCTAATCAGCATCATCTCTCACTTAAACTAGGCAGAAGACAGAAAAGGAGATATTTGCCCAGTTCAATATGCAGTTTGTGCATCAGGCACACAATGCAAGAAAAAAGAATTTTGTGACCAAACCAAAATTAGTATTTAACTAAGTAGCACAGAAAGACTGTAATGAACATCCCTAGTAGGCAGTGTACTAAATTCTGATGCCATGAAAGCCCTCTGAACAAAAAGGGCTTTTGTAAAGATCCCAGAAGTTTTATTATCCCTCAAACCTACACTTTGGATGGACAGACACACTTAAGACTATCACAGTAATAAAACTGAACCATAATGCATTTTCTGTTTTGTGAGAAACCAAATAGAGAGTATTCAACAATTTCTTATTTGCTTTCTGACTTTCCTTGAATTTATGTAACTTCAGCAAACATAAAGGACTTCTAGGTATACATCACTATTGCTGCTTAAACACTGCCTGTACATTTCCATTTCTGAACCACCAGTCAACTTGTACCAGCACACCTGTTTGTGTGATAAACCAAGGCAAAAGACTTCTTTCACGTATTTTCAGACTGACCAGTTCCTCAATCTGGCTCACCAACATGGCCACACAAACATTTAAAGTACAAAAACCAAGATGCCACAGACATGGAAGATAAATTATACTGCAGGCTACTTCATGCTTTAAAGTTGTGTCTGTGCCCCTACCATCTCCTCAACCTCACACCTCCATGTGTCTTCCAAAAAGCTTACTTAAGGACCGTTACATCTGTGTACCATACTCAGGAGTGTGGCTCAGGGTTAGCCTGCTGTTAACCTTCAACTCCATTCCAGTACTGTCAACTAATTACTGCTAGAACATCACTCTTCTGCTCATCATAGATAAAACCACAATTAAGGTAGTTAATTACAATTACTGGGGAGCAACGTATAAGGGACAGAGTATGCATGTCCCTACAACATCACGTTTCTAGAAGGATAGCAAAGGAAAACTTACAGAAGGCTGTGTGAAAGGATAACTCCTCCAGTCCTCTGAGTCTCACCTACTTGAGCTTTTGCCAAAGCAAGACTGCAACAGTTTTTGCAAAAATTTAATCCAGATTTTTTTAAAGACTTCCAATGATTGTGATGCTTACAGAACCTTAAGTCTATTCCAAAAGCTCACTTTCCTTGCATTTAACAGACTTTTGGAAGTCTCCCTCTGTTCCTTCTCTTTCCTAAATAGCCTAGCTGCTTTCATCTACTGCTGTTAGCAGGAGAGAGGAAGCTTGCATGCAGAGCTGTAACGTATTTGCTTTTCAGTACAAAATGATTACATTTGAAGACTTACCCTGAGGAGCAACTCAGCTAAAATACAACCAACAGCCCACATATCGACACCAACACCATACATTCTAGCACCAAACAATAGTTCTGGGGCTCGGTACCACCTGAAAACACATTTTGGGGGAGAGGGGAAGGAAAAAAAAAAAAGTAATGTCAATTGCTGTATATTGTAGCAGTGCAAGAATTAAAGTCTACCCCTCCTGCCTCTGTACTTTTCAAACACTGAAGAGCTGCACTCTACCCTAGGAAGCTTTTTAAGAAAAACTAAACAAAGTTATGCATTCCTCACCACAGGCTCACCTATAACCACAAGTTAACTACAGTTTCAACTGAGCCAATTAAAATGTAACAGAAATGCTGATGCACAAAGGAAGAAGTATTTAACAGGCAGGCTGGCAAAGTTCTAAACTAAAGATATCTTTAAAACTGATGTTGAAGAAATGACACAAAGCAAGGTTTCCTTCCAGCTTACAAAAACTTCTGTACCAACAGACCTAAGTATAGAGACTAGTTTTATTCAAAATGAACCTTGACAGCAAATATTTAAAACAGCTAGTTCCACTGCCTTTAAAATAATCAGGTTTAATACAGTGGTCTGATACGCCCTGCTGTATCATTTCTGCTTTTGGAATAAAGGTGTTAAAACAAGCCAGCTTTACCCAAGGAGTTTTAGCATTACAGCAGACAACAGGAAATCCTGCACATTCTGTGGCCCTGCGTTTTGACATATATCTTAAATAGGCATGCCATTAAAAAAAAAAAAAAAAAAAAAAATATATATATATATATATAATCGCTTCAAGCTTTGGTCTCATAATGGGTAATGTGCCTAGCTAGCTACAAAAAAGATTCTAGGTCTCTAACAAAAAGTAACACCTGCCCTGCCTGAAAGCCAGGCTTACAGGCAGATACATAGTATTTCCAGGCATTTCAAAGAGCATCAAACCCCAGAACAACTCCCAATTCTAGCAGTTACAACAAACTTTGCTGAACAATAACCTTCTGGTTTTCTTTATGAGGCTCTTGCCACTACAGCCACACCACACATGCAAGATGCCAAACTTTGAAGACACTGATTTGACATATTTCAAGAGACACTGAAAGACAGCTACACAACCACTAAGGAAAGAACAAAATATAACATCTTACCTTGTTACTACCTGGTGTGTATAAACTCTATTTGGGCTTCCAAAAGATTTTGCCAAGCCAAAGTCAGCCAATTTTAAAATGCCATTTTCATCTAACAACAAATTATTTGGTTTAAGATCCTGGCAGTACAGAAAGCAAAGAATTTTCTGAGTGTTGGTAAAAACAGACATACACTGAATCTCCTGGCAGGTGTGCTGTATTAATCCTAAAACGCAGGCTTTTGATTCTATCTTAAGTCTACTCCAGGAAATCAAGTATTTCATTACACATGAAAACTGTAGTGAAGCACTCTGTCCTAACTGCATAGTTGTCAAATGAATAATAAAAAGATCTTCCAAATGTTCCAAATAACTTCAGAGATCATGGAAATGATACAATTTAATACAGCGTGTTGTGGGTTGACCTCTGGCCAGCAGTAAAGCACTCACACAGGCACTGGGTCACTCTGCTCTCATCCCACCCCACTCTCAGCAGGACAGGGCAGACAAGAGCGAAAGCAGAAAACTCAAAGGCAGTTTAACAGGTGAAGAGGAAAAACACAAACAAGCAACACAATCACAATATCCTCTGTCCCAGCTGTGTCTCCCCTACACTTGTTGCCCACCCCCAGCCGACCCACTGGAGTGAGGGCAGAGGGGGAATAAAGAGAAAGCCTTGCAGCACCCAAGCTGTCAATGCACCAATGTTTTGTCCATTGCTATCAGAACTGTTTCAGCCACAAGTGCAAATCACAGCACCTTACCAGCTGCAGCTAAGGACATTAAATCCATCCCAGCTAGACACAGTTCACAGTGCTAATCAGAATCACATGTAACTGGAGACACTTTTACACAAATACCTAAATGATAACCACATCATGAATTCTTCACGTGACGGTACTGCTATTGGAATGCTTATGGACTAAGAATGTCCAAACTGCAGACTTTTGACTCAAATTCTACCAAATGTGACTTGTTACAGCATAAAGGCAGTCAATTCAGTACATGCTTACCCTGTGCAGAATCCAGTGCTGATGTAAATATTCTAATCCTTGAAGTGTCATCAGCATATATGCCTTGATGTGAGACTGTGTCAACACGATGCTAGTATCCTTTATGATAACCTGTGAAGTGTCAGATCGATAGCAAAGCTTACTATGCACGGCTAACTTACCTGCACTCTTTAAGCTCAAGAGTTATTTCATAGATTAGTACAAGGTCTGAACTGGCAGCCACATACTCTACCGCTCTCACCCTTCTTCCATAAAAACCAGGTCTATTCTGGAGATCGGTAATTGACATGAAGAGGCCAGATAGCCTACAGAAACTTTACAAAATGAGCAAGTGAGAAGATGGGTAGTAAATACAAGTTTATTATTTTATCTCAGTCACAGGTCAATACCCAAATTTACAGGAAAAAGACATACAAATAGAAGTTATAAATGTGTCAGTAAACTTACTGCTTCTTTCTCTGTGCAAACAACCCACCTCATCTTTGTAAATGCAACAGTTTCATCATCTATTTCCAGTAAGATTGGAAGGTATGGCCACTTTACTGTATTTTAAGGAAGGTATCTACTTACACCTTCTACATTCTTTGATTATTTTTAAAAAATTCTATGCAAACATCCCATTTAAAAGCACGTTCTACACTACTTCCCAAAACTTGCTTGTTAATACTATTGTCTGGTTAAGTAATAGCCTTCCCTAAGCTTCAAGTTGGTTCAGACTTACAAAATAGCCAAGACTACAGATTCATGTACACAGCACATGCCCAATCGCAACAGGCTGCATTCCCAAATGATGGCCCAGCAAGACAGTTAAATTATCTGCATACCACAGCATTACGTAGTAGGAGAGTATTTCGCTCCTCCCTGTACACTGCCTTCCAGAGCTAAATGTTGCTTAGTTACTAAGTAAACACAATGAATCTTCTACAAAGTTTACCAATTACATTAGCGTATACTAGCAAAAAACCTGACCTAACCTTTTCAGTCTTGCATTCAGCTAGGTTTCAGCGTGCTTGTCAATGTTTTCATTTAATGTTTTAAACGCTAGCACCAGTTCCTATAAACATGTGTAATGAGCTAGCTTAACAGCTACTTGAATTCCAGGCCAGAGTAGACATGATGTGCACATATCAATTCACACAAATGTGTGTGAATTGCTGTCTAGGACATACTTCCAAGATGAAAAATATTGCATCAAAATGTCTCATACAAAGACTTCTGCAAAGACAAACTGACAAAGTCTTTAAAGTCATCTCTAAGACACTGATTTTTAACCACCTCTAGCAGTGTTACACGTAGAAGAATGATTCAGGTCTGTGTGACATAAGCACCAGCTCATCACTTGGTGTACTTCAGTATCATGCTTACTTGAACATGCTGGATGATCCCATCCTTATCAATCGCACTCTCAGACGTTGATCTACGACTGAGGTTCTACGTTCTGGCTGGAGTCCCAGAAAACTGACCCTGTAAACATGATCTGTTTCTTGCAGATCACGCTGACAAGTATTTAAAAGTAAAGGCACGATCTCCTGAGGATTCACAAAAACTGTCAAATCATTCAAACCACTCTTAAGACACGATCAATTGACATAATGAAAATCACCTTTTTAACATGGAAAAATGTAAGCCGGCAGGTGGTACTTTCAAAAGCCATGTGAAGATACTGAAATTATGAAGACTTTAAAAAAACCCCCAACAAGAACATACCTCAAGATCTGTCTCCATGAAGTCAAACACCAAACTAATATTGGACTTGTGTCCAAAGGCATCTAGAAGCTGTAAAACAAAACACACTATGATGAATCATACTCTCACATACACAGTTTTCTAGAAGTCTGCACCGCTTCAGTCTACATATGGATCTTCATCTTGCTGTACAGGTTTGAAGTTTTTCAACTTACTATACAAAAATTCTTATTCAGTTTAGCTTAGCTCACCCTCAAAAAAAAAAATCTCCCCATTAAGCATGGCACATTTTACACAATTTCCCCCTTCCTCCTGGAGTTAGGGGGAAAAAAAAAGAAGAAAAATAATCAACTTTACCATGTTAGCTGCCACAGATAATTTAGTGCACACCTTGCCCTCCCTCCAAAATTTGCTCCTCTACAAGAGTCCTACCCTTTCTTGATACCAGAATAAGTTCTTCCATGGATTCAGCTCTATCTGCTTCCCATAAGCATGCAGTATTTAGAAGTTAAGTGTCAGGCTTATTAACTTCATTTCAAAAATATTCTTCAGTGTGTATTCATCTTTGTAGCAAGCTTTCCAGGGTAAACATCTTTAGAGAATATCCAAATAGCCCTTTCTTAGGATGGAGCTGTGTTTAATTTGGAAAAACAAGAGTGATGCTGGGTAAGAACAATAGATCATCTAGTACAGTATTGTACTCTCTATCAGGAAGGTAACTCTCTGTGGTGTGACTCATTTCTTAGTCTCAGTATGATGACCACATGAATTACCCAATTGCAAGACAGTTGTGAGCACAGCTCAAACAGCAGTGATGTGCTCATGTTCTTCCTCTATGGAAGCCACTTTAACAGGAGATACTATGTAGGTGAGCCACTTTTTGTAATTCATGACCCTTACACCTCCAACACCTGTGACAGTTTTATCAGGACTGCATATGGGCTGCTGATCATGAATCTAGTACCTTTTTGAACTGCTGATGCTGTTTTGTTTCTACAATGCCTGTGGCAACAAAATAAAAATTCACTACACTGTGTAAAGTAGTATAACTTCCACACACCCCTTACTCACAATGCAGGTATATTTTAAACACATTTCTTATTACTTTTAATGTAGGGTTTTGCAAATATCAGTTATGCATGTACTTCACCTACTGCCTCAGTTTCGTGGACCTTCCCATTCCCAGCCTGTTCCTCTCCAGACTGAGTCACCTCACACTTTTTCATAAAGATGCTCCACCCCTTTGCCATTTCAGTTGTCCTTCTCTGCACATTATCTAACTTTGATAGCTAGAGCAACCACTGTGAAAGAAAATTCACAATCCAGAAGAGAACCATACCTCCTCTCTGAAAAAGCTAAATAAAATATCTGGGAAATTCATATTTGGCCTAATCTTTATGGCAGATTTTAAATTATCATTATTAGCTAGTTTTAAAATATCTTCAGGTCCAGCTGGGTGTCTGTAGCTCTAAGTCAACTTAAATGCAACAGAAAAGATACCAGTTTTACTCCTGCCAACAGAAGTTTTAGGTATCGGCTCTAAAAACCTAAGGTGCCACATGAATCCCACTTACTACTGCTTACAAAAGCCTGCTTTTGTAAACTGGCTGTCAGCAGTTCCATGTGAAGTGAACAATCAGGTAAATTAAGCACTAAATTAAGAATTTCCCACAATTCTCCTACAACTAATATCAAAGGATTTCAAAAGAAACTTATTTGCCTTTAATATCTCTATTAAAATAGGTGCTTTGCTATAGCAATTGTTTTACTGACTACCTTGGGCTGGAAAAAACAGTTCTAATAAAATTAAGTGACATCCCCATGACCCAAGAAATTCTAAGTTTCAGTCTAAATCTCTACCAAAAGTATTTGATAGCATTCATTTTACTTACACCAATAATATTTGGATGGCTTAGCTCCTGTAACAATTTTATCTCTCTGAGGGCTGTTCTGTTGATTCCTACATTGAAACAAAAAAGATGAGACAGAGCAAAGTTAAAACCTTTGTATTAAGCTATAAAGAAACCTCTCATTTGGTTACTCACTGACAATTTACTATTACAAACAAGTAGATCACCATAGGTAAGTTGATCACTGCAGAATAGAAGCAGGCAAACTTTCTTCCACTGCAAAATAAATTCTACACCACAGTCATCAGATTTAGATTATAAAGCAACATGCCCACCTTTTGGCAAAAAGGGAAAGTTCTAGTGAAAGCCTAGGGAAAAAAGCTGCCTTCTCCAGGGTACTGTAAGCTTTGGTTGTATTTGAAAGAAAAGTAACATCTTGCAAATACGAGTTCTTCAATGTTCCTCACTTCCAATGAGGAGAACACTGACAAAACTCATGAACACGTCTTTTTGACACAGCATTATTTAATAAGGGAAGGCACATGGATTTTTCCACATTCATGCTGTGGCATAAAAGGCACAGTGGCCAGAACCTGCTCACTCTTGCTTGAATCCTTTCACAGCTAGATTTTATACAGGAACAAGTGGGGAAGGGGCTGTGGGAAGATGACAGTGCCCTTCAGCACTCACACTGGCTGCACTGCACCAAACCATGTTTCCTGCAGGATAAGGACTCCTGCTTTGAAAGCAGGGGTGTACACAGCTTGCATGGAGACTGGCTGGTAAGCAGACGCCCCTGTGGTATGTCCCACAGGAAGCTTCACCTGCCCATAGCTGGAAAAGCGTGCTCCCCCAAAGCCTGGCATATGATTGCAGGACCCTAGCAAAAGTTTGGGCTAAGCTACATGGATTACTTTACACTCCTGCTTTGTGTACTTTAATTACCTATTTTAGAACCAAGTCAGCAATGACTGACTGGCAAAGCCTTGAGATTATAAAAAAAAAGTACACCAGGTTATCAGAAAGCACAAGTAAACTCAATAGGATCATTATTTTTAAATATCATTGAATTATAGCTAGACATTGTACAGGCCAAAAGTAATGGCTGTCCTTAAAGGACATTTGTCCAGTGAAGGCCAGATGGATCACAGCTGGCAGTTAGCTCAATGGTGAGAGTCCAGCATGAGTTTCTCTAACAACTGGACAGTTGAGAGCAAAGATTCTTCACTGGAAAGTTGGTAACCTGATGCAGGATCCCTAAAGGATGGCAGCCTACGCACATCCAAATTTTTACTGCAGCACACAGGCTGTAAGAGGAGACCAGGATTACCAGTCTTTAACTAGCAATAGCCATGCCTAAAGCATGTAGCTAGTCAGAGCACAGTATCAAAAGATGCTGCTCTAGAGACCTGCTTTCTCAACATACACCATACCTACACAGAGACAAAAGCTTTAAGATCTTGTTTTTATTAAGTATTGTCTCATCATGAGTCACAAAAATACAACAAAGGAATGATCTGAAAACAGAAGTAAGTACTCTCACATGCCTTATTTAAGGCACAGAATGCATCAAAACAAAAAGGTGTTCCGAACTCAGTGGTGTAAAGATCATTATTGTATGCTACGTTCACATTTGTATCCCACTGAAACTGAGAAGCTAGCTCGTTTCATACTTGCATTTAGACCTACACTATACATGCAGGTATCTCTGCTGATTTTACACTAAAACAGTTGAGCTAATCTTTCTCAGCAAGTTATGATGTAGGAGATTAATGTACAAATTTAAAAAAAAAAGCAAGCAAAGCAGAGTTTCTGCAGCACAAATTTTTTAAAAACAACTCACCATCTTTAGCTTCTGATCTATGCCCCAGCTTGATCTGCAAAGAAAGGCTTTGTATTATATAAGGTTAAGGCATCTGTCTCTGACAGAATGAGTTTCAGCACTTTGAAGCACTTCACCAGTTTTTCTGCTGCCCTTGAAAAAAAGCCCAAATCAAACAAAACACACAAACAAACCACCTTTAAAAGCTGATGCTGTATTTTAAGCTTTTTATAATAAAAGCCTAAAAATAGTCATGATGGCACTTAGACAATACCAACCATCAGCATAAAAAGCTTTGTAGCCACAAAGCTTTATTATGCTGCTAATGAGCTTGTCCCCAGGGAGAAATGAGGGCAAAGTAATTGACAGTTGTCTTCGAATGATTCTACAGAAATTTGCATACTCTGTAAACTGGGGGTGGCCTAAAGTCTTCCATCTCAGTCATTTACTGCCCTGAAATTCTCACATCCAGAATCCTGCCATTGATATTCCCAGATGACAAAGTTTATAGAAACTTTCTGATACAACCAAGAATGCTTTTCACAATAGCCACTACTAGTAGCAACCATAGAGGAAAAGTATGGTAACGCTGAAAGGGATTAGCGTATCACACAGAACTGCTTACCATAGACATGGTTCAACTTATGTAGTAAAGGAGGCTCTTTAACCTGATCCCATGGAAAAGCTGGAATCAGAACTCAATAGCTTTGGTGACTGTGAAGCAGGTATTCGTTATTGCAGCACAGGGGAGTGCTCCTCCGAACGTGCGCGCCGTAGTAAAGGGTCAGTTACACAGCTTGCACACAAGACATACATGCTTATTCGTATTATATGCACATTCCTAGGGTTTCCAATAAAAGGTTAGTTTTTCCATTATGAGCATTTTAACATCTGGGTGGGCTTCAAAGACATTTGATGGATGATTTGATGGAGAAGACTCCTCTTCATTACATGTCCTTTTGGTAAGCTTTAGCTTTTGTCTTCCTAACAAAGTCACTGGTTCTGGAGCCTTAAGAGAGCACTCCATTCTCAGAGATAAGCTGTTCCTCCTGAGGAATGTGCAACATTGTAGTCCTTTAGACAGAACTTTGCACCGACTCCACACAGTTCATTGCTGACGCTTATTAGACAAAATTAACTAATACTTACCATGTTTTTCACTTTGAACTAAAGCACAGGAATGTGTGTTTTCATTCCACACAGCTAGTCACCTATTTGTAATACAAACTACTTCTAATCTCTTCAGATAGCATGAAGTGAAACACTATGACAACAGACATTTTCAACGTATTTTTATATTCAAGCAGGTCAAGTTGCAGATCTAATCACTTTTGTAAAATTTTGTCAAAGATCTACCATTAAGTCTAAAGAATTAAATCAGAAGTAACATTCCTACTCTGAAGGAAACCAGGCACAACAGGAAGAATGACTTTTAAAGAGCTGTTGTCAAGCCTAGTAAAGCCTGACATTTGGATATGTGTGGTGTTTTCCAAAAATAAATCTGTCCAACAAATAACCAAAATTTCGAGTTACAGACCAAGTAACCCTTCAGAAAGTCATAAGACTGAAGCTAGCATGAGCCAGCAGTGTGCCCACACTGCCAGGAGGGCCAACTGTATCCTGGGGTGCATCAAGCACAGTGTTGCCAGCCGGTCCGGGGAGGGGATTGTCCTGCTCTACACTGCGCGAGTGCAGCCTCACCTCGAGGGCTGGGTGCCACAGTAGAAGAGAGACACAGAAATACTGGGGTGTCCAGAGGAGGGCAACAAGGATGGTAAAGTATCTGGAGGGGAAGTCTTATGATGAGAGGCTTAAGTCTCTTGGCTTGTTCAGCCTGGAGAAGAGCAGGCTGAGGGGAGACCTCATCCCTGTCTGTGGCTTCCTGACACGGAAGAGCAAAGGGGATGGTGCTGATCTCCTCTCTTTGGTGACCAGTGATAGAACCTGAAGGAATGGCATGAAACTGTGACATGGGAGGTTTAGGCTGGATGCTAGGAAGAGGTTCTTTACTGAGAGGGTGGTCTGGAACAGGGAAGTGAACACAGCACCAAGCTTGACTGAGTTCCAGAAGCATCTGGACAGTGCGCTCAGTCCCATGCTCTGACTTGTCTGGCCCTGTGCAGAGCCAGAAGTTGGACTCGATCCTTATGGGTCCCTTCCAACTCAGGGTATTCTATGATTCTATCATAGTCTCCCTCTTTTGGGCGTGTTGGTATTAAAGACACCTTCACTGGCTCATGTAAAGAAAACTGTAGCAACAAAAATATATATTCTGCCACTACCCATCATAGAATCATAGAATGGTATGAGTTGGAAGGGACCCCAAGGATCATAGAGCTCCAACCCCCCTGCCACAGGCAGGGCCACCAACCTCAGGCCTGGATCTACACTAGGTTGCCCAGGGCCCCATCCAACCTGGCCTGGAACACTTCCAGGGACGGGGCATCCACTACCTCTCTGAGCAGCCTGTTCCAGCACCTCACCACTCTCTCTGTAAAAAACCTCCCCCTAATATCTAATCTAAACCTTCCTTCCTTTAGTTTTAATCCATTCCCCCTTGTCCTGTCATTGTCTATCCTTTTAAAAAGTTGAATCCCCTCCTGCTTATAAGCTCCCTTCAGGTACGGGAAGGCTGCAATGAGGTCCCCCCGCAGCCTTCTCTTCTCCAGACTGAACAAGCCCAGCTCCCTCAGCCTCTCTTCGTAGGGCAGGTGCTCCAGCCCTCTAATCATCTTCGTGGCCCTCCTCTGAACCCTCTCCAACAGTTCCACATCCTTCTTGAATTGGGGGCCCCAGATCTGGACACAGTACTCCAGATGGGGCCTCAAGAGGGCAGAGTAGAGAGGGACAATCACCTCCCTGTCCCTGCTGGCCACCCCTCTTCTGATGGAGCCCAGGATCCCATTGGCCTTGCGAGCTGCAAGAGCCCACTGCTGGCTCATGTTAAGTTTCTCATCCACCAGAATCCCCAAGTCCTTCTCAGCAGGGCTGCTCTCAAGTCAGTTAAAAAAAACCAACAACAAAAAACTATTATGTGGGTCAAGAGAAAACCAGATGCTTGATCACATCGTGTGAAAATAATCTGACTCACCTTCTTAATCGCCACGATTCGGCTGGTGTTCTTATCCTTGGCCTTATAGACGGTAGCGAACTAGGGAGGAAGAGAGGGGGGTCGTGACCGGAGGGCAGGCGAGCCGCGCGGCAAGGCGTGTGCCCGCGCAGCCCTCCCCGCGGCTCCTCAGGTTGGAGCTGCCCGCGCCAGGGCCTTCCCCCGGGAGGGGGTCACGCACTCCTGCTGTCACCACGCTGCTGGGGGGCAGCCCGCCTCCCAGGCAGCCTCACCATGAGGCCTACCGCGGCTGTACCCCTCCTCCCCCCACCTCCCCTCCGGGCTTGCAGGGGGACCCCTCCGCCGCCGCCTGCGGAAGGCGAGACGGGTGCCAAGCCCGCCCTCAGGCAGCCACAGGGCCGCGGGATCCCCGCGCCGCGGCCACCGCGGCAGCAAGAGTCCTTCCCGGGACGGCCTGACTGCCCCCGAGGCGGTCTGACTGCCCCCCACACGGCGACCGGCCGGGAGAAGATGGGGGCGCCGGCGCCGCCGGTCTTTCTCAAGCCCTCTCCCCCCGGCCCGAGGGCCACTCACCTGCCCCTCTCCCAGAAAGTCGAGCTTCTCATAGCGCTTAGCGCGCGCACGCGCCTCCATAGCTACCAGCAGAGAACGGAGGGCGCCGGCGCGAGCGGCCTGGCCGGCGACGGGGCTTTAAACGGCGCCGGCACCCGGACCCGCGCCGCTTCCGGCCCGCGCCGCAGCTCCGCCCCTGACAACCGCGGCGTCACCGCGCCCCTCGCCCCGCCCCCTGCACGCAGCCTCGCGAGGCCCGGCCGCACAGCGTGCCGGAGGAGGGGCGGCCCGGGCGCCGCCGCAGCAGGCGTCGCGGGGGGGCCCGGGAAGCGCCGCTGCCCGGGCTCCCGGCCGCGGCTCCAGCTGAGGGCTGCGCTCCAGCGCCGCACAGTAAGCCTTCAGATCGGGTGTGCTGCAGCACCGCAGCGCGGTGGGGCTGCCAGGGGCCTCTGGACATCACCCAGCCCAGCCCCTGCCAGAGCAGGTCACACAGGAGCGCTCCCAGGAGGTGTCCCCAACCTCCGCAGCCTCTCGGGGCAGCCGGTGCCAGTGCTCTGCAACCCCCACTACGGAGCTTTTCCTCATGTTGAGATGGAACTTGCCACGTTAAAGCTTGCCCCGTTGTCCTGTCACGGGGCTCCACTGAGAAGAGTCTGGCCCCAGCCTCTGGACACCCACCCTTTCATTTATAATCCAATCCCCACTCAGTCGTCTCCAGACTAACGAGGCCGAGCTCTCTCAGCCTTGCCGCATACAAGCGATGCTCCCATCCGGTTGTCATCCTCATAGTCCTCTGCTGGACTCTTTCCAGTAGCTCCCGTCCAAAGCAGAGAGCCCAGAACTGGACACCATACTGATGTGGCCTCTCCAAAGCAGAGGAAATTGGGAG
This sequence comes from Porphyrio hochstetteri, assembly GCA_020800305.1. Lineage (NCBI taxonomy): Eukaryota > Metazoa > Chordata > Aves > Gruiformes > Rallidae > Porphyrio > Porphyrio hochstetteri. The sequence goes on from CM036938.1 coordinate 66,081,888, forward strand.
GATAACCTCCCTCAAGTTGCTGGCCAGGTTCTTCTTAACACACCCCATGACATATTTGGCTTTCTTGGCCAAGAGGGCACGCTGCTGGCTCATGGCTGTCCCCCAGGACTGCTAGGTAGGTCCATCTCCACCAAGCTGCTTCCCAGCAGGTTAGTCCCTAACCTGGGGTCATTCCTCCCCCCATGCAGGACCCTACCCTTGCCCTTGCTGAATTTCATTTGGTTCCTCTCCAACCTGTCCAGATCTCCCTGAATGGCAGCACAGCTTTCTGGCATTATCAGCTACTCCTCCCAGTTCTGTGTCATCAGCAAACCTGGGGAGAGGTACACTCTGTCCCCTCATCCAAGTCACAGATGAATCTGTTGAACAAGACCAGACCCAGCACCCATTCCAGGGGCACACGACTCACTACAGGACTCTTAACTAGACCCTGCACCACTTACCACAACCCTCTGAGCTCTGCTGTTCAGCTGGTTCTCAATCCACCTCCCTGCTCACCCATCCATCCCACATTTCCTAAGCTTGCCGTGGTGATGTTACATAGGCAGAGAGCATCAAAGACCTTGCTGAAGTCAAAGCAGACAGACAACTTCTGCTGCTCTCCCCTCCTCCCCCTGAGCCAGTCATGCCATCATAGAAGGCTGACCTTGGGCACCCACACTGGCAGTTCTTGGTAACTTTCTTTGCCTCCACATCCTTAGAGATGACCCACAAAATGAGCTGTGGACTTGTTATATTGCAGACTTCTAACTGTAATTTAACACAAAGGGCTCTCTGCTAAAACAGTTTATGATTTAAATGATCCCAGAAGAACCTGGTTTTAGTTTGAACCCCACCTCAGATCTGATATTCAGGGAAAAAGCAGCTACACAACTGCCCAGCTGAAGCTGTGCAACTGCTGAGAACAACCGCAGTGTCTCATTCGTCTCTAGGAATACTTCGGGGTCCCTTTCCTGCCCATAAAATCATCCCAGAGGAGACAAACTAATCAAGTAGAATGACAACTCTGTCATAATGTCAAGTTTCCAAATGGTGAACTAGAAAAACACTTTGATGGTGTGGACATCACGTATATTTAATTGCTAGTTAGCCATCAACGGAAAATCCTTCTCAATCACAAATTAATATATAGTGCATCACATCAAACTTCTCACACTTTACATGGGTTTTTATTAAAGCTGTTAATATACAATCATTTATAACATTAAGGAAACACCTTAATCGTGAATACAACTCTTCATTCTTTGATGGTGGCCAAGAAACTGTCATCCATACTTACTCTGGACCTCCACGCTGCAAAAGAAAAGTGGATAGTTAAATATATTCTACTAAAACAACCAGAAAATGACATAACTTCTTTTGTGCTGCTACAGACTGACAAAGCCAGTTCTAGTTTTAATTTCTGATTTATACATGGATTTTTAATCTAGATAAGAATATGCACAGTGTCAAGTATCAGCACCTACCAGCAACAGCTGAATTTTTTTTTCAGGGGAGAATACAAAAAGATAACACCTGCAGCCTATAGTTTCAGCTGCTTCCACTTCTCCTACTCTAAAGAATGCTGACTCTTACTTTAGAAAGGTCTGACAAACACAGCAACCGTGAATGCAAGTTCTTGAATTATTTTCATTGCCCAAATTCCAAAGCAAAAGCAAAGCCGAGGTGAGGCATTACAATCCTTATGAGAAATCACAAAGTTATTTGTTATTTTGCCAACAAAATTACTTACAACTTACTGCTAGAAAATTTATGCTAGAGGTCAACAAGTGTGTTACTATGGGAAATAACTGATTTTATTTCTAACTCTAATACCCTACCCACACACATGCAGGACAGCAGATTTCCTCTGCTAACATGATTACACTGCAGGTGTCCTTATTTAACAAAGCATTGGAAGTGTCTTTTCATTTCAAACTTGCACCCATTGCACAAGTTGGTCAAATTCTGCACATTTCCCCCTTCTAAGCATCAGTGATTACAACTAAGAATCGTTACAGAACAAAAGCAGGTTTTGCTTGCCTTTCACATACAATTCCATGTTTGCAAGTATTGCAGAAAACATCTGTATCAAGATTAGTGAAACACTGCCACCACTAGAAACACATAACAAGAGTTAACTTACTAATAAATAACTTATTAAAAACAAGTTTGATAAATATTTTGGACTTCAGTCATCTGGTAATAGCCATTGCTGGTCTAAGAGCAGACTCCTGTGCTTCTGTCCAGCCCATTCACATTACACATTAAACCACTGTTACAAGGCAGGTGGGGTGTTAGTAAATGTAGGCTACGCTGATTGACAGCTACCTGCATGCCTTTTTTAAGCCTGTATCTCTCTACTCAGCGATACCACAAAGCTAGTGAGAGTTAGGTACCTTGCACATTAAGAATTTGTAGTTTGGGTACTGGGCATCAAAGCTGTGAAAGATGGGAGTGCACCCTTACCAAGAATTACAACATAGAACTGGATTTGAAACGCTGAAGAAGGTGTAGAAATAAGCCAAATGCTAGATAGATACACACAATACACTCCAACACACGAAACTTACTTGAATATATTCAATCTCATCATCTGACATAAGTTTCCTTCTGTATTTCTGAGGTAAGGTTCTTGCTAGTTCAGAAGTGTCTGATGTTCCTTGTACTCTACTAACAGGAGAAATACTTTGAAATGCTGGTGATCTGCCCCCTGCGGACTCCTGTACTTCTGAAGCATGCAGAGATGGCACACTTGCTTGTAGAAATTCCTGTACTGGAACCCAGATTGCAAAACCATTTACACAGACATAACAAGACTGTAAAACTAATCAATCAGCAGCCAGTAAAAGTTAACAGTTATTGACAATTTTTCTTCATTATAGCAAGTAGTTAAGAGAATTAAGACATTACAGTGCACAATCTGTTTTTATTGTTGTTAAAAGCAGTGAAAAAATTCTGATGGCAAAATAAAGCATGTCTGAGAGAGAGTAAAAGCTGATGTGGAAACAGAAGATAAATCAGCCTATATCTTAACAAAGGCCTTTTCACTGTGAAGCTGTACTTACAGAAAAATCATAAAGTATCCAAACTGTGTAAATGAAGGCAGTTACATAGAAAGATAACTAAGATAATTAACTAAGATCCACTGAGATGACACTTTTTGTTTACTGTGACTGTAAAGACTGACAAGTGAAAAAGAGGTAGAGGTTTACAGAAAGATAAAGCTCACAACTATCGACATACTGTAACACACAATGCAGTCTTTTGCCCATTTTTAATATTACAAAATGGCACTGTACCAAACTTTGTCAGTGCTGTGCAGAATGACCTCAAGTATCAGGCATCAGCAATCGGTACCACTGAAACATGGAGACCAAGGTGCCCATGAAGTACTTTGCAGATGAGGGCCAGGAGCTAGGCTTCAGGAATTCCCAGCAGAGAAGGTGACCTGAGTTTGAGGGCAGGGGAAGAGGTGACAAGAGGACACTGTTGCCCAAGTCACTGTTCTGAACCTCAGGCTACCCCACCACCACCGACTTTACAAATGCAATGACCCTACCAGGCAGGAAGGAGTTTCACAGCAATGTGTTTACTCCATAAGCACTCAGACCTCTATATATAAGGTTAAAACACCTGAAAAAGCTTCCACAGGAAGCCTGAGCAAGACAAATGCAACATATAAACAGCTGGGACAGAGGGACTACACTAAATAATAACCAAGACTGGGTGAGTTGAAGAGCGTGAGGAGTTAAAACAGCCAGCCTCTCTCACTCCTGCCTCCAACATGATCAAAAGGACAAGGGAGAGGAGCCAGTTTTAACCACACTGAGTCCAAATCAATGGCAGGATTGGGACATCAACCACCCGGAGCGATGTGATGAAACTACCGCCCGTAAAACAAAGCCACCACAGAGAGGCATATTCAGAAGCTTTTGGTCAGAAGACTGCATCTCAAACTCCCAAGTTGATCAGGTGGATTAAGAACAATGGAAGGTGGCAAACAGAGTGAGGGGGAGAAGCAGTATATTCTGAACAGGGATTAATCTGAAATTTTAAGATTTAAGAGCAGGAGACAAAAAGAGCAGAAGATGAAAACAGAATAAATATCTGTTTGTCAACTTTCTAACAACACTCTGCTGGAATAGCTTTGTCTGGCAATGCCAACAAAATATTTTTGTTTCAAGAAATAACATGCTTTATATATGAAACAACAAGAAACAGTTTTTCTGAGTTTGTTTCATACACCACAGAAATACCCAGAGATTTGCCAAGAACTTTCCTCTAATGCATGTTTCAAAGTCTGGAGTAGGTGCATTAGCCAAATAAAAGCATCTGAAGCCAAGACTCAGAAGTAATCAGACTTCACACTGCTCTTGCTTTAGCTCCAATACAATCTTTACTACGTTCTTCCCCTTCATTGTTTGAGGCCATCATGTTGCTGTAGTGATACGGTCAAAGAATTTGCGTGGCCTTTCAAGCATCCATGGCCTTAAAAGTATAGTCTTGACCTGCCGAGCTCTGTTTGGCTACTTAGAAGCAGTAGTGAAACGCAGTTACTGCTACACTGTTCAAGCCAGGTGAGGTAGATTACAATTAACGGATGAGACAACAGAACCCAATTAAGGTAGCAGGAGTCACAAAAATCTTAGGACACTGAGACAAGCAAGGGGTAAGTAATATTGAGAAAACAGTCCACTGGAATGAAAGGCTGGACTGTGCACAACCTACAGAGTTCTAAATCACAAACATAATAATACTGGGACATCATCTCTAAACAACTGAGAACAACGGAGCTTCTTAAGATGCCTCCTACTTTAGTTTCAAATGCTTTGTTGACTCAAAAGGAATAGTAAAATAATGTATCACTTGTAACTTTGATGTCTAAATGTAATGGTATTTGCAATCCTAAAAATACCAATACAGTAACAGGTATAAAAAGTAATGTCAAAGACTGCAGTGAAATGAATTTTTTTTTCCTCAGAATTTGTTAGTAGCACAAGGAAACACTCAGAACATCGAATGATATGGTTCTCCCAGCTATAATCAAGATTTCAAATACCACAGATATTACTCCAACTAAGAAAAGAGAAGAGGAAAACACAACATAATTTCTGCAAGTATCACTGAATACCTAAAGCTTCCTCAAACTGACTTAGGCACATTGATTTCAGGCAAATATTTGGGAAAGCGGGATTTTATATTTAAGTAGAAAAACACCACCTGAAATCCTTGGGAGTCTGCCTTACCCAGAAATGAAGACATACATGTATTATTTCCCACAGCTGTACAGAATCTGAAGAATCAAAAAGTTGCTTTCAAACTAGAGGGACCATGCTTCAGAAACCCTGCTCAAAATCAGTTCAGTCACGTAGTTGGGGCAGAAAAATTGTGTGCTAGCTCTTACATAAAACACTTAATGCAAAGAAAAGCAGCACACGTTGTACCTAGAGATTCAGTAACTTACTTTTAGGTCTGGGGCTACTTTTTCTGTCCGGGAACTTAATTAACGGAGTATGCGGCTTGACTACCTAGAGCAAAGAAAGATAGCAGGGGAAATACGGAGAGAAAAATGTATTTCTAGACACACATTACACTTCATAATAATAAAACAGAACATAAAGCATATTAAACAACTGCCTCCATACCACTGCTTTCCACCACCACCCCCGGTAACTCGTTACTCGTTGCCAGCCTATCTTTACCCACAGAGAAACTTCACCTTTAAAGACGTTCCTCCGAGCAGGAAAAAGCTTTCCTTTCCTTTTCCTCGGAGCAGCGAGGGGTGCACCTGCAGAACAGCTACCACACTCGCATAGATGCAGCCAGAGAAGTCCCAGCAGATGGAACCGCTGGCTCTGCCGGAACGCGCTAGCTAGCTGGCCGGGCGGGCCTGACGGAGCTCCGTGACGAAAGAGCCCTATAAGCTACAAAGCTCGGTAGCTGAAGCCGCACGGCTTGTTTCTGAGACGCGCGAACGCACCGCACGTTCACCTTGAAGCACGGTAGGCTGCAAAGGAGATGGCGGGTAGCGCCTCTCCCTCTCGGTCACCGCACAAAAGGGAGCCCGCTGCCCCGTAGCGCCCTTTGGACGCGGGAGAGCCGGCACCGGCATCAAATGACCGATTACACTAGGCGAGGCGAGCCGGGCCGGGCCGCGCCGCGCCCCTCTTCCCCTGCGCCAAGGGCACCGGCCGCCCCGGCGGCACCTCAGGCTCCGGCCGCGCCTCAGGGCCCAGGCGGCCGCACGCAATGCAAGGCCCTCCGCCCGAGTAAGGCTCCCGGCCCCAGCCACCCCCTCGCCGACTCCTCTCGGCGCAGGCCGAGCACTGTTACCTGGACAACCCTAGCGGCAGCCGCCATCTTACTGCCCATGGTGACCCCCAGCCGCCGCGCCCCTCCTCCCGCGGCCGAGGGGCAGCGCCGGGTACCGCCCAGAGCGGGGCGGGGCGGCAGCATGGGCATAGAAAGGCGGGCCCACAGGGATTCTGCGCGCCCAAGGTTTGTTTCCGTTCCATCGGGGCACGTCCCGCTCGACTTTTAAATGCTGCTGTTCACCAAGTTAAAAACGGCAGTGCTTCTTGTGACTTTGCGTGGCGGGGTTCGGGCGGCAGCTGCTGCGGTGGCTTTTTCAGTCAGGATACTGACTGTCGGACCGGGCTGTCGGACTGGACTGTCGTGATCAGTGGAACAAAATCTGAATGGAGGCCTGTGACTAGCGGTGTTCCCCAGGGCTCGGTGTTGGGTCCAGTCCTGTTTAATATCTTCATCAACGACCTTGATGAGGAAATAGCATCCACCCTCAGCAAGTGTTGATGATACAAAGCTGGGAGGGGTGGCTGACACACAGGAACACTGTGCTGCCATCCAGCAAGACCTGGACAGGCTGGAAAGCTGGGCAGGGAGAAACCAGATGAGGTTTAATAAAAGCAAGTGTAAAGTCTTGCACCTGGGGAGGAATAACTGTCTGTATCAGTACAGGCTGGGGGATGACCTGCTGGAGAAGAGCTCTGTGGAGAAGGACCTGGGGGTCCTGGTTGATGACAGGTTGGCTATGAGCCAGCAGTGTGCCCTGGTGGCTAAGAGGGCCAATGGGATCCTGGGATGCATCAGAAAGAGTGTGGCCAGCAGGTTGAAGGAGGTGATCCTCCCCCTCTACTCTGCCCTGGTCAGGCCGCACCTGGAGTATTGTGTCCAGTTCTGGGCTCCCTGGTATAAAAAAGACAGGGATCTCCTTGAGAGAGTCCAGAGAAGGGCTACGAAGATGATTAAGGGCCTGGAGCATCTCCCGTATGAGGAAAGGCTGAGTGAGCTGGGACTGTTCAGCCTGGAGAAAAGAAGACTGAGGGGGTACCTAATTAATGTTTATAAATATCTGAAGTATGGGATGCAGGGGGAATTGGCCAGCCCGTTTTCAGTGGTCTGTGGAGACAGGACAAGGGGCAATGGCTGTAAACTGGATCACAGGAAGTTCCGCACCAACATGTGCAAGAACTTTGACACAGAGCCCTGGGACAGGCTGCCCAGGGAGGTGGTGGAGTCTCCTTCTCTGGAGATGTTCAAGACTCGTCTGGACGCCTATCTGTGCAATATGTGCTAGGGAGCTGCTTTGGCAGGGGGGTTGGACCCAATGATCTCTCGAGGTCCCTTCCAACCCCTACGATTCTGTGATTCTGTGATAAACGATGAGTCTGCCTCCGTCGATGAGGGAGCAGGTTCTCCACCTGGACACCCATAAATCCATGGGTCCTGACGCGATGCACCCGAGGGTGCTGGGGGAGCTGGTGGAAGTCATTGCTAGGCCACTCTCCAGCATCTTTGATAAATTCCGGGGAACAGGAGTGGTGCTTGAGGACTGCTGGAAAGCAAATGTAACACCAGTCCTCAGAAGGGGCAAGGAGGACTCAGGTAACTACAGACTGCTCAGCCTCACCTCCATCCTTGGAAAGGTGATGGAATGACTTGTCCACGGTGCTGTCTCTAGGCACATCTAGGATAAGGGGGTTGTTAGGAGCCATCAGCATGGTTTTACCAAGGGAAAGTCATGTTTGACTAATCTAATAGTGGACAGATGATGGTAGGGCAATGAATGTGGTCTCCCTTGACATCAGTAAAGCATTTGACACCACCTCCCACAGCATCCTTGAGGCTAAACTGAGGAAGTGTGGTCTGGAAGGTTGAGCAGTGAGGTGGATTCAAAGCTGGTTGGAGGGAAGGAGCCAGTGAGTTTTGGTCAATGGGACAGAGTCTAGCTGGAGGCCTGTATCTAGTGGAGTCCTTCAGGGGTCAGTACTGGGATCTGTACTATTCAATATATTCACTGATGAGCTGGATGAGGGAAGAGTGTTCAGTCAGCAGATTTGCTGACAACACAAAACTGGGAGTGGTGCCTGACACCCCAAAGGGCTGTGCTTCCATTCAGCAAGACTCAGACAGGCTGGAGAGTTGGGTGAGAAGTTTAATGAGATTTAACAACGGCAAATGTTTTGCATCTAGGGAAGAACAACCCCAGGTACCGGTACAGGCTGGGGACTGGCCTGTTGGAGAGCAGCGTAGGTGAGAGAGACATGGGGATCCTGGTAGACAGCAGGATGACCAAGAGCCAGCAATGTGCCCCCAGGTCTAAGAATCCAGGGGTGTATTGGAAGGAATGTGCTTAGTAGGTCGAGAGGCCTTTCTCCCCCTCTACTCTGCCCTGGTGAGACTGCACCTGAAACATTGTGTCCAGTTCTGGGCCACTGAGTTCAAGAAGGACATTGAACTCCTTGAAAGAGTCCAGCACAGGGCCACCAAGCTGATTAAGGGAGTGGAATACCATCCTTTTGAGGGAAGGCTGAGGGACCTGGGTCTCATGAGCTTGGAGGAGACTGAAGGGTGACCGATAAAGATGTAAAGGGTGAAAGTCAGGAGGATGGAGCCAGGCTCTTCTCAGTGATGGTCAGCAATAGGACAAGGAGCAATGGGTGCACACTGGAGGACAGGAGGTTCCATGTAAATGTAAGGAGAAACTTTTTCACTGTGAGGGTAACAGAGCACTGGCACAGGCTGCCCAGAGAGGCTGCGGAGTCCCCTTTCTCTAGAGACATTCAAAACCTGTGTGATTTAGTCTAGGTGATCCTGCTGTGGCAGGGGGGCTGGACTAGATGATCTTTCAAGTTCCCACCCTTCCAACTCCTAACGTTCATTTGATTCTGCAAGAAGCAGCTAGAAGCTTCCCCTGGGCCTGTGTGATGGTTTAGCCCTGGCTGGAGGCCAAACGCCCACCAAAATCAGTCTATTGCTCCCCTTCTTAATTGGACAGGGGAGAAAATATATATCACGAGGCCTAGGAGTCCAGATAAGGACAAGTAGAGATCATTTTATCAGCAACGAGATGGGCAAAACAGACTCAACACAGAATGAAGAAAGAAAATACTCTAATTTATTGCACTATACTAAAAAGAACAGAGAAAACCAGAGTCAGGAGCACAACCAAATCTTAAAACAAATGCAGGCAGATCTTAAACACACGTTGGTGAAGAGCTGAAGCCCTGTGGGAAAGGACTCACATTGGAGAAGTTTGTGGAAGACTCTTCCATGAGCGGGACTCCATGCTAGAGCAGGGGAAGAGCCTGAGGAGTCCTACCCCTAAGGCAGATGGAGCAGCAGAGACAACTTGTGATGAACTGACTTTAACCCACATTCCATGTCTCCCCCTGTGTGCTTGGTGTAGGGGCGAGGAAGGAGAAACCTTGAATAAAGCAGAGGCCGGGAAGAAGCGAGGGATGGCAGGAGCTGTTTTAAGATTTTGGTTTTTTCTCATTATCCTACTGTTTCCATGGGGTACTTTATGGGTGTGGGGTAATAAATTAGATGCATTTTTTAATTCTATGTTGAGTGTGTTTTGCCCATGATGCTGATTGCAGAATGATCTCTCCCTGTTCTTATCTCAACTCCTAAGCCTCTCAATGTGTATTTTTTCCCCTGTCCAGCTGAAAAGGGGAGTGGTAGAGTGATTTTGGTGGGCATCAGACCTCCAGCCAGGGTCAAAACACCACAACACACCACCAAATTTCACCAAACATGCAACTGTCAATACAGAAATGTATTAAAATACTGCTTGTCAGAATCAATAGAACGAAGTCATCGCTTCCATTTTACTTGCGTTTTCCCTAGGGTTGTCACTCTGCTACATGAGATGACATCTGCAGGCTGTATCCACAGTTGGATGCTCTGCTTAGCTCATCAGTAAATAGCACAGACACGACTTAAAAATTTATACTTTTATATCTATGTGTTTAAAATTATGCATAATGCTTTAATAAAAGCAAAAGAAGCAAAAAAACCCCAACCAAAGGCTGCACTAAGTTTTGCAGTTTCAGCTTTGCCCGGGGCAGAGCAGGATCAGGCACCCTGCAAGTGCCCAGGTCAAGAGGCAAAGCTTTGGTCTAAACCCACTTTTACATAAAAACTTAAAATACGCAGATTATTCTTCCCTGTGTTACTGCTGCCTCTCAGAGGTAAATGAGCTCATGGGAAAGGACAGCTATAAAGCAGATTAGAATTGCTGCAGGCCAGCAATTTGATTTCAGAGATGCATGGTCACATTATGAGTCTTGAGAGAGACCAGTAACTTCCAGAAAGGTTAAAAACATAAACCTCTTTAAAGTCTGCCTTCATAATCTATACTAATCCTTGATTACAAAAAGATCTGTAAAACCTACACTCCTGACTCACAGAATGTTTTTTTCAAGCTGTAGAACAATTGCCTTCAAATACGGATCTTCTGCCCAGTTAACTTTGCTTCCAATTATGATACTCTGTAAGAAAGAAAAGATTATTGGTTAAAAACCTTTAGAAAGGATTATTCCTAGTAAAAACTCTCAAAAGGCATTTGGTTTTTAATGTCTGATTTGTAAGCCCTTGAAATTCATAGCAGTGATTTAAGTAAGGCACAAGGAGGGAAAGAGGAGAAACGGGAATATCAGTTTAAACACTATTGTCACTATATAAGCAAAAAACCCGCAGTGTTTCTAAAAAAACCAAACCAAAAAACCCTAGAGATGCTTGCACATGATTCCTATTTTAAACAGGAATTTAGAGGGGTTTTGGGTGAGGTGTTTTTTATTAAACACACAAAGTTTGCCTCAACTACAAGATTAACTAATATAATTAACATTCTCACCCTGCCATTCTGCATTGAAAATGGGCATTATTAAATCTAATCAAACATTTTCTGTACTTATGGCTCAGAAGATTTCAGAACAAAACCAGAAGGTAACTTTAGGAATTGAATCTAAAAACCATTAAAATGTTTAATTTCCCATTCTCCATTTGTTACCAATGCAAACTAGTAGTACACATGCAATACAGGAACACATGGAACCCATTCTGTTCTTGAAATTCTGCTCATCCAAATTCACAGCATGGTTACCTCTACCTGATGGTTTCTACCATGTTTTCTACCAAGTTATCTACAATGGTTTTCTACCTGAAGCTCTCCGACATGTTCTCTTTTTACCAGTTTAAATTTCTTAGACAAATGTAACTGGGATTTCATAACCCTTTTGCAGATAAGCTTGATTACTGCAATTGCAATTCCCTGTGCCTCCCATCTTTGCACTTGGGTTGCAGATCTGTGGGGCCAAGTGAGGGAAACTAGGACAAGACACAGAGCAAGAGGCAGAGTACCAGCCTGCAGCATAGCCTACGTGACCTCCAATAGAGCCCCAGTGAGCAGAGAATGCTGCAGGGCACCCCTCCACCCTAACACAAACCATGAGATTTTCTTTCTCTCCTTGTGACTCTAGACAACCAACTGCATGAATATGGACTAGTCAGCAGCACCTGATATGTGGGAACCAAAAGGTTGAAGGCTACACTGGTGAAACGATTTGCAGGCCAAGGCTTTCACAAGGCTGAAGTGCCTTGTGAAACACAGAGAAGGGGCAGACTGAGAAGCAGCAGCCTGGACTGCTGGTATCACAGGATTAAAACTACCTGTTTTTATTTTACCATGAGATGGGAGAACTGATTTGCTGCGGGGGTGTCTAGGTGACTCTTACTGTCAGGAAATGCAGCCAGTGCACGTGACAGAAATTCTATGAGAATTTATTTTTGTACTGTTAAGGGAGCAAAAGAATGGAGTGTCTCTAAACTCTGTAAATAAATATTCCCACATAGTTTGTGACATGTTTATGCTTTTAGCTTCTAAAGCAATTAAGTTTTTCTTTCATACAGCAGTTTTTCCAGGACCGCTGTTACTTAGAACTCTTCAGAAAACACAACTTGGTTTGACAGTACATTTACCATACACTATGTTACCTTGACTGTAATGCAAAACTGTGAAATCGCTTTTAAAAGCTAGAATGCATTACCTGGAATATGTTTTGAATTACTGTAGTACTCTCTTTTTCTTTTTGCAAGTTACTCTCCAGCACTCTGCTGACTTCTGTACTTGCTTGTTTCTCCTTCTGCAGTTTCATCAAGGCATGAATGCGCAGTAGTTTCTGTTCTCCAGCTTTTTTTAGAACTGCTCCATTATTAAGAAAATAAAGCATTAAGAAATAGGTAGGTGAGCAGAACTAAAGATATGCTTTCTTCCTCACAGATACCTACAGCACCTGCTCTGCAGTAACCCTTACTCCACACTCGTTCCCTCTGATATTCCTCAAGACCTTCCTTTTGCACAAGAGGTAACATGTGCTGCAGCTACCTGCTGTCAAAGTACAGTCAGAACTGGCTGCTAGCAAAAGAGAAAGGACTTTGTAAGCTGCCTGCATTTCCTTCAGACACAGTGATTTGAACACGTGTCCTACGCCCCTATCTTCAGCTGTCACAACTTTTATAGGCAGAGAAGTATTTTGACCTTTTTGCACATTTAACTGAAACAAAATTCTCAGGTCACCCAAGGAACATATGGACTGATATACATTACTATGACAAAAAATAAAAAAATCCTTGAGGTGTTGTCGGACTGATTTAAATTACTAAGTAATGTATAATTTTCTGGGGAGTTTACACTAAATAACGAAACACCAACATGTTCTTCTAGAGTATCTTCTTGCATCTCTCCTTCTAATGTCTCAGTCTCATGCTCAAGTAGGCAACAGCAGTTAATTTTTACAGTACTTCCTACTCTTTTCAGAAGTTTTATAACCGTGTTGGAGTGTTTCAGACAAACTAACATTGCTACAGGAAGAACTGTGAAATACAAACCATAATCAACATAATTACTGTACTTACAGTATCTTTTCTTCTTAATGTCAGCAAGTTCCCGTTCTTTCTCACGTACTTGCTGAAACAAAACAGACAAAGAAGTATTTCCTAGACTCTAGGCTTTAAAAAAACATAGAAAGATGCTAATTCAATCTACAGAAGCAGTTAAGAGCAGTTCTAGAAGCAGCCTTTGGGCCACATATTTAGCTTCAAATGACTTGTGCTGTCCTGTTACTTTCAGGCTGCACTCTTGCCCACGTTGAGGTTGGGAGACATGCACAACTGCAACAGAAGCTACGACTACCACTTACCAGCTGATCATCAATTACTGTCATGCTGAGTTTTAGGATGTCTCCTACAGTTTCCATAATCTTTCTAAGGAAGGAAACAAAGTTGCATACCTTATCATTAATACAAGTCAACAGCATAAATGTTTTAATCAGCTATCTGGATTAAAAAAAAAAATCCTACTTTCTCTTAATTCCAAAATAAAGCATACTGGTTTGTGGTGTTGTTTTTTTGTTTTGTTTTTTTTTTAAACACAAGCCACATCCTTTTATTTTTACAAGTATTATACTAAGTATTGTTGCAGGGGCCAAACAATCTCCTTATTTCCCTCTCAGTTTCCCTAATGTTTCATTCAAGTTTGCCTGGCATTTCAAATCACAGAGCTTGGAAAACATCAAGGAAGCCTAGCCACCTAAGAACGGCTAACAGAGCTCATGAGCTCTGGCAGGGGCATCATGGAGATGCAGCTTCTAGCTGTATTTTTAACAAATTACATTTCTTGTATTACACATCACATGTGTGTGCCTGTTAATATTGGGTCTGAAACTATGGCTCATTTTAAACACATTTGAAACTTCAACTTCTTTTTTAATGACATTAAGCTACTACACAATTAAGTGATGAAGGCAACAATGCAGAGGCACAAGTTACAAGGCTGTAATACATGCTCAGCTGTTACAAATGCAGGTAACTTGTGCATTAAAGGAAAAAAAAAAAAAGAGACCCTTGTTAACTACAAACAGTTCTCACTAATAAATAAAAATTATGGTATCTAATCAACAGTTAGTTAATTCAGAACCCAAATATAAATCTACCTTTGCTATAAGAGGTCTGATTCCAGTCAGAAAGTGGACTGTGTATCATTCAGTCAAAACTAGAAGGAAGCTTGCTTTTGGAAAAGGTACAATGAAGTAATGTAGAAGTGTGTCACATTAACTATGTAAAGTCCATTCCTTTCTGGCCATCACTTCTCCACGTGGACCTTACCGTGAGTCATTATCATATTGCCTTATTTTGTTCCTCAGGGCATCCATAATCTGGATCCTGCACAGTGTGAGGAAGAAACATAACTAATGAGAACTGATAAGAAACTGGGAGAAGTAGATTTAGATGAATAACTGAAGACATATTTCCATGGTTCCATTCATGTCCACTTTCATATTATATACATAAAATACTCAGTACCTTTTAAATATCATACTTGTTAAATAACAGGGCTTAACTCTCCAGACAAAAAGAGCATTATCAATGATTATCTGTGAGAGTGACAACTCCTTTCTCTCTTGCCAAACATAGCTGGCCACCACTATTCCCAGAATCTGTAGGAGAGGTGGGAATTCAAATTAATTTAAAAATGCTGCCAAGAAATATGTTTGCTGATTTATACAGTCAGACTTCTGTGATTTTGCAGGAACTTTTGGGTTTACGCATTTCCACTTGTAATTTAATTTTTTTTTAATCTCTAGCATCTCCACCTGCATCCCTACTGGTTTGATGCTGCTAAAATCCTTCTTGCTTGGAACACACTCCACGTAACTCTGAATTCCAATTTTCACCAGAACCATTACGCGCATGTACGTGTGCAAACACAGAAATCCTGAAAAACTCCAAATAAGCAAAAGAAAGTTTAACCTTTTCAAGGCTAGCATCTTGTTCTGTAGCACGACTTTTATTTTCTCCAAGTCTTCTTCCAATCCCTTTTTGGCACTAAAGGAAGAAAAAACCCAACAAACAACAAAACCCACCTGAACAGTGTGATAACAGTCTGAAAAAATCATTAAAGACAGAACTATTTTAGCATGCAAAACTATATAGGTGAACTCTAGCCATCACAGAAGGACTGCAAATTTAGAAGCCACATCAGATATAAAACTACACTATGAGTGAAATATTCCTTTGTGATGTTTTCTTTTAATTTTTTCATTTTCATCAGGTTCTTGCCCAATGCTAATCATTAATCCAGAGATTTACTAAGGAGTAATGAGAACCTCCAGTTTCAGTTCTCAACCCTCCTTCTCTTTACTTTAAAATACATCAAAAGTTTGAAATTACACACTCTGTGGTCAAGTTCTCTTCCATTATACGATCCAGGTAATTTTCTTGACCTGCAAAGGAAGAACATCAGTATGAAGCACAACAAGGACATCTTTAACACAAGCTACAGAACATAAACAACAAGCAGCTGGATGGCTACATTAACAAGGTATTTCTTATTCCTACCTCCACACTTTATCGTGTCTTCCACTGTTAGTGAGACTACAGTATCAATCAGCTGTATCAGAGAAATAATTAGGCTTTAAAATATTTCCATCTAGCTCTTTCTAGACATGCCAGAGCTGACTCACAGCATTGTTCTGTTTGTGTGACTGACTGGTTGAGTAGGAGGGACACAACAGACAGAAACATATTAAAACAGTACTGCTGCCAAACATGTTAGCAGACTTTTGGTAAGAGTTCAGCCCCAGTGCCCAGATTCCTGACAGCTGTCATCACATGCCAGAGAAGCCTAAAGCAAAAACCCAGGAAGAGAAAGGGCAGTGGGGCAATAATCATGCAGCAGTTTTTGTAAGCCTTCAAACACGCCTCCGAGAGCTGTCTAGAAAGCACAGTGAGGTGCTCAACCAAGAAAAATATTCATCATAACTAGCATTTTAATAAATATTTCTTAAAAAATAGATGCATTTCCCACATTGTTTTCCAAAAAGTGGGTTCATTACCCAGTGTGCAACAAGCAGCTGATTCCCACATACAGAGGAGATACGACTTTTATTGAGGCCTGGGTGCTCAGCAGATTTCCACAAATCAAGCACAACCAAAGCCTCTGCTTTCACCACATTTATGCAAAACTGTTACAAGGCAGTGCACTCCCAGTTACAGCGACTGGCTGATTTACATGCAATTATAACTGCCGTGTCATCTTTGATAACTGCGCCTGCATGGAGGATCTTCTTGGCCCATGGGTGTGTTTTCCAGTATTATAATGAAGGCGGTTCAGTTAGGGACACCTAAACTTCGGTCTTCACTGCCGAGCTGGCTGTGTGTGTATTAGATGCCATTATCGCTCCAGGACTGTTACCTGGCAGGTGTCCCTTTAAACAATCCCCTTCCACCCTTTTCCCAGAAACCACCGCGCGACTACCGACAGCCGCTCTCGGTTGCGGGCCGCCCGTAGCGCGGAGCCTCACGGTTCAGCTAACCGTTAAGCTCGGCGGTGCATACAGGCATTACGTCAGGAGGGAGTGCGAGGGGCCGCGGGCGGGAGCAGCCGCGGGGATGCGCTTACCGGCTTGAACTACGGTGCTGTACTCCGCGAGCTGCTGCTGTATCTGGTCCTTCAGGCTGGCGGGGAAACAGAGCCAAAGCGGTCAGGCCGCAGCTCCGGGGAGCGGGCACCGAGCTCCGGCCCTCACGCCCGCCCCGCCTCATCGCACCCTCCGGCGGCCCCCCGCCCTACCCCTCCCCAGCACTGACCGGAGCAACAGGACGACGTTCACGTCCTTCTCCGGGGCCTCCGACCAGTCCGGGGCCTCCACCACACTCGGCTCCCCCTGCGGCAGCTCCACGGTCGCCATTTCAACGTTCCCGCGCGCGGCCCGCCTCGTTGCGGCCGGCGATTGCTTCTGCCTGGCGGGCGGGTCTTTTCTGTCAGTTTCGGCGCGCGGCCGCCAGGCAAGAGGCGGCGGCGGAGAGGAAGGGGCCGGCGCCGGGGGGAGGAAGGGGCCGGCGCCGAGGGAAGGCGGGCGTAGCGCAGGCCCGGGGTCGGGCACACGTATGCATTAACTGAAGCTTCTGAAAAGGCTTCCTCGGGTAATACACAAAGGCACAACTGGCTGCAGTGCACCTGCCGCTGCGTTACAGTATTACGTGAAAACCCCACAGCACAGAAATTAAGTAACTGACAGGATAAGGTATCCTGAAGAGATTAAGTTTAGCGGAGTGCTAGGATGCTGACTAATCACTTAAAGCTTCAAATGATTGCATCTGCAGTTATTCGTACAAAAAGTACTTCCCAGAATGGTTTCTTGATTCAGAGCCTTCCAGGGAGCATGTGTCTGCAGTGCCCTCCATCCCCCAATTTCTCAGTGCTAGCATTTGTGATACATGTCCATCTGATTCGTGTTGATGTGGAACAATGTTGGGGGTGCATGGTGACATACCCTTGTGTTGCTACGGGCTTGGGAGGGGCAGTTTAAGGTTTTTGTATGGACTGAATGATGTGCAAAGAGAAGCAATTTACCTTTGAAAAGGAGGTGATAAGAAGAAGGAAAGAATAGGAAGGCCCTCAAGTCTGCAGAACCAGCTTCCTGAGTTCCTTAGCAAGACTAAAGCTAAAGATCATCTACAGGATGGCCTGTGGGGAGGGGATCGCCTGGCACACCAGCATATTAGTTTAAGATGTATATGGTTGTTATGTCTTGTGGGGGTTGCCTGGCAAGGCACTCCAGCACGCCATATGTGGTTGTTATGGCTTGTGGGGGTCGCCTGGCAAGGCACTCCAGCATGTCATATATGGTTGTTCAGTTTAAACCGGCGGGCGGTGCTATCCCTGGAAGGTATATAAGCCAGGCACTGGAAGTGTATGGTGTGCGTTTTGGTGGAGCAGAGACTCCCTGTGCACCCAGCGCTGCCTGTGCCCCGCAGCGCCGTTTGCTTGCCTTTATTCGTTTAATAAATTGTTCAATTTGGTTAAAAAAATCCTGTTTGGGACCAAGTCATTTATAACACATTTGCGGATTTCTCTCCTTAAAAAAACACCAACTTGATGTAAATTTAAAATGGGTACGCCTATTTGCTCTGATGCACTAAGTTTAGAAATGAGATTTGTGTGCTGAGCCGAAATATAAAAACTGTGTATTTCTATTCAAATAAGCCCCCCGTGACTTCATGCTTTTACTCCCCACAATAAATGTGTAATTTTTTTCCCAGTCTTCAAGCTGTGCTTGAAAGAAAAATATTTTTAGTTCAGGTGCCTGCATCCTAATATAAGTTATTTCCATTTCCCCCTGCTAACACGAATTTATAACCACGATGTTCTATACTTAAGAGGAAGTATGGAATATATCTGTGTGGACCAACCAGTTGCAAGACTTCTGTTTAATAAACGCCAAGTACAATATTTAAGATTTCCATTATTTTCACATATACAGCAAATACCTTATTTCTTTTACAAAAGCATCTTGATCCATTTTAATAGACAGTATGCTTAAAAAAATTCAAATATATAGTACATTTGTTTCTGTACATGTATGTGCAAGATCCCCTGACAAAGAATAGGGCTCTCTGTCCCTCTGAATAAGAAAGTGGGCAGGAGGGGTAGGAGGCCAGCATGGCTAAGCAAGGACCTGCTGGTCAAACTGAGGAAAAAAAAGGCAAATATAAGCTCTGGAAGCAAGGGTGTGTAGCCTGGAAAGAATACAGGGATGCTGTTCGGACAGCAGATCCCGCAGAGACGGGATCAGGAAAGCCAAGGCGCAGATGGAACTGAACTTGGCGAGGGATGTTAAAAACAACAAGGGATTTTACAGGTACATTGGCCAGAAGAGACAGGCCGAAGAGAACGTACCCCACTTGGTAAATGAGAAAGGAGAATTGGCTGCAACTGATGAGAAGGCTGAGGTACTGAATGAGTTCTTTGCCTCGGTCTTCTCTGGCAGCCAGGATTCTCCTAATTATCAAATCCCAGAACCTTGCATCCCTAGAACTCCAGGTGAGAACTGGGGGAGCAAATCCCCCACCACTGTAAGAGCAGAGCAAGTCCGTGACTGCCTCATGAGACTGAATGTCTATGAGTCTATGGGGCTGGATGACATGCATCCCAGGGTCCTGAAGGAGCTGGCTGATGTGGTTGCTGAGCCACTCTCCATCATATTTGAAAAGTTGTGGCTGTCAGGAGACATCCCTGGGGACTGGAAAAAAGGTCACATCACTCCCATTTATAAGAAAGGGAGCAAGGAAGACCCAGGGAATTACAGGCCGGTGAGCCTCACCTCTGTGCCTGGGAAGATCATGGAACAGATCCTCCTGGATGACATGTTGGAGCACATGAGGGATGAGAATGTGATCCAGGACAGCCAGCACGGCTTCACCAAGGGAAGGTCGTGCCTTACCAATCTGGTGTCCTTCTATGATGGAGTGACAGCATCAGTAGATAAAGGGAAGGCAACCGATGTCATCTACCTGGACTTGTGCAAGGCCTTTGACACAGTCCTCCATCACATCCTTATCTCTAAATTGGAAAGATGTGGATTTGATGGGTGGACCATCCAGTGGATAAGAAACTGGTTAACAGACCGTAGCCAAAGGGTGGTGGTCGACGGGTCTATGTCCAGGTGGAGGCCGGTAACAAGCGGGGTCCCCCAGGGGTCTGTCTTGGGACCGGTTCTCTTTAACATCTTTATCAATGACATCGATGATGGAATTGAGTGCACCCTCAGCAAGTTTGCGGATGACACCAAGCTGAGTGGTGTGATCGACACCCTAAAGGAAAGGAAGCCATCCAGAGGGATCTTGACAGGCTGGAGAGATGGGCCCGGGTGAACCTAATGAGGTTCAACACTGCCAAGTGTTGTTGGGCCGGAAGAATCCCAGACATAGATACAGACTGGGAGAAGAGCTTCTTGAGAGCAGCCCTGCTGAGAAGGACTTGGGGATTCTGGTGGATGAGAAACTTAACATGAGCCAGCAGTGTGCTCTTGCAGCTTGCAAGGCCAATGGTATCCTGGGCTCCATTAGAAGAGGGGTGGCCAGCAGGGACAGGGAGGTGATTGTCCCTCTCTACTCTGCCCTCTTGAGGCCCCATCTGGAGTCCTGTGTCCAGATCTGGGGCCCCCAATACAAGAAGGATGTGGAACTGTTGGAGAGGGTTCAGAGGAGGGCCACGAAGATGATTAGAGGGCTGGAGCACCTGCCCTACGAAGAAAGGCTGAGGGAGCTGGGCTTGTTCAGTCTGGAGAAGAGAAGGCTGCGGGGGGACCTCATTGCAGCCTTCCAGTACCTGAAGGGAGCTTATAAGCAGGAGGGGAATCAACTTTTTAAAAGGATAGACAATGACAGGACAAGGGGGAATGGATTAAAACTAAAGGAAGGAAGGTTTAGATTAGATATTAGGGGGAGGTTTTTTACAGAGAGAGTGGTGAGGTGCTGGAACAGGCTGCCCAGAGAGGTAGTGGATGCCCTGTCCCTGGAAGTGTTCAAGGCCAGGTTAGCTGGGGCCCTGGGCAACCTAGTGTAGATCCAGGCCTGAGGTTGGTGGCCCTGCCTGTGGCAGGGGGGTTGGAGCTCTATGATCCTTGGGGTCCCTTCCAACTCATACCATTCTATGATTGCGTGAATATTGAATCCTACAGCTTAACCATTTGTACTGCATCAAACCCAACTTTGTGTCACATGATGTAAGTACCGTCTTTGTAGTATTTCATGGATTCTAGCTGCTGAGTCATCGCGAGGACATCCTGAAATCCTGTACTGAGTCCAGACATGTGTTGGAAATAAGCTTCCTTCTCCACTTGGACAGTGAGGTTGTTCACACCAGCATCTTTCAGAATCGCTGTAACCTGAACAGAACAACAGTCTGGTTAACATTAGTACCACACTTCGTATGCATCTCACAGGATCTTGCAGTATGCTGGCTCTGAAATACTGTGGATTCAAAAAAAAATCCTAAGGGATTCAATTTTCTGTAAAGCAAAGACTAGCTTCAGAGGGCATGGCCTTCCAACTTCTGCATGCAGGTAATTCTCAGTGTCTTGCACAAGAAAACAAGTAACTTTTTAAGGGAAATAAAAACCCAAGGCAGACAGGCATTTAAGCTGGTTATAAAACCACAATTACCATGCAGATATCCCCACTAGGGAGATACTGGATGGTAATTGTGGTTTTATAACTGTCTACTACCTGTTTGGCAGCACAAAATCCATCTCTGCCTTTTTTCAGTGCAGATGTACTGCCCCTCTCAACACAGAGGCCTCCCCCCTGCTTTTCTTCTGTTCTGGCAGATGCTTTAGCAAACAACTCTTCATGCAACGGAGTCCAAGCTAGCAAGCAAGGTGAAGTACAGCACTGGAGACCTGAGTGCACTGAGACATTAGCTAACTGCCACAAAAGTAATCAGGCACAGCAGATTCAATCTCCAGTCTATGACTGAGAAAAGGGTTACAGAGTGAGAACTTATGACATTAGGGCCTAAAAAGCTTGCACCTTACCTGCTGAACAATTCTCTGTTCCATCACATCCGATACCACTTGCACATGTATTGTACCTGCCACAACACTTGCGGAGTGACACCAAAAATGAGGATCTCTGTAGGATATAACTCCCTCTATTTTTTGAATCTGTAAAGAAATTACAGTAGCAACAATTAATTTAAGAACACACTTTTAAACTTGCATATGTGCATGGATATTGGTGGCAAGTATTTCAGAGGGAAACAAAGCTGCAGAGCAAAGCAGCTTTCCAGCTAAGCTGTATTCAGAAACAGGCAGTATTGAAAGGTCACCTTGCTACTCCTGTCAAAGACTAGAAGCTAAAAGTCAAACTAAATGAAAAACCCAGAGAAAAATGGTAAAGAGGATGAGAAAAAAATTACTTAATGCACAAATCACCATAACAATACACAAACCAGAAAGCTGGCTGGGCATTTAACCATTTCTAGGGCATCTGTTAGCCCGCTATCCAGCATAAGCGGCTATTTAGTTATCGTAGTGGACTTAATTCAAAGACATAGTATTATCCTGTACTGTATCATTATTTTATAAACTGATCTTTGTATTGGGTCTGGGGGATTGAACCCTATTGGCTGCTGTGATTTGAATTTGTGCCTAGAACAGTTTTGACAATGCAGCAATGTTCGGACTATTGGCTCAACAGTGCTTGGGTGCTGCAAGGCTTTCTTTTTGCCCCTCTGCCCTCACCCCAGTGGGTAGGCTGGGGGCAGGCAACAAGTGGGGAGGGAATGCAGCTGGGACAGAGAACCCAAGCCGGCCATAGGGATACTACATCCTATATAGTGCCATGCTCAGCAACAGAAACTGGGGTAGAGGAGGAAGGTGGTGTTTTGGATTTCAAGGTGGCTGTTTTGAGACAGTCTTGGCATCACTCTGCTTGTGGAAGGTGCTGCACTGCTTGGGTTCCCCCCCCGTCCTCACCTGTTAAACTGTTTTTATATATTGTTCCCAGATTGCTCTTGCCTTAGCTCCTCCTGTTCTCTCCCTGTCCTGACAGCAGTGGTGGTAAAGGGCTGGGGGGCAGTAAGCAAGTGGCTGTGTGGATGCCTGGCTGCTGGCTGGGGTCAACCTACAGCAAGCACATTGTTTTACTGTGACTAACTTAAAAAAAGATATTTTTCCTGTTATCTTTTAATTATTGACTGCTTTCAAAAAATGCTTTCTTTTTTCTTAGCCTCCCAGGATCACTTTCTGTCCTCCTTCACCACGAAGTGAGATCCCACTCTGGACTTCACTTCCACCACACACGTCTCTCCCAGCCAATCTCCATTCATTCTTTTTTCTCATGCAGACAGGAAGACATCTACTCTGCTCTGCTGAGAGGACCCATCAGGGCAGCCTTCCTTGCTGCCTCTAGTTGGCAGCACTCTCAAGAGCATGTAACTAGTTTGCCAGAGAGTTCTCCACACTGAGGTCTGCACTACGATTCCAGGCAGGAACTTCAAATGAGCCAACACTGAAGACTAAGTACAGCCTCACAGGAGATACCGTACTGCAGCAGACAGGAAGAGAATGGGCTGGAGTGAAACAGTGTTTAGAAAAACAGCTTTACTTTTGCCACCTCACCTGTGAACTAGTGTGCCCTTCGTGATATGGACAAGTAAGAAGACCTGCCATTACAGCCTCAAGATACAATCCTGTAGCCTGATCTGTACACATGAAGTTTAAAAAGGCCTCAAGCTTTTGGGAATCACTGTGTTACTTTCTTAGTACTACATACCTGTCCCACAGCACTACTGTACTTGTCGAAAATCAAAAGCTACCAACAGAAGCAAAAAACATTACACGGTTTTTTTTTAGTTGCAAAACAACTTTATCAAAAGAACTCCTAATCCTGTCACATCTCTGCAAAAGACATTTAAAACAACTTGAGACATGAAGGGGTTAGACTAAATTACTTGAGTTAAATAATTATTAAAACAGTTCTAATTTTGTATGCATATACATAAACACATTTAGAATTATAGTTCTGACCTTTTCTAACGCAGCATGCAGATCTTTCTCCTGTTCTGGAGGTATCCTCAACAAAAGCACTTGACAGGCATCTTTCAACAGTGGGATAACACTAAGAAAAATCAACGTAGCAATGAAAAGAGAGCAGAGCGGATCAGCTATGAGCCATCCAAATTGCTGAATAAATATCGTGGACACGATAACACCAACACTGCCAAGAGTGTCTGCTAACACATGCAGAAACACACCTGAAAAAAAACCAAAACAAAACTGAGTGATTAGGTGAACAGTTCTGTTTAAAATGTACGTGTACGTTCAACAGCAGAAACGCAGTAGGGTTTATTAAATATAGTGGAACACCCCTCAGGTTAAACAGAGGCAACTATCTGCCTAATCATGTGTGAAAATAAATAGAACATTTAACTTTCCTGCTGTTTAATTACAAATCGAAGTTAAAAAAGCCCATCCCACAACAAAGAACATCTTTACAGTGCAAAGATTTAGGCAGGCATTCATTGATTAAACCTAATGTGAATAGTCTTTAAACTGGGATTTGTACTTTATACTATAATCATTTAACTCCGTACACAGGGACTCACTGGTCCTTAACACAGAGCGTAAATGCCTTGGCCTACTATTGTGGATGGATTTTATTGTATTACTTGTTTTTTGTATGTCAAGTCCGTTCCAGTCTGCTACTGCTAGGGATAATCCATGGTGCTGCTTTAATGGTGGTGTAAGGGAACAATTGCTGACAGAACCATACCCCCCCCCCCCTTCTTCTCTCTCAATATGCCTTAACAATCCCAGGCAGCACTGTACTTCTCTCCCTCTCGTCACTGTATCCACACCCCTCCCCCCCATTCTTCTCTCTCAATCACCACACTTCTCTCTCTCTCAATCACACCAACAATTTCTGAACCCCATCGCCACAGCCATCAGGAACGGGTAACTCAAAGAACGTGGCTCAAGTCCTCTGCTCTGCGTCAGGCTGAAAGTCAACTGAAGGACAAGGTGTGGGAGGGCTCAAACCCTCTCAAACGTTCAAGGACCCTCTGGAGGCTCTACTGGGCATGCATCCCACCACCAGGAGGAAGGTATGGCTATGCCAAGGACTTACTGACTATGCAGTGAGACAGCACTGTAAAAAAGGAAAAACCAACAAAGATGGGGAGGAATGTTCCAGCACCGGACACTGGACTGGCGGGATGCCACAGATGGATGGTGAACAGTTGCTGCAATACAAAGAGGAACGTACCCCCACTGGACCCGAAGAGCTATTGCAATATGAGAAGGAATGTTCCCCACTGGACCTGAAGACACTGGACTGACAGGACACCACTGCTCCATGGTGGTAGCTACTGCACTCTCTTTCCCACTCTTCTTTCTTCCCCCCTTCTCTTGCACGCTTAGAATCACAGAATCATTAAGGTTGGAAAAGACCTCCAAGATCATCTAGTCCAATCATCTCCCTACCGCCAATCTTACTTACTAAACCACGTCCCTAAGTACGTCATCCAACCTTTCCTTGAACACCCCAAGGGATGGTGACTTCGCCACCTCCCTGGGCAACCCGTTCCAAAGAGACTTGCCACTTGACTCTGTTTCGAGTCAATTCTGTTCCCAAGAATTACGAAGACCTGGTCACCTAACTGGACCTTACTCAAGAGGTTAAGACAAGCTGCCCCCAGCCACCCAGAGCAATCTGAGGGTCAGTCAGAATGCATGGAGGTTTAACCTCTGCCAAACAGGTCTATCTGGGTCTATCTGGCTGTGGATTGTGACAGGCAGGTAGCCTTCTGAGCATACACTCAAAGGACACAGAAAAATAACCTCTAAAATAGCACTAGTTATGTGTCAGGATTACACAAAAATACCATACAACAGAACAGCCAACCGAATTAGAATGTAAAACAACCAATGAAATACAAAACTATTAGCTAAAAATCTTATGATGCTCTGATTACTCTGACAAACTTACATAAAAAAATTTCATTCCTTTATAGATTTTTTTTTTTAATAAGCCAGGCAGTTGTTATATAATACCTTCCAACTACTAGGGAAAAAATCCTAAGAATTAGCTATGCTGAAATTTTATATATATCGCCCTTCCTGGTTAGCTTCTGAATTTAGATCTGAAGAAAGCTTATCTTTACTACCCTATCTTCTAAATCACAAGTAGAAGCATATTCTAGATTGCTGGTCGCATTTGTTCTTCTGCTTCTTATCCCTTCCCCCAGTGTATCTACAACCAGCTGTCATACGATACCTAGAAGCATGGTCCTATCTTTACAGGACCATGGACTTTAATTAAGCTCATTCTGTAAGGTTTACAGTAACTATTTATTAATGTCATTGAAGAGTGAAATTAATGCTTTTTCTTAGTCTGTAGGTATTACCTATATCTAAGAAAGCCATGCAAAAAAACCCATTTCATTTTATGTTTCTTCAAGTTAAACTCATGAAGAAACAGTCTGACAAATTCACATACACTGTGTAAATTTTTGTCAGATCACTTCTGGGGATTCTAAGAACGATGTGGAGTACAGGGCCAAATCCTGAAAATCTTCAAAGTCTGATGGAAATCACACCCACCATTTACAATTCAAAGGTCTGTACTTGCCTCTCATGTTGGTATTCATGCCTCCTCCAGAAGACCCGTGGGAATGCCCATGGCCGTGTCCGTGGTCACTGTGGGAGTGTCCGTGCCCATGGCTGTGGCTGTGTCCATGGTGAGAATGGCTGTGATCGTGTGTGTGACAACCTCCCCGAGATGCCCCATGGGAGTGTGCGTGGCTAAAGGCACAGATACCGACGAGGTTTACGATCAGTCCTCCAACAGACACTGGCTGTGAGAGGGAGAAGAGTCTTTAACATCACTACATGGTCCTAGGTGTTCCCACCTTATTTCCTAGAACACAGTAACCGCTAGAACACTGTGCATCTAATAAAGGAAAACTGTGAAAGCATTAACATCAACAGAAGGACTATTCAAATGTGGACACCCCATCACATCCCTTTCAGTATGCAAGGTGGTTTCTAAGCAATTTTCTTCCCCTCTGGAAAAAAAAAAAAAATCCAATTTTCCCTGACTTTCCTAAAAAACCCCATTGAATAGCTGCCATCAAAATGCAAAGCCTCTAGAGTCCACAAATCAGGACAGTAAATTCAGTTTTCTTTAAAAAAGAGCTGAAGTGGTTTGAATACAAGCTTTGCTCGCATTGGAAAAAAATACTGAAAAAAAAATTGTATCTAGGACACACACACACACATAAAAAATTGTACCTAACTGAAGACAGCAATTACTGCTTGGTTGAATTGCAATTTTTATCTGTCCGCCTATTTTTCTACTTTTCACTAAAAACTAGAAAAACTGAAGACTAAATCTAGCTAATGAGAGTTAAGCAAATCCTGCTTGGGGGATTTATTAGACATTTCCTTGGCTATGCAGGCTGTGCGTATGTATGGGGTGACCCTTCCCACCCCCAAGAAACAAAATCAGTAGTAAAAATGATCAGGTATTCAAGATTAAAAAGAAAGAAAAAATCAGGCCACCAGCAATGCACATTTCCAATTTTGCCTACATAAAAATCTTTCTGTTACTGAAAAGAGCAGTAGAGTGCCTGCCTGTGTGCATGTATGTGCATCTGCCAGCCTCTGGGTCTGCTGGCCTCTCTGCCAGCCTCTGGCAACAAGTACAGATGGAACAGTGGTAAATGAAGGCATGGATTTGCAGAATTCCGTTAAAAAAAGGTTAGTTTGAAAAAAGTGAACTATTACATTTGACACTACTTGTCACCATCTTCCATCTAGATATTGAGCCATTGACCACCACCCTCTGGATGCGACCATCCAGTCAATTCCTTATCCACTGACAGTCCACCCATCAAATCCATATCTCTCCAACTTAGAGAGAAGGATGTTGTGGGGGACCATGTCAAAGGCCTTGCAGAAATCCAGACAGATGACATGTTTATCTCTTCCCTTGTCTACTGATGCAGTTACTCCATTGTAGAACACCACTAGACTGGCTGTCTCAAATCACTTCCCTGTGTCTCAGCATAGCTTCTATGAGGATCTGTTCCATGATCTTCCCAGGCACAGAGGTGAGGTTGACATATTACAATATAATATTACTCAAGGGTCAGTATCGGAACCAGTGCTGTTTAGTATCTTTATTAATGATACTGACAGTGGGATTGAGTGCACCCTGAGCAGGTATACTGATGACACCAGGCTGGGTGGTGCAGTTAATGTGCCAGAGGGACAGGATGCCATCCAGAGAGGCCTGGACAGGCTGGAGAAGTGGGCCCAGGTGGACCTCATAAAGTTCAACAAAGCCAAGTGCAGGGTCCTGCACCTGAGCTGGAACACCATTGTTATCCATACAGGTGAGGAGATGATGTGCTGGAAAGCAGCCCTGAAGAAAAGGACTTGGGGGTACTCATGGATGAGAAGCTGGACGTGAACCACCAATGTGCATCTGCAGCCCAGAAGGCCAACCAGATCCTGGCTGCACCAAAAGTAGTGTGGCCAGCAGGTTGAGAGGTGTGATTCTGCCCCTCTGTTCTGCTCTGGTGAGACCTCACCTGGAATACTGTGTCCAGCTGTGGAGCTCTCAGCACAAGAAGGACATGGACCTGTTGGAACATGTCCAGAGGAGGGCCACAAAAATGATAAAAGGGCTGGAGCACCTCTCCTGGGAAGACATGTCAGGCTTGATGGGGCTCTGAGTCACCTGATCTAGTCAAGATGTCCCTGCTCACTGCAGGGGGAGTTGGACTAGATGATCTTTAAAGGTTCCTTCCAACCTAACACATTCCATGACTCTGTGGTTCTATGAAATGAATATTTAGTCTTGTACATGCTATTTCCTTAGTATTTTTTTATTGTAGGAAGACCACCACCTAAAGAGATTAAAGCTGTAACATCTTAGAAAAAAAAAAATCAGTCTGTTTGATCAAATTACGTTCACCACTATATGTTTTTGTAGTTTAAAATTACATGTTGTTTAGATTTAGAAGTCTAAATATATTAAAAAGTCAAGTCACAGTTTAGTTCTCGTGAGTTTGGAACTTTAGACTTTTTTTTTTTAAATTCAGAAGGACATAAATGAACCATTATTTGCCAAATAACATTCAAACAGAATGACAAGACTTACAGTTAGCATATTTGTATCTATGTCTGGAGGGTCCACCAGTCTGGCCACTGATTCCATGAAGACAAAGAAAGCAATTACCATCAGAAAGAGGCCATTAATAAATCCAGAGAGAATTTCTACACGTCCATACCTGAAAGCAAACATATTTACTTTTGCCAGTGAAGAACAAGCACTCTGAAGAGTTACAACAGATAAGGTTATAATACATTTAACGCAGCATTGTTTTGATCTCTTTTCCCTCAATGCCACAAAATCATGTCTTCATTTCTGCGTTACTCATTTCTGACCAAGAGGTAGTTGCAACTGTGCAAACACCAACAGTATAAGGCTATCGTAAGGTGGTGTGTTGGGTGTTTTTTTGTTTGTTTTGTATGTGGGATTTTTTGTTTGGTTGGTTTTTTTAATATTGCACAATCAGGGCTTTGGACTGCTAAACAGCAATGCAATTTAACAATGGGAATTTTGATTATGTCAGCAGAGTTTAAATCCTCAACACTGACTTTCAAAATACATTTTTGCTTGACAGATATCTATGTATGAGCGAGGCAATTTCTAAACAGCATTCACAGTGATAAAGTTTAAATGTATCTCTACAAATAACCTTACGTTTCAGAAACTTTTCCGCAGGGGGATATAGCATGAACACAAATGGAGCAGAAGACACCACAGAAGCATGCACCACTGAAGCATCCCAAACATATCTTTATAGCAGAGCATTTTGAAAGTGAGCAAGCCGAGTAATTTTCAGATAGCCCGTACAGAATCTATACATACCCATAGGAAAATATGCGAGTTGCTTTCCATCTTGTCATCAGAGCAGCAAAAAGCCCCATTACTAAGGCGGAACAATCAAAAAGCATGTGAAATCCATCAGAAATAAGACCAAGGCTATTTGTCCATACTCCATAAAAAAGCTCCACAAAAGTGAAGGCCTGAAACAAAAGAGATTGAATCTTTCCTTAAAGGTTCACTTGTAATTTAATGTCTTGGTAGCCAACGGGAAACTTTTTATAGTACACTTAATAGTTTTCAAAAGCATTGTTCAAAAGGTTTCTCTCTCCTCCAACACACCCCCCACTGCCCCAATACATTCCAAGTTTATGAAGATACATTTTTGAACCTAAGTTTAAAAGTTTTTTTGAATTTTAAACTAACATTGTGCAACAATTTTTAAGCATTTTGTCATTACACAGTGTTTAACAACTCTCATGTGATCTATTATTAGTGTAAAAGCAATCTGTCTGTACAAGTTTTGTAAAAATATTATGGATCAGTTTTCAGAAGGGTACAAGAAGAAACATTTTTTATACATGCATTTTCCCTGTATGATAAACTTTCTTTCCATTCTTTCATATTCCATAGTAGAATTCCTTACAATTATCATGGATACTTCAAGGTTCTCCCCCTATTTTCTTGGGTGTTTGACAAAGAACAAAGAGAGATTTTTGCAAATGATGTTGCATCAGTCTTGCTTATTGCATGACCATTCCTTACTTGAGAAAGAGAGAAGCTGGAATAAAACCACACTATTCCCAAATGACGCTACTCAGTCCTACACTAATTATTTTGTTGTCCCCATCCTTGCTGGCCTTTATTAGTTTCAGCTTATCTCCTGGTAACATCAATCCTGAAGGTACCGTCACACAAGTATTTACTTACTAGTATACTAGTTAAGCACAGAAACAGTGCCACACTGTGGCAAGATGACAAAGTGACTTGCCACTTACTGTAAAATTAACAGAAAAATCTTACATTTAAACATTCTAATTGATAAAATTACTCTATCAAGGGTCATTTTAAAGACAATCAATCATGGGACCTTTTAAAGAGAAACTCTTCTTCCTGCATTATGTATGTGCTACTGTGATTTTGTTTAAAGAAAAAACACTAAAATCCCAAACCCATGTACTTACCAGATTTAGGCACAAGAAATAGAAGATCTGCCTTGAATCATACTCCTCAAGTATCTGTTTCAGTGACTCCTTAATAAACCGGGGCAATGACTGAGAGCTCTGCTGTAAAGCGTCACCCATGAAGTTATAGAGAGGTATGCCTTCAGGGGAATAGCCAATAAGGGTACCCTTCTGCCCTTTCCTGGAGGGGGAGGACAGGATATTGGCAGCTGCAAGGAAAGTATTGAAGTTTTTGTTGCTGTTTCTAAGCTTCACAGCTACTTTATAATGTACTTTACCAGCAATCAAAGCTTATGCAAAATTCTCAGGCAGCAAAGTGACTGTCAACCTTATCTTGAAATTTATCATTGGATTTCATTGCTATGTAAGATTAGATCACCATTTCCACAACAGAACAAATCTATTACTTTTTTTTTTTTTTGTTAGACAGACAGTAAAAGAGCACAAAACTACAGGCCCTTTTTCTTGAAAACAATCCATTAAAGGTCATCCAAAAGAATTCTGCTCACACCCATTTTCTGATTGGCTTCCCAGTCTCAAGAACAACAGCTATCTTTGAAGACAGATAAAAATACCTACATAAAATGAAGAAGACAGCACTCACTACCACCCCTCCAGAAAGAACATGCTCTGTGCTTTCATGGTGAGGTGGCTTATTCATAGCTCGAAGCTGGTCTGTTATTGGATGTGTCCAAAAGTTGCCAAAAAGCAGTGCACTAATGAAAGTAAGAAAGGATCCGTAACGAGCACAGGTGGAAGCTTCCATCTTGACAGAACATATAGACTCCACGTAGAAATCCAGGATGACCACAAAAAAGATGACTGTTACAAATGGCATGATGAGAGAAGACCAGGACTCTACTTTACTCTGCAATAAATACACAACAAACAGCACTGTTCACCATTAGATGTGACTGTATATACAACATTAGATCTAGTTTACTTTCATTATAAGTGTTTTCAGTAGTCCACCAAAACATAAATACTTTAATACTTTTGATTTATCATATAAACCCAACATTCCAGCTACAGAAACACATATATAGCTAATATGCAGTACAGTACCTTCCAGATTTTCATGTGTTTAAAAGCAGTGCCATATGCCATGCCATGTTTGCAATGGTCTACACTCCCTAAGCACACAGACATTAATGAAAATGTCTTTAAACAATAATCCTCAGGAATAAGAGATCTGTATTTATACAGTCACTAATACCTGTACAATGCAGTATGTGAATCCAAGATATAACATCTGAGCTTGCAAGATGAAATAAAGTTACCACACAGCAGAGGATATTAAAGTAACAGGCAGATACACATCAAAATATAGAGGAAACATTTCAAACAAATCTTACTAAAAAAATAAAGATGGTAATTTCAAAGATATTTTAAAAGAAAGATTTAAACAGCACTTCCCAAGTAGCGTTACAGTAAATTATTTATTTTTATACTTGCTATCTTACCTCTGTTGTGAGAGAGAGAACAATGACCCATGGGCACAGCAGAAGCACAGAAACAAGATGAGACAAAGCTTGAAGGCGCTTGGCTCCACCTATATCTACAGATAGTTTTCGGGAAGCCATGTGAAAACCAACCTTACAGCACAATGCTAGCACCAGAAGCAGCACTCCTCCCTAGAAACAGAAGGATTCTGTTAGCATTTTTTTGAGGGCCAAACACCTCTCTCCAAAGTGACACTTACATGAAAAAAAAGATTAATATGCTCTCCTTAACTCACCCACAAAAGCCAAAGACAGGATATTTCCTCTAATTGTTAAAAACAGTAATAGAGCATACATGGTTATAGCTCAGTACTGTTCACAACAGAGTAGTATGACGTGAAGTTTAAAACTCCCAATAGTCTTAACTGGCTTTCAACAGCAGTGAACTGCTAGCAAACAGCATCAAACGGAAAACAATCACACAAGAACGGGCTTCCCCTCTTCCATTATTAAAAAAAGTGCTGAAAGTGTATGTAAACAGCAGAAGTGTGATGTCGCTTGGCCTCTAATCCTTTCTTAACCTTTTCATTCACTTAGCTTTAATCATATTACATTTCTTCATGCTATTTTCTTTGAAAACAAAATCACAAAGACACACACACAGCATCTCATCTCCCCTAGGTCACAGTTGCTTTGCACACAGTTAACTAGTCTAGCATTTCATTTTTATTTATCTTTTTCAGCTGCTCCACACTTTTTTCCTGCTTTAGTCCTCTTTAGTCCTGCTTTAGCCGCTTCAGTAACAAGACTAAGCTAATGGAACAAATTAGACAGCCAGGTCAATCCCATACAGTAAGATTCTGATACTCAGTTATTCATGCCACCAATTACAATGAAGTGTACTACAGAGAAGTACCAGAATCTGTGCCTTCAAACACAACTGTCTAATATCAAGGAAATACCAGGAAAAGAGAAGGAAGCAGCAACAAAACACAGACCCCACAAGTGAGTGAGAAGGTAACATACTGTATGCAAAGCATTATGAACATCCAGAACGCTGGTGACATGGAGTTCTTTATGATAATTTTAATGAGATTTTTCTAGGTTCCACATTACAGCAACACGCTCATCAGCTACACAGGTTGAAGTTACCTCTGTGTCAGCTGAAACCAGGACAAGTGGGGACGTGGAACTTGGTTTTGATTTAGGTTTGAATTAGCTTTGAGCCAGTGAAATTCTTACTTACCAAACTTAAATAAATATTAACCTACACCAACACAAGTTCATTACCTTGTGATCTGCAACACCCAGGAAAGCAATGATTGTATATAGAACGTGGGTAAGAGCACTGTCATGATGCCCCTCAGCTAAGTAAAAAAAAATATAATTAAGGAAGAGTTTCATTTGATAGTTGTTTTTTCTTTAAAAAAAACCCAAAGAACAGGTAAATGTAGTAGAAGATCATTTGTTACAGGTTCATCAGATCCTTAAAATTTAGGAAAGATGAAAATATTTCCAAAGAAAAGAAAGTTAAAAAATTAAAAACAAAAAGAAAGGGTATTTTAAAACATGAGAACACAGTCACTGTTAAATACTGCATAGTAGTCATGATACAAGAATTAAGGTAATTTTGGCAACCAGATTTCAAAAATTTTACTCAACGGCATAAAAAATTGCACTGATTTTCACCAAAACACTGAATGGTGAGGCAACTAAAATACTATCGATATCTCTCCAGTTTCTAGGTATTTAAACTTCAGAAAGCAAAGTAGTTGACAAATATCTGTATCTAGATGTAAATTTGTAATGCCATCTGCATCTGTAATCCCATGTTTTCATTCTTCTTGAACAAAAAGTTCACTTTTACCTTATTTTTACTGCCCATCCTTAGAAGCACCACTTTTTGTCAGTATACTTTACTGTGATGAGAAGACCTCTGGAAAGCTTATTTCAGAATCACTTCCAATTAATTCATTGGCTTTGAAAGCATATTAACTAGCTTCCATTTGCAGTTTATAGTCCACTGTTGGAGCTGTTGCAGGCTATTTCACATCACTTCTCACCTCAATGGATGAATGAAAATTACCACATTTGCAGGAGCACTAAACAATCTTTCTGTGTATACCAGTCTGCCAGACATGCCGCCAGTCACTTACTGCACAAACTTAGGCTATAGCCATTATGCCCAGAATTAAAAAAGAAGGGAGAGGCATGATTAAAAAAGCTTCTAGCAATCCTAAGTATAGAATGGTTTGGGTTGGAAGGAACATCAAAGACCACCCAGTTCCACCCCCCGGCAATGGGCAGGGACGCTCTTGACTAATGGAGGCAAAAAACATGTTCAGTACCTTGACTGTCTCCATTTTCCAAATAACCAGGTCTCCCATTTTGTTCTGGAAGCGGCCCATGTTTTCCCTAGTCCTCCTTTTATCACTGACATACGTACAGAAAGAAACTTTTCTTGTTGCCATCGACGTCCCTGGACCGATTTAATTCTATCGCCACTTTAGCTTTCCTAAGCTGATCCCTGGCTGCTCAGACAGTGGTCTGGTATGTGCAAATAGACAGTGAGCCTTTAACTACAACTTAAAATCTCTGGCTGTCTTTTAAGTTGTCAACAAATCAACATTCAGCTGTGAATATCTGTATTTAGATGTAAATTTGATCTTAAGGTTATCTTACACTATAATATTCTCAAAAGGTAAGATTCCTGTAAGAAGAAAATGCAAGCACATTTAATTCAAATTCACATGCTCTGCTCCAGTAATATCAGGCATTTACTCTTACACATAACAAGAAAGGATACGATGTTCTGCTATTTTAGCCATGAGGTCATCATTATCAAAAAGCAGTAAGCAGATGACAGCTATGATGAAAAATGCAGCACCTCTTGTCTGCAAACAAAAAAACACAACAAAAGCTCCAAATATTTTTCTAATATTCTGTAACAGATTACTGTTAAACAATACAGGAACTTGGTCCCTTCTGTCCCCTCTTCCTGATCAATATAAGCATATTTTATTCAGCAAGAAAAACATGAGGAACCACCCCCCCACCCCTTTTTTTAAGTGACCATGAGAACAGAAGGAGACAACAGTAGCAGGTGACTCCTTTCTGAGGGGAACTGAGGGCTCCACACGTACACCTGATCCATTCCACAGGGAATTCTGCTGCCACCTTGGGTTAAGCGTATCACTACGACACTGGTCTGGTGTGGACAACTGACTATTACCTGCTGTTGGTTACGTGGGTTGGCAGTGACAGGGTTATGGGTAGAGGTCTGAAAGTAACTAAAGAGGACTTCAGGGATTTGGGGAAGTATAGGCGGTGTTCTCAATTTCTCAAACAACAGGAAGGAATACTAAAAGAAAGAGGAAAACCACATGATTACCATAGCTTAAAGGCTGATGCCACCAACAGAACTTTGGGGTTTTTGATCACAGGGAAGTTTCCATGGCACCAGCTCTGCTTGCGACAGATGGACTTCCTCTGTGCTGTAGGGGGTAAAGGATTGCACAAACTAGAGGGGCTCACAGATAGGGCTTTAAATTAGTTTTGAAGGGGGAGACATGGTGGGATAGCTCACAAGTGGAATGCTGTCATGGATGGCTATGTCCTTTTCAGGAAAGATAGGTCAAGAAGGAAAAGTGGTGGAGTTGCTCTTTATGTGCGAGAGAGCAACTGGAGTGTATCAAGCTCTCCCTGGGGGTGGAGAGGAGCAAGCGGAGAACTTGTGGGTAAAGGTTAAGGGGCAGGCTAATTTGGGAGATACTGTTGTGGATGTCCTTTACAGGCCACCTGATCAGGATGAGGAAGTTGATGAGGCCTTCTACAGACAGCTGAAAAGTAGCCTCACAATCACAGGCCTTGGTTCTCATGGGAGACCCACACTGATATCTGTTGGGAAGGCCACACAGGCAAGCACATACAGTCCAGGAGGTTCCTCCAGTGTACTGATAATAGATTTTTGACTCAGGTGGTAGAGAGGCCAACAAGGAGAGGTGTACTACTGGACCCAGAGCTGACAAACAAAGAGGGACTGGTGTAGGGTGTTATGGTCGGGGGCAGCCTCGGCTACAGTGATCGACAGAGTTGAGCATCATGGGTACTCAGTACAAAACAACAAGTAGGACTGCAACCTTGTACTTTAGGAAGGCTAGTTATGACCTCTTTAGGAAAGTGCTCAGAGAAATCCAATGGGACAGGCCTCTGGAAGGCAGGGGGGCTCATGAGAGCTGGCTGATATTCAAGGCCCACTTCCTCCAGCTCAGGATTGGTGTATCCCTAAGAGCAAGAAATCAGGCAAGGGAAGCAGGAGACCTGCTTAGATGAGCAGAGAGCTTCTGAAAAAGCTCAAGTGGAAGAAGGATATCTACATTTTGTGGAAGAAAGGACTGACCATTTGGGAAGATTACAGGAATGCTGTCAGGCTACACAGGATCAAATGAGAAAAGCCAAGACCTCCTTGCAGCTAAACCTGGCAAGAGATGTCAAGGTTAACAGGGTTTCTTCAAGTATATTGTTGGCAAAAGGAAAAATAGGGGAAGTGTGGGCCTGCTGTTGAATGAGGCGGGTGTCACGGTGATGGAGGATGCACAGAAGGCAGAGCTACTGAATGTGTTCTTTGCTTCAGTCCTTACTGCTCAGGCTAGCCCTCAGGAGCCCCAGAGTTTTAAGGTAACAAAGTCTGGAGGAAGGAAGATGTTCCCTTCGTTGAAAAAGATCTAGTTAGAGACCAGTTAAATAACTGGATAACCACAAGTCCATGGGTCCTGATGGGGTGCACTCATGAGTGCTGTGAGAGCTGGCAGAAGTCATTGCCAAGTCACTCTATCATCTTCACGAGGTCCTGGAAAACAGGCGAGGTGCCTAAAGACTGGAAAATGTCACTCCAATCTTCAAAAAGAGCAAGAAAGATGACCCAGGCAACTACAGGCCAGTCATGGAAAGATGTTGAAGTTTGTTCTGGGGGTCATCTCAAAACATTTAGAGGAAATGAAAGTTATCAGAAGTAGTCAGCACAGATTCACAAAGGCAAAGTCCACATAGGCAAGCTCAGGAAATGTGGGTCAGATGAATAGACAGTGGAATGGATTGAAAGCTGGCTCAAAGACAGAGCCCAGAGGGTTGTGATCAGTGGCACAGAGTCTAGCTGGAGGCCTGTAACAAGTGGCGCTCCTCAGGGGTCAGTGCTGGGTCTATAAACAACTTGGATGAAGGGATAGAGTGCACCCTCAGCAACTTTACTGACGACACAAAACTGGGGGAGTGGCTGGCACACCAGAAGGCTGTGTTGCCATCCAGCAAGATCCAGACAGGCTGCAGAGCTGGGCAGAGTAATCTTAGGAAATTCAGCAAGGGCAAGGGTAGGGTCCTGCACCGAGGGAGGAATAACCCCAGGCACCAGTGCAGGTTAGGGGCTGGCCTGCTGGGAAAGCAGCTCTGTGGGAATAGACCTGGGAGTCCTGGGGAACAACAGGTTAACCATGAGGCAGCAGTGTGCCCTCATGGCCAGTGGCACCCTGGGGTGTATCAAGAAAAGTGTGGCCAGTAGCTTGAGGGAGGTTCTTCTCCCCCTCTACTCTGCCCAGTGAGGCCTCATCTGGAACATTGTGTCCAGTTCTGGGCTCCCTGGTTCAAGGACAGGAACTACTGGAGAGGGTGCAGAAAAGGAGTACGAAGACAATGAGGGGACTAGAACATCTCTCTTATGAAAAGAAGCTGAGGGACTTGGTAGTTTTTAGCCCAGAGTAGAGAAGACCGAGGGAGGATCTTATCATTGCTTATAAATACTTGAGGGGTGGGTGTCAGGACAGGGTCAGTCTTCTTTCAGTGGTGCCCAGTGACAGGACAAGAGGCAATGGGCATAAGCCTGAACATAAGAAGTTCCACCTAAACATGAGAAGGAACAGCTCCTTGAAGGTAGCAGAGCTTGGGGACAGACTGCCCAGAGAGGTTGTGAAGTTTCACCTCTGGAGACATTCAAAAACCACCTGGACGCTGTCCTGTGCAGGGTCCTCTGGGTGATCCTGCTCTGGCAGGGTGGTTGGACTAGATGATCTCCAGAGGTACCTTACAACCCCTGTCACTCTCTGATTCTGTGATATCTGTTACGGATCTCCAATGGC
This sequence comes from Porphyrio hochstetteri, assembly GCA_020800305.1. Classification (NCBI taxonomy): domain Eukaryota; kingdom Metazoa; phylum Chordata; class Aves; order Gruiformes; family Rallidae; genus Porphyrio; species Porphyrio hochstetteri. The sequence goes on from CM036938.1 coordinate 66,120,171, forward strand.
CTCATCCACTGTTTCACTGTTAATGTGACATTTCTGAGTAGTACATCTTATCATTTCACCACTAACTAAACTAAAAAACCTAAACAAAACAAACCCCATTGTTTCTATGAACATAGGTCCAAAACACTGTTCTGGGTAAATTCAGTACTTGGATGTATAGCAGTTAGGGTGTTTTATGAATGATAAAATAAAATAAATTTTTAAATACCTTTGCTGGTCCTCCACCTGAACTTGTGAACAAGACACCAAGGAGTGACAGCACAACCACATCACTGTGCTCAAACAGCAACAATGTCCTATTAAGAAGTGAAATTGGCAATTATGTCTGATTACAAGGAGTTTACCTCAAAAGCTTGACACCTATTACTTCAGGCAAAATTCAATGACACAGCAGTCAAAGACTTATCCTGTGATTTCAAAAGCAAATTTGAACAATTCAGAAGAATACATGCAAATGTATTTGCCTTCACCAACAATAGATCTAGCTGCAGACAGCTAGACACATCACAAAACAAAGAACTTCCTAACTCAAGGAACATATTAAGGATCTGTAATTATTATAAACTGTAATTTCTTATGGTAACAAAAGACAACATTAACTTGCTCAAGATGGAATTATTATTCCCATTACAATACCTCCTCTAAACCAAGATCTCTGGGTCTCAGAAAAAACCCAAACCAAAACAAAGCAAGAGATCCTGTTCTGTTGTATTACATCCTGTTTACTGAGGTGTGGATGATCTAGTCATTTATGCAGCCTCAGAAACTCCTACCCACTGAAAATAAGAAATTCTAACTTGGAGAGTATGTCCTTCAGATGGCAAAGGCTGACTAACAAGCTATATGCACAGCTTTCCAGAGCAGAATATTAAAGTAATAAGTGCTGTGAAGTTTACCAAATGCTTCTGCCATTCTCCACACAGCAATATAACCTGCTTGTTCTGTTTGGGAAGACAGCCAGCATTCCAGACAGGTACTTATAGAAACCCCATTATGCTCAGGTATGCCTTTTCCTGTGCAGAGGATAAAACTTCAGCTTCATAAAATGTATCATTTAAGGTTTGACCTTCCACTCTTTTATGGAAAACACTTTCTAATACATCAACCTTAATTTTTTTAGAAGTTTTTTATAGTTATTCAGTACTGCTAAGAAACAGCACAATTGATTTTACTCTGCATATATGTAGTAACGCTACCCAATTCCAACACAGAACAGGTATACGACCAGATGAAGCGGTGCCCTGCAACAACTGCAGAAATCTATTCCAGTCACCTGGCATGGGAATACACGCTGCTACCACTAGCTGCCAAGCCATGGACTTCAAACAGATAAATAAAAATTGGGGTTACATTAATGAGACTATGAAAGTGATGAAAACCAGAGTCAGCACAAACGTCAGTGATCTTGTGTCACTCACATCAATAGCTTAAGCATTTTCAAGAATTTCACTGGCATCTTGTCAAAGAGCAAATGAAAAAAAAATTACAAGTTCTACAGAAAATTATATGTAACTCTCCCCAAGCACAACAGAGTTCACAGGAAAAAACCATAAAGATCCATTTAAAAATTAAAAAAATAAAGCAAGATGCTGGCATCATGGACTGATAGGCAAAACCAAAACAAAACAAAGGCTCAACATGGGGAAAGATCACAAAAGTTAGCTTAAAAAGAGAAAACATTCTTTATAGTGTTAAGCGTGTATTTATTTATGTACTTACCTCAGTGGTCCACAAAGTGTAAGGCCAAAAAACCACAAGAGTGAAATGATACATCCCACAACAGCATGCTTAAAAATTTTGATCCACTGAAAAAGAAAAGTATTTCATTATTGTTTTTGCCACAGTTTCAAAATAAAACACTCAAATATTAGCATCCTGTAGAAACAGAGGGGAAAACATGCTCTGCAAGTTCTTCAAAATTTAGACTATGATTGTCTTCCTGCTTACTTTGCCAGACAATACAAAGTTTGTTTAGACTCACTATGAACCAGAATCACTTCTGGGTTTTTTTCCCTACCACAGCATTAGACTCTATAGTGTAGACCAAGATCTCTCTAACAAAAAGCCTGAAAAAAGGCTGAAAAAAAATCAAGCCCATTTACCTGTCAAAGATGCTGTGGATTTTGTAACCTATTGTATGTATCTGATAAACATATACAGAACTAGATAAAGAGACTAAGACCTTATGTCTACAAATATTTAGGCATGTGTTAAATTCTTCCTTCAGGAAGTAAGTTATAAGCCATCTATTCAATTCATTATTAACCTTAAATGCAAGTTTTTGAAGAAAATTAATCCATTTTGGAAACACATTAAGAAAAAAACTGACTGTGATAAACACATCTTCAAAATTCAGAATTTAAAAATTGTTAGCAACAGCGAACCCCTAAATGGACAGATTTTTCTGAACATGAATCAAAGATGTAATGAATTCCTATTCATGCTTTAAAATTCTGCCATACATATCCAACCATGAAAGCAGTTGACATCTGGAACACTTCAGAGGCTATCCTTCAGCTTGTCTCTACTTACTGCACATAGGGATAACACTGTGCATGGACCAAGTTTTTGTGCACAGAATTACATAAAATCCTGACAAATATGGAGCAGGTGAAGAAAATTTCTTACAGCAGCACATTCCAAACTCGCCCTACTCTAACTTCTAGGGATACTGGGAACAAAAGGACAGGCCTGAAGAGCAGTTAGACTAGTCCCTCACTACAATGCACCACACAGCAAACACTCTTTTGGCATGGGGGACATGACTTCAAAATTACAGCAGTCCAGAAATTGCTCTTCTAAACTGTCCAAGTCAGCTAGGCAGACTAAACTTTTTTGAAAATCTAGGCTTCAAAACAGATGCTTGTATGGAGCCAAGGACAATGTTTTCATAATACTCTCAAAAGCAGCTAACAAAAAACTAATAATGACCATTGTTTTTTACAGTGCACTAGACATAAAGTTAGTTACTTCTGGAAACTGTCATAATTATCTTCCAAGCAGAATAACCTTTGTTCCGCTTTCACACTGGCAAGAGCACATTGCCCAGAATATCTATCAAGATGTAAATCACTTCTACATCCATCAACTCACCTGACGCTTGGTTACCACTTTCCCAGAAGAAAATGGCTTTTGAAACAAAACCATAAAAACCGCAGACCTGTTAAAAGGAGACAGATTTCTTTATAAGTGTATTAGCAGTCTGCTTTATATTCAAACAACCTCTAAATAACTAGGTCTCTCATAGGAGGCTCAGTTTACAAAAAGGCTTCCTCTACATTTTTCATTGTAAGGCCACCCTGACCACAATCACTGGCTTTATTTTCCCTGCTGTGTTACATGTGTAAAGATGACGACAAGTGAACTTCAGTTCTTATTAACTACATGCAAGCTCTTCAGAGATGGCTTATAAGAAGTCCACCTGTGATTTACATAAATCAAAATAATTATCTCAGAAGTTTCCAGGAGAACTTTTACTAGCAAGAGACATACATTTGAAAGTTTAAACACGGTTTAGTTTTATATCATTCTGCAAGGAGCTGGACCTGATGATCCTTAGAGGTCCATCCCCACTTGGGACATTCTGTGACTCCGGAATTATACTGAGCAGAGGTAGGAAGGAAAAACACTGCTATGACCAGTGTTATTTCCTGGATCCACTGCTATGCTTTCTCCTCCTCCATTCATCTGTAATAACATAATGCAGGGTATAAGCCTGATGCAGACAAAGAACATTAGACAAAACATCCCATAAAGGCAGTGGACGACACTTCACCACCTGCACACTCACCCCAGCTGCACTATAAAGATAAACTGCACGAGGTGGACTGCTTTCAGAAGATCGTAAGACTCAAACAGCCCCACGGCTTTCAAAAACTTGGTGAAGCACAGCAGCACGATGTACCGAGTCAGCCTGGAAACGGAGAGAGAGCAGTCTGTACCTTTGACCACGCACCCGCCTCCTCCTCCGCCGCCCGGGCCCAGGACCCACCGCCACTCACTCCCCGGCGGCCCTGCGCCCCACTCCCTAAAGCCTCCGGCTCTCCCCACCGCCCGGAAGGCTGAAGGGCGATACCCTCCGCGGGGCTCACCCGAGGCTGCCCTCACCCAGCGGAGCGACCTCCCCACCCTCCCGCCGCCGTTACCGAGCGCTGGGCACGTCCACAGGCCCCAGCACGCCGCCGCCGGCCAAGGCCTGCCCGCTGTACTTCTCTTCCATGCCGAGGCGAGGGAAGGGAGGCGAGGGAAGGGGTGCAGACGCTTAGGCGCGGCGCGGGCTGCCTTTCCCGCGCCGCAGCCACCTCATACCCCGCGGCCGGACGCCCGCCGCTGCGGGAGTGGGCCAGGGCAGGAAGGGGCAGGACAGCACCCGCCGGCTCGAGCGCATGCGCCAGGCACAGTGCGCAGGCGCCCCGGAGGAGCGTGAGGGGGGAGGAGCCGAGCACGTCCACGGGCAGGGCGGGGAAGGGCCGGGCGGGGCGTTCCCTTCCCCTGGGGGCGGGGCTAGCGCGGGTGCCGCCGGCCGTCGGTGCAGGTCGCGCTGCGCAGGCGCATACATGTGGCCGCGGGGGCTTGGTGCAGCGGCGGCGCTCGGCCGGGCCTCGGCGGCGGGTGGATGCTGGTGCCCGTGGGTCCTGTCTTGTGCCGGTCTCTGGTGACCGGTGCAGAAAAACTCCGCTGTGTTGTGACTTGTAGGACCACGTTTCCCTCGCTCGGTGACCTGCGGTCGTTTGTACGCAGCACCTTTGCGCTGGGGAGGGAGCTGAGAATCTCCACATAGGTACTTTGCACACCCTTTGCACCTGGGACGGTCCTGGAACGGATCCTCCCAGAAGCGATGCTAAGGAGGACGGGGAGGTGGTTCGAGTCAGCATGGCTTCATGAGGGACAAGACCTGCCTGACCAACATGGTGGCTTTCTACAATGGAGTCACTGCAAGGGAAGAGCTACAGAGGTCATCTGTCTGGATTTCTGCGAGGTCTTTGACACAGCCCTCCACAACATCCTTCTCTCCAAGTGTGGTGGTTTGGCCCAGGCTGGAGGCCAGATACATACCAAAACCACTCTATCACCCCCCTTTTCAGCTGGGCAGGGGAGAAAATACATATTGAGAGGCTTAGGAGTTGAGACAAGGGCAGGGAAAGATCATTCCACAATTCATGTCACAGGCAAAACAGACTCAACACAGAATAAAAGAAAAAAACCTCTTAATTTATCGCACTACACTGCATACACAGTGAAACCAGAGTCTGGTAATGATAAGTGCAACCAGATCTTTAAAGCACCTTCCTCCACCCCTCCTGTCCAGAGCATATCCAGATGAGGGCTACAAAAAGGACCAAACGGCTGGAGCACCTGTCTTGTGAAGAGGACCTTATAACAGCCTTGCAATACCCGAAAGGTGCCTATAAGAAAGCTGGGGGAGAGCTGTTCATGAGGGCATAATAATAAGATGAGGGTAATAATAAGATGAGGGGTAATGGTTTTAAGCTAGATGAGTTGGATATCAGGAAAGGTTCTTTGCTGTGAGGGTGGTAGATCACTGGAACAGGTTGCCTGGAGAGGTAGTAAAGGCTCCATCAATGGAGATATTCAAGGTCATGCTCGATGGGGCTCTGAGCCACTGTATCTAATGAAGATGTGCCTGCTTACTGCATGGGCGTTGGAGTAGATGACCTCTAAAGATCCCTTCCAACCTAACACTTTGATACTATGATGATTCGGTACTACAGAGGGAGGATACGCAGCATATATACTACACAGGGATTTACCACACGTGTATGGTGACTTACTTGCCCAACCTGTACTCTGGATTTCTCATTTTACTGTGTTTTAAAGGAAACATGTTCACCCTTAAACTCATATGTGATGTAAGCAGCCTGCCTTATAGTGGCTTCCTATGCAGCACTGTTTACCAGGGTCTGCCTGGCCTCAGTGGGTGTAAGAGTTCCTTGTGCCCTAAAAATGGAGCCGTATCATACCATGTGACATCAGAAGTGTACTGCAGCTGTTCTCAATAACAAAGCAATACACACCAGTAACTCCTGTTTTCAAAGGATCTTTGAGCAGGCAGGAATGAGATAGGATAGGTGTCAGTCAGGTTGCACTGTATTATGTCACACATTTCCATCTGTAGAAGTTGATCAATACATAGAATCACAGAACAGTTTGGGCTGGAAAGGATCTTGGAGATCACCTAGTTCCAACCCCCTGCCATGGGCTGGAACACCCTCCACTAGACCAGGTCGCCCAGAACTCCATCAAACCTGGCCTTAAACACTGCCAGGGAGGGGGCAGCCACAGCTTCTCTGGGCAACCTGTGCCAGGGCCTCGCCACCCTCACAGGGAAGAATTTCTTCCTTGTATCTCACCTAAATCTACCCTCCTTCAGCTTAAGGCCATTAACCCTTGTTCTGTCACTACATGCCCATGTAGAAAGTCCCTCTCCAGCTTGGCTGTAGGTCCCTTTAGATACTGGAAGGCTGCTGTCAGATCTTGATGGAGCCTTTTCCAGGCTGAACAAGCCCAACTCTCTCAGCCTGTCTTCATAGGAGAGGTGCTCCAGGCCCCTGACTGTCTTTGTGGTCCTCCTCTGGACTCACTCCAAGAGCTCCATGTCCTTTTTGTACTGGGGTCCCCAGAACTGGACACAGTGCTCTAGGTGGAGTCTTAAGAGAGCAGAATACAGGGACAGAATCACCTCCCTCAACCTGCTGGTCACACTCCTTTTTGCCCAGGATACAGTTGGCTTTCTGGTCTGTAAGTACACATTGCTGCTTATTCTAAGCTTCTCATCCAGCTGTACCCCCAAGTTCTTCTCAGGGCTGGTCTTAATCCATTCTCTGCCCAGCGTGTAGTTGTGCTTGGGATTGTCCTGACCCACGTGTGGGACCTTGCACTGGGACTTATGGAACTTCATGCAGTTCACATGTACCATCTCTCCAGCCTGTCAAGGTCCCTCTGGGTGGCATCCCTTCCCTCCAGTGATTTGACCACACCACACAGCTTGGTGTTGTTGGAAAGCTTGCTGATGGTGCACTTGATCCCACTGTCCATGTCACTGACCGAGGTATTAAACAGCACTGATCCCAGTAGTGACACGAGCAATGCCACGCGTCACTGATCTCCACCTGGACATTGGGTCATTTACTGCAACTCTTCGAGTGTAACTGTCCAGCCAAATCCTCTTCCACTGAGTGGTCTATCTGTCAAACCCCTGCCTCTTCAATTGGGAGACAAGGATGTCATGCGGAACAGTGTCAAATACTTTGCACAGGTCTGGGTAGATGATGTCAGTCACCCTTCCCTTATCCTCCAGCACTGTAACACCATCATAGAAGGCCACCAAATTTGTCAGGGACACTTTGCCCTTGGAGATGCCTGTCACCAATATTACTTCACTAAGGGCAGTTCATACCTGGTAAGTATACATAAAGCCTTGAAAGTTGTTTCCATTAGGAGAGGTGAATTGTGGAGTTGCATTTTTGTAATGCAATATTTTATGTAATATTTTGTATTATTTTCTGCAAAGCCTTACTGTCCTGACCACTGCCAGAATCAAGCAGCAGGAGTGGATTCCCCTTCAAGCCTGTAAGTGCTTCCACCAGTTGTACGCTTTAGTCAGGACCAGTGCTGCACATCCTTCACTGAGTATCTTTTTTTCTTGTACTTCAGCAGGTTGGTGTGATCCTAGTTTCCTAGATGAATTCATAAGTACACAGGTTGTTGGGATCAGATGTTGTGTTTAAGACCTATCAACTGAAATGGAGTCCACCTCCAGCAGCCTGGTGATGTGGTGGATGAGCCATAAACTTTGGCACATGCGCCTTGTGAGTTGCCTGAGCACTTTGACTGCTTTGAATAACCAGTTAATTCTCAGTGCTTCTGTCTGTGCCAGTGTTTATGGTCAGCCTCTGTCCTTTGATGCCCCCACTTTTTGGACAAGGCATCAACATCAGCGTGCTTCTACTCAAGCCTAATCTTCGTTATATGTCTGTGCACTAGGTCACTCAGGGTTTTCTGGTAACTGTCATGAAGCCAGGAAGTCCTCCATGGGGGTGAATTTCAGTATTTGTAATTGAAGTGCCTGACAACCAGTTGGTTTCACCCCACCTCCAGTGTACCATTCGGGACTCCGTGCAGGGATTGTTTTGCTCACAGGTTAAAGTGGAACAATGTCTTGGATGACACACAAGCTGTGTTAACAGCTTAAATGCTACAGAAGAGCACAGGGGACTAAAATGTCTAGTTGAAACTAGCGAGAAAAATGAGCCAGAAGGTTGGAAATGTCCATATTGTGAGCTAGCAGTTTTCCTCCAGCCATTTATCAAATTCCCTGATTTTGGGACATCCCAGCACATTGTCCTTAGTTCAGCACTGATACAGGACAAAGAAATCAGAAATCAATGGATGTGAAGGGAAGTGGATTGGAAGCGTGGGTAAGGGATACAGATCAAGTGTGTCAGAGAGGAGAGACTGGAGAGGTGAGAAGAAGGGGTACTATAAATCCCGGCCTTGCCTATTTCAAGTCTGCTTCTCCTAGCCTCATGTTCCATGAGCCTTGGCAGTGGTGAGCTGCGTGTTGGATTGCTTTGAAATATTAGGCTTAGGTAGACTTTAACTGGGAAGAGATGGAGGGATGTGAGCACAGAAGAATGGCTGCTGGTGAAGGAAAATGGCAGAGTTTCACTCATCAGCAACTGAAGATTTAAAAAAAAAATTATTTGCAGATTTACAAATATTCCCAGTGCAGATGGGGACCACTGCATGGCAAGCATAGGCCTATTGAGAGGTGTGCCTACTCTCTTACTTCAGCCACTTTGTGAAGAGGCCTTGAAAGTTCAACTGACAGGCCTTGCCTCCTGTTGAAAAGCCCTCAGATCACAGCCTGAAGTTCCCTGAAGCCCATGAATCAGACGGAAGTTTTTGATAACTTGTGTGTGTGTGTGTGTGTGTTTGAGGGAGGTTTAGTTATGTGCTATGTGTGCCGTGTCCAGGAGATGGAGATGTTGGCAAACAGCAAAGAGAGAGTAAACCGGAGGCAGGGGTGTTTGCGTGTTTGGGTATCCCGGGAGCTGAGCAGTGGCACCAGGTGCTGTCGGAGCAGGCAAAGGGTGGGAGTCCACCCACTGGGTCAGAGCCATGCTAAGCAGGGAAAGGGCTAGAGAGGTGCAGGGGAGAGCTTTCTGGGACCTAAATTGTGAGAAAGGCAAAAAATAGAGGTGTGAGTTAAATGACAGCATTGTGAAGACCACATGGTGCAGGCATGGATCCTCATCACTTTTTAAGGGTGGGTATACATGGCATGCTGGGACAGGCTGCTGCCCATCAGTGACTTGCCTGAGATTCCTGGGTGGTGACAGCACGCACAAGCCCTGTGTTGTTCCACGCTGGGCCTCGGATTCACTTATGTGGCCCTCACCGAGCTCCTCCTTAAGATGTGCCATGTGGCATCCCGTGGGCTGCTGGTGGTGCTAAGTGTCCGGGGTGCAGTGGTGGAAGGTCGCTCCTGCCCAAGCTGGGCATCCTGGCTCAAAGGAGCCCTCCAGAAGAACACGTATCCTGCAACATCAGTGGGCCTGCCTCACCTGTATATGCAGATGTGTACCTTGGATGTGAGCTTACATGTGTGTCGATCTGCCTGTGATCTGGACATACTGGAAGTCCAGCCCTGCCTTGTCAGCCTAGTGCAGTGGTATTTGGTTTGGTCAGGACATGTCTTGGTGTCCGCATGTGAACTCTGTTATGTGTGAAAACATACTGTGTCTCTACTGGTTATGAAAATACACATTACTAGACCCTGCCAGAGTCAGTGAGAAGACTGTGAAAAGTGTTGATATGTTCAAGTGGTACACAACTGCACACACAGATGGCTACTGCCCTGCTGTAAAGACAGGGGGCAGGTCACTAAAAACCAAAATTGTAGAAGAAAAAGACATCTGGTGACACTGGATAGGTTTGTTCAAGGGAAAGGTGAAAATAAATTACAATTAAAAGCAAAGTTGGAGTCTTCAGGGAGAGCTGAATGAGAGAAAAACAGATGTCTCAGAAAGAATAGTCTCAAACCCAAAGACTTCATGATCAGAGAAGCCATGCAGAGGAGGATATAGAGTTCTTGAACAGGATTTGAAAGGGGTCCTATTTAAACCCTGCAGAAATTGTGAGAAAATCAGGACATAAAATAACATATGAACATTTTTTGTTTCTTTTAGTCCTTAATGTGTTTTAAGCTAGTTAATGGGGTTTTTTTGGTGTTTGGTTTTGTGGGTGGGTTTTTTTTTTTTTTTTTGAGAAGCCTTGTGAAGCCTGTGTTTCTATTTGCTTAAATATTACATGATCCTGAACACTTGAGTTGTTAAATGAGAGTATCGAAAAGGATAGAGCTTTGGGGAAGAAGCGTAGTTAGAGTGTCAGCTGTGGTCCTAGGGTATCTGTGTTACCCCTCAATGAAAATCTGGCATGGTAAGAAAGAGAACACATGCTGAAGAAATGCTCTGGTGAAACAATAAATGTGACATTGTTGCTGCAACCTAGCGAGACAAGGAAAACTCAGAAGAGAAAGGCTGAGAGAAATTTGTGAGGATATGTTTTTTATTTTTTTCCACTAAATGAGATCTTGATGCAATTGAAGCAAAATTGTGCCACTTTCTAAGTAATGTACTTCTTTTTGCCATTTCAAGATTACACTTAATAAGGGTACATTATAAAAAATTTCCCCTCCCTCCCTGAAGCAAAAGTACTTAAATTTGTGTCATTGCAAGTCTGGGCTTTTGGCCTGTCAAGAAAGATCAAGCACCTTCCTTCTGCGTGGAAGGAGGTGATGTGTGTGGGTGCCACCGAGCAGGGGTCAGTGATCCGGAGCTGGCTCTGAGCTGGGATCTGTGGGAAAGCACACTCGGGACCGTGGCAGATGTCCTGGTGGGGGAGCTCTGGCAGAGCTGTGCTGCCCGTGGCCATCTATTGCGAGTCCTGCTTTCATTAAGAGTTTTGTTTAGAAAACATCTTAATAGCTTCATAGTTACTGAGTAATGGCGACACAGATAACTCTTCCAGGAAAAGCTCACTGGGACTAACAAAATAATTGGAATGGCAGAAAATGTTGTTGGGTTGGGGTTTTTTGCATTTGTCTTGTTTTGCTTTGTTTGGTTGTTTGGTGGGTTTTTTCCCTTTTTTTTTCCTGACTCAGCATGAGAGGACAGTGGCTTTTCTAAGACTTGGCTTCTGCATTTCTTCCTTCTGACTCTAATTTTTCAGCTCCTTCATTTTTCAGCTAACAAACTGGGCAGGGAGTGGCATTACTGGGAAGTGTGCAGACATCACTGGTCCATGCATTTCAGTTCAGTCATGATGCCAAACTGACCCAAAGCAATGTGCAGAAAATTCCAGGAGCGGCATCTGAGGAAGTGAGGAAAGGAGGGCAACTCTTTCTGAAATGATGATGAGACTGGGATTGCTGTGAATTTCCATCTCTTCTTGGGCTGCTGTTGTAGATCTGTGTGTATCACTATGCAAGCTAGTGAAATTACAGTCATAGAAGAGAAAGCAGGAAAAAAAAAGTCCCTAATGTAATAATTTAGAGAAAATAAATGGCATAGCAAGAAAGTCTTATTGTGACTTAAAAATTACATTTTACTATTATAAAACTCCAATATTAACTATGTGAAGAGAAAAAAGGACTGATAGAAAAAAACAGAAAAGCGCCTGAAAATCGGGGCCAGTTTAGATGCTTTTGTGATTTCCTGTAACGTGACATAAACTATCTATTGTGTTTTTGCTGGGAAATTTGTAGCTGAGGTCAATGTAGCAGAAAATAAAAGTTGAGAAAACATACACAGGGCTGCTGTGCTGGAATGAGAGCTGTGTTCCTCATCGAACTGGTCACAGAGGATGGTGCCTGTTCAAATTTACATAAAACAAATCCTGAAGCGTCTGTTAGGCTGTATTCTAGCATGTGTGTTGCTTCCTGTCAGTTTAATTCTGCGTTGCCAGAAAACTTTTGTTTAGATGTAAGCAGCTTTTGTTACTTGGACTCATTAACATGGGTCCCTGGCAGTGGTTTTCCCCCCACTCTCCGCTGTGAGCTGGTGTCACCGAGCAGTGGCACTTGCTCTGGCGCCAACGCCATCTTCCCAGTGTGGTTCTGGCTCTGCCATACTCTGTACAGATGGAGCTGGTGGGGGGCATCTGGCCGGCTCTGGCAGCTCTGGTCTGGACGGCAGTCAGCTTCCTCCACCTAGGTCTGTGCTCAGGTGCCTGGCCCCACTGAAAGCTAGTCTGCAGTCTGAGATGGATGTTCCCTGAGAGAAGTGAAAAACACCAGAGATGGGTCCTCCCTTCTGTGTCTCCCCCTTCAAGGTTTGGCCCTTTGATGTCACCAATGCATGCAAGAGAGCTGAGCATCTCCCAAGGTCACGAGTGTGGTATGCTAAGAAGTTTAGTGGAAGGAACATACAGCAAGGGCCAGTGAAGCGATGTGGTTTTGTAGGGAGCCAAGTCAGGGACTGAACCTCAATCCTAGGCCAGTGGTTCAACCATAAGGTCAATTTCTCATTCATTATGACATATTTAATAAAAAAGCTGACATAAATACTTGAAATGATCTCAGATAAATTTTTGTAACTTTCCAGTCAGAATTAATTAAGTGCTATGAGTAGAGCACCTGAACCATTAGAAATGATTCACTGCTTTCCTCCCTAAGGATGTAAATTAACACATGTTCTGTTTTGCTGACGGAGGGAATTCTGCTTTAGGAAACTCATGAAGCATGGCCAAGTGTGAGTAGAGACATATGCACGATGCTAACTTTCTGTCCAAGACCAGCAGCTTCAGTTAGCTCTTATTTTGTATTGTCTTCCCTCCCCTGTGAGAGTCCTGAGTAACAAGGAACACATGCTGCTGAGCAGCCGAACCACACAACCTCTTTCAACAGCATTTTGCCTTAAATTTCCCCTTTTCCCTGGGATGACTGAAGGTAGCAATTATATCATCACTATCATGTGAACATCAGTGATAAAAACATTATCCGCTTCGACCACCAGGATGATATGGATTTAAAAACCATTAATGGTCAATCTACACCAGCCTATCTATGTCCTCTAGCACTAGTAAAAATTTGAAGAGGACTGGTAATACAGGCAGGGGAGGTGATGAGAACACAGTGAATTCAAGGCAGTAGATTGTCTAAGCCCTGTGACCTGCTTCATCACCCTCCTGTCTCCCTCCAGACACTGCCCAGGGACTTTCTTTTTAAGCCCCTGGGCATGTGTTAATAAAAAAGGTACAATAAAATGTTCTTTAAAACCCCTATATTTAGGGTATATTCTGGTAAATATAAACTCTTTCTCACTGTATCTGGCTTTGTGCTGGTGTAAATTGTGTACAGCCCATGAGTAAGTGCTTGGACCTCAGGCTCCTTGCTGTGGAGGACTGGGATTGTGTGGGCTTGAAACGACGTGGATAGTGGGTAAGCCCAGTCTTGGGAACAAGCCTGGCCTGATGTGTAGCTCATAGAACAGGCATATTCAGAAAACCCTCCATGCTGACAGAGATAAATGGAAGCTGTAGGAAAGTGATAGAAAGCAGAGTTCAGACTACTCTCTGTGGGTGATATTCCTCTTCATGTTTTATTTCCAGTTATTTTAAAATTAAGCCATAAATTGAAGGCAGAATTCACATTACACATTCATCTCCTCTTCTGCAGGCCCCTGGGGCACAGACAGTCTACTTTATCAGGATGCAGAGCGCAGGGTTTCTGACCGTTGTTGAGCTCTTTTGTGTATGCGCATGTACTGCTTGAACAGGCAGGTGTTTTCTTTTATGTTGTCCTGGGATATATCATGCTTTTTTTCCCATACTGTTACTTGTTAACATCCATTCTGCTATTCTTCAGGTCTTGTTTTGACAAGATATAATAGGGCCTGGTCCCTGGAGAACCAGGACTTATGCTGAGGATACATTTTTGCCCATATTGGAATGTAGGGTTGAATAAAAGACCTTTTTTTAAAATTTATTTTAAAAACATTGTTATGTAAGCAGGAAAGGTGGGGAGGAGAGGGAATAGAAATTAAAAAAAAGGACACTGTGAATAAGGAAACATTTTTATTGCCAAAACTATAGCTATTAATGATATGTATCTTGTCTACAATGACTTTCCAACACTGAATCATTAGTGAAGCCTGAATGAAACTTTTCCTGATATTGAGGCACTTAGGATGGTCTTAGTCTATGTGGGTTCTCTATTGTCGGGTAGGTGGGTCAAACTCATACTGAAGACTTTTCCCTAGTAAGACTCCCCTCTAGTTCTTTCTCCTCCACCTGGCTGCATATTTTCTCAAAACTCTGAGAACTAAACGTCTCTAGGACCTCTGCTGCTCCATCAACAGCTAAGGCTGCCCAACAAGTAAAAATATCTTGGGAGGGGATGAATGCAAAGCCAATGAAATTAACTGTAAGCAATGCTTAGGAAAGCAGGCTGGTAGAAAAGCACACATCCAGCAGCAGTGAACCTTGCTAGGAAATTAAATGATGAACGCTCCTGAGCACCAGACTGAGGTTGTTAAATGGTTTGGCTGGCTTTTGGCATGTGTGTCTGTGGACAATGCATTCCCTTGGGCTATCTTTGGGTTATGGGTTTGGTTCTTGACCCAAGGAAAGTCATCAGCACGACTGCTCACAGATAATGTGCCCTGTGAGATCTCATGGGTTGGAGGCAGGGTGCAATTGAGGGTGACCGGCTTAAGGAGGTAGGTGTGTCGAGTTGCCGGGGCCCAAATGAGGTAGCCTTTCCCTGCATCATGGAAGGAGGGGAGCCTAAGTGTTAAGTCCTTGTTGGAGAAGCAATGGCAAGGGAAACCAAAGGAAGAAATGCAGCTGGGTGAGTCGTGAGGAAAGGAGCAGTTGAATTAAGATGGAGGTGCTCCAATAAATTACTTCTTGCTTCTATTTCTTTTATAATCTGGTCCTGCCTACAGCTCTAAACTCATGTTTCTGTACTCCCCAACTCTCTCCATCTGCTCCTGCTTGCTCTTTGGCAAGACTGAGTGTTTTCATGGCTGGGCTCTTTGTACCAGGCTCTTTGGCACTGGTGGTGGCTGGGATCAAAGCTTGCATTGCATTCTGGCTTGGCAAGCCATGCTTCCTCTCACTGCAAATCCTTTTGGCTTTTGCCACCCAGGCTTGTTCTTTCCTGACTGAGTGTATAACTTCCTCCAGCAAGCTAATGTGCAGCATTACCATCCCATCAGCAAGTATTAGCCCCTGTTAAGCAGTGCTGCTTCCCTCTCAGGTGGACCAAGAGGAGCCTGTGGTGTAGAGGCTACAAACATCCATTCTTATCTGACAAGGGAAAACTCTCTTGTAGCAGAGAATCCCTGCCTTTCGTGGGGGTCTGAAGCACTGCAGCTGCGACTCACACAACCCTCTAATGTTCTCTGTTTGTTTCAGGCAGTAAAAAATAGCAAGAAAGGACATGGTCAGCAAGACAATTCCCCAGATCATTGTGGAAACATGTTTAATCTTATGTTGCTGTGAGCCCATTGTTTGTTTCTTGATGCCAGTAGTCAGAACATTTATCATAACTGCTCTGAATTATCTCGGCATGCCATGATGTCAGGCAGGGCGAGAGTCTCCCTTTGAAGCGGCCTTTCTTTCAGTAGGTGGATTTAGCAAAGAAAAGGAGAAAGGATTTAGTCAAGGTTATTGGAACAGTCTGAGAGCACTGAGCTCACTTGGAGCGGATGCTCCTGGATGAACGGTTGCTTTGTGTGTGCTTAGGGAGCAGCAGCTGACGGGTAGCCCTGTAAGAGCATGGTCGATGAATGGCAAGATCTGGCGCTGGCATCCACGAGTGCAGGTCAGCTGAAACCAACGGAGTGGCCTATTGTGCCAGGGCTGGATTGGTGGTGAGTGTAAAGACAGATGGGATGTGAAAGAAAGAGATTACTAGGATTCAGGAAGAAGCAGTGGGCTAAGTAGTTAGTCCATACTGAAGATGATCAAGCTGCTGTCTCTCTCCTGATAAACAATTACTGGGATTATGGGAGATGTCATGTCTCAGTCCTTGTAGTGCAGCCTATTACCAAGGCTCATTTTTCTCATGTCCGGAGCAGCTGGAAGCACTTGAAATGTGCCATGACACAGAGAACTTGAGTCTTACAGCCATGGGACAGGCTGGAGGGATGATGCTAGGTCTGTCTGGACTTGGAGATAGTTGGGTACCAAGCAGCTCAGCCTGAGCATGCTGCGGTGAGAGCCAGAGGAACATACTGCATACATGTAGAAAGATTACTTAACCCAGCATCAGGATAAAGTGGCCATACACTTCCCTAGATGTCATGGCTCACATCCTGCCATGGAGGCAAAGCAAGCCTGTTCCTCCCTTTGATTTACTCTGTAGGTGTGTTTCGTGTCTGGAATGATGTTGGTGCAAAACTAGGTTCAACTTGGTACCTGCTGCAGATTCCCCCACATGGGTGTGGATGTCAGGAGTGATGCAGCCTCACTGAGGAGATACGTTGACCCTATAGCTTCTGGAGAAGTGGCTGCTGAGGAGACCCAAAGCTGGAGTGAGCAGGGTGGCAGAGGCCAGAGCAGCATGGGCATCTGAGCTGCCAGGAGAGGAGATTTCAGCTCTGGTGGCAGCCATATTGCATGGGAGAATCTGAGGAAAAGCCTGGGATTTAACTGGGTCAGCTAATGTGTCTCACAGCTAGATATCCTCTGCAGCACCAAGAGAGCAGTACACCATTGTCACTACATGGTCCTGTCAGGAAGTTTGGCATCAGTGCCAATAATGGCCAAGACCCACCCTTTTTGTCCCTTTTCCCCACAAAAAGAGGGCTGTTGTAGCCAAGTGGAGTGCATCACGATTCTGTGATCCATGGCTGTATGCCCGACCTCTCACCTGGACCTATGGGCTAATTTCACCATTGCTTCCACATAATCCTCATGAAAATGACACCCTGGATAGAGAGGAGAGTTTCTATAGATGGCTGCTTTGAGGGGCTGGTGTGTGTCTGTGTTCACCATTTATTGCACTCTATAGAAAATCTACATGGGAAAGGGATATTTTGGATGTTGCTCATAAAAGAAAGCACCTGGAGTTGGTGCTACTTCTCCCTCCCTTACTGTCTTTAATGGACTTGCAGACCTGGGAGGGGGTTTGGCCAGTGGTGTGTTGGCATCCTGCCACTGAAGGAGCTGAACTACCCAGAAAAGTGTGCTTTGTTTGAGGCTGTGCAGTGAGCTGGGCTCAGAGGTGCTGGCTGGGAGGGCGAGGAGGGCTGGGAATGAACCTGGGGGACAGAGCAGGTTTTGCTGCTGAAATCACGGAAGAGCCAACCCCAGCCAACCCTTTCATTCTTCAGGAGAGCTGCTGTGAAGTGTAGCTCACCGAAGGGCATTGTCTCATTTGCCTAAATGTTTTGACACTGTTATTATCAGGTTTTATTTGGGATCCTTGGGGTCTCATTGGTTCTCAGAGACCAAGCCCTCAGGGCATGTGACAAGGGATGTGATCTAGAAAAACAAGCAGCCTCTAGTGCAAGAAGTCACATTTCTTTACTGTAAACATGAAGAAATTCTTTGCTAAAAACACAATGTGGGAAAAGCAAGGCATCTTTGATGAAAACTAGATCAAGGCGTGTCTGAGCCAATACAGTTCATATGAAAATGAAAAAAAGAGGAATACTCAAACTAAAGAAAGCCAGAAACTTTCTTTAGTCTCTTGCAATGGTTGGGAACATTTTAATTGTGAATGCAATTAGAGTTTGTGTTTTTCTTGAGGTTTGCAATATTCTAACTAGCTATTTTGTTCTTCTTTTGCATCTCATTACAGCTCCTGTTTTTCAGCATTACCACAGAAGAACCCCCGTGCTATGAGAAAGATTGGTGTTACTGTATTTCTGTCTGGACTGAAATGAGAATTTTTCAGAATTTTTCCTGGAAGAAAAGGCATGTGATGTTGTAATTTTTCTAAATCAGGTAGTTTTGGACATTTGAAAACTATGCCTCAGGAGACTGGTTGCCGTGCAAATAAAAACACAGGACTCCGTATGCTGGAATATTGCATTACCTGTTTTGCTGAACCTTATATTGCACAAGTAACTAATTAACGGGGACTAGATTCTCAGAGCCAACTTCCCATTTACATCACAGTCTCTTTGCCACCTTGGAAGTGCAGTTGGATACTTATCCTGACATACGTATGTACACACAGCAGCGCCTGCAGCTACACACAGACGTACGCTTGCATTTATCCCTAACATGCATGCACATCACTTCTGTATCTGGATGTATTTTTTTACAAGTTAATCCAGACAGCAAGCATGAAACTTTTGTTTTGTTTGTGGTGACTGTGGCATTCTCCTCTTGACCCCAGTGTGGGATCAGTCACATGAAGAGTGAAGGGTCAGCACCTTTTGTGGTGTCTATACTCTTAACACAAACACCCTAGTCTGAGTTCCAATCATGTGGAGGAAATCAATGGCAGTTTTGTCATTGATTCCAGAGCAATGAGGAGTTGCCCCAAAATTTCAATTTACACTACCTTCTTAATAGTTTTGTCTATTAAATTTAAATTGCTGGAGACTATATGATAAACATTGGGGGTAAAAAAATGTAATAAAATGGTTTAATTTATTTCTAGGTCTATCAAACATTTGTGCTGATAGTATTTTTATGTTCTTAGTTTTCATTTTAAAATAAACAATAACACTGTGATGGGAGATCTCCTAATTTCCTGTTAATAGAGTTTAAATTGAAACACATTTTTCAGTGGGAGAGCTGCCCATTTAAATTATGGATGGCAATTTTGTTCCATTTTTAAGCTGTTCTCTTCTGGCTGGAGATCCTTGAGTCATAAAGCATTTATAGCTTCTTTAACAATACATAATAACAACAGAACTGACACTTCCACATACATCTCTAAAGACGTGAAAAGCATAATATGGTTATAATAAAGAAGGGCAAAATCAACAAGTTACAGGAGAGATTCTCCTTCCCCTGCAGCTCCGAAACTTGCTGGTGGTGATGCTCCCATGTCAGCCCATGACCAGACAAGCAGGTGACTACATGAAACGAGAACCCCAGGAAAGCCGTTATCCTCAGTGAAGGAAGGACAGGAAGGTCCCCAATGTCCCTGATTGTATATCAGAGTGGTGTGAACCTCAGTCCAAATCCCACCTAATTTAGAGTTGGCGGGGGGAAGAGACAAAAGTTGGGGATGAGGAGATGACACCTCTCCAGCTTCCTGATACTTTGAAGTGGCCTGGGCTGTGCAGCTGGATCCCTTGTCAGGATAACTGTGGGAGTTAACACAGCAGTATATATGTACAAAACCTCTGTTTTAGTTGAATATACCCTATCTTTCCCTTCTTGGAATCAGATACGCACATGCATACATACGCATATCCACACCTGTAACTGCATCCACACGCATATATGAGCCAAGTGCTCAGTAAGAGGCAGGCATTTCTTGCTACCGATGGAGCTGTGGGGATATCTGGTGGGCAGGGTGTTGGGAAGGGCAGGTAGTGGGCAGAGGTGCACACTGTGCCAAGCCACAGGCACAATAAAATTCAAATGTGAGGTCCTGGCCCCACTGAAGTACATGGAAAATCTCGCACTGGCTCTAGAGCCAGTATTTCACCCAGCATGAGCAAGATATTAAAAAGGAACTGATCAGAAGGGAGAAACCCTGGTAACCAGTGACCATGGAAAGGAAAACAGGAAGAGTACATGACATCTTCATGAGGCTTTGGTTTAGCAACACATTTTATTCTCTTAGGGACTGATGTAGTGTAAGAGTGATTCCTCAGCTCCAAATTTATCTGCTTTATTGGGTTTGTGTCACTGCCATAATTTTATTGATTTTTTTTTTAATAGTGCTACCATAAGAGGCCTCTGAAGCTCAGAACATATAGGGAGTAAACTCTTCCACATTCATTTCACTTTGCAAGTCAGAGCCCTGTGTCTAAATTTGGTGTTTCAAGGTACATTTTGAGGCTTGTTGTAGCTTTATAAATGGCTAATATGTGGGTATAGGAAAGGGAGAATTCTGTCCTCAAGGCTCATTTCTGATGTCCCTCTGATGTGAGATTATTACCACAGTGTGTTGTGTCTGTCATGTAGGATATGCAGTAAATGACCTCGACTGTTAGGAAGCCATTAATCAACAAATCATCAGCAAGATAAAACTTAGCGTCTCTTCTTGTGCGTTTGGATGTGAAGGACAGTGCCTGATTGTTCCTGAGCTGTTATAATCAGAAGAAAAATCCTGTTGGCTTCCTGGTGAGTTAGTGAGGTTTTGTGTTCCTGGTACCACGTTTTCCTGGTGAGGATGTGAAATCCCATGGGCTGATACCAGGGGCTGTTTTGTTAGCTTCTCACCCATTGCCAAGGAAATCCAGAGGCCAGAATTTCTTAATTTTTATGGATATGAACAAGTTGTTTGGGAGAACTAGCCCAGGGTCTCAAATGGAAGGAAGTGCACAAGCGAATTTGCTTGGAATAGTGATTTTTAAGGATGAAGAAGCAAAAAAGACCCTGTGTAGTTTATACTTCTGCAAAAGCATTTGAGGGTTGTTGTATATCCTGTTCTGAAGAGGTGCAGGGGTAAAAGGGAAGCATGTTTTATTGTCTTGGAGTGGTAGAAGATTAATATTTGCAATCCATTGTTTTTTGGTGTTGCTGGCCCAGAGCACTGGCTGCTTCTGTGATTCCCTTAATTGTGGCTCCAAGCTCAGTTCAGTTTTCCTACAATATATACTTGTGTTTTACCTTTTCTTTCTAAAAAAAGAACTGGCTTTTGCAATGTTCTGCTGTTTATGGGAATGCTTTAGTTAACCTAGCAGGTATGTCTGATGGAAGAGGGAGAGTATTGGGAAAACTTGACCTGAACAGCTTTGAAATGTGGTATCCAAGCCTGTAACAGGAGACACATTCACCAGGCAACTGATAATCTCTACTCTGAAAGGAATGCAGGAATTTGTCCTTTGTTTCCAGCAGGGATATACAAGGGAACACACCACATTTTGTTTTCTAAGTACCTACCTTTCACTTTCTTTATGTAGTTAAAGTGATTTGCAGTGAACATGTAATCCACTTTATTTGCCACTGTATGATGCTTTGCAAAAGAGTTAGCAATTTTTAAGGGAGGGACGGTTGAACAGTGTGTGCACATCCTGTATAACAGGACAGAGCATGGTTCCTAAGGATTATGGCAGTAGGTACTCATTCTCTATGCCTGGTAAAGCTGGCTCTCAAATCTTAATATTTACTAAAGAGATACAACATCACATCTGTACTTTTGTGTGGGAGACTTCTGTAGCAAAAAACACAGCACCACTAGAACAAACACACCCCACTTATGGGCATTATTAAACGTACTGTTTTGCATTACACACATTAAACCCATGACATATTGTACTCCCACCCAGCCAGGTTTATGTTTGGTGACTAGGAGGAGAGGGACAATTAAGGTTTCTGGGGGTAATTGGAGACATGAGCTTGCAATTCAGCTGAGTTACAGTTCTGCTAGCACGCTCCATGATGGGTGAAATTCTCTTGTAGGTCAGTGAATGGTCTGTGTCTGTGAGCGCGCATGTTAAAGGAAGAAAGGCTTGAGGCCATGTTACTGACTTGCCCTGTGGGATGGTAAACCTACTGACTTCACTGACTGACATGGGAGCTCAGGAAGATCAGAGGTAATCAGGAAAGCTTAATCTCAGTCCTTCGAAGCCTTTTTTGCATGTGCTCTGCTTTACAGCCGTGTCTAACCCCGTTGGTGTTAATGGCATTCCTCAAGGGCTTAGAGATCAGTTGATTTTTAAAAGCTTGCAGGTCTGTAGGCTAATAGCATCCCAATATTGGACTGTAGGAGGAGAAGGAAAAAACAAAAAGTATCACAATATGTGCTGTATTAATTCAAGAAATGTATTTAAGTTTTAATTATTTATAACATTTCAGAGTATATTAGTAAATGTTCTGTAATGTATTGATAATAGTAATGAAGTCTGAGTAATTAAAAATCTAATTACATCATCGTGCTATTAAGTCGTGCTTAAAAGTAGAAGAGAAAGTGCCAATATTAGTTCAAACAACAAAATATGATTCAGCAAAGAAGTGCTGGTTGCTCTAGATTTCTAAAGCTTTCAGGGATACGGAGTAATAAGTATCTCCGCTTGTCTTAATAGATGAGATGATTTAGGTTAGTTGGATAACCTGGAGCATTGGTTTACTCACAGTGTATGTGGTAGAAGAAGCAGACTGTCCTATAATTTTGTACTTAAATGGTACTCAGAAGCCACCAAACACATGCCAAACCTGATCCACATCACTCTATTTGTGGAAGAGGCATTGTTGCCTTGCACAGGCCAGGCTGGCACAGCAGGAATGAGCCCTGGCATATGCACGGTGCTGTGGGACTGACCCCCACATCCGTAAAGGCTAGTGCTGGCACTAGCTGAGGTTTGGCAGGGACACTGCTGGTGGGTCCAAAGGGCTTGTTTTGACTGGCCTGGGCAATGAGCGCCATGAGGAAGAGGTCCCTGCCACAGTAAGCCCAGGCCAGTTTCCTGAGGAGGCATCCCAGCTTCCCAGAAAAGTGCTGGGGCAGTGAAAACTGCTGTCATGGCTGGTGGGCAGCTGTGGTGGAGGAGGCTTGTCCTGCTTGTCTTGTGTTGTCTGCTTTGTGGTGCTCTCCTATACTTCCTTCCTGGCTCTCTAACAGAGAGATCACCAACATGTACCCCTTATAAACGGATCGATAGACCATAAAGGATGATCATTAGGAAGATAAGACTCCCTAGCTCATTCTCAATTATTTTATGATATTTCTGATTAATGATTCCATTTTAGCCATTTCAGTGCTCAGCAGTCTTCATTTGTTAGTGTTGATTATGGGAGTCCATGCCTTGCCTGAATCTGAGTTATTTTGACCAACAAATGTGAATTAAAATCAATAGAAATGTCATTAGCATCCCAGTGCCATGAAAGATAATGCGACCATTTCTCATGCATTCAGTTTATTAAAATTTGCTAAAGTGTGAAATATGTATGACAAGTAATGATGTTTTAATCTTTCGCCAAGGTAACAATTGAAAGCTGATTGATTCCATTCAGTAATTATAAAATCAAAATGATGGAAGATTGTAATCAAGAAGGATTCTGTCTCATACTTTGTCACGCCTCCATGCAAGATAAAATTCTCATTTGTAACATCTCTTTTATCTGAAAAGAAATCAAACTCCTATTTGCCCCAGTTTAAATCTCATGGCTAGTTAGATAGTAAACTTTTTTTTTTTTTACTCTGATGAGAAGATAAAAGCATCCTGCACCCAGAAGGGTTTATATTCTCAGGTGTACCATGGTACTTTAAAAGCTCCGTCTCCCTTTACAGGTATCCCCATGCAGGACAAGGCTGAGAAGAAGACTGTTTTGTGTTGTTGGAGTGCTGGCAGTTATTTTGGTCTGTGTGAGACAGCTGAACATGCAATCCTTCCTCCTTCCCCTCAAAAAAAACCCAAGTAAAAAATAAATGAAAAAAAAATTAATAAGAAAAAAATCAATGTTGGCTTTTAAAACAAACCATGGAAATACCCTCAGAGCCTGATGGGTTCCATGAGCAATGCCTGGACTCACGCAGGGAGTGCTGCCCTGTCAGAAATGTGCCGTCCCACCGGCTGCGCAGCATTTCACATGCTGCTGAGGAACCCCAGGATCGTGAGCTCTGAAAGAGGAGATCAAGAGGCTGAAACTCCAAAACTACCCATCACTGTTTTGCCTGAAGTTACCCAAAAGAGATGAAACTGCTTTCAATCAGCATTTCACTGTAATCATGAGGTCCAGTAACAGGACAGGGTCTTGGGTGACCTTGCTTTATTTCTGGCTCTCCCATTCTTCTACGCAGCCTTAGGCAAGTCATTTGCCTTCTTCATGCTTCCCTTTGCCCACACACCTCTCTTCTGAACTGCATAATAGCAGTAGAGATGAATTAATGCAGTGCCATGGTCGGTTTGGTTTACATAAGTAAGTGAACAATAACAGCAGAACAGTGTAAATTTTTTTTTTTTTAAAAAAACTTACTGCTTGGCAAAATCCTAGGTAGAAATGGAAATGCTTACCTTTGGCAGAGAGAGGAGTCTTACCAGCTGGGGAGCACAAATCACAGAATCACAGAATACCCTGAGTTGGGAGGGACCCATCAGAATCATTGAGTCCAACTCCTGGCTCCACACAGGGCCAGCCAAGTCAGAGCGTGGGACTGAGGGCATCGTCCAGACCCTTCTTGAACTCAGCCAAGCTGGGTGCTGTGACTTCTTCCCTGGGGAGCCCGGTCCAGTGCTCAACCAACATTAGGAAGTGGTGAGTCCCAGTCTACCAATGTGACTGGAGGATTAATTACGAATGGTCTGAAACTCAAGCAGAGAGTCAAAATAAACCCATCTTATCTCTTCACTCATTTTAGAAAGTAAGAGTCGTCTGTGGACCAGATGGCTACTCAGAGACGTCCTAGAGCAGAAAGCAGTTTTGTTTCTGGACTGCTGGTTTCTGACATACAGATTGGCCAAGCACTCAGCTGCTTGTAAGTGCAGTAGCACATCTCTGTGAAACACTGACATTGTCGGGCAGGGTGAGTGCTTAATTTAATCCCAGATGCAGTGCAGTTGGTGGGTGGCCTTGGAGAAATTTTAATGGGCTTTGGAATAGGGCCCCAGCATATCCCAAAGAACAGGAGAAGGAAGCTTTGGTTTAGCCAAATCTCTAAGCCTGTGCTTGACCATTGACATTAATGAGAATTAAGCATATACTTGAGTCTGACCTGTACCTTAACTACTGAGTAACAAATACTGACCTGCAGAGACTCGGCATAAACCAGGGGTATGCCTTTTACATGCCCAGAGGACACACATGATTTAAAACAGCATATTTCTTTGATTTTCTAGTCACATAGCAAAAGCAGAATTTGGCCCTGTGCTCCTTGGAAGGAGGAAATTTTAAATTATTGTCAACTGCAGCTTCTCTCTGCCACATTTTGCATGGTGCAGGTTAATTAATGGCTGTCTGCTAGAAAAGAGGACTTCTCTGTTTCTGTTGCCTAACAGGATTTTTGGCATCCTGCTCATGGAAGGGATATTTTCTTAAACCATTTTTCTGTAGGAATGCATCTTTTAAGTATCCTGTTGCATTATTTTGACCTTCATATCTTTTCAGCTTATAGCTTCTGGAATTCTTTTTCCTCCTGGTAAGAAGCAGTCTTGTTGGCTATGGTTTTTCTAACAAAACTAGATGGAAGATCGGGGTTAAAAAAACCTAATGTATCTGATGGCTTGGTAATTTCAGGGTCAAAACAGATTTTAAGCATTGATCTCGCACTTCTGATGAATATGTCTGACCAAGCAGCTGGTGGATGAGATCTAGCCGGCAGCAGATAGAACACATTAGGAAAACAAAGAGAATGTGAGATTAAACTGAAAAGAGGCAAGAACAGCATTTCCTCACCGTTCTGCATGAAGGCAGAAGATGCTCCGAGAGGATACAAACTCAGTTTGCTTATTGGACCTATGGCCTCTTCCCACATCAGATTATTCAAAGGTAAATTTGCTTTTCACTCTCTCAGACAGACCATTTCCCCCTCACCAGTATACTTATTTATTAGTAACATTATTTGTAAAATGCTAACTTCATTGCCTGCACTGTTATGATGTTATCTCTATGTGCTTCTGCGAGAATGTAACAATGTCATGAAGAAAAATGATGTAAAAATGATGTGGGTACATAAAATGGGATTGACAAAATGTAATAAATCACTGCTGGGCTGAAGAACAGAGCTGCATGTGTAATGAAATACTTCAGCATTACATCATCGTTTATGTAACATTTGGCAGAGCCTTGTATTTCAGTGCTGCTTTGAATCAGAATCATTTTTTTTCTCCCTGAGAAAAGAGAAAAAAAACCCATTAGGCTTTACACATAGAAAACTGCGAAAAAATGGAAAAAGAAAGAAACCCTTGAAATATCAGTGTGAGGTTCCCCTGAGAAGTTCTGCCATCCCCATCTTGATGCAAATAATATGTCTGATGCCTGCAAAACAGTTAACACCCAAGCAGGATTTTTTTCAGCTTCATAAGAGAAACACATCTTTAATGTGAAGGGGACTTTTTGAAGTTGCACAGTTAATTTCCCCAAATAAGAGTTTTTCTAATTGGCATCATTACACATACTCTGGGGCCAGACTTCCAGGAGAAAAACAGGTGTGAATTATATTTACTTGAGTGTTTTCCACAGGGATTTTTCTTTTTTCCTTTTTTATTTTCCAAGGAAGAGTTGAATTATCTTTCTGCCGCTGTGGACTCCTGGTCCTGTCTCACAGAGACACCTGGGTGCTCCTTAAGTGTGGACTCCTCCATTCCATTCCAGGCTGCTAGCAGTCTTCCTTGTCCCAGGGATGAGTCATTGTGCCCAGGTTCACCCAGGGTGCCAGGCAGGGCAACACGATGTGCTTCTGAAGCCCTCCTGCCTCCCCAGGGAGGTCCTGGTGTGGGGGCTGTGGTGCTGTGTGTGGTGCTGCAGGGACACAGGCTGCCAGCCCTCCTGGCAGCTGTGACGCTCTTCTTGCCCAAACCTTTGGCAGGTGGCAACTGCCCGGGATGTGGGAACGGGGCATTGGCAAGAACTCACTCTATCTAGAAATGGGCTTTTTGCTTTCTTTTTTCAATACCTACTGTTCAAGGAGGAAATAGGTCAGGCTGCCAAGGAGAAATCACTGTTTGTTTAGCTTCTTTTCAGGTAATCAAATAGCATGCAGATAAGCCGCAGTTACTGTAATTGCTTTTCTCCCAGGGACTTTCATATGGTACATTTATCCAGCAGTATTAGATCTGGCTGATTCATGCATAGGCCTGGTTGGTTTAGATGTTATACTCCCCCCTCCATGTTTTACCCAAGTTGGTGCAGAGTGGTAGATCTTAACATGCTCCTGAGAAAAGTGAGGTACATGGGTTTGGTTTTTCATGGTGGAAAAGGCAAGGGGAAGCGGAGCAAACTACACAGAGCAACCACTGCTGTAGGAACCCGATGTGGTGTATGTGTCTGGAGTGGCTTTGTCCTCTCCAAGCAATTGTTAGAGTTATTGAAATACTAGTTTGCTTAGTTTTTCAAACCAGCAGTGACTTCTATTGATTTTTTCATTGGAGGAGAGAGGTGCTGTGGAACATGAATGTCATTGGAAGCAGGACAGTATAAAACTGGCAAAAGCAAAAAAAGGAAAGCAATAGCCATGTGATTGGAGTGTAAGGTTTGGAGTCATGATGTCTTTTTCCTATTTCTAATTTTCTTGTAGGTGACCTTGGGAAAATAAACCCCTGTCAAGGCTGAAAGCTGGCCATGCACAAGGCCATGATGACTCTTACTGGCAGCAGAGGCAGTGGTAGGATGCTTTAGGATGAAAACCCCTCTTTTCCAGCACCCAAGGTTTGTGGATGAACATATTTTTCCCTTTCTTACATGAGTGTTATGGCAATATACGGCTGACCTAGGGATTTCCAAGGGGAAGGAGAAACTTTTTTACATCCGAGACAAGTGTCCATGACTTTTTTCATTTTGGACATTGCAAGAGTGGAAGTTGACTATCGTGTCCAGGTGATGCTAGCCAGGAGTAGGGTAAGGTCTGAGGATAATGGTGGGAGAGGCTAAACTAATCCCAGAGTAAAAATGGAGTTGTGGTGATGCCATCACAACCAACTCCCTCTCCTGTGACAAAAAATGAGTTGCTGTGACTTGAGAGATGGACCTGTGCAGTGAGGTAGTGATAGATGATGCCTCTCCACAGGGATTTCTTCAAGAGAGACTTCCAGAGAGCTTAGCTGTTCCTTTGCATTTGCTTTGTACCAGTGCCCCTCATGCTATGTCACAGCCACAATTTAAACAGGGTAATAGAAGACTAAATTATCTAATGCTAATAAGGTTCTTTTGGTGCCCTGGGAAGGATCACAAAAAATATGATCTGACAGTGCAAGAATATCTATGACCATTAGTGAGAACTGGCTCTCAAGGAGAAGAGCTGTTATTTGACATAATATTGATTTTTTTTTTGATCTTCAGTTGCCCTGTCTGTCAGGAAACCTGGGTCCTGTCCTAGTCTGGGTCAGCAGTCATACAGCAGTTTTGTATCTCCTGGTTTTAACCAGGGAAGTCCAAGGGAAGGCACTCAGCTTTCTTTCTCCCACTCCTCTAGTGGTTCAGTAACCAGGAAACCTTCACTCTTGCTGTTCTTTATTTTGCCCACGACAAGGACATGACCTGGTGAGGAGCTGCTGCTGTTTTCTGCTTTGTCAGAAAAATCGCCCCTGCCTTCCTCAAAACACAGTGTGAGATCAGTCTCTTCCGAATAGGTTGCCATACCCACTTTTATTTCATGTGGGTGAAAGAGGGAATGGTGGTTGGCATCACTTATCTCACTTAAATGCCCAAACAAAATGTGGACACTAGCCTACCTGTTTGCAGGCTGTGTTTGATTCAGTGTATGGCGGGGCTCTCAGGCAGGCCATTATGCTGCTGAGCAGGAAGGAGCATTCTACTCTTTAATGGATCAAGAATGTGCTCGAGATTTACTCAAGTGCTAGGGCAGGAGCTAATATGTACCACTGGGACAAGAAATGAGTATGCCCAGCCTACCAAGAGGATGATAGCAGTTCTGGAAAGGCGAGAGCAGTTTTTGGGTGGGGGAGAGGGGCTGAGTTGTCTGAGGGGCAGTGGCACCTGCCGATCACCATCACTGCCATGACCATCTGCCGAGATGAAGGGCTGCGAGTGACCGGCATGGCCACACGAGTCTGTGGGCAGTGGGACAGTAATCAACCAGGCTTTGGCCATTGCTCAGCAATCAAAGCTTTGAATAATCTGAATGATTTAATTCCCCACCTACCAAAAGTTTCCCCGCTGATGTAACAGGTGAAGGAGCAGTAAGGGTTACAGGGAAAGAATTCCTTATGGGAATGTGTAACACTGTTGCGGGGTACCAGTACTTAAAGGGGTGTTACAGGAAAGCGGGAGAGGGACTGTTCACCAGGGAAGCCAGCAATAGGACAAGGGGCAATGGCTTCAAGCTGAAAGAGGGTAGGTTTAAATTAGATGCTAGGAAGAAATTCCTAACTATGAGGGTAGTGAGGCACTGGAATGAGTTTCCCAGAGAAGTTGTGGAAGACCAGTCCCTGGAGGCATCTAAGGCCAGGTTGGATGGGGCTTTGGGCAACCTGGTTTAGTGAGGGTGTCCCTGCCCATGGTGGGGGGGTTGGAACAAGATGATCTTTGAGGTCCCCTCCAACCCAAAGCACTCTATGATCTGTTTCTTTTTTACTTCTTGACAGCAGTTTAACATTACATGTATATACATATTGATAATTTTCCCCATAATTTCTACAGCATGAAGCTGCTTTATTTCCCTATCTTCTATTTAATTAATCTGAGCAATATTCAATTACCTATTTAAACAGGAGGTTGGGACAAACAAGGCTGGGCTGGAAGAATAATTTATTGGTAAAATCACAGCTGCCTGTAGGAAGGTGCCTCCAGGAGGCTCTGGTCCCTACCTCTCTTCCTCCCAGTTTTAGGGAGCTGTAGGGACAGAGAAAAGGAGAAGAGAGGCAAAGCCTTGGTGACTATTAAGCAGGTATCCTTTATTGCAGCGCTGGGCACGCAGGGGATCGCTCCTCCAAATGTGTGCACCCATTAAAGCCACATTTCTCATATTTATACAGATTGACTATACATATTCATTATAATTTCTAAGAAAAGGCAGGGTTATGCAAATTATTTCCAGGAAGTAATTTACATTAACTCCTCCCAGATGGAGCATGCTCAGTGACACTCAGGGGGCCTTCCGGTGGTCTTCAGGGATGAAGGCTGGACGTCTTCCTCTCTCTCAGCGCATGCTCTTTGTGTTTCTCCTCCGTGATTATCTGAGCTCAAAAACACATTCCTTTTTGCTGAAAACAAGATATACTCTGTCTCTTAATTGGTCGTTAGTCTCATTATTTATGACTCCTCTATCTCCTACTTCCTCTAGTTTCAAGGCTGTTGCTGTTGCATTGTTATGGTTAAGTTTTGCAGCTGCTCTTACAAGCAGCTTACACAGTTACAGCTTTCTCCTAAACTAATCTATTCTTAAAACCATGAAAATTCTTATATTAAAGTTATATTGTCTCTTAAGCTACACCTATATCAATCTATTCAGCATGATTACATTTCACCGAATCACATCTCCTACCCTGGCCTCTGCTCTGGTTCCCTGTTCCCTCTAGGCTGATAGTGTTTGGCAGGACTCTTACAGGAGGAGAAATAGTAAAGTTAATAAATTTCATTGACAGTTGCTAGGCTGAAGATACCAACACACCTTGTTAAGTCTGCACAAAATATTAAAGGAATTTCTGTTGCCTAAGGTCATTCCTGCCTTGTTTCTTCCTGTATGGTTATTCATGGCTACTCTTACTAAAGGTGATTGGTCTTCCATTGTGTTTTGTTTGCTTGGAGCTGATGACGTTCAGCTGACACATGCTAAGTTATTCCCAGTTTATTGTAGATGAGTTCAGAATCAGAACAGTTATTTGAATACAATAAGTTTGGGACATAGATTTTGGGTATTTGTTTTCCTATTTTTTCCCTTTTCCCCTTCTCTGCTATTTGATAGTTTGCTCCTGAAGTTCTTTACCACTGACTTCCAATACAGGTTTCTTGCTTTATAAACAACTGGATTGATTTCCAATATGGACTTTTACCTCCTTGAAAAAAGATCTCCTCAGGGGAAACTGGCAGTTCTCTCTGTATGTATTTTCTTATTTGCATTTACTTGGAGGGGTTTGGAACCCAGAGACAAGATTTACATCAACAAATCCCTCTCCCTCTTATCCAATTTAGTTGTTTTAACATAATACAATCATTTTCTAAATCAATCTGATGGAGCGGTTCCTAAAGGCATTACACCAACTGTATATCTGGAATCATATTCGCCTTCTTTTATTGCATTAGCGCCAGGCTTGAACTTTTCAAATTTGCATTGTGCTTTGCAGAAGTTCTCAGGATATTTGCAGCCCTTTATAGCTTGAATATGGTGTGTTTTAAACAGAGATTGGAGAGTGAATTATAGAGCAAAGCTTGTGTGGAGATGAGATTTTAGTTTTACAGAAGAAGCAGAAACCAGGAGAAAGCAAGAAGAATGCTGCGTTTTCTGGGTGTTTTTGGGGACAGCAAAGCGGGCGCTGTGTTACAGCGCTGGTTCTGGGGGTCTCACTGGACTCCAAAAGGTTTTATTTCTTATCTTTGAAGAAGGTGCCAAGGAAGGGGTCCGACACACAGCAAAGGTGTTGGAGCACAGAGTGCCATGGGGGATGTGCTTGTCACCTGGGATGTAATTGGGTGACACTTCTGCCCTGGCTCTTAGCAAATATGTCTCTTGTTATTTGAACGCTGTCTTTCTTTTTGCCATGTGGGCTGTTACTATCAGGTATCCTTCCTAAGATACACTTATAGTCCTAATGAGGGGGATTTTCAAGACACAAATGAGACTCTCATGCTTACCTGTGCTTTTGAATGTGTCCTCCCTTGTTCCTCAGTGGCTATTTCAGTGATAATTCTTGGTCACCTGGAGCAGTGGGTAGTTTAGAAGAAGCTGGATAAGACAAGCTATACAGAAAACACACCCAAGAACATATGGGGAAGGTGTGAGGGGAAAAGGAAAACTCAGATGACATCAGTTTAGGCAAAGAACTGAGCTCCCTGGGCTGTGGGACAGAGCGGTTCATTGGTGCAGGGACCCTCTGTGTGACCAGGACCACAGTGCTTCTGGTCCCATGGGAGTTTTGTGAGACTGTACCAGTCTCTTGGTGCTTGGGAAATGGCTAAAATGTGGACTCCCTGCATGTTATGGAGACCTGACTGCTACTTAGATGATGAAAATCCCAACCTGCTCATCACTGGATGCCTCAAGGTCCTTCCAAAAGTTTGTGGCAGTGCCTGATTCTGGTCTGGTGTCATCTGGTACTTCCTCCCACCTTCCACAGCAGAGACCAGCTAAACCTTTTGTAAGTCACATCCCCTTCACATATGCTGACAGACAAATGGGTGCAGAGGAGTTTGCTGGGCTGCGTTACTGGGTCCAAGAAATCCCCCTGTAGAAATGGATTAAGTCATCAGGTGAGCAGCCAGGGGTACTTGCAATTGCAGTTCCTGTACAATGAGCCTGGCCCACTTCAAAAGTGTTTGCACTCCCCACACCCCCAAACGTTACAACCAGTGATTGCACAGTAGCTTCATGTCTCAACAATTAATATCAGGATTATGAATAATGAATTGGAATAAGATAGCTGGAGAGCATTCTCTGTTTTAGATGCAAACCTTACATTTTAATAAATAAATAAACCAAAAATGAATACAATCCATTTTGAGATCAGTACTGCAATTCTTGGAACAGGATTACTTAAAAAAACAGAAGTCTTCTACCTGCAAATGGCACTTAGATGAACTTACGGGGTCCCAGTATAGACATGCAAGAAGAGGCTCTTGGTATTTTTCCTGTGGGGCAGATCCTGCCAGACATGGCAGGCATTCCTGGCAGATAAGAAATAGCCTCGTGCCCACTAGAAAGACTAAAGACACTCACGTGCTGGCCCGTGGCCAGGATATTTAGAGGTCAGAAGATAATTTCTGATTGTTCAGTGATCCCTTCACAGAAGGGAAGGTGTGCTTGGAGAGGATGACCAGGAAAGAGACCCAGTCTGGGTCCTGTTGGAAACAGATCTCCATGACATGGGCAGTTTGGTAGCTTTGCCCCTTTTGCCCTGCCCTCTTTACAGAGGACTTAGCTCCTCTCTCTGGGTTTCCTGTAGTCTCCCTGCAAAAAGGAGTTAGTGGCTGATAAATTCAGACCTGGTGCACTACATTTTTCCCTCCCAAAAATAAAGAGCCTGTGGCATGGCAGAGGGTTGTGTGGTCTGATGGAGGCAGTTCCCGCTGAGAGTGCACTAACCTCGGACCCACTGATGGCTGCAACACCCTCTCCAAGATTTTAATTGTTATTAAGAATGTTAAAAGCATCATCTCAGTGCTTCCCATTGACTTCCCACACAAGCAATTTTACTTACAGCCCAATCTTTCCTTTACTATTGATTATATTAGGAAAGAGATGAAAAATATGAAACCAGTGTTGCAGAGAGTAGGTCAGTTTATTAAGGCTCCCTCTCCAAATTGGCTGTTTTGAAATTCAATAGATGAGCATAAAAAGCTGATCTTAGTGAGAAAAAAGCCTTCACGCAGTTTGTTATGTCTGCTTTTTATTGTTGAGCTTTGCAGGGGAGCCACAAAGCTGAAGTACGCTTGACCTCTTGCTAAATGATTAGTAGCTTCTTTTTACCTCAGATAATCATGTTTTGTCACCATTTCAAACTGCAACAAGTTGTCATTATCTCCCAGCTGTACTTCCCCTTGCCACAGATCATCAGTGTAGTATTTATCTCTGTGTTATCAAGCAGCTTTTAGATCGATAGCTTAACGTGTGGCGCTCAGGGTTAACGTGACTTATAAATATTGAAGGGACTTGCTGAGTCGTGGCTTTGAGGAACTCCTCCCTCCTCAGGGGCTGTCCCATGCAGATACAGATGTGAAGCTCTCTCTTCACACCGCCAGTGACTGAAAACAAGGGGAAGTGCACCGTGGCCATCAGCAGTGGCAGGGGAAAGACTGCTGGGCACATTCTTTAATTTGAGTGATCTTGATGGAGAAAAATAGTAGAAGTACCTGCAGCGTAGTACCCTTTAGCTGTGCTGTTCGATGCTTTCCCCTTTCTGTGTCGTACATCACGGATAACCAAATGGTCAGAACTGATGGCAAAATCCCAGGGAGGGTTATGAAGAAGCTGTGTAAGGAAGGACGGATTGCCTTCCTCCCTGGGGTGCGATCCTCCTTGCTCACAGAGGGACACCACACTGTCTGCCTTCCAGCCACACACCAGTGCCAACCTACGCCTAATTGTCTGCTCTCCCCTGGGTTTATTTCAACCTTACATGTGTTTTCAAAGGTGATAGTATTGTCCTAGTAGAATTGGTACATCTGCTGTAGCAGGGCTGAAATGTGGAGACTGGGGAGAGCAGTGTTCGTACCCAACACTAGGATGACAGTCCTTTTGGCACAAACAGCAGTCCAGACTTGTGCCTTGTATTGATTACATCAGCAATGTGCCTGGATAATCAGTGTGTGGACAGGGCATGGAGAATATGTCCTTTCCTTCTCTGCTCTCCAGCCTGAAGTCCCGCAGCATCCTTCTAATGTCACTTCTAATGTTGGTGGATTTTAACTCAGTAGTTAAATCTGCCCTGGGAAGTCATCAGAATCACAGAATCACAGAATCGTAGGGGTTGGAAGGGACCTCGAGAGATCATTGGGTCCAACCCCCCTGCCAAAGCAGCTCCCTAGCACATATTGCACAGGTCGGCGTCCAGACGGGTCTTGAATATCTCCAGAGAAGGAATCTCCACCACCTCCCTGGGCAGCCTGTCCCAGGGCTCTGTCACCCTCACTGTGAAAAAGTTCTTCCGCATGTTGGTGCAGAACTTCCTGTGCTCCAATTTACAGCCATTGCCCCTTGTCCTATCTCCACAGACCACTGAAAAGGGGCTGGCCAATTCCCCCTGCATCCCATACTTAAGATATTTATAAACATTAATTAGGTCCCCCCTCAGTCTTCTTTTCTCCAGGCTGAACAGCCCCAGCTCACTCAGCCTTTCCTCATACGGGAAACTGTCCAGCCTAAACTGAGGACTGTGTTCATTTCTGTCTTCCCAACATGTAGATTTTTGGATGTCCTTGTTCCTCTAATACAGATATGAAAGGATGCTGTTTTGCATAACCTTACGGATCTGCTAACAAGGTAGAGAAGAAACCCAACACAACCCAAATTTTGTCACCTCCTCTCCAGCCAGAAATTAATTTACCAGAAGAGGCAGAAGAGGGGTCTCTGGATTCTATTGTGGGGGTTTTTTTTTTCTTTTTTGTTTGCCAAGGTTTTCACGAGTTTTAAAAAAAAATTACAGAGAAGGTATGAAGCTGTCCATGCCTCCAGAGTGTAGGGCAGGGTAGGCTCAAGGGGGGCTCTGGCCCTCTGAGTGTGCCAGGGGTCTTATTTCTCCATCTGGGGCAGCTTGGGGAGGTAAGGGGTAGTGCTTAGCCATGGGACCTGTGCTGTCTTCATGCTCCATGTCTCCAAGTCTGCATGTCAAGTACAAGGCAGCTTGTGAGACTGGTGCTGGGATAGAAGGCAGGATTTTGGAAAAGACATTGTGGGGGGAATCTTTCCAAACCTGATCTGGGGTCCATCCAGCATCCTAGGGAGGGGACTGCAGAGCACAGGTCCAATGGATGGTCAAGGGAGAGTGACAGATAGGGTTGGCTGCTGCTGGTGGCTCATCCATCAGAGCCAAGTGGCTGGTGAGAGGCAAGGGGTGCTTTGGGGACAGTGGGAGCTGGGATGATCCCTGTGGCCCCATTGGAAGACACCCTGGACCCAGTGCTCCCAGGTTTGCCCCTCTTCACAGCAGGCAAGGCACTGAGGCTGGCATGGGGTCCCCTCTTTCCCACCCAGAGCCCTTTGCTAAATACTTGGATGCAGCACCTTCACCATCAGAGTGAAAACTAATGTTAACTCACAGCAAATACTGCATGCTGTCACAGAGAAAGGTCATGTTGTGACATGCTTTCATTAGCAGAGTAGTTATATTTTTGCCCCTTGCTGGTGTGGTGGGAAGGCTCTTCCATGCCCTTGGCTGTGCTGTTGAATTACGCTGTTTATAGAATATAAAGCACTTGCAGTGATTTTGCTGTAGTGGTACTGTATAAAAATCCTAGGAGGTAGTGGTGTCTGGGATGCAGTTGTGATCCAGCTGTTGTCCTTGTGAAACATAAGTGTTTCTACCTGTGAATAGAAATAGGCATATAGTGAAAGAAATGCTCATGTACAGGCACATGTTCATAAATGTGACTCCAAACGATTACAGGGTTAATAATCTGTGTGAATATATATGCATCTGTTTGAAAATAAGGCATGTGAATTCTCTATAGGAACATCTGCTTTATATCTTATGAAATGTAGAGATTCGTCCAGTGGCAGAGGGTGGGATATTTATTATTTCAATTGAGTTCTTAAAAATACAGGGCAGAAATTAAACCAAGAGCAAAAGTAGAGTTTTCTGAGGGCTTGCAGAGATCACAATGATTTATTCTTTTCACCTTTGTAGTGTAGACAGTCTTCCACTCCTGTCCTGTTTATCCTTTTGGTACATGTAGAACTATATCCTGAATGAAGCCAAACTACAGGAATTTAATTTGTGAATTAAATTGATATTTCAGAAGACATATCGCTTTATTTATATTTATGAAATGTGAAAAGCAATGAGGTTGGCTAGATTTTTTTTTATGACATTGTAACTTGCTCTAGTGATCTCAACCCCTGTCTTCTAACCTCAGCCATATAAACACATATAAAATCTCTATCAGGATGTAACTAGGCCGAAATACTTTGAACTTTCAGCGGTTGTGATCAGTCCTGGACCAGCCATCAGCTGAGCAGTGAGAGTGGGAGCTCTGGGGGCTTTCCTGGCCTTTTGTGCTGGTGTAGGTGAGACCACAGTAATCTCTGAGGTAGTGGTTCTTTGTGCATAGGCGGAGGGTGAGTCACAGACAGGCTGAGCAGTTCATCTCCATGAGGTTTGTGGCTGAGCTTAATTTATGTCTCTGATGCTCCAAAACAGTCTTCAAAGTACTGTGCCAAACCCTGGACTATAAGAAGCTATAACCTATATAGTCACAAGTGTTACTTGTAAACACTGTATTTCCTTGGGTGCTATGGTCAAAACAAAGTGCCTTCATGGTTGCTCGGTGCATCTCAGCATTTTTTGGCGAATGCCACACCAGAAGTGGTGAGTTCCTGGATGAAAAGGCCCTTCCCTCCCACAAGGGCAAGGCAACGTCTCTGAGCAGGCAAATGCCTGCCACCTTTGCTGTAGCATGGTGGTGTCAGCTTCATCAGGAGGATTACATCTTTCTGCCCTTGCTGCCTTGAAAAAATGCTGTGCCAGATGGTGGGCAAGGCTGAGCCAGCGGCACTCAGACAGAGCCCACCCTTAGCAGATGGATGCCTGCTGAGAGTGAGGAGCTCAGTCAGAGCTGGATGTGGCTCACAGCTCAACCCAGGTCCTCTTTCCACTACCCATGGAGACCTGGTATTGGTCCTCAGCATGTGTTCTACACGGGTATTCACTATACAGCAGACTCTGCCCCTTGTCTGAGTGTTGGCCATGAGAAAGCATTTTGTGCAGCTTTGTTTGGTGGCTGACACAGGTGTGACTGTACAGAGCTTCTGTCGTGGCAATAAACCTATTGCCTCTCCACTCAGGGTACTTCATGCTCTTTGCTCTTTATCAAAAATATGTGGGTCTCTCCCTTTTTCTTGTAGACCAAACCAAGATTTTTAACCAGACTGTAGATCTGATCTTTTCCCCTTACACTACAAGTTGGAATTCAAGAGTAAAACAAATCTACCATGAGAAGAACAGTCCTTAAAATAACAGTTTTCTTTAACTGATAGCAAACCCTCTGTGTATGTATTTATTACTTATATATAATAGTATCAAGGTGGGGACGGCAATTGCTTTTCAGACAACTCTCCATTTCCTCATGACCCTTCTGCTTGGGGACCCCACGGCAAGCTACATCCTGCCACCATCAGCTCCTGCTCCCACCCCTGCCCCACCGGTGCAGGCATCCCCACCGCATGCATGTTGCATGTCCATCCTTACAAACACAAGCTTGGGGTGCAAATGGTCAGGGGGTGAAATCAGCAGGGCAGAGCCCTTGCACGGTCTGCTGCGTGGCACATCAGCCTGCTGTGGGCTGCGGCACCCGGAGCAAGATGACTACAGAGCATGGGAAGTAGAGAACAATGTGATTAATTACTCTGGCTACTTAGCAGCTAAATGTTACGGTGATTATTAAGTAATGTTAGAAAAGAGGCCCTGGTGATTCGGCTGCTGCATCCTCTGCTTGCCTGGGCT
This sequence comes from Porphyrio hochstetteri, assembly GCA_020800305.1. Lineage (NCBI taxonomy): Eukaryota > Metazoa > Chordata > Aves > Gruiformes > Rallidae > Porphyrio > Porphyrio hochstetteri. The sequence goes on from CM036938.1 coordinate 66,158,261, forward strand.
GGTACGGCTGTGCATAAGCTGGGAGGGCGCACTCGTTTTATACTAGGCCCAGATCAGCTACAAACTTCATATGGAAAATAGAGGGAAGAGATGTCACGTTTGTATGGATGTGTGGTTCTAAGAATGAATGACAGTTGCCAGGCCAGGAACCAGCTCGGATACTGCAGATGGCAATGCTGCCAACCAATTCCCTGGAACAGGATTCAGGATCAGTACATGTAAGCAGATTGAGTTGATATCTTTGAATGAATGGGGTGTAGACATCATCTTAATCTCCCCGAGGCACATCTAGTCCCTGTTCTGTAGTGGTTTTATAAGTGACTGTCTGCTATTGTTGCTCATATGTTGCTACTGCTGAAGAAGAAGGATCAGGTCCATTCCAGTGATACCTGCCTTAACCAGTGACAAATGGAGACCAGGTCAAGGTATGCATACCACTTTTAGAGAAGTCACTGGATGAAAGTTGATCCTGGCCAGAGTTCAGCTGCACTTTAACAGGCCTGTTGAGGAACCAGATGTGTGCTTTGGATGTTTCATCTAGTTAGTATTGGTCTTTTTTGTTGAATTTACAGTGTCTTAAATGAAAATTCCAGGTTCCACCCCTGCCCCTTCCCTCCACCCCCCATATTCTAGCCAGTTATTGAAAGTAGCGGAATTGCCTTTGGGGAAAAAAAAAAGATGTATTTATGAGACTGATCATCAATCAGGCAAAGAAAGAAAGAAGAAAAACCCAACGACCATGGAAAGCAAATGTTGATGAAGATCTTGGATAAAGTCACTTCTCTCAGTGGGCAGCAAGTCTGATGGACTGAAATGTAAAGTCCTTCTCATTGATTTCACTGGAAAAAGTAATTGACTTTGAACTCTTTGAGTAAGTTGCAATCTGTATTTAATTTCTTGTTCAAGGAAGAGAATGTAATTTTGTTTTTCTTGTGGCTCCTATTACCTTTAATGTCAGTTACACAGCTGAATCCCTTGCATCAAGCTCCAAATTTACCCCTGATGTCAGTGTGCTTAGGACTGAAACAAAATTCAGCCTTTCATCTCTCAGTTGCTTAAAGGATCATGCCATAATACCACATTTATTAATTCAAAATCTCTCCTGTCTGTACCTGCACAAATGGAGCTCAGCATTCAGAGGAAAGGGAGAGAAAGTGTAAAGACTGTAATTTAACTTTTAGACATTAATGCAGCCTATTAACTGGAAATATTCTTACAGTTCTAGCAAATTTTTGCCCTTGCACTGGCTGAATGGAGAGATTCAGCACTACAGCATGCTGTCAAGGTCACAGAGCCAAACTGCTGGCTTTCTTACAGGACCAGGTTGCCTACTGAATAGCATACATGTGGTATGAGATTTGTCATCATCAGTTCCAGCATGGGAGGTGGGGTCTGCATCTACCTGGCCCCTGAGGATGCCCAGAGGAGCCAAAGTGGAGTTTCCTCACGTGGATAAGTTTGGTTGAGACCCTGTTTGTCCCATAATGGAACAACCCTCTGCAGACAAAGTAGGGGTGCTTGGGTTTGTGCGCCATGTTTTGCCTGTTCCAGTGTGAAGGACGTGATCTGACCCCACAGAGCTTCCTGACATGAGTACCTTACACATGCACTTGCTGTCCACATTACCCAGGGTTCTACACGCTGTCTGTAAAACCTTCTGTCTTATTCACTTGTCACGTTGACTTGTTTAGCCAAAGATTACGTGGAGGAGAAAACAGTTTTCATAATTAAACTCTAATGATTTACACTGGCAGTTTGGGGACATTACACTTTCAATCACAAACACAAACAAGAAGATCAGAAAGCTCATCTAGAAAGACATTTTTATGGAGAAATAATGAGTCTTTTTAAGTCAGGGCTCCAGATAGCAGACTGTGCTGAAAAGGCACAGTGAATGTTAAACGTGAACCCCCTTGAAAGATCCTTTAAAATTCCAGAAAAGGGTAAACAGACCATTGTGTGAATGAGGATTGGGACTCTTTTGTTTGCATTTATTAATCTGTGTTCTGAAAATTAAGGGACAAAGGCAGCCACATCTATTTTTTTTTTTTTCAAATGTTCTGGTAGGGAGAAGCCATGAGCTTGAGGTGTGGGCAGGAGATGTGGACATGCCTGGGTCTCCTGTGAGGCGCTTTCTTTGCGTAGGACAGATAGTTTCTTTGCATATTTTCACAATTATAAAAGCCTAAGGGAAACTGGAAAACTGAATGATAAATCTATTTTCAAATGAGGCTATACTGTTTTTAAATGCCTCTCATTTTTGAGAGAAAGAAAAAGAAGAAATGTGATCCAAATACATCTTCTTCCCAAGAACATATGACCTTGTCTTTTTTGTGCAGAGTAGAGAATCAGGAGGAAACACTTCTTTTCCCAGAAGTGTTATTACTTTGCTGTTTCTATCTTGTGTTTTTCTGATAACAACAGAAGGCAGGCCAAAGTATTGGTGTACAGCAGTGTGTAACATGGGGTTAGTGTACCCATAGTAACCCAGTCTGTACCCTGACCAAGCTGCAGGAACAGCCTGGATGTAGGTGTTCATGTCCAACTGTGTGCAGCCTGATACTCTGCGCTGTTCTTCATTGTGTTTTTATCTTGTTCTTTCATGACAACAGACATGCAGATTTGCTCCACTAGTTTAGAGTTCACGTTGTTTCTAGAAGGACATTCATGTACCACGGGAGTCCCAGTTCTGCTCTTGCCTTTTAGCGTTTTCTTCCTGGCTCATACACTCTTATTTGATGGGGGTTGCATGTTCAATCTATCCAATTTTATAATCAATCATGTTTATATGAAACCTGTTTTTGTCTATTTTCCTGGGCTTATCCCAGGGACTTCCAAGAACTTCTTTTCCATAGTCCCACTGAAGGTTTTACAAACGACTTTGCACCAAGTTCTGGTACAGGTTAATGGAATTTTTATTTTCACTAATTACAGGCCTCTTATTTGTCTTTTGGTAGTATAAGCTGTCACAGACTGTTTATTTGAGACCATGAGTCATCCCTAAGCATTACAACAATTTTGCTGTCAATGTCACAATCCTGTGAAGGTCACGGCAAAAAGGGCACTCTGAGAAGTTGCAGAGATGCTCCTTATAGGTTGAACCTATATGTACTGCACTGGATGGACTATGTATTGCACTGTAAGGGCTCAGAATAACCTCTCTGGGTAAATGAATAATGAACTAAACATGGAGGTAACTTTCAGACACAAATGTCCGGAGTGGTGTGCCTGAGGTTGCTTTTGACCAGCATTACCAGTTTTTTCTTGAGGATCATTCAGGCTGCTTAGAACACCATGTCCATCCAGCATGTCTTGTCTTTCACAACAAGCCCTAAACCTTTCCCCAGAGCTAAGGAAAATTTGGACCAAGACATTTTGGTAAGCAGATACAACTTGCCAGAAAGTTGCATCTTACTTTCGTGGTAAGTCTGGGCAATCCTCCACAACAAAGGCACCTGCCTATGAGATGTCATCAGAGGTCATGATATAGTTAGTTCTGTTGTGAATAGCTCCCTGTGCACTGTTGCTTCTGTGTGACTGGCTACAGGCACCAGGCAGTTTTTACTATTAAGCTTTAGGTCATAGTTAACATCTTGTATGAAGCTTTTGATGCTTTTGACTGAGCACTGTTGCTTTGACAGCAAGCAGATGATACTAGTGGGTTGTGGGCTTAGTCCATTTGGGAGAAAGCTGTGGAAACATCTGGCTGTATATTGCTAGACTGACGTACTGTACCTTGAAGTCTGACCTGTTTTCTGTCTTTGTCAGTGTATTAACGAGATATTTCCTTCTAAAGGCACATATGTTATCACAGTATCTCAGTACTTCATCAGCTGAGCTGCTTTTATCCTTAAAACCAGCCATGAATAGGGAAGAATTTTTATCCTTACCTCTTTGTAAGACTGAACAATTCCCAAGATGATAGTGACTTGCTGGAGATCACAAAGCTATTGCAGGCCAGGAAATCCTAACTCTGTGTTGGTGTCCTGGTTTCAGCTATGATGGAGTTAAATTTTTTTTTTAGCAGTGGATGGCATGCCATGTTTGGGTGTTAGCATGAGAACAGTGCTGATAGCACCCTGATGTCTCCGATTTGTTGCCGGGCAATCAAGTACCTTTCTCAGCTCTGCATACTTCCTTACTAATGAGAAAAGAGGGGACGCAGCCAGGACAGGTGACTCGAATTGGCCAAAGAGGATATTCCATGCCAGTTACGTCATGTTCAGTATAAGGGGGGACTGGGGGGAAGAGGGGGAGACAACGCCAGGACGTGCAGTTTCTGGGGCGGTCGGGTTGTCCGGGACGGGCTCTAAGCTGTGTGGCCTGAGTTGTGTGGTTTGGTGAGAAATTGCATTGTGTATCACCAGTTTCATCTATTTTGTGCTTTAAACTCCTGTTATTGTTATATCTAGTTTTCTGTTATTGTTTAGTAAACTATCCTTATCCCAACCTGCGTGGTTCTGGTTTCTAGGTTGTGGTTTCGTTCCCTCTTTTCTTCCTTCCCTTTTTCCCCCTCCCCCAACTTCCCTTCCCCCTTCCTTTTAAAAGTACAAGCGACTGTGTGGGGTGTGGCCCTCGGCCGGGGCAAAACCACGACAGTTGGGTTGATCCAGACTGGACACCAGGTGCCCACCAAAGCCATTCTATCATTGCCCTCCTCAACCAGATGTGGGAGAGAAGATGTAGTGAAAGGCCTGTGGGTTGAGATAAGGATAGGGAGAGATCACTCACAAATTACTGTCATGGACAACTCAGGAAAATTAATTTGATTTATTACCAAGCAAAACACCTAATTTTCCCTACCTCCTTCCCTGCAGCAGCACATGGGACAGAGAATGGGGGCTGTGGTCAGTTCATCACATGTCATTTGTACCGCTCCTTCCTCCTCAGTGGCAGGACTCCTCACACTCTTCCCCTGCTCCGGTGTGGGGTCGCTCCCACAGGAGACAGACCTCCACCAACTTCTTGAATATGAGTCCTTCACATGGGCTGCAGTTCTTCATGACCTGCTTCAGCATGTGTCCCTTCCGTGGGGTGTAGACCTTCAGGAACAGACTGTTCCAGTGTGTTTCCCCCATGGGACCATAGGTCCTGCCAGGACCTTCTCCATTTTGCACTTACTATGGGGTCACAGCCTCCTATGGGCATCCACCTGCTCCAGTGTGGGGTTCTCCATGGGCTACAGGTAGATATCTGCTCCAGCATTATACCTCCATGGCTGCAGGAGGACAGCCTGCCTCACAGTGGTCTAATCCACAGGCTGCAGAGGAATCTCTGCTCTGGTGCCTGGAGCACCACCTGACCCTCCTTCTTCACTGACCTGGTGCCTGCAGAGTTGTTCCTCTCACAACTTCTCACTCGCAGGCTACAATTGCTGTTGGTGTTTTTTTTCCTCTCCTTCTTGATTATGTTATCCTAGAGGTGCTACTACTGTGGTGGATGGGCTTGGTCTTGGGCATCTTGGAGCCAAGTGTCTTTATTGGACATGGGGGAAGCTTCTGGAAGCTCCTCACAAAAAACACACCCATAGCCCCACCCTTCAGCTACCAAAACCTTGTCATGCAAACCCAATACATCCAACACTCCTATGGTAACTCTTATACCATCCTTCCTCTGAGATTGTAAAGAGACACCTTCACTTTAGTGGCAAGGGCCAGTCTTACCAACAGGCTGATAACATATGAATGTGTTGTCCAGGTGGGCCCAGTGTGACTTGGCAGAGCCCTTGAGCAGTGGTTCCAGCTGGAAGTGTGTCTTTGGAAACTTTGCTCTCAAACTGAGCCATTCAGTGGAAACCTCTGTTTTGTCCATGTTTCTTCTCCTGACGAAATGTGGTTGGAGGCACCAAGCAGCAACAAGGGCTTTGGTGTGTTTTCACTAGAATATTTGTAGTCATAGGTCTGAGGTGGAGACATTTTCTGTGCATTGCATCATGTTTGCTGATTGTGCTTTTATTATCCCCTGATGATCCTGAAGCAGCAAACAAAGGTATGCTTGTTCACCCTCTCTTCTTAGGAAACAGCAGAAGTGGTCACTGATTTGAACAGTTACAAATATCTGATTTCCAGAGCTGATTTCAGAAAATAGGCCTCTAACCAAGATTTTCTGAGACTCTCCTTGGATAAGGGGACACATTTTCCTGTGAGGCCTGGCCACAAAGATGAAGCACATGCAGGTGGTTGACTTCACGCTTTGTGAAAGTCTTCCAATCCACCACCTTTTTTTTTCCTTTTTAATATTTGGAAAGCTGATGGACTGGGAATGGACTGATAGGCTTGGAGGAGTGGTTGGCCATGGGGAAGCATTATGGAGTTGGAGCAACTGTAATGCTGAGATCTGTCCTAAACCTCATGTTATTCAACACTGTTATTGATAACCCTTTTTCCAAACATAAAATAGCTTCTCTTTTAAATTTTGTGCCAGCACAAGGATTAACAATTACTGCTGAGAAGAGCACACTCAGAACTGCAGCCCTTTAAACCAAGTAAATGTCAGTGTATTAAAACTAATTTATTCACTAAAGACAGAGAGGACCGCTTTCCTTTCTTAACCAAATGGGACAAGTTGGGACACCAGCTTTGAGCTGGGCAAAGTTAAGGAGCTAACCCCCAGCCAAGGATCTTCATCTTCTCAAAAGGAGGTTATGAAGAAGCTGCTTCTGCCAGGCTCACCTTGCTTTAATGTAAGCAGAATGTGGGATCAAAGCATTTAATGTCTTTGATATCGATCAGAGAGGTGATTTACTTATGGTGGGTTAAATTTCTGTGGGGAGAGAGGAGTATATACTAAGAGAATGCTTAATGCAGTGAAGAAGGGCATAACTGGCTGAAGCTGTGGTGCAAGGAGGGTGGTATTTCTGGAGTACATACACCATGGAGGCAGAGAAAGGGAGTTTCTATTTCCTGATGTTTTCATACCAAGGCTGGATGCTCAGACATGTGAGCATGTCTCAGTCAGACCAAAACCAGCTATCCTTTGGCCAGATGCAGTTGTGGGGCCCTGTGGAGCAGTGAAGCCAAGTGTAGGATTTGCCACCCTGAGGGTCTCAGGGCCTCATCAGGAAATGAAATTAATCCTGCCCAACATCCTCTGTAAAGAAGATGAACCATACTAAATTGGTGCAACATTTTCTGTAAACTGAGTTGTCCCTGGCCCAACTCAGAGACATCCTCTGAAGGACGATGGCTCTGTTTGCATCTCAGCAGCTGCTCAAATGTCCCCTTGACCAGATGTGGCGGCCACAGGCAGCTGTGCTGCCACTCTGCCCAGTCTTCTGCAGAGACCCACTGCCTTGTCCCTGCAGGTGATATCTCACCATGCTGGTCTGCTGAGTCTGCTACGCTGCTTCCAACTTTGAAGGGAGCTTTCTCTAAAAATAATTTGGTATCTTTATCAGTTAAACTTGTTATGTTTGTGATTTAATGAAGACCATTTTGAGAGTGGCATATATGAGGTCATTTTCTTTAATCACTTCTATTTCTAGGAAACATGTGCATTAGTAGGATCAAACAAGAGATTTCTTTTACACCTGTCCTTACACACAGATGGCTAGAAAACAATAATTGAGAAATAAACAAGCCCATATGGATAATGCAAACAAAATTTACACTGCAGACAACAAATCAGTTACAAAAGAAGCTGTTTTAAATATCTCACTGCCTGACAATTAGACGAGATTAATAAACATACATCAGGAGCCAGCCCATCAGCCAGCAATCAAGGAGACCTTCGAGAAGAGTTCTTCCTGAAAGGAAGTGCTGGAAATGCAGATGGAGGGGTCAGGGGTGAGCACAGGCTGATGGCTGTGCCCCGTGCGTGCAGGCATGAGACAGCTCGGTGTGCAGGTCCAACAGGCTCACTGCCCTCTGCGAGGAGGAAGGCTGCTGAGGATGCCGTGACACAGCTGCCGAGGCTAGTGCAAGGGAAACGTCTCTGCATTTGACAAGAGCAAGAGATAAGACAGACACATAATCCAACGCTATTTCGGTGTGGCATTTACTTAAGTGATTTACTTTTTGCAATTATGTCTGACACTGCTGGTCACCTGGGGCCGTGTCGGAGGCTGGCAATGCTCCAGTCCTTGGGGGCACTGAGAGACACCTGTGTTTTCATGTTGTGCCTGCAGACCCAAGTGCCAGCAGGTTAAAGCAGAGCTGTCCAGGAGGGCGGAGAGGAGGTGCTTGCAGGGTGCAGCATCACAGCTGTGATGGCTGTGGGGAGCGCTGACCCCTGCCAAGCCACCCTGCCCTGACACCTTGTCACCAGTGACAGTTACAAGCTGAATGCCGGGAGGATGTTGCTGTGCTCCTGCAGCATCTTTTTCCTTGAGATAATTCTTCTGTGGTGAGAAGTTTCATTTAGCTGTCCGTCTCCCAGGAGTTTTAATGATCTCTAGTGCAGGCAGTTGTTCTGGACCATAAGTTGGTATTTAAATTTGTGTTGGCATGGCAGCTTCACCCTCTTGTTCACTTTCTGTGCAAACCCTGTCCTGTCTGCTTCCTGAGGTGTGTTTGGCTTTGTCAGTCCACTGAGTATTTCCCGCACTCTTCCCAGCAGGTATTGCAAACAGGCACTGAAGGATTCTCAAGGCATCTGAAATTGCCATGGACAATTTATTTTTTCCTGCACAGCCTCCAGCTTTGTAGAGATCACAGGCAAGAGCTTCTTCTCTCCTAGAAAAGGTGTCCAAGGAGTGACACTCCAGAGAGAGGGCAGTTATTCTCACATATTTTCTGATGCCATGGAAAGCCTGGAGCATCTCTGTTTCCTTCTCTGAGATGATATGGTCCAAGTGTGGTGAGTGGTGCAGTGCATTCTCAGGCCCTTCATAGGGCACATGCAAGGGCCTGTGCCCAAACCCCCAGCTGAAATACTACAGCAGGCTTCCCTCTTCTGCAGGCTGCCCAGAGGTGGTTTCCCATGACTGGGGCACGGAGAGGTTGGTGGGAAGCTTCCCACCACCTTTGAAGCCATGGCCTGTGGATATGACTCTGCTTCTCTCAGTGAGATGGCACAGAGCAGCAGCACCCTGAAGGCTGCCTTTTGAATAAGGCTTATCAATCATTTCATGATGAATATTCCCATCTGCGTAAAACAAGGAGTGATGTTTATTCTCTTTTTACTGGTGCCTTTAACTTTTAAATAGAATGGAAGAGGATTTGGTTTTATGTGGCTCCTTTTGCAATTCCTTATTCCAAAGCACTTTACAGTGCAGTTAAGTTGGGATACAGTGCTGGCAATGCAGTGGCTGGGCAAACGGGGCTGCCTGAGCTGTGTTGTGCATCACTGCATCCACCTCTGCTGGATGTGATGCGCGTACTGTTGGACCTTTTTTAATAGCTATCCTGTACCTGCCCTTGATTTTGACCGACTAAATCCAAGCTATTAAACCTGTTCCTCAGTACTTTTTTTTAAAGACCTTTTTAAAAGGGAATTTAGCACTTGTAAAAGTTGCCAGATTAAGGTAGGTTTGCGGAATATGCAGTTTTATCCCCTAATAATGACACCAAGGCATTCAGAGCTTCAGGGGGATTGTAAGAAGCATCAAATCAGCCACCAAACTCTCCTGACCTACATCTGTCTGTGTGGCTTCTCTGGGAAGACTGGCCCGATTTGGTGTCTTTTTCTTGCAAATACTGCTATTCCCAGTGGTAAAGAAATGTGCCTTTTCCTTGTGGGAGACAACTTTTGAAAACAAATGATGACTGCCTTTCCTTACAGACAATGTTATGTGTAAAATGTGACTCCCATGTGTTGGGGAGGCATGCGGCTGACTGCTGGTGCCCCACGGGGAACCCTGCATCGCTGTTCCTTCCTGGGGCAGCTTCCCAGTTATCTCAGCTGCCTCAACCAGCCAGTCTCAGGAGAGGCAAACATAGTTTTACCCGTCTTTGTAACCTGTTCAGTGCATCAGAGCAGCAGGTGGTGCCTTCACCTGAAACACGAACCGAGACTGCTCAGCTTTGAGATGCTATTCATATAGAAATACTGCCATATGAGTTTATTAATAGCCATATACTCCTAAAGACACTGCTCCATGCCGGGCTGTATGGCTCTTGCAGTCATTCATTTTCTGTCCTTACATTTTTGCCTCTTAAAGTGAAATAGTAAATAGTTATTTCTGTATCGCAGAATATTCCCATTAGTCTTCATTAATGATTATTTCTGTCACTTTCAAACTGGTTCTGTAAAAATTATACATGTAAAATTGACCAAACCCCTCTCTCATTTCCTCTTAGGTTACATTATTGATGTCTGTAATATATCTGAATACCACTGAAGTGGGAGTAAGGGCTGTATTTGGCTCAAAGACTACATTGTACTAAAAACTTTCCTGCTCTATTATAGGTTGCAACCAATATTTTTACTGGAAGAAAGAACGAAGTCATAAAACGTGGTATTCTACCTCTGAAAAACTGTCAGGAGAACATGTAACTGCTATAGTTGAAAGAAAAAAATAATTAGTAGTTTTTTGTTTGCTTTTTTTCTTACTTTAAGCAAACTCAAAATTCTTTAGCGGTGCTATAAAGTGAGAACTCCAGTGTATTCCAGTGCAAACCACTAATGGTTAAATTCTTCTCTCAGACTTTCATAAATCAGAGTAGCCCCACTGACTTTAATAGAGTTATACTGAAATTACGCTGGTGTAGCCTGCTCATTTTGGCCCTACAAACTTGGCATTTGTCATTGTAGATCTGATCCAAACCCTGTGGAACCCCTTGGGAATCTTTGTGTTCAGATAATGGGATATGGATTGGTTGGTATAAGTTTAACATGAATCATAATTAGCTCAATTTGGTATTTGTATGGCTCATAATATGCAAGAGAGAGACACGTGAGCCAGCTGGAGCATTTGTCTTGTTGCTTAGGAATGGAAGTGAAACCATGAAGTCTTTCACTTAGTCCACCTAATTGCAATCAGATGGTAACTACTTTAAGTAATTACCAAACCAGAACAAGCTTAGGGCACTGACCTCATATGATGGGTTCTGTCTCCTGGTGCCAGGTCTCCAGAGAAGTGATTCTCCTCTTTTATTTCTTGTAAATCTTGCCCATTCACAGCACTCATCTCATAATGTTGATGTTGTTAATTGCTTTTAATACTTAGTATGCTATAGGAATTGCACTGTACTATGTCTACTATGTTTGCTTAGTTCATTATGTTCTGTGCATGCAGTGCGCAAGGGGACCCAGAGGTCACGAAGCCTGTTACTGACCTCATTTACACTGAAGTTGCATCAACAGAATTTGATGAACTTTAATGAAATTATTCTTGATTTGTAGCAGCACTGCATAGCTACAAGGCTGAGACCTACTGTAATTCTGTCAATTTGCTAGAATGACATCGCTCACAGTGAGGATGAGAGGGAGCTCTGGTCGATGTGTATAAATATATATATGTGTGTATTTGCATAATGATTCTTTAAAATGGCTGTTCATGTTCAAAAGGCAAAAACTATTCTGTGTTCATCAGGGATTTTCTGGAGATGTTACACTGGTGTCAACAGCAGCAAAATTTAGCCCAGTGTATTGCATGCTTGGAAGCAAAACGACATGCAAACAATACATGCATCCCTTTTCAAAAGATCTTGCTGTAGAAAATGTCTGTCCCTTTCTGTATTGATGAAAGGATAACAGCTAACTACCAATTTGTTTAAGGAGAAGAAGCCTTTCTTCCAGTCTTCGTCTAAGAAACAAGCAGATGAGGGGAAAGGACGCGTTTGTATCAATATCACATAAAGGGTAATGAAACCGGAAATAGATTCATGATTTATTGTTCCTCCAGCAGCACACAAGTATATGGGGAAATTGGCTTTTGGTATATACTATAGCTGCTTACATAGCATGACTGCAGAAAGGCCCTGTAAATATGAAAGGCCCCAGATGAATGAGGCCTGAAATGGGAAACCTCTATTGCTATAGCAGACGGGGTTGTGTGGCTTTAACGTGCCTTGCCAGGGATTTGCCAACATTTATATCTGATCTTTGGCTAGCAGAGGCATTGATTTAGTAGACTGTAAAGGCCTCTTTCTCCACCAGCCATTTAAACCAATAAAAATCACTACATCGCGACTACTGTCATTCTTTTCTGGCCCTCTTTTTGTCAGGGTGGGTGGCAACCAGCTCCCCAAGACCCTGGTGCTTGTGAATCAGGACAGGAAAACAACTGAAGACTTGAAACGCTGCATGAGACTTGAAAGCTGTGTTTCTAAACCCAATTTGAGACAGTGCCAGCCTGCTTGAGATATGGTCTCTCTATGACAATGTGCCTGATGGAGGAACGGGCTTGTGTGCGAAAAGCACAGCGCCCTTTGTGAGGCCCCAGCTTCTAACCAGGTGTGCGGCACAATTTCTTTTCTGCATTAATATTCCTTGGGCAGGCCCTGGAACTGTATCTGTTTCTTAGATCTCTCCAGTTAATGAAATGGCCAAATACAATCGTCTGGCAATAGAATTGCACTTCAGCAATACAAACAAAAAGGCCCTAATTTACATTTGTGCCAATACCATTAATGTAAATTGGTTATTAGCTATTTATGCTAAAGAGCTGTAATAAAAAGCATAAAGGTAGTTTTATAAACTACATTTTGCCCTGTGAAATCCATGCTCGAAGGCACACTTTGCAATCAGTGATTTTCTTTTCTCAGGCAATATGGCATTTGCTCCACCTAACTAACATATTCATAAAGAAATTGCTACCCCCTTTTCTGCAGTCTGCATTTTATAACACATCACTGCTATGAAGTTAATAGGACAGCCCGGCACAATGTTTTTGTAATTCAATTGCAATGTTGATTGTTCTTTACCCTATCATTCTCATGTATATGTAGGAAGGGGTAATTAAAGAAAAAATGGCATTTACAAACAATTAAAATGCACAGATAACAAGGAGGTAAATGGTTTTCAATCATTGCTTTTTAATAGAGATGTGGGGAGGGATGGGGATAGCAGGGAAACAGCAGCACCTGATCTGACATACTGGGTTTAGTCTCTTCATGCATCTGGGAGGTTTTTCTGGGGTGCATAGGCAGTTTCCCTTATGCGGTACCGCAATGCCCGTCGTGATGAAAGGGAGAGCAGGACTGGGACTGGCAACTGCCTGCACATATGAAATGTCACCTCCTTGATTTCTAGCATGGCAGTTTGAGTATCATCCTCCACTGCCTGGTTGCCTCCCTGAGCGTCCCTACAACACTTGCTCAAGCACTGTGTGTCCTGCCCCACCGGTCAGGCACGCAGGCATCGATGGCAAGAGGAAGACTGCTGGGAAGAGGAGAAGGGAGGTGGGAGTTGGCATGGTGTTTGGAGAGAAGCCCAGAGATAGAGAGTATGCATGCAAAGAGGACCCTCTTCCTTGCCTTCACCACCCACCAACCCGCTGCCCCCAGTGTTGCTGTAAGCATCTGTGTAAAGTGGCAGAGCAGATTAAAGTGTTGCATGAGGTGCCTGGACCCAGACATCCCAATTGATGGCATTGCTGAGGCTACAATTGTACAAGGCTTTCTTTTTACAGCAGAGCCAGCTCAGCAGCACTGACCTCCTGTTCTCCTTGCCCTGGCTCCCTTAGCCAGCAGATAGTCACAAAGACAGCCTCTTCCCACAGCCCAGTAGAACAAACCAGTGTAACTCAGGTTGGTGCTGACTCCGATGAGCCAGCCTGGTGCAGCATGTGAAACCTGAGACCCCCAGTGGGAGGAAGAAGAGGGAGGAAAGAGAAAGGAGTGGCTGGGACCGCCACTGGTGCTGGGAGCTGCAGCCTACAAGTTAGATAGAAGTTACTTTTACTGCCCCACTATAAGTGATGGACAGGTGGAGTGATGCTTTGACCAGAGGGAGGTCACAGATTCTAGGGGACCTGAATGAACATCCATTGACATTACAAAACTGTGTGTCAGTATGAGGAGGAGGGATACACATAGGGAGGTCTGAGGGCTGGGCTGAGCATGGCTGCTTGACAAAACCCTCCCAGGCAGGGGTGGTGGGATGATGGGTGTTCAGGTCTCTGTGCTCCTGGGCACAGCCTCTTCCCTATGGTGAGACAGCATACCTGAGTGAGCACCACTGTGAGTCCTCCACTCTGCCTGTCACTGTGGCAGGCATCCACGGCTGTGGCTTTGCTCCATTTCTCCACCAGAAAAAGCCACATTTGAGAGCTGGGTGCCAGTTCCTTGGCATGGGAGCAGCACCAGGATATTTTGGACCTGGGGAATGATTTTGAGCAAACAAATGGTGCCGGGGTGTGATTTGCGGTTATCAGATGAGCCTGTCTTTGTCATCTGCCTCTTTCAGGAGAAGCACTTCAGGGCTCCAAACCACAGGTTCTGGCTTGGTTTCACCACCATGTAAGTGCAGTTTCAGCCAGGTCTTTTTTGTTCCTTGCCCATCATCACTGCCCCTTTGACTGAAGCTCCTTTGGAGAAGGCAGATATGAGAAAGATGAAGGATGAATGCTTTCCCATTTCCAGAAATTAAAAGAGATTTTAATTCAAACAAATCTGAAATATCCCTGATAACAAATGTGAATTTGGAGGTAATTTATATTACTTATTTCTGTAAAGAACGCATTCCAAAGAATGAAAATAACTTCAGTTTTATGAATTCACACATTCCAGTGGAATTTCAGTCTTTCATATTGGTATTAAATTTTACCATTAAATGATATTTTAAAATGATAATGCCATCTAACCCAGCTATATCTGATCTTAACAGGCTGATGTGAGTTATTTTAAGGTGAATTAGCCAGTTTGGAAAAGAGGGAGGTAAATCGATTTTCTCTGGAAAGAGATTTATGAAGTTGTGACTAAATAATAGCTAGCAACTAGCTTTTGTGCATAGGCATATTTTTAACCCCAGGAACACTGGCATTCTCCTTGCAAGGATGTATAGGGGAGTCTGAGCATATATATTCCATGACACTGGATAGCCTTATACTGCAGTTATGTGCATAAGGAAAAGCACTAGACTATTTTTTGTTGTGAGTCAATAGCAGAGGGTCTTCGGTTGTTTGCGTTTGGTGACCCTGCAGAAGGCTGTTCTTAGTGGGTTGGGTTGTTGTTGGTAGCTGGCAAGGGAGTGCCATGCTCCTCCCTGGCCACCCGGTTGGCAGTCATAACACTGGTGGCTCTGTCTGCAGAGTAGAGCATGAAAAACAAATTAATAATCGACGTATGCACCTTGTTTTTCATCCTTAGGACTACAGACATAGAAACGATAACATCTGTATTTTTTAAGACTTTATCAAAGCGAATGTTTTTTACATCTCATGGTAAAAACAGCAACAGAAGTGGTAGGTCAAGGGATGGGTGATCTGCTGTCTATTTTTAACATGTGCTCTTTAAAGAAGGGGAGATCAGATACTGCTAGGGGAGATCATGCAGCATTCAGAAAACTTTGTGAATCACCCACGACAGGCTGAGGCTGCCATTCTTTGTATGACTTCCCAAGTTCACATAAAGGTTACATGGCTACCAAGATGAAAAGCAGCCTCATCTGTTTTTTTCTTCCACAGCCTTTTTCCATTACTAAAAATGAGGATTGTGATGAATCATGTCTTCAGCTGAACATCAAACACAAGTCTGTAGTCTTCAGTGAGCATTAAATATAGATGTGAATATAAATAGAGAAGAGGAGGTTATTATGTAGGAAGGAGAAGGATAATAGCAAGGCACAAGTCAGCTATTTAACATGTGCTTTCTGTCCCCTTGGTATCCTATGCTTTTTATGTGGGGAGAAGATGGCAATGGGTTAGCAGTGTTAGCCCTGTCACAAACTATAGGCTCTTGACTATAGTCACTATCATCCACAAATCAGTCATGGTTCTGCTCTATCCTTGTAAATATCTGAATGGGTATTTCACCCAACTTTGTATTCATATGGCTTCCTCCAGCAGTTTTTTGTGTTAGAAGCAGCACACGGGGCACAGAGGAACCCGTTTCTCTTTCATTAAGGGACCTGGTTACCTGCAGTTGAACTTGGTTTTCCCATCAGCATCTCTACTCATGATCTCAAGGCTCTTGCTCTTCCCTCCAAGCCCTGTGGCAACCAGCTACAAGCAGACATCTACTCTTCCTCACTTAACTGGGAGTGCAAGCAGGTTTTGTCTTCTGATGCATGTTTTTTTAAGCATGTCCATTTAACAAATTGCCACTACATTCTTCAACACTGCAGCATTTGGCTTGCCAGGGGACTCCTGCCCATGTCTTGTTTGGAGACTGTGCCTCCAAATGTCTCATCTCTCAGCCTATATGCTGAATCTCAAGCCTGCCACTACCAAAAATGATGATTTCTCTCTCCATGTGTATTTTCTGGATATGAATGCTAAGACCACTGCCTTGGCTGCCCCCTTAACTGCTTGGCTTGTGCAGATGCTGGTGAAAGGGCTGGACTGTAATGACCCTTTTATAGTTTGGATCAGCTCCATCATCTCTCCCAGTGTCACTTGTGGTTGTTGCACAGCAAGGGATGCAACACCCTGACTGTACACTGCCTTCTCTTGTTTGAACTCCTTTCTCTGAAGGCCTTTCTTTCAGAGAAATGCAGTTGGGCAGGGCATCCAACACATGGATTGTATCCTACTACAGGCTGAAAATGGAACGGGCTACTGGTTCTCTATGTGTGGCTTGAGGGCAGAACCTAAGAGGTGTGTTAGAGAAGGGAAATGAAGAGTTACATGGTGCAGGCAATCTTTTTGACCCGGTTGAGGTCCGACCTATCACCAACTAGCTTTCTCTTGGTAAGAAGATGCTGGTCACCCATCTGCTTTTAGATGGGTCTTACTGTATTTCAATCTGTATGAGATCACCGTGACATTTCAATCATCCTTCTTCTCCTCTTGAGAAAGTGCCAAATGCCCTTGATCACCCTTGTCCATTAAGCCATCCATGCTAGGCACCTTAATTTACAGGTTACCCAAATTATAATGTACTTAAATAACAACACATATTTACCTGTGGCAGATGGAGCTGGGACAGTCTTCCTCGTGACTTCATGGAGTTCTTGGATACAAAGTTTTAAAGGTCTGATTCATCTGATTGTTCAAAATTAGAAACTTAACAGTGAGATATAATGGATCAGTCTTCAATGATTACAAGTACTTTGTAACTTTAGGTTAAGACATGGAACTTTTTCTACAACCATTTAACACTTAGGAAAGAGAATCAAAAGTCATAATTCAAATACAGCCCCTTTAATTAATTCATCCAAAGATAAAAAAGGGTCCTCTAGAAAGCGTATGAGGATATTACTAGCTGAAAAAAAGTCATATCTACTTTTCATGTACATGTCTTCAGTGGATCTCTTATTGAGCAGAAGAGCCCTTAATGATTTGGCTTAATTGTTACTCATCAACACCACTGCACCATCTGTCCTGAAGTGGTAATTTTCTGTGATAGCTACATAATACCACAACATCAGTACTCTTCAAATATCAGGATATTGAATTAATCATGAAGGGGTTTTCATTAGCACCGGAAAAAATCCTCCCTCAATTAAGAAGATTTTCTTTAAAAAATACCTGGTCAAGGATCATTTCAACCTTTCAAGTAAACCGAAATGCATGTGGTAAACTCAGCAAGACTGCTGTGTCTGGTGCTTGTCCCAACCCCTCTGGGAACGCCTATCAACATTGCCCCTGGCCTTTCTTTGGGAGTCCTTTTTGCTTTAAACATCTTGTTTTCTCCCATATTTAAGTGTTGTGGTAGGACACAGCATTCCCTCCAAAATCTTTGCTTGGCTCTAGCTGCTTATAAAGTTAAATCTCAAATATGTTCTGCCACAAAATGTTTTTTACTGTCTACGTTCCAAAAACTAGCCATTTGATTTGCTTTGATAATGACCAATACTCTTTATCAAAAGATGGAAGCTTCTTATTGAAAAGAGGTGCCAATAGGTTTTAGAGGTGTCTCTGTTAAGCTGTAGGGGAGTAGAGAGTCCACTAAAAACATTCTGCCAGGTATCTTCAATAGAATTGAAGAATTGAACTGAAGAATCGAATTGAAGAATAGTCTTGATTGGAAGGGGCCTTTAAGGTCATCAAGTCTGTCCTGGTTTCAGCTATGATGGAGTTAAACTTTTTTTTTAGCAGTGAATGGAATGCCATGTTTGGGTGTTAGCATGAGAATAGTGCTGATAGCACCCTGATGTTTCCGATTTGTTGCCGGGCAATCAAGTACCTTTCTCAGCTCTGCATACTTCCTTACTAGTGAGAAAGGAGGGGACGCAGCCAGGACAGGTGACCCGAATTGGCCAAAGAGGATATTCCATACCAGTTACGTCATGTTCAGTATAAGGGGGGACTGGGGGGAAGAGGGGGAGACAACGCCAGGACGTGCAGTTTCTGGGGACGGTTGGGTTGTCCGGGACGGGCTCTAAGCTGTGCGGCCTGAGTTGTGTGGTTTGGTGAGAAATTGCATTGTGTATCACCAGTTTCATCTATTTTGTGCTTTAAACTTATGTTATTGTTATATCTAGTTTTCTGTTATTGTTTAGTAAACTATCCTTATCCCAACCTGCGTGGTTCTGGTTTCTAGGTTGTGGTTTCTTTTCCTCCTTTCTTCCTTCCCTTTTTCCCCTTCCCCCAACTTTCCTTCCTCCTTCCTTTTAAAAGTACAAGCGACTGTGTGGGGTGTGGCCCCCGGCTGGGGCAAAACCACGACAAAGTCCAATCACCATCCTAACTTGCCAAAATCACCACTAAACCATGTCTCTAAGCACGACATCTGTACGTCTTTTAAATACCTCCAGGGGTCGTGAGCCCACCACCTCCCTGGGCAGTTTGTTCCGATATCTAACAACCTTCCCTGTGAAGAAATTTTTCCTAATATCCAATCTAAACTTCCCCTGGCACAACTTGAGGTCATTGCCTCCTGCCAAAAGTTTGAAGTTGCTTGCCCTGGGAGTCCAAGTTAGCTGAAGCCTCACTGGATGCAGAAGAGCACAGAAGGAGGGACCTAGTAACTTCTCAGAGACTAGAGAAAACGAGTATTTCAGCATATTACTAGGAGGCAGAGGTACAGCATAATCCTTCCAGGTATGCATCCATCTGAGATATGCTGAGGTCATGCACACACATTCTGGAAAACTTCTCTGAAATAATCTTTCTGTTTCTGACCTGATTTAAAGAAGATGTATCTAACTATTAACATGGTGTAGGTGTTATATCTGTATGTATTTTCTGCTTGTGGAACATGTGAAAACTTGCAAGACTGGAAAGACCCTCCAGGAGCTCACCAAGTTAATCTCCTTCTGCTGTGACAAGATGGGTTACTTTTGTTAGCATCCCTGCACAGGAGGCTTTGCAGGCAGCCTTTGCAGGTGAGTTGTTCCAGGGCTTCGCTGTTCTCACCCCTGGAGAGCTTCTCATGGTGTCCAGCTCGTATCCAGCTAGTTTGCTGCAGTACGCCCACTCTGTCTGGTCTGTTCCACCACGGGCATGGGGACAGCCAGCTTGTTTCCTCTCTGCTGTAACCTTTTATGTACTTAAATTTGAATTGCCTGCAGACACATTCTTGATCAGTGTTTTGGAGATAACATTCTCCACAAGTTTGATGCTCCAAGGCTTTCAGAAAGTCAGTGGAAAGCAACAGCTGTCTAAACTCTTCCAGCCACTGCCAATAAACTTCCCACTCTCTGCCCTGAGCCGTCTGATGGCACATGCCGTGAAATGTCAGAGATGGAAAGCCCCTTTGGCACAGAGCCCGTCTTTTCCTTGGATGGATGTGAATGTCCAACTGTGAATCTGTCTGGGCTGCTGGAGGGATGCTAAGTGTGGCTCTGCTTAGTACTGCTGCCCAAACAGCAGCCCACACAAGCCTGCGAGTTTCCTTTTACCCGGTGTCTGAACACACAGCCGCTAGTCGTGTCCAAAATGGCTATTTATGGTCTAATTATCACTCCCTGTTGGACTTCAGCGTTACTATTGAGAGTCAGCTATCAGCATGGTGAATTCCAGTTTGCCCAGGAATTATAACAGACTTTTTCTCTTGTCTTATCTTTTCATGCACATGGTGTGAGATGTAACAACATGTTCCACACACAGGAGAGATCAGCAGCGTTACAGAAAGTGTGCTGAAAGCAGTGTTGGGCCACCCCATGTGCGCTTACAAGCACCAGGATCAACGCTAAGCATTGTCAGCAGATGAAATGACCTTATTACAGTGATTCCTTATTCAAAGTCTTAATTTTCAAATACTTTTTTGTTCTGTGGTTGGAATTATTTACACTAACAGTTACAAGCTAATTGCTTCTGCCCTGTTGATGAGAGCAGGAGTTGAACCCAGGAATAAATCCACAGATGGTGAGATCACCTACCTGCTGACAGATTCCGTAACTATTTTTGTGCTATATAGAGGAACATGCTGGCGTAGCCTGGCCAGGGAGGGCACAGCCACAGCTTCTCTGGGCAACCTGTTCCAGCGTCTCACCACTCTCACAGGGAAGAACTTCTTCCTGATACCTCACCTAAATCTGCCCTCTTTTAGTTTAACACCCCTTGTCCTATCACTACACTCTCCGATAAACAGTCCGTGTCCAGCTTTCCTGTAGGTAGTAGAGGGGCAGAATTGCCTCCCTCAACCTGCTGACCACGCTGCTCTTGATGCAGCCCAGGATACAGTTGGCTTTCTAGGCTGCAAGCACATCTTGCTGACTCATGTTGAGATGTTCACCCACCAACACCCTCAAGCCCTTCTCCTCAGGGCTGCCCTCAATCAATTCTCTGCTCAGCCTGTAGTTGTGCTTGGGATTGCCCTGACTCAGGTGTATGACCTTGCACTTGGTCTTGTTGAGCTTCATGACGTTCACACAGGCCCAACTCTCAATCCTGTCAAGTTCTTTCTGGATGGCACTCCTTCCCTCCAGCACGTATTTTGTGTTACTACACTGTTAAAAGTGAGATTTAAAGCCATGCAAATTCAATACCTACAGGATTATAATTTCAGTGACATTTGAAAATAGTGGGGTTTCATGTACAGCCTTATTATTTCAGTGTGTAATGCTAAGTGTAAGAGCTTAGCCCATAGAGGGTTCTCTGAAAGATGCCCAGTTTCCAGTTGCTGAGGAAGCTATAACACTATAGAGGTTGAGACTGGTGTGGAGTGCAAAATCCTTGGGTATATAATTCTCTCCTGACCTTCTATAGTACTCTTCTCAATGCCTTCCCAAAAATACTTAACCAAGTGCAGTGGTGGGCATACGCATTGCATCTTGAAGTCCTATTTCTGCGGTGCTACCAGTGAAGGGGAATGATGGGGTGAGGACACAACTCACGCACTTCTGATCTGGGTTATACAGTGTTCCTATCTATGTCAGAAGCACCAAACAGGGTAGTCCTTTCCTCTGATATTCTTGCTTTTCTGCTAGGAGCAGGGCTGTGAAGATGCATGGCCACCAGCATCATGTTGACTGAGTACAGATTCTACTCCATCCGTGAAGCCACACAGAAAACACTAGAAAAAGTCAATTTGTCTCTTGTTTTACTGGTTTGTGAAGCTCTTTCCAGACTTAAAGTGCAGCATAAGGAAGGAATAGCCAGGAATCTGCTTGCTTTTTAGTAGAACATCCCTGCTGCTGCTTCACATTGCTAAGAATTTTCTCTGAGAATGGGGCTTGGGGGAAACAAACAACTCATGTCTTTCTCTGAGAAGTTGTGATAGGGCAAGGAAATACAGATGACATGATTATTTTCAGTGTCTCTACCTATGTTCCTGGTGTTAGTCAGTGAGAGCTTACGTCTGTTCATTACCAGTGGAGGTCATGAGAAGGGGGTGAGCATGGAAAAAACAGGAATGCAAAGGAAAATTGCTAGGGACCACACTATTTCTGTCTTTTCTTTTTATCCACACTAGCACACATGGACTGACATGGGAAGTGCTGCTCTCTAGAAGTGCTCAGCCTCTAGCATTTTTTGTCCTACAGGAGAACACACGAGGTTGTGTAGGGCAGGGCAATGTGGGAGAAAGTATGATGGTCAGATGTCCTTGTCAGTGGAGAGCAAAGCAGTAGGAAGTCAGAGGACCAAGGTCAGTGTGGAAGGAGCTGGAATGAGCCAGAGACAAGCCCAGGCCTAAAATGTGGCTACAACTGGAGCAAACCACTTGATGGAGTCTTAGTCTGAACTTATATATGGCTCCCCATGACCATGCAGCTGCAGACACTGTTGTCTACAGCTGTATTGTTGTATTTTTTCAGCTGTGGTAATTTTTTTTTCCTCTGGTGGACCCAGGAGAATACTTCAGTTTTCCTGGCTGAATATATCCTGCAGGGATATATTCTGAATACTTAAAGAACTACCTTGGTGTGGCAGTGATCAGATTGTTCTTTATCTTGACTACTGCTGTGTTCTTGATCTCTTAATATTTATTCTTCATAAGTGTCAATGAAGAATAGGCCTCGTGCCCAGGTAGTTATATTCTCACTCTACGTTGCCAGTCTGGCACACGACATGATACACTGAGGTGTCATTTTCATCTTTCGAAGTCTAGTTAATTTTTGCTAGAGATGTAATAGCAAAAACATGTCCATATGATGTAATTTCTAAAGCCTGCCCTAGAGGTTCCACTTTGCCCAGGCACTTGCAATAATTTTTTTCAGCATTCCAGCTCACATTGTGAGTCTTAAAGTTTGAGTTTTAAGAAGCCCAAAGTTAAAGAACAGTTTAAGGGTATAATCAGATATTCAGCTAGTCTGAAATGGAGCTTTCAGTGGGGTCTCCTCTGTCTGACCTCAGATGGACTTACAACACAATTCAACTTGAAAAGGTTATAAAGCTCTGTTAATTTGTCAGGGAGCTGGGGTAAGATTTGTGTTCATAATCACACTTGACGAGCCATGGTAATCTATCCTGCAAATGCTCAGGTGTGAGCTTAAATTTAGCCATTGTTTTTAGTGCAGCTACTTGTGTATTTGAAGTTCAGCAGGAACTGATGTGTTTTTGAGAACTAGATACTAATTAGCTTCTGAATTTGGTACAGCTCAAATAATTTCAGAAATAATATGAGAAAGCAGCTGTGTGTCATGTTGTAAATGAGAATACACCTTTAAGCTTTCCTCTGTCGAGCGGGACCCTGTGGTACAAAACAGTCACATCTGTCTGTTTGCTAGCATTCTCCGTGACATCTTAATGAAAATTAAGAGATACATATTTTCTGTGCCAGCATCACCCTGGCATTTATTAACCGGCTAAGCCAAAAAACTAACCTTAGGTAGAAATAATGAAAACATGAATCCAATATGACTTGATGTTCTCTATATTTAATGGTCTCATTAGTGATGCCACTGTTTTAAATGATGGTAGAATAACTCAATATGCACATTAATGTAAGACGTTGATAGATTATTAATTATCCAAATGCTGAACTAAATTAATCCCTTATATAATTCCAGGGAAGTCACATCATGCCAGAAATAAAACTAATCCATGTTATTCTAGGTATGATTGTTATGACTAAATTAATACTGATTTACTATCTAACTATCTGATAGAAGCCCAGGCAGACTTTCAACACAGTCAGAAAACCATAAAATAAGTATCAGGAGCTTTTTTAGGGCTGTTGAACTGGAGGGCCTCAAGAGGTTCTGCAGCCCGTTTCTTGGCTGGAACACGGGAGCAATGATGTTCAGGTTATTCCTGGCAGCTGTTTGCCTAATCTGCTCTGAAGAAAGCTTGAATGATGGAGATTCCACAAAATTTCATGGCAATCTATTCCTCTGCTTCACATCTGTAGTGTACATAAATCACAGGACATTCAGAAATGCTGAAAGGCAGCCTGCCTCTTCTACCAGTCAAAATGTATTAGGGACTTAGTGTTGATGATTTGGATATTTGTGACCACGATTTTTATTTATTACATTTCTACAGGTCTATTTGCTAATCAGGTGTATTGAGGTAAAGCCAAAATCACATTGTCTAGCGTTACCCACTGTATAATGATGTTATGATGTTAATATACAGCAAGCCCATCCACAGGGTTGGTAGATATCCTAACTTGTTAGGCAGGTATGTGCTGGGTCTTTGTGAATGCCTTTTACCCAACACTGATGGCATCACTGAAGGACTTGTACTTAGAAAAAAACCCTTTATCCAGCTGAAGACAAAGATTCAGAGGTCTGATTTTATCAGAATTCCATAGTTGGAATAAATTAATTTTCTCAGTACCCATTAGGGGACTAGTATTGTGGTGCTTTAATGATATATCCTCATGAATCAATATTTTACACAGAATTGCCTTGACTTTCACAAATATTGAGAGTGCCTAACTGATTGTCAGACTCCTTAAGTAGCATTGATTTTACTGCTGCAATATTCAGAGGATGAGGTAATTGCATCCTATCAACTTATTGAAAAAGGCTTGTTAAAGCAGTCAATGGCCACAGACTTATTCAGCTTCCTTATTTCTCTTTGGTTGTCACTCATGTTTCCCTTCCCTTCCCTTCCCTTCCCTTCCCTTCCCTTCCCTTCCCTTCCCTTCCCTTCCCTTCCCTTCCCTTCCCTTCCCTTCCCTTCCCTTCCCTTCCCTTCCCTTCCCTTCCCTTCCCTTCCCTTCCCTTCCCTTCCCTTCCCCCTGTTGTTTCCCATTCTTGGCAAGGATAGCCGCCTGCAATGAGGCTGTTGACAAACTCAGACCTTCAGTGGTGGTCACCACGTCAGGCAGAGGAAGGCAACAAAAGTTTATCTCAGGGGAGAACTTGCACACACATATAAGTGTTAGGTTGACCATGCAGAGGTGGTATATTACCTGCTTGACATAGTCATTTATGCTGATGACCTTTGCAATAAAAGGGGAGTCATCACCAGTGTGAATACATAGTTTGCTTCATGCTGTGAAACTGCACTGCCTTCTGGTGCTTGCACTGTCAGGAATGGTATTAAACGTCAAATTGCCTGGGGGTAATTCAGATGGAAGCATCTGAAGGCATCCACAATTCTGTGTGCAGTCTGCAAGACCCTCACCCCAATCTGAGCTGTGCTGCATCTTCACAAGAACCTTCTGTATTTCTAGAGTACTCCAGCAATCACCTATTGATCACCAGCTGCAAGAAACTTTAATCTGATTACAGGCAATAAAACTGGTTTCTATCTCTGGCGCCTGACTCAGGTTTCAGAGCAAGGGAAAAAGTATGACATCACCCCTGCTTGCATCTGTGTTGGGTAGCTAATGAAATTACACGAAGGGTTTGAAGACCATTAAAGTCAATGTTGATCCTTATTATTATTAAGAGCACTTTCAAATTTACTGCACCACAGGGCAGGCTTGAAAGCATCATTTTTCAAAGGTGTGTGCATTGCATTGGATTGCAGCGAAGAGCCCTGCTGGCTGTGGAGGATGCCGGCAGCAGAGAGAATCAATTCTGAAATTAATTGGCTGAAAGTCCACATAGTTCCTTTTCTGCACAGACCCACACATCCCATTACTTGGTGATAATGGGCACAATAGTGACCCTGGGGTAAGAAAAACCCAGGTGGGCTCCTGCCTGTGAGAATGGTGGTTTGCAGAGGTCATGGTTTGCAGAGGTTTCCTCTAGCAGCCCATTGCAGCTCTGGGGCTGATAGTGGTCTTCTCTGCCCTGTGGGCGCTGCTGTGCTCTGTGCAGGGACACAAACACTTCTCATTAATCCCACCATAAGCCTCTAAGTCCTCCCTTTACCTGCTCCACCAGGATGGTTGGGAGGCTTTTTCTTCCAAAAGTTGGTACTGACATTTTGAGGCTCAGCCCAAAGATACTCAGGTGCTTGATGCCCACTTAACATGCAGTGCCTCTGGTCCTCAGTGCTTTCCCTTCTGTAGCTACTTGAGCTTCTCTGGTTTAGATGAAGGTGAATCCAAATGGAACATGATAAATTGCCATACTGCCAAATCAAAGAGCTATTTTGTGCTGATGTCTTTGTCCTGTTAAAGGGTTTAAATCTCAGGACATTGTTTCTTTGGTCCACATCCAGCAAGTTTTACTCTGAATGGTGTAGATTTTTCATTGGATTTTTGCACAGATGAAGCTGCTCTCTGTATTTTAGAACTCTAAAAAAGTGGATGTGGAAGGAAGAGGCCTTTGCACTGGTTTTGGTATGAGCAGGGAGACCCTCTGGGGATCTCTGGATTTTGCCTAGGACAAGGTGTCCCTGATCAGGCTCAAGTTATACATAAGGGTTTTTCTAGAAAATGACAAAAATAAAAACTGCTCATGTCACATGTAAGGTTTCAAATTCGGCTCAGGAAGATGGCTTAAAAAGTAACTTGAGCAAGCACAAAAAGGTTTCCTTAGCATAGGAACCTGCAGGCCAAACCAGGATATGAAGGATGCAGATGTCTTCTTTTCAGGGGTTTTTGGGGTGGGTCTGCAGAGCAGTTTGACTACAGTTGTGTTTGCTCCTTTAGTACATTTATCACATGATAAATGGTGTCTCCAGCACAGAGGAACAAACAGGAGTAGACTGAAGATGCCTCTACCATATCCTGGTGTGTTGCTTCACCTCCTCAGCATCTGTTGTCTTTTGAACAGGTTGACTTTGTTCAGGTGAAGGCAGTACCCAAGTGCAGAGAGAGGAAAAGTGGTGGAAAGGGTCTCAGAGATGCTTTCCTGCCAATCACCTGCTCTTCAGACCAACACTGTGAGCTTCTCTGGGAGTCTGGCACTAGCTCTGTATCTCTGTTAGATATCTTCTGAGCAGGAATCAGCCCTGGCCTTGGGATATATGTTCATAAACAGGTCTGAGGTAAGCTCACAGGAGCACTAGGACTTGGAGCAAAACATTGTAATTTGCAAATCCAACAGTTTGCTGGTGGAGCTGAAATGACCGTCCATGCATCTCCTGTGGAAGACACATCCATGGGAATTCTCAAAACCAGTACTTCTGCCTGTCAGGTTTGCACTGCCTTATCCCAGCAGGCTCACAAGTGGTCTGCAGTGCCTAAGAAGTGCCTGTGGGAATGGTGTACTTCCTAGAGTGGATAATGGTGCTTGGTTTTCCAAAGAGAGGCCATTTTTGGTGGTGGAAATAGTATAATCAGAACAAGCGCATCATTTGAATATTTTCTAAATGCCCCCTCATGTTGAATTCCATTTTTATTGGAAGGAGGTACAGCACCAGCCACAGCATGACAGAGCAGCATCAATTCATACTGCCCAGGTAAGGAACTGCATAATCAGACGGGACAGGCAGAGATGCCCTCAGATAAAAGAATGAGTTTCAACCCACAGGCTAGTTTGGGGAGCCACTGAGAGCCCTGCCTCTCCAAAAAAAACCCTAAACCCTTTCCTACAGACATCACAGCTTCACAGCTGCCAAATACAGAAAGAGGAAGGGATAGATGTAAAATTTTAAAATAATATGTGGTGTCCCTCAGAAATATTTCTGTTGTCTGCAACAGCATTTCTAAGTGGGAATTTCTATGGGCAGGACTCCTGGCATATGATGGGTTTTCTTACCGGACACGTGCCATGTCAGAGCCTGGAGGCTCTGTCCCTGGCACAGTAGGTCCTAAAACAATCAATCAGCCTGGTCAAAAGCACTTTTCTGGATAGCAGCTGTAGATTTTTTTTTTTTAATGTTGGAATTCCACTATGGGGGCATTAAACACTATACCTGCAGTAATATTAGAGCCAACGTCCTGAAAAATCAGAAATTCCAGTGAAATGATGTACTATATAAGGTATTTTCCACCCCTCTGCACCACCACTGAAGCCTTGCATATATTTTCCTCCTTCATTTTCATACATATTGTATTGTACATCAGTGTGCTGCTGCGTGTTGCAGACCACTGGGAGCTTGTGGCACAGCATTTGGAGATTGAGATCAGGCTACAAGCATTTGCTCTGCACTTAGAGCTGGTGGCTGTGAAACAGGGAAGTTCTCTTTGGAAACTGCAAAACACTAATATTCCTGTTTTAGGTAAACATCTGCTGAGGTATTACTCAGTCCACTGATGTACTAGGGCTCCAGTGGTGCCTGCAAATCTGAAGGAAAACCACGCTTTTCCACTGAGAAATTAAAAATGGCTATTCAGTAAAAGTCCCCATTCCTTCCCTTAAAATAACCCCAAACAACAAAACCACCAAAAATCCAAAACAAACCTGCAAGGTCCTCGAGTTAGAGAAGGCACATATCACTGCAATGAAGTCAAGAGTATGTCTCCAAAGCCATAGCATGTAAGTTACCTGGGCACTTGAGGCAAATTTCTGACAAGCCTGAATAAAAATGCTAAAAGCAAGAGCGCTTAAAGAAGGTAATTAGAAGAACAGTTGGTGCTAGCTTAAAGCCCAGCTAAGCATAGCCTGACAGCTAATTCTTTTTAGGCTTTGAGGTGTAGGGAACCCTTGGATGCCACAATAGCGTGAGGGCAGGTTCTTGGCTATCCTTTCATGAGAAAAAGATATTTCTGGGCAATTCAGGAGGGTGAGGGAGGTGATTGTGCCTTTTTTGGTGGTTTCACTGCTCACCTTCCCTAATTAAGGAAAAAAATTAGCAAAAAATTAGCCCTTGCTGGGCAGCCTCCTCACGTGAGCAACCAAGACATATTGCCTTGCCCTTGCCAAGGCAGTGCATGTGGCAAGGGCAAAAATCTTGATCCAAGATGAGCTACCAGCTGTAGTAGGATGCAGCAGCTCGAAGATATTTGTCTGTGCCTATCTTTCTCCATCAGTCCTAGTTCTTGGGTCAAGTGAACATGGATGAGCCATATGTCCCAAAACAGCCCTAGGAGAGTCAGCTACTCTGATGTGAATATAATAAAAAGATGATGAATAAAACATACAGGGTAGGGTTTACTTCAAAGTGAGGCTTCTCAAAGGGGAGTAGATGGTCTACATGGTCTTGTACAGAGATATCCTGTGATGGGTAGTGTCTACCCCAGCTACTGCCCTCTATAGCTGCCACTCTCAGTGGTACCCAGCAGAAACATTTAGGACACTGCTTTAAAATGACATCCACAGCAGGGGAGAACAACCATCTAAAGGCAAGTTTGCTGTCACCAAGGGAGCTTATGACTATTACCTATAGTAGACCTAGTTATCATCCTATATAATGGAGTCTACAGGTTTCACTTCCAGCAGACTGTGATATATTAAGGTGTGTTTTGATGTGAGCCACTGTGAAGATTTATGCTTGTTTAAGGCTTAAGCAAAAAAGGTACAAGATGTGATTCAACCACTTGTCCTAGTCAGCAGGTTGGTGTTAGCCAAGCCAAGGGACCACCTGCTATTTTCTCTTCTTTCCTCACATTCCTCTTCACCTACCTGTTCACCTATCTATCATTGATCATAAAGTCAATATTGGTCCCCCTGCTAGCTGGCAAGTTTGCATTGGTACAGTTTTGTTTTAAAGGACTTGTTCAATAAGTCTGTATCAGGACTTGTTTTGTTTATTTAGGGTTTTTTTTTGATTGCCAGCTGAACCCTTTTCAAAATGCAAGAAATTTTCCTTTCCATGTTATTGTTGTAGTGTAGTTGAGTGAAAAAAAGACCAAAAAAAAAAAAAAAGAAAGGCTGACTAGCACAGGGTAGAAGGAGAAATTCATAGAAATCTGTGGGTATACTGGAAAACACAATTTCTTCTCCATTGATGCTGTTTGCATGTCAAGATTTGGAAGTCAGGTTCCTCCTTCATGTTGATCAGCTTGTGGACTGTAGACTCACACTTTGACCACAGTACAACCAAGTGCAAATTTTGTCACAGGTTACACTAAAGAGCTCAATTAATTTACAGGCTAAACTGTGATATGTTTCCCTAGCCTTCCATGTTTCAACATTTGCTTCAGAATCATTTACTGCCTATATATTGGATGTTCTATCTATACAAAACCATATTGTAGGCTGTTAGCTTATGAGAGATAGGAGAGTGGGAAAATAGTCTAATTTCTTATCAGTGTAAGAAAAGATAAGAAAAAATATTAACACACTGGATAATAGCTTCCTGAATATAGTTGGATGAGTTAGTTAGAGAGGAGTCCTAGGCGCTCATCTTGGTCTTTGTTAGGTCTAGAATAAATTCCCTGGAGTCAGTGTAACACATTATTCCCAACTTTGGGAACAATACCTTCTTAAGAAGCAATTCATACAGTCTAGATTCTGCTTTGATCTGCATGACCATGGATCTGCTTTAGAGTGTTAGTGGTGTCTCTGGCTTTGCATGAGTGTTGCTGAATCAGAATCATGGGGCAGGAACCAACTACCATAATGGAATCATAGAATGGTTTGGGTTAGAAGGGACCATAAGTGTTCCAAAACCCCTGCCACGGGCAGGGACACCCTACAGTAGACCAGGTTGCCCAAAGCCTCAACTTGACCTTGAATACTTCAAGGGAGGGGGAAGCCGTGGCTTTTCTGGGAAAAGTGCTTCACCACCTTCCGTTACAATCTGGTTGTACATTTCATAATGACATTAAATTGGTATCTGGGGACCTAATTAAAAGCAACATATGATCAGTATAGAAAGCTTCATAAAAATGCAAAAAATGCATGTTGGCATTGTTGTTACACTGCTTGCAATAATACCTGAGCTGCCTTAGCTAAATAAGCTGCCTTGGGGTGTGTTTGTAGGATGTATCATGACAGTGCTGTCTGCTGTATAGACACATGCCTGGCACCTCAGAGTCCAGGCTCCTCTGCTGCCATTCTTTCACCTGCTTATCTCCTTCCAGTAAGCACCAGCCCAGCACCATGGCATCCTGGGCAGTGTGGGATGGCTTTAGTCAAGCCAACAGTGGCCAAATGTTGGAGGGGGAGGTGCTGACATAAATGTATCTTTGTGTGTGGGTGGGTTCGGTAAGGAATTGCTGCCTGAGCAAACCTAAGGAGACTGGCTGAAATTCTGCAAGGGACAACCATTTTCTTAATTGTCCAGGTTTTCAAGTGCACTGGAGCATAATACACTGTTTCACTGGTGTAATCCTTCTGTGGAAGAGTGACTGTTACCCCTGTTTCACAGAGACGCTGATGCATCTGTGAGATGGATTTACCAAGACAATAAATTTCGAATGCTGGAAAATATATTTCTGCCTTAACTCTGCATTTGGATGCTTTGGTTTTGAACTTTTTATTTTAGAAAGGTGACAGGGGTCACAAAGGAAGTAATCCACAGTTACTTGGAGTTACTTCTTCTTTGGTTTAATTGTCCATTTCAGTTTTTAATGAGAAGACTGTTGGTCCTCTATATTTCTTGGTCAATTGAACAATGTGAAAAGTTACTGCAGGAAAGCTTGAAGGCATCTGCCTAGCTTTGGGAAAGTTTGGAATTTTTTGAGACCTAAGCCAGAATTTCTTTAATACGCTATGGCCAAGGCAGGCACCAGAGCAGCAGAAACGAATTCTGGTGGAAACATTCAGTTTACAGCCTGCACAGCTCCTTTTGCACAGTTGCCCCTTCGTAACATTTGTCAGGTTGCTGCTGGCAAAGACTGGCTCGATCTCCGAATGACAGGTCAGAGTACAACAAGTGATAATGGCAGTATAGATGGAAAAGTGTCCTTCTCCCCTCAGGAATTACTTTTCTTCATTTTTAAAAAAAAAAATAAAAGAGAGAGACAATGGAAAAAATAGGATTTTTTTACTCCCTAAGTACTTTCTGCTTAATACTCCACAAGCATTTTGAAATCTCTGGCACTTTTCATCTTTGAATTCAGAGAATCTTTGTCTGAGGTAGTAAAATCATTGTCCAGCTAAGCTCTTATCTAGTGGAAAAAGATTAGTGTTCTTTTGATTACGGGAATGACCTTATAGAGCATTTCAGAGAGGCATGTTTTTCCTGTCATCACCCATGTTTTCCACCATTAATCTGCTTACCCATCAGACGAAATCTTATTTTCTCAGAAGACATATGAAAATTATTTTAGAACTTAGTTCTCCTTGGGTTTGCATTAAAACCTTCCATGGAATTTCAGAGGATTAGACTAAAACATCTTTTTGGTTTAGACCGGAAAAGTACAAAGGACTCTTTACGGTAAGGAAGAGAAAGTGGGGGTTTCTTACTGCAGTGCAATATGCCCTCTGAGCTTGTTTCTGACCTCTCGCACTCCAGATTAAACATCCAAGGTCTTCAGGAGCATCTGATTTTCTATCGTCTGTGTGAAGGGGTTTCTGGCCCCTATGTCAGGCAATGTGAATTATCTTTCTAACTCAGACTGTCCTAAATAGAGCCAAGGGAGTTGACAACTTCTTATCTGTCTACAGTTTCCCAAACTTTGACATCTGAGTGCAGATCCCTCTCTCTACATTGCTCACTTGAGGCTCACACACAACCAGAGAAGGTGAGTGCACCTTCTGAGACTATGATTCATGCCATCTTGAAGCACAAGCTTAGATGAGCTCAGATGGATTGTAGCTGGTGTCTCTCCTCAGACTACACTGGATGCTTCAGGTGTTTGGTCCAAATGTTGATGTCACACTGCATAAGTCCCTGAGGACCTGGCACAAGGGCATCCCCCAAACCTGTTCACAGCCCAGGACTCCATTTCACCCATCAGGGATGAGAAAGGGGTTCTGGCCATGCCCTCTGGTGGAGAGCAGCAGTTGTGGACACAGAGGTTAGCAAGGTGGGTTCCCTGTTGGGAGTTGGAATAGGATGAGTGTCATGGCTCAGCCTGTGGTCAGGAGCTGCCACTCTGACAGTACAGATGGTGGCTGAGATGTGGTGGTGGAGACCGTTCCCTTGCCTTCCAGCCCTTCTCCGAGGGTTTGTGGGAGCCTGACCTGAGCCTATGGCTGTCAGGACAGGCTGGGAGGAGACACCTGTGCTGCTGTGCCTCCTAGGGACTGTATTGCCATTTCTCAGATGAAACAATGAAGATTCTGCAGAAAAGCTGTAAATATTAAATCTGCAGAAGGAGCCTAAATTTGCTTCTCTAGACCTGTCTATTTTGGCTGGTTCCCCACTGCCTCTTGTTCTTGCTGAGCTGTGGTATAACCTATTACTGCATCCCCAGTATCACGCTGTGCAGAGCACTGTCACACCTTGAGCATAAAAGATGCTATAAAAATGTAATTATATTCTGTACCTGATGTTAATATCATATTCTCTCAACTAATGGAGGACTTTGCAGTGCCCATTTAATTTCTCTAATGTTAACTTTCTAGACAAATTTAGCTATGGTACAGAGGTTTTATGTGGAGCAGGATTTTTCCTTTTAATTTCCTTCCCATTCTTCCTTTCAAGCTGAAGGAATGATTCTGTAGTGTACTTTGTTCTCCTGGCTGAATTCAGGTTGAATTCAGCAAAAATGTCAAGAAGCTGCAAGAGTGACAGGGCCAACTGCCTCCCACCTTGACCCTTGTTGCAAGACTGCATTTTTTGGAAGCTGGAATATTCACACTCTGGGTAACTGGTAGCTGCAGAGAAATAAATAATAATTTTCCTCAGCAATCCAGTATGATGGAGAAACAGTGCATTACTTGAAATGTATTTATCCAGTTGTTAAGCCCTACCTTAAAGTTTATTTTAAGAATTGTGAAGTGTTTACCTACTCCAGATTGACCATCTGAGGGCAGTGTCACCTAATACTTGCTAGAAGTGATATGACTGGTCACTGCATACTCTGTGCACTGCACTCACCCTCTAAGGATGTCATCTGAAACTCACCGATATCAGAAAGAGCCTTTCCACACATCTTAGCTGCTTCTTACACTTGGATATATTGCACTCACTCTCTGGGCCAGACTGTCTATCAGGGTAAACCTTTCATGGCAGTGAATCCAGTTTGGGGCATTCTATCCAATGGGTTTGTAGACCTGGAACTAAATTGGACCATGATTGACCTTCAGGTCAGACCTCTTGCAGACACTCAATGTAGATTGCTATGAAAAGCTTTTGTATAAAGCAGTTTATTCTTGGCAAGAGCATGATGTTGAGAAGACTCTCCAGTCTTGTTTTGAAGGCCTCAAGTGATAATCTACAGCAGTCTTTGACAAATTGTTCCCTAGGTAATCAAGCTTGCTGTTAAAAGCATGCAACTTATCTTACACTAAATACGTTTAAGTTTACATTCCACCAGGTACTCACTTACTCAGAATAAGTTGTCCTTCAGTTAGTTTGCCTTTATTGCTAATGCTAATTGTAAGCTGTGGAGCACAGCAAACCACCAGACCTTCTTGTGGGTCTTTTTATTATTTCATGCAAGCAGCTCTTTTCCTCTATATTCTGCTTCATCCTGAAACAGACCCTTCTGCTTGTGGTCAAAGCAGGTGTTGATGAGTAGGAAGGGGTGGGAAATCCTATGGAAGGAACATTAACAGGAAAGAAATTACAGGGCTTCTGGAATGGGTAGACTTTCCTAGATTTCCTCCTCTAGACTTAAGGTGAGTAAGATGAGGATGATGGGAAAACATGGAAGACAACAGAATGATGATGGATAATATCAGCTGAGAACCTGATCTCATGCTTATGCTTTATGCAGACTAGTTGTGGGCAACTGAATAGTGGCACGACTGTTTCAACTCACATACAAATGAGGTGACATAGGATAGAAGGTACATTTACATAAAGGCATACCTCAAATATAGTCCTTCCTTTAGCCTGGAGTACTGAAGTGAAGACCACACAGTTACGAGTTCCTCTTTAAACTGTGATGAAAACCATTGCAATGTGATCTCATCTGGTGGGTAATGGCAGACTAAGAGGACACAATGAAAGAAGTAAAATAACGAGGCAGTACCTCTTGGTCCTTCTCTAGTGACAAAAGCAGTAGATGGCCAAGTTTTGGATCAATGTCAAATAATCAGGGAAATGAAAAGGGTAATTTTGGCAGAGAGGTATAAAAATCTAGGGGCTGTGATGATTGGCACAGCAGGCACAGTGTGTTATGAGTTCAACCTAAACCTGTTATAATCTTAAACCATTAAATGTAAGGGATTCTTCTTTCATATTTTCCAGATGAATGGGGCTGAGAAAACTGGATGTTAGCAGCAGAAGCAGACTGGTAAACACAAAACATTGAAATACACATATTTAATTAACCACCAGTGTATCAAATGAACGTTAGTGCTGTTTAGGCACTAGTAACAAGATTTGGCACTAATTGTGATTCTAAATGCACTGGAGAACAGTTCTGGATATAGAAGAAACTTCTTGGAGATGTCTGGAGTGTGGGATGTTGGCTCAGCCCTTTCTCTTTCCTTCACACATTCTTGAAGATCTTATATAATGTGAAAACGCAATGTTGAACTGAAGTCAGAAAAGTCTGGTTTAGGGTGGTACAGGGAAGTGGTAAGGGAGTTCTGTCATTCTGACCAGACCTGTTTCTGAATTACAGATAGCTCCAGAACTCCCCATTAAAATGCACTGGAGCTCCCCACTGTTGTGGCTTCCTCTCTGGGGAACCTTCCGGTAACTGCTCATTTTGGCAGGAGCTTCTTCCATCTACTTCCTTGCCTTGACTTATTCAAACCCAGAAATTCTTGCCTATGTGAGGAGGAGCAACTTATTAGCAATTGCCCAGCTCTGGCTCCCTGCCTGGCTGACATCTTAGAAGGACTGCATTGACAGGTGGGGAAGAGAAGAAGGGTTTTGCTTCCCATACTCAGATTTTCTTCTCTCTGGTTTGGGTAATCTGTAAACCCAGATAGTTGTACAGTTTTCCTCTCTCAGTTTTCCAGTACTCTCTCAGTACTCCTTCTACATCCTCTGTCTACTCTAACTCCAGGTCTGCCATAACCAGATCACTTGCCTTCAGTCTGTGGTGTGTCAGTGACCATCTTTCTTCTCCAGCTTTGGTTCAGGGAATGAGGAGCTGCCTGCTTTGTGGAAATAGCTAGGAGGGTATAGGGTCTGCAGAACAAAAATATGAAGCTTTTACTTCAATATGTTCAACTTGGGCTTTATGGCTACTTAGGGCTTTGACTTGCATGAGTTTCACCCACTTAGAGAAAGCCCTGGAAATCCCCAAGTGCTTTAGAGAATGGCCTTTTCACGATTAGTTTGAAAACCAACTCAGGCCCACTTGTGCAGGCACAGTGACTAGGGTTGCACGAGACACATGGCTAGGACTGAAAACGGTCTGCACAAAGTCTTGGCTGCAGCCTGTACCTGTCTGCCTTGTAAGTTGCTTCCACCCGCTTTAACAAATGCTGCTATAAATAGCTGTCTGGGTCCTGCACCTGACCTAGCTTTATTTCACATTACTAGTCCCACCACTAAGAACAACTCCCTCCGTTGCATCTCTTTTACTAATGATTCTCCTAATTTGTAGCTTCTTGGTTTTCCCATCACAGTACTGCTGCACTTAATGTTTAGCCTGATCCCTAGAAGATAAGCAGTCAGATGCAATATTGGCTCAGAAAATGAAGTTTTTAACCTCATTAAGTAAGGACCCACACTAGCCATAAAAGGCTGAAGAAAACCTCAGGTGATGGTATCCTCCTATCAGATGATTTATGCTTTTAAAAAAAAAAAGAAAAAGAAAAAGAAAATTAATGATGAAACACATTCCCAAAGGATGTACTGAAACACTGTGCACAGACTGTGTGGCCCACAGAGAATAGGATGTGTACACCAACGTGAGCCACTGAGCTCTGGCAACTTCACACCATCTTGCTTGCAGATTTTCATGTTGTCTGCAAGAGAAACAAAGAAGGTGGGAGGACATTAGGCAGAGGCCATTGGCACAAGCAGGCTCAGACATGGTGCTGGAGCAAGATAGGAGAGCAATATTTCTTCTGTGACTGTCATAGAGAATTTCAAACCCAAAATTGTGGAATAGAGTCGTGAGTTGGCCAGATGGAAACATGTCTTCTCTCCATGGTACATGGAAAAACAAGTTCATCATGTTCTGTCTTTACTCTGAGCCATTCTTGGCAACTTCAGCCACATCCTGGAAAGAGTGGAGGGGAGGAAGTGCACAGGGGAGCCAGTAGGCAAGTGGATCATGGGGTTTTGTTTGTACTGTGCTTAGGGAAGCTGTTCAGCTTTGAAGGAAAAAATCTGATTGCTGAGAGGCAACGTACAACATAATTGTGCTTATTCTTTAAAACCTCATCACCGCTTCTCAGTATTTCTTTTACCACTGTTTTTCTGCAGAGCACAGTGACAATAATCCTTTCTAGATGATGGTATAATGGTTGCGGCTTGATCTGTCACCTACTAATGTGGCAGGAGGGGCAATCTAAACAGTTAGGAAACTGAACCACTTTCCTCGTTGTGGTCAGAAGTTAAAACACAATCAGCTCTATTTTTGTTGTTACAGGTCTTAGTTTTTATTGTTGTTTATACATGTAGTCGCCACCAAAAATAACTTTGGTTCATTGTTTCCTTTTTTGGACGACACAGTATTTAGTTATTCAGTTCTCTGATGTCCCAGCAAATAACCAGAAAATTTTAAAAATAAATGTTCTCTTAGAGTTTGCATATTTTTCCTTCTGTTCACTTCTGGGTCTGGGAAATGGAAAGAGACCTCAGAAGCAGCCCAAGTTTATTTTCCAAGCAGAAATATATTTGCTATTCTTTTAATTTTTTTTTCTCCCCACACCACAGTATTGTTTTCTCCATTTTATTGTCTCAGAGTTGATGTCAAATGTGATTTTTTTAGGGCACGCTTTGGATTTTCAGGACTTCTTAAGCACCCTTTTTCTGCATCATAGAAATCAGAATCCATTTACTGCCAGATGACTAATGGTCACCCATGCTGCTTAGCTGGATGGTTACTAGATTTGGTTACTAGCTGAATGGTTACTAGCTGGAAGGTTACTATATATTTGATGTATAATGTCCTAGCAGAACCTTTCTCCTCCCTCTTCCTCTCCCTCTCTCTCTCTCTCTGATCTCATTTCCCCATTGTTTACTCTGCTTTCCTGGGGAGACAGAGCTTATGTAGCCTCAGCCTCTGTGTTGACTTTTGAACTAGTTTGTCAATTTAAATAAAATTTGCAGGAGGTCAAGAGGGAGGTTCCTGCACATTTGATGGAAGTAGATCTATTAACGGATGGCTGCACTAACAGCATTGGTGATGCTCCTGTGCCCGCCTTCATGCCTTGTGCAGCTCAGGCACGAGGAATGGATGCGGTCCTCAGAGCTGAATCCCATGGTGACTCTGAGCTGATTGAAATGCAATGGCAATGGCCACACGCTTTGTCCTGTGCCATCGGTGCAAGTGCAGTCTCCCACCTTGGGCTGTGGCTACCACAGAGGGAAAGCACTGTGCAGAAGGAGAGAGACTTTTGGGGAGAACATGCAGGGCTCCACCAGCTGGCATTGCACTAGATCTGAGCAGACAGGTGATGTCACTGTCTGCCGTGTCCATGCCAGCTTTCCAGCCGCTGACAGAGGTAGCAGAGCCTCCCCTGTGGAGCAGTCAATTTCCCTTAGAGGAACCACGAGGAGGATCGTATGACGTTACAAGGAGCCTTTTTTAAAAAGAGAATGGCAACAGCGCCTACCTAGAAAGCTCTTCAGCACATATGTATTTCAGAAAAGTGTTAGAGTCACTTTGAAACAGAATATGACACTGTGCATGCTTTGGGTATACCGTCACAGATACTCTAATACACCTTCAGTCAAGGGTCAGATGGCTGGAGGGGACACGTGAGGCAGTTCTGCGCTCCTCAGTCCTTGGGAGACAGTCTTGTTGACTGAGCTCTGAACACCTCGAATCTCCCTGATGCCTTTAAAGAAGCACATCCTCACATGGGGGGGGCCACACTGCTCTGCGCTCAGTGCTGTTTGGAAAAGCTGTCCTCACCTCAGCGCCTGTGCACAGGGTGTGCTGCCTGCGGCTGCCTGAGCCCAGGATGTCGGGGAGACCTGTGTGCCCGGCAGCCCTAGGCTTGCAGGAAGGATGGGTGCGACAGACCACCCACTCCTTCAGCACACACCTGGCTGGCCTAACTGGGATGTGGCTTTGGGGCTCAACTTGCAGTTACATTTTCATCCCTAGTGAAGCAGTGCTGCTGAAGTGTCTGTGCTCCCTGCCCGCAGCGTGAGCAGAGGCAGGAATCTCTACCTTGGCTGGCAGGATATTCCTGGAGGCTTTTGGAAGCCCTGTTCTGTTTTCTCCACAGAGCATGGGTATTTACTTCCAGATTCTCCTTTGTTGGGTGCTTTACATTTGATGGGCTGGTAGGTTGGGCAATTTGGATGCTGCTGTCTTTGTTCACATATTATTTTTTTTCTGTGGGTATTTTTTGTTAATAAACATGGCTGTGAGCACAGATCCACAGGGTGCCCGCGCTCTGCTGCGACCGGAGGAGTGCCTCATTGCGCATCTACAAAGGCACTCAAAGCTGAAGGCATTACTGTACATTTGGGTGAAACGTGCTTTGTCATCACAGGCAGTCTTTCCTTTCACTGCTCCCAAAGCTATGCCTTTGCTGGGATGTAAGGAAGGCTTCAACATCTTGACTCATCCCACAGTTTATTTAATAAAGGGAAGGCAGTGTACATTTGCATGGCTCCAGGTATGACTGGCAGGGGGCTGTCTGCTCAGGAGGCTTTATTTATTTCTAAAAAGTAGAAATAAACTGTAACATTTCAGCTGATTTTCTTATTGTAGACGTCATCACACTGATATGAACAAGAGGGGCTGAGAAAACGCACATAAATAGCAGTGAGATGTGCTTATCTCTGATATTCTTGCTGAGATTTTATGATGTGTTTTTTAATCTTGATTATACACCTTGAGGCAGAAAACTGGCTAAAGCAGATTTTTTAATCAAATTTGCAATGAACTTTAGATTATTTCCTTGCTCCTATTGCTATTATTTTTTTCCAGAGGAAATTAAAAAGGAAAAAGTGATTTTTAGGGCCTATCATTTAGCAGATAGCTTTGCCTAGTAAAATGGTCTTATCTGCTGTGATTTCTGGATCTTTGGCATTTGTTGCTAGAAATATTACCATATATTTTTCGTTGTGAATCCCTCTTGCTACGAAAGACAGAGCACATCCTCTTAATTTCTAGTTTGGGAAAGAAATATCTGTGGATTCATGGGTACAGAAACACACAAAGTTAAACACCTGTTTAATATTTTTAGGAATTCCCTTTTATGAATCAGAACAGTTAATTGAACTATGCAGTTTTTAATGTATATGTGGGTACTGCAGTTTGATGAATATGCAATGAATGAAGTCACTAGCAGAGTTTTCTGTCTGCTTTATGTCACCTGATGACCAAAGAGAAAAAAAACTGGAAGAGCAGTTTTAGCCAGTATTTGTTTGAGGTTGGTTGAGTGAGTCTGGGTAAAAATCATTAGCTACTGATAACCTGAAACCACAATCTACTATTCAGTTTAGGCTGCAGAAAATGCTAAATACCAAGGGAAAATCAGAAAATTAGACTCATCTCACAAGAATACCAGTTAGATTAGTTAGTTATTGTCTGTAAAATATGTTGAAACAGGAAAGTATGAATGAAAATTTAGTTTGGGTGGGGGTTTTTTGGTTTTTTTTTTTTTACTTTAATTTTGAAAATCCCTTTATTGGGTCAGTAGAAAAGTATGATAAAACAAATAGCAGACCAGACTCAGAATTCCTCTTATAGAAACCATAGAAAACAATATAAGCTATGGATCACTGCCTTGTTTTGTGAAAATGAAGCAGAGACAGACCTTACTTATGGAAGGCAATGATCAGGAAAGCTGGACCATGAGGATGCTCAGATTGGCTTAATTTTTCTACTGAATTTACAAATGAGTATCTTCACAAGTGGCAGTACATTCCTGTATTCTGCATTTCTCACTACATATTCATAGAATCATCAGAGTCATAGAATGGTTAGGGTTGGACGAGACCTTAAAGATCATCAAGTTCCAACCCCTCTGCCATGGGTAGGGACACCTCTCACTAGACCAGGATGCTCAAGGCCCCTTCCAACCCTGCTTTGAACACTGCCAGGGAGGGGGCAACCACCACCTCCCTGGGCAACCTGTTCTAGTGCCTCACCACCCTCATAGTGAAGAATTTCTTCCTAATATCCAATCTGAATCTACACCTTTCCAATTTAAAACCATTCCCCCTCATCCTATCACTCCATGCCCTTCTAAAAAGTCCCTCCCCAGCTTTCTTGTTGGGCCCCTTCAGGTACTGGAAGGCTGCTAAAAGGTCTCCCTGGAGCCTTCTCTTCTCTAGCCTGAACAAGCTCAACTCTCTCAGCCTGTCTTCACAGGAGAGGTGCTCGAGCCCTCTAATGATCTTTGTGGCCCTCCTCTGGACCCGTTCCAACAGTTCCATGTCCTTCCTCTGTTGGGGACTCCAGAACTGGACACAGTACTCAAGCTGGGGTCTCACAGGAGTGGAGTAGAGGATCAGAATCACCTCCCTTGACCTGCTGGCCACGCTCCTTTTGATGCAGCCCAGGATACAGTTGGCCTTCTGGGCCGCAAGTGTGCACTGTCAGCTCATGTTGAGCTTCTCATCCACCAACACCCCTAAGGCCTTCTCCGCAGGGCTGCTCTCTATCACATCATCTCCCAGCCTGTATTGCTGATGAGGATTGCCCTAACCCAGGTGCAGGACCTTGCACTTTCTTGTTGAACCTCATGAGTTTCACACAGGCCACTTCTCCAGCTTCTCCAGGTCCCTCTGGATGGCATCCTGTCCTTCTGGCATGCCAGCTGCACCACTCAGCTTGGTGTCATCTTCAGACTTGCTGAGGGTGCACTCAACCTCATTGTCAATGTCGTTGATGAAGATATTAAATAATACTGGTCCCAGTACGGACCCCTGAAGGACACCACTTGTCACAGATCTCCATCTGGACATTAAGCCATTGACAACTACTCTCTGGATGTGACCATCCAACCAATTCCTTATTCACTGAACAGTCCACACATCAAAACCATATCTCCCCAGTTTAGAGAGAAGGATGTTGTGGGGGATTGTGTCAAAGGCTTTACAGAAGTCCAGATAGATTACATCCATCGCCCTTCCTGTGTCCACTGATGCTGTCATCCCATCATAGAAAGCCACCAGGTTGGTCAGGCAGGATCTGCCCTTGGTGAAGCCATGCTGACTGACTTGAATCAACTCCCTGTCTTCCACATGCCTTAGAACAGCTTCTAGGAGGATCTGTTCCATGATCCTCCCAGACACAGAGGTGAGGCTGACAGGTTGGTAGTTCCCCGGGTCATCCTTTCTACCCTTTTTAAAAATGGGTGCAATGCTGCCCTTCCTCCAGTCGCCAGGGACTTCCCCTGACCGCCATGACTTTTCATGTATGATGGTGAGTGGCTAGGCAATCACATCAACCAATTGCCTCAGGACTCTATATTATTTAGTATATTAAAAGACTGAGAAATTTACATGTCTCAGTTCTTGAGTTTTACCAAAAGTCCAACAAATAATGAACACAGGGAAATTGCCTGTCCATTACTTCTCTGTATAAGGATTTAGGTATGACAGTGGCTCTGTGGCCATCTTCTATCCTTAGAGAGAAATAATCTCTTAAAGTGGAACCTGCTCCATAGAGAAAAATACCTCCCATTTTGATCCCTAGATCAATCTGCTCACACTGTGAAGACAAAACGGAATGGTCCCTACATAAATAATGAAATGATCAGAGGCCGTTGTTCTTTTTTTTTTTTTCCTTTTGGTCCTTCACACTGTTGCCACCTTTTTGTTGCACAGCAGTGGCAACACTCGGGAAGCGATAAACTGCTCTGGCTGCCTGACACTAACCTGAGGCTCCATCACGCAGAACAAAAAATGAAAGGTAAGGACAAATTCAAAGGGAATGCAGGGTGCAGTGCAGGGGAAAGCTGCTTAGTGAATGTTTGTAAGTGGGACAGTTCTAGTAAGCACACTAGAAAAACAATGAAAGCTAGGGCCCCTTGTCTTTTCAGAGAAGGGCCTGAAAATTCATTTTTTGCTCATGGCGTTTGTACCGCAAGGATATCTTCAGACAAGAGAAAAGAGTTGGAAGGGTACAGAGCAATAGATGACAAGTATGAAATAGTGACAAATAGGAGTTAAAAAACAAGGAGGGGAGGGCAATACAAAGATTATACTTAAACCCCACACTGTTAATTGGAATCAAGTCACAGCGCTTTCTTTCTTGGAAAAAGAATAGTAATTTGTCTTCAGCTTTGGCAGAAGAACAGCATGCATAAGAGCAAATAATATTTGAAAGTAGAACAAGCCGACATGGTACCAAGTGAGATAAATGCTTATCTCATAATCATTTACTCCTGGCCTAGCTAATGCTTTGCATTGCCAAAAATTCAGGATTTGGAGAAAAATTATATAGGCTATAAATAATAATTCCAAGGACCAATGTCAGAAAATAGTTGCAACTGTATCTGCCTGTGATCATTAAAGTACTTTAAAAACAGAAAAACAAAGAACATCTCCTCTTGGTGGTCCTAAATCACAGATGTGGTGTAGCTCCTACTTTTTTTTGCAGCAGTATCTAATGTCTATGTTATTCGTGAACTGAGTGCCTGCTTCTGTTGGACAATCTTTTCCATCATTACCTGCCTGAACACGAAAGCCCTGCTGTTCCTAGAAGGGAGGGAAAGTGGTTGCAGCAGCTTCTAGATGACAGATCAAAAGTGTTCTGGACTCCTGCCTCAGCATGAAGCCTATCTACTGTGTTAAGCCATCTATTTAGCAAGATAACCATCTGTCCAGACTAGGCTTGATGAGGTAATGGTTTTATTAATTTCTCATAATAAGTAAGATGAGCAGATGAGGCTGCCTGTGCTTTCAGATATGTGTATTTGACCTTTACAAAATCCTCTGCCTTCCTTTCTGGTGCAAAACCTGATGATTTTCAGTGTATCAGAGGGGTTAGCAGATGAATTTTCCCAGGGCTTTGCAGCGAGCATGAGAAGATGTCAGGGGGGCAGGTCTGACCAGGTTTTTTGTATCTGCAGAATAGGCACTTTCTAATGACCAAGGCTAAAGCAGGAAAATGCTATTTCCTCCAGACTTTCCTACTTTCTCTAAATTGTAGGGTGTTTCATGCCATTCACATGTTCTTCTAACTCAGTTAGGTGAAACTAAACTTTCTGCAAAGCTACCTGCTCATGATTAGAAGAAGTTGTCACTTTACTTGAAAAAAAACCTTGAAGCCACACTGTTTAAAAATGGTGACCTGTTCCTTAGCTGCATCTCCTTCTTAAATTTCCACCCACCAGTTTTGCCTGTGTCTTTCTCCTTGAGATTAAAAGGAGCTCTAGGACTTAGCATTTTCACTGCCTAAAGGAGTCACAGCAGAGCACTTTGCTCTCCTAAAATGTGCAGATCAAACTCCTGAAGCCTTTCCCCTCACCACTCTTCTTCCAGTGCTAAAATATGTCTTTTAGTAGCAATATCTTCAGGTTTTCAGCAACTTTTTAGAAATGTGGATGCCAAAGG
Source organism: Porphyrio hochstetteri (assembly GCA_020800305.1). NCBI lineage: Eukaryota > Metazoa > Chordata > Aves > Gruiformes > Rallidae > Porphyrio > Porphyrio hochstetteri. The sequence continues at coordinate 66,202,518 of CM036938.1, forward strand.
TGGAAAGAACTGCACGGTGAGAAAAATGTTTAAATTCATGGAACAATAACAGAACAATTTTTTAAATTTTGGAAGAGAGTTTGAGCTAAGTTCAGACTCCAGAGAAAGCAGTAGCAAAGTAATGCAAGGTAAGGAGAAAGAGGCATGGTGGACTTTAGGAGGTTATATATTAAGAAGCATGGTCATAAATCATGAAGAGCTTTACTTGCACATAGAATGTGGCAAATGCTCAAAATGCTGCAAGTAAATGATACAAGGATATCCCCATTCTTTTATTTGCTAAAATAAACTAATAATATCATCCAGTATCCCCAAGGATTATCATAAAGACATGTCCGCAGGTGCCAGCAGCTTCCTGCACAGTATGGCCAACACAGACTGGCTCAGTGACATGCGTGTTTTGTCTGCCTGTGTGTTCACTTTACCTTCACCACCTCATCACCCTGTGCTTTTTGTATTAAAGGCTTAATTCTCCATTTCACTCTACCCCTCTGGTCTTCCACTGGAAAGAATAAAACCCAAACGCAGCTGCCTTGGGTGAGCAGTGGGCATCAATGAACACTGAACTTGAGGGGAATGAGGTCCTCCTGGATTTCAAAGACCTCAGCTGGTTGCTCCTGATCGTCATCAGTAAATTACTGTGGCAGTGTTTTTGGCTGATTCTCAGTAGCTGCAGGGACATGTCTGAGAAGTTGTGAGTGATCCCCATATAGGTTATTCTCCTTCACCTCTGCCATCCCAGGCTCTGCAAAGGCAGAAGCTGTTAGCCTGTTGGAGTATTATCTCCAACACTGGAGATAGGTTGGCCTTGCTAGCAGGTCTGCAGGTTCCTCCTCTGTATCTGCATGGGGACCTCCTCACCCTTGGGGACAGAACCAGGTTGGGCCAGGCTGGGGACAGATCCATGGAGAGGGCCCCACAGACAAGAAATGACTGGGGTCAACGTATCCTAGTGACACACTGGGAGAGAAATTCTATGGACATCTTGCAGTGTGTGCTATGCATGGCTCTAGCCCACCTGAAGACACCATGGTGGCTTTTGCTGGTGCCCAGGAGGACACGCTGAGCTGCAGGTCCTGGAGGGGTTCACACCAACTGTGGGCATGATATAGAAGTTACAATAAGGGAAAGGATATTCCCCAGGGACAAGTTTTCCCCAAATTTACTTAAATCTGTTCTGGACATATATCTCATGCCTTACTCAGTAAGTTTAGAAACATGATGCTTCCCAAGATGTCAGTGCTGTGGGGAGGCATGTCACATTGAATGGGGAAAAGGACCAGGGGAATGTTTAGCCAAAGTGGCACACAGCAGAAATAGTTGTAGGAGGGTGCCAGGCTAGCATTGCAGAGGCAGCACAGCCATCAGAGACCTCTTGTGTTAGAGACCTTCTCCCAGAACAGCCGAAAGCATTCATGACAGTGGAGAGGATAGGCACATTTGTGAAAAACTTTTTAAAGAACTAGCTCAGGAAAGTACTACATACCATCTTTTGAACAAACTGACTGAGACAATGAGCTTAAAGCTGCTAGGTCAAAATCCAGTGTATCTACGCTGCCATGGTGAGTTAAAGGGTGATGAGAAATGATGGGCCTTACTACAGAGATGCTCTGAGAAGACCCATTGCTGTCATGTAGATAACCCCTTGTTTTGCTGCTGCAGGTACCTTTTCTGCAGGATGCTTGGAGGTGGTAAGGTGGGGATTGTTTTTGATTTTTGAGCATGTCCCATGGAAATCTCAGGGGTAAGAGAGGAGTCCATGAGTCCATGTCAGGAAGTAATTATTCCCCTCCGTCCCCCAGCCCCCCTGCACACGCTGCCTGGTCCCCAGAAAGCCAAATTCACAAATAACCATGTCCTGCCTCTCTAATACCTTCCTGGCTTCAAGGAGAGCAGATACTCTTTTCCTCCCTTCCCTCCCAGCTGCAGCAGTCAAGTGCTGCTTCCAGGAGCTGCGTTTCGCAGCTTCTGTGCATGACCTTGCACATCCCCCTGGAAACAGTGACTGTCCTTGGAAATAAAGCAAGCTGCCAAGCTGGCCAGGGGTCAGCCCACCATGCTCCTGTCAGGTCATTGCCTATCCTACCAAGCCCTTCTTTGGTGGCTTCTTGAGGAAAGCACCTTGTGGACCCTCACCACCTCTCCCTTATCAGACTCTGAGTTTATCTTTTCTGCATGCCTGCAGCCTCCCCGACTTTCTTTTATTCCATGCTTGAAGGAGAAACCATCCCTGGATGGAGGCTGAGCTCCTCCACCATCCTTGGGTGGAGGCTGAGCTCCTCTACCTATTGCCCCAAAGGCAGTAGGGTGGGGCTTGTACCTCCTGTTAAACACCTCATGGAGGCAGTGGTGGACAATATCGGTCAACTTCTGTAGCCGCTTAGATTTAACTGTAAAATCTCCACTTGCCTTCAGTGTCTCCGCAGGCCACAGAGGTGGCTTGGTCCAGACAGCCTTATGGGATGGCCTAGCATGCAGGAGGGTGCCCAGACCCCTGGGAGCCACCCTGGCTGGGGCAGCCAGACACGTGTGCATGGTGGGGGCAGCATGTGCCTTCCCTGGGCAGCACAGGGATTGAATGTCTTACAGGTGTCGAGCACCCAGTGACCACCCTCAGATGCCCGGGTGCGATGAGCGGGGTCAGCTAACGGCAGAAGTGTCTCAGGCTGGCTTGCACCTCAGGCTGTGAGATATCTGATCAGCTATCTCGCGTTTCTCTGCTGGGAACCATCCCCCGCCCCCCCCGCCCCCATCAGTTTCTGTCTCACCAGTGCTGCCGGACAGGTGACCACAGAGAGGAGCTGCTCTGTAACCACAGACATAAACACAGATGCGGCTGACCTCTCTAGCTCTGACTTTAATCAAAATCACATAGCATGCATCTCTTTGCAGCCCTAAGGATCCACTGTTTGTTTGGTTTTTCTAATAAGGAAAACAAAGGCAACTAGGGACTAGTCCTTAGGAAAGACATCCTTATGAATTGGTAACAGAATCCATTCATGGTTGGACAAAGTTAAAACAGTTTTAAAATAGCACAGATCAGTTCTTGGGGACACGATTACAAATGCCTCATCAACTGCAAGGTAAAACCAAGAGAGAGTGACTTACTCTTTTTTTTTTCCCCCTGTATATGTTTCTAAAGAATCTTCTCCTTCTTTTACAGTAAATTTCAGCCCTTCATTTCAGTCTTTTACTGTTCTTTGCAAAGGAACTCCTAACTTACCAACACTGAGTTTGCTCTGTTGCAGTCATTGAAGAATATGCTCTGATTGTTTAGTTTCTGGTGGGAGATGGGTATTTTATCTGTAGATGATGAAATGTATCTAATTACAATATCACATTTGTGGTATGAATTTTCCATTGGCAAGTTTTAATGGCCTGGTGTAGTTATTGCTTGTGATGTAACTCCATCAGAAATTCTCTTTAAAATTTATGTGATATTTTTCAACAGGAAGATGTAACATGAAGGTGGTTTCAGTAAAGCTCACTCTAACCCTGCATATTTCAGGGGATTTATACTGTCTACTGTTCTGAAAAATATGTAGCCAGAATATGGGAAAGGCAGAAATTTATCTGTTCACTGATCACTATGGAAATTATTTGCATGACAAAAGTGTGTGTAGTTGCTAGAATACCCAAACAGGAGGAGACAAAGTCATCCTTTTTGAAAAAAAGAGATATATATCCTTTTCAAATTGCTTTTTAAATATGAAAGTAAAATGTTAATGTGAATAACGCTAAGTCAGCCTGCTCCAACTGAGAATCTGCCCCATCTAGTCATACTCAGAGGGATGGGTATTAATCTATTATTCAACTGCACAAAGTTCAGTAGAATAACTGTTCTCACTAATTGCTAATGGGTGAAATTGCTGGTGCTTATAGGGAGATATTCTGGTAACAGATAATTAAGCAACTAAGTAGTTGAAAATGTCAGGAGAGAAAAATGATCTTTTCACCTCACTGAGTTCATTTTTAAAACTGTGTCAGCCAAGCTCACTCTGCTCCCATACAGCCAGCCTGCAGCTTTGCTGGGAAGATGCTCTGTGAGCACACAGGGAGGTAAACGAAGGAAAAATGCCTTTTCTTGATCCTTCTCCTGCAGCTGCTGCCCATGCTCAAGGAGGAGCAGTGAATCTCCAGCAACTGCAACATGTGGCTCTTGCTTGCATTGACTTTTAGAGCCAGGCCTTGATCGTCACTTGCTTCATAATTGAAGGGAGTTGTTCCTACTGACAAGCCCTGTCCCTGTGGTACTGCATCCAGACAAAATTTCCTCTGGCTCTGTGGTTCAGATGCATTCCTGGAGCCTCTTGGTTTTGGGAGGTGCCAGAGCAAGGATGGATAGATTGTTGGCTGGAAAGAGGAAGAGAAAGCAGAAGGGCACATCTCTGCCACCAACAACATGGGTTGGAGGGAGAAGACAATTCAGCCAGCAAGCAAAGCCAAGAGCCATAACTTAATATTTTGACCCATCCACCAACTTTGAAATTAATCTCTTCCTCTCCCTGGGGAGTTCAAGGGAGAAATCCCTGAACCCTTGGAGCTTCAGACCAATGCAGTGGGTTCCTGACCTCCTGGCATTTTGGCAAACCCTGGGGCAGCAGTGTGGGACCTGGGCACTCAGGCAAGTCTATCCCAGGCAGTGCTTCAAAAGCTGACATATCACCCCAAAGCCTTAGCACCTCCTTCGAATCTGGCACCCTGTTTGGGGCAGAGTGTAGCCGGGAACTCCTTCTGCTCTCTCTCTTTGCCCTCCCCACCCCATGCGGCCCTGGGAAGACTGTGCATATGGAATGCTGGCTGCCCACCGAGCTCGCAGCTTTGCTGCCAGCAACAGAGTCTAAATATCACTGCACTTCGGTAGCTATTTCTGCACATCATGAGGATGCCCTGAACCCTTCTCTCTCTCAGGTGGGAGCCTGTCCCTGCTTGCACCTGTTAGGGGTATGACCCAATATCGCCTTGCAATTCCCCGAAATCCAGATAGGGAAGAGTGGAGAGTATTTCCCATGTTTTGCTGCTGACCACAGACAGCTATTTCTAGTTGTGCATTAATGAGTTTCTAGTGAAGAGCAATGCTCCCAATGAATAGGCCTTGCATCAGTAGGTCCAAGGTGCTGTCCCTCTGGGTATCACCCAAATTCACCTCTCCCTGCAGCTCTGGTTGCCCACACTGTGCCAACGGAAAGCTGATGTGATGAGGAGCACGTCTACTTAAAGGTAACTATCACAGTGAAAGATAATATTGCAGCAACTTTTGTCTTCAGGATGGCCACAGAAATGCCAGCACATCCTTGTCTGGATGCTCAGGTCATGCTGAACAGATAGCAGTGTAGCCTTGTAGCCAGGTTCGAAAGCAGTTTGGATGACTGGACTGCATTAGCTCTCAGCTGGAGTCAATTTTCTCAGAAGTCTGAAAGTCAAAAGTCTGTAAGCTGCAAGGCTATAAAGTGAGTGACAGATGTAGTCCATTATAGGTACACTCACAAAAATTTCTATTTTGCTCACATACAGCCACCTTACGCTCACCCTCACTGAGAGTCAAGAAACTTGACAAAAAGGAGCCCTCTCCCAAAATGCCCGTCTGCAGTAATGCTTCAGCAGAGCAGACGGGAGCCTGCTCTTCACGATGGGCTCAATGCAAAGCTGGCCAAGGCTGACATAAATGCTGCAGTGGGCTTTGACTCAGACCCATGCTGAGTCACAAGTGAATAAAAACACAAGGCAGGTGTTCTCCATAAAAGACCTCCAGTGACTTCACACAGCTCCCTTACAACATCAGGGCTAACTACATGGAAGCTGGATTTCTTTTATAAATAGCAGTGTTTGGAAATAAATCAATGGCTAAAGAGGATAACCCATAAAGCAGTGGGCACAGGATCTAGACTGCAGCGGGATGGGGCGTAACAAAACTTAAATAAATGGCTAAATATATATATGTCCACCAGAAGAGAAAAATTAAGCCATTAGAGACAATTTTGCCCGATTACCTATGAGACTAGATGAGGGATGAAGGAACATGTGGGTTCCTTGGAATCGAGGGCATGGCTGGGATACAGTGTGTCCATGAGGCTGCAGGGGAAGCCAAAAGCTGTGGGTAGAGCAAAAATGGATTTCTTTGTCCTTGGTCTTGTAACCTGTTGCAATGAATGAGGAAGCACTGTGAGGACATGGGCTTTTCTCGTGCCCTACAGTTTTCAGCCCAGAGTGGGCCTGCTGAAACAATGCCTGTCTGCCTGTGACCTGTGTGATGCAGCGGAGTGAAGACCCAGCTTTGTAATCTGGATAATCAAACTCAAAAACTGTGGGGAAAACAAATAAAAAATAAGAAACCTTGCAGAATTTAATTGAATTAATGTCCAAATGCTGGCTGACCTGTTAAAGACATTTTGATTTAATTTTGGCATTGCTTAATGCTCTCCAAAACATTTTTCCCCTTTTGGGGTGGAGGTGGCAGGGGGGTGGGGGGAATGGGGATGTGGATCAGTTTTTCAGTTTTGGAGAGCGGTTTTTCAAAAATGAGGACTGGAAAAATTTTTTCTTCCACATTCAATGAAAATGGTGCAGCATTTCTAAAACAAATTACCAAATGTCAAAACTCACAAAAATCTTGAGCTTTGATATACTTTTCCCATTTTTTTTCCCCCTTAGAATCTTATCAAGATTGACCCAATTCCTTCAAAAATCACTATTTAAAAGATTAATTCGTTCCTTGACAAAAAGACTCCTTCCTTGTCTACTCTAGAGTTAAAGCTGTGAGCTTCTGCCCTGAGAATTAAGGCTTCCTTCTTGGGGCTGTAGCAGGCTGGTGTCTTCTCCTAACATAAATTCACCAGTGAGCCTCATAACTCAGGGAAGTGTAAAATCGTTTGAGCTACACAGCTGTAAAACCAGAGCCATGCAGCAGGGAATCAGGTGTAGGCTGCCTATTTCACACTGTTGGGGAAAAAAAAAAGATTCTAAAGTTAATTAAAATCAAAAGAATCCCTCTGTAAATTATGTCTGAGAATGTTCGATTGAAAAGGAGAGAAGGTAAATGAATATTTAATGTGGGGAACTTAGCTAGCTCTGGTATGGTTCACTTTTGGCCTGACTGTCTTTCTTGTGGCTAAGGAGATGCAGGCAGGGTCTGGAGCCCTCCATACCCCCATGGCAAGAAGTCACTGCTGCGTTTGTTGTTGCCTCAGGTTAGATGCTGGAAAGGACTCCTACAGCTGGAAATGCATGTGGGGGCAGAGGGAACTGCTGGGGAGAGGAATGGAGGTCGGAGAGACCTACATCTGCAAGGAAGTTGCGGCTTAGAGCATCCCTTCCCATGGCCCCCCTCCTCCTCACCTTCCACCAGCACACAGGCGCTATTTTCCTGCCAGGAGTATGCCATCCAGCACCAGCCACCATCCAGGATCTTCTGCTAGAGGTGGGCTAGGGAGCCTGAAGGATGAGTCTTCCCTAACAAGCTCAGTCTGGTAATAATCCATCGCTTGGCACCATTGGCCAAATTATGCTCTTGTTTAAACCTACACAAAACTGAAGTAGTTCCACCAGTCTGAAGCATAATGCAGATCTATGCCACACTGATTAGGAGCAGAGTTTGAACCTGTTATTTTATAATGCCATGACTGCAGTTTTACTAGTCCTTGGGGGGCAGAGCAAAAGTATTTGTGTTTACTTGCTCCGAATTTTAAGTGCATTTTACTGTGATACTTTAACTAAAGCATCTTTCAGAAGTGTGGATCTCTCAGATCAATATATTCTCATCTGCTGGCGAATTGTGGCCTAATGTCCCAAGCCATGTAGGACCCATAAAATACCAGTCTGTAATAGCATTTCACCTCAGCAAATCTAGCTGCTCCCACCACATTATATACAGCATCAGTCCCTGACCTTTTAAAGGGCTCATCAGCCAGTAAACCCACCTGCCTATGGGCTGTCTGGTAGTTCAGGTAGCAGCTAACTCACTGTCTTGTCATGACATACACATTTTCCTTGGGTGAGGTACTGCCGTACTTCATCACCTTTTCCTTATGAATGGAATTATTGCTGCAAATCCCAGGGGTCTATTTTTGGTGAAAATATATGGAAACCCACTTTTTCCACCTCTTGTGGTAGGTTGCTTCTTAAACAAGCTGGGTTTTCCCTCCTGTGGGTAGCAGGTTTACATCTAATGAGGCATTACCTGCAAACCCTTGTCACAATGGCAAAATGTAGCAGGACTGGGGACTTGCCATGCATGTCCCCTTTGGCAACAAGAAGTATTAAAAGCACTTGGCCTGCAAACCATAAAACTCCTACCTGTGAAAGTAGACTTCTAGGGCCAGAAAACTCCCTGAGCAAGCATGGAGATGGGGACAGCAGGTGTCAAATACAAGTGAGGACTTGTTCTCCTTTCTGATACTTTGTTCTTCATACTCTGTAATCCAAGAGGAAAAGGAGGAAAGGAAAATCTTTCTGTCCATGGGGGAGGGAGATCTCCAGCAGAATGAAATGATGTCATGCCTCCCTAATTCTAGTTATGCCGCTAATCTGTGACAGAAACAGTTGCTGTTGCAATTGCTCTAGAAAATACACTGGAATGGTAGCAAAGAGCCTTAAAGCACCAAAATGTGAATACTCACTGAAACACACAATCTAAGTAAAAAATGGAGCAGAGAAATTAAAGCCCTCAATGAATAGCATTAGTTTTTAACAAGAAAGGGAATTGTAATTTAGTCATGGTTGAATGTTTCCCATTTCCTCTTAGCATTCACAGGTCCTTTTTATTATTGTGCTTTTGTGGAGAGAGAGAGGTGTTAGGATTCTCTGAGGTTTAGGGAATATCCTTGCTTTATCCTGAAAGCACCTGCCTGTTCCTTCCATGACACAGCCTCTAATCCTGCCCTGGATGCAGTGAGACAAAAGGGTCTTTTAATTTCATGGTTGAAGTCAGAAGAGATAATATCTGCTCGGGTCCCTGCATAAAAATTGCTCTCTAGCAATTCTCTTGGAATTCTGCTTTTGTGTTTTCAAAAGGATCAGGATGTGAGGATCTGTCTGGGTGTGCATGATTTCTGAATGTGCTGAAAAGAAGAGTATCAGGGTTCCTCAATACCATATAAAATTTTAATAAGAGTTGAGTCCCATAAAGATTTTCACTGGTCCCCCCTTTTATTCTTAATAAATGTTCTAGCGGTGTCTGTAGAATATAGCTTGTCAGTGTACATAGGTACAATCTGATTCATGTTGACATCTTGTAAAGACTGGGGAGGTGTTATTCAGGCAGCTGCAAGGGCAGTTCTCGGAGAGTAGGAAGAAACATTGTATTACATTATTCCCCCTCTAATGCGAGTTTTTAATGGTTACTTCATTTGTGCTTGCGTGTTCAGAGGCTTCAAAACCAAACCCCAGTAAGAAGCAGAGACAGGAGAGGGTTAAGGAAGTCAGTGATGCCTGATGTTAACATCTTTCCTCTTTTTCAGCTTTGTAAAAGATAAACGTTTCAGATTTCAATCTGTGGTTCCCAGCAGTGCTTTGGGAACACTGCAGTAGGCCTGCAAAAATCGCTAATGCTGGGCCAAGCCGAGATAATGCGTCTCAGCAGGAATGACATAATGCCCTAAAAGAAGACTATGATGTAATGCATATCTCACAAATCAGAGCCAATTTCTGCTAGAAAGCCTTGAAGCCTAGCATTAATACTGCAATATGCAAAATGGGGGGGGAGGGGTAGGTTTTTTTTTTAAAGAATAATTTTGTACAGCACTTGCACAGTCTGTCTCAGTTACTACAGAACCTTCGCTCTTGTTCCACACCTTCTTGCAATTCAGGAGCTTACTTAAAGCCGTTAAGCGTTTCACCTTGGTTGAGGTGCCTGCAGTATGTTAATACGAATGCTGTAATTTATAGCATTAACATGGCTGTTTATGCAGGTGAGACATAAAGCGTATATAGCATATTACAGTAAATCCCACTTAATGAAGGCGTTATGCGGGGATTTATTAAACTCACTAATGTCTCATGGAAAAGTTAAGTAGTATTTGTGCTAAGCTCAGCTTGGGCTTCAGCCAGTGCAATTCCTCAGTCCTTGGTGGAATTGCTACCCTGAGTAAGGTGAGCCAGATTTGGACCTGTATAGTTTATTAACCATCCCGGTTAGTTTTCCTCTCTTTTATTAATTACCATGCTGTCAGAGCAGCAGGACTTGCCTGCTGCTCAGAGCTCCTGTGGTGCATGAGCCAGCGGGACTGGTGTGCTCAGAGCTGCTGCAGCGTTTATTTCACAGAACGACTTCTCTAACTGGGGAACGACATGCAGGGCCTCACTGTCCCCTTGGCTTGTTCATATCTTGCAGCAAGGAGACCATTGTGATTCCCAGGCATGGGCTGCCTTTGGGTTTGTGGCCTCTCACCCTTTGCACACCCTTTGGGGGGCAAAGGCAGGAGCTGCTTCCATTGGCTGGCATTGCCTCTTAGAGGCAGGGCAAAGCTAGAGGTCTGGGTCTGCAGCTGGGGAATACCACTGTGGTTCCTGGCATAGGAGGGGGTGGAAGTAGCCCTCACAGGGCAGGATCTGGCCTTGGCTACCCACATGGCCACATCACTCTACAGCTGTAACATGGCAATGTATACCCTTTCACTGTGTTTTCATCTCACAAATGTCCTATAATTGGAACCTGACCTCATACGCTTTTGAAATACCTCCAGTTCTCCAGAAGCATCCCTGATTAGGGCTGCACATCCAGATCCTGGGCTGGTACCAGGGACCAGGGGCTTTTCAGAGACCCTATCCTGGTCAGAGTAGGGATCTTAGGAACAGAGCCTGTTCTTCCAGGAAAGGAAAAGTGTATCGGAGCCTCTCGGGTCAGCCCACAGAGATGTTCCCAAGGATGTACCACTTCCTGAACTTGGGTCACAGCAGTCCCCTGAAATATTACAGGCTTGGGGAAGAGTGGCTGGAAAGCTGCCTGGCAGAAAAAGGACCTAGGGGATGTTGTTTGACGGATGGCTGAACATGAACCAGCAGTGTGCCCATGTGACCAAGAAAGCAAATGGCATCCTGGCTTGTATCAGAAATGGTCTGGCTAGCAGAACTAGGGAAGTGATTGTGCCCCTATACTTAGCACTGGTGAGGCCAGACCTCAAGTCCTGTGTTCAGTTTTGGGCCCCTCCCAAGAAGAAGGACATCGAGGTGCTGGATGACATCTAAAGAAGGGCAATGAAGCTAGTGAAGGGTCTAGAGCAGAAGTCTTATGAGGAGCAGCTGAGGGACCTGGAGTTGTTTAGCCTGGAGAAAAGGAGACTGAGAAGAGACCTCGCTCTTCTACAACTACTAGACAGGAGATTGTAGCCAGGTGGATATTGGCTTCTTCTCCCAGGTAACAAGTAATAGAACAAGAGGAAATGACCTTAAGTTGTGCCAGGGGAGGTTTCGATTGGATATTAGGAAAACTTTCTTCACTAAAAGAGTTGTCAAGCACTGGACCAGGCTGCCCTGGGAAGTGGCTGAGTCACCATCCTTGGAGTTATTTAAAAGATGTGTAGATGTGTCGCCTAGGGACAGGGTTTAGTGGTGGACTTGGCAGTGTTAGGTTAATAGTTGGATTTGATGGTCTTAATGATCTTTTCCAACCCAAATGATTCCGTGACTCTCTGTATTCTGAACAGCAGAGTTGGTTCAAAATCATTCACACTGGAAACCAGAATCTTTTAAAAATGACGGATGAAGGAGTTCATGCACTGTAGCCTGCCATTCTGGCAAGCAGCTGCCAGCATGATTTTGACTGCCGTGGCCTCTGTGACAGAGAGCTGATCTGCACCAGTCAAACCACCTCAGCTCAAGAAACTGAGGTATTAATATGTAACCTCAGCTGGCTCTTGTAAATTTGAGGTTTACATTTTTGCTTCTCTGTGTCAAGAAACATTGGGAGTGTCAGATATTGAAGGCTTGTGTTTACTTGCCTACAAGATGCGAGGTCGCTAACTGAGATTCAGCAGGTAAATAAACTTGTGACCTTGTTCTAAAAATTAATAAACCACCATCAGCACTGCAAAGAGTGGGGGAAGCTAGCATCTGCTCCTATTAGTTCAAGCCTGGACCTGCTTTTCATTCAGAATGACCTGACTGCGAATGGATGCTGCTGTATTTTATGTTACAGGCTGCCTTCTAAAGGAGACTGACCCACGACGCATGGCATCATTAAATTGGGAATGATGTCGGACAAGCACTGCAACCACACAAGTGAAAGGTGAGTTGCTGCCTCAAATTGTTTTAAAAACTCATTATCGTTAATAAATACCAAGCTGTGTTACGTGCACCATTTCATTAAAAGCAGATAGCCAGAAGGAAAGCTTAATTATCTTGCTCTAGCAAAAAGCTCTAGGGGCAACAGGGGAATGTATAATTATAGTGTCAATATGGCCCGCCAGCCTGCTGGTGGGCCAGCAAGACGTGGACCTGTCTCTCTAATCCTGACCTCGCCTCCGCCGTATGAGACTGCTGGGACAAGTCATTTAACCTCCTTTCTAACATGGGAGAAACGCTCAAACTTCCAGAGCTAAGTAACCAAGGTGCCCCGAAGACTAATTTTATATAAGGGCTGGAGCATTTGTAGCCTATATTGGTTTCTCCTGTTTGTCTTTATGCATACTGGGGTAACCTACTCACTTCGTCCCAGATGACTCGAACTCAACAACCAGAATTACATGGCAAAGGGGGCGTTGCATGATTTTAAGACCCTGGCAGACAGCGCCCAGTTACATTATGGAATTTCCCCACATCACTTGTCCTGGAAAAATGCGGAAAACAGCGTAGCTGCTAGTGTCAACCACATATGACCAATTTTGGTTAGAGCTGAGGAAAAAGAAGTGCAGGATCAGGTTTCTGGTATATCTACAGCTACTAACTGAGTGCAATGGGTTGTACATCTAATCAGTGCAGAGGGAGTCAGGGTGTAACAAAATGGTGTTTGTACAGTGCAAACCAGCTCAGGATATGCAGGGGCCTTGGGTATCCAGTGATACTGCTGGCCTCTTCACCTACATCCATATCTTTGCAGCTACCCCTCCAGCCAAAAGGCTGCTGCCACATAGACCTGGCCAGCCATCTTCCGTCCCAGGGGTGTACTTTCATGGAACCAGTTTGGTGCTTGCAGCCTGACAACTGGCTCTCGGCAGCGAGTCCATTGCTTTGTGAACCTAATTAATGTCAACAGCTACATTACACAGTACTGCACTAACCATCTTGCCCAGTGTAGAAGTGCCTTGGGTTTATGAATGTCCCCTGGCATTGGCACGGTGCGATAAGGAAGCTTGCCTCTCATTGTGACCTGTTATTTGGTGTAGGGTGATCTCTGTTGGATTAGTAGATCATGGAAAATAACATATCCCCAGTGCCGTACAGTGCTAGTGAGGTGAACTGCCTAGCCTTGGGTAAATTGGCCCAGGCAGAGCAGCAGAACAGCATCTCTGCTACCTCTGCTGCCAAAGCTTGCTTTGAGCTACCTGGGGTCTCTCTGTACCAGTGCTGCAGAGAGATACCGTCATGGCCTTACTCTTGTGGTAGCACTGCATGGAGGAGAGCTAGGGGCTCGGTTCTGCCATCCTGCTTTTCTACCTGAACATTTACTGTGCTTCCAGCACTTCTCATTTCTGCATCTCAAAGGCTGCACATGGTTGAGTCTCTCATTTCCACTTTGAAGGGCAGTAAGACCTGGGAGCCACTTAACCCTTCCTTAAAGGTACAGTGAGATCTACTAAAGAAAAGGAACTACTTTGGTTGGAGATGTATCATAGGATGCGAAACTGCAAGAGTCATGGCCAGAGAAGCTTTTCCCCAGCTGACCAACTAGCTGAGTTAAAAAGCATTTGAATGAGATATTCTCAATTCTGAAGGGCACAGTGAGAATTCATCAGCTCCTCCCTTCTGAACCCTATCCCACAGTATGAGAACAATAGGTCTCTACGACATTAAAGGCAATAAATTTAGAAGGAATTACAAAGGATATTGCTTTGCACACTGAATAGACAGCCTGTGGTCTTCACTAATGCAGACATTCAATGTCAAGCACGTATGGACGGATTTTTGAAAGCATTGGCTAATTTAATCATCACCATCTACCACAGGTAGTACTAAAATAATCCAGGGCTGGATTTCACCCTACAGTGCAACAGATTACCTCTGGGGTACTTGTGTGCCTGCGCGGGAGAACTGCACAACTGGATGAGTGTATCCAAGTTTTTTTCTTCCTCTCAGTCTTTATTTATAATATCTCCAGAGACATGAAGCTGAAGAGAATGAATCATAGAATCATAGAATGAAATAACATTTGAATGAGAATGTCCAAAGCTAAAAGACTCAAAAAGGAAACCAGGTGTCAAACTGTTGTTTGCACATCCAACTTGGCATTGAACTCAGTATGACATTGTAAGGTATTGAATGCCTTGGTGGATCTGATCCTACTGATTAGTGTAACAGCTGTGAAATGGGAATACTTTGCAAAACTGAGGCAGGAAGTAAAGCGATTCCCATCATCTTTGCTCCCTGGGAACTCAGAATATTGTCTATGATGAATTTGAAGGCACCTTGAGAGCTGCTCTCAGGTGCTTCCAAAGCAATGATCCTGCAGCTGAAATCTCTACTTTGTGAGCTGTGCCCAAGCATGCAGGTGATTTTGCTGTGCCACTGGGATGGAACTGATTGTGTCCCCACTGCCTGTAGTGCTGAGGTTCAAATTTGGGCCACTTCCCACCCTGGACCCGGGTTTCATCTCTCCAGACCTCTTGAGTCTCTGGATGAGACCATCTGAGAGCAAGCCAGCTGTGCAGTAACATGCTGGCATAGATAACCTCTGAGAAAGGTGGAGGATTACTGCGGTGCAGGAATGTGCTGTTCCCTGCTTCTCCACACACCCTCTGCGATGGGGAGGGTGGTGAGGCAGCCCTGGGGGTTGTGCTTGGTCAGGAGTTCCTCCTTCTGAGCTGTAGAGAGCTGGTTTTGCTCCCTTGCAGTGCCTGAGTGTAACTGAGCGTAAGTCACAACAGTGATACAGCAACCGACCGACTCTCAGTGGCTGCCACATACCATGGAGTGTTGGGAGCTCTGTGCCACTGCCGGCAGAGCCTCTGGACATTCAGCATGATGCAATGTCTGTGTTGCCATTGCTGCCCCAGTGGCTTCCAGTTTTCCACTGCTGAGGCAAGAGTTATTCACAGCTGAACGCTGCACACCCAGTGGCCGCCAGAGAGGGGCTTGCCTGTGAGGTGGTTGTGTTTTCCACTGAAATGGTGGCTTCTGGATGCTAGGGGAGCTCCCTTGAGAGCAGTGGAGACCTCCTGGGTGTACCTGTGTACAGCTGAGCACAGGCCTGGCCTCTCACTCCTTTGCTGTTTTGCAGGGTGACTCATCCACCCCCAGCTCTGTGAAAAAAAATAAATCACAGCTGTGGCTTAAAATGCGATGCTGAGTACAGCAGTGCCAGCACTGAGAGGAACACAGCCTCCTGAGACCCCATGTCCTGGGAAGGCAGGATTCAGTGAGAGAAGCAGCTCAAGATGCCTTTGGGCACCCCTTTAATTTCACAAAGCAGAACCTTTTTCCTGGTCCCGTGGCAATGCTCTGACAAGCTAAGTTTTCATTTCACATTTCTGGAGGGTGCTCAGAGGAGTTGAATGTTCCCAAGCCGCAGGATGCTGCAATGCAAGCAGCTGCAGGTGAAGCAGAAGATGTGTCAACCCCGCTGTACAACACCAAGGAGAAACATATGTTTCTAAGTCCCTGGCACAGACTGGAGCCTTTGAGGGCACTGTTGCTCTCAGCAGCATGTCAGTGATCAAATAAATGCTCTGTATGTCTTCAGATGAGTGGAAGCTGTGCTGCTCACTGCTGCTGCAGGCTGGGGAGGTTTCTGGCCATGAGTGGTGGGTGGCTGCAGCGGCCAGCCCTTGGGCATCACCAGGGCAGGGGTGCCCAGACCTCTCTATCCAAAACCACCACCTGGTGGTAGTACCCTGACATCCATCAGGGCACCCACCACCTGTGTAGTCCCCATCAGGCATTGTACCACCAGCGCTGTGAAACTCCTGTTGGATGCAAGGGCTGAAATGGGTAATTTGTGGCTTCAGGCAGAGCTGGTGGCCTCTCCAGTTCAGAGGCCTGCACGATAATTTCCTTAGTAAGAGTCTGTTTCTAGTTGCTTTTCTTTTTACCAAGAATATCTGCCTTAAGATGCTGTTTTAGTTAAATTTAATCTAAACCAGTCATGGTTTCTGAAAGTGAGGGCAGTGGAAAATACTTTATTTTAATTCAAACACAACCAGTATATACATGTATACATAAAATCTGACAATACATTCGTATTGTGCAGTCTGGAATGGGAGAGCAGACAATGAGCACAGGCAACTTCACCTTTTCTCTGCAAACCACCCCAAGCTGCAAGCCCTGTTCACTCTGGTTCGGTGAGTATGTCTCCAGCTGCCGTGAACATGCCAGCCCATGGCTTGGCAGGAAAGATAAGGAGTATGGCACAGTACTCTTGTTCCTGCCATATGTCAGATCCAGCTGATGCTCCTCCTGCCCTGGTTACCCCTTGTCCTTTCTGTGAGCAGTCAGTGCACAGCTACCAGCCACGCGTCCCTACCCCAGACCCAGCCACAGACCAGGCACCATCAGGGACTGAAAATGGTGAAGAAGATTTTGAAAGGGAGTTAAAATCAGAGGGAAAAAGTGCAGCTGGGGCTTTGCTGCAGGATGTCCACCCACGGGGAACCTGGGCCTACAGGTCCCACGGCTCGCAGAGGGGCTTCTTGAAGCACACAGGAATTTTCCCTACCTTTGGCTGAGTGGTGTGGGAGCAAGAGAGTGCTTGAGGGAATATGAGAGTGTGACTCAGGGAAGACAGAAAGGAGGGAAAAAAAATCTGGCTCCTCTAATTCTGAAAATTATTTGCATAAGGATACTTGCTTAGTTCAGTGTTAAGGATCCGGGGACAAGTTTTCTTTGGAAGGGATGAATGCCCTGCATGTAAGTGATGCCTGCACGTAAGATACATGTGGTGTCCCTGGAGTGTCTATGCTAAGACATTGTCAAACATCACACTGGTGGGATACATGCAACAGCAGTTGCCCAGAATCCTATTTTTGAAGATTTGCAAAGACGTAGATCTCTTCTGTGCCATTCTGAAGCTCAATTTGTTTCACCTAAAGTCTATAATGTATCTTACGTGTGTGGCACATCTGCATGACCAAAAACCAGCTACCTCTAGGTCTGTAACTGGGGGGTAAGCATTGCCCCCCAGCTGGGAATTAGGGCCATCACTGCAATAAGACAGGAACTTCTAGCCACATGTATGTCCAGCACCTAGCAAAATTAGATTTATTCCAATACTGGACTTCTAGTCAGCCAGAAGTTGAAGTAATAAAATAGTAATAGTATAAAAATCAATAGTTTTAGAGGGTACATTTTAGTAACATCTCATATGAAACTGACACTGGAATCCACAAGTTTGCACGGCAGATATTTCTTGTATTGCAGCACCCTTCCCTGCAGCACCCTTCCCTGCAGCACCCCCCTTCCCCCTACTCCAAAGCCTAAACCATCATTAATCTTCTAGCAGCTAAAGGGCAAAGCCAGTCTTAATAGGAATAGCTCCAGGACTCCAAGGTTACCTACACCCAACGCAAGTTCATGCTGTAGTATCCCATGCTTGCTGGGGTTTGGTTGCACCAAACCTGGTGGCCATGGAAGCACAATACGTTACAAGGAAAGGGTTTTGAGGGGAAGAAACTGGACATATATGTATTTTTTATGTGTATAAACTGCAGGCACACATATCTTTATATGTTTATTTAGAGTGAAGGTCTGGACCCTTTCATTGTGAATGCTTTATGTGCAGAAGTCATTACTCCCATGACCCAATTCCCCCAGAAATCAGGACAACACGAGCCGTGCATTCTCCTCAAGGGCAGCTGGTTCAATTGCAGTGCTGCTGGCCAGGACTTGCAGCTCCTTCCTCAGTGCAGCTCTGTGTGTACTGAAGCCACTTGCTGGCCTGGGGAAGGAAACATGCAAGTCAGGCTCAGTTGGATCTGGAAGCAGAGAGACATGATGGGACATTATTTGCTGGCAGTGGCTCTGGTCTCTGCAGTCCTAGGTTTTGCAAGATCTGTTTTCTCCCCTGGACTCTGGAGACTTCATCAGACCTGACTCCTTCTGCAGGGAACCTGCAGTCTTTCACCTATTTCATAATTTTTTGCAATCTTGCATCTATTTTGCCATGTTTTTTCCCTGTCTGCTGTTACAGCACCTAGCACAAGGAGCTCCAGACCTCTCATGGACTTAAAAATATAGTTCATCCCTTCTGCTTGCTTTTGTAAACTGCAGTGCCTTATACTATACTGACTATGGGGGAAATATGCTGCCTAAGGAATGTTACCATGAGAAATGGTCTTACTGGATTGCATGCATTAGTGAAACTAATGCTTTACTTTGGTGAGGAGCGGGTGCTCAGCAGGCAGTGGTGCAGCTGTGCTCTCCAGGGCCTTCCAAAATGTATGCTTTACTGATTGTACTTACCAACCTTTACATAAAATTAAGATTTATTTTAGGGTTCAGGATATGTCTTGCTGTGGAAATCCTCTTCTAACACATTCCTGGCATGAAGCCAGTGGTTGATCCCTGATGGAGTCAGACTGGGGACATTAAATGGAGAAGTCCAGTGGGGTCTGGGAGGCTCTGGTGCAGGCAGCAGGCTGTGGTGGTCTGGGGCAATTACCAACACCACAGTGTATGTGCTCCACTGTGTGCCAGAGGAATTCTGGCAGCTGAGTACCTTGCTCAGCATCGTGATAAGGAAGTCTATCTACACTCCAGAACAGCTACTGAAATGTGAAGTCTTTCCTTTAGCAAATGATTGCCTGGGGCTATAGCTGGACTACCGGCAGAGAAGTAAAATGTCATATTACCAGTCCCACCCCATGCAGTCGGGGTGCTGTGGTGTGCTACTAGTACTGTTCAGAGGAATGGCAGGTGCCTCAATAGCTCCTTTACTTTCCCTGTTAGTATTCTTTGGGCAAAGGTGTATGGAGAGCTGTGCTCCAGCATTTCTTCACGATTGAGTGTGTAACTCCTTGGCCGGACTTCCTTTGGTCCTTTGGAGACAAGCACACTTCCCCTGTCAGGTAAATGTTGGTGTTTTTAATTTAAATATTAATTTGTGCTGGCACAATGCGGTGTGTAATATCACTGCTCTCTGTGAGGATTAGAGTGATTAGGAGTCTCAGAATTCACTTTAATCAGTCAGTTCAATACTGCTGAGATTTGCAGTCAGCCCTCTCCCATGCAACAGCCAGAGTCTTTCAGCATGCTAACAAAATTGAAATGAGTTCCTTCATCTTAGACAAGGATAATTAATCTTCAAACACTGTTTATCTTAGCCCAAAAATCCCCAGAATTCAGAACCAAATTAATTTAAAGTCTAAATCTGCTTTAACTAGTAATTGGTTAATCAACAGGCTCGATGTGTAATTATATTCTTTGTTCACACTCCTTACAGGCTTGAAAAGACCATCTAATTCCTATGTTGCTTTCATTCCTATAATTAGACCATGTGACATACAATGCTGTATGTATGGTGAACAAATTCTTTCCTGGAATAATTTCCCTGATATTGTTTCCTACAGATGAATTTAGGTTTTGGGTTTTTTTTTGTTTTGGTTTGGCCTTTGTTGATTTCTTTTTGGTTTTTTTAACTTAAAAAAAGCTTTCGTATGATTTCTTGTTTATTTTGGGTTTCTCTAACTCATTTAGAGATTGTCCAAAGTTTTAAGCTTTGAATCTCTGCTCTCTGCCAGCTGCTGAGGAAATCTACACTGTGTTTTTATTTCCTTCACTTGCACTCAACATAGCTTTAATAGTTGAGGGATCCTTGCTTCCTCTGAATAGTGATAGGAAGTGGCAAATTCAAGACATTGTCTGCCTTATTATCTTTCAGAACAGACCAGCCACAAAAAGTATTTGCTGGTGTTATTCTTGTGGATGGGAATTGTTGTTGCTATTAGGAATAGGAGATCTGAGAATAAATTGGAGAAGGAAATTGTGGTCTTTTAAACACAGAGTTGTGGGTCTTCTTTACTTAGTGGATACTGCCATAACCGCATTGTGGTCAGTGGTCTGGCCAATGGTTTTCATATTTCTGTTCACAGAATTCCCTATTTCCATTGCTTATATACCCATACATATTGATATCCTTCCCTCTTCAATAATGTCTCCTTGCTGAAACCTATTTGAGCCCAATGTCTATTTAAGTCTATGCATACCTAACTGTATTCTCATCTCTCGTTCTTGTTAATGACATATAGATTATAATTTCAAGAAACAAGTTGAGGACATTCTCCTTATGATGAGTGAGGTGCAGGAGGGTTTGTCTGCCAACACCATACTAATATGAGCACTTAGAGGATGGGATTTTAAGTCGATCTGTGTGGATTCATCCTGCCCTTTTGCAGTTATCTGCAAAGCCTTTGTGTCCTTTCTTCTGACACCCACCTAGGAACTTCAGCAGCAGGGAAAAAATATAAAAAGCAGAGACACAAGAGACTTCAGATAAGCTGTAGTGGATGTGATGGGGAGGCACCAAGGGAACCTTCTCCAATCCCAGCAGCCAAAGAGCTGCAACACACACATTTGTCCTTGGTCCCAGCAGTGTGGGGCATGTCAACAGCCTGGAGCTCTGCAGGGGTGGTGGAGGGCCTGGAACAGGAATAGCCACTGTGGGGGTTAGGAGGTGCTGTCAAAGGCACTTCATGGCTATTACCTCTCAGATCATGATGATGTTAAGTGGAGCTGATGAATCATCAGGATGAACCTCAGCAAAATTTCATACTCTGTTCAACATCAGATCAAGAAATATGCACTGAGCTGCAACCTGTGGGTTGTTATCCCGGGTGTAGCCCACTGCCTGAACCCATCTCTGGTTGGGCAGGGACAAGGTCATTTTTCTCTGGAGGAAGCACAAAGTTAAGCTTAACAAAGGCATCATCAGAAAGTGTCCCTCCCTCCAGGAAGCAATATCTTTTAAGATCTTTATCATTTAAAAGATTTCCTAGTGTTAGATTTCCAATGGGAGTGTCAGAGTATGTCATGGATCAAGAAAGCAATTGCAGCAATCGTTTAAAACCATGCAGCTGAAGAGGTTCCCTCTCTACCAACCTCTGTGAAACCTCCTCTGACCATTTGCTGCTCTCGGTATTTTTGCTAAACAGAGAGTTCTTCTTGTTTGCATTGACTGCTTTGTATCTCCTTGCTCCCGAATGCTGGTATAGGTTACAGTCCAGGTTTCTCTCCCCTGTCTTTGCTGAAAACCATAATGTTCAGAGGATTTCTCACCTCCCCACCCAGAGAGGTAGCACTTCTGTTGAACTTCTTTGTTGGCAACATGGACAAGGGGATTGATTGCACCTTCAGGAAGCTTGCTGACAGCATCAAGCTGTGTGGTGTGGTCTAAACACTGGAGGGAAGGGATGCCATCCAGAGGGACAGGATTGAGAGGTGGGCCTGTGTGAACCTCATGAAGCTCAACAAGACCAAGTGCAAGGTCATACACCTGGGTCAGGGCAATCCCAAGCAGAACTACAGGCTGAGCAGAGAATGGATTGAGGGCAGCCCTGAAGAGAAGGACTTGGGGATGTTGGTGGATGAGAAGTTCAGCATCAGCCAGTGATGTACAGTTGAAGCCCAGAAGACCAACCGAGTCTACAGACTTGGTTGAGTTTATAGATCAGTTAAGTTAGTGACAACCTTTTATTCCAGAACCTAAACCAGTTGCTAAGACTGTCAGTAATGACTTCATTTATACAGCAGAAAATGTTGACAAAATATTTCACTTAGATTTTGTAAAGAGGAAAAAGTGTGTCTCTCCTCTTTTCATCTTGAAAGAAAATGATCTTGACTCAAGAACCCTTACACCTTGAAAAATGGTGTCCAGAGATGCTTTAATCATGGCTTTCCAGGAGACCTGGGATTTCATTACCCAGTTTTCACCATACCTTTTCCCAGACAACCCCAGAGCAACTGAGAAAGACGTCTTTCTTTTTTACCTCAGGTACAACATCTAGACACTGTAGAGCTGCAACTTTCGATTGTTTTCCCATGATATAAAAGGTAACTAAAAGAAGAAAAAGAGTTAACCTCCTATTGTTTACAGGACAAGAGTGTTCAAATATACCTGCTCTGTGTAGGATAAATGTCAGAAAGGTACACTTGGAGACTTAACCCTGCTCCCATCCAAACAATAGAGCAAGGAGAGATGACACAGGGCAGATAGATGTAAAATCAAGCCCCTTGGTGAAAGGCAACGTGAAAGAAACCTGACAGTGCATTGTTGCATTAGCAGATACAAGGGTCCTTCCCTCTGCTTTGCCCTGAAACACTCAATAGTTGGAATATTTCTGTAATATGTATGGAAGCTTGAATTACTCAGAGACTTATGAAGTCTTCATTCTTCCTTACCAACATAGGGGCTTAGAACTCCCATGAACAGGCTGTCTTTCCAAGGCTCCATGTGTTGGGCAGGGAGATGCTCTGAGGACAACCTTCCCTTTGCTCTTTAGTGCTCCTCTTCCTCTGTTCCACTTAGACACAGATGAGACATTGCAAGCTCTCAGCATAGGTAGCACTGTGGTGGTTTTAGACAAGTTTATGAATCGCAGGATGTTGCATTCTGTCATCACTTAGCTCTTGCTACCCAGAAATCACTCCCCTCTCTTCAAAACTGATCCAGGATCTCCTGAGTCAGCCAGTTCTCCAGTCCAGTTTGAAATCCCCTTCCTTGCTTTACACTCCTTCCTCCTTCATGGTAGTAGCTCTTTGAGAGGTTGGGTCTTGTCCTGTGATCTCAGCCTGACTCATGCAAGCTCTTCCACATCTCCTGCCTTTGGGATTGCTCTCCTTTACAGCTCTGGTTTTGGGAGGTCTTATACCCTGCAGGAAATATGCTTCCGGTGTACAGCATCTCCGCAAACTGCTACTTAGAGTAGACAAAAAGCCTGCAGGAGAATTCGGACATACAATAGCAAATTTCATGCTGAAAAAGAATCATCCCAAGTTTCTATTTTAACAGCCATTGAGCATCTCCAAGACCATATTCCTTGGGGATTGTTACATTTCTTGCATGACTGAAATTTCTTAGCCTCCAGTCTTTTGTAGGTCTCTGCGTGAAGAGCCTCCTCAGAAATGCAGTGGTGTTTCTGCTTAATTATACAAACATCCTCTGGAAAGTGTTATTTCTTTCCCTTACAAGTTCAGCCTCATCATAGGTCTAAATTTGCAGATAGAGGCAAGTACATTATAATGGCAATGACTGATAGCGGAAGATTTCTTGGGTTCAGAGTGTTCCCTAATGTAGGCCATTTTTCATCATCTAGAGTTGCCTGATAATGATGTCATTTCCATTGCTTGAATGTGGAAGTACCAGCCACATATCATGGAGTTAGAATGACTGTTTATAGGGCAGCTAAATTGTGTTGTTAGCAGTTTAGGGCAGTGTTTGCTTTGCTTCTGGGGACAAAATGACAATTTGACTTTCCTAAAACTCATCAAACAGGATGAGAATGCCAAGAATACAAATCTGCACTGTAGTCAAGCTGGGGGGGGGGGTGTGTGGAAAGGGAGAGAAGAAAAAAGAAGAGCTATTTTTGTGTGAAGATGTGATGACCATCAGATAAAAATGACAAAGTTGTACTTGTCAGAAAATAAGTCACATTGCTGATTGCTGGATAACTTTGATGTAATATTCCACAATCATTTAACTGAGATTTCATGGCAAGATTAACAGTGAAGTTTTTAAAACATGCATGAAGAAGAGCTTTCTTCTAATATCCAGCTGTCAGACAGCCTTTATCTGGGGCTTATGTTGATTGATTATGATTGGGATTGAACTAGAATATGACCTCTAAATAAAAGAGAAAATGATGCAGATTTGAAAGTAAAGTTTTTGGCTCTTTCATAAACATTTCAAGACCCCTGTTTAGGGCCTCATATGGTTATATATACATATCTACTCCATACGCATACGTATCTTTGCAGATTCAGCCCCTTTAATGTGAAAAATCAGAGAGGAGAAAACTCCCCAAACTCCCCTGTGTCACAAAACACTGTGAATAAGGCTTAATACAAAATTTTGAACATGCAGAGCTCACATTGGAATGAGTTGTTTATGTGATACTTGGTGATCGTAAGCAGTGCACAGATTTTGAGTAAAAGCAGACAAATTTTCTTTGGAAAAAATGCTAGTTTCTAGTGTATGACATCAAATGAATTGTTATACATACTTTGGAATGGATGGTGACCATAAATCTTGTTTTTGACACTTCATGAAATATTTTCAGAGTATTTTAAACTAGTTTAGTTGTGCCAGTTCTTATCTAATGCTTGCTGCCTACCTCGTGTTTTCGTGGGAGACTTTGACTACAATGAGAGAAAGTTTGGGTGGTGCTGGCCACGCACAGTGCATGCCAGGCTGCAGCCAACTGGAGACACCTTTTCCCCAAGAAACTCTCCTCTGCAGCTAAACACTGAAGAAAGGATGCAGGAATTTTCAGTTTTGCCCTCTGTAGTTTCCCTGACAAATCAAAGAGGTTCACAGCACTGTTATGTTTTCAACCTGACCAGCCACCAAAACTGGAGGCATAAGGAAAGCATCTGGGAGATGTTAAGCTCAGCCATGGAAGCTCTAAAGGCCACCTCATTCCAAGCGACATGATTAGGTGAGATAGAAGCTGTTGTCCACCTTTGTATTGTATTGCTTGGTACAATACAGCCATGTAGCTCTGGCTGATGATGCCACATGTAGGTCACAGCATGCCCACAAGTTGGTGGGACCAATGTGCATGGGTCCTACCTTTCGCATGCCCTTGCCAACACTGCATTTCTGTTTGTGCACCATCCTCTCCGGATTTTGTCTATACCAGACATTTTTTAACTATTCCTCTGACCCGTCACACAATAGGGAATTTATGGAGCTTGCTTGTCCCTGGGGTGAAGTCCTGCACAACTATGTTGATCCCTTAATTGAAAATCATAGCCTAATGAGGAAGATGAAAGAAGAGACAAACATGACTGCTCCGCCTCCTTGAGAAACTGGTCTGGTTCCCTGAGAAGGGAAAACAAGGGTGCTCTCCCTTGCCATGGAGTGAGACTGCAGGTGCCTCCAAGCCCCTCGCTGAGGTGAGCTACAAGACAGATAGCAGATGCACTTCTGAAGAGCAGTCATGCCTCATCCATCGCATCTGTGTTTGAAAAACTTGCTTGTGCAACCACTGAAAGACAAAGAAGTGCTAAATCAATGCATGGATGATCCCCTCTCTCTAAAACAGGTGGGACAATTGAAGTGGAACGTGACAGGACTCAAAATATGAAATTAATTTGCATTTATTTGTAAAGTAAAACCACTGTGGCAACATCCCATCAGATGGCCAGTGGTTTATTTCAGAAGGATACCCTTGGACTCACTGGGGACTGAGAAATGTTCCACGGTGACTGTGCCTCTTTCCTAACTTGCTTCATGCACCTGTCCAGTCCTGCAGCTGGGCAATGTAGAGAACATTTTGCAAGAAGATGTCCACCTTAAAGAAACAGACTTTGCTTTCTTTGCTCCTCACCTTTTTCCAGTGGCCAGTTACAGGAAGGGGAGAGGAGATGGAGAAGCAGTAGAAATACTTCCCTCAGTTTTCCCCAAGAAAAAAAGGCAGGACTAACCAAAGTAGATGCCCACCCTGCCTTCTAAAAATCTTCACTTCTTGGGCACAGTGGGTTTGGGGGCACACATTTTCTTTTCCTTGCACGGTAAACCTTGACATTCTTAATAGGTTACATTTAACAAAAGATTTGTCACCCCAACAGATTTTTTTAGGGAAAGGTTTTCAGAATAGAAAAAGGAAATTGTTAATCGTCTCTTCTTTCTTCTGGATTTTATTCAGGCTTCTGATTTGCATCTTGATCTTACATGGGCTAAGTCTAAAGAAGATACTAAAGAGGGCTAATAAGACTCCAGGATTTATAGCTGAGTGAGAAACATGTAGGTAGGAGATGCTGCCAAGAGCTTGGTTTTCAAAAGGGAATGTAGAGAGAATGGACTTGGAGCCCTGACACTTCCCTGTGACCCTCGGAGAGGAGATTAGATTACTGCAGATTAGATTACTGACATGTGGGCACAGGTAAAGGTGGCACAATGATCCAAATACCTGAGCTTTATAAATGTTGACATTGATAAGGATGTCTGTGCCATTTGGTCTTAACAGTTTTATAAATCATATCTTAGGCTTTTGGAATGGCATAAAAGAATCTGACTTGAAAAATTAAGTAATGTTCAGTCACTCAAAACGAAATGGAAACCTGCTTTTCTTTTTTTTTTTTTTTTAGTTAACTATCTAGAGACCAGGATCATGTTATGCCTGCAATCTGAGAAAACATGAAAAATATCTCTTTAAAGCAATATCTGCAGTTTGCTTTCGAATATTGTAAACGATGCTGTAACAAGGGTGCCATGAGTTTTAATGGCACAGGGAGGCATGATAGCACAGATTTATATCAAAGCCTATTATAGCAGAGAGTCTTATAACAAGAGCAGAATGTATTTATGTCATACTCAAAATGTCATCTCAGTCACAGACAAGACTGATGAGGAAAAATGATTAGACACAGAGATTTGATTTATCTTTCTTTTCCAGAACGGGGACTTCTGATGATCTCCCTTTAGGTTACAACGCTTAAAACCCAAATTTCCAGTAGTAAAGCGAAATCTTTTGGTCCTATTTTCTAGTAGAGTAAGCTGAAAATACTCCCATCCCATTACACTACAGTACTTCCTTGCTTAGTTACGGCCTGAACATGGAAAAAAATCCTCTTACCCTCAGCCCTACAGACAAGAGGTTTTGCGTGAGGGTGACCTCCAGCCCAACTCCTCCAGCTCTGCATCCTTGTCCCACATCACTGCAAGCAGCTGACACCACTGTCAAGGCCTATAGCATGGGCACTGTATTCCTAAGGAATTTAAGGAACTTCAGAGCAGAATTTGGAGATACTGATCTGTTATCAGCACTCATTACACTCACCAGAGGAGTTCAAAGGTCCCAACTCCACACATATTGCTATCTTTTTGGATAAAATAAATTTCTGAGGGTGGATGCACAAAGGGAAGAATTGTGAATTTTCATAAAGAGACTTTGGACCCTACAGGTGAGATCCAGCCACCCTTGTTTTATTAGTGAGCTTATAGTTATTATTGGAAAATCACTATCAGAATATAATCAAAGTTTAAAACAAAGCAGCTGTAGTTATGTTCTTTAGTGGAAAAAAAAGGAAAGCAAATGAATAGTTTACTTTTCTTGTGTTTGCTTTATTCAGAGCATGTGGCATTTAATGAATTTGTCCAATTTTAAGATCAGGACTAAGTGGGTTCAGGTAGCAAAAAACCCCATCCACACCCTAAACCCCAAACCAAATGACCATATATTTAATCCAAAACCAGGCTGTTGCAAGTAGTTGGATTTACCTTGTACAACTTTGTGTGTGCATTTTTTTTCCTTTCTGGGAGAGGCTATACACAATCCTTTGAATGTTACAGGGTACCTCAATGCCAGTGACATAAATCTTTCATCTTTGCTGAAAAGCTGTTTGCCAGTATGTCCTGGACTGAGTTGCAGTGGTTGGCCTCATGATTCCTGCACAGGTACCAAAATTGCACCTACTTGCTGCTGTCCACTGCTTCCTAGGTAGGTGAAACATGTCCTCCTCCTCCTCCCCAGTCATCATTTAATGACTGACAGCTTTAGGTAGGGGGAAAAATCAAGCTGCAATAATTTGATGTCATGCTTTTGACACTGCTAATGAACTCATAGCATGGGATATGCTTATATCTAGCTTCTGTCCAGCTTCTCCCATTTATGTTGCATCCTGTGTGCAGGCTCACTAACCACAGGGTATCAGCCAGACAAAATGCTGTCCCATAATTTAATGTACAAGTACACTAATGGAGTTTCAGAGCAATAGAAAAGGAGCTTCTATTCATCACTCATCAACATCTTCCCGCTGTTCGGAGACTAAACATGCGCAAAAACAGTAGGAGGTTGTTATATTCCCGTTAGCAGCTACTGTACAGAAAAAGAAAATCGTGATGTGAATTGTGCTGGCTGTCAAACCCAGAAACATCTCACAACTCTCACAGCCCTCCTCTGTGTTAAATTCACGTATCTACAGCCACGCAGTTCAGAAGGTGCAATGGAAACAGCAGCTCAGGAGCTGAAAAAAATATGCCTAAGCATTACTATCAACACAGCCACATGGCACAGATGTAACGCACTGTAGTATTTCTGCTCCATGTCATCCATGCACTGGGTGATGCCCCTGTTGTTGCTTTATGGATTGTGCAGGTATGACCAGGAACCTTTACACTTGGTTATACTTTTCCAACTTTTTTGTATTATACAGTGTTAAATCCATTGCATGTCTTTCTTCCTTTCATTTCGTTTGGCAAATTTGATTTCAGTTTCATAACAGCGCCGATTAAAGGACAGATTTCCTGCAAGTTTGAAGTCTCCTCAGAGGGTAAATCACCCCGAAATGGAGGATGTTTCTCAGCACATCCCTGCCTCACTACATGGTGAATCTCACAGAGAAGTGCAAATGCACCAGCTGGCCATAGAATGAGAATCATAGAATATCCTGAGTTGGATGGGACCCATAAGGATCATTGAGTCCAACTCCTGCATCCACACAGGGCCAGCCGAGTTAGACCATGTGACTGGTCTAGTCCAGACACTTCTTGAACTCAGTCAAACTCAGTGCTGTGACCACTTCCCTGGGGAACATGTGTCAGTGTCTGACCACTCTCTCAAAAATAAAGAAACAAATTAAATATTTGCTCCCAGGAACTGCAAGAAGTCTGAATGACCCAGTAACTACCTTGGTTTTAGCTTATTTAAACCCAACAGTGAGGTATTGTAAGTAACTAGACCAGCTACATGCCTCAGTCACGTTCAAGTGTGCTCTTTAAATTAAAGATTATGACAATGTTGAGAGACTATAAGAAACAGTCAGAAGGTAAACAGAAAATGTTTATGTTTTAGAAGACACTACTTGAAGTTTGTGTCTTTGCTGTGCTTTAGCTTCTTGTGCAGTGTTACAAGCTTAAGACACCTAATCCCTTTCCCCTTCAGAAAAACTGCTGTCCTCACTGCTGTGCCAAAAATTCTCCACGAGGAGAATTTCCAGTACTGTTAGAGAATGGAATCGTGCTCTACGTGAGAGACCATGACCTACAGAAGGACCCAAAGGTGGTGCTGGCTGATCTCAACGGTGACCACAATGGGGGAGGTGCGCAACAACTGCAAAAATGCTAATGTCATGCCAATTTCCAAGAAAAGCCAGGAGATTGTGTTGCTTTCTGTAGAAAAGATGTAGATGTGTTTCTTACAGGTACATGCAGCTCAGTGTACCTGGTATCACAGTACTGGGAGTTTCTCCTCTCAGTTGCACATATAATTAGAAACATGGCTGGAGAATTCAGGTATTTTTCACACACCCACGTCAGCAAAGAGCAGCATTTTTTCTGTGTCATCAAAAGGAGTTACAACTTTTGCAGACCTTTTTCTAATGTTGTTTAGTAGGGCCAGAGCGAGTAAGAAAAGGTCCTTAGGTTTCTTTTTTCAAAATTTTAGGCTTTTTTGTCTAGCAATGACAACATAAGGCGTCTTTCTGAAACTAGATGCAGCCTCCTGCCTGGTGGTGCTCAGTGCAGTCAGCAGTAATAGAAGAAGAGAACCTGAACTGGCAATTGCAAGAAAACACATTTTTCTATTAGATCAAAATGGGTTTGCGAAAAAGGACCATCCTCACTGCTCCACACTCATCTTAACCCTGGTATAAAATTTCAGGGTGGCCAGTAAGGTTGTCTAATACTACAGCCAGAGACCACATGGGTTAAAATGTGCAGCTTCAGATTCAGAGATCGTGTAGCAGAGAACGGAGGAGTAAGAGAGATGTACAGTGCCTTGAAGAAGACACAACTAAGTATGAATTTAATGCAGCTCAAAGAGAGCAACAGTTGTGTTATACATTCCTGAAAGTCTCTACATACAACAGGATGCGCAGGTTTTCTGTTGGTGCTAGTATAAAATGCACATGTTTTTCTGTGCAGCATATAATTGCCTCCAAACTAGAAAACATTCATTTCTATACAGGCAGCAGAGGTCCAAATTTATGGTCTTCCCATGCATATGCTATATAATTTGTAAGGTCAGATAATTGGCTTTGCCAGGAAAGGTCATGAAAATGTATTGTACCAGGGGATTCAAGACTCAGAGTCATTCTGAATAATAACAGCAACAATACCACTGCCATCAAAAGCTCTTCTAAGACAATGGTGTTAGCAATTTTATTTTGTTTTTTACCAGGAGAAGGTTTTAATACACCACAGCGATGTAAATGTGAGACCATGTCAGCAACTTCCAAAATCTTCATGCAAGCCATGTTTACATTCCCAATACAGCAGTGCTCTTTTGTACAGCAAGTTTTTCTTCTAAACTATTCAGAAACTTTGCATCCAAAGAAGTAATTTTTAATACTGTCACTTGGTATTATTGTGGATTTCTAAGCAACTCATTTTGTTGCACAGCTGCTTGCACCAAATGCAAACCTTCGATGTCTAGGTGGCTGTGAAGACTGAAGGTCCCAAGATAAAATATCTTTGAGAATACTGGAGGTGTCATTAAGGATAGCTTTCAAAACCTTGTAAATGACAGTCTAACTGCACAAGAAATGTAGGTGAATGAACCAGTAAGGAAAATAAGACACACATACAGCGAAGTATCTGGCAGATTTAGAGTGGAAGGTTTTGAAACTAAGATGACTTAATCTGGTGCACATCCTGGTTTCACTTGTTTACAGGAAGAGACCTACACGGGAACTTTGGTGTTTATTATCCTACTAAGACTATGATTATATGGAGTGGATAGAAATATTCTGTAACGTATGGAATAGTGTGATCCAGATGCACTGCAAAGTGTCTTGAAAGAGCTTTAGCTGGAGTGCTTCATCCACTTGATCTCACCAGCCCCTGTTTTTACTAAGAGGGAACATCTGGAAGTCCAGTAGCCACAATGAAAACATTCTCTTTGTGAATAATACTATTCATATTAAAGAAGATACTCTTTTAAAAAATATGACCTCACCGAAGGCAGCTTAAAATCCGTCGCCCTCAAATACTACAGGGAGATGGAAGAAATCTCATTAGAAATTGTAAGAAATTTCCCAGTACTGCCTTTTTAGAAATAAAAATTGGTCAATAGGGTTTGTTGGGTTTGGGAATTTAAAAAAAAAAACCAAAACCAGCAAACCTTTGGCCCTCTTCATCTTGCTGCAATGAATTCAAAGGCAATGGGATGTTGAGTCAATGAATGCTTTTGGAAAACTCACTCCGAGAATATAACTGAGAAGAATTATTTTTTTCAGAAGGTGAAAAATGATAGCTGTGAATCCAATAAGCCACCTGTGCCAGGCAGTTAGCCTGCAGAAGCACTGTAAATTCGCTTCTGATCTGTATGTTCCAGTTAACCCCTCTATTAGGCTGAGGAAGTCAAGGCTTGTCTTTTTTCATTTGCCTCCTCAGGACATTTGTCTTATGATCTGGAGTTCCTTGGTTACTTCACAGTCTCCCGAACGTCCCCACTAGCTTTGAAATGAAGCTGAAGATCAGGCATGTAGACCTAGGCACCACTTTCTGATAGCCACAGCAACTGAATAAAGCTGGCTACATGTCTTGCTAAACTGAGGTATTTTTTCTCCTCTTGATTCATGCAAAATAATGAGTTGGATGGGGTTTTTTCCGCTCAAAGTAAACGTAACATTCAGGTAATATCCTGTACTTTAGCAGCTACTTTCAAGAAAGAAGGTGTGCGGAGAAATGGTACAGCAAATTGCAGCTTTGGTGTTAGCATCAGTATGAGATGTAGAAAAGACCACAGGTATGACTGCTGGCCTCAGGCAGCAAAGCACATGGCAGGGTTGTGAGCCCTGGGGTTCTGACTCTGACCAGTTTTTCCCCTTTTTGCCTTCTCAATTTCTATTTAAAATTTGCACAGGATTTTTTTTTCTTTTTTTTCCCAGAAGTGCCTAAATTAATTGGCAGAAGTCCCCTTGCCCAGTCAAACACCCAAGCGAAATGGTGTATTTTTACACATCCAGCACATTTAGATGCTATTTTGAGGACCTGGGCAGCATGTGGGCTCAGTAGCCAGGACACGCAATTTTCTACATTTAGTTTACTGGTTACCAGCCAGCCCAGGTTGATGGAGACTGACATTTCTTCCCGGTGCCTTGTGACAGCTTATGTGAACGCAGCAGCTGATCTTAAGTGGGTATCAGTATCAAAACAGTCAATCAATATAGGCAATAAGTGGTAGCTTTAGTGCAAATCCTCCAGGCTGAGAGACTAAGGCTTGGGGAATACGTTGACTACTTGACCCTTATCTCTTAAACACACACAGCACAGCTTGAAGGGTGGGCTGTGATGGCAACCTGAATCTGGTGGTGGATACCACTAGCTGCATCCCAGAAGCTTGTCCCTTCTGGCTGGGCTAACAGTGCTGATGGGGGCTTGGTGGCTCTCCCCAGGGCAGGACTGAAGCTGAGCAATGTGGTCGGCCCTGCTCCCAAACCGGCGGTGAGCAAGAACAACTTCATCAAAAGAGGCAGTAACATTTGTAAGGAAGGGGGGAAAAAAAAGTATTCCTGGATAGCCAAAGTGCAGATGGCAGTGACATTTAAGGGAAGACACGTATGACCTATGTCTTTTAAAACCCAATAGTCATTTATAGATATAGACAGGCCTGTCAAAGCAACTAAACCTTGAGAGTACTTTAATAATAGTTGTGTGACTAAAGATACAGCAACTGCTATGCAAGGCACCAGCTACAGGGAAAAGACGTCTTTTTGAGACAGGGGCTGCTAATGCCAGTTGATCCTGGGACACTTTATTAAGTAACAATCAGGTAAAAACGTGTCTGGAAAAGGAAACTCCAAAAACTTGTGACTGTAACAATGAATAGGGCAAGACCTCAGGCAAAGACAGTGGAGGACAATTACTTCACAGTTAACAGACAGTGTTCACAATGATACATCCTGGCTAACGCCGTATTACTCATTCTAGTTTCTGAGATTTAGGATTCCTCCATAGAACACAAATAGCTACAAGGAGCAATGATGAAGTGGAAAGCTGTAAGTCAGTGGAGTTGCTAGTGGCCTATGGTCAAAGAGATCTCATTTTTTTGGCATGGGTGCATGCAGCTCTCTGGCTTCGTTTCCTAAGGGGATTGAAGAAACTAATGCCCAGGTAACAGGATGTAGGATTTTTTAAGGTTTTTCAAAGTACTAAAATGAATGAGTGATGTTGTCAGCAGCATAGCTTTACCCTGTTGTACCCACTGGGAAAGATATTTGTCTCCAAAAACCTATATATGCTGTAACATGAAAAGGGCAACACATCACAAGATGATTTGCCAATCTACCGCATTCATTTGAGTATCTTTTTGAACAGACATATTTTTAACTACACAATAGACTCATCCAAGGTATTACTATATCACAGTCTTGTACAGATTGTGCTCATCAGTGTTTGAATTTAGAGGTGGAATAAGTGTGGAGGAGGAGAAGGGAAATTCCAGCATGTGTTACAAGCTGTACAAGCAAGCTATTTTGAGGAGCAGACTCATACATCTTTGACACATGGCAAAAAAAAACCCTAAAAAAAATTCTTTAACTTTTATATTCTGAGAATGTTGTGGCTAAAGTTTCCACTTTTGCTATCTCTGTGATTTGTTCTGAGGGAACATTTCTCTTCCAGACAACTTTAACAAGGAAAATGCTCTTAGATTTTCATGGGAAACTGCAATATTAATTCTAGCCTATTAAACTGTTCCAGTGAAGGTTTTCATAGCATCGCAGAGATGTTAAATTTCAATCACATTCTCTGCTAATGCCTAACTACTGCCTATGCCATGCAAAGTGTGTTGTAACCAGTGCTTATTTGACCCAAGGGACTGGGTTTGCCATAGTAATGACTGAAGGTTTTTTTCCCCTCGGTGTTCAGTCTCCATTTTCTTCTACTTCATGTTCATCAATATTAAGTTGCCCCTCCTTGGTAAAGCCCCATGCCCAGCATAACTCCCT
The DNA here is from genome assembly GCA_020800305.1 of Porphyrio hochstetteri. Classification (NCBI taxonomy): domain Eukaryota; kingdom Metazoa; phylum Chordata; class Aves; order Gruiformes; family Rallidae; genus Porphyrio; species Porphyrio hochstetteri. The sequence continues at coordinate 66,236,706 of CM036938.1, forward strand.
GCTATGTCATTAGCACATGCTTAGTATATCATAGAATCCTAGAATCCTAGAATGGTCTGGGTTGGGAGGGACCCCAAGGATCATACAGTTCCATGCCCCCTGCCACAGGCAGGTACATCAACCTCCAGGCCTGGATCTACACAAGGTTGCCCAGGGCCTCATCCAACCTGGCCTTGAACACCTCCAGCGATGGGGCATCCACCACCTTTCTGGGCAGCCTGTTCCAGCACCTCACCACTCTCTCTGTAAAAAACTTCCTCCTAATATCTAATCTAAATCTTCCCTCCTTTAGCTTCAATCCATTCCCCCTTATCCTGCCATTATCTACCCTTTTAAAAAGTTGAATCACCTCCTCTTTATATGCTCCCTTCAGGTACTGGAAGGCTGCAATGAGGTCCCCCTGCAGCCTTCTCTTCTCCAGACTGAACAAGCCCAGCTCCCTCAGCCTGTCTTCGTAGGGGAGGTGCTCCAGCCCTCTAATCATCTTCGTGGCCCTCCTCTGGACCCTCTCCAACAGTTCCACATCCTTCTTGTATTGGGGGCCCCAGATCTGGACACAGTACTCCAGATGGGGCCTCACGAGGGCAGAGTAGAGAGCGACAATCACCTCCCTGTCCCTGCTGGCCACCCCTCTTCTGATGGAGCCCAGGATACCATTGGCCTTGCGAGCTGCAAGAGCACACTGCTGGCTCATGTTAAGTTTCTCATCCACCAGAATCCCCAGGTCCTTCTCAGCAGGGCTGCTCTCAAGAAGCTCTTCTCCCAGTCTGTATCTATGTCTGGGATTCTTCCGGCCCAAGTGCAACACCTTACACTTGGCAGTGTTGAACATCATTAAGTTCACCTGGGCCCACCTTTTCCAGCCTGTCAAGATCCCTCTGGATGGCTTCCTTTCCTTCTGTTGTGTCAACCACACCACTCAGCTTGGTGTCATGCACAAGCTTGCCGAGGGTGCACTCAATCCCATCATCGATGTCAACGATAAAGATGTTAAAGAGCACTGGTCCCAAAACAGACCTCTGGGGAACACTGCTTTCCACCCTTAAAAAGCAGTATACTTGACCTGATGAAACACCAAGTTCACCTGGAAGAGAAAATTAAATTTAGCTCTGTTTCATGAGGAGAAATGAAAATTAGGTCTGTTTGCATGTGCCTTTCATGGGGAGGCATGGCAAGGTCTGTGTGCCACAGCAGGGCAGAGCCGGCTGGAGCCGAGGACCTCACTGAGGATGCACCACCAACCACTCCCACGGGACAGAAACACTGAATTCCACTTCCTGTTGACTTGTAAACCTCCAAGTAAGCCACAGAAATGTCAACATGCTCTGTATCAAAGTCATTGCTTTGTCCAGGAGAAATCATGCTTTTACATATTAATTTCAGTGGGAAAAAATACAAATATACTTTGGTCAAGAGAGATGTAATTGCTTGTCTTGCCCAATGAACCAAAAAAATTGTTCATCTAATATGTCTATTTAAACTCTAACATACTTAAAGAGTTTGGCTTACTCCCCAAGCGTAGCTTCCCTGTGATCAGTATTTCTTTCTTTATTCAGTCCTTTATTGCCTGTGGCTGAAGAGGGATGAAACACTAGTTTCTGACCTGAGATTCCCACTGTTCTAGTGAATATCAGACAGACAATGTGATCAGAAATTTCAATTTTGAAAAAACTTTTAATTTTGAAAAAAAATTTCAATTCAAATTGTTGCAGTCTGAAAAGGTATAATTAATGTGTCAATGAGCTGGAAAAGCTTCTCAGACTTATTTGACATTGATTGAATAATGCACATCCTGGGGCACATAAAATTTATTTTACTATTTAATGAAAATTGTAACTAAATTAATGGCATCTTAAGCATATCAACATACTGCTCTCTTGTCTCAGGAAATAGTTGTTGGAAGCTGAGACATGTGGAGGAGAAGCTTTGGTTTGAGTTCTTTACTTTTCCTGAAGATCTGATTTTCTCATGGCCTGACAGTCAGGAGGGACAGGCACGCCTAACCTGGATTCATACCCCCTGGATTCATGCCAGCATTCCCACAGAGTTCAAAGCTGGCAGGTCCAACTTGGTTCTGTGTTGTTAAAATATTAAAATGATTTTCACAGCCCCTGCTTGCAGCTAGGTGGGACTGGGAGGGAGGGGATGCCAAAAACAGTGATGGACAAAGAAAGAGGGCCCTGCCCTTTTGGTAATGGAGCTGCATTTGTGGAAGACAAAATGGACATCTCTGTGGTCCTTATGCTGCCTCAGAACCATGATTTGATTCTCTAGATGCTGAATGACAAGGGAATGCTTCTAGCAATAACTGGTGAATTCTGTGGCAATTATCATCTGCTCTGGAGACTGCTATGAGATCATCAGGAACGCTGAGTGTTGTATCTGGAGATCTGGGCTGCAGGGGACAAAAAATATCTGATCTTATTGGAAAACCTAATAGAGCAGTAAGATGTGGGAGGGGAAGAGAGGAAGGAGATGAAGAATCTAAGCATGTTATTTTGTTATTTGAATCTTGTCTTAGTTTTATTTATTCTTTAATACTCACGTGACTCTGTCTCAGCTCTTTCCTGGGATATAACATGACCTCCATGGCCATTTGACCTGTGGAAGGACAAGGAGAGTGAGACAACACTGTTTTCCACATGAAATGTTGCTTTCTCATCACAGGAAACCCCACATCAATGGGGATAAAAAAATACTTCATTTTCTTTCCCTTCCAACTGATTGTGGGGGAGCAAGCACGCTACCTGGGACTCCATGAAGCCACCCAGCAGCTGCAACCCTGAGCTTGGGGCTCCCCTGTTTTCAAGACGTTTCTTTCTAGCCAGAGCATGGGGATGGGAGTGTTGTAGGAAGGGACCTCTCTGTAGGGACCCGTGGTGGCCACCCAGATACAGGTTATTTGGGCTGTTAAAGACAGCGTGACAAATTATACTGGCTGCTCCAGGGAGATGAGGTGCATATAAAAGACTGAGATTTTAGCAACATTTCCTTGGCTTTCCAAGTGAAATCTCTCTGCCTTCTCTCTCCCTCTTGCTCGTCAGGAGCTGCGAACAGCCAAGGCACCATGTTTTGCCGTATTTCAAGTGCTAACTTTGAGGTTGACTTTTGGGTAAAGAAATAGAGTATGTGATCCAGAAAAACATGGCTATGAAATGCAGTGAAGAAAGAGAATGTCTCTGTGGTAGCAAAGGGCTCACAGGCAAGTAGTGGTTATTGGATTGTAATAATAATTAGATTTCATAGGAAGTGTATGCTACCATGGAAGGGAAGGGAGAGAAAGTTAGGAATCCTACCCTGCAAGGGCACGAGGCGTTAGCTTACAAGCAGTGGCTGGTGCTGCTGTTGGCACTGATGGGTCTGGGGCGAAACCATGAGGATTGCAGGGGGATGTCAGCACGGGTAATTGGGGCCAGATCCAGCCTGCTCTGGCCACAAGGAGGTGGAAAAGACATTGGAGGCACTAAATTAAGCTGGAGTGCTGCCACGCAGCCAACTTCTCATGTGCTGAGCAGCATCAGCGTTTGCTAAATACCATCCCGCTGACCCTGCTTCTTGCCTTCCCAGGTACTTTAAATTTTGTAGCGGGGTTGGTTGTATGCAACAGGGCTTGGCTTTCCAGTTTATACCAGCACATTCCCATCGGTAGACAGGCTGCGTGCTGGAGGCACCTGGCACTGCTGCCAGGGGTGACGCAGAGTAGTGGCTGAGGGCACTCCTTTGGTACCTCCTTAGGTACCATGTGGGAAGATGCAGGGTTTGTAAACGCTCCTGTTCTGTTGGTGCCAAAGGGGATTTGGGTGTAATTGCATTCTTTACAGATCAGAGCAGCATTGGCTTGAACAGCTTGTCCTTTTGGTCTGTTTTGGGAAAATAAATATATATAACTGCTTCCTCCCACGTCACAGCCGTCATAGCTCTCACTGCATTAAAAATGGCTCCCCATTTAGCCGTGCTATTCAGAGGGAAGATCTGCAGGCTTGACTTGAGTGAGGATTTAGATGAGACACCAGAATAGCAAGCTCTAGCAACCAAATGGCATTGAAAACCCAGTGCACGATCCTATTGTCACCAGCATGTGGGAAAATCCATGGCTCTGGAGCAGACTATCAAACAATCACAGTTGTTTTGAGAGAAGCTGAGCTCATCCCTTGCCTTCCCTACCTTCACAGGGCACAACCACAAGCAGGGACCAAACCCAGCCTGTTCTTCCCCTCTGGTTAACTACATGGTGTGTCCTGCTCGGTGCAAGAGGAGTCCCTGAATGGCAGAGGTGGAAACAACATTAGCTGAAAACAAGAATTAACCGAGAAAAATGTTGAGCATTCAATGCAGGGCTGAGCAAGGAAGCCTGGACCAGTTCAGTTCACCAGTGGTCGCTCCAGAAAGCTCAGTACTGCAGGAAAGAAGAAACCAGATTTATTAAAGACCTGCTGTGTGCTGGGGTCTCAAGTTCAGAAGTAGGAGACACCCCTCTCTCAGTGAGTAACACACAGAATGGGCCTTTCCTTCCGTGAAATGTGTGCAGCTCCAAGTGTCTACCTCCCCATCACTCATAACAACCCTTCTCATTCTTCTTGATTTTCTAGGCAAAAAGCAATTTTCACTGCCCCCCTCCCTCCAGTTCTGGATCTATTGAGCTCTGACACACCCCCGGAAATGAAAGCTAGACAGGCAAAGGCCGAGATGAAATCAGATGATAAAATCATGACACTTCTGACACCTGCTTTGGATGTATCTCCAGCAGAGGATGCAGCTCCTGGCTGCCAGACACCGGACTGGACCCTGGCAGGACCAGCCTTCTCCTTGCTGAGAGCGCAGGAATGAGATCAGACAGTGACTGGCATTCATAATGGTCTCTATCAATGTAGGAAGCTCCTGTATCCCTTTTGCCCTATGAATCAGCATTGCAGAAAATATGCTGCTTGATGTTCTTCAGGAGAATGCAGGCAGGTGAGCTGGTGCTCCTGTGGGAGTGGTACCAGTAGTTCAGTTTGAAGAGTGCTTTGACTGCTGTCTTCCTCCTGCAGTTGGCCACATCTTTATGAACAAGCAGTCTTTTCCTGTCATTTTCTCCTGTGGGAGACTTTTCCACATCATCACCAAATGTGGGGGCATGAGGTCTGGGTATATCGGGCTGCTTCATCTTATGACCAACTACAGCAATTTCTGTATAGTTAACGTGACTTTAGTGGGGTTATCCACCAACCACACTGTTCACCCAACAAAGGCTGAAGTACCTGCATTGCAGCCATAAAATATTAAGCTGAAATAGCATCCTCAGTAGCATATCTCATATTAATAATGTGGAATATTATTTTACGGTCTAGATTAACAGTCTTCCGTCTTCCTTTTCCTAAAGTTATAGCTGACAAGTAGGTGAAAGATCACAAAACATCTCCCTTGAACTTTCCATGTGACCCTGCTGCTTGTCAGCAGCTGGCAGGGCTGGGAAAGCAAGGAGGCTCAGGGCCCCGGCCGGCGGCATGTGCGTGGCCGGGGCCGCGGCGTCTCACATGCCTGCCCTCGCCCTGCGGTATGCCGCAAGTCGGACCATGTCAACGCGAGCGTGCAGCGTGCTGCGGCTGTAAAGCAGGTGCGTGAGATGCCTTTCACTCCGGCAGCGAGCACTACGAATGCCATAACCCTCGCTCCATGTTTGCCGCAAGGGTTCTTCCTCTGCTGCAGCCTCCCTCTCATGGAGCCCCAGAGCCTTGTGAGCAGCATGAAAGCACACGTAGCTATAAGAAGACCAGTTAATGAGGCACACCTCCATGTCAGCTCCTTGCTGTGTTACGTTTTCCAATCTGTATTCAACCTGATGCACACATGAATTCTGAATTTTCAAATGGAATTAACACTTTATAGCAGGAATTTTAAAATGTACTACAATAAATCGTGGCGTTTCTTGTTCTTCGTGATTCTGCTTGTGAGACCAACCCAAAATTTAACTGGTAGGAAAAAAAGCTTGGAAGATATAAATACTCTGGAAGAAGCCCAGAGCAAGAGAGGGCAATCAGCAAAATTATGCAAGCAGGGAAAAACAAAAACTTCAAACAGAAATTGTGACTTGGAACTATCCCAAACTTGTACACAGTACTATGGAGGTCTCACTGTGGGGTGTGAGAAGAGAAAAAGGAGAGATTAAAAGGTGAAAAAAGATGCAGTGAAACAAAACTTCAGCGTTTTTTTCCAGTACTGATTTCTCTCCCTCATTCCTTGAAATAGTTGTTAAATAAACTTCACCTCTGCAGAAAATTCAGGGTTTATCATTGTTAAAAGAAGGGTCTTAACAGACCCCCTTTTTTTCTGATATGTAGCTCTACATTATCTATTTAAAAAGGGACTTCCCTAAAAAACATCTTTTCTAAGTTAGAGTCAAGGGGACAATTCACAATAAATAATTTATTCATCACATTTTGTCTCATTTTCTCTTCCCAGATTGTCCAGGAGGCAATTGTGATTCCTTCAAATATATTGGAGTTTATTCTCAAAATGCTTTAAGGGTATTATTTTTAGACTGGATTAATGACTGAATTTGATATGTGCTATTTGATCGCTGTTGGCCGGTTATTATTAGAGGCCAGCAACTATTCACAGTTGAACTAGACACAACTTATTTTAAAAATGCAGTCTAATTTCTTATTTGCAAGTTCTCTCCAGTGAAGTCAGGTTTTTGTGGGGTTGTTTATGTTTCATGTCCTACAAGCCATACATGCAAACAGACAGAACCAAGAAGGACCTCCAAAGAAAGGGATGTGTGAATATTTGGTATTCATTTCTTCCCATTTCAGCAGCATGGCACTGCGTCTCTTCCTGAGCAGATGATGAGCATCACATACAGCCTGTTTACATTCATGAATTATAAGCTAATACTCATAAACTTTCAATTAATTTACAATTCAGACAATAAATAGAAGGCCATTTTTTGTGCAAATGCCCCTGCGAAAATTTACTGACTGCTCTTCATCAACATCTTGTGAACATCCCCACAAATATAATTCATTTACGAGCATATTTTCAACAATTCTGATGAAAGGAAGGACAGATACCACAAGGTTTTGCATGCAAACACCTCTGGTCTTTAGCAGGGCATGCATTTGAGATGTGATATATAGCTGCATTGGCCATATAACTAATGAGGTATTGCTCCTGTTCCCTGGCAAGTCAGTAATATCATTGTCTTATTTGGGAAGATGCAGAGTATGGTTACTACCTGCAGACACTGGAGTCTTCCCCAACTCTGCTTCAGCACCCTCCTGTGCCCAGGGAAAGCCTCTCACGGGGTCCTTAATTCCTGCTCATAAACTGAGGATTGGTCATGGAGCTGGGAGAAGATCAATGTCAGTTCCAAGGCAGTCTTCTGGTGGCCTCACGTGAGACTGGGGAAAGCTTTTTTTCGCCTCCTCATTCTCAGCTTTTCTGTTATTCACATTAGCCCAGGCTGTTTTGGAGGTAAGTATTTTCTCTGAAGTACTTTTAATTATGTTTCTGAGAAAAGACTAAGCACATTCAGAAAAAAAAATGTCTCTGGAGCTGTTAGAGGAGCAGTAAAGCTGGCAGGAATAAATGTTTTGGCCGAGCAGTGCCTAGAACATCAAGGAAAGCATCTTCTGTTGAAAGAAAAAGGTGGATGCTTGTAAAAATGGCAGACCCATGAAAGTATAAAGGCTCCAGATACTTTATACTGGATGCCAGCTCACTTCAGGATGTAACTCAAAAAGCTGCACGCAGTCTGTGACAGACCCAGTGCTTTCGGTGTCAGGTGACTGCTGCTGCAGCTTCTGTTGCTCTACCCATGTGCAGAGACACCACTGCTGTGGGCTGTCTGCACCTGACATGCCACTGCTAAACATTTTTGAGAGGATCCTTGTGCTTCTTGCCCATACGGCGACGCTTGGCCCAGCCATTGAGCTGGCTAGAGCTACTACCCTGCCACCAAAGAGAAGTACTGAGCTTATCTTGAGATGAGAAAGTGGAGGAAAATATTTGCTGGTGGTGGCTCAGCATGGAACTTCACCAAATATCAACGTTTACACAAGTTCTGGTTTCAGAAGTGTGTTGGGAGGTTGTTATTGGCCAAATCTCTGTGAAAACCATCCCCTGCCACTACTTGCAGTGGAGCAGTACCAGGGATATGTCCACTCTGTGCATCTTCCTCAGCAGCTGAGACATTGGATGGTGTTGGTGAACAGCATATCCACCCGGGGCTTCGCCCCTGAGCCTTGTAGTCAGGTGTATAAACAGGACTGTGTGCAACTAAACATATTTTCCTATTTCCCCATGTCTTCCATTTACAAGAAGCCCAGAAAGCTGCTGTCAGTCAAACCTCCAGCCATTGCCTCACTTAATAGTGTAATTATTCACAAAAAGAATGAATTTTGTACAGAACCAGAACAACATTTCACACTTTGTTCAGTAACATAAATCGGTCTCACATTTGCCTTTGTTTCCTCCTGGATGCCCATTCTATATATAGCCTACAGTTACAATAGCTTTGTTAAGATATTTGGCTTAGGCTCTATTAGTGCCACTATCACACTCACAGACATGTCATGGTTTGCTTTCTCATTTATAAGTTCAGCCACATTTTTACATCTTTTACATACTCTTTCTCTCCTTGTAATTGGTGGGTGAAACTGAGAGAGCTTCACCTTGCTGTCCCCTGGAAAAAAGTCACAAATTTCTTGGTAGCTCAGTTTTACAACCTGTAGGGCACAAGAACATTTCTAATTAACACTGTTATTTCTCAAAGAGAAATGTTCTCAGTAGAACAAAGAAACCCTGCCTGTTTAAAAATTACTACATAAAGTCAAGCAGAATGATAAGCTAAATGAAGTTTTGGTAGGAGCAGGTGCCTTGCCACAATGGCAGAGCTTTTTAATTGCTTCTGTTGAAATACTACTTCTGTTGAAGAAGTAGATCTGCTCAAGTAAGTAGAAGTACAGTAATTTCCCTGGCTAAACTGCACTTAGTGACAACAAGATGCCTACTTCAGCCTAGCGCACATGAACACAGCAGCAGTGAACGTGAGGTTGAGCAGCAAGCTCTTCAGGAGGCAAACTGTAGAGAAACTTTTTCATGAAAACACAGACTGACATCCTTTCAGAGATGCTTTAGTGAAGCTCTCCTTGTCATCAGAATGTAGTTATTCAAATAGTCCAAGCCAGGGTGAAGGTTCAGCTCAGGAAGACCCATGTCTTATCCTACAAGGGTGATGTTAAGTGCTGGAGGGGTGGTCCTGAGTGGCGAACTGTGGTCACATCATGCCCTCAACCTCGCCCTGATCTCCTGCTCGTTATTCAAGAAGTCTTGAATTCAGCTGAAGCCTTGTCAAAATTGAATTGTACTTCTGGCCGAATTCTTATAGCTTTTTCCCTGGTCTCAGGGTTGACAGTGTCCTGCTACTCCGGTCTCCGTGGCACTGAGCAAGGAGCTTGGGTTGTGGGCTGAGAGATGGGGTCAGGTAGCCAGTTCCCAAAGTGCTGGCTGTCCCTCTGGCTTGTGAGTGCCTTGTTTGTCCCAAAGTGCCCCAAGCCATTTGCCACACCAAAATTATTCATTGGAAGGCTTTGCCTTGAGGGAACTGCAAGCTCTATTTCTTTAATGATTTTACTGGTCAGAATCGTGCCAGGTCAAGCCATTTAACTGTGTATTTAATTAGTCATCTGTATGCATGCAACTTAAAGGCGTTCAGCTGTGCTATTTTATAGGGATTAACTAAGTGGGCCGTAAATCATCTATGCCAGCAATAAAAGTATTTATAGCAGTACTCTTTTTTTTTTTTTTTTTTTAAACTATTATTGCTGCATTGTTTGTACTGGTAGAGGTCTGCATAAGAGAAGTTCTGGTCTAAGATGGGGGAAACATGTTTTGGGGTTTTGACTGACATCCACTAGAAAAAAGTGGGCAACACGGAAGGAGCTGAAATGTGAAGTTCACAGCCAGACAGCCCAAAAAGTTATTGCCAGCTGCAGGCTTGCTGGGTTAAAGAAAATAAACACGCAAGCAACTTGGCCCTGTGGAAGCTCATAATTTAAAGAGGAACAGGAGAAGAAATATGACCTGAAATGGTAGGTAGTAGTTCTCTGGCTTGAATAAATCTTAAGAGTATTTGGCTGCTAACAGTTCACAAGTTTGCACTGGCAAAATACTGCCTGGAATCAGTGCAGTCAGCCTCCCGGTCCTGCTTGTTCTTGTGACTGAACAAACCATTTTCTGCATAAGTGCCATTGAAATGCTTCAAGGAATTATGGGACCATGATCCTGCATAGATAAAATGGGCGCTTCGAAGCAGGCAAATTCTTTTTCTACCTACATCACATGGAGAGACCATCCTAGACACAAGCAACGTGCTTGTCCTTAGTCTTGCATACATGTTTTCTATGCTGCCTTTCCCCATTAATCTTTTGGGAGAACACTGGCAGTTTATAACGAGCACTGACCTGTGAAAAGGAGGAAAAAAGATATTGTTAAAAACCTTGGCTCACTTAGTTGGAGGTCATGTGGCAGGGCCAGGTAACGTTTGAAGTGGTGCATGGGGAGGTGTTTGTATGATACAAGCTACAATAACAACACTACTGACCTGAGTGTGTAAGCCTCCTTGCACAATTTGGCATGTTTAGCCCAATAAATAACACCATGAGACACCCGTTCCCATCACTTTGTTCACCACAGTCCTCCCATCCTCAGCTCCAGTGGAAGAAAACAGCAGTTGACATACTTTGTGATCACAACTTTTCAAGCACTTCCTGACCTCTAAATTTCTCCCTTGTCATTTATCAAGGGCAAGTGCTTTCTTGTGGCCTTCTCCCTTGTTCTTCTGCCATTCCTGCTACAGACACCCAAAAGCATGTTACATAGCCTGCCAGCACAGTATGCAGCCTGAAGGTATGTAGTTTGGCTTCTGCCCAGACATCACTGCCCATGTGCCCTCTGCGGGTGCTGTGCCTCATCCCTGCACGGGGTGCAAATATGTGCAGAGGTACTGCAAAAACCGCTTCTGGCTTCCTGGGCTGCTGGGAACTTAAAATTACTGTCTGGCCCAGCAGGAGGGACAAGTGCCCTGGACTTGTGCTGTTGTGAGAGATGGGCAGGTCCAGGTCTTGTGCAAGTCTGATAAGATAAATTGGGACGTTGTTACTGTCCTTCAGCCATAACTCTAAAAAATCCACTCAGTTATAAGTAGGGTAAAGCGCTTGGTAAATTCAGGTTATGTTCGGCAAATACTTCCATCCAAACAACCAATCCAGAACAGGGAGATAGGATTTCTGAAAGTGTGTGCTTTTATTTTCTTTGTTAACAAAAAAGAAAACAGGCCTTCAGGAGTAGTTTTTCCCATTTTGAACAAAAAATATGTTTGGTTGAACAAACCGTGTTCTTTGCCCTGAAATAAATGAAACAATTTCTCGCAGGTAGGGAACAAATAGCTGATGGTCAGCACTAGTCTCATGTGCCTGTGGGCAATGCCCTTCCCCCTGCTCTTTGGCTTCCTTTCTAGTTCTATCTGCATTAATTTCTGTGTTGTCCCCTGCTCCTCCCTGCCCAAGCTGAGCCATTCTCTACTATGTTTGCTCTTCCTTCCGATTAAATTGAATGACTGAACCAATCTGCTCTTCTACCCAGCAGATGAGTGCCCTCTCCCTCACCATCCCTCAGTCACCTGTCTCGGACCTCTGCTCAGAGGGCCTCCATGGGTGGAGGTGTGGGTGAGCAACATAGTTGCTGGCCAGGAGGGGTACACTAGATTTTACTTCTCAGCCGTGTGCCAGCTGGGATAGGAAAATGCTCTTTGACAGATCCATTGACGTGCTGCTCCGCTGGTGTGTCCTAGACATAGCTTCAGACACCTGCTTTACTTCTCATCCCCTGCCCAAACAGCCAGTCCTTTGGAAACGTAGGACTCTTTCCTCTGGTCAACACTATGTGAGCTCTTTTGTCCTTCTGCACAACTGCACAGGATCAAACCAGAAAGGATGAGAGCTTTCCACTTCCCCCAAAGCCCTTGGAAGCCCTTGCTGGCTCTCGCTGCGCTTGCTCGCCGCCAGCCCCGGCAGGAGCTCTGTTTGCTCTTCCTGCGACTGCAATTACTGGCGCTCCCCTTGGCAGCTCTCCCGCCCTGGTACATTCCTTTTTGTTATGCTAATAGACTTATAACCAGCTCCAGCTTCTGAGACTGTAATACACCCCTTTTGATTCTCTAATCTACTTCTTTCTGTGCATTAGGGCAGAGAGCGGTTTGCCAAAGGCCCAGCAGAACGTGTTTAGCTGACTGATTCTAGTTGTTCCTATTAGATCCTGGCATGCTTCTGAGATTTGTCACTTCCACACAAATCACACTCCTAATCCTGGGGTTTAGCAAAGTTTGGATGGATTTGGATACTGCTACATCTTTTTGAGGGGAGATGATAATGCTCTCTGATGAAAGATCTCTGGATGGAAAGCCTTTGTGCTAAGTACAAGCATAGAAAGAACATCCTTTCAGTCCAACACTCTCTTTTTTTAGCTTAAGGATGTGTGCCCATGTCGAGATGGCAGTCTGAGTGCATTGAGACTCTGAACTTGTACTTGATACCTTGGGGGTGAAGATGTGATTTACAGTTGCCGAAGAGGCATGTACAAACATGGACATAACTTAGATCCTGCATTCCACAATGTGGCCCTCACTGAGCTGATCGCTCAAATTACATTCCCAGGGAACTGTGCTTCCTGGTGGAAACCCTTTGAAGTGCTCAAGCCTCATGGGTCTGCCTTTCCTGAGAACAAAACTTGAGTATTTTCCTAGGTCTTGAACAAGACTATATGACTAAAAGTGTTCCTCTGTCGTTGCAAGAATGGTTGGCCTCTGAAGTGCCAGCCTTTAGCATTTCTACCACTGGACCATTTCATTACTGCTTGGTTTTTTTCCTTTTAAAATTTTTTTTCCCCACAGTGATGATCCCCCAGGAGCACTGGGATTTATGGCATTATGTCTAAAGGTCACAGAACAGCCAGTTCACTGTATGAACTTTGGACTGCAATATCATGTGAGGGGTATTATGCTGTTCCACATCTAAGCAAGGCATGTATCCTACCATAAACACCTATAAAAGGTGGGAAAATGTAGCCCAACATGCAAGACAGTCAGGGAATTGCAGTGTGAAACACAACAAAGGCAGTTCCACCAACAAACACAAAGAGGTTGGGCAGGTGTTCGGATACAAGTGTTCTTAAATTCTTCTTCTAAAGTAAAGCCCTCACCCTTGGTTACAAACTTCAGCTCCATGACAATTGCTGATGGGGCTGTGGTTTGAACCTTACTGAGAAACTATTTGAGGATGAAGAAATTGGAAGGGAAAGATTCCCACAGGCTGTCTAACTTTGAAGGCATATACATCAACAAAAATTCATATGCAATTATTTTTTGCATGTCAGAAGCTGAGCGTCAGGTCTGTGGTGGCTGGTGTAAACAGATGCATGTGAGGGCATCACATGTGAACACATGCGAGGGAAGTGGGATGGTTTTAGTAGCATGAGCAGGGGTGACATGGCATGACTGACATGGGATGTCTTCTGGAAGACAGACTCCTGCTGCCTCTGCACAGATTGCCAGGCTCTCCCTGGGGTTTAGTTTGTTTGTTTAACCTCTCTCTGATAGTAAATATGTCTTGGAAGAGCTTCAAGTTCTGGGATAACATAGGGTTTGACTTGGTACAAAATAGGACACCTTTCAATGTGTCAGGGTGGAGGATCTAACTGGCTGAAGCTGAGGAACCCTTCCACACGGTGGGTCTTCCCATCCACCTCTCAGGATGTGAGCACTGATGTTTATCTTATCCATTTCTCAGGGGCATATGATATCTTTTGCCCGTAGGAAATCTCTGTCTAAAAGAAAGATTTGGCAGTGCTGCCCTCTGAAACCTGCAGCAGGAAGCCATTTTCACTGCCTCCCCCACTGCCCCCGGCGCTCCCCAATAAAATGTCACTTGGATTATATTTAGTGTGCTTGATGGCCTAATGAGAAACTTTTACTATGCAAGAATTAGATGTGTTTCATGTTGTTGTGTTGGTCCTAACTTGCCTCTGAGAAGGCAGCTGCTTCCTGCTCCTGCCCTTAACATTGCAGAGATCTGCTCACTCCCAACTGCTACACCACTTCATGCAGGCAGGGAAGAAGAACATCTGCCTGACAGACTGTTGGCAGGACAAGGCTTTCTCACTAGGCATCCTGCCCCCATTATTTTTATTTTAACAGCACAGCAATTAAAAAAAAAAAATCTGCACAAAAAGGATGCAGCAAAAAGGTCTGTATGATGGTCCTGACACGTGTTCAGATATCAGGGAGTATTTGTGCCCCTGGTCTCAGTAACCCTCTAGTAAGTATTAGAGTAACGAGGCAGGGAGCAAGTCAGGTTTTGAGAGAGGCTCCTTTGGCCAGAGTAGTCCTGCTACTCCATGAAATCAGGCTTCCAGAACTGATATGCTAGGTTTTCCAGCTCTGCTCTCCACCCGTGCAGGGATGAAGCTGGGGCAACATGCAAGGCACTGAGCCCACTGCTTCTGCCTGCTCGCCCCCACAGCAACGGGGCCCTCTGCAGCCCTGTTTTGTTTTACTGATGATGGAAATCTCTGTGGTTTAATATTCACCTCATTTGTGCATGTAATCAATTACTTCACTTGGCCAGAATGACGTGTCTGTGTGCACGTGGTGGGTATAATCACCATGCTAATTGGTATACTGATTGCAGTCAGTTTTCAGATGCTGGTTACATCATGCCTTCTATTTTTTGTTTTTAGACAATGCAGTCAGGCTACGCTGCAGGTGGGGCTGAGGTTTATGGCAGTACTGTCTTTTAGAAAATAAAAGCATTAGCAATCCCCAATTTTTAAAAGGTGGTAATTGCAGTGGGGAAGACAATCCAGCTCAGAATATTCAGAAAACTAATAGCAACAAGGAAATGTAAACCATGCTTTTATCTGCTCTTCCGAGGAGCCTGACCTCTGCTTGGCCCGATGCAAAGCAGCCCTGATGGATGCATACTGCCTTGCTAGTCCCAGCTGAGCTATTTCCAGCATAAGCAAGAAGTGATTAGAGCAGTAAAAAGCCCCCTCCTGTAATTTTTTTTAATGATACTGTGGGGGGCATGGGCAACCCTACAGTGCAAGGCAAAAGGAACAGAGGTTAATTTTATTTCTCCATGAGGAAAAATGCACAGTCATAATCACATAAAATTCTGCACATTAGCCACTTTTCTTTTACAATAAAACTTCTCTTCAAGAAAGAAAAAAATGGAGAACATGGGTTAAGCCATGATGACCTCATAAGCCATTACTGCTAAGGAATACACTTAGTTCCCTTCTCTGATAAATGTGGAATTGATCTTGCAGTTGTACCCTCTTTTTAACAACAGCAGTGTGGCTGCAGCTTCAGGGCCCCGAAATGACCATTGCATGGATAGCAGTTTTGGTGTTGATACTGCACTTCCTTTTATGAGTACCCTAATTTCATTTTCTGTTTCTCCCTTCCTAGCACTCCGTCCCGCACCCTGGATGCCAATACAGGGCAGCTGACCACTGTGGCTTGCCTGATGGCAAGTGGCACCTGCATTTCGGAAGAGCCCTGACCATAAAGCCCATGTCCCCCTGTGTTTGGGGAGATGTGTTCAGTGGGAAAGAAGGAGGCTGAGGATGTGGAAGAATTCCATGCTTGAGACAACCCATTTACTGCAAGGGTGGGAACTAACGCTGCTTCCCCAGTATGAAGGAACCCCTTCCTGTGGCTCCTCCATGGGATGCCAGAGACAAGGGCAAGACTGTGACCAAGTCTGCAGTAATCCCACCCAGCAGAGGTGTGTGTCAGCCCTCACAGATGGTGTGTCTTGCCTGGCCTTCCTCCCAGCCACTGCACTTAACGGGGGGTGTCTGGAAACCATCCAAGCATCTCATGTTCCTGCAACCAGGGCCAACACTGACTAGGTTGGCTTTTTGAAGCCCTATGTTAGTGATACTGTGTTCATAAACCAAGGTGGCATGACACCAGAAATACAGATTATGGCATAATTTGCAAGCAAAATCTTCACATCAGAGCAGGAGAGCTGTGTGCCGTTCGTCCCGAGCCTCCTTGCAGCGGGTAGGCTGTAGGAGTACACCCGCACAGGGCACAGGGGCTGGCCAGCTTGGTGCAGGAAAAGACTTGCCTTTCTTCTTGGGCATAGGGAGTGTGCGCACCCAAACCCTGGCACTGAACATGATTGCATTGCCCCATGCACCATCCAACTGCACATTAAGCCCCAGTTAGACCATACAGAGTGGGAACCTAAGGAGGAATACAGCTAGAGACAGCAGTGGGGACCAGAGGAAGTCATGAGGTGGCATGGCCAGCCTGCATGGCTACAGTCACTGCAGAGCTGGGCTGAAGAGCTCAGTTGCCTTTTTAGCATCGCAGAGGAAAACTTCATGGAAAGTTTAAAGAAGGATAATACGTCAGCTTCGGGTACGTATATCTATGGGGTGTTCCTGCCAAGATTAAGTGCAGCAGGAGGGAAAGCACGTTTCAACCTTTGCAAGGCAGACAATTAAGGCAAGCCTCACAGACACTGCTGCAGTCAGCATGCCTGTACCGAATAGGCAGTGATGAGCCTAGGAGGAAGGATACAATACCATCCCCTCCGAAACCACTCTCACAAGCTGACACAACAGGAGGTACTTCAACCCTCAGTTGGGACAAACTTCTTGCTGCATGTGCCAGCTCTTGCCGAGTATCACAGGGCTCCTTATTAGCCTCCAAAGAGATGTTAAGGAGTGCCTGAGATAATGACATAGATCAAAAAGGATAGGTTTGTTTAAATAGCGTGTTCACAGACAATATACTGTTCCAGTGGGTAACAACATCTAACACAGAGAAACCTGTGTGAAGGTGCCCGACAAAGCCTGGCTTTCATCCTCTGCATTTGAAATAAATGATTACATGGGCAATATTATAAATCAAGTGGGAACACCCAGGCACACTGGAACTTGAATGCTGGAGCAAAATTTTGGCATTGCTACAGTCAAATCATGCACTGACCATGCTGAGGCTGGGATTTTTTGCAAGTATCTAATGAATAAATGGGACAAATACAGTTTTCAGCCTTTACTCAGACCAACGTGAGTCATTTAAAGATTCTGGTGGCTCATCTGAAGACCACTGAGTTGCAACTCGGAAAAGTGCTGATATAGGCAATTAATGAAATACAGCCTTAATTTTACTTGTGGGGCAAAATCAGTGCAATCATTAACCTGTCTGAAGTGCTTTGCTGAGTTAGGAGCTAAGACTTCGTAAGAAGATGAATGCAGATTGAACTCCAATAGCATTTTGCTTAAACTTGATAAAGCTTGGAAAAGTAGCTTTTCTAGCTGACAAAAATGTCCAGGCTTGTGGAACAAAAGTAACGCTTGGAATATCTGCATAGGTCACCTCTTGAGTATTGGAAAGTCATGCTTTAATGTGCTTCCTTCCATTAATGAATGCAGCCACTCGCAGGGTGAAATCTAGGAAAGTGCTGAACAAAGCACAGCAACAGCACCCAATAACTCAAAGGAAGGAAAATAAAGATGACAAACTGCAGGGAACTCTAAGCGTCTTCTGAATATAATAGCCAAGATACAGATTTTGTTCTGGACACCTTGATTAGTGTCTCCTACTCTCACTTAAGGTACCACGGGACCTTTTATAGAGAACTCTCTTTTACACAGCCTCTGTACAGTACAGCTCTTCCTAATCATCTGCTGGAGCAGGATTTCAGTATTGACTTGGAAAAATACTATACACTAAATCACCAAACTATTTTCTGGAACAACTCATTTTTATTTTGGTGATCTTCTATCCAAGTAATAGCATAGGCCAACATTTTATGACAATTCTTTTCTGTATTCAGTTTTGTTCCTAATATATTTGCAGTTTTGCCACAAAAGCAGATTAATTTTCACTCTCGGTTCACTGATGAAGGCATCCTGTTATACCACACACAACCCACTGTTTGTGCATGTCTGAGGGAGAGTACACGTGAGGTTGTGCATAGCAGAGCTATTAAGAAATTGGACCACTTGTCTGGTTTTTGATTGTGAGGAAAAATAAGTCAACTTTAATTTGTTCTTGATTTCTCCCGCCAGACTGTTGTGGAAGCTAAGATAACAGCTGCCCTTGGTCTAAAAGCCCCTGTGCCAATTTTCAATCTCCTTCTGTGGACACCAGCCTGTCCCTTGTGCTGATGATGCATTGCCTCGCATCACGACCCACATCCAGCCACAGGAAAAGGAGACAGAAGTGCACGGGTATGGCCAGAAACAGAAATCACCAGCAGTATATGGCCTCAGCACTGGTGGACATGATCAGTAGCAGTTAGCAATGCAGCTGCCACCTTATAAGAGGATACTCTAATAGACTAGATAAGAGAGCTGCAGTTCCTTTCCAACAAATCTCCATTTCACTGAATGATTAGAGTGCTAAAGTCCGTGGAACTCAGCAAGAAAATTGCTCTATATACCATGCATCTGAAATAGGCTGTATGAGGCTTCAGGTTTTAATTGCATATCTTTTATTCTCTATTCTGATTGGGTAGGAGAAATCTGATTTCTCCTTTTCCTGATTTTGGATATTTATGTACCTTTTTTCTAGTGGATTAACCCCATTCTCCATCTGGAGGCCTGGGATTGCACCATATTTTCTTTGCTTTTACAGTGAGCTGGAAAATCTTCAGCCCCAAATGGGGCTGTATGCCCTTGACTTTGACATTTGGTTTCTAGTCTCTGCTAATAATCAGGGTTAATTCCTTTGCTTGTCCCAATGATTTGTGGGCTTTGAATTGCCCTAATTTATACAATGCTTCTGTCTCTGCTCCAGCACTCCCCACCCTCCCCCCCCGCCCGCCCTATGGCTGGCACTCCAGCAGTGTTGGGAATGTGAGAAGCACATCCTAAATTAGGCACCTCTCTGCTTTGCATTTCTCTCCCATGGGGAGGACAAGACCATGCAGTGTGTAAGCACACTGGCTACCTGGTTTTATGTCTCCTCTTCCTCCAGAGCTCAGCCTCCCATCATTCTCCTCAAACTGGACCTTGACTTCTCCTGTGAAAACCAGAAAAAGTTACTGGCATCACCTTTCATATAGCTTTAGTGTGCATATAGCTTTCTTTTCTCTCACAGCTTCCCTGTACAGTCTGGGAAGTGGGGAAAAAAGCAAAAATTGCATGATCAAGCAGCAATCCAAAATTTTATTTGGGCCTGAACCTCCCTCTTCCCACCCCAGATCTTATTCATGTCTAGAGAGACACCCATCCCAGCACAAGTAGCTTGGAACAGATCAGATTTTGCCATACTGGAATTACAGAATCACAGGATGGTTTGGGTTGGAAGGGATCTCAAAGACCAACACCCCTGCCATGGGCAGAGTCACTCTCCATTAGACCAGGTTGTCCAAAGGGCCATCCAACCTTGCACTGAACATTGCCAGGGATGGGGTATAAAGATGGAATCAGAAAGTTAAATGATAAGAGTATTAAAAAGCCAGAGATACCAGGGTAAATAATAGCTACAAATTGCTTCTTCTCAGGAGCAAGAGGCTGAGTGTGTCATCTCTGCCAAGAAGACCATTTAAGAAGCATAGCAAAAGGAGAAGGGAGCTGCATCATGGTAAACTGAGGAAGATGATATGGAAAGTCATCTCTCAGGTCTCTTTTACAGGAGATCAGATGACTGATACCAGCTGATGTATCATAGAGCTACTTGGAAAATGCAGTGGGTGGTAGATCCTCCAGATCTCCTCTAGTCTTCCACTGGGACAAGACATTACTCATTCAGCAAGCCTAAAATAAATTAAATAGATGATACACACTGAAAGTAAGAATTATATATTCTCTTATTCACCAGTCCAATTTGGTCTCCCAGAAGGGCTGTAAATTATTTTAAAATCCATTTGTTCCGACAGCACCCTGCCAGGCTATGATCTTGCAAATGAGGATCGGGTGCATGACGTTGTTCCGAGGAGAGGGCAGTGGGGTGTACCTGTGGCAGAGGGGTATAGCTGGCAATCCCGCAGGATGGGGTAGCGTATCTACAGAGAAGCCAAAAAAAATCTCACTTGCATTATGCTTCATGCATTCAAGCACATGCTACCAAACACTCTTTTTATGAAGCAGAATGCTGGAAGATATGCTCAGAAGCATCAAAATTTGCTCAGATCAGTGAGCTTTTGGTAAGACCCCCCAGTGAGGGATGTATGGAAGCAAGTAACTGACCAAAGAGGTGAAAGTCCTTTGCTGGTTAATATCTGGGTCAGCAACAGGATAAGAAAGGATCCCTGGGGTTTGATACTATTTGTGGTGAAATACTGCAACCGAGGGATGACACAGGGAGGTATGAATATTTGAAGCTTATGAGATTTAACATATTTATGGCGAAAAAGGAGCCACTCTTTTAGAGTGTCTTACATCTGTGAACAATCATGTACTTCACTGAAGATGGTAGATACCATATCTAAGGATTAAATGAGAGAAGAGTTCAAGCTCCCCCAATTTAAGTGACAGTTAATCTGATAGATGCTACCCGCAGAATCGAAGGGGGGTGTCAGATGAAAGAAAAAGCCAAGGGCCATTAAGTCTTTTGAGCAGTTTTGCCCAGCAAGAGACTTAGAGGGGTAAGTGGGGGAACATCCCCACCCTGGCATGGGGAGGGGGGGAACAGGACATTGGTCAGTTCTTTGTAAGAAAAATCAGGTTGTGCTGGAGAAAATCTTGACTAAAACATAAACTTCTCCTCTTCATAGAAGCAATCTGCAGCACCCAGAATTGAGGTTAAGTGTTTGGGCTAATCGCTTTGCAATATCCTACTGAGCAGGGAGAATTAAAAATGGTGACCCAGGGAAGCTGGCTGAGAATATTAAGTTGCTTTAAGCAGTAACAAGGCTATGCTATGATCATTATTTTTTTTTCCTCCATCTCTTTTACCCCTTAATTTCCAGCTTCCATGTTGTACTGCTCTGGAATGTCTGGTCAGCAGGAAGAAAGAGTGAAAGCCTTTGTTGCCCTAGTTTAAATAGGAAACCATACATCAGATTATCTCCCTGATGCCCACAGCCTAGGGCTGAGCACTGAGCACACTTTATGTGAAGGAAGGGAACCAAGCAAGGAATTATTAGTGCATTTGGAATAGGTTTCCCACTTAATAGTAAGGCTTACATGTGTTTTCTGTGAACTTCAACTGGGAGAAGGGACAAATTAATGCCTTGTCAGGAGACCTTGGGGCAGTTTTTAAGATGTCATATATCCTTTTGGTCAGACGCTCCTATCCTTCAGCTATGTGGGCTGAAAAGAGCAGAAGTTGTCCCTGGGGATGCAACTTGCTCTTTCTCATGTCTAATATAAACATTTTAGTCATATAACCAGAAGATCAAAATGGAGTAGTCACTGGGTAGCTGCCCATAGACAAATTATTGCTACTGAACTGTTTAGAGCACAAGTTATCTGAAGAATCCCAGTTTGATTTTTTAGGGATGGGAGAAATGGATTTTCTAAAGCAGAAGAGAACTTTTTTCCTGAAGTTCAGAATGGTTTTGAGTGGGACTGTAAAACCGTTCAGTTCATTTCCCTCTCCAGTTTCTGGTTGGTGGTACTCCAAGCTTTCATTCCATTCTAGATACTGAACTATCTATTTCTACCACTTAATGAATTAAACTCACCAAACATCTTGAGAAAAAAACTCAGAAATATTAGATTTACTGTTTTTCTTTGTCATCAGGTATTTGGTATTCTCTGTTTTATAAGCTAGAGGTTTAAGTTCCTGGCATGTATGAGGAAGAAAATGCAGCCAGAACCAGCAGGCAGCCAAAGAGCTCTTGTTCCTGAGATTCTCTCCTTATTTTCTGGTCCTCAAATACATACCAGAGACCTGAGGGTTAGTTTTACCAGACCAACCCAAGACCAGTGGATAAAAGAACACTGTTTGAGCAGCACTGTAACATTTACCCTTGTTCTGCACTCGCGTTTAATACCGTAGCTTATAAATAGCACCTTGCCCTGTGATCAGCCTAACATACAGCTGGGAACTTCCCAGGAGCTTGCAGTTTAAAATCTCTAAAAACCCCTGCTAGAGAAAGCTTAAATTATTGCCTCTGCAGTCACGGGGAGAGGAGTTCACTGAGCTTCTGCAGCTGTTTTGGGATGGGCTCCTCGTGACAAGTCCCAGCTCAGGGGCCATGATAGCCCCTCTCCTGGCAGGGCAAAGCCTCCATCCTGCTGCACTCTGAAATGTATGTCCCCTGCTTTTCTGTTTTTCTAAGATTACTTGCAAACCAAGCTACAGGGGTGTTTCTAGCCAGGGTAGCTGGCTGTATCCTGGGATGCAAACCTGGGGCAGGTAGACATAGTGAGACATTTTACTTTCTGGGGTGGATTTGCACATAGATGTATTTGGGCTCCAAATTTAGCCTTTGCTGTGGCCTCTTGCCTCCCTCCCTCATGGATGGCAGAGGACTCCTGGGCAAGGACACAGGGTGAGTCTCCCTGAGCTGGGGCAGTCCTGGCCTGTTCCCAGACCCATGTAAGGGTGTGCAAAGGGAAAGGGTGACATTCCTCAGGGTAGAGCCTGGTCTACGGTTATACCCAAATAGCCTCTGTGTTGCAGAAGACGTCACGAGAAGATGTCTGCCCTGGGCCCAGGTATCCTCCCGTTAACCTTTGCTTTCTACCTCTCCTGCCTGTGCTTTATACATGTACAGAAAACTTCTGGGAAGCCCCATGGGGAGACAAGCCAGCAAGAAAGATGTTCCTGCTCTAGTCCTACAACACTGCTGCTCCGGGCACCTGGAACCCCAGCCCCATCCCTGGCCCACACAGAGCCGGCAAAAAGGCATTTTCCAGATCTATAGGTCACTATCCCATTGCTCACTGATGCTCCATTGCAGAGATTTGGGTAATTTAAACAAAGACAACTTTTATCAGAGTTAATATTTAGCAGAAGGCAAGTTACACATGCAGATGCATTTTGACCAGGCTTTCCCACCTTGTCCCAGTCCAGGCTGGGAGCACCCTCTGCCAGCAGCTCCTGCCTTCAGGCAGTAGGGCCTGCCAGCATGTGCACCAGCCATGTCCTATCACATATTGCTCTACATGGACCAGAAAATCCAGGAAGGCTCTGGCAGTGGCCCCCACCTGCCTGATACCACTTAAATGACTGTGTGCCCCTTCTCCAGTGAGCACAATCCCAGTGCATACCCCAAGGTGTAGCGTGGGTCAGGGCTGTTCCTGAAAGACAGTTTGAGTTGGACCACTGTTCTACGGAGAAGGACATCTGTGAACTGTGCTATGAAGATCAAAGAATGCCTGTTTTATCTATTAATTGTATTTATTTATTAATTTTCTTTATCAGTCCAGACATAGCTATAGGTGACCAGAAGAGCCCCATGAAGGGATTTCAAAGTAGGCTGCATGTGTCTGGGAAGAGGCAATTTGTGCAAGCAAGAAGGGAGCCTTTGTAAACTACAGATCTCATGGGTTTCATGCTGAGAGAGAAAGAGGGTAGGCAGATCCCACTGCTGTTGCTGTGGGAGCAAGGAGTGCAGCGTGGCTGGATTATCCAGAGGAGATCGGATGGAATTTTCCTAAGATTTAGGCAGCACAACGCGCTGGGACTGCGAAAGACTGGAGGCAAGTGATTCATTGTGCTAAGTACCGTAAAGCCAAGAAAACAGATGTCCTGGCTGGACTGAGGACAGAAAAACACATTGTATTTAGGAGATTTATCAATAAGATAATGAATATTTTGTTCAGATTGTTGTAAGTTGGTTTTGGTTTCTTTTTAATGTCCTAAAACATTATAACTAGATAGAGCATGAAACCCTCCAATAACAGTTACCAAAATCCTTTTTAGACTGAATCATTAACAGCATGAAAACTAAGACTTTACGTATGAATATACTAAGATTATACCCAGCACTGGGCAGCTGATTCATACCCATACATTGCTATCGATACCAGTGGGATTGAGTGTATCATAGTAAATTAAATATATGGCCCATTGATTTTCTACTGATGTAGAAAGCAACAGGCTAAATTTAAGGTTGACACTGGCTGGAACAAAAGGCTCTTTTCTGTTGTCATATGTATAAAAAGTGCCATATGCCTAGGGAAGGTGTGCAATATTTGCATTAATGTTTTTACTCCAAAGCTTGATAGGACTGCCTATACACATGGACATAGTCTGACCCAGCAAGTTTACAGCCCCATTAAAGGTCATGAAGTGGCACCTTTAAACAGGTATGCTTTACACAGGTGCTTTTCCAAAGGACTCTGTTGTTGTCATCCCACAAAACAGATGGAAATCTTTATTTTTCGGTTAGCAACACATGCTTAAGTCCTTCGTTCCAGAACCCTCTCTGCTACTATAGTGCCCAGCTTGTCAGCTGGGGTACACATGCCTCCCAGAGGAGCCATCAGAGCCTTTCTGCTGCCCTTTGAAACTACCAAACACACTCTGAGTAGTGGGAGACAAGAGGGATTGGTCCTACATATGAAGCTCTTTAGGAAGTGTCCTAAGCAAAATGCCCTGCGAGGTCAAGGAATAAGACACGCTAAATCAAGACCACTGTGAAATATCCTGTGGGATCCACTTATTAGACTATACCGACTGCTGGTGGGCTTACCTCTTGCTGCCCACATCAGAAAGACTTCCCCTAAGGAAAGAAGTACCCCCCCACACTTGTTTTACAGAATCACAGAATCATGGAATTCTCTTGGTTGGAAGGTACCTTTCAAATCATCAAATCCAACCATCAACCTAACCTGCTTAGCTTTCTATCTTTAAATACCAAGTAGTTGACAGGTTTTGATGTAAGGATGCTTAAACCTTAATGTTCTTTCACTTTAAGTAACAAGCAGCCACAAATCTCCCCATTTTATGAACACTATTGCTGCCACATGTTCTAATGACAGTAGAAGAAGGAAATGCAAGCCTGTGAAGCTTGCTTTTGTCTTGGGTAGGTAGTTACTTTAATTGCACAGCACATCCTGACTTCAGTCCTTTCTGCTCTGCTCATGCTCATACATTACTACATAACTGGCAGGTCTGTCTGAACAAGGGCATGCTGGCTGTGCTTTCTCTGGTCAGAAACTGGAGTCAAGTCAGTACAGCAATAGCAATGATTAAATAATAAAGAGGAAGAAATGCAGATGATCAAGTTTTTGGGAGGTGGATGGGGAGGTAACGATGGCCAAAGAAGGCTGTGCATTAATCACTCCATAATACTCCTGAAAGTATTTTACCAAGGCAGGAATTTTAACCTTTAAATGTTGAACAATTGCTGCAGGGTGCATTTAACTTTTCACCTCTGATGGAGCGGCACATTTCAGAGTTAAAGATATTCCTGTAATATCCTTTCTGTGGAATCTTGCTCTGTTTCATCTGTGCAGTGCACTGCGCAGTTACCTCAGCTTGGGGAAAAGAAAGAAGTAAAAAAAAAGAGGTAAATAAAAGGGGGATGGGGCAAAAGTAATTGTTAGTATCATGAGTTGTTCTTCCACTTGAAAGGGGATCTTTGCCCCTTTCATGACTCCATGCATTTTATAAAACCCACTCCATCAACAAGGCATTTGGGCTGCAACAAAGGAGCTACAACTCTATTTCTTCCGCACCAAACAAGGGCA
Source organism: Porphyrio hochstetteri (assembly GCA_020800305.1). Classification (NCBI taxonomy): domain Eukaryota; kingdom Metazoa; phylum Chordata; class Aves; order Gruiformes; family Rallidae; genus Porphyrio; species Porphyrio hochstetteri. The sequence goes on from CM036938.1 coordinate 66,262,359, forward strand.
ACTTGTTCAAATGCCTTCCCTGTCCCAGAGAAGCTTGTCACTGTGACTGCCTAAAGACATGTCAAATTGGGTTAACTGCTGTCTTGTTATTATTGTAAATTGCACTGTCTGATAATCAGAGTGTTTGAGATAAGCTAGTCTGCTGAACAGGCAAAGCACTGGGAAATCCCACTTCGTGACAGATTATAGCGAAGTAGGGCATTGTTTCAAATCAAAGTCTCCAGATGGGATATTGGCAACTGTAGGGGACATGACTGACAATACCCAAGATGGTCTGATTGTCGGCATCACACAACGTTGTTTTCTGCCTGTCTCAAGAGTTCCCGAATGTGATTGAGAATCTCCCTCCTGCAAGGCAAGGTTGCCACCAGTATTTGGAAAGATTAGGATCTGCCAACCGCAAGCCATTTTAATTCCCTTGTAGAGAGATCAAAGCGGAGAGGCCATGCAAAAGCCCAAGTTCCAGTGGCCCAAAATAGCATGAAGATTTTGGGTTAGGATTAGCATCACTCAGACTGCTTGTTACAGCTAATATGTTTTGGAGCTGATCCTTATTTATGCTTTCTCCTTCATGTCTGGTTTGGGCTGAATATCCAGGAGTGCTTTGCTGCCTTTTGAGATGCTCAGGTAAGGGCCTAGGTTTCCAGGAGAGCTCATTCATGGTTGTGTAGTGCCTACCACATGCCTTTGAAAAACCTTCTGGAATACATGGGCTACAAAGTGTGGGGCAGCAGGTGTGGAGGGCAGCAACTTGAGAGGTTTTGCAGTGAAGAGTATGTGAGGACCCGGACCTACTTTTTCCATTCACTTAAAAAAAAAATACTCTGTCGATGAAAAGATGTGACATCACTTCCAAAAAAATAACACTTCAAAGACAGCAACCAAAAAAGGCACCTACAAATCCCGAGACACAAAACCATGCAATTTCTTTGCACTTAGGGAAGAAAACACTTTTTCCATTAGGACCCATCACATTATTGTGGAAACTATCACTTTCAGCTGGAGCGCCTCTCCTCTACAGTGAGTAGGGAATAATGGAGAGCAGCAGCAGCAGCCCCTTCTTCTGGTCTTGCTGTGCCTGCAGATGCCTCCTCAGGTACTGTAGGATTAAGTGGGTGGGAGATGTTCAGGCCCCTCTCTTGTCCTCTTCCAGGTGGTCTGTCACACTTGAGGCCTATCCTGTGTACAGCCTGCCCTGACTCTTGAGAAAAAAAAGGAAATGCTTAGTAGTTTAACTGCTGTGCTCAATGACCTAGCAACTCCTGAAGCAGTAGGTTTAGCAGAGGACAGGATAGCAGTGAGCTGGTACCTCTACACCCCATGTGTGCAGGATTATTTCTGATGGCCTCCATTCTGTGTGTGATGAACATGAGATGCCTGGAGCAGGCTATGAAGGTGACAGAGAACTGTGCCCACAGTGGCCATGGCTTCCTGTCCATGAGCCATACAGGTGTTCAGCACAGCTGGCATACCTCTGCACTAGTTTACATCTTTGTATGGCTCCGTTGTCTGAAGCAGCTGCTAGTCCTGATGTCCAGAAAGCCCCATCTGTGCTGGTGTCCCCACGTGTGATTTCCCTTGTGCAATTACTCTGCTGCAGTTTGACACCTGCAGTCATGAACATCTGAACTACCTGCCTGCTCAGGGCACCAAATTCTAGTTACTAAAGGACCTCTGAACTCGCTGTGAACAACAAAACTTTTAGTCAGTAGCCAAGGACTTCTTTCCATGCAAGACATTACTGTGAAAGATTAAACAGCCTCTTGCTCTGTTAAAGAAAGAGGATTCTACCCCTTTGCATTTCTTACAGGTCAAACACAACAACAAACCCAGAATATTTTGGCATATTCCCTATATTCCCTGTGCATGGGAATGTTCTTGCTGCTCCCTGGGACCAAAGGTTTGGAAAGGAATAAGTTCAGATCATTGCCCCCATGCAACAGGGGACTTTACTGTCTTTATTTAGAAAGAAGCACAGAAAAATTGTGAAGATGTATGTGGAGATAAACTGCAGAGTAAATAAGAGAGAGAAAGAGAGAAACTGGGAAAAACCATGTTTGGTTGGGATGTTGAAACAGTCAGAAGAGTAGACCTAAATTGGGTTGAGTGGGGATTTTGTCTCGAGTGCATATGGCCAACATGGTGTGCCACTAGGCATCACTGCTGCCAGCACGGGTACAAAAAAGGGCTACAAAGATGGTGAGAGGACAAGAACGTCTCTCTTACAAAGAGATGCTGAGGGACTTGGGACTTTTATCCCAGAGAAGAGAAGACTGAGGCAGGATTTATCAGTGCTTATAAATACTTGAAGGGTGGGTGTCAGGAGGACGGGGTCAGTCTGTTTTCAGATTGGATGCTGCCCTGTGCAACCTGCTCTGGGTGATTCTGCTCTGGCATGGAGGGTCAACTGAATGATCTCCAGAGGTCCCTTCAAACCCCTATCATTCTGTGATTCTATGATATCTGCCTTCTGCAACCACCTGGGTTGTTCTTTGACTGGGGCTGGACCCTCAGGGCACTCAAGCAGCACCCCGGGGAAGAAATGTCCCCAGGCAATGTGCAAACCTTGCAAGCATGAAAAGGTGATTTGCCACATTGAATGGATAAACTTCAGTCTGCCAGATATACCCTTTCTGATCTAGTCACTAGGGGGTATATTGTTTCTTTGTGTGAACACACTGCTCACATAGTATTAGTAAGAATTACATGTGTTTGCACCAAGAGAATAACACACCCCTAAGAATTAAAAATGGCCCTGAAGTTTTTCACTGCATCACCATTGTAACTTCCAGAAGCCTAATAGTCTCTCAAAGCTTGGAAAAAAATGTTTACATAGGTATACTGGATGCAGTAAGGGGCTCAAGACTCAGAGTTTGGAGGGTTTTTTGCTTGGTGAAACGCCTGCGCGTTTCCCCCACTGCAGTGGTTGAAGCTCAGATCTATACCAGAAGGTTTGGGCTGGGGTCTCTTCAATTTCGCAGTCCCTCTGGAAGAGCACACTGGAACAACTCTGAAATATGGAAGCCTCAGCCCTTCAAAGTGGGGAGTTCAGTAGTCCAGAGATTGCAGAAATGCCATGTAATTTATTTGTAAAAAAAATAATGTTCCCAGAATAGGGTCATCCAGAGGATCTTAAATCAGTTTGCCTTCTCTTCAGTGGACATCTACCTCTCTGTTCAAATGAATACTTTATCTGTAAAGGCAGTGATTCCTTAGCCAGGAGACATAGTAACAGGCCTACTTACGAAACCAGGCTAAACTATAGTAAATACAGACAATTTTTTTCCTCTCCTCCTCTTCCTGCCCCACAGCAAAGTTGGCAGCTCAGCCTTAGGGCCTACAGCAGAGGAGCAGGGGAAACCTCCTAGCTCTTTTCACTGAACATGACACTGAAAAAAGCAATCCAATCCCACAGTCGAATAAAACATACAAGCAAGTGCATGGTTAGATATTTTCCATCAAGGTCTCCAGGCTGGTACACACCCATCTCCCAGCAGTACCTCCACACATGGAGTGCCTCATGGGCTAGGTCAAGGTCTCAAACTCTAAAAAAGGACTTGGACAGATCAGAGTCCTGTTATGTCTGACGTGGCACCCTGTAGACATATCTGTGCTACTGATCTTACCTGAACTACCCGCAGCCAGCTCACTCATCTCTGTTCTTCCCCACCATGGCTTGCAGCTCCTGGATGAGAGCTGGCAGAGCACCATTCTGATCTCTGTGCCTCCCTGGCTGTGGCACAGCCCGATACTGTCTCTCGTGGAGCCACTGCAAGTCCAGGCATGCACTTAGTTGGGTGAAGGGAAGGTTTGTACTGGTTTTACTCCCTCCTCCATTCCTCCGCCTGTTCCCCATTTAGATCAGGACATGTTTTCATCTTTTGGCGTTTGTTTTTTTTCTCAAAGCCTCCCTGGATGTGCAATGGTGACGGCTCCCAAATTCTTTGAGGAGACATTTGTTTGTTGACCCTACGGTACGTGCAAAAGGTACAAACTAGAGGCTCAAAATCAGTAACACAAAACACTGCATTTATGAGAATTTTAAAGTCAGCCACATGATTCTGACTCATGAGGTCTAGATATTTGGGGCTAGTGATGTACACAAGCCTCTTTCTGTGCCCTCCACCCCTTGTCTTTCACTCCTTCTCTAGCCCCAGTTTAACAGCTGCATCAGGAATTTACCACTTGGGTTCTCTGTTGTTATTACAATCAGTTAGCTGATTTGGGTGGGGAGCAGGGCGGTAGTGGTCTGGGTACAAATTTCCATGGCTATTTTTAAGCTGCATGAATTGCCAACAAACTAATAGCTGGTGATTTCTGAGTTGCTGATTTGTCTGCATGTTCATAAGCAGGAACGCAAACTGGCTCCATTTTTCCAATTCAATTTTGCATGCTCTTATCCTCCGATGTGGACTAGGGGCCCTGCTATAACTCAATTTAATTTGAAACAGCCAGCCCATTAGGACTGGAAAGCTGACTACTGAGTCACTTATGTTCAGAACATTTTAAAATGCTACTCTGTCCTGGTACTAACCCTCACGATGGCTTCATGCCACCCACTGGCAAGATGCAGCAGGCAACAAGGGTAAACATAATGCGTTTTTTTAACATGAGATGTGCTCCTTGAGGGAATTTGGGTTAGATTCTGACCTTAACAGAATCTGGTCTAGCTCCATAGGTTTTTCATGGCATCATTCTGAAATTATTTATTGGCAGTGGAGTGAAATTTTTTTTTTTTCAGAGAGGGACTTGTGGCCCTAGAAGTTATCTTTTTTGTTACAGGAGGTGCAAGTCATCCCAGCTCAGGTGGTTTGTGCAGCCTCATGGGGCAGTGAGGAATGGCTTGAGAGGCAGCAAGCCAGTATTCAGGCAGGCATGATACTGGGGTAAATGGACATCTATCCTAAGTGTGGGTACTTTCTATTCTCCTGAGAAAAAGAGATTCAGATGGAAAAGTGGTCTTCCTTTATGCCTTGTAGTGAACTTTAATAGTATCAGAGCTAACTAATCTTTAAATTACTGCACCTGTTTTTGAATATTTAAAATCAATTTTTAGAATGAAAGGTAATTTTTTAAATTACACAAAAATTCAGTTAGCTCCCAGCTTAAAAATGCAGGATCACATTCATAGGTATGTTTCTTAAACAGTGGAATATTTTTTCACTGAAAGAATATGTTTTAAATGAAAGTTTTTGTTAAAGAAACAACTTCTCTAACTTTGGAAAAGTTTTCGGGCTCTGTCCAGAAAGCCACCAAATGCCCAGGTGCATGTCTTACTCCATAGATATGCCATATCATAACCTCTTTGGAGAGAGCTCTTGCAGATCCATCTGTGGGAATCTAAATGTTAGCCCAGACTCTGGGTTATCCTGATTACTACCATAAAGAAGAATATTCATTCTCTCTCCTCTAATGCCCTATCTAGATAAATTTTCCATGGACCTAAATTGGCACCCTCCTGTTTGGATTCTGTGGGAGTTAGACCTCGGTAAAGACTTAAGGAGTGAGGTCTTAGACTTAAATGGCCGTTTACTGGCAGAAGTGATTTTCCTAAGTGATTTTTAGCCTGATACAATTCCTTCCAAGGGATAGGAAGGATCCCTTCAGGTTTTGGTGTAGTTAAAGTTCCCTTTAGTGTGAAGATTATGAGGGATTTCAAAAGCTAAATGGTAAATTATACCATATTCTCATTGGCGGATGAATAAAAGAGAGTTTGGCATCCTTTTCTGTTTTTCACTAGTCTTTGCTGAACTTAATTACCTGTAAATTATACAACCCCAGGGCAGGTTGGACAATAGAGAGGAAACCAAGTTAATACACATACACTTCTCTGTTAGCAATCACTACAGTGATCAAGGAGCCCGATTAATTTTGACTTGGCATCAGGCTGCAGCTGGCATTTTAACTTCTCCAGCTTGTTTTCATCATGCCTCTGTGACTCAGACCTACTGCATTGCCTGCCTTTCCATTCAACCGTCCACAATAAAGACTGAATAATCCTTCTCTGGGGTGGGGAGGCAAAGAATGGGCAGCGCATGCTGTGCTCTGTGCTGCCTGGAGAGGATGGGGGAAGGGCCTTCTCCTAGCGACACTGGGCAGTGGCACAGGTGTCACTGCCAATAGGGAATGGGACTCAGCATGGCACAGTGACTGATGTGCTGGCTCCTTGTTGCTGCCAAAATACCAGCCAGATCTCCGCCCTGCATGGGCTCCCCCAAACTCTAGTCAGGGAATATAACCATCATCACTCCTATAATAAACTCCCTCCATTCTCCCTGCACCCATTCCCCATGGACTCAGAGCCATGAGATCTGCCAGTGTTTGCCGCTTACCACAAAACATGAACAAGTGTGTCGATCTGATCTCCAGGTTTGAAATAATGTCCTAAACAATGGAGCATTAAACATTTACAGAGTCCAGGAGAGATGGAAACTCATGTCTTCTCTCCCTGGAGAGCTGGGAGCCTTCCCACCTTCTCCCCTGATTAATGCAAGACATTTATTTCAATTCCTGGCTGGGCACGGTCCCTAGACTCACACTGCTGAGTTGATAGGAAGACTGGTTTATATTACTTCTAGAGCTCTCAATTTTTTCCCAAATCTTTCTTCTTCTCTCATGTGTCTACTAGGAATCCCTCTATACTGAAGCAGTTGAGCTTTGAGTGAATATAAAGGTATATGGAGAATATTCATGTTGATATATAACTTCTCCTGAAGGAGTGGTGTAAATACTGTCGGTGTCGGCTTGCGATGGTGTGACTGTAGTTCTGGCTGTCATTGGGCCAGAGCAGTGAATTACCCAGTTGGTGCATGCCGAAGAGCTCTGTGCACTGCAGTTTCTTGCTTTCCTCCCTGTGGTCTCTGCTGGTGTGGTCCACCAGCCCCAATTCTGTGCTCTTCTAAAACATGCTTCTTTCTGAGCTTTCAGCTTTGCCTTGCTGTTGCAGGAAGGCACCATGTACTGGAGGTGTCTGAGTGGAAAAAAAATTTAAAAAAATAACTGCTTCAGAGCAGGAAGTGATGAGCTGAGTGCTCAGTTCCGCCTCAGCAAATCAATCCAGTGGTTTGCAGCTTGAAAATGAACTCTTTCTCCCCTGCATGCTGTGCCCAAGGAGGTGATTATGTTGGAATTCACAGGCATTCACCTGTGATACCTCCCATGTGGAGGACTGTTCTCAGGACAGGGAGTTTGGCCTTCAACTCCACAAGGCACCCCAGTCCTTACACCAAGAGGTTCATCCTCTTGCATTTCTTTTCAGTGTCTCTCAAAAGCAGCAGTCCAGATGCAGAGCCAGACAGCAAGGCCAGGGAGCTGGCTGGTAGCACACCCAGACACTGTGATGGCTGGGGTTGACTCCAGGACAGTCAGCTGCTACTGGCCCACCTAGAGTTGCTTCTCTCCATTTTCTGCTCCAGTCACGTACACCAGCAGCAATCTGGCACTGTGTCTACTCACAGCAGTAGCCAGGGCCTCAGTGTGGTCCCCCTGCACCTGCAGCACCCTGGGCAGGCGGCTGGCCTTGGCCAGGAGATGTGGCATTCTCAAATATCTGGTTTCCTTCCAGGGTGGGCCCCTTTCCATTGACATGAGGGCACTGTGCCCTTGACAAATACAAATTTTTTAAATGCGTTTAAACAAACTGGCCCAGCAAAGTTTTCCAAGCACCTGACTCCTCTCCAAAAAGCACGGTGGGTCAAAAGCAGTGTTGATGTATTTCTTCCTTTGCATCCTTAAAGATCTTGTCCCTTTGACAAATGGGCCCCTTGCAGCAGATGGCAGAGAAGAGGTCTGTGATACACTGTGAAGAAGGGTGGACTGGATGGCCAGAGATGGAAACAGGGGTCTGGGAGAAGAATACATGCACACTATAGAAATAGAGATCAGACTGTTTATGGAAAAGAGCTATGGAAACCCAGCATGAATATAGAGAACCAGATGCTCGGCCTGCAATTACCCCATGCCAGCCTGGGAGAGCATGACAGCTGGAGCACCGGTGCTGCAAGGAGCCCACCGCGACACAAGGGCTGATGCATGCACAGACTGTACAAAGTGTCTTCACTCTCCAGTGTCACTGACCACAGTTTGACCCAATCAAAGATCAAATGTCCTGACTCACTGCAGAGGACTGCCTTGACACTGACGACTTTATCCCTGCGGTTTATTGTAGGTAGCAATGCTCTCGCCTACAGAGTTGATGCCAAGTTGAATTCAGGGAGGTGCTTCACCTGTTACAGAAGAGTAGATATGTTGGTAGTTCTGATTAGGAAATAAAGGATCTGTCCAACATCTCTGAATGATGACTGGGCTGTTTCAGGACACACAAGACAAGGGGCTGGTCCTGTTTTTCAGTGTGTTTTTATTCTGCTGGTGGTTCTTTTCTTTAGTGCCACTTCCTCTATAAGCATGACAGTGTTAAGCATCATGAACATGCCTAAGAGATGCCAAAATCATGCAGTTTGCTTTGAAATTATCAGAGCAAAAATCACCTGGCCTCCTTTACATACTTTTTAGAAAACGTTGTGGGTTTGTTAGGGTTTTTTAATTTCAGGCATTCTGAGAGCATGTTTGGGGCCTTTTTTCTCCTCTCCCATACCTTCTTTTCTAAGAAATGTAGAGATGCACAGGTATCTTTATTTCTGACTACAGAATATGGTGCTCTTCTCAATGTACAAAAATGCTGCAGAGACCTGTGGCCAGACCGTGAGACATAGGAATGTCAACTTTCTTATGCTGTGTTTTGAGGGGTACCACCAAGGGTCCTTAAGATGGCGTGCCTTGTCCCTTCAGAGCACAAAAGCTTGACATTATGAGCAGCCAGGGTCCACAGCATGCAGACAGCTATGCTGAGATGTGCAGAAACCTACAGCTGGGAGGACACCTGGTACCCTCCTTGCCTAGACAGGAAGTCAACAGGCTGCTCTGGAAGTCCTCAGGTGTTTCCCTTTGATTTCAAAGATGAGTGTAGATCTACCCATCCAAATAGAGCAGCATCTTAAAGCTACAAAGGTCAGTTAGTTTGAAAGACTCGGTAGAGAGGTGATGAGGTCGAAGAGTGGGCACTATGCTTGAACCAAGAATAATATATCCAGCAAATATTTCATACTCTTTCTAACTAAGAGGAAGTTGAGGGAGTGTGCTGTGGAGGAATTTTGCAGGAAGCATGCCGAGCTTTTGCAGTGGTTCAGCATCAAGAGCCGGCAGCAGCCAGGCAGCTTGGTTCTTCCAACACATAACTCTTCCTGCTGGAGTTGGGGCACAGAGACCTTAGCATGCATGGAGCAGAGGTGATGGCGGTGTGGGGTGACACAGGCAGACTCCTTTCCTGGAAGTGGGTTTGAGGACATCTATAAACTATATGCTGCGATTTGTTGATTCAAAATAAACCCAGACTGTGTGTGTAAAGTTACAGGGAGGTGTTGAAAAGCAAATGCCAACATCTGTGTCCTAAAGAAAGTGTTGCTTGTCAGTAGAGACCTTGCAAACTATCCTCCAGTGTGCAACTGCTGAGCTGGGATCTGGAGTCAACGCAAGATGATACACGTGTGTATAATAAAAGAAGTCGTCTCTCAGTGCCTCAGTGACCCCAGGGCCTCAGCTGGCAGGCTGTGCTGCCAGGAGGGAGGCTGAAGGCTGCACAGGGCTGTGCAGAGCAGGACTGCACTGGTCACTTTGAAAAGAGGTGCTTGGCCTATGCACCACCTAAATATGCTGCTTCCTGCAGGGAAGCATCAGGGTCCCTATATGCTGGCCACTGCTGCTGCAAGACTTGTCTCTGAGCCTGCTGTGCTAGCTTGTCCTTCCAGATTTTGCAGGTTCAGCATGTTCATTTTTCTTTGGTGCTTGCCAGTCACAAATAATTAAAAATGATGAAGATTTTTGTGTAAATTAATCCCAGCTCAAGAAAACAATGAATGCAGAGCCCATCTCGGGAGTGAAGAACTCTGGCATAGTACTTAAGGCAGATTTAATATGGAGCACATGTGCAGTCCTGCTGAAATAAAATAAAACTTATTAAAGGCTTTTCTGCAGAATAGCCAGCTGATCTGCCCAGGTACACAGTGCAAAGGCAGTGGGAATTACTCACATGCTTAGAATTAAGCAGTGTGCTTTGTCCTCTGGTAGATTAGGGCCCATGTGCTCTATTTACAGAAAAGTGGTTTCAGAAACAGCTTGCGCAAATGTTCTGTGCTGTCTCCAGGTGCTCTCACTTGCACACATGGTCTAGGTAAATGCATATGCAGGTGCTTGGGCCTTATGCACAGGAAACATAATATTTATGCAGGTACCAGCTTAAAATGGACCTTCAGGTGGAATTACACGTCCTAGACCCTGTTTTCCTTATGTAGTGATCCTACTTCCATATTTACAAAGCAACAGCTAATGCCATAGCATGATAGACAACTCACAGTAGCAGGAGGTTGCAAAGCACTTTAAAAGAGCCAAAAAGAGTCTCCATGAAAGAAGATGAGATGTCTGTGAATAGCAACGAGTGTATCCTCGGACTATTTTTTCTTTTACATTTCAGTTATAAAAATGAATCCAGATTTTCGGTGATTTTTTTCATTCTGCTCCCAGAAGATATTCACCACTCCTTGTTAAATCTGTTATGTCCCTGAAGGTTGTCACAAGTTGTCACACTGCCCAATGTACCATCCTCGGCTGCCTGAATGACAGCTTAATCCCTGTGGCATGCATCCTGGCTTACTGTGCTGTAGATGATACGTTAAGTCTTGAAGCACCATTAAATGCTGTAGGCCATATACTGACATATGTCCTGAAAAAATAATGTGGGTGTTTGAAAGATTTATTGACTCTAAAGATTTGGGACTGCACGTGGTTGATGGCTGTGGTTGAGCTCCATGCCTGGTTGGGCTTCACCAGGCTGAAGGAGTGCTCACCTTTGTGGGTGGAAACCTCTCACCTCAGGATGTGGTTGCAGAAGGCAGTCAGTACATTACACTGCAGCCAGGCAGTGGAAATGGATATGTCTGCCTATGGGTATGTCTGCCCTGTCTCCCCACTGATGAGCACAGGTGGCCCCAGTTCAGGTGCTCTGTCTGTGCCAAGCAATCGCAAAAGGAGCAGGGCTGGGGCTGAGCATGCCCTCCCAATGGGGGGATTTCTGAGGCTTCAGTTTCATTAGCCATGAGAGGAAAAAGTGTGTTATCTCCTCAAATGACACAAAGCAATCGGGTTAATTTGAAAAATGTTCAAGCCTCTATCTTATCTCATCTTGCAGCTCCTTCTGCCCATATTTTATTGTCTGCTTCATGCAGGCACACTGGAATTAAAAGAGAAAAAGAATTGATTAGCGTAATAGCATGGAGCTTACTTAAACTCAGGTGGCTGGGAGCTAAGGATGAAGTTCTGTCTTTGGGGTACTTGTGATTTTGCCCAGATAAAGTGGTAAAGTAGCCACTTCAGATCAGATGGGCCAAGCCTTCTCATAGTGCATTTCATGGTGTAAATGTTTTGCACCATTTGTTCCTCTTCGTGGTACAAGTTGAAGATCTGGTCTGTTCTCCCCAGGAATGGAGCTGAGAAAGAAAGAAAAAACAAAAAGCTGATGACACAACCATACTGAAGTCATGCCACAGAGTTTGAATCCCACACAGCTCTGCAAGGGGTGCCATGAGGTTCCCTGCCATGGTGTCGGGCACTGTAACATAAATACCAAGAACATCGCCCCCAGCCCCGCCCCAGACATGAGCCATCCTCCACATGGCTTAGAAACACCAAGGTCCACTGGAGTGCAGACCCTCTTGCACACAGTGCAACAGGGATCGCCCCTGTGGAGCCAAATTAATGTGCAGCCCTGAGTTTTCAGATTGCCAGCACTGAAGTTACATCAAAATCCTTTTCCTTTAAAAGACAGAAATGCAGCCGGTGACCTTTTTCATCCCTCAGAACAGCAGAATGAGTTATTAATTTTAAGTGCAAATATTTATTATGCACTGCTAATTGGGGATTGGGTCAAAGAAAGCAAATGTCAACAGCACTGAGAGCCTGCGTTTAAGCAAGTGCAAAGCCGCTCGTTTCACACAGATGATGGTGAAGGTAGAAATCAAATTGCTTTTGATGTCTACATCTTAAGAATAGTTCAAGACAACGATTGTTAACATGAATAAACTCAGCGCTCTGGTACTGAGTTCAGTTGCAATACTTCTTGGATTTTTCAGCCTGGTAATTATCTGTATGGCCAGCATGGTTTTGTCTTGCAGCATAGGCAAGGTCTTTTTTATGAGTAGGCAGAGACAAATATTAACAAAGATATTTGGTCCGTTGAAGAGATTATTACAAGTAGGTCTGGAGTCTTGTGGGAGTAACACAGTAGTTGCAAATTATAGAAGAAAAGCCCCTGCAAATCAGAAGCAGATAGTAATTTCTTCTGCATTTACATGAAAGTTGATTCATTGTGCCACTTGCACACATTGAAATTAATGAACTACAGACCAGCACCACAAAACCATCCATTTTTTTAGTTCTCTTTAGAGTGTAAACTTCTAGCCATTTTATTTCTTAAAGTCTCAAGTATATATTAAGTCCCATAATGAACAGAAGCTAGGATAAAATAATTGGAATTTCCAGAAATTGACACAATTTTGAATGGTCAACTTTCAGGAATTCAGGGTCAGATTTTCACAGGTAATTCTATCCTGTATTTTGAACATGGGGCTGAGCTTGGACATAATATGCGCATAGCTGTGGGTGTTAGCAAACTTTGGGGCAGAGTGTGTGGGAAAGAGAGGTAAGTTAGGATATCACCATCTGTTGGCCCAGTCCTAGGTGTATATCTGCCTGGCTTGGTATATGCAAAAGCAGTTCGCCGCTTTACTGGCCAGTGAGAAAGAAAGTGGCCACCATGTCTCTCTTGGAAGAGCTGTGCCACAGGGGTAGCTGGGGACCTGGTGTGCCATGTCCAGCAATGTGGGGCACCTGGAGGAAGAGCTGAGGACTATGTTGGCCTTAAATATGCCCTCTGGTGCACTTTCCTAAGGATAATACAGGCATTTAGAATGAGATCTAAATCTGGACATGTAGAGTCAGTCAGCACGTCGTCCTAAACTTTTTCCTCATTTACACTTTTGACTGTGGTGTCCATCCAGGGTTTTCTTTCTTTCATCATGCTGTTGCATCATCAAGACCTTCATCCTGCTGAGGGCTGCTGTTAGGGAATGGGAAAAGGATGGCCAGACTGACCACAGTGATGGCACTTCAGTTCTTCAAGTTTCAAGAGACAGTCTCTGTTGTCAGCTGGATGCTACCAATGTAGGTAATGCTAGTCCAGAAAGGCAGATCAACTGTTTACATGATAAAGTTATAAAGTACATTAATCCATGAGTGGTTGGGAATCGACAATGCCACAAATGCAGAGATAAGACCATGCTGCTTCAAGGGGTGGCTGGATGCTGAAGGCTGTGGACTTCTTCACCTGCATGCTGAGCCTCAGAATAAATACCACAAGGGAGACAAAGTCAGTTCTGGGAAGTCTGGACTAGAGCCAGGCAGGATCCAGGAAGTCCCCCACCTTTGTTGATATCTAAATACCAGCAAAAGCAAACTTGTTCAAACTGGGCCCAGATTTTTATACACACTAAACCATTTTTCTGTGTCCTTTGAAGGAGTGCAGACAATAGGCCTCCATTCCCATATGTTATGGAGTTAGGGACCAATTTTTTGTCTGCATCTGAAAAGTAGGAACCTCATTACCCTCAATGTCTGCTTCAAATGAAATGTAGCTATCTTAGATATTTGTCTAGATAGTGAAACCAAAGGATAGACATTGATTTCAGGTTAATACCTGTATAGGAGTGTTTGATATTTTCACAATTCCAGAGAATGAACCAACAGATCCTCAAGCCAAAACGGGGTGGGGTGGGGGCGGGGGGGCAGAAATCAAAAGGAAAGAATGCCTAATTCCCTTGGAAAACTTTTATTTCAGTGCCTCCAGTCATGTTCCAAAGCAACTAGACATTATTTAAGAATTCATTCTGACAAGGCTGGATTGTCCCCTGAGCTGAGTTGCATTCTTTGGGCGGTGGGAGGAGGGGAAATAAACTGTAAAAGGGGTTGTTTTAATGCATTAGTGGACAAGAGGAAACTAGGTCAGCATGAGACTGGTGGTCTGTTTTACAATGAACTATGAAGTGCTCCTGTCCCCCTGAGATGGTTGGGCATTACTGGAAAGAAGACCCTCTGTGCTGAGAGGGAGATCCTGTCCCTCAAGAATTTCCTTTTACAGGAAGGGAAAATATTTTCCCCATTGCTCTATCTGTCATCTGATAGTGAACCAAGATGTTTGAAGTAGCCATTTTGTACCCATGACCCACAGCCCTCAACTTCCTCTAACCCTGGGAAAGCCCTAGTCATCTTCTTTGCAAAACCTTTGTGAGTAATTACTTGTTCCACAGCTTTCTTGCATTATGTGGGTTGGAATCCATCCAGAAACAGAACCTCTACACCAAAAGAAAGTTCAGCACCGTGGTCCTCCCTTTTGTCTTTGTTCTATGTCAAAACTCAAAAGGCTGGTATTTACTACAAAATGAAGTTCCAATTAATTTAATTAAATATTCTCTTTGGTAAAGGATGCTCCCTATGCCTTATTTTGATTAAGCTAAGATGTCTTGGTCTGACTTCTTTATTATTTAACTTCTAGCTAAAGGCATAACACAACTTAAATCATAGAGGCTTATCATGTAACAGGCATTGCTAGTTTTGTGTTGAAAACTATAACCAGTGACCATGCTATTTCTCTTTTGGCCTCTTTATTTTAGCAGATCGGTGCTTTCTGAAGAAAAAAAAACCACCTGGAAAATTTCCAGCCATCATTACTGGAAACAATGTTTGTTCTGCCATGTCCATCTCCTTTGAGGTCAGCAGGCTGGTTATTTATCGGCCGGTATGTGGACAATGAATATGCCCTTATGTAAGTCAGCAATTTCAGCTATTTCAGAATCAGCAAAGTGTATTTAGCGCAGACACGAAATCCAAATCTAAGCAGAGTATAACCCTGCCCAGGCTGTGGTGACTATGATAAAAATCGCTAGCCTGGCTTGTCTACAGAACTGGGTGGAAAGGGTTTGCTGAAGTGGAGGCGCCTTAATTATCATGGAGCAGTGTGGCACGGTGGCGCCAGGAGCCCAGCACCAGCTGTCTCCACAGCACGGTGTTGGGAACCACTCGGCTGCATCCAGCCAGAGCAGGCCACAAACTCTGGGCACCTTTTGAGGGCTCCCTCTTGGCTGCAGTAGGAGTTATGGTGTAGATGCTCTCTCTGGCTTTACACTGAAATATTGTCGCTCTTCATTAGATCCAGGTCTTAATGTGCAAACAAAATTATGCCCACCAGTAAACTGCCTGGTTCAGCTGCTCTCATGTCAGGTGTCCTGGTTTTGACTGGGATAGAGTTAATTTATTTTTCTAGTAGCTATCATAGTGCTGTGATTTGGATTTAGGATGAATCACAGAATCACAGAATTGTAGGGGTTGGAAGGGACCTCCAGAGATCATCGGGTCCAACCCCCCTGCAAAAGCAGGTTCCCTAGGACCGGTCACACAAGAACACATCCAGAAGGGTCTTGAATATCTCCAGAGAAGGAGACTCCACCACCTCCCTGGGCAGCCTGTCCCAGTGCTCTGTCACCCTCACTGTGAAGAAGTTCTTCCACATATTGGTCAGAACTTCCTGTGCTCCCGTTTACAGCCATTGCCCCTTGTCCTGTCCCCACAGACCACTGAAAAGAGGCTGGCCATTTCCACTTGTCTCCCACAACATTGATAACACACTGATGGTTTAGTTGTTGCCAAGCATTCAAGGACTTTTCAACTTCTCATACAGCCCAGCCAAGGAGGAGGTGGGGGTTGTCCAAGAATCTGGGAGGGGACACAGTGGGAACAGCTGACCCAAACTGGCCCACAGAATATTCCGTATCATACAATGTCATGGTCTTGTATATAACTGGGAGAGTGGGCAGGGAGGCAGCACAGCTCAAGAGCTAGCTGAGCATCTGTTCTCAGAGGTAAGCAATTTCTCTGTTCATCACTTGTTTTCTGTATTCTTTTATCATTATTCTTACTATTATTATCTTCCTTTTCTGTCCTATTAAATTTTCTTTATCCCAACCCACATGTTTTACATTTTTCTTTTCTATCCTCTCAACCAGTCCACAGGGGGAAGTGAATGAGAGGCTGTGTGGTTGTTTTAGTTGCTGGCTGGGTTAAACCATGGCATCAAGGAATATGTGTGTGGACCAAGAGTCCATTGCTGTTGACTCTTTTGTTTAAAATGAAGCATAGTTTAAACCTGTAAAATATTCTGCTAAAATGATGTTTTAATCAATATAGATTAAAGTGTATAAATAACAGGGAAATTGTATATTTTCATCAGCTTCAACAGAAGAATAACAAATTAAAAGACCCCTCCAGGATGGAGGCTGATTTTCTTGGAGATGTATCTGCAGCTGAGTCCCACCTTGTGCTCCTCATTAATCAGCTCTATACAGTGATACTGTAGATACTGTATAGCAACACCAGATCCCACTGGTGTGGTGCCTGCGCTGGCAGCAGCTTTGCCACATGAGCCATGGGTTGGGCACCTCTCAAAACACTGCACCTCTCAAAACACTAAAAGTACCTCTGAGAATTGATCTGAAGGAAAACTGGGGGAGCTTGCAGTCACAAACTATGGGTCCACGCCCCACCAACTCATCCCACAGTACGTCTCATGCAGACAAGGTGTGAGGATGCAAAGCACATTTCTTCCCAGCATCAGAAGCACAGAGCACATCACTAATGCACCACGACCTGCATCGTCCTCGTGCATGCTGTGGAGCAGACCAGTCCTGAGCTGGTATCAAGCCTGCAAGGACAAATTACTCTTTCACAGACTTTTTTTGAACAAACATGAGCGGGTAAAACAAGCCTGTACCAGTTCAGAGCTCTGCAGCCCTGTGAAGGTGATTGATTTGAAGTAAGGGACCAGCAAAACAGGTTTGGCATCTCAAACTTCGCAGCCAGCATCAGCTGGTTTTTCCTAAACAGACACAGGCACAAATGCCATTACAGATCTCAGCACTTAAAGTCATTTGGTTAGGTATTTCCCATGTGGCCACAAGGCATGAAGGCCAGTTGCCTGGTTTTTTATTTACACATATATATGAATATATCATAGAATCATAGAATGTGTTAGATTGGAAGGGACCTTTAAAGGTCATCTAGTCCAACCCCCTGCAGTAAGCAGGGACATCTTCACTAGATCAGGTTGCTCAGCCCCATCAAGCCTGACATTAAATATCTCCAGGGATGGGGTCTCCACTACATCTCTGGGTAACCCGTTCCAGTGGTCTACCATCTTCATACTGAAGAACTTTTTCCTAATATCCAACCTACATATAGCCTTTTCTCGTTCAAAACCATCACCCCTCATCCTATTGCTACATGTCCTCATGAACAGTCCTGCCTCACCTTTCTTACAGGTGCCTTTCAGGTATTGGAAAACCTCTATAAGGTCCCCTGGAGCCTTCTCTTCTCCAGGTTGAACAACCCCAACTGTCTCATACTATCTTCAAATGAGAGGTGCTCCAGCCCTTTGATCATTTTTGTGGCACTCATCTGGATGCACTCCAACAGGTCCATGTCCTTCTTGTGCTGAAGGCTCCACAGATGGACAAAGTATTCCAGGTGAGGTCTCACCAGAGCAGAACAGAGGGGCAGAATCATCCCTCTCAATCTGCTGGCCACACTTCTTTTGGTGCAGCCCAGGATCTGGTTGGCCTTCTGGGCTGCAGATGCACATTGGTGGTTCATGTCCAGCTTCTCATACATAAGTACTCCTAAAAAAGACTTAAGTCCTTTTCCTCAGGGCTGTTTTCTAGCACATCATCTCCTAACCTGTATGGATAACAGGGAGTGTATCAACCCAGAGGCAGACCCTGCACTTGGCTTTCTTGAACCTCATAAGGTTGACCTGGGCCCACTTTTCCAGCCTGTCAAGGTCCCTCTGGATGGCATCCTGTCCCTTTGGCACATTAACTGTACCACCCACTTTGGTGTCATCAGTATACCTGCTGAGGGAGCACTCAATCCCACTGTCAATATCATTAATAAAGATATTAAACAGCACTGGTTCCAATACTGACCCTTGAGGAACACTAATTGTCACCATCTTCCATCTAGATATTGAGCCATTGACCACCACCCTCTGGATGCCACCATCCAGCCAATTCCTTATCCACTGAACAGTCCACCCATCAAATCCATATCTCTCCAACTTAGAGGTAAGGATATTGTGGGGGACCATGTCAAAGGCCTTGCAGAAACCCAGACAGATGACATGTTTATCTCTTCCCTTGTCTACTGATGCAGTTACTCCATTGTAGAACACCACTAGACTGGCTGTCTCAAATCACTTCCCTGTGTCTCAGCATAGCTTCTAGGAGGATCTGTTCCATGATCTTCCCAGGCAGAGGGGAGGCTGGTGGGTCGGTAGTTCCCTGGGTCCTCCTTCCTACCCTTTTAAAAAATGGGTGCAATATTTCCTCTCTTCCAGTCACCAGGGACTTCACCTGACTGCAATGACTTTTCAAATATCATGGAGATAACAGCCAATTCCTGCATGACTCTGGGATGCATCTCAACAAGTCCCGTGGACTTGTGTACATTCAGGTTCCTCAGATGGTCACAAACCTTATCTTCACTTAAGTGGGAGGAACTTTGTCTTCCTGGTCCCTGTCTTATGGGCTGTCAACTTGAGAGTGGTGAGGAATGAGGTTTCCACTGCAGACTGAGGCAAAAAAGTTGTTGAGAAGCTCAGTCTTTTCCTCATCTGTTGTTACCAGTTCACCATTGTTGCTCACTAGGGGGTATGCTTTCTTTAACCTTCCTTTTCTGGTTTATGTATCTGTAGAAGCCATATATATATATATGAAAATATGTAAGAATATATATATATATACTCTATCCAGATAAAGGGATTTCTCATATATGTGAAATCCCTTTATCTGTGAGGAATCAGCCCTTTGCTTGCTAATATACCATTGTATTAGTTTTCCCTGGCTGAGAGAAATTTTTTCTCTTAAATGCTGAAGAAATCCAGACTATTCTGTGTCCCAAGAGCTATGACTGAAAGCACAGGGAAAAGCAGGAATGCTTTTGTACGCTAATGCCTCAGTCTTGTGCTGACAGCTTTATACCCAGGCCTCATGTCCCACTTGTCTGCCTGGGACAGTCTGTGTCTTTGCCTTGCACTTTGCAGAGCTGCTTTGTGCCCATAGGATGGCAAGTTTCCTCCTACATCATACTGTTCTGATGTGGGAGCAAGTGATCCCACCATATCAGTGCCTAAAATATGTCTGGAGAGGTGTGCATGTGTGTGCAGAGCACCCACAGTGCTTTATTTGGATTCACTACCCCACTTGAGTCATTTTCTCCGTTACTCTCCCCTCTCCCTTGCTTGCCTATCTCTGAACCAGCTTCAGGGGTAAAACAAACAAGATTCTTATTAATCTAGGCCGAGTGTCAGGCTTTTTATTGTAAGACTAGAAATAAATAAAGGACAATGTAAATAACACACAGAGAGCCTGTTAGTTAGTTACTGCTGCCCAATATGTGCCATGTAATGCTCGTGTCTGTCAGATCTGCATATGCTGCACACTAAGGAGTACCAATAGTATACGAAGACTTAACTATGTATGTGTGAAAGTTGTGAGCTGTGGCATGTTACCAGCCTCCTAGAGAGACCACACAAGGTGCATGGACAATGTGAGCAAATTATTTGTTTAGTCCATGTCTTACCCACCAGTAATAATTAGCTTTAAGACCTTTGGTTTCACAGTTGGGAAAAAAGGTTGAGTGTAAATATTTTTCCACTGAAAAATTACACTCTGAAATGTTTAGATGAAATATTGGATGCAATTAGGTAAAATATGTCTCTGTCAATAAGCTTGCATTCAGAAAAATGAAAATTAATTGCTTAGCTTCCATTTTTACCTTATCACAATGGAACATTTCCATATTTCATTTTATATTACTTAGCTTTGAATTAACATGTTACAAATTATAGAAGTTTGTTAAGTTTTCATGGAATTCAGGTCTTGTCAGAGAAAGGCAACAATCTTGTTTGACGTGATTATGGGTCTGGTTGTCATAGGTAATTGTACTGATATGGGAGTTAACATCTTTAAGGCATCCCGCATGACAATTTTATTAAAACATTTGAATTATGCAATTTATAGGGATCATGCTAGTTGGATTAAAAATCCATGTACTGATGTGTCTCAAAATGCATCTGTCACTGAGGAAATATCAAAGAACATACATTGGCCTGATTCTGGGAGTCCTCATACATCTGTTCATTCTCATAAAGTGTTTTAGAATCCATATGTAGGCATAATCTTGTTACAGTCATCATAAAATTATGAAGATCAACGAATGCTCCAGGTATTGACATTATGAGGGACATATTGGAATGCTTAACTGCATATTTAGATCATTATTTTTGAAGGATGAATTAATCTTCTGGATTGAGGCTGGTATGACTTCATGTTTGCAGGAGTGTCCTGGTTTCAGCTATGATGGAGTTAATTTTTTTTAGCAGTGGATGGAATGCCATGTTTGGGTGTTAGGATGAGAACAGTGCTGATAGCACCCTGATGTTTCTGGTTGTTGCTGGGCAATCAAGGACCTTTCTCAGTTCTTCATACTTCTTTACTAATGAGAAAGGAGGGACGCAGCCAGGACAGGTGACCCGAATTGGCCAAAGAGGATATTCCATGCCAGTTACGTCATGCTCAGTATAAAGGGGGGCTGGGGGGAAGAGGAGGAGACAACACCAGGACGTGCAGTTTCTGGGTTCGGGGACGGGCTCTAAGCTGTGCGGCCTGGGTTCTGTGGTTTGGTGAGAAACTGCATTGTGTATCACCAGTTTCATCTATTTTGTGCTTTAAACTTCTGTTATTGTTATATCTAGTTTTCTGTTATTGTTTAGTAAACTATCCTTATCCCAACCTGCGTGGTTCTGGTTTCTAGGTTGTGGTTTCTTTCCCTCCTTTCTTCCTTCCCTTTTCCCCCTCCCCCAACTTTCTTTCCCCCTTCCTTTTAAAAGTACAAGCGACTGTGTGGGGTGCGGCCCCCGGCTGGGGCAAAACCACGACAGTCATTTTGGCGCCCAACGTGGGGCACGAACGGTTGGGATAACGGTAGATCTGACCCTAACTATCGCAATTAAGATAAGCACTGTTGTTTAAGCAATCTCTGGTCACGATGCTGTGGTATTTATTCACAAGGCTGTGTCCATGGCTGTGGCAGCAAAACCACCACATGCTGTATACAATCCTGGCAGGATTCTTTACTCTCTCAGGTCTGCGGCTCCTGTATTTGTTCCCATACTTCATTATAGTGTATTTTATGATATCGGTCTATGATACAATAATATCGATGACCATGAGCTTAAGCTGGTACTTGTATGAGGTTTTGCTGTCCTGTCCATTCTTTGGACAGGGAGGGGTTAATAACAGCACTGCTTTCTTTTCCTTTGGGCTAAATACAACAGCTCTTATGACAGTTTTTGAAAATCTTCAATATCTCTGGGATATTCAAACTAGCATTTTGCTATTGGTAGGTTTGGTGCAGATGGTTCAGTTTTTGTTATATATCAAGCATAGGTTTATGAATACCACTGAAGAGCTTTCTCCGAGACAGAATAATCACGAGTGGCAGGGCATGTGGCAAAGTATGGGCAAGTACCTAGGTACTTTCTCACACCCGATGGTTTGGAACTTCACTCCTGAACAGTTACAAGACCCCGATCAAGTGACTGCATACCTAAAGAAAAATTGCTGTAGGTTTCCCAGAGATGGACACCTTACTGCACTGTGCTGGGCTCTGGCCACTATTTATCAAACACTGCTTGATAGCAGGCAGCACTGTCAGCACTGTCAGGGAGAAGGGAAAGGAAACAGACTGGCAGATACTATAGCTGCTGCAACCACTGGGGCTGACACTGCAGCTACTGCAACCCCTGTGACCGACACTGCAGCTACTGTAATCTCTACAGCAGACACTGCAGATGATCCGAAAAACCAATCCACACCAGTGTCTGTTGCTCCGTACAAAAGAGGAAATGCACAAAGAAATCAGTTCGCACAGTGACGGATGATGATGATGATCAACCGGGACCATCTCGAGGATATCAGGAGGAGGCAGAACCAGAGATTGTTACCCGATCCCTGACTCTGAGTGAGCTGCGTGAGGTTCGAAAAGATTTCACCCGCCACCCAAGTGAGCACATTATCACTTGGTTGCTCCGATGTTGGGATCACGGGGCCAATAGTTTGGAATTAGAAGGCAGAGGGGCCAAGCAGTTGGGATCCCTAGCTAGAGAAGGAGGAATTGACAAAGCAATTGGGAGGAGGCCGGAAATCCTCAGCCTCTGGAGGCGACTACTGTCAAGTGTGCAGGAAAGATATCCCATAAAGGAATATATTACATGTCAGACACCCAAGTGTAACAGCATAGAGACAGCTATCCAGCACCTGAGAGAATTAGCTGTACGTGAGGTAGTCCATGCAGTGGCCCTTGGGCCTGTCCGGACAGGAACAGATATTAAAAATGTGCTCTACACTGCAGCTGGGGAGAACGGCCCGACCTGGAGTCTCTGGCAGAAAGCACAAGGGGAGACTCGAGGTCCACCGCTGGGGTTTTGGAGTCGGGCCTACAAAGGATCTGAGGCCAATTATACTCCAACAGAAAAGGAAATACTGGCCGCCTATGAAGGGGTTTGAGCCACCTCAGAAGTGATTGGAACTGAAGCCCAGCTCCTCCTGGCACCCCGACTGCCGGTGCTGGGCTGGATGTTCAAAGGGAAGGTTCCTTCTACACACCATGCCACTGATGCTACGTGGAGCAAGTGGGTTGCACTAATTACACAGTGGGCTCGAATAGGAAACCCCAATCGCCCAGGAATCGTGGAGGTGATCACAGACTGGCCAGAAGGCAAAGATTTTGGGATGTCACCAGAGGATGAGGAGGTAACACGCGCTGAAGAAGCCCCACCCTACAACGAACTGCCAGAGAATGAGAAGCGATATGCCCTGTTCACTGATGGGTCTTGTCGCATTGTGGGTAAGCATCGGAGATGGAAAGCTGCTGTATGGAGCCCTATAAGAAGAGTAGCAGAAGCCACTGAAGGAAAAGGTGAATCAAGCCAGTTCGCTGAGGTGAAGGCCATCCAGTTAGCCCTGGACATTGCTGAGAGAGAAAAGTGGCCAAGGCTCTACCTTTATACTGATTCATGGATGGTGGCGAATGCCCTGTGGGGGTGGTTGCAGCAGTGGAAAAAGAACAACTGGCAGCGTAGAGGCAAACCTATATGGGCTGATGACTTATGGCAAGATATCTCTGCTCGGTTAGAGAAACTTGTTGTAAAGGTACGTCATGTCGACGCCCATGTACCTAAGAGTCGGGCCATGGAGGAACATGAAAACAACCATCAGGTAGATAAGGCTGCTAGGATTAAAGTGGCTCAGGTAGATCTAGACTGGCAACATAAGGGTGAATTATTCCTAGCTCGATGGGCTCATGATACCTCGAGTCATCAAGGGAGAGATGCAACATATAGATGGGCTCGGGATCGAGGGGTGGACCTGACCATGGACGCCATCGCACAAGTTGTCCACGAATGTGAGACATGTGCTGCAATCAAGCAAGCTAAGCGGTTAAAGCCCCTTTGGTATGGAGGACGGTGGATGAAATATAAATATGGGGAGGCTTGGCAGATTGATTACATCACCCTCCCACAAACCCGCCATGGCAAACGTTATGTGCTTACAATGGTGGAGGCAAGTACCGGCTGGCTAGAAACATATCCCGTACCCCATGCCACTGCTCGAAATACAATTCTGGGCCTTGAAAGTCAAGTCCTCTGGCGACATGGTACTCCAGAAAGAATCGAGTCAGACAATGGGACTCATTTCCGAAACACTCTTATAGACACCTGGGCCAAAGAGCATGGCATTGAGTGGGTGTACCACATTCCTTATCATGCACCGGCCTCTGGGAAAATTGAACGATATAATGGACTTTTAAAAACTACACTGAAAGCAATGTGTGGTGGGACATTCAAGCATTGGGATACACATTTGGCCAAAGCCACATGGTTAGTTAACACTAGGGGATCTACCAATCGGGCTGGCCCTGCCCAGTCAAAATTTCCACGTACTGTAGAGGGAGACGGAGTCCCAGTAGTGCATATGAAGAGTGTATTGGGAAAGAGAGTTTGGGTCATCCCTGCTTCAGGCAAAGGTAAACCCATGTCTGGAATTGTTTTTGCTCAAGGACCTGGCTGTACTTGGTGGGTAATGCAGAGGGATGGAGAAGTTCGATGCGTACCTCAAGGGGATTTGATTTTGGGTGAGAATAGCCAATATAATTAATAGAGTAGAAATTATAATAATTGCCAAATAACCCATTATTGTATATTCATTATTGTTATGATTGCTGTATGTTGTACCATAGCATTATAGCCGGAGTCATACAAGTTAATGAAGAATGACTGCCATGATGATGGAGCTAAAGCCTGGCCTCTTAAGAACTTTTTTTTCTCCCTTTGAAAATAAACTCTGACCCACAGACTATGAGCATGGACCATGCCAGGTGTATCAGTCAAGAGCCTGAGATGCAGCATGCAACGAGCCAATGGAACATACAATTATCCTGAGAAACTGTTACGACAAATGGAGCCTGAAAATCATGGACTAAATGAACTCAACAACTTCAGAGGGATGATTCACAGACTGAGGGAATAAGATCTGTATGCATGTATGTGTGCATACATGTGTACATACATATATGGGTGTGTGAAACACGAAACTGGTTGTACCCAAAGAAAATTGTTGGATCTGATCATGATGTAAATGGTATGGAATGAGGGGTGGATAATGTCCTGGTTTCAGCTATGATGGAGTTAATTATTTTTAGCAGTGGATGGAATGCCATGTTTGGGTGTTAGGATGAGAACAGTGCTGATAGCACCCTGATGTTTCTGGTTGTTGCCGGGCAATCAAGGACCTTTCTCAGTTCTTCATACTTCTTTACTAATGAGAAAGGAGGGGACGCAGCCAGGACAGGTGACCCGAATTGGCCAAAGAGGATATTCCATGCCAGTTACGTCATGCTCAGTATAAAGGGGGGCTGGGGGGAAGAGGAGGAGACAACACCAGGACGGGCAGTTTCTGGGTTCGGGGACGGGCTCTAAGCTGTGCGGCCTGGGTTCTGTGGTTTGGTGAGAAACTGCATTGTGTATCACCAGTTTCATCTATTTTGTGCTTTAAACTTCTGTTATTGTTATATCTAGTTTTCTGTTATTGTTTAGTAAACTATCCTTATCCCAACCTGTGTGGTTCTGGTTTTTAGGCTGTGGTTTCTTTCCCTCCTTTCTTCCTTCCCTTTTCCCCCTCCCCCAACTTTCCCTCCCCCTTCCTTTTAAAAGTACAAGCGACTGTGTGGGGTGCGGCCCCCGGCTGGGGCAAAACCACGACACAGGAGTTTGGGGTTTTTTTTAATAAATAGTTGTGTGAGTCTGCTTGTAAAGAAACAGCGTTGCTCTGGACACATCTAAGTCATATGAAAGGGCAAGGTACCTGCCAATGAAGTTTTAACTTCAGTGCGATCAAACCACTTCCCATAAGAACGGTTGTCAGTCCTTCCAGCAGGCACAGCTGAAGGGCCATCTCTAGATTGTATCAGTCACCATATGGCCTGTAAATATAGCTTCATTTTGTACACCTTTTTTTTTTTATTTTAGCAAAAAAGAAAAAAAAAAGGAAAATGAGAAGTTTTTTCTTGCTAAATACAGCACTGATTACAGTGCATGTTGCCTTTGACTTTTGCATGATTACATCTGCACATTGTTGAGGGTCATGGGATGAAGCTCCAGTACCTAGCTCTGTGAGGGCAGTAATCCAGGTCCCCCATCAGCCTCCGTCTGGTGATAAGAGCAACTGCAATGACCCACTTCTGAGTTATCACTGCAGTTCCCAGCGGCATTTCAGTTTAATGAACGCATTCACACTTGTTGCCTCTACCTCTCAAATTGCTTCCCTGAATATTTATGTACGGAAAATATGTCATCCGAAATTGCTCCTTACCCTCCAAAGAACTGTTCTTCTGTAATTTCCAAATAATGATTAAGGAGTAGCCAACAGACAAACTGGAAAGCTAAAATCTGTCACTTGTTCATTTTCCAGAGGTTCCTCATTAAAACCTGGATAATAAGGGGAAGAACAAATCCCCACTGTGACTGAGCCCCACACAAGACCTACACATAGGAGTTCTGTATAATGGACACAAACATACACAAAAAAGCATTACAGCTGCAGTGTTAGCTTTTCTTCCTGCCTTTCATTTGTACAAGACCATACGCCGCCTTTGGAGATCTAACTATGCTTTCTTACTTTCATTATTAAGAGATATGGATATGAATCTCTCCATTAATCTTCATTATAAAGTCACCAGCTTCTGGCTAATGCTTTGAAAATCTGCCTTCAACAAGCTGGCAACAGTACCATCACTACCGGTATCTTGGTCTTCTGTAATCTAGCCCTTGCCGTCATACAGCTTGACTAGATTCATAGTCACAGATATTTTCTTGGGAGATTTATGGCTCAAAGAATTGTGTCTTCCAGTGATCTAGAAGCTGAAAATGTTTATATGAGATGATACACTCACTAGCTGGAACAAAACTGTTGCATTTCCATTCCAGATTTGGGTCTGGTTGTTGAAGGCGGGGTTTGACCACAATGATCTCTGGTGCGCGCATGCCACTGACAGTGATAATGACAAAGAACAAGACAGCTCTCAAGCTATTCTTCCTTTACAAAGAAAGAACCCTTCAATTCAATTTTGTAGCTGGAGCCAACAAAATTCTGTCTACAGAAACAACAGTCTTTTTGCTTTTCCATGAAAACCTACTATCCAAGGACCAGGGTGAGGCAGTTGGAAGGAATTAGTGAGATTTATACTGGCAGATCTTGCAACATTCACGCCAGAGGTATTAACTCCTTCTCTTGGAGATCATAGATCATTCCTGCTTTACTAAAACCTGTTTACTCATATAACAGAATGGCAGATCTTTGTATTTGCTTCTTCTTTCAACAGAAGGTGTTAATTAGCACCAGAAAGTTGTAATTAGTACAGTCATGTATATCATACATGCATGCATATCATATGTGTATTTACAGAGGTATCATGGAAGCCACATACTATTCTGAACTCCATCCCCAGTTGAAATTCAAGACATAAATTATGTGCAATTCTCTTCCCCCAAAAAAAGTTTAGGTGGGAGATTACAGCTTTGGGAGGTCTTGAAACACCTTTAAGAATCCAAAGGGACCCTCAGAAGAATAGAGACACAGCTAGGGATTAGGCTGGCACAAGGGCTACTGCACAGATGTAAGGTCAAGAGTACCTCAAGAAAAGGTCAAGTAGGAATAAATACAATACAGGAGTTTCAAAAATAGCACAGTTTGTGGCTTACCCTTCAAGTCTTTCTCTGAGGTTTTCTCACAGTAAATAACAAGACAACTCCCATATAGAACTTCCTACAAAAGACTTCAGAGATGTACATTTAAAAGCATAAAACAACTCTTTATGACAGAAGTGCTTCTGGTGTTAGGTCATGTCAACATAGATCCTTTGCCGTTTTAGCCAGTTTTATCAGCTAGGTTTCTCTTCATTAGGAACATTTATTATCAGTGTCAGAGTTACTGGGAGGTTTCTTTTTAAGTTTACAGTACTTTGTTATCTTTTCAGGAGTATCTATTATATTTGAAGTAAAAGAGCTGAATCCAGCACCAAGCTGAAAGCAGTCAAGTGCCTTTAAGAGGTTGGTTTTACATCAAAGGCACATTAAAACAGATGGATGTGAGTCTGGGACTTTGGCTTCTTATTTTCTTATCTAAATTTATTACATGTATTTTCTGTCTACTATGCATATTCTTGTGTCCAAAGCTGTAGATCAAACTCAGATGCTATAAAGCGCTCCACTCTATAAAGATGCAGAGGAAGTAATAAATTTATTTATCCGAGGAGTTTACAAAACCCTACAACTTTCAGTACCCTGATCCTCCTCTCTTTCCCATTGCGAATTTTCTTCACAGCACAAGAAGACTCTTTGAGCCTAGTCTGGGGGATAGGGATCTCACATTGGATGACCCAAAGGACTGAAGGCATACAAATAAGCAAATAGATGTTTCCTGAGATGACTCATTGATGTCTTGCCCATGGCAACTCAGAGCAGGTCCTACTGCTGCTAGAGTCCTCCTGGATAGTTGTCTCTTTACTGTCTTACTGGAGAACTGCGTTGTGGCCAGGGGAAAAAAGTCATGCAGAAGCATTGTGGGAGGTCCACTTTTTATTGTCAAGGCAGGGGACACAAAGACCAGTCCTGCTTCCCTGTGACAGTGCTCCCATGGAGGTACCAGACACACAGTTGGAGCACTTCACCTTGTAACACAGCTGCTCTGAAGTAGGGACCTTGATGATGTCCAAAGCTGGTGTAAAACACACAGCTCTTGCACCTGATATCTCTTGCATAGCTGGGAAAAAAACCACAGAGGTTCTAGTAATGTCTACCTGTAACGAAGCAGCTGCACTGAGTCTATTTCCTATGAAGTACTGGTTAAGGCAGGATCATCTCTGACTGACCTGTGATCAGGTGTCTCATAGAAGAGAGCTGTCATGGCCATCAGACATTATAAAGTCGTGTATCTAGTTGGTTGGTCTTCACTGAACTTTTGTAAAAGGGGAGATGAAATTACCACACAATACAATGGATAACTAGAGACCAGAAAGACCACTGATTCTGGGACACTGAACTTTCTCCAGGACTGAAAGAAAGCAAGGTTTGTGTGACTTAATCTGTGTAGAAGATCTGTGAATGAAGGCAAGGTATCACCAGGGAAAAGTCTCATCTGATTATGTTGGAGGAGATGTGACATCTTGCAAATAGGGAACTGGCACTGGATGAAAAAGTGATGGAAGCTGCCTCCTGGCACCAGATGATTTGGTCTGAGCTAGTGCAGGTAAAAGTGAGATTTTTCACAGGCAACATTTATCCTAATTAGCGATGGCTGTGTCCTGAGCTTGGGGTCCTGTCATACCGGAAACGCCAAGAGCTGAAGTTTAGCTGCTTGTGAATCCCTGAGCACCTGAGAGTTTTCCAGTTACTCTTTTGACCAGACCTCCAGAATGGGCAAGCATAGATCCAGAAAAGGTCCATGAGGAAGTCTCCTGTGTGGGGCAGTGCATGTGCTGCATCTGAAGGGTTCACGGAGACAATCCTGGAGAATCAACCACCAACTGTCAAGCATTCTGCAGGGGAGGTTGTGTGCCTGACAGCTTGAGTTTAGGAGAAAAAAGGATGACGCATTTGCAAGAACACTGTCAAGTGGGTGAACCCACAGCACTGTCCTACAAGGTGTTTTGAAGCAAACTTTACTGCTGGCCATAGACCTATTGTGTTATGTCCAGGTTAAACAGAAGAACAACAATTGTCTGTGAGTAGGACGCAACATTATCTTCACCCAGAGCTCCCACGCAGCCCACTGCACTAAGCACTGTGACTTCCCTCCAGCTGTAGAGCTGCTGCATGAGAGGAAACCAATAAAGCATCATCTCAACCATTTAGACACTTTGAGGTTGTGCTCTGCCCACTCAGGATTCAGGCACAAGACCTCAGTCCTTGGGAGGAACAAGTTCATGTGCGTCAGCTGAGCCACAATTGCGAACTATTTTTTATTCTCAGCGTGAAAGGTGTAGCTTAAGCACCTGACCCCATGCATTTCAGGCTAGAAGTGTGCATGATCACAATGTACTTAGCGCAGAAGACCTCCTCCAGAATGGGAGCTCAGCTATACCTGTGGTCTCTCCCACCTACTGGGCAGCAGCAGCCATCAGAAAGATCATAAATAAAATACTGAGTCATAAAGCTGTCATTCTGTCACTGCAGCATCTCCACATGGAGAGCTATGATGTTCAGCAGGGAGAGCAGAAAAATTGGCTTTTGGGGTCAGTGGGGCACTTCCTTTGTGGAGGATGCCACAGAATTGTGGTTCTCTGCTGTGGTTGGGAAGCAAACAGCAGATGAGGACATTCATCTCCTGGTGCAACAGGCATCTCAGTATAAATCTGCAGCAGTGTGCACTTTCACCCAGACAAGTCCTATCCTCATCTCTGCCTGCCATGAAGGGGACAACCTGCATCCCCTGACAACTACTAGGAGGCTTTAGTGGTCTGAATTGCCAGCCTCTCCTGCTTCCTCCCCCAGCCCCTTTCTCCTTTGGGGCTAAAGGGAAGGTCAGAAGAGCTTGATGATCCTGGCTCTTGTGAAACTCCTCTTGCCTATGGCATGCTGGACACCTACCCCAGGCAGTTCAATTAGAATGTAGCAACAGCTTTAGTGTCCACTCCTAAGGGTGTTTAAGAGCTTCCAGCTTGTGATAACTGTTGCTTCACTTTATAAAAATATTAGCAACTGGTGACTGTACCAAAAGACAGATGAAAACTGAGCTGCAGAGAGCAGACTGTGTTCTCTCACATGTGCTGCTACACACCACATTACAGACAGGAGCCTTAACTCATCGTTTTTTTTTTTTTTAAGAGTTCTTGCTAGTACATCAGTCCCATAATACTGTTATCAACTTATCCCTTCCACACAATACTGAAACAAGGTCTCTGCAATGTGTATTATATATGACCTTCAAAACTCACAGAAAAGAAACCCACATGCTCGCATTCGGGCTGGGGGGTCAAGCCCACCCAACACAGGCACCGTTTAGATCCTCTAGGTTTATACTTGAAAACAGAGAAGCTCTCTCAAAGTAACAGGACTATGCTGCTCATCCAGAAATACAAATGAGAAAGTGTCTCAGAGGTTCTCCAGGCTGTCTGAAGGTCCATTAGACATTAGATATGTTTGCTCTGACCTAATATTACATTTCTCTCTGGAATGTCCCTAAAGAATGATGTTTTCGAAAGAACAGAACTGTCAGGACACTCGTCATGACATTTAAGGAGGACCATTGCCATCGGAATGATGGTGTTATGTGTCCCCTCCAGCATGTGCTGTGTTGTCTGGCACCTAATGCTGTTGAGGTACCTCAGTCACATTGGAGGTGTCAAGCCTTATGCAGGGCAAACAGGATGTGGTCCCTCCTTCAAAAATGTCAAAGTCTAGTAGAGTGGAAAATGACTAGAAAATAAAAATAAATTTCCCACCAACTATTATTTTGTGTGTGAGAGAAGTCACACAAGCAAGAGTCCTTCTGATCTGCAGAGGTCCATTAACTGCAAAATAACCATCCCGTATAGAGGTTATTGGCAGGTTATCATTATTTTTTATTAAAATAGAATTAATGAGTAATGGCAGCTATAACTTTCTTTATCAGGGCATTTACTCCCCTCTTTGTAATTTAATTAATTTCTTGTTTCAATAATTCTTTGGAAAGAAGCTTGTACTGGGTACTTTTTTCCCCCCTGTACTATTCTTTTTTGCCAATTTAGCAGTTATTTGTTAACCTTTTTTCATCAAGATTCTTACATTCATCATGCTACCTAGCTACTGTTCTTATCCAGCAGCTGAAATTCCTTCAGTAAGTTGCGTTGTATCAGTTCTTCAACAAACATGTTACTGGTCCTTCAAACAAATGGTCTTTCTGAATGTAATGTCACTAATCTCTTCCTATATGATACACTGAAGAGCAAAATTAACTCTTAAAAATTTTTAATCTCCAATTCTACATACAGTTTAAAGTCCAGCTATTGCAAAGTACACTTATAAAGAGATTCCATAGCTATTAAAACTTCATGTAACTTGTCATGAAGATTAAGGCTTAAAGTCTGCAGTGGCAGATGAAATAAGTTTCTAACAATAGATTTGATTTTTTTTTCAGTGTCTTCATTCCTCATTGGGTTGCTATGAAACAGAATTGGACTATACAGACATGCAAACTGCACTCGATCTTCCTTGCTTTTCTCCTGAGTTCAATTCTAAGCCTACCCTTGAACTTTGCTTGGGGTGAAGAAAATCTGAACATTTCTATAACTTTTTTCCCGTCTGTAATGTTTACTGTTCTTAATATCTACTAGAATTTCACTTTAGCTTTTTAGCTGGAGAGTTGCAAACATGGCAGTAAAGCATCAAGGATGGGTCAAGCTGACACTTTAACATGGTTTAGAGTTGTAGAGGTTTGTGATTTGAAGACCTGCCATGAACCCATGGCTAACTGAGGGCAGCTGGATGGTCTGATTGGCACCTTATTCCCTTGAAATGCTCGCATGTCCAGTAGTTTTACTGTTGAGATAAGGGAGAACAGAATTCCCCACTAATTTATTACTTAGTTCTAATAATCTTTTAAACATGATAATTGGCATATAACTTATTTTAGAGGTAAAAGTTCAGCTTTCTTCTCTAGATGTAATATATTATCTTGCACATCTTATGTGCAGTAAGGAACAAAAAGTGTAGTCACAGACTGCAGAGTACACTGAATTGGAGAGAAAGTATAGTTAAAGAAAACCACCCTAGAATAATGAGACTTGCAGTCAGGAGTCACTGGCTATCAGATAGCATCAAGAAACAGTGGCCAATAAAATTTCAGCTTTACAGTTCAGCTCTCTAATCTGAAAGAGAATTTCAAATAAGGGATACCTTGCATTTAGCCTCTGTTTATGATGCCATATAGGGCCCTCCTGATAGCAGTCAGCAAGGGGAGCCGCCCTGGTGCTGGCCCAACCTGCAGCAAAGCAGCAGCACCAGGTGAAACACCAGGGGAGTACAGAGAGCCTCCAGGAGCTGGCAGCTTGCATGGGGGAAGCTGAAGTGACCTGGGCATTGCCAAAGCAACTGCGACCACCCCTCACCTATAAAAAACAGGAGCACCATGAACAGAGAATGGCACATCAACCATGGTGTGACACAATAATTCGTATATTGAAGGGCGCACGGGGTGGGCAAAGTCACCCTACCAGCTCAAACGGTCTTTGCCACAGTGATTGGCACTCATCTCAGAGCTAGAACCAGTGTTTCTACTGAGAAAGTCACCGTGATGCCTGATACTTCCACCTAGACAGAACTGATAAGGAAGAAAACTCCAGTACAGCATGGAGATTGCAAGGAGTTCCCAGACGCTTCTCCTGGAGAAAAGGTAAGCACTGGCACAAGCTATGCACAGGTTAATGATCTGTTGTGCCAGGTGGCTGAGTTGCAGGAAACAGTTAAAAGGCTGTGTAGTATACCGGGGGCCAAGAAGGAGGTAGATTAGTGGTTTCAGAATGATGTTGCTGTGTCAGACACCAGAGAGGATGAGGCATCTTGGACCCTGGTGACCCACAAAAGCATGATCAGCTTCAGTCCCCTCCCTCCAGCATTGCAACTGATATGTTACTGATAAAACAGATATACAGCTTTAACAGTTGCAGACATGCACAAGCAAGGTCTGCATGGAAAAACTATACCAGCAGCACATGGTGGATACTGCAAAAAGAAATGTGTGCTTGTAGTGGGTGACTCTCTGTTGATGGGCATTGTGGTGCCCATCTGGTGACCTGACAGAGAGTCATGAGAGATATGCTGCCTTCTGGGAGCTAAGGTCCAAGATGTTGCTGAGAGGATACCACAACTTGTCAAGAGCATGGACTACTTACTATCCATTGCTACTCTTTCACATGGGCACGAATTTCACCACAAGCCAGAAAATGTGAAGAATCAAGGAAGACTACAAAGCCCTGAAGATAAAAGTGAAAAGTATTGGCGCCAAAGTTATCTTTTCTTCCATTTTACCACTAGAGGAAAGGGCGCAGCCAAAAATAGATGTATAATGCAAATGAGGTTATGGCTTTGTCGCTGATGACATTGAGAGTGTTTTGTCTTTTACAGCAATGACACATTCTTTAATTACTACAGCCAGCTAGGGAGGGATGGGATCCACCTGCCTAGAAGAGGCAAGGGAATCTCTGGCAGCAAGCTGGCCAACCTGGTGAGGTGGGCTTTAAACTAAAGGACTCAGAGGGCAGGATCCAAAGTGCCAATGCTCACTCACTGCAACAAAATGGGGAACCTGCCAGGCCTACCAGATCAACAACAGATGTGCCTTAGCTGCCTCCTAAGATGTGAACAAGAAGGCCTACCACCTCAAGTGTATGCATGCCTCTGCAGCCTGGGGAGCAAACAGGAGGAACTGGAGCTCCATGCCCAGTCAGAAAATTACGGTACCATAGGAATAACTGAAAAATAGTGGGACAACTCACATGACTGGGGGATTGTGATGGATGGCTATAGACTGTTTCATAAAGACAAGCAGCGAAGAAGAATGCCCTTACAATTGATGGGCCCCAAGAATATCCACCAAGGGTGTTAAGAGAGCCGGCTGACATTGTTGCGAGGCTGGTCTCCATAATCTTTGAGAAGTTGAGGAGATCAGGGGACATCCCAGAAGACTGGAAGAAAAATACTATCACTCCCATCTACAAGAAGAGTTTAAAGGAGGATCCAGGAATTTATGGGCCCAGCAGTCTTATGTCAGTCCATGGGAAAGCTATGGAATGAATCCTCCTGGGGGCTATCACAAGTGAAATGAAGCATGTGATCAGGAAAAGCCAGCACGAATTCACCAAAGGCAAATTGTGCATGACAAACCTGATCATCTTTTGCGACAAAGTAATCTGCTTAGTTGATGTTGGGCAAGCAGTGAAAATCGTGTACCTCCAAGGCTTTGGATACAGTTTCCCACAGCCTCCTCCTAAAGAAACAAATGTCTTATGTACTAGACAAAAGGTCTGCTAGGTGGTGGCTGACAGGATGCATGCAGAAGGAGGTCTTTTTCGATCTAGCAAGGTGTCACAGGTGTCCCCCAGGGCTTGATACTGGGCCCAATACTGTTTAATATTTGCAAACGTCATCTGGATGACAGGATTAAGTGCACCCTGATGAAGTTTGTGGATGATATCAAACTGACTGTGAAAGGGAGAGCCACCCTGCAGGAAGACTAGGACAGGCTGGAAGACTGGACTAACAAGAACAGTTATGAAATCCAACACAGACAAGTGTAAGGTCTTTCACCTGAGAAAACACAATGCAGGAGTTCAGTAGAGGCTGGGATCCACCTGGTTGGGGAGCAGCTCTGTGGAAAGGGACCTGGGGTCCTGGTGATAAACAGGCTCAGCATGAGTGAAGAGTGTGCTGCTGTGGAAAAGAAAACCAGCAGGATGTTGAGCTGCATCAACAAGGTCATCACCAGAAGACATAAAGAAGTCATTATTCCAATCCACTCAGCACTTGTCAGGCCACACCTGGAACACTGTGCTTGGTTTTGGTCCCCAATATGCAAAAAAATAAATGTGGATAGGTTGGAAAGTGTCCAGAGGAGGGGGACCAGGATGATCAAAGGACTGGGAAACTTGCTATATGAGGAGTGGCTGAGAGAATTGGGCTTGTTCAGCCTTGAGAAAATAAGGCTTAGGGGTGACATTACCATGTGCCAGTACTTAAAAGGGTGGCTACAAAGAAGATGGAGACTCCCTTTTTACAAGGAGTCACATGGAAAAGACAAGGTTTAATGGGTGCGAGTTACTTCTGGAGACATTGTAATTAGACACAAGAGGAAAAATTCGTCACAGTGAGAATAATCAGCCATTGGCATAATCTCTCCAGGGAAGCGGTGGGTTTCCCAACATTGGACACTTTTACATTTCAGCTGGACAGGGTAGTGGGTCATCTTGTCTGAATCGTGATTTTGTCTTGATGAGTTTTACTGAGAAAGGTTGGACAAGATGATCCTTCTGGTCCCATTCAACCTGGTATTCCATGATTCAATGACTTAAAGTATCTTTTCTCAGGTGGGAAGCAAGAAGATGATCTGGATCACCCATGGGATTTCTGTATATTGTCTTGTTGACTGACGGTTTCTGCCTTTGGGGACGGGAGTATGTGCAAGGCAGAGCAGGTAGGCATTTTGTGTTTGTACTGCAACATTGCTACGAGGGATGAAATCACTGAAATGGGTAGTTCTGTGACCATTTCTAACACCTGTGGCAGTATTTTCCATGGCATGATTTAGTGTTACATTGATTTCCACATCAATTTGGCTAAGTTTTATTTGTCCAATACATCTGTGCTTGCAACGTGGAAAAGTATTCTGTAAAAATACTGTTTGGCTGATGTCTGCATCTTCCTCCCATGTCACACTTGTCAGGACAGATGACTGTTTCACACTAGATTTTAACAAGTCCTGCCTGCAGAGCCATCGAGGCTGCTGGAGATCCCGTTCTGTTAGGAAGCATCTCCGTCTCCGTGCAACACCAGTAGAATTTTCTTTCTTAATAGCATGCTGCTGACAAAGGTTCATAAAATCCCAAGAGTGCTGCTTGATATTAAGATAAAGACTGAGGTTCTGGTGTGCCAAAAGAATGGCTTTTTTGGAAGACACACAGAGTAACTGAAGAGATGCTATTTTCAAGCCAGAATTCATGCATGAAGCAAATGTGACAGTGCTATTACATGATGTTACAGGCAGAAAATACAAGATAGGGAAGAAATGGTTATATAAGGGTGCTACAGCTTCAGCAGCAGGCTCCTGCTCTCTTGTGTCTAGGTTTCCCCGTTACAATCAGCAGTTTGCACACTTCAGGCAAGCAACATTGCCTTGCCGGGGTTGTGCTGGGTCTGGCGGGAGTAGGGTTGACCTTCCACATAGCAGCTCATACCAGACTTGTACCTAAAACCATGTTGACAGCACACCAGTGCATTGACCATTGCTGAAGAGTGCTTGTGCAGTGCCAGGACATTTTTTTTTTCATTTCTCCCTCTCCACCCACAGCAATTAGGCTGGAGGTTGGCTAGAACTTGGGAAGGGACACAGCCAGGACAGCTGACCCCAACTGACCAAGAAGATATTACATCCCATTACATGATGTCATACTGAGCAATAAGTACTCAGTGAGAGGAGGAAAGGGTGATGTTTGTGGTTATGGTGCTTGTCTCCCTCAGAAAGCCTGTCACCTGCCTGACACCCTGCTCTTTGGGAAGTGGCAGGACATCCATCTGCCAGTGGAAAGTAGTGAATTAATTCCTCTTTTTGCTTGGCTTGTGCACATGGCTTTTACTTTCCATAATAAAAAGTCATTATCTTGATCCACAAGTCTCTTCACCTTCAGTTTTCTACCTGTCTTGTAGGAGAGGGAAGTGAGAGACCATCTGGGTGGGAATTTGGTTGTTGGCCAGGGTCAGCCCACTGCAGTGGTGGTAGTTTTTTTCCTTGCATGTGGTTATTATCACATCAAGATCTCAGAAATTACATTTCTTAATGCAGTGATGTACAATGAAGCAGACAGCAAGCACTGAAATACGCGGAAAATTACTTTCAACTGGCTTGTCTGGGGAGTAATTGGTAGGCTTATTTAGCATTGCAAAACTGTCCACACTTACATGTCAAAAATGGTTTTTACATGATGGTCCACTTTTTAATCCAGTTGCTCGACCTGTGAATATTGTATTTAAATTAAAATTTTTCTTCTCCCTGTAGTAGTTTTGATGTACTGGGACTTTAGTTGAGAGGGGGAGAGAAAAAGACTTCAGATTTTTCCAGCCCATGTGTACTTTGCAGGTTAAGTAGTTTTGGTGATTATTTGTCTTTAAACATTAATAACAGTAGATCTGCCAGGCACACATGTGCCAAAATTCCCCACAGAGATTTATTGCCTGTCACCCCCACCCTCTCAACTCATGTTAGCTAACATTTTGGCCAACAAACCCACAGGCCCCATGTGAGAACCTGATGGCTCACAAAACACTGCCAGTTGCATAAAGCCATCAGACCCACAGAAAATCCTCCTGAGGAAACCATCTCTCCACATGATTTTTGTATTTACAAGTACTTCAGTTGTAATTGACATTTCTAACCTCTACAGAGAGGTGAGTGATGTCTAGTGTGACCATCTGGCTCCCTCAGTATTCATGACACTAACACTCAAAATGCACAAGCGCTTGTGGAAAGTGAGTACAAAAGTCAAAGGTGACTGAATATACATGAGTTTTCAAACTTGAACAGGTTTTCAGACGTTCTTTTTCTCGGTGTGGGGTTGCGGTGCTGAGGCAGAGGGAGCCCAGTGAATGTGCTGACCTCTGGGAACTGCAGGAACAGCTTAACCAAGAGCGATGGAAATCCAGCTGTTATCTTCTCAGAAACTTCCGCACCCAAAATTTATTTTAATTTCTGTTCAGAAATACAATTATGTTCAAATTTCATCTGAAATGTGAAGCCTAAATTAATTTTCTCTTGCAATGTTTATTTTTTCTAAATTGAATATCTTTTAATTTATTTGCATATGTACTTCATTGCGTGACGCTATGTACAACTTCTGAAGAAATACAGAAGTAAAGCAATAAAAAACGTTTTAAAATCTAACAAGATGATTCCAAACAAATTCTATCTTGAGAATGATATTTGGAAAATTATCACGTTTAATTTCAAAGTGTTTTCCCTCTGCTGAATTTTGCTACACTTTAAACATTTTATGGGGAAAAAAAAGACATTTCCATATGGAATAATCTTCTAGATAAAAAAGCCTCTGATCAGTTGCTACCTGCTAAGTGGACTAGATTCTATGAAGATGATCTTTCCTAATTTTTGCCATCACCTTATTATCGAGGGTTAATTCAGGTTCCTTTCTGATCACATAATGCTTAATGAAATATTTGCTTTCCTTGTCACTCAGAGAACCATTGGCGTTTGGTATGAGAGTTCTGTAATACAATTTTTATTTTTTTTAAAACAGCTACTTACATTTTATGAGGAGTCAACAAAGTACACATGCACACTTGCCGGTGGAGTGCTTTTGACTTTGATCTGAAGTGACTTACACTTTGAGTTCTCACTGAGTTAGTTAGGCTGAACTGTCTTCCACATGTAGAAACTCCTGGCTGTCAAAAACACAGTAGTTTTTAGCTGAAAGTGTGAATTATTTACAAAGCATGCATTTTAAGCATGGTGCAGCAGTGAATTCCAGTGAAAGAAATGTATTTTTTCCTTAAAATTATTTTTCAGGTGACACTCTATGCCTATTATGAATGGCTGAGTAGTTGCTGAAGTTCAAACGAAGTTACAAGTATTTTTCATGCACTTCATGGCTCCATTTCAACTTCTCTATTCTCACTTTAGCTGTTGCTTATGACTATTGATGTTCTTTTTCATAGTCTTTGTATGAAAGAGGTCAGAGAAGTTCATCTGCATGCTTACCTGGATTTTGTTGCCAGTTGTAAAGCGTGAGTTTGGTTGCAAAGAGGATTGCAGAAACATGCTGCCAACTGCAGTGAGCCAAGGACAGTACTTAACAAGTCCTATACATTACAGCTGTAGTGGCACCACTGTGATTTCAAACCAGTCACCCACCCGCCAATAAAGGTACAGTAACACAGTTATGAAACAGCTTTCATAAAAATCATATATCTCTTCACACACTCCCTAAAAAAATTGCTTATTCTTAAAAGTATGTAAGATTTGTGTGCTGCAGTTTTCATGGCTGAGAATTTTTGTTTCATTTCTTGTTTCTTCTCCTGTTTGATTTGATAGTTTGGGATTTTTTTGGGGGTGGGGGGTGTGTTCTTTTGGGGTTTTTTGTGGGGCTTGGATTTTTTTAATCCAAGCTGTATATTTTAGAAAGAAAAGGTTAGAAAATGATGATATCATCCTACATAGCTGAGTAGTGAGTTGGCAATCATCTGTGTCACTTCCTTTGTTTGAACAAAATACTGTCCATGCTCAGCTCACATTTGCTTCCTCATTTTTGAATCTGGCACCTCCCTGGGAGTAGCAGAATTTCCAGTGGCAAATGAAGGACTCCTACAAATATGCTACCTTTTGGTGAGAGCTGATTTGCTAAGCATTAAATGGCAATTAATAAGATATTCCACCCTGCAACAATAATGATACAGATGCTGACAAAGATTTTCACAGCTCTGACTGACTGTGAAACAGTTCTTAGAAAAAAATTAAGACTTGGCTATGACCTTAGTCATTTCAAGTGTAAAACAAAAGACAGTTTAATGAGCTATTCCTAAACTAACCTATGTAATGCACACCAGAACAGAGGGCCTTGCCAAAAGATTTTTGATATCTGTCATCTCCTGTCAAAGTAGGTTTGTTTCTTCTCTGCTGGACTGTAAACCCCCTTCAACTTTTAACATTAAGTACTCTAGTACAGATATAAGTAAATTTAAAGATGTTCTTACTAATTTATGTTCATTAGCTGGTCTCAGTTGCAGTTTCTTGCCTTTCCTTAACAACCTACCTGACCAGATTAATTTTTCATAAGGTGACAAACTGTCGAAGCACTGCCATTTGCTGACATGGGCTTCAGACAGGATGCCATGTTAGATTACTGACGCCTGGAGGCATCTTCTTTTTCTTTGTGAGGTGGGACATCTGATGAGTCCTTAGGTGAAAAACTGAGGCCACAAGTGATATTGAGACTGCTAAAGTGACAGCTGTAATTTAGGAACAAAGTTGAGTGCATCTCACAGAAGAGAAGAGCACTGTACCTTCTGCCCATGAGTCCTCATTCTTCAGAGATGATCACACACCAAGGTTAGCATTCCTGCAGGATTTCCCTTCCCTACCATGTCATTCTACCTGAACAGAACTTTTG
This sequence comes from Porphyrio hochstetteri, assembly GCA_020800305.1. NCBI lineage: Eukaryota > Metazoa > Chordata > Aves > Gruiformes > Rallidae > Porphyrio > Porphyrio hochstetteri. The sequence goes on from CM036938.1 coordinate 66,303,051, forward strand.
TGGGACCCTGACTTTCTTAAGGAGGTTAATCAGTGTTTTCCTCACTATCGAGGTCCGTGCTATCTTCACATCCCCAGTGCCATCCTTTGCACTGAAGTGCAAAGTTTAAAAAGAACAAAAAGGAGCAAAGCAGATAGAAATCTGCAAAACCAACATTGTTCCTAAGTTTATCTTTTGTAAAAATTAACAAATAAATCAGACAAAATCCCCTCCCAACGCACAACTCCCCTGGGTAGTAGCGGCAGCCAGTTAAAGGGCAACTTGTACACTTTTCCGAAAGCACTTTGTAAAAATAATCGCTGATTTCTGCTGAAGTAACAAAACTGGACTGGTTCTCAGACCCTAGCATCAGCTGCAAGACGTCTCCCTCAGCTTCCAATGGAACAGGGTTTTTTGCAAATAAAAATTCTGAAGATAAATGTAAGACTTTAGGGAAGAATGCAGTATCAAACCGTCCCTTCATAGGAATGTAAAGGTGTAACTGGACCAACAAGGTGCAACTGATAACCACAGTTACTTAGTTACAAAACGCACAGGTGCAATAAAGAGCACAATTTGAATGTTAGCCCACATGGCACCAAGTGCTCAAGATGATGCTGTATTTGCAAACAGGACATTAGGTAGACTAGCATGATACAGCGCAATCCAAATAGAGACAGTGTGACCTTTTACTGCCTATGCTCAAAACCAGCGGAAGGAACCTCGCCTATAATGAATATTTAGCTATCTCTGCTTCATTGCTCTTTGCTAGCATTGTCTAAATGAGCATGGCTTTTCTATATTGCAGATGAATTTGGATGTCTGCAGCCTTTCAACGGGGAGATTTTCCTTTCTCAGCTCAATGTTCTGAGTATTGTCAATGAGGTCATACATATGTTCTCAGTAATGTAACGGTAGCTTCAGTTTAATCATCAAGATATTGATTTCACCCTTGGGGAACAACCAAGCTGGGCGTCATTAAAATAGCATTTGCTACTCCACAGTGATTGCAGTTATGCAGCATCTTCTCTGGTGCACCAGAGAACAGCGATTCCCCCATTACTGTCCTTCACACGGTAGAAGTTGGGTGTTAAGCGCTGCCTGCTGCAGATGACAAGTGTTGCGTGCACGTACCTCACCCCAGTACATTTGAAATAAAAATTACAAGCTAGGCAAAGATGTGGTTTCTCCCAGAAACAAAGTAAAAGTCATTAAAAAAACCTAGCGACTGCACCTAAGAAAAATAACTATCATTCATACGTCAAAACTAATGAGTACCATGTGATCAAGATCTCGATTTTATCTCTTTTTTGTGTGATAATGTGCTATGACCCCTCCACATCATGCTGGTAAATTGGCTCAATAATGACTCAGAAAATGCCACCTGCACATCCCACCCAGCAGCTGACTTTTACTACAAGTCCTTTAATTGGAAATACAATTTTCCAGCTAGGCTTTCTTTTTTAAAGAAGTTATTGTTCTCGCATCTGAATACCTTGTACTTGCTTTGTTTTAAAATGTAATGCTTTGCACATGCAGTATGTGATTCTGAATAATATCCTCCAATATAGCAAATACAGCCAAATGTATAGTGTCTGGAAATGGTTTGTTATGGGCAGGAGCCTGCTTTAGTTAGCACGGGGGAAAGGTGCCTTGCTGTGCAGCAATGGATAGTCTTCAGGCACAGCTATTTGACTTGAGTCAATGAGTGACACATCTAGAAGAAATTAGATAGGGCATTTAATTATAGGAAAGTAAAAGTGCAGGGGATGGGAAGTGGCCCTGGGGAGGGTCTGTGGTTAGTGGCATGTTCAGTCAGGCTGTGTCAGTCACCTGTATTTCTGGGAACTTCATCAACTGCCAGAAAGCCTGGACAGTGAAGGAGCACCTCTGCCAAGCCACCCCCGCTGCAGTGGGAGGTGCGGAGGGGGTTAATGAGTGACCCTGGTCCCAGCTGGATGGGCAGCAGGAATGCAGCTGAGTCAGGGGGGAAACCATGAACTCACTAGGCAGACTCACCAGAGAGACCGAAAGGAAAACTCTCTGTCCTCCTGGAAATCCCCAGCTGAATGTGGCTCTGGGAGGGGGGCTGCGCTTCTGCTAGCTCTCCAGGACAAGAAGTGCATTGTCTTGGGATTATCAGTAAGAGGAATATTTCCATCCCCCTTCTCACAAAAGTATGTTCAAAGCAGGATTAGAAAACTTTTTTTTTTTTTGACTGGGGGAGGGCTAGCTTGTGAGGGAATGGAGACTCTAGATTTTCAAGGGGGGGTGAAGGGTACTAAAGAAGGCACTTCTCCATGGGTTCCTCTGGACCTTGGTCCCTTCAGTCCATGACAATTACCCACCCAGCACATATGCTAGTTTACCCCTGAGCTTCTTTGTGTTATGACCAACCAATTCCTCACAAGAAGAAACGCAGAACTGGTGGAACTGGAACTTTGCTCCAGGATCTGCACCACACATCCAGTGAGAATGTAGGCTGTGCAAGGATTCACTGCTCAGCTCACCTGTTTTTCAACATCTGTCTAAGTCTTGGGCTTCCCTACACCCCATGTGTGCATCACACCCTGAGACAAAACCAGCATGCTTGTGGATTGCCAAGGCTCTCTATTTAGATATCTCTCATCTTGAATTGGTACGCAAGGGCACTAGCATGTTGCAGAGGCACAGAGGGATGAAGAGATCAAAGGCATCCCAGATGCCTTCTACACTCTGTCAACCAGGCAGCTCCCACAATATGGCATGGCGGTTTGGCACAGCAAAATACAGCCACTGTGCTGAGCTGTGACAGCTTGCATTTCTCCACCCTTTTCCAAGGCTAGAGATACCACCAGAAGGTCTGGTGCAACTTCATGTAATATGCAAGCAGCACTGTCTTTGGTGAGGAGGTCTTCGCTAACCTGCCTCTCCCCTGATACGTTCAGTGTCCTTCTGGTCTGTGACTGGGGCTCAGTCTGCCATACTTCTGTCCTAGACTCTCGGTGCTAAGGATGAGGAACCAAAGGAAGAGCCACCTCACTGCTGGATCTTCATGTCTCATGACCCTGAGGAGATCATGGTCTAGACAGAGACCAAACTTCTGGGAGCAGGTGAGAGCTGGCACTGGGTGAGTCAGGCTCAGGAGTTATTTGTTGCAGTTACACATGCACAGGTGGCAATAGGCACTTGCCTCTTATCCAAAAGGCACGTCCACGGATGGTTCTTGTGACTGCACTTGTGTAAACCAGTTACCACTCTCCTTCTATAGCTCACTGGATGGAATATGGATGAGGAGCTTATCAGCACCTCCTCTCCAAAAACAGGTTACCATGACTGTGCAGTGTGGACCATGTGGTTGTACATTTGCTTCTGGGTGGCACTGCAAACATCTATCACCTGTGTGACCACAATAAATTATTATTTTAAATCTTTAAATCAATGGCTCTAAGTCTATCACCTTTTCTACAGGAATGGCTTTGAAGTGAGGTGATGTGACTTCAAGGAGGCCTCCAGTTCCCAGACAGACACCTTAGAGGTGGCATTCCATCTTTCTGAGTTTTCCATTCTGGGCTGGTAATCTCACAAGGGTAGTCCCAATGGTGGAAGACACTAAATAACCCCCAAACCTTCCCCCTACAAGGGAAGGACTGCCCTAGGTTGCAATCAAAAAAGGAAGTTGGTTAGTGGGTAGGACTGTGTTGGGGAAAGCTAAAAGCAATCCTGGTCTGAAGGTCTAGAAGCCAGAGTTGCACCCTCCCTGGTGGTACCCTCACTCAAATCATCAAACTGCACTCCCCCAGGCTGATGCCATCCCCATGAAGGTCTTCTGCCAAGAAGCCATGAGTGGGAACGGGGATTGGAGAGGCTGAGGGTCAGATTTGCCAGGGAGTAAGAATAAAGGTGTGCTGCCTTCTTTTTTGTGTGCTTCCTGTGGCCCTGTGCAGAGCGAAGCAGAGATGATGAGGGGTGAAGCTGCAGGGGCACATTGTTGAATGACTGTGAAGAGCTCTGAGACTGTGACAAGGTTTGTTCTGAGTTTCACTGCAGTCGGTCTGCTCCAGGGGAGCTGATCATGAAGAGCATGAGCATGAGTCATCCCTCACCAGCTGATCAGAGGTCCCAGACTCCCTTCATGGATCATAAAGGCTGCAGAGATGTAGCCTAATGTCTCTGTAAGGATTCAGAACTCAACTGTCAGGCACCACTATTAGTCACAACTTGTCATTTGACAGGGTGAGTTCTTCTGAATCTGGTTTTCCAATAAAAGCTTCTAAATCTGTGCACTTTTTTTTTTGGCTTTTTTGCCTTTTTTTAATTTTTTTTTTTTTCCTGGTGGGTAGACATCCAAATGATAGTGCTGTCCAGGGAAAAACTCATGACTAAGTCTTCCTGGAATTCACAAAATGTACATCCTCCTACTTACTCTACTTTGCAGCTCATTGTCACACTTGTACCCTGAGCCTACTGAACACAAAGGATGTGTGGAAAGGAGGAAGAGAGACTGATTGGAATATTGCCTCAGTAGCAGGGGATGATTCAATGATGCTGCTGAGCACCTCCTCAGAAAGGCACAGGAACAGGGTGTGTTCACAGCTGGAGTGCCCCAGGGCCCAGGCTAGAGCACCCATCGCAGTCAGGAGCCTGTACCTTGCTAGCTACCTCACTGCTGCCTCAGCTGCTGCCCAGGTGAATATCCTAATCCCTGTGATGCCTTGAAAGAAAGGCTCTGCCATCATGATCTTGCCTTGTCCCCTTGCAAGACAGAAATGATGGCTTTTCTCCTCATTAGTCATTTGAAAGGAATTTAGATTGCTAAGATCAGGACAGTGCTCAGGAGTCAATAAATTTCCAAAAAAAGCTTTAATTAAAAAAACCCCACACAAACAAACTCCAAAACCCCCTCTTCCTAGCAATTCAAATATAGATTAACATACAATATCAATTAATATAATCGATATTGTAAAATAATCCCTCCAAATTCATGTTTCTCTATTAAATATAGGTCTGACCAGTGCCAATTTTGTAACAAAAATGTACACGAGGACTGCTGTAGAAAGCTTGTATTTGATTTATGTTGGTATGAACTGCCCTATACATTTTTGTGGGAAAGCCATGCTTTGTAGCATTGTTACGGGCAGGTAGAGGAGGAGGAGAGGCAGGAGAGAGCTAAAAAAGGAGTCTGCAGATTTGCCATACTAAAAACACTGGAGGCAGTTTCCTGGCCTTCTGGGCTCTCTGGAGCAGAAGGGGAAGTCTCAGGAGTGTTCAGCAGTTTGAGTGAATAGGAATGAAGACTCTGGATTTTTTAACAAAAGCTTTCTTATTTTCATCTGTTAATTAATAACTGATATTACCCAGGTGTTAATAAAAACAAACAAAAGACAAAGCGCTTTGAAAAGGCTGGCTTGAAATCCTGTCACTCCCACCTGTTCATGCTGAAGAATTTTTGCCCTACATAATCTCACCCTTCCATTAGCTCCTTGCTCATCTTGATCTCCCTACTCTGCTGGGTTTTCTAGCCTGCATTTCTGATGAAAACCAGATAGAAAATCTCCGGAGAAGGTGCCGTCTTCTGCCATCCACTAGGGTAAAGCTTGGCTCAGTCACTGGGATCCTAATCTCAGAGCAGGACCTGTAGCTACCGGGCTGGTGGCAGCGACATTAAGGGCAAAAGAGCCACCCTTGTCTCTGGGCCCAGACTAGACTGTACATGACACTGTGCACCGCTCCCATGTCTGTTGTGCTGCAAGCGCTCACAGGAGATGGTATCACAGCACGACAACCATCAGCCTCTCCTCACCGAGGTCTCTGTGACTCCACAGGTGCTGAAGAGTCACCTTTTAACAGAAGACTTTCATTCTTACTTCACAGCCACAGATCTGAGCTGCTGCATCTCAGCCCCCATGGGGAGGGCTCACATGCGGGAGCTCCAAAAAATGCCACTGCAATCTAAACCAAAAGAAATGTTGCTGTTTGCACTCCCACTCCTTATGACTGTGAAAAGTCAGGCCTGTTGACATACAAAGGCAAACATTATTCTTTTGTTCACTTTTACTTTTATTGGAAATATTCTTATAGTTCTATGTTTTTACTCTTGATAACATTTGATGAGAAACTTGATAGGGACCTATGTTATCACTTGTATAATTCATGCTTCATCTTTCTTCACACAGTGACATTAATTCTCCATTGCAGCAGAACATAGTATACTTACGTTTTCAAACACTTAAATGACCTTTCACTTTGGTTTTGAAGGCGTTGTTTAAAGTGACGTTAGAGCTTTCACTGGGACACAAACTTTCAATCTAAACCCACATGTTAGACCAACTATGTCCTTTTCATGCTCCTTCTTTTCCAGGTAAACTCTACCTGGAATCTTTTGGGTCTCCAGCAGTGGAAAATTGCTGAGTAAAACTGTGTCTGAGATGAGTCTCATACCCAGCCCTTCAATGGTTAAGTAAAGGTAGCTCTTCAGTCCTCCTGACTTCATCCCTTTGGGGTTTTTCCATCCCCTCAGACACGTGGTACATGCTGTCTTTCCTTTTTCTGATGCAATGCAGCCTACATTATTAAAACACTCCATTGCTGATTTACTAATTAGCCTTTATTACCAGAATTGGTCTGACCTTATCTACCTTCAGTACTTTTCTTCCTGGCTCTGTTCCTCCAGAGCATTCTCATCTATTCCCATGTACCATGCACATTCAGGAGCTTGTTTGGGTTATGAGTCAGAAGATAAGCCTCGTCTCCCAGTCTGCAGCTGTATCTGTAAGGCTCCTGAGGCTTAGCTGTAATCTCCAATATTCTTTACAGTAATTGCTATTTTCTTTACAGAGTAGATTTGAGGATCAATATCTAAAAGCAGTAGAGATATTATTATAATTTACCTGGCATTTGTAATCCAGACTATAGAGAAAACTTTACAGGCAAAGAAGTGCATGCCCTGAATATCACAATACTTTTTTTCCCCTGCTTATTGCTCTGACAAGGATGATGGAGGTTGGTGGAAACCTGTCATCCTAATTTCTCCTTCCTGAGCAGCTGTGCCAACAGTGCCATGACATACATACCCAAAACAGCATTAATTTAAACCAAACACTAACCAACACAGAAAAGTTATCTCTGTTGGAGTAGGTGGTTGTACACCTCAGACTCCCACAAACATGCTTATCTGCTCACCAGACTTAAGTGGTGCGTAGGAACTGGGGGGCTGATTCAGTAGCAACCAGCAAGATTACAACAGATTACAGTCAAGTTTTAGCTGAAAGACTAGGGCAGCTGCAAGAAGCTGATGAGTTCAGCCCAACCAGAACCTGGGTGCTATCACAGAGTTACATACAGAGCACATGGGACATTGCTGGTACTTGGAGTTTCATACAGGCAAAGGAGCTGGAGGGTTTCTCTGAGAGGCTCTGTTGAGCTGTTGATTCCATAAAACTTGTCTGAATCCTTCAGACCCCTGAGCCCACTGCCTTCAGTAGAGCAGCAGCACACTACAACAGTTCAGGAACTAAGTGTGAGGGATTGCAACAGCTATTTGTACCCTGCACTTTAGCAATGTCACACAACACATGCACGGCAGCACAGCAGCCTTAACATTTCGGTAACCAGAGGAAACGTAGGAGGAATTCCCGATGTTACATGAATGTGACTACATTACTCGAATCAGAACATGATTTATCATAAAGATTTGGGAAAGAATTTCTCTAAAACACATTTTTTCCCTGCAAATGGAACCATCTCCTGCAAAGTGAGAAGCACTTCTTAAGGAAGGCACTCAGCCTTTTGCTCCCTGTTATCAAACAGATGCATTTTATACTATTTTTTAAATTATGCTTAGCATATTTTTAAGCACAATGCATAGTGCTTCTAGCAGAACACTATGGATAAACCTGTTGTGTAATGTTGTCCCGCACGCTCATAATCCAGACCGTACAGATAGCTGGTATATGGACAATACCATAGGCAAAGAGGCAAAACTGTTTCCTTGTAAGGCGTTGTTAAATTACTGACAGCATAGAATTGCCAGTTATGAGCAGGTTAGAGCATATTGTAGTGTTTGGAATAATACCTGTGATTTTCCCCGTAGATTCTGTCCTAAGAGAAGATGGCGCAGTCATTATTCATTGTCTTTATAAAGCTATAGCAATTTGGCACTCAGTCCCTCGGTTGAGGAGAAGAAGGGGACTGTGGTCTTTATTCAGGCATAGCCATTCTTCAAGAAAATACAGCTAACAATGACTGAAGGCTTCCCAATAGAGAACACAAATCAGGGACAGAAAAAAACAAAGAAACCCCCAAACCCCAAAGTGCTCCCAAGAGTGCCAGCAGCCCTCAAAGAAACAAAGAAAATGGTTCTTTTGGTAGCAACCAATTTCCTGTTCCCAAGCAGATGCTCATGAAAAGGGATGAATCACAGAATCACAGAATCACAGAATTGTAGGGGTTGGAAGGGACCTCGAGAGATCATCGGGTCCAACCCCCCTGCCAAAGCAGAATTTACCAATTCTTTTGGCAAAACTATTTTCTTTTGATTGTGCTGGAACAACTAGAAGATTGCAAGAGGCTGGCAGAAAAACAAAGCAAAATTAAGAACTAGCTATGATATTAGCACAGTCGGTAAGGCCACCACCTGCATCAGCAGCATCCAGCAGCAGCAGACTGGGAGGCTCCATCCAAAATCCTACAAATGCTCAAAAAGCATACTAAACTCCTCAAGGATGTAAACCCAGTAATCTATCCTTTCAGCTGGAGTACTCACAAAGAGAGAGAACAAGAGACTAAGGAGCAGCTCATGAAAGGTGAGGCAGTCTGGGCTACATTCATAATCAGGATGAGAAGCCATGGCATTCAAAGGAGTATGGCCCAAGCAGCCATGTAACTCCACCAGGACTGACAGTCCTGGGCAAGGCTAATGGGCAATCTTCCATCCAAAGACAGAGCAAAGATGGGATAGGCAAAGGGGGCAGCTGCCAGAAAACGTGGTGGCATAAACAGGGAAGGCATGCCCAAATACAGAGGAGACAAACTACAGAGAAAACACTCTGAATGCCACAATGAAAAAAGTGTACAAACAAGGGAAACAAAGGAACAAAATCACAGAAACAAGCAGGCGTCCAAAGGGTGAGTATTTGCACATACATGAGCTCAGCGCAGCACAAAATAGCAAAGGAAACCACCAACCACAAAACACACAAATGAACAGAGGACGTCTGTAATGCTCTGTGGAGTACCAGATGCAAGAGAAGGGCCTGAGCCAGGAATAAATGAGGCGCTAAAAGACGAACAGACATCGGGATAGAGACTGGCATTTTATGTCACAAAGACCTGTGTCACCCTGAGCTTTTGCAAGGGAGGAAAGTGAAACTGCAGCAAAACAAAACAAATTAAAATCATAGGATGGCACGCTCACAAAACCAGAATCACAGTGTAAATTAAAAGCAGGGTGTGGGGAAAGAGAAAGGCTGGGATTTCAGGTAGAGAATGAAGACAACAAAGAAGCCTCTGCTCCTGTTAAAATATATGACCCTAACAACCCTGAAGCCAAAAGAAATGTTCCTCTTGTAGGCAAATGGCAAACTGAAGGTGTAGCAGGAGGAACTAAATCTTCTGTTCCATCAAGACAGCCAGAAGGCTGGTAAATTACCATCATGTTATTTTTTTGATGGACCGGGGTGTCTTCCAGACTTGTTACATGTGATAATAGATAAAACAGTTTGGCTATTATAGGAGCTGACTCCCAGAAAATCAATTCCATTACAAGAGCAAAACAACTAACAATGGGAGCCGCAAAGAGAGTGGAAAAGGAGATAGTATTGTCACAGAAGCCAAGAGTTGGACAAGTAGCATGGTACTTGCTTCGAAACCAGGCAAGCTATTTGCCAGAAGCTCTGAGCACTTCAAACAAAGCACTAAAAAGAGCTCAACATCAAAGGCCCCTAAATGGAGAGATATAAACTGACTTGACATCAGCAAAACATGTTAGCAACTGGTGCCAGTGATGGATATTAATAAATGTCATCAGAGCTACTTCACCATATTTGGGATGTCATCGAGTTTATAGAAATGGCAAAGAATGACATTTGGGGTAAAAACTAAGGGCAAGACTTTCAGTGTTACCAAGAAGATGTACAAACAAGATTCTTAGAAAGTTGTATTATATCAGATGGTGTTCTGGTGGCACAGATACAAGCAGCCCATGGAAGGCTGCTGTGACGGAAATCCCCAGTATTCTGGGACCATCCAGGGATGCAGGACTAACAGCTAGAAGTGGTGTCACGTACAGCAGTCCACTGATCATACAAGGTCCATGACCTGGCCTTGGGAAGGCAGAGTGATAGAACGTGTATCCACACTACAGGGCTTCAGCCAGTTCATCGACTGTAAGCACTGGTAAACTAGCTATACATTCCCCACCCCCGGAATGTTTAGGTAAGTACTTTCATGATTACTGTTACACAAATAAGAGCATAAGGTTACCTCAACATGACTGTGGTGGGTTGACCTTGGCTGGACACCAGGTGCCCACCAAGATGATCTATCAACCCCCTCCTCAGCTAGACAAGTTGAGGAGAAAGACAAGATGGAGAAATCTCACTGGTAAAGATAAAGGAAGTTTAATAAAGCAGAATAAAAACTCAGTGTATGGAAAAAAAGGAAAAACAGAAGATTTATTCTCTACATCCCATCAACAAGTGAGGTCCAGCCACTTCCCAGGAAGCAGGGCTTCAGTACATGTAGTCATTCCATAAGACAAGTGTTGTAACAACAAATATCCCCCCTTCCTCCTCCTTTCTCTTAGTTTTTATTGCTGAGCAGACATTGCATGTTATGGAATAACCCTTTGGGAAGTTTGCGTCAGCTGTCCTAGCTGTTTCCCATCCCAAGATATTGACAACCCCCCAACTTAGTGGTGTGTGGGAGGGGGATGATGAAGACACAGCTCTGATGCTGTGCCAGCACTCCTGAACAATACCCAAAACCCTGGTATGTTCTCAATACCTTGATCACTATCAATACCCAGCACAGCACTACGAAGGCTGCTGTGGGGGGAACTAACTCCATCTGAGACAGACACAACACAATGGCATCACTGTCCCCTACCTCAGAGACTGGTCACCCATTCCAAAATATTGAGAACTGCACAGGAAGAAGAGATAGAACCTGCAGAAGTGGCTATAAGAGACCCCAGTGTTGAAGGCCATGCTGAAGTAGGGGCTGGCAGGGCTGTGTACATGTGAAAAATAGATGGGAAATACATCGAGTGTGTACAGGAGTGGGACAGCTTCGAAGAGAAGGAGACTATGAATGACTAGATAGCTTTCAAAAAGTCTTTACTATCAGCTTCTGGAAGCTTTCATCACCTGCTACTGGTATGATACTTTATGCCAATAACCAGTTGGAGTGCATGGAGCTCTGCCTGGGGAAGGGTGGGGAGCTGACCAAGAACTTATGGGTCAGGATTAAAGGGAGAGTAGGAACAGGGAACACTATAGTGGGGGTCTGCAACATGTCACTCAACCAGGAAGACCAAATGGATGAGGCCTTCTGTAAACAGACAGGAGCGGTCTCATGTTCATAAACCCTGGTCCTCATGGGGGACTCCAACCAACCCAATATCAATGCAGGGTCAAACAGTGGGGCATAAGCAATCCAGAAGGTTCCTGGAATGTGCTGATGATAACTTACTTCTCCAAGTGATAGAGGAGCATAATGAGGAGAGGTCATAGAATCCCAGATTCATAGAACGGTTTGGGTTGGAAGTGACCTCAAAGATCACCTAGTTCCAATCTCCTGCCATGGTGAAGGGAGACCCTCCACTAGACCAGTTTCACAGAATCACAGAATCACAAGGTTGGAAAAGACCTTTAAGATCATCAAGTCCAACCATTCACATCATAAACTAAACCATATCCCTAAGTACTTCATCTACCCTTTTTTTTGAACACATCCAGGGAAGGTGACTCAACCACCTCCCTGAGCAGCCTGTTCCAGGCCCTGACAGCTCTTTCAGTAAAAAACTTTTTTCTAATGTCCAATCTAAACCTGCCCTGGCTCAGCTTCTTGCCATTCCCCCTTGTCCTATCACCTGTCACCTGGCTGAAGAGACCATCACCCACCTCTCTACAACCTCCCTTCAGGTAGTTGTAGGTGGTGATAAGGTCTCCCCTCAGCCTCCTCTTCTCCAGGCTAAACAGCCCCAGCTGCCTCAGCCGTTCCTCATAGGATTTGCCCTCCAGCCCCTTCACCAGCCTGGTTGCCCTTCTCTGGACGCGCTCCAGGACCTCCATGTCCTTATGGTGAGGAGCCCAGAACTGGACACAGCACTCGAGGTGTGGCCTCACCAATGCCGAGTACAGGGGCACAATCACCTCCCTAGACCTACTGGCCACACTGTTTTTGATACAAGCCAAGATGCCATTGGCCTTCTTGGCCGCCTGGGCATGCTGCTGACTCATATTCAGCCTGCAGTCGACCAACACCCCCAGGTCCTTCTCTGCCTGACAGCTCTCCAGCCAGTCTCCCCCAAGCCTGTAGTGCTGCATGGGGTTATTATGTCCCATCTGCAGCACTCTACACTTGGCCTTGTTAAACTTCATCCCATTGGTCTCAGCCCATTGGTCCAGTCTGTTCAGATCCCTCTGAAGAGCCTCCCTACCCTCAGGCAGATCAACACTTCCTCCTAGTTTAGTGTCATCTGCAAACTTAGTGAGGGGGCATTCAATCCCTTCGTCGAGATCATTGATAAAGATGTTGAACAAGACTGGACCCAGGACTGAGCCCTGGGGGACGCCACTTGTGACTGGCCTCCAGCTGGATTTTGTTCCATTTACCACCACCCTTTGGTCTATCAATCCAGCCAGTTTTTAACCCAGCTGAGGGTCCGCCTGTCCAGGCCAGTGGCAGCCAGTTTGTCAGTCAGAATGCCATGAGAAACGGTGTCAAAGGCTTTACCAAAGTCCAGGTAGATCACATCCACAGCCTTCCCCTCGTCCATTAAGCGGGTCACCTTGTCATAGAAGGTGATCAGTTTAGTTTGACAGGATCTACCTTTTGTAAACCCATGTTGACTAGGCCTGATCCCCTGGCCATCATGCATGTGCTGCATGATAGCTCCCAAGATGACCCTCTCCATGATCTTCCCTGGGACTGAGGTCAGACTGACAGGCCTGTAGTTCCCTGGATCCTCCTTCCGACCCTTCTCGTATATGGGTGTAACATCTGCCAGCCTCCAGTCGAGTGGAACTTCCCCAGTGTGCCAGGATTGCTGATAGATGATGGAAAGGGGTTTGGCAAGCACATCTGACAGCTCCCTCAGTACCCTTGGGTGAATCCCATCTGGCCCCATTGACTTGTGGGTATCTAACTGGCCAAGTAGGTCGCTAATCATTTCCTCCTGAACCACAGGAACTTTGTTATTCTTCCCCTCCCTGTCAGCCAGTTCCGGAGGATGAGTACTCAGGGAATAGCCTTCTTTGCTGTTAAAGACTGAGGCAAAGAAGGAATTAAGGACCTCAGCCTTGTCCTCATCCCTTGTCACTAATGTGCCATCAGCATCCAAGAAGGGCTGGAGATTCTCCTTGACCCTCCTTTTACTGTTAATATACCTATAGAAGGACCTTTTATTATCTTTTACAGAACTGGCCAACCTGAGTTCCAGATCAGCTTTAGCCCTTCTGACTTTCTCCCTACATGATCTTACTAAATTCCTATAATCATCCCAAGACACCTGCCCCTTCTTCCAAAGCTCATATTTTTCCTTCTTTTCCCCAGGCAGATTGCCTGGATCTCTCTACTCAGCCAGGCTGGCTTCCTAGCTCGCCGACCCCTCTTCTGACTGACTGGGACAGCCTGTTCTTGTGCCACCAAGATTACCTTCTTGAGGAGCACGCAACCCTCTTGGGCTCCTTTGCCCTCAAGGGCTGCCTCCCATGGAATCTTATCGAGCAGCTTTCTGAACAGTCCAAAGTCAGCCCTGCAGAAGTCTAAGGTGCTTGTTCTGGTGTTTCCCTTCCTTACTTCTCCCAGTACTAAGAATTCTATAAGCTCATGATCAGTATGCCCCAGGCGTCCTCCAACCTTCACATCCCCCACCAGGTCTTCTCTATTGACAAACAAGTCCAGCAGTTTCCCAAAGCCCCACCCAACCTGGCCTTGAACACTTCCAGGGAAGGGGCATCCACAACTTCTCTAGGCATACTGGTGCCCTGCTGGACCTTTTTTTCAGCACAAGGTGGGGCTGGTGGGGAATGTGAAGGTCACGGGCAGTGACCATGAAATGGTGGAGTTCAAGATTCTCAGAGCAGCGAGAATGGTCACAGCAAGCTCACTACCCTGGACTTCAGGAGAGTAGCCGTTCGCCTCTTCAGGCATCTTCTTGGTAGACTAACATAGGATAAAACCCGGGGGGGAAGAGGAGTCCAAGACAGATGTTTGATATTCAAGGATCACCTCCTCCAAGCTCAGAAGTGTTGCATCCCAGCAAAGAGGAAGTCAGGCAAAAATGCCAGAATACCTGTATGGATGAACAAAGAATTTGTGGGCAAACTCAAACACAGAAAGAAAAGCTACAGAGGGTAGAAGCAAGGGAAGGTAGCTTGGGAAGAATACAGAGAAATTGTCTGAGCAGCCAGGGACCAGGTTACAAAAGCTAAAGCCCTGTTCAAGGCCAACAAGAAAAGCTTCTGTAGGTATGTCAGTGATAAAAGGTAAACTAGGGAAAATGTGTGCCCTCTCCAGAGTGAAAAGACCTGTCTACCTGGGATACAGATATGGCTGAGGTACTCAATGACATTTTTGCCTCAGCCTTCACCAGCAAATGCTCAAGTCATGCAGCCAAAGTCACAGAAGGCAATTGCAGGGATGGGGAGAGTGAAGGAGATTATCAGGTTTGAGACAGTCTGAAGAACCCGAAGGTGCACAAGTCCATGGGACCTGATGAAATACATCTGCAGGTCCTGAGGGAACTGGCAAATGAAGTCACTAAGCCGCTCTCCATCACATTTGAAAAGTTGTAGCAGGCAGTTCTCACTGAATGGAAAAAAGAAAACATAGCCCCCAGTTTAAAAAAGGGAAAAGACTTGGGGAACTACAGGCTGGTCATTCTCACCTCTGTGCCTGGAAAGATCATGGAGCAGGTCGTCCTGAAAACTATGCTTAGGCTTATGGAAAATAAGGATGTGATTTGTGACAGATAACATGGCTTCACTAAGTGCAAATCACGCTTGATAAATTTTGTGGCCTTCTATGATGGGATTACAGCACTGGTGGATAAGGGAAGAGCAATTAATGTCATCTACCTGGACTTGCACAAAGCATTTGACACTGTTCTACACAATATCCTTGTCTCTAAATTCTTGATACATAGATTTGACAGATGGACTGCTCAGTGGATAACGAGCTGGCTGGATGGTTGCACTCAAAGAGTTGTGGTCAACAGCTTGATGTCCAAGTGGAGACCAGTGACAAGTAGTGTTTCTCAGGGGTCAGTACTGAGACCAGAACTGTTTAGTATCTTTCTTGGTGACGTGGACAGTGGGATAAAGCAAGGTTGCTGACAACACTGAGCTGTGTCATGTGGCTGACATGCTGGGAAAGGGATGCCATCCAGAGGGACCATGACAGGATTGAGAGTACAAACCACATGAAGTAAAATAAAGCCAAGTGCAAGGTCCTATACATCAGCTGGGAGGCAATCCCAAACACAACTACAGACTGGGTGGAGAAAGGATTGAGAGCAGCCTGGAGGAGAAGGACTTGGGGGTGTTGGTGGGTGAGAAGTACAGCATGAGCCAGCAATGTGTGCATGCAGCACAGAAAGCAAATGGTATCCCAGGCTGCATGAAAAGCAGCATGACCAACAGGTTGAGAGAGGTGGTTCTGATCCTCTACTTTGCCCTGGTGAGAATCCATCTGGAGTACTGTGTACAGTTCTGGGGTGCCCAATACAAGACCGACATGGACCTGTTGGAGCAAGTCCAGAGGAGGGCCACAAAGATGATGAGAGGGCTGGAGCACCTCTACTATGAAGATGGGCTGAAAGAATTGGGCGTGTTAAGCCTGGAGAGGAGAAGGCTCCAGAGAGACCTTATAGGAATCTGACAGTACCTAAAGGGGGCTGCAAGAAAGCTGAAGGGGGACAGTTTACAAGGGCATGGAAAGATGGGACAAGCGGTAAAGGCTTTAAGCTGAAGGAGGGTAGATTTAGATTAGGTATTAGAAAGAAATTCTTCCCTGGAGGGTGGTGAGGCACTGGCACAGGTTGCCCAGAGCAGCTGTGACTGTCCCCTCCGTGGCAGTGCTCAAGGCCAGGTTGGATGGAGCTTTGGGCAACCTGGTCTAGTGGAGCGTGTCCCTGCCCATGCCAGGGGGTTGGAATTAGATGGTCGTTGAGGTCCCTTCCAACACAAACCATTGTACAGCTGTATGATTCTATGATATTGCAGAGTTGGCATTTAAATATGTATGCTTCAGGATACTGAGATATATGCCTAGTTGCCTTCTTTTCCAAAGGGGAATTGTAACATGAATCATGGCAGTTCACCAAAAATATTACATCATTAACTTGAAAGAAATACAGGCAAGTGAATGACACAGAACACATCAATCAAGGTAGTTATGAGGTGATTTCAAGACAGAGGTTAGGAAGAGTCTGAGAACAAGCTACATAAACCAACAAATTGCAAGTGTTCATGCCAGTCATTCTGTTGGGAGGGTGAACAACCAGAGTGAGGCATGAGCTGCCTCTGAACACTGGTGAGATGGGATGAGTGGACCATGACAACCTCATGTGTAAAAGCAGTCATATCACAGCAGAAGTTTTCTTCAGGACACATTTGAGCCAGTCTGGAATAAAAGCTAGGAAAGCAGAGATGCCATAGCCAGCTTACCACAAGACCCTGTTGTCACTTCTGATATGTGTGGGGAAATTCAAATGCAGTTAATACAAACCCCTTTCCTAATAGACTTGGTGGCATTGCAGGAGTAGAATTTTTCATTGCAGTACTTAAGTATGCTTCCAATAAAATTGCTGCTCAGATTCCTAGGGACCAGAGACATGGACAACGCAATCTGAGCAGCTGTCCCGGGAAGCACCAAGAAGATGTGATGGGCCTGCAATCTCAGGATGTGGTAAATCCAGGCTATGCAAAGCTTCATTCAAGTTGTCTGTATCTGGGAAGTCAGTTCTATCAGGTCACTGCCAGCAGAAGGCGGCTAGAAATGTTTGTCATGCCTAGCAGAAAGTTGTGTGGTCACCACAGTTTGCCACTTCCGCAGCAAAATTTACTCAAGGCATTTCATGCTCTTTGTGAATACAGCAGGCAAAAACCACACATGTAAAAGAGGGAATCTTCAATCCAAAGATGGGGGCTCCCAGTCTTGAGTGTGGTGGATTCAGGGTTCAAGTTCTTGAACCAGCAGTGAGGAAGATTTTCCACCTGTGTCTTCCATATTACAGGAGAACATTTTTAACCAGAAACATACTCTGTGATGACATCACTTTGATTTTCTCTTGAGTTTCTTTCCCTTAATAATCCTTGTTTCTGTTCTTTATTTTGGGGAAACAACGGGAGGAAACAGTTATTTTTGCGAAGGATAGGCTGCAGAAAATCAATGGGAACCATGTCTGTAGGGGAGTGGCAGGCCATATGATATTCCCCAGCTTCTCTCCCATCCTTGACTACTTCAGCTCAGGGGATAGCCTGACTTAGATGTGCCTCTGACTATTTGTTTTTTTCTGGGTACTTGTCCAGTGTCCCCTTGAGCCCCTGTTAACCTTCAGTAGTTACTGCTTTGTCACGCTCTTGTTTTATGCTCATGCACTGAGCACAGCCAGCCGCCTTAAGCTTCTGCTTGATTCCTCTAAGTGGAGAGTTATAAAACAGCCTTTTCAGTAAAGAAAATCCTTGAAGTGGCACAAGGCTCGTGGTCTGTAGCTATATTAATTTATAGAAAAGTCCTTGTTGAAGACAAGAAAAATAAAACACTCTAGATTTTTCATTCTATCACATCATTATAGCAGCAGCAGCGCTTCTAAGTTAGGTCCTATCCCCACTAAAGATAGCTTTAAAACTTTATATACAGAGCGGAAAGTTACATTCAACAGGATGTATAATTAAATTACATCAGTAAAAACATGATAGACACAAAAGGCCTTTGTGCAGTGTTTCTGTCAATGGGTTCCCTCTCCAGACCTGCTGGAGTGGTGGCTCCCAGCAGGGACACACAACGTGTGTACCACAGATATACAACATACCACATCACTTTGGCCGCAGGGCGTGGGGAAAACAGCATGGCACCCCTTCAGCGTTGCTCCAGCTCCTCCGCTGCCTTCAAGATGGATGGGGAAGTGCCAGAATTCAATTTTAGGGTGGTGCACATCAGGGATGGGCATCTATCACTTCAAACACAAAAGGGAACTATTGTGCTTGCACGCAAGGCTGCTGGGCTAACTGCAGCAGCACATGCTCTCATCTCCCAGCTCAGTCTTCAGTAGAGTGTTCATCTATTTACTCAGAACTGTTTATCTACCTTTTTTAAAACCTCACACACAAGGTTTCAGCAATTTAAGATGTTTTAAACCATTTCCACCTCCTCGTTTCATTCCGATGTTGAAAGAACAGATACCTCATATGTATTATTGAGCACCAAAGATGGGGATAGAATTGAAAAAGTCAAGCTAAAGCTAAACAAAATATACTTGGTAGTGTATCTCTCATGCTGAAAAAGACCCAGCTGAAATTGCCCCATGATACCCAACTCGTGCTATGTACCATGTAGAAATCAGGACCTAAGGAAGATCTTTGGCAATGTTTTGTGAGCAGATAAGGCAGCTAAACATTAACCTCCTTTTTTGCAATCCCTAATCAGAGGTTTCCATTCATACAACTGCTTTGTACTCTGAACCTCGAGTTAAAGTGTCTCTGTTTTACAGGAAAGCTTTGCTCACGTCGCTTTTGGGCTCCGCAGACTTCACAATGTGACCTCCTGCTGCCGGCTCAGGAGGGAACATGATGCTGCCTCTGCTTAGGTCACGTTAGTTAACGAGTTCACATCAGGTCCAATGTTTAGCTTGCTAAGCACGACTTGTGGTTTCTGAATGAAGCACACCATCCTGCAAGCAGAATTCCACAGATGAAGAGAAAGCACTATGATTTGGAAATTCACATTGCATGGACTGAAATATTTCCAGATCCCAGGACAGAGGTGAAGCAAGCCTGACACAGATTGCTCTCCTGGGAAAGCAGACCTTGCCAGCAGAGCACCTACAGGCCCTCAAGACTATCCTTCCATGAAAAAAGATCACACAGAAGACTAGACATCTTGGTGTTTCTGGGTAGTGTATCAGTGTGGTCCATTTTTAAAATACGAATAAGAGATACTAGCTCAATGTTGCCATATATCAGTACTAAGTATTAAAAAGGAAATAGAGAAAGGGGTCATAATGTCAGTGGAAGTGTTAGATTTGCACAGTGAAGGCTGGATTCTCACTTTGGTAATTTAGGATTGTTTGATTGTTTTGTGATTTCTCATTAGGGTGGAGCTGATGTAGATAAACTGGTTGCAGGGCAGATGCAGGGTCCTGGGGTAAAAATGTTCCCCAGGTAAAAACATTCTCCACCATGGACCAGGGAGCTCAATGACTCCCCAGTCTATGATTGAGACTAGGGTGAGGAATACTGGAGGATCAGAAGATGAGAAAGAATCTAATAATATTGTCTGTCTGTCCTGGCGTGACCAGAATCTGGGAATGTTTTGTGGGGAGTGCTAGGCCAGCATTCCCTGCTCAATCGAGATGCGTCCCCTTGTTCCCTCCCAGACTCTGCAGCTCTAGAACTCGCTAAGCTGCAGCAAGAACTTGGGGCAAGTTTTGGTCTCAGTATCCTGGACACCAGTCCTCTGACTTTCTGTGTTTAACAGTGCCGCTGCAGACCTAGTCTGCCTCTTCTGTGTGCTGAGAACCTAGTTTTGAAACACTTTTCTTCGGCTCCTGCTTAGACATTTTATTTTCCAGACAAGAAATATAGCTGGGTCACAATTCAGTAAACCATCCCTATCCCACACAACACTTCATCACATACTTAACTGTAACTTTAGCGCTGACCTGAAGGGGATGTGAGCACATACTCAACTTGCTATCCATGCTAAATTATTTTCCTGAGCAAGAACTGGCAGAAGGATCAATCCTGAGCTGAACCTTGCCAGGTTTTATTTGTTAGAGCTCAGCTGTTTTTTGCTGTTGTTTAGCTTAAAAAAACCCAACAGCATTGCAAGAATTTATTTTACGACACAAGAAAAGATA
The DNA here is from genome assembly GCA_020800305.1 of Porphyrio hochstetteri. Classification (NCBI taxonomy): domain Eukaryota; kingdom Metazoa; phylum Chordata; class Aves; order Gruiformes; family Rallidae; genus Porphyrio; species Porphyrio hochstetteri. Next base: position 66,323,314 of record CM036938.1, read on the forward strand.
TATTTCTTATACTATGCCATAACTCAATAACAACTGAAGGGATAAATTTCACTAAAATAATTTCTTTTTGGCCAGAAAACAGAGATGAATATTCTCAGCTCAAAAAGTGAGTGCTTTTCAGACTCACAAAAAGTGAGAACTCAGGGTGATAGCTAAGACTGCCTTGTGGTCTTACTGTAGCCTTCATACAAAAGCTCCTGGGTAAGTGAGTTCTTACATGCAGTTTGAGGCAGTAACATTTTTGTAGAGGTCCTTGCAGTATTGCAAAGCAGTCCTGCTAGCTGATCTTCTGTACAGGGATTGTATTTATTTTTCCAGTTGTACAGCTCCAAGCACACGCTGACATCAAACAAGAGACAGTAGCAGGGTGGAGGGTCAAATACAGCCCCACATTAAAAACGCAACACTGGTGATTACATTATCTTTGGATTTGGGCACAGATAAAGCAAGCATTTCCTGACTGCATCACAGCTGTGGCCAGGACAATCTCTCCACCAGCTCTCAGCAGCCACAGATGTTGCCCGAGGACCTAAATTTTAGGCTCGTGCAACAGCAAGCAGTACATCAGAAGCCTGCCCTATCTCCACAACCTTTACATGTGCTCCACACTGTTCAGGCACAGTGGTTGCAGCAGTAGGGGTAGCGAGCTGTCTAAAAGTACGTGGACCCCTGCTCCTATTCTGGGTGTGAATACTGACAGGACAGGCCCAGTCCGGTGGGGTGCAGCGGGTAAAAGAGAGCCTGCTGCTGTCCCACTGCCCAGCTGATCTGCCTCTCCAGACCTAACAAGCCACCTCTGCTGAGGTTTTTCACAGCGGTACTTCAGCATCCCTTCTGCCATGGCACTGCTGCAACTAGCTCTCTCCTGAGCATCCTTTCCCTCCACACCTCTAGAAAGCCTTCCTGCAGCCTGTATCATCTCACTGAGGTGGATCCGCTTCTCTCCAGGATCTTTCTGCCCTCATTTAAGAGACTGGGGAAATAATTTCTGCCTAAGAAATCGTATACAGCTTTACTTGTAAATCCTCTGTGACTCACTACCCTCATGAGCAGATTTCTTTTACCATTTTTGATGTCAGATACAATCTAAATTATATTTACATGTGTCCCAGGCTTCTGCTATGCAAAGGATTTCCAACATATTGAAGCAAAGCCTGATAACTGCTTAGGACTAAGCAGTATTATCTGGTGGTAGGGTTTTTTTTAGTGCCTCAAGAATAGTAATCATACATTACTCTGCAGTAAAGCCATTATATAATGATCCATCTGTGGAAGAAAAATTCCCATGAACCGTGTGGAAACCTGACAACCTGCTTTATCTACCTATCTCTTCACACAGAGCACTCCTGTATTGTCCAAAACTGCCTCTCCGGGAAGGCTGGTGAGGAGAAGCCCGTGGGTGGAGACTGGTTTGCTTGAATAGCATTTAGTATGGATAGGTTTCATTGTGATAAATATCTGAATCTGTTTAGATTTACCTCTGCGGTCACTGAGGGATAGCAGAAGCATGTAGTGTCATGAGCAATTACAGACTCCATCGCTCTCCTTTTGGGAGGAGGCAGCACAGCTTTCATTAAACATCTTTTATCTCAAGCTAAGAACGGTACACAAGTGATCAATAAACTGGAAAGTAAAATATAGCTTTTATTCAAATTAATAAAAACTCAAAGTGAAGTATAAGCACAAAGGGTCAGACTGTGATGTCCTTATGGGCAAAGAACAGCACTAAATGTGGTTTGGTGGAAGCAGATAGTGAATGCAAGGGAGCTAAGAGGTTAGCCGGCGTCAGTAAAGCAGCATGGTCAGAGAAAAGCACAAGAAGAAAGAGAGATGAGTGCAGGGGAGAAGTCAGATACAGCACTGAGAGGCTGTATGGAACTGGGTCGGTTTTCTTCTGCAGAAGTGTGTGAGAAACATTTCCTGATGTTCAGCACCGTGGTGTTCTGATGCTCCCCCCCAACAGATCTTCACAAAGATGTCACATTTCAGATGAACCCATCTGAAGCTGTATGATAAATTGCGATATACTCTTATTATGTGCATGCATGCTATGTATAGCTATGAGTTACATACTAGAGAGCATATATATATAAAATACATGTTATCCAGCTTGCAGTGGCCAGAATAACCCATAGAAGAATGGCAGTGACCCTTTAGGACATCCAATCGGCTGGATAAGCCAATAAAAGGTAATTAATTTCTTCCTGCCCCTGCAGAACATGGAGGAAGGGTGCAACTTCTCAGGGCTGAAGTGGCTCTGCAACTCTTGTGTCCTCTGCTACTGTCTGAATTTCTATAGGAAAATTGTCTTACCTCTGACTTGTGCCTCCTGCAAGGCAGCCACTGGTGATGATGTAAAGAGCTGTGATGTGAGGTGTTCATTGATTTGGCTGTCCTTCCAGGTGATCACAAGATTTCAGTTTGTTTGTTTCACGGGGTTTTATTGTTTTGTAGTTTCGCTCTTTTGGTTTGTAGGTATGATTTATAGCTTGCTTTGTTTTTATGCAAGAGCAATTATTCATTTCCTTTCTGCATGAAAACTTTCATCTGCTCTTTTGTGGCTGCTTTCCTCTTCGGCATTTCAGATTCAAGAAGTCCTAGCAATAATAGTTAAAACTGTCATCTGCTGGTCAGCAGCTTGAAGACATGGGACACTAAGGCTAGAGGCAAGCTTTGGTGCTGATGGGGAAAACAGCTGAATAAACAATGCAAACAATGCCCTGCTTGCTGCTATGTGAGTCACACACACACACAGGGGCAGGAAGGCCTGCTTGGTGCATCTCTCCCTGGATGCACATCTTCCCATGGAGGAGGCCTTGCAGTGATTATTTGCAGAACTTGGTAAGCCTTCATCTGTTTGAGGAGCTATCCTCTTTAACCACGAGAAGATGTTAATACAGGCCCTCAGTACACAAACAGTAAGTGATGCTAATCTCTCCTGCACTTATTTTACACCAACTCACTACCTTCATATTGCATGTCAGAGAGATACCCTCCTTTCCTCCCCAGCTTGGTATGCGCCACCAGCAGCTGCCAGCATTGCCCCTGAAGGTGACTGATTCATTGAGAAGTCTTTTGAAACCGAGTCCCAAAAGCTTTCTCCTTTGCCACAACGCATAAACTCTGATTTATCTTCATGACCATGCACAACTGCAAATATAATTGCCCGTGACAAAAATAAACTCCTACCACTCCATCCCAGCTTTTAACTCTGTATCCGTTTCTGAAGTGTGAGCCAGGCATATGTGCAGTTCTGCTTCTGAAAGGTGGGATGTGGAGGTCACTGCGTCCTTCTTGGTTACAGCATATACAGCCCAGAAAAACCAAACATTTTATCCTCTCCTAAGACAAAAGTCCCCAAGTGAAAAAAGCCATCCAGAGAACTAAAAAGAGAGAACTGAAATTCAACTGAAGTCCATTTTGCCTCTTGTGGCTCCGGAAGCATGCCTCATGCTTGTAAGCCAATGGAAAGCGTTTATGGATGCCAAAGGTGGTGGTTGGTTAGGGGTATGGTACTAGAAGCTGTGCAGAATGGATCTTTACATTCGTGTCATGCAGATCCCTGTTCTGCTGCTTGCAATGCCCTGCCCAAAACTTGCACCCGCAGTGCCCCTCCACGTGAACAGGATTTCTCCTCTTGCCACAGATGAGGAAAATGCATCACAGAGAGGGCGAATAACTATCCCTCAGTCATGCAAAGTCAGAGACAGGCTGCAGGGACATGTGATGCATTTTCCTGCCTAAAACCATCAGACGGCACTTCCTTGGGATGAAGAAAACAGGCAGCTTTTTCAATAGCAGGTCGGAACTGCTCCACCACAGAGATGGTTAAGGTGGTGTTTGTAACAATTAAGGCTATTATTTTAAGGGGCTAATAAAATGTGAACCATCATTATGAAATGGTTGTTCCTGTTCTTCTTGGTGCTGGCATTACCATAGCAATCCTCTGTGTCTTTCTGAAACCATGCCATTTTTCTCCCTCTTCTTACTCTGACTTTTCCTCCAGGCTCTGTAGATAGATCTGCTATTTTAGATAAATGGTTTTGTGAGGGGTCTCACAGAACAAATGCAGTGGTCAAATCCTACTGCTGTTATGTGTGTTTCCAGAACTTCCATAAATTATCACAGTAGTGTGCCGACTCCTGGCAAAGACCAACATTTGACTAACCAAGATCTTTGATAAATTTTGAGAGAGATTGCATCCTTCTCTCCCTAAGTGTTCAGTTTGAGTCATATTTAAATAAAGGGGGGAGGTAATAAAGGAAAAATTCCCAAATTGATGACCTAAATAAGGAAATAAAGATAAATGAGGAGAGCAAGGAAAGTTTTTAATAATGCAGGGATATAGTTCTTCAAGTAGAAAGAAGTTTAATCGATTTTAAAATATTTAAACTAGGAAATCTATTGGAAGAAACATTTCAGATAAGTCATTCATTCATTAAAAAAAATTACCAGAGATGTGCATGTGACAGAAAGCTGGAATGATTCAAACCCAGGATGGTAAGGGATTCATAGCAGGCTCCTGGTTATTATCTGGGCCAATCCTTTCTAACCTTTCCCAAATCCAACTTTTTCCTGATTCTATTGCCAGCTGCACTGCAAGCATTAAGAGTGAGCATTTCCAACTCTCCCCTCTTCATGTTTTGCTTTTATTTCTCATTGAGCATGCTAAGAAGGAAAACATTTGAACACAGCTTAATTGCAATAATGTCTTTTATTCACGTGTGCACATGTAAACCCTGGTGATTTCTCCAGTGTAACATAAAGAAACTTGGTCAAGGTTCTAAGGTAGTAAAAGGAGTACAATATGTACCATTGGAATAACTGGAAAATCATCCAAAGAATAACTTTCCTGAAGGAAGGGTTTTTCCTCCCTCTTACAACTTCCTGTAGGTTCTTCTATGGAAAGTCTTGGGACTACAAGGAAAAACATTTTTAAGGAAGCACGAAAGAAAGAAAACTTATCTGACAAATGTAATGTCATTTGTCTTGTAATCACTGTATTTGGGCGCCTCCTCGCTCACTAAAAATTTCTGCTGACTTCAGTTATTTTAGAGGATGAAGTCATCTACATTAGGCATAGACAAAATGATTAAGTCATCTAGATTTCCCTGAACCTTTTGCTTCACCACCCTGTGGCACATCTGCTGCATGGTGAGGGAGTGAAGAACAGTCAGCGCAAGTGGAATAAAAGTCTCATGTGTGCTGTCACAGGATTGTTTCTTCTTGCCTGCTTCCAGATGTGGGGTGTTAAATGCATTTCGGGATTGCTATTAGAAGCTAAGCACTCTGGGCTCACAGCTCTTTGGCTGAATCTAATGCTCATCTAATGCTCAGTCTTTAGCTCAGGCAAAATAGCCAGGAGGAATTAGACACCCTGCTGAATTGTAATCTATTCTGATGCTGTGGAAGCAAACTCCTTTCATGTAGAGGCATGTCATGAGGGGGTTTTTTTGCCCTTCTACAATGTTTGTTACTTAGGTATTTTTTATTATTTCCATTTGGTCTTTGCCCAGAGTCCACCCCATTCCTGTTATTTTGGTGCTAATCAGAACCAATCTCTTCCAAAAGTTTCTTCCTCAACCCCTTAAATGACTTCTGAACTGAAGTGTGTATCAAATCCCACGAGCAAGCACAGATGTTTTTTCTAGACTATAGGTAGATGCTAAACTGAAAGTGTTACCAAATGTTTTGTGATACCATGAGTTAGTCTCTGGGGCTTGCCTGGTGGTCAAAAGCTGTTAAAGAAGATTTTTCTCTGGTTACTTCATAACCCTGTTACTCAGAAGTGCCTTGGAGCCAAGCATAATTTATAGGATCAGTCAGGGCTAAAAAGTGTTCCCAGGAGATGCCAAGCTCTGGTTTAGGAGAACCAGTGAGCCACCTTTGTCATGGCAGTGTTGACACACTCTGTCAGTAATGGTGTTCATAGGTATTTTTCATCAGCTATGGCTGGAATGGGTTTGACTTACATGTGGTGACTCTGATTTCTTTCAGCACTTCTTTGATGCCTGGCTCTGTTAATGTGCTGAAATCTGGAAGAAGGGGAAACATATCCTCTCGTGTGCTCTCACTGTGGTTGTTCTTACATGGAAAGAGCTTCTGCAGTGCCAGGGATGCCTGACGCACGTGTCTAACAGTCCCTGACATTGTGCAAAGCTGATTTCTGTAGAGACTGGGGAGCACTGAGGGATGACAAGTGGAGGTAGAGGTTTGGCCAGTCTGGAGCATGTGGGAAGGAATTCAGCTGCTGCAAAGGCAGAGCTGAGAAAACTCCATGCCTTTGACACATTCATTTGGTGGTCTGGGGAATGTTTGGAGGAGGTCCGAATCTAATAATCTTCCCCATGCCTTCTGTTTTAGTTTCCTTTTTCATGTTTAAGCCTGATTTTTCCTGCAGGGAAGATTTTGGGACAGCATGAATTCCAGTGACAGCAGTCCTCATTGGATTAAGCTATAAATTCTTCATCGGCTTTTAGGTGCCCCAAGGAGGGGGCAGCAGTCCTGTGGGGTACACTTCAGCTGTGATGCCACGAAGGGGTTTGTGGTAGGCTGAAGAAGGAAGAAGAGGTTAACACGCAGAAAAGATGTGTTACTCTGTTGAGTTTCAAGGTACAAAAGGAATAGTGCTACATCATAAAATGAATTTACATCCCTTCATTCATTCTCCCTGTAGTATAAAATATCTTGAATGTCTCTGTGCTTCTCCTCCTATTGGCAAGTATATAAAGAAGAATAACAAACAACTGAAAGAGCCCTAGTCCACTAAATAAATAAATAATGAAACAAAAGAAACAAACAAACAAAAAGGAAAGATCTAACACACTAGAATTGTTTTGCGATAAACCAAATTAATTCTTTGGCATGATGCACTGATGTGTGAGGTTCTTAGCTTACTTGCCATTAGGAGATTTTATGCTGCCTGCCCCACCATTATGCATACCAATCCTTCCAGAGCACCAAGCGGAAGGCTGGTTACTTACTTGTTCAAGTAGTTACAGAGCAACAAGCTTCTGGGTTTGGCTGTACTTGGGGTGGTGCTTCAGTCTTCCCATTCATAGACTAAAAAGCATCATACATGCATCCTGAGAGTTCAGGGAAGAAATAAAGAATGGACACGCACACAAACATGGTGAGATTTGCATCTTAGGGCTGAGAGTGTCCAAACAGAAAATCTGGACAAGCACACTGGCTGCAGGTGATGAGTTTGTGTTTCTCCTCGTAATCGCAGGCTTTCAAACACCTTTCACTAAAGAGCAGCTTTCATAGCAATGCCCTTCATCCCGCTACTCCTGTGCTATTGCAGCAGAGGCTACAAAACGTAGTTCATCTCTCTTGGGCCTGATCAAGCCTTTAGCACATGCACTAAAGCCTCCAAAACACAATTATCCCTTCTACATAGCCCAAATGTAGTCCTTTCCCACATGATCAGAAACATTAGCTCAGTCCTCCTTTTGCAGACTTGCCTTTGGTCTGTTTACCCTGTGTCCCTTCTCTCTGGAACAGCACTTGTCTTCCTGCAATGCAGGTGAGTTAGAAGTCATATATCTTGGTGACCCAGTGTAACTGGGTCCTGAATATTTCCCCCAGTAATCAATATCTGCCAATAAGGCAACAGATCTGCTCATTCAATATCATATATTTCAGACAGACGACTCTAAAACTAATTAAGATGTAATAATTCCACCATTAATTTCCATTCAAACAGAGTGTGTACTTCAGAAACTCGTGGCCCCTAACGAGAGTACATGATAGCAAAGAAGAAATTCCAGACCACACCTGTGATAGCAAAGGGGGCTATTGGCCATAGGATTCAGTGAAAAGGTGGAGCAGCCTGAGTGTTATCAGGCTGAGCAATTCAGAGGTGAACTATCCATAACTGTGATTTGGAGATGAGAGAATTGCCCTGTTATTACAATGCCTCGCTACTTTAAAGAGGAGGAATGGTTCAATCAGGAGCTTCCAGGAACAAATAAAATCATAGGAATAACTTCTCTCTGAAGAACTACATGTGTAGTCCGCTTGGGCGGACATGTGAGGGTTTAGCATTCACCAGGAAGAAGGAAAGACGGTTCTTTCAACACTGGGTTTAGCAGAGCCAGTGCTCTGTCTGAGCAGTGTTGGGGGGAGTAATATGGTAATACAGGTAAAAGACCTAATGAAGAATTGGTCTGTAGACACCTGTAGGCATGGTGTTTAGAAGAGCAACTCATATATGTTGGCAGGAAAGGCAGTTTCTGGCAGGTAATAGCAGGTTCAGGAGGAACATAGAAAGCACTGGAGAAAAGTGGCAAAGGAATGTCTCCCTCAGCACCAGCACAGCAAGCAGTGACCAAGCAGACAGGAGCTGTGCAACGAGCTTTGGGTAGTAACTCCAACACCAACCTCTGTGTGTGACGACAGCCAAATCATTTTACCTTTCCTGTGCTTTTTTTTTTCCTTCCCACTACGGAAACGTCTCTTGGTTCTAGTACAGGAGAGCCTCAGGTTTTCTTGGACTTTTCAGGCACCATGGCAACAAAATATTACCTAATTATAACAGAAGTAATAGAAAAGAGGCCAGGACCAAGCACAAGCCTAGAAAATGAAAGTAGTAACACAGAGAGAAAAAATATCCACCATCTTTACTGGGGAAGAGGAGTGCTCATCAGCTTTGAAATCTCTGGGTCTCGTTCCCTCTGTCCATCCCTTTCACTCCTGCCATTCCTCTTGCATTATGCCTTCATTTTTATAGCTATCAGCCAACATCTAGCAGCTAAAATCTACATGTGTCATTCCCAACCATAGCTTGCACATCGCTACAAACTGCCTCTTTAGCCCTGTTTCCATGGAAATGGAAGCTAGAAGTGCGACAATAAAATAGAAGAAAATCATCAAAAGAGAGCAGTCCAATACTTTATCTTACTTATGCTTAATAGTAGCAACAAGGCAAATGCTTTCCATCTAGAGCCCTTTCAAGTGGTAGATCTCAAAGTGCTTTCCAAATGCAACTGTAGTTAGTCCAAAACATCCCTAAGGCCAACAGTACTCTGGCCTCATAATGGGCAAATAGACTTTTTATATCTGAGGCTCCCCTCGCCAGTACATACAGAGTCCTTGTTTTATACTGGGGCTTTAGACACTGCACAGCAGTGCCACATAGCATGGGAGGACATGACAGGACCATGATAATATTTTCACGAACAGACACCAAGGCTGCCCACTGCATCCCTTTCCCCCAGGAACAGTCTTCTTCCTAGCTGCAAAAGGAAGTAAAAAGGCCTTTCCTGGATTCCTGGGATTACAGATTCAAATTAAATACCACCAAAAATAACAAAAAGTGTCTGTCTGTCTTTTCCTCTTCCCTTCTCAGAAATAAAAAAGAGATCAGAGAATAGCAATGCCTTTCAAGCACCTTTAAAACAATTGCCTATACCATATGCCTGACCTTCTCACTCCCATTTCCATGGAAACCGCAGGAAAAAAAATGCAGTAGAATGGGACAGAGGACAGTTACGCAAGTGTATGTAATCGCTTTCACTAAGAGACTCCAATTTCAGGTTGGGTGCATTTTAAGCAGGGAAATTTAAAATCTGATAGATAGCTGAAGGGCAATCTCTCCCCATTACAAATCTTCACCAGCTACCCAGATCTCTTCTTTCTTAGTGTTCATATCACAACAGACTTCAGTGCAGCTCAGTTGTTGGCTGCACCAGATTTTGCCTCACCATCCTGTGGAACAGACGTATTAGACCAAATAGACACAAACATCAGCCTTAAATGCAAGTCTCAGACAGACTGAAAATAAGTCTGTCTGTCTGTCTGTCCACCCACCTTTGCATTACCTGTGTTTCTGCTGGGCCAGGCACGTAAACTGATTTTATATGCCAGCTGCCGTGCTGCTGTCTTTTCCTTCTGGGGTGGTACCAGCATGGTAATGAATTGTATTATTCATTCTGGGCAGTACCACAGCTTAGTGGGAACACAGCAACACTTTCCCTGTATTTGTTTCACCTGCCTTCAATGAAAATCTGTATGTGGATCAGCAAGTCTAAGGGAGGCAGCATGCTTGGGTTGTAGGTTCCTGGGGCAGAAGGCTTCCAACTTTCTCCTTTCTTTGGCAGAGAGATGAGACAAAGTGGTGGTGATGGGTTCACAGACAATTGTGTATTTTGTGCCACTGACAGAAGTGATGACAGAAAATTCCAGAGCAACCAATAATATACAGCTGGAATACTTTAAATGGATCAGACTGACATTTAGAAAAAAAGGAAAAGGTTTCCAGAGCTTTATGCTGTCATCCTGGCATGGCGGTGGTACTGCATGTGCACGAGTGGGACACTTCTGCATGGACTGATTGCTGCAGATGTCTGTCTGTGCTCAGAAGTTTGCCCGTGGGCATCAGTTTGCAGGATATATCAGCCAGGAAACTTCCAGTACACCCTAAACAAGATGTATCCTCTGGGAAAGTGCCCATTCATATGGAGAAGGAGGAGGGTGATGCTGACTATTAGGACTTTGCTTTCAGGAAAGACTCTTCGAGCAAGAAGCCTGTATGGCCTTAAAAATTTTCAAAGATGCTGTAATTCTTCATTGGAACTGCTTCTGGACTGCCCTCACTATGGACCATTCAGTCAGAAAATAGGGAAAAAAAATGCCCCGAGGTCAGTAGCAGCCTACTACTGAAGGCTCTGGTTAAAATACCCCAAGGAGTTCCGAAGAGGAGACTGAGGAATTAATTTCAGTGTGCAAAGGGGAGTTGCTGAGGACCAGAGAAGGGGAGAGAATCTTGAGGGAAATAAGAGCCATTTAAAGGTGTCCTGCTGGCAGGAAGAGGGACAGGGGGGAGGCAGGTCATAGAATATAACCAGTCTTGTAATAATTGGAAAAACGCAAATAAAGAGTAAATGAGAGGGATATTGTGGTACGCTTCTGGATATTCTGGAAGCAGAAAAATAGGCTGACTTAATTGGATAAGTTATTAACTGTGAATTACTCATTCCACCTGGATGATTAGCAAGTTTGTTTATTCTTGTAGCCCATTTTGTATTTCTTCATAGATCTTGCAGGTAAATGCAAAACTGGTTACTGGGGTAAGGCATTTTGATAAAGGAACAAGGTAAACTAGTCAACTTGCTTACAGTGGCTCCCTGCCCAAGGGCACCTGACACAGATTACATTTCACAAAGAAATAATTCAGATGTGACTCTGAAACAACCACATGACTTGCACTGAACCTTTATTAGAAACCATGTTAATTGTTTACATGTGCAATTAAAAAGTCTGTACCTCATTCTGGCATGAATGAAGACAGATCAATTCTCCTTGAACTTTACTCAGAAAAACCTGAGTTTAGACCAAGTAAAGCAGATGTACCTTTATCCACGGAGCAAAGATATTTTGGCAAGGTTGACTTGAACTGTAGAAAGCTGTTAAGTGATGGTGTCCTTCCACTCCAGCAAAGAAAAGCAGGAACTGCTTTACTCACTGGCTAATTTATTTATCTTCAGATATTGCATGGAAAAAGAATTGCCCTCCTGGGAGAGCTGTACCTTTTCTGGTACTAGGAAACAGTCAGGGCAAGTTTGGTCAGAAAAACAAAAATCAGGTGCAGCATTAAAATTCATCTCCTCTTTTGAACTGCTTGGGAAACATTTGCTTTCTGGCCACTTTACTTTTCAGTAAAGTGAGATCACAGCAAGTCTGACAAATACTTACCTATAAGCCAGGGCACCCAGAGCAGTTTGCTTCTGAGAGAGGAAGGGCAAAGTTCTGTTCTTGGTCTGATTGCCGTGGACATGTGTCCTGGGCCTGCTAGACTTGTCTGTACTTCTGTGACTGCACAACGCACCCAGAAATACCTCTTATGATCCAGATTGTGCTTGAGGCTTCACATGGCCTTGGAGCCTGCATAGCGCCTGGTAGTCCTCCCTCCATTATCGCAGCTCTGCCCCAGATGTGCTCTCTTTGTTCCTGCAGCCCACAGAGAATGGCCTCTTCACTATGTAGGTCCCATCACCAACAGTGACAGGATTTTTAATTCATTTATCAGAATATTTTGGGTCTGGTACCAAAGATCTTCACACATGAGAGATGAAGGTGGATGGCTGATGATAGCTCCTCTGTCTCCCAGCTTCCTCACTCCTTGCTCTATTCCCATCTTCCCATTAAACACTTGTTTGTTTTGTAGACCAGTGGTTCTTTCCAGGTCGCTTGTCTCCCAGCTGCCTTAGGAGGAAGGTGCAGGTGTCCAGGCACTGCAGAAAAGAATGTTCACCCTTGGGAACTCACTTCCCCTGTGGTCCTGCTATTGCACAGGTGCAATGTTACCTGCAGATCTGGACAGCAATGTTTCTGCTCTGTTTTAGGGGAACACAGACTCTTTGCACAATTCAGAGTCAGTCCTGCGGGAAAGGGGTGTCCTGAAAAGAGTCTGTCCTGGGTTTGGCTACGGTTTGACACTGTTCTTATCCTAAATCCCAAACACAGCACTACACTAGCTACTAGACAGAAACTTAATTCTGTCCTAGCTGAACCCAGGACAGGGTCCTGTGCCCCACAGTGAGGCGGCTCTTGGCCCATGAGGTCACCCCACATGCACGGTTCTGGGAGCCAGGGGCAGGTCCCTTCCTTAGCAGATTCTCAAACCTAATCTCTGGCTTTCTTCCATGACCTGAAATTGATACACCAAAATGGAAAAGAAGGCATATGGTGGAGTGAGTTATGGTAAACTCAAAGATATTATTGATTGACTCTCTCTGGGAATCTGTGTGGCTTGTTTACTGGAAATCATTTGGGTCTTTTGCAGAGGGAGTCACTTACAGTGACAGTCCTGCTCATCCTGGGTTTTCAGGAACAGTCTCTCTGTCACTCAAAGGACCTCAGTTCTAACTCCTCCACACAGCAGTGCCTCCAGGATAATGTATAGCTAGGAGGTGGCCCCAGGAATGCCCTGGGGTATGGCCCAGACATTAGGAAGAATCCAAGTGTGGGCCATACATCTCCTTAAAGAGATATAACCACAGCCTTCTTGCTTTGCCTTTCCTGCTCATGAGGTTGGGAATGTAACCTTGGAAATGCACTTCAATCTTGCAAATATTACCTTTTGCTTCCAAACATTCTTCAAGAATCTTATCAGCAATGCTGAACGGTTTTTGCATTGAGCTAAACTGCTAAAATAGCTACTTAGTTGGGTTGTGACTCAAAAGATCTGGCATCTGTTCAATGCTCTGCTACCAAATTCATCTGCAGCCAGAAGCAGATGCCTTCTTCTGGCTGTAATGCAGAGGGGTGAACTAACAGCAAAGAGGGGGGATTTAATTAGCTAATGCTTTGCTGGTTCAGATGTTGAAATTATCATGGCTCCATAACATGTGAAGAAAGAAGACAGCATGTGAAAACCACTGATAAGCTCTGCACAGCCTCAGCACAGCACCCAAAAGCAAAGGAAGAAACATGGTTCTAGAAAGTTCCAACCAGCCCTGCAGCTACCTGGAGCCTCTGGAAATGTTTTAACATTTATCAGGTCAGAGTGTTTATCAGGTTAATATTTGAGTTTATTCAGGAAAAAAAAAAAAGCAGGTGTGTATTTATATATGTAATGTGTATATATGCACAGTTATATAATTGTAAGTATAAATGTAGGTTACAGTTGCATAGATAAAGCTATGTAGTTTTTATATAGAAATCTACACATATATAACTAGAAAATCACATAAACTTGCATGTACATTTTTTTTTGCCTTAAAGAGAGTGAAGACCACTCCCCTTATAACAAGCATCTCCTGAAAAAAACCCAACCAAAATCAGCTCAAGTCTATGCCTCTGCCCTTCTAAGTGTGGTAGAAACCAACCACTCTATTTAAAAGATAATGTAAGACAGCAGATGAGCAACATAGTCTTCATTGCCTTAGAAAATCAGGCCAAAAATTGAGCTTAGAGTCTGGAAAGGTTTCTGTAGTCCTCACACTATTACCACTTGAATAAGCAGAAATAATTCTTTTTGAATGTCCTCACAGAGAAAGTATTTTATCAACTTGTTTACCTTTTTATATTCTAATTTCACTGGATTATTTACTGCATTTTTCAGACTTGTCTCCCATTTTCTGCCCTTTTTTCCTGTTGAAAGCAAATTACAGAAGAGCCAGGAGAAAGCCTGCATAGCCTCAGACTGAGTGATAACTTTGTGTCAGCTCCTCTCTACTTAGCAGCTTTATTTTGGCCTACAAGAAATTTTTAAACTATTGTTATCCACTTGGCTGGTGGCAACCAGTGTGAAAGGTTCCTTTAAGTCACCAACACCTTTAAGTCCACCCAGACATGAGTTCCCTTCCTTTCCTCTCTCCACCTCTGTGATTCCCATTATCAGACACTGTTTAATCTTCCAGGGCTTCTCACTCAGCAGCCATATTTCCAGGAACAGAAGAAATGGTCAAGACTTCTGACATGACCATTTACTCAGCCACACATGCTGGCACTGCTTATGTTCTGGAAGGTTGCTTCCAAGCTGAGCAGTTCTGGCTTTTGGTCACGCCTATATCCTGTTGCAGTAGCCTTTGTGCTCCCTCCCCTGCCTGTTCCTCTTTCCAACTACTCCACTAGCCTGCATCAACTGTGGTGAACACTGTCTAATGACAAAAAACATAGCGGTTGGTTACAAATATTTACATAAAAGAACAACCTACTGTGGAACATGGTGGCCACTGTAAAGCCCCAAGTACTTAACTTATTTTCCCTGTGTCATATTTCTTTACTTCTTCCCACTTTTTAAATTAAATTTGTAAGTTTGCAGGGACCAAGATGGCTTTTTCCTTCTGGTTTTGCATCTTGCTGATCTCATGGTGGCCTGTGCAATAATAACATACTAAATTCCAGCAGGATGGCAATGGTTTTGGACATAGTAGGTCACAAGGAAGAAAAATGTGCCAGCCTGAAATAAACATTATGGGTTTTGAAGCTTAGTGACAGTCTCTTACTCAAATCATTAATTGATTAGAAACACCAGAATAAAAGAATTATCAGATTTTGTGCACTGCTCAGTGCTGCACTAGATGTTCTGTCAACTGCAGAAAATAAACTTTTACCTGAAGGTTTCCACTTGCATAAATAACCTACCAAGCAGGCTGGGCTAAGGCCAAACATTCATGTGAGGAGGGCCATGAAGGTGATTAGAGTGCTGGAGCACCTCCCCTGCGAAGAGTGGGTGAGGGAGCTGGGCTTGTTCAGTGTGGAGAAGAGAAGGCTGCGGGGGGACCTCATTGCAGCCTTCCAGTACCTGAAGGGAGCATACAAACAGGAGGGGATTCAACTTTTAAAAGGGTAGACAATGGCAGGACAAGGGGGAATGGGTTGAAACTAAAGGAGGGAAGGTTTAGATTAGATATTAGGAGGAAGTTTTTTACAGAAAGAGTGGTGAGGTGCTGGAACAGGCTGCCCAGAGAGGTGGTGGGTGCCCCGTCCCTGGAGGTGTTCAAGGCCGGGTTGGATGGGGCCCTGGGCAACCTAGTGTAGATCCAGGCCTGGAGGTTGGTGGCCCTGCCTGTGGCAGGGCGGTTGGAACTCTATGATCTTTGGGGTCCCTTCCAACCCAGAAAATTCTAGTATTCTATGTGACACTTCATTTTTGACAGTATGTCTTTCTTTCATTCTTTGTGGCTGTATTACCGGTCCTGGGTACAACTACTGGTTTGGGTTTTTTTTAATCCGGTCACAAGGGATAAAGCAAAAAAGGGTATTTTTGCATCTCTTCCATGCAATGTCATGAATCACTTTGCTATAATCCTGTTTCTCATACTAGCTGCTCTCATTCTGCTTGTGAGCACACAAGAAGTTAGGAAAAAACCCAGTGATCTCTAGATTCAGTTACAGCCTCTCCCATGATGTTCTCATGGGAGTCACAGTTCAGGGCCCCTCTTTTTAGCTAGGAGTGTTGGGGGTGAGAGGGGCGTATTTGTGTGGGGTGGAATCGTCCTAGAAAAACTTTTTTGTAATTCTGTATACTATTAGATGGGTTTAGGTTCGCAATATTTCATTAAATCAAAACCATCAGATGAGCTGTTCTTGACAGAGAATGAGGAAGGGGAGGTAAGGATGGCTTAACTTAGTGAAACACATGGAATATCTCAAGTACTGGGTGGAATAACACTCAGTGGGCTGAGTGTGCTGTTGAAGGTTATTTTTTTGAGTGCAAACTTAGCCTAAATACACACTCCCTACTGCTGTAATCTGTATTGGTTGGCCACAGATTCCTCAAAGAAGATGAAACACTGTTCTCTCCTGAATTTCACGTTTATTAAAAGATTTCATCTTCTCCTGTGTAATGTTTGCATCACAACACAAATCATCAGCTTGCTTTGACCCTGACACCATTTTATAGGCTTAATAATAATAAATCTATGTCCTGAAATAGTTTCTGCAGATTACAGCAATCAATCAAAATTCAGGGAGCCTTAAACCATTAATGTCATCGGCAATGATCCAGCACCCTGGGAATCCATCTAAATCAGCCATTATTACTGAAAATGCTCCTTAAGAGCCTTAAGATAAAGGTAGTATTTGGGAGCATAAATTGCAGTTCTATTTTTATCAGCCATTGAGAGATGGTTTTCACAGCGATTTTTTTGTATCTGTTTTGAACAAGACAAAGCCATAACGATTCTTTCTTTTGCCTCACGCAGCTGTTTTGGTTATTGTAATAGAAAAATAGAAGCCAATATAGACCAGATTATTTCAGAGTGAAACTGAAGTATTTGTTATATAAAGGAGTCTCCAGATTTTCTGAAGAAAAAGGAAAGAGCTGCCATCACTAGTCCTTAGTGCACTTTATGTTGAAACATTTCTAGTTCTGGTTCAAGGCAGTGGCAATTTCATATTCTGGAGTTTTGTGATGTGGAGAAACAATGCAAGAGTGCAGGACAAAGCAATACCTTCACTGAGAGATGCATCTACAGCTCTTTGTCTTGGGATTTTCTGTAGCCATCCATTAACAGAGTATCTGAAAGCCTATCAGGTAAAATCAAAGACAATAGTGAATTGTCGCAGAACTCAAATACTTTCTTCTTTTGTGGGTAAAACTCTGTTTACTTTCTGGTTTGTGTGTTTATTTTTAAGATTAGTTTTCTTTAACTGTTTTAATTTGTGTGTGATTTTTTAAATTTTATTTTTTGCTTAGCTGCTTAGGTTGAATTATGCTAGTGAAACAGACTGCTTTGGGGTAGGGTCTTTTGAAAGTGTCTAAACCATGTCCTGCTGATTATGGTGCCTCATGTGCTCTGACAGTTTGTTGCCACCCAGCTGTGAGCACACAGCACATCTCAAACATAGCAATGCAGGCTCTGAGATCAGCTTGTCCTGAGAACAGCCATCATGTTAAAAAGATCAGGGCTCCATCACTAATGGGAGTGGATTCAAGATGCCATTGAAGACTAGGTCTGGCCTCACAGATTTCCTAGAAGCTATCTGATCCTCCAGCAGCCTAAACCCAAAGTAGAGTGCTGACACAGTCTAGTAGTCCCACTTCAGCAATCAGTACCTCAGCAGAGATCCATCCAGATAGCTAAAAAACATGCCAGCAAACGCAAAGTCAGAGGAAGAATGTTTAAGTCATCTTGCTATGGATAGGAATGTAGATCAGCTAATCAGACTGTCCTTATCACAAAGCATCTCTGAAAAGACAGAATTTATTTTTCCCAGTGGTCTAATTTATCCACTTTATCCACAGGTATAGCCACTGTTTTGTGTTGTTCCTGCCTTGATTTTTTTCCCCAGAATGGAGCAAACATGAACTGCATGCATGATTTTGAATCTTACCAGCTCAAAAAGAAAAGGACACAGGCAAAACTCTGTCTCAGAAAAGCATGTTGTGTGAGACTCGCTGCAAAGCAGCTTACATTTTGATTTAATTCAAAGGAAATATATCTACAGACAGTTTTTTTTTTTTGCTTCCTATTTCACAATGAGAAGTGGGATTTGTAAGAGAATAATGTTCTGGTACCCGACTTGTGAGAAGCACTCTCCTCTCACCTGGTGACTCCCTGTTTCTGCAACTGCTATAATTCACTGATAAGAGATTAACTGATGTTCTGCACTTGACCTATGACATCGGCATTGTCTGTTACTGGTTCCAACCAAGCTTCAGGTGTCTAGGGAAAATGATTTCCACAACTGACTCATTCCTGGTGAGAAATCTCTGAACTTTGTTCCCTATCACCACAGATGTCTATAAAATTCTCGTCTCACCAGAGGCATGCCAAGTTCCTTTAGTTGAAGCTGGATTATAGCCTGCTGAGTCTATGCAGTAGAGACAGGTGTAAGGGGAAAACAAACAGCTATTGTTCTTTCTCATCTGTTCTGTGAGTTAATGGAAGAGTAATCAATGAAAATCATAACCTAAGGAACAAGCAGCTAAATCACCTTCTCTTGTCCTCCTCTTAACCTTGTACTTCCTAAAATGATACACTTGACCTTTTAAGTCTTTTAAATTTGATAGCAGTATCTTTCAAAAACAGACAGGCAATTGTGACCTCAACAATGTCAAATAATTTTATCTACCATTAGATGCCAGTCCTTCTCATTTAACTGATTTGCATTCGGGGCTGCAGTTCTCCCTGAGCTAGGTGGCCGTTAATGGGGCCTGCTGCTGTGGTTGGTGATGCAATGAGCTATAAATGCAACCTTTTATTTTAGCTTTTACTATACAAGTAAAACCAGTTACTGTAAAAGCTGTTTGGGAAAACGGGTGACAAAGCCCATCAGCTGAATAATGCAGCCCACTCTGTGTCTGAAACTTTGCTACAGACTGAGGGTGGGGACCAGAAAAGCCCCAAGGCCAAGACTTTTGAGATGGATAACTACTACTTTAATGGAGTAAAAGAATAAGCAGCAAAGTTTTTATTGCGGCATTTCTGGGGAGAGTTTCCCAGACGTACTGAACGAAGTACTTGGCTAAAAAGGAAAAACACGTGAGAAGGAGCCATGTAATTTCTCAGGATTCATGAAAGTCCCCAGTGTCATGACTCTGAAGTCTAGGCTCCATCTCATGTCTGCTACCCACACAGTAGGCAGGAGAAATACATAGTCCTCTCTGGGTTCTTCCTCTTTTGCACCTCTGTGTTTCACACCTAGCAGGCTGCATGGGATTGCTTCAGGCTCTGCCCTACAGCTCTAAAAAACGGTTGTGAGATCAGTGTAAAGCAGTGCTATGGTGTAGGAATGAGCCACAACAGATCCCCAGACAATGATGAAACCCATGGACCTGGGCAGTAACACAGCTCAGGGATGTGCCAGATAATGACCTAATCCTCAATTGAGGATAAAACCAGGTTCTTTCTGAGTTGTATTTTATCTTCAGCAGAACAAGCAAAGGTTAATGAAATACCTATATTCTCCAAACAGGTTTGGAAAGATTTAAATCCCTGGAAGCATTTGGGAAGAACATTTGGACTCTGAACAGCTAAGTCGTGACACAGTATCCCTGCTCTCAAAGGAGTGTTATCTTATCTGAGAGAAGTGCTAATTTGCACTGAGTTGTATTTCTATGCAATCTAAACAGGAAGAGAGCATTTCAGAACTGAGACGTCTGGTGCATGTGGACTCCCTGTACTTATGAACATTCAGTCTTTTGCTTAACTTTTGACCTTCCAGTTTTGACTGTCTGGTTCTAGAAATCTCATCTTTCACCTAAACTGCAAATTGAGACATTGCTATCAGCACAGCAAGGGAAAAAAGACCAGTGGGATCACCTGCATGTGTAGTGTGTTACATGGGACAGACAGTCCTTCCAGCAACTAACTCCATCCCTGGGGTTTCTAACTCTCTCTTGGTTCTTTTGAGGAGCAGCCCAGATTCTGTCACATTGTACTCTGGTGAAAGTACATAAAGGAGATTTGTTGCATCAGTGACAGTGCTTATACCACAGTACATAAATTAGATCATAATCTTACAAATCTACCTCTGATTTTTACAAACACTTACATGCATTCAATAGATAGTTCATTGCATTTAGTTAACTATATGCATAAAATGTATCTAAGAGATGAACATTAATTATTGAATGGATTTCATCCTGTTCTACATTGTCTTGGATTTATACCATAAAGAAGAAATCAGTGGAAAGCTTGCAATAGTGTGACCTTCCTGGAGATTAATGAAGGCAAATTAGTATAGAAAGACCTGGCTTAAAAGTATATATGTCTTGCTAAATAAATCCAACATGATCTTTCTGACTTTGGATTAGTTTAATCTTAGCAGATTTCAGTTTCCTAATTTCCAAGTTCCACACGCAAGGGATTCAGAATTGTTGTGCTGGTCCAAGTAGCTCTGGGGACACCAGTTCTGCCAGTCTCAGCACCATGGAGAAGCTATGCCATAAAGCACCCCTTCCCTCAAAGTGTACAGCACAGGCCTACATTTAGAGAAGGTTAAGAAGCTCCTAAGGAACATCAAGCACCTTCTGTAAGGGCTGTTAGAGATGTGAGATCTTGAGGAACTTGAAACAAAGAGTATGGTTCAGAATTGGCACTCAGCCATTATTCCTGCCAACAGGCACTAGGCCCTTCAGATTTGCTACAGCTCTAAGATAAAGCAATCCAGCCCACAAATTGGTAGGGTGTGCCAAAGGGAATAAACGGAGAGTGGGCAAAAAGACAAGCATAGTCACACAAAAATGTCCATAGAAAAAGTCTTTAAAACTTCTGGAGGCTTTTTGGCTCCAAAGTCTCTTCCTCAGTGAACTGGTTCTCCCAATACCTGTCTCCATTCTTCTGGGTACTTCCTCACTGGATGATGATCATCAGAGAGAAAAAGCAGTAGGTGAAGGCAGGCTGGTGACTTGGGAGAGACCAATACTTGCACTCTTGGTTTTATTGAGAGGATAACACATTGCTTATTAGGCTATTCCTAAAGCTAAAGGTGGAGGGAAGGATTATTATTTTAATTATCATTCTGCTAAGCATCTGAGAGAGGCATTTAACAGTCTCCAAACTGTCTATGAGGAAGTGCTGGTTCTTCCTGTATTTTCAGATTAGGCAAGCAATCCGGTGTTCCACAGATCCAAGTGCAGAGGGAAGTAAGTACAGTAATGAACATTAGAATTTTTCCAGAAAAAAAAAAATCTTGCATTAAAAATTGTTAAAAGTATCTCTCAGTCTTCCACTTTGGTATAGACATGTTGAGGTGGAATCTGGACAATGAGAACAGAAAGCTGAGAGTACAAACAGTGTTGTCAGCACAGTTGTGTAGTAATGATCCACAGTCAGAAAATCTTTTAAGCATTTAAACTTGATGTTGTGATGAGGATCAGTGTACCCAAGGCCTAATGAGGCCTACAGAACAGATTTGCCACAACAGAGAAGCAGCTTTCACCATCTCTTTATTTAATCCACATTATTCTAGATACAATGGGAAGCAACCTCAAGGAGTAAAAGCTCTGAAGTGTCTACTAGAACTTCTTAGTCACAGAATTTAAAATGTGAAGCTTTTCCTTCTTTGAGATGAAATGTCAGGTGGAAGAGTCGTCTGTGTTGTGGATGATGAATTCTCAGTGCAGTGAGGGAACTGAGAGCTGACAACTACACAGTGTAAGGTTTCGGAAAACTAGCTGTAGTTTTGAGTCACTTATTGCACAGCAAACCCATGTGTCTCTTGATATTATGCACAGTTATTAGCAGAGATGTTACAGAGAAATACATCCTATTCAGTGTTTCCTCCTTTAGGGCTTACCAAACATTGTGTAATTCCCAGTAATGTATGTTTTTGAATCCCAATAAGTCAAAAGGATCAGTAGGTATTCAGAACCTCTCCTCTGTGAGAACTGAGCCAAGAGGCTCATTGCAAATCAGGTCCCAGAGCAGTACAGGTAGGGAAGTGCGGTGGGCAGTGGTTGAAAGGTCTGTAATCCCTCGATCAACACCAACCCAGACAGCTGAGCTGACTGAAGCTCAAATTCAATCCTGGGGTAATGCAGCAGCTTGATTTTGTGTAACAGAGAGCTGGACTTGGCTAGACAAGGAGTGCCTGATTGAAGTCACATCCATCATGGTGGTGGTTTTATGCATGTCTGCTACAAAGCAGCAGATTTCCATGCTTCCCTGCACTGCAGCACTACAAAGTGTTTTGTTCTTCACTGACAGCGTAAGGATATGGTTGAATTCAAGACTAGAAACCCCCCTAGGGATAGCGAAGAGCAAGTAGCTTTTGCAGCACACCTATACCACAGCTGTGACAACATTCACGACCATTAAGGCTGTTGTCTGTATAAACAGCGCAAGCATTATTTTGCTGGGCAGAAAAAACCCACAATCCTCAGTATAAGCTTATTCTTTCATTTTGAACTCTGTCCCTGCTTCCTCAGAGATCCTGTCTTAGTAGGTTGAAACTCGTCATTTTTCACTCATGTTAGTTCAAGCAACTACGTTAGGCTGCAGTATAATGTGCTTAAAAACTTGTTAGCTGCCCATATTTGGCACAAGGGGGAATCTAGGCTGCAATGCATTGAGTAATGTGCCTTCAAATTTTTCTTTGTTGTCAACATAATACAAATAAAACCAGGAAGCCATACGGGTAAGTTGGATTCCAAAGAGACACATCCATCACTGGTACGTATGCAGATAGATATACATATAGCCTTACTATCTAACTTCTCTAGCAGGTTTCCAATGGCATTCACAATAGTGAAATGGAATCCCACATAAAAGCTACCAGATATTAGAGAGATACTAAAATTTTTGTAGGTTGCAACTATGCACTGTGCTGGGCTTTTTGACCATTTTAAGTTAACTTAGTGTCACCTTTTCTATTCCCAAATAAGGATCAAAGACACACTATCAAAGATACATTTTCTATATCCCTGACTTGGGGTGAATGAGACTTCTCTGACTGAAGAGTCAAGCTAAATCAGCATAATAGTTCTGTTTTACTTGAATAAGTTTGTACAAGAAATACATTCTCGCATTGTGCCTAATGCACATAGCAGGTTGATTGGGCAAATTCACGTGGAGGTTTCCACTGTGGGCTGCTGATTTCAAGCCCAGACTGAAAACCAAGCCACAGCTTTTCCATGGATTTAGATGCAGTTTGAAATGAGGGCATTGTGGATCATTACTAGTTCAGACCCATGGTATCTAAACACACAGGTGAACTGGTGTGTCTTTACTGCTGCAGGCGCTTCCCAAGCATACAGAACGATGCGGGTTTTCTGCCACCCAAAGCATTCTGGAAGATTATAATGTTTGCTGTTGCAGTGGTTTGGTTTCTGTTTGAGGTGAACAGCAACCAAAATACATTGCTAAAACTAAGAAAAAGATTGCCTAATCCACACTGGAATAACTTCTCATCTGTACAGGGCATTTCCTAAACCATACCATACCACACGTCCACAAGAGAGATGCTTCTGTACCAGCTGTTTGGGGCCTGTTACCCCTGCCCTGTGCTCACATGGCTTCTTCCTACACACAGCCTCCACCGCTGGCAAATCTTCTTGAATGCTTTCTTTGAAAATCTAACAAAAAAACACCCCGAGCACTCTCCCAGTCTTTCCTATTACTCATAGCTTTAAAATATCTAAGCAGTTTATTTTAAGCCACTCCTTCATCTAATTCCATGTCTCTAATCAAATTATCCTGCTGTTAGCTGTTCTCCCAGTAATCCTCACAAAATTGTTTCTCAGCTAAACTGATTTGTTACAAAGTCTCCTCCAGAAGCTCAGTTCTGGGGCCAGAGCTCTTGTTCCCTCCACTCTGACCCTGAGCTTTTAAACCCTTGACTGTTTCATCTTAGGGCTTTTTTGCCTGGACAAAGATGAGACAAGGTGCTGCCATGCAATGAAGAGCTCCACAAGCAAGGGCTATTTCTGTTGACTTCAAAGTCCATTTGCAACTGTCCTTGGCTTCCATCTATACTCCATAAACTACTGAAAAGGTACCAGCCCAGTAGAGGTGACCTGCTAGCTGGGATGCAGGTTTTTTGCTGCATCAGTGGCAGGCAACAGTCGTCTTCTTTCATGCAAGTAAATGAAATATAAATAATATTACTGGTGGGAGTAAATCCAAAGGGAAGGGAGACCAGTCTTCTGCTCACTGGAATGGCTAATGGCTAATAAGCCTCTGTCTCTGAGTCAGTTTAAGAATAAAAAAGCATCTTTTTCCCAATGTAGTGGAGTACTCTCACCGTGATGCTAATAGGTACTTGGAACAAGATTTTTCCAAGTGAGATCTCTTGTTAGTGCTATTAAGGTAGATAAATAGTGTCTATTAGGGTATATAAATAACTAAATGGATGCCAGAGTAGGATCTTGAACCTTGTTCTCCTGTATCCCCTGGTGAGACATCTAGCCACTGGGCCATCATATCCCTCCTAATTGCCTATGTTTGCTCTGGGCCTGTGTGTGTTTAATTATTTCTATGGAAAGGAATAACTCTCACAAAAGAGATTTTTATTGATAGAGTCTGGTAGCAATACCGTTTTGCTGAACTTCGTGTGTGGTTATAATATCATAATGCTCTTCCAGAAGTGCAGTGTCCTTGGTTATTTCTCCCAGACATTAAATGTTGATGCTTGGCAATTACAGAGCCTGTGCAAATCGCCTCAGTTAACTTTTAGAGGTTTTTTTCTTTTTTTTTTTGTGTGCCTAGTTTTTCACTTTTCATTTTGTGTGGATTGAGTGTTCTCTCATGCCTTTCCTCCCCACCTCAAAGAAGCTTGTGGCAGAAAGCTGAGAGATAAAGCTTTGCTGAAACAGAGAAAAAGAAGAAATGTGACCAATTGCAATGACAAGCCTGCACTGGGTAATTTAGTGCACACTCAAATGGATTCTTAGTTGCTTAATACACTGTATTAGTGTAGCAGTCGGATGGCCACAAGAACAGAAAAAAGAAAAAGAAAAGGAAAGAATCTGAAGAGGGAAGAACCCACCCATATTCCCAGGGAGGGATTAATACATTTTTGGTACATGAATATTTTAGCTGTCCACTTGTCCCCAGGGTCATCTAGTCTGAAGAGGCCAGCTGATGAGGGTCATCAGTGGGGTTCCCATGAACAGCCGGGTCTGAAAGACAGAAGGCTTTGTGCAGCCTCCTGCCAGTTAGGTCCTGTCCTTAGACAAGACCAAAAAATGAATTAAAATGGCTATGAGGCTACTGAGAGAAACTGAGGAATCAAAGAATAGGACGAAGTTTATGTTACATAGTCTCTCCTATGACAGAGAGTGCCTGGAATGAATTCCAGATGTTTCTTCATGTACTACCAAAGAGGAGAAATTGGAATTTTTGCCTTGAAAATTATTCAGAATGATATAGTTTGGTACTGGCATGACTCTATTTTAAAAGCTGGAGGGAAAAATTCATATGCCATTGTCTTCATCTGAAAGAGGCTTTTAAAAATTTGTTTTGCTTTTTGTATTTGCAGTGTTTGGAAATAAAAAGAAATTCCATTTTACTAGTACTTTGCTGAAGTAATGGAGAATGAAAAAATAGACAAATGGCAGAAGGGAGCACAATTTTAGAAATGCATTGGGTGGAAATGCAGCGACTGACCTACTATAATTCAGGGATGAATGAATCTGGTATGATCCTATGGCTTTTGTTTTACTCCCACTCCAAGGCAAAACTTCCCCTTATGTTTAAACACTAGGTAAAATAAAAAAAATAATTTAAGAAATTCTTTTAAATTTTTATCCTTTTTGGTCATAGTGTTGCAGAATGGAAAGGAGGAGGAAACCTTATCTGAATGACTGGAAATTAGAAGGACTGCATGATCAGGAAAATGGTTCTAACAATGCAAATGTTATTTTCATGCGATATGAGTTCTGAATATACACGGGCAGGCAATTACCCAATCTATTATAGGCCACTGCATATTGGATGGCAGCTACTGAACTCTTGGCTTCAACATGTTTGGATAGAGCAGTACCTTCATTCTTCTTCCACTTTCTGTTAATGGGAAGAACAGCAGCTGGGACGAACATTTGCTGTGAGCAGAGTGTAGATTGCATTAAGGATCAAACATTTAAGCAGAACATTTCAACAGGGATGCAGAACCCATTTAGATTTCAGCTGTGAACATGTTCAATCTTGTTTAAATCTGAGCCTCTTACAATGCCTCTGAAAAAGCTGAGAAATACTAGAAATTAAACTTGCATTTACCTTTGAAGCAAAAGGTCACAAGAACGCAGGAAGTGTATCTCCTTATTTGTTTATGTGGACAAATACTTGTTGCAATTTTAGTATGTGTAGCCTTGGTACTATACAACCCAGAATTTGACAGTGAGTCTCACATACTCTTGTGGAGATGAAATTCTGACAGATTTTTTCCAAAACTTTCATTAGATGAGTAAGGATCTCCTGGAAACTTGAAACAAAAAACTAAACAAAGCAAAAAAACCCCACAACCCAGCAATATTTATGAGATAAAAATTTCTATCATGATTCTGAAAAAAAGCCAAAGCATAACACCACCCCACATTTTTGGAAGTAGAAGTGTAAATCACTGTGTGAAGCTGAAAATTTCAGATAAAGTTATAATAAACCTAACCCCTTGAATCCTTAACAAATTTGGAATCCCAGTCAGAATTATCTCAATAACTTTTTTCAGATACTTTTTTTTTTCCCAGATACTTGATTAGCATCTACATAATATCTTCCTTGGCTTACGATTGCTTTAGTTCTACCTGCAGTCTAGGGATTTTACTGCCTGGCAGTTGTAGCAGGTTTTTTTATTCAGGATTTGACTGCCATGAAATTGTCTAATAACTCTTCAGTATTCACAGTTTCCCAGATCAATGAATTTTGCAGTTCACCTATGTATTATTTCTATTAATTTGTTTTACATCAACCACCTGTTAAGTTCATGTGATGCTATTGGACCTCATATTCTGAGGAGCAATAATTAAATTTTCTGTTTGCCTTCTCTGTCTTTCAGAAGTGGTTGTATCCATCACACTTCCTCATCAGCCTCTTTTCCAAACAAAAGCACCCTAGTCTAGCTATCTCCCCTCTTAGTGAAGCCGCTCCTCACCTTCACCTGGTACTTTTGCTTGTTTTATTATCTGCTTTTCTAGATGAAGGAGACCACAGTCATATGTAGTCCAAGGTTGCCACTATCTTTGAAACAGCTGACTTGCTTACTGATTTACGAACGGATTTTTTTTTTTTTTGGTGGGTATTATATAAAGGTTTTCTCACAGATTTCGGTTTCATAAGGCAAGAGACTGAGTTGTGAATTTCCACTGCAAAGCTGAGAAAAAAAAGTATGTGACTTCTGGCTGATTGTGCTTACGGTGCAAGCTGGTACTGCAGCAGTGACAATTACTTGCTGATTTGTCCTATACGCCCGTCTATACTATGCTCCCTGTGTCTCACCCCCACCTGCCCAAAAAAAGAAAAAAATAACCCAAAACACTTAGCAGCTTTATACATTGCACTTCTAGAAGAGGAAATGTACACCTCCCTTTGCCTTATCTCTAACGAAAAAACCACTTCCTCCTGCCACCTCCCAGCTATCTCCACAGTAAAACAGAAAAACTTGAACCTTCCTGATTCAGGTGACCACAATCTTACACCAGACCCTGTGAATGTGCTGTCATACCAACTGTTTATCCCATGCTGACAATGACTGCTGATGATGAGGTAAGCAAAGCATCTGATCAGACTGACAATTTGCCCTCCACTGAATTTATGTTTTAGGCAGGGAGGTGAACATGCAGAAATTAAAAGCAGAAATTCTCCCCGTGGGAGTAATATTTAAAGAGAGTTTGTAGTTCAGATTCAATGGACAAAGCACTCAAGAAACTTGTGTTTAATACTGTACTGGGACCGGTATTAATTAATATCTTCATCAACGACATTGACAATGAGGTTGAGTGCACCCTCAGCAAGTCTGAAGATGACACCAAGCTGAGTGGTGCAGCTGACATGCCAGAAGGACAGGATGCCATCCAGAGGGACCTGGAGAAGCTGGAGAAATGGGCCCATGTGAAACTCATGAGGTTCAACAAGAATGAGTGCAAGGTCCTGCACCTGGGTCAGGGCAATCCTCATCAGCAATACAGGCTGGGAGATGATGTGATAGAGAGCAGCCCTGCGGAGAAGGCCTTAGGGGTGTTGGTGGATGAGAAGCTCAACATGAGTGAGGGTGACAGAGCACTGGAATAGGATGCCCAGGGAGGTGGTGGAGTCTCCTTCTCTGGAGATATTCAAGACTCATCTGGACGCCTATCTGTGCAATATGAGCTGGGGAGCTGCTTTGGCAGGGGGGTTGGACCCGATGATCTCTCGAGGTCCCTTCCAACCCCTACGATTCTGTGATTCTGTGATTCTGTGATGAGCTGACAGTGCACGCTTGCAGCCCAGAAGGCCAAGCATATCCTGGGCTGCATCAAAAGGAGCATGGCCAGCAGGTCAAGGGAGGTGATTCTGATCCTCTACTCCACTCCTGTGAGACCCCAGCTTGAGTACTGTGTCCAGTTCTGGAGTCCCCAACAGAAGAAGGACATGGAACTGTTGGTACGGGTCCAGAGGAGGGCCACAAAGATCATTAGAGGGCTGGAGCACCTCTCCTGTGAAGACA
This sequence comes from Porphyrio hochstetteri, assembly GCA_020800305.1. NCBI lineage: Eukaryota > Metazoa > Chordata > Aves > Gruiformes > Rallidae > Porphyrio > Porphyrio hochstetteri. The sequence continues at coordinate 66,351,850 of CM036938.1, forward strand.
GGCTGAGAGAGTTGAGCTTGTTCAGCCTGGAGAAGAGAAGGCTCCAGGGAGATCTTATAGCGCCTGAAGGGGCCTAACAAGAAAGCTGGGGAGGGACTTTTTAGAAGGGCATGGAGTGATAGGATGAAGGGGAATGGTTTTAAATCGGAAGGGTGCGGATTTAGATTGCATACTAGGAAAAAGATCTTCACTATGAGGGTGGTGAGGCACTGGAACAGGTTGCCCAGGGAGGTGGTGGTTGCCCCCTACCTGGAGGTGTTCCAGGCTGTGTTGGATGGGGCCTTGAGCAGCCTGGTCTAGTGACAGGTCTCTCTGCCCATGGCAGAGGGGTTGGAACTTGATGATCTTAAAGATCCATTCCCGCCCAGACCATTCTATGATTCTACGAAGAATGGTCAAGCTCTCAAATTTGGAAATACAAGTTCTATATCCCATGACAAGTAACATTCGGGTATACCAGGTGCACGCAGTCAGATGCACAGGGGAAACAGGTTTCTATGGCACTAGTACAAACGAACTCCATGTGAGCTTGTGGCAGCAAAGCTAAAAGAGACTGAAAATTTATACTTCTTCAAGTATAAATGTAGTATCATCAGTGGTAGATAAATTATTGAAAATTTGTCAAATAAATCACCTAGAGGATATGATCACCATTTTGCTGGTTGAACAGCATTTCAACTCCAGTACCCTCCAAGAGGGATTATTTAGTGAAGTTTTAATGTGACTCTTCTACTGAACTTTCTTTAATAAATACCCTTGGTGTAATTCTATCACCCACTAAGAATTTCTGCACTTTGGTATGGCTCCCATGCAAATAATAGGAGGAAACTTCTCCTTTACCAGACCGTGCATGTCTTCAAGGTGAAGATGCCTGACCAGAGATTTCTGTTCAGTCACATTTAAAAATGTTGGTAAAGAAAGCAGAAACCATTTTAAAGTTTTTTAGCTCAGCAAGTACGCAGGGTTAATCACTTTAACAGTAAAAATAGTTACCTGAATGGCAGCCAAATCTATCTATAGGGAATGAAGATAATGAAGGGGAGATTCTTGTGCTGGGATTAGATGGGAGTCAGTGAACCTAAAGAGATTTTTGGCACACACAGCCCTGTCATGTATATTTGTCCATTTCTAGCTCACATGAGTTTGTGTTGGGATTGGAGTAGTCCAGAGGGAAGCAGTTTGAACCAATGGCCCAAGGGTCTTTTCTGTCTTGGAGCTTCCAATCAGTTAACAGTTAGTTATGCTGTGGTACATTTTTAGAGCCATAGCTTCTAACACATTCATTGGCCTTTTTGTTACTGCTTTGTTCAAATGTTCATGTTTCTCATCCAGAAGACTAGACAGTATTGAGCTTTTCAGTAAAAATGAGCCAAATCAAAATTGACAATATAAAATATCTTTGATTTCTGGGTGGAAAAGTACAGTTATGGAAACACCAGTCCCGTCTGGTTTTGTGTCATACTCAGACCTGGCTGGGTTTGGTTTCCTGTTCTGTTTTAAAGTTATATCTCTTCAAAGCAGAATGATTTCTACAATTGCATGAAATAGTTTCTCATGGTGGCAAAGCCTCCCAGGTTTTGGTCCTTTAGAATCCAAAGCCGGACTCACACTGCAGACCAATTAGGCCTTAAAATGTCAGTATTGATTTAAAAGCAGTTCTGACCTAGATGTCACTTCTTGATCTGCAATGGGAAAGAAACAGAAATCAAACTGCTTTGAGAAAAACACCACCATCTTTATAGCTATAAAATGACCTTTCTCGGGCTAAGCCTGCTTAGCTTTCAAGAAGCTTGAGGCTTCATGCTGTACGCCTGGAGCAACCACTGAAGGAATGTGAATTCAATCTTCCCTTGTCTCTGGTGAGTGCCATAATGACTGGGCACTCTAAAAAGTTTTCTTTATCCAAATGAATGTTTCTATTTATATGGAGTAAAACCACCAGTGGATTGAAGCTAACTCTTTAGTCTGGTAGGAAAAGCATTCACCTAGGACGCCTCATCTCTGACTAGAGCCTCTGCTCACTGGAGACTCTTCTAAGTGACTACTAGCATGGTCAATGTTGACTAACAGACTATATTAGATGGAAAATGGAGTCCTGCTTTTAATTTCAAACATTGAAAAAGTTCTGCTGAATCCATAACCCATGTCAGGATTTTATATCAAACAAGTGAGGTTTTTTAATGAAAGCTGTCCTTGTGGAACTGTTCTTGATCAACTCTAGTATGTGCATGCTGAGCCTTACATTCCTAGCCTCTTTAAAGGTCCATGACTAGATTAATTTCTAGGAAAGGGCAACATCTTGTTGCTGAGTGGGCCATTTATCTGACACAGGAATGTAGCCTTGGATTATCAAATGCATCATCACTAGCAAATACATCAGTAACTTTAATAAAGATGTTGTGCTGGAAATTTTCACCCTTAATGATCTACAGAGCAAAATTAAAAAGATAAGTAAATCCAAAGTTTTAGAAGACTATTTGAACAGAAAAGCTAGTAATTTACAATCTTCTCATACTTTTCTGTCTTGTCCCTTCCCCTTGTATTCAAGTACATCTCTCAGGAAATTGATCCACTGAAAATGAGTCGCCAAGGAAAATACTGTAAGAAAAGTTTTTTTCTGGGTCTCATGATCCTTCTCTCTGAGGGAGACAGTGCTCAAACCAACAAAGCCAGGTCTTCTTCAGAAGCTACAGAGATGAAAGCGTACAGAGACTTCAGATGTGAAGTATCTGCTGAGACTGATACTCACTTGTACCCGTTACTGTTCTCGAGGCGAGCCTAGAGTCATCCATTTCAGCTCATGATGGTACAGAGTAGACCTGACATGTAAAAAAAAAAAAAAAAAATCACTCAAGAAATCAGCTGCCTAAGTTGTAACAATGCTTTTCATGACCTAAAAAGCTTTGAAGAAGCTCAGGGAAGAAAACATACATGTTGAATCAGGCACGGACATGGGTGAGTCAAGGCCTACATATGCATTATCAGATATGGAAGCAGTTTGTTTGAGTTTCTGAGATCGACCATGCTTCTCAGATGCATCCTGATTTCATATCAGGTCATAACCTAAGCCACCACATTCCTTTGCAGCCACATTTGCCACAGAAAAGGATCCAGGTGTGTGGGTGGGAGCAGCTTTGGCCTGCTTCAGCTGGTTCCCCTGTCAGTGGCTGGAATATTAAGATTTGAGGAGAATAAAAAGGACCACAGTCTAGATGTATGCATCTAGAAATCATAAGGATAGGATGCAGTGATGCAGCTGTGATAGACTCACTTTCCAAGCTCCAGAGCATCTTTTCTGGAAAACTCCTACAATAGTCTTTTTTGCTTGTGCAATGTGGTTACTTTACTGAAGCACTGACATGGATTTCTCGGGATTCTCGAGACACTTTTCATCAATTTTATACCCTTTTCAAGGGATAGATGAATTTTAAAAGTCAGGGGAGATTGGTAATTTGAAAAAAGGACTATTCATTGGCACAACATGGCTAAGAAGCTCAATACATTCTCAATTATTCAGCTTGTCTTCAGACCTGAGGGCATGTTACCAGTTGTATTCAGTTAAAGAATACCAGGTGAGCCCATGTGTACCTGCAGATATGTTGTGACAGTAGACATGCTGAGGGAGCATACGCATTCACATTGCTAGAGAGGTTCTGAAAATAAGGGGTGGGGGGAAACCCACTCATCTACTTGCCACAAATAACCACCTTCCCCAGTAAAAGGAGCTTCTCTGAACCATCTTAGTAGAGGATGTGCTCTTCTGTATGTGACATTAAAAGGAAGATTCTTGTGAAAAAAAAAAAAACCAAAACAACCCAACCTTTATGAAGACTTTAATAGCAATCTCCTTCCCTTCCCCTCTGCTCCCTTCCTCTGCAGATGGCTGTTTTGAGCCAGCATTACCCAGGAGCTGCCACATGTCGCTGGCCAGAGGAGTGCACAGGCACCCGAGTGACTCGCGCTAACGCTAAGGGAAGACAGCTTGGGTCCAGCCTCTGTCCACACCCCTCTGGAAGCCCATGTGGTCCAGCCAGGTAAGAGGCATTTTCTCTGCTAAAGAACTGTGGACAAGAGCTTGCTTGCCTGTGCCTGACAAGATTACAGTGGGGAATGGGCAGACTGTGACAAGATTACAGTTTTAGGAACACTATTATTGATAATAAAGATGAAGACATTTTGGAAACATTATTATCATTTCATTGTATTTGTACACCAGTTGGCTTTAAAAAAAAATTTTTAGTCATTGTCCCCTCTCATCCTCTCTGAAATACTCAATACTCAAAGCCCCGAAAAAGAGTAGTTGCACACATTTATTCACCTACTAGGTCAGTCTGTCTTCACATAGGGCCATTATTCTTTTGTCTGGAAACCTACAGTGCTTACCATAAAAGGTGCAATTCTGTGAGCCCATTCTGAGGATCTCATTCACATACCCTGATGACTCCTGGTGTTCATGGGATGTTTGACAGTCCATGGCTCTCTTGTTTACATTGCCTGTTATCAGTGGAGCAACAGCTGTTTGCATAACAGCTTCTACCCTTTCATCTCAAATCCCCTGAAGCTTCTCCCAAAAACATTGTTCCTGCATTAGACCTGTCACTGAGGCTGTGAAAGGGCAGACCTTCTATTTCTCTGGACAGGGAATCTCCCCATGCAGTCCGTAGACTCTTCTCAACAGAGCATTCTCCACTGAGAGGTTTGTTTTAACTGGGGTAGCTATGCATATACTCCTGTACACAACAAATATTGTCGAGCCTGCCAGCTTCTTCAATTTTCCATGTAGTAGATGCATGGGGAATTTCACACGGCTCTCCTGCCCTGAGGTAGAGCTTAGTCTGACTGGTAGATAATTTGACTGAAGTCCTTTCTACCTACCTTACTTTTATGGTCACAATAAAATGTGTTCTTGGCTAAGGATGATCTGTAAGGAAAAAAAAAAGTAAAATTCCGTGAATTTCCCTTAGATAAGAGAGGAAATACAGATGTGGTGACTAAAAAACTGATCTCACTTGGAAAAAACAGCAGCATCTTCATCCACATCTTTTCAGCTGACCACATGGCTGGCATGAGACCAAATTATTCCCAAAAAGACAGGTCTATGGCTTTCACATAGACAGGGAGGCACCAATCATCCAGTCCTGAGACAGCTCCAGAGGTTTTGCTCCAGAGCAGGCAGAGAAGCTGTCAGTGCCCTGGCATTACTGCTTATCCACATTCCTCTGCATTACAGAGAATATGGCCCAGTATCTTTTGAACATTTCTGCTACCTTTCAAATTATTATGAAAGAACCAAAAATCTATAAACCAACTGAACTTCCTGCCCCAAACTAACGGTCCCACATCATTATGGCTAAGAGCAAAAGACATTGCAGCAAGTTCTGGAAAGATTAAAACTGTCAGCAGGGAATAGACTGAGTTCATCTAACCTTAGGCACCCTAAAGCCGCACATTTAACATAAGCCATCTGCCTGGGCTCTCCCTCCAGTCAGTGGAGCAACTCCAGAGCATGATTCACTGCACCCTAAGAATAGTGCTCGAGGTAGGTGGGGTGAATCACCCTGGGGAATTGCCTGGCTCTCTGTGAAAAGAGCTTTTCCAGATAGCTTTGATAACAAGCCTTCCTTTTAGGTGCTTCAAATTAGATAAATCTCATCTCAAAATGTTCAACCTCACTGTTTTCCTGAAAACAGGGAAGAGCTGCAAATTGCATGAGCCTGCAAACAGACGCTGTTTTTAAGTGGCAGTCTTTACCCACAGGTTAATAATCCTGCTTGGATTTCACCTCCATGTAGCAAGTGGAAGGCACCTGAGGCCCCAGCCCTAGCACAGTGCAGTCTGCGTCCTTGCCCAGAGGGTGTGTCCTAGCCCAGAGGGTGCAAGGCCATTGCCTCTACCTCTGCCTCCTAGCATGGCATGGCTGCCTCTAGCTCTGGCAGCTGCTGGGTCTTTATTCATCTCCTATTTCCAAGTCATGTTCTATCAGGTCTCTGCTCCCATTCAGCCTCAAGCTGCTAAGAGTTGCTATACCCACCTTTTACATAGGTAAACCTGGTGCCTCACACCCCTGTGTGCAGTGAGAGGTCTGAGGGCACATGAAAGCATGCATCAGCATGAAGCACTGTGGAAGGTACTGTACAGGCTGGCGTGATGGACCCTCCGTGTGATTCCCTGCAGGGAGGTCACCAAATGTTGACTCTTGGTGTATCTGTTTCACCTAACACCCTGTGGACAAACCTGCTGAAGGACTTTGGGTGGTTGCAACATCTGAAAAAAAAAAAAAAAAAAAAAAAAAAAGGATTAATCCAGCAACCTTCACAGAATGTTTGTTTTACAAGAAGCACAAAATCTGTGGAAAAATAAAGTAAACCATGTAGAAAGTAAACATTTATAGAGAAGGAAATGCTCTCAGCTATAAATGAATTATCTTTCTTGTCAGGCTATAGTCTTCTGATGAGTTAGGAATACCAGATACATGACAGTGAAATGTTCATCCAAGTTAACTGTATTCATATCCAGTTTTGTCCATGTTGTTTGTTCAGAGACCTGAGGGTGGCAAGTTTTAGAACCTTTTACTTGCTGTTATTTTTTTTTCTCCTGGAAATACTCCCCCATTTTTAAATCAGTGGCCTAAACTGCTCCTTTTTTAGTATGTGAAGGTAATTTCTTCATACAAGAAAGAACGATGCAGCAAGAGGTGTCCTTGCAATGCCATGGATAAAAACCTGCTTTTTCAAAGAATTTTCAGGATGTTTCTGGTTATCTGATTGCTGTCCAGAGGTTAAAGTGCTGGTCCCTGCAAAGATTATCCAAAGTTTGAACAGTGACTGATCAATTAATACCTGTTTACCCAGAAGGTCTCTACAGATTTTCTATTTTTGGCAGTCTATGTATTTGAGGACTTAGATCCTCAAAGGGATTAAAAAAAAAGAGAGAGACCAGCACTATGTCCTCAGCAGCACTCCCACAGCTCATGCTTTTTGTTATTTCAGAGGTGATAGGAAAGGACTTTTGTACAGCCCACATCTGTTGGGAAGCATGTCTGATCCTGCTCCCCTGTGTGCTGTCCTGCAAGGAAAGCAGAGCTGCTTAATTTTATCCATCTTTTCAGCCAGGGACACTGGAAGGATCTCACCTTTTGACATTTTCTCAGTTTCCACCCTCTAAATGAGGTCCCCTGTGGGGTATGAGGGCCCTGGAGTAAACATTAGGTGTACCCTAAACATGATAATCACAAAAGGTCCCTTTGTGAACAAGAGGGGCTCTTCCCTGTGACGGAGGGGAGGGCTGCCTCTACAGGAGGCCATTACAGACAGCCAGAGGCAGTCTGGAGCCTCAGCGGGGCTGTGCCTCAGGGCTGTCCTCACCCCCTGCCATTTTGTGCTCTGCTCATCCTGCCTGGAGTGCCTGTGCTTGTTTATACAGAGCCGTCCACGGGCACTCACTCCAGCTCTTCTTTCCCCCTGCTTGGTCTGCTTCCTTTACAGGGACCTCTGCCTACCAAAGCCAGCCTTGAGTACCGTCCAGCTCATGAGCACTGCTTGAAGGTACAGGGGGCCAGATGGGTTGGTGTAAGGAAGCTGCCCCTGGGCAGCTGTGAAGCCTGGGAGCCATGTGAGATGCAGGAGGCTGAGGTCCGAGGGGAGGAAACACCACCTGTCCCTTCAGGGAAAGCCTGGAAAAGGCAACAGTGAGAAGTTTTAAAATCTTCTCTTCCCTTTTTGGCTTTGCAGCTCTGACAAAGGGATTTGTATGAAGTTACTCGCACATGACTTTGCACGAGTCATGTGGCTTGGGGAGAAAAAAAACACAACACGACAAGCATTCCCAAGCCTTTAAAAATATCACGCCCACTTGTAGCTGCACAAAGATAGATTTAAGCAGTTTTCATATTCCCTATGAAAAATGACCATCAGGCCTTAGCAAAAAGCAGGGGGAAAGTGGGGGTGTGTTTGTCTGCAGATAGCAAAAATAGAATGACATTTTTGCAAACTATTTTTCCAGCCTGCCAAGGGTGATTTCTATTCAATATATGATACAGGCAAGAAATCTGCTAGTCTGTAGATATCTGCACTTTATGATCAGCCAGTCGTAATTTCTTTCAGTAGCTGATGATGGACAATGCGTGATTTATGACCTAGCTGCTAACCTTATTTTTAAATGTGGAACTATATGGCAGCAGAAGAGTTTGTGTTGCTCAACATTGGTTCAGTGAGGAGGAACAAGATAAACCCAGTGTCTGTTTAAGAGTCGGCTTACTATATGAGAAAAACTGCAACAGATATGTTCATGAGAGATCTAGCCCCACTTGCTATTAAGTAGGCTAAAAATACAATAGGCTTTAATCTCTGTTTCTTGTAAGAACCTCTAAGGGCCAACGGCAATGGGATTATTAGTTATTATTTCAAACCTGTGCTACCCAAGTATTGTGTGACTGCTGTGAGCAAAATGTGTGCCGATTTTGGAATGGACCTTGCACAGAATGGGAATGGTTATCTTTCTCTGCTTTCAGAGCAGCTGACTTCCCTGCAGGACCTCTCCTGGTGCAAAATATGGATGGGCTCAAAAGTGTCATATACCACATACCAATAATGAGGAGAGAAAAGCTGCTCAGAATTGGTCTTGCCCAATCTCTCCCTTACTTCCTCCCTTTTCTTCATTCTCATGTTGGCTTTTCACAATTAGATGCAACCACGAAGCTGGAAAATGACTTCTGGGTACAAAGGCTGATGGGCTGGCTTCATAGATATCAATGGCAAACTTGACATGGATTTCACAGAATGTCAGGGGTTGGAAGGGACCTTGAGAGATCATCTATTCCAGCCGCCCCTGCCAGACCAGGATCACCTAGAGTAGGTCACACAGGAACGTGTCCAGGCAGGTTTAGAACATCTCCAGAGAAGGAGACCCCACAACCTCTCTGGGCAGCCTGTGCCAGTGCTCTGGCACCCTCACAGTGAAAAGTTCTTCCTTACATTCACATGGAACCTCCTATGCTCCAGCTTGCACCCAGTGCCCCCTGTCCTATTCCTGGCCATCACTGAGGAGAGGCTGGCTGCTTCCTCCTGACACTCGCCCTTTACATATTTATAGGCATTAATGAGGTCACCCCTCAATCTCCTCCAAGCTGAAGACCCAGCTTCTCCAGCCTTTCCTCATAAGGAAGGAATTCCACTCCCTTAATCATCTTGATGGCCCTGTGCTGGACTTTTTCAAGTATTTCCCTGTCCTTGAACTGACGGGCCAGAACTGGGCACAGTATTTCAGGTGCAATCTCACCAGGGCAGAGGGGGAGGAGAACCTCTCTTGACCTAATACCATATCCCTTCTGATACGGCCCAGGAAGCTGTTGGCCTTGGCTGAGAGGACACATTGCTGGCTCACCGTCATCCTGCTGTCCACCAGGATCCCCCTGGTCCCTCTCACCTATGCTGCTTTCCAAAAGGGACTTAATCTGCAGAGTGAAAGGCGATTGGCAGATTGCAAATATTCTACTGCTTTTGCAAGAGTATGAGGTAAGCAGGACTGCTGTTTTGGCACTATTTGACATTAAGACTGTTGTGGAGCTATTCAACTGCTCCAGTCAGTTCAATACATAGGATGGCTATGAGTCAGCCAAAATTTTTTGCTCCCTGGTTCCCTCTAATACTATGAGCATTTGGGTCTTATTGCTAGTACAGAAAGGAAGAGTCAGACAAGGATGCTGGTAGACAGACATCTCAGTCCTTACTGAAGCCTCAACAACTGAAATGCAGTTTCAAAACAACCTTTATTCTGCTTGAAGACTTATTACAATTTTGAAAGCAACTTAAAAACAAGACACAGCTCCATCAACTCTATAGCTTGAACAAAATTTCAAGGAGGCATGTTTCCATTCTTGCCTTGTAAAGGCAATTTACAACCCACTTTACCCTCTACCTCCTCAAAGACCATTTTAAAACGAAGTAATCTTAATGTTTTAAAGACATTTAACAGAACAGAACTTTATTTTTAAAAACAAGAATTAAAAAAAAAAATAGCAGCATCTTGGGCAGCTAATGCAGTCTCATTAGGACAAGTGCAATGTAACTTTACCAACTTCCACAGTCCAGTTTAGTCTTAACTGCAGTAAATACAACATGATTCTACACAAAATGCATTTTGGAACCTTGTCCCATGGGAGGCATTGTGCTTTGAGCTGCCCATTTCTAAAGTGACCCTGAAAAGGAAAAATCAGGATTCACTTTCCCAACTTAATACATGCATAGCAAAAGCACTGTGTGAAAATCGGCACAAGTTTTCCCCATTAGAAGCATCTGAATGTTTCCCAAGCATTATTAATTCATTGCCAATTACAAGACAAAGCCATTTCTTCACTACAGAACAGTTGACACCAATAGAAAATTTGAAGATTTGGTTTTACAGATTGCTTGACAAGATTTCTTAGATAACCAAACCATACAGACAAGCTTTTTTTTTTCTTTTTAATTTTTTTTTAAAAAATGAAAAATATCCAGCAACACAGAAACTCAGTTTTCTAACTGTATTTGGAAACATGCTGCACCCACAAAGGTCTAGTGTGCATGGGTGTGTGTGTCTTTAAATAAAGTTAATGATATCACTTACGGAATTCAGAAAAATTATGCTTGGTAAAAATGCACCTATGCTGGGATCTATTTGTACAGAAACATAGCAACTGTGCACACATATGCACATATATATATCCCCAAAATTGTAAATTCAACTTTCAAGTTAAGGAAACCAGAAACTTTGCTTGTGGGTTTTGGTTCTCTGTTAGGTCTCGTATCTTTAAAAGGCCTTGTGAAAGTGCTGCTGCAGTGCAGCATAACTCAGAGATTTAAAATAAAACAAAAACTCACCTAATGAGAAAAAAAACCCCACAAGCCCTCCCTTGAATCATAGTAGATGGAACAACTACGTGTCAATAGAAATACAGAAAAGCACTGCCTTACTTCAGTTATATCCACGTGCTTTTTTGTTTTTTCTTTTTTCTGTATATATTAGTCTGTTCAAATCAAAACTGGAGTGAACAATATGGTACATTAAGGACAAACTGCAGTGAACAGGGCCTTTGGCAGGACGTAGCTCTGTGCATTAAGGAGGGAGGGAAATGCAGAGGCCACACAATATGTAAGTACCAAAGAAAACCCACTCATGCCAACTTGAGGGTGTAAGTGAACTCTTGCAAATTGCACAGACCCTCTGTAGGCAGAACATCCCCATAGGAAGTCGTAAGCACTATCTCACAACATAGTGCTTATTTCTCATTGTTGCTTGTGCAAGAAAAGCAAGTGCCAAATTTGCACACACACTATTTCTTTTCTCTGCTGCAACCATGAAGAGAAGTTGTACAGCACAACAAGAACAAATTATATCCCATACCGGGCTGGGCATGCTAAAGATAAGGCCCACTGACATAGCAGAGGTTTTCTTAATATGAGGAAAATTAGATCCAAATGCCTTAACTAAGGTAAAATTTCTTGACAGATGCTACGTGAAACATCAATTCAGATTACATATATTTTGCTGATAGAGAAACAAAAATACAATTTTACTCTTAAAATACTTAACATTCAAAAATTAATATATGTCCAAATAATATCTTGGATTGCTACAAGTGTTAAATTGTTGTATATTGAACTAATTTGTAACTTCAAGGCCAGTAGTATAACTGGAGTGCTAGAGTTAATTGTTGGTGCTTTTCATAGTACAAACCAGTTATCCATAAACAAAATTTACATGGTCCTACAGGCCTGAAAAAAGTGTGGAATGAGGAAGGGAAGGGATGAAGACTAAAATTCTATTCTATAATTTTATAAGTGGTGACTATCCTGAAACATTAATGTTGGTTGAATCTTGTTTCCTGATATAAATTCTAGTAAGAAAATACATCTATAAGGAAAGCAAAGACAATTCACCAAAAAAAGAGCATAAAATCAAAATAAAATTAAAAGCCTTACAGCCTCAGGAATGAAGGAATAATGCAAAAATTAAAAGATTATATGAAGACTACTGGAGACTGGCTAATTTCTTCTCACTATTTCCAACAGCTTAATAAGCACTGCGTACTTTCAATTAAAATGCATGTATTTCTAAAACAGAGCTCTTATGAGAGAACTCCACGGGTGTTACTCTTTTGATTGTGTGTGCAACTCCCTTTAGTAGTAATCATAGCATCTTGGGGAAAGAGTAAGTTCGCGTGTTCACTCAGTGAAAACTTCTTCAAGATTTCTCTGAACTTCATTATGTTATCAGTTTGCAAAGTGTGAATTTCCTCAGTGGTCAGGACAATAAATAACCATTGCAAACCACCTACAGTGATTTGTCCCAGAATGCCTAATAAGTTTGGTCTAGTAGGATTTTAACTAAACCATAATTTTGTAAGTCTGTGGTGCCTGAAGTTATAGAAGTGTTCACTTTGATACTGCCTCAGCCTACGCTCTTACAAAAATAAAATCCAAACATGATAGCCTAATCATTTTCAAAACAGATATTGTTCCAGTCTTAATTAGCTCTACATTGTATCCAAACATTCTCAGTAAAGGTGGGAAATTTTTTTTTTCACAATACTAATACAAAAAAATGAACCTAAACAACAGATTAGAGAAACTTCCTTCATATGAAATGAAAACACCTTTACATGCTGACGAAATTTCTGCCACAGTAGGTCAAGAAGTCATTTATTTACTGTGAAGAGTTAAGTCATTCTGAAATCCAAGCCATCTACCCCAGTAGACGAGTTCCCTGTTTTTTCTGCAATCACTATCAGAGAAGGATACACAATTTTTTGTCTTCCGAATACAAAGACAATCATGATACAAGTTCGAAATGCTTCAAGAAGCAAATATAGCATGGTACCGTATTCTGAAGTTATCTCTGAAACAATATTGTTGGACTCAGTGATATTTTGTATATTCATATATTTTTTTACTGAATAAAGCAGCTTTGAAGCTTATCAGGCACTGCCCAACAAAGTATTTAGTCAAAAAAAAATTACGAACTTTTTAAACTTTGAGCTAGAAGCTCAATGTTCTATACAAAGGAAACTGAAATATTTCATAGTTTTAATTCTGAAGCCAACTCTTGCTGGCCTCCTGTACATTAAAAAAAACCCAAAACAACTACCCAAACAAGAAAATTAGTAACAACAAAAAAAAATCATCAGGAAAAATATCTGCAGGCAAAAAAAAAAAAAAAAGGGAAGACAAAGAAACAAGAAAGGAAAACAAGCTTAACCTGTAGATATGCTCGAGAGAATACTACAGCCTAAAGAAAATACAGTATCAGATAACACAGTCTAAGAATTCAGCTTTCAGCAAACAGAAAAGGGAAAAGAGAAGCAGTTTGGTATTGATAGTTTCTATCAGTGATAGTTAGTCATCCCATACTATGTACATTATTATATACTGTATAGCATTAAAAGTCCTGTTTTCTTCAGTCTTAAATATATTCTTAAAACAGGACTTTTAAACATCTAAACAAAACACTTCCTGGCACTTTGCTATTACAATTACTGTGAACAACGTACTGTAACTGAAGTCCTTTTAAAGTGTCCCCTAGAAATGAAAAGTGCCATTCTGCTACATATCATTCACCAGAAACCAAAAAATCCACGATGCTGTGTGTCTGGATCCACTGAGTGCAGCAACACCAAATCCAAGCCAGGTTGTGACCATGAAATTCCAATAACCAAATGGCAAAGACCTCTTAGATCTTGTGTCCGGAGAACCCAATGTTCTAGCTGGTAAAGCTTCAGAAGTGGTCGTAAACAAGCACCATGGTTAAAGGCCTCTATGTCCCTGCATGGAGATCAGGTTAGGACTTCTCTCTCTTGTGTTTTTCTTTTCTTAATTAGAAAAAAAAGCATTTCAGATTAAACATATAGGTTCACAGCTTAATACTGTGATGTCCTCCCACTGCAGTTCTGAAGAAAAGCTCTAGTCCCATCTGAAGACAGACAGCTTTGATACTGCAGCTCAAATTCTTGAGTAAGACTGAAAGGAACCTTCTCTCTCCAGAGGCCTCAATGTTGTCGTATCTTTTCTTTAGAAAAAAATTAAACAACCCAGAGTATGAAAATCTTCATCGCCTCTGCTGTGCATATACTGGGTAGGCTAGTGTGACATTGAGAGAGTCATTGTGCTGCACGAGTGATGTGTGTTGATAATGTAGCACCAGTTCTTTGAGCGAGTTGTACAAGTTATATGGCTCTGCAAATCCGTACCCAGTAGGTGTTTTGTTTATCACACAGTGCTTTACTTCTCCATCCACCCTAAAGAGGAAAAAAAAGAACAGTTTTTAGTTTGTCAGCTCAGTGAAGTTAAGCTAGAAAATGAGGTATGGGCAATAAATCTGAAGGTGCTAGTCACTACACAGAACCACTGTCTTCTGTGGTGGGATAATGACAAAAGCCAAGCTTTAACCCAAATTCCTAGCTTAGGGAAGCAGGAGATAGGCAGAATTTAGTGGCTACACATAAAGGTTTGCATCCATGTTTTGGTTTCCCTTCTGTTGCATGAGGTTCATCTGTGGGACTGGCACAGGTTTGAGCTGTGTAGGAAATGGAGCAGCAGTAAGGATGGCCTCAGGACTTGTTGGTGTGCTTCTAAGCCCAAGAGGCTCCATGCACATGCAAGCGTCTGTCTGTGCCTAGCTCACAGTAGATGCCTCGAAAGCTGGTTACATCATTCACAAATTAGGGTACGTACACCACAGAGCAGGCATAGCAGCCTTGTTTGCTGCTCTCTCGAACAAGGAATGTTCCATCTCGCTTTCCCCGCAGCAGATTTTCAGCTTGGCTTCTATTGATATTTCCCACATTCCACGTTCTCTCATCATGATGGGGCAAGTCCTCATCATCTTCAACCATAGAGTATTGGCTGTTGAAATAGGACAAAATGTGTTTGTGAAACACATAGCAAAGCAAAATACATTAATTAAGTAGTTCCCCTCTCATATTACCTGAAAAAAGTCAGTCAGGGGTTAGTAGGATGCCTCCTTGATAAAACTTGGTATGTGGACCATGTAAAACTGCACTGTTTAAACCTCTAAATAAAAATAAAAGTTCTGTTCTTGTTTCTTTTAAAAACACTCATGTAAATCTGAAGATGGATATAAAAGGGTGCTGTCTTATCTTTCAGAATCTGCAGTGAGCGCCTCAGTACTTCTACCGTTGCTCAGTGTTTTGGTAAATGGTAAGCCCAATGAAATCAATGCCTTCTGAGTCAGCTTCATTTCCAAAGATCAGAACACTTGGTAAGCAACGAAAAATCATGCAATGTATCAACTACAGCTGCTGCTTGGGAAAGCTATGAGCTGTTGTACAGGTAGACAGAATAATTACTTATAGGGGTGATGGCTTTGTGGAAAGGGTGGAAGAGCAGGAGAGCTGCTATCTCCTTATAACCAGGTTATGAGAGGAGCGTAAAATACAGGGTGTTCTCTACCTAACAGTCACCAACTATAAAGCTGGTGCAGACATAGAGAGACCCTCTCAGCTCAAGTCCACCATGAAAGAAGATGTCTCTGATTCAGCTATGCGGACATCACTTTGATAATCTGCAGTTGCAGAACTCCCTACTTCCCCAGTCACCTGCACTGGTCCCCGTCTCTCCTGCTCAGCTTGCAGTCACTCCATGTTTGACTGATGTATTTATTCTTTCTGTAATAGGTTTTTAATCAGTTTTCCTTGGTCTAAGACATGACTTATCAGTCATCCACAGTTCTGTCTTTCTGAAGATTCTCAGATTGCTAGTTTCTGCAAAGTAATGTCATGCAGAATTCAATTTTTCAGAAGGAAGGGATCTTTTCTTTCAGATGACACTGTCTCTAGGACCCTTATCCCATCATAGTCCTGCATGTTATTCAAATGCATTCAGCAGTGGCTCTATTTTCAACTCTGTACCTACAGAAAGCAATTCCTGTTTTTACTGCAGCTCATTACGTTACTTTTTTTTCCTGCATTACAGCTTTTTTCCTCAAGTAACATTCTGAAAGTTTTTCATCAGAAACCCAAGCTCTTATCAGACTTAGTGGACAAGAGTCACAGAGTGAGAGAAAAGCAGGATTCTCTTTAAAACAGTTTCACTTGCTATTTGGATGCTTTGTTAAAGCTATGGCCTGGCACTGTTCTTTGTCTACTGTTTAACTGATGGGAGTACTACTGGAAACAGATGCCTACATAGTCTCCATCATATCTACTTTGAGCTGTGCTAACACTGAGTGAACAATACTGCTTTAAAATGTGTATGCTGTTTTTATCCCCTGCTTCTACCAGTGCAGCCAGAGCAGAGATGCACAATTTCCAGGGTAACGGTAGGAAACTCAATGAACCAAGACAAATTAAAATAGATGTGGGCAAGGCTAGAATCTAAGTCCACGAAACAATTGTTGTCAATCTGCTGCTTTTGCTCTGTGTTAAGCCCAGGCAGCGTAAAAGGCACACAGGAAACTACATAGTCACAAAATGTTGATATGAGTATTATTTAGACAACTTTGCTTTTCTGTTTGTTCATTCTTCACTGTTACTACACTTCCGATATTATTGTGTGGCTTGCTCTTGTTTAAATTTGGTCTACATTCACACCACTCAGGTGCTTTTTGCTTATTTTCCCAGGAATGAAGTGAAATGTGTTCATTAACCAAGCCCCTGTCAGAACTTAGTAAGCTGAACTGCTGAAATAACAGAATACTATCATGCCATTTCCCAGAAAAATTAACCAGACCACAAAACCAGAGAAGGACTACTCTTCAGCATTTTACCATCTTCAACAGCAGTGGGATATACTGATGTGGGTACCACTATACTACATAGCACCGTAGTACAAACACGTGAAATTTGGAAAAAGCCTGGCCATGCCTGGGACCTGAACAATTTATCCATCCATGCGGCATTTCTGTAAGATCTACCTTTTGCTGGTAAGAACAAAGACACAGGTTAAATTCCAGTATTTTGCTACTCTAACTTGTTGAGGCACTTCCCTGAATAATGGAGAAGAGGGTGTGAGACAGAGTCCTTTCTGATACTTGCATGATGTAGGCTGCCATGTGTTAACAGTGTGTGTTGTTACTGGAGACCTGGATTACCTCTGTGTATTAAACCAGGAATTAAATATGCTTTATCTCACTTCTGTGTGAGATGATTTGAAATGCCAGAAAGATTTAAATCTTTTAATACTCACTCTTCTGTATTTTCATTTCCAAGCCACTCATTTAGCTTCTTTTGCCGAACACCTTTTTGAGTCAGCCACCTGGACAATAATTACAAATAAAATTATTAGTCACAGAAGTTGGATACCAAAAACCAACCAACCAAAACTTTAGAAAAAAAATAAATAAATTTGTTAATTCAATCTGATACTCACATCAAGTACTGATCTCTTGTCTTCCTCAGCTGTATGAGGTCTGGCTTAATGCTGTTCATACGCTTGTCTATCTCTCTATATTCAGCTGCTTGCTTCTTTAAATCCTCTTCCAATCTACGTCTGCTGTCCACAATTTCACTTATTCGAGATTTCAGTTTTTCGTAGTTGTGCATAATTCTGATTGGAATAATGTGGTAGGTTACACTCAGATGATGTCTTATTCATAACTTTATAATCTGCTATTTAGCAGTGTGCACACTTAAGAGGACAGATAATTTCTCTTGAGGTAGCTATACATTTTGTAGGTTTGTATCTACTGCATGCAAAGCTTGCTATGCTTAAAAGTGAACAACTTGTCATCTTGCTTTAGTTTTCAGCAGATGTATACTTGGCATTGTTTCTTTCTTAAAAAAAAATCACGCAATTTGAAATACAAATAGAAATACTCACCTTTGTATCTCTTTCTCATTCCCTTCTCTTTTAAATTTTTCAATGTATTCCTTACTGTATCTTTCTTGTGTTTGGCACTGCTCTTCAAATATTTTTATTGTTTCATTAAATGCTTCGATAGCTGTTCTTTTCATTTGAATTTCCTGAAAAAGAAATAAATTATTACAGTTGTTATCAGAGGGGATGATTTATTGACTTGTATCACATGAAGACTTCAGTATATTGTAATGGAAGACTTCAATATCCCTTTACCAGAACATGGTCTGTCTGCAGAGCCTTGTAACACAGAGAGAACAGGCCTGTGTAAAAGGCTACCATGATGAGGTGTTACATGATAAGGTTTTCCAGGAAGAAAGCCCTGCTAGAAAAAGAGCTAGCTACTATCTTTGATTTGTATAACTAAGTTTCATTTGTGATGAGTAAAGCCAAATGGCAATGCACTAGTTGCACTTCATATCAACTCGTGACCTTAGAGGCACATCTAGCTTTCTGGTATGCAAGTGTGAGGTACTGGCCTGGACAGGTCTCAAGAGGTCGTCTAGTCCGTCCTCCTGCCCTGACATAGCTAGTTGCTAGCTAAGTCTTTTAAGTCATTAGTTCAAGCTGCCTGCACCTGTCTTCAATTATTTTTAGGTGTATTTTAAGAAGCAGTGTTGATTCTGGGTCTGTACAACAGTACTAATTCACTGGCACTTCAAGACTTAGCTAGTTGAAAGAACGATAGAGGCAGCTTTTCATTCCTGCACTGTATCGTTCACGTATCACCTCTCTACCCTGCACAGATGAAACCAGACCCTTCAAACACTAGTCATAAAATATAATGCTTCCCTGAAAATGTGTCTTGAAGACTGTAACTCAGCTTGATGAAGTCAGTATGCAGAAGTGTTGGTAAATCAAGATAGTTCTGTGATTGCTTTGGATGCAGGTGTCAGACTTGGGCCAAGGGTGGGTTAGGTTACAGGTGGTGACTCTTCAAACATGAGTAAGCAATTCTACTATACTGAGCAAGCACATCAGGTATTTTTCCTCTTTCTGGGCCGTGGTAGTGGTGGCAGAAAGGGATGAGGAAGATGGCTGTATGAATTTACAGTAATTTGCTTCTGAATCTGCTGAAGTCTTCCACTCTCTCTTTGGTTTCAAAACTCGCTCACCTGAGATGTTCTTGTATAGTCTTCATAGAGTCTGTCATATTCTCGGCTTTTTTCTTGGAACTGGGTATTATATTCATGTAGTTTCTTTCCCACTGCTTCAATGCTGTCCTCTTTCACAACTTGATCCTGGAACGATGACCAGAAGGAAAGATATTCCATAACAAAATTATTCCTTTGCACTGATTTTCAGGATAAAACTGCTTTAAAAATGCCTACATAGTTACATGGCAAATGTGACGGCTCTTTCATTGATATAGAGATATAATTGACTATGTGCATAATATGCAAATGAGAAATTAATGACAAAATGCAATTTTGAATTGCAAGTGTTCAGCTTTATACGGAAACCTATATATTTAATCATTAATGAGTGGGGTATTTATTAATGTAAGTTTATTTCTTAATCATATATCTGCAGTACTTAAGGTTTTAATTATTTATACGTAAACTGTGGAGCTCGTTTTAAATGAAAATATGCATTTTTATACCCACTTTGTTTTTTCAAATATTAACAGAGCTGAAGTGCTTCATGATAAATGACTCCCCAGTCTGCAGTAATTTTTCTGTATTTAAGTGAAACACAAAGAAAACAGACCAAATTACCTGCTGGTACTTAGATACTGGATACAGCAATTTTACATCCAGTTTAGGATTATACTGGGCTAGAGATTCATTCCGGTAGTGGTTTATTAGCTCGACCACAGAGTTGAAAGTTAATGGGTCAGAAAAGCCGTATTTTCCGTCTCGATGAAATATTTTGATTAATTTGTTATTTCCTCCTTTCCTGCAAATAAAGTTGTTGAAAAGTTAAGCATACTTCAAGTACCATTTCCTAAAGGCCACCGAGTTTTAAACGCTGTATTGCATTTTACTGCCAAGTAGTACAGACCTAGCGTAACTGTTCTTACCTTAGCGTCAGTGTGTAGTCCCCATGCATTTTGGTTGAAGCATCTCGTACCAAAAAGGTACCATCAGCAGTGTCTCGAAGCTTCTCATTGACTTCTTCTCTAAAATGAAAGCAAAAGTAACCCATCATTTCAGCTACTTCTCCTTCATTTATCCTCCCACTGTGCTCTAAATTCTTCCGTTTTACAAGAAGTGGTTTTTATAAGCCTTCTCAATCTCCATATTAGTAAATGCAGTTATTTAATAGCTTATTTAACATTGCTGAAGAACAACTGGGATACAAAAATGGTATATCCCATCTCCTCATGCTGCTGGACAAAATTATATTAATGCAAAGATCTTTCTGCTTGTTCATACAAGCCTGCACAATTGGAGCAGCCAGTGCTGGTCTAATGTACCTATATATAGTACGGTTACAAATGTTGCTAATATATGGCATTTGTTAGTCTGGCTTGTTAACTATTGTGCCTACAGTTGAGGGTCTGGATGAAAGGCAGGAAGAAAATGCTTATTTCATTGTGTTGTCTTTTCATGCTAGCATTTCATGCAGTTGTCTTAAAGTAACAACAATCATTTCACATACTACGTTCTAACTGACTGCCAGTAACTTTTTAGTCCGTGTTTGGAATTAAACCAACTGTAATATGTTTGTGTTGGAAAATATCCTAAAAATGGCTCTTAGCACGCTAATTTTTCTATACTTAAGCATAACACATACACACAGAATAGCATCACAAGCACATAAAGCCAAACCTAAGAAATACACATCTTGAGCTGACTTACCTTGAGATATCTCCCCAGTACCATTCAGCATCTTGCAGTGACATGTTGTTATTCATGCCGTTGTTAGTTACAGTATTAGGTTTCGGTGGCTTAGGAGGCAGTGCTGCAGATGAAAGGGGGAAAAAAGTTTATTGTAACTCACTGAAAACCTGACCATATATTCCTTGAAATGACACATTATTACATGAATGAGGGGAAGAAAAGAGAATAGTTACAAAATAGAGATTTCCATCACTAACAGTCTTTAAAAGACATTAGAGAAATAAGGATATTTTACTGAAAAAAATGTAATTCAACAAGAAAGATCTACTGTTTCAAAAAAGTACTCTACTTTTGTGGTAATACATTTTAAGTAAAATAACACAATACTCATTTCCTCCCCTGTGAAGAAAAAAACAAATCTGAAGTTTGCTTTTACCTTCTTCCACTATCTTAAAGTGAATATAAATAATAAAACATGTAAAATATCTTCCCCCCCACCACTGCTGTGTAATGATCTTAGAGGAATGTTGCTGCTTCCTCACCTAGAAGCTGAGTAACAGAAGATGCAAACCCACACAAATACTGTATATTTTAAGAAGAATTGGGTTTTTGTGATCCTCAGCATTCTGTGCGATGATCTGCCAAAAAACCACTTTAAGAAACCCATCTGTGACCCAAATATCCTTTGTGTTAATCTTAGTGTTCTACAGAATAAATTGTGTTCCAAATGCCAGGACTGATTAAAAACCACATCCCCCTTTTCTCAATGTCAAAGCTGCATACGTACACCAGTGACTGCCTGAGAAGATACTGCAGCACTCCTGACTTAGTAGCAAGGGGGACTAGAACAGAATCAGGATTAAAAACCAACCCAGCTCTTTTAGTTCTCCAGTAAGTACAACACTCCTTAAGAATGTCCCTGTCCTGTATATTATTACTTACTACAAAAGATGATGCTTATAAAGTCACAATGAATATCAAGACAGCATAATATTTATATGAAGTGAAAAAATAATGCAATATCAGGTATTCAATTAATATTGCTAGATTTTAAAATCTGTTTTTCCTCAAACAATCCAAACAGTGATTTCTAATCACTGTTTTAGGAAATAAAAGTGCTATTACAGCATCTCCTTTTAGTCACAGTGTGGACCAGAGATAGCAAAAATAATAATAAAATAAATACAATTTTTTTATGATATAATAGCAGAACTAGAATTACATCTGACAGAATAAAACCAGAAACAGGTCAAAACAGTAAAAATTCAATTAAGTAAGCAGACATGTATTTCTACAGGTTATGATTCTAATTACTATAACCATGCACTAAACCACAATTTAATTATAATTTATGAGAAAAAGGAAAAACTATTTGTATCAATGACAAAGTAAAGAAAGCCTACATATCCAGTATAAATTTTTCAGCAGCTACTGTAAAGACCAAAATGAATTAACTCTTCCGTAATAAGACTGCAGTTTTACCTGGTGGATCCATTTCTATGTAAAACATCAAGTCTGTGCCACAATTTATATCTGTCTTAGGATATTCTATATCCAGTTCTTCCATATTCCAGACAGTATTGTACATTTGTATGAGTTTCACTGAGTAAGCTCAGATACAAGAAAAGAGTCAGGCTTTCTTTGTAATGGTGTCTTGGAATTCATTTTAAAACCTATAAGGGGCTGCACTGTAACCTATTACATCATAATCCTCAGCCAATCATGTCAAAATAATGTCACCAGACCACTCCTGTTTCATCATTTTGTTCTACATTAATCTTAAAACATTTTCAGTTTCAGAAGGAACCTACATTTAGCAAAACTGCAATATAAACCTGGTATTACAAACAAAAGGAGGGAGTGGGCTATCCTCGCCCGCACTCCCAGCTCCTTTTCCTGACTTTGCAGCATGGTACAGTCCAATCCTGGCAGGATGACAAAAGGCTGATATGCTGCAGCACGTAGCTCTTACACACAGGCGCACACAGCACGCACTCTCACACACAGGGCAGCTCCCTTTAGAAGTCAGTCACTCACATCTCAGTTGCATTCGCCCACTTGGATGCCTGAAGTTTACGATTCAAAAAAGTTTTAAAAGCCTTCTGGAGCTACGGTAGATACGACAGATGCAGAAGGGAAGAAAGCATGACTCTGCGTGTCTGTTACACACCCATTTTACACACAGAGGCACACACAGACCTACATATCTCCACATAATGAAATATAGATCATGTTTTTAAACTGTACAGATTTCTGATATTTTAATGGACACACAGGTCTGATATACTTGGTATTATTAATATAAAACGTGCTTACTGCAGAGGTGTCTTCCCCTGAAATCTAAAACCCACGTGTTAGACATTTATACTCAGCAGACCTTCCTAAACCACCAAATAAAGTCAAAACTGAGCAAGACCTTGAAAAATTACTTTGCTGAACATAAAAAAGCCGATCTGTCAGGATACAGCAAGATTTAGTCTGCCTTTTCATACTGTTTCTCTACCCTGTTCTCACTGAGATATTTATCAAGTTAATTGTTTTTAAAAGCAAGACTCCCTTGTCAGTGTCTCCTTCCTCACTTGACTTTAAGTCATCAGTATCCTCCTACCATTTAAAAATATTCTTTCTTAAACCCCCCAATCCTCCACTTCTCCCTGCTCCCCCACCCGACCCCCACTGCTGACAGTAACTCTCTCAGACCTCTTGGAAGAAACATGCACAGAACACACTATTAATTCCAGAGCAGAATGCTATGTAAAGCAATTTGAATGCTTTATTCTTGCTATAATCTATGGGGGCAGAAATCCAGATACCAAAAACAACCACAGAAAAGAGTAGCTGTAGCAACTATCTGTGACTACATCATAAGAAATCCTGGTGCATCTGAAATGTGCTCTATCTCACAAGTACTCATTAAAAAAAAATTAACACAATTTACATTCTTCCTAAATATTTCAAATGTATCTACTCCCACCCTGTGCCCTTCAGCAGCTTACCTCATTTAGACAAGCATTCACATACAAGAACCTCTCTGGAGTACCAACAGATACAAAAATATGCATGCTAGTATGCTTTATATATTAATAAGCTCAAATTCATTCTGAAGTTGACTATCCCTTCCCTGTTTTGGTAAACATGCTCCAAAGATTCCTTCCATTTCCAAAATGAAATAGGATACTTAAAATCATCCCAGACACAAGTCCAAACACTAAACTTGGAGGTTTAGCCCACCTGCTACCCAAACAGTTGAGTTGCCAAGGTAATTATTTAAAATCAGGTTATAAAGACTTCCTACGAAGACAACATTGCTGCATTTGGGTCTCATGTGGGATCAGTAAGAGGTTTTGGGTTTTTTTATTCTGTTGAATAAAGGCTTTCAGGAAAAATATTTCTCTGGGGTTTTACTAGTGGCCAAATTCTGGACTGCCCACACTTGTACAACCAGGTTAGTGCTCAGCTCAGACTAGTCTAGCTTGCAGGCAAGAAAAGACAGGAGGCAGATAGGTGATTCTTCACTCCTTCTATAACCTGGAGGGGTACCGAGGTACTCAACTTTCATTCACTTATCTTAAGACCACCCAGTAATCTACTCAGCAATCAGTTACAGTAACATACATCCACCAAGTGATGAAGAAAACACACACAGAAATTCAAAATCACTTACTTTGTAAATTATGCATCACAATGCTTGCCCTTGTATCACAGCCTGTAAATACAATCCAATCACTTGAAGGAATAATTGGTTTCCTCTTATAAAAATCCTGCTTTAAAAAAACCCAAAAAACTCCTTTTACTAGGGAGCTTCTCTGAAGCAACAAAGGAAAAAAATAATTCTGAAAAAGAGATTGCTTTGCTTTCCAACCAATGTTCCATAAAAATCCCTAAAAAAAGCTGTAACATGCAGTGAAAAAATCCAAGCCTTCTCTCTCTTCTTAACTGCTTAAAGCTCTGTGGTCTGCAGAAGGTATCCACTTACTCTGGTTCATCATTAAAAAGTGAACCTGACTTTAGTACTGTAAAAAAAAAAAAAAAAGAAAAAGAAACCACCACCCTCAGTAGCTTGCACGTCTCTCGCAGATAAAGATCTCAGTTTCATGATTAACTTGGGCAGGTTCAAATATTTGCTGAGCCAGGGATTTCAGGTGGGGGAGGGGGAGCCAGATTCAAAGTAAAAGTTGTCATCAGCTAACAAGTGGCCAATGCAGGACTAACTTTCTCATTTTAGCTAAGTAAATGAGAAGACCATTGTAAGACTCCTCAAAATAGTCTCTGACACTTGCTGCTGAGTGCAGCATTAAAAGTCAAGAAAACATCATGAGCAGCCCAAATGCAGGAAGTGGCTAACTAACTTACTGAAGAAAAAAACCCCGAAACAGAATCAAAATCTTCCTTGAAAAGAGCTGCATCTCTCAAAGCAGCCCTGTGCAAGCCAGATAGCCTACTTACAAGCACAGCATCACCTCCTACACACTCATGCTGGCTCACAGATACAGGTGCTGCTTGATGACCCCTGCCCCACCCCAGCATGACACTGAGAGGCATTTAATCCGTTTCCTACAAACTGGAAACTGTAGGAAAAAACGCCTGTCCATATCCATGGTGTTTTCCAGTATACCAGGATTGTTTATTTCTTGGGTGGGCAGGCAGATGGGAAAAGGGTCCGTACAGAAAGGGACCAGTTTTGGTCAAGTATATTTTTGCTGCCTTAGTGCTTGGTGGAGATCAGACATGCTAAAAGAGAGCAGCAACTATAGAGCCTGCTCTCCTTTGCCTACAGGGTTAACTTCCTTGCCAGCTATACTTTTACAAGGAAATAAATTCAAAGTGAAAGGAGAAGCAGACCACAAGATTTGGTTCAAAGAAGTGGATTAGTATTTTCCTCCCACTTGTTGGAAAGAGTGAGAACTTCTAGTAGCTGTGTTCCTTGAGATCAGCTTGTGCTCCTCATGGCAGTCGAATGGCTCTGAAAAGTTTTCACCTCCCAAACACTCCACCTACCAAAATCCTCCTATGCTACAAAATACCAAACCCACTTGTGAAGTCACAAATATCTGCAGTACGTTTTTGATTTTTTACAGATGATTGATTAGCTTCACCTGTAACAGCCCCTTGCTTTTCTAGTTTTAGGCTGTGCCTACTTGAACAATTGTCACTTCTCTGCATAATTTAAAGCAGCACAGTAATAAAGGTAAAGCCTACTTCAAATGGAGATGGTAACGTTTTTCTGAACTAATCCAACTTCAGACAGTAACTGATACGTCTCCCTCTTTACTGTTAGAATTACAGAAGAGGTTGACAACCCATCTTGTTTTATAGGGCCACAATGCAGAAACATATTCTGAAAGGAAAAAATTCAAATCTGGTTCATTGTTCAGCATTTTAAAAAGCACAGAGATAAAAAATATACCTTTGTTCCGAAGTAATTTTTTTTTAAATTCCAGTGCATTGTACAAAAAATAATCATCCTGCAGAAGGGAATCAAGTGTCTTGTCCAAAAAAAGATACTGGCATGGGTACACCTGCACTTTTGCACAATTGCCCTATCTTAACTCTTAAATTTAAATTTCAAAACGGTGAGTGGTGCCCACAGAATTTAGAGATTTCTATTTGCAGAAAGCCAGCACCCTGCTCTTTTTCTGCAGTCATACTCACAATGTTCTTCTATATATAACGCAATTGTTTTTCTAAAAGATTATGTATGAAGCAGGCTGAGAACTGATTGGGTCCGGCAGGCTTCCTTGTGTGTCTTACACATGCTTACATGCACATTAACACATACACACACATATATCAATCTGTAAAACATTCCTGTAACATCATACACGCTGTTTCCGTTTTACCGACCACCTCCGATTAGGTATTCAGAAACACAGGCCAGAAATTGGTGTAAAAACCTAAGCCGAGAACACAACGTCCCTCGGTACGGTGATGAACAAACCCTCTCGCTCTCCGCTACATCAGGCTGGCGGGAAGGGGAGCTCCTATTCGCTTAGAAGGGGAGCCCTCTGCTGGGCGAGGCATGGCCGCGCCGCATCCCTCCCCGGGGCACCGGCTACCTTCCCTGCCGCCTTCCCGGCTGCCTTCCCCGAGCGGCGCAGGAAAAGTCCTGATACGGGACGGCGTTCCTACACATTTGTGTCCTCAAGAAACCAACGACGCGGCTGCGGGATAAGCCTGACCACCGCAGCTGTGCCGAGGAGCTCGGAGTCCAATTGCCTTTATGCTGCCCTGCTCTGGCTGTTAGGCCGCCAAGCTTACTAGTATTCTGTGCAGCTCCAAGTGAAGTGTCTGCAGCTTGGTGATACTGCCAGGGCTCTCACCCCATCCCCAGCAAGTAAGCAGTTACATGCGGGGCAGTTTCATTACCTCATTCACTTTTAGCTATGACACCGTGAGTAGTAAAACCCCACCTCTTCACTCTTAAAATTGCAATATTTCATGTCCCGAGCCATTATTTATGATGCTATTTACAAGCTTGGGAAGCAGAAATAAACTAGGATGGAAAGTCTAGATGAAGCAGCTATGCTCGAGTTAGTGCACAGGCCTCGAGAGGCATCAGCTCATCGGTGCAGGACGGCAGCTCCTTCCTGCTGCTGCAGTAGCTCTTCCTCGTCACCCTCACCAGCCCATCTGCCTGCAATGCCACCAGCTCCCCACAGCCCCTCTGTCTCCCGCCATGCCCTCCGTCCTCTTCACCCTCCTGCAATGAGACACACCCCCCTGAATCTCACACACCCACTCCTGAACACCCCCAGACCCCAGGAGGAAACCCTTCCCCCTCAGTTCCCCCTGAAAATGCACACCCCGCCCCCCTCAACTCTCCCACCACCTTGCCTTCCTCTGTAAAAACCTGCCTTCCCAGCTACAAGCTCCACCTGCTCTGACCTCCCACTGGGCCCCATGAACAGTTTTGGGACCTGCATCCATGGCAGGCCTCCTCCAGGTGGGAAAACCAAGGGCCTTTATGATCCCTGAAAATTAACTGAGAAAAACATCCAGTCTTCTAGACCTACAAATATTGGCTCTTTTTAATATTTACACGTAAAGGCACATGTGCCTCCACACCTCTGTATGATGTGTGAGTTCCCATGAGACATAAGCAGCTATGTTCTGCAACAGTAAAGGTATTTTCTAATATTACTGGTTTGAATAACATATTTTGAGATATGAACTTTTTTTCTGACTGTAAAATCAGCATTACTCTTTTTAATTAAAGCATGTGTGGCTGTCCTTCCAAGTTGGAGTGCTAAAATGGGGTGCTAAATCACCTACCCACTAACACCATCTTTTGGCTCTCCTACTAATAAACTTAAAGAACAAGATAGGCATCAGAAAATGGATCTGGTTACTAATTATTCAAAACAACAACCATTTCTCCAGTCTTACTTCTCCAGCAACATCACTTTGTCTTCCATCTACTACACACATAGGCACAACAGGTTATTTTAACTTCAGTATTTTAACTTTTGTGGGGGGGGCTAAGCACTATTCTAATTCACAAAATGAAACGTATAGTTTGCTGTTGAATACTGTGACAGAGAAAAAAACCCACAAAACCAAGACAGTCCAGAATTGTTATGTGGTAAAAAAAAAATAATCAAATAA
Organism: Porphyrio hochstetteri; assembly: GCA_020800305.1. Classification (NCBI taxonomy): domain Eukaryota; kingdom Metazoa; phylum Chordata; class Aves; order Gruiformes; family Rallidae; genus Porphyrio; species Porphyrio hochstetteri. The sequence continues at coordinate 66,380,087 of CM036938.1, forward strand.
TGCCCTGGTTTTGCTTTACAGTATGCAAGATATCACTCTAGCTATAAGATATCCAAGTAAAGATGCCTAATTTAAGATACATTAAGATATAATGTCCAATTGCATACTTTCTATTGCTTTGAGGCAAGAAGGCTAATTAGTGGGTGATGTGATAAGAAAAAAAAACCCCATAGTTGTGCAAAGATCTCCTCCCTATTTAAATCCATTATCTCCAACACTACATTTAATGTATCTACGTACTGCTTGAGATACCATTACAACTTTATGTATAGCTTGTTTTAGACAGAATGTTTCCATACAGGCTTGATAATGACAGAAAGAAAAGAGAAAGAAGGAAGCTATCACTCCAGCCTGTGAAAAAGAGAAGGGCTTCCTTGTTAGGACTTCTTATGTTATTTTCAACAAGACAGACTCTTCCTGCTTAAAACCTCTTCTGCCTTTTTGCAATTCTATTACAGATTGTCATTCTCAGAACACTTAAATGACAAATACATTATCTTTTCTAGGAATTCTTCTTTTATTACAATGTCTGTATACAATTTTTATGGAAACGCAAGCCACTACAAACAATAATCTTGAAGAAGGTTAATTCTGAAAAATAGATCATCGAGTCTTCTACGAGCACTATAAAAACAGAGCACTTCAGATGATCAGGTTACTAAGTGATTTTGGTGTTCTAAGCCTGTAAACGTACATAATATTCTATTAAAACTCAACTTTTGAAAATTACTCAAGTGCTTTACAGTCAATCAGAGGCTAGCTAACCATAGACTACAAAGCTCGAAAATTTGTATCTGAGGGCTGGGCGGTTTTTTCAGCATATTAACAGATGCACAGATGTTCTCCTAAAAAACATTCTGCTGTCCAGGATGAACTTTGAAATGCCAGGGGAGGAATACTGTTTTTGTAAGAGATCATGTGAAAAATCCCAGGAGGATCCTCAAAATAAACTATTGCATTACACAATATTAATTAATACAGAAGCAGTATTAAAAACAAGAATATTTTAGATTATAATTATTAATGTAGTGCACGTAATGTAGTGTCAAACACTATAGATCTGATGGATGCAGCCACATTTCTTCAAGTGCCCTAATGATACTCTCAAGATGACTAAACTTCTTGTCCTCATTAGCACTTCTAACATCAACACATTTCACTTTTATACTTCCCTCATACAGAGCAACTCAGGATGATGTACAACCAAGCAGTCTTAAGTGCAACTCAAGAAACTCTCACTGTTGACTCTATCTTTGTAACCTCCCAACAAGTGCCTGTAGCCATACAAATTTGCAAACCTGTCATCTAAAACAATGCTGTTAGCAAACTCCTCAGAATATTAGAGGATTCAATAATGCGTTTTTCTTTTTGAGGTTTATAACAGGTGGCACAAAAATATTTTTTAAAAACAATTAGTAGTTATTTGCCAATTCCTAGTAAAATGGGACAAATTGTGTTTAGAAGTTTGGACTCTCATTGTTTTTATGAACCATTAGGGAAAAAAAATACACAGTGGTTCTGGAAATGCCTGTGTAAGTTTTTTGAGGAGGTATAAACCAGCTGAAACCAGATGTACACTTAAATGTTAGGGAAAGGTCCCTAACTAACAGAGCTGGCAAGGTTGGTAAAGCCTTCCAATCAAAGCAGCAGGAATAAAAATCTTAGCTATTTTAAATGAATCTTCATTAGTTCTGCCTACCTGAAATACGAGAAATAAGTCATTTTTCTGCTGCTGTGTTCCAGCTCTTTAAGTCTTACGCAGCCCTACAAATCCTACTGCCATGAACTTTAATTTGTACTTTAAATAAAGAGGTGGGAGAACTAAAGCTGCCCAGTGTTCTGTTCGCCATCAACCTATCCTTTGTTCAGATACTCTGTTAATACTAACATCTTAAGTTCCTGTGTTAATAATTTCCTCTGCACACAGCTACTCTGCCTTGCTCCTACCAAATATGCAATTTAAAAATGGGGGTTTTTGCATACATTAAGAGATGGGGTTTACTGAGAAAACCAGATGCTGACAGAATCACTCCAAGTATAATGTAACTGTCCTGAATAGAGTTTTAAAATTTTTTGTGCATTGGTATTGATGAATACATTTTCGGAGTCTCTGGGTTAAAAAATGCTTATACATAAATAAAGGGGGAAACCTTACTTTCATCCAGTTGTAGTTCTAAGAACATTTGCCTGGGAGTAGGCTGAGACTTAAATGCAATCTCCAGAATTTAGACCACCACCTCTGTATGACGTGCATTCCATTGGTTTACTGGTGTTAAAAATTCACAAATTCCTATTTACTGTTTATTGGGAGAGATATTAAAGTCCCAAGGTTGTACAAAATATGGGTACTAAAATAATTTTAATAAAGAATACAATTTCTTGTAAAACAAATATTGCATACCAGTACAGCACATATGAACAACTTCTACTTATTCTTTAACTATGCACTTTTTCATTAAGCTTGATTAAAAAGGAAAAACAACATGAATTTACTGTCCTTAAGTTGAATTTTAATATTTAAGTATATTTTTTTTATATTAAAATACTTTTTTACCTGGTACAGGCTGTCTCTCATTCCATTCACTTGTGATTAAAACCTCTAGGATTTTTATGTGGTATTCAGTATTATCAGAGCTGGAAGAGATGGATTAGGCAGTAAGAACCAGGAAAAATGTAAAAGATTACAATTAAAAAAAAATTGGAAAAATTTACGGTAGTGCCCGCCACATTAGAAATAAGGTCAGAAATTTAGTTCATTACACTTACTTTTGTATAGAACTAACCCATATTTATAGCACAAAATATAATAAAGATGACCCACGTACCTTGCTATCTGGAATTTGAAAAGCAGAGGGCTGAAAATTTCAGCCAGAGACCTCGCATTCAAGAGATTTTTGCTGGAGGCTTGACAAACTCTGAGGAAATGTTTGAGCAAATACTGGAGTGTGAGCCAATACTGGGGAGGTATATTTGGCGATCTGATGAGTTTCTTCAGCAACTGAGCATACTCCTCTGAGCTCTGCACTTCTGCAAGCAAAGAGATAAAAGGCTCTTGATATCAGCATGGGAACACTGAATAAGTAAAATGAAACTATGTATGACTCCTTTGGAAGCATAGGTTTTACAGAAAAAAAAGAAAAATTCTGTCCATCATTAGTCCTGTAAGACTTCTCTCATCTTGAAAAAAGCTAAATGCTCAGGGAAGAGTAAAGAACGACTATTTAAAAGTCAAATGGAAACAGATATGCATTTTGGTAAAAACCACAATGTGTTCAGAGTGTACTGGCAGAAGTCTGTCTTGTGTTTAGCGTCACACATGATTGGGTAATTCTGAGATGCACTAGATAAGTCTCACAGGTGCTGTTCTAACTTTGAAGGTTACCAGTAACAATATCCTGTCCTGAGATATATAACAGAATACTTGGCCCATGTGCTGAGAGCCTGTAAGCTGTATTTTTTTGAAATGACCACTGTAGATGCTGAATCTTGCATGCATGGATTTCTCACTTCATAATCTGCAACTCCCAACGTACCACAGAACACCACGACCTCTAATACATTTACTTTGTCAGCACTGATAAAAAGTTAAAAATTAGCTTTCTGCATACAGATAAGTCCTTGATTTCCCCCCTCGGTTTTTCTACAGTGATTCTACTTATTAAAATGAAGAGAATTGTGTTATCCCTTATATTTCCCATTATGTTTACCAAAATAGGTAAATAAATAATGCATGTCTAGACCTGAATTGAAACTGCTTTCATCAAAAGTGGTGGAGGTATGTATGTTTTCTGAGATGCTGCTAGCTTGTGTGGAGTCTTTCTTGTTCTGTGGGTGACAGCTGGACCACTGGATACACAGAATCCTAATAAAATGCTTTTTTGTTTGATGTTTGAAATAATGTGATAATCATACCTTGAGCTACAGAAATCATGTCGCTATAAACAGCTGCTGGAATGATGGGATTTGGCAGGTCCAGGAGATACCTCTTGAGAGCATCTGATAAAGTGTGCACATCAAATGTCTCTAAATCCAACGAAGAGGCATCTGAGAGGAAAGAGTAACATAGTTTTTAGATGTTAGAAACTGGAAAAAATATACAGGCTCATGATATTAGGGCTTCATGTGAATCCAAACCTCCTGACTTTTATCTAGTTTAAGGGGTAAACATCTTGTAAGAACGAATGAAAGACAGCAAGAAATTTTCTCAGAGGTGAAGCACATACAGTGCTCCACACCTTGCCTAAGCCTTTGGCATGTGAAAAACAAATGGCTTCCATGACTGTGAGTGGTTTTCTGTCAAACAGAGTCAAGCCTGAACTCAGAATAACGGTAGTGACTTGCTGCATGTTGGCAGTGTTATGTAACATCAGAATATTTTTAACAGGTCTCTGTTTTACCTGTAAATATTTTGTGTAAGAGGTAAGTAATAATCAAGGGTTTGGGCAAATGCAGGTTCTCAACTGGTAGCTACTTCTATTATGTCTCTAAGTTTGATTAACAACTTGGGTCTCCGAGACTGTAAATATTTATGTGAGCAAGTCAAAACAAACATACATGTGCAGAACTGAGTGCTAGGTGTTTTATGTAGCTGTTAGGATTTATCTTGTAAAATCTGATATCCGTCCAGGATAGTTATGACTTGGGATAAGGTTTGGGAGTATCACAATAAAGGACTACTTGTTACCATTGAACAGTAAAAATAGGAATGTTTTTCCTAAGAATAGAAAAGTGCAGAAATGCTTAGTTAGTAAAAGCAAGATTAGGGGTCATCTTAAAACATGAAACTCTGATGCAGTGAAGTCATCAATGTTTATAAATATCCGTGTTTACAAAAATTCAGATCTATGAATGCTGACGAACCCTCTAGGCTAGCCAGGCCCCCTGTAGTAGTAGTTCAGACTCCTGAACCTACTTTAGCCAGTTTAACCCCAATTTAACAGATAGAGGAATCAGACATGTGGTGTGTCTACATGTACTGTGAAAGAAGACAGTCAGGTGGGGTAGTGAGAACCTTAGTGCTCCTCCAGCTCCTTTCTGTTTTCCTGAAAAGGAAAGCTTGCAGTATGAGCTCAATTCTTATCAGACACCAAAGAATTTACATAAGAAAAAAGATGGTATAGATTTTATCAGATGATAAAATCTTGCACTACGGGCATGAATTGTGCAACATCACTTATGTGTCAGAGAACCCAACCACAAATTCAGGAGAAATAGTTTTCATTAGTTTTGTTGTTTGTAGGATGTTTTTTGTTTCATAGACCAAGTTAAATCCTGGTTCTTTCAGTGGTGACCCATTCTCTGAAGTATATCCCCAATTATTACAATGAATACATGACTAAGAATGAACTTGTGTTACTCTGCAACTCTTTGGGTGTAATATCATAAACAGACCTGAGCTCTTCCATCTGCCGAGCTGGCCAGATGTAACTCAGCTTTGATTTTGGAGCAAGATAGCACGGTGTTGAAGCTAACAGGCAGTTAGCCAATTAATATGGAGTGCATTTTAACCATAAGTAGAATAGCACACGAATGCAGTTCACAACTTTGAGACCAAAGCCAACATTGTTTTCTGAATTAGCACCCCACGAATTCAAAGAGAGTAGGCGGAGCAGAAGAGATCTGTCTGTATCCATGTATCTGGACACCCAGGGCATCTGCTCTGTCCTGAAAAATTCTGATCCTATCTTAAAGACAACTTGGAAAGATACACTGTTACTAAAGTGTAGAGTCCTGTTTTTCTTTTCTCAATTACATTTTAAATAGGAATACATATAAACCACAAGTTCTTGATCTCAGGAGACAGATGAACTTTCATAAAGGTACACCTCTGTTCAGAGACTTAAAAAGAGATTCAGATAAATCAAGAGATACAGTTATATTGGCGCCATAAAAAATCTGGATTTATCTGGACTGAAAAATATAATTACAATACTATAAATATCCCTTAGGCTGCTAGCATCATGTGCTTATCTCCTCTCCCTGCTTGCTGCACTTGTATACTTCTTCACTCCCATCAAAATCAGCAGAGGACAGGATGCTCTTTTGATTTGAAGGAACAGACAACTCATAGTATCATCTCTTGTTCACTTTTTTAACATTTGCAATTGCTAAAAAATGAAGAAAGCTAATTCACAGTTTGAGCTTGCTTTCTTTCGTCGCTTTGGCAACATGGTGTGTAACCAGTTTCACTTTCTAACCCATTTATTTTTGTGCTCTTTTGTGCAAAGTGGAAGCTCACACCCCGCACTGCGTTCCATCATGCCAAGGCGTGGCCAAGCACTCTTCCTACAGTAGCTCCTGATCTCACACAGTGCAACCGACTGATGCCATGCCAGTATAATCGGGCCTGAAGAAGAAATAAAAAGTACCAAAAAGAGATGAAAATACGTTTCAGGAAACTGGAACAGCTATGTGATATTAGTGGTGTAGCTGCATTTTACTGTCTGAAACCTGAGATCCCAGCCTCCTGCAGCAACATTAACTCAATTCTGTCTTTCAGGCATCGCCTCTGTAGCAGGCAGGGAATGTGCAACTATCCCCTCTCCCCCTACAGGGGACGCATAGAACTCTATCTAAACTAACAGCCCTTTGTTTACAAAATAAGAACCTGCAGCCCTACAAGAATAACCTATGTTTATGTTGCTTCTGAACAAAACACCTTGTTTCGGTGTGCACAGCTAGCTTGTCAGTCCTTGAAAAAGCAAGTGACCACTGAACAAGCAAGTGACCAAGAAACAATTAAAATAATTATTCTTGCGGAAAAAAATGTGCTCTGGAGCCAAGAGAAAAAGACAAACTCTAAAAGTGAAAAATACCTTTCATATTAAGTGCAAAAGTTAGAAGTAGTTTAGATTTTGTCTTTTTTATATCATATTGTTCAGAACCAGCATATATATGTAAGCTGATGTGAGGAACAAAGAAAAGAGGAACACTCTGACCGCAAAATCAGTCTAGTGCTTTAAGGAAGAAAACTGTACTTACCACACTCAAGAATTTGTCTTAATTCTGCTGAGCTGCTTGAGCCTTGCGTTCCATACAAAGTTGAGCACTCCAGACCTTCAAAACAAAATCGATGGGATACATCGATATTCCAGTGACTGCTGACATGACACAGGCATAGTTCTGTTTCCTTCAAATAAGTCCTTACAGTACAAATTAGTAACATTCTCCCACCACCACACTGTGGAATGCGATTGCTTCTTAAGGCTGTAAGACATGTCTTTGTACCTGCAAACTCCTGGGTCCGTGGAAGCAGCTGACCAGGGAAGATCAGAGCTGTCAATAGTCTTAACACCTATTCTGTACAGTCTCCACGGGCTGGCTGTAGGCAGCCAGCACTAGGAAATGGATTCACACACCCCAGGGAAGAAAACAGCTTGCCAGAGCAACAAGAGAGCCCGATCTTCCTTTACCCTCTATATACAACCTGGAAATGCCAGGTGTTCCAGGCAGGTAAGAAGTGAGCAATCTGAGTCTGGCCACCCCACAGGAATGGGACAGGGACATGACAAAAGCTCTGACACAACCTAATTAGCTGTAAGGATTTAACTGATACTTGTAAGTTACAAGTGTGCCAAACCTTTGGCACGGTATGCAGTCAACAGAGACAGAGAACCCCTTCTACAGGGCTGGTAACCCTTAGATCCCCTTTGACTATCCAGAACCCATAACCTCACAGTGTATGCTGAGTGAGTGCTACATCACTGATGTGACAGAAAATGTTTGCACAGGTCACATAATATGTCTGAATAAAAGACATTGTTACAGTGTTTTCATGTGAAAGATACTGTTTACAACCTCCCTATTTCAGAGAAGATAGGGCATAAGGAAAGAGACATTACCCAGGGATGCAGTGCACCAACAGTTAATAGTATCAGCATCGTCTCCTGGAATCAGTGGTTCCTTATGCAAACTGTTGCTAAACAGTGGCCCTTCTCATTGGTATTAGCAAGTTCCTACTCAGGCTTATGCTCCCTTAAAGTCTCAGGACAGTATGTGAGAACCTACATACCCAAGGACAGCAGCCTGACTGAGGAGAGTACCACTTTTCCTCTCACTCCCTGGCTGTAGGGCCAGTGAATAAATAGGACCCAGTGAGCTACTCCTTACCTCACTGAGACTGTGAAGGGGACAGAGAAGAGCCAGGAGAGAAATAGGGCAAAAGAGGCAGGACACAGAAGAAAGGGGACATCCTCAAAAGGATGTAAAGACATCGACATGGGAAGAGAGATCATAAAAATAACCCTGGCTGGCTCAGCATACAGCACCAATAAAGAAGTGGCTCCTCAAGCATGAAAACAGTTCTTTTAAATTTTCAGTTGTTTTTTTCTCCTGCTTTGGTGCAAAACATAACTTGTTCAGCTATGTATCCAACTCAGTTTTATGATGTCATTTCAACCAACTTAGGGTGCTTATTGGTTAGAAAACACAAACCAGTACCAAGCCCTTCTTCCTTATCTCTCAATAATACTTACATTAATTGAGTTATTAAATGTTATTTGAGGTGTGCTTTGGTTTTGCTCCTAAAGTCCAAATAGCCTCTACTGAGCAGAAGCCAATGCATCAAATCTTAAATGAGATTACTTCTTATCTGTTGAGCAGTGTGATGCATTAGGAAGTTCTAGAATGAGGACATGCCAGCTCTGGATCTGATTCTGCATTCTTGGCTCACATAAGAAACAAAGAACCTTGATATGTCATTCTTCAGCTTACCTTTCTTTTCAATTGTTTCCACTATCTTGATAAGAATTGGTGGAGCAATATCAGGAGGTGCAAACTGCTCCATAAGGTCTGGGAGTGAAAAAGCTGTAAAAGAAAAAGAAGAAAGGTAAGCCAGGCTCCAGCTGAGTGCAGTTTCTGTTTATAAAAGTCATTACACATAATGTGACCAGTTTTAAGTATGGAACAAACATCCCACTTGTCAGGCCTAAACGAGGACACTGTGTAAGTAATCAGAAAGCTGAACAAAAATTATGAGATTTGAATTTTTGTAGCATTTTCTTTTAGGGAACTCAGTCAGTCCTAGAATCACTTTCCATGCTGACTAGGAAAAGAAAACACAATATAAGTCTGCTGTCTATGGATGGGCAGAAGTACAATGCAAGGAAGATAAGAAAAAAATTATTTTGCTCTTGAACCATTTACATCCAGTGTGCACCAGATGAAGTAGCTCAACACATCATCATCTGGGAGTTGCTGATCCCCCGGGTAAAACAGACTTACAAAGGCTTGAAGGAGCAGTAGAAGCAAGTATTTCACACTTGAACTAAAGATCAATAACTTCTGTTTACTTTCAATTTTCAAGCTATTACGTGTGTAGTTTTCTTGAAAGAATAATTTTCTTTTCTACAACAACTGGTTAAGAATAGATAGTGGTATAAGCAGAAAGAAACATTTTGCAGATTCAAATAAACCTTCGTACAGATTTTATACAAAGTCAGTTTTCACACAATCCAGTTTCTTCATGGAGAGAACATACTATATAAAAGAATGTTCTGGCTCTGTGATGTGAGGCATGATCTATCTCTAAACACACTATTTTTGCCAAAAGAGTAATTCAAAAGTTTTAGAGTGGTCCTGTTTAACTCTTGGAAAGCAAGAATGTTTACATAGAGATATTATTAAACTACTGCCAGAAACATCTGGCATAGTTTGATGGATTATGATTGATAAACAAAACTTAATCACTCAAGTAAAAGTTGCCAGTTGCCTAAGTGATGGTGATCTCTGCCTGATTAAACTCAACACAGACAAATAGGCAGCAATTCTTAAACACATATGCACGTATGTGCTTGCATACGTAGGTATACATACATTCATGTACATGCACACACCTTATTTCAAGAAGACTGAAACTGAACAGAATTATGAGGATAACTAAGTAGAAGGAGAAAGACAAAATAACCTGCAACATTAAAATATGAATAGAGAATTTTTAATACAAAGCTTTGAAATAGTAAAAAAATTAAGTAGACCACAACCGAGAAATAGAGAGCACATAATTTTGGCTGAGAATTCACCCTATTTTGGAAGCAACAATTATATAACTTTAGCATGGAAGGTACAGAGGAAGATTGGCAGTGCAGAAAACTGAGAAGAGAAAGGAAAGATAATAATTTACAAACGAGTAACAGAAGTGGAGAATACTGGGACACTGAGAGTTGTCGCTTGCAAAAAGAAGCAAAATGCTCATATGATAATGATGGAATACTTTCCAGTCCATTCATAACTGAGAAGGACATTAGAAAAACATCTGTTAGTCATAACATTTTAACTTAGGAGGCCCAGAAAATGAGCATTTGGGAATCCCAAAAGAGTTGCCTAAGCAGATCTCTGGCCTGCTGATGTTACTTCTTAATGACTCATGGAAAATCAGAGCAATTCCTGGGGATCAAAAGACTTCCAATGCCCAATCTGCACTCTGAAAGAAGATGACTACAAACTAGTTACATTATCAGTTCTGGGCAAAATAAAGGAAAACCTGATACTAGTCTCATATGATAAAGCAATAAAAGACAGCACTGTAACTAAGGATTGTCAGCATAGCTTTTTAGAGGATAGGCTCTGTTGAAAACCACTCTACTTCATTCCTTGGTGGCACCATAGTCAGCTGAAAAATGCCAGTAAGTAGACATAGTAAACTCTGAAGTTTTGTCAGCTTAACATCATATCTGCTTTATCAAACACAAGTTGAGCTCAGATGGCGGATGCTGCGCTCCAAGCAGCCTCTCCCCGAGGCATGCTGAAATACAGACCATTTGATTTGTAATACTGAGTTCAAACAGTTCCTTTTGACCCTAAACTATGAACCTATGTCATGATGAGGGCAAATCCATTGAAAGAATAAATGAAAGATCTGATCAGTGTGGTATCAAAGGATATGCTATTGAAATACTCAAACTCTGAGATGCTAACAGGCTCACAAAATGCAGAGGGCATAAAATGCATCCTTTTACGTAGCAGCAGAGGAAGAACAGGTTCTAAGAACATAGTTTATATAATTTTTACTTATGAGAGTAACTTTCCACTCCCTTAGGTAGCTAGTTAAATTAAGTACCTTTCTCCCTCTTGCACTGCAGCAATGAAATTGCATCATCTCTAAACAAAAATGTTCACCTCACAATTCCAGCTGGAGGCAGCATTCAGCAAAAGTCGAGTCTAAACTGAAACTGAGGAAAAAAAGGAGAGGCGAAGGACAAATAGAGACAGAGGACAGAAGTCAAACCTGGCAGACATTTGAGACATTTCAGGTGACAGCTCAGCCTGGATGGTCCATCCAGGCTACTAAGCAGCGAAGAGAATGATGCTTTCTTGGATTAAGCAAAGTGTGCCTTGAAATAATGGCAAGAGATGCACTCTAAGTACCTAAAACCAAGGTGTATTTAGAAAAAGAATTCAATTTCTCACTAGATTTACATCTAGGGATGGGGTTCAGGCAAAGCAAAACGGAGAACTCAGTGTCAGAGGAAGACTTCAGTTCATGGGAAGAAGCCCTTGCAGGGTGAAGAAAGACACTACAGAAAACAGCTTCTATCCATGGGACATAAAGAATGGGGTGAATATAGACCTTACCAAGATTACCTAAACAAAAAATGCCTCTTGCTGCAATCCACCTGATGCTCCACGCTTTTCATCTATACTTTGAGCAGGATCTTATCTTATAAACTATGCTGTAGTCTGTTACTGAGTATCTTTGCTGTACAGTATTCTTGGATCAATAATATCCAAGAAAGGCTTTTGAAAAGTACACATTTATCTTTATACTTACGCAAAATCCATAATATGTCTACAGAACATATGTATGTAAAGCAAATATCACACTGGTTAAAAGGAAAGATTTCCAACCCTCCTATGCTACCCTAAAATATGCCACTGGAAAAATATTAAGATTTTAGGAGTTAGGAGGATTTCTGATATGTTTTCCTCCTTATACTCTATTCCTTTTCCCCTAAACTGGAAATTTCTATCTACTGCAGACAGTATTGAAATTTTTAGATATGAAGAGAACTTTTCAAATCATGACAATCTACTCCATATAAACTCTGAAATACTTGTATATTTGACCAAAACCTCAAGATATTCACCATTTTTTTAGTACTACGCACTCATGGGTGAGTATTAGCTCTACAACAACAACAGAAAGCAACACACAATGGCAGGTACAAAACCTGCCGTAACCTTCAACTCAGCACTGACAGAAGAATCCATCTAAGTCACACAGTTTACAGTGCTCAGCAGCATTCATCAGCATGTAGGATATGGCATTAATAAATTAAAATAACTTAACTTCCCAACAGTTCTGGGGTTTCCTACTCACTGTGCCATCTCCAAGATAATTAATTTATAGCATCATTCTGACTTGTACGTTTAAATCCCCAGCTTTCACACAAAATAGAAATTTATGGTCATTTAAAAATGAAAAAGTCTCAGAAACATCCATCAGAAAAAAAAAGCCCAAAACCAACTTAACAGTACTTATAGAACTGAATCCAGTTTATAATGTTTACGCAGAAGACAGTGAAATTTGGGAAAAGTGCTTTTCACCTTCAAAGTGCCAGGAGGAAATGACAGTGGCTAAACTGAAGAAAACTACACCTACTCTTGGAAGAAAACAAATTGACTCCCAGAGCCAGAATACAAGACACCCTTGAAGAAATCCCGCTTCTAGATTAGGTGTTCCACAAGAAAACTGAGCATGCACTTTAAAAGCTACAGAGGGAAAGGAAAACTTTCAGATGGGACAGTTTTAGTAAAAGGGAAAAAACCAAAAGCCCACATACAACCTGCATTTAGTACCTGATTTCAAAAGTTTCCTTTGCTTTGAAGCATGCTGCAGCACCGAACAGAGGTTTGGAGAACCATATCCACTCTTAAGAATCTGAGCAACTTTGTAGATCCCTTTGCTACAATCCAGTATCAGTTTTTCACTTAAAGCAATCATTTTCCCCACAAATTCTTGTATTTTTTTTGAAATTCCAGAGTCTCCAAAATATGAAGGTTCTGAAAAGCTGTCATACAGTTTTTGTGTCTTCTTTCTAGTCACAAGTCGGGTAGTGGGTCTCCAGATAGCAAGGAAGCTTCTGATGACACATGATAAAACCTGGATTTTCCACTAGCTCTATTTTTACCTTGCCAGAGTGAGAACCAATGAGATGAACCACAAGCCAGGGTTCGCTCCAATCTGCAAACTCTTCCCTCTCCCTGATACAGACAGGCCTGAACAGCTCTAAGGCAATGGCAATGTGTGGGAGATGAGAGCATACCTTACGTTCAAGGGTTGCCAACACTGCTACAAAGTGCAAGATGAAACTAGCACACAGCTGCACCTTTTGGAAAGGTTCTCCATAAAAAGAGATACTTCAGAGTTAGTACCTGGCAAGGACAAGTGGAAATTTAAAGCTGGAATTTGGCTTCAAACGCTTCTGAGCCAAGTCTTTCATTACTGCTAGAAGGAGAATGAAAATTAGTATTTAAAAAAAAAAAGAGAAGAATATGACTTAAAATGTACCAGTACATACCAGGGAAAGTAGTTTCATTTCTAAATATTTTACAGGAACTATATACTAACATTACTTGAATTTAGCTTTGAGTCAAAATTACTCCATACATGTTGTTTCTTTTTCAGAAATGGCATTTAAGTTTGTGCATACATATTGCATTTGATGACAACACCGCCCTACATAGAAGTAATTTTTGAGAGGTCAGGTCTTTAAGATAATCAGAACTAGCTTATGTGCAAGCAAAAATGCTCTTTATGCATGCAACTGTATTTAACATTGTTAATTATGCATTCATAGATTTGCACATATCCTTGTTTGAAAGTCATGCAGTATGTCCAAGTATGAATGGTTTGGCCAGCACTGAAATTACCTGGAATAAATATAAGCATATTAATTAATGCAGAATAAGAAAGGGAAAAGTAAGGATCATTGTCAAGCACATTGTGATAATACCTCCAACAAGATTAGTCATCAAACTATGAAGAAACAATGGCTGATCGAGCACTTGAAACAAGTTCTGCCACTGGCACCACAGGTGGCATAATGCATGACAAGTAGTGGACAAGACAGGGTTTTCTACAAAATCCAACACCCAGCTTGCTACTGAAAATTCTGGGAAATGTGGGAGCTTACTTTCTTGATTGAAATGCTGTTATTCAGTAGTTACATACTCCATTACAGAATTCAAAAATGTTTCACTATTATCACCCATCTTCCTTGAAACAGAATCTGAATTTCAGTCAGGACCTGATTGAAATGTCTGAATTTAATCACTTGTCAGCATATGATGTCAAATACAAGCGAAGATGCTTTGCAAACGAGGGGAGTTTGGCATTCCTGCCCAGCCTTTAAGGCAGCGGTATGAACCATGGTAGTGCCGTGGACTCCTGTGTGCTGACAGCTCACGATCCCCACACAAGATCCCAGGAGACTGCACTGAGAGCACACCCAGAGCCACGCCTGTGGCAATGATCTGAACACCAGTTCAGATCCTGTAAAGCTGCAAAGGACCAGGAGGTGCGGCCGCACTGGTGACAGTACGGACAGATGCCTCCCATGGCCCAGTGGTGGCAGCTGGTCCAGATGCAGAGCCCCAGCCACCGCGGCCCTGTCAGCACCTGCTTTCCTCAGCTGGGGAGAAAGGCCACACAAGCCTCACAACCTGTTAGAGTGTGAAATGACTTTTACAGACACAAACCCTCAAACTTTAAGTGAGAGGCCATTTTATGGTCCATTTCTTTATAGTCTTAAGAAGCAGTGAGGACCTGCAGAAACTCTCAGCAGAGCAGTATGAAAGATCAGAAACACCCTAAACCCTATGAAGAACTCTCCATTGAGATCTGTGCTTTGGGTTCAATGCCAGACCAAGCCAGAAAAAGCTGACCCTGGTATTACAAGTAAGTATCAAAGAGAAATTCACTCTGAGGTTTGAGGACTGTAACCTAGCCTTGGCATATGTAATTTCAGAGTGTAATTGCATATACCAAAAGAACAGGAAAATAGAGCGTTCAGCATTGTCCATCTGCTATTAGTAAATGGTTTTCACAGGACCAGGAGGAAAGACTGACCAGAGTGAGGATGAAGATGTTGGTTCTTCAGATAAATTGAAGACTTCAATAGATACTATTATTAGTATCTTAGGGCCTACCTAACCTGAGATGATTTTGTTTGCTGTAGCTAATTCTCCTAGAAGCTGAAAACATCACTGAAAACAGCAGGAGGAAGAGCTGTTCATGGTTCAACCACCTTCTCCAGTACTGGTTTCATTAGATATATTTTAAAAGGCAACGCTATTCATGGAAAAATATGAAAGTGATTTAAGCATCAGTGAATTTGACACATCATTACAAGTGGCTTAATAAGTCTGTCTACTATTACTTGTCATTTATTTTTATCAGATGTCGTCAATCAGGCAGGCTGAGGACTCAGAATACCACAGAAGCCTTGGCAGCCAAAGGAGACTAGATCTAGGAGAAATTAAGAGGTGAAGACTATCCCAGCACTAGAAAAAGAAATGGTCTGGCCCACCGACACTATCAGTCATCGGGCTTACAAGAAACCCTTTTTTATGGAGACAGAAAAATGCTTGTGAGTCAAGATTTATTGCAATATGGATGACCCCAGGGCTATGAGAAGGAACAGGGAAATGATGTTTGCTGGTGACCTTACGTGACTGAAGTACAACCATGAAGCTGGATGCTATGTGGCCAGCAAGTCTACTTCTTCCATCGTTCAGTAGGTGTTGGGTATAAACTAGGGGACGAGGTGACGACTTCAGATGTTCTCAGCTAATGGTATGCTGAAGATTTTAGACACAGAAGGAAATACAGATCTGTGCTGAAAAAGTGCACATCAACTGCACTTCTCTTTTTCCTTCATCTTCAATGGAGAAACACCTGAATAAAGCAGAACGCTAGGGTATCTCGATGACAACATTTAACCCCCATGAATAAACGTGAATAATATGGTTCTGGACTTCAAACAGCTTTTTAAAGCATCCGTATTTCTGCTGTGATCCTACATCAGTAATACATAGTTACAAGAACTTTTCCAAGGACCTTATTCCAAGGGATGATGCCTGCAGGAGTTCTTACCAGCGTGACCTTCTGAACTGCAGTTAGTCCCAGTGTACTACCCAAAACGCAAAGTCAGCAACTCCAGAATCCTCTGTGCAAGGTAGGTACTAGCAACATTGCCTATAATCTTCAAAAAGGGCATTTCAAATTGACTTCTGTAGAAAAATGTACACAACTTGTTATAATGTACATGTCATTTAAAAGAATATGGTCCGGCAGTCATTTTTCCAGGAGGACAAATATACATATATTATAATCAGTCCATTTATAGTCCAACCCACTGAGTCTAGGAGGATTGGAATAAAAACTGAACGTTAGTTCATTTTACCCTGGCTACACTTTTATGTGAAGAAAGACACAGTCACCTGTATAAATCAATGTTGTAACTGAGACAAGTCAAATACTTTGCCGAGATATTTTCCAGGGTTATCAGCACATATATACTAGCAATGATCTGACTGATAAAATATTGTGTGCATGGTGATTATGCAGGACATTTGGGGGCGCAGGAAAACTAATTCCTTTCTTCATCTCAGTTTATAAAGTTGCACCAGCAACTCTCAAGACTACAGAGAATAAGGGGCAACTATGGGAATGGAAAGAGAAGTCCAGGCAAATACAGATTAATGCAAGAAAATCATCTATAAACAACAGATGACAGAACTAGACAGAATGAGCCTTTGATTTAATACAGAAAGTTATACTATACAAGGTACTGATTGCTCCCCCAAAAATCTGGGGTCTCTTTACCCTTCCCTGACACAAAAAAAGAACACATTTCACAGAACTGCTGTCTTAATCAACAAATAATTCCAGAAAAAGAAAGAAAGAGAGAAAGAGAGAAGGAGAGAGAAAGAGAGAAGGAGAGAGAAAGAGAGAAGGAGAGAGAAAGAGAGAAGGAGAGAGAAAGAGAGAAGGAGAGAGAAAGAGAGAAGGAGAGAGAAAGAGAGAAGGAGAGAGAAAGAGAGAAGGAGAGAGAAAGAGAGAAGGAGAGAGAAAGAGAGAAGGAGAGAGAAAGAGAGAAGGAGAGAGAAAGAGAGAAGGAGAGAGAAAGAGAGAAGGAGAGAGAAAGAGAGAAGGAGAGAGAAAGAGAGAAGGAGAGAGAAAGAGAGAAGGAGAGAGAAAGAGAGAAGGAGAGAGAAAGAGAGAAGGAGAGAGAAAGAGAGAAGG
The DNA here is from genome assembly GCA_020800305.1 of Porphyrio hochstetteri. Taxonomy (NCBI): domain Eukaryota; kingdom Metazoa; phylum Chordata; class Aves; order Gruiformes; family Rallidae; genus Porphyrio; species Porphyrio hochstetteri. The sequence goes on from CM036938.1 coordinate 66,397,332, forward strand.
AGAGAGAAAGAGAGAAGGAGAGAGAAAGAGAGAAGGAGAGAGAAAGAGAGAAGGAGAGAGAAAGAGAGAAGGAGAGAGAAAGAGAGAAGGAGAGAGAAAGAGAGAAGGAGAGAGAAAGAGAGAAGGAGAGAGAAAGAGAGAAGGAGAGAGAAAGAGAGAAGGAGAGAGAAAGAGAGAAGGAAAGAGAAAGAGAGAAGGAAAGAGAAAGAGAGAAAGAAAGAAAGAGAGAGAAAGAAAGAAAGAGAGAGAAAGAAAGAGAAAGAGAAGAAGAAAGGAAGGAAGGAAGGAAGGAAGGAAGGAAGGAAGGAAGGAAGGAAGGAAGGAAGGAAGGAAGGAAGGAAGGAAGGAAGGAAGGAAGGAAGGAAGGAAGGAAGGAAGGAAGGAAGGAAGGAAGGAAGGAAGGAAGGAAGGAAGGAGTGTCTGGCTTGGGGAAAGTTCAGCTGCAGAAGTAAGTGGAAAAATAAACCCACCAATCAACATAAAGTACTATATTCCTTTATAATAGTTTAATCCTTTTAATAGTGGCTGCTAATCATGTTTCACACTTATTAATTTAATGTTTCATAAAGCCCTGTTTCTATCATCTGTTGAAAGGGAAGTGATACTGTCTGTACTAGGAAGGAATTCTGTACATAATATTCTATCAGATTAAACCTCTGTAACCATATGAATTATGAGCTGTCAGGTACTTCTCTCATCTGCTACAGAATATACTTCTTAGAAACAGGAGCTATAAATAAGACAACAGATGTTCTTTTTTGGCTTCAACTGAAGCACAGTTAATTTTTTAAAAGCAGCCACTAGTAAAGACAGTTTAAGACTATTGTAAAGACAGTATTATGCTTCCCTCTATGGGTAAGCTTTTGAAATACTCCTTTTCAAACTCGAACTGAATTTACAATTCGAAATGGCTGCAACTATTTACAATTAGAATCAACATAATTAGAAAAACGAGCAGCCTCATTCTGAGGAAAAATTGCAAGGACTATGAAAAATAGATTAACTAATTGGAATATTCTGGCATGCAGCACCCTGCATTATAATGCCATACATAACACACAAACTGTTTTTCAAAAGAAATCTCTCAAAAAAGACCAAGGGAAAAAACACCTGCTTATTCAACTTTCTTTCAAAGAGATGGAGATAAGCAGAAATAGTAACATAATAAATAAGCAAGAATGTATTAAAAGATGCCTTTCTGCTCCTAAGTAGAGGAGGGCACTGAATAAGCTGAGGAGGGCACAGGACAGTCACTGCTGGAGCTGAACTCCCAAGAAGGCTCCTGTGGAGGCTTTGTTACGGCTGGTCTTGGGGAGAGGTGCATCTCCCCTCCCTCCCATGGTCTGGAGCCCAGCTAGAGACTTCTCATGCTTTTGTCAGGGGCAGTGGACTGATGTGGAGTTCCCTTGTACCACTCATTCTCAGGGATGACCTCAAGTCCTGTGTGATGTGCAGGAGCACAGCTGGTAGCAGTGTTCTCACAGTCCTGAGGAGCATCGCTTTAAATGGAAGAGCAGGTTAATGTCCCTAAACAGAACAAGTGAGCATGGTCCTCAAAGTGTGATTCTGAGGACAGAGAAAGAAACTATTTTAATATGCCAACACCTATTTTTTGTGTCTTGTGAATGGTTCCTTGCTAGCAGTTTTCAGCAGTTTTTAGCAGATGAGAGGTAAAACGTGGTGTAGATATCAAGTTACTGCATGCCAAGGAGATATGACAGAAGTGACAGTAAGGGAGGGGCAGGACAGGGTCAACCAAGAATCCAGACCTGATGAAGTACAAAACATTGCCTTTTTTGTCAAGTTAGTCTTGTGATATTCCCTCCTTTTCCTTCAGGATTCCTGCTCCAGGGTTAGAAAAGAGCTAAGCTCTGCAAGAATTTGAGTAAATCTGCCTATTTTTCCTGAGAGCTACTAACCTGGCAATGAAAAACATCATTCCAGCTTCCAACAGTGGTTTGACATCAAACCATACATGGTATCAAGAAGGAAAATATATGACACTGAATATTTAAAGGTAGTATGGATAGCGCAGGTGTAAGGATAAAGCAGCACGTTCCACTGGCAGCTGCATGTTGTGGCCTACTTCTCAGGTTCCTTTCAGGGTTATTGTTGTCATCAAACATCCACATGCAGTAGTAGTACCTAGAAGACCTTCTCAGAATCAGAACAAACTTGTGACAGTTCTCTACAAACAAAACCTCCCCTACTGGTCTTATGATTCAGAATTCTCCTAGAATTGATGCCTTCCCGCAAACCCTATCCCATCTTTCCCAAGCCATGATATTCTATTAACTTCTGCACTCTAGACTTTTGTTTTAAAAGGAACAGTGAAACTCTAGAAAAAGCATAATTTGTTTTAAAGAGGCTATACGTAAGTTAATACATTTACACAGAATTTTACTGCAGTCACTGTACATACTGCTATAGTACAGACAATAAACAAAACTACATTAAAAGAGCATCAGGATCACAAGGTCAAGCCCTCAAAACTTAAGACACCGAAGAACTAAAGCTGCATGAGCAATTTCAGTTCTTCCTTTTGCCTCTTTACACATAACGGTATCACATTTTTCCTGTTAGATTTCAGGACACCAAGTCTAGAGCTCCCAAGGAACAGAACCCAGATGAAAAGCTGAGGTATCTATTACCTGGAGTATCATCCAGATTGTGCAAGGACACACGGTTGTCCAGCACATTCATACTGTCCCATTTAGTTTCCTCTTCAAGCCTGAATCCTCTACTACCTCGACTCAGCTTCCCATGCAAGAGTACTTTGCTTCATAACTTGTTCTCAAGCAAGAGCAATTGGGGAAGGAAGTACATACTCAGTTGTTCCTGGAAACCTCTGTCACATAAGAGAGAGACAGCTGCCTATCTTTTAAGGGAAGGAATGATGAAGTGCATCTCAAGAGGCACTTGAAAATTTTGGTTGAGGCCAGCCAGTGGGGGCTCATGGTGAGCTGATCTGAACGACCTTAATCAGGTAAAACTTCACAGGTAGAGTGAGTTCCCGTGCTGGAACTGTTATACCTAAAAAGCAGTGACATGTAGTTTCTTCTGATTAGTTTGGCACTAACTAACCTCAATCCCCTTTCCACATAACTATGGTGATGACTAGTAAGGGTGCTCCTGCAGCATCTGTCTGCTCTTTGTAACCAAGGTAGGTCTGCTGGAGGGACATGCACTGTGAGATATTTGGGATATTGGAACTTCCTCCAGAACGATCTGTCCTACCTGTACAGGATCCCTGTTCCACCCGGCTGTTTCCTTTTTCTTTGTACCATGGAGCTGTTTCTTATGCAAGGCCATGACTAGTTTGTGATAATCGATCTGCTTGAGAAGCGTATTTTAAAACATCCTGCTTTTATTCAATAATTATAATACATGAAAATTCAGGACAATATGTTGTTTTGCTTTGAAAAAATACTTCACTTTGCTACTTTTTTGCTGTGGAGAAATTAATGGGGGTAAGAAACAAGAACAAATCCTCCTCAAACTATCCATAGGCAAGCAATCTACAGGAAAAAAATAAACTCTTCAGTACTGCAAGAAAAAGTGTGATTACTGTGCTTGAGAAGTCAAGTTGTTTAGATCTGGAAGATTTACATTAAAGTACTAGCAAAAGCTGCTGACAGATAAAAGCCAAAACATGTCCTTCATCTTTTGGGGAAACATTTTTAAGTACACAGAAAGTTAAAAATAATCACTGCATAGCAGTCACACAGAAAAAAAAAAAAAAAATCAACAATGGTAATGGCAATACAGCATCAGAAGGGCTTTATTTATTCCAGAAACTAAAGTATTTCAAAGCAAGACTTTTTCCTCCTCCTCTAATTAAAAAAAAAAAACCACCCAAAACTAAACCCAACAAAAAGCCCCAAAGCTTAGGGCTCTAGCTGTAACTACATAAAAACACAGCCCTGCTGAAATGGAATCTTAAAAGAAGTAAAACTGGGTTAATCTTCACAGCCACTAAACCATGGGCTGATATGGCACAGATACAGAAACAACATTGTTAGGAAATTCCTGAATTGGATCTATAGAGACTTAATCCCACCATCGTCTTTAATTTCAGAAGAAAACTCTTAAGTCTCTATGAATATGATTTTTTGACCCGTATCATACACCTGTCAAGACTCCTCTGCATAGCAGTGTCAGGGTTGATTTCTCATTCCAATGTATTTCACACTACTGAGATACTGTATCATCATGGAATATGAAGCACATGTACTTAATGCATGAATTTGAAGACCTCTCTTCCATAAACCTGTGTTTGTTCTCACTCCACTGCTGAAGTAACTTTAATTCAGACCTCAGGACGTAAAGTAGTGAATGAATTTCACGGACCTTTACTAAGCAGTCTCAACTGTCCGGTTAACTGCAGCTGGAGAGAGACCTTTACTTCTGTACTATCACACTCTGTTGCAGAAATTCATGTACTGCAAAATCTTTTTAGACTAAGTGTAAAAAAAGAATTGAAACAAACGTGCTAATGAAAAGGTAGCATGAAAAAATGGCTGTTTTTACATCACCATCTACAAGCCAAAGATTAAATGAAGTAAGGGTAATGAGGTATGGCAGAGGACTTCAGTCTGCATTGGGAATATTCCTTTGGAAAGAGACTAAAAACAAGAGGCAAAGCCTCTCTTCAAGAAATCCCAAGCACAATTCTAAGCACTTCAACTCAGAGAAATCTTTTTGCAACCTCCATGCAACCCTACAGTAGTAAAGAGTTTCTTGAGATCTAAAACAAAGAAAAACACACCCCTCTTGAAATCAAGTAGTGAATTGTGAAGGAGTGAGGCTGAACAGAAGAGGCTGAAGTAACTGAAAAAAATATTTCTGTAAGTGGTCTTTGAGAGCTGAAACTGTAGAGGGGTTGTGCAAACTACAAAAAGATACTCATCTGGTTAAGAAGTGACAACATGTTCAGTGATTGTTAATTCACGTGGATCAAATGAAAACTGCTCTTCCAGGGAAGCAGCCAGGGAGCAGAAGCTCATTTGATGTCCTGTACAAAGACTCGACAAGTGAGCAAGAAGCACTCCGACCTGCAGCTTCCCTTCCTTGCCTCTACCACTGGCCTATTCTAGCACAGAACATGCTGTGGATGTTCTCTGACTTCTCTGTAGAAAATTCACGGAGAGCAAAACAATTCTCAAGTGACTGCCTCTGAACTTAAAGGAATATTGGGTGTATAAATGAGCACACCAAGGAACACTAGTCTGCTTAATATTAGGCTCTGAAATGGCTGCAACTATTTACAATTACTATTAACATAATTAGAGAAACAAGCAGCCCTGTGCTACAAATGTACGGTGCTTCTGCAGGTCATACACACACAAACCCCCCCGTTTTTCTACCACCCTGCTCCTGCCAAGAAAGCTAGTTAGTCTAACTAACCCATCTCCATCTGAAAATATAATGGGTATTATCTATTTACATGTATTTCCAGATGTGTACAAAGAGAGCTTAAAGCTACAATCACTCAGTTTTTTTCAGAATGTTGATTATAGGATGCAATAAAGGAGTGAAAATACGTCCCTGACTTGCACAAAATGCGATCAAACATGTGAAAAGGTCTTAAAGCTATGACACACTAAGAAACGAGTGGAGGTTTGTGAGGCTGAAAGTCTGCTGCGTGGAAGAAGTAAGCCTTCTTCCACACTGGCCAGTAAGGACTATGAATTGGCAGCTATTCTGTCAAAAGTCCGTGTATATCCTGGGTTTTCCTGCTATTCTACCAGGGGTGGGGGGGAATTTAAAAAAAGGGGGAAACAAAAAAAGTCTTATACGTCTGGTTTTGCTATTATGCTCCAGAGGAATCCCTTGATCATTTTGCCAAAAGAAAGAACCAGAGTTACCTTTATTTGACCCTAGCAGAAGAGAACACCTCTATCTTGTTTCATTTTACCTTCTTAAAACATTTTATTTATTTATTTTAGCAGGCCACGCCAAGAAGGGAAAGGACGTCTCACTTGACTCCCAGATGGAGAATCTTTCTACAAAACCAGTTCCCTGTCGAGAACAGAAGGAAGAGGAATGCATTAATTTTAAACTGACCTGATTTTTCTAAACAGGCTTATGAGTCCCTATTTTTAAGCATAGTTCTCATGAACTGCCTGCTACATCAGAACAAGCATCTTTCTACCTAACTCTGCTTCTCATTTAGCCTTCCAAACTTGTGCATCAAGCTGGAAAAGCCTGTATCCTAATTAGCTCAGTTGTGGCACCTTCAGAGCACTTTACTGGGGCTTTTACAAGATAAAGCTTCTCAAAAATGGCTGATGCAGCAGACAGCTGCTGTAACTCATGTAAGCTTCTGCTATGCTACCACCAGGTTCCTGATTCTTGCAGTACTCAGAACTGCTGAACAGGAACCTGCCACCTCCCAAACAGTTCTAATACTTCATGGAAAAATGTGCCACTAATACCCTCTTTTAGAGAGATCATGAGCAATCCTGTAAATTTTGGTCTTAAGAGAAACAGCTTTTTGGTTGCTCTTTTTTGTTTGTTTGTTTGTTTGTGTTTGGTTTTTTTTAAGGCCTATTTCTTGATCTCTCAGGGGACACAGCCTTTCTGCTTCTCTTGTGTTTCACTCTATCAGTCAACTTTGCACCAGTCAGCTTCCCACATTTCAAACCTTGCTCTCAAACTGAGAAATCTTAGGAGACAAGAGGAAGGCAGCTGGTAATTCTAATGGCATTCAGCTAGGAATAAATAATGTAAAGGATCAAGGGAATGTTCTAATCTGTGCTGCCTGGCATTGCAAAGTGGTCCAACTCGAGTGAGGCCACAGGTATAGACCTCCCTAGGCACACATACTCAAATTGTTTGGCAGCTGCTTCCAAAACCTTTCAGAATTGTTTAGTTCTAAACTACTATGTATAAAGACTGGCTTGGTTTTTTTTGTTTGTCGAGTGGATTTTTTCCCCCAAAATAGCTACAAATTACATATCACCAACTTACATACAGAAATTTAACATGCACTGGGAGTCAATACTGCTTGCATCAAGCTAATCAAGCCTTGCATCAAGCTAATCAAGACTAAGAACAAAGTTTCAGAGCCTCTTAGAGAGCATCCATGCGTGCCATGGCCTGATGGTGCTTTGTAAAGCTTCAAAGCAAGCTTTTTCTTTTTTTTAAATTTCAATCAGGAAAATAAGCACAGTTTAAGGATTTCTGATAGGCTGCAAACAGGTGACCAAATCATATTTAACATGACAGAAAACTCTGCATTTTCCAAAACATTAAATTCATACTTAAGTGAGGGAACTTCATGCTTTTACTGCTGCGTGGATATCAGCTTGAGCCCAACAGATAAATTGGAACCACATTTAAGTCTACTTTTTCCTGCTGGCTCTATAGCTTCCCCATGCTTTCTGCAAATTACATGTTCTCTCTCTTTCTCTCTCAGCATTTGGTCTCTTTCTCCTTCTGGCATTCTGTAATCCTGCCAGCCAAAGTGCTTTGCTTTTAATAAGCAGATCTGCCAACTTAAACACCAGTCTCCTAAGGCAATCAAATAATGAAACACACATGTATGTACTTGCACGTAATCTGTCAAATGCCTCTCTAGCCCACTACAAACGATTCTTGCAATTTGGGGTTTTCATAGGAGCATGCATTCATGCACTCTCAGTTTTCAAAGATCAAATGCCATGGTTCTTCCGAGTCCGGTGTCTTGTTTGTACTTACAAACCCAATGATCCTGCAATTTCCGTATCAGTGTCTAGAATACATGGAATATTAAAAACCCAAAACCACAAAGGCTGTGTAGACAACTTCATATGAAGTAAGCATATCCTTCAGTTTCTCAGCCTTGGTGTAAATGTCTGGTGTGAGACAGCAAAGATTCCTCCATGGCAGAAACTCTTCCCATGTTTCTAGTGTGTCTGTAAAGTTAATGAATAACTATTCCAGGTGTCAAGAGTATTTTTCATACCTCCCACATTACTCATCTATCATCCACACCGAAGCTGCCTTGATTTCCGCTTTCTAAACTAGTATTTCCCAAAACAGAAATCTAATCTATGATGCTAGCAACAGTCATCCAGGAAAAAAAAACATTGTCTGTCACACTGGGATGAAGATGTACTGCCACACCTCTTGACTGAATAATGTTGCCGTTTCCAGCATGGCACAATAAAGATGGCAGAAAAAAGCATCTTTGAAGTAAGCAAGTTACTGATTGATATTAGAAAACTAAAATCAACTTTAAAGGATTGTAATTTACTAATAATTGACAAGAATGCCTGCATTGTGAATCACAACTACAATACAGTGAAAAGAAAGCAAAACTATTAGAGATGCACCATAATAACATAAAGCAAGGATATTTAAAACATGCAATGTTCCTGAAGTGCATATTGCTATTGCAAGACATGTTTTACGTGTACAACAAAGTACTGAGAACTCTAAACTTTGAATCCTCAGAACTGGGAATCAAGCAAGACAACAGTAATTTATGTTACGGTATCTGCTGAATCTGTGCACTGAACATTCTAAAAATTCTTTTGCTTTTGCCGCTTATATCAGGATTTCAGCTGGTGAAGCTGGATGATGCAGGCAGAGGTATGCCAGGAGATTTGTTCTGCAAGAAACCATCTCAGACACCCAGTCCTCAGTAACTGAAGCCAGCTGTGGAGTGAGCAGATCATTCTCGCTCCTCGTGACAAGTAAAGCCTTACACTGTCAAACTTAATGCAGTTCTGGTTCCGGGTTTTAGTTATCTCAATGGACATTTAAGTGTTAGAGTTAAGCTAAGTTAAGAATTCTGTCACCAGGTTCAACTTTTTAAGTGTTTTTTCCACGTGATGTTCCTATTATAAAGTAACCTTAAGCCAGTAATTTTAAATATTGTCTTTTTGTTCTACCTCATGCCTCACAGGAATCATGATAGCACCTTTGCTCACAACAGTGTCCTAAAGATGACTTAATATTTGTGAAGGTGAAGCTCTACCAAGCTGCTATCGGCCACGTCACTGGAAAGAGCAGAAGAGGCAAAAAAGAAACCTGTTTACAGAGAGGAGCCTTGAGGCTGGAAAGGTGGCTTAAGACCATAAAATAAACAACCAGAATGAACTAATTCTCATTCAGGGAAGACCTTGACAATGAACAAAGCAAGGATAAGTAGGAAAAGGGGTCAGGCAGCTATGTAATTAAAAAAGTCTGTCAGATGGCATACACTACAAGAAGGTGTAATTACATGTACAAACACAAGTTTTAGACACATAGTTTTGCAATCTTAATAATGGTCTCCTACTATCCTGTGTAATTCACTGTATATATGCACATGCATCAAGGTAATTAAACTCTGTGTTTACAGTATGTGTAATAATTTGTTACAATAACGGAATGTACAATTAAAACTGTCACCATATCATTTCCTCAATTTTAAGAAACTCTTGTCACTGCCACACTAGTTACTCAAACAGGCAGCCCTAAAAAAAACCTAAACAACAAACCAAAACCAACAGCAAAAAAAAAGACCCAGTCTTGCCAAAGTATCTAGAAGGATGGAACAAATTTTTCATACGTGTTAGTGAAGAGGACTGAATACAATGGAAGAAAAGAACTTGGTGAATAATCTCTATACTGTCATCACGAACTACAATTAAATGTTGTAGTGTGTCCCCCCCCAGATGAAGACATTTTTACTACTAAATTTGCAATCTTACTATACAATGGACATACAAATGGCTAAAAAGCCATTAAGTATATACTAAAGGGAAGAGTTTGAACTAATTAGGGACATGCTTTAAATGTGTCTAGAAGTTATGAGCTCAATACAGGAGTACTAAGGGAAACTGCATGCCCTGCATTAGCCCTCAACTTCAGAAGAGATGATCCCAACAGTGTTTCTTATCTGCATCTTCAAAATCAATGGAAGAAGTGTCAGACACTGTCCTTTCTATCAGTGTTTATCATGCAGTATTTCATGCACATCCACATTATATGCAGTCCATATACCGGAACGTCTTTAGAACAGAGCTGGCATTTGTGTGCCAGACCCTAAAGGCAGTGGGAATTTTGCCTGAGAGGAGAGTAAGAACTTTGACTATAGGTCTGATCCCATTCCTTTGACATCAAAACGGGGTTTGCCACCAATACAAGGGAAATTAGACTAGGAGCCTGCTACTTCTTGCATGAACAAGTCTTTTAAACAACCGACCAATCCCCAATCATGTATAATATTTTCAAGAACGTCAGTATGTTTTTACTTTGCATCCAAAGGGATTTTGAATGAAGCATTTTAATAGTCTGTTTAGAAAAGAGCAGCTCACATTAACAAGCATGGGCATGTTCCATCTGAACTACCAGACAACTTACCACAGCATTTGATTGTCTATTTAGATCAGACAATGAAAAGCAAAAAAAACCAAACCAAAACACCAACTCAATCGTTCTCATCTTATTGCTGTGCTCTCACTGTGACATAATAAAACCCTAGATATTTGTCTTAGAGGAAACATCTGGAGACAAAGCGTAACAGTTGGTAACTCTCTTCCCCTTTTCTGCTTAACTGTACATGCAGCTCAAAAGTCCTGCATCTTCAATCACTGGGGAAGGCACCCACAGCCCACTGTCCTTTTCAGTGCAAGTTTTAAGAACAAAGATTAAAGAGACTTTTACTACAAGACTAGTCCAATGCAATGATTAGTATTACACACAACAGTCAAGCACCAAATGTTCCTCTAGCAGACCATCAGAATTCTCCCCAAAGTCAGAAAGAAGCTCAAAAGAAGTGAGACTTCGTGCTACTCACTCTGGAGTAAACATTGTTAAATCACTGATTTAATATAACCCAAAAAAAGTGTCTTGATAGTAATGTGACTGTGAAAATTTCTTGTTTCATGTACAGGGCTGCAGCTTTCACAGACTACCAGAAGGGTCTTGGAGTTGTCAGCACTAAGTTTGACCCAGAGGAAGTCAGAAAAACATGAAAGCAGTGGGGAATGCACGCTAATCTTTCAACTAACAGTAATAAAATATAAATACAGCAGAGCAAAGAGAATTCAAACATTCATTCCACTGTGCCCTTGAGGACCCCTCACTGAGTGAACAGAGGTCTTTTATTTCCAGATATTTGAGATGAAGTTTCTGCTACTTGCTGTTTTGAATATGTGTTCCTTAACACTTTCTCCATTGCCAGGTCAGATTGCAAGGACCACTAAAAAACCCTTCTTTATTCTCAGAACTTGCACTGGAACAAAAGGCCTCCCTAAATCTTTTTCTCCCTAAGAAAACTGCTTATGTAGGCTAACTACTAGCTACACTATTCTGGCTTCAGAACAATGGAGTACATTTGGACTGGCAAGAATATCTTCTACATTATACTCAAACATCTGTACAGACTCAACTCCAAAGTACCCAAAATAACTTTCTTCAAAATGTCGAGGGATGACATTTTCTGACGTTTCTCCCGAGGCAATGACGATATTGCAAATGGTGCAATACATACCAAGTGAAGAATGGAAGACTGCACTACGGTGAGAAGCACAAAACCTGGTTGGCCAAGAGCATCCACTTACAGAGGAGCTCTCAAAGGGTGCTGACCCCTCACAGAAGATCCATGCATCAGTGGAGATGGGAAGGCCACCGGAGCAGAATATACCGCGCTGCACCCCATGGTGCCCTGGAGTCTCACAGTCCTTTTCAGACCGCAGCAGGGCAGATGCCCCTTAAAGTGTGCACCACTCAACTATGAAATGATGGAGGGCTCTGCCATTGTCTCTGTTGCTCCTCATCTGTGACAAGCAGCTGTGTCTTGCTGAGGAGACAATTCAAGGCAAAGTTCATAAACACAACAGACACTTTCACATCTCCATCCCAGCACAGCACATGAAAACTTAGCAATAGAGGGCTGGAATACGTGGTCACAGGGTTGAACACCACATGCAAATAGGAAAAGGACTGCAAATCGTTGCCTTTAACTGCTCATTTCTGGAATGTTCCTGGACAGAAAGATAATAAAACCAGACACAGCTGTGCAGCCTTATCTACCATTGTTCATAATTAGTGGTTTCTTTCATTAATTCCTAATTTAAGTGCCTTGGTCTACTTCCAACCAAAAACAGCTCAGGAAGGGGCTGGGGAATTAAAAGGTAACATCACAAACTAAAAGTCTCCCCTTTGTGATAGACTGCTGGAGAAGCTGTAACATGCTTTGAAACATGGGTCTGCAGTGTTTGATACCATTTAAAAAATTCTTCACCAAGAATAATTCTTCATGCTTACCTGCTACCTATCAATCTTGTCCCAGTGGGATAAGAAGATCTAGGGAAGTATCAGTGACAGAACTACAGTTTTCTCTCCTAACCCAAACAAATAAATTCCGCTGTTGTAGCTGTAAACAGTACACACAAAACTGATGCAGTCATGCCTCCTGGGATGTGCATTCCCTCATTGGGCTACAGATCTCAGGTTGTGCTCTTCTCCCTTCTCAGATGGTGAGCAGGAGGCTACAGCACAGGAGTGCACACACATGCTGCATCCAACAAATTCAGTCCCACAGGAGACAAAGAACAAGGAAGAGACCCGTTGAATTACACCAATCTGATGTGCTGAAGTGGAGGATTTTGGCTTTTGTCCAATATCATTACATTTTTAAGTGTGCATTTTTTTAGAAGGAAGCATCAAAATTTATAGGAGAATTTTGTCTGGTTCTCCAATATATAGAAACTCAATTAAAAAAAAAAAAAGACAAACCACAGAGAAGGGGGGGGGGAAAAAAAAAAATCAGTGTGGCCTACACCTTGCCTGTTTACTGAAAAAAACAATAGCTGCTCAAGAGCTTCGGGAAGCTGAGTGGACGACAAGTAACTGCTCGTCCTGCAGCAAATCTGCCTTCTGCAGCAGCATCTTCCCATCCCAGGCACCACCAAGTGATCTGCCAGCAAGGGTGCAGACTGGCATGTCCAGACCTGCCAAGGGTAGATCTCACATCTTGCCTTCGACATCCACAATCTCTAGTGAAGAAATTATCTCAGACATTAACCTCTGGGAAATGCTCTAACACAGCAAATGATGCCAAGTGTATACAAACAGATCCAGTGGATTATACAAGCAAATTGTCTGACAGCTAACTGAACTGTTGAAGACCTTTTTCATCATTCATGCCACAGTTTACATGGTATTTCTGAAGTACAAGTTAGTCTTAAAAAGTATTTTTTAAGTAAGTGTAGAAGCCATATGCAATTGCATCTTTCCCTCGCTCAGGGCAGCAATGTGTTTTTGAAATTCTGTCCTGAGGGTTTTGATTATAGATCCTTATTATCTGAAAAGCCATCAGCTTAAATATTATTTTTAAATGCTTTCTTACAAGTAAACTCTTTTATAAAGTGGTTCAATATGTAAAAAAAAAATAGCATTTGGGCACTATTGTTACAGACTGATGCATACAGTATTCATAAAAGACTGAACAGAAAGTAGTCAAACTAGTATGAAGTGTTACACTTGCTAAAACTTTTACCAAAAGACCTCAGCTAAGGTCCAAGGATGCAGGCTTTTCTATAAAAAGAACAAAAAAGAAAAAAAAATTTTTCCATTAGTGAAGCCACAAAATAGGATTATATTTTTGACATGTATTTTGCTGAAAGCATTTACAGAAGTTAGCGAGTATTAGCCACAGTGCTGGGGTTTTTTTTTTGGGGGGGAGAGGGTTTTTTTAAAGCAAAAAATTCTCTTTAAATTCTCCTAAGTACATAGATTCTCACCAAAGTATTCTCAGGACTTAAAATCCTTCTCCAGTTAAAATAAATATTTCTTTTAAATCCTGTAATTCCCCTTGTCATTCTTAGCTATGAAAATAAAGCAGTTCTTTGTATTCTAGCCTTCAGATTGATTTCACGGATGTTCATCATGGAAAGCAGCTTTGGAGCAAGGCGCAGATGTGAAAGAGTGCACAGCCAGCTGCAGTTACAACACCTGTGTTCTTTCACACAAGAAAATCTGGATGTGTATATGGCATCGCAGAACTATTTAAGTGGGCATGGTTATTTGCTCCGGGTGCAGAATGATCCATTCTTGGCAAATACTTAGTACCATATGTTGCTGAATCCCACAAACTGATCTTATCATATGCAAGCCTAAGTAAAAACTATTCAACTAAAAGTGTTTTTTTCAGATGTTCCTGGATCATTGCTACAGGAAAAGATCAAAGTGATTCCAAGGGAGATGAGCTGGTTACTTCACCTTTGCCTTGGTTTAAATCTGCCCCAGGAGCATCCACATCAGCAGGAGTTATTAACAGAGTGCATCAGTATCACAGAATGCCAAAGAAAGGCAAGCAGTGTCATTGAACATAATGTCACTGTTCTAACTATAGACAGGCATACTAAAACCAGTGCAACACAAACTAGACAATTATTTCTTATAGCATCAAAATCGTCGTCTCTTATTCTTTCAGTTTCTGAGAGCAAAACACGTAACAAAAGGCAGTATTTATCTTACAGCTCAAGAAAAAGACATGTGTCATCCAAACAAGCCTTTCTGCATCTGGGGTCATCTCTGTGGATCAAAAGGGGTTTCTGTGTGCCCCAAGTAATATATTTTTCCCAGAACTACCAATTGGTCAATTTAAGTATTCTTTTCAAAGCTCTCTCACTCTTTTCCCGTGACGATCGCAACACGACATGGAAGATGCTGGCTTTGAAGATCCTTCCTCTGCCTTGCTTCATTCCTTCTCTACCAGCAGGTGGGGCCACGCATCAACCATGAACTTGCCCAGGTCCGCCGTTGATGTGCGATTTGTACTACTACTTGGCAAGCCTGTCGCTGTGCTCTCTTGTGGTGCTTACAGGGACTTTTTTTAGTTACTATCATCCTGATTTTATCATTGTGAAAAAAACCCAACCCAAACAAAACAACAACGCTCTGCTGCACTTCAACACAGCTTGCAAAATCTTTGTTTTCATTAGTGATAAAGCAGGTGGCAAGAACTTTTTTTTCAGATGTCTTAACTCATCTGGCAGCTGAAAATTTGAATGGTACACTGAGAAACATGACCACAAGTAGCTGGGGAGGCTCTCTGGCAGAAACCTGCACCATTTCTCAAGCAACCGATTTGCGAAGTTCATGACTGAAGGACAGCTCTGACAACTGCAGCAGGACAAAGGTTTTTCCTCAAACTGAGCTTTTTAGAATGAACCAAAGGTTCTGGCTCAAACGGTAAAGACATTTACTAAATGAGATAGTGACTCATCACCCCATAATTTCCTTTTTCCATATGCCTAAATCAGGAGAGATGATGACTGTTTTCTTCCCAATGGAGGCTCCAGGCTCACTGCATTCCACTCAGTCTTATGTCCCCTAATTTACAAATGTAAATAATTCTCAGTAATGCAATGGCTCTACCAGCTTTATAGCAAAATTAGAGAAGCAAATCCTACAGCATATTCAGTTCAAGCATGCACAAACGGTTTTATGCTCTCTGTCAGTTTGGATCTTTGTCAGACATTGCATAACCTGGTTTCTCAAAGGAAAGAGTTTCCAAATGTTCCATGTCACTATCTTTGTGTAATTTGCTGATCTGTATCTGTTCTAGAAGAGCGTAAAGAAAGGTGGGTTTTAAAAAAAGAAAAAAGAAAACGAGATCTGTGTTGTAGTTTCATCACAAGAAGAAGAAGAACTTAGGATTATTTTTAGGCTCTGGACCAGCTGAAATGGTACAAAGTGTCAACACACACAACCCCTTTAAGTTACAGAGGAAGCTGCAGGAAGCACTAAAACGACAAAACAGACTAAATATTCATATAAAATGGTCTGCCCTTCTGAAATCCGATCTTCATTTTGAAGTGGGAATTTAGCATTCCAAGTTAAATCTGAAAGTATTTCTGTCAGTCAATCAAAGCGTTATGCTCCAAAGTCTACTTACAATCAGCCTTCACAAAAACAGAGAAACAATACTGTACGAACCAACTCTAAGTGTAGGCAGCTGTACCATGTGAATTCAAGTTCAGAAAACTCAGCAACACTCAGTAAAGCTTACGCATTTTTAATTTTCAAAGACATGGGTAAGACAGGGCTAAGTGAAAGAAACGAGCCCTATGTAGATCCAACTTTATAAAGAAAGCATTTCAAGAAAAAAAAAAAAAGTTGAATCTTTACTACTTCATGTAAAACCCTATGCTGGGTGTCTGCTGTTCCAAGTGACTTGATACCTCCCAGCAGCAGCCACTCACCCTTGCCTGACAGAAGAAACCTGGAGGAAAGGCAGGTTGTGACAGTGAGAGCCTCACACCAGCAACGGGCATTAAGTCTGCCTTGTCATAGGTCTGACCTGTATCAGGCCTGGAAAAAAAACCCTTCAGAGTATATAGTTAAGTATTAAAGAGTATCCAAATTATTGAAAAGTATTTTCTTTTTAAAAAATTGAAATAGATATATGTGATAAAATTAAAAGAGTTCCTATGACTATACTTCTATTCTTTAAAAGCACCAATTAAGTTTCTGATACTCTTGTTTAACACATACACAACCAGGGTACATACTGGATTGACTCTACAGAATGGAAAAAAGTATATGGTTTACAAATAACTGAGGTACATTTTAGAAGCCTGCTTCCAGTTCCCGATTAGTTTGTCATTTTGATCCACAGCAGTTTCAAATCATCTGTAAACTTAACTGTATTTGGTCAAGCAAGTTTCATACTATGGATTAATTTATTTCAAACACTCTTTAGGGGTGTGGAGAGAAGTATCATCCTGGGAAGAATCTTCTGGCCCACTGCCCATTACACCGGCTGCTGGACAGTATTAACTGTGCTACTCCCTGCACCAAATCCCATACACCAAAATAGTGAAGTCACCTGAACTGCATTGTTCTTTACCTGAACTGCCCATGCCCCTGGTTTCACCATAGGTATCACTGCTTAAAAGTTTAAACTTCGGTGTTTTTTTTTTTTTTTTTATAATACTCTTTTGGTACAACATTTCTCAAACTTGTTTCCTAAGATTTAAAGCATTCTCTGCCTTGGTTCTTTACAATAAAACGATCACGTACTACTTTTCCCAGTTTCTTTTAAGTAAGTATACATTATCTTAAACGTAATTAAATCTAAGTCTTGAACTCTCTGGAGTTCAAATTTCAATGTTTCCTACAATTCTGCTGAAGGTGGTGTCTAATTCTCATTAGTAAAGGTGCCTAGCCTATCACATGAAGCTTAAAATCTGTAATTCAAAAGCAGTTAAGGGAGCCTGCCTTATTTTTTTAATCAAAAAAACCACAAAGCTGGATTGCAAGATGATTCTTAAATATTCGGGACAGCATGGCAGGATCCTACGTGCAGACCTTTGAGATTAAGATTCCCACTTAAATTAGCACATTTCCTTGTTTCACATCCCCACAGTCCCAAGCTATTAAAACTAACCATATTGTATGTGAATAGTATGCTTTCTAGGGGCAATAAACTTCAGTTTATGAGAGCTGTAGTCACAGAGGCTTGGTGCACTGTCTCATCCCAAGGAAGATGGGAAAACCCACATTTAAGCAGAGCCCTCCCCAAATCTGCTGCAGAATTTCCCAGAGTGACTCCTAGAAGCGAAAACTCCTGTAAGTGTCTGTCACAAATGCAGTCCCAGGGCAAGTTTGGAAACTGCAAGATTAACACCAGGACTTCCCATCACCATGCTACAGCCCACTTGCAGTGCAAAACTGTAAACAGGAGCATGAAGCAAGCACCAGTACAGCGACCAAGCAAGTTACAAAGTGCTACTTTAAGTTTAAAGTAGTAAGTGCATTACAGCCTGGGATGCTGGTTACTTCACCACAGTATGCACATGTAAAGAATGAGATTTTCTTTCCACCCTCCACGTCTCAAAATGATCTGTCAGCATTGAGGTGTCAAACCAAAGAACCATGTTTATTCTGCAGTTATATATGATGGAGATAACCATCTCTGCAGGTGGTTATGGAGAAAGTCCATATGTTGCCTGTTCGGCACTTATTAATAACCAATACAAGGAATGATATAAGAAGTAACAGTGGTTTCTTTCAAAAGCAAATACCCTATTTTCAGAAATAACCTAATGAGAAAACACGACACTCTTAATGACTAGAAGCTGAGAGTTCAAGGACTTAATAGGGATAGTATAAACTAAAATGCCACTACATGCCTATCTGCCCCCACTTTCATTCTAACAGTGTTGTACATCTAGGCACTACACACCTACTCGCAATTCTAGAGAGTTTAAGGACATTGCTATATAAACCAGTTCAGATTCACTCTTTAAGACCCCATCAACCTAGAAATGATTCTGCTAGGTTTCCACTTGGTTGCCCCATATGGTTTTCCATATTTCTGTTCTCATCTTTGATGATTATGAACACAAGTGCATATAAACTCCTAACAGCCACAGTATGATGGAAGCTGATGAACTGAACCAACTTTGCAAGTGATGCTGCAAATATTTCTATGGAGGTAGAGGCAATGATACTATACAGGGCTATGATGTCACTGTGAGAATCAGGATCACATGCTGAAACTTTTATTTCCTACAGCTAAAAAAAAGTTTAAGAAGCTGAAGCAATATAAGCCATTTGGGACTTTTGGTAAGTGAAAGAACACTACAAAAATCTCCCTTAAAATTTTTCAAAGAGGCTAAATATCTGAATGCTAGATATGGAAGATACTGGGGTTTTCTTACCTCAACATTTTTCCAATTAAAAAGAGAGAAGGTACTTTCTTCCCTTAACAGCTCTGATCAAATTCTGAGTTCTGCCCAACATGCTGTTGCAAATGTGGGTTAGAAAGTAACTTACAAACAAAGGAAGACATTTACTTTGCTTAAACATACACCTTCTGTTTGTTCTACTGCATGCTCTACCCCAAAAAAACATTAAATTTCGATTTCACTTTATCATCATTCCATTGCTCTCTTCTAAATACCTGCTTTTACTTTTAATGCCACAGGTAAACCTGCATGGCAAAGTATGTATTTTTTGCTGTTATCAGGAGATTAATGATAGGAACACAATGTTTATTTGGAAATCGTTCTGTCGGATTCACCAAGAAGTTTCCCAACAGTGAGTTTGATGAAGCACAGAGGGAAACACTTCTACCAGCTTCTTAGATACCTAAAACAAATGCTACCCTGCTCATTCTCCATTTAAGTCTTCAGAGTTGTGAATTATAAACATACTTTCCAACCTGCGAGATGTGTCTCACTGTAAGTTATAGGTCTCTGTGGTGCCTGAGACAAAGCACATTACATTACAAAGTGTGTGAGCTAAATATTATGAACTAGAAACACTTCTCAATTGATTTGAAACAAGCCATGTGCTAAAAAAGCTGACCAGCAGGTGTTACATACATAAATGAAGTCAGACAAGTCTATGAAACGTAAATATCTGAAAAACAGGGGAAACACATGCCTTCTGTACTGACCTTGTTGCTCACTCTCTGCTTCAACTTTTGCAGAACTTGGTGCTACAGGAAGGGGTCGAGGAGGACGAGGCTTCGGAGTTGGGGGGGATATCTTTTTTCTTCCGATGTACTCAACATAAGTTCCTGGGAAATCCCCCCTCTCCCCTGTGGTTTCATTAAAGCCATTTAACCAACCAATCTCCTCAGGCTTTGCTTCTTCCCCTTCACTGAATCCAAGTGCTAGTAAGGTACCTTTATTCACAGTTAATATATCATCTAAGTGCAAGTCAATGTCTTCTTCTCGCTCTTTTTTGTAGTCATATAAAGCTCTGTATTGATATCCTTCGGCACTCATCTTGGCAAACAATTTAACATTCAAAAGTGTTATTAAACAGTATCAAAATGCAATTGTCCAATTATAGCTTTATGTACAGAGAGATTCAAGATGCATTAAATGGGATAATGAAAATGTCAATAGCAATGTCTAAGTAATAAAATCCACCAGAGAATCAAAAAGCACCAGGGTCTGTCATTTCACTGCTGACGTTTTTACTGATGCATTTATTCTGAGTCAATGATTGTTGCAGAAGTATGGGTTCTTCCTATGTCCAGCAATATTCTTCCAATTAGTTCTTTTTCTGGGCTTGCTGGCACTTCTGGGTCTCCATACTCAAGCTCAGCTGATTCTTGTAGCCAAGAAATACACGTTCTTCAGTTGTACTTGCCACAGATTGCCCACGTACCTTAAACAGTCTGGCACTGAACTCTGCACACATACTCCTCCTGAAAAGAGAAGAGAAAACTGGTGAAATAATTTCAAATTCCCCTGATGATTGTGAACTTGGGATTCCATATACGTCTTAAAGTTTCTACAATCCTGGTAGAAGGGTGCAGAAAAGGGCCCGAAACAGCAATAAATAACCTCACAAAAAAAAACAAACCAAAAAATCCCCCCTGCCAGCTAATGCTTACATTTTTATAAAGTATGTGCATCTAATTACTTGAACCAAATTTGTACCCCTGCAGTATGAGGCATGCTTCCTTCTCTGTGGCTTATGGCTACTTAAGTATCAGAGAGGGCTAAGCCCTGGAGCTATCCCTGTAGTGCAGTATCTATCCTGGCAGCAAGATTTTACATGTTATCTCCCTGAAGACACACAGCCACAGCCCTTCCCCACAAGAAGTCTACCAGGACAGGGGAGGAGCCTACTGTAATTAGCACCTATGACACTCACCACTGGGATATTCAATCTCCTGCTGTCTATGCAAAGGGTGAGGATGGACAACAGTCCCCAGCCCAAAGCCTATATTCCAAAATCCTGCTGGAGGGAGAAGACTGGAGAACCAAAGCATCTGTCTGAAATGCTTTTACTTGACCAGCATCCAATTTCTGTTTTCTTAAAAAGAGTGGCTTCCTCATTCCGCCATCTTTCAAAATGATTTTTGATGTGTTTGTGGTATAATATTAGAAAAAACAATCAGCAACTGAAACAGGCACACCCAGACCACCTAAGCAGCACTAGCAAGAGAAAAGTATCAGGGTGTATGCTTAAATTACACCAAAGGCAAGAGAATACAGGCCTGAACATTTGACTCAAGGTTGCCCAACCATTAAGTAAAAAGAAAAATATGACTAAAAAAATCAATATAAACAACAGTAGCTCAAAGACATATAGGACAGTGAAAGTTTTCTAAACATCGCTTCAACTGTTAGTCATTTTCATCTACTTAAAAAGACAAGCCAGATCATAATTTGAAATGCTACACTGGGAACCAGAAAGTGCTAACTACTCAAAGTCACACTGAGACTCCTAAACTACAGCCGAAGAAAAGATGGGGAGGGGGAGGTTGGGGAGCGTGGAGCGGTTGGGGAGCTATGTAATACTGTAGGTAAAATACTGAATGTGTACTCAGTGTACAGAAAACTGTTTTTTTTTTTGAGAAACACTCCCTTTTACATTGTAAGGGGAAACCAGTACACAGGGATGGGACACAGAACCTCTAAGAGCTCTTTTCCACACCACTTTCTTTACTGCCTCAGTCATCAAGTCCCTGAAACACAACTAACTGACAAGTTAAAAATGTTTGTAAGAATACATATGGGCTTCCTTTGCCAGTGAATGACCCTGATCCCAAACTTGCACACAGCTCCTCTTAAGTCCATCAGGTCTAAAGATAATTCCATGCCGCTTATTGCGCAACACCTCTTGTAACAGAACACAGAAGAAAATCTTCTAAGTTCTTGAAGAACTTCCTTATCATCCCTTGCAACCAACTTCTGCTGCAGGAAAGAATTATCTGAGCCTGAATTACACTTCTCATTTCAAAAAGCTTACACACATCTGTTTTATTAACCTGCACATCCATCTACATGGATTAGGCATCCAGCTCCCACCAAAATTTAATGAGAAATTTCTGCAGCCACTTCTGAAAAAACAAACTATGCTGCTTAGATCATACTACCAAACATCACAGATTTTGCAATTAATGTAAAGAGTTTCACCGATTGTTTCATTTTGCATCTTCCACCAGAAGAAAGCGTATGGATAAGAACTAGAGAAAAAAAATAATCTAAAGCTCAACTATCAATTAAATTGTACAGAAGCCTTTTCAAAAGCTGGGTTCCTCCAATTTCATATAACAAGGTAACAAAATGCACTTACACCTTAGATCTAAGTGTTGGAGCTAGTCTAAAAGTTTCTAATCAAAATCAACTACGTATGGCAAAACCTGCTAGAAAATTACCACTTCGATTACATTAAATATTCTTGGGTTTGCTTTTTTTTTTTTTTTTAATTTTAAAGAAGGGTCCAACAAGTGCTCTGCTACAACTACTCATTTCACTCCTACTGCCTACAGGCATTTTGGCATTCAACAAATTAAGTCTCTTAAACACTGCATAATTTAACTGACTTGACCTACTCCTCTGATCTTTTAGTATCAAATGTATCATAGCAACTTTATGGCCAGATATTTAAAAATGAGTACTGGTGTCTCTTATGCTTGGTCTGACAATACAGAACTGGAAACAATGGAATAACACTGACATTGCTGACTGCTTAAGCACATTTTAAAAAGCTAAAACCTGAATTGATAGGACAAAAGGTCCTATTTACTTGCATTCTACAGACTTAGAGCAATGCAGTTCAAAGTAGCAAGGCTTCCCTAAATCCAGTTTGCCTGGGGCTCAGAGCTGCAGTACCAACCGGTTCATACTCACTCCTCAGCACTGCTCTCCGAATAGGGCCCCCAGCATCCTATCTCCTGGATGATCTACGGTTGGTGTACCTGAAGACACTCCCATGGGCGAGCCATGGTGAATTTCCTGGATTTATGCCTTTTTCTATTCTCAGGATCTGAAAGGGTTTATGGATGGAGTTAAATTCAGGGTCCAAGAACCTTGCAGGCAGACCTAATGCAAGGAGAGACACCAGTTTGCCACAGGGGGCCTGATAAGACTGCAGCTTCTCCAAAGAGCCCTCTTCAACAGTTTTTTACTTAGTGCTTTAAGTTCCAGTACAAGGAAGTTCTCTTAACTCCAAGTGAAGTTACATAGCTTCTACACTCAAACATTTTGACTCAAACCGACTTAAGTCGGTTAGCCTTAAATAGCTTGGAGACCATCTCAAGTGGTACAGGAGAAAAAAAAACACAACACTAAACCAAACAGGCAAGAAACATTGTTATATTTGAGATGATGTATTACTGGATTTCCATTTGGCTGGTGGAATGGAAAAGGAGGAAGAAGTATTGTAAGGCAATCAAACACTCATTTGTTTTTTATTTACTGTCTAAGAGCTTAATCCCAATGAAAGATTCCTGAGTTCAAGCAGAACTCTGGTCTCTCAGCAGAACAGCTTATGTCGGGCATTTCAACAATTAAAAAATGAAATTCAACAGAAAGATGCAAGTGATTCTTGTAAAATCTAAGTGGAAAAGGAAGGGGACACAAAAGCTGCCCCTCCACTGTCCCCTTCTCTGAGTATTAAAAATGATGTCTGGCTCCCACTCCACTGGTACCCAAATATTTCCTCCCACACTAGCTAGCATTCTTTTGGTAACCAAGAACAAAAACTTCTACTCCGCAAATCTATGTTACTACCAGCCCGAACAGAGGCGTTCCTGTGTGCTGCTGATACAGCACTCCTATACAAGACATAAAGGTGAATAAAATGCTTTCTATTTACATGCTTAATAACCACATCTCCTCGTGCTACCACCTCGCCCTCCTACTTATTCCAAAAATCCATAGGGAAGCAAGCAGCACCTAACATAAACTTCCCTTCCATTCCAACTACATGCTCGGGTGGGGGTGGGGAGGCAGCAAAATAAGGGGAGCTGAAGTGTAAGCGGGGAAGGCGCGGGCAGACCGGCTCTTCTCCCCACTAGGTGTCCACACACCTGTAACTCAAGGGGCGGTTATCTCTGCAGGAGGAGTAAGGACGCGCTCCTTGCTGCCGCTCCCTACCTGGAGATGACCACGCAGAGTGCCGCACCACTACTCTTATTTTCTGCAAGAAAGCGAGATCCATGACAAAAGGTGAAGAAGCAGGTGCATACATACGAAATAACTTTATCCCGCTTCCAGTTTTTGAAAGAGTGAGCTGGAGGCTGTGGAGAGTCTACTGCTGAACAAGTTCAAATAGGCATGCATGGAAGAAGTACATCGACCTCACCGTGTACCCTGTAAAGCATGCCCCATTCTGAAACATCTGAAAGACTGCAAAGGTACGGAAGAAGGCACAGGGGGACCTCGAGACCACTTAGGAAATACCATTACAAAAATAGTAATAATAAAAAATCCCTAGTACAAGCAGAGCTCCCATCCTGCCAAGAGGCCGGCAGGTTAAGCCCTCCGGGAGTCCTATGCCCGGACATGCACCCGGGCGGTGGTCCCCAACGCCGAGCAGCCGCTCTGCGGTGGCCAAACCTCAGTCCCCGCGTCCCGATCCCGCTGGAGGGGGCGCACAGCCCCCCCACCGTCACGGCAGAGCTGCCCAGAGATGACGCTTCCCAGCACTGCCCTAAGACTGTCGCAGAGCCGGCGGGACGGCCCTCGACGAAGACCCGGGGACTGGGAGGCTCAACGCCTCACCGCCCGCTCCCCCTCCAACCCCCGGCGACGGCCGCCTCGACGCTTCCTACGGACACCCCTCCCGCCGCCCCGGGGACGCCAGCCGGGCGTGGGCACCAGCCTGGCTCCCCACGCCGCGCAGCGGGGACGGGACTCCCGGGCAGCCCCGCTGTCGCTGGGCCTCGCCGCGAGCACGACGCGCCGTCCGTCCTGCCCAACCAGGAAGCGCCGAGTCGGGGCGACCCTGGCCACAGGAGGGAGAAGCTCCGCCACCCCCGGGGCTCGGCGCCGGCCGCAGCGGGAGGCCGGCCCGGGCCTGCCGCGCCGGAGGGCTTCGCGGCGCCACAGCCTGTCCCGGATGGAAGAAAAAGTTGCACGGGGCGGCGGCGCTCCCGCTCGGCCTGTCACCCCACAAGAGCCGGGTCCCGAGCGGCCGCACCACACCGCCCTGCTCCCCTGCCTAAACGATCGCTCACGGGGCAGCAACCAGATGAAGCGACCGCAGCGGTGCTCACTTTACCTCAGCAGCGGCAGCGCCGCCACCGTCTCCGTCCCGCCGCTGAGCAGCAGCTACCGCGTATCTCCGCTGCACGTCCGAACCTCAGCGCGCCCAAACCCGCTTCTCCCGGCCGCGCTCGCCGCCCCAGAACCTCATCAGTGCCGGGCCCGCCGCCGGCGCTGCCCCCGCCCCGCCCCCCGGCTCGTCCGCCAACCGGCGCCGCCGCCACCGCCCCGCCCCGCCCCGCCCGCTGACTGACGGCGGCCGCGGGGCGGTGCCCACTGCCGTCCGCCCGCCCCCCGCCCCGGCCGGCGGCTCACTACACGCCGGTCCGCGGGGCTGGCAGGTGACGGTGCTGTCTGGTTGCTCATGGCTTATACCCGCGGCTCAGTGGGTCCGGGGTCGCCGCGCTCAGGCGCCGAGCTCGGCCGTGCCGGCGAAGCCCGGCCGCCCCCCGGGCGCGGCAGGCCAGGCAAGGCCGGGGAGCGGCGGTGAGCGGAACACGTGCTCCTGCCTAGTTCCTCTTCGGGGATTTTTCTCCTTTTTTCCCTTCCCTAACCCCCAAATTGACGTAATATGTTACGTCGGTGGAATGTGCCCACAACAAAACAGCCGGCCCCCCGATACTCGGGTCGTGGGTGTCCGGGTGAGTCCGGAGCAGGGTAGCGCCGTGCAGCAGCGCAGTGGCAGTCTGCCGTGCCGTGCCTCGCCGGGCTGCGGGGGGCACCAGCCCCGGGCGTGCTCCCTCGGGAGCAGCCGGGCGGGGCCTTGCCTGCGGCGGGACGCCACGGGCCGCGGCCCTCACCATCCTCACGGTCCTCCCTCGGTCGGCCCCGTCCAGCCCCGCGCCGTACCCAACGCCCCCGAGCCCCGGCATAGCCATAGCTGCCTTGCAGCCGGCGCAGCCGAACGGGTGGAGGTAGTAGCTGTCAGCAGGAGCAGAGATCTGAAGTTGATATCATTAATTACTGTTGCAGGGTGCCGGAGTTTGCTAGGCTCCGTGCAGAATAGAATGACATATTCCCTGCCCCAAGGAGCGCACAATCTCCAGTGAATCTCACAGCATGAGGGTGTGACACAACACCATGAGGTTGCAGCAAGAGTCCTGCTTCTGAGGTATGTGTGCTGTGTTTGAACAGGTCCCTGTTTATCTTTAGACACTAAATACGCGTAAATATGTTACCCTGACTCAGTCCTTGTAGGTGTCACTGTGAACGAGGGGAAAGTGGTTTGAGCAAAGGTACAACGCAACCCGGCTGGCAGGGAACGACTGCGAGGGCAGCTGCGCAAGGAGCAAGCTCTTTGGCTTCATTGAGAGCCTTGCTGTGAACACAAGTGCCGGGCCTTGACCTGATTAGAAACAGCCAAATGAGAGATACATAGAACATCCAAAGCAGGAACAAGGTGTTTGTGAGGACTGGGTGTAAGGATGTGGCCTTGAAACTGTCTGTGTGAAACTCTAGGACTGGCAAAGAAAGGCAGCCTCAAGTGTTGTGTTCAAAAGAAGAGTACACGTTGTCTAGGGGAAAGGGAAGAGTCCACATTGCTTTAACATGTCAAGTGGGCATTCTGAAACAGAAAATGAGCTTGATCATGGACAGCTGAGGGAAAAAGCAGAACAGGCTTACTACAACTAGTTTTAATTAGTTTTTGCCAAGTGCAGTAGTTCAGAGTGTGGTTTTGTAGTCCTTAGACTTTTTGGGGTATTTTTCCTGAAAGATGTTTGAAACCAAGAAATTTGGTTGTACTGATTATGGGGGAAAAGTGGAGATCTCTTATCAACCCTAATTTCTTTAAAAGATGCTCTTCTATGGCCTCTGAGGCTTTGGAGAAGATTTTACTTTTTTTTTACCTCACTGAGATCCTAACTTTGCAAGCTTCAAAGAGATGCTAGAAGAATGTTTCCTGACACTCGTTAACCATTTCTGCATTGATTCATTAGGACTCTGTTCACTTCATGACCGCAGATGAGCTCCTGTGGCTTCTTGGGATGACAACATGGATCTGACCCCACAGGGGTGTGACAGAGCACTGCGAGGCTGCAGCTTGGAGTTGGTAAAAAACCCCTCATTAGCCTATCTAGCAAACTAAACACGCAAAATTGCTTTTAAATGAACACTCCTTTTGGAACAGAGACTGGTGTTTGTACATAAGCAAAAGCATTGCTGTAATTTAAATATTAAATAGTAAAATTGTTGAGGGAAATGCTAGCTCTCATCTCGTACTTTTTTTTTTTTTTGGTGGGATTGAAAATGGAGGCAGAAAGAGATTTAAGAAAGAATGTTCCATTTCTTCTGTCCAGACTGCTGTCTCTGGCATTTGCTATTGCTGAGGGCAAAAACAGCATGGATTTTGAAGGGGATTAGACAGACTGGCTGGTTGGAATGCCAGTCCTGGGCACTGGCCTGACAATGGGTATTTAAGGGAACTAAAAACCTACTGAGTAATGGTTCCCAAATGATGAGGCTAGACTTGTCCCACAGGTGAAATACAGCACTAGAGTCAATGTCTGTGCTCTCTCTCCTTGCTGGCACGGTGTTCTTCATTGATGGGGAAAATCTTCAGGGCAGGGTCCAGGACCTCCTTTCTGCCGCCCCTCTGTAGTAACTGAGCATCTCAGTCTGCATTCTTTACCAGTTTTCTTCCCTGAACTCTTGAGTTCACCTTGAACATCTCACTTGCTGCTTTCTCTGTTGGTCAAGGGGAAAGGGGGACCTTAAAGAGGGAAAGCAGGCAATAGCAGCAGGTTGTTTTATTGCACTCCTTGATGGCTTTATTGTCAGGTTTGTTGTGACATTTCAAGGTCACTCCAGCTCCCTCACCTCCCTTTCCCTGAAGACCCTAGCATTATGCCAGTGTCGCCATCAATCATTTCCTATGTCTAATCTTGGTAGGTGAAGGCTATGCAACAAGGTTTGCTTTAGGAACACTGTGAAGCAGTACTTTAGGAACATTGTGAAGCAGTACTTTTGTGTAAAGCTTGATAAGGAGGAGGAGGTACAAGTTGGAATCCTGTGTTCCTGCTTCAATCAGGTCTTAAGGACTGCATAAAGCTTTTGCATATAAAGCTTACAGTGGGTGTAATGCATGTAGACATATTTGATTAGGTCTAGATTTATTTAGAAGGATGCAAACAGGAGGGATTGTCAAGGCAGAAGTGGAAAGAAGAAAAGACAGAAGGGTGAAATATGGGTAAAGGGCAGAATTATCAAGGTACAAGTCATACACACTTGTTCTTGCTAAGGAAGACAACTGTAGTCTCCATCTGTCAGGAGATCTCTTGAGAATTTCTGCCAGAAGCTGCTGAGGGGAATGCAATAAAAACAGGGGAGCAGGTCTTTTGTTCAGTAGCAGTCAGGTGATGTGAGCCTTTTCATCTGACCTCTGGGTAAGCTTTCTGTGGTAAAGGTCAGGCAGCACTGGAGAGAATCTTCCCTGGAAGTTCCCTTTCCTCTGGCAAAAAAAGTTCAGCTTCATCTTAGAAAGGAAATTTTACAGTATGGAAACTGAGAGGAAAAAACATACTCAGCAGAGGATCTGTGGGGAAAGTGAGTTCCCAGAGCATCAGAGCCCTTCTACTATGACTGGCAAAGTCCATTTTTTTCTTTACTGGCACATTTTAAGCAAGGAGATTTCCTTCTCTTGTCTTCTAAGATGTCAAGGCAAATCCATTTCTAAAATAAGGTACCTGGATTAGTGGATCTCCTGGGGTGGCATGGGCAAAGGTTGAGGAAGCTGTGCAGGGGGCATTTATTGGAATATACCTTAGGTGTCAGGAATGTTAATGGCATATATAATTTGCTAAGTTCAGAACAGAGTCCTGTGATTCATGGCATAATGTTGTACCATCCTGCAGCAGTGGGGTTTCAGTCAGCTGATTTGAAGCCTGAAGTTGAAAGAGAATCAACGCTTAAATTATTTCTTACTCCCAAAGATAAAAATTACTTCATACAGTGTAGCTATGCTTTTCTACCAGTACACATTGCTAAATAACTCATGTAAAACTCCCAAAGGAGTGGCCATAGTGGGGAGTCAGGAAACCAACAGGAAAAGCTGTCCATAGTTATTGTAGACATGAAATAAATACAAAACAAATAAAATGGATCACAAGAAGACCAAGCATCAAAGACTCTGATGGTGATGTTTTCCTGTCATATCTAGGACAAAGAAAATATTGTGGCCAAAAAATGTGGGTTTAAGTGTATTTCAGAAGACAAAACAGTAGCATGAAAATCAAGCTCCTTCACTGCTTAAAAGCATTTTACTGTATAAAGGAAAATAATGAGCTAAAAATAAGATATAGAAATCTAGGAAAGAAAGAATCAAAGCATTCTATCATATTAAGAATGAGAGAAGCAAGCCTGACAATCTTCATGTAAAAACTGGAAGGAAGCTGATTAGCAATGTACCAGTCATGCTGGGCATCACATTGTGATTTGATTTTAATTTAGTTTAGTTCTGTAGAAAGGATACAAAGGCTTCCACTCATCCAAAGACCTAACATTATCAATAAATCTTGGTATCTCAGCTCATCAGACAAATCTCCCTTTATAGACATTTCTAGTGTATGATACGTTTTATGCTATAGTGAATACCTAAGGCTTTTTTCCATTCTTCAATATACAAGGAGACTGAGGAGGTGATGGAATCTCCATCGCTGGAGGTTTTTAGGAAGGCTGGTCAAAACAGCTGTTTGGCAGAGATACTGGTTGTCCTGCCTTGGCCAGAGAGATGGAATAGATGACCACTGGATGCCTTTTACGGTTGTGAAAGTGCATGTATATATGAAGACGCAAACTCTCAGAAACTATATTTTCCCTTAATTAGCATTTTCTACGAGAAGCAAAGTGGCACCAAAATTGCTCCCCTGCTCCCGCCCAGTATCTGAGAACCAGATGACTGTCACTGTAAAAGCAGAGGGCCTTACGTCGGCAGTATGACCTGTTAGCAAGGAGTTTCTCAAGTTTGCTTTGGAGCACATTTCTAAAACACAAAACTAGTGGAAAACAAGATTTCTGTGTGCAAATCTCATCCAGAAAATACTTTGTGTTCATGGAAAGTCTTCAAAATATTTTGTTTAAAAAACCCAACCTATTTCCAGTTGCTGAAAGTTGACTTTTTATGTAAGCGTCTTCTCTAATCTCTCAATTTTGGCTAGCTAAATGTATGAAAATTTACGTTTTGTCAGGAAGCCTTTATAAATCTCTAAGAATTGTTTTTGATCTATAAACTATTAAGACAAATAAATAGACAATGCTTTTGCATGTCTGAAGCAAGCATAATTGATAAAATAATGTTATAAATATCTGCAAATGCAACATCTGTGTTTATCTTTCAACCATATAAAATTACATAAACATAGATTCTGCTTTTTATGAAATCTATGAGTAATTCCTCCTCTGCTCTTTCAGTGCTTGTATGCTAAGTGATAGAAAAGTCTAGGCTTGACAGCCATGCAAGACTCATGTATTCTGTGTAGAGAAGTGGTTCAGCATGCACAGAAATTTTGCAAGTTTTGTCTTGCACTGGATCATTTGTGCACCCAGCATCTATCACCACCATCTGAATAGACCACCAGGAGTAATAAGACCCCCATGAGTAATAATATATCTAATTTTCCAGGGTCATCTGTAGATGTGTTTTCTGTTGAGACTGTTTCCCTAGAAATGCCTTTTGTAGGTTTTGGTATTGACATCTGATCAAAGAGAAATTTGCATCCTGTGGTAGTGATATGTTCTGAGAAGAAGATGCAGTTTAATTGAGGTTGAGACAACATAGCCATTTCATATTGGTTTGTATAAAGTAACAGTTGTCTAGTTTCTTCCAGTAACATTGAGATGGAAGAGGTCACATCTCATTACCAATTGTCTGAGATATCCTGGACCTTCAGTCAGTTATTCATAGGAGTCAGTCATTGCAGTGAGTCTCAATATGGGTACTTGATAGATGGCACCTTTCCTTCGCTTGCAAAGTGCATAAGATGCAAGACCAAGCCTCGGAAATCTTGCCAAATTAGATGTGTTTTTGTAGAGCCTGCGAAATTCACTGCAGTATGGGCATGAATAATCTAAATTCTGCCAGGCAGGAACATGTGCTGTTGCTCCTACATAAAAAACATCTTGAGTGACATCTCTAACAATTACAGTACTAGGAAGCTAATACAAAATTAGGGCTCATCCTGTGAAGCTAGTAGGAGTTCAGGGCCAGAAGAAAAATTTATCCAGTTTCCTTTTGCTGCCTGGGCTAGAAAACTAGGGGTTTTTTATTGCAGCAATATATGAATGAATCTTTGCTGTTTAATCTGATGGGCCAGTGCTATCATTTTTATAAACTTTGAGACAAATTTGCAACATGATTAATTAATTGTGTAAATGTATTCTGTTGCTGACTAATGGCACATCAACAAGGCTTCTACCTGTTTGTTGCAAACATGATGGTTGTCATTTTAGCAAGTCCAAAATTATAATGCAGGCTCTGTGAGCAGCACCTTAGAAAGTCAGGCTTCCTTAAATCTCAGCTGAGAAAGCTGAGAACATTCGCCTCTCACTTTTTCAAGGGGAAATGCAAATTGCCTTTATTGTTTCTACCTACTTCTCTTCCTTGGTAGGAACAGCAACTGGAACTAACAGTGCTGGTTCCACCTTCCAGCTATAGGGCAAGATGGTAGGCTCAAATTCAGTGAAGCACAGAAAGCAAAGATTGTTGTAATCAGTGTGAAGTGTTCTATGTGGTGGGTCAAACCTGAAGACCACATTGTGAGACCCTCCCTGGAATACTGCATCCAGCTCTGGAGCCCCCAACATAAGGAGGACATGGAGCTCCTGGAGTGAGTCCAGAGGAGGGCCACAAAGATGATCAGAGAGCAGGAGTACCTTTCCTGTGAGGACAGGCTGAGAGAGAGTTGGACTTGTTCAGACTGTAAAGGAGAAGGCTCCAGGAAGATCTAATTGCGGCCTCCCAGTACCTGAAGAGAGCCTACAGAAAAGTATGAGAGGCATTATTTACAGGGGCATGGAGTGATAGGACGAGAGGTGATGACTTTAAACTAAAAGAGGATAGATTCAGATTAGATGTAAATAAGAAATTCTTCCCTGTGAGGGTGGTAAGGCCCTGGCACAGGTTGCCCAGAGAAGCTGTGGCTGCCCCCTCCCTGGCAGTGTTCAAGGCCAGGTTGGATGGGGCTTTGGGCAACCTGGTCTAGTGGAGGGTGTCCCTGCCCATGGCAGGGACTTGGAACTAGGTGATCTTTGAGATGCCTTCCAACCCAAACCAGTCTGTGATATGTCTCCTCCGTGTCCATGTACACTGAAACAGGTGCACATGTAATTAATTGTTAACTGTGCTTGTCATCTGAATTGGATGTTTGTTTCATTTATAAAGGCAACGTTGGAGTTTCTGTACAGGAAATTGCATCTTATTGTAAAAATGTTAGGAAACTATTAAATTAATTTCTGTGTAAACCAAGCAAATATACAAGCAGTTTGTGTTTGGAACCCTTTTTTGTTTGCATGATCAAGCTTTGAAGCTAGTCCTGCATGGAACAAACTGGTGAGGCTGGACTAAATGGCCGTCAGAGGTCCTTTCCTGCCTAAATTATTCTTTGAGTCTGTGATTCTGTCAACTTTCAATTGCTTTTATTTTCATTTGGAAATTCGGTAATTTCATTCTGTATATGCTATTAGGACACCTTTTTAGTTAGATGAACAATAGGATTTGGCAAATACATGTGAGGTAGTATATTTCAGTGTAAACTGAATAATTGCTTAGAAATTACTTAATTTGCAAAAGTAAAAAATAGGGAAAAGAAGAATGTTATTTTGGGCAAATGGTGGAGAGCTTGAATCAAAAGAATTGCATCAGGAATTTGCTAAACTGAAAACCCAACCAAAGAAGCCCTCTGTTACTAGCAGAATAAGAAAATGCTATCCTTGGTGTTCAGTTGTCATGTTCATACTATCAGTGAGCCTCAGAATAACAGAATAATTTTATGTTTTTACATGAAGCAAAAGTGGTGAAACCTCCTCCCATTCTGACTTTATCTGTTAAACCACAAAGAAAAAGGGAGGGGAGCGGAGGAAACCACAATTTTAAAGTAAGGTTTTGGGGTCTAAGGAAAAGAACAGAAATTCAAAGATAAGGATGGTAGCATCTGCCCATTACCCACCAATTTATACATTGTTGTTGCAAGTTTCTTATAAGAACTTCTGTATGACTTTAGAAATGAAATTCATTTTGGAAAAGGAGTGCCTCCCAATAACCTTTACAAAGAGTGAAATGGACACAGAACAGAGCCATGTAGTCTTCAGCAGTCTTTTCTTTGTTAATTGTGTAGGGTGTTGGAGATACATATATATAAAAATACATATATATATATATGTATGTATTTTATGACAAACAAAAATCAGTGGCTGGTGTAAAGATAACCATGGTCCCCTCAGATCATAATGAGATGAGCTATGTTGTCTGGAACAGAGTTTGGTCTCTTACTGCCCTTGTTTGGCTGTTCTGGCTGCCTGAAGTAGAAACTATGTTGTAAGGGCAATTTATTCATGCAATTTGCTACTGAAGAGAGATCCCTTGATGTGATGCAACTGTGGCTTATGGTAGGGTCAGCAGCTGAAGAGAGAGGACTTCCCTCTAGCCTGTTTCCTGAAGCATCACTTTTTAAAGTAATGGAATTTGGGGAACTTGTAGTTCATCAACTGTGTCATATCATAAGTGGGATCTCGTGACAGCCTTGAAGATGTAAGAAATAGCTGAACTAAGTAAAGAAATGGATTGAGACAGTAGTCAGCCTAAAAAGTCTTGAATGTTGCAGAAAAACATTTCCAAAGTCCTGCTAAAGAGAAAGTCTTAGAAGCAGCAGAAGATGCTGATGGTTTAAGTATGGAGGAAAAAGAAGCAAAATACATAGACTGTGAGAACAGAGTGATATGGTGAGGCACACTGTGAGAAGAAACATCATGGTTAAATGCAGGACAGGAGGATTGCTAGTGCAGCAAACATTTTCTTGGAAGCTGATGAGAGGAAGTGCTATTAAAGCAGTGTGACATGTACTGAAACTGTGGCTGTTCTTATATGTGACTGAATTCAAAACTGCCAAGAGGCTGGACTGTGGGAAGCAAAGCCCCTGTTTCAGATTGCCCCACAGCACCTGAGGACTATGATCTGTTTCTTTGAAGGGCCAGAAGGCAGAAGATGGTGGTCCAGGGAGTGCCTGTGTCCCTGCAGGGCTGGTTTCTGTCAGTGGCTGCACAGCATTCAGCACAGAGGCCTTTAGATATTTAGATAATAAATGTAATTTAAATATCCATCACTGAAGTGTCACCCAGATAAACTCCAAGGTGGGTGAGCCTATGATGTGCTTTGCCCAAGTTATTTGCCTTAGTCTAGCCACAGCTGGCTCTCAGTAACTTGTAGTAACGGCAAAATGGAAGAAGATGGAGACCAAAAATATTGCTAATATAAGCTACATGGAAATTGAGTTACAGGGGCATGCGTGGTAGAGTCACCTGTGAAAAATGTTGTAAATGGTTGTCCTTGGAGAGAATTTCTGCTTTCACTAGAGAGAAGCAAGGGAGATCTGGGTGAACAGTGGGTGTTGCATTGCACATGCCGCCCCATGGTGCTACATTCAGGGAAGCTAGGGAAAGACGGGGCCTGTGTGAGTTCACAGCATCTCACTTTTAAATCCCAGAAAGCTTCTTATATGTCTTTTTTATTATTATTATTTTATTTGTGTGCAGTTGCTGACGGTCTACAAAATGATGTGGAGAGTGCTTAGAGTAGCATTTTAGCGATGGAGTAGTAAGCTGAAATAAAAAAAACCCCTTATTCAAAAGAAAAGTCAAGGAGCTTATAGTCTACAGATATTCTTCACTGTGGGCTTGGAGTCATGCCTTACTTTGATTTGGATAGTATCATGTTCTGAAGTTTTAATAAAGCATTGCAGTTCTCCATAAGGAATGTGATCATATAATATAAGCTTGATTTTCTTCCACCACTTGTAGTGGGAACAGGGACAGGCTGGATGGATGCCTGATCTATGTATCTGGGTCCCGTAAAGTAGTGTAACAACTAAAATGGGAATTAAGTAATCCCAGTATGCCTGGTGAGCTTGTTTCCTACACAGTGCTATATTTCATATCATCTCAGCACTGCATGGAATCTTAGTGAGCCTTGGCAAGAAAAAAGCTGAAGTGAGACAATTTTTGGAGGTACTCTGAAATAGATTTCACTTCTCATGCCAATATTCATTCTGAAGCTTCAGTATTTCTTAGAGAGTCCTCCCTCCCTCCATGAAGACAGCAGGATATTCAGTGTGTTGCCCTGGCTGTGTCACTCAGAGACCTCCATGGATAGCTTATGCTGGGCAATGAGGCCAGTGTGACTATAGAAAAAGGAGAAAACATCTCTTCTGTTACCATTTCCAATTTAAAAGACAGAACCCTTCAGTAGTTTTGCTGCAGCAGTGTCTTCACAGCCACAGATGCAATTCATAGTTCTCTCTTTCTGTTGGCTTATGCCCTGTGGATAGATGTACCAGTGGGATCCAAGAGCTAGCTGTGCTTATCTTTGGAGCAGCCATTGCAAAAACAGGCCAACTTTGGAGACCTGTGTGATGAGAAGTAGGTAAACGGCTTCCATCAACCAGTATCTCCCTCTGCGCTCAGTAAAGAAGCTGCCCATGCCCATGCCCATGCCCAATCCTTGAAGCTGTTGCAGTGCTGTTTCTGTTGGAGGCTTTGTTCTTCCTGAAAACAGACCTTGGGGTTGACCTGCACTGTCCTTGGTTCAGTGGTGCAGTGAGGGAGAGCATGGAAGCATGGTCATCTTCAAGGGTTGTTGCTGTGAGGGAACAGTCAGGCTTAGGGTCAAGCTGAGAACTCCCAGAACAAAGCCTGAGTCTTGGTGCTTTCCCTGGAGTTAGACACCAGCTCTTGCCAGTAAGTTCTGTTCCATGTTGCATCAGGCAGCACACAGATCCACTGGAGGAGAGCTGTGCAAAAGCTGAGACCTGCTAGTAGCCTGCATAGCCTGGTCTGTGGCAAGTGAGCTCACGCTTTGTATGTTAAGTTTATTCTGCATCTGGTCTATAGCAGCAGAATAAATGTACAACTTCATTCTTCCTGTATGTGCACATGGAACCTAACCCTGGCGTGATGGATCTACACCCTTGCCAATTCAGCAGTCCTGACTTCTCACTAGCCTCTGTTTATAGTATAGTCCAAGTGAAAAGTAAAAAGTTCTGTGCTTGCAATCTGTTCTGTCCAGCTCACCAGGCCAGGTGTGCTGGAGCCTTCTCATCTGCAGAAGAGCTGGACAAGATCCTGGTGGGGCACTGTGATCATTCACCAGCTCAGTCCAATGGGAGCTTGGTACATCAAGAAGAAAGAAAAAGAACATATAATGTTGGAATGTAGTTTTAAATTTCTAGAACTGAAGATTTAGGAGGTAGGTACAGCCCTCTGTCATGCCAGAAAATTGCTGACTGGTATTTTATTTACTTATGTCCACTACCTTGCATGATAACTCTGTGTGGAATAAATTCCACTGAACATTCCTTATAATTTCAGGACATACACTCCCTGTGTGAAAATAAATTTTATCCTTTAGAAAACCCTTTTCATATCTAGTCCCACAAAGGAACCAAACCAGATAGTCCTGCAACCTCGTGTTGAGCCCTGTTGAAGACTGCTTGTCAATCCTCACCTGAGGTGAACCAGCACATATTTGTTTATGCCACTGGTTTATTTATGTATCTGGGTTCATTGCTAGTAAAAGGGTGTGATACAGACAGATCTGGTTAAAGGATTTGCTTTCTGGAATGTTACGAAGTTGAAGTGTTAAATATTATTTATTATTTATTGTTATTCATCTTGTCAATAGATAAGATTTCACTGGATTTTGTCATTGTTACCACACAGGTTTCTTAAATAGTCACAAGTCCATGTAACCATATTCCCGTGTTTACCAATAATAAAGTGATCTCCATATAGGAGGAAACACAATACAGTCTTAGTTAATACACGATACATAGCCCAGAAATAGTATCCTAAATACCTTGATCCATTTTTATACTACCATGTAGGAAAATGTAGTCTTCAGCCAATCTTTTTTGTATTAAGAGTCACTCCTATGATGAATTATTCTCCAAATCTCCCTGCTAAGTGGTAATATTGTTCCTGATAGAATCCACTTTATATACTTGAGTGCTAATGTTTACAGTACATTTTCTCATTTGTTTTTAAGCCATGCTCAAATTAGCAATTAACTAAAATAGTTGCTTTTGTAAATGGAATATAGGAATAGTTAATAATTTATAGTTTTCTGATTCTGGAGTGCAGCAGTGTGAAAATGAATGACTAATTTCTTGTTGATATGGGAAGGAATGTTAATCTTTTATGAGAATGTCTTGGTATGCTTATCTTTGAGAAAGAGAGCTGGAATTCTTCAGTGGGCTATGTATGAATATTATCTGAGGCGGCGTTGAAAGTAAAAATAATTAAGCAAGGAACTAGTAACAATTTCCTCTTCTGTGTCTAAGATTTTTATCAGGCGCTTTCCAAGCAAATTGTTAGCCCATATGGAACCAAGTATTATTTCAGAAACATAACCATTCATTTTTTAATTGAGCATTTATCTGCTTCTG
This sequence comes from Porphyrio hochstetteri, assembly GCA_020800305.1. Taxonomy (NCBI): domain Eukaryota; kingdom Metazoa; phylum Chordata; class Aves; order Gruiformes; family Rallidae; genus Porphyrio; species Porphyrio hochstetteri. The sequence goes on from CM036938.1 coordinate 66,434,926, forward strand.
TTACATGATTCAAAAGTCCGTTGTTACAAATAAGCTAGGAGAGAATTTTGGCTCTGTTTTATTAAATATTCCTAATAAGGGGATTTCATGATCAGTGTAAGTGTCACTGCTACTACAGTTAGGATGTCAGAAGAGATGCTTGTCTTGTTGCGTTCTGGGGCCATTTCCCTTTGTCCTGCAGTTCTGTTCATGCTTCCATGGAAGATCAGAGGTGTGACTGGAAGTGCAGACCTGTTGACTGTAGGGGCAAATCAAAGCTCTGTCCTCACCACTGGCACTTGCGGCTGTGATGCCTGGAAGATGTTTTTATGCAGCCTTCCTTTTCATGGCTGTCATTTGTAGGCAGGAAAGAAGAATGAAACCCTGATCAGCTCCAGTTGTCTCAGATCTCCATTTGTGGGGTGCTCAGCCCAGAACCAAACTCCTACATGTGTATTTCAAAGAAGTAAGTGAAGCTTGTTGGTACTGGGTCTACTACCTAACTCACCTGGTGAAACACAGCCTAGAGGGGCTAATTAATTTAAAGTACCTCTTCTTGTAGTGTTTTGGCACTACTGTTGATATTATATTGAGCAGTAAAGAAGTACAGGGAACAGCAAAGAAACCCTCCTGGCAAAAGGCAAGGAAGATGACATGACTTCCCCTTCACACACGTGCACACAACCCATACTACCTGCATCACTTTGATATTCTGCAATTCTCATGGTAAGATTCTTCCCCTATGTGAGGCACCTTTTTTGTCCAGACAAGGACGTGAAAAGCGTAAATGAGCTGCTAGGCCCAGGGGCAGTATCAGGTGTCTATGAGAAGTGGTCATGATTGTCCAAGGCAGAAATAGTCACCCAAGACCTGTTTCTCAGAGCCTTTCTTTGGTGTGTGCGCTAGCTGCTGCCTCCCTGATCTTCTCTTTCACCTCACTGGTTACCAGATCCTCAGGACACTAATTTTAACTTATAATTCCTGCCCCGAGGAGAGGATGCCTTTCTTTGTGCTTACATAGAACCCAAGATTACAAAACTTCAGTCCACACAAACCTGAGTGATACTGTAGTATAAATAAACAATGACTGCTACCATAGCTAGCCACTGGACTGACTCCAGTAGCTGAGGCAGATTTCTGTTCTTTTCATGGTTTGCATTCCTGGTATGGCAACAAAATGCAGACTTTTGCAGATCCTCAGATGTTCATGAAAAGTCCTTTCTTGATCCTTCTCATATTGCAATCTCCTTTTGTCTGTGTGGGCCAGGGGCAGGAATGGAGATGAGTGTGTTTGGAACAGGGAAAGCGGAGGCAAAGTAAAGGAAAGGGAAAATAGGTTTAACATCCTTGTAAGACTCTAAGCCTTAGGAGATACTCGTCCAGGGGTCTTGAGCTATTGTGTTTTCTAGTTTTGGCCTTCTCATTTTACTTGAGGTAGCACGAACTTAATGAATTTCTATAAATTATTTCTTTGGTTTTGCTTTGGGAAACAATACAACTAGAAATTAAAACTATTTTAAAGAAAAAGCTATCAAGTGTTAACTTTTGCAGTGACATATATTTTTATTCTTCCCTTGTTCATATTATGGAGGAAAGTCTGTTCTTGCTTTCTTCTTGCAGTCTGACATTACTTCTTCCATATTTTCTTCAGTTTTGATTTAGTGCTTGACTGATTTAAGAGCATTTTCCTTCTCTTAACAAAAATGTAGGAAAACATTGTGTATCTTTTACCAGTTTTTCTAACAGTGTGCTTCTAGTTATCTTAGATGGTGGAGAAAGTGGACATGGAAAAAACCTCTTATACTTCTAGTCAATGCTTTTCATACCAAAATTGTTCCATGTAGCCTATTCTCAAACGCCTTGAGCAATAGCATTGCAAGTGGTTGTCCCACTCTTCTCTTTGGTGTAGTATTTCATGTCCCTTAGACATCACTACTACAAACTTTTCTTGATATTTCACCCTAACTTAGCTCCACTTCAGACATGTCATGTGGCTTTGTGCCTCCAGTGGGCAACTTTCTCTTTTGTTTTCAGGAGTCTTACTCCAGTAACTTTCTGTAGTGAACAGTCCAGTGCCAAATAGCATGCATGAAGACATAGCAATTCAAGGAATCTAGGGTCACAAGCAATCCTGAATTCAGATGCCAGAAAGTAATGAGAGTGAAGATTCAACCATGCTGGAATTATTAGGTTCTTGTGGTGTTTCACCAGAAGTATAGGAGAGGAAGCGGTATGTGCCAGTTCTCATGCAGGACAAATATTCTTTTATTTTCTTGTAACAATTTATCTTTTTAATTTCTATCTCTTCCCTGAGTTTCCTTATAATGACTCTAGAGATCGAGGATGACACAGAGATGGGGAGAGATATGTGGGGTACTAAAAAGTCCAATTCTTTCAGCAAATAGGCTGTCTTCGCTCCTTCGTTCGTCCCTATGTATACCATACTGATATCATGCTGCTTCAGGTTGCAGAAAATAATTTCCCTAGCAACTGGGGAAAAGAATTATTCAGCTTCATTTTCTTTCATTTCTCCCCAGTAGTTTTGTGACTGGAATAAAAAGCCCTAAACTGTCCAGTTGTGGGGGTTTTGTTTGTTTACTTGTTTGTTTTCTTTTTGCACACACCAGAAAAATGGCATTAGAGCATGTACCATATATCAGCTTTTTGTGCTTGTATACTAACAGACATATACGTATATGAACATTGCTGCTGCCCTGTTGGTTTTTTGCTGCAGAGTGTATGCTAATGCTGGCTGCAGACTGAAATGTCATCTGGGTTTAGAGTCTTCCAGCTTACGATTTCATCTTTGAAAATGCTGATTTTTAGAAGTCTACACTGTGAACTGAAATGTTCAGACTGAAATAGTTTCAGGCATTAAACTCTAATCAAAACATTTTATGGTTGAATTATTCCTGCTTCCACTGTTATAAAATTTCGGCTAGTAAAATCACATCACAGTATTTTCGATTAGAAGCCTAGCCCTTGCTTGTTCGTGCGCTTCCTTCACCCAGCCAGGCCGCCATGTTCAGAGAGCAGGACTTGGGACACTAAAAGGTGCATATTCTTTCTGGAACCAATCAATGAAAATAATGCCTTTACTATTGCCATTTCCATGAGAGGCTTAACATTGGGGAATTTGTTAGTTTAAGTCAGTTGCCACCTTTAATTTGGTAGCTACCATTGAAGATCATGTAATTCCTTTAATTCCAGGATAAATGCCACTATACAACGTTACAGAATGGGGGTCGGTGATCTTTTGAATGTCTCAGTGGGCAAAATAGGTGACAGGAAACAGTTCTGCCCACTTAGAGATTCATCCAAGTCCAGCTATAAGGACTGGAAAGACACCCATTGACTTCACTGGGAACTGGATGAGGCTCTAAACGTCAGTAAAATCAAAGAAGTCTCACAGTGAATCGGCCTATCTGGCACACATTAAAAAAAACGATTGTAAATTTTGAAAATGAGTCTTCTTGCAATGTAGGCCAATTGGTCAGCTGCAAACTTGGCACGTCTGTGAAGCATGTGTCCTGGGCAGTCTGCAGGAACATGATGTTCTTTTTCACTTCTGAGAGCTTTGGAGACTGAAAAAAAAAAGGACTCAACCCAATGCTGAAGACTAAATGCTGAAATAATGGAGCTAGATACAGAAATCAACAAATACTTTACAAAGGTAACACTTCTGTTGGAGGAAAAGAAATTAACAAATGCACCAGAAGTTGAAACATTTTTAAGGCAAGTGTACTGCTTCGTTCTGTGTCCTGGAAAAAAGAACAAAATTCAGAGAATTCTCTGGCAGAAGCTGATGGAATTTGACCTTTATATCAATGCACTGTAGAAATCAGGCAGAATTCCTGAAAAAAAACCAAAAAAAACCTAAGCATGTAATTTTCATCCTTCAACCATCTGCGGGGGGAGTGAAACTCATCCAAAGAGAGGAGAAGCTACTGAGCCCTAGGCATCCAAACTGCTGTGAGGAAATGTTGCTGCTTTGTCTTCAAGTAGAAGTAAGATTTTGCAGCACAGACTCCTAGTTGATGCTTTTAAAACCTTGTGCAGTGGGTATGGACTCCAGAAAGAATATGTAGACTTTTAACTGCATACAAAGACACAAGAGCAAAAAAGACAATTGAACACTGTGGTTGATGTGATGTGCAAATAGAGCACAACACACTCACACTTAGGCTTGAAAGCAGCCACTGCAAAACTGGTTTTGATTGCCCTGATTTCCCACAAAGGAAGCTTCTCATGCTTAGAAAGCAGGAGTAATGTCATTAATGGCAATGGAGCTTCACCACAATAAAAGAAATGTGAGGTTCAATATCTATACCATACTGCTAAACCATAATCTCAAGAGGCCTCAAGTCTAGCGTTCTTACAGCTCAGCATTCTGCAATTACATAGCAAAAGATACTTTGGAATTCCTTCTTTCATGTCTTTGAGGGTAGACTGTACTGGTAAATCATAGTATATATGATTGGTAACTAAATATCCCCATGACCTAGATAGTTGTTTCTCTCCTGTAATTTTACCTGAAAATGAATTCCTGAAGACCTTAGTTGCAGATGTTAAACGGACTTGAGAATTTGCTTTTCAAACAAAGATATTTAAAACTCATTGTTTAAAAGTGAGTCTATGCAATTTTATATTAACATTTTAATTTTGGGGCTTTAGTACCCCAGAGTTTCGTTTGCCTTTTGTTTTGCTTTTTACTTCCAGCTATTGCATATGATCTGGAGTTCTCATCCTCCTTCCTCCTCTGCTTTCCTGCTGGATCCAAGGGCCTGTATGACTCTGTTCTACAGTAACCCAGCCTGACAAGTACAGAAAAATACATTAAAAGTTTGGGGATTTTTTAAAGGATCATTTTAAAACTCCCATTTTCACTAATTCAAGCTCTTTTTTCAATGACAGAAATTGACCACTAGTAGCTTAAATTGACTCATGGATGTTAATGGTCCATTTCCACCTCTGTTTCTATGGAAATGGATGTCAGCCTGGAGAGGATGGAATGGTTTTAAACATATAATTCATAAAAGCTGTCACCTAGCTGATGTCCTTTTTCACTAAAACTTGACTCAGAAAGGTTTCTGGTAGCAAAAACAAAGCACTGCTGACTGGCTTCTGCTGCTAGGTGGGGGCCGAGCACCTAAATGCTTTTGTCAAACATATAGAAAAGAAAATCCCAAATCCGTGGCTTCCAGATACCGATTTGTCATTGTCTTGTATCCTGTGTGATAATTCACCATACCAGAAAGTGTGTATGAAATACTATGAAAATAGGATGGGAGAATAAAGCATTACCAAAGTGGGATAAGATCATTTTGTTCCTGCATTCAGTGTTCCTGTAAAGAACATGACAAGATGTGAAGGAAAGAGGGAAGAAAAAAATGGCAAATTTTAATTATCTCCTCCTAAAGGGAGCATAGACATTGTCAGGCACTTTGGCTCTCCAGAGAGGTTTTATAAGTATAGTCTAATACAGCACTTCTTTCTAAAAGATGTTGATTTGCAACATTTTCTTAGGAAGAGTAATTTTTTTTTTCCAATTCATGGATAAAATTCTGTTTGGTTCAACAGATACCAGTATTTATGAAAATGAGAGCAAAATTTGTCCTAAGTATATAGATAAAGCATAAAAGGTGCTTTTTTCCTTCTTTTTTCTTTTTTCTTTCACCCATCAGAAGACTGGAAGAAAATAAAACTGATTATGCTTCACTGAAAAAGTCTCATCAATGTCTCTGATCTGTGTATACATGTGCACACATGATCTCAGCCTCATGTATAATACTGAGGAAGGATAATGTGGAATGGGTGTTTACAGAGATTAAGATGACAAATAGAAGTCACTCTACCACTTTTCTAATTAACTCTGGCACCATGTGCGGAGGCCGAGAACACCTGTCCTGGCATGTGTGCTATGTGAGCAGATTTTGGAAAATTGCCACACTCTTGTTTTCATGACTCTCTGATGGCTTCTCCCATTGGCGATCACCTGTGTTTAGGTTATTTAAGTCAGATGTAATCTAACATGCAGCATGCATGTTTGATATCTCTGACTGGGCATACTAGAGATTCACCCTGATAGATTTAGCATACTGAGCATTTTGCATAGTGCACGACCCATGGATTCCATATGCCATTCTCATCGTCTGAGGTCCTGCCCTTCATGCCTCTCTTACTGCATTCTTTGTCCATCCACTCCATTGATCAAGTGACAGCATACTTCACTGGCAACAGAACACAGACCAGTTTGTACCTGGATGAGCAGCTGACCTTATATTGATCTTAATGCAAAGAAATCTTCTTTAAAATTTGCCACAATAATTTTCTCTGGAAAAGACCTTTGTCCTGGAACGTCTCCCTCCTGGCAGAACGATGCACCATGAAGTGGCAAATTCAGATTTTTGCATTCACTGGAGTGGACTAGAGAGAAAATTACTTCCTTGTTGGATTTTTTAAAACGCTTTTGGAAGTGGGGTAAGAAAAAGAACCCTGATTTTTTGCCCTCCAATTGCTGTGATGTTATCTGAGGTCATGTTTCTTTTCGTAAGCTACAGTCCCTCAAGAGACCAGGCACTTTCTGCTGAGCCACTAGAATGTGTCTCAGAGACCCCAGGTCACAGTACCATAGAGAAAACTGAAGTCCTAGGGCATGAACAAGCTTATCATATATTGAATCAATCAAATTTGGCAATGGTGAGATAGGATTCAGCTGAAAACCAACAGTGTATTTTACATTACATTGAAAGAATGTATTAGTGAAAAAACCAGTTTTCTGTGGAAGTGAAGTTGGGACAAAAAAAACCCCTCTTAACCAGTCATATCTGAAAGGCTAACACTCTGCTGATGGCAAAGTATTTGGTTGCTACTTTTGTACAGATGGCTGCATAACATTCACAGAAGGAATGATCCTAGAAGCCAGTTTTTCAAATGTCATCTTCTACATATGTAAGTGCAAATGGGTCCCTGCATATCACTTGTGCATGCAAATCATAGACCTAGCATTTGCACATCAAGCACAGAGCAGCTTTGGGCATTATCCTACAGATGGACAGATAAGGTGTGAATTGCATTTATTCAAAGAAAGGCAAGCTACAAATCTCTTTTAAAAAGGTGGTCTCTGGGTTTGTCTGCTCCCAGAAACGTAGGGCTGCTGAGGTAAACAGTTATTCTTACACGTTTTTGTGTAATTCCTTTTTTTCCCCATCCTTTTGGTATGCTGTTATTACCCTTACAAGTTTTCCAAAGATCTGGTACCATTTGGTGAGTCTTTGCACTGCAGCAACCAAGGCAGTTTTTTAAATTGATATTGGCATAGGCTGTCAATAATTACCCAGTTACCTCTGCACAAAAACTGGCAGAAAGAAAAAAATATGCTGTGTCCATAGTAGGAGACTGGACTATTTAAAAACATTTTGTGATATTCTTGTCTCTATCATTAATGATGCATCTTTGGCTGGAAAGTTACCTTATTTATGCTTCTGTGTAAATTTAGTTATTGTGTGATGTAAGGGGTTTTTTTTCAGTTTACTTATTGCTGAGAATAGATTTCTTACCAGAATAGCTAAGACTAAGAAAATTTGGGCCAGGCTTTCAGAAAGTCTAAACTGGTTACATTGACTTGTATACCAGTTATTCAGTCACAGACTGAAAATAAACAGCTTCATTGCATCTCATAGTAAATTGGAATAGTATTATACTGCTATTAGGCTGCTATATATAGATGTGCAACTACAAATGTGTTAGTTGGACATGCATCAGATATCACATTGAAAATTTTATCACTGCTTCACTGAGTAGTAGAGAAGTAGTGAGGTTTCACTCTTACTTACTGGGAGTAGCAGCAGTTCTTCAAATAGTATCACTTTAAATTCATAACATGCAATAAATTCCTTTTTGCCTGACTGATTTTACTATTTCTATAGAATTTCTATTTCAATGGAAAATGTCACAAACCCTTTCACAGCCTAAGCACAATTCTTTCCACGCCTTCTTTCTGAATTTAATGAGGAAAGGGGGGAAGAACATAATTTTTAGGTTTTATAGATATGTATTGTTAGCCTTCTTAATACTTTTTAAGTCACTCGGTTAATTGTGCCATATTAGATCATGTGCCAGCTATTTGACACCAATAATGTTAACACAGGTGAAATAAAGTTCATGGCAAGGATTATATTTCCAAAAAACAGACAGCTTAGCAACTTCACTGCCAGTCCAGGCATATGACAAGTGGGGACTTATCATGATACATTTGGTTTTCCTATTAGAGGTAAACCTTATAATAAGAAGTAGACTATCCAACTGTTACAGTACTGCATTTTCGATCCAGCACCATAAACACGTTTGTTGGCATTCAAATAAACAGTATAAACAATTAAAACATATATAATCACCCGTGAAGAACAAGAAGAAGAATTAAGTGCAACTTTTGTTTGGATTCAGTGAGAGCACAACTCAGATGAGTATTAGCTTTCTGATTAAAGGCAACAGAATTGTTTATACTGGTTTTAGTTCCTTGCATGTGTGTGGCTAACTTTGAAAAGACAACACCAAAGAGAAAACTTTCAGAAGGCTTGGTGCATTATTATTTTTTTTTAAATAGCGATGAAATTGTAGGGTTTAAATAATGCAGGGTGTGGAAGATACTGAAGGAAACCTACTTCTGAGCCCAGGGAGAAGGATGCAAAGACCCAAAATAGTAGGCAGTGAGTGAAGCTCTCCTAGTAACGTGTCGAACAATGAAGCATGCTGCTACCAAGCTGGATGTAGCAGTAGCTTAACATAACAGTCTTCTGAAGGCAAGAGATGAAATTAATAAAATTAACATTTCTTTCCTGTCCTTGGGAACATTTTTTTTCAGTCCTTGGGATCATTTCTTTCCAGGTCTTGGGACTTTCTTCTTCCCCTTCTATCTTAAATCTTCAAGTACTACTTTTTCTCTCTTTCAATTTCTGTAGCCATCTGTATAGCAAATATAACATAATCTTTGCTCTGAAAACTGAAAGAAGTGAAGAAACTGGGCCTCATCTTAATAATTAATGATTTTGAGTGGGAAAGACATGGACCAAAGAAGAACTGCAGGACAGTTAGTGTTAAGAAATGGGCTTCATGTTTCACGATATAGTCCTCCCCAAGGAGTGGAATTTGTAGTGGAGTGAATCCTCTAATTCAGTTCTTAGACATCATCTGAGAAGAGTGTTTCTTTGTGCCATTCTCCCTAACATTTTATCCCACCATACCTTTTACAAACATCAAAGACAAGCACCTGACATGAACAATGAAAGCATGTTTGTTCAGTTTTTCAGAAAAGTATTGGACTAGATAACCTCTTCAGATCCCTTTCCTATCTCATTTCCATTGACTGTATTGTTGCAGACAACTTCCCAGTGATTATACTGCTTTCTTTGAATGATGGAAAAGCAAAACATCAATTCATTAAAATTAAAGTCCTATCTAATTTTCATTCAGAAATTCACTAGTCAGAAAGTAAAATGCAGTTGGAAAGAAAATGGTCCCTGTCTCTGCTTGGATCAATATTACTCTATCACAAACAAATTAATTCCTTGATGTAGAGATGCAGTTTATTCTTTCTCCACTGCAAATCCTACTTCAGTGCTCTTTAGCTCTCTCTTGCCATAGGTGATTGATAAATTGATAGTTGATGTATTTGCAGTTAAGTAAATTCAAGACCCATTTGCACTGTAACATGGAACTATGCTGCTTACCTGAATTCTGTGCTGGGCATATAGTTTTCAAGAGAAGACACTTATTTCAGTTTGTTTAGTCTACCTTTTGGTGGTGGAATATAAGCATCTTCTTGAAAAGTTTTGGAAAAAAAAAAAAAGGAACTGTATCCAAGAGCTGGCAGCTATTCAGAAGGGACACCAAGCTATCATAAATTAATCTTGAAGTTACCAAATGCCAAGACAAGTTATCGTAAATCTTGCCAAATTTACCGGATGCTTAATACATATAGACACAAACCAGACAGCATTCTGCAGACAGACATGCCCTTAGAGTGCAAAGGCTACTCCTCCTTTTTCCTGTGCTGTTGCTCTGTATAGTGGCTGTAGGAACACTAAAGTTTCTGTGACATTTCAATGTGAATGCCAGGTTTCTTACAGACAACCTTTGAAATGGTAGGTATCCTAGATGGGTAGTTACCATCCATATTTCTTGATTTCAAGTTCTTTGATTCACAAGTGGCTATTAAAGGCTTCAGGGCAGTTTCAGTGTGAAACATTTGTAGTAAGGTATGGGAGAATAACATTCTGAGATAAATGTGACATACCTCCTGAAAAATGGTACGTATGTGTCTATAGATTGTTCTTTCAAGCAGCAGTTAAAACATCCTTATCACCAATCTTCAAATAGGAGAAATGTTGGAGCCTGAAAGTTTGAGCTGTGCAAAATAAGAAGCAGTTATTTTTTTCCTGTTAGGTAAGGAATTCTACCATTGTGATCTTTGGACTCTGTACTGAGAAGCAAATATAGGTATGGAAATTTTACAGTTGGCTCAGGTATGGAAATATGGCAGAGGAGAGACTGTAGATAATTCTTTCTGAATTTCCTATTTTCAGTATGTCTTGAAAGTAGAAGGAAAATGTCATGTTTTGTTGTTGAATTGTTAGGTGGATTTCAGCACAGAGTTGAGAGAGACAATAGCCAAAAGATTTAGGTAACTGCTGGGATCAGTCTCACGCCATACTAAGAAAGACAGTAAATGCCATTTCCTAAGTTTTTAGCATTCATTTTTTACCACCTGACTCCTGTGACTTCTCTCTCTCATTGAGACCCTAGTTTTAATGACTGCATAGGCCTTCACCCTTCTCTCATATATGTTTTGCTCTAATTGCAAAATAAACAGCTCGCTCTCCTACACCTGACACCATTTCCTCCTTCAGAAGATATCACCCCTCATTCAGTGGCACAACTTTATGGCCTCTTTAAGTAGCCTCAGAACAGCAGTCTCCTTCGTGTTTTTCAGATCTTCCAGTCATAGACCAGGAACTGTCATTTAGGAACTGCTGTATTCCTCATTTGCTAATTGCTGTTCCACAGCTACTTTATTCTTAGAAGCCAGTTTATGGCTTCAGAAATGGTAGAAAGAGGTCAAACTGCAGATACAGTGATCAGTGAGTCATAAGCAGGTTTTTTAAATTCACTGTAGGTTGAACAAAGCAAAAGACTCTCTATTTCTAATAAAAGGACAACTTTTTTGTCCTAAATTTGTAACAAGGCTGGGTTTTTTGGTTCTGGTTGGGCTTTTGTTTGGGGTTTTTTTTGTTTTTTGGTTTGTTTGGGTTTTTTTGGTAGCATGGGGTGGGTTTTTTTTTGCTTTTGTGGGTGGCTTTTTTTGGGAGGGGGAGATTGTTCTGTTTATTTAAATTTGTCAGCTGTTTTAAGTCAGAAATGTCAAATGATCAGTCTACTCAATTTGGTTTGCTTTTCTAAACATGATTATAGATTCTGCTGTTGGATATCAGGTCTTTGTGATCCTGTTGCAGGGCATATGTGAGGCCAAAGGAAGCCTTTGGATTTGGGAGGGTGGTGACCTGTACATGTCCCCCACTGTGTAGGTTGCATGCCAGGCAGGTTTCAGGGCATACAGAAAGACAGAAATCCCATGCCCGTTCACTTAGGTTTTGTGCGCAAAGGGATGTATTTTTATTAAAAGCAGATGATTGCTCTAATCTAAATTGTTCAGTGCACCTCATTGCACCTTCAAAAAACAGGGCCCTTCCTTATGTTTCTGCAGCAATGGAAACTCACCAAACCTCAGCACTCCCTACCAAGCACTGCACAGCTCAGTCTGCTGCTGACCGTGTTTCTGCCTTGGCTCCGCTACTGTTTCTTAAGTAGCTACTTCTCTGTTTAGAATTTTTTTCCCCTCTGGCTTTGATCCCATCACCAGGAGTTTCCATTTTCAGTCTGTAGCAGAAGGCTGCAGCAAAATATGTTCAGTTTTCAGGACACGTCAAATGTGTGAATCTATCGAGCTTGTCAGGTGGAAAAAAGGGGCTTTGGTAGGTTTCAGTAGATTCTTGTGGCAGGTTGACCCAGGCCGGGTGGCTGGGGCTGGCTAAAGTTGCTCTGTCACTCCCCCTCCGCTGGACGGGGCAGAGAAAATATAACAAAAGGCTTGTGGGCTGAGAAAAGGACAGCCAGGGAGAGAGCACTCAGCAATTTCTGTCATGGGCAGACACAATTTGGGGAAAAAATTATTTAACTTATTACTAATCAAATCAGAGTAGGATAAGGAGAAAAAAACCCTAAATCTTAAAACACCTTTCCCCCACCCATCCCTTTTTCCCAGGTTTGACTTTGCTCCCAATTTTCTCTACCTCCTCCCCCGAGGGGGACTGAGAATGGAAGTTAAATTCGTCACACATTCTCTCTGCCATTCCTTCCCCCTCAGGGCTGGGACTCCTTGCACTCTTCCCTTGCTCCAGTACGGTCCCTCCCACAGGGTATAGTCCTCCAGCAACTTCTTCAACATGAGTCCTTCCCACAGGTTTCAGTTCTTCACAAATTGCTTTAGTGTGGTCCCCTCTGGGGTCACAAGTCCTGCCAGGATCCTGTTCTGGCACAGACTTACCACAGAGTCACAGCTTCCTTCGGGCATCCACCTGCTCTGGCATGGGGAACTCCACTGACTGCAGGTATCTGCTCCACTGTGGACCTCCATAGGCTGCGGAGGTACAGCCTGCCTCACCATGGTCTTCTCCACAGGCTGCAAGGGAATCTCTGCTCTGGTCCCTAGAGCACCTCCTGCCTCTCCTTCACTGACCTGGGTGTCTGCAGAGTTGTTCCTCTCACATCTTCTCACTTCTCTCTTCTGACAGCTGTAATTGCTGTTCAGGTTGGCTGGTTTTTTCCTCCTTCTTAACTATGTTGCCCCAGAGGCACAACCAGCATGTCTGATGGGCTTGGCCTTGGCCAACAGCCGGTCCATCTTGGATCCGGCTGGGATTGCCTCTGTTGGAAATGGGGAGGCTTCTGGCAGTTTCTCACAGAAGCCACCCTTGTAGCCCCTCCCATTAAAACCTTGCCGTACAAATCAAAAATATTGCTGTAAATACTACTCATAAAAACAGCTGCTCATATTTTAAAAGTTTGTTTGAAAAATGTCTATACTTTACTGGCACTGAAAAGTAAAATTAATGTAGAATTAGAATTTCAAAACTATCGTGTGTTCCTTTCTGCAACTGGGCAACTGTAAGTTTATGGGGTTTTGTTCACTGAAGAAACATATGACAAGACAAGATGTAGTAACGAACCAGCTAGAAGATAGCTTTTTACATGCTGACTCTCTAATTGAGTTTGGAAACATCCCCAATAAAAATATGATGGCCAAGGGCCAGAAGTACAGCTCATCAAGAGGGGTGGGACTCAGTCTGTGGAATGAAATGAGGCAAACACGTAAAATGTCCTGTGAAGTGAATTCTTAAATCCAAAAGGGTTGGTTTTATCACTGTGTTAATTTCAGTATTATTGCAATGCTTCGTTATAACTTGGATTTGTTTTTTCCTAAATAGAGAACAGGACACTTAACACAAAATCCAGTTGTACAGTAGAAAACTGCAGAAACACAATGAACTCCAAGTGAATGCTTCTGTTTAATTGGCGTGTTCAACAGATAATAAACCAGAGAGGACGTTTCACATCTTCTCTAATAGCCACTGTACTAGGAATAATTTTTGTCTTATGTTCCCTCAAAGCCAGAAGACACGGAAGTGGCCTCCTGTTTAACATGTCTCCTTTTTTCTGGATCAGACTACTTGGAAGTGTTTGCATCAGTGAATATCAAGCTCCAAAAGCAGAACCTCTTTCACTTAATTTTATAAATTGATTTCTACCTTAGCTGGAGTAACTTTTGAAAGTCAAGCTGTCTGTGCTTTTAAAAGGTCTTCCATCACTAAACTATTATTGATATCACTAACACAGTAGAAAATTGATGCAGATGGCGAGACATTGCTTCAACAATTCCAAGCACTAGGCCTCTAAACTGCTGTGGTTTTTGTAGCAGTGTAGTTACCCCATGTAGCACCAAGTATCAGAAGCAATTGCTTCCAGAATTGTTAAATTGTTCTGCAACAAATATCTCTTTGTAGTTCTGTATCTGTCCGATGCCTGAAACCCTGTTTGTGAAGGCAAAACAACTCCCATTATCTGCAAGGCATGGTATATTTCTCTTCCCTTTGCATATTAACTGGAATGGTGGATAGAAAGTATATAACTTCCATTATTAGGAAAAATGAATAGTCATTGAGAACCTGACTTATTTATTTGTAGGTAGAGCTCATAAATGCAACTGCAGAAATTGGAGCTGGAGAATGGAGATTCAGGGTCCAGTCCCCACCCAAGTCATTGGCAAGTATCCCATTGCTGTTGGAGAGAGTACAACTAGACACCATCTAGCACACTTTGTATCATATTTAACTTTCCCAACTGAATGAGTAACAATGAATGGCTTGAGTCCCTGGCTTAGTCAGTTCTGAGGTAATGTCCAAAATTAGCTTGCTCTTCCTGCCTGCCCATAGATAAAGAACAGCTATATCAAATTCAGTCACCATGAACAACTCCTTGCTGGTTGAATCTACAGGACCTACATGGCTAAATGGATGAATCTGGCTATACATCTTGTATGAAATCCAAAATTCCAGATTCTTACATAAATTACCATCACCTCTATCAGTGTGAAGAACTTAGAGCTCTGGGTGTCCAGTCAGAAGTCATCTAAAATGAGAATTGTAGCAAACTCCATATATGTAGCTAAGGCACAAAGCCTATGCTAAGTAGGTTATTTAAGCTACTATCCTTAGTACAGATTACTTTAATATTTGCCCATCTTCTTTCTCTTGATCCAATTAGAAAAGACACCTTTGTAACCTCCATGGAGATAACTGAACCCATCTAGCAGTCTGACTTACGAAATACTTTGTTGACTCGGGCAAAAATCCACATCAACTTCTTTTTCCCTGGTTGAATCATAGAATCATAGAATGGTTTGGGTTGGAAGGGACCTCAAAGATCACCTAGCTCCAGCCTCCTGCCATAAGCAGGGACACCCTCCACTAGACCAGGTTACCCAAAGCCCCATCCAACCTGGCCTTGAACACTGCCACGGAGGGGACAGCCACAGCTTCTCTGGGCAGCTTGTGCCAGGGCCTCACCGCTCTCACAGGGAAGAATTTCTTCCTTGTATCTCATCTAAATCTACCCTCCTTCAGCTCAAGGCCATTGCTGCTTGTCCTATCACTCCATGCCCTTATAAAGAGTTCCTCTCCAGCTTTTCTGTAGGCCCTGTCAGGTACTGGAAGGTTGCTGTCAGGTCTTCCCAGAGCCTTCTCCTCTCCAGGCTGAACAAGCCCAGCTCACACAGCCTGTCTCTAATCCCTCTAATCATCTTCTCCCTCTAATCATTTTCGTGGCCCACTTCTAAACTCACTTAAACAGCTCAATCTCTGTCTTGTACTTGAAGGCCCAAGAGCTGGTCGCAGTACTCCAGGTGGAGTTTCACCAGAGCAGAGCCGAGGGTCAGAATGACCTTTCTTGACCTGCTGGTCATGCTGCTTTTGATGCAGCCTGGGATACCATTGGCTTTCTAGGCTGCATGTGCACATTGCTGGCTCACGCCAAACTTCTCAACCACCAACACACTGAAGTCCTTCTCCTTAAGGCTGCTCTCATTCAATTCTCTGTCCAGGCTGTAGTTGTGCTTGGGATTGCCCTGACCCGTCTGCAGTTGGACATGATGTTCGCATAGGCCCATCTCTTGGTCCTGTCAAGGTCCCTCTGGATGGCATCCCTTCCCTCCAGCATCTTGACTGCACTGCACAGCTTGGTGTCATCAGCAAGCTTTCTTGCTGAGGATGCACTAAATTCCATGGTCCATGTCACTGACAAAGATGTTAAATGGTGCTGGTCCCAATACTGACCTCTGAGGAAAACCACTCCTCACTAGTCTCTACTTGGACATTGAGCTATTGTCTCAGCTCTTTGAGTGCGACTGTCCATCCAATTCCTTATGCATCCAGAAGTCCATCCATCTAATCTATGTCTCTCAAATTTAGACACAAGGATGTTGTGTGGGGCAGTGTCAAATGCCTTATTCCAGTGCAGATAGGTGACAGCGGTGGCTTTTCCCTTATCTACCAGTGCTGTAAACCCATTGTAGAATGCCACCAAAGTTGTCAGGCACAGTTTGTGTTTAGTGAAGCCAAGTTGGCTGTCACCAATCACCTTATTTTCCATGTGCCTGATCACAGTTTCCAGGATGATCTGCTCTATGATCTTGCTGGGCACAGAGGTGAGACTGGTTGATGTAAGTAAAAGCTGGATTTTGAAAATGCAGTTTCTGAACAATGCAATGAAGTTTATTGGCCATTAGAAATGCTTAGCATTCATTTTAGCAGGGAGCAGGATGACAACGTGAGAATTGTTGAGGCAGAAACTGATGGAATACAAAATGTTCTTCCTCACCTCATGTCACACATGAGTTATTAACATTCCTAAAAATTTCTCTTTCCCTCAGTCATCTCCTGTTAATGCAAGACGACTTATATTTTTTCTGATGCTTTCCTTTTATGCAGTCCACAGTAAGGGACTTATCTGTCAAAGGGGATGGATTGTGCCAGCAGTTAATTGCAAGTACAATAAAGGTCCTTGCTTTAAAGAATGACCCTGGTTCTCCAATCTGTTCTATACTGCATAATGTTAATTCTGCTACCTAACTCGGTAAAGTAAAAACCATGCCCTAATCCTGAACCTTCAACTAATCATAAACCATCCTTTCCTGCTCCCTTCTCCTCTTTCACACTCCATTCTTCCTCCCTGTGTGCCTCCCCCCCCCAAATAATTATATATGTGTATTGAAGGAGAAAGGTATATTGCTTTTTCTCTATCATCAGCAGGCACCAGTGATAAACACAGGTAGAGCGTGCATCATTACCCCTTGGCATCTTGTATGTGGACAAATGCTTATCTAGTACAGCTATCAGTGACAGGTCCATGTGGTTTAGCAGAAGCCTGCTGTGGGGTAAGGCTTTCCAAGATGGCTGTATACCCAACAGTACTTGCTAAGCAGAGTGTAAAAACCATCTGATATTGCATAGTGAGTGCCTTTGCCCTGAACTAGGAACTGTTTTCCATGTTCAAGTCAGTGATTTACTTTACCTTACCTTACCTGGAATTTTCCTTGCTGCTGTCAAGCTGATAAGGCTAATTACATGCAGTGTAGTTAAGCAGGCAGCTTGAGATGACACTTAAAAACCTAGGAATTAGCCTCCTTGTATATGGAGTATATGAATTACACTAAGTTCCTTCATAAGGAACTTGGACTTGTTGGATGAAAACCTCTAGAGAGAGCTGGAACTCCCATGTGGAACTGGCCTCAGGTCTATCCTCCTAAAGCCAGGATGATTCTGGATTTAATCATTCCTCCTAAACTTCAGTTTGATATTTGACAGCATACTGTACAGAGGCTAAAGCACTACCCTCCTCCTTGAGATGTTTTGATGTTCTGCTGGTTCACACTGCACTGCTGCTTGGCACAGAAGGGAACTCCCTGTGTGCCAGCCATGATGATATCTGAGCAGCAACACTTCTCATTTTGCGGGTTTCCTATCAACAGCCAGCAGTTGCCCACTGGCCTCAGAACACACCTCACCAGTACTCAGCTACATGTCTCCATGCGAATACTGCTGCTTATCTCTGCTGGCAGCAACGGCAGCTGGTTTCCCAATCCAGCTGCAATCAAATGGATCGTTGATCAGGTATTATAATCACAAATATGGCAGTTAAGGGCTGACAGACCCTGCAGATGCTGCTGCTTTTGTCCTTTTGTAGTTGTGTCGTAGGGCAAGGTAATTTTTTTTCCCCCAAACTCTGTGAACCCCCCTGCATACAGCTCTGACCTGCTTTCTGCACTTCCTGCTGCTCCCCTGGGCATCCACCCACCCTCTGGATAGTTCTTCCCCTGTTTACCTTTGCTGTTGTTCCACACCAGTAAGAGTTATTCCTTGATCCTTTTCCTCAGCTGTCCTCATTCCTTGAAAGCTGCCTATGGGATTTATTATATTTCTTGCAGTCTGCCCTATTAGGAAAATGAATTAGTTCCCCAAACATTCTGATCTTTAAATAGGAAGCTGTTGATGTCTTTGAAGTCAGGCATAGAAACCAGGTTTTCCCACCTGACTAAAATTTGTCTTTCTTTTTTGGTTTCACATGAATTGTACAGGTCTCCCTGTACTGCCTGTCTGCCCAGGATCACAGTATGCAGACAGACAGCCATATTGTCTCTGCCACAGGCTGAGGCCTAGTGGCAGGGCCGCAGGCGGTGCACACTCCCCAGTCTCTCAGCAAGATAGTAAAAACTTCTGATTCTTACTTTTCACCTTTCATCTACATTCCTCAGCTTGTCGTGTAGACAAGCTCTGATGTTGGTTCATGTGCCTACAGAAACTCTTGCTGAGGGCTCAAGGTAGCCACTGAAGCTTTTGCTGAAGTATCTGTTTAGCGATAGTAAACTTAGAGTCAGAAAAGCATCCTGGCTTCCACAAGGGGTGTATAAGACCTGTATGTGTGGAGGTGGGTGCACCCTTCCCTTCCCTTCCCTTCCCTTCCCTTCCCTTCCCTTCCCTTCCCTTCCCTTCCCTTCCCTTCCCTTCCCTTCCCTTCCCTTCCCTTCCCTTCCCTTCCCTTCCCTTCCCTTCCCTTCCCTTCCCTTCCCTTCCCTTCCCTTCCCTTCCCTTCCCTTCCCTTCCCTTCCCTTCCCTTCCCTTCCCTTCCCTTCCCTTCCCTTCCCTTCCCTTCCCTTCCCTTCCCTTCCCTTCCCTTCCCTTCCCTTCCCTTCCCTTCCCTTCCCTTCCCTTCCCTTCCCTTCCCTTCCCCTCTTCCAGTTCTTAGAGTGTACCTCAGGCAGGAGCTGTGCTGTGCTTCGGGCAGATGCCAGCCTCTGGCATTTATCAAAGTATATGTTCCCTTGTAATTTACTTGGTGTCATGATGAGGTTGAACGACAAGCATGACATGCCTTTCCTCCAGCCGGGTACAAAGCTAGCTGAAGCAGGCTGCCAAGATGCTGGATGCAATACAACTGTCATGCTAAGGGGTTTATCAGGCTCCCGGTTACAGTGATAGCATGATGTGACTTGCTGCAAACCTGTGGTACATGCTAGCTAGAAGCAAGTTGCTGCTAATTAATCAAACACTTTCATGGAATTACAGTCTTGGATCTTTTTTCGCCCTACCTATGTCTCAGGCAGAATTCAGGTTCCTTCATCTGCTCTTAGGAAATGTCTTCATCCATCCTCTGCTTAAGAAATCACCCCCAAAACTCAGCTTCCACACCAAATCTAGTAACAGTCCACTAGCACCCTCAGTCTTTAGGGAGGAAAATAAACAGTCTGCTTCTTTGAAGATCCACATCATCTCATCTGTAACAAACTAGTCTTGAAAATATGATTGCTACATGCTACCTCCCCTATCCTTTTAACCGTAACTGTGAATATTTATGTGTTTTCTTCCATTCAGCTTGGAGACATTGCAGAGTAATGATCCAAAACCTGTAGCATCCCATCTGTTTTCCTGTCCATATAGAAAACCAGTTCCCTATCTTCTTTGCCACTGAGTTCTTAGATACCCACAGAAAGATAAGAACATATTTTACATCTAGGAATAATATGGAACAAAAAAAAAAATCTGTAGAAACCCTTCATTACAATGTAAGATCAAACACTACCCTTTGAATTTCACAAGGAGCTGCCTTCCCCTTTCTCTCCTTTTCTGTGGCTGCAGGCTGCTTCCTAGGAGGCTAATGAGCTGCCGGTGACCATGACCTTTACCAACTGACCTTTGCCTCTCCAGCCGGTAGCCCTAAGACCTTTCAACCTGGTCATGCCCTGGCAATAGACCTTGCCACATGTAGTTAACTCATCAATCCTATACTATATTTGAAATCCTGTTATTAGATATAACAACATTAAAAACTGCGTCAACACCAAATACGTCCAGTGACTGAACTATAGGTGCACTTTTAATTAATATCTGTGATGTTAAATGCAAGAGTTTAATTATTCATGGAGTAAGAACATACGAGGGTTGCAAATGCAGCTGAGAAATTAGTTAATGAGTTGTAATAATATATTGGTGGGAAAGGTTCCTGTTGCTTGTGCTGCATTAGACATTGTGGAGTATTATAATATCCTTCCTATATCACATATGGTAACCATAATGTGCTAGAAGAGGGCTGTACCTACTTTGGTCATCTTTTGCCCTTTGCGGTTCTTAAGGTGACACCAAATTATTCTTCTGATCATACGGATTCCTGTGGAACTGCTTTTCAAACACAGATCTAAGACACGTGAGAAGAGTTTCTCTTGAAGTAGTATTGCCAGACAGCATATGGAAGTTAGACTAAATGTAGCTCAGGTTTACCCTATGGAATCAGATTCATTCAGGGATTATCCAGAACCCTTAAGTATCTGAGTTGCAGGTGTTTTAAGCTCCGTTGTGTCCATATTATGATTACATATGACCAGCCACCTTCCTTCACAGGAAGCAAAGGCTGACACATTTCTGAGTGAAAGAGTACATTTTCTTGAGAGTATCTCCAGTTAATATTTTCGGAAAACAGAGTGGTGTACCTGGTGCGCCCTCAGAGGAAGCACACGTTTGAGCAAATCTTGCTACCTCTCAGAGGTCATCCATGACAAATAATAGGAGGCATGCACATTTTACCTTAAATATATTTTAGAGTAGGAAGGAGTTTCAGCAAAAATGAGGTAAAATTTTCAGCTCAAAATGTGTGTCATATGAAAACCCACATATCTGGCAGCAGTCCGTTTGGTGTTTCACATGTATTCAGTCTGAGGTTCGTCAGGGAGCAGTTAGGAAGTTTGACTCAGATGTGGTGAGGCTACTGGTATAAGGTGAAGATTACTAGAAGAGCTGCATTATTGTGAAAAGACAGCACACACTGATGTGTCACTGTTGTCACATTGTCAGTCACCGATGATAACCTGTTGATAACCAGAAATAGTTTTTCAGGACTCCAAGGGGACCTTGGCCTTTTAGTAATGCTGGTCAGTGTTGAGCATGGCTCTACATAGCCCACTGCACAGCAGTCAGCTGAAAGCTACATCTTCCCTAGTTAGGTAGCTCTGAATATTTTTTTAGCACTGCTTGAAGAGGATGTATGTAAAACTAGCTGCTGTAACATACTGATAGGAGGTGAATGCTCCTTTCCTAGAGAATATTAAAACTTATTCACAACAGGAAGGGAGGTTAGTACTTAAAAGAAGCAGAGGAATTTGGAAGATTAGTGAGGGAAAGAGCATTAGCCGGTAAAGACCAAGCAAATGGATGCCATGTGAAGGATCTGACTTGGAACTCAAGCTCAATATGACCTGTGAGCTAAGAGGAGTGCGAGGTAACAGGATCCAGTAGGTTGTTTACAATGAAAATTAATCCACCCAAACAAAAACCAAGAGAATATGAGATAAAAAGAAATGGGAATAATATATCATTTTATGTAACCAATTTTACTAGAAGTGCTCAGAAATTTCAAAATTGATATTTTTATATTCAAACATGTGAAATAATGTCATTAAATCATCTCACAGGAAAATACTGTTCTGGAAAATACTGATATGGAAATCCAGGGACAGGCTGGGAAGTTTTTTTTGGGAAAGCTGCAAAAATTGCATGCCAGACAGAGTTTATCAGACATTTGCCAGTTTGCTCTACTGTATGCTTGGCCACCCACCTGTAATGGAGACTCAGGTTCATGACCTAACTTTTAGTAGGTTGGCATCCCTGGAAGCTCCCATCCTGTGTGCTGCCCTAGAGATACGTGGTCCAGGGTTTTTCAGATTTGATGACTGCAACTAAGCAGCACCTAAGAAGTGTGGTTGCTTCAGTTGTTTGTAGAAGCCTGATTTAAAATGTCTGAAATGAAATGCTTTTCCTGATTTCAAAATGGAATGTGGGAATTTCCCCTTTCCAAAGCAGCTCTGAAATTTCTGAAGATATTTTTGAACAGCATGGAATATCTTTCTCTTCCAATTTTGTAACACCTGATGGAAGGGAAATTCTTACTTTCATCAGTTCTAGCAGTTTTATACCAGGACAGTCAGCACTCCTCCACTCACTTACTTTAGCAGCAAAGTGGAGTTGTATCAGAAGATAAATTTGGCAGGGTTAGCAATATAGGCCATGCTTGACTTCACATGGCTTGCCTTATGGTATTTTGTTTCCACTTTTCACTTCGTTTTTTCCTTAAATTGCATTAGTCATGTCAGATTAAAAACCTTCTCCCTGAAAAGTGAATGCATAGCCACTGGCAAGCAATTAGCAAACACAAGAAAGACAAAGGCACCAGAATGGGAAAGATGTGAGTTATTCAGTGTGTATGTAGGCCAGGAAAAGAAGTTGCTTTGAAAGCATGCTACAACGGTTTATCAAACTTAAACTTTCTGTCCATTACCTGCTTTTTTTTTTTAAGCTCTAATGAACCTCGGAATTTTTCTGGGTGGGAAGAGGAAAGGGATAAATATTAGACCACACGAGTTATATAGGAAAACCCTACAACCAAAAGCACAGATCAAAATACTGAACCTTGAAGTAAAGAAGAGAAGCAAGCAAAATGCAAAGTAAACAAAATTACAGCTGGAAGCCTATCCCCTAAATCATATAGTCAGTCAAATTACCGATTTTTGCTGGGATGACGGAAACCTTTGAAAAATATCATAGTTCTGTGTGGGAAAATGATACAATCAGTGTCATAACATGGTATGTTCTGATCATTCATGAATGCATTAAGGTTCCAGCTACATTAATGCTAGGTTGTTTTCTGTTTGTATGCCTGCTGAGGATCAGGGAAAGGTCCCTGTCCAGTAGGTTGGACATCTGACTCAACACGTCTGATACAATTATTACTCAGTGATATTAGAGAGTGCCCACAAATATAGTTTGCTTCTGGTTTGCAATCTTTAGCAATGCATTTCACTGCAGTACAGAATGTGGATCACAGCCACGATCGCTTTTCATCCTCTCTGGCTGTAAAAAATGGTAGACAGACATTCTAAAGGTTGTAGGTCTAAAAGATACCATTCTTCTTCAAAGTAAAATGAAATCATAGGTCATTAATAAAATCAATAGCCTTTGAAGATCAGCCTATTTAATATCCTTTCTGTTTGCCAAACAGCACCTTAGATTCACAAAGGAGAGGTAATCTCTGTTGCTAACATTCATGCTTCATCCAAACAAGATGATTATCGTTTCACAGTAAGAGGGCAATTCAGATACTCATCTCTTTCATATCATCACTGGTAATATTGAGAATTAAGTCATGAGGTTGCCAGAAATACAGATATTTGTAAATTTCTTTCTTTTAATGAACCTGAAAACCAGGAGTTTCAACTGTCTGTGAAAATAGATTTACTCTGTATTACCTGTGCAAGAATTTTTATGTTCTGTGTCACTTGTTTATGATGCTGGGCTTATTGCCCAGCTTTTGATGGAGAACTGTGTTAGTATTCTGTAATTCTGGACTCTCAGTTGGAAGTAGAAGAAAAAGGCTGGAGCTGTTACCATCTCTAATCCTTTGTTGTTTTCAGCTTCAAGGAAAACAAATCCAGTACACTGATGAAATAAGATTCACAGGCTAATAAATGCTTTTGTTCACTGTTGCAGTCAGCCACTGAGCACTCCTGTAGCACAGTGCAAATATAGGCTCAGTGTCATATTATTGGCTTTCAAGGCACGAGTATAGGATTCCTCATAGTGTTAAAGCCTTTCACAGTAAATGTCTATGCTATAAATTTTGATGTGCTTCCCAGCTGAATGGATGCTTTGAGTGGAGACAGACTGGCTGGAGCTAAAGTAGTTAGCTTTGATTTACCTCTTCTCTATTATTCAGTGCTATTGAGAATTTGGAGTAGTGATATCAAGGCATGTTGATTTGCTTTAGTTTATAGATTGAAATAAAACGAGTGCTATTTAACCTTGGTCAATACCATGCAACCTTATAATGATATTAGTGGGATGAAGTAATGTGTGGGTTTGTAAGACGGAGACAATGAAGCATGATGTTTGCAAATAAATCCATTGACAGATGAGTTCTCCCTATTAATCATTCAGTGTGTGTGCTTTTTGTGCAAATCCTTGAGGGGTTTCCAAAATTAGAGAAGTACTTCTGAGGAGTCAGTGTGTGTGCGCCATTTCTTAAGCACCGTTTATATTTAGTCTGATTTGTAATGTTTGGTTTGCATATGTTGGCCATATTCATGCAGTGCATCTCAGCTGCTGCTTTTTCCTAGAGCTTAAACAGTTCCTGCACTCCAGCATTTGGGTATTCCTCCTCGCTCGAGTTTGTTAGCCAAGTTAGTTATTCCTGGGCCTCAAGTGGGTAATTTAAAAGAAGTGATCCATCTTCTAAATGCTGTTTTGACACTCTAGGGTGTCTATGGGTGCTTCTGATATTTCTTTTCAGATGAAATTGTAGATATTTATGGGGTCGATTCGTTTTCTCACTAGTTCTATCTAGCTTCCTAGATATGAAGCAAAGTGTGTTTTTTCTTTTCTTCCGGAATCAACCAGCAATATTGGGGTTACTTTCCAGATAATTATTAATGAAATTGATTAACAGTTTTCGAGTCATTAGTCCTGTCCAAAGCTACTCTGTTCTGCTACAAATTGTAGGTGAATTTTAAGAGGCTATCAATACTGACACTTTAAAGAACTACTCAATAAAAAGGACAAGTACTGGTGGGAAAAGAAGACAGATATGCAACTGTCCTGAGAAAGATCAGTGGTCCTAAAATTGACTAAGTTCCTTCCAGCAAGATTTCAGGGATGATGTGTGTTAGCTCTGTGCAAGTCCGTAGGGGCCTTCTGAATGGGAATGCCTGTCAACTGTGGCAGCCATAGGTTATAGTTCTCCAAGCGCATATTCGGTCCTGCATATTTGTCATGCAGCCTGGTGGCCCAAGGTTAAGCCAGAATTAGGATATTTATATCCTGAATATTATTGTCACCAACCCACACCAGAGTTAGACACACTTAGGCCGTATTTGGCCATTGCATTAGACACTGTGGACTCAAGGGAAAGTTCCAAAAAGAAGAGGGGAAGAGCTGAGCGGTATCAGTTATTACCATGCAGCAAAGTGACAATTAAATGCTCCATGTGTATAATTCTGGTTAATCTCTCTGTATGCAGAAATCTGACCAGCTCCCACAGAAGTATCTGTTGTTACTGTGCACTGTGCCATACTATTCTTCCCCAAGCAAAACTGTCAGTGTACAGCCACTGACATGCTCTCAGGCCTTACTTTTTACTCTCTGCACCCTAGAAATTAACTAACATAAACAAGGTGAAGTATGGAATCCTTATGGCCTTTCATTAAAATAGAGGTCTATAAATGAATCTTAGCTTACCCTTTCTCATCTCTGTTCATATTCTCAGGCCCACCCTTCCCGTAGACTGACAAAAATGCTTAGCATTTAACTACAGAGCTATATCAGGCTCCAGCTGAATTTGAAATAGTAGCAACCCTCAAGCCTCCTGGTCTTCCAGAGACTATGAAAATCCAAAGAGTGTGTGCAACACAGACCCTGCAGACAGACTGTAGCCACAGCCAGCGATTTAATCTGTCTCGTGTGTCCTGAAGGCTAACGTATTCAGATTCATAATTGGCCTTTTATTGCAAACACAGGAGATAGATGTGAATAAGGAGAGATCTGCAGACAACTGGAAATTTACAGAGTAGAACCAGATATAGCCTACTAAGCTATCAAAAGATTGTGGTTCCCATCCGTTAGTTGTAATGGATGGGAATTCCCTTTTAGAAGACGAGTAGTGCAAGCTTTATGTGATTTGCTCTGATTGGCTGGTTCTCTATTTGGGATGCTTTATGTAATGCTGACTAGAATATTCTTAAGAAGGTACTTAAAACAAAACAAAAAAAAAAACCAACCCACAGGTATAATCGTGTCTTTTCTGTAAAAGATTCACACGTGAAAAGCCATGCAGCCAGGTTGCAGTGTGCACCAGCAGAGAGAAGGTGAGGAGGGGAGAGAATCCTCACAGATGTAGCTCCACAGATGTAAAACCAAGAGGTGTTTGCCTGACCACATCCTTTGAAGTGGTTTCTGAACCAAATCAGCTTGAAAGAGCCTGGAAACTGCTTTCATCATCTATCTTCTTGGTGCCCTTCCTTGATGAGTGTCAATGAGCCTGAGAGTGAGGGCTGAAAAAGGCTTGCCTACACACCACTCCTTGTTCTGTCCCGCAGGCAGGATTCAGAGAAACACAGGCAGTGAATCTTCCTTATTTTTAAGTATTTTGCATGTAAGACTAATATTACCACCCGTGCAATTGGCTGTATACAACGCATAAAATATATGTGCAGTTGTGTTGCAACTGACATAATTAATGCATTGGCAGAGTGCCAGTACACAGTGTAATTTGAATACCCTGGACTATTAGTGTTATGCAGTAGCTTGTCTCTGAGCAGACTAACCGTGCCGATATTGTTAAGTAGTTCCTGCTTCAATACTAAGTTTTAAATCTGAGATGGTCCTGTTTTACGCAGCAAGGTAGGTCTAGGTGAATGTAGTTTACCTAACATCTCCAGAATGAATGATAACTATTCAGGAAGGCAGTTCTCATTTTTTGGTGTGCCTCTGAATCACTTGGAATAACTGAACCATCTTGGAATTACCAAGCCATGCTGCTATAGAATTAAAAAAACCCTAAACTATGACTCCCTCTTTATGGCCCTATATTGATAAAACATGCTCAGAGATTTGCATGCAATTTATGGTATCACTGACTAATATAATACATTCTCTCCTTGGTCAGTTTTGTCTTACAAGGGGTCTTGTTCTAAAATCCCTCCATGACTGGACTGAGTAGCCATAGTTGGTTATAATCAGTCACTTATTATGGTTTCTCTACATTTACACTAACACTGCGGTTCAGAAGCTTTAGTAATAAAAACACAAATCTCACAGAAGTAGCTTGCTGGGGAATTCCCAGTTCCATTTGCCCAAATACCCGTCCATTCAAACCAAAATTGATAGTAAAACTGTTAGTTTTTTTTTTTTAAATCTCCTGATTCATAAATTGGACAAAACATGCTCAGATGTTGTCAGAGTAAAGTTAAAGGAATGTGGGTTTTGGCTTAGAATTGTTTCCCATTTCAGAATTTTTGTCAAATTGCAATAAGAGGGAGGGGAGGAGGATGAAACTAAATAAAGCTGTCAAATGAGCAGACATAAATCAACACGAATTCAACTAAGCTAAGAAATGGGAGGAACTTCTCATGTAGCAAGGATATAAACAATCTAAGGCTTCATACAGCAAATTAATACATCAAATAGCTGCTTAAAATCTGTGGGCTAACATGGCTTATGCTCTGTGCTGTGACAATCAGGAATAACAAAAGGGCTTTCTGGTACCTTGCACCACCAAGAAGATTTTCTTGGAGATTCCCAGGATTTGTCCTGATGTGTGTCAGCCTCTTGGAAGCCTATCAACCAGCATTTGGGATCCATCTCCATGTAACAAAGGTATGTTGAGATGCAAAGAGACCTGCAACTCAGGGAGAAACTAGCAGACTCATTGCCTTCCACAAACAATGCAAGGCATTCTCGAGAAACTTCTGCCTGGCTGTCCAGAAGCAGCTAAACTCCAGCGTTTTTCTTTTGTGTTCACTGCTGCTGTAACATACTGTTAATTAGCTTTTCTGCTATCAAGACTTATCTTTCTTTTGGACTACTCTGCTTTCTTGAAGGGTGTTCTTTCTAATCACCATTAATTCTTCTGTGTCAGTCATCTATTCTAATACCAAATCATTTACTGATATGCACTATAACCACAGTGTTGTCACGAGAAAAATACCATATTACATCATATTGAGCCACTAAGTGTGTCATTTCTAGTAGCCTTGCATTCTGCAGCAATGTCAGTGGGCTACTTACTGGGTATATTTGTGTACATGTGTTTCTAATTCTGTCACCACATTTCTGAGACAGTTGTTACTGCACTTTCAAAAATTTAAATGACAAAAGTCCTGCAAACTGGACAAGATATTCTAAAGTTAATGATAATTACACACCATTTTTACAATTCTCAGACTTCAGAGTCTCTCTTAAGACACTAACAACTACATCAGAATCTCATCCTTCACTAAAAAAAACCCCATACGCATATAAATAACACTCTTCAAACTTCCTGTTGGGCAAAACACAAAACAGGAACACTCCAGGGTCAAATATCTTTAGGTAAATAAATGGCCCTGGAATGTATTTTTATTTAAAATCTCACTGTCTTTAAACCAACATCTTCAACTTTTTGTGACCTAGTTTTTGGGGTTTTTTTTGATTTGTTTTTATTTTTCCCCATTTTTGAACACTTTGTGCTGGCAAGTACACCATGCTGTTCCATGGCAATAAATTCTAAAATCATTCCAACTCTCTAGTTTTATGACTGAAAACATGTCATCCAATAGAAAGATTTAGATGCCCACGTACCTCACACATAAGCCTGTTTCTAGAACATTTTACCATTAAGCATTTTACTGCTTAACAATCATTATGTTTGTTTTATATTTGATGGAGAGACAGAAGCTGACAAGTACAGATGAATTTTGGTAAGCAAGTATATAGGGATACATATACCTACAACAGAATGTATCAGAAATACTTCAAGTAAGAGCAGTTTTCATTTCTAAGACAAATGCAAAAAGTTTCAGTACACAAATTTCAATTTCTGTTTACAAAATACATCTATTTCTGCAGCGTTCTTTTGTGCAGAATGTCAAGTACTGCCATGTTCCTTGGCATGGGATTTTTAGTTTAAAGTAAGATTGTTTTACTATGGGCAATTCTGAAAACCAGACAAATACTGCAATCTTTCTACTTTGGCAAAGTGACCTCTCAGTGCAATGGTATTAAAAATAAAACCGTAGAGGTTGTCCCTTGATGTGGAAGAAGTAGTGCACCACATTTTCTCTGCATTACAGTTAAAATTTTTGCAAAAGCTATACCCAAGGCAATTCTGTGCAGTTGTTAGCAAGTCTCATGTCAATCATCAGAAAGAATAGGATAGGATGAAGGATCAGTGGTAAGGGCAAAAAATGGTTGTGTGAATTTGCTTTAAGGTTTTACATTTAGAGAACTAAACTTTAAGAGATTCTTCTGAAATTCCTTAAATTCATTGGTAGTTTAAATTGGATGTTTTTTTCAGAATATCCTTGATATTTTTGGTGCTGACTCAGAGGTAAAAAGATCCAAATGAATGAAATGCAATTAGAAATACCAACGATGTGATATGAAATAGAATTTTATTAGCACAACTATGCAGTACTTTCTGTGTATGGCAAGGGCACAGAATACCTTTCTGAGCACTGTAAATTGGTCCAAGCCAAAATTTCTTAGCACCTCATGCTGTCATGGATACCGCAGTGAAACTACTCCACATTTTTAGGAGAAAAAGCATTTTTTGCCCAATGGCAATTCTTTGTACTTAGATTATGAAGAATTTGACCCTGTAGTGACTCATAACAAA
The DNA here is from genome assembly GCA_020800305.1 of Porphyrio hochstetteri. Classification (NCBI taxonomy): domain Eukaryota; kingdom Metazoa; phylum Chordata; class Aves; order Gruiformes; family Rallidae; genus Porphyrio; species Porphyrio hochstetteri. The sequence continues at coordinate 66,464,482 of CM036938.1, forward strand.
AGCCTCAGCTGGACGTGACTTCTGAGGAGTAAAAGCTTAGTATGAAGTTGAGCAAAGAACAGCTATAAGATGCCAATGCGATGCAGTCAGAAAGGCAAATATGATACTAATGTGTATTGGGAGAAATACTTCCAGCAGAAATGTGGTACTATTACAGTCAGAGTACCAATAATGCAATTAAAGTCAAACTTGGGTGTCATTTTTGAGAAAGATTAGTTCAGCCTATAAAGTGTGTGAAGGGTAGGGAGAGGAGGTTAGAGGAGACCACAAGACGCCAGAGGAACTTAGTTCACTTTAAATCATAAAACACAAACTATGAAGGTATATAGTAATTTTCTAAAGCAGAGAGGAAGAAGAGTTACCTATAACAGCAGAATACACTGACAGAACCACAAGTATAGCCCTGGCTCATAACTGTTAAATTAAAGAATCCTTTCAATCAGAACAGTGGACCAAATTGCCTATGTAATCCATAAATTGGTCACCAGTATGGTACATGCAGTGATAGAAGTCTGGGTTTCAGCACTTATGGGGTCAAATCCAACATGTCCTGTATGAAGACCAAACAGGGAGACAAGAGCTGATTCAGAGTTGTTTGGTTTTGTTTTTTTTTTCAGTGAAATCAGTTTCTTGTGGGAAAAAACAATTTATAAAACAGCAAAAAAAAAAAAAAAAACCCTCCCAGTCTGGTTTGGAATTTCTTTTTACTCTGAAAATTTCAATTATTTTTTCTCATCCTCTCCACCCCCACACAAGATTTCATTCTTCACCCTGGTTGGGTTTAAGCATTTTCTTGAGAGACAGGGAAACCCTTTCCTTTGGGGGTTCATTAGCAGCCATACTTATACATCACCTGACTGCACTGAGAGGTACGGATTCACATCTCTGCTCCATCTGATCTGTGCAAGATCTTTATTCAGCTTCCCAGCAAGTAGAGCACTGCTTTCTGGGCTCTTTCCAAAAGCAAATACACATTTTCTGCTTCATTCTGACTCTAAGTCAAAATATGTGGAAGAGTCAGATGACATCAACATCTTTGTGCTACAGGGATTTGATCAGTGATGATAGGATTTTCAATACTCAGCCTTCAGAAAATAACTAAATTCAACACAGTATCTGACAGAGCGAATAGGTTTAGAGATTTACCCAAAAAAAAGATTGAAAGAAAGGCAGCATGGATACTATTCTACTGTAAGGAAGACTGTCCCTCATTCAAGAAAAAGTAATACTGGACATGTTGTCACTGAAAGCCATTTTTGGGAATGTAAAACATGTGTTTTAGTTTAGGCGATCTGAGTAATTTTCTTTCCCGGTTTCAGTCACCATTTTAATCCATTTTAATCTGAAAGACTAAATAACTCTTCCAAGGGTGATAAATGGGGTAGTGTACAGGATGGATCCAATCCAGACTTTAGAAGTGCTGGAGATGAGCGTAGTCCAAACACTGGCACTGTCCTAAAGCTGCTAACACAAGAAGCCCTGGACTTCTACATTTTTGGCACAGTCAGAGAGTCTAGGTCCTGAAATTCCTGGTCCTAAGGAAGCACTATGGCAAGGATGTCCAACTGCCCTGCACTGCCGTTCCCCAGGCACACTCTGGTGGTGGTTATGCTACCCCATCCTGTCAGCAGAAGCCCAGGTCTTCAGAATCCAACTGGATGTGCTTAAAGGAGATTCTTTGAAAATCTGAATTATTTGAAAATCCTATGTACGAAATGTGTCCTTTCTTTATTTCTATAAAATGTCTTGGGTTGGGATCTTTCCTGACAGCAGTGTTAATTAAGATAGTTCTCCACCTGACTGGAGAATGGAAGGAGATCAGGACGCCCTAGTGCAAAGCAATAACACATTACCCACAGTGCATAACTCTATGGCTTTGTCCTTGCCCAGTCCCTCTGTCTTCTCCTGGAAGACTTCTTGTATTGTGACCATCCAGATCTCAACTGCGTGGCAGCATTTCCTCTCCCTGACTCCCAGGAAGTACTGCATCTGCAGCAGCAGGGCAGCCAGTGATGCTCAAAGAAGCAGCACAGCCCTAAGGCTTAGAACAATTTGGAAAATAATCACCTTTTCTGTAGCCAGAATGACCAGAGGTGGCAAGTTGCAGACAAGTGGTCAGGAAGAAAATATTTTTAGAATTGTTTAAAAGCTTTTCTAACATTTTTTCATGTCAACTAGTCAAATGAAGCTGCCGGTGAGAAGGGGATATTTCAACAAGTCTTCTGATTCAGAACCTATCCTGAATTTCCAAATGTATTGGAAGCTACTAACACCTTTCTCAAACATTTAAAACACACACAAGTTTCAATCTACCCCTTAATTTTACATTTTTCCTTAAAATTTTTAGCTCATTTATAATAAATAATCACATTAAAAGGATCACAATGAAGGTGGAAGGTTTCTAACATGATTACATAAAATGGCATAGTTCGTCTGGTCCAAATTATTTTCTCCCAGCATACTAGTTTATGATATTTTCCTACTCTTCAATTCCTCTGTCCATTTCAGCATGGGAAAAAAGTTGCAAAATCTCTAAAGCTGTTATGGAATGGGAGGATAGTTTTCCATTTATATTTGGAAAACAGATATAACATGAATAATATTTTCTCTTATTTTGCCTTTTCCTTAGTTTCTCTTCAGTCGCATGAACAGGGATAGAGCTATTACTATATGAAGTGTGAGAGTTTACTGACTCTTGGACAGAAGGCATACATCTTCCTGCTATATGGTGAGAATAACCTTATGTCATTTCTCAACTAAATACCTGTGATTACAGCACATGAAGAACTCTAAAAGTAAAAAAAAAAGGAATGAAGATCTGGGAACACGTCTAAATATAATGTTCTGTTCAGTCCCAGAATGGCACATTTGAAATGGCATCTCACCACATCGCTCATGCTTTTTGTTATATCTGAGGACTTTTGGTTAACATAAATGGCAGTGCAGCTATTGAAACTGGTATTCATGAAACAAAAAATTAATTCACGATCTGAAAGAAGAGAAAGCTACTGCATTTTTCTCCTCTGACTAAACTGAAAGTTGTTGTTGTATTTACAATATGCAGTATTCTGGAGAGAGAAGGAGGTTTGTGTGGGACTGGCCTCCCAGAAAGATCAAGCAGCAGTGGCAACAACAACTTTGTTGTTTAGTGGTTTTCAGAGACACATTCAAAGCCCTTACAGTAAGAGTACATAAAAACCCTTTAAAGAAACACAGCCAAATATTACATTTAAAGCAGAAGTAAAAACTTGGTTTAAAATAGACTAGGAAACACATTCCAAGAGACACCCTTCCAGGCTCTTGAATGATGCTAGAAAAGATCTCTGCAAGTTAGAGATGAGAGTGGTCTTGACAGTAAAACAATCAATCACAAAAGTAATTCTAAGAACCATTTTTAGAAACCATTTTTTCCCAATTTTGCATAACAGTAAGTACTTCTGTACAGTGCTAGAGCACAATATAATTGCTCATTAAATGTTCTTCCTAAAACTTGTAAGAAGAGCCACGTTGGCTGCATTTAAAATGCTAAATAAACAGGGTCCTGGAAGCATGCAGCGAGCGCTGGACTCCTGATTGCTGAGGCAGATTGATTACTAACTCTCTCCTTTGCTCTACTTAGGCCATTCTGATTGGCCTTGCCCAAGGTGAAGCTACTCTTGGTTCTAGTGGGGGGTATCTTCAGGGACTGTTTCCCCCAAACAGCAGCATAGGTGTTGCACCAGAGTTTGCTCCCAATCCTGCCAGGCTTTGCTTCCCCTGATGTCCTTTCACACGTCCTTTCTACAGCCAGGGGCATGCAGCCATTGTGCTGATTTTCAGTCTGCCAAAATCCACTCTGGCATAGCATGTTCTTTACATTACTTTCCACAGTCCCAGGTCATCTTTCCAGAAAAACCTTAACATATTTTCCTGGGCCTCTTGTGTTTGGTTGCACAGACATACCATCCAGGGCAGATGAACCCAACCATTGCACCCAGCTTCTTTGGCTAAGAATATAGGAGGAGGAGAATAAGAACATGCAAACCAATCAGAGAGTGATACTTCTTATGCCTAATACTTTGTCTGAGGTAGAGATTGTTTCCTTCTGTTTAATAGCTTCTAAGACATGAATATGTGTCAATAGTTACAAGAAACTGAACATGAACTTTGATTTGCCTAAATATGTGCAAATGATACTCCAGCCCTATTTCACACCCTTATTGTAATATTTCTAAAAAAATAAAAAAAGTTTTTAACTGCTTGTACAATGTTGAGCCTCAGGAGTTTGTTTTGAAGGTAACGTCCACTGCCATGAACACCACAGTTTTTTATTTTGTGTAACTAAAAGCTCTATTTCTCATGCAGTCACTTGACTCTTGCAGCAAAGGCTTTAGGAAGCTAATTGAGCTATCATGAGACTTGGCCACACTGAGAAGGCCACAGAGCATCTGACCATAGGACCAGGATTCAGATTCAGAAGTTTCTTGTTCAGCACTGTACATTTTCTGCTATTTTTTCAGCAAAGATTCTCTAGGGTTTGGGGGGCTTTAAAAACAAAATAGTATCTTATAATCAACTGCCTTTGATAGTTTATGAAAAATACTATAATCTCTAAAAACTGTCATTACTTTCTTCCATGAAATGCTAACACTGGCAAGAGCATTTAAAGCAAGTTGAAGCCTGTTTATCGTCTCTCTTGGAAATGCCTAAGTCAGGGCAATGTGGTAATCTATTCTGGAGAAATGCTGTTCTTAGTATTACTCTTGGATGCAGATGAAGAAATTGAATTTATGAAAGCATTTTGTGTCAATGAGTTTAATCTTTGTCCAATCTAGCAATCTTAACAGGCAATGAATATCAAAATCAATACATTTTTTATATTTAAGGGCAACAAGAAAATATCAGTGCAATTCAGAAATAACAACAAAAAAACCCACTCCTGTCTTGTTTTAGTTTGTCTGTCACAATCATTTACCTGTTTCAGTCTGGGTAATGCTTTGTCTCTTTGTCATGCACCCAACCTGGATGGATTATGTCTTTGTTTCCCTATCTAAGATTGAAAACACACACATGCTCTTAAATATTCTGTATATTATAACTCATACAGAAGTTGTGGATGAATATTGAAATTATTGACTGTAACTCTACAACCTGTAAATATGCCGAAGGTGCAACTATATGACTGTGATGGTCCCTTCTGGTTTTAAAATTTCCAACAAGATGTGGATTACTAGCAGACTGTTCACTGGTGCACTGGAAGAAGAAAAGTGGAATCTGCATATTTTTCCTAAGTGAGAAACAGGTAGCCTCAAAAGGTAAATTAAATCACCATTAAACCAAGCTATAGCCCCACAGAGTGGAGCATCCCCACAGACCAGGTGCTGATTACAAAATCAATTTGATGCTTCTTGGGAATGGTGTAAGAAATGGCTGAGGAGATTCCTTTGAACCACAAGAAAGGTTTTGTTTGCATTATTTTCCCTTGCTGGATCCAGGTTTAGACTGGTTCTCATTTTATCTGTACCCTGTTCCCCACCTTCACATGAGTACACACAAAGCGGGGGCTTCAAAGCTGACAGCACTGGCCTAACTCTGTTCTCATTAAAAGCATTGGCAAAACTCCCTGTGGCTTCAACTGCAACAGGATTAGGCCAACTGTGAGTGCTTTGAAAAACTCACCCAAGGCAATAAATCTAGCATTAATTCACAGAAACGAAAGCAAATAAAAAAGGTATGAAGAGTGGGAAAAGAAGAATCTTCATTCAGTTACTCAAAGTACTTTAACAGAAAAGGACCCATCATTATATACTGCTGTGTAGGGTTTCTGTGGCTGGTACATGAGTGTTGGCACTGGAGACTTACTTGGCTGCTTAAGCCTGTGCAGGATGGCCAAAGGAGTGAGGGGTCCTTCCCCCGGTCACCCTGTGCAGAAACTGCAGATAATCATGCTGTTTACATGGGCCGAGAGCAAGGAGAGCTCTGAACTGCCAGACCTGGCTCACCGGGCGGCAGAGCGGGGCTGGCTGGGGACAGCACAACTTCACCCTTTCCCATGGCAAAGCATTGCTGCTCTGGCCTACAGTTTCCTGAGGCACTTCACTGTCATCTGTTGGACATGGCTGCATACGCTTGTTCTCAACTCACCTCACACATCATCTCCTTGACCGCTGTAATAAGTACCACGAGTGTCTGCAACAGATTGCTTCCGTTCTGTTGGTGCTTTCCTTGCACAGAGATAAGTTACACGAACTTTGCCCATAGTGGGGAGCACACAGGAAACCATTCAGATGGCACCTCTCAGTTTCAGGTTATTTCTGTTTCGTGTATGACTTGGTATCCTCATTTTATCTCATGCAAACCACATGCATGGAATAATGAAGCCAGAAGGTTAAAATGTTGGGGGTTTTTGTTTGCTTTGGTTGTTGGGGTTTTTTTTTTTCACTAGAGGCATGAATGTTGGCGAATGCTAGAATAGATTCTTATGTGAAAATTTGCAAGTATCACTGAGGACACTGAAAGATGCAAAAAGGCAGGTGAAATATCCTGGTGTCAGAACTGTGCACTTTTTGTGGTGCATGCCCCATCCCTGGAAGTGTTCAAGGCCAGGTTGGACGGGGCCTTAAGACCATTGTTCTAGTGAGAGGTGTCCCCACCCATGGCAGGGAGGTTGGAACTTGATCTTTAAGGTCCCTTCCAACCCAAACCATTCTATGATTCTGTGATTCTATGAATGAAAGATGTCAGAGCTTAGACCAAGGAGTGCATTATCTGCTTCGCTGAAGATAGCATTGCTTCCCATGGGGTGGTAGCCATACACAACTCTGAAGTACCTTGCTAGGCTTTGAAGCTACAGTTTCTGCAAAGCGGGATTCATGTTGCTTGTACATCTTGTCCCATTCACTCTCATTAACTTTTTTTTTTTTAATATGAAGAGGATTGGCAAGAATTCATCTACCTTTGAGGAAGAGAATGAAATTGGACAGTTAAGTTTTTGGCAGTTCCAGGCAAGTGTTGCCTTGATTTATGAGAATAAAAAACATTTTGTACCAGTAGCTTAAACAATCGCTCAAACACAATTTGTGGGTAAACTTGATATCTTCGTAACTTTGACAAAGACAGAGCCATCGCTGTAAATCTGGTATTTTCAAAACCGTAGATCTGATCTTTTTGAGAATGACGCAGCAAGGAATTATTCTTCAAGTATTTTCATCACTCTGATAATCCTTTGAAAGAGGATTCAATGAGTTCTGGGGAAGCCACGGCACTTGGTGTTGCTGGTTAATTGTATTTGTTTGTGTGTTACTTACCCAGTACGGGTGAAAAACATTTACTATGCACTGAGAATGATTTTCTATAGCTTTCGTTACAAATGATTAAGTGATTATCCTGTGCTTGGCAAAAGACTAGTGTGTTTTGGGAACATGAACACATTTTTGTCCAAAGTATTGTGTTACAGGCCATGAGTGTTTGCAGTGCTTTGCTTTCTGTTGCAGTGGGAAAATAATTTAGATTTGAATTCAGCAGGACTGGATTTTTGTTACCATTTGCACTGACTAGCAGAACCTCCATCCGAGTTTCTCTTTTCTGCCACCCCTGGTATCTCAGGAGGCTCCACCATCTCTCCAGCTATGTAAAGAGCAACAGATTCAGGTCTGCTCTGTCATGAAGTGAGAAATGCTTAAAGCATTATTGCAACACTTGTTCATGAAAAGGTAACTTTGAAAATTATCCAGAACCTTCAAAATTCTCACAAATGCTTGTGATTTCTCACCTTTCACAAGGCAACTTTCTTCTCACAAATGCTGATTTCATGGCTGGTGTAGAAAGGTGGTATTCCCCCCTTCGCTTCCCATGAACTCCCTCTGCTGCCCTGGAAAACTGAAATGCTTTTACATAGGTCCATGGCATGCTGGTATCATTGTACAAGGGTTTGTCCTGATTTTCAGAGGAGGAGAGTGCTCATGTCTCCTGCTGCCATCTGACAGGAGGACAAAGATTTTATGTAACAGAGATGTTGGTACATATCTTGCCTCAGGCACCTAATTGTCCATGATTTTTATTTGAACCGATATTATCATGATAATCCCAACAAATTCAATTTGCAAATTCTTCCATTCACCCTTTATATCAGGAGGAGATGGATCCAGGGTTTGAAGCAGCAAAACAGAAGATTCTGGCATCCCCTTTACGACACCATGGCCTTAATATCTGCATTGTAGCATGAAAGCCAGATACTCCTTTTTGGCCTCCTGTTAGCACAGTTTCATGACCATGATCTGTATCTTTGTACATTTGAATGTGAAAGCAAAACTACTGATGCCTGGTAAGCACAAACAAACAGAGAAAGCATTTTGAAGAACAGTCACTTGAAAGCATACCACTCATCTATCTGCGAATAACCTAGAAGTTTGACACTCACACAAAAATCAGAGCTGGTGTTTTTGCCAAAGAAATGCGACTAACTAGACTTCTGTATCCAGAGGTGGGCAAATAATTGATTTGGGGAGGCTCACTGGCTGCTCTGCAAGAATTCATTTTGCATTAACCTGGAGTGAAGTGTTAGCCAAATAGAAAGTAAGACCAATAATAAATTTTGATTGAAACCAAATTTTAGGTTTAGGGAAGGGTTAACTGTTGTTCATTCTTTCATAAAACTGAAGTTGATTTCGAAGTGCTTTGAACTAAAATATCAAAGTATCTCAAAACTAAAATGCTGACATTTTTCCAGTTCTAAGACTTTCAATTTTTCCTTTAGCAGCTGAAAAAAAAAAAAGACGGCATAATTGAAATCTGTTATTTGGGGAAATTGTTTTGTCTAAAAAAAAAAGCATGGCCTTGCTCTAGCTGTGTATCAGATGTCTCCTCTTGGTGCATCTCCACTTTTTTTAATATGCTGTGGGAACATACTGAAATACAAAACTTAGTGCAACTTCAGTAAAACTATGCAAAAGGGCAAGTTGGCACAGGAGACAAAAGGAACTATAATGCTCAGCTTTTAGTTAAAGCTATTAAGCCAGTGGATATTCATGTTCACATCAACCTTATTTAAACCATACAGGACTGCATAATTCCCCCCAACTCACCCTACCGCTCTCACCCCCCCACCTCCCGCTTTCTTTTAGTACACCCTGGGATACTTCTGACACATCTGCTTCTCCGTATGCTCAAAAGCCAACTGTGGTCTGGGAGTGGGAAAAGATGAATGTCGTTAGAACAGGAAATCACACATGATATAAAATAAATGCATTGTCATTTTTATATTTCATTTGCAACTCATGATTCATATTGGTAACTCATTAAAAAAGTAAAATGTGACCTTATTCTCTGAATAAGTTAGATGGCAGATTGGATCAAATACAGATTTAAGTATCCATAAAGTTCAATGAAAACAACAAAAGCCACATAATCTTTCCAATTCTTAATGTGTGCTTCAGATTATACCTCTTTTTTTCAGTGGCCAAATTTGTCCAGAGGAATACTCTTGAAAGTAGTGATTTTTGAAGATTCAGAGAGTAAATTTCAGATTAATCATAATGATAAGCTGCACTGAAAACATAGTGCATTGTTTATTGTTGCTTCACATTATTGTTATTATTATTATTCCATCAATGAACATGATTTACCTGTTAAACCGAAGCAGCCTGAGATTTTAACAGCGACTGCATACAAAGGTACAAACAACAATATCTGTTGGCTAACACAATGGCTATGAAAACAAAGATGAATGATGACGAGAGAATGAATTTGGGGAAGTTCTATTTTGTTTGCAGACAATTAACAAGTGAAATATAAACTTAGAGTGGAGAGGTGCTGTGGTGTACTGGTCACTTTTATGGCAACCAGTGACAGACTAGCTGGTAATTATAGAAAGTGGTTCCTTGCTTTGAAGGAAAACTCGGGTTGGTGAGAAGTTTTCCATTACCTTCACTAGACTAGGCCTTAAGGTAGCAGCTGAGCAGCTAGGAAATTTATGGGCAACCCTACTTCGCAATGGAGGTTCAAATCTAGCCTTTGTCATGCTAATGGCGTGTTACATGGACACATCAGGGCTGCTTTACTGCATTTCTGCTTTCTGTAGTCTTCAGAAAAAATCAAAGCATCGCAAATGGTGGCATAAGACTCTGCAAGTCTGATGCTGACAGTAGCCTGAAATAGCTGCAGTGCCCAGAACCTTGTTGAAAACCAACAGCACAGTACGCTGTTGAGCACAGAGGTGAGATCTGAGCAGTAGGACAAATGGCATGGGCTCTAGTGCCTGTTGCAGCTGGGAGAGAGGACCAGTGAGTACCAGTAGAAAAGGCTAATGTGTCAGGACTTGGTTTCTTTCTTGATCTGGGAAAAATTCACTGGTCAGAAAGGTGGGTGGGCGCTACCGTGACTTCTGTAGGTTTGGCTTCCCAAGATACTGCTGATCACTTGTTGGTGTGTAGATGATAATTACTTTGGGAAAAAAAAAAAGGAGATTCCCTTTCAGAGATTCAAGCAAAATTAAATGTTATTTTCTGCTGTTGCATTTGGATTGTAATGGGAAAAGGTATGAAAGTTTGGCAAAGCCTGAGATGCTCTGGACTCATTCCTCTGCCATCTCCCATGAGATCTGAAGCTGGCTTTTGGTTCTCCAGACACTCTAGAGTATGTCAATCCAGGAAAAACATATTTGAAAACTATACTACATTCCTTTTCCAGAACCGAACTTAGTTTTCTGCTGAAGTGGCTTGAGTAGACTCTTAGCCAGTGCATATCTCAGCCCTTGACTTCTGAGCACAAAGCATGCAATCAGAAACCTCCAAAGTGAACTGTGATAACATTCCGTCCTGGGGCACTGGCAGATAAAAATGGTTGAGTCTGGCATTTCCTGGCTTCATATGAACTGCAGTAAAAAAGCTGAAGTTTAGAAGTTTTGAGCTAAGGATGAAGTATGTAGGCTAAAGACCAATATGATACTGAGAAGTAGACTGTTCTTTTAATGATAACTTTAAAAAGCCTTGAACAATCCTGGCCTTCCCTGCCATTATGGAGCAATCTCAGAAACATCCAGAAGAACAACGTGACCTCCATTTCTGTGTGTGTCCTGTACACTCTGGTATCTTGCAGGCAACAGGAACTTTGTGTAAGCCCCTAAAAAAGTGGTTGCAATGCACTACCTCACTAGGTGAGCTCTGGCATCAGCAGTGCTACATCCCTTTGAGAGCAGCCTATGCCCATACTTCAGACACTGATTTGTATTGAATGCCTGGAGAGAGTATATGGGCTGCAGAATGTCCTAGAAATGCCCTTCACACAGTACTGTAGCCATATCCCTTTGAGCTTTCTTATATTTTTATGCACCTGGTTTGTATTTCCTAACTTCAGGCAAGTTTTGGGCCTGGAAAAAGCACAAAATCATTTTCCTCACAGTCAAAGGGAGTTCAGACATGTATGCTGCAAGCGATTTTAAAACAAAGTGTTCATTTCATAAAGTGGTTGAGTGACTACCTGGCACCTATTTGAGCTCTGGCTGATAACTGTAGCATTTATTTTTATGTTTTCCTGCTTCTAAGTCCGCACAGTCCGATGAAATCCTGACCACTTCATAAAAAGCAGAGGATGGAATTAATATTGCCAGTGGGAGCGTGTAAGCCACAGCCATTTGAAAAAAACTACGTCTCTTTTAGCTAAGCCTCCCGCCGAGAGCTGATTGCTGGGGAAGAGAGAGGTGGGAATTAGCCACTTCTGTTACAAATGTCAAGGTTCTTGGAAGGTTCAAGTAACAAGAGGTGCTGCAAAGTATGGCAACCAAATCCCCACCTCCTGACACTAAGCTTGTCAATTCTGTGACATTCTTGGCCTCTTCTAACCCAGTGTCTGGGAATTTGAGACTTAATCTTTGGTCTACCACATGTTGGTGCAGAATATAGCTGCTGCAAAATGAGACCAACCTACAAATGGGGAAAAGATCTATTTTAAAATGAAAAATCCCAGCCCCCTCAGTCTTCCTTAGCACAGGCTTTTTTAGAACCAAATTTCAGTCTCATTCTGGCCACTTAATACTGCTTGGGCTGTGTTTCTCACTCCAGACAGGCAGGAATGTTTTGCTGTTTGTCTTGACAGCCAGCATGCATGCCTTTGCTGGGAGCACCTAATCATACAGCAGTATCCGCTTCGTATTCCTCACATCAGGAAAACTCTGTCTACATTCATTTAAAAAGTAGATTGTATAGGAACTGGCATATTATCATGGTAATTACCATTTCATCACAGTAGCCAAGACTTTCAAATTCTGTTGCTTAGTTTTGTGAATCATAGTTCAGGGCCTGAATAGGTGTTGACCTCCCTTGTGTTCCATATCAACTTCCCATTTGGTCTGCACTGCTGAGAGCTTAGACAGGGTGGAGATCCTGAGCGCTGGCATGTCCTTCATTCACAGTCTGTGAATGGTGGGACTGTGATCAGGGCAAAACTGAGGCAATACTACTGCTGTCCTCTATGGTCCCTTAGCTTTTGGGAGCCTGTAGTGCTCTAGAGAAGTTGCCTGCTTCTTCTCAGTACCGCGGCTGTAAGGCATGAGGAGGTGGCTGTTCCAGCATAACAGTAGCTTTCCATTCCATAATACCTGACACATTTGCAGTGTTGCTGGGTAACGGTTTCAGATGTTATATCTTTTTTATTATTAATGAAGTATATCATACCCTCAGCACAAGATATCTTCCTGGAAGTTTTAGTATAACTCTTTGAGGTAAAGACAGAATTTGAGGTAAAGATTTCAAGGAGAAGCTCCAGCCCTTATTGGATGCTGATGATACATTAGTGACAAGGGATGAGGACAAGGCTGAGGTCCTTAATTCCTTCTTTGCCTCAGTCTTTAACAGTAATGAAGGATATTCCCTGAGTACTCATCCTCCGGAACTGGCTGAAAGGGAGGGGAAGAATAACAAAGTTCCCATGGTTCAGGAGGAAATGATGAGCAACCTACTTGGCCAGTTAGATACCCACAAGTCAATGGGGCCAGATGGGATTCACCCAAGGGTACTGAGGGAGCTGCCAGATGTGCTTGCCAAACCCCTTTCCATCATCTATCAGCAATCCTGGCAGACTGGGGAAGTTGCACTCGACTGGAGGCTGGCAGATGTTACACCCATATACAAGAAGGGTCGGAAGGAGGATCCAGGGAACTACAGGCCTGTCAGTCTGACCTCAGTCCCAGGGAAGATCATGGAGAGGGTCATCTTGGGAGCTATCATGCAGCACATGCATGATGGCCAGGGGATCAGGCCTAGTCAACATGGGTTTACAAAAGGTAGATCCTGTCAAACTAACCTGATCACCTTCTATGACAAGGTGACCCACTTAATGGACGAGGGGAAGGCTGTGGATGTGATCTACCTGGACTTCAGTAAAACCTTCGACACCGTTTCTCACAGCATTCTGACTGAGGAACTGGCTGCCACTGGCCTGGACAGGTGGACCCTCAGCTGGGTTAAAAACTGGTTGGATGGCCGAGCCCAGAGGGTGGTGGTGAATGGAACAAAATCCAGCTGGAGGCTGGTCACGAGTGGCGTCCCCCAGGGCTCAGTCCTGAGTCCAGTCTTGTTCAACATCTTTATCAATGATCTCGATGAAGGGATTGAATGCTCCCTCACTAAGTTTGCAGATGACACTAAACTAGGAGGAAGTGTTGATCTGCCAGAGGGTAGGGAGGCTCTTCAGAGGGATCTGAACAGACTGGACCGATGGGCTGAGTCCAATGGGATGAAGTTTAACAAGGCCAAGTGTAGAGTGCTGCACATGGGACATAATAACCCCATGCAGCGCTATAGGCTTGGGGGAGACTGGCTGGAGAGCTGTCAGGCAGAGAAGGACCGGGGGTGTTGGTTGACTGCAGGCTGAATATGAGTCAGCAGTGTGCTCAGGCGGCCAAGAAGGCCAATGGCATCTTGGCTTGTATCAAAAACAGTGTGGCCAGTAGGTCTAGGGAGGTGATTGTGCCCCTGTACTCGGCATTGGTGAGGCCACACCTCGAGTACTGTGTCCAGTTCTGGGCTCCTCACCACAAGAAGGACATGGAGGTCCTGGAGTGAGTCCAGAGAAGGGCAAGCAGGCTGGTGAAGGGGCTGGAGGGCAAATCCTATGAGGAGCGGCTGAGGGAGCTGGGGCTGTTTAGCCTGGAGAAGAGGAGGCTGAGGGGAGACCTTATCACCGCCTACAACTACCTGAAGGGAGGTTATAGAGAGGTAGGTGATGGTCTCTTCAGCCAGGTGACAGGTGATAGGACAAGGGGGAATGGCATGAAGCTGTGCCAGGGCAGGTTTAGATTGGATGTTAGGAAAAAATTTTTTACTGAAAGAGTTGTCAGGGCCTGGAACAGGCTGCCCAGGGAGGGGGTTGAGTCACCTTCCCTGGATGTGTTCAAAAAAAGGGTAGATGAAGTACTTAGGGATATGGTTTAGTTTAGGATGCGAATGGTTGGACTTGATGATCTTGAAGGTCTTTTCCAACCTTATTATTCTGTGATTCTGTGATTCTGTGAAAGCCCAGGAACATGCCTTTTCCAGCTTGCTCAGAAATAAAGCTCATAGCCTCTAATATCAAAACTCAGGCTGTTCTCTTGGAGGTTGAGATACTGACAAAGAAATACGAAGCAACAAGGTTCACCTCAGGCCGGCTCTTCAAGCTTTGCCTGCTCCTGATGGCTCTGCTCTAAGACAGCTCTGTCTAGAACATCTCCTTCAATAGCTGACCCCCTGGGACTCCCTTGCCCTTTCCAGTTTGCCCTACCCACCTCACTGAGGGCAGAAAACAGGATGTAATGAATCTGTCCATGGATAGATGTGACTTTACTCTTGCTTTTCTCACAGTCTTGAAGAGTTGTTATTTACCCAACAGATCTTTGCTTCTCTTTCCCAAATTGTCCCGCTTTCTTTCTTTTAAAGAGCGGCACTTACATAGAGGTAGGGACCTCAACAAGTGCAGATAGAGACCAAGTATTGGCACTTTAGTGTATAAGGTACTTGTGCTCAAATAACAAGTTTCCATCTGTGCAAAATGCAACACCAGCACGCGGGATTTCACTCTCACGCATACTGCAGGGGACAAGGGCTCGACTCATTGCCCCTCATCTGCCAGAGTGCTCTTGGAGTGACTGGGACTGCTCTCCATCAGAATGACCTGATTCTGTATACATCCATATTGATCTGATCTGCGTCATCATCAGTTCAGCATTCATTAATGCAATTGGGTGCAGAAAGCTTTCAGGGGAAATAGATGAAGAGAAAGAACAATATATGCTTTCCTCTTAGTGTAGGAGTGGAATTAGATTATTTTTGTGCACTTCAGTTGAAACCTACTCAGTGACATTTTACAAAGGCTGCATGCAAAGGCCCTGCCTCCCTCCCTCCCTCGGCTGCCACAGCCGCACAAGGCCATTGTGATTCGGGTACGGTGTGGGGGGTGCCTCCCCCGTGCTTTGGGCTGCCAGCATGCAGACTCTGCTGTGGGCAGACAGCAAAACCCTCCCTGCTGTGTTTGCGTTCGGTTTTGGCAGGACTGTTGGGGCCACAGCTTCTCCCAGTGGGGATACAGGTCAGTGTGGAGGCACAGTTCTTCCTTTAATTACACCCCTGTAACTCCAGTGGAGCCATTCCCAGTTGTTATCTGTGCAAATGAAGGAGAGCACAAATGCTGAATTAATCTGCTCTGTGGATCACACCATGTCAGGCATCAGATGGTCCACAGAGCAGGAGCAACCTTCTTGAAAGGCTGTATTTGCTTACCTTCTGCTTCGTGAGGAAACCACTGGTCCTTTCCTATTACGTTTCTGATTAGAGTCAGAACTGCTGTATTTGTTCACGTTAGAGGAGGTATGCAGGTGCAGAGCAGTTCTGATGAACATGAAAGGTTAATGAGATTGCTTTGTGTTAGAGGCACCAGGAGCCATACCCTCCCAAATGGTACGGACACTGCACACTTCTTAGTCGAAGGCAGACCACATAAGGAATGCACGATAGGGTGATGTGAAAGCTCTATGGGTCTTTAGCCGAGAATGTACACGGTATGTACCAAACTATATCACCATGCATTTTTAAAACTGGTAGGAGAAAGCACAAAGAAACATGCTCTGAGACTCAGTGCAGAGCTTTCCTGGATGCTTACCTTGCTTGATTTTTATTCAAACTCCCTGTTCTACTTCCAGATGGGGATGGGCACTGTCTCCGGCCATTGCCATGTCCATCACATGACAGCTGAACTATAGCAGTAGGATATGTAAAGAGTAGAAAATACACTGAAATTAGGGAGATGCAAACTACTTACAAATATTTGGTTTGCCCACAATACAGCAGTTATTTTCTTGTGGGGTATTAATATCCGTATAGAGACAGCCTTGGTTTTATCACCTTGCTTCTGATTGCAAGAGGACAGTGTAACAAAGGTGATGCAAGACTGTAGTTTACACAAAGGGGACTTTTCATTAAACAGAACCTGAGAAAAACCTGAGGGGAACTGTTACTCAGTTCCAACACACAGTCTGTGCCGTGCACAGCCATACTCAAAGGGTGGCAAAAATTAAACAGATTTTTGAGTGCCCCGTCATAGCTGCCATTTGGTGGATGTATCAGAACAGCAAGCTCTCTGATGCATATTCCTGTCCCTCTCTCGGGAATCTGCTTTGCATGGTTAGTGATTCCAGCTTGCAGTTGCCACGAGGGATACCTGACCCCTCAGTCACACTGATTCCCTCCCTAAATGGGCATACTATTATTAACAGAAAAAAAAACCATTCCAGGACAGAAGAAAGGAAGGAAGGAAAGTTGTATCACGCTGCCTTTTAGGAAATGGAGGAGAAGAAATGCATAGCACTGTCTTATGTGTTTCTATATTAATATACTGTGATAGTCTTGAATACTTTATGCAATTTAGAATTCTTTTGCTGAAGCTTCTATTTTTGGTGTTGAGGCTGTTCAGTTAACTGAACAATGGGGAAAATGTGTGCTGGGGGAGAGAGAGGAAAGTACTTTGTAGGTGCTGTTATCAATTTACCAATGCAGCTGACATGAATGTGCCCTAAGTCCCACTTGATCTTCTTAAGACAATGTAATCCTTAATTATCTATTTTGACACCTAATGAGCACACACACGTGTGCACTCCCAAGGCATGTATCTGTCTTGCGTTTCTAATCCCTTTATCCAGGCTGTGCCTCTGCTAACTCTGCTGCTGTGAATGACTCACAGATGTAGTGTCTCTCTGTGCTGCTGTATCTCTGCCATGTAATCATAATAATTACTCTCCATCGCGAGGAAGGTCTGGAAACAGTAAAATCTTCCACCTGTTGACATACAGTGAAGTCTGTGCATGTTTTTAATACAGGGTATAGTTTGTCAGGCTGGTGTTGAATTTAAGAGGCTGTTGCAGACTTTTAATGATATTGATGTTCTTGCTGTGAAGAGGCAACTAAGCACTGCTCTATTTGACACAGCACGGACCTGGCATTAGGGTGGCAGGAAGGACAGATGGTACTTACTCATGAGCAATCAGGCAAGATTTTTGCTTGAAGAGAAAGAGAAACAATCCTTTCCTTAATGCCTGATGTTACCAGGCTGTTCTACCTGAACAGCAGATGGGCTGTAGTCCGGCCAAGTGTCCTGGAGCAGCAGACTGAGGGAGCAGTCCCCACATCTCCCCAAGCACAGAAGCAGATTCAGAGATTTATCCTTCTTAGATGACTTGTTCTGTGAGAGCTGAATTTAATAAAAATCAAAATCAGCATAAAACCTAGAGAATTAACCATCTTTGGGTTTTTTTTTTTTAAAACACTTTTTATGAAATGTCTTAGCTCAGGAAGTTAAGACCTGATGATTGCAACTAAAATCCCTGCATCATTCATGTCTAGGTGGCTGACAATATCACCACCTAACTTGCTACATTCCCACTGGAGTCAATGCTAGGATGAATTTAGTAATGCTGGCATTGGTGGAGTACAGAGTAACTTTCAGCACCCAGCAGAACCTGGGATAATTCAGAGGGATAACTAACCTTTTTTGCAAGACAGCATAGCTCTTAACTGTGTGGTGGACCGTTTCTCTGGTTCCACTGGGAACAAGAAGAGCAAACCTTGGTAAGAGCAGTAGACATCCTGTTTATGTCTCCAGCAGAATCACACAGAATCACAGAAGGTTAGGGGTTAGAAGGGACCTCGAAAGACCATCTAGTCCAGCCCCCCCACTAGAGCAGGATCACTGAGACTAAATCACACCAGAATGCATACAGGCGAGTTTTGAGTGCCTCCAGAGTAGGAGACTCCACAGCCTCCCTGGGAAGCCTGTCCCAGTGCTCTGTCACCCTCACAGTGAAAAAATTCTTCCTTATGTTCACATGGAACCTCAAGTGCTCCAGCTTGCACCCATTGCCCCTTGTCCTGTCATTGGCCATCACTGAGAAGAGCCTGGCTCCTTCCTCCTGACACCCCCCCTTTACATATTTATAGACATTAATGAGGTCACCCCTCAGTCTCCTCTTCTCCAAGCTAGAGACCCAGCTCCTTCAGCCTCTCCTCATAAGGAAGATGTTCCGCTCCCTTTATCAAGCCCTCCATTTCAGCACCGGAAGGTGGCAGTTCAAAGCTCATGAATTTGGGTTAGTGCTCAACACACTCTGAGTCCATCAGAGTAAGCATAACTTTTGTCACCCAGAAGAAACAGCATTAAGGCAAAGCGTGGTATCACTGAGGGAGTGCTAGTGGCATCTTCGGGACAGGGTTGAGACAGTGGTGGCTGCTACAGCACATTGGACTCATGGAATGTGCTGTCATTTGTGATGATGTGCCCGACATGATGTGTATCCTCCTAAATGCAGGGGGCACATCCATCTTCACTAAAATGTCCACTCTTAGAAGTTCCTCCAAGAGACGTTTGGGGGGTTTGGACCCATTGCAATGGAAGATGTGTGAGCGGTTCCACAAGCAGTCCTGGAAATGGATGTGTTTTCTTTTCTTGGTCTAACATGCAGCTCTCTCTTTGCAGTTACTGTGTTTGATCTTAGTTTGAAAATGTCTGCACTGTGTTCCACCACACAATGTAGACAGGCCCCTGGGCATCAGAGTCGCCCTTGACCAAGATATGGATGAAAATGGCGGCACTTCCACAATGCTGCTGTGTTTGCACATAACTCAGTGTGGAGCTGCTCTTTGGTTTGAGCACTGAAATGTTCCTACTCTGCTACTGGGAAGTTACCATGGACCCTCTGGAAGTCTTGGTTTGCAGTTTGATGAATGCTGAAATCAGGCACTTCTCTGGGTGTTACAGTAAAGTCACATTTTTTCAGAGCTTTTATGAGGAGAGATTATAAAGATCTTGGTGTGAGTAGGTGACGATATTCCCTATCAAGTTTATTCACCTAATTAATTAAGCACAGCTTGCATGCAAGCTGGGTTTCTAACTCATCAGCCATGCATGGCTTTGATGCTCCTCTGACACTCACACTTTCCAATTGCTGAGGCTTTCCTGGAGCCAAGGGCTAGGAGAGAGGCCACCCTGATGGGCAACTGGGAGTTCCTGGGTGCTGTCTAGACGGCAGATGGGGTCTATGCAAATCACATGGAGGCTCAAGCTAAGATGCGGCAGCTAACAGCTAAGAGGCAGAAAGCAGGAGGGGCGACACCATCTTCATACACCACCTAGCCTCTACAGCTGATCTTGTGAGCAGGCCTAATCCATTCTGGGACAAAGGTGGTCGGGTTAATTCACACCACTGCCCTGCTGTGGGTAAGGTCATCCTTTGACTTTGGACTGAAGCAGGAAAGAAGTGCTTACGCTAAACTGCTTCAGCTGAGCGGTGGTAGCCAGCAGCTGGGAGCTTGAGCAACATCCCCCATCCAGCCAGCTCTGGAAGAGCTGCAAGCGTCTGCCTGAGGGAACTCACTTGCAGGGCAAATCTCAGTAGTTATAGCTGCACAAGAATGGCCAATCTGGGATGTACTTCAGAGTTATGCTGTGGACATAAGGGTTATTTAGCATAGTTTTTTAGAGATCATGAAATAATGGCATAAGACAATAAAATGCAGGGTTAAATTATAGCAAAATACTGGCAGCAAGCTTTACTGCACCAAGAGATAGGTTCCCTAAACTTGAGGTAAAAGCCTTTATTCTGCTGACATTTACTTCTGGTTATTTTTAGGATTCACAGGGTGTTCCGAACTGGGCAAGACAACAGTAGGTGTGAAAGAGCAGGAAGATGGGCTATATGACCTTTAGTTATTAGTAATCACAGAGACACAAAAGATTTCTAGATGTCTCTTGAGATAAAAATACATGATGCATGTCCTGTAAATCTGCATGCCTTGAATGACCATTGAAGGGAATAACAAGATGGTTAAGAGCTGCAGGAAAAAAAAAAGACAGTGAAGCTTGTAAAATAAGAATATGGTAAAGCCATGGCACTAGCCTCTTTCTGTTATGATGAAACACACACTTTAAGATACAATGGATTTGGTTTATTGTGGAACCAAATAAATGAGTCTTAAGAGTCAGGTAAACAATAAGTGGCTGCATAGAAAGAAAACAGGTCTGGAAGAGGAGCTTGAATTAGGAGAGTACAAGGCATGACATGGCCTGGCTTTCCAAATCAGGAGGGGCATGCCAAGCATAAGGCTCAGAGAAAGCTTCTGTTTCTAGACTCTGTGGGACTGTTAGACCTAGGGCATTAGATATCTCAGCTGTGGCGACCCTTATTTCCCATTCAGATGTCTAATCCTTTTTTGAAGCGTACAAAGACAGCCTCAGAAGCAATCCCACAGCAAAGATTTCTTCCCACTGGCTGTACCCTCTGAGAAAAGTTGTTAAGCTGGGATGGTTTTCAGTAGCGTTAAAATAGGAAGCAGAGCGTACCATTTTTGCACAGGAAAAATACATACTATTTTTGTATGGCATGTTTGCTTTTGAGAGTTTTTTTGGATACATTTCAAGGAGAATGTAAATTACAAGAGTGTTTTAATCAGTCAGAGCCATGTGCTGTTTGGGGTTCTGATGGTCAGGTTTTGAGGCATTACTAGCCCTATCCATGGAAGTTCTTCACCCCGTGTTGTGCGTTGTGTTGCTACAGTTCAGGAAGGTGCTGCTGCTGGGCACTGGGGGGATGAAGGCATGAGGGCTTTTGTCTGAGGAAATGTTAAGTGTCAAGATGGGAAGGCAGGGACAGGGCTGGCTATCGATGGTAGTGAGCTGAGAGTTATGAAACAAAAAGATCCATGTGTTTGACGAGCTGCTCCTTGTTACTACCATTTGCTGCTGTCCCGTCGCTCAAATATACTTTTTGCCATCATCAAGATGAGGAAGAGAGCTTATGAGAATGTGCAGGGCAACAGATCCCGGCCCAGACAAGACACAACCATCCTGTCCATGCAACTGCAGCTGCGATGCCGAGGGCCTGGTGCAGCACTGCTGTGTCTCTGGATAACCCCTTCACCGATCCCAAGTCTGTTGAATAGGACTGTGTTCAGGGAGAGCATGGCACCGCAGAATTACAGCTCGACTCAGATTTATGTCTAAACCACATTACACCATTATGGCAGTGCCAGCAGGTCAATCAACTGGGTATAAATGGGAGTCAGCATCTGAGGCAGCTCTAAAAGAACAAGGAAAGCTCTGACAGCTGAGCACCGAGTATTTGGGCTGCAGTATTTTCTTTTATTTATTTTCATTGGCACGTTGTATAATTTATATGGCAGCTTGAGTGTTTGTGGTGCTTTGTAACAGATAAAACATTCTACTAACCATGAAGGGAAATAGGACGTGAAGAGACAGAGAACTGTGCAGGTGGAGAGGATGCTTCAAACATATAGAAAAGAGGAAAAAAAAAAGAAAGCCACTGAAGAAATTAAAGAAGGTATTCAGTGGCGTGGGAAATAGAAAGGCAGCAACACTGGGACGGGCTTATGGAGAGAGGTGCAAGAGAGGGAGGACTTTAAACAAAGAAGCATTATCTTGGTGGCAGACATTGAAAAAGAGAGGGAAATTCAGGGTAGCAAATAATTTGGGAGGGAATTGGCAGCAGTGGTTGCCAACACTAAGGAGAAGCTGTCAGTGATGTGCAAGTATGTGTTGCTTAAGTCTGGTTCAAACCCACCAGTGCCACAGGAAATAATTTAATAATTTATAAATAAATAATTTATTTAATGGATATTTAAGTCCAGAATGGTCCATGCTGCGGAGCTGGTAGAGCCTGGACACTCTTGAAGAAGCAGGTTGGCCAGAGGATCACAGGGTTCAGAGGTCTGTGTCTGCTCAGGCGAAGTGAACAAAAGGAAAGACTGTAAAATGTTGTCCTACAACTTGACAAAACAAAAAAGGGATGGAGAATATGTGAGAAAAAAAGCCCAGAAAGAAGATGAATTTTTTATTATTATTTTCTCACTCGCATTCTCTCATGTGCCTGAAACAAAAATTCAAATTGTAGAGTCTGCGAAGTCCAAACTGCCCTGATGTGCTAACCCTGCGCTGCATTGAGGAATAATGTAGGAATCAGGCTTTTCTAAGGAAAGTGAAGGCTGCAAACGAGTGTTATGTATATGGCCTCATTGGTGTGGAGCCAAAGTCCTGGTGTCATCAAGTTTAGTGGGAATGGGCACTGTTGAGACGTAATAGTTTAGGATTTCCTTGTCTTGAATGCATTTGTATAACTTTTGGTAGCTGGTCTCCAGCCAGTATGGTAAGAACGGATACTCCTATGAACATTTACAATGGAAAATTATGATGGCTAATTGTAGTGTGATGTTTACATAACTCTCCACAGATCAGTTTTGGTTTTGTATTAATTCACTGCTTATAATAATTTGAAGTTCACATGGCATAAAGTGCTGTTTATTTGGAAGAAAATTCGGATTTTTGCTGTATGCCTCATCCTTTCAGATCCATTCTGAGCGGGTTGCCATTGTTCCTTGTTTAGTTTTAAGGGAAATAAGTCTGGTTTTGATCAGCTTTCTCCCTGTTCTGCTGGGGATTTCTGATTGACAGCTACATTCTTTTTTCTGACGAGTATGAATGAGAGATCATCTTAATGCATTAAAGTTAGATACAGATTGAGGATAGCTCCACCCACGTTCGAAACACAGAGATGTTCAATCAACTCTTTTTCAACAGGATTGAAAATACTCTGCTTCTATCAGGGTGACTCAGTTCACTTTTTCAAAAGAGACTGAAGAGGCTCAAAGCATTTTATTTAACATCTCTTACTTTGCTGAGACTTTGCTGATCAAAATTAATTATTTCTGGCTTGTACCTCTAGGTTAACTTCACGTTTTCTCAGCTTTAAATCCACCATGAAGAAACCACACTAAATCAATTCAAAGTAGGTAAGATACGCACATGAGCTATTCATCTCTCAAAATGTGTTCTTTCCAAGCGATCACCATTTGCTTATCAGGGGAAAATCATAACTGCTTGTCACCTGAATGTAGCAAAGAAAATGCATTCAGCTTAACAAGGAACAGAAACTATGTATTTGTGATCTGTTTCATTCTTTTAAAATCTGTTTGATAAGATCTTTTAATTCTAACAGACCAAACAAAACGAGACTGAACCTTTCCTGATGCAAGCCATACTCATATCTGCTCTCAGCTTTGCTCTCCTATGGCATGCTGATGCTGGAGGCTTGGGAATTGTTTGTACGTTTTTGGTAATTTTTTTTTCTATACAAGAGGTGATATTACTCTATATGTATTTTTGAAGTTGTAAAACATGGAATATTCATAAGCCACTTCCCTGCATTCATCATCATGTTAGTTGAATATTCAGAGATGAAAAATTATAACTATTGCCAAATAAGGACCAGTTAACTTCATTCCACTCTGCATCTCTTACCTCTTCTGATGGGTGAGATAACGAATTCATTAACTTCCAAAGGGTGATGGTTATAGTATACTTAGACTCATGGCCTGCAAGATGGAATATGCAACTTGATCTCTGTTGTAAAGTGCATAAGGCAAGTCAAACTTACACCGTCTGACAGATGTTAATGTTGAAATCCACAGCTAAGAGAAAATGATGGAGGGCAACATTGATTACTGCTGACTTGCTCCTTGGGTGTCTCCAAAGGTTCTGAATCATAGCATGTCTTATGGGTCCTCCCTGCCCCACTTAACATTTATGTGACAGACGGTACTGCATCAGATTTACAGCGTGCTGTCACAGCTTTTTCCTTCAGTGTAAGATGGGATGAGGTTTAAGGAAAAAGCAAAGAGAAACTCATACTGTCTCAGCTGTATGCTAAAGAGATGTAAGTTTATCTCTTTAATGTTAACATTAACTTTGGTTAATGCCATGAACATAGCTTCTTGTGTCATCTCAAATGATTATACCTGAGGGGTAGCGGCATTGCCCCTTCACCTTCTCTTTGCTTTTTCTCTACTGTGCCTGCCCTTCTACATCCTACCTCAGTGTTGTGGTTTAGTAGCCCTGGCCAACTACCAAGCCCCATGCAGCTGCTTGCTCACTTTCCCCTGATGGGACAGGGAAAAGGTCAGAAAAGTGAAAGTGAGAGAACTCATGGGTTGAGATAAAAGCAGTTTATTATGACACACATAAAATGAATAATATATCCACAAAATACAGTTTCTCTCCACCCAAAGTCAATACTGCACAAGACTCCCAGCTGCCACACCATTTAAGCAGGGTTAAATATACACAATCCTAATATTAAGTCTGTTCTTAAGTCAGAAAGTATTTAAGCTTTCATGTAGGTTGCCATAATTTCACACTTAATTTTAATTGCACTTTTTTAGAGGAGAAAAAAGTGCAATTTAATTACACATCACATTTAAGAATAAAATATCTTTTCCTCAAAAAGAAGTCATCCATTTTTCGCTGCCTTAACACTCATTCAAAACACCTGGTTCTTATGCTACTTTAAACTACAGGTGAAAAAATACAGGAAAGGCCCATTACTGCCTGCACACTAGTGCTATCAGATATGGGAATGTGTTGATAGTCAACTTTTAAGAAAGCGAACTGTCCCAGTAACAGTCAATTTTGGTGTGCAGGTGGTAAATAACAAATCTGTTTTCTTTCGTTCCTGTAGATGATCTCTGTGCCTGTCGTGAAATTTCACATTGTCAAATTATGCCCCTTGGAGACTCTGCTTCCCAGCCCTCGCTGCTTAATGCAGGGCAGCACCTTCTTCTCTCTGATATTCTCAGTGAACTGAAAACCATGTGCTGTGGGCATCCGCTTTCCAATCATCCTGCAAGTACCTCTTGCGCTGGGGAAAAACGTTACACCCTCTGCACTTGCTGAACACCAAAGCCCCTGAAGCACTGCCGCGGACTCCTTGAACTCCGTGAAACGGAGGAAGGTTGTAACTGTTTGCCAGACTTGCTGGCCAGGTGTAGCTGCCATTTCAAGGAGATTTGCACTAACATGAGTACCATTCAAAGGCTTTTGCTGTGATCTTTTAGTGCATGTATTGAATTTACGTGCTGGAGACAGGCTTGAGCGTCATTTACAAAATGTAAGGTTTTTCTTTCTTTTAACAACCAAACTGTCATCAGTCCTTTAACAATTGTCTCTTTTAATCCAGAACTTTTCATTTTAGAGCTACGTATTTCATAGGCTCCTTTTGCACATTATCTGGAACTCGTGCCTCTTTTTCTATTACCTAAGGCAATAACATCTTCCAGTTTCATCCTACATTATTACAACATTATTATTTGAAGAGGCAGTTGTGCTTGGTTTTTGTGTGCTTTCCATCATCACATCATCATTGTCATAAACAGAAACAAAGGAGTTGGTGGACGTGTGCTGAGGGTAAATATGTTCTTTCACTGGAGTTTTATTTTGCTGAAGCATACTGCAGCACTGGCCACTTTAATTTGTGTGGGGTGGTGAATCTGATCTACTCGAGAAAACACGCGTGTCCTTGGGCCAGGCATCTCTCATCATTGTCTGAAGGCTTGGGTAAGTTTTGAGGATTTCTGCACTCTTACTCTTTGTGTATTTCTGAGGAAGAAAACCACAGCCACAACAGCAAAAGCAAGAGAAAAACTGAACAAAAAATAAGAGCCAGTGGATCCAAGAGAAATCAACCACTTCATCCTGTGCACTGAAACCTGAGGGGATGGAGTGTGCTAGGATGACCCAAAGTGACTTCTTCACCATGAAGAGCAGAGACGTGTGCCCAGGGCAGTCCCTTACCTATGCAGTGCACACACATAATTTCTTCACAGAATCACAGAATAATAAGGTTGGAAAAGACCTTCAAGATCATCAAGTCCAACCATTCGCATCCTAAACTAAATCATATCCCTTAGTACTTCATCTACCCTTTTTTTGAACACATCCAGGGAAGGTGACTCAACCCCCTCCCTGGGCAGCCTGTTCCAGGCCCTGACAACTCTTTCAGTAAAAAATTTTTTCCTAACATCCAATCTAAACCTGCCCTGGCACAGCTTCATGCCATTCCCCTTGTCCTATCACCTGTCACCTGACTGAAGAGACCATCACCCACCTCTCTACAACCTCCCTTCAGGTAGTTGTAGGTGGTGATAAGGTCTCCCCTCAGCCTCCTCTTCTCTAAGCTAAACAGCCCCAGCTCCCTCAGCCGCTCCTCATAGGATTTGCCCTCCAGCCCCTTCCCCAGCCTGCTTGCCCTTCTCTGGACTCGCTCCAGGACCTCCATGTCCTTCTTGTGGTGAGGAGCCCAGAACTGGACACAGCACTCGAGGTGTGGCCTCACCAATGCCGAGTACAGGGGCACAATCACTTCCCTAGACCTACTGGCCACACTGTTTTTGGTACAAGCCAAGATGCGTTTGGCCTTCTTGGCTGCCTGGGCACACTGCTGACTCATATTCAGTCTGCAGTCAACCACTGCAGTCATACACTTGTCTTTCATGTGTCCATCAGGAGCTGCATCTCACCCCATCACCTTAACGTGTCTCTCTCCTGGTCACCTTCCCAGCTCTTTGAAGAATAGTTTGGTTAGGTGCCAGAGGGGCTGTGAGTGCATTTCTAGTTGTGAGCTTTGTGGTCCCTCTTTGCATGAGGGAGTAGTTGTATTGTTTAGCTTTGAGAGTGTGAAAAGCCATGTGAACACAAGTTTTGTGTTTCGTTCTGAAAGTAGTTAGTTCCACATTGTCCCTCTTGCAAAAGCCAGTGTCATAGGACGCAACGACTGCTACAGCTCTGCCTCAGGATGTTCCCCACCCTGGCACATGGGTGAGCTCCTGAGCTTCCCTGGCTTATGGTTCTTCACCAGTGCCCGAAAAGCCTTCAGTACTGTGTCAGTCTATGTGCTGCAAAAATAGATGGACTATTGAAACAAGCAGCAGACAGTTGACGTAAACATAAAAGACAAGGCAGCTCGGCCCACAGAGGAGCAGAGTGGAAAGGAACTACAGAGAAGTCTGTTTCTTTGTTCATATTATCTAAAATTTGTACCACCAGCCTTCCTTCACAGTGAATGCTTTCTTTGCTGGTTCATATGTAATTCTATTTCTGTTCTCTTTTCGTATCAGCTGCCAAAATCTCCACTCATGTAGCAACCTTAAAAAGCACATTTCCCATTTAAACATCGCTTGCGATTTTTGAGTGGTCCCTTGTGGTGCATGCTCACTGTTCTCCACGGAAGAAAAGTTCCTTGCAAGTTAGCAACAAAGCTCAAGAGGATGCATAAAACCAAGTGGAGATAAGAGGATGCTCTCCTGCTGGGAGATGGGGAGATGCAGCCAGTGACACACTCAGGTACCAATTCAGATTGAGATTGATTGGACAATGTGGGTGTCTTCTGTGTTCAGAGAGCTGGTCCTAGGTAGGAAGTGTAGATGAAAGACCTAGCAGGAACTGGAGCCAGAAAGATATTCCTAGCATTGGAGCTGCTCTTTCTTTACCTCCATCAAGTGTGAAGCTAAGACCAATAGGAATCTTAATGTTTGCTGCTTCCCTGTTACAGTCCTCCTTTTATTTGACCCGTATTTAGATTTTAGTTTTGCTTCTGGTGTTTCTGACCTGAAGAGAAGGTTTTGGGCCTTGCAAGCTTGGTCTGCTTTTTTTCAGCTGTACTGGTTGGCCTGCGAAAAGAAATTCTCTCTTCTCCCACAGACTTCTCACTCCCTGCATCTGCTCTCTCAGACCATTGCAGCCAGTGCAACACTGTAATTACAGCTGCAACAGGTATGTGAAAATGCTTTCAACCAATGACAGACAAGGCACCTTTTTACAAGGTGACTGTCACCTTTTCATAACTTGGAAAATGACTCAGTAGATAAGAAATTACAATGACTCTAAGATGTCTGGAGCAAACCTACCATTATTCTATTGCATTGTTCAAATGGTAGTGGAAAAATATTAATGGTAAGTTACATGGTAAATGGACAGGAGAACACACATGAAAACTGTGGCACAATAATGACCAAAATTATCTTTTAAGCCCGTTATGCCAGACTTAGTATAAAAAGTGGCTCACAAGTTGTACAGAGAACTGTTTCAGTGACCTGTAAGTTGTCCTCTGGATTCTTCCATTTTTTTGTTTGCTTGTGAAAAACATGTTTAAATTTCTCCTTGTTCGACATTAATCTTGGGCTGTGTTTTGTTCTGATCTTCCAGTTCATGTATGACCTACCAAGAGATGTGAAATGCCTGTGTTTCCATGATATGAAGAGAAAGTTTTGCACTTTTTTAAAGAATTGATGTAAACAGCCTCTGTGGTGCTGTACATTTTTTGTTCCCATCAAAGCTTGTCCTTTAAATGACCTTTGAGAATTCTCCCACAGATCGGTTACAGGCCGAATTAACGTTTCTAAAAATCTGGACAAAATGTGCAAAGAGCAGTGAGTGTTTCTGGTGTTGGATTAGGAAATGCCACATCCAAGAAATCTGAAAAGGTGTTAGCTGTCTTTCTGTTACAGTTGTACTCCTACCAGCATCATTCATGAGCCCAACACTTTCTATATGTGTGCTGGAATAGCACAAACCCCCAGAATATGAGGGGGTGTTGCCTAGTTACTTGTTATTTTAGCCCTATTTCAGCTGAAACATACCCAGATGCAAACTGCGGCATGCGGTGACATTTGCGAAGCTCTCTTGACTATGGAGTCCGTAAAAGTGGATGGTTTGCCATCGTCTGTGGTCAGTCACATCGTAGGGCAGAAGAGACACAAGTGCTGTTTTAATTCATGTACCTCGAGGCAGACGGTGGGCGCGAGATGGTACACATGTTCTTCTCTTTATCGGATTGTTCAAACAGTTTCCTAGGAAAAACTGTGTGATGGAGGTTGCTTCTGTAGGAGCGGAGGGGAGCCTGCCTTTTATTATGACGTGCTGTATGTCTCAGTAAGGGGGAAAGTATTTCACGCTTTGTTGTTTTGACCAAGGCATGACAGCTAATCTGTGGTATGTAGCAGTCAGACAACCAGCTTGTTATATGCCTATCATTTCACTGTGGAGCATGCCTGGCAACAAAGATACTCTGACTGAAAAATATTACAGGGGCTATTTCTCAGCAATGCAATACTTCTGGCCCATCTTTAACTTAAGACTGCAACAGCTGAAAGTAGCATGTAAGACGTGCAAATACACATCATAAATACCCTGGTAAGGTAACAAAGCCTATAAAGGAAAGTCTATTATTAACAGCAAATTATTAGACTACTGTAGCTGTTAGAGGTATGGAAATAGCCCTGCTTCCTTTCTCACTGACCTCAAAAGCTGCATTTACATTCAAGGTTCTCGAATGATCCTATAATCCACCTCCCAGTTTTCCAGGCAGCAGATTGGGGAAAGGGAAACAAGAGGGGTCAGCATGCAGGGAGTGATGAAATAATGGACCAAGCAGCAGTGCTAATGTTAC
The DNA here is from genome assembly GCA_020800305.1 of Porphyrio hochstetteri. NCBI lineage: Eukaryota > Metazoa > Chordata > Aves > Gruiformes > Rallidae > Porphyrio > Porphyrio hochstetteri. The sequence goes on from CM036938.1 coordinate 66,494,267, forward strand.
TCTCGGTGAGGTTCAAGAACACCTCTCTTACCTCAGGGAGAACTCCACCATGCCGACTTAAAAGTAACTTAACTTTTGCTTAGTTTCAGCCAGTGTCTCTAACATTTCCTGGACATGTCCTGGACATTTCCACTCTCATTGACCATATGCCTGCCTGCCTATTTTTCCTGGCATTTCTCCCTCTCTCCATCCCAATAACTGTTCATGGATTTCAAGCAAGAGCAGTACAGAAGGAGACATCTGGAAAGTGAGCACAGGCAGTCCTACAAGTTTTCCAGAACTTACTGCCTGTGTGGAAGAAAGAGAATCAGAGGAACACCCCATGGAGGAGATGGTGGACAGAACTTGCTGTTATATATTGCTTTTGGCAGTGTCTGTCTGGGTTACAACACCTGCTGCCCTTCATGGCAAGGAGGACAAGGTGGAAGAGAAGAGGTTTATAGAGATCTGGGTTTATTTCAAGGAAGCTTCCTAAGGGAAGGGTTATGGGACAACATATACAAATCCTTAGAAGACGAAGCTTGCTTAGTTCTAATTTTCATACCACAGTTCTTTTCATTTCCTCAAGTCATTTTAGATGATGTATATACTTTCTGCTTTAATCTTGCTCGTATTTTCTCAGCTTGTGTATGGGGAGCCTTTTGAATCTGCTTTGAATGTAAGTTTGATTACATCAAAAGTAAGTTCTTACAAGTAAAACTTGCATTATGCAGGAACATATTTGTAAAAAAAAGCATTTACATTGCAGGAGAGCGAAATACAGCTGCAATCAGATAGGGTTGCTCCTTGTTCCAGCTGTAATTTCCAGGATTTCACTGGCAGTTACATGCCTAGCTAACTAATGTCAGTGTTCTTTCATCATGGCTAAAGGGAAGTTTGACTCAAAGCTTATTAATTAGGATGAGTCTTTATTTTAATTACAGGGAAAATAGCATAAGGAACTGAGAGAGATCGCTGTGTCTCCTCTCCATCAGCCTGCAAGCTCTCTTGCAGCTATGGCTTCAAATGAATGCTTTAGTCTTTTAAAGGGCTTGTTACTCACACACTGATCATCACCACAACAGGGAGCCTAAGACTTTCATTGAAAAATCACCCATAAAAGGCAATACTGATAGGAAATGGAACATTTCATGAGCTTTCCCTCCAAATAAATGACAAACCCATTCTTGGCTTCTTTCAGACATCATGCGAACCTCTTACATGGCATGCTAAACTTCTGTCCAGGTTACCGGCAGGATTTGGTTTGGATGTATACTGCATGAGGCCAACAGCCTCACAATGTAGTGGCTGAAGTTGGCATTTTTAGCTCACTGGAGATCTGAGTCTGCTACTCTCTAGAGGTTCCTGGAAGACCAAGTATGGTTACTGTATGCACTCAAGCTGCAAATAAATGGCAAGCATGTTAGACACATGTTCTGACTGACTCTCAAGCAGCAGCAGAATATCCCTGTCTGCTTCCTGGTGCTTTGTCACATATATGAACCAGTTCCTGGGGATGAACAAACATCCTTGTCACTAGCAATTTACATAGTTCAGCAGATTTTCCTTGACTGTAACTGAAAGGGATCAGCATGGCCTTTCAGCAAGGTTTATCCCACTTTGCCATCTGACCTTGTCCCCTCCTCCTTACCCGTGTCACAAAAGTGCTGCTGATTGAAGGTTGTGCAAGATGCAGCTACACCAATGGGTTTCAAAGCTGGAGCTAGGTTTTGAATCACTGCTCATCACACATGCAGATATTTTTCTGTCACTCTCAGTGTGTAATATCATCATGCTTTTTCTTATTCAAGTAGCGTGCAAAAGTCCAGAACGGTGTCAAGGTACAGTCATGCTGGGAGCAGTTAAATCATAGGCTTAGACACTGTCTGTGCTGCTTTCTAGGTGAGAAAGAAATGGTGAGTCTGAATCATTGCTACCATCTGTGTTTTGTAAAGGGTGATACAAGGAACAGAAGGGTCAAGATGCCAGTCCCAAGAAAATGCATAGTGCCTCGCACTTTTGTGCCAAACTGTATTCCTGGAGCAGGACTCCAGTCCCAGCACTGGGCACCTAGCTGAGGAAAACTCGTATCTCCTAGCCATGGCACGCATGCCGGTTCCCTTTGTGGTGCTCAAGGGTGACTGGGTCTCACCCTGATATGACAAAGGGATGTGGCTGGGTCATCCATTGGTGTCTCAGAATTAGGAATTTTTCCTAGATCAGATGTAGCTGTTGATATTCAGGTCAGTTGGATTGAGAAGTGTCCTACAGATAGATCTGCTGAGGTCCATGTAAATGGCAGCTCAGCCAAAGGGATCCTGTCAAGTCTAAACTGACCAGTCAAGCTTTGGACTGCAGTGTTGGAGAAAAGTCCTCCCACAGGATTTTTAAAAACGCAAGACATTTTTCAGACCCACTCTTACACCCAAGACCCAGACGTGGTTTCCAGCATCTTGCTTCACTGCATGAACCGAAGATCATCTGCCTTCCTTTCCTCATACATATTCCAGCTGTCCCTAGAGGGTGGAACTTCTGGGGTGTCAGACCCACTTGATGAGGGGCACTAAAAGTAACATGAAGATGGGCAGCACAGCCTCCTGCCTGAGCAAGGCCTTGTGGGTCTTAACTCCCTCTCTGTTTACGATCCTGATGGTTTCCTGCTTTTAAGTCAGTTGGACAGTTACAGCTATACATAGAAAACAAGTAGAAGCCTTAAAGATAAATAAATTCTTTTTATTTTTATGAAAGTGAGTAGCCAGATAAAAGAGAGAGCAAAATTAGTGATCTCGGAGTTAAAATATAACAAGTCCCCTTAAGCACTTGGAACTAACCTGTTCAGGGACCAGTGAGCCTTCAGCACCACTCCAACTGGCGTGCATTGACATGTGGCCAGGGCCAGCTTGGACCAAGCTCTGAGCTTGCTCTTTGTCAGTAAGCCTGGGGGGAACTGGTTTGTTTTGGTAGTAGATGAAGATTTAGGGTACAAAAGCCAGAGAGAGACCTGCAGGGTGATAGACTGAAGTAGCTCCCTGAGCAGTGCACCTTAAATATAAAGAACTAAGGGCAACGTGACAAGCTGAGGTCTGTCTTTTTTGTTCGCACCTCCTGTGGTCACCTGTGTATAGTAAGCCCCATGGCAAGTCTGACTTTCAACAAAATCTACCCAAATTTCAGAAGCTGCCCTTTATTATTTCCTCTTTGCAAAGCTGGAGTTGCTAAAAGAAGGAAATAATAAAAGAAGGAAATAATGGTGTCTTATATAGTGCTCACAAATACCAACTTTTCAGGTGATTTCTATGTGGTGTGTGTATTTATAACATCTTCCCTTCCATCAGCTGTTGCCATGGTACACAATGTAGTACCTGCCTGCCAAACACTTCTTAAGACAATAACATACAACATGATCTCATCTCAATCCGTAGAGTGCCCGATTCAGCTTGCTTTTTAAAATGCTTTGCAGAACGCAATAGTAATCCTTGATTTACAGCCTGAAAAACAGTGGAGTGAGGAAAGCAATTCATTGTCGAGGAAAGGGCATGCAGATAAGCTCCTAGAGCTGAGCGCCGCGGGACTTGGCGGAGTGGAGGGTGATGGGTCCAGATGGCTCGGGCGAGCGAGCCGGCGGTGGCTGGTTCAACAAGGGGAGATTGTGCTTCAGCACAGAGAGGAGGCTGGTACTGCACGAGCAGGAGGAGTGGGGCAAGGGCGAGCATAACGGAGCCCAGTGTGCAATGAAAGCAAGTCCTCAGAGGGTTTAAAAGCGTGGATGGATGGGGATTTTGATACTGGTCTGGAAATGAAAGGGGGAGGCTAGTGGACTAGTCAGAGGGATAGATGTAAGTGCTGCAGGGGAGAAGGGAGAGGAGGAAGGCTGGAAATGAGTTTTACAAAATTAGAAAATACAGCCAAGCCTGCCAAGTATCCAAACCAAGCAGCCAGACAACTTGCAGAGAGACATTAGCTTCCACAAATGACAGATAGCTGTGGCAGGAAATAAAGACAATGTGAACTGGAAGTTGTTTTTATAACTTGGAGCAGAAATGACTGTCAAATTATATATAGCATAGGCTAAATGTGCCTTAGGGCAACAAGGAAGTATTTTCTTGCTCACACAAGGAACAGTCTCAGTGTGAGTCGGGTGTTGCCATCAGCTGAGCAGGGGAAGAAGGGGGTTATGATGCAGAACTTGCAGACTTTCTTATGAGCCTGACACCTGCTTCCTTGACCAGCTGCCTGGAAAAACACATTTCAGTGTGGTTTTTTTTCTCAGATGAGGAAGGAAGTCTATACTACTTCACTTTCCCAGGGGAAATCGCTACTGGCAGAGTATCTGTCAACAGCATACTTTAGCAATGTATTAAGCTCGAAAATGTCCTTCTGGATTAAAAGGGGAGTTCTAACCATAGGTCTTTCTTTAATAATAGTAAGGAATTTTTTTCTCTCATAAAACGCACTGGCAGTAGGGATTTTGGACGAGAAAAAGTACTTTTAAAGAACCCCCTTAGGCACTTACTTAACATCAGATCATGTTTCTTCTTGAACAAATGCCAGCGGATTATTCTGCAATATACTTTATCAGCTACAGACTTCTGTCAATTAGTTGCTGTCTTTTCAAAAGTGGAAATCTTTTGAGGAGCTTTTGGAACTTTGAGACACTGAAAGAAAAAGAAAAACTAAGTCGGTCTGTAGCGATGGAGCTGTGGCTGCACAGGGGCTGCAGGATTTGCCCCCCACTGCCCCCTGCCTCCGTTTGCAGAGTCCACAGCAGTAGCAGCTGCTGGTGCCGCTCATTTGAGAGGTGCTCTGTGCCAGGGTTCCCACTATCAATGCCTGGCTTCAGATAGACAGAAACGAACTGTGAAAAACCAGTCTGGTGTGAAGGCAAGAAGCCTTTCTTTAAGCATTATTGTCTTCTTTTAAAGCTGACTTCCTTTGACTGCAGTAAATAGCTCTGCAATATTCATATGAACAGGAATTAGCAGACCGCCCTCGTAGGCATAGGAGAGCTATGCTTCCCTCCTCTTGCTCTCTTCTCTTTCTGCTACTTCAAGCTGCTTTCCCCAGGTCAGCTGTTGTGGCACTGGACTTGAAGAGAATGCAGGGGCATGCAGAAAGCTGTCAGGCTGTGGGTGTGGGGTTCAGGAGAAAGGCTCTGCCATCACTTCATGCTGGCAGGCACCGCTTTTGAAGTTTACCTGGGCTTACCTGCACTGATACAGCCTCACTGGGTTGGTTTGAAGGCTTGGAGTAAGAGCAGACAGAGCTCGCATTTGCCTGTGCTACAGCACGTAAGCATACAGTCTTGCAAAAAGGCTTCTTTCCATGTAGTGTGGACCGAGCTCATGTGGGACACACTTGCTTAGGTTGCAGCACTGGATGCCTTGTTTTGTGAAGAAACAAAGATATTTACAGTTTCTACTGACAACTGTATAATATTTTCCTCTGCTTAAGCACAGCAGAATTTCTTACCTGCTTATATAGACTCCATTACCATAATAACTGTATGTGTTAGAGTAATTAACAGGCTTAACTTAAGAGCACCCTTGAGACATAAGGCCTATTTATTTTTCTTTTATAGCTGAGAACCTGAGGCAGAAGGATCGAGGTGGCTCAAGGTCACTAAAGAGGCAGTGAGGTCCCGAACGCTTTACCACAGCTTCATGACTTCACCTGGAAGTGCTACAAGGTCTTGTCTTGTTTCACACTCTGGACATTAGAGAAACATGCAAGTGCAATTCTGTGCAGAAACCTCCAAGCTTGTGGAGTCCCCCTGAGCATCACACCTGCCCACTCTCAGGCAGCTACATCAGGCCAGGGGTTCAGAACTAGGGACTTCTGTCCCAACCACTTTGTCACAAGACAGCTAATGTTTAATCTCATTTTGTCCTTCCCCCTTCTGGAGAAGGTGGGGGATGTATCACTTTTTCTCAGTCAGCTGGCTTCAGAGGACACAGGGGATCATCAGTGTCCTTCCCAGCTTTCCCTGGATCATCTCCAGTCTCCCATCAGCTTGGTTGTACTGTGGTCCAGAAGCCCCGGGGATTGGCGGGTGATGGCATCAGCTGAAGGAAGACAGGACAGCCACAGGGAACTTAGAGTGCCTGTGTGGGGTTTTTTCCCCATGAATTTCCCTCTAGCAACTACATTACCTTTTTCTTTCTAGGTCACATGCCTGGATCTCCCAGGCCAAGAGCTGTCATTTTGATCTGGAGCCTGATCTGAAGGAACACAATGACACATGGCTTTCTGAGGGGTTTGTGTTTCCTTGGGCAAAGCACAGCTAGTTCCAACACACATTCGTTTGGAAGCATTCAGAGTCAGGTAAGCAGCTTTTTAAACACTGCTTCTCTTCCATTGCCATCTCCATCCCAGGTGTTTGGACATAGCTTCCCATTAGCTGCCAGCTCCAGAGCATGCAGGTGTGGGGGGTTCGAGGCAAGACCTTGACTGCCTGGGAGTGTAGGGGCTGCAGAGGGGCTGTGGCACCCTCTTCTCTGCCAGTGGCCTCCACAAGTGAGGAAATTAAACATAGGCTGTCTGGGAGAGCAAGGAATTTTTTGCATCCTGTTGGGGACAAAGCATGCTTTACCTGACAATGAACAACTTGCTTCCTGACTCAGCACCCAAGCAGGAACTTTCTGTCTAAACTTAGCCTTCTGCACATAGATATGCACTCATGCACATAGGCATGAATGTGCACGTATCCTCGGGACTGGGTACCAGCCTACCAGACCTGTGTGGGATGCCAAGTATGGGCACAAACAGGTGCTGCTGCTGCCTGAGAGGGGCCATGGAAATGACATCTTGGAGAACTGGTGTCTGTCTCACCTTCCCTCTCCCTCTCTTTACACCCACCCCCTTTTTTTTTCCTTCTCTTTTCTCTTTTCTTTTTTCCTTTGTTCTTTTTCCTTTATACTTTTTCCTTATTCTTTTTTATTTTTTTTTTTCTTTTCCTTCCCCCCCACCCTTGTTTTCTTTTTGCTGTCAGGGGCTAGAAGCAAGCCACAGTGCCTTGTGGGACAGAAATGGGAAAGCTGCTTAATAGACTCTCACATGCTGCAGATGCGTCTTAAGGGCCTGCAGGAGGGAGGGAGTAAGAGCATTACAGCCCCAGGGTGGACCTGCAGAGCAAGCCCAAAACCGCAGTGCAGATGGGACCATCAGGTATACAGCAGTCTGTCTGCTTTACGCCTTTCCATGCTTTCTTATTTTGCCCAAAACTAGTGTATTAGCATTGTTTGCTTCTGCAGGTGACAGATGACTGATGTTTTATTAAAAGGTGGGGTGAGTGAGCTCTATTGGTTGTTCTGGCTTTTAAGGAATCTAAGCTTGAATTTTGGCCCGGATGGCAGTCTGGTGAGCCTGTAAAGACCTTTCTTAGTCTACTCGGAAACATTCTCTGGCACAGAAAATTTAGGCCAGCTGGAGAAACATATTTCAGACAGAAATCTGTACTGGCCATGGAAGATGCAGTTTAGCCTAGAGGCTGAATTCACAGAAGGCTTAATTTAACTCTGGGGGCTTTTATGTTAGTTGTGTGCCATTTTATTAAGAAGTTGCTGTAGGAATGCTTATGAATTGTTTCAGTTTCTATGGGGTGTTACTACCAGAAAAAAAAAAAAATATTCATACTACGTCTTCACTTCCCTGCTCTTGCTCCTCTGATACTGGAACCAGCACTCCTGTTTCAGTACACAAAACTGATGTGTGACAGCTTGCCTCGCCGTGATTGCTCAGGCCAAGTAAGTGACAACATCTATCCAGATTCCCCTACTTGGTTCTTTGCTGACTTTGACTACATTTGGAAGTAGAGCTCAGTTTCCACATTTTCTGTAATAATCACGTATTAAGAACCTCTCCTTTGAGAAGTTCTCCTCTGAGTTTTTTGCAGCTTCTTTTCACTTTTTTGTGAGTTTCTGTATGATACTAACCATGCACCCTACATAATGACCTAAGATGCCCTTGTTCCCTAAAATGAGGATGCACTCATGCCTCCTGGCAATCTCAGAAAACCCTGTTATCTTCCAAACAGCTTGTGTCAAGTAAAGGTCGGAAGAAATCTGGGAAGGACGGAAAACCACTGAAAAAACCAAGCTGGTTGATGTGAGGAACAAATTACATTTTTACTTCTTTCCCTTGCTTCCCTCCCCACCAACCCCCTAAGACTTTTTCCTTTCTTTTTCCAGCCAGTTTTATTTTTCTAAATAATGTTGCTGAGCACATGCCTCCACCCATCAAGCAGCTTCCTGCTGGTCTTCCACGCATGTGCTCACATGCGTTGTTTCATTCATCCCTGTCAGAATCCCAGTGTCTACAGGTCTAAAAATCTGCTTTTCCACTTCTACTGATCATCTTGCCTTTCTGCTCACTATTGGGCAATGGTGTGTTGACAAACCAAGTTAATTACTCACCTTCCTAAACTTCTTTCTTACCTTGTACCTAAGAACTACCAAATGCCAGAGGCAACATCTGTCACTCTGTTAGAAAGGGTGGGATAATGAGCCAGAATTACAGATCTAATTTTGCATATATCTAATAAAAGAAAGCCAGATGTGTCAAAAGCAGATCAGCAAGGAAATCAGACTGGCCTTATGGCCTGTCTTCCTTTTGGGAAGTCACGTGTTGTCAGAATATACAATACCTTATTCCCTTTAGCGTATGTTCTGCACTGGTGTTTTCCCTAAGAGAAGGAGTGAAGGAGATTTATGCCATACAGAAATTTTGCCAGCAAATAATTAACTGACATACATTGTGTATAGTTGTACAATAGGACATGTAATTGGGACTCCAGACACAGCACGTAGGTAAAACTAGAATTGGATTCTGGGAATAGGGCTAAATCCAGCCTCTGTTAATAGATGTGCAGAGGCTGAGGACATCTTACCCAGGGCTTCCAGAGGGATAATGAAGAGAACTGTGAACAGAATTGCATTGAGAAATCAGATATGCATACAGAGACATAGGAAGATTACCTGTTTGAAATCATAGTTATAAAATAATATATTGAGATAATTAAAGAAAAAAGTTAACTGAAAATGTGAGAAAAAATAATCCCAGATGCAGATACTAATTCTGCAGGTAGAATGGCAGATCTAGATGTAGACATGAAATTAAGCCAATGTTGCTGCCTAAAAATTAGCTGGTGCAGTACTAAGTACCCAGTGTTGTCTTGTAAACTGGAGGCGGGAAATGATAATTTTTACAGATCTCTGACATACAGAATAAAATTTTATTTAATCAAAATGCGAAGGGGCCGAGATTTTACCCTTACCATCTGCTTTTGGACAGAAAGAAAAAGGAAAATCATTTTGGATCTTAGATGTGATTTAAGAGGGAAGATTAAATATGCACTATTACTTTAGAGGTAACAAAAAGGAGTGCTACTTACATCAAAAGTTGTGAAGCTCAAGTTTGAATCAAATGATAATCATCACATGAAAGCTTACCACGAAATAACAGGGTGAATGAAATTGAGGGTGCAAGTGTTTTGAGTATCAGTAAAATCTTTGTACCTGAGCAGTGCCATGTGGTAAGCTCATTTTTAGGATCTGCTGTGGGATGCAGCCTGGCACGCCAGCTGTGCTGAGGGTTGATGCTGTGGGAACGATGATGCGCTGCAGGGTAGCTGAGGGTGCAAAGGGCTCTCCAGTTCATCTGGTTCAGCCCCTTGGTTCAAGGAGGTCTTATTTCAAAGCCAGATCACTTCACTCAGGAATCTGTTCAATCACATCTTGACACTCTCCAAGGATGGATATTGCACTACGTTTCTGGGCAACCTATCCTGGTCTTAAACCATGCTCATAGCAAGATATTTTTTCCCTTATATCCAACTGGAATTTCCCTTGCTGCATCTTGTGACTGCTGCCTCTTTTCCCTCTGCTGTGTGCTTGATCTAATACAACTCTTTTGTCTCTTAACCATCCACAGGATCCACTTTCTAAGATTCCCATGATCTCAGACAGAAAGGAAATTTTCTGTGTAGGATACTAGAAGTTTCACACAGGCATAACAGTGGAAAATAATTTGCTAGAAAGCTGAATGCCAAGGAAGGGGAGCAGCTGAAAGCAGTATGATTATGAGATGCTTCCTGCCAGTTCTCAAAATACGCTCAGAGCATGTCCTTGTTAGGGACATAGGTTTTCAGGTCACAAGTAGAAGCTCTTAAAAAAAAAAAAAATCACAGGAAGAATACTTCACAGCTCTGAAAGAGGCACCAGGGAGCTTGTGGGAATTACCACAGCCACATGAGTTCCTGTTCCTCGTGCTTGCACCAGTGAAATATGATCGTGCCACTGCAATCCAGGTAAGGAGCATCAGCAGTGTGGGTTTGCAGAGCCATGCAAGCAGAGTGGTTAAACTGCCTGGACAGCTGGGGTTGTGAAAGACTGGGGTTGTGGATATTTTCATTATTTAACGAAAATGTGTCCATCAAATACCCAACATCTTTAGAAGTTTAGTTGAGACAACCTCAGGTTATACATGCTGGTATGCTGCCTGTGGTATTTTTTTCCCCTTGCTGTTGTCTCTCCCGGGGATCCTTTTAGCTGGAACTATGCTTTTTTGTGTGCAAGGGAGGTCTGTTTTTAGAACACACAATCCCTCTCCTTTTCTACATGCCATCCCACAAGCGGCAGCGCTGTTGGAGGGAGGCAGAAGTATCGCACGAGGTTTCTAGGAGACAGTTCTATGAATGTCCTGAGACCTTTGCCTACTGCAGTGTTGCTGTAAGTTTAGTTACTTAATGAAGACACAAATTGGCTGAAACTTCTTTGTTCTGGTACCCTGACCTGAACAAGCAGATTTTTGCCATAAAGCTTGTGAGCTTTGTCAAGGCGTGTATTCATTGTTTCAGACCGTCGTTACATAGGCTCTCCCATGCACATTTTTTGAAGTACCTGGATAATACTTTGCATGTACAATCTGAAAGTCAAATCCTCTTCTCGGAAACAAGTCCACAAGATTTCCACTGCTTTCCACTAAGAATAAAACCACAGCATTGGGTGTCTTTATGACCTTCTTACCCACCCTACTCTGAAAGACGTGGGCAATATTTTTGCAAAAGGTATTGCAAGACATGAAACTGGAAATTTTGAGTGTCGCCTTCTGTGTCTGTAGTCAAAATTGAAAACAGTTTGACAAGCAGACATGACTAATTTCTCTATTGCTTCTATTTGTCTTTTTCAGTATTCACATTAGGAATCTGTTATCTGAAACTTCAGTTTAAACTATATTTCTGAATAACAAAAAAATTTAAAAACTGAAATGGAACTTTTGAAACTGCAAGATATTAATCAGTTAGGTAAAATTTATTTTAAAAGTTTTTTTTCCATGTGGATTCGTGAAACTAATGGTTGTTAGCAAAGGCAAACTGCTACGTGGTTGTGAAAACAAAACACTGATATTTTTGTAGATGTAGTGCAAAGCACAAGGTCACTTTGGCAGCTCTCATAGTTTCATTTTAGTTTAAAAATATATAAAACTCTCTTGAAATACAGGCAACTTAATATTGTGAAGTTTCAGAACATGAAAGCTATTCATAACTTATTACTGGGCATAACTTACTGCTCTTTAGATGTCAGTGAAATGGAAACATTTTTCTTCTGTCTTAACTTGCTGCTGTTTACTTAGCAAAACATGTTGCAGCTAAAACTTTTCCATCACATACACGTGCATGGATGGAACAGGATTCCAGGGTCTTAAGGCAGAACTTTCAAATCAAATCCCATCTTTGCTTTGCCCTGTTCTTTGCATTGGAATTTCTGCGCAGCATTGAGTGGTAACAGCTTCCCAGGTTTACAGAGGAGTGTTATCTTTTGATTTTCATTGAGGCATAGATGAGGCTTAGCTGTCTCCTTGGTTTTAAAAGACTGCCAGAACGGTTTGCCAGGCAGGAAAAAAGTCAGCTTTTGGCAGATACTAGCTAAACCTCCATAAGCCATTGATCATACCACACTGTTGGCATTGTGTGTGTTGTGCTGCCTACACGTCTTTAATTAGGAAATAAAGCCTGATAACTATTTCAGAGCGGTCATTGCTGTGTCGCCAAAAAAGAGTCTGATTGTGGAGCTAGAATAAAAGCCAGTAATAACTCTAGGAAACAGGGCAGCAGTCTCTGGAGAAGGATACCTGAGGGAGAGCCAGGAGAAAGGAGGAGGCCTGCGAGGAACAGACGGCCTCTGTGAACAAGAGTGATTGATTGCAGCAATGCTGTGCTGTTTGTGGGGGCAGGAGGACTGATTTTGTGCTGTAACTCTGGGATTCTATTTAACTCCATGTTAGCTGTCTTAAGATGGGCAGAAATCTATTGCTTTGGATGATCCTTCTTCAGTGGTGTTTCCCCCCCCATTCTGTTGTTCTGTTGCTGAATAAACAAAGCATCCTGTTTTCATCACAGCTGTAAGAAACAAGTGCAATCTCTACACCTTACCAAGCTGTGGAAATCATTTAGCTGCCTGGCATTTGCTTCATGCACTATGGTGCTCCAAGGAACTAGAGCCTTCATGCGTTCCCCCAGTGAAGAAGTGATACTAAAATGTACCATGTGACCGCTTCTTGTTTTCTTTTAAGCCAGATAATGTGACTGATAGCAAGTGGGTCAGAGTCTACAGTGTGCTGTTACTTGATGTCTCTTGATTTGAGCAGTCTTAGTCAATCTAGAAAGTTTTAAATGATCTTCAAAGACAACACATGACCTAGGTCTTTGGAACTGACTGTTTCTGAGTTTTGTCTAGGATAAAGTGTTAGGCAAATGATTACTCACATTTTAGACAAAATTCTTCTTAACAACGAATGTAGCCTGAGCTTTAAAGTACAAAGCAATTAGTGAGGGGAAGAAGTCCATTCTGCCAAGTAAGTCAGAGGGCAAAAGGATATATGCAGCAAAATAATCTTTTGGTCTTAGTTTTTCCATACAGTCCCATCAACAGCAAGCAAAATGAATCTCTGCATCATCTCCAAGCTGCAACCTCCTTCTCACCAGATCCAAGGACCAGAAAATTAAAAAAAAAAGAAAGCCTAAACTTTTATCTTAAAAGCGAAGGAACTGAACAGTAAGGGCAAAGGAAGTGTTTCTTGTCCTCCTTGGGAAGAAGACAGTGTTGAGTTTGTGAGCCACAGCAAATCAGTGTAAACTGTTGGAGGAATTAAAAGTTCGTTGCTGATTCTTGCTAAAGATCAAAGGCTATTTGTGTGTCGTCCATCCCCATCCTCCCCCAAGTGGATTTTGCAGCCTGGCTAAATATTAAAATAAATAAACAAACAATCTGTGCATCCTTGATCTTGGTAGAGAGCCCAGATTAAGTGAATGGCGCAGTGAGATCCAGTGTGCTTTGTCATGACAGGAGCTCTTCCTGAGGAGATTGCATGGAATGAAATTGCATGAAATGATGAAGCGATGGAGGATTAAGAGGTAATCCCCGATTAAAATCTGAGTGCAAGTTGAATCCATTTAAATCCAGCCAAGTTGCAAAAGCAGCTGCCCAAGGTTAGCTGTCTGACATGTAGCTTTTAATGTAATTAAAATTATCACTGTATTTGCTGTCCCTCTAAAATGGATGTAAGGGTCATTCCCAATTGTATGGTGCTCTTCTGGTTTGCAGGCAAAATGACCAGAGTGCAGTCCTCAAAAGGCCCAGCAGCTGCTTCAGCCTCTTTTGGCCTTGGTGGTCACAGGACATCCCACCTCAAGTTTCACATCTCCTACTGACACAAGTGGGGAAAGGCTGCCTTGAGTACCCCATTGCTGGGAGGTGCTGTGAGGCTGGCAATGGCTTAGCTAACACTAGTATGCAGGGTGGCCTCCTGGTCAATGTGTCACCAGCTCAGCTAGGTCCGTGAGGAGACTGTCTCCAGGCAGCTACTGAAGCAGGAAGAGTCAAATCCCCATCTTCTTTACATCTGATAAGGAGCCCTGAAGATGTAGGCAGTGTTCAAGGCATCTCCTTTGTCTGCAGAGCAGCAGCCCCGTAGTCAGGCAGAGAGTTTCTCCTGGGCTGGGATCACAATGTGAAATGCAGGGACAGAAGCTGTGGAGGTCATACAGGGCTTATTTTTACACAGGTTCATAAATAGCTTTGCCATTGCAAAAGAGAAGAAGAAAGAGCTTAGCAAAATCCTCTGAAGGGGTCAGGAAGATTGGGGTAAAGTAGTTCTTGCTACCCTTCCAGTGATGTCCTCCATTCCCTGCTTTACAGATTCAACAATGGAGCTGTGCGTGAAGGTCCCAAAAACCATGTCCTGAAAGATTCCATCTCTGCAGCAGGTTTGTAAAACCCATTAACATCCCCATGTTTTGACCACATTCAAAAGCTTCCTTGCCTCGCATTGCCAGCAGTGGGGCTGAGGTACCCTTCTTGGACAGATTTCATTCAGACTGGTATGATTAAAAGGCATTTTGCCACCAGCGGTCTTCCTGGATCAATGGGGTGTTGGTGGAATTTTTTATTCCCTCAATGAACTCACTTGTTCTCTTTTCTGGTGTCCTTGAAAGCCCCTGAAGAGAAGGCAGGATGTACTGGCAATGCTTTTCTCTTTGTCTGTGCTTGCCATGGGTTCTTGGCTTGATCTATTCATCTCTGCATGTTTTAACACCCTTTTTTACCCTTGCTTTTGGAAAGCTATCAGGAGTTTCTTGTGCCATCTTGAGTTCCCTTTTTAGCCAGGCAGCATGTATAGTCTTGACTTCGCTTTCTTCCAAAGCTTTTCTGCTTTTTTCTTGTTGGGGTTTTATATCTCTCTTTTCCAATTTGCCTTTGTTTTTTTTTGGGGGGGAGGGGTTTGGTTTTTGTTTCTTTTGTGCCTTCATTTTCAAATGTCATACAGAGGGGAAGCTGATAGTATTGGGAAAATGCAAGCAAAGCCTTTATGTCTAGTTGTATTTTGTGGAACAGTGCTCAGATGCTATCACTTATTTTGGAGATGGTGTCTGGCTGGGCTGTGTCCATAATGTTGGGTTGGTTTACACTCTGTTTTGCTTCTCAGTCCTAATCTTCACACTTCTCCCAGAATATGTGCCTTTTTGCCTTGCCCACCCCGAACGCAAATTCTTCTTTGTAAAGGCAAAATTCTGTCGAGCACAAGTTGATTGTAAAGTATGGTCGGCTTGTATGACGGTACACCATCTGTGTGCTTGCTATTACTATCTTTGTGTCTTCTGTACTTCATGGACCCTTTTTCAGCAAAAGTTGCTGGCTCACAGGGACGTGCTCTCCAGCACTTCTTCAATAAACCTCTTTGAATTATTCACAGTCACATAACTGCAGAGTAACTAGCCAGTATCTATCACCTCTAATGTTTACTGTACCTGCCGAAGCTCTGATGCTCTACCTGTTGCCTTCTGGCTTTGGAACAATGCAATTCCCTCAATGCTATCTCTGTGTCAGTTTTGATCTACTGTTAAGTGGATCTGCTTTTTCCTCTTACCTGAGTGTAGCATGACCGTGCTCCTTCTTTCAACTGCCTGTTTCAAAGGGAAACGCTTTTGTAAATAACCCCCTGGATTTCTGATGAGTTTCTGACCCCCACACTCAGCCTGTTTATATTTTTTAATGTGCTGAGAAGCCACATCTCCCAAAGAAAATCATGTGACCTTAAAGATGCACAACTTAAAAAAAAAAATCAGGAAAATTGTCTTTCAGCAGGATTTTCAACTCACACTCAAGCATGTAGTTTCACCAAAAGCTGAAGTCTAATTTTAGTCAAAAACATTGGCATATATGTAGATCCAACAGATTTCTGAAACTAGTTATGTATATTTTTTATAGTAGATTGTCTGCTTAATCCTGAAGAATATCAAAAGCTGGAGATGCAAGCTGTTACATAGCTATTTCCTCTTTATGCAGCTCTACTGTTTTTTCTCTTTTTTTTATAGGGTTTTTCTTCCAATTTTTGTCTTCTTACTCATAACTCAGGATGTGCTCTCACTATGGATGAGACGAGATCACGGAGTCATAGACTATCTCATGTTGGAAGGAACCCATAAGAATAATCAAGTCCAACTCCCTGCACCTCATAGGACTACCTAAATCAATATTGTATAAGACCTCCATCCAGACACTCCTTAAACTCTCACAGGCTTGGTAGCATGACACTTCCCTGGTGAGCCTGTCCCCGTGACCAACCACCCTCTCAGTGAAGAACCTTTTCCTAATGGCCAATCTGAACTTCCCCTGATGCAACTTCATTCCATCTCCTCATGTCCTGTCATTGCTGGTTACCAGAGAGATGAAATCAGCACCTCCCCCTCCCCTGCCCCCTTTGAGGAAGTTGTAGACTGTGATACTGTTACCCCTCAGCCATCTCTTCTCTGACATGAAAAAGCCAAGTGACCTCAGCCGATCCTCCTAAGTCTTGCCCTCAAAAACTTTCCCCATCTTGGTCCTCCTCTTCTAGACACACTCTGAGTTGGGTGTCCTTCTTATATTGAGGTGCCCAAAACGTCACATGGTACTCAAGGTGGGGCTACACCAGTGCAGTGCAGATTGTGACAATCCCCACCCTTGACCAGCTGGCTATGCTGGTCTTGAATCAGCTCAGGACACAGTTGGTCCTTTTGGCTGCCAAGGAACACTGTTGACTTGCCATCAACCCATTCCTGCCCCCGCCCACAGTCTCTTCCTGTGGGTCTGTTCTCTAGCCTCTCATCCCCCAGTTTGTACATATGAGCAGGATGACCCCATCCCAGGTGGACAATCCAACACTTGCTCTTGTTAAAGTTCGCAGAATCACAGCATGGTACATGTTAGAAGGGACCTTGAATGATCATCTAGTCCAACCTGCCTTCCAGAGCAGGATCACCTGGAGTATGTCACACAGGAATACATCCAGGTCGGTTTTGAATATCTCCAGAATTCATAGAGTTCATGATTGCCCAGTTGTGGCCTATCCAGATGTCTCTATCTTGATGAAGACTGCAGCTCCCTCTAGTCTACTGACAAACTAAATGTACATTTAATTCCTGTGTTCAGATCATTTCTAAAAAACATTTTTGAGCACCAGCCCTTAAAATGGGCCATGGGGAACCTCACCGGTGACTGGCCACCAGCATGATGTAACTCCATTTATTATATACCTCTTTGAGCCCAATCCGTCAGCTAATTCCTCAAACAATGTATTATGGACTTGCCTAGTGGTGCGCCTTTTTTCTAGGATACTGTGAGAGACAGTATCCAAAGATTTGCTAAAATCCCAAACCACCACATGTTCTGGTTTCCTTTGGTCAACTAAATGGGGGACCTTGTAATAAATTAGACACCTACAAATCAGTGGGGCCAATTAGACACCTACAAATCAATGGGGCCAGATGGGATTCACCCAAGGGTTCTGAGAGAGCTGCCAGGTGTGCTTGCCAAACCCCTTTCCATCATCTATCAGCAATCCTGGCAGACTGGGGAAGTTCCAGTCGACTGGAGGCTGGCAGATGTTACACCCATATACAAGAAGGGTCGGAAGGAGGATCCAGGGAACTACAGGCCTGTCAGTCTGACCTCAGTCCCAGGGAAGATCATGGAGAGGGTCATCTTGGGAGCTATCATGCAGCACATGCGTGGTGGCCAGGGGATCAGGCCTAGTCAACATGGGTTTACAAAAGGTAGATCCTGTCAAACTAACCTGATCACCTTCTATGACAAGGTGACCCACTTAATGGACGAGGGGAAGGCTGTGGATGTGATCTACCTGGACTTCAGTAAAACCTTCGACACTGTTTCTCACAGCATTCTGACTGAGGAACTGGCTGCCACTGGCCTGGACAGGTGGACCCTCAGCTGGGTTAAAAACTGGCTGGATGGCCGTGCCCAAAGGGTGGTGGTAAATGGAACAAAATCCAGCTGGCTGAGGGAGCTAGAGATGTTTAGGCTGGAGAAGAGGAGGCTGAGGGGAGACCTTATCACTGCCTACAACTGCCTGAAGGGAGGTTGTAGAGAGGTGGGTGATCACAGAATCACAGAATCACAGAATTGTAGGGGTTGGAAGGGACCTCGAGAGATCATCGGGTCCAACCCCCCTGCCAAAGCAGGCTCCCTAGCTCATATTGCTCAGATAGATAGGCGTCCAGGCGGGTCTTGAATATCTCCAGTGAAGGAGACTCCACCACCTCCCTGGGCAGCCTATTCCAGTGCTCAGTCACCCTCACTGTGAAAAAGTTCTTCCGCATGTTGGTGCGGAACTTCCTATGCTCCAACTTTCAGCCATTGCCCCTTGTCCTATCCCCACAGACCACTGAAAAGGGGCTGGCCGATTCCCCCTGCATCCCCTGCTTCAGGTAATTATAAACTTTGATTAGGTCCCCCCTTAGTCTTCTCTTCTCAAGGCTGAACAGTCCCAGCTTACTCAGCCTTTCCTCATAGGGGAGATGCTCTAGGCCCTTAATCATCTTCGTAGCCCTTCTTTGGACTCTTTCCAGGAGATCCCTGTCCTTTTTATACCAAGGAGCCCAGAACTGGACACAATACTCCAGGTGGGGCCTGACCAGGGCAGAGTAGAGAGGGAGGATCACCTCCTTTGACCTGCTGGCTACACTCCTCCTGATGCATCCCAGGATCCCATTGGCTCTCTTGGCCACCGAGGCACACTGCTGGCTCATGGCCAACCTGTCATCTACCAGGACCCCCAGGTCCTTCTCCACTGAGCTCTTCTCCAGCAGGTCATCCCCCAGCCTGTACTGATACAAACAGTTGTTCCTTCCCAGGTGCAAGACTTTACACTTGCTTTTGTTGAACTTCATCTGGTTTCTCACTGCCCAGCTCTCCAGCCTGTCCAGGTCTCTCTGGATGGCAGCGCAGTGCTCCTGCGTGTCAGCCACTCCTCCCAGCTTTGTATCATCGGCGTACTTGCTGAGGGTGGATGTTATTCCCTCATCAAGATCGTCAATGAAGATATTAAACAGGACTGGACCCAACACTGAGCCCTGGGGAACACCGCTGGTAACAGGCCTCCAGTCAGATTCTACTCCACGAATCACAACCCTCTGGGTTCGGTCCGACAGCCAATTCTCAACCCACCTCACTGTCCACTCATCTATCCCATGCTTTCTCAGCTTTGCTATCAGGATGTCATGGGAGACAGTATCAAAGGCCTTGCTGAAGTCAAGGTAGATGACATCCACTGCTCTCCCTCCATCTACCCAGCCTGTCATGAGATCGTAGAAGGCTATGAGGTTGGTCGAGCACGATTTCCCCTTAGTGAATCCATGCTGACTACTCCTCATGACCTTCTTCTCTTCCAATTGCTTGGAGATGGCATCCAGAACAAGCTGTTCCATTACCTTTCCAGGGGCAGAGGTGAGGCTGACTGGCCTATAGTTACTAGGTTCCTCCTTCTTGCCCTTTTTAAAGACTGGAGTGACATTGGCTATCCTCCAGTCTTCAGGCACTTCTCCTGTCCTCCAAGACCTGTCGAAGATGATAGAGAGCGGCTCAGCAATCACCTCCGCCAGCTCCCTCAGCACACGTGGATGTAACCCATCTGGGCCCATGGATTTGTGTGCATTAATCCCTTTGAGCCGCTCCTGGACCTCCTCTACTTGAACCAGAGGGAAATTCTTCATTTCCCAATCAGTCCTACTCTCATCCAGTGTCTGTGGGTCCCGGGGGGCCTTTGAAGTGAAGACCGAAGCAAAGGCGGCATTCGATATCTCCACTTTCTCAGCATCCCCCGTAACCAGGACACCTTCCTTATTCAGCAAGGGACCTACATTATCCCTGGACATCCTCTTACTGTTCACGTATCTAAAAAACCCCTTTTTATTATCCTTTATGTCCCTTGCCAGCTTAATTTCCAAGAGGGCTTTAGCCTTCCTAGTTGCATCCCTACAGGCCCTGACCACATTCCTGTATTCTTCCCAGGTGCTCAGACCCTTTTTCCACGATTCATAGATCTTCTGCTTCTCTTTGAGTTTGCTCAATAGCTCCCTGTTCATCCATGAGGTCTTCTGCCTCTCTTTCCCCATTTCCTCCTCAAAGGGATGCATCTTTCCTGTGCTTGGAAGAAGTGCTGTTTGAATGCTAGCCAGCTCTCGCAGGCTCCCATTCCTTCAAACAGCGTAGCCCACGGGATAGCCCCCATTAAGTGGCGGAGGAGATCAAAGTTAGCTCTACCAAAATTCAGGGTAGCTATCCTACTTTTTGGCTTGCTTCTTCCACCCAGGATCATGAACTGAACCATTTCATGGTCGCTTTGCCCTAAGCTGCCCCCGACCTTTACTTCCCTAACAAGTCCATCCTTGTTAGTGAAAACAAGGTCCAGCAGCCGCCCTCCCCTTGTGGGCTCCTGCACCATCTGTAGCAGGAAATTGTCTTCAACACACTGCAGAAATTGTCTGGACTGCATACGACTGGCCGTATTGCTTGCCCAGCAAATATCTGGGTAGTTGAAGTCCCCCGTAAGGATCAGTGCCCAGGAACTTGAGGCTACTTCTAACTGTTTATGGAATGCGTTATCTACCTGCTCCTCTTGATCAGGGGGCCTATAGCACACTCCCACAACAATGTCCCCCGTACCGGTTTGCCCCTTGATTTTAACCCACAAACACTCGACAGAAGGTTCATCCTTCCCCAGGTGGAGCTCAACACATTCTAGGTGCTCTCTCACATAAAGAGCAACTCCTCCACCTCGCTTCCCTAGCCTGTCTTTCCTAAAAAGCACATAGCCATCCATGACAGTGTGCCAGTCGTCCAGGTTGTCCCACCACGTCTCTGTGATTGCGATGAGATCATGGCCCTGCGACCGCACAAAGATCTCTAGTTCTTCTTGTTTGTTCCCCATGCTACGTGCATTTGTGTAAAGACAGTTCAGTGGTGAAGCAGATGTAGGTATCCTCAACGGCCCACAGCGAGATTTCTGACAGGGGACTGGCAAAAGTGGCTCCACGGAGGAGTACTCAGGGCAGTCCACAGAATTTTCCCTACTCTCACGTGGAAAAACGTTCCCAAGTCCACGACTGTGCTGTTGGTATTTACCTCTTCCCACCGTCAACTCCTGTTGTGTCTCCCGAAGCCTAACCCTGGCAGCCGCCTTAATATCCCCTTCCCCCTTCCTAACTAGTTTAAAGCATGATCGATGAGCCCTGCTATCTCCTGGGCGAGGATCCGCTTTCCTTTATAGGACAGGTGAGCCCCATTAGCAGTACTCATGCCAGGAGCAGAGTACACCATCTCTTCAGCCAGGTGACAGGTGATAGGACAAGGGGGAATGGCATGAAGCTGTGCCAGGGCAGGTTCAGATTAGATGTTAGGAAAAAATTTTTTACTGAAAGAGTTGTCAGGGCCTGGAACAGGCTGCCCAGGCAGGGGGTTGAATCACCATCCCTGAATGTGTTTAAAAAAAGGGTAGATGAGGTACTTAGGGATATGGTTTAGCATAGGACGGGAATGGTTAGACTTGATAATATTAAAGGTCTTTTCCAACCTTGTGATTCTGTGATTCTGTAAAAAGGAAATTAAGTTGGTTATGTAGGACTTTCACCTCATGAGCCCATGCTGGCCATGACCAATGTCTGTGTTTTCTCTGAAGTGTTCTGCAGTAACTCTCAGAATAACCTTCTCCATAATTTTACCAGGCACTGAAGTGAGACCGACAGTCCTGTAATCACAAGAAATGATCTGTGGTAGCCCTGGCAGTCTGGTCCTGCCTTCCCTACTTCACAACCCAATGTTTCTGCTCACAGAAAAACTATCCCTGTGGGATAGAAAAGTGCCTTTGTCCCCAGTAAATGAGGAACTGAAGCACAGATAACAGAGTGATGATGTTAACTGAATGCTGGAATTTCCATGCAAGAAACCCCCCAAGTTTCCAAGGAAATTTGTTTTCAAAAGAAGTCCAGATTATTTTTTTTCTGAAGACATATTTCAAAATTAGTAATTTTTAAATGGATTTTTTTTTTCTTTACAATTTCTAGCTGATTTTTTGCCAGGAATTCAACCCTGCCAAGGAGCTGGGGACCCCAGGCTTCTTGTTGTGCTGGCAGAAATAGTTCCATCAGCTTCTGAGTCTCATGATTTTGATTTGGAGCTGAACCCCTGAACATCCCACAGAAAGATGTTGCTAATTTTTTTTCCCAAATGTTCGTTATACTTACAGGTCAATGCAAAACTGAAATAATCAAGAGTCCAATGTGAATTTCCAGATTATATGCAAAGATTAAACTGTCTACTACAAAATTAAAGGTGTGCCTAGGCCAGATTAGATATCTGGAAAAATAATTTACAAAAGTGTTACTAGAACTAAAAGAATGTTAATGATTATAATGCAACATAGAATATTTTTTTTCTATATTCAACATCAAATTTCTGTTACCAATACAAACTTCATTACATTGTTACTCTCTCTTCCTGAAAAGAGAAAATTATTGGAAATGTTTTCTTTTTTAACTGTAAAAAATAGTCTAAACACTCAGTGAGACAAACTAGTGAAAAAGTTACCAATAAAGAGTATGGTTAATGCAGCATTGTGTATCGTATTGCACAATACGACAAGTGCGACATACAAGCCCACCCTGCCTCTTTTCCTTAAGCAAATTATGTAAATATTGTAGGAAGAACAGGACATCTTTAAGTGTTGTCTCCATTATACCTTCATTATCTGTGTAAATATGACAGTCTGTCTTCACGTTTTTCTGACAAAGATAATCACCTGCAAGGCTGGGAAGTTCTTTCTCCCCACGTCCTCCAATGAATAATATTTTCATGGGAACACATAGGACTAAATTTTTTCTGCCTCATCATAAACTCATCTAGAATTAGAAGATAGGTTAAAAAAAAAATACCAAACCAAAAATCCCGAACAAACAAAACAGTATTGAAGCCATGCGAATAACTGATTTTACGGTTTGTGGCTGTACTTCGAACAGCTGGGGAAAAAATCAGCCTAGGTCAACAACAAATATTTTTTTTTCAACCCCTTCAACAAGCTGAAACATTGCAGGAAATGTTTTTGTTGTAGTTTAAACTAGCAAGAGCTAATGTGGTGCTAATATTTCACACTATATTGCATTCCAGTTGTTTTTAAAAATTTTTTCAGAATTAAACAAAACATGGGATGGAATTTCCCAGCAAAATACCAGTGAACAGAAAAATAAATCCCTTCTACAGGTAAAAAGGAATACAACCACCATTTTTAAATTTCTCTTTCCATGCTCAACTCCTTCTTCCTGGATTCCGATATAAACAAGTTACCTTCTTTTAAATCAATTTCAAATGTTGAAAATATCGTACATTTTCTACCAGAGCGGGTTTGGCACACTGTCTCACCCGGTTCTCCTCAGGCTATGGATGGAATATGATTGCCGAGTGCTTTTAAAAATCTGTCCAGGCAAGTCAGACTGGAAGCTGTTATGGGCAGAGCAAACCTGAATAGGCTCTTAACTCATGTGCCTCCTTGGAAGCAGAGGTTTGAAAATTTGACCACAGAGATACTCATTACTTGGAAACCAGGAGACAACCATCAAATACATGAAACTATTGCTATAAGCTGTCATGCCATTCAAGCCAGATGGTCTATGAAGATTTATAGTTTTTCACACATCTCCAATGTTCTTAGCACTGTATAATAAACAGAAAAATAAGACGTGGTCCTGCCCCTGATTTTCCTGGAAGTCTGCATTTGAAAAGGCATGTCATATTCAGAGATGTCCACCTGACCACACTGCCTGTCACCTGAGAATGCTAGTAGATTTTTTTATTCTGCTCCTGTTTCTAAATTTATTACAGGAACATAACTTCCAAGGGTACACTTTATTTTTGAACCGAACTTCTATTTAAAGCCCTTCTTTTCTAAATTTGATCTTCCCTGCATCCTTGTTGAGAGTGCGGTGTACTCAAAAATGCTGTAGCACGGTAGCTTTATGTTGTGAACTTCAGGCTAATGGATGCTGCTGTCACAATGCTATTTTTGAGTGTGAAATTTCTCCTGCAGCTTATCTTTTTACTGAGCCATCTGGCAGATTTAGGATGCTAACCAATGGAGCTGTACTTTTCCATGTATTAATATGGATCTCATGAATCACTCAACAGGTCAGATTTAGAAAAACAAGACTTTTGCACCAGACTTCACTAAAAATGCAATGTCTGGCTAATTAACAGATCCCCTCCCTGCCAAAATGTGCAAAAGGAGTATAGGGGTAATGCCTCATTAGAATAAAATAGAGAGATGGGAATGATAAGGGCGTGTGGCTATTTAAGGGAGGTGGTGTTGCAATACAACTGTCAAAAGTGTTGCTGCCTTTCACTTCAAAGGTCCGCAGTGCAAAATCACCCATGATGAAATGCGCCGTGTGAGGAGTTGAAGATGCCAAAGGGCAACTGGAGTTCCTAGCTGGTAAAGATACCATGTACAAGCAAACACTCCCTTTGCACTGTCTGCCCTATCCAGTCTTTCTTTGATTCCTCTTTTCCAGGACAGCTATGGAAAGTGGAGCTGAGCCTCTGTTTAACTGCTGGGCCATGAGCAGACAGCAGCCTCGGAGTCTGGGAAAGGAAGGGGAAATGCACTGTAAGTAGCTGCATTAGACATGGCTGAGCAGAGCTGCTCCTTCATGAGAGGCACAGTGAAACCATGGCTGGGTTTTTTCTGAGTGGTGAAACTACCTCTGTGCTCTTTCACAGAACTAAGACCTCTGTAAATACCCGAGTGACTACAGGGAAATACTTGGAGATGTCAGTCGCGATTGTTCCTGTTGAGAAACTGGCCCAAAATCCCCTGTATTTACTGATGGGAGACAAAAAAAAAAAAAAAAAAAAAGGATGAGAAGACAAATCTTGGATCCTGCCCACCCCTCCCCTCCTCTTGCTCTGGAAAACATCAAACGAACACTCAAAAGCCTTCAAATTTAGGAAGAGAGGACTCAAGTTAAGATTGTGATCAACCTCTTTTCCATCCCTTCTTCCAAAAAAGCAGGATGGCTGATGGTGCTGATGCTTTTTTGCAGCTCTGGGGTTTTGCAATCGGGCCAGCATTTCTCCTTCCGCTGTACAGGCAGGGTGGTGAAGCAGTGTCAGCACCATGACCCTTGTCCCCTCAGCTTGGTGACAGAAGAAAATCCCTTTCCAATTCCCACACGTGATGGGCTGAGGAATGACTGCTCCTGTGTCACCCTAAGCAGTATGGATCATGAAACTGTCCCAACAAAACTTCTATTATCAGCTGCCTCAGCATTCTTTGGTAGTCAGCCATAAGAATGGGAATAACTCATTCTTTTAATCCATTTCACATTTAGAACTGAATAATATAATGCTCGCCTTTTTATCCTCCTCCCTTCAGGAAAGTGGCAAAACAAGATGTTTTTATAGTGCTAAAATACCTTAAATGAGGCCTTTTTGCCCCTTTTCAAAGTTTTCCTTTTTCTCTTGTCCTTCCTTATAGTTTGTTCCTCTGCTTTTAAGTGGGTTTTTTTGTAGCATGTCTATACATAATCATATCCATAATCCTCTCCATCTCTATGTCCATATGGATTTAGACAGTTTTATGTATTTTATGGATAGGTAGCATTGCTGTTGGACCATGCCCCTTCCTCCCAGGAGAACAGCAATGCCCCATTTTGCTCATAAATGGCTCAAACACCACAGTATCTTTTTGTCCACTTCTTCCTTTTTAGTGGGCAGTGACAGTGAGCATGAGCTCTTCCTCAGCTCTCACACAGCCTCTAGGAAATCATTCAAGATACTTGGTAGGAGTATGGAAATTAATATCAGTGTTGACATACTAAGAAACTCCATACTAAAGAGAACTGGTGGGATTTTTTCCCCTCTGAAACCATGTGAGGGCTCAGGATGATTCTCCCTCTCCTATGTGAAAACCTCTCTTTGCCTGTGTAGGTGCATGAGTTAGAGCCTTTCTGGAGGTACTCCGAATGCAAGTTGTATTTCCAGAAACCTGAGAAAATGGTAACACCCTTGGAGGGTGAAGAAGCCATTCAGAAGTCACATTTCCCAGGAGGGAGTACACGCTCTGTAAAATCCTTCAGTATAATAAAACCAGGTAATGGAAATGCCACGTTGGGCTGTCTCTTTCTGATGTTAAGCAATTGCCTAATGAATGGTGTCACAAACTAGCTTTCTAATGTGGGGTTTTATGCTTTCTGCGTGACTTAATTCTCATTAATTTTCAACCTGAGCTCTTCAGTTTCAGCAAACTCTCTCATCTGAGAGAGGCTCAACAGCCATCCAGAGGGTTGTATTTGGTGATCCTGAGGCTCTCATCTCTGTGAGTCCCCATACCTGGGCAGGCAGTGTGGGCAGAGGCTGTTCCTGCCTCTTTGCAAAGGGACTGCATGGGCTGTCTGTTGTGCTTGCACATCTTCCACCTTCTCTGGTCTGAATGTCCCCTTGGACTTACCCAATCACTTCTCCAACAAACCTGACCATTTTTGCTGCCCGAGGGTACATATGTCACCTTCCATGTTACCCTGAGGCCCCATTCTTCCCTGCACAATGGACTTTCTTTTTCCCTGGCTGTTTGTAGTCAATTAAGGTTGTTAGCATCTCTGCAAGATCAATAGCTTCCAAAAAGTTACAAATGGAGGTTCCTTCCCTACAGACTAATGTGCTGGTACCTATTAAAACAAGGAAAGTAAGGACAGAAATGAGGTGAGAGCAAGGAGAAAGAGATAACGTATGAACCAAGGACAGTGTAGTTGCCTTTGGGTGGCTGAGCACACAACTCAACGTGTGCCTTTTTTGCCCATATCTGTGGGCAATGGAAGAAATAAACCATACTATTAACTCCTAATCCTTCTCTTTCATTAAATGCCACCTGATTTGGTTTTGCAATGGGCAAACAAGACTGAATCAAAAGGAAATAACTTTGCAGTGGCTGGTTTGCTTATCAGAAATTGGCTTGTGCTACCTTTAAACAAGCTTGTGATTTATTGTGTTTATCTAGCAGATAGTAAGTTGAAGCAACTTAAAGCAGTTAGCCAAGAAAATCCCCAGCATATTGTACTTCCCTATGAGTGGAGAAGACATGTGCAAACATGAATGAACATCACTTACGGCCTTCTTACTGATCTTATGCATTCCTGCAGAGTCGCTCTGCTTTACATGTAGTTGAACTGAATAAATGGCCTGTCTTGGATTACGTTTTGGGTAAGCTGGGTGTGTAATGTATCCAGCCAGCTTTGGTGTTCATGACTGTCACTTGTATAACTGAGCAGCATGTTTCTAAGGCATTGCCAGGTTCAGAGACATCTCACAAGGATTATCTGTTCTCACAAACAAATAAGAGATGTGATGGAGAGAGATGACTGGGAGGAGAGAAATCAGTGCTGGATAGACTTACTGTCTGCATTATATAAGCATTTCTGTTCTGAGGGTAAAATAAGGAAAATCCATTCAGGTTCTAATTTTCTTCTTTCTGTCGTCAAAACATTCTGTGATAGTAATGAAGGTCAGAAATCGTTGTTCTATTCTGTCATCCTTGGATTACTTCCTGCCATAAGATTCAAGAGAATGGAGTAGCTTACCGTCTCTACCAGTCTTTCCCCCAAAATATCTCTGTTTCATAGTGGCAATGAGTAATATCCTCATTCTTTGCATGAACTAGACCAGTGTCCTTCTCCCACCTTCGCAATAACACTGTCTGGCACCAGGAGTGCTGGCAGCTGCTCTTCAAGCATTAGAAGCCACAGCCCAAGCTCATCAAAATATCAGAGCAGTGTGACTGTAGGTTGTAAAGGTTTTCAGTGATTTCTCCCATTAAAGCCAAGACCAACAGACCAACAGGTCTGGCAGAAGAATACAGAAAGGCTGTACCTAAAGCAAGTTACAGACCTATGAGTGCACCCACAGCAAGTTTGCTGATGACACCAAGCTGGGTGGTGAGGTTAATATGCCAGAGGGATGGGATGCCATCCAGAGGCACCTGGGCAGGCTGGAGAAGTGGGCCCAGATAAACCTTATGAGCTTCAAGAAAGCTCAGTGCAGGGTCCTGCACCTGGGTTGGGACAATCCTTGTTATCCATACTGGTGAGGAGATGATGTGCTGGAAAGCAGCCCTGAGGGAAAGGACTTGGGGGTACTCATGGATGAGAAGCTGGATGTGAACCACCAATGTGCATCTGCAGCCCAGAAGGCCAACCAGATCCTGGGCTGCACCCAAAGAAGTGTGGCCAGCAGGTCAAGAGGTGTGATTCTGTCTCTCTGTTCTGCTCTGGTGAGACCTCACCTGGAATACTGTGTCCAGCTGTGGAGCCCTCAGCACAAGAAAGACATGGATCTGTTGGACTGCATCCAGAGGAGTGCCACAAAAATGATCAAAGGGCTGGAGCACCTCTCCTATGAAGATAGGCCAAGAGAGTTGGGGTTGCTCAGCGTGGAGTTGAGAAAGCTCCAGGGAGACCTTATAGCAGCCTTCCAATACCTGAAAGGTGCCTATAAGCAAGCTGGGGAAGAACTGTTCATGAGGCCATGTAGCAATAAGATGAGGGGTTATGGTTTTAAACTAGAAAAGGGGAGATTAAGGTTGGGTATTAGGAAAAAGTTCTTCACTATGAGAGAGATAGATCACTGGAACAGGTTTCCCAGAGAGAGAGTGGAGGCCTCATCCCTGGAGATATTCAAGGTCAGGCTTGATGGGGCTCTGTGAACCTGATCTAGTAGAGATGTCGCTGCTTAGTGCAGGGGGATTGGACTAGATGACCTGTAAAGGTGCCTACCAACTCAATACATTCTATGATTCTATGATTCTACAGCATCAAAACCTGTTGCACACAGCAAGGAATCCTTTCCCCTCCCAGTCCCCTCTCCAGTCCTGTCCTCTTTGCTCAAACCTCACAACTGTGCATCTGGTTTGGCAAGATTTCTTCTTTTGCTGCTCCCAAACCACTCCAAATATTAGGAGGTAACTCTACTTCTCAGCCTCAGAAGGGTATTACAGGAGGTCACAACTATTATCTTCAGGGGGTTTTTTTTACCATATTAAACCACCTCTCTTCATCCTGGTGCATTGGAAAGGTCAAAAGCAGTGGTCTGTCTCCTCCCAGCAAAAGGACAAGAGCACAGAGCTGAGTCCTTCACAAGGGCGAGCAAGTCTTTCCATGCACTGTAATTTCTTTTAAAAAGGCTGTGGTGTCAGAGTCAGAGCTGGCATACTAAAGAATCTCTTGCCTTCCACGAAATCAAGCTTATTTCTGTCAGTGCTTAAGTCTCAGCAAGGTTTAGTTTCCATGGAAAGTGTGAGTTAAAAAAAGAGATGGATAGACAAGAATAGAGAGAATGAAAATATCCCCTGCTTTAGGTCTAAGATCCGTACATCACTTAAAAACTGTAACCTCTCACTGGTCCTTGTTCTTTAATGCATTTCAGGGTACATCTGCTCATGTCTGTGGGCAGTACTCCAATACCCAAACACAGACCAGATGCACTTGCATATATTGAGATGAAAAGCCTTAAGACAAAGCTGGTGATTCTGTTTTGATTGTCTTGACCTCCTCAGTGGTGTCTGTCTGTCACTTTGTTCCCTAATGTGATGCTTTTGGAGGACCTTTGACCTAACCTGCAGATGACTTTATTGCTCAACAGTATTTTCAGCTATGTAGCTGGTTCTTAAAAATGAGATGAATGCAAGAGCAGAATCCATGAAAGAACCACAGGAAATTTGTACCACATTTTCTTGGAGCATTTGCAAAACCACCATGAAGAAGACCTAAACCAATCACTTTAAGTCTCACTGTATGTCACAGCAATCAGTAGAGCCCACATTGAATATTCAGTCCTTTTCTTCATACCACAGAGGGTCTGGGACTCTGATTTCACAGGTAATGACCATGAAGTATCTTCTTCACTGAAGAACTCATTAGAAAGAGTGATGGGCATGCAGGCCGTTTGGCATGGCAAGGAAAGATAAGGTTTATTCTCTGTGTGACAGGAGTGGGAGTGAGGACATTCCTGAACTGGTCTCATTTTGGTGAGTGATCTGACTGATTTCATAGGAAAATGAACATACTGCCAAGCAAAGTTGCTTTAGCGCAAAAGCTTTCTGCAGCACATGGGCCTCAGGAGCTACAGTGCAGTTCCCAACGCTTCCTAACGCTACAAAAATGGAAAATCAGAAGTCGGAAATTTGAAATTACATAAATGCATATTCCACTGGAATAAAGAGGTGGTATTGTTTAGCTTATTACTCACTCCTGGCATTGTGCTTTTGCTAAACAATAGTGTAATTGCTTTTTTAAAGGCCTGTGCAAATTGCTTGTACAGTTGAGGATCAGGGGATGGAAAGCATTAAGGAAAAAGCACAGGGAGGAACTCTGAGGTGTTACTCCCAACTTCTCTGACCTTTTCAGTGTAATACATTGCAAAGCCCTGCTACAAAACATGATGAGCCTTCAAACTGCACTGAGAAAAGAGCCAAAGTAAATGAACACAATGAAAAATTTATATTTGAAACAACCAAATTTACCCTGCCTAAATGGAGGATCAAAGTCTGATTCACATCTTACCAGCAAGTGGCTTGCAGCCCTTACATACCACCAACTCAATATAGCTATGCATTAGGCTTTTTCATAATGCTCCAGCTGCCTGCATTAACCTGTAACACATTATTCTTTGAATAGGAGGCACTGGCCACAGAGAACTTTATTTCTCTTTTTCTTTTCTTTTTTTTTCTTTCTTTTGTCCAGGGCTTCTCAAAGCTAACATCAGCAGGTGAAAACAATCCTCCCTGAATTTGTGCTTGTAGGAACATACTTCCACTTTTATTGAGAGTGAGGCAAACCTACTTTGCTGGCACAGTATTTTTCCTCCTGGCATGATCAGAAAAAGCCAACGCTATCAGCATGTTGAGGTACACTCAGATGAGGCACAAAAATGCTTACATGTTGCTTTGCTTTTGTATGTGCATTATTGCTTGGCCAGCAGTGCTACAAACAACAACGTATTTGTAGCAGTACCAGTTTCTTCTGTTTTCAGGGTAAACCTTGACGTTCCTGGAAGACAGTCTGTTTCATTAGGTGGATCTGGCCCGCTCTTGAGAAATGTGGGGAGAGTGTGGGGGAGGAGATTTTTTTGTGTCTCCCTGCGAGGAGCAGATCTCGGCGATAACTGGTTCATGAGGCTGCTTGGCACGGCTGCCGTGCTCAGCTCTGCCCCAAGCCATGCCTGCACTTGGGCCATGCTGCCAGTACATATTGTTCTCGTTTAGATATCCACCAATTCTGCAGGCAGAGAACAAAATGGAAAGAAGGGGGTTTTTGCTTTGATTCCAGGTTTCTCTCCTTGTGGCCCAAAGCAGAAGTGTTTTCGTTAGTTTTTCAGTAGTCTTCTGAATGTTTCTTCCCTGCAAGGGTTGAAAGGAGTAGACAAGCCTGGCTTTCACTGATGTTTAACTGCTTGTGGCTGCTGTGCAGAGATGCTGTTTCAGATGGATAGAGAAAGAGGGTGACTGCATCTTCAATGGAGATAAGTGAGCACATCTGCTATTCCTACATGGCCCTTGCCAACACTGGCCCATTCAGTAATCTCTTGTCATTCCAGGAGTCCCTGAAAGGCCATGAAGACAAGGAGGGGACTAAAATGTCTCTCCTATGAAGAGATTCTGTGGGACTTGGGACTTTTTAGCCTGAAGAAGACTGAGGGGGGAAATTATAAATGCTTTTAAATACTTGAGGGGTGGGTGTCAGGGAGATGGCGTCAGTCTTTTTTCAGTGGGGCCCAGTGACAGGATAAGAGGCAATGGGCATAAACTTGAATATAGGAAGTTCCACCTAAACACGAGGATGAACTTATTTACTGTGAGGGTACCAGAGCACTGGGACAGGCTGCCCAAAGAGGTTGTGGAGTCTCATCTCTGGAGACACTCAGAACCCTTCTGGACTCTTTCCTGTGCAACCTGCTCAAGGTGATCTTGCTCTGGCAGGGGCGGTGAGACTAGGTGATCTCCAGAGGCCCCTAGCAACCCTTGCCATCATCCTGTGGTTCTGTGATTCTGTGAGGGCGAATGTTCCCACTGGTGCAACCCTGTCACTGAGGGTGCCTTCTCAACAAGTCCAGGATTTTCTCTAGGTTGGGGTACTAGCCTAAGTATTTGGAAGGTATCAGTATCAGATTTCTTTCATTGAAGTGATTAATTGTATCAGAAGAAGGCATAGGAAACATTGAAGCAGGAAAGCAGGTGGAGACATGCAGAGACACAGATTACAGCAGATTCACAATAGGTGTATATAACAATAGGTGCAGAGCCTAATGGACAAAGCAAGACAATGTACAGCGATAGCTAGGACAAAAATAAAGAGTAAAATCAGCAACAGAAAAATCTAAAAATCCTGTGAGAGTGAGGATTGTGACCAACTGTATTTTTGGAGAAGCTTCTAATTTCTCTACCTTTAAACCTTTTGGTAACCACTACCTGTAAGTAGTTCTGCGTAAGTGATGAATGTTAATGTATTTTTGTATACTCAAAGCCCATGGTGAACAATCACACAAACAATAATCAAATAATAGTCTGCATAACAGGCTTCCAAGTCAGGAAAACTTAGGCCACAAGAACCACTACCAAATGCACATTCTGTCATTCAGAGCTCTCCTTGTCAGGGGGCCAGACCCCACTGCCAACTGTTCTCAGGGCTCATCATGTCCATATCTTACCCACTGGTTAGAGGACAATGGCAGCCTTTCCCCGAGGAAGGTGCCTTGCTGGTCCCAACACTGCCTGCCTGAAACCATGGCTGCAAGACCTTTGCCATGTTCTGCAGGGTTGAATCTAGGAGCACAAGGCAAGAACACCATGGAGATGTCATTACAAGATGCAGGGAAAGGTGTGGGGGACTTAGCTAAATCTTAGGCCGTGCTGAACTTCTAATAGAGCTAACAACCCAGGCCGAACTGGGAAGTAATGCAGAGATGTGAGCAAACATGCAGTGAATGATGTTAGCTACTTGGAATATGCTGCTAATTTGAGACAAGACCTAATAAATGAATGAGCAAATGTATTTGAAGAAGCAGGGGGAAGGTTAAAGCCACAGTGATAGGGAAGTCATTTGTGCAAAAGTTAGCACATGTGCACCTAGACATTTGGCAATGATTTGTGGTGTAAGTGTATTCAAACTTGTGAAAGAAGTCAATTAAAAAAGTTGTGGTAGCTCATATCTTCTAGTTAGACATTTGCAATCAGAGCTGGCTTTAAGGAAAGGTCTGAAATCACACAGAACAGCAGCCTTAAATGACACCTCTGGAAAGCTGTATATTCAGAAAGGACAGAGTGAAGAAAATGTGAAGGTACCTTTTGTGCCACAGGTCAGATGGACATGGGAGACTGATGTCACTGCAGGGGTGGGGTAATAATATAACAGAAGAACAGGCTGACTTCCTGTAATATGAGTGGTATTAAAGGTGATGTCTGAAAATTTGAACCAGAGAAGCTAGATGAGGGTCACAAAAAGAAGGTTTATTTTCTCAGAAAGACAAGGCTGGAAGATGATCTCAGAAACTTCTTTATATGTCTGATGTGTTTTTTAGATCCCCAGCAGAATGCTGTAGTGGGCATGTGTGAAGATGAAGATCTGAAAGTTTTAAGAATATGAGCAGAAAAAGAGAGCTGAATGCTGATGATGGTATGTAGGAGTGAGCGTCAGCACTTTCACACTGTTTAGATGTTAAAGTGATTGGAAGGAACATTGTGAATCTATCAAGAGGTAAAGAGTAGGAACAGATAAAAAATTAGTAGGGAAGTGAAAGGACTGAGTTTTGACAGTACTAGGTCATACCTTCAAAGAGTGTTTAATGGTGAAACTTCACTGATGTCAGCAGAGCTCATCATTTCCCACAAGCTGGGGATCTTAGACTGCCTAAAAGAGATGTTGGTTAGAATGTGGAGACTGCAAGTACAGACAAAAGCTGGAGTAGCTTGCCAAGGCGAGCTGTGGCCTCTCCAATGTCAGAGGACTTAGAGAACAGGTTAGGCAATCCAGTGCCAGGATTGATGGATGTAGATGTGGCTCAGCCTGCCATGGGACAAGAGTGTGGACAGAAGTTCCCACTCTTGTGACTTGAAGAAATAGGCGGGGGGATGAGGACATAGCGGCTCAGTTTAGCACCAGGTTACTAGAGTCCTGCTCTTTCCGAGCACAGCGTGGATACTTCATGGCAAAGTAATTGCTAGGCTAAAGACTGTAACCTGGACAAAAAATTCTCCTATGGACCCTGACCTGTGGGCATCATCTCTCTTTCCTGCATTTTGCTCTGCAGTGACTAAGAGCTGGTAATAAATTCCTGTCTTCTCATTGGACACTAAAATCTTCCTGTAAACAAAGAAATTCTACATGAATTAGACTGCTAACAAAACAATTTCTTGTGGCTGTGAACTTACATCTGAGACTGACTGGAAAAGCGAATGTGACAGAGACTAGGAGAATAGCAACATTCAGATGTAAGTTCACCAGTTGCATCCCTTCAACATAACAGATTTTGTGAAGGGGTACTTTCAAAGGCAGTCCACATGCACACACATCATTTGGAGGGATCATTTACAGTCATGTGGAATGGATTTTTATTTTATTTTTTTTAATGCAGGAATTTGTATTGCTTCAGAGAAATCCAGTTCCTTTTATAAAGCAGCAGAAATCAAGCTGATTTTTTTCCCAAAGTCTATTTTGCCTGAATGATACCACTGGTTCCAAGTGAATTGTGAGGACTAGAGGGGAAACAGAAAAGCTTAATCTTTTTCATAGACGTGCACAAGTTCAGACACATGGAGTTCAGAATAGGTAGCAGGATTTCAAGCGTAACTGTGTCCCAATTCTGACAATAAAATATTTGTACCAAGTTGTCAAAGTATAAAATACACACCCTGTGGAAAAATTCTGTTACCAAGGGCAGCTAAGGCAGATGTTGAGGAAGTAACTTGGAGCAGAAAGGAAGACAGCCAGTTTTCTGAATTGATTTATTCTGTTTTAATACATTTATTTCCAGGGATCCTGACCATACAGGCCTGGCTTTACTTTGTAATTTTTTTCATCATAAAAAGGCATACAGTGAGCCACAAAGGCTTGAGCCACACAGGTTGGATCAGGATCAAACGTTCCACAAAACTCCAGGAGTTTTCTGATCCAGGGCTTTTCTTTGTCCTGTTTAATACAGAACAGCTAGATTTGGGTTCCAGGTCTGACTTTCTTCATCTACAGGGAAATCCGTGGCTGAGTGGTTTTCCTAGTGTCTTCTCCCAAGATATCACCAAAAGAAATTTATGACATGTTATCAGGGATAAAATAAAACAGAAAACCATAGGAAATATTTGGAGATTTAGTTCAGACTGAACTTTATGAGTGCATATAATTCAAACCCTCATTATTAATACTGGTTTTGTCTAAGATATTTCACTGCTTTATTCTGCCAAGTCCTAATCTGGGCGTAAGAGGAGAGGACACCCACAGGTATGAGTAGAGAGGACTCCGACATGTCAGCTAAATGCAATCTGCTGAGTGAACAGTCAAGCTCTGGAAAAGTATGGGAATTACTTAGCAGTCCAGGAGTGTTTTGGAGAGAAACAGGGTAACCCTGGGCTCCAGGAGCTTCCCAGAGAGTTCGGTTGTGCAGAGACCTTTCCTTTCAGCAGTGAGTTCAAGAGCTGGACCACACATGCCAGTGCATGCTACCCCTCTTCTCTGTCTTTCCCCAGGCTTGGATGGTGTGTGTGTGGGCCCTGGTTCTCCTGCCTGTGGTCGTGCTGCAATCTCATTCCTCTGCCCAACTTTTGGTGTGGAGACCTGCTGGCAAAGTCAGCGCCAATGTGCCAACACATGTGGAGAATAGGTCTTGCATTTGCTGCTTGGAGAGCTGCTCCTTGCTCACCAATACCAGCAAAGAGAATCCATAGTTCCTCCACGCACATCCTGAGCCACCACACGACATCCTTCTGCAAGGCTTTGTCTGTGCCCTGAGAAACTCCAAGACCTACATGGTTTTAAATTGAGGAAAGACAAAAAAGCCTTCAAAAAGTTCGGGTAATGTAGAAAAGAGGAGCATTTCTCTTGGCTGGGAGCCCTGATCTCTCCAATCAGCAGTGGAAAGAGAGAGCAGCACAACATAACCTGCAAAGGTGGGACCTGAGGGTCTCCTCCACATCAGACACACTTCCACATCTGTTCGGCACTCACTGCTGCATGCAGTGGGTTTAGGTGGGCAGAGAGGGAAAAGCTTTGCGTTGATTCTTTTGTTCCCTTTTCTTGGGCCGTCATGACAGTGATATTTCCCTTCCCTGCTCGTGATAAAGAGCACATCTCTACCAATGCTAGCCCAAATCCCCACCACGTGCTTCTTGCAACCAGTACAAATTAACCAGTGTGGAAGGAATGCTAAATATCAGGAGGGCTTCTAGGCTAACAACTCATGCACAGAGTAAGAAAAACCATGAAGAACTGAAAAAAGAGATTCCCTGCCCTCAGTAGAGCATTACTCAGTTGCAAGCTATGTACTTCTGAGCATCTTCTGCTCCTCTGCCAAGACCCAGAGAGGGAAAATCAGGACAGATATGTAAAAAGAAAAGACTAATATATTAAAAAAAAAGTAAGGACCCACTACATCTTATATCAAACTTAATTTCTCCCCGCTGCTGTTTATCTGTCTGGCATTTTGTAGTGAGGGCAATAGGAACTATATGCTTAAATTGTATTTCAAAAAATTGACAGCTTCGGAGCATCTCCGTTTTCTCCCCTCGCCTTGTCCTGTTGTGTAACTGCGTGTCAGGCCAGCAGCCAGAGCTGATATCACCTTGTGGAGGACTGCCCTGGGTCTTGCATAACCTTAATAGGACAGCCACTTGGAAAGTGTTTATGTGCCATTAGAGTGGTTGCTCTTCTAGCCACTCTACTACATTAGTGGAGCAGAGTCATTATAGACCAGGCAGAGTATTAATTGCATTTGCATCACTGACGCCCACGATGGGGTATTTCAGTGGGCCCTGGTACTTCAGGTCCTGTTCTCTTCCCCCTGGGAGCAAAACTCTAGCAGTAGTAAGTGGTTGGAACGGACTGCAACACTGTTGCATTTTTGTCCCAAGAGGGTTTGTTACCTCAAAACGGTTTTTGATTACTCCATGGGGGTATCATCAGAACATACCAGGCAGGCTGCAGGCAGGTTCAGGGTCTGTGCCCAACATCGTATGGTTTAGGTCTCTGAATAGCAGCATCCCTGTTTGCCGGTGATATGCGTACTGGGTCCAAAACTTCTAAGATGCTTGTTCTGGATGGCTTTTACCTGTGTTGCAATAGATGGTAGCAGCCTGGATAAATGTGAGTGTGAGGGAACTAGAGTGTGAGTCGAATTCATGCAGTTCTGCTTTAAAAATGTCTCCTTTTCCTCCTGCTTCCCACTGTAACACTGAGATCCGGGTTCCTGCCATGTAATAGGAATGTGGACGCTGGCTATAGCACATGTTGCTTTCTTTACCTCTCTGCTGGGATGAGTCCTGAAGCATGTTGAGGTTATTAAATCCTGATGCAAATTAACGGTCACCAGCCTGTATCTGTCCTTAGTACTGCCTTTCCCCTCACAGGGAAGGGCTCGGGGTGGCTGTGCTACTTCCTCTGAAGGCGACATGCAGCTTCCCCTAGGTCTGCTGTCACGCTGGCTCTTACCATCCCCGCCTCTACATGTTTCAGGGTGATTGGACACACACACCTCCTCATGTGTCTTTGGAAGATAAGATGCTCTTCAGTGTGGGAAGGGGGAAAAAATAAAGCGGGAAAAGGTAACAGAGAATCCGCCAACAGCCAAGATGAAGTTCAAGCCTCTGCATCCTGCACTACAGTTTAATCTCCCTGTACAGGTACAGATGAACTCACTCTAAATAGTATCAAGAGAAAAATAAATGCCTGTTTTTCTTCCAAGTGTTGCATTATGTCCCTTTTTATTTAGCAGGGTGATGAAGTTATTTTTAGGGTATTAAACAAGATGTAACACTTCTCTGTCTCATTCTCCTCCTGTATTGTATCTAAACAATTTTAAAGATGACAGCTACCAACGTTCATTAAGTGAAGATTTGTTTTGGTAAATTTGTTCCTGACATAATTATGCTGACAAGCCCTCAAAAGAAAGATCTCTTCGAAAACTTTGAGTGAGATGCTTTGATTGTACTTTTAGGCTGAGTGAGAGGAATTCTGCTTTACTGCAGAAACCTTTAATATCCTGCAGGCTGTTGCCATTCTGCTTCCATATGGTCCCAGCAATTCTCACTTTCTTAGCAGAGCAAGTTGGGGCAAAGAAAAATATTGGGCAACGTATTCTCCAGCATGTCCCCACATTTTCTCTTTTTTGGCCACAACATTTCTTCTTTGGCAGGAGCAATGAGAATGCTTTTAAAAAGGATGAATTACCACACCACAAGAAATCAGTTCACAGCAGAACAGTTTGCTTCATGGATCCCGATGATTTTATAACCATCTGGGTCACTATAAAAGGTCATACTACCAAAAAAGCCAAACAAACCCAGAATAGTTTTGGTGTAAAGAGCTCTACCTTTAGCAGGTTACCCGCAATGGTGTACAGGATTTACAAGGGCATTAAGTATCTAAACAAAGTACTCCAGGCTCAGTAATTTTCAAATAACAGCTGACTTCAATTTTTTCTTTGGCATTCATACACACATCCTATTGCAAGCTTGATTCATTTCTTTTTGCACTGGAAAAAATGTTGAAGCTGGAATGGGAAGTCAAGAATGTGGGAATTCATACATTGCGTGCATATGTGGTTTAGTGGTGTGTGCCATTTGTACACATCACTTACTGGGGAAGTTAAATCACTTTTGGATACAAATTTCAGCAACTGCTTCCAAAGCTCCATCGAATTCAAAACTTTGAAGTTACATTCTCCACAACCTGTTATTGAAATATTTCTTACCAGCTCAAAGCAAGTACCATTTTCTGAAGCAGAGATTTTTCTTTTGCTCCACAGGCTGCAAAGTGAAGCTCTTTACTTGCACTTACAGCCTGGCTCCTCCAAACTGGAACTGACTGTCTTCTCTCTGTCAGGAACACAGCGGCTCTTGTGTACTGAAGGTTTTTGTTCTTTTTTTTTTTTAACTTCTCAGACTTCCTTCATCATCACTGATGAAAATGAATGCAGTGCTCTTCCATGTGCAAACAGGACTTCATTCATCTATGCAGTTATTAAGGAAGCCTTGGAATTGTGGACATGCACACAAGGCTCTGCTGGTCTCAGCAAACTACTGTTCCTTTGTGGTGGGTGCCTAATGCAGTAGTGACACAGAATTTACATGACAAAGGAATTAAAAAATATCTTTAGCACTGGCTTCCAGATGATTGAAGAGCAGGTTTCGATAAAAGGAGTCATGACTCATGCACCAGTTTGCAAAACTGACTCCCTGTCACCAGGAGGAATAGCTTTCTGGTTGCTCCTTTCAGGCTGTTCCCTAAATTGGGGGACAGAATGGCCACCATAGGATCTGGTGGTCTCTTTGCATTGAGAAGTTGTAGCTCACCACTGGTTCAGATGTGGGTCCACTACAGTTGCCCTGGCCACTGGTGGTCCCTCAGCCTGCTGGGCTTAGCAGCCCCTGTACCATATGCACTAACAACTTTCAGCAGGGTCAGTGCAGCCTTGTGGTGGTGGGGCCAGCCAGGTCCCTGTGCTGGCGTGAGTTGGGAGGGTGCTTGGCACCACAGAGCAGACTTCTCTGAGCTCGCTGAACTTCTTGGCCTTCTCAGCACACAAAAAGTGCTTCTCCAGGGAGGTTGCTCCCACCAGCAGCTCAGTTAGTGAAGATTAATTTAAAAGCTTATCTCCTTTCCCCACGTTGGTGCCACTCTGGCGGTGTCCATCCTCCCTTGCCCCATGCCTCCACAGCTCTTGCCAAACGTTCAGGCTTTTTAGTGCGTTTCCCCTCTTTCCAATTATCAAAAAATCCAGCTGATGCAAAGAGTGCCTCTCTAGGGGAACTCATCTTTGCTCGGCAATCATTGTCGCTGTAACCTTCCCAATGGAGTTTAATTATGTGCTTGCGATTAAGCAATTATGCATTATCAGGAACAGAGTAAATCAAGCCTTTTATCTCCACTAACAGGATATTTCCTGTGAGCATTCCTGCCAAAAGAACCTAGGGGAAAGATGGGACGTTTCTGCATGTTATGTAAGCATGTTTATTTCGGGAGCTCACAGTCCCAGATGCAGCCACCGCTGCTCCAGCTCCAGCACAGTCTCTTGACTCCCACCCTGCACGGCCAGAGGACCAGACCCACACAGTAGCGAGCGGTTGGGTGTCTCTGAACAGCAGACGCTTTTAGGGCACGTGGCCGAGCCCTGCTCAGCAGCAAGAAAATCCGTTTCAAAGATGCAACGCACTCGCTGATAAGATTCCTCGGGCTCAGTCGGATGGTTGCCTTGTCTGAAGGCACTTTACTTGCAGAGAGGTTGGATCTTGGAGCTGCTGCAAACTTTGCTGTGCAGATAAAAGAGGAAAGAGGCCACCCATGCTCTCGCTTGCTCTGCATTCAATTAGCCTGCTCACTGATGGGCTAGCAGTGCAGAATGGATTTTCCCACTGATTGATCTCTTAATGTAAATGAGCTCTGGTTTTAAACTCAAACCATACGTACTTTTTTTCCCCTTGGAGCTGTTCTTCCCTTGTATTATGCTCAGCGTTTACTTTCCCTCTAGCTAGGATCCGTGGCACCATTGCAGTTGAGGGCCTGCATTATC
Organism: Porphyrio hochstetteri; assembly: GCA_020800305.1. Taxonomy (NCBI): domain Eukaryota; kingdom Metazoa; phylum Chordata; class Aves; order Gruiformes; family Rallidae; genus Porphyrio; species Porphyrio hochstetteri. Next base: position 66,534,880 of record CM036938.1, read on the forward strand.
ATTATTTATATAAATGGCCATGAGATGGCCATTTGCCTAAAAATGTCTGTATTTATTTATTCTTTTTCTTGTCTGCCCTCTTTTGCTATTAGATGAGACTCTGAAAACTTGTCCCATGCAGTACTTTCCTTCAGGCTTTTTGCACGGGAGTAATTAATATGTGTGATTTTTTTCCATATATGTCTACATACATGGAAGAAGCATGACTGGCCAATAATAGCGATGTTTTCAGCAAACTGAGATTCATTCACGTATTATAACATTTAGGTTCAAATGAGAAATTGTCCTTTTTTCGGCACGATAAATGTATCTGTTTTGGAATATTGCTCTTCTCTAATGTTCTCTATTGTTTTTTCAGACCTTGACCAGGAACTTTACCTTTGATAAAGTTACCTTTTCTGACTGCAGGAGTAATTATTTAATGCTCAATTTGTCAGAGCGAAAATGTCACTTAACAGAGCCTTTGGGATCCGCAACAGTAAAAAAAGCAATAAATACAGTAGATGCCATTATTACCAGTGATAAAAGCTACTGGTAAAGGTAAAGGTTCTTTTGCACAATTCATTAGCAACAGCTATACCTAAGAAAATTAATCTGATATTTGCAGAATAATCTGTAACACGATTATGCCTACCTTCCAAAGCAGACTGCGTCAGTACTTCAGTGCAAAATCTCTCCACCAAAGTCTAATTTCAGTGTGCACAGAGAAATGAAACAGATAGATAACATGTTAGAAAGGCATTGATTCTTTATAAACTTACAGTTGCCACCTTAAAAAAAAAGGCAAATACAACATTTTAAACTTGCTATTGTCATAAAACCTGAATTTTCCTAAGCCAAGTGTGGTATTTCAGAACACTGCTATTTAACTACTAATCACATTCAAATGGGAACTTCATAATAAATATTTATGAAGACAGTAGCTCATGAGTTTTGAGATTATTTCTATTAAAAGCAACATAATAACTCTGTCACTTTTGTTTTCTGTATGAAATCTGGCAAGAAAATCCCTCAGGTATGACTGAAGACATCATGAATTCTTTCTTTCAAGAATAAGTCAAATAGCATTTGGTATATAGGTTTTAAAATAATAATCAGGATTGTTTAGATTAAAGTTATTCTTTGGTGAATTGAACATCTACTTATGCTACTTTATACCTTGCTTTCATTTTCATAGCCAAGGAGGGTGTTTGGAAATAATTAAATAACCCCAAATTACTGAAAAAGTATTTTCTAGAAAGATTTAGTGTAAATATGAGGTGCCACAGACTGCAGCGGGATCTCATCTGCAGTGTGGTCTGTGGGCTGTTAGGCGTGTTGGTGGTCACAGGCAGAACTGTCACTCCTGTTCAGAGCTGACTGCATCACCCATGCAGCCTTCCCCATCACTGCTTCAAGACATGATTTAGGACCTTTTGTAAGTTTTGAGGGCAATGGGTCAGTAATCTGATGCTTATTTAAGACACCAATGTTGTGCCTGGATTGATTCTTGAAGAACACTAAAAATTAAGGAGAGAAAAAAAGTCTTTAGTATGATCCTAAAATGTCTTGTGACAGAAATCCTTGGGCTTTGCTTAAAAATATCAGGCTGGCCAGATGGTACTTACACAGGCATCTGTGGTGATTTGGGACAGATGCACATTGACCAAAATCAGAAGAGGCACAGAGCAAGAAGCTCTGCCAATGATGTTCCTCAGCCCCACAGGGCAGGAAGTCAATGCTCATGTCCACACAGAGGGTCTGAGAGCTGTCAGTTCCTGTCCAGCACGCTTCTGCTCAGTCCTCCTGGAGCTGAGTGTGAGCTTAATGGAAATACATATGGCATGAGGGGATGGGGAGGAGCAGCCAGAGAGCTAGTAAAGGGGAAGCTTCTCTCTTGCCCATGCCGGAGGACATTCCTCGTGTCAAATGCCCTTTTGTCCCAGAACTCGCTCACCCGTGTTGTCCACCCGCAGTCACCTCCTGACAGGGCTCCACTTCAGTGTGCCTTTCTGCTGCCTGTGACCCTCCAGAGCTGAGCCTGTGGCTCCTCTGCAACAGCTGGATGGAGTCCCAGGACCTCATGGACATCCCCATTCCTCCTTAGTGACACCCACAGGGGCGAAAAGTCATAGAAGTTGAGAGTCAGCAACTGCAGTGCTGAGTTGCTTGATTTCTTTTACAGCAGTGCTCGTTCCCATGGCTTCAGTTTGTCCCACAGCCCAAAATAACTGTAAGGCCACGCATACCGCATGTGTGGTGAAACAACATCTCACCCTACCCGTGCCCAGACCTAGAAGCTTTTCTGCAGCATCAGGATGATTGGGATCACGGCTGCGAGCTGCGACGGGCTGCCTGTGCTCAACAGCCAGAGAGGCAAAGTCAGTTCTGCACTCCCAAGTGGGGATTTCTAGCAAATTTTGTGTTAGGTCAAGAAATGTTTGTGTGCAAGAGCCCTGCGATATTGTTACTTTAATCAATAAAGTGTTACCAAGAATTTATACAAAAGTCATCATCTTCTTCAAGTGGCTCTTGGTTACTGGTTAATTTTGGTTATTCCAAATTTCAGAGCCCATCGTCTGCTATCTGTTTGCCCTCTGGATTGCAGATGGAAAATCTGCTCTGTTTACAAACTGCCGGAGATTCAGTGCCTCATCTAAACACAGAAACCACAGTACTTCGAGTCTCTCAGGGCTGTTCACTTGCCCTTTGGAGGCATTTATTGCATCTTTTAGTTTCTCTCTTTTTCCTTCCTCCTACAGTTTGAATTCAAATATTTACTCTAACACAAATATTTAAAGAAATGTAGTTCTCCTGAACTCTGGGAGCGGTGAAATCAATAAATGAGGGAGAAATCTGAAGTGAATGAAAGAATAAAAACTTAAAAGTTGCAGCAAAGACATACTTACAAATGACTTTTCTTCTGTAGACAGTAATGTTTCCTCTTATAAAAAGCAAAAGAAAAATTTCATTGGCCCTTTCAAGATAAAAATAAAAGAAAAATGCAAACACTTCAGTGAAGAATAATAACAGAATTAGGCAGTTATTAAGAATATATCATTGTAATTTATCAAGAAAACACACTTAGAGGGACAGAACTTCAAGCAAGCTTCTCGCACAAGGAAACAGTAATGTTCTTAATTATAAGCTGCAGTATCAGGGAGTTGTTGACCAGAAATACTAGGAAAATCCACTGTGTTTGTTATACACTCTCCCGTGACTCATGTAGCACATTATCTTCTAGCAACACACAATGAACACACTAGATTTTCTCAGGATCCATTACATGTGTATCCCAGTGGAAGGGTGGGACGACATCTATGAGAAAAGCAGAGAGTTTGTCAGATATAGGCCGTGTAGAAATATGTTTTCCATTTTATTCCTATACTTATTCTTTCCAAATTTCTATCTCCTTCAGATCAAGGTTTGTAAAGATTTCAGCAGCATGCCACGTGTTCAGCAGTTCAGACATTGAGGGCAAAGGTAACTGATTTCATGTTAAATCTTTATTTTCTGCACTCAGAGCAACTTCAGGGGAAGCTGCCCACCCAGAGCAGAGAGGAGGCAGGTTTCTCACAAAATTTTCCTTGCATGCTCCCAGGTTGGAAATAAATATGTCAAAAATGGAACCTCTGTTTTTGAGACTGGATCAATAAAGTAATTTTATGCCTTCTAAAGGGATGATGGAACTGGTCCCATCTAAGCAGTGATATCCTGGTAACTTGAATATTTAATCAGAAGGGAGTACTTGACTTCTAAGGCTGTTGTGAGGTGGATCCAATTTCCTGAGCTCCCATCATTGCAGACATGCTAGCAAAGGCCGAAGTCAAATCTGTATCTCTTTTGTCCTGCAAGTAGTTGAACCAGTGTTGAGGGTGTGGGAGGCTTGGGATGGCTTTTCCTCTTTTGGGGGATGACTGGGAAGTGAAGTGATGGCAAGGACCACGGTGCACCTGGTGCTGGCTTTTTTTCTGTGGTTAGGCTTGTGCTAAGACAGTTTTCAGCCTTTGGGAATGACCATACATGAAAATGTGGAGGAAACAGGCGTCACTTGCTTGAGATCAAAGATTAAAGAAAATTTAAAAAGAAAGCAGAGATGTTTTCACTCAGATATTATGAATCACTTAGTTTAGCTTGAAAAGTTTTAGCAAAATATTTTGCTATTTTAGCCCCAGCTATTTTGACAGTTGCAATTCCATTAAGAAGTTTGATATGATTTCTTGTCCAGATGCATGAAAAAAAGCCTGACAGTACAGATGCAGTGTCAAAATGCCATGCATAAGAAGATATGATTTTGACCATCCCTACTGGAATACAGCACTTGATGATTTAAAAAAAAAAAAAAATAAAGGTGACATTTCTGTGTTGCCTCAAGAGACTGCAATTCCTTTGCAACAGATCTCCATAGCAATGTCCCCCAGTGTGTGATCTTGGGACTTTCTGCTTGTTGAGCAGTCCAAAATTTTCATACATGATCTTTTTCCCATCTTTCTCATGCCAAAAATGCATGCTGGGATCCTTCTCTCTGCGTCACGCTTCTGCTGGCTGCTGGGATCATTCCATTTGGGGTCCCGTTGCCTTTGTACATGGGCGGAGGGATGGTGGATGTGTCAAAGTGTAACTGGTGCTAAATGACACTGCCAGATCCTTGGTTTTTGCTAAAACATTCAGGGCAAATTTTAATAGCTGGATAGCTGTAGCAACGCATTTGGAGAGGAATGGGTTTTGTGGCCAATCACAGAATCACAGAATAACAAGGTTGGAAAAGACCTTTAAGATCATCAAGTCCAACCATTCACATCATAAACTAAACCATATCCCTAAGTACTTCATCTACCCTTTTTTTGAACACGTCCAGGGAAGGTGACTCAACCCCCTCCCTGGGCAGCCTGTTCCAGGCCCTGACAACTCTTTCAGTAAAAAATTTTTTCCTAACATCCAATCTAAACCTGCCCTGGCACAGCTTCATGCCATTCCCCCTTGTCCTATCACCTGTCGCCTGGCTGAAGAGACCATCACCCATCTCTCTACAACCTCCCTTCAGGTAGTTGTAGGTGGTGATAAGGTCTCCCCTCAGCCTCCTCTTCTCCAAGCTAAACAGCCCCAGCTCCCTCAGCCGCTCCTCATAGGATTTGCCCTCCAGCCCCTTCACCAGCCTGGTTGCCCTTCTCTGGACTCGCTTCAGGACCTCCATGTCCTTCTTATGGTGTGGAGCCCAGAACTGGACACAGCACTCGAGGTGTGGCCTCACCAATGCTGAGTACAGGGGCACAATCACCTCCCTAGACCTACTGGCCACACTGTTTTTGATACAAGCCAAGATGCCATTGGCCTTCTTGGCCGCCTGAGCACACTGCTGACTCATATTCAGCCTGCAGTCAACCAACACCCCCAGGTCCTTCTCTGCCTGACAGCTCTCCAGCCAGTCTCCCCCAAGCCTGTAGTGCTGCATGGGGTTGTTATGTCCCATGTGCAGCACTCTACACTTGGCCTTGTTAAACTTCATCCCATTGGTCTCAGCCCATCGGTCCAGTCTGTTCAGATCAGGCCTGGGGAAGCTAGCAGAGACATGTCAGTATGCAGTAACAGGAGAGCAGATGTCTGTGAGAACAGGAGTTTGTCACAAAAGCCATGAGATAAGAAACTGCAAGAATGTTAACAGCTGCCTTAAAAAGGAACGACCTGACTGTGTAGCCTCAACCAATTATTAGCAATAGTGAGACACGTGTAAGGCGGGTGAATGGATCATCTACCCAATAGCAATAGTGAGACACGTGTAAGGCGGGTGAATGGATCATCTACCCAATAGCAATGTAGTGTAACTCGTGTACTGGTATAGAAACCTATATAAGCTGTGCGTGTGTTTCAGTAGAGGAGCTCAGCATTGATCACATTGATCTGAGTTCAGTCCGCAAAACTTTGGCTCCGGCAGATAGCTATGAGCTATATCTGAGCTAGTGACCTATAAGGTGAAAGGTTGCCAATTTCCTGAATAACCTAAACCTCTCATCATGCAAGAAATTCTTGCAGCTTTGTAACAGCAGCAGAAACTCTAGGAGTCACAAGCACTTAACCAAAGAGTGAAGGAATACTCTAGGTGGATCACTCACTCAGTACTGTTCTTCCAGTGTTCGTCTGCCCGGCAAAAGCTCCACATACATTTGGTTTCTGTGCTGTACCTTGGTTATCCACATTTCCCGCATGCCAGACTCCTCCTGGTTTGACTGTGATGGCTTCTCTCTCTAACACCTTCATAGATTATTACATAGCCAGGTAAGCATGAATCCCTTTGATCACTAGCACCAAACCCTCTTCTTCAAAAAGAATAACTTTACAGTTAAAAAGCTTGCAAAGATGCACAACTTCATCGCACCCTTTCAATTTACTGTTGCTGTTGCTGCATAGCTGTGTGGGAAAAGCAGTCTGGTGCCCCGGAGTTCATATCTACAGCAGTGCATTCAAGATGTCTGAGCTCTTGAGAGCATTTGCCGGTATAGTGAATTAAACTTAGAGCTCTGCAAATCCGGCTTTGGATTTAGATTAGTGAGATTCACCTTTGACCTGGCTTTGGATAGAGATTTGGATGCCTGTCCTGTGCAAATATGTGGGCAGTATGTGTTTTGTGCTACCTTTCAGCACACTGAAAGGATATAATTTCTATGCGGAGTATTTTACCTACTAGTTACCATTTCAGGCTGTGGAATATACTAATGGATATATCCCCTCTGTTCTGTAGAATCAGGTTTTAAGGTGTCTGTGATAAGAATAATTTCAATTGAATTGCCTTGATACGAACAGCAAACTGGGAGAATACCGTCAAACATCGATATGTTGTAGACAGAGATCTGATTAAGTACATTAATATACAGACTGCATGTAAACCATAATAGTCAGTCAGCTGTTAAGACAACAAGACAGATGTAACTCATCAGGGAAGGTTTGCACTGTTCTGGTTTTTGCGTTTTCCATTTCTTTTGTGATGACAGAGGAAGGTAGAGCAGAGGAGAAAGGTTCTTGGGGGTCCAGAAAGATGCTGGAAAACATCATGTCTGGAAAAACCTTTCCTGGGATGTTTTAACCATTAAGAACTGAACCTAGCCTTGTGACAAGAGATGTCTCACAGACCGAGTAAACTTCTCTGTGTCCTATATGTGGCCGGAACCCCGCAGCTAGTCCTTCCTCCCTGTAATTAGCACCCAGACATGGGCATCGATGTCAAAAGCTGCATTTCTTTCCTAATCCGGTTTCATAATACTCCACCATCTCAGCCATCCAGACTTCCTGTGCTAATAGTTGTCATGACAGGAATTCTCTCTTTGATCCGTTTTTGGGGACACCCTTCCATCTGCAGCAGTGATTGCACCAGTCACAACTTCCTGCTGCATACTGTCTGTCTGCTAATAGGAAAAAAGAAAGAAAAATGGAAGCCAGCCAAAGCCTTCGCCATACTTAATACAGAGTAGCACTATACATGACCAAAAAAAAAAAAAAAAAAAATAAAAAACAAAGTAAAATAAAATGAAGCAAAGCAAAGCAAACAAACAAAATAAAATAAAATAAAATAAACCCAAAATGCTAGAAACTAATCCTGTCCTTGTAAAAAGGACAAGAATGGTAATAATGTAGTTTTTCAGCTTGTATCTGCATCACAGACTGTGAGCAATAAATTCACCTTGTTGAATTTAAGAGGAATGAAGATTTATTATCAGCCTCTGATCTTGATTTGAGGATGAAAACCCATAGGGCAAAAACCTAAAAATGTTGTCCACTGACAGAAAACTTCTTGGACGTTAGGAGACAAAAGGCACCTCCTGGAGCCGACCAGGCCCCATGAGCTGCCAACACCCCTACGCTTAGTGCCCACCCTGGCTGCCGCACAGAACAGGGGGTTCAGCATGCCATCAGTGTTACCTGAGCAGACAGGCACCTCCCTTGCATGCACCAGCACAGTGGCCTCTCTTGGAGTCATCTGCCATCTTCTCAGTCTGAGCTGAGATCCTGAGCATCAGCAGGTCTCCGTGTTGGCTTTGCACCTGCGTGAAGGCTCTTCTAACAGATTAAGGGGAGTGAAGATTCTCAATACCTTTGTCTGCTCAAACTCCACAGCCCTGGCACACAGGCCTCTCACCCCTCCTCATATGGTCTTTTCTGTTTTTTGGCTTTGCCTACACATTGTCACACTGTTGTTATACAATATTTTCCGTATATTGTTATAGTAAAACACTGTAATTATAGGCTTCAGGTCGGGCTGCTGTCAAACAAAAACTACTGCAGAGATTGCCAGGATCCTCTGTGACTCTGCAGAGTGCAATCCATGTATCTTGGAGAAACACAGCAGGAGAAGGTGGTAATTAAGTCATACAAATAGGCATTTTGGTAGCTTTGCTGCAGACAGAGAGCTCTGTGGATTTACTTTGGCTGGAGATCTGGATGGGGTTCAGCCAGAAAATGAGACAGGAAAAAGGGAAAACAAAAAGTGTGTGAAAAGAACAGCTCATTGAAATTATATCCTTGTCCACCTATGACATACAAAGGGACGATGCCAAATTCAAGACCAGGTTCTCCTTACCTCTTACTCCCTTTCCCAAAGCCGATGTGAGAACATGTTCCCCAGCCCCAGGCAGGAATGCAGAGCTGGAGAGGATATGGAAAGCATTCACTCAGCTGGTCCAAGTGGAAAACTGGAAGACATGCAAACACTCACTGTGATTCCCAGGCATTATAGGCTCACAGAGGCACACATATAACCATAGGTAGGAAGACAGCTTTTTGGCATGCTGAAGGCTGCAAACGCCTGTCTGAGCTGCTCAATTCTGCCATAAGCTCTGTTGCTTTGGAGCCTGCTTTTTCCATGCTGCACCTCCCTTCTCTTGAGTTTTTTTCTGCCCCTCTTCTCTGTGTAAATACCCTGCCAAGGGAGTAGGTAAAGGCTCATGGAGGGTGGTAACTGCAGCTCCTTCCCCTGTGGACTTAGCACTTCCTTCTGTCTTCCTCTTCCACCAGCTGCATGTTTCCATGTGGGTTTGGATACTCAGGGCTGTCTTTGCTTCCAAGCGTAGTGGTGTAACAGCTCAGAAGGAAACACTCTAATCGGAGCTCGCTGAGAACTCAAAGCAGAAGATGATGTAATGCACATAAAAATTGTGGAACTGAATGAAGACTCTAGAATGGGTTTTGGATATCGTGATGGCCCACTAAAATGCCAAGAGCAATATGAAATAAAGCAACAACTGTGAAAATGAGAGGAAGAAACGTACATTTTCCTTTCTTCCTGATAGACTCGGTTTTGGACTCTTCAGTGACAGTCTATTCATTTTCTGTGTGTTTTGGCACCACAAACCTTATGAACACACAGAGACATATATTCTGCTGAATCTTAAAGCTTAGGTTTAATGTTAAAAAGTCAAGGGCTTTCACATCAACAGCTCTTTGCACACATTGTAAAAATATAGATGTTTTAAAATGTCCTTAAAGCTTAAGCTATTACCATCCCCATCTGGATTCCCCACAGTGAAGCAGAAATGCAAGCACTCATCATCACCCATCCATGCTGGTCGAATCATCTTGCCAGAGGGAGATTCTGGGGAACACTATGGATTCACACAAGACGGGGCAGACACAGTGGCTCTGTTGGATTTTGAACTGTCACTCAGCCACCCCCTCCCTTAGACCAAGGGCCACACGTTCTGTTCTTCTGGCATGCTACAGCCAAAGCTTAAACAAGCTCCATGAGATGTCCCTCTTTACTCCCTAAGGTTTGAATTGAGGATTGACCCTGCTGCTCAAGATGGGCTGGTGGCTCCCCCAGAGTGCCTTTTCTTCTGCTTTGCTTTGGCTCCTGCATCCTGCAGACGCTAGGGCTTCCCCTCTGCCGCCTCCCCTGCACCCACATCTTGGCTCCCTGAGAGGGTGTAAGTCCTCGTGTCCATGCTCTGTTGTTTCCTCATGTGCTCTGCTGATCTGTACATGATTTCTGTTTGTTTGCTGAAGCATTTTCTCCTGTCCCCATAAAGCCTGCCTGCTGGGCCTATGCCACCACCTGCAGAGCTCGGCCACCTCGCCCCCTCCATTCCCACATGGTGCAGAAAGCAGCAAGCCTGATGTCTGAGCAGGGCGGCGACGGACCGTCCGCTGTCTGCTGTGGTGCCTCTTGCGAGGCCAGGGGAGCCGCTCTTCCCACGGCGGGTGTGCTGTCTGCGCTGTGCCTGGGGCCTGGGATGGCGTTGCCCAACGTGCCTGCCCCAGGCACAGTTTGCCATGCCTTAGTTAGCAGACTTGCACAACCCTCCGTCAAGTGCCATGGAGGGCATGCTGTACCTGTGCTGAGCAGACAAGAAAGCCGGCGTGGCTCAGGATAGCAGGGTGTTGGGGAGTGGGGCAGCCAGAGGAGCCATGAGTTGACAGTCTGTAAGAAACTATGACTTCCAAAGAGCTGGCTTTGCCCTGGATACTGCATGGGGAAGGTAATGCAACCCATACTTATGCTGCAGAAATACCCAAAGACCTCACTCAAGTTCAGACTGATCCTTGTCATGGCTCACTAGCGATCTGAGGACAGTGATGAATAGGCCTGCAGTCAAACACACCTTTCACAGACCTACCTTTGTTTGCTGTTTTGCTTGGTAGTCTGACATCTCTTCCTGGCTACACTTAGACATGTTAGCAAAGGCAGATTGCTTTTAGATCCTATCATCCGGTCTTGATATGAATAAGATTGCCTATTCACCTCACAGAGCAACTTGGGGACAATCTTTTGTGTATAGGAACCACTGTGAAAGAAGAGGCAGACAGCAGATCTTCTTTGTGAAAACAAAGGTCCCTTGTGTTACATTCTCCAAGTTTTGAAAGAAATTAATTTATTCCAAATCATCACAAAAAGAGAAATTCTCAAGAATGAGCAGAAGTAGAAGCTCCATAAGTTTTTTCCACTCAATACCTCAAAATAAGGCAAGTGCCTTCTTATTCACCAGTAGCTAGCTGCAAGACAGTCATCAAAATCTGGCAGGCAGCAGGGGAATGGGATGTTGCCATGGGTAGTGGTGGGCACCTCCAGGAAGGGCTTACCTCCCCCTAAGCGAGGTGAGACTCTCCACCTGGACTGCATGGCTGCCTTTTCGAGGGCTGAAGTCCCATGCCCAGAGCCCATCACAGAGTGCTTTTGGAAGGAGGCACAGTGTCCTCCACATGCCATTACTGCAGGCAGTTTGCACAGACGTCGGTTTTGCTTCAGCAAGCAAAGGCAGGAAAACAACTGTCAAAGTAGAAATATAGTCAAGAGCAAATGCAAGTAATTTCCAGTTTGGGCAGTGCTGTGTTTACCTATTTTTCATATATGTGCTTTCTTTATCACCTAAAAAATCTCTGTTCAAAAAGTTGCTTCCAACCTCCTAAATCTCATAAAAATATTTGTTTCATGTCCATTTTCCAGCCCTTTTTATTACCTGCCTTCTACAGAGACATTTTACAGCTGTAATCAATCAGATGTCCTATTGCCTATTTCCCTATATAAAATCCCACGTACAAAAAAACCCTTAATAGGAGCTGGACTGTAGTATGTGCTTGTTTAGTGGAAAGCCAGTCTTTGAAAAATGCAGTCATGACTTCCAGCTACTGCGAAACATGTCTCCAGGTATGCCAGTTGGTAAGTCTGCGTGTTCAACCTGTGAATCTGAGGGTCCTTCAGGAACCATCAGACCTGTTCAATAAACTGTGATAATCTTTTCATCTTCTTGATTTCCTGAGTCATCCCAGCTCTGGACCTCAGCTGCCATATGGAATCCTGCTTTGTAATACAATCTGAAACACACTTTCAGTTCACAAATGTGTTTGTGTTTAGAACTACAAAGGACACTTCCTGGCTGTTCAGTAGGATTTTTTTTTATAACATATATATTTATGAATTAAAATGTCAAGCTACTTTTCATGCTATTGTGTTCATAGCAGTTTGATTCTCATGTGATTTCTTATGAATAGTAATGAAAGTGCTGTTTTAAATATAACATGCACCCTGATCCTCACTTAGAAATCTCTTTTAATGTCTTATTTTCTAGATAATGCTTTGCTAAATATGTTTTCCTGCTACTTTTAAGGGAAATTTTCAAACCTTTAAGATGTGTGCTACTGCATCACACTGCAAGTCAAAAAAAACCAAACAACAAAACAGCTGCCAGTTAATGTGTCTCATTCCCAAAATTGGTTTTGTACAAGACTTTTTTTCTTCTTAGGCTCCACCTCTTTTTTTGCATCTTCTAGCAACACCAAAAAGCTGTTTTTCATTAGTCAACTATAGCTGCTTGCATATTGGTGCCTTCAGAGTGGGGTGGGAGACCACATCTGTGGTGCTTGCATATCTCAGTGACTTTGCAGCTCGGACTTCAATAAATAATTTGAAAATTGCACACACATAGATCTAACTTATGTTGCTTCTTTTTTCTAAAACATTGAAGGGCTTTCTGAAGTCCTCTCTGAAGACTCAGTTTATTTTCTCTATTCTGTTGTACATGCCAGAGATCATGAGAAGTGGAGAAGGGAAACTTGGTGCATACTGTATGCACAACAAAGCAAGCTCTTAAAATCTTGATTTGTAATACTGCAGGGAGGCCCAGGGGTTTCTGATGCTCCCCAGTACAGCTCTGGCCACAGCTTGCCAAAGCTGAAGCAGTACTGAAGCACAACACAGGACTCGGTGCTGATGCCGCCTGTTCAGGATCATCCAGCCAGCCTTGGAACCTGCCTGGATGGCAGCAGGGACATGTGCCAAGGACTTTCAGCCCCTGTCTGCCATAAAAATAGACTCAGAACAGAAAATACGTCCCCTGCAGACAGGCAGCAGGGAGTACTGTGGGATGGGAAGACACACAGAGAAACCCCTGTGCACCAGAAATGCTGTCCAATGCCCAGCCTCACTGTCCCTGGCTGGGCACGATACTGGGACTGTAGCCAAGGAGGCAGATATGTCCCCAGCAGCGATTTCCCCAGCTTTTAATGAGCACCTGTTTCTTTCCTAGGTGGCTGCATCAAGTAGTTCAGAAACTTGCTTTTCCTTCTCTGAGATGATGCCAGCAGCTTGTTTCTGTCTGTTGCTTCTGAGGAACCAGCTTGGTTGCTGTGGGGAGCAAACAGAGATCCCATTGCTCTCTGGAGGTTTTCCAGAACATCAGAGGGGCCATGCTGTGGGCAGGGTGGTCGTGCAAGGAGCTGAGGTCTCCTTCTAGCAGGGAACTGGAGTAGGTGACTGGGTGGTAGTGAAATAGGTGCTGCCCTGGAGGGGTCCTTCTGACCCCATCCTGCCCCACTGCCTGTGGCGCCCCACAAGCCACAGCACATCATGGAGGTGCTGGGCTTCTGTAGCACAGATGTGGTGTCGTACTGCCTTGGACCCACGAAGCGTGGAAGGACATCAAAAGACCATATGCCTCAGCAACGGCCCTTTCCAGCAGCCAGCTGTCCTGCCTGCTCAGAGCCATATGACTGCTCAGCCCCCCAGGCCCTTCTGGAAAGAAGCTTTATTTGAACTGGGAAGGGCTGGGCACGAAGGTGCAGCCTGCTCTCCTGGCACAGCGCGCTGCCTGTGCCTTTGCACCAGATGAGTTATTAGAATGGCAGCAGGGGATACAGCTGTAAAAATCAGGCGGGGGGTGGGTTCATATGTGCCTTGGAGTCAACACAGAGGAAGGAAGATGGTGAGGTGAGGAGTGGTTAGCAGTTGAAGAGAAGTTAAACAAAGGACTTTGTGCCTGGAAGAGAAGCAGCTTAGAGGTGGTGTGGCAGAGGCCTCAAAAATAGTGGAACGGAAGAATGGGGATCACTTAATTCATCGTGGCTCATAGCACAAATCCTAAGTGGCACAAAGGATGAACAAAAAACCCCGGAGCAAATCCCCTTCCGGCCAGCACCGAGTCAAAGCCTGAAACTCATTGTCAGAGGATGATCTGACAAAGGAGACGTAAAGCAAAGACCATGCAGTTTTAATCCCAGGATGTCTTGAAGATCTCAGATACTAGGGACAGGTACTCCATTGTTTTTCACTTTTACAAGCATCCAGTACTGTTAGAAACAGGGCAACAGACTCAACAGATCTGTGTACTGATTCAGTACAGCTGTTTTCTTGGCATGTGCACAGAACGGTTGCAAGATTATTTAATATTTGTTATGAATTATTTTATATTTCCAAACCATGTTTTTTGTGAATGTATATAAAGGAACCAATTCACTACCATAAAAGCAAGCAATGATCATGTGTTTGAAATCATTGTGAAGTTAATGAGAAAGGCGTCTATTCCTCATTATATCAGGATGGGGAGAGAGGAAAACAAACAAAAATGCAAAAGGGTCTAATTGCCAAGGAGGCAACAAATCACAGCATGTTTGGGGTTTTTTTGGTTTTTTATTCCTAATGAAGTAATGCTATTTAAATGCAGTTAGGATAACAGCCCTCAAAATGTCATGCAGTAGGGAATAATCAGTTTCAATCTAGATTATATATATCTTGTTCCTAAACTCTAGCTTTGAAGCTCCAAAACCTGGAAAGACAGGAAGCGGATATAAGGATGTGCTGGTCAGTTGGTGACAAGTGATGCAGTTTGTGATGGTTTGTCACACTGAAGGAATGGAAACCATCCTGGAGAGCTTTGTGAGGCACAGAGTTTTGAGCAGGGGAAAGGATCTGCATTTCTGTTAAACCGAGTGGTGAAAGCCCCGCACACTCCGAGCAGACTTTAATTAATGCCTGTGATCTGAAACTGTTTCAGCACAGTTGCCGCTTTCATCAGTTTTCTTCTTTTTTGCTCTTTAAAAAAGTGATGTGCCAGTGTGGATAATTCACTAGTGGCAAATATATCTGAAGCCACACAGGAGGTGGGGAACAGTAGTCAGCTGGGTTGTGCGTTAGATACCTCAAACTGCTGGTAGGGGTAATGTTAGGTAGAGGCGCTGAATAAATCTACCTACCATGAAATGGCCCTGATCTTTGTAGCAGGGTTAGCATCACAAATCTGGTGCTTACTCAAATCTAATCAGGCAGTCGTGTGGCAGAAAACTGTTCCTCTGAACAATGTACTCTGCTGAGTTACAAGGTGCTATATGAAACCTTTGATTCCTGATAAAATATGGGTCAGCGATCTGAAGTCTGTGATCCCTGCATTTCCTTTCTGCACTCCTGGTCACAGCATCCCCACTGGCCAGGTTACCCACTAGAGGACATGGCTGAAGGCTTTTCAGACTGGCTCTGGCCAATGAAATCATAAGTTGGGACAAGTTGAACACCAGCATCATTTTTTGCCCTGTGCTTTCTTGGCAGTCCCAGGGCAGTTGTCAGGGTAACCTGCAAAGGAAAGAGGCAGGATTTTGAAGAAGGCATGTGGGAACAGTGCCCCAGCCAGACCTGCCTAGTGTGCTCCTGGCACCAGGCCCGCTCCTGCCACCACTCAGCCTGCAAGGGCTGCCAGAAGCATTCTTTGAATTCTACCTGCCAAGGTAACCTCCATGGCCAGATGTGGTGACATTTGAACACAGTGTCTGTGTGTCCTGGTGTAGCTGTAGAGCAGTGTCCTGGGGAAAGGCAGCTTGTCTAAATTCTATTCCTCCTCAGTGTATGACATTAAAGCAACTGCACAGAAGAGGCTGCAATGTAATTGCCCATTTCCTTGCCACCACTGAAGATTTCCCATTAATCCACATTTTAAGGAGCAAAATACAGCTTTGTGACTTGTTCTTGGGCTTGACCTTGCTTTGAAGCACTTTCATACATCACTCGTTGACTTTCGTGTATCAGAGGCAGGATTGGAGCACACAGTGCATATGCACTGAAGCTGCACAGATATTATTTTCCCTGGGGGAAAAAAAAATCAGCAAGACCAATTTTTCATTGGCAGAATGCTGAACAAAATATCTGACACTTGAATGGTTTTTCTGAGGACCAAAACCTCTTTGGCTTTGGGATGCCCATTTGAATGGAAATTAAGCAGATGCTCTGGGGGAGTGGATAGTTCCTGTGAACTGTTGCTTTCATGAAATGTGGCTTCATACTGAACACAATTAGGCATAACATTGATCAATCAAGTGTCCTAGACCACATATTTTAGAGTGAATTTCAGAGATGGCTTACAGGTCCAAACTGTATGGCCAGCACATGACTCAAAGGGGCAGCAATCCCCCAGCTGTGAACTGAGCTCTAATCTTAACTACAGACATGTTGTCCAAACTAAGCCCCAGCTATAAGGCTTGGGAACATTTTCTATTTCTCAACATTAAATCATTTCCTGTAAAGCAAAGGGTGGCACTTTATTTGTGCTAGAAATGGTAAATACCTAGCTGCAGTTCATTAATTAAGGAAAAGTTTCGTACTTCCAGACAGATAAAAGTACCTGCAAACAGATAGCAAATAAAATGACCCTTTTGGCTGGAATAATACCCTCTGTAATTCACCACTCTGACACACCACATTTGCAAATCAAGTTGGAAGGAGGAAAAGAAGGGACGCTATTCTGTGCATTACTCACAAAATAAATCCATCTGTACAGGCAGCTCACCAAAATAGGTCATAACTCTTTTCAGACTTGTAAAGAATCGCAGTTTGAGTACATTTTATTATCTCCATAGAGATCCTTGTGTTTGGCTTTCCCACAGTGGGAAAATGCTAAGCTTTTTGAGTTCATCTCCTTCCTTTCCCCACTGGGGCTTAGATGCCCTACTGAGTAATTTTAAGCTTTTGCTTGAAAAAACCCCATAGAATCATAGAATATCTCAAGTTGGAAGGGTCCCATAGGGATAATCAAGTCCAACTCCCTGCTCCTCATAGAACTACCTATAACAAAATCATATAAGACCCTCATCCAGACAGTCCTCAAACTCTCACAGGCTTGGTAGCACAACATTTCCCTAGGGAGCCTGTCCCAGTGACCAACCACCCTCTCAGTGAAGAACCTTTTTCCAGTGTCCAATCTGAACTTCCCCTGATGCAGCCTCATTCCATCTCCTCATGTCCTGTCATTGCTGGTTACCAGAGAGAGGAAATCAGCACCTCCCCCTCCCCTGCCCCCTTTGAGGAAGTTGTAGACTGTGATACTGTTACCCCTCAGCCTTCTCCTCTCCTCTCCTCTCCTCTCCTCTCCTCTCCTCTCCTCTCCTCTCCTCTCCTCTCCTCTCCTCTCCTCTCCTCTCCTCTCCTCTCCTCTCCTCTCCTCTCCTCTCCTCTCCTCTCCTCTCCTCTCCTCTCCTCTCCTCTCCTCTCCTCTCCTCTCCTCTCCTCTCCTCTCCTCTCCAGCAGTGACCTCAGCCAATCCTCATAAGCCTTGCCCTCAAAATCTTTCCCCATCTTGGTCATCCTTGCCTAGACACACTCTAAGAGTTGTGTGTCCTTCTTATATTGAGGTGTTAAAAACTGCACACTGCAGTAGAGGTGGGGCCACAACAGTGCACTGTAGAGTGGGACAATCCCCTCCCTCAACCAGCAGGAATCAGCCCAGGACACAATTGGTCCTTTTGGCTACCAGGGCACACTGTTGACTCTTACTTAACTTGCCATCACCTCAAACACCCAGATCTCTTTCTGTGGGTCCTTTCTCCAGCATCTCCTCCCCTGATTTGTACATATAACCAGGTGGACAATCTAACACTTGCTCTTGTTAAATTTCATATAGTTTGTGATTGCTCAGTCTAGCCTGTTCAGATTTCTCTGTCTTGATGGAGTCCACAGTCTGAAATTGATGGGGTTTCCCTTCTTGCCCTTCTTGAAAACTGGGACAATATTCACTAGCTTCCAATTGGCTGGGGCCTCTCCAGACTCCCAAAACTGTTGAAAGATAATGCAGAGAGGTCCCAAGGTAACATTGCACAGTTCTTTCTGTTGTCTGGGATTAATCCCATCAGACCCCATGGATCTATATGCATCCAACTGAAGCAGCAAGTCTTGAACAATTTCAGAGTCAGCTGTGAGTTTATTATCCCCCCAAGATCATGGCCTTCCACTGGGCTCTGGGGGTTCCAGGTCCCATCATTTGCGATGAAGACAGAGGTGAAAAAAGCATTAAACATCACTGCTTTGCCTACATCCCTGTTTATGAGGTGACTGTCTTCATCAAGAAGATGCCCCACTTGCCTGAGTTCAGACACTTTGGAATTGTGCACTCCTGTGCTCTTAAGAGATGGAACTTAAAATGTGACCATCATTCATGGACTCCAATACCTTAAAAAACACATTTCCAAGGGACCTGCTTAAGCAGCTTCTTCAGCATCCTTAAGTTTGCTCTCCCCATATCAAGGGTCAACATTTTGCTGGTATTTTTTCTCCTATCACCAACTATTTGAAACTCAGATACTTCATGGTTACTGTGACCAAGATAACCAGCAATCAACACTTCACTCATGAGTCCTCTGTTTGCAAACAACAACTCCAGGAGGCACTTTTCCTTGTTGGGCCTCTTAGTACCTGCTCTAAGAAGTAATCTTCAACATGCTCCAGAAATTTCCTGGACCTCTTTGTGTCTGCTGTACAATATTCCCAGTTGATGTCTGTTAGGTTAAAATGACCCATAAGGACAAGGGCAGTTGATCTAGAGATATCCCTTAATTCCTTGTAGAATAACTCATCTGTGTCATCATCCTGGGTGGGTGGTCAATAGTAAACTCCCAATACAATATCTGCTTTATGTGCTTTGCCCTTCATCCTTACCCAGAGGCTGTCAACTGTGTCATCTCCAACACTAAGCACTATACAATCTGTGCCCTCCCTTACATACAGCACCACCCTCCTGCCTCACCTGCCCTGCTTATGCCTCCTGAAGAGCTTATAACTGTCCATCATGGCACCCCAGTCATGGGACTCATACCACCACCTTTTGCTTATGTCATAGTTCTGGGATTGGGCCAAAGCTTCTAGCTCCTCTTATTTCATCCTTATGCTGCCCTTATTAGGATAAAGACATTTAAAATGTGCTCCACTATATTCAGCACATCATGGAGCAAACCAAAGGACCCTGCTAGCACGCTGTCCCTCAAACATTGGCATACTGTCCCCAGGCTTATCTCTAGTGAGCCTGGTTTTATCCCATTCCCCCTTCAAACCTAGTGTAAAGCTCTTCAGTAAGCCCTGATAACTCTGGTGCAAAGATCCTCCTGCCTCACTGAGACAAGTGAACCGTGTCTGTTGCTAGGAGGCCTGGTGTTATGTAAATCAACCCATGACCAAAAACTCAAAATTCTGCCAGTGAAACCAGTCTCAGAAACAGGTATTGATCTGATGTTTCTTATCATTTCTTCTCATCATTCCCTGTAACTGGAAAAGTCGGGGAGAACACTACTTGTACTCCTTGGGACCAGTCATCCCAAGGTCCTGAAGTCTCTGTTGACTTAAGCCTGTGGTTTATACAGACATGGTTTCCCTTGGACTTTTTATTTCTTCAACATTGGCTACATGGAATATCAAAAATGGATAGTAACCTGAGGGCTCTATCACGGTTGGAAGCTTTCTCTTCACATCTTTAACCTGGGCTCCAGGGAGGCAGCAGACTCCCCTAAGAAGTAGGTTCTGCTACTTAGACCTTAGTAGGTCTGCTTATTGGGCCTTATGTTCCCCTCATAAGAGTATCCTATGATAATAACCCATCTTTTTCAATTTATAGAAGTGGCTTTGATGCAGGGCATAGGCCAATTTAGTCTTGAAAACACATCCAAATTCGATGAACCATCATCATTTTTATTATTCAGTTCCACTTGCAGGGCCTTGTGCCTATTATGCAAAGGCATCTGGGAAGGTGGGGTAGTCATGGAGAAGATGTGCTTCCTGGGCTGGATTTTATCACTATTTTTCCCAATCCCTTAAATCACCATGT
Organism: Porphyrio hochstetteri; assembly: GCA_020800305.1. Classification (NCBI taxonomy): domain Eukaryota; kingdom Metazoa; phylum Chordata; class Aves; order Gruiformes; family Rallidae; genus Porphyrio; species Porphyrio hochstetteri. Next base: position 66,554,688 of record CM036938.1, read on the forward strand.
TCTGTTGTGTGGAGAGAGGATAGGGAATCTTCCATATCACCCAAACTACCAGAGATCTTTCACACTGCACCCATTCATTGTGCCCAAATGATCACTTGATTTTAACACTCTTTAAAGCAATAGGCAAGGAAACAATTTTACGTTTTGTATAAATTACTGCTGTACTAAGATGTAAAAAAGCATTTTCAGTTTAAGTTCACAAAACTTCATGATTGTGAGTATGCTCTTGAGACAATATATCCTCTGCAGAAATAGCATATCTATTCTTTTAAAGATGTCTCTAGATGCTGCAGAGCCAAAGAAGAGACCCAAGTATTCTTAGAACAAGAGGATAAACCCACAATTTGTGAGGGATGTGACAGCTCCTCCTGCCTTGACAGCAGAGTGACCTGGAGAAAGCTCCTTTCTCTGTAGATGTAAGAGTAACTCATTTGAAATAAGCTAATTAATAGAAAACAGTGAACTTCACAAGATACATATTTTGAGCTGTCAAAGATGCATATTTTGCCTTGGGAATTTCAAGGCAATGTTGGTTAGTTTAGCCTCTCCTCGTGAAGTTTGGGTTTATCCTCCATTATTAATTGTGAGCCTTCTTTTCTGCAGAGAAACATAAATCAGTGCTGAAAGGTAAAAATCTTTACCTTTTATTCCCAACCTCAACTTTAACTGCAGCAAAGGACTAGAGAGGCAGAAAACAGCAGCAACTCCAAGTGAATAAACTGATTGAGATTGGCAAAATGCTGTTGTGGGTACATCTGTGCATGCCTCTGCATGCAGATACAGATTCATGTCATTGGGCAGCACCTGACCACATGCTCTGGTTCAACCAGGACAAACACATTAGTTAATCTGTTGGGCCTTTTTTTCTAGTTTCATCAGGAATCTGTGCTCTTTTATACCATGATCACAATTGGAAGGCACTGATAAAAGGCAATTTGTTGCTTGCCTCTCTGTACCTATTACTTGTCTGTGGTTTATACAGGCATGGTTGCCACAGAAGCAAAAAGAGGTATTTCCACTTTTGAAATGTAATCAATGTTCATTGTCTGGTCTCTTTTTTCTTCCACCAATATTATACCTTTAAAGGCCCCACCTCTCCCACTGCTTGTCCTGGGATTTCTTCTCTTTCTCCCACTGTCCCCTGCGCTAGTCATCTCCTTTCCTACATAAAGATGGCAGAAGTACACAGCAATGACTATGTTGTTATTTCCAGAGGGAAATCCTGATAAGGGACACTTCTAACAAGCTATGTGTTCTTCATACAAACATAACAGTTCTTCTCAGCAGCTGCATACTGCTAGGTCATTGGCTATTTGGAGGGATCAGTAAAGAAATAAGGGGTTTTTGTCTTTCTCCAAACACAGAGTTTGAGCAGTCTTGGGAAGTCCCACAACATGTACAAAGTACCACCCTAGCCAAAAGGGGGTGGCTTCATAGCAGCACTAGCTCAGTTGAGATCGACACAAGCCTGGGGCATGAGCGAGCTGGGATGTAGATTTTTTTTGTCTTTCCTCTACTGTTTCAGTTGAGTTTTCTGAAGCCTAGGCCAAAATTACAGATTACAAGTAGTCTGAAAAGCCAGAACTTCATACCACTAAAAATCCCAGACTTTCTAGGACTCCAGAAAAGTGGCAATAGTGATGGGTGGTGCAAGAGGGAAGGTGACTCGGGTGCTGAGACTGAGTTTTTTGATGGATGAACAGTTTTGCTCTATTTTAGCTCTGCTGTGGGCATTGCTGTCAGAATTTTCTTTTCTTAAACCCACAAGAAATGAAGGAAACATCAGCAGAAAGCTTTTACCTTTTTTTTAGCTCTCTCTCTGTGTCCTGTGCCTTCCTCATACATGTTGAACAACTTTTCTGTTGTTATCCTTCCCCTCGAATGGAAAGATTCAAGTATGAGTCTTTTGGCCAGTCTCTCAGCAAGGCATCGAACCAGGCTGACAAACTTCTGTGGAGTATCCCCAAGCCAACCACATACTGGCTTTGGCTCTCTGGAGCCTGCAGCCATAAACAAATTCTTGCAGAGAACCTTTGTTACACTGCATTTGATTTATGTTTCCAGTCAGAGTAGATTTTTTTAGCTCATTTCCCAGCTCTGCTTTACTGCTGTTTACATGCCATCTCTATTTCCCGGTTGCATTTAATAAGCAGGTTACTTTTAAGGGTGTCTTTTTCTTTTGTGGACTCTGGCTCAGATTCCAAGATGAGGGACAGAATTGATACTTCTAGAGCTCCTCAACGCTTTACTTTTAGGGCATGAAGAGAGCTTGGCCCAACTCATTTTGCTGCACTTAAGGAGCAGACTTCTCTATTAACAGCTCCAAAGAAATTTCTTTGTGCTGCACATTTCTATTGTTTCTTCAAAAGGTCTTATGCATTCCATTCACCCCAGAGTTCCCATAAAATGCCTCATGATGTATTTCACAATACCCGAGTAATAATCAGTATCATGATTGTGTCTTTTGATAATGAACAGAATTCTTCACATATACACACAGTATTAGCCCTAGCAGCAATATAATTATCATCTGACTTGTTGAGTCAAAGAACTGGTCTTTCAGGAATCCTCTACTGCTAAAGCAGCAGCAAAGCCTCACCCTTCTCACGGTGAAGTGTTTCTTCAGGAATTTTCCAGGCCAGCCTCTACACAGGTAAGTAGCAGGGGACAGATCTATGTCAAGGACATCTCCTGGTATAGGTGCTTCATAAATTTCCCACTGCACATTTCCTGAGTACCATTCTGTAAACTGCCGATGATGTTAGATACAAAACTAAGAAAGAAGGTCATCACTAGGGATAAACAGGCTGTTAAAGATTCATGTAGAGGTGCTTAGGCTGCAGATAACACAAGATTAGTGTCTCCAACTACTCTATAAAAGATCACTGCACAGCAGTTGCCAATAAACCATTTTCCAGATGTACCAGAAAGAGCTCAGGAAGTGAAAGCCTTAGACTGCAGCAAAGGAGAGGTTTAGGTTGCGAGCAGTATCTCCTTTTCACTACCTGTAAGGAGAGGGAAGCAGGGCACCACCTTGCCTAGGAAGGTCATGAAGTCCCATCTGTAAGGACTTTCCAAGAACTGGTTAGACAAGCATCTGTCAGAAATGATGTAAGTGTAATTGTTTCTGCCTACTGGGCTGGGGGAAAGGACAGAATGACCTCTCGAGACCCATTCCTGTCCCTCTGTGTTTCTGGATGTGCAGTTCTGCCATTTAAAGAACTGCTTCACCCTGGAGTGATACAGGATTCACTTATTGAAAGCACTTCAATGTGTGAACAAAGCTATACCAGTTTTAGCACAGAAATCACTTCTGCTCTTATTAGGTCATTTCAAGTGCCGCAGAAACATAAGAAACCTGACTTGCAGTTCTATGCAGAAACAGAAAGCTATAATAATAATAATAATAATAATAATAATAATAACTCTGCATTCATTCATCATGTTTGTTTGCTTATCTGTACATCCTTCTCCATGCATGATTAAAGAGAAAAAGGACTATGGCAATGTGTAAGAATCTGTAAGTAACTGATGTAACTTCCAGATGTACTTCCATGAAGCCATGTCACCTCTCCATCAGCCATCCCAACACTCTCAGCTCCTGGTCTCTCTTGCCAGTTTGTGCTGCTCTGGTGTTTTCCTGGGAGGAAAGCCCTTTTTCCCAGGGAAAGCCCTTCTTGCTCTCATCAGGGTCTCTGTGGCTGCTCTGCTTCACATCTCCTGCAAACTGTGTGGCTGTCTGAAGGTGAAGGCCTGGGTTAGTTTAAGAAGGGATGGAGATTCTTACATTCGTTGTAATTAAATCCGCATCTTGGATCTGCTGTTGAGTGTAGTCTACTCGTTGGCATGGCAACAGGTAACGACATTTACACAATGTGTGTCCTTTTTATTCTCAGCTGCAGTGTCTGAGAGTTTCAGAGGAGATCACAGAGGAGTGATGGGTATGATAGAGAAGGAAAGTCAGAAGAAGCAAGACATTGGGACACACCAGTTTCTTTGAGGACTGCAGCTGTAACTTCTCTATCTACCTACTGTTTATCAGACAGGAGAAATTCACTGCTACCTGCTCATGACCTGCATTGCAGGGAAAATCCAGCTGCTCCCTGCTTTACGCCTGAATCCTCTCCAGGACCACACACTAGTGAAAAAGAGCCTCCCTTTGTTCCTGCAAAGCCTCCATGGCTGGAAATCTCACAGATGTGCTTCACTTGCTCTAGCTACTCATTAGCAGCTGCAGGCTACAACTCATTTTATCTTTCAGGTTTGAACACTGTTCACCAAGGTGCAGAATATGAGACAAGAAACATAATGAAAATCATATGGCACTTCCCTGTGATCTGGATTGGCTAATCTTACTTCGGGCTGTGAGCAGGATCAGTTCATCTCAGTTGATTAGAAACTAGTTCCTCTGAGAAAGAGGCTGTAAGTGAAATAACCTGATCCATCTGGAGAGACTTGAGTTTAAAAACAAAAAAACAAAAAAGAAAGAAAGAAAACAATGTTGTCCTTTGAGTCAGCATCTTTCTAACACAGACAGACAATGTCCTGAAACATAGAGTGCCTGCTTTAATTCTTCTAATTCCTCCTGGTATTACAAGAGGAAATTAATTTATTTCCTGATATCTAAGTTCTCTCATGCTATCTGACAGGCCTGCATTATCTTTGGACAGGGACATATACATAGTAGACACTTTTTTCAGAAATTCCCATCGGCATGAAGTTGCTTAATATCATCATTTGCGTGTTACGCTTTTTTCCACGTTCACAAGGAAAGTAACCAGTACTTTTAATGGGATTCTAGTGCCTTACCAATAAATGGCATCTTACTACTGAGCAAAAACTACACTCTAGTGCAACAGATTTCTTATTTAGCCATTTCATATTTGAAACACAAATTTTGCATAGGGATTTGAAGTATTTGAATATGACTTTTTCTTTGTTGGACCTTATTTATCTACCTTGGAACTCAAAGTTGTGTTGTGACAACTGTGTGTAACGAACATTCAGCAAACAAAAACCAGGAATGCAGAAAGTAACACTCTAAAAAGAGAGAAACACGAAGTCTATCTTGAGCCAAACATAGCAAGAATGCACATGGCTTTGCCTTTGCCACCTTGGTTGTTCCCCTTCATATTGCTCTGTGGAATTCAGGCATGGAGCCTAGTTTTGGGTGAGAGGTAGGATCCTCTCCCCCTTCTCTGGAAAACCACATGCCACTTTTCTCTGCCAAGTCACAGGATCTAAGCTCCCACTGCGGCATGAATACAGGGCAGCTCTAAGCAAAGTGTGCACATATGTCAACTCTACAGGCTTGCAATGCAAAGCCAGAAAGCTGCAACCAGGCCAATAGAAACCTTTTGCACCATAGAAAGGCTAAATGCAGCATTCATCTTTGCAACATGGAATGCCCATCTTTGATCTGCAGGTTTCCCCTAAAACTGAAAATATCTGTGACACTTAGTGGCTTGAAATGTCTTTTTTTGAAGCATTGTTCTTTCAGGCTCCTGCTGGTACTGGTATGCCAAGAGCATGAGTTTAACACATGTTGGGAGCACATAAAATCACCATAGCAGAAGAGCAAACGTATGTGCAATGGTGGCACTGAGAAGCATCATATGTCAGCCCTGGCATCAGTAGGATCAAAGTATCGATGAAAAAAGGAGGAGCAGTCGGGTAAAAGAGGAAGGCAAAATAAAAAAGCAAACAAGATAGGAAAGAGCACATATAAAGATGACCTATGTTGGCATCGTTTGTCAGACACATTAACGCTTATTCTGACAGAACTTTTCTGAATAAACACATCCTATATGGTTTAATTAAATTGCACACAAGAGTGACAAGTTTGTAGATAATTTCAAAGTCCTTACAGCCCATACATACAGTATATGAAAAGAGATATAAACTGCTTCTGTCATTCTCTTGCAAAAGGCAGCTTCATACAGGACTGCTCCTGAAATAAATGGTATTTCTTTCCCCTCCTCCTGCAAGGTCTAGTAAAAATTAGCACTCTGAATGCAAACTCAGCTTCTAAGGCAGCATCAGTATTCATGGCTGGGAATGAAAAAGTGAATTACAGCTGAGTGCATTCAGTATGCCAGCTGGTGAATAAAGAAAAACAGCTGCTGGTGGCCGCCAACTGTGAAGCTCATGCGGACAATGTTATGTTCAGAACATAAAATGAACAAGTTGCATGCTGGCATGGAGTCTGTTGCAACAAAAGTGCCCAATGCCTTGTAAAACTTTACAAATGGAGTCCAACTGTATGGACTCAGAGTCTTTTAGAAGCAATGTGGAAAGAAATCACAGAATCACAGAAATATCGTAGCCATTGCTACACAAATGCTGCAGCTAGCATGGGTCTTGTCTTGCACCATGGGCTGGATCCAAATATGAGCTATACTATTCCACTGTAGGGTTTAAATCTGATTCCTGTGAACCTGGTGAAAATGATACACAGAACTGGCGAGCTGTTAAACTACCCTTCAATATCTATGTCTTAGCTGAGCAATAGAGGCGTTAATTCATGGTGACACTTTTACAGGGCTTTCTTGTTTCAGAACACTTTACACCAGAAGTGGCATACATAGTTTGGTGTGAATACACAAGTCCACATTAAGGACACCCAGTACCCTGTTCTCCAGTGTAAGTATATGGACAGGGAATCAACAGACTTGGAAGCTTCTTTCCCAATGACTTCCTGACCAGCTCTGTCACCTGGGCATTTTCCATCTCCAAATTATGATTTGGCTTTTACCACACTGTGTCTGTGCTCTTTAAAAGGGAGCCCATGCTCCACAGCAATACCAGGGATGTCCTGCAAGTTCAGATCTTCTGTGGTCTGTGCAGGAAATGTGAAAGTCCATGTGACCACATCTCCAACATGGTGGCAGTCTGCAGGAGGGTGAAGCCACTTGACAAGTATATCTTGTCATAGGTGACTGTGACAGACTCATCCCTTCTTCTGTTTGTCGCACAGCCCCTTTTAAGATGGAGATGTGTCTTCTTCAGGAACAAGACCATTACTCAGCAACTTTTATCCTTGTCATCTGCTGCTGTTACCGCAGCCCTCAAAGTATGTAAGCCCATAGCACTCTCCTGAGGGTGGGAGGCTGTGAGCCTTGCAAGCTGTGCAGAAGGCAAGTTGTCCCAAAGGCAGATCACTTGCATAGGACAACACCTCACTTCTTCCATACTTACATGATAAACATTTCTGCCTGGTATTTCTTTTGTCTCTCCTCAAGGTGATGTGAGCTCTTGTTAAACTTTTCTCTGCAGCCTACCACAGGCTGGACATTTCTGAGTACTTTCTTGTTTCTCCCTGCTCCCATTTCCTGAATATGATCTCTTTCATCCTCAGAAGGCCATTTATTAAACTACTTTGGACATTTTCTGCTTTTAATGCAGCAGTCACCTATGAGACAGAAATGCGGATGCTGTGCACATTTCTCTCTGTGTACACAGGATGCATTTCCAATAGACACCTCCTCCAGAGACAGTCACTGCACTTTGAAAGCTCCTCCCACCTGGGACATTTTCACTCATTAAAGAGATATTCCCCATTTCAAGTAACACAGGTGTCTCCCACCAGAGCCCTTGTGGAGACCTGTGGTACTCATGACTGTAACTTCTGTGCCTGTCTCTGTGGGAGGACTCCAGGACTGTGTCACAAACTTAAGAATGGAGGTGCAGAAAGGCTAATGGTGGGACTGAGCTCACCTCACTTTACCTACCCCCAAAATCAGGCATCTAATCAGAGCTAGTCATCTAGGCTCTCTCTACAGTCAATGAAGAAAGACAGGTACCTCTAGAGCATGATTCATTCCTCCTTTCTTGGACAACTATCCTAAAATAGGTTGAATCGTACTCTGGAGATGCTTGTCTGGCTGGCTGAATGATAGAGGAGACATAAATAACTAGCTTAGCTGAGATACCTATCTGCAGGATGGCTTCAGCTAAGCACTGGGCTCCTGCTCCGAGTGACGCATCCAGGTTCAAGTGTGGAGTCTGGGGCAGAGGCAGGAGTCTGACTCTTTCTCACCCCTCCCAGGCACTTGCCCATCTGGAGAGTCCCCCTTCTTCACAGAGACATTTTTTAAAGCAGGAAAAAGTTAAGAACTTTCTCCCTGTGCCTCTGATATCACATTTCTGACACCATCATTGCCTCATCCAAATCCTTTTGAAATCCAAAAACTACCATGAAGACATAGATGAAGAGTTTTTCCACTGCCTTTTTGTTCTTTCTTTAAAACAGCAACAACAACAATAAAAAACCACAAGCAGGAAAATTCAGGAAGAAAAGGCTCAAGGCTAAGGCATGGTTTCTATCTAATTTGAATTCAAATAAGTTTTTCATTATTTTTAAATTTAATTATAGCCTTCAAATATATAAAATTGCATGTGAAAATAGTACACAGACCTTAAATATACCCTAGAACACCAGACAGAGTCACGGACACTGCTAATTTTCAGGCATGCTGTTGTCTTGATCAGTTTAACATCACGATACCTTCCTTTGTTTCCTCAGCCTGACCAGGCAGAGAAATGTCTTTTATATACCTTACAAATGTATATAAATATGGCCCTATCTGAGGTTCAGTAAGCAGATTTGACCTTCGGAGAGGATGCTGGGACTCCTTCTCAGTTACAAAGTGCCCTGGAGAATGTAACTGGAACCTGTAATTTTCCAGAAGTACTGTTTAACTAACCATAATCATTCTTATATCACATATATAATTTCCCAGCAAATGCTATTGGAGATTTGCAGAACTCTCTGTATCTCATCATTAAAACACAGTGCAATGTCTCAGAGGCCTTTGGGCAATAACATCTTTCAGTTCTGTCGAACCCACCTCGCTCAGTCCCATTACGTTCTCAACAATGTTATTCACAGGAATAAGGGCCCAGGACATGATCCAAGCACAGTGGCTGTTGGTTCTCCTTTGTGCACAGAGAAATCTCTTTCTCAGAGAACACAAATGAGAGTGGGGGGTAATAGTGAATTGGAGCAGGATTTTTTTTCTTTACGACTCCTGAAAAGAATTTCATGCAACAAATTAAAGGTAGCTTTCACTCACCGCCTTTCAAGGTCTTCTGAGAGTAGTAAAGATGTCAGAACCTCTTCATAAAGTCTTTAAATATATTATCTTTGAAGTATTAAGCAACTTAATTCAACGGGTCATTAATAGGTCTCACAACAACACACCAGTAATAATGAAGAGTTATGGAGCTGAACGTGGAAGTTCACATCTTTCCAAAGACCTGCACTTTAGTTTGTTTTGCTTGAAGTAAGACAAACCTACGGGGCCCTGAGATGGACCCAACATTTAATTGGCAACCAGAAAGGCGGAAAATGTACAACTGCTTCTACTTTCTTTTTTTTTTTTGTTTTAGCAATGGCAGTTCAGGATTTTTGTTCTGGTCTACCCTATGGCACTTTTGCCAAAAATTTAATAATGGATTGCAAATTAATTCAAACTCCAAGTCCGGACCATCTCATACTAAGAAAATGGTGGGTGGGAGAGGTGCGGGTGTGTGTGTTCTGCCTCTAGTTCAATGTTGATTTCTTTTTTATTGTCACAGATATTTCAATTACTGTGTGCAAGATTGTGTATAACATGCACCACCTCCAGTGACAGTTTGCACACGCAATTTCTGCTTGTCCCTTAGTGCTCAAATATCAGAATTTCTCACATCATTCTGGTATGGATGCATACAGCACTGGTCATGGGGATTACAACAGGCGTTTGGGCTCAGAAGAGGACAGAAGCACATTTTTGCTGCAGTGACCAACGTGCACAACATATTTTTCATCTGATTGTCAAAGAAAAATATGTAATATGTGATACCTTAATTGTAAAATTACAGCAGTACACTGGAAAATTAAGGAAGTGCAGTGTGCTATCACCATGAAGAAGAGAAATATCTTGCTTACAAAAACACAGAAAGAAGGTGAGTTCTCACCAGCTGCACCTTTGGGCATAGAGAGCTGAGCATGGCTCCCATTGGAGCTACTCCTAATGTGTGGGGACAGCTGCTGCTCACTGGAGTCATGACTTCTCTGGTCTCTAAGTCAGATCCTTACCCAGCCAGTGCCAGCCTGGCTCCTCGCTGCTGGATCCCATCCCAGGAGGGTCAGCCACCAGCCGCTGAAATGGTGAGGAGCTACCCAAGTGCCCTCTCACCACATGGGGCTTGTAGACACCCCGTCCAGCCAACTCAAAACAGAAACAAAAAAGGGTGCACGAGTCTCCCTCATACTGGTATGACGTTGCACTGACAAACTGGTGGCCTGACCATTCCGGATTCACACTGTCTGTCAGAACATTTCCTCTTTTGTGTGCTTGGGATTTTGGTTTCATCTTTGGAAAAACATCTCCAACCTACACACGTTATGCTCCATCCTCTATTAGTAAAGTTTGTGATAACTTGGCTTCACTCCCACTTGGAAAACCTCCTCTGCACTAACAAGCCACTGGCCAAATTTCTCCCTGGGCAGCATGAAACCTGCCAGACAGAAATGAGATCTGTAAAACTGAGCTGACAGCACGAGGCCTATATAGACTTTTCCAGGCCATTTGCCAGGCCCTAGTGGCCTAGTTTTAGAAAGACAAATTGAAGCCATAACGAGCTAGCTAAGCTCTCCTCAAACCCTTTTAGAGTGACAAAACTCTGCCCTTGCCAGGCCTAACCCGTGGTACTGAAATAATGACAGCAACTCTAAAAAGACAGCAGAAGTAGTCAGGGAAATTCAATAGGAGCGAATTTGAGAGACCTTCTGGCCACTTCTCCCCCTGCATGAAGCTGCCCAGAGGGATGGGGCAGTGGCAGGTTCTGCAACGTCCTTGTGTGTGTCCTGGAGGGTATCTGCTGGGTACCAAAAGAGAAAAAACCAAGCAGGATCCAGCAGCAGTACAAGTGCATGCCACAGCACAAGAGAAAAACTAACTCAGAGTCTGCTGTCCTCCTGCGGTCCTGCAGCTTGATCCTTCCCCCCAGGTCACCCTTCTCTCAGCAGCACCCACCACCAGTGCTGTCTCTCACATCCCATGCACTCTTTGGGGCTCCATCTTGCCTAGGGACTGATTTTCAAAAGCTAGGACTTCTAAAGGGCTGTATATTATCCAAGTCTATTTAGTGTGCATGGAAATCTACGTTGGATGCAAGCCTACAACAATTTTTAGGCATGGATCTTAAGTACCACTTGGAGGTGACAAAATATTTGGGCATAAGTAAAAAATATTTGGGCTTACCATGTCCTTTCAAGAGTGAAAAAGACAATGCAACTACTTGACATTAATCAATGTTCTATTATTCTTTGGAATGAACATATGCAAAGGAATTACTAGGGTCGGAGAGTGAGGTTTTTTAGGTGGTAGCACTTAGCACTCTTCTGTTGTTAATGTCCTATATTTCTTGTAAATGTATTGTGGAACAAAGGGGTAGTACAAGCACTTTATGTGCTCAAATATTAGTGGATGTAAAACAGAAAAGTGCATGAGATCTGGTGTTTGCAAAAGCAAACTATGCTTATGAGATATACAAATGACTACAGAGCCCAGCACTCTGAAGACTTAATGCATTTATTTATAGCTGACTGATTTGGGACTAAAATATTGGAACACATTCACATGTTCTTGTTTCTCCTGCCTCAGTTTATAGTTGGTTTATATTTTTTTGCCAGCAACCAAAGGGAAGAGAACCTTTTTTAACCACAGCACTTGTCTCTTTTCCAAGGCATAAAAAAATAAATAAACATTTACTGAGCACAACCCACAAGTCGAGGGGAGGATCTTTTCTATCCAGCAGTCTTTCATCCTGGAAAACTAAACAATAATATTGACTCTCTCTTGCACAAAACTCCAATGAGCTATAGAAATCTTTCAGTAGGAAGAGGGAAAGGCAGCAGAAAAGAAAACAGTCATGGCATCTTAAGGGAGAGAAAAAGACCTTGATTCTTCAGCGTTCAGTAGCCCAGCTTGGAACAGAAAGGCTTGGGAGCAGAGGAGTAAAATAATACGTGCTCCCTGGACAGCTTCCTTACCTTAACCACAGTTCCCCAGCCCACAGTTTTATACTCTTGAACTCTTGCCGTGTTCCCTGGTGCATAAAACATGTGTGCATCGTTAGTATTTTTAATGCAATCAGAAAAATGTTCTCAATGTTGATTTTGATGCTAATCTGTGATATTTGGGCACATGTTGCTGCATATCTTGAAAAATCCCTGGCATGGAAGTAATCGTGGTTTTTAATAGGTTCATCTGCATATTACCTACTTTGGTGGAGAGCCTCACATAGATCTTTTCCTGTATGTTGAGGTTTGCATTTTGGATAGATTATCCTTCCCTGCTTTTTGACAAAGCTTTGCAGTGTATCAGAAGATGAGGCTGTTTCTCAAGAGTACACTTTGTGCTATGTATAAAACAACATTAGTGACAGGGTGTGCTTTTTTCAGTTGGAACTGACATTTGACACATTAGCCAAACGGGGACAGCAGCCAGATCATAATTGGATATGTATTTTCAACATCCTCAGCCCTTCAGCCAATTGGCTGGGACTCCAGGAGGCTTATTAGTAGAAATGCAGCTTTATCTTTTTGCTAATCTGACTAAAGTGAAACCATCAAAGAAGGAGCCAAAATGAGGGAAAGAGGGAAAGATAGAAATACCAGACCTTAGGCGGCAAGCTGCAGTTCAAGAAAATTATGGCTCATTAGGCTTCGCAGGCAACGGCAACGTGCAGAAAAGGTAACACAGAATGGCTTTAAGATGAAGAATATTTTCAAGCTGTATGTATCTGTCATAACCAAACAACGGCCTAAAGGAGGATTCCATAGAGGACTATTGTCTGAAACCTGGAGACCTTCTTTCTGTTGAAAAAAAAAAAAGAAAGGCTTCCATTGAATGCGTTTGCAAAATGACACTGAACCTTTTTCAGGCACACAATTTTGTGAAATGCTTGCCACCACGCACCTGGAAGGACAGTTTATATGTATGATGCCACACAGAGAAGAAATTGTTTAATTTAGATTTAATGCACCACTGTCATCGGTTGTATTCAAACTGAAGTAAAATCCTTTCCTCTTCTGTGGTTCACCCTGATGAGGAGTTTAGTTCGTTTAAGCGGGCAGGAATGACCATGATAAAGGGGGGGCAGGAACTGGGCAAATGGCCGCAGGAACTGGGCAAATGGTGGTTGTAAAAAGGATGGAACAGAAATTTTGCAGGCAGATGTGAACCATGTGCAAATTCTAAGTACAGTGTGCTTTTGCATACCTCCTTCCAGCTGTGCCTTTGCCACATGTGAGCTGGTAGGTTCTGCACTGACTTGACACATGAACTTCAGCAGAGAGTCAGAGGTTGTGAGTCGTAAAAGCGGAAGCTGTAATGGACATGGAAGTGACAATCAGCTGTCATTCACTGATGGACAATAGGATGAATACTAAAAAGGAAGATTGTCACCCAAAAATTTTCCATGAACAGTTCAGCTACTGTAATATGGAAAGGCTTAGAAAAAGTTTATCTGGACTTTTTTGTTTTAAGCAAAGCAAAAATTATAAAACCCAGATCAGACAGCGGTTTAAATGGCTTAGTATTTTGTACCTGACAATGATCAGTACCAGATGCTATCTAGAAGCATTAGGATTTGACTACCCTCCTAGGTTTTCTTCTTAAGTGGTTAGAGTTAATATAAAAGTAGAGAGAGATATGACTGAGCACTTAGTTAATTTTAAAGCCAGTGAGACATCCATCTGTTAGCCCACAGCACAAGGGAGGTAATTTAAACTAGCTTAGCAAAACACTCGAAGAATCGGAGTCATGCAAGTTGAGCTTCATCTCCCATCTACCACAAGGTTTAGCCACACAGTAGGCATTGGGGGTGGGGGGAGATGAAGTGTCGTCAGTTGTTCTTCTCTAGTGTTTTTTTCATGTCTGAAACGCATGTGGAGGAACTGGGAAGGTCTGTCTGATGGTCTCTCACAGCACTGCAGACAGTGGGGTGCCCAGTTTCCTCTGAACCACAACTCTGTGATGAGACATGACAGTCCTCAGGGTTTTACCCCTTAAGGGAAATCCGCCTGGTGATGGCTGCTTGGTCTCTATCTGAAATGTTCCTTCCACTTCCTGAGATGTTCTCAATGTATAAGCAAGAGGTTGAAGGGTTGTTTTTAAACCCAAGCACATTCACAATGAAATCCCCTGCAAAGCCCCATCGTGCTTCCCACAGTATAGTGCCTGTGAAGCCAGCAGATAACCTCACTCTCCGCGGTCAGAGCTTTCTGGTTTGCCATGCTGCATTGCCTCCTGGCTCCCTGTCCACAGAGCTGTCACACCCCTGGGGGACATGGACCATTCCCAAACATTGCATTTCCACTTCTCATGGGGGATAAAAGCCCGGAGCTTCGGCCACTTTCATGGTTTAAATAACAAGCTTACCTTCACAACTAGGGTGGGCTAAAACCAGGGAAGCAGCAATTTGATCACTTGCAATCATCTGAACACACACTTGGCTAATTTCTAATCCATTACAGCATATTAACCAGCCAGACAATATTTTCAGTTTTTCATTAGCTCTGGAGATGAGGTAATGAGAAGGGGGGGCTAGAGTCCAAAATAAATTCAGAATTCACTCTTTTGCCTATATTCACAAGTAATTCAAACAAGACTTTAGCTTTAAGTACACAAGGTCTTTAGAAGGTAGGGATTTAAATGTGCACAGAACTGACTTTTTTCAAAATATAGGTGTTTCTTTCTGCAGTGTTCCTGATGTATCCTTACATGCTGCCCCTTTTTACAACAGAAAATAACATTATTTAAGCATGTCTACTGAAAATCATTCTCTTAAAGGGTACAGGTGACCGACTGAACATCATGTCTGGTAAACTATGCATACAACAATTTGCTAGCAAAGAGTGTCACTGTTTACACCGCAGCAGTACGAAGCCAGCACTGACTAAAGCCACAGAGGTCATAGATGTCAAAGCTGACTATACTTCTAACAGATTTTCCAGGCTGAAACTCAGTGAGTCACAGGTTGTCTAAATTTGCTACAGTGAAATACCTTCTTTAATTGGTTATTTTTTTAATAGTCTTCAAGAATATTAAGTTTATATTTTCTGTCCCCTACAGATCATTTTTGTTCTGATGGTCAGTTGCCTGGCCTTGTTATTCATCTCCTCTAGTGAAGATACTTGAGAGCAGAGGTGATGGATAGCAAATCCAAACCACACCCTTCTGATAAGAAGTCTCAGGTGGCTAATTCATCACACTGAAATACATGAAACTTCTGAGATATGTAAAAATCATTCGTGATCACTTTGTTACTGGGCTGTAGATAATGCAGACCAACTATTAGCAGTTAAGGATGAATGTGCAAGTCAGAATTACTTTCAGGAAGCCAAAGAAATGAGGGCAGTGAAACACCATCTCGACAAAGAGTATAGTATATGATAAATTAATTTACTGTAAGTCCACTCTGTAAGCACAGGCTGGCAAACACATCCTGGAAGCAAACCCTTGTATGGCTGCCTCATTTCATGTTAAAAGTTAACTTCTTAACTCTGTTTCTGAGCCTGTGAAATAAAAGTGTTGTGAACAACCACAGCACAAGGGGCACTGAACATGAATGATGATGCCTGTGGCCAAGTGGAGTCATTGTGGAGTTGCACCATACCTTAGTGGCATATGCACTGCAACAACTGCAAGCTCATTTTGATAAATGTACTTTGGAACAGCACAGTGAATGAATTCCAGTGCCACTGAGTTAAACCCAAATCAGACAAGTAAGCCATGGTGTATTTCTCTGTTTAGCTGATAGTCCAACCAGGCCTGAGATGGTATCTTCAAATAGTTGTGGGGGGTGTCTAGTGAATTATGCCTTCTTTTTCAAAAATTGTCTGTCTTCCTATCTTTGCTCTGTTGTGGATCCCATTACTAGCAGAGCTGGAAAATTCCCAATATGATGAAGAGTTTTTATTCAATACAAAGCATATTTAATTATCTTTGGCTTGCCTTAAAAGCAAAGGTGTTTAGTCAGGTGAACTGCTGTTGAATATAGCTGCAGTTTGCAAAAATCCTTCAGATATAATGGATCTTTGTCCAAAAAATAATGCAGGAAGCAAATCTAAAATCTCCAGGAACAGCCCTCAGGATTTAATTCTTTGCTATTATCATGGGTCTGGACCAAGGAAAGACTGCAAGCTGTATAAATGAATATTGAATCATAGAATAATTGGGATTGAAAGGGACCTCAAAGGTCAGGTCATTGAGTGCAACTGCCCTGCAGTGAGCAGGGACATCTTCATCTAGATCAGGTTTCTCAGAGCCCCATTCAGCCCGGTCTTGAACGTTTCCAGGGATGGGGCATTTCCCACATCTCTGGGAAACCTCTTCCAGCGTTTCACCACCCTCAGTGTAAAAAATATTCCTCCTTATACCTCATCTGAATCTACCTTCCTTTAGTTTAAATCTATTACTCCTTGTCTTAACATTACAGGCCCTTCTAAAAAAATCTGTCCCCATCTTTCTTAAAAATTCCCATTAAGTATGTAGAAACTGCAGTGAGGTCTCCCTGGACCCTTCTCTCCTCCAGGCTGAAAAAGCCCATCTCTCTCAGCTTGTCCTCATAGAGCAGGTTCTCCAACCTTCTCACCATCTTTGTGGCCCTCCTCTAGACTTGCTCCATCAGGTCCACATCTGTCTTGTACTGGGGACCCCAGAGCTGGACGCAGCACTCCAGGTGGGGTTTCACTAGAGCAGAGTAGAGGGGCAGAATTCCCTCCTTCAACCAGCTGGGCATGCTGCTTTTGATGAAGCCCAGGACTTGGTTGGCTTTCTGGGCTGCAAGCACACATTGCTGAGTCACATCCAACTTTTTATCCACCAGTACCCCCAAGTCCTGCTCCACAGGGCTGTTTTCTGTCCCTTCATCCCCCAGATAGTATTGCTATCAGGGGTTGCCCCAGCCCATATGCAGGATCTTGTGCCTGGCCTTGCTGAACCTCATGAGATTCACATGGGCCCGCTTCTTGAGCTTGTCCAAATCCCTCTGGATGACATCCGGTCCCTCAGGTGTGTTAACCACACCAGACTGCTTGGTATCATCTGCAGACTTGCTGAGAGTGCACTCCATCACACTGTCTGTGTCACTGATGGAGATATTAAACAGTACCTGTCCCAGTACAGACCACTGAGGGTCCATACATAGATAAGCAGCACTGAAATGCAGGTGCCCACTGCTGTCTGCTAATGTGGCATGGTGAAACATAAGGAGGAAAACTACAGCACATCAGCTTGCTGAAACACATTGGAACATGCCAGCTTTCTTGCCTTGAAGCTGCTTGGCGTGTCAAACAACCTGGTTTTAGCCATTAAAATGATTGCATGCTAGATTGCAAAGCACTGTGAGCTGGCTGCATGCAACCAAAGGGAAGGCAAAATTCATAGGATTGTTGCCATAGGCTGAACCCTACAGGCCAGACAAAGCTAGTAGGAATGAGGCCTCAGCTATGCCAAGGACTCAGGAAGTCCCAGGGCTGTTCTGTAGCATGGTGCCTTGAGGAAAGTCTGTGGTGTGGGCTGCACTCATGTAGTGAGCTGGCCCAGAGGGCTGTGTCTCTCACACTTGTACAGCCAGCAGTAAGAGGTAGAGGAGGGAGAGGACAGGCAGCTGTGCACACTCCAGGGAAAGGGTCCCTGATGTGAAGTCCAGGCAGGGGCTCTGATTTTGGTGCTGTTCATTCAGATTTGGCTGGAGACTGAAAGCTCAGCCCAGCCCTGGGGTCCCAGCAAAGATGGGTAAAATAAAAGTGAAGGGGAAAGGCAGAGGAATATGGAGATGTTTCTCATGTGCATCCAGGGGTCTGTGATGTCCCCAGCTCCTCTTGCAAGCCAACAGGGGAACATGCCACTGGGATTGAGGGAACAATGCTCTTGCCAGGACCCTTAGGCACAGCAGTCCAGCCCAGTTTGCGCATGCGGTCTGCAGGAGCTTGGCTGAACAGACTGGCTCCAGAGCCTTTCCAAAATGCCATGCTGAGGACCCAGGCAGACACAAGGGTGCAAAGCCCTGTCTAACTCTCTGACAGACAGAACAGGGGAGCAATCCCATTGTCAGCTCTGCTGGTGCTTGTCACATGCTTTAAATCAAGCACATTCTTGCTTGTTCTGCTGGTTTGCAGTAAGGTTCCTCTTCTCCAGACCCACAAAGCAGAGGAGGTGCTGCTTGGACAGGTTCACAAACGCAAGGCTGCAGGACTTGGTGGAAGGCTGAGAAAACACCACCCAGTCTCCCAAAGCACATGTACCAGTCCTAGACCAGAGTCCCTCTGAGACCCGTGCTGGTCCTGGCTGAAGGACTGACTGCCAAGTTTGCAACCTAATTAAGAAGTAGAAAGAGGTTGTGGAAAAACATCACAGCCACTTCAAAGTACCTGGTGAGCAAGATACTGTGAGCTTGGCAGTTGACATCTCCATGAAGCAAGCACTCCTGCCAGGAGCTGTCCTGCTGCAGCATGGCACATGCTAGGGTTAGGACAGTGCCCTGAGAGCAGAGCTGGCAGAGCAGCTGGAAAAGATGCACACTGACTGATGGCACCGGCCACAAACCCATGCTCAGGGCATGATGCTGAGGGCCATAGAGAGCTACAGCCACCTTGCACTGCCAAATCATTTCCCCCTGCTCTGCCCCTATCCACCACACAAACACAGCCACCACACATGACTCTTGCTTCAGCATGTTGTGTTACGTGATGTCTTGTGTGCTACAACAGAATTTAGGCTATATCAAGATGAAAACATAATTGTTCTCAACTGCAGTATAACTCTAATAGCTGCCTGCAGGAGCAACCCCTCTGTATGTGAGGTTTATGCCAGAGACTCAGGAAATCACATATCTGGTTTGCTTTATCTCGCTTCTTCAGACTTGCTGAGGACCAGGCTGTGGATTTACCTTCTAGCTCAGAGCAAAGGACATTTTACTCCCCAGGACAAGCAAGAGACTGAATTGTAATTCAGCTACTGTCTGAACTATGTTTCTGTGTGGCTGCATGCCCAGCCCAGCCTCCTGCTCACACAGTATGACCCTGGGAGCTGGCAGGGACACCAGCACACTGCACGGGAGCCACAAGGTTCAGTCCTTCCCTGAGACCTGTGCCCACAGCCCCTGCCCAGCATGGGCTTCTGGGAGCATCACAGGAGCATCAGAGACCTTCACTGCAGAGGTGGGGGTGGGAGGTCCGTGCAGTGGAGGGAAGACTGACGTTTTACCTGTACTAGAGGTAATGAACAGGCTCAGACTCCAAAGCTTCATTATAATTATTGCCCACTGTGGGCAGTGGGTTGGGGAACAGCTGCTGCTGCCCAAGGGAAGGGACATGGTGCCAACCAGCATGTGGCACCACTGCCAGTCACTGAGCAGCTGGGTGCTGCCTGACAGAGGCAGTCACACCTCCTCCTCCCCCTTCTCCTCTTCCTCCTCCTCCTCCTGGGACAGGTTGCAGGAACATGGACAGCACTGGGGCTTTTCCCAGGCAGGGTCCCACGGAAGAAGGCTGAGCACCCTGGGTGGTGTTAAGAGTGTGGTGGTGCAACAGCCGGGCCCTGTTTTGACTGTGTGAACACCACTGTTGACCCCAGTTCTCCATTTCCATGAAAGAAAATAACGTTTTGATGAAACATGAGTATGAAAGAGAGAAGTGCTTTCACTAAAAACGAAGGGTTCATGGAAAGTAGCAAGGGCTTGGAAACTCAAATTGTTCTCTTTAAAGGCGGCAGCCCTGCAGAGAAGGAGGTTAATGAACACTGATTTTCAGTGTTACTTTGTTACAAACATGGGTTCCCATGCGCTCCTGAAGCCAGCTTACTTCTGCCCTAATGAGCAAGCTGAAACACAGCCTCATGCGTGCTGCCGAAGGCAGAGCCAGAATACTCCAGCACAATAAAAATTCTCCGTTGCCCTTAAGCCTCCGTCGAAAATTGTACCCAAACCTGAACTGAATTATTTCTGAAAGGGTAATTACTTCTTGATTACTTTTTACCAACCTCTAGGCTCCCAGGCTCCAGGCAAAAGTCGAACTGTCAGATGTTGAAAGGGAGAGAGAGAGAGAAAGAATATGTTAGTATGGTGACTCCAGCCCAGCTGGAAGAAAGAAGCACAATAAATCTTTTCGTGTGGGAGCTCCAGACCACTTTCCAGAGGCTGTGGTTCTTCTGATGCATTTCTGATAAGCCTCCAAACCCTGGCAGGATACTGACTTGCCCTTGCTGCATGGTGCGGGAGCGGAGGGGAGAGCTTGGCACTGGCAATGCCTCACACAGGTCAGAGCACACGAAGGGCAAATCATCTCCACTGAGTTGTTTGGACCCTGGTGGAGTTGGGCTAGGAAGAGGCTTGGTCTTTCTGTCCCACCCCAACCGAAAGCCGGCACAGACACCCTGCAAAGTGCTGCTTGCCACCAGGACGATTCCTGGTGCCGTTACTAGTGCGGTGCAGAAGGGAATGGGGATGTGCCTCCCTTGTCAAGAGTTACCTGTCAGGCCTCAGCCAGACCAGGGGACACATTTTCAAACTCTTCCTCCTCTCCAGTCTCACTCCTCACAGCAAACACTTTGGGAGAGATGGCTTGAATTCTTCGCTATTTGGCTCTGTCTTGCCTGGGCACGGCAGCAACCTTGCATGCTGCCTGGCCAATTTTCCACATCATCCTGCACAGCACACGAGCCACCCGCATGCAGACATCCCTGCTGGGGCCAGATGAGAGTTCATGAAGGCTGGGGATTATGTAGCCAAACACATCACCTTTCCAAGGCAGGGAGTCCTATTGATCATTCTCTCTACCTAGAAGCCACTTCTTATTCCTAAATATTCCTTATCACATTTTCTTTTGACCTTTTCCTTTTTGAGCAGAGGTATTGAGTACTGGACACAGCATTCCTGGAATAAGTATGTTTCTGCTTTCTGTGGTGCCATGTGATGCTTTGTCTTGCTTGTTACTCCTTTTAATGGATCCTCACATCCAACTTTCTTAGCATGGAGGGGTGTTAGCAAAGAATTGTCTTTTGTGATTCCAGTCTTCCTGGATTTCTTCTTGAGAGACATTTGCTGCTTTGGAGCCTACCCATATCTAGGTAAGGCTAGGGTTATTTTTCCCTGCATGCATAATGCACAAGGCTCTTTTTAATATTAAATTTCATCATGGAATTTTATCACCCAGTTGTTCATTGTTGCTGAACACTGAGAAAGTAATTTTTCCCCAGCAAAGCTAATGGAATTATGCATGGCTTTTCCTTTTCAAAGCAAATGTCACCAGTACTGCAGCCTTTGACCAGATGTCTTGGTTATAGCTGCTGTATTTGAGTGAAGAATGCTGCGAGGAACATGAAGCCTAGTTCTCAAAGGAAAGAGTCTGATCCTGAACATCTTTTATTCCTTAAAGTGTTTAAAATGATGGCTTCCTTCCTCCAGTTCTCTTTGATTCACAGATGCTATGTAGCATCAGGACTAGTTTGAGTAATATTTCCTACGAAGTCACCATGCGCTGCTTGAGTTAGATTTATTTCCATAGGTTACTTCAACCACAATGCTACCATATATTTTATATTCCTCAGTATATCAAAGCCCAGTGGCAGGATGTGAAGTTTTTGTCTGTCTGTGTGTGTGGGTCTGAGTCTGTTTCTAGGATAGGAAAGAAAAATCAGAAGAGGGGACACAGCACAAACTGGCACATTTGTGGGACCTAAGGTTTCCAACTTATGCATCAGCTGCATCATCTCAAAGAGGCTTTGGGGAAGAACCCCAAAATTACATTTTCATGGAACAGTGGAGCAAAACCAGGCTTGGTTTGGGGAAAGCGATGCTCCTGTACTTATTTTAGATAATGCTAACATCCAGCAGGACAGAAGAGAGGTCCACGGGCTTTTAGATCAATGGACTTCTTGAGAAAGCCAAAGCCAAGGAGAAAGCTCAAAGGACATCTGTGTTGTGCTCTTGAAGAAGCAATCGATCCCATTTCAATTAAAAAATGTTAATTTGGATTTTAGTCCAGGTTCCTCGTATCTGGGTGAGGTTGGCAGACAATTCAACCTGCTCGTGGATCCAGAATGGCAGTAGTGTGTAATTAACAGGAGTAATTATTATTAGTAACTCTGAAACACACAAAACCTACAAGAAACATGCGTAGCTCAAAGAGATGCCCTTCATCAAACCACAACATTTTCATTTACGCTGAATAACGGGTGTATGGGTAAGCAGGAATTCAAATAACAGAAAAGTGCAGATCTGACCAGGAAATGATGACATTCCATGGTTTCCAGTTCATGTAGCTGTATTCTAGTGCTGTCAATGTATTTTGTGGTGATGTCGTCACATATTTCTCCGGTCACTGATTTTCCTTCTCAGTCTAGGCAGCTATTCTGTTCAAATTACTTCTTATTTTTTGACTAATTTAAAGACCTATCGTCTCACAGCAGGTTATTCCTGTAAAGATGATACATGACTGATAAATTCATAGCTAGCTTGTTTACTGAGTATCTCAACATCCATTTTTGAGTGCTTAATCCCTTTTTATTTCAGAGGAGGTCTGTAAGACCTTTGATGACTGTTTTTCATACTCCTAATTAATTTCATTTAGAAAGAGTTAAAATCTGTAAAATACACTAATAAGTGAGTATTCACACAGAATAGAAATGCAGGAAGAAAGAAACCATGTTGAAAAGCTTAAACTAATATTTTATTTTAATCATGCCTCTTATTTTTCCCTCAAAGGGTAATAAAAATACACACAGTCAGCATGGTTTCATTTCCTCAGGAGCTGCACAGACCGTGTTGTGTCAGGTGCTACAGAGTGGTTTCTTTCTTTGTCCTTTATACCTCATCAGGCAGTGAGTGAAATCTGAGTAACTTCTTGAGACACAACCTGTGAGTTTTCCCCTTTGGTTTTAAACTGGGGCTGGGTGGAGGGGTAAGCTGGTGCCTGTGGGGAGAAAGCTAGCAGAAGAGGAGAAGGCGAGGAAGGAGGTTTGTAAATCAACCCCTAGCACGAGTCAGACTGGGACCCCAAAGCTTGTGGGAGCAGGGGCAGGCTCCATGAAAAGGTTCTGATTTCAGCCATTTCCATTTTGATGAGAAATGGGCAGAAATAGGAATAAATTTGATTTAGCAACACCTCTTTGGCCAGTTGCTTAACTCCAGTGGGTTGGATCAGGGAACTGCTTTATTAAAACCAACCACGTTTGCCTGGGTGCATATTTCAGATAGCTGGCTCTGGTTTGGACTCATTTTCATGTGCAGCCACAGGCTCACGCTCCTTCACTGGCTCCTTTTTTTGCAGCTCTCTCTGCCTTGGGCTGTGGCTGCTAAAAGAGTGTTTCATTGTTAGAAAATCAGGGAATTGGGTTTATTTACTGGGAATGACCAAGTTAGAGCAGAAACAGTGGGGGGAGAACAGGG
Source organism: Porphyrio hochstetteri (assembly GCA_020800305.1). NCBI lineage: Eukaryota > Metazoa > Chordata > Aves > Gruiformes > Rallidae > Porphyrio > Porphyrio hochstetteri. The sequence goes on from CM036938.1 coordinate 66,578,130, forward strand.
GGGTGGGGGGAACATATCTTATATGGTTTATAATTTTGAATAAGCACTGAAACAACTGCTAGCCATCCCCTGCATACTTCACTCCTTGGATCAACAGAGGAGCCCTGCCAGACGTCAGATTATATATTCCACAGCTGAAGTGTTTGCATAACTTTTCAGTGGCTACCATTTAAAGAAAGAAAACCACTGATGGGCCTTTTCTTAATATATTCCCCCAAGTTTGACATGTTCACGGTGTACTGCCAGCAATCATTTTGTACTTGGAAGGCAAAGTTACTCATATCTCTGCCATGGCCCTCGTGCCAGCTAGCAAGACGGGACTGGCCTTCCCCGTTTTCACAACCTCAGCGCTCAACTGTGGGCACTGCTGGAGGCACCCAGCCCTCTGCACCCACGGGGCGTCCCGCCTCCCAGGCAGGAGAGTGTGGACTTGTTAGTGGAGTGCCAGTCGTGTGTTATTGATAATGATATCTAGAAAACATTTATTTGGCCATTTTGGTTGGTTGCCCGGAGACTCAAAAGAAAGTGTCTGGTATTTCTCTTTGGAGGAAAGGAAAATGTGACTATGTCCAATTTCAACATTGGCTTTTGCAGCATTCCTATCACTGCCCAGATTTTGTCTTTGCTAAGGAATTATCCAAGAAACAGATTTCCTTTTCTGAGCAGAATGCGCTCAGATAAGCCTTCCCTCTCTGCGGCTATTGAGCACATGCTTTAATGTAGCTACGCTTTCTCTGAACCCTGAGGGGTTTTGAACTCCTCTGGGCCTTTTTTGCTAGCCATTGCCTTCCTTGGGTTGCTCCAATTACAGCTTGGCCAAAACTGTGCAGTCCACATACCTTCTCCTCATACCAGTGGGCTGGTGCTTGGGCAGCCTCGTCCACTCTTCCACTGGCAAGAGTGATGTGAGTTTTTCCCATCAGAGAAGGGCATTTTTAATTTTTGCTGCAAGCCAAAACTACCAAGTATCGTCTCTGAAATGGCAGGCTGTGTGCCAAATGAGAATTCACAAACAAACCCTGTAATTAGATAATGCATTTCAACCAGTGGAAAAAAATGGGTTTGGGAAGATAATTATCACTCTGTTTAACTGTTTTTGATTGCCCTGTTAAAGGGCAGAGTGAGACCTTTGATGTTCTTCCATAGCTGAGACATACTAAGGCCATGTGTACCAGCTTACACTTGAAGACTCTGCAGAGATTTGGTTTTTTTCCTCTCCCCATTTCTCTTCTGTTCCATAAAAGAAAAAAAGGCCTCGAGTTACAACAAAATAGCAGGTTTTCCTATAGATTTTCTTAGAAAACTGCCCTTTTTTCAGAATGCTAACTACCTCCTACTTTCAGGGAAACAGATAGCCTCACAATGCAATTTAGATATAATGAACAATGAGATGGCACACAGTGGAGGGAGGTGAACAGTTTATGAAGAAGAGAAATTACATATGTTTTTAGCACCTGTTAAACTTGTAGGAAGTTTCTCTACGAGTAACAGCATTTCACCCCAGCGGTACCAGGAATGTCTTGTAGTGGATGTAGTCATTTATGCACGTACATTGTAGAATTCTCAGCTCCTAAGAAATTGAGTGCTGTCATACAAATGCAGGATGTTATTTATGTCTGGTGACAGGAACTTTGAACCTCCTGTGTGGAGCGGGACGTTAGATAAAATGACCTCCAGATTTCTCTTCTATCTGATTTTTTTCTACAATTTTCATTAGCTGAAAAACTCATCCTGTACCTGCTGTTAGTGTCAGTCAGTACCTTCAGACAAGCTATTGCATTTTGCTACATTTTTCTTGTCCTGGCTATTCAGACACAAGCACATTTTTGTCCTTTCATTTGCATCTTAATACAGATGCTATGGACATGGACTACAAGATCACACTGTACAGAAACACACTTTAATGCCCCAAAGATCCATCATTCCAAATATCGGATGCTTCTCTGAAAGTAGCAGGCTTTTGGCTACCTTCAGGTTCACCCATTCCTGACCCCTGCAATACTGATTTTCTCCCATCTCCAGCACAATAAATTCTGGGTTAGGAGAATGCTACAAATGGGTTAGTTGTGCACTAGGGATGGTTGTGAGGGGAACCAGCTGTCTATGTCCCAAAAAGTTGGTACCCCATAGAATGGTCATCTAACAGAGCAGCAATCCAGCTCCACCTCCTTCTTGTTGATTGATTTACCAGCATATTCTGTGGCAAATGAGCCTTCCTGTGTGACAAGCTTTGTTTCCATGCCAGTTTCCCCAACTAGTTGTTTTTCCACTGGCTTTCCAACACCTGAAGCAGAGGAGGAGCAGTGCACCACTACCACACAGTGAAGCCTGAAGTCTGCCATTGTGCCCAAATTCAGCAACTGCTTGACAGGCAGAAGAGTCTCCAGGCAGCCCTCTGCTCTGTAAATGACAAAGGGAATCCCAACATGGGGTTTCTGAAGTCTTTGCAGGTTCCATGTAGGCTAGGGCAGATCAGAGGAACAGATCTAGCTGTTTTATGTCTGTGGAAAGGCATGAGCAAAGCCTAACTTTAGGTAAGAAGTCAGTTGAACTCCATGTACATTGACTATAGGTACTGTGCAAAAAGTCAAAGCCCTGCAGCATATGTGGGGTTGGGATTGAGAATCCTTCTCCTTCAATTGTGAACTGTGCTTCAAAGCATTTTTTTTTTAGTTTAAACCATCTAACTTTGGCTATGCTCCATTTTTTTTGGCTGTACAGTGTTTCACTGGATTCCTTTTCACATGTGGTTTAACACCACCCCCACAAGAGCTCTTAAGTGCTGAAGAAATCAGGGAGTGGAACAGCACAGACAAGGGTGGACAATGTGAAGGAGGGGGAGCTTGCAGAAGGGTTTTTGTGGAGGCAAATGCCAGGTAAATATAGATTCCTGTTAACTTCTTTCAAGAAAAATATAAAAATAAAAACTCTAAAGATAGAGCATTATATAGCCTAGCTGAACCTACCAGCTTCATCAGTTCTCATTATCAGTGGCCTCCATCACTTCGTTAACATCTCTGCAAGCACTGCTTTTATGAAGTGTAATTTTCTCATGGGCAGTGTGACATCTGCCTTCCCTAAACAGACACCCTTTACACACAGGTACATATATGCCATTTAAGTGGGACATATTTGCAAGTTTTTTTCCTCAGAGGATTACTGTTAAGATCATCATTTGCCTAGTAAAGCAGTACTTTGTACTGCTAGGTCATTCGCTAAGAAGTGTGGCTTAAAAATATTCTTGAGAATACACATTTTTCTCAGGGTTAAGTTCTCTCACACTCTTCCTAAAAAGAAAACTTCACAAAGGAAGGAAGGAAGAAGGGAGGGACTCAGTGCACAAACTCAGAAGAGACATGCTGATGCAAGCAGAGCTGTGGTCACTGCTGTGTCACTGTGGCCTATGACTCTTCAAACCCCATGCAGACTTTTGCAGAACCGCTGGCCCATCCATTTGAAACAGCCAGGGGCCAGAAAATATGTGCAATTTGCCAAAGGGCCATAGGCTGTTTTCTGGAGACCCACTTTAAGTGCCAGTTGATAAATTAGAAGTCCAGGCCAGCTCGTTATCCCACAGTGGTGCTCCACTGCTGATTTGAGGAAAGACAAAATGCAGGCTTAGAAACAACAAGAATTGTAATAAATGGTGACACTCTTTGTTCTATGAAAACCTTTGGTTCTGTCCTGGGTGCAAACCACAACAGGAAGGTACCCTTGCTGGGAAGCAGTATCTGCTTCTCTCTGCTGGGCAGAGAAGGAGCCATGCTTCAGCAGTGCTGAATAGGCAGAGGGTGTTAGCATCATGCATTGTCCTCTCGGGGATAAAATACTCCAGCTGCTGTGGCGACTGAGTCAGGCAGCTACTCTAGATGGGCTCTTAACTGACTAGAGGCAGCAATCAGAAAGAGAAAAGTCAGTTCAAGAATCAGTTGTGCTCCCAGATGATTTTCGAAGGTGCTTGAGACCACCGATGCATGCCTAAAGAGACAGAAAACAACTGGCTTTCCAGGGTAATCAGCTTTAATTTCTGTAGAGCAAACAGGAGAAAAGACATCTTAAAATTAAACTTCTAAAATAGTGATGAGAAAAGCTTGAAAATTATAAATCTATATGCAAATTTAATCCTATAAATATAGATTGTATGTGTAATGTTCTGAATGGTGTTTTACAGGAGTTAACCAATAAGCTCACTGAACCACTAGCAGCATCACTGGAAAAATCTGGGTTCACAGGTCTTCCCCATTTTGTCACACTCAGAGACCTTTAGGCCAGCTGTCACCACTGTCACTAGCATTGAGTCATCTGTCACTTCAGCTGTGGTCTTATTGGAAATGAACAGAAACACAGTGAAATCAGACAGCTTTTTTTTTTTTTTTCCTAAGGAGTTCACCTAGTGACTACTGATAAAGGCAAAGTTGCTTTTGCATCTAAATATACTTGAAGATATGTATCTAGTATTAGGTTTTTGACTTTGGTTTTCTGAAAACTGGTCACCAGTTGGTATGTACGCAGCTTTCAAACTTGGTTTCACTCTAAGAGTTGGCACGTGCTGAGTTTTCCTGATATTTCTTGTGGTGAAGCTCACTGCTTTATTCATCTGCAGGAAGGAAAGGAAGACTGGCACCTGCAAGTCTGCCTCTGAATCGGCAAGGTATTAAAAACAATTAACAAATAAATGCTCTGTTTTCCAAGCAGAACAATGAAATTGCTGCCATCTAGATAAGAAATTGTTTTTCAAGTCCTGCCTCTTGATGGCTAACCTCGCAAAAGACAGGCGGAGGGAGCCCTTGATTATCTGATGGGTAGATGTTGAGGTTGACCTGACAAAGGAGGCTGGAAGTTATAAAAAGACAAAATCTGCTGAGACGTGCCATGAAGGCAAGACCAAGCAGGATGGAGAAAGTGAGTGAATGTAGCAGCTTCATCACCTTCCCACACATCTATTACCTCTTGGGGTGAAAAACAAACTGGGGAAGGGGTGCGTGGGGTTGTGTTGGGTTTCTGGTGCCTCTCAGGCGCCATCTGCATGCAAAATGCAAACAACTCCTATTACTTCTTTGCACTGTCTATGCACTCCTGCATCAGCCACCCCGCACTGCCCAGGCATGCAGATAGGAGGGCAGGTTTGGGACATCTAGTCGGTGAGGTCAGTGCCCTTTGGAGGCCTGGACTTGGTGTGGGGAGTCCCAGAGGGCATTAGGCTTGCAGGCTGCTGTGAGAGGGGCCAGAGCTGGTGACCAGGGGAAAAAGTCTGTTCAAGTCTAGAGACTGGTAAAGCAGATTGGCTTCAAGGTACCAGTTTGAACACAGTCACCTGGAATAGCTGGTCTGGCCTGAGACAATGAGTCATTAATCTTCAAGAGCACCCCTGGCTAGTAATGAGCCTGGGCTGGGCATGGCTGCATGCAACCCACAGCTTTGTGTTGCAGCTGCACCCAGGCTTCCTCTCTGGTGGGGACACAGCCAGGCCAGCCAGGACCAGCAGCAGCAAGCAGCTGCTCTGCAGAGTCAGGAGAGGCCCACAGCCCTTTTGCTGCCCTGTGGCCAGGTCAGCAGGCACCTCTTGACACCTTCTTAGCTTACTTTGCATCTCTCTCTGCCATGATACAAAGAAAACCTTCAGCGACAGGGAGTGAAGTGCGGCTTCCGTTTTCAATGGATTCTTAGTATGCATACAGGCACCTCATCTGCATCTGTGTATGTCCTGGGGCTCATCCCAGGAGCTCCTGCTGCCTCTTTCTCAAGGGAACAGTGTGCCCACAACATGGGTCCTGGTTCTGTGTGGCCAAGAAGGCAGCAGGGTACTTCATTAGCTGGGGGACCACAGCCAAGGGAGGCTGTTCCAGATATATGCCCTAACCCCAGTCTTTTTTCATGTCCACTGTTTATGTTTGCATTAATTCTGTGGCTTAATTTCCACTGAAACTCTCATGTAAGAGGGCACTGAACAGCCTTCTCCTTCACCAGCTCTCTTACCAGTACATCTGTATAGCAGGACAAGGCAATTGCTCTTTGCAGTGTTATCCTGTAAAAGGCAATGTGAAACACATCCCTTCATCTGAGCTCTCTGCATCTTGAAGTGGATAAATACATAGTGTATAAGCATCTTCTGAATGGCCTGAACTCTCTCAGTTCCTACTTTCACCTTACTTTAAGGTCTTTCCTGCTGACATGTTTTTTACTGCTGTCTTGAATTCCTGTCTTCTGGAGACCATCACATCCTGCTCCACTCATCCCCTGGTCTGGTCGGAGGCAGGGACTTCTGTCCCAGTATCACCAGTGACAAAAGACTGCCAAGGTCTGCACAAGGTCCAGCCAGCTCTGCACAGAAGGGCACTGTGAGATTCCAACCCCAACACTCAGCACAGTGTGATGGGGATAGGAAGACCTATTTTTATGGGAAACACCACTATTTCTGCCATGGACGTGATAGGCAAAACAAAACAGCTACAATGTCCTCCACAGTATGCCACAGAGAAAGCATGGACTATGGACAGAAAACCCATCCTTTGTCCTGGATGGCTGAGGCTGGCACAGCACTGGTGCTTGGCGCAGCATGTTTGACATACCTGCAAGTGTGGCAGTAATGGGAACTTCCCCAGGGATGTCCATGATCCTGTCACACAAGATGAGGCTATCCAGGCATGAATGTAAGTGACTGGGAGACCCCAGGTCCACTGGTGTCTGAGCTCTCACTGCTTTGCCTGAGCTAAACAAGCTAGGTATGCTTCACCAGATCTATTCTCCAAGTGACACCTCCAAGCTCTCCTGCTCTGCCAGAAGCAATCAGCTTCAGACATTGCTGATTAGTATCATCACTTCTATGCTGGGTTTCACCGTTACACCTCCACCTGGTGTGTCGAGCAGGATCCCACAGTCAGGGAGAAAGGACCAGGGGGGTTTCAATCTGGCCCTCAGCTTTTCTGCAGCTGCAAATGCTCTATGCAGTCTGGTTTTGCAATGATGTCTCAGTGACACCATTTTCTGAAGGTGAAGTATAACTTTGGGAAGTAACATATACTTCCCATAATGTGTTCCAATTAGGTGCCATAGAACAGCAGCCACATCCCATGGACTGTTAACCTATTCTTCGGAGCTATGTTGTCCACCCTCAATTAATATGATCTATGCATCATAGCTAGATTTCCAGGTTTGTCACTTCTCCCTGAGCTACCATTGAATTAATCTCAGATGTCATCCATTGAAAAAATAATCTTTTTCAGAAGAATGTATCTAGCTGCTGTGAAGTACAGCAAAGCTCTGTATGTGCTGCCATTAGGCTATTTGACATCTTTGGCCCAAATGCAGTCAACACTGGTGGCTTACTTCTCCCTCCCCTCCCCTCCCCTCCCCTCCCCTCCCCTCCCCTCCCCTCCCCTCCCCTCCCCTCCCTCCCCTCCCTCCCCTTCCCTTCCCTTCCCTTCCCTTCCCTTCCCTTCCCTTCCCTTCCCTTCCCTTCCCTTCCCTTCCCTTCCCTTCCCTTCCCTTCCCTTCCCTTCCCTTCCCTTCCCTTCCCTTCCCTTCCCTTCCCTTCCCTTCCCTTCCCTTCCCTTCTCTTCCCTTCCCTTCCCCATTGTTGAATTTGCTGGCAGCACATTTTGGAAGAGAAGTGAATTTGAATTAATCCTGACAGAACTTTTACTAAGTTAATTATAAGCTCATAATTGTACCTGCATGCAGCCAAAATCTTATTTTAGGACTTACACAGCAAGACAGAAGACACATTCTGATGCATTGCTTTGTTTCTAGGTAAGTGTTGCTAATATACTTCAAATGTCAAATGCTTGGAACAAGCAGTTCACAATCACCAGGTCGATAATTTTTTGTAGGATCTGATATCTTCTCTAACTGATTTTGGATAGAAAATGCTATTCAGTAAAGCCACAAGCATGAAAGGCAGATGAAAATGGAATAAATTGCAGGTTGTATCTCATTTGTTAAACTCTTCATAATTGCATTTTTTGCAATGCATGTCAAAAGCACAAACGCTGCAGGTAAAAGAGAAGTGCCCGGCCTAGAGGTGAGAGATTTCCAGCTCTATAGACACCCTTCTGGGACGGAGTAGCTGTTCCCACGGCACTGAAAGCAATGCTACTGCCATTCACCTGCTGGCACCTTTCCTTTTCCAAATGTGCAGTATCTGAAGCAGAAGTACAGCATGTCCGACCCCCAGCCCTAAATTCAGGGATGCAGGGCTACCTGACAGCCCTCCTCAGGGGCACACCAGCTCTTGTCATGAGAAAGCAGACTCAGGACCATTAAAATTAAAAAAAAAGATAAAGAACACACCAGGCTGATACCTGGGGACCCCCAGCATGCAGCAGATGTGTGGCAGGAGCCCACAAGTCCATCACTCCTGTTAGGCCTAGGACACATATCGGGATGCTGGGAAGGCAGAAGCCCTTGCTGGGACTGGCATAAGTGGACCTGCCCCTCAGTAACTCAGATCCAAAAGCCAGCAGGGTTTGGTACCCACTGGGAGTTAACACAGGTGCCTACGTGCACAGCCATGACATGGTCAGCACCCTGCATGGCTGAGCCCAGGCTACTCCTTCCTGCATTGGCAGTCAATGAAAGGTGAGTGCATACGAAACTGTGGACCCACCAAAATGCTTATATATTTTTGAGTAATATATATTGAGTGGAGAGGGGCATAAAAAAATGACACCTGTAGGATTGCCCATTTAGGTCCTAGACATACAAAAGAGCAGCGAAGTTCATGTTTGTGCTCAGCTGCTGTGGCAGCCACAAATACTCTTAGCTCCTTGTAGCCTTTGCCTTTCATGTATGCACACACACACACACACATATATATACACATACTTGTATGTGTATATTACTTTCACATTATTTGCTTGCAGGTTAGCCCTGAATATTTGTGTGGAAGAGGTCAAAGGGGTTGGAGCTCAACTCTCTGCTCCAGCAGAGTCCCCAGGGGAATCCACTGGAGATCCACTGGGCAGGAGAGAGGAAGCAGCCACGTGCTGCCTCTCCTGCAGCCAGCCATGTCAGGCTCCCAGCGCAGAGCTATATTGATCCAATGCTGCTCAGGGCTGCCCAACAGGTGGCCTGAATGTTTTTCTGTCATTTCTAACATATGCCCTGATTGCGGCTTAAAAATGACCAAGCAATCTTTATTTCAAATGCAGGAAGTGCATTTCATTTGCATAGCTCTGATGGGATTAAAGGAGGCATAAGAGTAATTAAGGTCAGAGGGGTTTGCCATTTACTAAATCCCTAAATCCACCTCCTCTCCAACATAATTTAGTAATATCATGGGGCAAAAGGTCACTGCAACAATTTATGCCTGTCTAGCCTTCCATCACAAACAGATAAACCCTTTTATGGACAAAGAGCTTTTTTGGACAAAACACGTGTACATTATTTTCAACACAACCATCACAAGAAACTGCCTCAGCTACCATCCGAATTGATTAACTGCCCTACAACTCAAGTTTGTTCTTTTCTGGTTTTGGATAGGGAAAGTAATAATATCTTTTATGCACATGAACTTATATGGTTTCAGTTTTTTAAAAAGCCCAGCTGATACAGATCTTAAATATGCATTCCAATAAATTTCTTCCCAAGTTTAAAATACTAAGAGACCCCTCTGTTAAAATGAGAATAATAAATGAACAGAGAACATTTGGAAGATAATGTATTATTGAATATCATATGTTCTTATTAGTGACCTCACAGCAGTTACTACCTGTAAATAAACGTACATGCCTTTGACAGTTCTGAGGGCTTTAACTCCCAAGGCTTCATTGTCACCTGTAATCCAAAGCTTCTCCATTCAATTGAAATAGCCCTGGAACAGTGTAAGCCTGAGGAAAGCTGCTCCAGGGACCAACACTTTTGCTATCACTTTCTGCATGTTCAGTTAGGTCCAAGCCAAGCAGGTAGCACTGGGTGTCCTTCTCCACTCGCAGCCTTTAGGCTGTAAACTTTGTCACACTAAACCAGTCCCGGAGGGACCCTGCAACTTCAGCCCTGCTATCAGAAAGTTGTCAGCTTTCTGTTACTGGAAAGTTGTTGGATTTTCTGGAGACAGCTTTGGTGACACACATCAGTGACCCCTACAACTACGCTGCTCCAGCCCTGCATCTGACAGAGCGAGTAGTGGTACCAGTAGTATGGCAGCATGTACGAGTGGGAATTAAACCTCAGGCAACAGATTTCATGCCAGAGATAATGAAGAGTTAGAAGGAGTTATTTTGCTTCTAAGCAATGAGGGGCAGGTAAACATGCAGTAGAAGGCCCCAGTCCATGGCTAGGTACTGCAGCACGGCTAAGTGCAAAGAAACAAATTGGGGGGTTCTCCAGTAAGAGACTCACTGTGTCACCCCTGTACAGCTCTTCCCTGGGATGGCCTGTCAAGGGAGTGCAAGCAAATTGGGGTAGGACTCTTCTTGGCTGTTGGTTTGTCAACTTGCAGCAGTAAAGCAGGGATTTTGTTGAAATTCCTTGTTTTGTTATTTCTTTTGTTATTTCCTCTGCTTTCCATGTTCAGGAATGCCTCCTCACTCCTGGCAGACCCATGCCTGGCTCTTGTGCAGGGGACTCTGCAGTGTGTGAGTGCTCACACGTGTCCTACAGCTCACTCTCACCAGAGGCTGGTCCAACACTGACTTCAGGAGAAGCCCTGCTGGTAGAAACTGACCCTGCCTCACTGGTCAAGGGAGCATTGGACAAAAAAAGCCAACGTGGTGAGAAGACACAACCAAGCCAATGTGGCAGATAATGCCATCCTGCTGGTGCTCAGGCTGTGTTGGTGTTTCACCCCCTTGACACGAGGCAAAGGTGCCCTGCCCATGGTGAAGTAGCCCCACACAGCTGCACAAGTTCTAGATGCAAACAACGGCTAGACCTGCAGATAGCTGGGTAGTGATGCCCAGGATGCCCCTCCACACAGTAGCTTTCCACGCCTCTGTCCCTGCCCTCAGCAGTGACATCTAAAGGTGGGGGCAGCTCTGCCAAGGGTACTCTGGGTGTGACTCGCTGTGCTGTACAGACCTGGTGAGATTGCACTATCCTGACCACATTATTGCAACATTTTCTCCACCCAAGAAGCCAAAGAGAAAGATATTTGGGGGTTATTTTTCTTTCAAATAAATCTAGAAGTGAATAAAGAAGAAAGAATCTGCTTGATGTCCAAAAGGATGCAACTTCACAAAGACAACATAAACAAAGAGAGAAAAGCATGCTGTGAAGCATAGAATGCTTGAACACTTCTCTTAATCAGAGGGACTAACATGGCTTCTTGACCACTGCCTGTTCCCAGCATCGCTAAAACTGTAGATGAGACGTCTGTGCTAAGTAAACAGCATCTGCCATCTCCATGGGCTGTTCGAAAGTGCTGACTAGCTGGTGAAGAGATTAGCACCGTCTGACTCCTCTACTAATAACTGATTTGTTACCCGGGCTTGGCAGTGCCTCCATAATTGTCAGTTAGAACTGCTGACATTCCTGAATATCGCTCTTCTTATGTAAATAATATTTATTTGAGGGTACTGTGGTCTCTGTTTTGATCCTGCAAGTTCAGGTGAGTTCGCTCACCAAGGACCAAAACAAGTATTACCTTGGGTGGTACATCCACTTCAAAATTAATGTGTCATTATAATTGTTGCCCTTACATGGGCATATTTCAAATAGTATTCCTGAAATTTTGGTAAGTGTCTTGAGTTGGTCTGGGATGGATACCCTTTAACCATTTTTATCCAAGCACTGAAGACTGATGTTTGAGTAGCTGTGTCTAGGCAGGACTAGAAATAGGCCTTGACTAGAAATAATTTCTACAGGGGCAAAAATGTAGACAAATCCACATTCTTATCAGAAAAAAATCAAATGTTGAAAGGACAAGGCTATGTTTTGTCTATGATTTGTTTATACAGATTATGTACTGACTTTTCTGAAATTCTCATTAGGCTTATTCATGCCACTGTCCTTTAAAATAGTCTAGGGAAAAGGTTCTTCTGAAAACCATAGGCATGCAGTTTTTTTAAGGGCAAAATATGAAGTTACCAAAGCGGTGTGTATTTTTATTCTGCTTTCCCCTATTTTAATTTTTTTATGCTTTTTTACTACAGCTCTGCTGAACAGATGGCTGCTAGCTCCTGACAACGATACTTCACTAGTCTTGGCAGGATGATGATGGTTCAGTCACCCATTAATCCCATGGCAGATAATGGCTGAAAGCACCAGATCAGGTCACTCTTGTTGACCAGATTGTGCAAATCTATACATGGGTTTTTTTTCACTGATTCCTCTGAAAGCTTTTTAATTTGAATGTGCAACATTCATGTGCCAGTCATTTTGAGACTCATCACAAATCCTCGCCCTGTCCTCCTGTGATCCTCCCATCTGGTGGAAAAGCCTTCACATTTTTCACCTGCAAAATAAAAATCATTCCCAGAAATGACAGGTTTCCAATAAAAATCACTCCTGTGAGACAGTCTTGCCAGCGGGTGCGATATCTGATCTCGATTCTTGCTGGGAGGCCACGATACAGCTCACCACAGATACCGACCCTTGCCAGTGGGTGCTGCTCACCCCTGAGCACTGGGCAGAGGAGAACAGGCAGTCAGTCCTGCTGGCATCATGCAGAGGGGACGGGAGTCACACTGCAGCTTGCTCCCACTGCACCTGGTGTGCAGCTCTGAAATGTCCCCATTTTCTACACACCATCATTTCTAGCAGTTTCTCCATTTAAAAAAAGTAATTAGCGAGAAATGGGAACAGCTGACCACTGATCAACATTGCTATTTTAAATGTTCTTTAAATGAGAAAAATACAGAATAATTTTCCATGCCTTAATTCCTTTCTGGCCTGCTTGCGCTTTTCCTTTTTCCTATGATCGTGTGGACACTGGGCAATCTGTCTTTCTAATGAATATAGACTGTGGTGTTAGGTGGGGAATTGCCTGTTTGCATCCTTTGTACCTCTTTGTGAAATTCATTACCGGATTATGTTACACTGAAAGGCTCTTGGAAGATGGTCAAAACACTTGCAAACCTGCTCTGTCACAGCCTGATAAATATCACATGCAGGTCTGAACTGCAGAGTTGTCATTCAACCCTTTCCTGGCAGAACTCCCCACGCAGCCAACAGCCGGGAAGAGGTTGAGGTCTGCAAGGATAGATGTTGAGGCGGGAGCCTTCTCCTTCAACAGCAGCATCTGTGGCTCCTACAGCTAGTTAAGAAATGCACAGATTTAGGAACTGCCCCAAAGAGCCGAGTAAATAGGCACTTCAACAGATGTGCAGGTAAAGAGACCGTGGAAAAGGATTTCTGAGTGTATTAGGAGACTCCTAGCAGCACTTCCAGGGAAGCCAAAGGCTGATGTTAGCAGCAGGCAGAGGAGGCTGTGGCAGGCAGCGGCAGCAAGAGTCCTTCTCAGCTAAGCAGATCTCTGGAGTCACTACCCTCATCTGGTCTGGCTGCTGTCAGCACCTGAGGAAACAACAGGAAAACACAATGAAAAGGAAAAAAGGAAAAAGAAAAAGAAAAATAAAAAAGTCAGAGGTTTAGCTGTGCACAGCTAAGGTTTAGCCTGCACAACCTTAGGGTTTGCTGCACAGTGAGGGCAGAGGAGACAAGCCTTCCTCCAGAAGGCACTAGCCACAGAGGGCCTTCCCCAGACCGTGCAAAAGAAGTGGCCAAAAGTTTGACTTCCCTCTGCTCTGGGACAGAGTGGAAGAAAAAAAAGTGCCTTCCAATTTCCTCCTGGGAGGCCCGAGAGGATGAAATATTACACAGTTTATCAGCTGTGTGCTACCTGTCTTTAGTCCAGAAGTTTTTCATCAGGCCTGCATGTCCTCATCCTCAGGTCATCTTGCAGATTTCATGACCCATCATCAAATGAGTAGTGACTCTGTTCTTACACTCTTCTGGGTGGTCATGGAGGAGTCAGCAAAGTCCCAACACTGGAAGCACAGCTTTTGTGGAATAGCAAGGGTTGCATGACTGGGACTTCTTCAAAGTTCAAAGCTGTTGGGCCCCAGGTCTGGAACAAGACTCTTCTCTTTCTTCTTTTAAGATATCTCACTAACATATATGTCCCTCCTGAAATACCCAATCCCACCAAAAGCCTGCCTAAACTGAGTCAAGATCAGATATTGTCCAAATAGTTTTCATGAGCATAACAAACAGGCATCTCCCACAATGCCTGGGATCCAGCCAGCAAATCTTCCACTGGTGTCCTGTAGTCATGCCAGAAGCACAAGCCTTTGACATTGACCTGACAGGAGCAGCATCACTGCCAGACCTACCATGAGTCAACCACCCCAAAGGGGACACACTAACCAGCTCAGGTCACCCCCAGCCCAACCGCTGGTCTGACATGGGATGTTCAAATGGATGTTTATGGAACAAAAGGCACCCCTCCTCTGCCCCGGTGCTGAAAGTCCCTCTTACTTGATGTGTTTGTAAATAAACCTCTATTTCCCAGGAGGCAGTTTCCTGTTAGACCCTAATAAACACTCCTTCTGGTGCCCCAGCTTCCTGTGTTTGAAAGAACCGAACACTGTTTGTCATTTCACCATATCTAAATACCCTAACTGAAGCAAAGGCTCATTCACAGCCATGTGAAATAGATGTAAACAATGACAAATACACTCACAATAACAACCACGAGGAGAGACGACCACAGGGTTTAAGTTACAGGAACAGACCAGACCAGACCAGTACCATCGTGGGGGCCAGGACATGTCCGCAGAACCAGTGTTTCAGTGCTGAGAAAAAACTGAAAGGAGTGGCGTGGAAATATTTTCCTTCCACAGATTCAAAAATGTACAGATAGCTATCCTAGCACCCTTCATAGAGGACAACATGCATCAGAAAGTTAATAAACCACATCTTAGTAAAAATCATTACAAATTAGTAAACCATAAGGGTACTACCTAAGGTACAATCTTCTTTTTCTGTGACCATTATTTTCTCCTTCCTACTCCCAGATAGCTTCAGTCCCCTCTATATGATCGTCACTTTCTGCATGAGAGGCTATGTATTTCAGCACAATACACAGATGGAGCAGCAACTCAGTTTTTTCTTCCTAAACATTTCCATACCATTTCTTACAAAGGCTTTTCCATAAAGCTTTTCTAAGAGATCTCTAAAACCACACCAGTGAACTGTTGCCTCGCCTGCAACTTTTCGATGTCATCACCATCCACCCATCAGGTTTAGGTTCTCTTGGTCAAGAGTTCACATTGTACAGAAGAAGGTACAAGTATCGTGTGGCACATGACATAATTTTGGTATCAAGTTGGACAAATCCAAATACTTCACTTGGGTGAAAGAACATCCTGTGACATGCTTACCCATGTGATCTGTGAGTATTTATAAATAATGTGTAGCCCCAAAACAATTTCTTGTTGAAATTCATGTCGGGGTTAGAACAGGAGTGAAATTCAAATACTTCACAATGTGTTTACAAGCAATCCGCAAACAGTAAGAAGGGCCAAAGTAATGTGTGTGTATCCATTGCAATCAGCTCACAATTAGTATCTGTACACTGGACAGGCACAGATAGCTTTAAATGTGGTTTCCAAAAAAAATCACCACCTTCAAGGCTAGAATTACTTTCCACCAGTTTTCTGCTGAATAGTTATGTTGACAAGGATCAAGTAGATTGAAAATGTCATTGCCTCATATAATCAATGAATAAAATAATCATTGCATAAAATATGCTTACATGGAAAAATCAGTCTGCTTTGCTCTGATTCAATTATTTCCATCATGCATAAATGTGCAGGTCATTGTGAGCTTTGCCACTGACTTCAGTGGGGCTCAGGATTTCCTCCTAAGAATTGATTAGTGGGAAGGTCAGGTTTTGTACAGAAGATTAAATACAGACATTACATGTTGGCTTTATGAACCCTTTCATATCATTGAATGACTGAGATTTTGCGCCATATTTCTTTCCAATGCTGTGCGACCATGCTTACCAGTTCGGACCTTTAGAACACATAGTAAGGTGGGAGTGAAGTTAAGTTAAATATTAAAGCAGTTCATCACAAGTCCAGGAGCATTTATTACTAGGCCCTGGAATTAATAGCTGTAATAATGTGCCTGAAGTGTCATGAACATGGTTATAAATATGTCTCTCTCTTTCTTTTTTTTTTTTTTTTGAGAGAGAATGTGTGGGAACTTAGATCGGCTCAAGTTATCAGATTTCTTTTTCCATGCAATACAGATCATTTTACTTTCCACCTTGTGCAACTACTAGTTCTCAGGAGAGATAAGAGTGTGTATTACACTAACAGAGTTTTCTGTCTTCTACAAACATTTAAGATATCAGTAAAACTATCTTATGTGTGAAGTATTAGAAGTATCTCTAGAAGCCCCCAATTCCTTTCCTTGTCTTCTGCTGTTCTTTCTGTCCAAATGTGTTGACCCACATGAGGTGGTCTTTCCTTAGAAGCAGCACCTTTCTAAGTTTCATCTCACTGTAAAGTGAGGAAAACTTCAGCAGGCATCTTGGAGTACAAACTTGCTGAGGATAAATACTGTTCCTGAAAACATGTTTCTTACTGAATGCTTGTAAAGAATCTGTAGCACCTACGTAATAAGCAGCAGGGAAAGGGCAGGGAAACTTCCATTTTTATGCTTTGGTTTTCCAGAAGTGTTTGCAGCTAGTCTTTTCTGGTGAAAGCTTCAGTGGATTCAGTTCCAGAAACATCCTGGCTCGAGAACTGTTCTTACAGGGGTTGCTTCTGTGTTATTAGTGTACTATAAGTGACGTTACGCTCGAGTAACCGATGAACAATAAAAGAGAGGGATGCTGTGCCAGAAGGGCTTCTAAACAGAAATAACAGTTGGAGCTACTTTTTGCTGCTTAAAATAAAAACAACAAAATAAACCCCTTGTACTCATGGTCACTCTTCTCCAAGCAGACAAGCAGAGTACAGTTTTAAGAACTGCAGTCATTACGTGTGATGGCACTACAATGTTGAAGACAGGTTGGCAGGTCTAGAAAAGAGGGATGTGAAATTTACTGGGCAGGAAAACAAGCAGTGAGTGGACACCTCTTATCAACAGCAAGTACGTAGAATCTCACACGCCTGGTGAGATTCTGGCTATAAATACCACTCTGGCTAAAAATTGTTTCTGGAGCGCTCGCATCTGCAGGGAGATTGTTGTGCAGGCAAAAGCCACAGCTTTCTCCCAGTCGTGCTCATGCTATGTGCTGCGGC
This sequence comes from Porphyrio hochstetteri, assembly GCA_020800305.1. NCBI lineage: Eukaryota > Metazoa > Chordata > Aves > Gruiformes > Rallidae > Porphyrio > Porphyrio hochstetteri. The sequence continues at coordinate 66,595,325 of CM036938.1, forward strand.
ACATGGCTAGTGAAGGCGATGCTGTTTCCTGACCTGTAGATGCTTTTCTCCTTGCGCTTCTGTGCTGAGTGCTTCTGGGCAATCCAAGATGGAATCCAAAAGCAAGAACATTTTCTAGCAGCCCTTTATGATTCGCGGTGCAACAAAACTTTCCAATTAGCAATTATTAGAGCAAGAAAGAAGCCAAGCAATTGAAAAGAACATAATCACAAGGATCCCAGGTTTCATTACATGCAAATGCCATTCTATGCAATATAAGAATAAGTGAATATGAAAAATACAAAGTATTTGGAGGCAAATACAGAACTGATCTCTTACAGAGTTTAATTTTTGAGAGGAAATCCTGCGAGTTGCTACTAGCCTTCCTACAAGGGCTGATGTTGATAGCACCTTTTTTTATACCTGCTTCTAAAGGTATAAAAAAGATGGTTTCTCTGCAACGTCCCTTGCAGATAGGAAGCTGTAATTGAACCCAAACACAGACATCTCTTTTTCAATTCTGCCTAATTCATTTCCATGCAAGCAGGAGCTCTGCATGCAGAGAGGCTCCCAGCCCCAGGTCCCCCCATCACCCTGAGCCCCATGGTGCAATTAACGTGTCTGAACCTGCCACAGCTTGTGAAGGTGTAATCTTGCCATGAACTCCCTGCATCAGGAGATCTCTTAACTGTGCCAGAACAGCTGCAAGGTGCACAAGAAACTTGAGCAGATAAGATTGCTATCAAGAAGATATTTCTAGTTTAGCAGCCTCACCACAGACTCACGGCTTTCTCTCTTGAGCAGGAGAGCGAAGCCTTTTTTCTCATGTTCTTGCATCTACTGATGTGGTATGTTTCTGAGAGTTTATTTTGATTTGGGCATTGCCCTGAATCATTCTGTCTGCATCAGCAAATGCAGACAGCCTTCTTTCTGTCCCTTTTTCCAGAAAATAATTTCGTTCAAGCACATTTTGCTGGAAAAGTTGGATCTAATATAGTGTATTCATCGCATAGGCATACTTCTCCCCAGCCTGTATGCGAGTTCAAGCACTCTTATGTTTGAATTATTTCCCGCAGATTTTCAGATAACCTCATTTTTCATCTGTATTTCATTTGAAAGCCCTTCTGACTTAGACTTCATCCCCCAACCCCCACCCCAGGATCTTCTCCAGATATTTACAGCATCCTCACTTTTCTATGTTATTTTTTACAGCTTAACTCCAGCAAAGTTATTACTGTTCCCCTTCTCTGTTGCAAGCAGCTTCCAGCCATGGGGCCCTACACTGCTCCCAGGTTACAGATCCAGCCCAGAACTGTAGACTCAGTTTCTTGGACCCCTTTTGAGCAATGTTATTGCCATCATTCCCACCTCTTTCTAGAACAGTGACACAGTGGACAGCCCATTCAGTCGAGAAAATTCCAGTTTATAAGTCTTCAATTAATTTGTCATTGAAGTACAAGTTTTCCCAGGTTTACCTGCCTTTAGCTGTGTTCTGACAAAGTTGGCACTTAAAAAATCTGCAGTTGCCACGTGGACCAACATCTGTTTCTCAGTCACTAGCAATAACAGCAACTCTTAACATTAGGCTGAAAATAGATGAAAGCCAGCATTGGCTGGAAAGTAGCCCTCCCCCTGCCCACAAAGGCCATGCTCTAGATGCTTGCTCTCTGTGCTCCTTCTGCTGTGTTAACAGTCCTCTCCTCCTCTTTGTCTAACTATCAGGAGCAAGGGGAGGAGCGCCACTCTGCACCACAGCCCCTGCAGCAAGCCCTGCTGGGCGTAACCTGCACCCTGCGCCTCGTGGGAAGAGCTTTTCTGCATGCTGGGGCCAGGTCTGAGGAATAATTTCACTTCTGCAAAGTGGAGTTCTTCATTCAGAATTTATAGGAAAGAAGAAATACATAGCAGGCCAGGTCATTTAAAAAAAAAAGGGGGTGGGGACCGTGCGAGGGGGAAGGTTTAAGTGCTGTTCTGTTTGCAATAGAAGACACGGAGATGTTGTGCCAAGGCGTAAAATAGACTTCTAAGTGCCCAGTGTTTCTCAGTCAAAAGCTTCAGGGCTGCTGTCTCCAAGGTAAACATTACCAGGCTTCTCAGTTCCTGGGAGCCCAGGGACTCTGGGGCCAGCAAGACACTGCTGGAGGAGTACATCTTGAGGGCCTTGTGAGGGCCACATCTGGCTAGTGCCTGGCACTGTTTTTATGAGAGAACAGACCTGTCGGCTCACTGTTGCACTGAGATACCTCAGGTTTGGTGAATGCTGAGGTGGGAGAAAAATGTCAAAAAGTTTGTTAATTCTAGCTGGAGAGATGTTCTATCTCTTCTCTGTACCTGTGAAGAAAAATAAAATAAAAATGAAGTCATACATAGAAAAAACTGCAAAAGCAGGGCAGAATGCAATTCAGCAGTATCCTTGTTAGCACACTCAGCACTGTAGCCTGGGAACATTTCTCTGGGGAGGGAAGCAGCTTTCATCCTCTGAGCTACTGGCCTATAAAACACTTATTACTGTCGTTGTATGGAAGTTTGTATCCAAGGCTAAAGTTCAGCCAATGATGTCTAGCAAAATTGCAGCACTCTTTAAACATCAAGAATGCCAACTCCAACACTTTTTACTTAGAGGTTTTTGTGTTGTAACATAGCAATCCTTGCTAACAGAGAACTCTGAGCACAGGCCCAATTTGTAGACATGCATACGTATGTATACATATGCTTAGTTACGCGTGCTCCTCCTAGGCATGTGGGCTGGGAACTGGCCACATAATGACTTCTTGGCAGTAGGCAGTGTAAGCGGGTTCTGGGCGTGCAAGGTTGCTTAGACTATGAAGGCCTGTCCTCTAATGCATTTTGTACAGCCTCTGAAATCTTTGCCACAATCTCTTTCTTGTGTTACCCTATGCTCCTAGAAGCTTTAATTAGCAGAGGATGTTCCTGGGTGAAGGGATGCAACAGCAGCTCTCTTCACTGAGATGTCGGCCAGGATGCCCTTTTCCCCAGCATGCATCTGGTGAGCCCATACATGGGGAAAGCATGCCTCTCCAGCAAAGTGGGACCTCTCTAGGCCCTCAACAGCCCTGTCTTTATCACAGGAGGGTGTGATGGTACTTCTCAGCTGGATTCCTCCTCCGGAAGAGAGGCAGTGGTGAGAAGAGCTGGACTAACAGAGACACTGTGCTTCTCTCTCTTCCTCAGAAACAGCCTTCCTGCTTTTCCTGGACCCAGCTATATCCTGCAGCATTTTCTGCCTCATTTCCAACCCCTTTGTGGTGCCTAGGCCTGTCTGACCCTGCAATCTCTTGCCATAGAAGCACATAATCTACCCCCCACAGTCTAAGTCGTGAAAGTAGAGAAAGGCAGTGATCATTCTCCCTAAGAGCCAGTCACACATTTTCACCCTACCCTGCATGCCTGTGGGATGTCAGACTCTATTTATTAAGTTTTTACATGCATGCGGTCAAATTTAATCTTCCTAACACCACTCAACCGAAGGCAATGTCGCCGAACCCCTGACTCAGGGCTGGGAGCTGGCATTTAGACCATAAGCCAATGAAACATTTCACGGTACTAAATGACTTGTGTAACCCAGTGATGCAACAAATGACATTTTAACATACAGACAAGCAGAGCCCCTAATACCTCCCCATTCAAGCCAATTTTATGTTGTTGTGCTACTACACCTCTGGGAGAGCAAGTCTTGGGCTATGTCCATGGAAATGAGATATGACAAAACAGCACTGCTCCCATGGGCGGGCTTTGGGTTACACACCCTTTCTCTTGCAGCCTTCCCTTGAGTTATCCCTATAGTTCAAGATATAGAAAATGCCCTTTCAGTCTGGTGTCTCCTTTTCCCTGGCCCTGAGTCAGATGTTAGACAGTGTCACATATCTCAGTGTGTTGCAAAGTGACGAAACGGGCCCAAGGTGTTCAGTAACTAGCAAAAAACTGTATTTATTGATGTCAACGTACCTTTGTTCTCTGGGCTTCCAGGTTTATGTACTCAGTGAAGTGATAGTTTTTACAAATATGATGAGAAAATGTCAACATTTTACCATCCAGCAATGTTATTTGTTGATGGGTGACAGGGAGGACTTTGGCACAAATCCATCTAGTCCAACGTGACTATTTCATTTTGGGTAGATCTTAACCCCACCCTCCTGGGTGTTGCACAGTTCTGAAACACTTTTACGTATAAAAATGGCTTCTGCCAACCTGTTTATTAATTATCCCTAGTCTCAGATCAAGGAGCACTCTGACCTTAGTTCTTCAAGAGTACTGCAGTGCAGGGAAAACAGTAGCAGATCCAAACTAGGAACATATTTGTCACCTTGTTGGCTGCGCAGCAGGAGATGAAGCAGGAAGGAGATGGGAACATCCCAAGGGCTCCATCCATCTCTCTGCCAATAGCTTGGGAAATCACATTCCAGCTGGTTGACCTGGCTCCCGAGGGCTGGTCAGACATGCACACACACAGTATCATATATGACTAACAACAGAAGGAAATCAAATAGCCCTTCCAGGAAGACCCATCCAAGTGCTAGAAATGTGTATCAGTTGTTTCATTTCAGAGCAAATTGAAAAATACCCATCTTTTAAAACCTGTATCTGAAGGCAAGGGGGGAGGCCCAATCTCTTAGGATCCAGCACTAAGGTGGAGACGCTCTCTCCAGTGGAGCGTGTATCTTCCTGCAGGCACTCAGTGCATTTTATAGGTGCTGCTGGGGCAGGAGGGAAGATTTGGTTCATGAATTCCCATGATGACCTCCTTTGCTTCATAAAGCCTGTAGAGGACAAAGCAGCTGAGGAAAGACAGTGGATAAAGTGTTGGAAGCAGCAGAATAAGTAGCAGATGAAAACTCAAACTGCTGGAAGGGATGCTCCAGCAGACCCCAAGCAGGTGCCTGCTGTTGTGAGCCCTCAGCAACAAGCCCTTGGCTCCAGCCAACCAGCTGGGCTGCTTTCATACACTCTGCCAAAGACCTGGGAGGGTATGCACTCCCCAGGAAACACAAGAAAAAGTGAAGGGAATTGGCAAAATTCTTGGATTATAAAGACTGCTAGGATATAATGCAAAAACACTGGAATAAACAGGGATGGAATTGGCATCCCTGCCTCACAAAATGTGCCAGCATTTCCAAGACTTGGCTGCCTGAACTTTCGCCCTGATTGCAAACTTCCATATAACTATGGTAATGAGTATTTTTCAGGCCAATAACAATAGCTCATGGGATAAAGAGGAGCATTTCCCCATGCAGACTGTCTTAATCTCCAGTGCAGCGCTGGGTACGTTTTTGTAGGAATGGAGCAATGTGTTAGCTTTCTAGCCTCAAACTCTACATACACATTACTGCAAAAGGTTTGTTTGTACATGTTTTTTATAGCTTGCATGCTTAATTACTTAATGATTTATGGCTGTGATTAAACACTGCTGCTCTGTATTTGAGAGGCTCCAGGAGCAAATGGAAGTGACTTGGAATGGCTCCTTCTCTTTGCCTGGTGAAGAACAGAGATGTTCAGAGGCATAAGTGTTCGTCCATGTCCTTATTGTCTGTCCATGTGTATCAGTGGAGCCAACACTCTGTCAGAGTGCAACAAGTGAGCAAGGACAGACAGGACTGAACTAGCTCCTGCTTTGTCATATCTGACTTAAACTCTGCCTTTTCCCCCTTTCCCTCTCATCCTTACAGGACTACCACATGTTCCCATGTTGCTCTCCTCAGGCTTGGAAAAGGGGCAGTCTGGTGAGCTCTCATGGAGGGTAGAGGAGCATTTCATGTAGGAGAAGAGTTAAGGTTCTTGTGAAAGTGGTTTTCCAGAAGGAAGTTTCAAATTTTCCAGTATTCAGAGGTTTAAGTCAATTATAGTTCAAGTCATTAAGCACAGATTTCAGACAGATTCCCTAACCTCCTTACCTTATGGCAAAGCATTTTTCAGATGCTTCAAAGTTTTGGCAACTGTGCTGCTTTTCCCATGCAGTCTGATGGCTCCCATCAAACCAGCCATCCCATCCCAGTGCCACCTACATCAATGGTGGCAGGGAGATGTCTGGGGGAAATGCCACCACACAGGCATGAAAGGCAGCTGCCTGAAATCTGCATTCATGTGCACCTTCCCTTCACTCACACCTCCCCTTGGTGCTGCTCATTCCACCAGCAAACTTCCACATGAGAGAGGATCAGTGTGCCTACAGAGGGCAATGCTCAGTCCTGCAAGCTGCTGGGGGCAGGCTTTAGGGAAGGAGAGAGGCAAACCTCGGGCAGCCTCTGGCATGAGCTCACCCTGGGACAGAAAGCATACAGCTTTGCCAGTGCCATGTCATGCCCACATGGGCCCCGTGGAAGATGACTGCTGGGCTGGTGTCCCTCAGCGAGAGGTCTGTGAAGACATGCTAGATGTCTCTTCAACAGAGGCAGTGAAGCAACTGGACTGTGATAACATGACATACTTGAAGGCTCGTGCAAGGTCAGAGAGCCCATTCATGGAGTGTTGGGTGGTTGTTCTTTTCCCTGATGCACACTGCAAAGGTTGTGAGTCTATCAAATGATAAAAGCAGCTCTCTTTCTGTGGTCCACACCTCAGGGACCCTTTGACAGAAGGGCTCCTCATTCCTACCAAACACACCACTGCAGCAAATCAGCATTGGGCTCTTTGAGGTTGGGCAGGCTGGATGTTTTAGAACAATCTGGCCACAAAAAGTAGCTGCATAGGTGCACGGTGCAGGAGGAGTCTAACAGAACATGCTGTGTCAAGTGACCCCAGACTAAATTTATCTTCTGGCTCTGCTAAAGCATAGCAACTTTCAGTACTGATCGAGCATGCGTGTGCGTTTCAGAGCCAGTTGAAACATTGGCTCTGAGAACAACGACTTTGCTGTCAGGGCCAAAGCATGATGAGAAGCCCTTGCTTCTTGCAGGTGGAAAGTTTGCAATGCTGCAATTCATATCCCCAGAGCTGCCAGCAGCCCCCAGCTGTCCATAAACCATGTCCTGTTTTGCATGCAACCCTAATTTCCTTGATGCTGTCACCTTAATCCGGAGAGATCCTATCTGTATACCCATTATTTTTTCTAGTATTACCTCCCTGAGGGTCCTTGGGTGTCAACCACCATATCATACCAAACACCATACTCCAAGTAGATGACCTGATAACAGCTTGGAGAGGATCAGAGCCTCAGTGCGATATCCAGATGTGTGCAACAAGCAAATGAAGTAGCAGCAGTTAACATTTGGATGGCACATGACTTGAAATTTTAAGAAGGAGTTGCATCTCAGGAGTTTCTTGCTCAAATTACCTCAAATTTGGCCTCTAATCCACACTTGGAGAGCAACTTTCAAGGGAATTCTGCTATTCAGATTAATTATTTGTGTATGTCCACATTGCACAATGCAATGTACTGCTGCGCTCCTCAGCCTAACGCTGGATCATCTGGCTCCCAAACCAGAAACAGCACAGCTGCCCCAAACAGGAGAGATACTGCCAATATTCAAATTTATCTCCAAATATGCTGTCTCATTGACATGAAGGTTCAGTCAGAGCTTGCTAAGACCCAGTAAAACACCACAGCACCCTGTACAGACAAGTCTTCAGAATCCAGACAATACTGTAAAATAGTATGATAGCTTTAGCCTGGCTTCCTAAAGTGACTAGGCTTCTGTAACAATGGTGTTTATGTCTGTCTATTCCCCAACCCTCTCAAAAGTTTTTGAACCTGTTGACTTCCTTGCCAGTTAAATTGGATAGAGATAGAGGCAACGTTTAATGGCATGAGGTAGCTGCATGAAAGGAAAGAAACCCAAATGAATATTCTTGGTGAGAGCAGAGCTGCAGTGTGAACACATCTCTGGTTCTGGAGAGCAGGGAGGGTGCATGGAGAGACACACAGTAAACCAGGCTGGTGGTGCACCAGGACAGCTCGGGACAGAGTGTGATGCCAGTCCTGGAGAACAGAAGTGGGGAGCTTTGAGGAAACCCTCCTCCAACACATTTTAATGTGCTTCAGCATCCAATGGTATCACCTAAGATAGCAACATTAAAAGGCAGGGGCTTTTCAGTATTTATCTGTCAAAGCAGTTGTATTTTTCTCATTGCTCTCACACAGTCCAGAAAAGTTGGGAGAGTCCAGTTCCCTGGCTGCCATCACAGGCTGCTTGGTGTCTCTGGTCCTTGTGCCGCAGAGACCGGTCCCCAGTTCTGTGGCAACATACACTTGTGTAGAAACCTTAAACTAAATAAACAAAATTCAGGGGTTGAGGGAGGAGGAATGGCAATTTTATGAAATCATGCATGTCTTTATTTAGAAGGCAGAGTTTAGTTCGCTTGATTTATGAGTGACTAGGCCATTCCTGCCAGGCTGGGACAGGAAAGGCTGGGTTGTCTTAGGCAGCTGCTTCATAAAAAATCCGGCGAAATTCCTACAGGCCATTTCTAACAACCTCCTAGCAAGTGAGAGGGGCATGAGGAAGCAGGACTGGCTAGGCACAAGCCAGCATGGATCTGGGAAGTCTCATTAGCTTGGCTTCAGCACCTCACCAACGGTGTGATTGCAGCTCAGTTCAGAGGCACGCCTCTGCAGCTGTGAACAGGTGCCCTCAGGCTCCAGAAAGATGGAGAGAGAAAAACAGGAGTGTAATTTATGCCACATCTTCTTATCTCCTCTTATCACCACCAGGATGCAAATTAGTCATAGATTTAGTAAGTGATTGCATAAGCATCATATTAATTTTGTTCATATTTCCATAAAGAAATCAGCAAATTGTTAGCACAACTTGGGATTCACAGATTTATTTTTCCAGGCATCACGGACTATTGGCAACTGGGGTGAAGTAATTTATCATTTCACAACAAAGATAATCTGGTTAACAAACCAAATTTCTTCCAAAAGAAAGAAGCAACAGCAAGCGAATATGCAGTGACAATCAAAAGCCACGAGAGGGTTCGGAGGAGAAAGCAAATCTGGTTCAGCCCATTGTTTTTTGCACTGCATTCTCTAGAGCTGCTTGAAGATTAATTTGCTCTCATCCAGAATATTCTGTTATACAAAGCATTATTCACAAACAGAGGGAGAGGCTGCACATTCACAGATGGAAAGGCTCTCAAGGGAGTTCAGTATACAAAAGCCCAAACCCCTCCATCCTGTGAGCTTTCAATGGCCCCAGAAAACCCATCAGGGTGCACACCTCCCACTGACTGCCACTTCATGCGACTCTTGCTGCATGATACGCACACGACTGTTTCACTGGAAGGAAAAATAGGTTTGATGAGAAAATTTGCTGTTGCATCTGTTTTCTGAGTGCAACAATAGTACAGAGGGAAGGAGCTCTGGCAGGGCGTGTGAAATCCCCTTAGCACAGCTTAGAATGACTCAAAGTGTGCCAGTGAAGTAGATCCACAGGGCCTTTGGCCAGCCTTGGCTCCACTCCTCCTCATTACTAAGTGCCCTCCTGGGAAGAAGTAGCTCCTTGAATTCTTGCTTGAGCCGAGGCAGGACCTGCCTGATGCTTCTTGAAGCACTGGGCTTCTCCTGGCTGCAAATCTGGGGCCCAGAGTTGGTCAAAGGCCAACACTCGTAACGCCTGTCTTAAACCTGGGAGTAGGAACAGGGCTTTTTCTGTAAATAAAGTGAGATTCTTTTATCTTCACAAGGAATATTCTCAGCCATGAGCACTCTGCCTGGGGACAGGCTGACAAATACCAGGAATCTTAAACTGACAGTTTTATTATTTGTTTCTTGCAGCAGACAGCCTAACACACAGAGTGGACGAAAGACAATGTCTGATCATAGGGCTGGCAAAGGTGTCCAGCACATAGCCTCTGCCCATAAGCATTAAGCAAATACAGACCCACACAAGCTCCTCCATCTTCTTTGCATGAACTTGTCACCCTCATGCTGACAGACACCATCTTATGGTTCCCTTGCAGAGATAACCAGCTGCAACTGTCCTGACAAGGTCCCTGCATGATAGCCCCACTACTGAAATACCCTTTGCCCACCATCAGAGACATGCTGGTCCAGCATGTTTCCAGCACCCCTAGGGTACACCCAGCCCTTCCCAGTGACTTCCTCCGCCCTGCTCTTCGGGTTCCCAGAAATGCTTCTGCAACCACCTCACACCCCTCAGGCACCGGGATGGAATAGACTATGCTAAAAAATATGAGGAATGTATATTTCCTCCTGGGGGTGCCCAGAGAGAGTCAGGCATCTGAAAAACAAAGCTAAGCAACAAGTGAGAGTATGCCTTGCACCCTACTAGTCCCAGCAAGACCAGTCCCACAGAAAGCTGTCCTCAGGCTTTGTCTTGAGGTAGCATAATCATTACAAAATAAGGGAAAAAGGGGGCTTACAAAAAAGCCTTTTCAAACCAAGAAACTGGATCAAAAATGTGCTTTTCTACTACTCAGTGGCCAAACAGTCAGCACGCTTGCTTAGAGCCAGAGAAACTATGGCCAGGTCCCTCCTCAGCTTGATGCAGTTCACCCCCAAAGCTACTTGCAAATAAGTGTCCTGGTGTGTTCAGGAGAGCTTTGGCTTCCTCCCGCCACGGCCCTTCTGCTTTGGGTCAACATGTACTGTCTGAATTAAAGAGAGAGAGAGGACATCATTCATGCTCATGTCATCTGCCCCTCCTCCAATGCTATCCCAAAAGAGTGTCAAAAGACACAGACAACCATCAGTGTCTGCACAAGCCTGGGAACAATGTATCCCACTGCACCATGCTGCCTGCTCAACAAGTCCCTGTCCTCCCAGGTGTAGTTTCCAGCAGGAGTTCCCCGAGCCCTCCCATCAGTCAGGGTGCCACCAGCAAGTGTTCGGGATGATGGGGTTATGGCTGTGTTTTCCCCCATGCATGCTGGGGGGCATCATCCCATGGGTGCTTGCTGCACTAAACCTTGTCGGAAGGGGTGTGGCAAAGTAGGTGCCGCATCATCTGGGCTGGGGCAGAGTCACCCATGGAAGAGGACAACCCAATGCCAAGGATCAGGAAAAGCTGGAAAGCTCATGTGCCCCTGGGCTTCAGGCAGCCCGCCAGCTCAGAGGACGGTCTGTACATCAAAATGCCAGAATTGGGAGCTGCTTGTGGCACCAGGTGCTTCATCCTTCTCCAGGTGAGGCAGCCCTTTGTTGCAGACGTACTGGAGACTGTGACATTTCTTACAAGCTGTCTGATGACCGTCAGCTGGAGGCAGCACCATCACTGTGAGCCTGAGCTGTGTGTGATCCACATACAGGATTTCAGATACCAAAAAACTATAGATGAATAGAGTAAGGAATATTTCTCCACTGGTGACACGATGAGCACAGCACCTCAGCTAACACTTCTTCTCCTTAACTTTTATTTACCCTACACCCAAGAAGTTACTGCAACTGCCAAAACTGTATTCTGTGGAGCTAGAATAATTTCGGCATTAAGTCAAGAGCCCCAGTAGACCTCCTAGAGCATACTTGGCCTCTGCCTGTTTTGAAGGATTTCAGTCCCTCCTCTCCACTCATCTGAGAAGTTTAAATCCAGAGACATTTAAGGCCTAATTCAGCAAAGCACTTTGGCATATGCTTGTACCTAACAGCACAAAAGGTTCTGCTGGAATCAGTAATAAGAGAAGCCAATCTGAGTTTTATTTTATTTTATAGATATTCAGTTGATGCAGTTGGAGAAAACAATAATTAAAAGAGCTATAAACTTCTTTCACTCTATATATCTAGATTATATTACAGTAACATTCATATCTATATATTCAGCTGCACCGGCCATTTTACTGCTCAAGCCTGCAGTTTGGAGGTTAGCTACATGCTTTGGTGCAAGGGGAGGTTTGTTTAAAAATGCCTGAAGCAATTTCATTAACATAAGATAGTATTTTCCACTTCATCATATAAACTGTGGTTGCTGTACAGTGAAGCAGATCAAGAGCAGCTGCTTTTCATTGATAGGTGATCTGTTTCTCTTAAATTATGGAGAGATAATGGACTATATATAAGCACCCTTTAGATTATATTTTTAAAAAGCAGAAGCATAACATATTTTTAAATAACTCCTAACCTCCAGCCAACTGGATTTCTTTGCAATTTTGTACAAATGATGATTTGTTTCCAAGCTGAGATTCGATATACTGAGTTCCAGCCCTGAGCACAATTCTGAAGCCAAGCTTGAACTTCCTGAACATAAAAAGTCATTATGAAACATAAACAAGTCATTAACCACGACATGGAGAATGGGAACAAGAGGTGAAATCATTCTGATGTGATAAGAATAGTTTTTCTCTGCAGTAGAATCATTGTTCTAGACCGAGCGTGTAAAAAGAATTAGGTTAGCCTTACCTTCCCTGTCTTAGGTTTGGACAAATATTTAAAAGCTAACAGAAGGTAGATTAAAATTAGCTCAAAATGCCACTGCCATATGATAACCCAGAAACAAAACCCACAGGCTTGTCCATTCTGATTTAAATATAAACCAGAACGGGACTAGGCATAAAATGGTTTCCACTGTGTTAACTGTGGGTCTGTCTGCTCCACTTGCCCACCTTCTTCCGCCCTCTGGAGGAAGCCCTTCCCTGAAGTCATCTCCTCCAGGATCACAGTTCCCAAATTTTACCCACAGGCTTTCATAGTCCTACAAAGACTCAGCTGCTGTCTGTCAAAGGTACTGACCCCATCACTGCCATTCTCAGCAACTCCCACTGGTGTTGCAGTTCCCAGTACAGCATCCCAGCTTTGCTCAAGGGACATGCCTAGGCTATTCTTTAGCCTCGTTGGGGCATGTTGAGATGCTGGCTGTAGGAGCTTGCCTCTCTCCACTGGGCACAGCAGGGTGCCACCAGCACCTTCTCAGAGCCAGGTCACACATCTGCCTGCCTAGATACCTCCAGAGAGAGGGAATGCTGCCTCCAACAGCTTTGACTTCAGGGATGTGACAGTAGTTTCTGACAGTGGCTTCAAATGCAGGGCCAAGACAACTTCCTGTCTTGGCACAAGCAGGGGAACTCCACCAACGAGCTAATGTGTAAACTCAAAGGGAAGCAGAAGGTTTATGAACTGTGGAAACAAGGTCTGTGCACCTGGGAGGAATATAGGGATGTTTTCAGGGCCTGTAGGGATGCGACTAGGAAGGCTAAAGCCCGCTTGGAAATGAAGCTAGCAAGGGACATAAAGGATAATAAAAAGAGTTTTTTCAGATATGTGAATAGTAAGAGGATGACCAAGGATAATGTAGGTCCCTTCCTGAATGAGGCGGGTGTCCTGGTAACGGGTGATGATGAGAAGGTGGAAATACTGAATGCCTTCTTTGCCTCAGTCTTCACTCCAAAGGCCCCTCGGGACCCACAGATCCTGGATGAAAGTAGGAGTGGTTGGGGAATGAAGAGCTTCCCTCTAGTTGAGGTAGGGGTGGTCCAGGAGTGGCTCAAAGGGATTAATGCACACAAATCCATGGGCCCAGATGGGATACATCCACGTGTGCTGAGGGAGCTGGCGGAAGTGATTGCGGAGCCGCTTGCTATCATCTTCGACAGGTCTTGGAGAACAGGAGAAGTACCTGAGGATTGGAGGATAGCCACTATCACTCCAGTCTTTAAAAAGGGCAAGAAGGAGGATCCTAGCAACTATAGGCCGGTCAGGCTCACTTCTGTCCCTGGAAAGGTTATGGAACAGCTTGTTCTGGATGCCATCACCAAGCAACTGGAAGAGAAGAAGGTCATGAGGAGTAGTCAGCATGGATTCACCAAGGGGAGATCGTGCTCGACCAATCTCATAGCCTTCTATGATCTCATGACAGGCTGGGTGGATGGAGGGAGAGCAGTGGATGTCATCTACCTTGACTTCAGCAAGGCTTTTGATACTGTCTCCCATGACATCCTGATAGAAAAGCTGAGAGATCATGGGATAGATGAGTGGACAGTGAGGTGGGTTGAGAACTGGCTGTCGGACCAGGCTCAGAGGGTGGTGATCAGTGGAGCAGAATCTGAATGGAAGCCTGTGACTAGCAGTGTCCCCCAGGGCTCAGTGTTGGGCCCAGTCCTGTTTAATATCTTCATCGATGACCTTGATGAGGGAATAGCATCCACCCTCAGCAAGTACCCGATGATACAAAGCTGGGAGGGGTGGCTGACATGCAGGAACACTGCGCTGCCATCCAGCGAGACCTGGACAGGCTGGAAAGCTGGGCAGGGAGAAACAGGATGGGGTTTAATAAAAGCAAGTGTAAAGTCTTGCACCTGGGGAGGAATAACCACATGTATCAGCACAGGCTGGGGGATGACCTGCTGGAGAAGAGCTCTGTGGAGAAGGACCTGGGGGTCCTGGTTGATGACAGGTTGGCTATGAGCCAGCAGTGTGCCCTGGTGGCTAAGAGGGCCAATGGGATCCTGGGATGCATCAGGAAGAGTGTGGCCAGCAGGTCGAAGGAGGCGATCCTCCCCCTCTACTCTGCCCTGGTCAGGCTCCACCTGGAGTACTGTGTCCAGTTCTGGGCTCCCTGGTATAAAAAAGACAGGGACCTCCTTGAGAGAGTCCAGAGAAGGGCTACGAAGATGATTAAGGGCCTGGAACATCTCTCCTATGAGGAAAGGCTGAGTGAACTGGGGCTGTTCAGCCTGGAGAAGAGAAGACTAAGGGGGGACCTAATTAATGTTTATAAATATCATAAGTATGGGATGCAGGGGGAATTGGCCAACCCCTTTTCAGTGGTCTGTGGAGATAGGACAAGGGGCAATGGCTGTAAATTGGAGCACAGGAAGTTCTGCACCAACATCTGGAGGAACTTTTACACAGTAAGGGTGACAGAGCCCTGGGACAGGCTGCCCAGGGAGGTGGTGGAGTCTCCTTCTCTGGAGATATTCAAGACTCGTCTGGACGCCTATCTGTGCAATATGTGCTAGGGAGCTGCTTTGGCAGGGGGGTTGGACCCGATGATCTCTCGAGGTCCCTTCCAACCCCTACGATTCTGTGATTCTGTGATTCTCTGATTCTGTGAGTCTGAGATTCTGTGATTCTGTGATTCTGTGATTCTGAGTTCCAGATTTGCAGTGATGACCAGGTGTCAACAGCTTTATCCTGAAGATGCAGACAAGAAGTCTGAAAATGACCCTACAAGCAAGGGGCACTAAGACTCTCTTTGGTGTATATGTGCCCGTGGATGCTTACTTAGACCCTGACAGCAAGCTGGGACAAATCACAAGCATGGAGTGGCCTGGAGAGGTGGCCTGCCACTACCATCAGCAGTGGGGATGGGACCCCATGACAGAGTGTCCTGGGCCAGTGCAGCCCCCAGCAGCAAAAAGACTGCACCTCCAGGCACCACTGCAGCCCAGCACTGCCCATCACCTGGTCCACTGGTACCCAGACATGAACAAGGATCAAGCACCAAGAACATCTAATGCCTGCGTGCAGCCTTCTAGGCCATTTACCAGTCAGTGACCAAGCAGACCCCTTCTCACCTACCTTGACAGGTGGCAGAAACCAGGGTCTAACCGGTGTTTTTCTCCTAGCAGGGAAGTGAGCAGCAGGCAGGCAGAAAGGCACTCATGCAGAGCAGACCAGAGTGTGCTAGCTGCCTGCGCTCGCTCATACCCACTCATCCTCCCACATTTGAACAGGAATAGTGCCTGATCACATCGCACGTGTGATTTGCCTTCCCCTGATAAAAGCACTGCAACTTTCAGCACAAATAATGCTTTGAAACTCTTGTTCCAGCCCCACAAATGGTAGGCCCTTGCATTCATGAGCAGTCAGTTCGTTCCTCAACAGCAGCCAGCAGGACCAGCATGTACCCAACAGGTTCTTCTCCAGGGCTGTGAACACATAACTGAGCTGGCTTTTTGCTATGTAGGCTAGATCTAGGGGTGCCTGTGAGATATTAGTGTAACAGACAATAGGACTCCCTAAATTCTGCATCTCCCTCAGTGCACCAGGCCTTGCGTGGAATCCTCAATCCATGTTGCCTTTCCCTGTGGCGTCCTTTCCCTTTTTGGGTCATCACTATACTTTGAAGGAGACACTTCTGGGTACTTGCTACTTGTAGCTCTGGTGATGTCAGTTCAGAAACATCTGGGATTCTAACTCATACACTACAGAGGGAAACCCAGCTGGAATCCCATGTTGTGTTTCTTGCCTGCAAGATACAGTACCTTTGGCTTCCCAGAAACCACAGTTCAGGTGTGCAGTTACTGCACTGCTTCTAGCACTGATAAAAAAACAGGGCCAAGGAGAAGATACACAAGCCTCTGCAAGACTTCACAGGATCCTGGAAGGGTAGGAAGAGAGCATGGCATGACCCCTGGAGCTGGAAGAATCATGAAGACATGTTCAGGAGGGGAAGGACCCACATAGCACTCTGCAGTCACGATTCACAGAAAGCATCACTATTGATCTGGGTGGATGAGGGATGGACACGTGCTTAAAAGAGTTGCAAAAATAGCCAGTCTGGCTTAATAGTCTCCATTTCATGCCCTCCTTATTTACCTTGCATCTCTTCCGTCAGACGTGCTCTTCTTTCATGTCCTTGAGAGCCAGCATTACCTGTGTGTTGCAGAGCTGCAGTCCGAAATCATCCTTCAGTCCTGTGAAGAATCTTCCCAGGCATGGCAAGTACTGTTCAGCAAGCTGCAGCTGCACAAGCCCAGTTGCCCTTGCATCTTCCTCTTCCTCTCACCTTTCTGGCAGCTAAGAAATTTCACCCCCTGGCAGGCACATGGAGGCATGAAGCCAGTATGAGCCAGACCCAGAGCTTGTGGTTGCTTCAGAGCAGTCAGAGTGTTGGTGCATCTGCACTGCTTTGGCTGCTGAGGATTTTGTATGCCATTTCTTATAGATGATTTTGACCCCCCTTTTGTTCCATTTGGTTTGATTTATTTGCTCTTTTGCCCCATGGTTATACATTTTCCTTTCGTGATTTGCTGCACATTTTTACTTCAAAACCTGAAAAATTTTATGTTTGTCCCACTGAGGGAGAACACAAACACTGGGATAATCTCTCCACTTATTGCCCTGGTATATCTGTGGAGTGTCAGTTACTTAAACACATCTGCAGTTTGCTGATCGGCTGAGAACCATGCAGCTTGGCCAAATACCCATTTTACAGTTATGTCTGCTTCCTGGGCAACAACCCGTACTGCTGCTTTGCTAACTCTGAGCTGGTTTGTGGGAAAGCACAGGCACCTTGAGGAGCTGTGTGCTCTAGTCCATGTCTTCTCCACATTCAACACAGATATGGAGTTAGATCAGCATTTGTCCAAGGACTTTCTGATCCTCCTTTGATGGATGATCATTGCCTCTGTCTTTCTCATGGGCCCAGAACAGTGCTAGCAGTGCAGAAGAACCAGATTCCACAGCGTGTCATCATCCTTGTCCTGTAGCAAAATTGGATCTTGCTCTGCCTGGCTTCTATGTAGATCAGGCAAGCTAAATTGATGGGCACTTCATTGCACCCATGCTGCAGTGCATGGAGCTGAGGTTCAAAATGAGTACATGAGCCTCACAGCAGCAGGAGATATGTTCAAATGCAGTACCTCTGATAGTCTTGTGTAGCATATGTGTTTGCATGCTTGGTAAACGTCCATGTTACTGGCTGATCACTCAAGGACTCTTTTGAACCCCTTTTTTTGTTAGCATTGGAAAGAGAAACCCGGGGTTTCCAGCTCAGCTTTATTCCTGCTATGAGTTTGGACTTCACAGACCACATGAAATCCTGGCATGAGTTTGCCTGGAAGAAGACAATACTACCAATTTCCATGTTAACACTTCATTCATTTAAAATTTAGAACATTTTGGAGGATCATGTTTGCTGATCATCTGTTTTATACCCACAGAGATTTGGGGCTTTGTTTTTATTTACACAAAAGCTGCTTCTGATAAACTAGGAAATGCCTGCATTATCTTGTGAGAGATAGAGGGTATTGAAGCATGTCTGATTCTGATGCTTGTGTGCTGTGGATTAAGAGTGTTAACAGAACCAGGCAGAAAAGGTAGTACATGATCTCAGATAAGGAGCATCCATAGCAGACACCAAGAAGCAGGATTATGGCCTTAAAGAGAAAACTCTTTCACCCCAAGCTCCCATGATATGGCTGGTTTACCAATGGTGAAGAGATAGGGATCAAACAAAAGTGAAAAATATCAGAGACCTGCACATGTGGAAAAGGAGGAGGACTAAGCCCAGTGGGAAAAGATGGCCAAAACAGGGAGGTTGATGAAGGAGGACAAAGCTCACAGGGGCACTTCTCTTGTCTGGTGGTGGGGCTGTTCAGGAGCTACAAATACCTGAGATGCTCAGCACCAGGGCCTAGCTCTGGAGCAGAGGCTACATTTGGGCCACTAGCTGAGGTGTCACAGAACCATCACATGAGCATCTGACCCCCAAAACAGGAACATGTCCCATATCCCAAGTCAGATGCTTGTACCTCAGCTGAGTAGTTTAAAGAGGCCTCTCTGTGACATTTACATGGGTGCTTCTAGGAAGTCCTCTTCAGGCTAACAATGAAAAAGGGCTGGCGGCAGATCAGAGCTGCTCGGTGCCCTCTGCACTGCACTGCTCTTTGTACCAAACAGCATGAGGGGATGACTGTCCCTGAGGCACTATCAGCAGTGTAAGCAATAGTTCAGGGTGTTTAAATGGGCACTTTTCAAATTCTTTTTGTATCTCTGAGACCTTGGATATGTAAGAGTTGGGTTAAGCTTGGCCAGTCTCTGCTATGTCCCTGTGCAAATGAGCAGACACATGCGGATACCTGCTGGGGTACTACAAAAATAGAAACCATCACCCAGAGCATCACATTGCCTGGATGTGCCTCAGTTCCCAAAGTTTGTGGTCCTTTTTCCAGTGTGTGGAAACCATTGATTAGTTTGGGAAGGGAAAGAGAAGGACATCTGTGTGTGATGAGATAGCTGGGGCACACATATGGGACATGCTCTCACTTGCTGGTGTAAAGACCTAGAAATAGGTAATGCCCAGCAAATTTATCGGGTGGAAGTTTCTCACTTGGCAAGTGCTGGGTAATAGAGAGAGAATGGTTGATATATTCTCATCAGATCCTCTACAACTCATGAGGAAGGGGTCTGTAGGGGAGCTTGGACTCATACAGGGTTTGGATGTCTCTGCTCTGCTGGGTCCTAACATATTCGGAAAATCAGCCATGCTCACCGCCAAACTGCCAGAGCCTGGTGCAACCCAGAGGTGCTCAGTGAATTCTGCACCTCCTGGCCAGGTCCTGCTGACCAAAGTCAGAGCTCAGTCAGTACGCTCAGCTGGTGCTGGCACAGCATGGAGTCCATGGCTGCTTTGGTGCTTTGAAGGAGTATGAGAAAAAGCCATTGTTTGCAGATGGCCCTTTCACTTGTGCTGGCTGGCATGGGAGGCAATACTGAATGTCAGCATGGGTGCTTGCATAGGAAATACAGCTAGTCGCACGTTGTCACTGGCCTGGGGCATAGGAAGCACAGTAAAGTCACCCCCGCTGACCACAGCAGGAAAACGGAGAGGAGAGAGGGAAGAGGGACCATGGCTGTCTAAAAGGCACACCACGTGATGCAGCTAAATGTCTCCATCTCTCACCCACTCCCCATCACTTAGGGCTTCACCTTCACTAGGAACTAAGTAAAAAGTCAGGCCACGGTGCCTCAATGCCTTAGTTCTCTACCTCTAACATCTACATGGATATCCCTTTCTGAAATGCAAATCACATGGCTCTTAAAGCAAGTTCTTTGATTTTCTTAAGTGCGTTTAGTGCATGACTCTTAAATCTTAGACTCCTGCACCGCAAATAACTTCCAACACAATTACTGGGTGCAAATGAGGATACAGTCTGCAAATGATCAATTACTTGATTGCAGCAAATCACACTGGTAGATGTCTGTGTAGTCTCACTTGAATCCACAAGGAGCTGCAGGTCCAATTATTGGACATATTAAAATTATAACATGCAAAACAGGAAGCATGCTTAAAATTTGGTGACAGCTTCCTCTAGCCAGTGAACCAAGTCTGCTCTCCTCTTCATACCTACATGTAGCAATGATTACTATAGGTCATTAAGATAGTGGCTAATACTTGGATTTCTTTGTCTTTGCACTTTACCCTTTATAAACGCACAAACTAAAACTGTTCCATAGTTAAATAAAATTAACTGTACTTTTTGTTTGTTTGTTTTAATGTAATTGTGGTTGCCTCTGAAGACAGTGATATTTACTAGATATGACTATCTTACAGCTAAAGCTCTTCCTTTGTACATGTTCCTTCAGCACACAGTATCCTCGAGTACTTACACAACCCACCAGTTAAGGATGAAGCACTGCATGTTTCAACTTGTAGATACTTACCTTATGCACAATAGCACTGAACAGAAGAGCCTTTTAAAACTCTCAAAAACCCCCACTCCAATAGTATATAAGCAAGACACAAAGCACCATTCTCCATGTCCTGAGCCGAAGCGTAAGTGAGACTTCACAGTTACAGACCTTACAGAATGATCTTTTTTGGAAGAACCCAGTTGCCTTGGTGCCGTGCCTCGTCAATTGTTTGTGCTGGAGTGTCTTGGACATATGAAGAGTTCTCTGTTTCTTTTAAAAACCACAGTAGCACACAGGAGACTCAAATACTCCGAGTGACGACTGGCTTATGAAAAGATAGTAATTACTTCTTTCCAAAATATTTTTTTGGGGGAAAAAAGCCAAAGGTCAGAAGTTTACCTCTGAGTACAGCTTTTTTGGCCAAGGACAGCATGGATGTGATCCACAGGGATTATCACATTATGCAGCGTGTCGGTGCCAAGCCGAGGAACAATGCCACACCAGTCTGACTCCTACTCATGGTGCTGCAGGCGGAGCTGAGCCCTCCACATGGAGGAAGAAACCGGCACAGTGAGGAACACACTGTTCAGCATGGCTCCTGCAGCAGGAGTTCACTGAGGCCTCAGAGGCTCTTAGACATAACGATTAGGAGGTATTTACAGAAATGAGAGGTAAGCATGTCATTCAGACTTAGTTCAAACAGCAGTTCTCTGTAAAGAGCTGCCGAGGAGAAACCACGTCATGCTGCAGCCATAAAAACCAGCACACAGAAAACCCCAAGTCTAGCCATAGAAATGCCTGGGAAATCTTGGTTTGCTGATTTCAAAGAACAGGAGGGACACCCTTTGAACAACCACACTGACAACAGTGTTAAGCAAATAACGTTTTGTTTCTTTCCCTGCAGTTAATTAACCCCAAGCAGTGCAGCAGCACATTCTGCCTCAACTCCAAGGAGCAAGTGTGCAGCCTCTGATTGCTTCCCCAACTATGCTGCCCTCTCACAGGATTTTCTGCAAGTAATTATTTTCCAGAAAAGTTACCATTAAAAGAAAAGACGGTATGTGTGTGTAACCTCCTTGCTAGAGGCTTGTGCCATTGGACCCGAGACATTAAGCAATCCCGGCTCTAGAGATTAAGTACAAAGATGGCAATAATGCACCTCTGCCAGGGTTTAAAGTTTTTGTAATTGGGGGAAGGTGTGAGGTGGCAAAATGAGCTTGTTTCACACTTGATTTGGACTTCCATATGTGCCTAAGGGTTTTTCTTGCTCTGGATAATGCAGACATTCCCACATGAGCAGAACGAACAGAGTTTCTGTTCTACACAGAGGTGACTTTCCCTTTCGCTCTCCCTTTTGCACTTTGCCTTAACAGGCAGATGATCAACAGCTTGGCAGGTCAGTATTTTGATGAAATTATCTTCCGCCCTCTGAATCCTGATGGTTAATGACAATTCACTGGCAACCTCTGCCTTCCATGCAAACAAAGCTCCATTTTTATACCAGGATAGCTAGCACATAATAAAAAATTGTCCATTAGCCATTTTTCTATTATAGCTATTCCAACAAAAACTAAGAGTGTGAATGAATTTGCCACAAATTTTTACAGAAAGAACATGGTACCGTGCTGGAAATGATTGCCCAGAGACACTCTTGGACCTCCATCCTTGTAGACTGTAAAGCTTGACAAAGCCATGGCTGACCTAGTCTAGTGTGGGATGATACTCCTATTTTAAGCAGCGGTTTTAACTGGAAGAGATCCCTTCCAAGCAGTATTTCTAAGCCCTTAAGAATTTATGTGCATACACGTACATCATCTCTAGAAGTCGCTATTAGTTATCTTGACATTAAACCCAAAACATTTATTTTGAGTGGAGATAAACTTGGGCAAGAATGATCAGCAGCAGAATGATTAACACAGCAAGATGGTGAATGAATAATTGCACCATCTTTGTAATCCTGTTCTATCTATGGAGATATTTGATTGTTTTCTAATGACTTTTTAATCAGCTTACACGAAATAAATTATAAGCAAGAAACCTCAATAGGAACCTCAGCAATAAAACAGGAAGAGATGCATATCTACATCTCAGTTTTGCAAAAGAATTTAGATTGATTTAATGAATGTGACTTCCAACGTATCATGCAAGTGCAAAGTGGGGGCAAAGGAAGTGTAAAATCTGGCCATTCCCACCAAGAGCCACCCAGGGCGGAACACTGCATCCATCCACATCAGCCATGGGAAGGCACAGTCTTCCCCAAAGCTGCATATTTCCTGTGTCTACCCCATGCCAGGCTGACCTGCAAGGCTGCTCTGGCTGGAGGGAAGGGCTGCAATACAAAGATTGTAGCCAAGGACACTTTTACTGGTTTCTTAAAAAAGCACAGATAAATCATCTCAGACTGCTCTGGCATGAATTTATCCTTCTCTACAGTCAAAACTATTATTGGAGATTAGCTGTTGAGGAAAAATTCCAAATGAAAGAGGCATGAAAAGTGTAGGGATTTGGAAAATAAGTCAGAGAAAAAAAATCCTCCCAGGTAGGCTTTATAAACAACCAAAAAACTCCATATTGCTCCAATTCCACATAGCATTAGGGCCCATTTTACTTTCTGCCTTCCTGAGGGATGCAGTGTAACTGGAAAAAAGTTCTTTGCCACTCAAGACAAGTAAAAGATCTTTTTCTACCTCCACCTCTAAGAATAACATTTACAGTAAAGCACATACAAAGAAACTGCCTATAAATATAACACTAAAGACAATATTTAGTCAGTCATTGAGAAATGAACAAAGATTTTCCACTCATGTTATTGTAGCTGGTAAAGGTTTACATTCTGGTTCTTATAAAAGGATTTATATAGTGCTTTAAATTTACAAAGCACTTTCCAAACACAGATAAGACATATTCCCTGTCAAAAACGTCATGGAAGACAAATGCAAGAGGAGATGCAGAAGGAATCCTTAGAAAGAATTAGGGGTGACAGTCTTGAAAGCATGTATTAAGTGGATATCAGTGCTCTGGAAAACATGCAGCCTGATTCTTCAGTTTCTCGCATCTGCTCATACAGGCACAAATCAATTTCTTGAGGGACCTCATTTCTGCTCAGCAACAGCAAAAGCATAAAGATCCTGCTTCTTTCATTCTGGCATCAAAAAAATTTTTTAAAAATTAGCAGCAGGTGGAAATCTGACAACTAGATTTGAACCACAGATTCAAAACTGGATATGTTCAAAATCAAAGAAAAATTTTAAATATCCTGAACCAAAACCCAAAACTTAATTTTGTGACAAAGACCACTTCTATAGTGGGCTTTTTCTACAATTAAAAATCAAACCATCCTGAAGAGATTCAGTCTTGAGTCTGGTTTTTGATCCAGACTTCTGACCTAGAGCAAATACACTAAACAAATTGAAGGATGGCTTCCACACTGTCCCATGGTTGATGAGACTTGGGAGCTCAAGGCTGATTGAAGTCACTGAGCTAGCACAAAACACTTGCAGCATTCTGCAGAATTAACACTGGAAATGTTTGTTAGAGCAATTCTGTTCAAGCTATATAATTTCTGTCTTCTTGCTGGATTTTGCTGCTGTAGCAGTTCTTCTTTGAAACGCTCCATTTAATTTTAGATGAGTCAATGAACCAGTAAAACTCCATTCCATGAAAGCTTGTTTAAAAGTCTCAGCTTTAAAATCTCTAAAATACTGCTGGTAAGCTCTATGAATTATTCCCAGGGCCTGGGCTTGGGCCTTTGGCTGGGAAACCTTTTGTCCAACTCTTACTTTAAATATGAAACTCCACTTGTGCAATCACAGTATCCTCCAACAACAGAGAAGGAAAAGAAAGTGCTTCAAACAAGCAAGCAAATAAACAAAGACTGAAAGGGAGATTAAGAGGGAAAGAATGCCCTGAATGTGTCTTTTCTGCATCCAAATCATGATCTGGAAACCACAGTTCAGTTTAAAGCAACCTTTGCACAACTCTCACACAATTTCCAAACTGGCATCAGCAACCTATGGCAAGGATCACATCCATTTTCTGGTGCATCAGTATTTCCTGAGATGCTGAAGGTTAAAATGCAAGTCTGTGTGGTGGATAAAAAAATTATAATAAACATTGTCAGAGCCCTTTGGATAGCTCATTTCCTTTATTAACCTTTCTGTCAGCAGGAGCCTTGGCCAGATTTCTGTAGAGGAAAAGATTCAGAATTTCTCATGGGAAAAATGTTGGCTTTTCTGACAATATTAAGAAACAATATTAATATAATAATAATTCAAACCTGCACATTGTAGCCAAGGTCTTTTTCAGCTCTGTAGCGATCTCTGAGCTCCTCAGACCCCACATTTTCAGTTGCATGAAGCAAACACCTGTGGGGTTTTGGCACTCTGCCCTGGTGAAGTGTGGAAAGTTGAAAGACTTCCAGGGTGCAAAGCCACGGCCTCATCTTTTCCTTATCACATGCTTCCTTCACACACACTATTTCCCAGTTCTCCTAATGTTATTGCTACTTCCTTCAACATCTGTAGAGTCTCCCAAAGAAGGAGGGTGGCAGTGCCTCCCCATCCACTGTACCTCCTACATGTTACATCTCAGCTGCAGTCCCACCACCTCAACAGTGTGGAGAAGTGGATTAAACATTCATGTCTACCTTTTAGGGATTTACCTAGCATGGACAGTCCAGGCCAGACAATGGCACAGCTTGCTTCAGTCCAGTCAGTATGGTTTTAGCCTGTGCCTTCTTCTGAGCTTGTTCAGAAAAATTAGAGGAAAATGTTAGAAGGACGAGACAAGTAGATGATAACTACCTGGGGCTGAAATTCAGACATTTAAAGATGGAGAGGATCCTGTTTCACATAGAAAAGCAAAATGAAATAATCAGAGCAATAACACTGTAACAGTGCTGAAGCAGCGGGTATCAAGTTGTGAAACTGAAGTATCTGGTGAAACTAGTAGGTCAATTTATGGTAAATAACTTTGTCATCACCTGTAGTCCCCTATTTCCCCTGGAATCCTTCTGTAGTATACTGATTTAACTAAAAATGGTCTCTAGTCTAGCAGTATTAAATAACAAATACAATTCGTATGCATTCATTAGAATTATAGAATAACAGAATAGTTTGTGTTGGAGGGGACCTTAAAGGTTTAGTCCAACCCCTGTGGAGTGAGCTGGAACATCTTCAACTAGATCAGGTTTCGCAGAGCCCTGTCTAACCTGGCCTTCAGTGTTTCCAGGGGTGGACCATCTACCACCTCTCTGGGCCACGTCTTCTAGTGCTTCACAAACCTCACCATAAAAAAAAATGTCCTCCTTATAGGTCATCTGAATCTACCTTCCTTTAGTTTAAAACCATTACACTTTGTCTTTTTGCTACAGGCCCTTCTAAAATGTCTGTTCCAGTCTCTCTGATAAGCCCCTTTAGGTACTTGAAGGTGGCTATCAAGTGTCCCCAGACCCTCCTCTTCTCCAGGCTGAATAAGCCCAACTCTCTCAGCCTGTCCCACAGCAGAGGTGCTCCAGCCCTCTCACCATCTTTGTGGCCCTCCTCTAGACTCGCTTCAACATCTCCATGTCTTTCCCCAGAGCTGGACACAGCACTCCAGGTGGGGACTCATGAGAGTGGAGTAGAGGAGCAGAATCGCCTCCCTCAACCTGCTAGCCACAAAATTAGCACTGATGCATTTGTAGCCAAGGTACTTGTTAATGTTAAATGTAAGATTGGAGAATTCAAAGACGGAGTTCAGGCGGCAAGGTTGACTCACTGTCTATACAAGTGAGGGCAGTAATTATCCAAGCTTTAGCTCCCCTTGCTCAAACTTTTGCAGCGGCAAATGACACTTTTCATAGTACTCTATAGCAAAACAGGAGCAGCAAGAATAGTCTCAAAACCAAACCCTGCCAATTTTTATCGAGTTCACTTAACAGTCAAAATGCCTGCAGTGTTCCTAAGTGATCTGCCAGCCTTCACAAACAGGAGCTGCCGCGCAGAATCTAAGCCAGTTTTCAAAGGCATTTTGGTGTCTGAAGATGCAGGGAGCATCTAGAAGGGCTTAGAAATGTGGCAGTGACTAATTCAAACTGCAGTTGAGGATTAATGACATCTACCTGATAGGGTGCTTTTAAAATTCAGTGAAGATGTTTTATTTTAAGACAACAAGGTTAATTTGAAAACCTGGACTTTTCACTGTCTTGTGAGGTGCTCAGTTTAGCAGAGCCTGAAACTAGCACCCATTTATTCCTGGGGACCCTAGGTTGCAGGCTCGAACTCTGGCTGCACAAAATGCCAAAGGAACCTCCAAGATGACATAGAATTACCTTTGGTGCTAGTTTCCAGCTAGTGTTCATTTCCTCTTGCTAATGAGTCTTGTAAATGAGTTCTATAAATGAGTCCTAACTAGGCATAGAAGACACACGAACATGCTATTTGTTCTGCTGTGTCTAGAGTTAGATTGTGGTTTGATAATTATACGTTTATCACATTGAGAATGAAAGAAAGCAATTGTTTTCCTGTAAAGCCAGCAACATAAAACAAATAATTTTAGAAATATTAAGAACCAAAAAGCATGATTGAAAAAAGTCTTTCCAAATGAGTTTTCTTGGTGTTTTTCCTATGATTCCCCCCACCCTGGGTTTCCCTGAGGCCTTTATAAAGAAAGCCCATTCTGTTTGGGATTAGCTAACAAGGCTGCTGGATAACATTTAGTGGTCAGATTCACGTTCCTCTATGGTGCCATTGAAGCTGAGTGTGCTCCTTTAGGTTGATTTTGACCCTAGGCCAATTAAGAGAATCCTTCAAGTCTGACAAAAAAGACACTTGTTCCTCCCTGGAAACACTTTTTACAAAGCCCAAAGGACCCTCCAAGCTGCAGTAGGTTTGTATTATTTACCCAGATCATTGCATGAAACTACACTTTTTATTCATCTGTTTAGCCACAAAAATCTTTATTTTTACATGACGCTACAGGGGAGAGATATTTCTTACTCAGCTCCTACAGCTTAGCCTGCAAAAGCACCACGCAGCAGTGTCTTTACATAGGTATTGCTATTGAAGACGACCCAAGATTGATCACCATTTGAACATCAACACTAGGGAAAAGCAAAAGCAAAACCACAACACCCAACAACACTGAAAACAAAAACACAGAAACTTTCCACATTCATCTTTTGACAAGGGTGTACTAGTGCACCCATTTGCAGTCATCCTGACTTATCTTTTAAAATCATCTTCAGTAGTCCCAGTGGTAGAGCACATGTCCCATCAAAAGAAGGCATAAACCTGCAGCCATTCTCATGGCAAACTTTGGTACCTCTAGTTTCTATGGCCAGCACAGCTTCATTAATGAGTTGCAGCAAGTTACATATATATCATATCTTTCCTCTGCATTCACCCCTTTGGAGAGGAATCATCAATTAGGAGGGCAACTTTTACACTGTGGGCAGTAAATATCTACTGCCTTGTCCAATTACATGAATCTGGCTTTCCTTCCTGTCCCCAGATGCTAAAATTCTATTAGAAAATATCTGTAATGCACAGAAAATTTTCCTCAATGTTATTTTGTCCTTGAAGCTAATGACAGTGTTCTCAGGAGAAAATAGCTGAGAATGGAAGAAAACCAGTTTTCACGGAAAGATATTCCTAACCTTTGGAGGTGTTGAACCTGGCTCTTACAAATTCAGTCTCAGGATTTCAGTCCAGTGTATCTCAAATTTCTTTTCTCAGTTCTTTTATTTTGTGATATTTAGTACTGGTCAAGTACATGCTATGTACCTTACAGCTGTGCATGGGATCACGTAGGCAGGATAACTCACCTGTGAGGCCACTGAGCCATCACCACCTTGATACTGCATCCACTAATTCTATTGTAAATGTATAAACAATTTTGGGAGCAGAATTGGGATCACAGTGTCTTTCCTCCTATCTGATAACCATACCCTTCTCCCTTTGCCTACCTCCCTCCATCACTCGCCTATTGTTTTCTTGGATAAGTAGTTGCTGCAACTCTTTTTTATGAGACGATTAATCCTTTTGATGCAAGTTAGGTGTGCCCTGGGAACATCTTCTGGACTGAGCTCTCCTGTTTGCAAAGACACCTAGTTCTTTGTTCTATTAGGGCTGGGTATCGGTTCAGTTTTAAATCTTTCTGCCCTGCTGCAGTTAGGGCACATTAAGCACGGAATGAAGCGAAAGATGAGACATCTAGGAAAGCTTCAATTAAAAAGTGAGATGCCAGTGGAGTCTAGGTGAGCAGGGCATTTCAAAATGTTTTGGTATTATGTATCTAAATTATGATTAAATCCAAGATGAAATGTATATGTCTATGCCTGGATGTAGCTGTTAGGACTATGGGAAGATCTATGGGTGTCAGCCTTGCTGCATGTAGATGCTGGGCACCTCTGGATTAGACAGCAACCTGACGAGCAAGGAAAATCCTTTAAGAATAAATTTCAGTGCCCGAAGAGACAGTTAGATATGAGCTGTCAGTGAGGCTTTTTGTAGATCTAAATATTTCCCCATCTGCAGCTCAGAACCCCTACGGCTTATCGCAACTCACACTAAAAAAACATTCCACATGGTCTGTTTTTCAGTACAGTGCTACCACAGTTGCATTGTGCTTGACTGCTTCAAAACAGTAGTAGTATAGATTTACTTACCTGTATGGAGAGATGAACACACAGATACACATGCACAAATACACACACATCAGCACTGCCACATTAAAAGAGTAACAAATGCTACTACATCATATTTTTCAGCCTGATGTTCAACAACAATTATGAAAAAAAAACAACCCAAGTTGTGGAATGGGGAAAGAATTAAGTCAAATTAACAAGCCAAACTCTTAAGTAAGATGAAGGTTGGGTCAGTTTATTTAAAACTAAGTAAAATTTCCAGGAAAATGTTGAGTATCATATTACTCTTCCAAGTTTTCCAAGTAAGAAAGTTCAGACATATTCCTCATAATGGATAACTAAGACTGTGAACAGCACCTCATTTAATTTCTTTTACTTTTCTGATCTACACTATACTTGCATTATCTCTGCTTCTCCTCCATCCCACCTGGCAGTCTTGGTCTACTGATAATTCCTGTTCTGGTTATCTATATTTACAATTTAGCAGTACTTAAAATCTCAATGGCAAGATCATACCTATTTCAATACACTCTTCAGCATATTAATATGCCAAATATGTCTATGTCTACACCAGCAATACAGCCTGCCCTCTGATTCCCAAAAGCATGATAAATTGTCCTACATCCTTACACAAAATTTGCCAGTTCCTTGAAAACTTGAGAAAGACTCTTGTGCACATATCTTGTGGGGATAAGTGCTCAAGACCAGTGTCCTGGTACTCCTGAATTCCTTTCCTTTCTTTCCTTACTTTACAGAGAAAAGGGTAAAGTTATTTTCCTGCCCTTACACTGGAGATCTGACTGCCACCTTTGACCATCTAAAACATTTTACTGCAACCTTAAAGGAATGAAGAAACACCTGCATCCACTTTGCTGCTATTTATCAAATTGCACAGACACACTGTTGAAACATTTGGGATGCTGTAGACCTCTATGTGTAATATCATCAGCAACACTGCTTCAATTGAATAATTACGTAAACAAAGACAATAAGTATTTTGTGTGACCCCTATTTTACTTGGGCCACAAATAAAGTTTTACACAAGTTATGATCACTATAAAATGGAAACACCTAAGCATTATAACAAGTCACAAAGCACACAGTGTTCCAAAGGATAAGCCAAAGTCCCAATTACAACATGAAAGGAACACATAATTTGCCCATACAGAAAGAAATGCTTGCCCCAGAAATTTGTGTACTACCATAAATACATGGAGCATCACATGGACCAGATACAAAGAGTATCCTTCATGCAATCAGTGGAAAACCAAGATGAGAAAAAAAT
Organism: Porphyrio hochstetteri; assembly: GCA_020800305.1. NCBI lineage: Eukaryota > Metazoa > Chordata > Aves > Gruiformes > Rallidae > Porphyrio > Porphyrio hochstetteri. The sequence continues at coordinate 66,625,478 of CM036938.1, forward strand.
CAAGTACAGTTATTGGTCATGGGAACTGTGATCTTTTTTTTCTAATTCCTTCTTCTACTTTTTCAGAAAATTTTCTGTTTCCACATGCAGACTATGCTAACCCTTGTCTTTGAGTTTTACACAAACTTCACTGCTATGGCATCTTCTGAATAGCAACTACAAATATCTTCTCTGATACCTGATCATTCTAAGATTTTTATTAGATTGGAGAGTTTAGTAAAGCCAAAAAAAAAATAGGTATTGATTCCATTTTGGACAGTCAGGGATTATAGCCTCTGTTCAACATGGTTGTTTATTATGTTTATTATGGAGCACAGGAATAATTCACAAGTTAATGCTGCCATTCAGAAAGAAATTTCTTGAATGGATAAACTCCCAGTTTATCATCAACTGAGCAACAGGTCATTGGAGATCCACCACCTTCTTTGAGGAGCAGAATACTGATTTCTCCATGAACATCTACGAAAAACATACTTGAACGAGTTTGTGCAAAACAGTGATAGAAGTCACAGATACACAGGAAATTCTTCTTTTTAGTGTTATGATCAATGGTCCCCCAGTAAGATGAGAACCCCAATCTTTCCTGCCCTCCTCTTTTTGTCTTTCCAGCCATTCAGCTTCCTGCTACCCTTTCTCCATTTCTGCTAAGTGATATCAGGAGGATTTCCTGCTTACCCAAGAAACTCTGGAAAGAAGGCAGAAAAAACATATGCTTTAACTTGCAAATAGACCTGGTTGAAAGTGCCTTTCAGCATTTCCAACACCTTTTCATGATGCTGTCCTCAAGCCTTCTATGCCCCCTTCTCTGCACACTTCATGTTATTTTTTTCTAGTTTCGTGGTTTAACCCCAGCCAGCAACTAAGCACCACTCACTTTCGCTCATCCTATCAGCAGGTTCACCCAGCTCCAGGAAAGCAGGGCTGCACCACACATAATGGTTACAAACATCATCACTCTGAATGTTCCTTCCTTTCCTTCTCCTTCCCCCAGCTTTACATGCTGAGCACAATGTCGTATGGTATGGGATATCCCTTGGGTCAGTTGGGGTCAGCTGTCCTGGCTGTGTCCCCTCCCAACTCCTCACCAGTGGGATGAGAAGCAGAGAAGACCTGTCTCTCTGTAAGCACGGCTCAGCAGTAATGAAAGCATCCCTGTATTATCAACACTGTTTCCAGCACCAATCCAAACCACAGCTCCATGTTAGCTACTATGAAGAAAATGTGTTCTATTGCAGCCAAAACCAGCATATTAGTTCTTAATAATGCCCAGTCTGCCGATCCACCCCTCTCTCTCTGCTCTTTCCAACATATTGTCTCACTCCTATGTTTCCTTTTCCTTGGGAAATTACTCCAGCATTATTAGACACATAGGAAGTGGTGATGACTGCTTGCAGTCACAACTGATCTAACCGATCATCTTCCTCTGTAGCTACAGCTTATAATGAACATATAAAGCAACTTCCAGATGCTCTCCTCAGACAAGAAGCAGAAAGCATGAAAAAAAAAGGAGTCAGAGATGTGTCCTGCCAGCTCCCTGCAGACCACAAGTAAATGCTTTAGGAACCAGAGTGGAACCAGGAGCCATAGCCTGAGCCTTAGCAGAACTCCAGCACTTCGCATTACCTACTGGGTTTGCCACACAAATGATTCCTGTTCGTGTTGAGGCAGCAGGATGACTAGAAGACAATTTTTATCACACCTTATCTTTAATCACACCTAGCCATGTGCATATATTTAATTCCTGGAAATTTTCCCCATTATCCTCTTCCTCCAGTGCTTAAATATTTTTTGGTTCCTTTAATAGCACAGAAGGAAATATAATCAAAGTAAATGGAGTAAAGTTGAACTGATGTCCTGGTTTCAGCTGGGAAAGAGTTAATTTTATTCCTGGTAGTGGGTATAGTGCTGTATTCTAGATTTAGGGTGAGAACAATGTTGATAACATGCTGATGTTTTAGTTGTTGCTAGGCAATGTCTGCACTGAGTCAAAGACTTTGGGACTTCGCATACTACCCTTCCAGCAAGGAGGCTGGGGATGCCCAAAAAGCTAGGAGGGGACATGGCCAGGACAGCTCACCCAAACTGGCCAAAGGGATATTCCATACCATATGATGTCATGCTCAGTATATAACTTTAGGGAAGCTGGCCATGTGTTTAGACCACATCTAAGGAACTCGATGGGCACGGTTGGTCAGCAGGGGGTGAGCAATTGTGCTGTGCATCATTTGTTTTGTATATCATTATCAACATCATCATTGTTGTCATCTTCCTTTTATGTCATATTTATGTCTTTATCTCAGTTCTTGATTTTTACTTTTGGAGTGTTTTTTCCTGACTCTCTGCTCCATACTACTGAAGAGGGAGTGAGTGAACATCTGTGTGGTTTTTTTAGCTGCTTGTCAGGTTAAACCATGACAACTTACTTCAAAAAGTCCAGATGTTTGGAAGGTATACAAATGTCTAGATCAAAATCAATTTTTGGCCTATAAGTCAATCTAGAAAAGCATGCCAAGAATATTAACAAAGCTAATTTTTGTAGTTTTTCTGATTTTATCTCTCTTGGAAATGGTAGAAAAGCAGCCTTTGACATTTCCATTTGGAGTCCTACAAAAATCAAGGAAGTGGAAAAGCAGAAGAAACAATAAAAGTCGTTGGTTGATTTGTTTGAGGTTTGGGAAGAGAATTACGGCAATTTATATCTTTGTCCACTTGCTCATCCCTAATTTAGGACTCCTGTCAAGCTCGGGTTTTTTTAAAGCACAGCCTCTAGTCAGCTCTTAGCCTCTCTGTGATACCTGCAATGATAAGCAGTAGTCAGCTGAAGGCTGGGGCACTTGGGCTCTTATTTGTCCCAGTCCTGTTTTTTGGCTGGGATAGAGTTAATTTTCATGAGAAGCTGGGAAGGGACACAGCCAGGACAGGTGACCCAAACTAGCCAAAGAGGTATTCACAGAATCGCAGTATCACAGAATGTTAGGGGGTAGAAGAGATCTTGAAAGATCATATAGTCCAACCCCCTGCCAGAGCAGGATCACCTAGAGTAGGTCGCACAGGAACACATCCAGGTGGGTTTTGAATGTCTCCAGAGAAGGAGACTCCACAACCTCTCTGGGCAGCCTGTCCCAGGGCTCTGTCACTCTCACAGTGAAAAAGTTTCTCCTTATGTTCACATGGAAACTCCTATGCTCCAGCTTGCACCCATTCCTCCTTGTCCTAAATTCCATGCCATATGACATCATGCTCAGTATATAGAAGGGTTGGCCAGGGAGGAGGGGTCACTGCTCAAGAAGGACTGGGTATTGTGCTCTGGGGGTGAGGAAATTGCATTGTTTATCACCTACTTTGTGTACTCCTATTGTAAGTCCTGTTGTTCTTATTTCCCCCTCCCTGTACTGTCCTGGTAAACTGTCCACATCCCAATCCACAAGGTTTTCCTTTGTCTGACTATTCTCCTCCATGTTCCACTGGAGGAGTGGGTGAGCGAGTGACCTCACAGTGCTCAGCTGCCGGCTGGGGTTGAACCATGACAGTCCCCTCACACCCTCTCTCCTCCCAGAGAGGAGACCATGAGGTTTGACGCCTCATGTAGCTAAGAGCAACACCTTCAACCCAGGGACACTGCTCAGTCCAGAGGACATCAAAATCTTCCAGCTGGCTGCACCCAACCTGCCTAAGACACTGAATCCTACCTCCAGGAGCATATTTTCCAACCAGAACTTCTGCTCTTCCTTCCATATTTTCCTTTCTGCCGGACAACTTCCCTAAGAAAATAAGCAGGGCATTATCTCCTCACCTTTCTTTGAATCCTGCCTTAAAGCTTGACTTTGCTCTGAAACCCACAAAAATCCTGGCACTGGACAGATTGCCTGTTTGCAGACACCACAGCCATTTTTTGCTGCCCAAAGTACAGCAGAGAGGAAAAGGAGGCCAACCCTCCTTTTGTGAGAGGCAGGGCTGGTGGGTGAGATCCTAGCACAGGCAAAACACTGGCTGCCTCCCCCTCACCTTTGTCTCCTTGCCCAGGCCAGGTACCCACAGCAGCAGCATCTTTTGCAGAGACTGTGAGGCACAAGGATGGTAGGAGATGGCAGCAGCACAGCCTGCAAAGCTGGGACATGCCCTGCACAACAGAGCCACGGCTCAGGCCTCACCCCACACTGTGGTCGAAGCTTAGAATTCACCCCAACCGCTTTGATTTCCACAAGCCCTTTTTTCTTTATCCTTGCCTGATTTTTCCACCCAGCTCTTCCTTAAGAACATAGAGAGGTTAAAAATAAATGTCAGAGAGGTTTTTGATAATCAGATCTGAAGCCCACTGGAATTTCTCTACTGATCTCAGATAGGATTTTTGCAGGGGACCACAAATAATTTGCTGGCCCTAGGGATCCCATAAGGAGTTTTGCTCAGGGCATAAACATAAATCGCCATGAACACGGCTTCCACTGAGCTTGTACATATATCATTCCTAGTGAGCGGTGCCTGCGTCAATCACCCATTTAAAAAATCTTTAGTTTGGGCAAATTTACAAGCCAGGTGCAAGGCAGTCACACTTAGAGACAATGGAGAGAAGCATTTTAATTTTATGCAGTTATAAATGTATGCCAGTATAAATTTAAAAAAAAAAAATCTGTATCCTTTTTGGTTTGACACCCTCATGTTTAAAAGCCATGCAGTGTCCCCAGACTGAGAGGTGACTCTGTATTAACAAAGACGTAGAGAAACTCAAGCAACTCAAGTTGTAGACTTCTCAGGGATACTTCATCGTTGACTGGACAGTGTGGTGGCCATTTGTGATACTGTTGACAATCCTTAGATTCACAGATATCGGTAACTGTGCATTAGAAATAACTTGTTTCTCATTCATCATGATCTGTGCTTTACAGACACCAGAATTTCACTCTCATCTCCCTTTTCTGAACTGCCTCCTGGAATTTATTTTCTTTAGTCTAGAGGCAGATGGTTGCTCTTAGACTCCTGAAGCCCTTATGTGAACACCCACTGATTTCCATAGGGGATCTCCCTGGATGGAAAACATGGGCTTTGATCTGCCACAAGCAATGGGAAAGGGCAGAATCAATTACAAATTGTTTCCCTCTGCTTTACTAACCTCTAAACTTTGGGGTTGGAGGTGAGGGCTGTGGGGGGGACACCAGCAGCCATCTGCAACAGCCATCATTCTCCTCCTGCAGCAAGACAGAAATGCAGGCTGAGCCTCTCATGGACTGCAAGCTTTCAATTGCTCCATGAGAGGTGGTGGGGATGCCCCAGCCATGCAAAACATATCACCTAAACAAAATTCATTCCCAAAGGTTTCACAGAGGTCACTACTGCACCTGTGAACCTGGTAAAAACACAAACTGCTTCAGGGGACTTACAGTCCCAGGCTGAGCAGGGAGCTGCATTCAATTCTTGCTTATGGCAACCCCCAGGGACTTAGGACTAGTTGCCGCCCTCTCTTTGTCATACTTTTTCCATCAGTGAAACTAATTTCCATTGTTTTTCCATTAAACAGGAGGAGAGGGTGAGGCGCTTTTGATAGAAGGGTAAAAATACATAATCATAGTCTGTGACAGTCAGAAAACTATGTATTTAATTAATTGTTTAACTCAGACAACTCTTTCTTGAGTAAGAAACATTTAATTTCAACATCATATAAATGCACGCCTTTGACTTCATAGAAATCCTTTGTTTAGGTATTTATATAAAGTTTATGTTTTGAAATGGTTAAAGGAAAAGAAATAAGGTATCTCTTCTGCTGAAGCAAAGCAAATTGTCTGCTGCGCTTGACATGACTTTATTGTCACCTTTTTTTTTCTATTCATACGAAAAACCCACCTGCAGACCAGCTCACAGGGAATATGCCTCTTCCCTCCTTAGCTGTACAGCTAAGACAACAAGTGGCAGAAGCAGCAGTAGCACAGTGCTCCAGGAGCCATCAGCCAGGTGAACACAGTCCTTGCACAACCAACCATGAGCAAAACACAGCTCTCAGGGCTTGACAAACAAAAATAAAACAAAACAAAAAAATTAAACACAAAACCCAACTATCCAACCAAACAATAATTCACATCCACAAATAAAATCAACAATGTATGCTTCATGGGAACAGTGGGGCAGAGAAAAGCATCATTGTAAAGAAACAAGGTTTTCTGACTAACATTTGGCATCAGGATCTAGAAGAATCAAGCTAGCAGCTAGCAATAAAAAGACTAAACTAAAAAGATCATAAAATAGTGGTTCCTAGGTCACTGATATTAAGCAAAATGGTAAAAAAGGGTGCAGAAATTCAGTGTTTCTCATTTTAATGCTTTTAGTCTAAATTTAAAATATTGGATTGCTACACAAATCTACAATTGCGTATTTTATTTCTTAATGAACTCAGGCAATACATAACTTACACAACTGTAGGAAAGGTAAGGATCTCTCAGAGCTCACGAGCTGAAAAGAGGGTAAAATGAAAAGTAAGAAGACAGGATAAGGGACAGCATGCTGAGCGGGCAAGAGAGGGTGAAGGGAAACGTAGATTTTCTGTCTATTACTTGTCCTACTTATAATTTAAACAAGTAATCATGTTTCCTCAAAAGTTAGAGAAATCATAGTTTCTAGCTGGTTTATCTTGAAAGTATAAATAAAGTGATTTTCAGAAAAAACTATTTTTATTATATAACTTTCTATCTGTATAAAGATGTTTTCAATCCTGCACTCTATTTTTGAAAGACATGAAAACTAGTAATCCCTGATATTGGTATTCTACAAGTTCTATACTTGTGAGATTTCCCCCCTGCCCCCATAGGGTTACGCCTCTGTTTTGAAACCTCCAAGCCCTTTCCTACCTATCGTTAAGCACAGCAGATATGTGAGTGTGTGTTTATTTTGGCCTATGGCTACACAGAAAGGAAATTTAAAGTTTTATTGAAAAATCTCTCTTATAATTGTGCCATTCTAGGGGATTTATTTTTCCTTTTCATTGGATAATCTGATCTATTTGATGGCGAAGACCTTCTGCTGGAAATGCCTGAAAAGGTGCATGGAACAGCATCTGTATTGATTAGCTAAAGGTAAGGAAAAACACCAAGTCTTCCTGCAAGACACAGCAAGGGTTTTCGTGCACTCTACTTTGAACAGCGGCTTTTAAAAGATTAGCATGCACTGTTGCACAGTTTGTACTAAGCTAATCCTGTGGGAATACATTTGGTTTTGGTTGCCAAATGCTCAATGCATAATTCAAGTCCCCACCGCACTCCCAAGCAAACGAGCTGGTGCTTCTATCCAGCACTGGATCCTGCACCCTGGGGTGCCCAGTGGGCTGCTCCACTCCAGCACAGCGTGCACGCATGCCCAGGGATGGCAGGGAAGACAGGGGTATGCAGTGGCTTCTTTCCTCTTGCTTTCTAGGTGGGCATGATTACCACAGCTGGTCCTGTGGTGAGATGCATGGGGTGGGATGAGGATGTGGGAGAGTATGGGGAGGAAGGGTGTTTCAGTCATAAAGAGAGCACCTGTTGCAAACACATGCACACAGAAATACCATGAAACAGGCTGTCCGGGGCATTTTGCCTTTAGTTTCATGTTTTAAAGAACAAGAGACATTATCTGAACGGGTTTAAGTAACAACACAGCTGTGAACTCAGTATGCTCCGGAGGCTTAAGTAATATAAACCTACAACATGACATTCACAGTGACCCTCTAAATAATTTTCAGTTCATAGTAATTAATTCACAGGTGTCAGGGATTTGCTAATGTAAATGGGTTTCAAGTAATTAAAGACCACAGTTCAATATTTGAGCTCAGTAGAGCAATTATGGTCACAATGGCACAGACAAAATCCTGACTGCAAAGAAAAAAGTCTTTGCAATGTTTTATTCTGCATAAAGCAAACCCAGGGCCATGACATGCACAGGCAAAAGATAATCCAACAAAACTCCAGAGATACCCTGACTCATCAGTCCGTAGCTCTGCCCCACCATGGAGACAGCATTTAGCAGGGCCCCAGGGTCTCCATTGCTGTGATCAGCGATACCCTGTTCCTCACACATGGTGCCTCCTATGGGCACACTTGCCATGCTGGGGAAGGGGCTGCCTCTTTAGCCTGGGCCTGCACAGGTGCAGGGATCCCCTCATAGCGGTGAAGTCCAAGGGCAGCAAGTGGGGCTGGTAAAAGAGCCATAGCATAGTCCCTGCTCTGCCAGCTCAACCCAGCACTTCCCCAGGGCTCAGGGACACCGTGCTGACACTGGCTCCTGCAAAGAGGCATGACTCTGGCCCACTGTTCCCACCTCCTGCTTATGCCAGGGCTACCAAGCCAGTGGCTGTGCCTGTAGTCACAGCAGGGAGCTGATCTTGCAGAAAAGTTACTGGGAGTGAACCCAAAGCTTCATTTTCAACCAAACCAGGTCTCAAACCCAGTCTGTTAAGGAATGGTATGAATACAGTGCCAAACAAACGATGCAATGGCAACTGGGGTAAAGAAAGGAACACTTTCTGAAGCAGCAGCACCGTAACATCAGCATAAAGTGATTGTTGCAGTAGGAGTTAGGGAGCCTGCTTTGTCAGGGGGGTTGGACCTGATGATCTCCCGAGGTCCCTTCCAACCCCTATGATTCTAAGATTCTATGATTCTATGATTCTATGATTCTATGATTATTCATAGAGATAGGGACAAATGCTTATCTAACGTCACTCTGCAGTATATGGATGGATCATGAAGTGTAAGAGCAACCAGGCAGTAACATTAGGGGTGTTTTGATGGGCTTCCTAATGATCGGACTTCTGTACCTGGCTATTCTCCACCTCACTGCAGTGGACCAAGCTGCCCAGGGCCTTTGAGCATCTCCAAGGCTGGGGATGCCAGCCCTCTCTGGCAGACGTTCTGACAGAGACACTTCAACTATCATAAATCCCTCCAAATGCAAAAGGGGCTAATAATGCAGAGAGCTCTGGGACAAAATTTGGAGTTTAAACACATAAACCAGGGCTGGCAAGGGAGTCTTAATCCAGCTTGGTGCCAGCCAGTATGCAGGAAGGCAACTGTGCCTGTCAAAATCTGAGAAATCTGATTTTCCAACCAGATATGGTTTCTGCTTGCTGGTGGTACAGTGGGAGGCCTAGAGCTCCCTCTCTCTCCCTTCTCAACCCCAGACCTTGTGCCTGAAGTCAGTGTTAAGCCTGAGCAGATGGTAGTCTCACCTGCTTGGCCCTTTCCCTCCCACCCCAAAACATCACCTGTGAGCAGAGTACCATACTGCAGCCACTGGCCCAGACATGGGGTAGAAAGCTGCTGGCTTTTGCCTTTTCCTGCTGAAACCTTTCCAAAAGACCAGCTGGTAGCACACAATGGCAGCTCCCCAAACCCTGAAGGGGCATCTCTTTGCCCAGCAAAGAAAGCCACAATGGGCGGTTCCTTTTATTTTTTTTTCTAAGAAGGTTCATTTAGAGCATTTTTCAAACGGGGCACCAAGGTGCTGGGTTTCACATGGGCATGTTGCAAGAAGATGTCAGAGAAGACCACTGAAAATGCAGAAGGAACCGAGAATTAAGAAAACAGAGTAAATTCTGAGGGTGTGCAGGCTTATTTCTACCTAAATAAACAGGGACGATGTTGTTGGCTTCAGAGAATCCGGACATTCACCCAAGCACTGGTGGTGCCAGGGGAAGGGATAGCAGAAAGATTTAATTATCCAAATAAACAGGGTGATCCAGTTTCTTAATTTACTTCAAACTAGAGGCCAATGTTCAAATAATTAAAAGGCTGTTATGCATCGGTCATCGTGATCTGTAGCTCATGTTTTTCACAGTTCAATCAAGCTGCTTTTAAATCAGCCAACAGACTTCTTGCTGGCTGCTGGAGCATGTCAGGGCTCCCTACCTGTTTCAAGAGAACATTTTACCCTGCTTTCATCTTCAAGGTCTCTTAATGCAGCTTTTACTGCAAACCTACCCCAACTGATTGTACATATTCAGAAAGGAAAACAACATTTATGGTAGCAACAAGATATTAAAAGAGGAATTAGAAACAAGTGACTGCCTCTGTAACTCCCTATAGCTCCCTTGTCTCCTCCAGTGGTGGGAAGCTTTTTGAGGGGGTCTATTTCAATCTCAGCAACAGCTGCCTTATAGAGGCTGAACACAGTAACAAAAAGGCAAAGTTTTCCTTATGCTAACAGAAGAGAGATTTCAGAATTGTTGCTTCTGCAAGTAGCAGTCTTCTGACCTTCAAAAAACATACGTAAAATTGCTGCAGATTCTTTTCCCAGGTACACATCTAAGTGGGCAGATTTTCAAAGCGAGGAAAGCTTTGGGCTGTAATGTAGCGCAGTGAGAACTGCTGCAAATTGTCACCTGAGATGTATTCAGCATCATACATACACAAGAGGTTTCCGAGAAAAATGTTTGCTATTAAATGTAATTATACCAACCTAATCATTAATGCATAATAACTCTCACCATATAATAGCAATCCTAGATTTCTCATCATTAATTAGCCTACAGAAGGGATGACCAGAAGATATCACTGATGTCAACAATTTAATGTGATTCAAATACACATGAATAATGAGAATGTTCATGATAATATTGTACAATAAGCTTTTTCATATGAATCAGGGGAAAAAGGAGAAAAAAAAAACAGGACTATTTTGTAGCATCAACCACGTATTTGGTAACAGGGGTTAATCAGAAGCTTCCCAGCTGGCTGGCTGTTTCCTAACTATCCATTACAGATTTATTTCTCCCTCTTCCTTCCAAGGTGCTGGCCTCTCCACTCCGGACTGCTGTGCTGGACAGACCAGTTAAGATATTTGGCAATTTCCAAGTGACTATTAAATTACCCATGCATATTTTTGCCCGAGTTATAAAATACAGTTGCTGGGCAATATCCAGCAGAACACAGAAGACTGATAATAAATTGCAGATCCTGTGTCACTAGTTCAAAAATCCAACCCTGGCAGCAAGTTAGGCTAATTTTCTGACAGTTGTTTTCACAGCCTTTTTAACCCAAAGGAGCAGGGAGCAGCAGAGCATGCATCGCTGTGCTGGAGCTGGGCAAGTAGGTTGCCCTGTTGGCACAGGGGCTGCCTGCTCCACAGCACCACTGAAGGAAATGGAAAAGTCTTTGAACAAACACTCTCTAAGAAATGGGATAATCCTGCATCCACTGGGAATGGGGTTGGAGTTCAGAAAGAAGGGATTGTTGGGTTTTTTTTGGGGGGGGAGGATATTTTTGCAAATGTTGTTGCTCTATTTGACATTATCCAAATACTTCTTTTCCACTAGCTTTGGAGGGATTGGTTGTTGGGGGTTTTTTTGTACTCACATCTTTATCTTTCCACAAGCAAAGTTCAAAGAAAGGAGAGGTGGAGAAGTGAAGCAACACGTTTTTTGATTTATTTGAAAGAAAAACCCAACATTCCCAGCAAAATTTTTTGTTTCCCTCAAAAACTGTTGTATGAACCTCACTGGCAGCTCTTCTTAGAACTATTGGATTCCCCAAAATGAAGAAAGCCAGAGCTTATTGCTGTACCAAAAGCAGTAGGGCACTAGTCTCTGACCTAGCAATTTCACCATCACCAGGGCCTCCTGATGTGTCCATTGCTACAGCTTGACTTTATCATGGGCACGGTGATGCCAAGACCCATGTTTTACCATCCTGCTGTGAAATGTAACTCCTGCTAGCAAAGCCCTTGCTAGCAAAAAGCAGTGCAACCGCCCATTCAAACGCTGCTATTACTTTTCCCAAGCATGAACATGAACATTTGCTCTGAGTTCTACCCTATCTGCCCTGTAAATCCTTTTCTACTGTGCATGGAATTCAGAATTCATTTTCTGTGTGGCCCATATTGTGTCCCGTGTTCCCCTTTCCAGTGAGGATGGCGCAGCCTAAGCCCAGCATGATAGCCCAGCCCACTTCAGCAAGCACCAGATGAGACAGCAGACCTCCTTCCCAATGGCAAGTGACCTCCTCCCATGAGGGAATGGTCCCGCTGCAGTCAGCATGTCTTTCATCAGTGAGAACAGCCACCATGCTCTGCGCTTACTGCATTGCCATTGTGCCACAGTGTAGACAGCACTGCTGAGCAGTGAGAAGTTTGAGTACCACTACAGCTGAAAGCCCCATCTGACGGGTTTTCATTGGCGTAAAAGGACTAAAACTTTGACTACATGTAGATTTCTGTGAAGTCTGAGACCCAGGTGACACCAATTCTGCCACAGGCTTGGGGCAGCAGGAAGAAGGCAAACAAGGGAGCAGGGAGAGGGTCCATGAAAAGTAAAAGAGATGGCAAAGACAAACATTAATAAAGAAGATTTCTACATACCGACTGCACCCATTCAGGCTAACTAATGTGATACTGTGTATGAGCACTCCTGCTCCAGTTTAAAAGTGTCTTTGTCCACTTTAAGCTTAAACCTGTTCCAAATCAGCTAATGCAAAGCTGAGATAAACCTGGATTAAATCAAGACTGGAATGTACGGAGGACTACTTGGAAATTGTGTCCCAAGGCACACACTTACTTCAGCTGGCTGAAGTACTGATTTATATGATGGTGTTTCAGAATGGAAAGTACATATTAATAGAAAAGGCATATCAACATTTAATTGAATCTACAGGACATTTTGGAAGACCTTTCTTCAGTTGTTTTTTATAAAGCTTTTCATGAGATTGCAATCCTTGAGAAATGCTAGGAGCAAGAAAAATACAAAATGATACTAAAATGATGGCAATAGTTGTATCTGTATGAGAACAAAGAGCTGCATGCAACCTGAATGGTAGAGGATAAAAAAAAAGGACCTGATTTTTTTGTAATTTTCATGCCAAAAAGCACCAGATATTTTTCCCCTTAATAACCATCATTTACAATAAAGAGAACATGCCTGGGAAAGAAAATACCCTGGAGTGCTATGGGTGGTTTTACAAAACCTGAAAGAACAGATAATAACTCGTAGCTTGGCAGCTGGGGAAACAAGACAGATTTTCTGGACCCTCTGCCTTGGACCCATGACCACTCACACCAATGCCCATATTGTTCAGGGTCTTGGTGTGGGGTGTCCAGCTGCCTGATCTGAGGTAGGTGGCTTCAACTCAGCTCTGATTCACAGAAGTCATGACCTATGTACAACGAACTTAATGGCCTAATTTCAACTGCGAATGGAGTTGTGCTGTCTGGGTTGCAAAACATGCTTCCATTTATGTTGGAAGGTTTACCAGAGAGATTAGTTGAATAGCCAAAGACTGGCTTTATCATCTTTTCACAGAGTGTACCCTTCCCTGCTGGGAGCATGGCGACAAGGAAACAGAAGAGGTTTGCACTTTCTGTTCTAATACTGTAAAAAAAACCTCCAGGGGAAGGACAGAGGCAAACAACCCCCCTTGGTCTCCTTCAGATGAGGAGACAGAAAGGTCAATCAAGATTATATTGAGCTTCATTTCAGGGCTGCAAGACATGCTGTTCATATCTTTAATCCTGCATATCTCTTTCTATGCCCCAGACCTGCTTGGTATTCATTCCACTTGCAAAGAATAACCATAATTTTAAGCCAAGACACACAGATCACAACTATTAGTTACCTTATTTCAAGTTAACGTTGTTCCAGAGTTAATAATCTTTTATCTGGATATTTATAAAATTGCCAGTAATAATGCTACCAATAGACTTCAGCATTTTAATGTCCAATTCTCATAGTATCAGTAAGCGAGATTCCTGTGAGAAAATAACCTGTAATTAGGTTGGTGAGGCAAAATTGTGGGGAAATCTACAACAGCATGATCTAGTTGATGTCTGTGGCCTCATGCCACTGTGCTAGGGCAGCACTGAGAAGATTTGAAGAATTCAGATTTTTCCTGTCTTTAGCAATGTCCCGCTCCATCTACACAACAAGCTGCCATCCACCGAGTCCACCAGAATTTTGAAATGAACAAATGTATGCAAGAGCAAAATCTGGGACTGGTTAAAAGTTCATGGAAAGCAATTATAAGGGATTTGTTGGTAACTTCAGCCTTGGTTACCTTCTAACTCCACATGCGTACTTCTAGGAGAGGGTATGCAGTTGTTCTATTTCCAGCTCCTGAAGCTATTTCACAATTTTTGATTTGAAAAATTAGAAATTAATGAAGTATGCTGGCATTAGGAGGAGTCCTAAAGAGAAAAATCCAGCAATAAAAGGCTGGTAATTGCCACTGAACAAGGAACTGATGGATAGCACACCACGCTGGTTGCTGGTAGGTAGGCAAAGTGACTCATGAAGTAGGCTATATAAAGGGATGAGTAATCAATGAAAAACAGAGTGAAAGAACAAATTGTCTCACATGAGAAAGGCAGCTGCTGCCAGAGATCACCCATCTCGGGGACAGAAGCAGTAATGAAAAAAATGGTTGGAGCAGAATAAAGAAAGATAATGAAGAAAGCAACAGAGCAGCAGTTCCCAGTCACAATTTGTTCAAGAACTAGCATCACTCGCAGCCACCGCAGCACTTCCTCTCCACGGGCAGGGGAGAAGGCAGTTAGTTCTTTGAGCAACATGCTCTGACCCATCTTTCACATCCACACCAGCACACATAGGGCTTGATGACAAAGAGCCCACTGCAGATGGTAGCTAGAGGTGCATCTGTTCCAGGCACGTCAAGGGGAGAACAGAGTATTTTGAGTCAGAAATACTGTCATGGTGTTGGGATGTTAGAACACGAACATCCACATCATCAGCTGTCCCCACGGAGGGCAGCAGAGCTCAGAGGTACTGACGGGGTTCTTCCCAGACCCCAGTAAAGCAGCCATGTGCTCCAGTGCCATTTCCCCTGCTCCACGAAGCCCCACTGCCATGTACTTCCCTGGCTGCACACTCAGCAGCAGGGGAGCCTTCCGCTCCCTCTGTGCACACCCAGAGCTGGGGGAAGATGAAGCTGGTCTGCCTGATAAGGGAGATCCCACACAGTGCTGGGACGGGCCAGCACACACACACAGATCCCGGACCGGTTGTGTCCCACTGTGAGATACAACGTGCTGAGACTTTTCCCTTATTTGGATAGGTATGGTCCATTTACACATTAAATGAAAGCCAGACCATCTCTTCTGACTGTGATGATTGAATCGCAGTCAATAACAGAGAAGGAGAATACTCTGGCACTTCAGCCCTCTGATACGTTGTTTACCCAATTCTCTCAGCTTCTGCTACATCTGAAGCTATCCCCCCACCCCTATCCACACATACACACACACACACGGAGTTAATTTTGTATGTTTGAACTATATATTCAAGCAAGACTTTGGAGTTGATCATGTTAGCCATTGGGACTGAACAGGAATGGGGTGGATTTGTCCTTGTTCTCAAATGGGACAAGCCTACCCATTAGGAGAAAGTTTCCTGCTTCATGCTCTCAGATTTGAAAAATGAAACTCCGTATCTGCGCTATCCCTGCTAGACTACGATACCATAAACACTCTCACTAAACATTTGAAAGAGGAACCACAGCCAAATCCTACTACATTATAGTGAGCAACAATCCTATTGCAGAACATTTATGTTTTCTGCATGTTCCACTGGGAGAAAGGTCCCTTTAAAGCTTTCAATATGATTTAAGCACAAATGTTTTTTATATAGGTCAGGAAAGAGAAATGTAATTTCCCTTAGTTTTGTTTGGTTGAAATTCTCTGTTCTAGCACTTAATTAATGACTCTGGTGAAATGTTTTGAAAGCAGCAATGTTTCTAACCCCAACTGCATTGCCAAATTGAGTACTTCCTGCTCATTGTCTATTTTGGAGAGGAGACTGAATTCACATCCATGCGCTGCTAATAAAACCAAGGAAACTATTTTTATGGCTATGGAAAAAAAGGTATTTCTTCTTCAGTACCCACGTCTGTCAGTTATAGCTGCAGGAAAGAGAGAGAGGTGATGTAAGAAAAGTGGAAGGCAAGGGAGAGGAAGGAAGGGAACCCACAGAGGACAGAGCAGCATTACCTGAGTTGGAGCAGTCAGGTTCACAGGCTGGCTTTCACACATAACTTTCTTATACATTCACGCCTGAAATCCAAGCATTATGAGGAGACTCCATATAAGGACATATGCATTCACAGTGGAAATTAGGCAGAACTGCATCCAGAACACAATTCTCAAACCTTTACCTAATCCTATGAGTACCTGGCTTGGTTAGGATTGTTTTCTTAAAGCCAGTAAATTTCCCCAGGTTTTTAAGGTTTCATGTCTCTTGCAGCCTCGGGCCCCAGGCACTGCCACCCAAAGGGCTTGCATCAGTACGATCAAAGGTCCCCTAAGATGTGTCCCCAGATGTCACTACAAACACCATCAGACACCTGCCCAGAAAAGGAGATGACAAGCTTCCATTGCACCATGGCCTGATGATGGCTTCTCCCAGCAACTAGATGTAAACGTGCCTGTCTGCAGTATGAAGGGTTCAAGAGCAGATCCATTCCACCTAGGGGGTTTTGTGCTAAAGTGAGGTAGGAACAGAGAGAAACAGGGACTTAGAGCAGACGTGGCAGCCCCATTGATTGGCCCTCCTTGCTGAGCATGGAGGGAGCCTAGGAAAACAGCTCCTGCCACTCTGCAGCAGCAGCAGGATGTGCAGGCAGAGCAGGATGGCCCAGAGCTCAGGTCCAGCAACTGTTTGACACACAGCGCACATTGCACTCCCTCCATCACCCCCTCCACTTCCAGTTGCTCTGATGAAGGAGGAGCACCCATGACCTGGGCAACCAGCAGCACTCAGGAACTCACCGACCTGCTAGGTGCAGAATGAGACCAGTTGGATCTGCTGCCTTTTCCTCCACAGACAGATGGTGACAGAGGTTTCTCTTTTCTGCCTACATGAACTTTTCTCATAAAAACTGTAGCAACTTAGGCCACTTCTGTTTTGCAGTCATATTTTGTTGGCAAGTGGAGAAAAATTTGGTTCTTAAATGGAAAAAAAGCTTTTTCAGAGGGAATAGGAGACAGTCAGAGCTGTTACATGAATCTCAATCCCTCAGACAGCTGTACAACATTGGAGCATCTCCTGAGTCAAAGACAGAGATTTCCATTTGGTCAGCTACAGACAAGGGTATCCTCTCAGATGGCCATCTTGCTTCTCCCAAGAACTGCTGCACCCACATGTGGGTGGAGTGAGGAACAGACATGTCTACTTTAAGAGATTCAGGAAGAGGAAAAGTAAACTAATACAAATTGCCACGTGTTAGCGAAAGCCTCTCTGTCTTAGAGCTCTCTAATGTTTCAAGGCAAAACCATATCACTAACTGCCTATCTGTGGAAAAAAAATAGAATTTAATATTAGCTGTTATAAAACACACTAAGTCTGCAATGTGTTACTTCTTGGAGACAGCTTAAACAACACAGGAGACTTTAAAGCACTGAAACATTGTTCCGCCTGCAGACACTACCGCTCCTGACACTTTCCACTCATCATAGTTCCTGACTGCTACAATCCCAAGTCTTCGTGCTCTCAGACAGACTGATGGGTCTGCCTTGTCCCTGAGCAAGGCCAGATTTAGCATCCTGCCTCTTCTGCTCTTTTATTACTGCACATAGAGCTCAACAGTGGAGAAAAGGTCACCAATAAAAACCCTTCATTTTTTGGAGTATGTAACTTGTGTGCTTGTGCTGCACCATTATATCACTCAAGCAAACATGCATTGATGGATGAGGCCTCAGTGGGAAACACTGGTTCCAAGGTCAAAAGATCCTAAGGAAAACACCAAAGATACTAAAAAAATCTTAAGAGCTACAGGCAATCTTTATTGGTAAAAGAAACAGTAGAAGCTTGTCAGGGCTGTAACCAGGGAAGACTGAATCTGCGTGGCAGGCAAAGCACAGACAGCACAGAATCACCCAGCCTAAACTTCTTCTGGGTGACTGGAATAAGTCCCCATCCCAACACTGATCCTGACGTAGATAGTGTTGATAGGAGTGATGGCAATGATCAGGTGATGCCATGGCAAACAGCAGAGAAGATTTCACAGCTAAGTGAGGACAGCATGATTTTGGTTCTGATGCAATAAGACAGCCTTCCCTGAAATAATGGTGAAATAGCAGATCTGTGCATGAGAGGCAACTATGTAGATATTGAAATCTCAGACAAGGGTAATGCTACGGACATCAGTTAATGAGCAAGCCATAAAACTGCTATTGAAGTATGCATTGTGTGCTTTGTCTATCTTTAACAGGAGGCCAGCACAAACACTTCTCGCTTAATGTTGTTCCATAGACTCACAGCATCTGACAAAATAAATGACTGCCCAGGACTTCTTATTTGGCATTTCTGCTTTCTGCTGGAACACAATCATATTGGCTAAACATGTGTTTTGTAAACATTTGCCTGCAGTGTTCTTGCTTTGTATATTTACACAGCTCATGTTAATTTTGTGCTTTACTTTTGACAGAGAAAACCTTCGGTGACTTTTTATGTATAATGAATTCATTCTGAAGCTGTTGCTTCACCTACTGCAAATATGGTGGGGATTTTTTCTAAAGAACATTAGAGCATATTAAATAAACATATTTGCACATATAACCCTCACACAGCCATTAATTGCACTGCAAGTTTCAGTCACCAAGAAAGTAATATATGCCCTGTTTTTGGAGTAGTAAGGTTTTTCTGCATCATCAAAGTGACCTGGGAAGGCCAAAAGAGCAGAGCTCAAAAGATCCCACAAGTGAACATGCCAGCCTGGGAATAAAGAAGCCAAGGCAACGCAAAGTCACAAATATTGAATTTGCAAAGCTGGATGGTGTGCTAGCAGGAGGTGCAACAAATGAATGAAGAGGAGAATGTCCCAAAGGCTTTCTCTTAAAAGCAACTTGCAACAGCTCAGGAGAAAAGTGAATGGACTACCACTCTGGAAGTTAATATCTTCATTTTAAACTGGGTGTAAACTTTAAGGGCATTGATGGTATTGCTGGAGAAAAAAAAGCAAGCCACAGAAGATAACAGTGAAATGAAACAGGACTTGCAATGCTAGTTGCTCCTCATTAAAGGAACATAAGAACTAAAGTTACTACAAATATTTACAAAAACAAGCAGCCAGAGGTTGTAGAAGAGGTATTAAAATACCCATTGTTTTAAAAACACATCACACATGGATCTCATCAAGCTGACACCTCTAGGAAGAACGGGTCATCCATGCAGTTAGGGAAGAGCCTGAGGGCACTTGGGAGTGAAAAAGCTGATAATAAAAACAGGTTAGGGCTGAAGGAGCCCAACCATCCTACTTGTAATGACTCAATAATTTTTTCACTGTCTTAGAAGCAGAAACAGAAACAGAAGGAGTTTGTTTCTCAGGGAATCACAGAGCAAGTAGAGCCACTAACTCATATGATTAAAATAGAGAAAAGGGCTTTAGTGTGAAATGAGTTATGCCTTTTTTAAGGAAACTCATTATTAACCAAAACTGATCTTAAACCAAAGATTGCATTTTCCAAAAGGGACCTTACAAACATCTTCCTGCCTGAAAATAAAACACCACAGACCCTATTTGTAACTTCAAGCATCCAATCTGCAAAGCAGATATAAATTTTGGAAAGTATAACTGCTTTTCTGGACAGAACAATCAGAGAAGCAAAGTCCAGAAGTAGAATTTCAATCTGATTCAGAGAAGAAACCTGTACAATCACAGGCAGATTTAGACTGGGATTGCCAAGGCTTATGGAGGCCTCCCACAGAAAGAAAGCCAACACAAATAGCAGCTCTCCAAGCTTCTACTGAGAAGATAAAAAGAGAGATTGGGCTCCCAGTACTAGCTAGGGGCTTTTTTAAAAGATATTTTCAGGATTTACAGAATATGAACCCCTTCACTGCTCTCTGGTAGCTTTACCATTACTTAGCTTCCTATCTGTAAAGCAGAACTACATTCTGCTTCTTCCTGCAGTGTTTTGGAGTTCTTTTAGTGACTGGAAAAGCTAAAACCAACAATGATAATGATAATAATAATAAATTTTTTAAATTTGAAAAGGCCAGAGATCCTTTATGGTGTTTCAAGAGGAAAAGAGTTTGAGGAAACTGTTAATTTTTGTGTGTGTTTGCATCTCAAAAATGCAGGTTAAGTCAGGCAAAGAGTCCCAGCAGTAGCATGGAGAGAAGCAGACCTTGCTGTGGAGTAGATGTGAATATTCATGTCCCAGACTAGGTACTTCTCTCCAAGGCAATCTCAGCAAACACAAGTATGTGGGCACTGAAAAGCTCACACCACTGGTTTGCACTGGAGATGGGCCAGCAGGCAGAGGAACAGGGCCTGACCAAGCTCCCTCGATAGCAGGTAGGAAACGGAGCAGTCAGCTGCAGTATTCAAATGTAGATATGTCATTAATAGACTTAATCCTTGGTCTAGGGGGATGGTGGAAAACAGGGTCAAAACCAGCAAAGCCTGTGCGTAGTGCCTCAGCTCAGGCACGTCTGAGAACAAAGACAAAAATCTTCATTAATACAAAGCCTCAGAAGAACAAAGAGTGTGTGAAAAGGGAATATATAAACACGTTCACAAGGAACACCTACTGCCAAATATTTTTCTGTGCTTCAAGTGTCAGCTGGGTCTGTCAGGTGCCTTTGGAAAAATAGCAAGTCAGAACAGTAACTAATGGCTCCCCAAATCCCCACTGTCAGGCACTGTCAGGATAGCCATTTACACACTTCTTTCTGATGGCTGAAAGAGAACCACATCTTCCCAAGACACAAATCCTTGCTCATCAACTAAGTAAACATTAAACTCCGACACCCTCTCATGGGCTGAGATGCTCGGATGAGGATGCAAGCACTGCTCCTCTGTGTTGGACACCCTGATCCTCCTGCCTCCCACCATTACCTCAGGCTTTTCATCACCAGAACAATTTGGCCAAGTTGTACTTCCTCCTGTCCCGCATGTCCAATGTTCAGCTGTTTTGGGTTGGTTTTTGTTTTTGTTTTTAAGAGTTTATTCCCTCATCTGCCACATTTCCCAGATCCAGTGCAAATAAATTCTCTCCTTTCGGAGTAACAGAGTGGTGCCTGGCAGAAAAGAACCTGGAGGTGTTGGTCAATAGCTGGCTGAACATGAACCAGCAGTGTGCCCAGGTGGCCAAGAAGCCAACAGCAATCGTGGCTTGTATCAGAAAAGGTGTGGCCAGCAGGATTAGGGAAGTGTACTCAGCACTGGTGAGGCTGTACCTTGAGTTCTGGGTTCAGTTTCGGGCCCCTCACTACAAAAAGGACATTGAGATGCCAGAACATACCCAAAGGACAACGATTCTGGTGAAGGGTTTGGAGCACAAGTCTTATGAGGAGTGTCTGAAGGAGCTGGTATTCAGCCTGGAGAAGGGGAAGCTGAGAGGAGACCTTGCTCTCTACGACCACCTAAAAGGGGTTTGAGTGAGGTGTGTGTTGGTCCTTTCTCTCCAGTAACTAGCAGTTACACATGAGGAAATGGTTTCAAGCTGTACCAGTGGAGGTTTACATTGGATAATATGAGAAATTTCTTCACTGAAAGAATGGTCACTATTTGGAACAGGCTTCCCAGAGAGGTGGTGAAGTGACCATCCCTGGACGTGTTAAAAACATGTAGACATAGCACTTCAGGATATGGTTTAGTTGACATGGTGCTGTTGGACAGACAGTTGGACTCGATGATCTTAGAAGTCTTTTGCAACTTTACAGATTATATGATTCTAGCATTCTATGATTCCATGCTATTGCTCACTATCACACTCAGATCCTGGGTGTATGCAAAGCTGCTACACTGGGGAAAGAAAGGGGCTGTAGAAAGATGTTACCTACATGTAATGTAGATTCCTGTCTGCCACTTTGGTTTCCCAGCCTAACGAGTTTCAACCGCTTCTCCCACATTAAAATACCACAATAAAATCAACATATGCCCACCAACAGGATGGACTAAATTTTCATCAAAATAATAGCACTGCCATGAAATACTGATTCTGAGGTAATCATTTGCCATTGGTAGAATGAAAGAATTTAAACTGGTGGCTTCAAAGGCCTGAAAATCTTTTACTAATCTTTGGTCAGCAGCTGGATTGGACAAGATAAGCCCAGCTTTTATTTTGATGCACTCGCTTTCTAGAATCAATGCTGGTATGGTGTCTACAGGAATACGGATTAGGGAGGTTGATCTTACTGTGCAGAAAGCAATTTTTGAAAACAAAAGTATGAAGTAAGCAACTCATTGGGGTCAAGAGAGGGAGAGAAGCAATGGAATAAATGACTAATGAATTATAAGCAGCTTAGCTAGACTTCCAGAACACCAACTGGGGAAGAAAAGATGGCAAGAGAACAAATTTGGTGCATACTGAGTCAGGGATAAAAAAAATATTAAATAATCACTGTATTTTTGTAAATTATGCTGATCCCTTGCAGATAACTCATGCAAAATTAAGGGTTGATTTTAGTGCCAAAAACGTCCATAGACTTTTGACACAGAGGCTAGCAGAAACAGAATTTGGCACATGGATAATATAAGAAAAACAGAGTCAAGGCAAAGATTATTTTCTTTTCTTTGGTTGAGATTTTTAAAGGGAACTACAGATTTACTATGTTCACCACAACAGAAAACATCTATAACAGTTCTGGTATTCAGACAGTAGTTTTCCAGTACTCCCCCAAAAAACTCAGGATTCCTTAAAAAATATCTCAAGTTACTACTGAAGAATGTTTGAAACAAAAAATCACCAGTCTTTTCTGGAGATGTCATTAAAAGAACAGCTGTATAAAAGTAAAGCCTAGTCATTTCCCCTTACAGGGTGGCAAGTTTTGTACTTGATTTGGCAATTTGTACTTCTTAGGTGCTCAGTAGCTGGCTGAAAACATAATTATATGTCTCATCTGACTGAGCTTGTGAAAATTAAAAGGAAGAGTTAAAATTCGCAGTTTCCACCGCATTTCTCTAAAGGCCAAAACTAAAAGCACACGTTTGACTACATCAGACTTCAGTGAAGTTAATTTCTTATATCTGTCTGGACCCCAAAATCCTTGGGTTTTGCTCATCTTCTGCTGACTTGTCATTGTTTACAGGGAAAAAAAAAAGAAGAAAATCAGTGCTTTTGAAGCCTGAATAAATACATGAAGAAGGAAATACAACAAGTCATTTAAATGAAAGATATATGAAAACATACAACATCTATTAGCCATAATGCCTAATTGGAGAGCTGCTAAGTTTATGGTAGTGTTTTACTATTTCAACAACACTAAGAAATTCACGTCCTGTACATATTCATTAGTATCCTACTACCTATAAAACACAAGTTTCAGTTTACCTTGCTATATGTTTTTACTAGGCTGTGTAAGAGTTAGGGCCTGATATTCCCAGAACCTCTGCCACTTGTGAGGGATTCTCTTACTTAGCTGTGTTTATCACTAGCTTTAAATAAACCTGTGAATGACATGAAACATGGCAATACACCTCCACCGTCAGCTCAGCCAAATGTAGTTTTCGAGTGGAACAGATCCCAGGACTTCATTTTAAAACATCTGGCTAGCTTTGGTGTGATGCTTGCCCAACTATTGTGGTGTGATGCGACTATTGTGGATAAGGCCAATGGCATGACCCCTCTGCGAGCGAGCCCTTTGGGAGCCCCTAGGACCAGTTATCCCCATTGGTCACTGTATTGCAGGTGTGATGCTGCTGAATTACAGCCTTCTGCAGGAGGTAGCCCATTATCCCCACTGCAATGCTTCACAGGCACTGCACACTCTGGTGGGATGGCAGCAGCGTGCCGTATGCAAGAGTAAGGCAGTAACACCGGGTTATCCCTTATTGCACCTTTTATCCAAAAATGGGTGAATGTTCAAGAGTTTTTAATTGTTCTGAGGTTTTTATCTTAGAAAGGAAAAGTAGGAGTGCTCCATCTGAAGATCTGAAGTTGTCTGCTGCTGTTCAGGTCCAGAAGGTGGGCTGCATCTGCTGTCACTCCCATATGACCCGACCCATCCAGAAGAAGCCCTCTTCTGCCTCCATAGACAGGCACATGTGCAAACAGACCAGTTCCTGAAAACCATGATCACATAGCACAGCTGAAAACATGGGAAGGGCCAAAGAGAGGTGAAACAATGCTACAGTACAGCCTGAAGGCTGTAAAACAACACCAAGCACCAAGAAGCAGCCCAGCTCTGTTTGGGGGCCTGCTGGGGAGTGGAGGTAAGGCTGGCAGGTGCAGGGCACATGTCTCCCCACTCCAGTGAAACAACAGTGGTGGAACAACCCCATGCCATGGGACATGCCAGAGCACTAGCAGTGCCAGCCCAAGCCTGCTGAGCACAACAGGGTGTGCAAGGCCAGGTCAGAACATGACACAGTCGTGAGGGTCTTCTCTATTTCTTCTCATTTAAAACTAAATAGCTTTATTTTGCATGCAAATATTACCATATATTAAGTGTGAGATTTCACAATCAAGCATGGAAAGCATCCTGCTTGCAGGGCTTGGCTTTAGAGATCTCTTGGCCACTGAGCACCCTTGACCATCACCTGGGAACATCCCTTGACTGATTAAAGCATAGCAAACAACCTCAAGAGATCCATGCTGAAATTACAGTGTTTACATGGATGTACACACTAGAAGAAATCAGAAACCTAAAGCAGGCTGGAAATACTCATCGCTTTACAGCAGTAAGAAAATATGCTGTAATGGAGAGGAGACAGAGAGATCCAGGCTATCTGAGCTGCCAAAGAGCTGAAGAAGAGGTTTTATAATCTTTTCAATCTATTAATATATTAACTGGGAAAACTCTTCAGACACTGCACAAATGATATGCAGCAATTAAAAGACAACCTTCTCCTCTTGAACTGATGTGCCCAGGTGTCTGTTCAATTAATAGGCAGGGAAGCAGTTCAAAGTATGTTCAGCTCTATAGAAAACCAGAGTCCCCCTGCACAACATCCAGAGGTTTAGTAACACAGGGATCCAGATCTGGGATTTTGTTTCTGGAGCCTTCAGCCTTCCCACTTCAGATTTAATCAGAAATAATTGGCCCTTTTGAACAACAGGAAAGTTGGCTGCTATGGAAGCCATGCTACATTGCCAAGGTCTGTGTGTCCAGCAGGAGCTGCAGTCCTGCTGCGTGGATGTTGCTCACAGCCCCCCAGGACAGCCGCCTTCTCCTATGGGGGATATGAATCCCAACAGTCCCCTTGGGACCTGAAGCGAGAGCAGTGCCCACCTCCACTGCATGTAATTGAAAAAAAGGGTGGCATGCAGCAGAACAGGAGAACATCAATGTTGCATCAGCTCTGTAAGGGAGGTCTCCTGACTCTAAAGTGTTGGGGTGAAAGGATGTCACCATGTGGATATTCAGGCTCAGAGAGCTGTCTCATACCCCGACTCTACTGACTGTTTTCATGCCATGAGCATTAAACTGTGCAAAGTGAGTATGCCCTTTAAAAAGTTTCAGCAGTGCTATTAAGTGTGCTCACACAGAGAGCAGGTGGTGTACTTGTGGCAAAGCATCAATGACAAAAGGCCACAGACTCTGACGTCCGGCTTATGCCAGGGATGGTATCAGCCCTGCAGGAGGATATTGGCTTCCAGGAAAAACTCCAAAAGCCTTTCCCAAATATGAGCACACAATTAGGAGACGACAGGGAATGCCTTTCAAAATGATACACAGTGCTTTTGTACCAGCGAGGGTCTTGTGCAAGAGGTCTCAAAGTTGCAGAAATCACAGATAATGGGAAAGAGGATGAAAGTGAACTTGTGCAAGCATTGTCTGGAGCACAGGAATGACAAATGCCCTGGGGAAAGATCCTTTAACCACTCCAGCAAACTATTATAATCAAGGTGTAGGCAAATAAAAGGCCATTGTATTCACAAGTGAATCAAAAGAACTTTTGAAATGCTAAGAGGACTTAGGGGGGTTGAGAGTGGGTGTGGAAAAACTGGGAAATTTTAAGGCCAGGCAGGACTCTCTTAGCATATGGTTGACAACTAGCTTTTGTAGTGGGAACACAGAAATTATTTCATTTCTTAAGGTGGCACTTCCAGTCAAATATCATTGTCAAAGCCAGGGTGTACTAATGTGGTAACTGCCCTGACCCAAACTCTCCTAATAGTAAGAAGGTTCAGACATGTTTCCTGGTATCAGAGGAACAGAAAATATATCTGCAAAACACAAAGGAAAGACTTTAACTGCCTGGGGGAAAAAAAAAAACAGTCTGAGAAAAAGATTTCTCTTTGGGTTCCCCAAGACCTGGCTAGGGTATCTCACTCTTGTGTGTGGTTGAGTCAGTCTGGCCAAAAAACTGGGTGAAAATAAGATCTTCCAGTGTAGTCAAAGAAAAAAAGGCAAATTGTTTTCACATCCCAGGAACCAGCCTCAATGCACAGCTGAAGCTGGATAAAATGAAGTGGATGAGAGACCTATGTAGGTTACAACTTGCAGCAAACTAGCCACAAATGAACAATCACTTGAAGATCAAATCTATGTTAAAAAGTGCTTTTTGTTCCACATTGAGACTGTGTTTCTTTCGACTTGTCTTCCATTTCCATTTCTTGGCTAACATGACCAACAGTGTAAACTGACAAAAACCTTATGACTGAAGCAACAGCTACAATTTTATGCTGTATAATTTTAACTTTGCATTGTTCCCTGTGACCTCATTTTGTTGTACCTTATCTGATGTACACTGAAATTGCCTCTGGGCAGGGGCAATAATAAATTATATAGACATTCTGTAAGTACAAAGGACTCCAAAGGAACCAGTGAAATAAGCAATAAAGATATAAGCACAGCAGTCATTAATCCAAAGAAAAAGTACTAGTTGCTGTTCTTACAAAAAGTTCAAATTGTCACAAAACATTTGCAAAATATTCCACTCTCAAATTGCTTTGGCAATTGCAGCGGAAAAATCTCTGGGGTCAGAGTCTCTGCTAAACTGGGCAGAGAAGCCGAGCCAAGGCAGAAACATACTTGAGGTTGGGATACAATCTTTTAACAATTCCTGTGAGGAATTATCCTTCTTTTTTGCACAAGGGAACCTCCTGCAGTAGGGTTTTGCAACAGTCGTTTTTCCTTAGACCTGAATATCAGAAGAGGAGTCAAGCATACACTGGAATGACTCTGAGACTGCAGCCTGAGACTAAACCACAGGTAATGTTTCTCAATTAGACATGCTAATCCTCCTTACAAAAGCCAGACAAGTATGCCGCGCATTCATAGATTTAGCCGAAGGGCTCGCTAAGGCAACCTTCTTATGGCAAATAGCTGAGACAACCCAGCTGTGTCCCGGCCTGAAGGGATCCTAGGTAATAAATGAAAAGTAATCCTTTTATATTCATACAGGGAGATTATAGGCACGTAGCCCCTGCAAGCCGCTTAGCTTCCACTAGAAGTGGTAGTAGGCTGGTGGTAGGATGGGTGAGTGGGCCAGACGAGAAAAACAGAGGTATTTAGTTTTGCCAAAAGAAATGAAGGCTGACAGGCAGGTGAGCATGCTCTTCGGTGGGAAGTGACAAATCCATTTGGGTCTTTATTCTTCAGAGGTGCATCCTCATCCATTCTGCTTCTGTATTTAAGAAACCCAGGGCCAAATTTCAAATGTCCTACTACACAACTCCACAAATATTGTGGGGACTGACTGCAGAATGGAGCTGCAGGACTAGGAACAGAGTGGAGAGAAAGTAAGAGCTAAACCCAGCGTGGATTTGGTTACTCTGGTAAATGGAGAAGCTGCATCGCTCTCCCCTACGTCTGTACAGCATGCTCCAGCCACCTTGCCATCACATGAATTTGTGATGACATCCAGACAGACTTCAGAAAGCCTGGAAGGGCAGCATTTAGGTTTTCATTCAGTCTAATTGAAGCATTTTCCATTCACTGTCATTTAAATCTTTTTGGCAGCTGATAGGTCATTAAAATAAATTTCTTCTAGTAACTTCTTTTACCTGCCTGAGAGCCACAGAAATAGTAATCAGCATTAAAAAAGCAGTTTCTCTTTTAAAATCAAATTGCAGGAAAATATTTGAATTAAGGGGTACATTTGAGAAATTATATCAGCTTTTCACTGAACCATGCTAATAACAGGAGACATTTAAGCCCTATTGAAATATAATTTGAGATATGTTCACCTCAAAATTATTTTAAAGAACTGAGATTTCCTAATGTCATTTAGTAAACCCCCTTATAACCTATTATGAATCTTTTCAATAACATTTTACAACTATTAAGTTTTGGACCATTTTTTTTCCCCCTTGGATATGGCTTGGTACATATTCTTGAGAGCAAAAGGTCCTAGTGCCATTGTGTTAGTTTTGGGGAAAAAATCCAGTGCCATAAGCAAATGCAAACTCTCTTTTGTTTTCCCTCATTATCCAACAGAATAAGAATAGGAGTGTAATTGAACAAGTGACCTCAGATTTGGATACACATAGGAAAGAATGAAATGTATGTTATTGTAAGTTCTCCAGAGTCCACATAAGCAAACCTCTCCAGATATTGCACTAAATGTCAGATCCTGCTTCTTATGAAGTCAGCAGGAGGTTTGCCATTGTCTTCTGTGTCAGCAGGATGGAGCCTCTAGTATTTGTCTTCAGATGTGGTGACTTGTCCATGTCCGCCAATGTCAGTAGAGCTCTGGCTACTCAAATTAGTTGAAGATCTGCCAAGACATGTTTATACTCTATGGCTATTGAAATCACAGCATGCAGGAATTTAAAACAAAACAAAACAAAAAACCCAAACAACAAACAAACCAACCAAGCCTCTCTGTTAAAGGAAGTCCTGGAGGACTGTTCTGAACCTTTGGGAAAGGACTGCGCATGCACGGAGCTGAAGAACATGGAAAATAGTAGCAGCCAGAGCAGGGAAGCTGCTGTGTGGAGCATGTGTTTCCTTTGCTCCCTCCTAGTAGCACACTAGTTGCAGCTCTCTGCAGATGGGTAGTCAGAGCTGGAAGGAAGGATGCTACCACCTCCTTCTCCTGGAGCCCCACCAGGCAGAGGTTGGAGAGGGAAGGTGTGAGCACCAGGCATCATCCAGGGATGAGGAATACCAGCTGGACCTCAGGGGATGGAGGCACTAGGCCAAAATTCATGCTACCAGAAAAGCCACCGAGACTGTTAAAAGCAGGGCCTGGCTGGCAGGGCCAGCACAGGCAGGGAAAGGAATGGTATATGCACCTTTCCATTTTCTTCCTTTTTTCCCTTCTATTCTATCTGCCCCAGTCACTTTGAGTCTCCTCTACTAGAAAGCCTCAATATTCTCAAATTTAATTTTCCATTTAAAAGCTTTCCAGCTTTCCTGGAGAAACCCATTGCAGGGGAAAGGCTTGGCAGATCTGCCTCAAGCCTCTGGTCACTGGAGTTCTGTCAGAAGTACCAATAGATATCATGTGCAAAGAATGGCTCGTGGAATTTAAGATTTTTTTTTTTTAGTCTGTTTTATTTTAACAAAGCCATTCCTTTTGCTATAACTTTAGCTGGAGACCAAATATAGCCTTTTTTTTAAATTTCAGTGCACCACTGTTTTGTCTGAATATAGCTCTTTGGGGGGAAAAAATCCTGCTGTCCTTTACATCTTGCTAAGCCAGTGCTAGGATACAAGCAGATAGGGTGCAGTGCTTAAAAAGGACAATAACCACACTTTATTTTGGAGCCAGCCCACTACAGAGAAGAGACAAAGTCCAAGCATCTGCGATGAGATCCATATTCATAAGGAACCTCCAACAATGTTTCCATTGCTGTAATGACATCTGCTTAAAGAATACACTCAGCATCCCAGTGAGGTAGAATAAAGATACTCACAGTGGAAAATGGAGACATTAAGTGACTTTCCTGAGGTCACAAGACTTACATGTGGTATAGCCACCAGCCCTACCCTCCAGACCAGGGCTTAACCAGAAGACCAAGCTTCCCCATTAGCTGCATTAGCTGGTACACAGTACCAGTGGCAGGGAAGCCCAGGACTGCTGTGACAACAGAATATGAATCTGCTCACAATTATAGATGTTTCTTCTGACCCCTCACATGAGACTGAGTTGCTGACTAATGGCACTGGATCCTGGAGCTGCCATCACCAGAGTGATGAGGGGGTCAGAATTCATTGCTATTAATAGTGCCACAGCCTCAGAAATGGTAAGTCTTAAATTTTCTGTGTTTTATCTCATTCTGTATAAAATCCCAAAGTAGCACAATAGGAGCTGAGACATAACTCACTCCACTGAAACCACCTATACTTAGCTAACCTGCTGATGGAGCAATACATGAAGTCCAAAGGCTTCTGGCTGACCACAGGTGAAGAAGAGGCACCCTGTGCATCCAACCACCAAGAAGGAGACCATGTGGGTGTGCAACCAGGATGCTCCATGGTGATCATCCAAGCAATTCGCACGTCTCTGCCTGGGGAGGACCATCCATATCCTCTGGAGGTCTGAAGGAAGATAAAACCATTTTCCCTACTCCGGGGCAGCCCAAGCCCTTCTAGCTGTGACCCACTTCCAGGAACACATCTCAGCTCTGGTAATACAAGCAGTGGCCTTCCTGCAGGTTCCCATCCCTGCTGCCATGGTTCCAGCCATGCTCATGGCTGGCACTGTGGGAACCACTCCCCAAAGCAGAGCTGGCTCAGCAGCTAAAGTCACCCAACAGGGACCTGTGGCCTGACAAACACTGGGGAGCTGGCAGCCACCAAAATGGCAATGTTTACTTCCTCTGTTGAAAGGACCCAAACCAATGATGGCAGTGACCCTGACCATCCTCAAGGAAAACTCATGAGCAGATGACAGAGGACCTTCACTGCACCAGGACATACTCAGGACTGTTGGGGCACAGGGTCAGTGTGTTAGCCCCAGCATCTCTAGCTTCGGGGAAAAGGGCTGGAAGCCACAGAAAGAGAATATTAAGACAAGGATATTGTGACAAAGGAGAGAGCTGAAGTCAGGGAGAGACAGAAACACGCATCAACTTTCCTCGGATCATCATTCTGTGAGCTCAGTGCCTCAGCTGTGCCGGTGTCATTTCTCCATTTATGTTTTGTTTCCTCATGCAAATGGTGGGGAACCTGCAATAACTCTTAAACAGATTATTGTTTAACAATGCGAGGGTGTTTCCTGCTTATGCAGTAACTCATTGCCAGGCCAATAAATTCATTGGCTTTTGGCCTCGCAGTATTTATTTGCACTTCTGCACTTTTCGGGCATCAGGCAGCTGATTTACTTGGGATGACTTTTTCATGCAAGATGTGCTGTGTCTGCCCACTAATTACAAAGGGAGCTTCAAGTAGAGCAGGTCAGCTGCAGCCATCCATGCTCAGATGATGGACTCTACCTGGCAGGAAAGAGGGTACTTGGTTTCCTGAGATGTCCCTGACATTTTTTCCACCTGGGGTAGGGAGGAGAAGAAAAACAGGGTCTGTCCTTTAAGTTCACAGTGACTTCTGGAACCATGTTATTTTAAAAGCAACACCTGCTATGCGTAAGCCTTTCACTTCAACCAAGTTCACAGATTTTCCTGGAAAGGGAAAGGAGTTATTGCTCAGCATAACCACTAGGAAATGCAGAGATTCCTTTCCTGTGGAGCCCTCTAATTAATACCATCTTGAAGTAGGGATTACATAGGTCTCAACCCCTCTGAGAAAATGAGAAATACAACTACAGCTTCAGAGCTTCGCTATCAGATGTATAAAGGGTTAATCCAAACATTGTAGAGTATACTGTAGTGCCATCGTGGCAATAATTTATAAATAACTGACTTCAGCTTTGCAGGACAGAATGGTTGCAGTACTACGAAACCTGTGCAGACACTGACTATACTGTACTTGATTTGAACAGTTTATTGTGGGTGGGCTGCTGCTTTCACTGGTACAGTTCATCTTTTGTTTGCTGTTAGCTCGAATTGTGACCGGTTTTCCTAAATCATCTGAATAAAAGCAGTGTTTTCCATCTGTTTCAGGGAGTCAATAGTTCATAAACACCTTAACTACTTGGATCTACAGCTGCAAAATTTGCATGTGAATGCCTCTGATGATGAATTAATGCAGGACAGGTTTTAGTTGGTTTAAACTCCCATTCACTAAATGAAATGGCCTCATATAAATCAGTTGGATCATTTCACGCTTGCACTCTTCAATGCCTTGTTTCTTAAGGAGCTAATCTCACTCACAGTCGTCAAGGTGAATTAAATTTTTGAAATCCTGCAAGCAGAACATGTTCTTCCCACCAAAAGATGCGCCTTTGCAAAGGCATTCCTCCACTACTGGAGGAGCTGGCATTTGCAAATAGCTTTGTGCCATTTTGCTGTACTTTGAAGAAGTTACTCCTGCAAAGCAAAGGCACTCAGTCACATCAGAAAAGTAGATAGCTACTAAAAATATGCTCGTAATTAAGGTCCGGAGTCAGAAAAGCGTCCCTATGCAGCAAGGTTAGTTAAGCATGTGTTTAAATTTAAGCACATGTTTGAGCCACAAGAAAGGAAGTCATGCTTCAGCGTTTCTCCTTGCACTGGCTGTCATATCCGCTCTCTACTGGAGAAATCACTGGTTCATGCAATGAACTGAACACTGTGCCTGTATTTCCTGGGAGAAAAGGTGCCATGTGATTTTGGGTATTTTGCTAGGTAAGGGTGGGATTTCAGTACATGCTCCAGGGAGTTTTCCTAGGTCTAAAAGTCAGAAAAGATGAAGAAATATAAAATGAGTTAGCCATCTCTCCCGAAGAAAAGACCCTTCTTTTGAACACAGGCCACATTTTTCAGGGAATCACTGTTCTCTATAGTTCTGGAACAGCTGGGCTCCAGCTGGTAAGATTAGTTTGAGTAAAGTCAGTGGCTGCCACCTGATAAAATACACTCATTTCCCAGCATGAAAAATTAGCAGCCTGCACAGTGTTGGGTTTGGTGTAAATAAAAGGCTATGTGATTTCAAAACCACCTACTAATTTGTTTTAAATTGGCACAATAATAATTATGACAATGAAATCGCTCCCGGGTTTTGATAAAAACTTTTTTTTTCACTATGGGCTCTATTTCTACCCTTTTTTTTTTTAGTAAGCATATCCCCACTTAATTAGGTGTATCAATTGCTTTGCTTTGCAAAATGTAGCCCCATGATCAAATTTTGATGGATTACAATAATAAAGATCATGCTGTTTTATAAGGGGCTTTCAACAACTCCAGTTTAAAGTCTGCTTTATAGTGGTATTTGCTCAGCTCATAATCTTCCCATAAAGTTTTTCTACCCAAAACATTTATTTCTTTCCTTGGTTTGTATTTAATTGCCATAAATCAGTGAACTGTGAGAATTCTGAAGATAGAGGGATTGATTCCATTTGCTTACACTTTATGCAACTATGACTCCACTAACTTTAGCCATATTGTTCAGTTCACCACCACACACAAGCATCCTTCTCT
The DNA here is from genome assembly GCA_020800305.1 of Porphyrio hochstetteri. Lineage (NCBI taxonomy): Eukaryota > Metazoa > Chordata > Aves > Gruiformes > Rallidae > Porphyrio > Porphyrio hochstetteri. The sequence continues at coordinate 66,658,790 of CM036938.1, forward strand.
ACCAATTTTACAAATGTTCAAGATTACTTTTTTTCTCACTATTTTGACCAAAGCATAAGTAAATTTTAGAACAAAGTGAAACTTTTTACACGGTTTTTCTTTTCAAAACCGTCTCATTCTTTTGACAGCTAGAAGGGATAAAAGATCTGTCATACAAATATGTCCCTTAAGTATGAGAATTAGCTAATAATATAGTTGATTAGTTAATTTCACTGCTAATGTTTGCAAAACCAGCATGAGTGAGAAGTTATTTCTGTATTCAGATGAATACCATGTTTCCATTTTATTTGTCCCAAGACTCAGAAAATGAAAAAAACCACACAGATGAGGTTTGCTGAGCACAATATAATATCAACATCTTGTCTGAAAAAAACACATTCATGTGATTTGTACATACAGATGAAGTAGTCTAAGGCTCACCCTGACACTTGCCCAAAATATCATGACTAAGAGAATGCAGTCACAGATACACCAGTGCAGAAATAGCCTTTTATCAGCAACTTCTTCCACAGCATGGTTTGCAAACCTCATCACATGGTGCACGAGCAGATTTTGAGACTGTCCTTCTCAGGACTGCACTTATTCCTATTCCCTGACAGGTCTTCTGTGCAGAGCCCACAAATAATGTGGGGTTTAAGCAGTTTCTTGCCGCAGCCTGCAGCCCACCAGCATCCCAACGATGATTTGACCCCAGCGGGCTGAAGCTGAGAAGATGCATACAGTGGGAGGAGGAAAGGAAGTAAGGCTTCGGAAGCAGACAGCTGATTTTTCTCACCAAGTACCAAAAACAGATAGAAAGATGAAAAGCTGATATGTCAGATTATTTCCAAAAGCATGATCTGACCTGTTGCTGTTGCTTGTGGGTTTTTAGTGGTGATAAATATGGCCTAGCAAGTGCGCTGAAGGCAGAAGTCTCTGCAGGAACCTCTGTGCAGACATCTGGGTCTGACTATTGCAATCCCATCCTCTGACTTAAAAATCAAAGTGTTAAAAGTTTTCTCTGGATGATGCACAATTTGTTTGCTCCTCAGAGTTTTGGTCTATGTTAGGACAGTAATTCAGCCCATACTGCTCTCATTTAAAGACAATCAGAGTTATATTTAATATGGAAAAAATAAGACAGAAAATCCAAGTCAAACTTATTTCCAAAGACCAATTTAATTTCATCTGCTGTGAGTGGCAGTCAGATCATCACTGCTCAAAGGACACCCAAACCTTATAAATGGGAGTTAAAGATTTTTGCCTGAGCCAGCTCTTCCCAGATGCAGCATCTGTTTTTCAGCTTGTAAACAAACTTGCAGTTTGGTTTATTAGAGCATAGGGAGGTCAAGTGACCTGCCAGAGGTCTCCCAGTGAGCAGTGCATAGCACTGGGTTTGAACCCTGGTTCCACCTGGTTCCCAAATTTCTACTTTCTTCGTATGCTTCCCATCCATCAAAGCTGCTCCTCCTTGTCCACTCCCCAACCAACAAACCAACTAGACCAAATGTACAGGTTTTTGGGGTTTTTTAACATTCATCCAGCATGGATTGAATCTGGTGGATTCAGTAAAACCTGACTCTGTCGTAAAACAGTTTTCAGTGCACTGGAGTGGGGGGAGAGTACCAAAACCCCTTTTGCAATGCACCTTCCCCACTTAGCACTCTTATACTCATGGACAGGAAAACTTCTGTAGTGCCTAACCGAGGGATGTCCAGAGATGGTAATGGAAAGGAGGGTCACTGCTCCCCAAACATGCTAAGTCTGGGGTGAGCCCATGCCCTAGAAAATGCCGAAGAAGGACATATTTCCTGTTTCTCTTGGGCACCTCCCTGTTGCACTTGCAAACATTCATTAGCTGAATACTTGCTTCTTGGAAGTGGCACCTCTCTGAACTGCTCATCATTACCTGGCTCCAACCTGCATCCCAGTGCTTCTTTGCTCCTTGGAGCCATGAGTAAGATCATCACAGACCCACCCTGAATTGCTTTTGAAAGCAGTAGGTGCTTTTAAGATAGTAAATTCTAGGGAAGTGATTAAGGAACAAGATTGGTGGTGGTTTTATTTGCAGATTTAACAGTAAAATACACGTGTTTCCCCATCATACAGCCCAGGTTTCTAATAGAGTTGTGTTCTGGGGTTTTGCTCAGCCCAAAGTGATGCATTTCTCTCTGGCAATGTAGAAATTTTTGCTCTCTTGGCAGTGGACATAGATTCAGACTGAGAATCAAAGAAGTCAAAATCCAAGGGTTACCATTAAACCACTTTGTTGTGTTGGGTAATTCACAGCATTTCTCTTCACTTCCCTATCCTGCAAAGTAGAGCTCCTGAAAAATGTCAGCCTTCTTCAAGCAGTGGATAATGGGGACCATACAAGGCATAAACATTCTGAAAGTTTATAGGGTTTTAAGCCCTTCTTCAAAGTTGAAATTATGTTCCATGAGTGGTTTTTTAAACTGTCTAATGAATGGCTTGAATGTGTAGGTGCCCAGGGAGAAAAGCAAACACAAATGTTAATAAAATGAACCTGAGCATGGGCACAAGAAAAAGGTATTGTTCTCCGCAGGGAGCAGTAGAGCACGAAGCTGTGGAGAGCCCTGCCTGGCCTCCACCACCATCACAGCAGCTGTGTGTGAGGCTGAACTCTGACGCCGTCTGGGGAGCTGAGCCAGCTTGGAAAACAAACCTACAGATCCAGTTTTGCTAAAGAGTTCATCTGAGCCAGGAAACACAAGATAGGAGTTTACCACAGAACAAAAGGACTGATATTTTCTAAGTAACCATGTTGTGCACCATATGGCTTTCTACTCAACCTGCATCTTCAGACCCCTGGGTGGGGATGGGCACTCACAGGGAAAACGCCAGTGCAAAACTCTTTGCAAAACACTGCCTGGGACCACATTTGTGATTGACAGTTGATTTGAAACTTATCAAGCACGGGCATGTGGCTTTGGAAATTCCTCCTGAAAAGTCACCAGAGTTGCTATTAATGATCCCCTCCTGTTATCTGTGCTTGTGTTCACTCTTTTGTCTAATGCACCTTCTAACAAATGCTCTTTTACTAATGGTGCACTGCAAAAGCAGAAAAGAAGACTTTAGGGTAGTTATATATCCTAGTATGATACTCAATCTAAGTGAAGCCTGTGCCACTAATTGTGCCCAAAACAGTCATCCTTACAACCCCACATGCCAATCAATTTACATCAATGAAACCTATGGGATTGTGTCAGAGTGCTCTTTCCTTGACAACCCTAATTCCAAAGTGGCTCTCGTGTGACAATGCATACAAGCCATCTAATTCATCTATGCCTACTATGAACAATTATTTTACTTTCTAAAAAATATAAACTCAAAACAACAACTATACAAAAAAACCCCAAACCAAAACCCTAAAATTAAATTGCTGAGGTTTGTCAGTTACACCCTGCTACATTCACACCAAAAAGAAAGGTCTTGTCCTATTTTGTCACAAAGGATGTTCCAGTCCTTCAAGGTCACAGGGCAATTGCCACTTTTCTTAACCCCCACTCAGGATGAGCTGTAGCTCCCAGTAGAGCTCTACCAGGTGAAGCCTCCTCCTCTCAGTCCCCATGGGTCATGCAGCCAGCAGCAGGTAGTCCTCTCCATATTGAGAATTGCTCCCATCAGATTATTCAGGACAAAAGAATTCCCAGTCTCGATTACACATCAGGGGAAAAAAGGGTGATTTCATGGCAGCTTTCAGACTGGCATTAGCTGGGACCCTGCGTGGAGGAGCAGCGGTGCTCTGTTGACCCATGCTAGGAAGGTGGATGGCTGTGGCAGACGGGTCTTGTTAGTAACATTCAGTTTAAAAAGGGTTTGTGTCCTCGCTTTGAAATAGGCATGTTTAAAGTGTAAAACATCTTGTAAAGTGAAGCCTTAGAAAGTTGTCTAAAAAGGTTCAGTGTTTGACATTGCTTAGTTTTAGATTATGAATAAAAAAATCCATGTCTTTCTCCAACTCAGAAAGCAGAAGCTTTGCACATGCCTTTGCCTGCATCTCTACACTCACCGCATCAGGGGAGTTATGTGACGCACGGAGTCGCGTTGCTCATAACTGTCTCCTGCTTTAGGTTTGGTTTAGGTTGGGTTTTTTTAAAACAGAATAGGTACATTTCTCCTGAGTTCAGTTCTGGACTTTGAAATACATTTTTAGATGAGAATGAAATGCATTCCTTTCCTGACTACACCATATTTTTTTCTGTGGAGGAAGTGAACATTAGCCAAAACCCAAAAATATAATCCATGAGTTCCTGTATTTTAACTGTCTCTCATCATGAAGCAATAAACAAAGGTTAATCAAATACTTACTAGCTGAGTAAATATTTTTGCTCATATGTATAAACCAACCTAGGTCAGATTCTTATATTTTGGCTCTGCATTAATACTTCTTTGAAAAAGCTTTTCAGGGTTGGTATATTCAAAATTAGTTTTTTCCATCTTAACTCCATATGCTAAATAGAGGAGCTATGCATATATATATAGAGAGATATATATACACACACATACATATGTATATACTCTCTATATACATTGGTTTTTACAGACCCTCCAAGAACTGTTTCTTTTTCTCTAAACAAAGCCCATCAGTATGTTCATGAAAGTGTCGCTAAGGAACTCTGCAATAAAAAAATCAAAATGCATTTGACAGAGGTCAGCATGTTCCAGCAAGGTAACACAATCCAGCTGCCTACAAACTAGATGGAAGGATCTTTCCAGCCCACCTTACATTTGGTGGGGACATGCCAAAATCTCCATTTAGGCAACATGCATGTTCACACTTATCAGGGTCTCAGCAAGCCTAGGACCTGTATCTCTCCTATGATGTTGCCACATGCCAGCACAAGAGAGCCCTGTGCCATGGACACCATCAGAATTAATCATTTGCTCCAGGTCTGTGAAGGTTGTCATTTCATCCCTTAACTTAGTTTTAATCAGCCTTTCAAATTTTTCCAGTTGCCTGAAAACTATGGTGAAGGTCCCAAAGGGCATGCCCTCCAACCATTCTCCCCAAAATCTGTAAAGAAGAGAATGGAGAATTAACTGCTTGTTCTCCAAGGGGCTTCCAAAAGACTCCTGACCTGCCAGAGAGCAAACACCCTGCTACTGACCTACCTGGAGACAGCACCAGACAATGATAATGTCTGGTAGCATCTGCCAGCACGATTATCTCCACTTTCCAAAGCTGTGTTGCTCAATATTATGAAATCTGTGACCATGCTTCAAAAGATTCCCTTTCTAAGTGCAATAGCTTCAGGTTTATTCCAAACTCTTTCCACACTTCGACAGGATCACACACATTGTGGTTGGCCTGAACTGCTTTCAGCTAACAGTTCTGCTGTAACCTCTGCTTCAGACAATTGCTTTATGTCCTGAAAAATACATATCAGGCTAGACTTTACTTCTGGGTACCACAACTGCCTCCTGATCCTCATTTCCTCATGGGAAAGTAAAAAGGGTGAGCTGTTATAGGCCAAAACGAGATGTCTTTCCCGTTCCCTACAACCACTGGTAAGAGGTATAGCAGTACTGTGGGAAGCTATAGCCTTCAGTTTCCCTAGGAAACAATCAAGAACAAAACAGGAAGCTCTGCTTGAACCTGTTTTTAGGGGAGGTCTTATAACATATATTCCCTAAATATGGCATGTTTTATGGAAACTGCCAACATTTCCCCCAATTAACTTAGCTTGCTGAGGAACACAGCCTTGCAAAACTGTTCTATCACTCCAATGGCAAGTGAGTGGCCCTGAGCCACACCTGAATCAATGACTTCGGATCCTCAAAGGAAAAATGTATGGCAAGAATTATCATACCAGTCACCCAATCCCAGGCCATAGACAAAAACCTCTTGGTAAGACATCTCAAACACAAGAACCTTCTTCTCATTATATCTGTGGGTCTGACACACTGGCATCTAGGGCATGACCTCACAAGCCAAGGCTCCCTCAGGGAAAGGAGGGACGTTTTTCCTCCAGGAGCTAGCTATGCTCTTTCAGTGAAGAAGAAAAAGCATGTGCTGTCTCACAGACAAACTATTAAAACATTTTAAAATGGAAGGCTAGACCCCAGATAGTATTCTGGTATTTATAAGATATGAGTTGGATCAGATAAAACAGATTGATGACAATCTCATGTTTTCCAATAACCACCAATAATTTGGGGCCGAGGTGAAAAGCTCATGCAGTTACCCTGTTCCTTCCTCATCCATTAGGCTCTGCTCCTCCTCCATGGGCATATTTGCCACAAGAGATGCAGAACCCAAAATTCCCTGCAGCTGTTTTTACTAGACTAACCTTTCATGGATCCATGCCAGACCACAAGCAAGCAAGCCATACCATCTGCCCATTTTATGCCTTACCCTGGAAAGATATAACATTGCAAGTCTTTGTTAGAAGTGGTCTAGCTTGGCTCTATCCCCAGTCAGGGATTTACCCAAAAGCCACTCCTGGGAAACCCTCACGTGACTTCTCTTCACAGGATTTCAATTTGAGCCAGCTTTCCCCAGATTTCTTTCCCCCTTTATTTATCCACCTATTGGTTTTGCTGGGTTTTTAAAAACCTTTTGAGTTCCCACTTTCTGATCATACTTTTAGGAAGACTGCACCTCATCAGTCATGAGAACTGAGCTCTGACTGCTGCCTTCTCTGAAGGGATACCCCACCACTGAAACTGAACACTTTCCCTCCTGTACCTTGTTTTACAAGCCCCAACCCTAGTTCAATCTTTAGCCATATTTAAAGAATCCATATGTACATCAGTGACATTCTAGTTGATTCTCTGGGCCTCAGTAAGTCAAGCTGTAGTGGAGCCTACATGTAGAGCAGTCTGACTTGGCTTTGGTGGTAAATAGTTCTAGAACGGATAAGACAACATGTGTGAACAAAATGACAAAATGTGTAGTGCCTTCTCCTCCTCCCCCATCTCCCTGTTCTACTTCTCCCAAGCTCAGTTTCAGCTTCCTTCATCCCTCCTCAAACCTTCTGGTTCTCAGCTACAATCTGCCATTACAGATCTCAAGCAGGGGAGATGGGTTAGGACACTATCATCACTGCTCACCATAGGTGATACAAGAGCATTTAAGACCATTACCATGATACTGTTGATGTGTGAGTTGCAGGTCTTTGCCCATGTGTTGCAGGTCTTTGCCCATGTGTTGATACAAGAGCATTTAAGACCATTACCATGATACAGTTGATGTGTGAGTTGCAGGTCTTTGCCCATGTGTTGCAGGGGAGTATTTCTACAAGGGGTGCCTTCGGCAACTGTCAACTCCCACTCGCAGAACACTGTTGTCCCACACCTTAGGAAGCCACTCAACTATTGCATTTTTCCATCTTTCCTGCTCTTCTTTCAACTTTCAAGACTTTTTTTTTTTTTTTACTGACTCCTTTGACTAATTTTGTGTTAGGTTTTTTTCTGTTGTGGTCACTTTTTGGGAAAGAGTGTGGTTGCAGAGTGAGCCGGTCCCAGTATCTAAATCAGCTGCCACAGCTCAGCCGGAGAGCTTGTTTCTGACCTTTACACAGTCCCTCTGCAAGTACATCCCTACAACACTAACCTCACAGGCCACTACTTTTTCTGTAAGAGTGAGCTGCTTTTTCTCCAGAAAACAGAAACATGTGTACAGTCTTGCAATCAAGCAGTTTATATGTGTCGCACCTAGAGATTTCCTGGGGCATGTTTTAGTTTAGGTATTTCTCTGGTAGTGAGGTGACACTTCTTTTCACACAATCCCCTCACATATATCTCCCTTAATAAACATCTTGGATCCTCTTCACCTTTCAGTTGTATGCCTTCATCCCTTGAAATTCTCTTTATATGGCCTCTTTATGTAGACTTCCTGAAGCGATGAGAAGGCTTTTCTTGCCAGATACAGACTTGGAAAGAAGCAATGTTCTTCTCCTCAACAAGGTTTAACATAGCCCTCCTTGCACTTCAGCCCCCACTGTGGTGAATGCTGAAGCTTCATTGTCTTGTACCAGGTTGTAAGTGGTGTATGTGGCATGCTGAGTAGCAAAAACCTCATTTCCTCAGCTTCATCCTTTCTCCCGCTTCCTTTCCCCAACCCTTTAGCCAGTGCAGCTTGGAGTTATGCCTACAGAGGCTTACTCTAGACTCTAAACACAGAGGGAGAGCTTCCAAAGGGCAATGCTGGCCAAACTGGTCAGAGCACACATCCATTCCACTGAAATGCTTCAACACCAGCATCTTTCACTTACTGTCAAAAAAGAACATATTCTATGAGGTTTGCAGTGATTAATATGAAGCAGTATCAGCCTCTAAAAGAATATTAAATCAATCTCAATACAGTGTTGAAAGTGAATGGAAATAATAGATCCAGGTTGTATCCACTTTGCTCTGCCTGATGTCCAAGATGTCTTTGATTGACATATATATTCTGTAAAACCAACCTTTGTCATTTGGCACATTCAGATATGTTTTAGCCACAGAAAAGCAAACAGCAAAGACTGCTGTGAGAGCAAGGAATATGAACATAGAAAGCAATATAAAATTATGTTCTTCTTTAGCTGGCTTTATTCCTGAGCTTTTACCAGATAGCCAAACAAGATGCCATTTGCCCTCTGCAAACATATGGATTATAAAGTTCTACAAGCATGAAGCGTGCAATTATGGTGGAATTTTGCATGTAGATTGCAAAGGAGAGTGGTGTGGTTTCTGACGGCTTCCCTTGTGCATTTCTGCTGGAATCAGGACCTTACAATCAGGGGACTACTGAGCCCAGCAGTAAGAAATAGCCTGTTTTGGTCAAGTAGGAGGTCCTGCCACCATTTCGCAGTAAGGAACATAGGGCTGTGCCTGAGCTGCTCATCTGGCCCATGTGGAAAGCAAAAATGCATGCAGCCAGCTCCCAGGAGAGTTTCAGCTGCAATGGCTTCTCCGCAGCTGGTGTGCATCACCTTCAAAGCATGTATCAAACATTCATCCTGCCCCAAAACACACCTTGCCTTTTCAGAAAGATAAAAAAGGTAAGTAATGGCACTGACATAAAAACGATCAAGATGATCTTCTTCAGAGACAGCTGTTTGATATGTAAGCCTGAATATAGACATAGTCCACATCTGTACAGCTTAATCAAAGCCATGCAAAATCTACACACTGTGACTGAGTCTTAAGAGACCATGTTTCAGCCCTGTAAAATCTATGGATAGTGACTGAGTTCCAAAAGGCCATGTTTAGTAATTGTGTACACATATCCACTGGAGAAGGGGAGAAGACAACGATTAACAGGGCTTAGAAGTAGGAAAGACCTCCTACAGAAATAAGGTCTAGAATAAAAGTGCCTTAAGAGTTATGCCTAGTAGCAATGAACACAGAGCTAATGTACAGTAATTGACAAAGAGATCGGAAATGAAGACACATAAGAAAGCAGGAGAACTCAGAAAACGGTGTTAATATTGAAGCAAAGTGTCCTTTAGAGCCATTACAAAAATAGTGCATACTACGCTTATATTTAGACTTTACATTGAAATACTAGAGAGTCATCTGCAAAACTGTAATAATAAAAATACCCAAGTGTTTTAATTCATTGGCTTGGTTCTCAAAAATATATTTCATTGAAAACCACAAAGAAAGAGGTATTGAAATAAGCTCTGCAGAGGGTACTGCCCTAATAAAATAAGTATCATAGAATCTTCGAATCAAAGAATGTGTAAGGTTGGAAGGGACTTTTAGAGGTCATCTAGTCCAACCACCCTGCAGTAAGCAGAGACATCTTCACTACACCAGGTCTCTCAGAGCCCCATCAAGCCTGACCTTGAATGTCTCCAGGTATGGGGCCTCCAGTACAACTCTGTAGGACCTGTTTCAGTGATCTACCACCCTCATAGTGAAGAATTTCTTCTAATATCCAACCTAAATCTCCCCTTTTCAAGTTTAAAACCATTACCTCTCATTCTATTGCTACATGTCCTCGTGAACGGTTCTTCCTCAACTTTCTTGTAGGCACCATTCAGGTATTGGAAAGCTGCTACAAGGTTCCCCCAGAACCTTCTCTTCTCCAAGCTGAACAAGCCCAACTCTCTCAGCCTGTCTCCACAGGAGAGGGGCTCCAACTCTTTGATCATTTTTGTGGCCCTCCTCGACATGCCTCAACAGGTCCATGTCCTTCTTGTGCTGAGGGCTCCAAGGCTGGACACAGTATTCCAGGTGAGGTCTCACCAGAGCAGAACAGAGAGACAGAATCACACCTCTCGATCTGCTGGCCACACTTGTTTTGGTGCAGCCAGGATGTGGTTGGCCTTCTGGGCTGCAGATGCCCATTGGTGGCTCATGTCCAGCTTGATAAGATGAGCAAGTTACTATCATTTTGGAATTGGATTGTGATGTTTCAGGTTCACAGTGAGCATAGAGAAATTGTGCATTAGATTATGCTCAAAGGATTTTTCCTTCTGGTGATAGCTGCAAACAGTATATCAGTTTGAAACCTTGAGTAAGAGAGGGAAAAGCATACTGTGTGACTCAAACACACACTGCTTGCTACAAGAAACCCATCAGTGTTATTACATCTAAAGCAAGCACAGGCAGCTTGTGAAAAACACAACAGAGTGTGACAACTTGCCCACCTGTTAATTGTTAAAGTTGGGATGCCCCACTCCAAAACGCCTGAGAAAATCCTCATCTAGATCCAAACCATTCCAGTGGCTCCCACAGCTATGTGTCCAAGTCAAACCCAGTGGCTCAGAATTGAGTCTTGAGAGACACTGCATTTCCTAGTTCGGGTCTAGGGTTTAGCTGCAGAGGCTCACCACTGCTGCTGGGAAGTTCGGACCAAAACCACATGCCAAATCCGCCATGACAACTCGAGGGGAGAGGATGGAGGAGTAGCTCAGAAGATTACATGTGATAGGAGCAAAACAGCAGTGGCAACTTGGTTTTGTGCACAGGAGCACAAAACCTGTAGCCCCGTGCTGCACAGGTCCCTGGGTGCTGGGAGTTGTGCTGCACCCAGGTACCATCTGCCACTGCCACCACCACCACTGTCACCACTGGAACCACTGCCAAGGCCACAGCCAGGCCACAGCACTGCCCTTAACAAGCAGAATTAAAACAAGCCTGGGACAGAACTGGCTGCATCGGGCATGCAGAAGCATCCTCCAGCTGTGGCTATTCAACTTGTTATTGCCAAGGGCTGCTGGGCAATTTTAAATCAGGCTCAGCTGTTTTGGGTTTTTTCCTTTCTTTTTCCCCTTCTTGGCTGGTGGTCAGGGCAGGTGACAGGAGCCAGGCCAAGCTCAGTGGATCCAAAGCCACCCCTCCAAGCCAGCCAACTCTGAGCTTTCCTGGGGGCAGGTGCAGTCAGTCCTTTGTGCTATGCAGGCGAGGTGATGTGTGGGTCCAACCTGTGGGAGGAATGGATGCTCCTAAACCTTTTTATCCTCCAACTTGCTCACTTTTTGTAACAGGTTTAAAACACTCCCTTTTTATCAATGAAATGCCTGGCTAGTGAACTTTATAGCTGCCAGTACTGCTCTTTTTTTGATGTGTACTTTTCAGCTAAACTGGTTTTCTGCCCTTGTCCTTACCTCCTTGTTGTGAGTTGTGCTTACTACATGGTTACTTGGTCCCAGATGATACTGACTAATCAACGACAATTCCACACTGCTATGTTGTCAAGTCTGCCCTGTGTTACCCTGGTAAACTCATCACCCATGTACTGCCCTAACCCAACACGCTCTTCAGATTTACAAGGGGAAAGACTAATGAAATTTATTTTTTTTAAAATCTTTCTGTTTCACTTCCAGAAACCTGCAAAAAATGCAGTAGGAGAAGCAAAACTTGCAAGAAGGAGGAGCTGAATGCAGGCCCAAGGAACCCACGTGGAGGGGAGGGCTACGGCACCAAGTGCAGTTACAGTATCTTGTAACCACTTTAACAAGGAGTCAGTTTATTTATGCAAACAAGGAATCATATCGCAACGTTGTTATTATTAAAAACGCGGGAACTGATAGATCCCCTTCATGCCTTCAGAGGGATCTGCCTGTCTACTTTTGATAATGGAGAGCGGCCAAGCAGATCTCTAAGCAGGTCTCTCTCCTGCACGGCAGAGCAGCAGGAGGACTCTTGCAGGGCTCTGTGCCAGCTGGCAGTGCTTCAATCTAATAATCCCATACAGCACTTTCCTACAGCGCACTGCAGGGTGTTGTAAGGCTTCATTAGCTAAGGCTTGTAAAGCATTGTGAGTGCTTAAATAAGAGGGACCGGATTAATGTTAAATATTACGAGGATGGTTGGGTTTTGGGTTTTTTTTTTCACTGTGCAAAACTTAAAAGTCCCAGCCTGGAGAAGTTAGCTCTCACCCTGCCCTCCACTCTGGTATGGAGAGACATTCGTCACCAGCAACAGTGTCATCATCACTGTCAGTGAACGGGATTGTCTGGGGTGTCCTGAAGGCAACAGTGGTACACTGGTTTCTTTCACTGCTAAAGGAACATCTCATTGATTTCTTAAAAGAAATCTTAATTTTCTCTGTTGACAACGCTAGAACTATTGGCAATTAAAAATATTTATAGGACAGTTGTGTTTTTTTACCAGGACATCTTATTAAATTACATTAAAAACCTTTATAAAGAGTCATAAAAAGGAGTAACAAAAGGGAGGTAAGGCTGTATTTCAGCATAAGTGAAAACTATTGCCATTACTATTAGCAGAACAGTTCACACCAAACAGCAGTAAGCTTTTACGGGTGCATTAACTAAATAAATGACAGTTTAAATTAAAACATTTAATCAACTACTAGCTTTTGCAAACCGTCCCACAATTTGTCATCAGGACTACGTACCTACAGACAAGGGCCTTTTTGTCCAGAAAATCAGTTCTGATGAGCAGAGGAAGTAGCCTACTGACTGCGACCCTAACAAATGGTCGTGCTGTATTGCACTCTCAAAGTAAAAAAAAAAAAAGGAGGCCAGGTTATTTACAGGAGGTAGATCAGAAAATTAAGAGAATCATTCTGGCACCAAAGGAGAACCATTCATTTTACTGTCATTTAAATGTGTTGGATTATAAATTACAAGAGTCAGTTTTCTCCTTTATCAATTTATGTCCATCCATTTCTCAGCAGTCACCAAAGTACACCATATTTGCTCCCCATAATATAAAAACCTGTAAGCTTAGAAAGCCAAGCTTGTTACAGGGGTGGAGACAAGATCTTTCTCAGAAAGGAAGGATGACATGAGCATGGCTGGACACCCAGGCTGGGCCAGGGAACTGTGGGAGCAGGGCTGCTCCACGCTGCAGAGTAGGAGCAATGCACAGCATCATATGCAGAAAGCGCTATTTTGAGGAGCAGGGGTGTGGCAAGTTTCCTCTTCCCATGGGCCTCTCCCCTTCTTTGCACCTACTTAGTAGCTGGTATGTACATATTAGTAGCTTGTGTGTGCTCTGGTCAGGCCCCACTTGGAGTATTGTATCAATTCTGGGTTCCCTGGCATAAGAAAGACCGGGATCTCCTGGAGAGAGTCCAGTGCAGGGCAACGAAGATGATTAAATGCCTGGAGTACCTCCCCTATGAGGAAAGGCTGAGTGAACTGGGGTTGTTCAGCCCGGAGAAAAGAAGACTGAGAGGGGATCTTATTAATGTTTATAAATATCTTAAGTGTGGGACATAGGGGGAAATAGCCAGCCTCTGCTGTCCGTCTGTGGAGATAGGACAAGGGGCAATGGCTGCAAATTGGAGCACAGGAAGTTCCGCACCAACATGCGGAAGAACTTTTACACAGTGAGGGTGACAGAGCCCTGGGACAGGCTGCCATGGGGGGCTGTGGAGTCTCCTTCTCTGGAGATATTCAAGACCTGTCTGGACACCTACCTGTGTGATCTGCCCTAAGGAACCTGCTTTGGCAGGGGGGTTGTACCCAATGATCGCTTTTCAACCCCTACAATTCTGTGATTCCTCACAAACTGGTTTAATGACATGCACCATTAACTGCATGAACTAAGTTTCCTCTCCCCCTTTCAATGCCCAACAGCTCCTTAAGAGATAGAAAAGTGCTGTAGCCAGCATTTTGGCTACTCCTGATATTCTTAAAAACTTGTCTGTCAAAGAGGGAAGAAGCACCAGTTTGTTCACATTTATGGCCCACACAGCAGCCAGGATGGCTTCCCAAAAGCACCGTCTGGGATGAGTTAAGTCCAGACAAACTGTAAGGTCAGCCTCGTAAGGCAGCTTTTAGGAGCTTTCATGTGGCAGCTGAAAACACTGGCCACTTTGTCTCCCTCTGTCTGTTGGGTTGCCTCCTCCTTCCTTACACTCAGACTTTTCACTTCATTTTGTCGCAAACACTTTTATCATGGTTTTATGTAACATGAGCATGTCAGAGTAGTCATTACATAATTACTCAATATCTAAATCAGAGAGGTTAGTCAAACATCTCAAGTTTTCTTAATTATAGCCAACTTTATATAAACATCTGCTAGCAAACACCAGACTCACAGGCTTGCAGGAAGTACACCACAAATGATGGGAAGGCTTGGGAGAATAACCTGGGGTAACAAAATAAACACAGTTGTTCGTCTCAACTTGCTAATCTTCTGAATATTTTCCTTCCTGAGTGATTTTTTTTTTTCTTACAAGCTTTTCTGAAATTCAACCAGAAGCCTATGTTTCATTGGAGTGTTCTACTTTGCTACAACAACAGCACAAGGACTGAGGCAGTATTTTTACCTTACATCATACCATTCCTTCTTCCATAAAGCATAGCTAGCAAGGTCTAAGACTGGCAGAAAAATGCGTACAGAATCACAGTATGACAGGGGTTGCAAGGTGCCTCTGGACATCATGTAGTCCACCCCCCATGCTAGAGCAGGATCACCTACAGCAGATCGCACAGGATCACATCCAGACAGGGTTTGAATATGAGTATCAACCTCCTGGCACTTCCTGTGGACAAAATCAGGCTTGTTTAAATGCAAAAGAAACCTTGTCCTCTACCCTCTCTAAGATGCTAAAGATCTCTGACAAAACTAGACCCAGCTTTTCTCTGCAAGAAGAGCCCTGAGATTCCAGCATTAAGTACCCATGGGTGGTAAAGCTGTTCCTGTCACCTCCAGCCTCTGGAAAATCTCCAATTCAAATTGAAAAGACCTAAAGTTTGGTCCCTCTCACACACTTTGGTCACCACAGGACATCTAGAAGTTACGTGACCCACACAGCTGAAGTTGTGCTGCTGGGGAAACTGGGTGCCAGTGGTGAGGGATTGTGGTCAGAGCTCTCACAGGACTCACTGGAAGTATGCCAGAACAGAAAGCATGTTACCAGCTTAACTTTTGTGTTATGGTATGCTTTCTAGCAGCACTAGTAAAGAAATCATGTTATCAATCCTTTTCATCAACCCAAAGATTTTCTCAGGGTATCTTCATGTCTTTTTCTTTTTTTCTTTTTTCTTTTTTTTTTTTTTAGTAAGAGGCTGCTGTACATCCTCAATCTATATTTTAATTTTGAATCTCTGAACGTTAGTGCCATCTCAGCTCCTTGTAGCTGATTACCCTGCAGTCAGCTGTGCTTCTGAATGCACTGGCTGACGTTTTGCCTTGTAGCACACGCATCCTGTGGAAATCCTTCATTGTTCATGGATGGCTCAGTTCTGCTTCTCCTCAAGGAAATTCTTTCCTGTCTTTCCTGTGGGAATAGAAGGCAGGTATTTCTATGCCTGACAAATTTTGGATCAAATAGTCCTCTTATTATCTTTAGCAGAGATGGCTATAGGCACGAAATCATAGTATCATAGAATATCCTGAGTTGGAAGGGGCCCACAAGGATCATTGAGTCTAACTCCTGGATCCACACAGGGCCAGGTGAGTCAGAGCATAGGGCTAAGGACATTGTCCAGACCCTTCTTGAACTCAGTCAAGCTGGGTGCTGTGAACACTTCCCTGGGGAGCCTGTTCCAGTGCCTGACCACCCTCTCACTAAAGAATCTCCTCCTAATATCGAACCTAAACTTCCCCTGTCACAGCTTCATGCTGTTCCCTCGGGTTCTATCACTCCCTTTCATCAGGAAGCCACAGACCACGATGAGGTCTCCCCTCAGTCTCCTTCTCTCCAGGCTCACCAAGTCAAGGGATTTCAGTCTCTCCTCATAAGACTGCCCCTTCCAGACTCTTCACCATCCTTGTTGCCCTCCTCTGGACACTCTCCAATATTTCTGAGTCTCTCTTCTACTGTGGTGCCCAAAACTGCACACAGTGCTCGAGGAGAGGCTGCACCAGCACAGTGTAGAGCAGGACAATCACCTCCATGGACTGGCTGGCAACACAGTGCTGCGTGCTAGATGCACCCCAGGACATGGTTGGCCCTCCTGGCTGCCTGGGCACATTGCTGGCTCATGTTTAACTTGCTGTCAACCAAGCCCTGCAAATCCCTCTCAGCATGGCTGGCCTCCAGTGTCTGATCCCCCAGTCTGGATGTGTAGCCAGGGTTGCCCTTTCCCAGGTGCAGGGTCTGGCACTTGCCCTTGTTAAACTCCATGCTGTTGGTGATTGCCCACATCTCCAATCTGCCCAGGTCTGTCCACCCTCAGTGGAGTCCACAGCTCCTCGTAATTTGGTGTCATCTGCAAATTTCCTTAAGACACCTTCTAGTCCTGAACGCGGTGTTTCCAACTGCTGGAGGTGCCCAGGTTCCTCAGAGATCCAGATGGCAGCTGAGCCTTTTGCCCAGTGTGCCACAGCATCCTGACAAGACCATCTCTGTGCCTAAGCAGGGGAAGAAAGACACATGAGAGTCCTTATTACTCCATGTCCTGACCTATTCATCTCCCATTTTAAAGGTCTACATGAAATGAATTGACTTTCTGCAACCTACATCATAAAGATCTGTTAAGAGTTACAGAAAGTTATACAGTTGTACTTAGTAAGTGCATGAATGGCAATACACAGCACCATATAGTATTTAACTCTGACATATCCAACTGTTTCTAACAGCATTACATGATGTCCCAAGGGAGACCAGTCGCTACACATGCAATTCTCACTCTGGTGTAATCTGACTCTGGTCACTATGGCCTGGGTAACATCTCGTAGCATTTTGCCTGGTATAATTATGGTATTAGCCATCTAGAAAATTATTTAAAACATCAAAACAAAACAAAAAAAGCAACCTTGCAGAGTAAAACCTACACCACTACCCACTGTTTTTAGAGTCACTCAAATTACCCACAGGAGAGAAACTTTTGCTTGTTTGGCATGGCTTAATGATGGCCCCAGAAAAGAACTACTTAATCTAATGCCAGGAAACCTTACATGTAATATTAAGCATGACATTATTGGCTGTAAAAGATTCAAAGAAATACTTATTTTTTTTCAAAATTATTATTCTATTTTTGTTACTGTTGATCAATTTATGCTGAAAGAGGTTTGACCTACCTACATGATCTTATAAAATTTACATTTATATAGCTTCTTCCATTCTTGATCATCAGCAATTACCTTAACAAAAGAATTCTTTACAGAGGTGGAGAGAGACATTTTTATAATCACACAGAAGGCAACCAATCTCTAGAAACAAATAGGTAAATATCAAGCAAAATTTAAAATTCATTAGGTCTGCTATGTCTGTAGTGCTTCAACGTGGAAGAGAAATCAATTCAGTCTCCTAGACTTGCATGTACTCCACCTGCTCTGGGTGAAGAG
This sequence comes from Porphyrio hochstetteri, assembly GCA_020800305.1. Classification (NCBI taxonomy): domain Eukaryota; kingdom Metazoa; phylum Chordata; class Aves; order Gruiformes; family Rallidae; genus Porphyrio; species Porphyrio hochstetteri. The sequence goes on from CM036938.1 coordinate 66,676,439, forward strand.
AGATTTTATTGCGGAATGTAAGCAAACATGTAAGAAAAAGAGTTGAGTATCTCCACTAAGACGTGATTTTGTCCCTGCTGTCTCCTTTAATTGGCTTGAAGAGGTTTTGCTGTATGCTGCTCCCTGCTATTACCTGTCAGTAAGCTTAAACTGCTTCTTAGAACATTGTCTTGAATAAATGAACCTATAGATTAAATCACTGTGATGGACATGTAAGCAGACATGCAGAGGAAGAACTGCAAGTACCCTCATAAAATTTACATCTCACATCTTGGGAATTCCTTAATGTTTCAAGGATTCATCCATTAGTACGGCATCAGAAGTGGGAACCTCAGTCCCTTCTCTCTTCTACAGTGAAAAAACCAATTATTTTATAACAAATCAGCTAGCCAATTATTCTTCTTTCTGTGAAACTTGCCAAACATTGCTGCTGACTTGAGTTACATTCATGTAAGTACTGGGGCCTTGGGCAACCTGATCTAGTGGGAGGTGTCCTTGCCCATAGCGGGGGGTTGGAACAAGATGATCTCTAAGGTCCCTTCCAACCCAAACCATTCTATGATATGACTCTATGATATGATTTATCAGCCTATTGTAAATTATGTAACTTCCTTCTACAAAAAGTGCCAAAGTCATATTCAAGACATGAATATAAGCTAGGTAAAGGAAGGCATGAGTTCAAAATTGACGATTGCAAAGCACATAAAATCCTTAAAGAATTTTTCTGGGCTCCATATTGTGAAGGACAGAAAGATTAAATATCCCAAGCACTCTCCTTACTAAGAGAAGAAGACCTTTCCAACCTAGGATTTTATTTTTATTAATACTTTAACATATCAATCAAGTGTTAAACTATCAACCACTGGTCAATAATTCATTACATTGGCAAATGCACTTAACTGCTAAACTATCTGCGGTAGACTCCTTATCCTGAGCATTAAAGCTCTGAAATTAAATGGCAGCAGGGCTGCTGGTTGTGTCAGAAGCCCAGAAGACTCCAAGTTACTTTCTGACAAAAACTGTAGGAAGCTATTAGAGTCTAATCCCAATGTTTTATATTTAATAAAATACATTTTTCAAGTGAGGTGCCCATCTTATCACAATGTGCAGAGGCTCAACCCACCTGGTAAAAAAAAAAAAAATTCTTCCAAGAAAGCCGGGGGGAAAGAACAGTTAAGAGGAAAAAAAAAAAGATGATTCTGCTCCCAAAACCCATGTTCAGCTTTGCTCAGCCTAAGAGCCAACATAACCAGTGGTACCACCAGAACAAGCCCTTTTGCCAGGGTGAGCCCCTACACCGTGAGTATGTCAGAGCATCAGCCACCACAGAATAAGCATACACATGTGGCTGTTCAAAAGCAAAGTGCTCTCTGTCACAGTTATATTACAGTTTGACATGAAAGGAAAACACTTAAACTTTCATGTGACAGATCTTAGGAGGAAAGAAAAATGACGTGGTTCTGAAATGCAAAGCCAAACTGCCTGGATTTTTCTTTTTTTCCTTTTTTCTTCCTAGTTTAGGCAATGAAACTCTATGACCCCCTTCCTCCTCCAAATCACTTATTCACACAGACTCACTCTTCCTCAGGAATTAATTTGTGACAGTAGAAAGGAGAGCAGAATGTTATGCTTTTGGGTTCAGAGCCTCCTGATATGTCACGGACATTTAAGACAAGTTGCCAGTAACATTTTCAGACTTAATTTTATACTACTTTTTTTGTGAGCTTATTTAGGGAACCTGGGGAGAAGAGGATGCTAGATGAGTCTAAAGTGTCCTTTTGCTGACCTCCTCCAGAGCTGCATCTTCTTGGGAAGCCTGGTTAGTGTAAGGGTGTGCTTGGATGACTACAGCTTTGATGAAAAGTCAGTTTTCAGAAATGGTTTCTTCTCATTAGTTTTCCCATTACCACTGAGATAAAGTTGCCTCCTGGTTTCTGATGCTATTTCAGGCATCAAGATCAGTTAGATATGTACTGCTTAAAAATGAGGAAATGAAGAGACCAAATCTCTGGTATAGCTGCACAAGTACTTAACCCATCCATCTTTTAACAGCGGCCCCCATTTCTAGCAATGGAGGCTTCATTTTCAAATCAGCTGGACCAAATTCCTTAGCCAGAGTGGAAGGTCTCTTTGTATCAGTACGGCTGATTATTAAATATTATAAAACCTCCAACTTTTAAGTGGAATATATTCAAGTGTAATTCCATTGCTTCAAAAGAGAGAAAGTAGTTTTCCAATCTGACATCAGTTTGCCAGAGGCTTCTCAGGATTTTATCAAAAAAGAGAGTCTAAAGGTACAGTGAATAGCAGTCAACATGTATTCATGGGCAATAGGGTCCATGAAACATTTGATCTTTAATTTTCAAAAAATATACATTTTAACTAGTCTGCATTGATGCAAGTATTTTTCTTATTATCACACAACATTTTGACTGAAAAGCTTACGTTGTCTGGAATTAGTGAGACTTTCTATGGATCTGAAAGTGGCTCACTGATAACTCCCCAAACTGGGATGTTAATGAAAAGATATCAAGAAGCAGGGCATGAGAAAAGAGAGATTCCCAAGGAAATGTCTTCGGTCCAATGTTAGTTGTCATCAGATAGGGGAGACCAGAATGGCAGGATAAAATTCTTGTCCAGTAAATACACGGGCATCAGAAAGACTGATGAGATGGCAAACAAGAATGGATTGGTCATCTGGGCTGACCTGAATCACTTCACTGAACAGTCTGTTAATTACATGCCCAGGCAGGTGCTTCCAGGAAGAAAAAAGGCAAAGCAGACGGGTTTACCTGGGCTTAAAAATCACAGATGAGAGCTGAACATAGAGAAATGTGACCCTGCAATAAGATACTGCTTCACAGTAGTGAAGGTAATTAAAAGGTAGAGGGAATTACTGGAAGAATCAGTAGACTTCCAGGCAGTCTTTAAAATGAGATTACCCACTTTTCTAGAGGACTTGCATGCTTTAACCCCCTTCTGGAGAAATTAAATGGCCACTATGCAAAGCGGGTCAAAAGTAGATGGACATACTTGTTCCTTGGGGCCTGTGAATAGTTAATTGACAAGTTAGCTTTTAAGTTTACAACACAGAAGAGAGGGAAAAAACCAGCTTGGCTTTGGGCACCATCCATGAAATGAACAGGTTCTCTTTAGACATCTCTAACATCCATTCAGGCCACCACCTCTCCAAAAAGCTTCTCACTAAAATAAAGTTCAGAGAGGAACAACAAAAGCCATCCTGACAAGGAGTGACATTTTAAGACGAAATTCTGGTGTGACCAGATTGGACACAGTGTCACTATAATACCTTAGACAGGTCAGTCCTAGGGGGATGCAGAAGTGTTTCAAGCACTTTTAGTACAAGAAATACTATAATGAAGAAAAGCAAAGTGTTAGAGACTGGCAGATTTTGCTGTGGACTTGTAAAACGGCATTAAAACATGGCAGGAAAAGAAGGCCTGCATTTCAAGGACACAAACCCAGCATTTTAACAAGATGCCATCTATAACTTGCTTAATAAATGCACCATTTACAGCATTTCCAAAGCCCCCAGATTTCAGCAGCATTTTCCACATCACGCTGACTGCACTACATGTTACACCAGCAGATACTAATGAGTATGGCCATGGCCCCTGAGTCCTCCTGCTCTCTGATATTGGAAATACAAAGTGAGCTCACTGCCTCTTCACAGCCCCTAACAAAATCTCTGAGAATAAATGACAGCTGAGGCAGAGTAGGGGCCTTTGCATGAGAGACACTGTTCAAATTCAAAGAAGTGTAAAACAGAAAAATAGGGGATGATGTGCCACTGAAAGGGAGGCAGAGAAACACAATACATGAGCCTTCAATAAAAATGAAAAACTAATCACACTATATTGAGGCTGTGGATAGAATATTTCATCCCCTTTTTTGTATTCTGATCAGTCAGGCAGGCATAAAAATGACCTTTCTTGCATGCATGTTTTCAGAAACCTGTTTCCAGCAGATGTTTATTTTATCTGACTGGATCTCAGCTGGCCTTCAGCACTGATGACACCAGATGTTTTCTATTTAAGGATTGTTTTCTGAAAAGTGCAGCCTGGGCAGTACAGCAGGTGTCTGTGTGAGTGCTTCAGCTTCTGCATCCCTGGGATCATTCGGTGCCTCGTGACTTCAGCGGAGGCTGCCGGTAAGCAGGAAAGCTGCTTGTTCCATGGCCGCTGTTTGACATGAATTGCCTGGGAGCTCTAGGTATGATTCAAAGGGTCCTGTACCGGTCCCGGTCCCCTGCCAAGCCTCTGACAGCTTGTTGCTGTGGCCTTCCAGTGGTGCCACCCACCCCACTGGCCTTTGAGCCATCCCTTTCTCCTATTAAAGCAAGGTTTTCTCAACAAAGAACCGCGGTGGAAACCACGAGTATTTCCTTCCTTTCAGCCTAACTATAACCAACTCTAGACACCTTTCCCAACATGTTTTGTCTGGAGTCCAAAGCCAGAGAAAGCTGCCTGCTGAAAGTCAAAGGATAAAAGACCATCTCTTGCTATTTACCTTACCAAATGCAATGTGTGAGATGCCCTGAAATGGGCCATACCAAAAGGTCTTTCTGGCCCAATAGCTTCTCTCTGGCAGTGGCCAAAAGCAAGCATCCATGGAAAGGTGGCAAATAAGGGTGCACCAGTAGGGTACTTTTCCCAACTAATGTCCCAACATCTGGTACCATGTGGCTGAGGGCCACCATGAGTTTGGGATGGTTCTTGCATATTGGTTAAGCCCCAGTGCATTTATCAGTCATTAACATTGCCAACCTCCACACATGAACTTGGCCATCTACAGTATCATGTGGCAGAGAGTTCATGGTTGAGCTGCACATCCCTTGAGCAGATGAACTATGAGAGGTGAACGTTCACATTGTGGGAATCACTTCCTGTCTGTGTTATGCCTATCATCTGTTAATGAGAGGGTCTCTAAAATAAAGTTCTTGGCAATGAGAAGAATGTACACCAAAAGGTGTAACGCCACAACAAAAAAAAGCAGAAAATTAAATACTGCCTTTGATACATTGCCGGTCTCTCACTTGGCCTTTGGTCCTAACTGAGAGGTATTGGAAGGGCAGAAAGGTAAAGTTTGCATATCATTTTATTATTATTATTGTTGTTGTTATTGTTATTTCTTCTACACCAAGAAACATCTGCTTAGTTTGGATTAAAACCCTTGGATTTAACTGTACTATGCATGCCAGCTACTATAACTTCATTTAATTAGGTGGCATCTTGCACATTTTCTTGAAGAAAAGATACTAATTTTGTTAGGAAAGTTTAAGTTTCGGATTACAATGTACAAGGAGGAAACAGGAAGATTCTAAGAGAAGCAAAGTGTTTGAAAAATGAGAACGATGGGCTAATTGGAGAACATAAATTCCTAAAATCATAAGGATTTTGATGAAACCTGAAATAGGTGACAGTTATCACATTAAAGCTGCTGTTTCTTTTGTATGTTGAAAGATACTGACTATGTCTTACTGTAACTACCTGCCTGTAAACCTACGGCAGTCCTAGTGACAAAACGCCAGCAAGCGGAAAGGTATAATGAAAGAGGAGATTTGCTGACTTCTAATAAGTCCATGGAAGAAGAGTGCTAGAGAGACATCTGCCAGTCTTAATCTACTTATCAGCCAGGATTTCAACTTTGAAGAGATTTCTTAGTCTGGACAGACAGAGGAAGGAAAGTGAAGAAGAATTAAAAGATGTCTGTTCACTCAATCGCTTTGTTATGTGTCTGAAGGATTTGACTGGAGGAATACACTTGGACTTAGTTTTTTTCCATTATAAATATCTTGATTTGTTCATGGAAAATTAAAGAGCATAGTTCACGGAGCAGTCAAATTTCCTTGCACAAGTCATTGGGGATTGTAAGGTTGTTTTCAAGACATTCGTAGCCCTCTGGAGTTTTCCAGGCACAACTCACATCTTCATATGAGTCATTACTGCTGCCATATCGGAAAGCCTGTAGGCAAAACCGAGTGCAGACTAATACATCCAGACTCAGTTTGCATGCTTGCAAAGGAGCATATATACATACAGACAGATGCATAATCAAAGGACAAAAATAACTTTGAAAAGACATTACTGCTGTCCCTAAAAGTTGGCTCTTAAACAAGATCTTTTCACCAGCATATTCCAGGATTTAATTACATTACTGTGGAAGAAGTCATCCTCCTTCATCCATGTGGGGATATAGAGATTACTGAAGGATAGCTAAAGAGCTGAATGTATTATAGCATTTAAACTGGTTTATGCCCCATTAATGAAACTAGTTTTAAGAAAATAAAAGGGAAAAACTTCGATTATGCATCAGTATTGAAAGATATTCAGCACTAAGGGGAACTCACACATCCCCGTTGGCTCATAATTGAAAAAAAACACCACAACAAAGCTATCAAAATAACCTATGTGATGCAGTCTCAATAAATACTGTGCAAAGAGCCCAAATGCTTTTTCACATGATTTCTGTAAAACATCTTTTGCTTGCAACATGCCGCTGCATTTACCAGTTCTAGTAAGAAACCATATACTTTCACATCAACTACCAGATGTCAAAATAACTGGGGCAGTTGCATAACAGCTGCTGCAGCACAGAGAGGAAAAAAAATGGTGTGAGTTTGTTGAGGGGGGAGGTTGGGGTGGGGTTTTTTTTTGGGGGGTGGGGTACACAATATGGAGCAGAAGGCCTATTTGTGTTCAATTTCTATAATATTGTGGAAACAATTTAGTGTTTCAGAGTACTTTTTCCCAGTTTGTTAAGGCTACTTTTCTACTCCTGTGCTTATTCCTGTAATTTGCTGACAGCTTAATTCTTAGGCAGGCAGACTAAGATTGACTGGTGGAGTAGCTCCCTGGCGTCCCAAAAGGAAGACAGTCGGGATGACACCTCACACCTGAAGACGGTCCCCCCTCACTGCCCGTGCCAGGTTAATGGGAGTGACCCAAACCCCGAGGAGGCCTGGAAGACAGTCCCGACTCGGCGTCATAGGCACTCCCCCTGCCTACCTACCCCACCCCCTCAGGTGTCCCTGAGCAACAGGTTTGGGGCCCTGACAGTTGAGGAGGAGGTACCTGAGGAGATGAATGGAGCCCCTCTGCCTCAGAGAAAGTGGAGGCCTAGAGTGAGGCGGTCATCTGCACGCCTTGAGACTGCCTCTGTTAGGCAAGAGAGGAAGGTAGTCGTAGTAGGAGATTCCCTTCTCAGAGGGACAGAAGGGCCTATATGTAGGCCAGACCCTACACGCAGGGAGGTGTGTTGCCTCCCTGGAGCCCGGGTCAGGGATATTACCAGAAGGCTACCAGGCCTGGTAAGATCCACTGACTATTATCCCTTACTGATAGTTCAAGCTGGCAGGGACGCAATCACAAAGTGTAGCCTGCAAGCTGTCAAAAGGGAATTCCGGGACCTGGGGCGCTCTGTTGAGGGGGGGGAGCCCAAATAATATTCTGCTCTATCCCCACTTGTGGGAGGAGGGGCTCAGAGCAGGACAGGATAACCCACGAGTTGAATGTGTGGTTAAAAGGCTGGTGCCGGCGCAAGAACTTTGGATTCTTTAACCAAGGGATGGTGTACTCTGCTCCTGGCATGAGTACTGCTAATGGGGCTCACCTGTCCTATAAAGGAAAGCAGATCCTCGCCCAGGAGATAGCAGGGCTCATCGATCGTGCTTTAAACTAGTTAGGAAGGGGGAAGGGGATATTAAGGCGGCTGCCAGGGTTAGGCTTCGGGAGACACAACGGGAGTTGACGGTGGGAAGAGGTAAATACCAACAGCACAGTCGTGGACTTGGGGACGTTTTTCCACGTGAGAGTAGGGAAAATTCTGTGGACTGCCCTGAGTACTCCTCCGTGGAGCCACTTTTGCCAGTCCCCTGTCAGAAATCTCGCTGTGGGCCGTTGAGGATACCTACATCTGCTTCACCACTGAACTGTCTTTACACAAATGCACGTAGCATGGGGAACAAACAAGAAGAACTAGAGATCTTTGTGCGGTCGCAGGGCCATGATCTCATTGCAATCACAGAGACATGGTGGGACAACCTGGACGACTGGCACACTGTCATGGATGGCTATGTGCTTTTTAGGAAAGACAGGCTAGGGAAGCGAGGTGGAGGAGTTGCTCTTTATGTGAGAGAGCACCTAGAATGTGTTGAGCTCCACCTGGGGAAGGATGAACCTTCTGTCGAGTGTTTGTGGGTTAAAATCAAGGGGCAAACCGGTATGGGGGACATTGTTGTGGGAGTGTGCTATAGGCCCCCTGATCAAGAGGAGCAGGTAGATAACGCATTCCATAAACAGTTAGAAGTAGCCTCAAGTTCCCGGGCACTGATCCTTATGGGGGACTTCAACTACCCAGATATTTGCTGGGCAAGCAATACGGCCAGTCGTATGCAGTCCAGACAATTTCTGCAGTGTGTTGAAGACAATTTCCTGCTACAGATGGTGCAGGAGCCCACAAGGGGAGGGCGGCTGCTGGACCTTGTTTTCACTAACAAGGATGGACTTGTTAGGGAAGTGAAGGTCGGGGGCAGCTTAGGGCAAAGCGACCATGAAATGGTTCAGTTCATGATCCTGGGTGGAAGAAGCAAGCCAAAAAGTAGGATAGCTACCCTGAATTTTGGTAGAGCTAACTTTGATCTCCTCCGCCACTTAATGGGGGCTATCCCGTGGGCTACGCTGTTTGAAGGAATGGGAGCCTGCGAGAGCTGGCTAGCATTCAAACAGCACTTCTTCCAAGCACAGGAACGATGCATCCCTTTGAGGAGGAAATGGGGAAAGAGAGGCAGAAGACCTGCATGGATGAACAGGGAGCTATTGAGCAAACTCAAATCGAAGCAGAAGATCTATGAATCGTGGAAAAAGCGTCTGAGCACCTGGGAAGAATACAGGAATGTGGTCAGGGCCTGTAGGGATGCAACTAGGAAGGCTAAAGCCCTCTTGGAAATTAAGCTGGCAAGGGACATAAAGGATAATAAAAAGGGGTTTTTTAGACATGTGAACAGTAAGAGGATGTCCAGGGATAATGTAGGTCCCTTGCTGAATAAGGAAGGTGTCCTGGTTACGGGGGATGCTGAGAAAGTGGAGATATCGAATGCCGCCTTTGCTTCGGTCTTCACTTCAAAGGCCCCCCGGGACCCACAGACACTGGATGAGAGTAGGACTGATTGGGAAATGAAGAATTTCCCTCTGGTTCAAGTAGGGGAGGTCCAGGAGCGGCTCAAAGGGATTAATGCACACAAATCCATGGGCCCAGATGGGTTACATCCACGTGTGCTGAGGGAGCTGGCGGAGGTGATTGCTGAGCCGCTCTCTATCATCTTCGACAGGTCTTGGAGGACAGGAGAAGTGCCTGAAGACTGGAGGATAGCCAATGTCACTCCAGTCTTTAAAAAGGGCAAGAAGGAGGAACCTAGTAACTATAGGCCAGTCAGCCTCACCTCTGCCCCTGGAAAGGTAATGGAACAGCTTGTTCTGGATGCCATCTCCAAGCAATTGGAAGAGAAGAAGGTCATGAGGAGTAGTCAGCATGGATTCACTAAGGGGAAATCGTGCTCGACCAACCTCATAGCCTTCTACGACCTCATGACAGGCTGGGTAGATGGAGGTAGAGCAGTGGATGTCATCTACCTTGACTTCAGCAAGGCCTTTGATACTGTCTCCCATGACATCCTGATAGCAAAGCTGAGAAAGCATGGGATAGATGAGTGGACAGTGAGGTGGGTTGAGAATTGGCTGTCGGACCGAACCCAGAGGGTTGTGATTCGTGGAGTAGAATCTGACTGGAGGCCTGTTACCAGCGGTGTTCCCCAGGGCTCAGTGTTGGGTCCAGTCCTGTTTAATATCTTCATTGACGATCTTGATGAGGGAATAGCATCCACCCTCAGCAAGTACGCCGATGATACAAAGCTGGGAGGAGTGGCTGACACGCAGGAACACTGCGCTGCCATCCAGAGAGACCTGGACAGGCTGGAGAGCTGGGCAGTGAGAAACCAGATGAAGTTCAACAAAAGCAAGTGTAAAGTCTTGCACCTGGGAAGGAACAACTGTTTGTATCAGTACAGGCTGGGGGATGACCTGCTGGAGAAGAGCTCAGTGGAGAAGGACCTGGGGGTCCTGGTAGATGACAGGTTGGCCATGAGCCAGCAGTGTGCCTCGGTGGCCAAGAGAGCCAATGGGATCCTGGGATGCATCAGGAGGAGTGTAGCCAGCAGGTCAAAGGAGGTGATCCTCCCTCTCTACTCTGCCCTGGTCAGGCCCCACCTGGAGTATTGTGTCCAGTTCTGGGCTCCTTGGTATAAAAAGGACAGGGATCTCCTGGAAAGAGTCCAAAGAAGGGCTACGAAGATGATTAAGGGCCTAGAGCATCTCCCCTATGAGGAAAGGCTGAGTAAGCTGGGACTGTTCAGCCTTGAGAAGAGAAGACTAAGGGGGGACCTAATCAAAGTTTATAATTATCTGAAGCAGGGGATGCAGGGGGAATCAGCCAGCCCCTTTTCAGTGGTCTGTGGGGATAGGACAAGGGGCAATGGCTGCAAGTTGGAGCATAGGAAGTTCCGCACCAACATGCGGAAGAACTTTTTCACAGTGAGGGTGACTGAGCACTGGAATAGGCTGCCCAGGGGGGTGGTGGAGTCTCCTTCACTGGAGATATTCAAGACGCCTATCTGAGCAATATGAGCTAGGGAGCCTGCTTTGGCAGGGGGGTTGGACCCGATGATCTCTCGAGGTCCCTTCCAACCCCTACAATTCTGTGATTCTGTGATTCTGTAATACAAGACCAGGGCAAATTTCTTCTGATCAGCACTAAGTCATGAGCCAGACGCAACAACCACTCGCTGTGTCCCAGATTCAGCAGGTCAGACTGGGAGCCGGATGGTCCCTTTGGGCCTGACCTGGAGGGGGCGATTAATGCCACCCTCATGGCACATCGAGCTCAGGTCACCTTCACGTGAAAATACATTTTACTCTTAGCTTGCAAAGAGTACCTCCAAAACCCAAAACACCCTTAAAATCAAGGCTAGCACCACTGACTCACTTCACAAGGAGTTATCATGTACTAGTAATTTTACTCACCAATACTGCTATCCATGTTCAACTGTTTATAACTAGAGGTAAGAAGTAGCTTATTTTAGGTTCCAGAAGTAACATCCCATTCCCTAGAAATATTACTTGTTCTACAGATTATGTGCTGCATGAAACTACTGTGCTGACCTGGGGCATGTACGTGACTATTTCCACACCCTTTTCTGCACAAAACACACAGCAAAAGTCCAGAGTTTAAATTCTATTAAGAAGTTTACTCCAGAAGTACAATCATTTAATAGGATCATGAAATTGTTTAAAATACACACTGAACTTCATCGTTAGGAAAGCATGACTTTTTTTAATGCAAACACATTTTTGTTATGTTTCTGAATTTATTAGAAGTTTCAAAAAGGAACTATAAATCTATCACAATAATATCTATATGAAATTTTTAATATTTTTTTTTTTTAAACCCAGATTTATCAAAGATAACAATGCTTTCTGTAAGTATCAGAGCACAGAATTACTTCCATGTCTAGCTGCCCTGAAAATAGGGCAGTAATCCCTGGTAATCCCTAGGTATTTAAGATTACCACGGAATAACACCAGAAATAGCTTAGCAAATGATTTAAGAATGCCTCAGACTGTAATTATGTGCAGATAAAGGTCACTGGGTAGAATATTCTCGATGTGGTTTGGAGTTCATAAAACAGTGAGGGTCTTATTCTAATGGTCTTTTAATTCCATTCTGCATAATTGAGGTAGAAAAGTAGCAGCACGACAGTATCTGACTTAATTTCTAGGTAATTGGTACGCCTCTAATAGGATTTTTCCACTGAACAATAGAATAGGCAAGCAGTATGTGAAGCAAGGGTCATGAAAAGAGAAGGAAAGTGAGAGTTTGGAAAGCTCCCTTCAAAAAACGGAGAAGGCAGAAACTTTCATCAAACCATGAGGTTTGTGCTCATCTTTCCTACATGTTTTCTCCTCTTACCTTAAGCCCTTCCCTCCTGCAGCTTGTACCCACTGACAAGTTCCCTCTGGAAAACAGGTATGAAACCGCTGCTCCCTCCCTTTGCAAAACTGAGGCTTGTCTTGTTATTAAGACACTGGTTGAGGACACTGGGATTCTGCTACTTTCCTGACACTGGCTTCATGCTGAGGAGAATCAGGGTGTAGTCCCTGCATTCCCAGTTCAGAGATGGAGATGCATGGTGGCCGCGTGCCTGCAGAGTATCACTGGTTTGGAGCAACTGGGATGGTTGTCAAGATCCGTGAGCACAGCCAGCCCAGGATGTGGCATGTTGGTGCATTTGTAATAGCACATCTGTCAGAGAGAAACAGCTTATGCTTGGTTATACATGGTGGCATGCGCAGTTTTTCTCACCTTTACACGGTAGTGGTCACTGTGGGCTGCACACCAATGCCACAGGTTGGTGGTGCTCTCAGTGCCGAGCGGCTGCTTGCTCCCATCGCAGCACACATCTGTTACTATCTATTTAAGCAAATAGAATCATGAGTCTTTAAGGTTGGAAAACATCTCTAAGGTCATCAAGGCCAACCATCAGTCCAACAGCACAATGTCTGCTAAACCATGTCCTGAATCATAGAATCACAGAATGCATTAGGTTGGAAGGGATGTTTAAAGATCATCTAGTCCAATCCCCCTGCAGTAAGCATGGACATCTTCACTAGATCAGGTTGCTTCGAGCCCCATCAAGCCTGACCTTGAATATCTCCAGGGATGGGGCCTCTACTACCTCTCTGGGCAACCTGTTCCAGTAACCTATCACCCTCATAGTGAAGAATTTCTTCCTAATATCCAACCTAAATCTCCCCTTTTCAAGTTTAAAACCATTACCTCTCATCCTGTTGCTACATATCCTCATGAACAGTTCTTCCCCAGCTTTCTTATAGGCACCTTTCAGGTATTGGAAGGCTGCTATAAGTCATAGAATCACAGAATGCTTTGGGTTGGAAGGAACCTCAAAGATCATCTAGTTCCAACCCCCTGCCATAGGCAGAGACACCCTCACTAGACCAAGTTGCCCAAAGACCCATCTAACCTGGTGTGGTGGTTTAGGCCTGGCCGGCGACCAGACGCCCACCAAAGTCAGTCTATCACTCCCCTTTTTAGTTGGACAGGGAGAAAAATATATATTGAGAGGCTTAGGAGACGAGATAAGGACAGGGAGAGATCATGCTGTAATCAATGTCATGGGCAAAACAGACTCAACACAGAGTGAAGGAAAGAAAACTCTCTAATTTATTACACTACACTGCACACACAGTGAAACTGCAGTCGGATAATGACAAGCGCAACCAGACCTTAAAGAAGCACAACCAGATCTTAAAGCACCTTCCCCCCACCCCTCCCTTCTTAGCAGACTTCCCTTCAGTTATGATTTTACTCCCTTCTTTCCCCCATTGTAGCACAGGGAGGGGCAGGGACTGGGAAAATGGGGGCTTTGGTCAGTTCCTTGCAAGTTGGTTTCCTTCTTGGCCAGGGTGGGGGCAGGGGGGAGGGGGCATTCATTCCACACACCCTTCCCCTGCTGCACCGTGGGGTCCCACCCACAGGAGAGAGTCCTCCATGAACTTCTCCAACCTGAGTCCTTTTCCACAGGGCTTTAGCTCTTCACCAGTTGCCCCGGCACGGGTCATTGCTATGGCGGGCAGTCATAAATCACAATGTCTTTCAGTCCCAGTCTTCCATGGGGTCACTAGCCTCTCCCCCAGCAAACCTGCTCCAGCATGGATCTCTCCCTAACTCATCTCTGTGTCTCTATCTCTCTCCATGGGCTGCAAGTGCTGGCAGGGTCTAGCTCCAACGCAGGTCACAGCATCTTCTGTCTGTCTCCATCTGGTCCAGCATGGGGCCTCTCCATGGGCTGCAGGGGCATCTTTCTCTCTGGCACCTGGGGTGCCTCCTCCCCTTCCCCCCATCCCCCCACCCCTCGCCCCCAGCCTTGGTGTCTGGCCACCTTGTTACATCTTATCACTCTCTTCTCCGGCGGCAAAATGCAACTGCTTGCAGGTTTTTTTCTCCCATATGTGATTCACAGAGGTGCTGTGACCATTGCCAATTGGCTCGGCTTTGGTCAGCAGCAACTCTCGGCTTGAATTGGCCGATGTTTACTGTTCAGGCCCTGCAGAGAGCTTCTAGCTACTCCTTACAGCAGCCATTTTCTGCAGCCCCCATTTTCTTCCAGCACCCAGCTACACAAAACTGCAACACCTGGCCTTAAATGCTTCTAGGGATGGGACTTCCACAGCCTCTCTGGGAAACCTGTCCAACTGCCTCACTACCTTCATAGTAAAGAATTTCCTCCTCTAACTTAATCCTACCCTCTTTCAGCTTAAAGCCATTGCCCCTTGTCCTACTGGTGCCTTCCCAGGTGAACAGTTCCTCTCACACTTTCCTGTAGGACCCCTTTAAGTATTGGTAGGCTGCAAGTAGGTCACCCCGGAGCCTCCTATTCTCCAGACCGAACAAGCCCAAGTCTCGCAGCCTGTCTTCATAGGAGAGGTGCTCCAGCCCCTTGATCATCTTAGTGGCCCTCCAGCAAGACCTGGACAGGCTGGAAAGCTGGGCAGGGAGAAACCTAATGAAATTCAACAAAAGCCAGTGTGAAGTCTTGGAGCCAGGGAGGAATAACCATCTGTATCAGTACAGGCTAGGGGATGACCTGCTGGAGAACAGCTCTGTGGAGAAGGACCTGGGGGTCCTGGTTGATGACAGGTTGGCTATGAGCCAGCAGTGTGCCCTGGTGGCTAAGAGGGCCAATGGGATCCTGGGATGCATCAGGAAGAGTGTGGCCAGCAGGTTGAAGGAGGTGATCCTCCCCCTCTACTCTGCCCTGGTCAGGCCCCACCTGGAGTATTGTGTCCAGTTCTGGGCTCCCTGGTATAAAAAAGACAGGGACCTCCTTGAGAGAGTCCAGAGAAGGGCTACGAAGATGATTAAGGGCCTGGAACACCTCCCGTATGAGGAAAGGCTGAGTGAGCTGGGACTGCTCAGTCTAGGGAAAAGAAGACTAAGGGGGGACCTAATTAATGTTTATAAATATCATGAGTATGGGATGCAGGGGGAAATTGTCAGCCCCTTTTCAGTGGTCTGTGGAGACAGGACAAGGGGCAATGGCTGCAAATTGGAGCACAGGAAATTCTGCACCAATACGTGGAGGAACTTTTACACAGTGAGGGTGACAGAGCCCTGGGACAGGCTGCCCAGGGAGGTGGTGGAGTCTCCATCTCTGGAGATATTCAAGACTCGTCTGGACAACTATCTGTGCAATATGAGTTAGAGAGCCTGCTTTGGCAGGGGGGGTTGGACCCAATGATCTCTCAAGGTCCCTTCCAACCCCTACAATTCTGTGATTCTATGATTCCTTTGAACTTGCTCCAACAGCTCTACTCCTTTCCTGTACTGGAGACACCAGAGCAGGTGAGGTCTCACAAGAGCAGAGGGGCAGAATCACCTCCCTCAACCTGCTGGCCACACTGTTCTTGATGTGGCCCAGGACACATTTGGCCTTCTACGCTGCTAGGACACACTGCTGGTTCATCTTGATTTTGTAATGGATCAGGATCCCCAAGTCTTTCTCCTCAGGGCTCCTCTCAGTCCATTCTCTGCCCAGCCTGTGGTTGCGCTTGGGATTGCTGTGACCCACATTCAGGATCTTGTCCTTGGCCTTACTGAACTTCATGCAGTTTACATGGGCCCATCTCTCCAACCTGTCAAGGTCCCTCTGGATGGCATCCCTTCCCTCCAGCACATTGACCGCATCTCCAAGCTGAACAAGCCCATGTCTACACATTTTTTGAACACTTCCAGGGATGCTGACTCCACCACTTCTCTGAGCAGCCTGTTCCAATGCCTGACCACTCTTTCAGTGAAGAAAATTTTCCCTAATATCCAATGTAAACCTCCCCTGAAGAAACTTGAGGTCATTTCCTCTCATTTTAACATAACTTGGCAAGCACATCTTTTAACTAATAGGAACAGATTTGCAGGTACAGCTAGTCACAACGATGATGCTTCAGAAAAGCTCGGTTATAGATATGATGTTGAGAAAAATCCACACTTCTTTAAATAAAGATCCCACATGGGCATGCAAAGACGGAGTGTCGCATGCTAACCTTTGCTATTTGTTCTTGTTAGTAACCACATGGGGCTTCAACACGGTCCTGATGAGGTCAGCCACCCCCCCCCACCTCCCCCCCACCCCACCCCCCCCCACAAACACACAGCATGCCAGCACTCAGGCTAAGTGACCACAAAATCACCCTAGAAAGGCTACAGAGGGAAGGTGAGGAACACGCAGGCAGTCTGCCATCTGAAAGTGCCCCACTAATGTCAGCCTCTTCCTCCCTCTTCCCGCAATAATTGTAGCACAGGAACCAGAAAGAGAGAAGTTGCTTGCAAACAATTTATGAACCACAGGAAAGGTAAAAATATCAATGAACATGGTGTTCACAAGTCAGCTGAAAAAGCTTTCATTATTAGAAAACACCTACTGCCACTTTGATCAAGATTCGGAACAAAGCTATAATTATAGCATTACCTTTCATCCCCAAAAGACTAATGAATCAGGGAACTGACATTTAGAGTGATATTTAATTTTTTTAAAACAAAAACAATGGCATATCAAATTTGCCTTTCTTCAAGCCACAGTTTCACTAATATCCATGGTTTCTCCAGAAAAGAACTTTTCAATAATATGTTATTTAAAAAATAATTTCTATATTTTCTTAAAATTTATTAAAATCCAGAGTGATCTGGACTTATTATAAGGAAAAAATATTCATTATAGTAAAAATAATGTTTGGAGATGTTGCATATAAATTATGTTTTGCCAGGAAGCCTGAACTGACAATTGAATAAAAATGCTCTGAATAGTCATCACGGTAGCACAGATGTTCCTCTACCACATTTCACTTCAACTCTTTCTATTCAAGTTGCTTTAAAATAGATAATTGAATAAGAGGCTGTAACAACAGCCTACAGACCTTTCTGTCCAACTGGAGTCACAGATCGTTCCTTTCCAGCTTTATTCATAAACCTGTTATTGCTAGGCAGTATGTCCTCAATATTGAACGTGGCAAATGCTATTTTAAAAGAAATATGTTTTGCAGAAATACAAGCTCTGCAGCTGTTACGGTGCCTGTTTTTAAGCCCTCTGCACTGCATACCATTAGCATTTCATAGAATTTGACTGAGAAGTTCAAAATGAGGGCAAATGTGCAGTTCTCAGAAGATCAACTAATTCAATGGCTTGGAGAGAGTAAGTGCTCCAAGAAATCACATTAAAAACTGTTGAAAGTGCTGAGTCAATAGCAAACTTTGCATACAGGGTCTGTTAACTGGTTTCACAGAAAATTTATGCCTGTGCCTATGAAACCTTGCTTTTAGTTCAAAAAAGCTATTAAGGATTTTTGTTTCAAGTGGGACTTTGGAGATCAGACCTCTGCATGCCTTCTGAAGGTCCCTAAGAGTCTGATGCCACCATTTGCTTAGGAGTCATATGATTAATTGATTTTGTCAGTTTGTTGTGTTAACTCAACCCCAAGAACCCAAAACCCAAACAAACCTGAGACATCAGCTCCCTCACCAAAGCAAGAACTAGTAAAATATCATGATCCATCAACAGAAACATTTCCCATTGTCCAAGCTAGAAGTTGCATTTTTAAAATTAAACACAAACAAATATCACAGCCAAGGGTTGTCTGCATCACTACTATTAATATTTCATCCTTTTTCACATGAACCCTTCCATTAAAAGCTATTTAACAACTCTGCAATTACTTTCAAACTTTCACAAATTGACCCGAAGTTACTTTACCCTGCCAGGAAACCATGTACCTGGCAAATTTAAACCATCTTACTCGGGGCCCTTTGGAACACCCACACCAAGTTCTGCCTCCATGTAAATACTACCCTCAAATATTGCTTCAGGATAGAACACGCTAATTTTACTTGGACTCTCAAAACTTTTTGTGGCTGACAGAGCAAACCTTTACCCTTCCATATCAGCATAACTTCAAGCCTGTAAATCTCTTTGAGAAGTAAACCTCTGTACTAAAAACAGCCCATGGCATGGTTCTCTGTCCCATGCTTTGGCACAGAACCCAGAAAGGAGTACAGCTTACCATGGCTGGGGAGGGGGCACGCAGCCCCCCAAGGCATTACACACCCCAGACTTGCTTTCCACAGCCCAGGCAAGACTGAGCTCATCCATTTCTACCACAGACAGATAAATTGATAGCAGTGTCCTCATTCTCCTGAGGTGATGTTGCTCCTTGTCACATACTCGATCAAGACCAACAAACAGAAAAGGGTGAATTTTGCATATACTCATCCACCCCACACAACCTTGCATCAGGAAGTTAATAAGTGCGTGACCATCCTTAGCCTTGAGTCATAGCCCCCAGGAGTCACCTCCACAGCCCCAGAAATGCACGACGCATGGCTCTGCAAGGAGTATTGCACCAAAACCCATTTGGGAGTACAGGCTGGGTCTATTATTTCTGAGGGCTATGCAACAATTTGTTCTCTATCTCCCAGGCCTTAAAATGAGAAAAATTTCCTCTTCCAGTTATTTTGGTTTTAGATACAGTCCTTTGCAAAAATGCTCTCAGATTCATTATTTCTGCTCTTTCTTCCTTTAATTGGAGGAGCTCCTTGTGGCTGAAAGCATTTGAGCTCAGCTGATTAAATGGAGTAGCATTTTACTTGCCAGCACTTCAGTGTGGAAAAAAAGAAAGCAACAACAATAAAAGTTTGAAAGGCCAAACTATGCTATGGGTTGTTCTTAGGACAGAGGTTTACTTCTGAACAGTTCCTGGTACTACATGTTTCAAAATTTCACTCACAGCTCTTTATTTTTTTTTAATTTAATTTTATTTTACTTTCCTCCTGAGATGAATCCAAGTCCCAACATTGCCCCTGGTTCTTTAGGAAGGAGCACTGAGACACCAGCAGACATCTCATCTGAGGAGAACTCTGGCTAAGTCCTAAAAAACTCATTTGGACCCTCCTTGCCTGAAAAGGAGAACATCTTAGGAGTCTGCCAGGAGACAAAGGCAGAATTTGGGCTATAAGGCACAATTCTTTTGGAAACAAGCTGCATCCTCTAAAAATAGTAGAGCAACATGTTATGCTGGAGCTTGACAGTACAGACCTAGCCTGCTTATCCTACACATCAAACATAAAATTTCTCTCAACTCTGTACATGTAGTTTTCTGCTTTTTACAAAAGGGTTCAAGGAGAGCTTCCCAGTCAGTGAGGCTGTGTGAGATTTCCAATCTAAAGGACTTCTAGGGATAGCTGGGGAATGTTTTCCTGCTCCATCTGAGAAATGTGCATTCCACACAGATGGCTGCTGTAAGGAGAGCAGTTTCCTATGCTCCCTCACGTGATTTATGCCTCTAGATTTCCACGGTCTGGGTGAGGGGCTCATGGGTGAGGGGCTCTTTCACAGCAACTACTTGTGAGTGCAGAGGACTTTATGCACAGCACTCCTCATTGCTTTTTGCCTGCAAGCAACTGTGCTTTTTAATATTTGCGAAAGTAAGAATTTTAAGGGTTCTCCACAACAGTGAGGCTGTCACATTCTGGCCCAAAGGTCTCTGATCTGCGAGGCAGATAACTGACCGCTTTTCCTCTCACATTTCATTACCAAACTACCTCCGGATACCACAATTCTCAGCACATTTCCTGCCAAAAGTAACTGCAACCCAGACTTCCTAGAGCACATAGGTATGTGCTTTTCTGCAACCCACTTCAGCCTGTGCATCATTCAGGAGAGCTACCAGGGAAAGACATACTCAAAAGGCTGTTTGCTACCTCAGTGCCCTTATTTTATAGCCCAGAGCTGCCACCATAAACTAGCAAATCTGCATCCTAGTTGTGACTAGGAGCTTTGTTTCCCTGCTTGGAGCATAACCACTGCAAAACAGCTAGACTTTCGTTATTTTTCTCCCCTGGTACTCTCCTGCAAAAGCAATCCAAGTGCTCAGGCTGTGGACCTTATTGCTAACAGGGATAAATTGCAGGATCTAGCAGCCACATGGCATCAAATAAAACCACCCTTCACCTTCCTACACATGATTGTAAGAAGCAGCACCGGCCCACACCAGGCATCACTGGGGCTCAGGGATCGGGAGGAAGGCTATGCAGAGGGCAGCACATCCCCAGCTCACAGCCTTGGCCAGCTGGAGCTCACATCCAGGCTCTCACATTTGCCTATCTGCCATGGGCTCGACTAACCCTTTTTGTGACCCCATTCATACTTTTGGCCTCCCAAACATCCTGTGATCGCAAGTTCCGCAGTTTAAGCAATGACTGTGCAGAGGTCTTCCTCCTCTGTTTTAAACGCACTGCCTGCTCTCTCCACTGGGTGTCTCAGACTGTGAGATCCCAGCGAATGATTATTCTCTGGCTATATTCTCTATGCCATGCATGGGCTTTTTAAAAAACTTTCACCACCTTTCTCAGGCCACACAGTTCCCCCCCATGCTGAACACAGCTCACCTGGACCAGAGACAAGCGCTTAAAAGCCTCATTCAATTAAACAAAAGCCCTTGAGTTCTTTTATTTCTGCTTCGTTCACACAGATTTCCAAGTCAGTCCTTGCCCTCAGCTAAACACAACGAAGTTGAAAAATACGAGGGCAGCAGTGGCCACACTTACATCTTCAGTTGGGTTAGCAGGACCGATGCATGTGTAACAGATGGGACCAGGGATTTCCCAACCAAAGCCTGATGAATCCCCATGCACACATACACAAGGACCACATTGCTCTGAAGTGCTCAGTGCTTTCCTTTAGGCCCAGACACCCTGAAAGGTCAGCAGCAACTTAACAGTGGTAACAAAAACATCTCACCACAGCCATGGGGCAGGAAGAGAGGCATGCTCCACCAAGCAGGAACAGCAGGGGAATTCAGGTAGATGTGGCGTAATCAGGAGACATTACTGGGTTTATGAAAACTATGGTAGGCCTTTTCATGCTAGACATGTATTTGAAGCTGAGCTTTGCACTAGTTTCTTGGTTTCTTCTGATTGAACCCATAGAAAAGTCTGAAATATTATGACCTCGATCTCATTTTATGGGAGTAAGTGCCATCAGAAGCTCAGTACAGTGTTATTGCAAGACTCTTGTGTGTGTAGTATATGTTTGTATGTTAAGAGAGAAAAATCCATTTAAAATAATTTAAGATCCTTACAAACATCAAATAGTAAGAGGAAAATAGTGCGTCTACTGAACAGGATTTAAGCTGTAAGCAAAAACTGTGCCATTTTGAGCCCAACAAATTGAGGTGATACCCAAAGCACAGTTAAGCTAGACCGACTGTTTAAACACAGATGAGTAGTACATCTTGTGTTAATTGTTAAAAGTGCAGCTCATTCAGCCATCACAGTATTTCCAGCCAGGAATCCCCAGCTGTTTTATTTCCTCTTTTTTTTGTACATTGGCCAGATCATCGCTGTACTCAGCACCACGCTTCCTCCTCTCAAGGGCAAATCTTCCCTGAAAATAAGCAGCAGTGATCCCCTGAACAGAGCTGTTGTAGTCACTGAATTGGACATGTGAGGTTGGTGGCAATGCCATGGGGAGAAGCCTCTGGTTGGGCTCCTGCCCACGGTGCTGGCACCGCTGCAGGGGTGTTGTCACAGGCCAGGATAGGAGGTGTTGGCGCTGGTAGGTGACAGCACTGGTGAATGCACCTCTGGTAAATGTGCCCCTCACCATGCTCATATCACTGGCTTGCAGAGCAGCCCCTCCAAGCCCTCATCACCCGTCAGAGCAATCTGGTACCTAGTGGAGGGAAGGAGATGGGTTAAATCATCTGCCTGGAGAAAAGAAGCGTCACTCCCCATATGCCACCAGACACTGGAATATATTGAAACAGCATTTTACAGCACCAGGACTGGCAGAAAACGGGGAGGATTTGGAAGAGCCCAGGTGCAGCCACACAGTGCCCACGACTGGCTGGGATGCCCTTGCTAATCTGTTACCTGGAGGAGGGTCTTGCTGTGGAGCCCTGCCTGTCCCCTCTGCTTGGCCGAGCGGGGTTGCCTGAGCAGGTCACAGACTGGTGATGAAGCACCCATGGCAGTGGCAGGTTCCTGCAGATTCACTGTCACTGCTGTAGGATCGTATTGTGACTCTGGCATAGGCATTTATTTTGAAAGAGATTATCCTACATTTCACCTCTAACACTTAATAACAACCTAGCTAAAGTTATGATGAATATGGCAAAGCAGAGAAGATCGCTATGCAGATCAGATACCCATCATTAACTTAGAGAGCGATAATGAATAAGGTTAATAGCACTGCTGAGCTGAGAGAGTTCAATGTGCTGAATGTAGATGAGATCTGCAGCCAGACTTCACAAAGATTCTGCTGGGGGAAGCACCTTTCCTTCATGCACAGCAGAGAGGAACCTGTATCACAGCTCCAGACTGTATCCAGTTGAACCTATCACTAGAACAAATATTCTTCAGTTTGGATCCTTCTCCTCCACTGCCCCTGTATGCTCTTACTCTGCAGTATCCAGGCACTTTCCTCGCCAGGAGAGTTTTATAACACACACACACACACATCAGAAGCTCTTTAAACATTTCCTATTGCTTCGGCACATAGCAGAATAGATTAATCTCCCAAAGATAGGACTTGCGATGAAGCTAGCAGACCAAGGTAAGGTAAATGCCAAAGCAGTGAGTAGGGAAGGTGAATATCACAGTCTACTGATTTATGATTACACTGGTTTATCTTGCTAAGATTTTCTTGAAATATTTGTCAGTTTAGGCAAACCTTAACCTGTCTGCTGGCCAAAATGTCCCTCACAGGCCAGCAGGTCTAAACAGGCATTATTTACTATTGTTTGATTCCCAGTGATTCATTCAATGTAATTTCCAAATGCGCATTAATGATGTTTTGGACTAAAGTAATAACTCCCTGTGGATACCATGGAAATAAAGTGCTTTTCAGTTCTATCCTACCTTCCACCCAGAGAGCACCCAGCACTTTATGCACTCGTGAATTTAGCCTCACTGCCGGTGAGGCCTGAGTTGCAAAGATTCACCTCTAACACAGAACTGTAACCACCCTGTAAAAATATAATATAAACGTACTTTAAAACACATTTTTTTTCCACAGGGATTTTCCATTACTCTTTCCCTCATCACTAATTTTAATTGCAAAATATATTCCAGGTTGACAGATAAGTTTCAGTAGTGAAAAGGCTCAATAAAACTAATCTTAACAGAGCCCTAAGTCACCTTGATATTTCTCCAAAGATAGGGCATACTGTATCTAGAGTAATATTCCCACTTCCACAATGTGTTTCTAGTTATTCCCTGCAAAGCCGTTAAAATAGATGTATATGGCATTACGTGATATGAAACAGTGATTCTGCAGCAGCTTAAACATAAGTAGTGTCTCCTCCCAAGGAGAAACCATAGTTCAGCTGCCTTTGGGTCAGTGAGACCCCGAACATCTTAATATCCAAATGATGAGCACCATGGTTCAAGAAACAAAAAAATGTATCTCAGATAAAAACCTTCCAGTAGGTGCCTGAAAGAGATTTAAATCATTCCTACCAAAGTGATCAGTATTCCACATGACACTTCACAAAGGAATGAAAGAAAATCAATTTCCTTCAGACCTTCCTATTTCTGAGGTTTTTTATGAGTCAATGACAGTTGAAGTGTTTGCATCATTAATGAGGTCTCTCAGCACATCATACCTCAAACGCTGCAGAAGGGCTCTCTTGGGATGGATAAAGCAAACTTGCTAGTTCTGATGTCCAGACTTCAGAGCAAGAAATCAGGAAGTGCAGCTCTATTACACCTCTCATACGTGCACACACATATATTCTTTTTAAACTAGCTCATATTATGCAGGATAAAATTTTCTGCTAGCTTTCTGAGCCCAGCTGCATTCATATGAAATACCCCAGAGTCCACAGGAATCAAGAAAAGCAAAGGCATGACTACGTGTTGTACATCTCAAATCCTGGAGGCAGAGCCTGAAAGAATAAAGGTAGTTCTTCAGTGTTTTCCAGAAACACTCTGAATTGCAAGGTATTGTGGCTGTTCTTTTCCTCTGTAGTAGCTGTGTTTACCTCTAAATTGAAAGGTTTTGCTTGGGAGATCTGCAGTCTAAAATTATCATTTAACACAGTAGTCATTAGCAAATTTCACAGCAGAGAAATGCAAGGGGAAGAAAAAAAAAAAAAAGACAGTTACTTGTGCTGGCCATTTCAGAAAACCTCTCAGAGACCAACTCCTGGTGAGACCAATGCCTGCAGGGCAGCCCAGCCAGCTCAGCAGTATCTCCCACAGCAGCAGCAGCTTCCTGCTGACTGACAGGCATGAGAGTCTCAGACCATCTTTAAATTCCCTGTTAATAACAGGGAGGAAACTAAGTTGTACTCACATGCACTCTGCAGCCTCCAGCTCTCCATGGGGTTGCAATTCAGGATCCTCCTCTTGCTTATGGCATCCTGCACATGGCTCCTATTCCTGCAATCTGCTCTTTCACCTCAGTTTTTGAAGACAGCTTGCCATATTCTGGATTAGTTTGCCAATCAGAAGTTCACTGTCACATTATTGGAAAACATCCCTTTTTGGGTTTCTCTTCTTTCAAACATCCTAGTCTTTAAGAAACTCTGTACCAAGTCAGCTGCTTTCTGCAACACTGGGGTAATTTCTAATATTTAAGCCTTAAGGCTCTGATGAGAATTCCCTTGACAACTTTACCTGCTCTGCAGCGGGTGCACAGTTTACTCTGCTGGTAATTTTTCACCCTGTCTGCCAGCTGATGTGGCAGTGCCATGCCCTCAGCCCCATTCCTTGATACAGGGTGTGCATGATAGGAGCATGGCAAAGGGGGTGGGAAGCACTTCAACTTTCAGGGAGTTCAAACTACATTCATCCTGTGTATCCAAAACTTCTCCGGCACAGGGAGTCACCCCAGTGATCACAGCCCTGCTCTGATCCGTAGCACTTTACTCCCCCAAGTTCAGCCAAAGGGCAGACTCTCCACAGGGTGGTCACCTGCAGGGTCACACCAGTAATTCCCTTTGCAGGACCTAGGCAAGTCCTACTCTCAATTCATCTGGTTCTGACACAGATAACACCTTCAGTGAAGGTTTCCATCGAGCTTATCTTGTCTCAGCTGAACTCACACATTCTGGACCCAATTTATTGCACTTGTCTACCCACACTGTGGACAAAAATGTCACACAGTTATGCAGGGCTGGTGAAGAAAAAAAAACAGCCCTCCAGACCCAACAGAAATCAAATCCGTGGGGGGGTATCACCTCTACCTCAATGTTTGCTGTTTCAATTGCTGATAAACAGCAATAAAAACAAAGACATCACTGATTAAAAAACCCAGTCAACCCTAAGGTCCGCAGCATAAAGCAAACTGCAGGCCTTAGGGTTGCTAGGGTGTTGGTTTATTTTAAAGAAACATAAAATGAAAGAATATTTATGTAAATCCCATTTTACTGAAGGAAAGGCTGTCACTAACAACGGCAGCAACAGTGGGCCCCTGAACGTACAACGGGAGCTTTACAATACAAATACTTTTTAGATAAAGACTCATGTTTAGGGAAAAAGCCTTTGCTTGCTGATGCTTGAGCTAATGTGCTTTATTACAAGAGCCTGACCATCCCATTAATTGGCTAGATGATGTCGTCATTAAAATAAATGAGCTACACTTTTGCACAGCCAGCAATTCAGCAATCCATACTACTCTATTATCTTACAGTGAATAACTTACTGTAAATAATGCAGACGTGTAATTAAGCCGATTAAACACTAGAAGAAAAAGAAGAGATGAATTCTAAGGATTCTCTTGGTTTTCCCCTTCTGCCAAAAGACGATACCTATCAGATATCCCCAACAAGCCCTCCAGAAAGACCTGCTTGAAAGGAGTCAAACATCCTAATTAGTTAGATTAAAGGTTTTAATGCATTTTCTTCACAAGGTGACTAAAATGAAGGCATGTCTAAGGGAACACAGACATTCCTGCACAAGAATCTCCTACCAGCTTTACAGTTTGATTATCATCTGGCTACTGTAAGAAGGAGGTGGGGAGGGCTGGATACTTACAGAGCAATCTATGTCATTTCAGAGACTCTTGACATTCACAACGTGTAGTGAAAGATGGAAACCTAACATAAATCTACAGTAAATTCAAAATGGGGAAAAACAAAAAGCTATGTTCAAGTCTCAGTTTTGTGTGTAGAGTTCGAAAGAACATGTACTAAAACTAAACATAGTGTGCACACTGTGCTGGGTGCTTCTTCAGGCTAGTCCAGCTGCAGGCCCACAGCTTCGCCCCTCCACCACCCAGCAAAAAAGGATGTTAGGCTCTGTCTGTACAGGTCCAGTTCATCACTGAGGCAGAGCCAAGGCTAAAGGGGGAGGAAATGCTCTGTTCTTCCAGAGGACATATTTGCCTACCAGTTAGTTACATACTTGCTGGCATCAGCTAGGACTAACTGGGATCAAATCAGCAACTTCAGCCCAAAAGCCCCTACTACCCAAGCTGAAAGATAGTAAGTAGATAGAACCATCTGCCAAAAAGGTATGTATTTGGACTAGAACTGGTTTTGATTTATTTTATCACAAAAATTTCACACAGTGAAAGAAACCTGACTCTTAGTACGAACAAGTCAGTTCGAAGAATATGACTCCAGTGAGAACATACTTCTTCAGAATTTGGCTCTGACCTTCTAGTCCTGAATAAGCCTTTTCCTTCTTCTTAACCAGACAAAGGGCAGATCCAGGAGATGTGTGCTATTTGGGAAGATAACAAGATATTAGCTCTCTGGCTAATAAAAAATGCTCTGAATGAAGTATTGAGGCAATGTGTGCATGTCTAGGAAATGATGGGCAGGCATATAAATATGCATAAGTATATATTCAAATTTCATTTCTCATATCCTGTGGCTGAGCAATACCAGCCATGGGGTGGGAGGAGGAGGGGGAATAGAGGGAATAAAAACAAAAATACCCAGGGGTCTGAGGATCCTTTTTTGCTGCCCTAATATTCCATACCTCTTCTGCCCTGAAGGAGAGATATCCAGTCTGTCTTCCAAGAAGCACCTGATCCAAAGCCAGGCATAACATATATATATTTGAGAGCAATAACCCACCCTGAAATGTTCTTGCCTCTCTTAATAAATGGCAATTACCTATATGCCATCTATTGCAAATTAAAAGAGAAAAAAAGAAAAAAAGCCTACATAATGAAGCATGTAATATTCTCAAAAGTCTTCTGGGAAGTATCAGAAATACACATCGCATCCCTGAATTCTGGGAAAATACGTAAGTCTGATTTAGCTGAAATTTCTCTAACAATATACGGAGGCAAATGCCTCCCAATTGAAAGCACGTTGAAAGACCACACCAACTTATTTATTCCAGCAGAGGTCAGGAACAAATTGTATTCCAAAACACGTTCCCTACCTGCTTGTTGCATGGCTTATGGCTAGCTGACATGCACAGCTAAAACCTCTCACTTGCAGTCAAAAGGAACCTCATTTACAGAGCAAACCTCATTTTTAGGTCTTTAAGCACAAACAAGTTGGACAAGCATGTCTCTGCTAATTTATTTTCTGGAAAGGCAGTGATGTCCTTGAGGCTACACAAGATTTTACACAGAACTTGCTGATCAAGCCCTTAGACATGTAGAGTATGCCATTTTGATAACGTTTCCTGAAAGATCCTAACGGCTGCCAGGAGGGGAATTTCAGAACCAAAGACAGTAACAGTCCTCATTAAAACAGTGGGTTTGCCACACTCTTTTTCGATTCAGTCGAAGGAGCAAAGGAACTACTTTCTATATAATAAAAAACAATTTAAAGCTGCCTCGCAAGGCATCAAATTGCAAAAGAGGTCAGGGCTAAGCCATTTTGCCCGAGAGTTTCCACTCATTGCGAAAGAAGAGGCTGGAATATTAGTTTTGCAGGATTTGGACTTTGGAGACTCGAAGTCAGGTGAAAGCATTTGGAGAGGAAATTGGAGAGAGACAGTGCTTTCTGAATGCATAACTCCTTGGACTTACAGTCTTTGGGTATACTCAGAGCTGTGCTCAGCATGTACTTTTTCTATTTTGTTAAAGGAAAAGTATCTTTTTCGTTAACTGAGAGGGTAAAAACCAGTAAGCCAAATTCACAACCTCAGCCTCCATATGCATTATTCATAACCCTGTAAATTCTCTCCTTTACAGGCTGTAATTCCTCAGTGTTGCCTTAATTTCTGAAAAAGTTGACTGGAGTTTCCAACTCTGCACAAAACAAAAGCCCAGCATTTCTAGGAATTTACACAAAAAAACATGGCAATGACACTACCAAAAAACCCCAAAAAACAACACAGCAATGAGCCTGCAGGACTCCTGAGGCTGTTGTTTCTGTTTTTGTTCTGGTTCTACAAAAGTGTGATCAGTAACTGATAGACTAAAAACTCATGAGGATGAGAAGACATGGCAAAACTTCAGCAAAATGGAGAAACAATCTATTTATACATAATATATAGATAAATATATACATTTCTGTTCTGGTAGGGCATGCAAGTAATACTAAGGAAAATTAAATCCATCTTTTAAAGCAGGCCTCTGACAGTTTACTCCTCTTGTGTGTCATTTAGGAACTGAGGAAAAGGATGGGAACAGATGAATAAACATCACCTTTCAATTGCCTTCCACTGGAACAGCACTGGACCACTGCTGCAATAAGTAGCCTTAAAAATTAAAAAAACCCTAAAAAATTTAAAAAGGAAGATTAGTAAGATTTAAAGATTCATCCTTTTGTTCTGATTAGACTGCTCATCTTTGCTGCTTCTCTGTCCACCTGTTCCCTGCTCCTCAAGGCTCAGAGAGAAAACACCATAGCCCACCCTTTCTCCTCTCTCTTTGATTTTTTCAGTAATTTTTGTAGATTATGAATGAATCTGGCTATTTTCATTTGCCCACTAATCGCTTCATGTTACCCTCTGAAATCCCTGGCAATTCATTTGCTCCCTGCTTTTCTATTTATAAATTCGTGTGCTGAAGATCTGGAATTTTCATTTGCATTTTGCATTTCAGGGCTTGGGAGTATGAAGTGGGGATTATTTTGGAGTGGTTTTCTGTTTGTTTTCAAAACCACAGGACACCTTGAAGCTAGTGTATTTGTTGTTTTTCTACTAAATCCTTCCATGCTTTTTAGCTGAGTGTTATTTTCCCTGTCTGAGGGGCTGCACTGTTCTGCTCTTGGATTGGAACATGCTATCATGTTCTCTTCGAGAGCTTGTAAGAACATCTCAGGGTTAAGTTAGATGATAGTCCAGGCAAAGGCACTATTCTTTTTGCTGTGATTACAGCTGGTAAGCAGTTATCAAGGATTCTTCTTTCTTCTTTTTGTTTCAGGAAATATGTATTTCTGCTTTCAATATATCCTAATCAGGTAGAGGTGTGACTTAAACACATCTGCTCTGGGCATTTGCCCATTGCACTTAAGAGTATCTCCAAATAGTAGTCTGTGTGCTTACTTTTCAAAACCTTGGTTTTAAAATCCATTCCATATGTGGGGGGTGGGGGAGGGAAAGGCAATGAAGTGGACAATATTTTATATCAGACTGAATACCTTTATGGAGCTATTGACAGAGGTCATGCTATTAAAAGAAATGTGCTCCCCAAATAATAAATCAAATCAACAGCTGAAGGTGTAGGAAGGTGCTGATAAACCTCAGGAGCCCTCTAGCTGACTGCTGCTTCTATGCAGGATTTTTACTCCTTGAGCAGGAGTTAACTATCCAATTACCCAAAACTTAAAATGGGAACATCCGTAAGTCCTGATACACAAATACAGGAAGATTCAGACCCATGCAGCATCAGTAATCAGTCTGCCATAGATTCCACCTGCTGTGCCAGCACATCATCTTCACAAGAGGAATCATCCACTACCTCAGGAAAAACGTCACACCAACTCCATCCAAAGAAAAAAGTCCCAAGTCAGCTCTTTGCTGCATGCAGTAGCTGTGGCTTGTTCTTATTCTGAAACTCTCCCCCTGCATGAAAAAGCCAATGTAAAACGAAAACCCTCAACAAGGTTAGGATACAGCTTTGTGCTCATTAATAACATTTGTGCAGCTTACTAGTCTCTATGGGGCTATGGAATATGAGCATTAGAAAGGCTAGATACAGTAGTTGCATGAGAGATGCATCCACACCAGGCACATAAGCATGCCCTCCTCATAGCTGTTGTTTCTCCTGCTGGTCCTTTCCACCACCTGGCCATTGCAATGCTGGTGGAGTTGCTGCAGACAGCCCCACAGCTGGTGTGATCCTGGGACCTCGCACAACTGTCTGCAAAGAGAGGGAGAGAGACAGAAAGTACATGGTCTAAAATAACCACGTTCAGTTTGGCTTGTATGGACTGAAGTGGTAACCTGCACTGATTGTGAAAGTAACATAGGTTTTAATGTAAATTATTATTCATAATATTAATAGTATAAAAATGTGAGATATGAAAAATATCAAGCCAGTGGAATCATTACCGTAGGCTGGCAATAAAATCCTATGATTGACAATACTTACTCCATTTTAAGTGGCCCCTGCTACACATTAAGGCAACCTACATTATACCGCAGACCCTATCTGACCATGATGCCAAGGTGAAAGGCATGCAGATTGTCCACCCTCTGGAAAACTAGTTAACCACAATACTCACTGAGCCTTAGCAAAGGAAATCCAGCCAGTCCCTCCATGAAAGAGTCAGTGGCTGATAAAGGCAAAAAAACATTCCAGTCCAAAACATTCTTACACCTACTAGAAGACAAAAAGTCAAGGGTCCCAGACCTGCTCTCTTGCATCATGACCCTTACCGATGTCTTGAACTCAGGACACCTGGGAAGTCAGTCCTGTGAGACTGGGGAGCAGCATGAAGTCTGCTGGAGGGGTGGGTTAACACCATGCGCAATGTGTGAAAACACTGCATTTGCAAAGAGGCTTCACTTCAGATACAAATGGGTTACATTCTCCCATTTTTACACTATCTCCATGTTGCATGTGCTTCAGCACACACACAGAGCTGTGGGGTGTAGAAGTCTCCAGAGAAGTCAGCTGGCATAATAACATAAAGATCAAATTTACACCCAAGAATGACTGAAGAGAGAGGATTCTTCTTGTTTCACTGGGAATATCAGAAAGACCGGGGGCAGCTCAAAATGTGAGATCAGAGCCATCAGGGAGCAATAACATAAGCCTAAGAAACTGGAGAAGGAAGACAGAAGTGGCTTAGGGTATACTTGAGGCAGTAGATCAAAGAGATGACTTGTGAATGAAAAAAGTCAGATCCAAAACTAATTTAGTAAAGGGAAGAGCAGACAGACACAAAGACTGAAGCAAGTCTGGTTTCCTTTACTATCTTCTGTTCGATCTGAACTGTGCTTACAGTACTTTCCATGATTATCTTGGGGACATTACAAGTAGGACACTGGAGGAGATGGTGGCATTAACACACAGAGTGTATCAGATGACTTTTTCTTAGACTAAGCTGTATCCTGTGCAACTGAAATGGTACTGTTGCTACACCCCTATTCTCTTTCCCTGTTCTAATAATACTTAGTCAGGGACTACAAGAGGAGGAGCCCAGGATCTTTGAACCTGAGATGCTTTGCTTTGTCTTGTAGGCAAGGAGTCGGAGGTCACTCACTGGGGGCATTCGAAGGAAGATGTTCCACGGGACACTGACCTGGAAAGGGGCCAAGGAGACTTCCAGACGCTTCACAACATAAAATTGTCTCTAAGATTTAAACCACTGAGAAGTGGGTCTCTATAAAAGCAAAGCTGTTTCATCCAGATCTTTTCAGTTTTGACACACAGTTATATAAATCATGACAAGAGATGAAGCAGCATCCAATACCAGGGCCTCCTTTTTCCTGTTGCACGTGAGGAAGGGAGGGGGGCTGGGGAGGGGGGGGACAGGGAGGGTGTGTGAACAAAGACTATTATTTTAGTTCCTAAAACCTTTTTTCCTCAACATCCTGCTCATGCCTTTCCCTAGTCATCTTTAATTGTGGTATAGAAATCCTTTGTCTTAACTATCAGAAGAAAAGCCAATTTAAGCAGCAAACCATTTACAAAACACAGCAATAAAATAGTGATAAAAGAAACAAAATATCATGGCTTCCAATTTAGGCTAGACTAAGATTTGTAACAAGATCTTAGCTGAGTGTGAAGCACATTGTTCAGACTCCTCACGTGCCTGAAATCAGGAACCTGCTTGCACATCTGGCTAAATGGTGCTGCTGGTGAGAATTACAAAATTACAGGGCCAGGTGTCTCCCAGGCAGATTCATCACAAAAACTGTAACAATGGGCAAACATTATGGTACTGACTGATCCAAACCAAGGAAGACAAAAGCAGGCAGTCTACACTGTGGAGTATGTTAGGAAACACCTTTTTTCCATCTCACTCTATCTTCCTGTCTCCCTCCACCAGCTCTGCAATAAACGCTACCACACAGACATCCTTTGGGTGACATTTTCATCCATAGAAGTCCTACAAGTTGACTGACAGGCTTCTCATATACCACACACCCTGCCCCATCTCATCACAGCAGGAAGGCAGAAATAGGTATGTCAGTACAGCTGCGTCTCGGCCGCATCAATCAACTCAGCAGCGATGATGGGGCCAAATGAAGTCTTTCCACTCATTAGATTCCTGTGGTCGACGATGTGCCAAGAGTTTGACCACAACTCCTTGGCGTATGTAGATGGCTTCTGTGATTCCCAGGTGGTCTCTCATCAAAATTTATCCCAGGCCTGGTTCTGGTTAGCTTCCCAGAACAGATGAGACTGACGCAGCCATGGGCTCCAAAGATAATTACTTCTTGAAGAATACACAGTTTTTGGTGCAGGAACAAAGGTCAGCAAACAACTACCATTGCGATGATAAGAAGTCACAGCAAATCTGAAGAGACAGGGTTATCTACCCCATTTTGTTTGGGAACAGCAGAAAAGGAAAGCTTCTGTTGTCTTTTTTCTTAACCAAAACATTACTTTAAAAATGAGACATTAAAAAGCAATAATTTTCTTTATTTTAAAATAAGAGATACTATCACATTCTCACACAACCTAACCGCCAGCAGCTCTGCTCTGTCCCTCCCCTGTTCTGGCCAGCGCTGCTCTGACACCCCCCAGGCCGAGCTGACTGCAGAATTAAGCCTGTAATTCTCACTGTGACAGTAAGATAAATATCTATGTTTTACAAAAGCCCCTTTTCAGTGGAATTTGATACCATTTTATGATTTGATTCTGCAAGAAGAGCACCCCACTGATCCCCAAATCAATACAGAACTCATTAAATGACCTGAGCACTGGCTTGATCTCTAGGCCAAAGAGCAAAGTCTCTCTCTCTTTCCCTCCCTTTTTACCACACCACTAGCACACTAAAATAGTATGAAACATGCAGGGAAGGTTTAATAAATCATTAGCAGGACTTTTAGCTCTTCCTTTATTTTTTTTTTTTTTTAAGGAAAGATGAAATATAGGAAAAGGACCACAACAAGCCAGGAGAGAGAACGAGGGAAAGGCAGCAGATGTTGTAAAAGATCTACTTTCATGTTCCCTGTGCACTAGAAATGTGTGGACGTACGTTGGCAGAGCTACAGTCGGAGTCCATAGTGAGGCTGCATCTTACACATCTGGAAGCTATTTGGCAGGGTGTAGAGTTCAAATGTTTTCTTCTTCAGCTGGTTTTAGACATACCTTTTGGTGGCGGGATGAGCTCAACCTACAGGCTCATTAAAGAAGGCGTTCACTGTTCGCTGCAGCTTCGGGGAGCTCGCTTCGGCAGTTGTCAGAAGCAGGCATGGGGCTGGGCTCTGCTCTCCCCCCTTTGGCTGCAGGGTGCCAGTAACACTCCACAATGAGAATGATACTAGAGGAACAGGGAGGAGAGCAGGGAGAAGAAAAAGGCACCACAACTCAGCAAAGCCTGGCCTCATATCAAGAAACAAAATGTACTTGGACAAAATCCAGGGTGTGAGTTAACTTGAGTGCAGAGCAAACCATTCAGGAAATAAGGTCCGTGCTGCACAGGAACACAGAAGGGTCACATTAGAACCCATGTGCTGTTTTTGCAGAAATCCCTCTGTTTAAAAAAAAAAAAAAAGAAGAAGCAGAAAGGAAAGGTTTTGTCTCTCTGCCCTAGAAGAAAAGCCATCTTAAGCCAGCAGGAAAGAGGAGGCATGTTGCTAGGTCCAGGACTGCTGACATTACACTGAGCCAGCATAGGAGCTCCCAGCAGCCACCAGAGGTTAGCTCTGCACTGTAAGAAGTGTTTCCCAACAGAGATGCAGTTCTGGGACCACCCTAGCTAGCCCTATCTGGTGCCCACAAGCTACCAGCAGTGCCTAGCGAGAAGAGAGCAAACCAACAGCATGGGGCATCATTTACTTCATCAGGGTGAGGGCCTCAGGTGAAGAAGCAAAGTGCAGCTTGCAGTGACCAGCCTGCTCATCAGGTCACCATGACCAGCTCTTTGCCCCACTACCCAAGGCCCTGATGATGGTGCACACCCAGCAGGTATGTAACAGCCAGACAGACAGAGACTTTGGCTGGTGAAGAATGATGTCTTGCTTGAAGAGGAGACAGGGGCCAAGCTTCTCCCCTGTAAACTGACTTTGGACCACCCAGGCAAGGTGTATCCCATTTTCTCCCCTCTGAGTCTCAACCATGCTCAGGAACCTAAAGCAATATACTGATCTTCTCAATGCCTAACACCCTTCAGACTCTCGTATCTGCTGACTTTACGTCTAGAGAATCTTAAACACCTTGAATTCTACCTTCACTTTCCAGAGCCATCCTGGAATTAAAACCAGAAAGAGAGGAGGAATTGGATGAAAGAGCATCTAAAAGTAGTGTGCCAAGATGTTATCACTGAGTTAACACTGTTGATGGCAGGAACATTTTGCAGCACAGCTCTTGCAAAACCTCCACCTCGAGTTCCCCCACCCTCACCTCACTATTTTTACTGAGATTCTGTGCTCTCTGATGATGCACATGCCCAGTTGCAGGCAATGTTGCACTTCTGCTTTCTTCATTCTGCTTTGAAACTTGGAAAGCAGCAATATTTATCCGCTCACGATGTGGCTAAGGGCCCAGGCCCTAGTAGGGGTGACTCCGAGTGTGTGCACAGGGAATGATAGGCTGGAAGCCACTGTGCCATGATATCTCCACATGGCCACTCCAGTAGTCTATACCCTTAGTATAGTGCCTGGGCATGTAGCTCTGGTTTGGAAACCTCTGGAATCAGGGACTGTGAGCTGGGCTTGTGTTCAGAGAGCGCTGCTCATCTGCCAGATCAGCTTCAAGTCCTGCACTGACATTTTCCCTGGGTCAGCGTTTCCAAATGTTTTCTCAGGCAGACCCTATCACTTCTCTCCCCCGGTCTCCTCCTTCCCTGGCCTCCCCCATGCCATCTCCCCAGGCACCCTGACAGCTTCTCCAAACAAGCATCCACCCCCTCCCTGTCCCACATCTACCCATGCCGTGGCCCCAGGCACCCGTGGCCTTCCACCTAGTGCTGGTGCAGGGGAGCCGCTCTATTTCTTTAACTGACATAATGAGAAGGTCAGTGAGGGATGAAAAAAGCTTAAAAGAAACACTAAGATGTTTTATATCAACATCAAATGAACAGCAACACAGGGCTTTCAAACCACTGGTCCCATATGTCAAAAACACAGGCAAGTCAGAGGAAGAACCCTCACTCATGACATAACAAAAATTGAACCCTGGAACAAAGTCAAAATATGTCTAATTATGGTGGCTGGAAAATCCCAGCAAACTGTGACCTAGATAATTAGTCTTTTCCCTACAGATAGCTCTACTAGAAAATACACATTGTTAGAAATGTCAATGGTCCTGAGAAAGGACTCGAGGTAGACGCGTTAGTGAAGCAGTAATTTATCATACGTTCTTGCAAGAGGGGGTGACCTAACAAAGTAGGCATACCTTTGGTCAGAGCTGGTAGGATTTTTATACCATCTCCCCGTCCGGAATTATTAGATTACATCATACACCTATACATATTCATAACCTGTCCCGCTTCGTATTAAAATGAGTTCCAAGAAGTCATTTCCATAAACTCCTCCCAACTGCGCCTGCGCACTGCTGTTTGGTGGTGGTCGTTGAGGGTCGTGGGGGATGAAGTCGGATGGCTCCTCTTCATCACCGCAAGTAACCTTCTGTCTTGCGCAGACTCAGTTTCCCCTTGACTCTGATCCAAACTACAAACACGGTTTCAGCAGGTTTTGTATACTTTCAAAGACAAGGGAGAGCTCGAACTAGCTACAGTGAAATACTTTCTCTGAATTTATGACCAATTATGAGACAAGCAAGAAATTCCTGAACAGATAAGGAGTTCATTAGACCAATGGGGGGCACTAGAACTCATCAAAGAAATAATTCTATTTTCACAGAGCTCATAGTAGGCATTGTTTATGCAAGGTCATTTCTGACACAAACTGTTAGTAAGCCCCCCTTACCAAGCATTTTATTAGCAAGCACCCTTTAACCCTTTGTTAGCATCTTGTTAGAAAGCCCCATATCAATCCCCCTTTCTCTATAAAGTTAGTAAATTCTTTTACTACACCTTAATGCTAATATAATGATCCTCTGTCTAACTTTTCAAGATATTTGTCTGATTCTAGCTTTCGCCTTCATTGGATTCATGCATGCGTGAGCTTCCTTTTCTAGTACTTTCTGTGGGGAGGTTGGGGTAACACTGCGCCTGCGCATTTCCAAAACACATAGCTAGGGGAACGAGTACCCGAGCAGCAGAAAATGGCTGGCGTAGGTGAAGGCGAGACCCCAGATCCCCAGACTTCCCCAGAGGTAAGGCCTCCCCTCTACAGCACTATAGCCAGGCAGTAGGGACAATGTCCTTGCTATGGCTATAGTGGTATATTGTTCCTTTACCCTTAGATTCTCAGGCCATCATCGCCTACCAGACGGGTGCTTTTTCGCATCCCGGAGGAACAAGAGAGGTGGGTGTTCTTGAGACTGAGTGGTCTCTTTAAAATTAGATAGTTGGCCTAGAAAGGATCAAGGCCTTCCTTCTCTGTTATTGCTTTATTTCTAGGCAGACGACCCATGCCTCTCCCCGCAGGGTGGCACATGATGAAGAGATGTATGAGCGACGCCTGAGGATTGCAATTTATGTACTGATAGCAGTTGCTACTATTATGATTTTCCTCATGATTGTGACTGCTTTCCTTTGCTGTTATGATTGTGAACACTAATAAAGTTTAGTTTTGTTCAATTAATCAGGAGTTTCTCTATATAAATCTATTAGACAAAAGTGGGAAAAAGGGGGGGAAAGTTGCTACACCGCGTGACTGATATCATGTGAAGTAAAAGTTTCCCTCCCCTTTATCTTATGTGCTATTTGTTACATTCTAAATTCCCCACAAAGGATTTCTGATGACACAGCCTTAGTCCTCCACAAAATACAATAGCCCTTTTCAGTTTGCAAAAGCAACATTTCTCAGCATTTTCCACAACATGAACTATAAATATCAAATTTGCTTCTTTTTTTCAACCTGCTGCACCTAGCTTAGCAATACTAACAAGGCATGGTTCTGTGGAGCTGGACTCTCAGCAATGGAGAAGGGCTTTAACCGCAACATCCAACTGTGCTGCCTCCCCACAGCAGCTCACCTTCAGTGTTGCCAGCCTTACAGTGTAGAAGAATATTGTTTGGAAATGTGAGAACACCCTCTGAAAGCACC
This sequence comes from Porphyrio hochstetteri, assembly GCA_020800305.1. Taxonomy (NCBI): domain Eukaryota; kingdom Metazoa; phylum Chordata; class Aves; order Gruiformes; family Rallidae; genus Porphyrio; species Porphyrio hochstetteri. The sequence continues at coordinate 66,714,284 of CM036938.1, forward strand.
TGCAGTACCTGTGTTTGTCTTATATGTAAATGCTATGAATTACAGAGCAAGATGCAAGTTGCCACCTGATGTTTTTTAACTAAAAGAAGCAAATGCTACTGGAGACCAGGGAGCAAGCACTGGGCCTCTAGCCTTCCAGGCATAGGAGGGAACAAACATCTCAGTCCAAGTTAGGGCCAGGACCTCCGGGACATGCAGCATGTCCTCAGAAATGTGGGACCTTTCTGAAAGTCTGAAAAGGGGAAAGGGGAGAGGTGCTTCAGGCACTAAATCATCAGTTTTCCTCAAGGTTGCTTCTGGAAAACGTTCACCCTAGCAGTCTGGCATGCCTGAGCTCTTTGTCACATTGCAGTTATGCCAGCTAGGCAATGGTGGTGGTTGACAACCATGGGGTGTAACGCTCTAAGAACATAAAGCAACGAGGTCTGTGGACAGAGGGTAATATCTGTTATTGGACTCACTAAAACAGAAAAAGAAAGAGACCAGTTTTCAGCAGGTCTGAAATGAACCATGTTATCCCAAGGGAGAGCTGTGACCCATGAGGAGGACGGAACATCTGAGAAAATAACTAGATGCTGAGAGTCAGTGAATTATTCACGCATATTTGAAATATTATGTAGTAGGTTGACTGGTGACTAGCTGGGCATTTGGCCAGGGTAAGGGGGCACCCAGCTGCCTTCCAGGCCCTCTCCAAAAGCCAGCTGGAAGCAGCCAGGCTGCCATGGGCCCAGCAGACCCTCCCACATCTCACCAGGCTAAGACTGGGCCTGGAAATCTGTGTGCCTGGGACACCAACCAAACCAGCAGCTGAGGAGCAAGTGCTGTCCAGGTTCCCAGGCTACAAGGGGTTTTCCAACAGCATGACCATGACAGCACGTAGCTTCCCTCACAGCCCTGGTGAACGTCAGCATTTATCAGCAGAGCTGCCAGCTTTGGTGAGGCTGCAAAGGCCCCATTTGTGTTAGTGCTGAGCCTGGAGCCTGTAAGGAGTTGCTGCTGCAAAATGCACAGCCATGGGGTCCTTTGTGGGTTTTAGAATTCTGAAAAAAAAGAGGTTTACAAGAGATAATGTTGTTTTTTTCCAGCTGTTGACAAAACTTGCCACATCTCTACAGAGCAGATCCTTTGAAAGAGTATGAAAGCCCTACAGCCAGTCTCAAGTGCACCGAGAGAAATGAATGCTTTCTTCCTGCTGAGATAAAGGTCCAGTGACACATGAAGAGAAGCGTATGCTCCCTTGGAGACATGACAAAACCCAGTGTGTTAGTATTGTTCTGGTTGTGCAGAGGCCGCTGCAGCTGACCCACCTCATCTGCATTCACTTGCTTGCTGCCTATACAAAGGGAAAAATGATGAAAGCATAGCCCAGACACGCTTCTGCAGTCAGAAGGCAAACAAGAATATGGAGAGTTTGTGCCTGATTTGTTGAGAAAGAGATCTGCATGTGACAGAGTTTGAAAATAGTTGGTCTGGTAGAAATATGTAAGTGTCTATCCTTCAGATCAGGGGCTGAAATTAATTAGAGGAGGAAGGGAGGACCCAGCAAGTGGTAGAGTTGAACACATGGAAACTGGCAAAAGTATTTGCCAGTGGCATTGAGTAGCTCCAGCTCCAGTACTGAATGGTGCTTTCTATCCTTCTTTGGTAGCAAGAAACATCTCAAAATTAGAAAATCAGTTAGATGTAATATCTGAATTTCCAAGAGAATTCATGAATGTGGATTTTTTTTTTTAATTTATCAGGGGCCCCTGGAAAAGGAGGGGGAAAAGTTATACTGAGTGAAGGATGCACTGTAGAGTTGCATGTCCTAATCTTTACCCATCATCTCTCCACAATATGTTTTCTGCTGTAATTAAATACCAGGACCTGATGAAAAGGGAAGGCTGGCTTTCAAAACAAGTAACATAATGTGATTGCAGAGTGGCTTGAAGTTCCAAGTGCTCAGTCACAGTTGCAAAGCTCATTATCTCAGGCAGGAGTTACAGCTGACGTCTGTTTCTCTTTCACATATGAACCTTAAAAATCATCTTTCTCTGTTCAGATCATGAGAAGCCAGTTTTCTGTTTTTAAAAATTATGTATCTGGTGTTAACTGTATCAAAAATAGAACCACTAACTGCCTTTAAGTCATGAGGCCTTCTTGGAAAACCAGAACACATCAAATGATCTTGCTGTCTATCTTTTATCCTTCATCTTTCCTAGGATGTTATCAGTTGCAATGCTCAGTGGCACATCTTCCTCCAGAGAAAAAAAAAACCAACTGCCTCAGACTGAGTTCAGGAAGAAGAACATCTGAGGTGCTGCCACAGATGCAGCCATCCTCCTGCTTCATGAAAAGTTGGGAGGAGGTTTGAGCTCAGGTTTTGCTGCTGCCTTGCCTTTGGCAGTCAGTGCTCTGGCCAGCTGAGGCTTATTGTCAGGATTTTGTTGGCATAGGGTTGTTTTTCTGATAATGGAGCACTGACAACATGGCATTGATAATTGGTAATTTGCCATTGCTACATTAAGTGATTGCCCCAGAGAGAGATTGAGCAATAGGACATGTTGCTTTTTGCAGGTTGCCAAAATCCATGTGGGAGAGAGATGTGGCTCTCTGCAGATCTCAAAGATGAAGAGGAGAGGCTTCTCTCAGCATGGAAAGCAAGTTTTCTCATCACAGCCAAGACAATGGAGCCAAGAGGTGTACTGAGGAGCAAAGGCAGCTGTGCCAAGCTTCAGTTGCCCCCAGCTGTTTGGCTCTTCTGCCCTCTTAGGCTCAAAGAAAGTCATGGTTTGTTCCTCGCGGACTCAACCCATGATCACAGCCTGATTTCAGTGACTGCCACAGAGGAGACAACTAGGAGACTTCCAGTTTCAGTGTTTGCTTCATGTCCAGTGCAGTTCTGTTTTGCTACACAATTTTACCCTCTTGCTTCAGACGTGCTAAACCCTGTCTTTTCCTGTTTTGAAAGAAACAGCCTGAGCTTGGATTTGACATCATTGCAAAGGGGGCTTCCTTCACCATTATACACCAGTACCTACAATGTGCATTGGCACTAGGAAGATACCAAGAGAAAATACAGGCCTTCAGAAGTGAGTTTTCCTATGACCCACGGTACCACAGGTTGCTATTCCCATCTAATAACCTAACCCTGTGCTACAGACATAACTGTAAAAGGGTTTAGCATCATAACCTGGATGAAGCCTGCACTGCCCTGTCTGGTGTTGGGCGCTGAGTGCTGAGTGCTGAGTCGCATGATGTCAAAACCCATGGAGCTGCCCAGTGTCCCATGAAATTAACTAATTGATGCCAGAACATTGGCCAGTGGTTTAAAGTTTACATACACTGTGTCTGGCAGATCATTTTCCTTGCAGTGTCATGGGAGCTGTTTCCATTTAAAGCATAGCCTGCTTTGCTATTGTTTAACCCAGTCCTCTGTACTGTTACATTTTTCCACGTTAAATTGTATTGCGCTGAAGCATACAGGGAAGCCTGCTGGTTTGTCCCAACTGCTGACCATCATCTTATACACAGAGGATTTGCATTGTAAAAGCAGCCAGAGCAGCCAGAAAGTTTGCTACAGAAGTACCTGAGTCTTTGCCAAGGACTGAGTACCACAAACACTCTTTGAGACAGTGAAGCAAGATGACAGCAACACTACGGCCTCATCTGGCTCAAAGAAAATTCTGTATGTCTTTATATCTTTTCTATAGTGGAATCTCAATAGCATTGTAAATAATTGCAACCAGTCTTGCCATAGGCGGGCCTATTGCTTTTTTTATGTGTTTTGTTTCAGAGACCACAGGAACAAAGCTAATGGATGCAAGGGGTGGTTACAAATAAAGCTGCAACAAAATACACAGTTTCAGAGAGGACCAAAATTTTACTGTTCACAATTCAAGTCAAATTGTGTTAGCGAAACAAAGCTGGAAGAGAATTTTTAAATTAACTCTTTCAGTTCAGAGTGAAAAAAAATAACCTAATAAAAACATTCATTTGAGATGAATTTGGTAGATCCAAGGTAAAATTTTCCTTTCTATAACATCTCATTAGGAAAAAAAGGACACTAACACTGGTTTTTATCCTTTTTCATCTTCCTTTTTCTACTTGGCAGCTGAAACATAGTTCAGTCCAAGCTTCATTACTCAGACCCTTCATATTCGTTGCCTACTATTCCTTCTGTCTGCATTAGTATTTTGACAACAGCTATCATTTCTAACCAGGATGTAGTTTTCTCATCACATGAGTTTCAACAAAAATATAAGATAACAAATGGGGACCATATAAAATTTGTTTTACTCACCAGCTTTACCAATAGTGGGAAAAACTGAAATCAAGAAATGGAGCGCTGATGAAGTTTTACTTATGTATTTTCATATATGAATTATGACTTGATCAGTTGATAATGTTTTCTATGTAAGCCAATACTAGCTATTACCTCATTTGTCTTTATTTGTCTTTATCATTATCTGATATCTGCATCTTCATTGACATCTCGGAAGAGAGAGTCTTCAAGAGGAACCGAAAGCCATGCAGGTCCCTTCAACAGGGGGACTCCATGCTTTCATTGTCCCACCCTCTAAGTTTGCCAGAGAAAGGAGAAATTTAAAAAAATAATAAAATTTAAAACCTCACATATTTTAAGAAGCAGAAGCTACAGAGAATTACCCTACCTCATTAATCATCAACACCTTTGCCTGACCACATCATCTCTATTTGCAAAGGAGACAAAACAGGAATGAGGCAAACATGGCGGATTTCCCCCTATCTGAAATGTTAATTACTGACATGGAGCTTTCTGACGCCCTGGTAGCTCTTTCTCTTTCTCACCACAAAGCTGATCTGTAACCATATCTTGAATGACCTCTCCTGGATGGCCAGGTAGGAATCCTATACCATTAAAATGTCAAACATTTTCATCCCATATCAGAATGGAAACTAGACCTACAACATTTCTGAGAGAAAAAGGCAGAATACTGCAGTCTGAACTTCTGCTTAAGTACTTATCAGAAAAGCAATGGGCTGAGGTTTAGGTCCTGTTTCTGCCTCATTCACAAAAGGGTCTGAAAACCATATCTCCCACAGGTTAAGTGAGCCCAGTGAGACACAAGCATACTAAGCTCCAGGCTTTGGAGACATGAAATTCTGGCGTGGCTGCTACTGTTGAGGCATCCAGGTTTCAGGCTGCCTAGCAGCAAGCATGGTGCCAAGATTGTAGGCCATGCTGCAAGACAGATACACCCAACATCCTTCTTAGCCTCTGTGAAGCTGAAGAGCTTCAAACAGGTATTCTTTGTGTGAGAGAGACTTTCCACACTTTTATTTTTTCTGTTCAGAAAAAGTATTTCACTGAAACAGTCAACTGGCTATAGCTGCCACAGTGAGCAGCCCTGCTTTCTGCCTGCGGTTGGTTGTGGTATGGGTCTGAGTTCTCATGTTTGAGCACCTGAGACAGCAGGGTGGAAGTGCTGCTGCAAAGGGAACCTACAGCTTGCAGTCAGCTAGCTTTTCCTCTTACATTCCTATCTATCAAGGCTGCAGTCTTCAGACCTACTCCACTGCCTCCTTGTTCCTTCTGTGGGGAATAACCTGACCTTATGATGCCCAGACCTGATCAGGGAGCCTGGAAGTTGCAGCTTGACTTCCAAATCTGCTAGGCTTCAACCTTGAGAAAAGAAGACTGAGAGGGGATCTTATTAATGTTTATAAATATCTTAAGCGTGGGAAACAGGGGGAAATGGCCAGCCTCTTTTCAATGGTCTGTGGAGACAGGACAAGGGGCAATGGCCTCAAGTTGGAGCACAGGAAGTTCTGCACCAATGTGCAGAAGAACTTTTTCACAGTGAGGGTGACAGAGCCCTGGCACAGGCTGCCTACGGAGGTTGTGGAGTCTTCTTCTCTGGAGATATTCAAGACCCATCTGGATGCCTACCTGTGTGACCTGTCCTAGGGAACCTGCTTTGGCAGGGGGGGTTGGACTCAGTGATCTCTGGAGGTCCCTTCCAACACCTCAATTCTGTGATTCTGTGAAACAAAGTGCTAATGTTAATGTGGGAGGTCACAAGCAGCTGAAGACCTCTGGAGATTTCTGCTTTATCTGGAGTGGAACAAATGTTAAGATATTAACAGAGCAAAACTTTCAGCCAGTTACATGGATACAAGCAACAGACAACACAGACTTGTGAAGAAATAATTGGTCAGGACACTGCAGTTGTTTGATCATCAGGACTGCAAACAGTGTAACATAGCAGACGTAGCGTGAAGATAGGTCCTAAATTCGGCTCAGTGCTTGGAAGCAAGCAGGGGCCCTGATTTGTCCTGCTTAATGTCTTCAGCAGTCATTTGCCAGCAAACTGAAGCTACAGTCCCAAACTAAAGAAGGAAAACTGTGAAGGTGAATTAGATCATTGTCTTCTGGGATTTAGATGCACTTGCTTCAAATGTATGATGTGGTGAAACAGTAACTGTGTCATTCCACATAGCCCCTCTGATGGGGATCTGCGGACTGGAGGCAACTCCATGTAACCATTGAAGCAACTGAATGGTGATTTCTTCTGCCAGCTTCGCTGTAAATTCTTCTTAGCTTGTGGTTGCATATGAACAGTTCAGTTAGTAAAGATGAGGAAGAAGTGGAAACGAAATGTCACAACTGTCAACTAATCCTGTTATGGGATTGTTATTTTCAGGTTTAGCAGCCCGCACTAATCCCATCACTTCTCTGGGGAAGTGCTCCTTGAGCACATCATGGCAACATGCTGAGCAACATCCGCAGCAGAAACTCTGCACAGCTCTTCTGCATTAAGCTCTGCACACAGCAGAGAAAAGGCATTACACAGACTCCACCACCTCAGGGTCAGATGTGTGAGAATAGAGGTTCATGCTGTGTCTGATGAAGTATTTTTGGGAGCTGTCTTGCAGACCTGTACTGATCACTTTCAGTGAGGAATTGCAGGCAGTGGAGATGTCCCAAAGCAGTGCCAGAAGAACAGAGGGCAGCTGGAGGTGGAAACCTGTTCTTTAGATGGACCTAGCTGGTGGAGGCTTTGCAAAACTCCTCACCCATTTAGGCTTAGTGTCCTAACTGGTTCAGATCTGTCTTGCTAGGACAACTTTGGTTCTTCCCTTTGATCTTGGTGGGTAAAAGCCATGAAGTGAGGAATCTTCCAAGTAGAACTGTGCAAGACCTGTCTTGCCCCTATCAGGCTGGAGCACTCCCCTCAAGTTACCACTTCTTTAACAAGGCAGGTTCTTGCAGAAACGTTTGGTTTCCAGTCGTCCGAACATTCTGTAATCAACAAAATCAAAGCATCCCAATATTATTCTCACTTGTATTTATCGCACTGCGATATTCAGTGTTCAGTTCCATGGAGGGTGGGGACCTTGTTGGAACATTTAAAAATAATTCAAGTAGCACACCAGAAAAATTTTGAACTCTTTTACTGTTCTCTCTTCTTCATGAAATTCTGGGAAAATCTACCTGATTTTGTAGAGCTCTTAAATTTTAACAGAAATGGTTGAAATTTCTCCTTCCAGTTGGATGTTTCCATGTCCCACAAAAAAAAAATAAAAATTCTGAAATTCTTTGGCATGAAACTCCAGAAGAATTGCATAAAGCTAGAAGCATCATATTTCATATGCTTATTTAATACATTTGACTTTAACCCTAGATAACTGCTTAAAATTAAATTATGGTGCACATATGAAAGAAGCAGCTCAAGAAAAACCTATCATCTGAGAAGGTAATTCCTGCTTCAGCTAGAGTACAAAGTTGGTTTTGGTGATTAAGAGCTAGCAAATTCAGTCTACCTTTCCACATGCCCAAACTGCTAGATCCCACCTGGAATTTTCAAGACTCATTATCTCTCTCCTGTATAGCCACCAGCCTTTTTTCCCCTTTTACGGGCTACATCTTGCACATCTCTTTACTAAGAAAAACCACCATAGCCACATTCCTACTAATGCTATTCTTAGCTTTTTGTTTCCCCTGTACAAGTCACAGTTCGTATGTTACCACAGAACAGACTTACAGAAATTTAATTGCCAAACCAGGCTGCAGCTTGAAACAAGTTCCCAACAAGCTGCGTTTGATAGTTACCTTTGTTTAACCAGGCTGCATACTGCTAAGGTTAATATCACTTTGGCTGACATACACAGAAAAATGGGAGCTGATGGGGAGCAGTGACATTCAGAGCTCATGATAAAGCTATGTCAGAAGCAGTGAGATTCCAAACATTCAGCCCATGTCAGAGTGCAGCCACAACTGAGTGCAGAAGACATTCTTCCCCAGAATGCAAACTTATTTTTTTCTTTTATTTGGCACCACCATTCCTGAGAGTAAGCCAAGCCACCTATTGCTATGAAAAGCCCTACCACCTGATGCTAAGCATACCAAGCAAGAGAAAGCTAAAGCCAGGTTATCTCCTCTTTCAGTTTTCTCCAGTGCCAGATGCTTTGAAGTATTTGTGTTGTGGAATCATAGAAACACATAGCTCAAAAGGATTTGAAAAGCTATGAACTTCCTACCACTGTCCCAAGGCAGAATTAGTTGTTCTAGTGTCATTACTGGGTGTATCTCCCAATTGTTCTGGAAAACTGGCATCCTTCACCATCATTATCATCAGAAAGTGTTTCCTATTTTCAAAACAGAAACTTCTTCATTGCTATTTGCAAACTGCCATTCCCTTACTCCACAGCAGTGCTGCAGGACCAAAACTTCTCTTCCCTTTTCAGTTTCCCATTCTTTGGGCTGAAAAGCCCTAAGTTGTTCACCACCAGATATTATTTGTGGCATCCTTGAGTACTTTTACTGGTCTTCTGTGGACTTCTTCCAGCTGGTGCCAGACTCCCCTGCTGTCGACACAGCTCTTGAGCTGGCTTATCCAGTCACAGGCCACACACATCCTCCTACAGCTCCTGCTGCTATCCCTAATGGCACTTTTCCCCCATCCCTGAAAATGGAGGATAGCCTTGCCCTCTTGTTCACCTTGCAACTAGCGACACCGTCCAGATCCCTTTCTGCCAAACTCCTGCCTGTTTAGCCCTTCCCTACCTGTGCCTATTCATCTCATTGCTTCTGAGAGCTCTGGACTTTTATTTATTGAGTTATGGCATCCTTTTTCAGCCCAAACCTTTAATTCACTGAGAAACTTTAGAATTCAGGTTGCTCCTGAGAGGTGCTCACAGAGCTCCTACCATGTTGTAGAGCATGAACGGGTACACGGGAAGTTCTTTCTGAACATGAGGAAAAACTTCCTCACAGTGGGGAGTGACAGACCACCGGCACAGGCAGTCCAGAGATTGTGAGGTCTCCTCTGAAGATACTCAAAACCCACCTGGATGTGATCCTCTGCAACCTGCTCTAGGTGATCTGGCTTTAGCAGGGAATCAAACTAGATGATCTCCACAGGTCCCTTCCAGCCCATTCTGTTCTGCGATGTCACCTACAGATTTATCAACCTGTCTCTACTTTCTGCAAATGTTGAGTAGTGGTGGATGAAAACCAACCTCAGCCGAACCTCTCACAATGGTCTTCACTTCTGATTCATTAATTTCCCAGTCTCCTCTTGACTAGTGGCTTCACCTACACCTCCCCGCAGATGATAAAACATCGTTCCAGTCTGCCATATCTAGTTGTGGTGAGAGTTAGAACTAAAGAGGATGAGATTTTCCCACACATATGCCACTGTGCCTAACTGTAGAGAGCTGCAAAGACCTGTGCCAAAGGAATTGCAAACCCAAATGAAGGAACGTCAGATTAAAATGGATCAGTAGCCACTGTTTCAGATTTCTTTCAGGGGACTAGCATATTTCATCTTCATTATTTTTAAGAAATCAAGGACTAAGGTACTCATGCAGTTCTTTCTTAAAAGACAAAAAGCAAGGTAAGGGAAAGTTAAAGGTCACGAAAAGGTAAGATATCCCCCCAACCACTATAACAAAGTCTGCAAATTATTCTTTAGGGAAAATAGAGTTACTGGCACCCTGTTGTTTGATATTCACATTGTAAGTGGCATTTCTGGTTCGGGTTGGGCTTTTGCATTGTGCCAGGTGTTTAAGACCTGGCTCTCTCACAATTGTTCCTCTCTAATTTAGCATTACAACAGCTTCTTCACACAGTTAATTCCCTGAAGCATTAAACACAATTAAAAGCATTTAAAAGATCAATGTACATTTCTAAGGTAATCTTCTGATATTTCCCCACTGGCTGCCTTATCTCTGGCTTTTCCTCACACTATTCTTTTTGTCCGTGTAAAATCTGACAATAACTATGTATTTCAGAGCGTCTGGAAGATCAATGCCTCCAGAGAGAATAACTGAAACACTTAGTGAACATCCACTCGGAGTGAAAACAATAAGAAAGCTAAAGCTACAAACATCTGATGTTTCAATGGATTATTTTGTTGTTGCTGCTTTTGTAATAGCAGATACTTTCTTGTCCCTTGGCCAGAGGCTTCTGGTCAGTAACAGGTCACAGTGCTGGCCAGGCTGGCTCCTGGCATACCCCAAGCAGCTATTCCTCTCACCACCAGGTGATCCAGATTAACTGCTGAAGCAAACTGGGTTCCTGCTGCCTGTGGCATGGCATGCCAGGGGTAAATGTCTCCACCTCAAGGGCATTCTTACCATGGGCAGTGCAGCATTCATCCATTTCCCACAGTTCAGACTGGGACAGCAAACCGAGGAGTCCAGTCTGTCCTCATTTACCACCGCAGCAATCTGTTCCTTACAATCTACGTTGAGGCAAGGCATGAAAGAGCATAAACAAATGGAGGGAGGACAAATGGAAATTAAAAACGACCAGGGCAATGAAGATAAGATCAAGTAATGATGCATATCTGCCCTTGCCCGATTTAATGGTTACAAATTGTCTTAAAAATCAGCTGACCTTCCAACAGGTTCAGGGTTAATTACATTGTGTGTGGTTCAGTTTTCCTGTTTTTAAACATATTTTTCTCTTTCATCCCTGTGTCCCAGAAGAAATAATTCTGAGCAGAACCTACCTGTAAAGGGCCGAAGCTTTTGACCCAGTTCAGAAATGGACGTCTGAAAAAGCATGGGGGAGTTGAAGGGAAGATTGGAAAAATTTAGGGTACCAGCCCAAGGGAACAAAGCCAGAAAGGGGATCAGATTAGGAGCCGGTGCTCTAAAATACTTAGAGATCTGGGGATACAAATCCAATCCCATTTTTGCTGAGCAAGCAACACACTCCTGTAGCAGGGCTTCACAGCTGCAAAAGGAGGGCAGAATTGTCTTTTTTTTTTTTTTTTCTACCAGAGTTGGATACCAGAGAGATTAAAGAGAGTGATGTCTTCGAATATGGTGGTTGACAGCACAGTACAAGAATAAGGGTAGGAGTCTGGGAAAGAAGGCTAGTACCATGAATTTCTAAGTCCAGTACTGCATGGAGTCCACAGAGCTGTGGAAAGCTCTAATAAATAACAAGCTAGAAGCAAGAAAATCTAGGAATTTAGAAAAGCCATGAGGTGACCCTTTCTGCTGTAATTCACCATTTAATAAAATTAATATTTAACCTTTTCTGTAGTTCCATGTGAATAAACCACAGCTGTCTAATGCAGATACAGTTCAGCAGATCTCTACTATCATTTCTTGCTGTGAAATCTTATTATTCCAAATGCTTGACTTCATTACTATGGCAGACTGATCACTGCTGTTACAGTACTTTTTCATGTATGATACACACACCTGTCCTTCTCTGCTCTGTTTACTATATTTTTTCATTGTCTCCATCAGGCACAGAGTTACAAGAAATGCTGCTGGTGTAATTTACTCAGTATGCTATTTTGCTAAAATATTTTTCTTTCATATGGCATTCCAAAAATAAATAAATACAAGAATATTACCATGGTTGAAAAATCAAGCTAGTTAGGTAATGTCAAATTGGCAGACATTCAACATCCTTCAATTACCCTCCTTGTACATATGCATTCTGGCATAGCCTTTAATTAACATGATAATGCCATTTTTTTTCCAGTGAAAACATGTCATTAAGTACCCAGGGTGAGTGAAGACCAAGTACAGAGCATTCTTCTTTCTCCTTAATGTTTAACAGGCTTATTTTTTATAATCCTCAAAACCCTGCTCTGAAGACAGACTAATTAATTTCTGCCTGTTTTTCTCCCATGCCACTACCCTACGCAAGTGATTCAGAAAAAAACTTGTTAATTTTCATGGCAGTCTGGGCACATGGACAAGGTGTAAGGAGGGGTGAGAGGTAATAATTTCCATTTTACAAGTGGCAAGCCAAGACTGTGATCCTCAGTGGGGACCAGACCCAAAGACTACCCCTCACCCCCACCCCACCCTGTTCCCATCCCACCCCAGACTGGAGAAGCATGAATCTCCCATCCCCAGGCTGGAGCTCAGTGCTGGGCTCTGTGGGGCAGTGCACGCTTTGGTCGAAGGCAGAGGCACCAAGATGGTCAGGTGCAAGACTCAGGGCATGTGCCCCCACTGAGCCACCCCAAGGGATGCAGAGAACTTGGGGAGCTCTGGTGACGGTGTGCACCAGGATTTATATGCACAGGATTTGTGCTCAGGAACGACCAAGGTGATCTGGCTGAAGTTTTCCAGCAAAATCAGCTTAACCCAGGGGTCTGGCAAAGAAGTGCTCAACTCAAGGGCTCACACTTCATCAAAAGCTACAAAGTGACCGAAACCTGAATTTTACAATCAGAAGCACCAGATAACCATAATAATAAGCTCTAATCCTCATAATGAGAAAAAAGTAGCATGCCTGGCCATGTCCAAAATTGAGATTGATTTTGACAGTCTGACAGCATAGTTTTAATTGCTGTTTATAGCACAGCACTTTTGCGTGCCCACATAATCAATTAGCAGAGCTGCCAGCAGCTAAACACAGCTGCATATGCACACCAGCTCGGGGTGATGGACCGGGGTGGTCCTGCCCGCTCTGGGCTGCAGACGGGCCGGCACTGCTCTGGCCATTGCCATGTCTGCCCAGGGCCACCTCCTGCCCTCACCGAAGTCAGGGGCACAGCCACCAGGGTCACATCAACATACATATCTATATGCTGTAAGGTACGGCTCAGGGCCACATCCAGCACTGGGGGCTTTCTGATGAAGAATTGAATCTGTAGGAGTTTGAAGGACTCCACTTTAATCTTGACAGGTGAGCGGAACAATGTGGGCACACCTTGTCCAGCCAGAGGTCAAGTGTGGCTGTGAAGATGAAGGAGCCTAGGCATGATGATCTTCCAGCCATCATGTGCTTAAACATCGCAGCCTGCCACAGGATGCCCTCTTGGCATGGTGTGGTTACTAAGCAGCACTAACAGTCACAGATCCCGGACCACAAATTATTTTCTAAGTACCGACATGTGATCTTTACCCAGCTACCATGAATAGAACCCAGGACGGTCTGAAACGCAACTGCTCTAACAAAATTTTAAAAAAAACACATACGTGAAAAACCGACAGCTCAAGCACATGGTCAAGTGATCACCCAAGTCAGTTATACGTGGCAGATCTGCACCAAAGACCATGTGCTAAATGCAAAGCCCTCCTGCTGGGCCTGAGAGGCCTTACGCTGAACCACATTAAAAATCTTGCACCAAGCGACATTAACTCACAGCGACAATGCTTGAAGGTTTCACAGTGCTACACCACTGCTGCCACATTTTACTTCAGTAGCCAAAGACTGGGAAGCCTCTGAGACAAACCTTCATATGATCATCGCTCAGAAACCTTCATATGATCATCTCTCAGAAACCTTCATGATACTTTTTCTAACCTAGTGACAGAGCCACCCCTCACCTTCTATGCCTTGAAGACATACTATACTTCCTCTCAAAGAGAGAGGGGGTCAGCGTGCACTTCAGACAGCACCTCCTTCTTTTCTTCCTGAATCAGGGACACATCCTTCTGAAAGTCAGTGGAAATCAGAAGGTCCCCAAAGCTGAAGATGTGCTGATAGGGCTGGATTGAAAAATATGCTCTGATGCTTTTCTGAGCCAGAGCCAGAAACAATTCCCCCAGTTCAGCCCTTTTGCTTAGGCTCATCACAGTCACAGATAAAAGGCAGTTTTCGTTAAATCCTTGGCATTGATGCAAGATTCAACGTATCCTTAATTACAACAATGACTAGCATAGCCACAATATTTTCAAGGAGAATGCAAAACGTTTACTTCTGCAGGACCATACCAGCCCACAGCAAGCAGTCCTGGGAATAGCACAGAGTGCCCTGTGAGACACACGTTAAGACAAACTGTTCCACATTAGAGCATACACCAGCATATTTTAATCTTGCTCTGAAACCGGCCGAATGAGAGACATTTCACTTGAAAGAATTAATGCAACTAATTAGATTCAAAGTCCAAGGCAGCCCGTCTGCAATTCTTACCCCAATTTGCTAGCTAACAGGTGACTGCTTGTGCTCTAGGCAAGCACAGACTTTACCTGAGTAGAAAAAAAAACCCCAATTTTCTGAATATTCTCATGGTAAGCAATCATTTTAAATCTGAAGACAAAGTAGAGACTTTCTTCTGAAGAATCTGTCTGCCAAACTCTCTGAACACACGTGCTTTTTAAACAGGCTCAGACAAAGTATTTTATATATATTGATCAAGTGACACCAACAGGCTTAGTAAGATCTTCTACCTCTGCATTTTATGAGCTGAGAATAAAGAAAGTTACATTTTGGAGGAAAGGGGAGTAACAAACCATGACTACCGATATTCAAATGACAATAGCGTCTGAGTGAATTCCAGATGTCAGCCATGTGTTATGGTTTAATAGTTCAGCTCTGAGTCACAAGCACAAAAACCTGTTACGAAACACATGCCTGCCTGTGTGTCTGCATACACATACCAGTGTGAACTACTTAAAAAAGAAAAGTCTTATTTTTAGTGGCATAAGTAGCACTGGGGAAAAGTGGTTAATCTGAGCTGAGAAAATTAGCGAGTTTGTCCTGTGCCACAGACCAAGGGTGTGATAATTTATAGTTTTAACATTTACAAAGAATGAGTTAAAATTGAAGAGAAATTAAACACCCACTTCACAAACAAGCATAGCCCTTTCAAATTCTGAAAGTCCAATCACACCCTTTTTCTTGAATAATCGCTAGCCTAAATGGCCCACAGCCCTGCCATGTGAAACTCATGGAAGTACAAGTAATTCCTAGCCCAGATCTTTCAAACAGTAATATTTATATTGTGGTTTATTTGGTCCTTTTACTTTTTTTTTTCTTCTCACATAAAAGGAATAAATATCTGTGGCACCAATATTTAGCAAGAGCTATCACATGCCTCATCGTCTCTCTGGTGAAGAAACATAGAGGAGAACCATTCATCACTGCATAGTTTGTGGCCATGAGCAGGCATCTCTTGCCAGGTGATTTAACTCTCCTGGCTCTGGGTGGTGGGCTTGGAGGGGGTATGTCAAGCAAGTTGCTACCTCTCTGCTGTGCTCCAGCTTGGCTGCCTGCCCAAAGCAGGGACCTCCATGCAGGTGGAATAATCTACTGCAGCTCATCAGATTCTCATGCATCCCTTTCACCTGGAAGTAACGTTGCCAGTGTCACATTCCCATGTGCTGCAGTCAGCCTGCTTCCTCCCTTCCTCCCTCCATCTGGGCAGCCCTCCCACAGGCAGGACCAGGGACCTGGACCAGTTGGTCTCAGGGAATTTGCACAGTACTGAAATCCATAAAGAGCTGTGGACCTTTGCCACCCCTAAGAATTATGCCCCTGAACGCCCACAGGCTATTGCATATCACATGTTTTCTTGGCCAGTGTCAAAGGGACGTTTGTATTTGGACGTGCACGTAGCAGGTCTGAGCACTCACACATGAGTGTACAAACCTGAGCCAGATAGCCCGGCATGTCAAGTGCACACAAACACACACAACATCAGTGGTAACCACACTAGGTATGCACAAATGCACCCACATTTTAAATAAAAGTAGGCCTTTGAAGCTATGTTTAAATTAACTGCATTAACGACTCTGTGAAAGGGTAAGTGGGATAATGGGAACAAATTGGCACAAGCAATATCACTTCAAAGAAGATCACACTTGTAGACTGGAGATGGGAATAAAGACAATCAAGCTTCAGAAGAGGGAACCACAGCAAGATGCTCTTCAGCAGTGGAAATGTCTGATGTCTGTGGGCTCCTTGGGGCCTCCTCACAGCACTCCTCAGCTGCTGGAGGATGGCCATCAGGTTAAAGAAACCAACATTATGCTGATCCTGCTTCTGTCCCAGTCTTGAAAAGCAAGACACAGGCAGTGCTTGCTAAGTACCTGTGCACCAAGGGAATCAGAGATTTCGGCCTGTTGGGGCGGGGGGGGTGGGATAAGGGGTTAAGGGGGGTTGCATGTGAAGAGGACACCCTGCTGCTTCAGAGATCATGGGATATGTTTATATTTCCTCCAAAGCTCCCTCCACTGTAAAGCATGGGCCTGGGGGCAGGGAAGGAGAGATGTTAAACCACACTGAGGGAAAAAAAACACTACCCAACACAAAAACCCACAAAAACCAACCACCAAATACATTTACGCTCCAGTCTTTGCAGATGGAGATTTCACGCGGGAATTGGGACAGGTGCAGTGTTACCAGATCTGGCGAATGGCAGCCTCTTGCCCTATATAGCTGCCCCTTATTTATCTTCCTGTGGTTTCCACTTGGCTGAGTCCCATGGCAGTAAGGATTTTGGACTGTGTGTGGCTGGGAAGCAGCAGCCGGCTCTCTGCTGCGGCAGGCGAGGGGAGCAAGTGGCCCCCAGCTCTGGGCGCTTGCTCAGGAGGCAAACCTCTGCCCACCAGCTCCATGCACGGTCACACACTCAGGGCCCCTGTGCCAGTTGCCAGTCACACTGTGTCGCAGAGATACTGCTTATCTCCTGTATGCAAGTGGAGACCACCAGCTTCTCGTAACAATGCCAGGACAGCCCTAAACAGCTCGAAGCACAAGCAGCAAGCAAGAGGTTTCTGGGATACCACCTTTTCAAGTATTACAAATACTGCTTTTCAACCTGGCCCTAATTTTGACAACCCATGTAGAAATTCCCCAGATAAAATCTGCTTCCAGAATTTCTTGCCACTGTTTCTAGGGGCTGCAGTGGGAAATCATGCCCTAACGACAGGGCCAGGAAGAGCTTGGCTCCAAGGCCTGGTCAAAGACCACATTGTGCCGTGAAGTTTGTAGACATACATCACAGAACAACAGCATTTGCATGTTTTTTCACCTGCAGTATGATTCAATAGGAAACAGGCTGATGGGGGCAAAGGGGAGGGAACAGGCAGGTGCTGCAGTGGGGAGAAGTTAGCATGTGGAAACAGAGAGAAATAGATTAAAACACCAGATTAAAAAGGACAGAAATCACAGAAAGTTAGAAGTTGAAAAGGACCTCAAAAGATCATCTAGTCCAACCCCCCTGCCAGAGCAGGATCACCTAGACTAAATCACATCCAGGTGGGTTTTGAGTATCTCCAGAGAAGGAGACTCCTCAACCTCTCTGGGCAGCCTGTGCCCGGGCTCTGTCACCCTCACAGTGGAAAAGTTTCTCCTTACATTCACATGGAACTTCCTGTCCTCCAGTTTGCACCCATTGCTCCTTGTCCTATTGCTGACCATCACTGAGAAGAGCCTGGCTCTGTCATCCTGACTCACCTTTTACATCTTTATAGACATTAATAAGGTCACCCCTCAGTCTCCTCCAAGCTAAAGAGGCCCAGCTCCCTCAGCCTCTCCTCATAAGGAAGCTGTTCCACTCGCTTAATCAGCTTGGTGGCCCTGTGCTGGACTCTATCGAGGAGTTCTATGTCCTTCTTGAACTGACTGGCCCAGAACTGGACACAATATTCCAGGTGTGGTCTCACCAGGGCAGAGTAGAGGGGGAGAAAGGCCTCTCGACCTACTAACCACACCCCTTCTAATACACCCCAGGATGCCATTGGCCTTCTTAGCCATGAGGGCGCATTGCTGGCTCATGGTCATCCTGCTGTCCACCAGGACCCCCAGGTCCCTCTCACCTACACTGCTCTCCAACAGGCCAGTCTCCAACCCATCTGGTTCTTCCCTAGATGCAAGACCCTACACTTGCCCCTGTTAAATCTCATCAACCTTCTCCTCACCCAACTCTCCAGCCTGTCTAAGTCTTGCTGAGTGGCAGCACAACCCTCTGGGGTGTCAGGCACCACTCCCAGCTTTGTGTTGTCAGCAAACTTGCTGACAGTACACTCTATTCCCTCATCCAGCTCATCAGTGAATATATTGAATAGTACAGGTCCCAGTACTGACCCCTGAAGGACTCCACTAGATACAGGCCTCCAGCTAGACTCTGTCCCATTGACCAAAACTCATTGGCTCCTTCCCTTCAACCAGCTTTCATTCTACAATGTCCATGAGGGGTGTCATCCCAACCCAGCAAAGGCAGGCAGCTGCCCCAGGCCAGGGCTGTGAGCAAGGGATGATGGTGGTCAGAAAACCACCTCCCCAGGTATGTGCAGTCACAGGGCATTGAAGTTATCCTGAGCTGCAGCAAAATAAGCCCTTGGAGAGGTGGTACACCCCACCAGCCACCCCAGTGTGGGGAAAGCTTCTCTGCAGACCCCTGTATCCCCTGTGAGCAATTTTTGCAGAGCCTCTTGATGACACAGCCTGGCAAAATGCACATCAAGCTCCAGCGGTTTCTCCTGGGTGTTTTGGGTTTGGGTGTGTTGTTTTGGGGTTGTTGGGGATTTTTTTAACGTA
Source organism: Porphyrio hochstetteri (assembly GCA_020800305.1). NCBI lineage: Eukaryota > Metazoa > Chordata > Aves > Gruiformes > Rallidae > Porphyrio > Porphyrio hochstetteri. The sequence continues at coordinate 66,732,993 of CM036938.1, forward strand.
ATTTTTCATAAAAGCCTACCTGCTTCAGAAATATTAACATGGATATTAATAAAATACGTGGTAGCGCACTGTTACCCGCGGTCTGCTGCCCGAGCCGCGTTAGAATAGCTCCATCTCGTGGAAATCAGCAGCAAAAGTTGGGGCAAACAGCGGCAAACCGGAAGAACAGCTGTAGGAAAACGTTGGCAATGCATGCCTTGGCTGCTTGGGCCAGCGGTGGCTTTGGTTCCAATCCACAGGGGTTTTGCCAGCTCCATCCATCCCGGGCAAAATGAGAAATACCTTTGTGTAAAACGAACAGAGGTCATATAATTCATCTGACTTTTGACATGTAAGTGTAATAATATTTACACTGCTATTGGATGACCGTCCTCAGAGCTCACAGGAACGTTTGGGGCTGTGTGGTGGCTTCAAGGTCTGCCACGCAGAGTTCCACTTCAGACCATCTCCCAAAGAGACTCCTTCTCCCTCTGTTGCTCCCTGCCTCCATCAGTTAATTCAGCACTGCATCTGTACATTGCTCAGAATTTCTTTCTTGATTCTATCATCTATATCATCTTCCTCTTCTCATTTTGTGGCTTGTTCTAGGAGTGTCTGTATCCCTGCACGTGTGCTCGTAAATCAGAAGGAACATCTGTACTGCAGAGTTCAAACACGTTCCTGTCTTTGAAAGCATTTCCAGTTTAGATAAGCAACCCTTTCAGTCACGAATATGAGGTAAGTACACAGCATTAAACCCATGAGGCTACATTTTAAAATAATAATTACTATGTCTTTCTTAATGTGCTGTTGGATTTATTCTCCTGTTTATCCAGACTCCAAGTTCTACCCTTTGATAACAGAGCTTATCTTGCAAATCTATTTAATCCATGTCCTGGGGGGCCGGGGAGACAAGAAGTGGATTTCAGCATCAAGGACATGTCCTTTTGGTTTTGTACTGTTACCACCACTTAGAACCACCTAACAAGATACCAAATCTTTCAGGTTGAAAGATCTGACAAACATCCTATGAACCACGCAGGACATCAGTGAGCTGCCAGTGTAGATCACAGGCACAACAATCTCCTCGGGTGATGCTGCACTCATCAGCAAGGTACGCAAACACAGAAATAGTGCTAAGGGCATGGGTCACCCCTTGGACTTCAGGGGAGCTCTGCATTACCTTGCCATGCTCAGGGTACCCCAGAGTGCCTTAGCAAACAGTGCCCACAAGAGCTGGCCCTCATGCCCAGGAGATGCCAGCAGAAAGGCACAGCAGCATGCAGTGCAGAGGTCCCATACTGCTGGACATGATGAGGTCTAGGTGGATGACACTCTAGAAATGGGACGTAGAGAAAAAAGGCCATGGAAAGGGCTCTTAACTGAAGATCTAGACACTGCCATGGTTAAGGAAGGCTCCTCAGAGTAACAGATTTTCCTCTGGCAGTAGGTAACTCACTAAATCTGTTGCAAACTCCAGCTCCTTCCCCTTCCCTCTGTCCTCTTCTCTCTGGGCAAGAACCTCCCCAAGCCCCTGCTCACTCCAAAATGTCAGGCATGACTCTTCCACACTGGATAACGCAGAATTTGGTCCAGTAGCAAACCACACATATCTGTTTGTGCTGCTTAGGCAGCTGAAAACCCAAAGTGGTAAAACTAAATAAAAGGATAATATAGGAGGCAAGTTTTACAAATCTCATCTGGATCACAGCAATTTCACATTCTGCCACTGTTCACCCCAACATCCTCCTCCAAAAAGTTATTTCTGCTCATGTGTAAAAAGGACCATATACACAGTGCTATAGCCCCCTGCCCCAGCCTGTGTTCTTCAGTCAGACTAGGCAACCCTGGCCCGGGTGGACTTACTGCTCACAGACAGCAGTGTAATGCAGGATGCTGCTATTCCTGTCACACCAGCACAACTTCAGGAACCACTCCTTTGTTCAATAAAATGTAGTGCTCAGTCCCTTGCACTTCTTTAATAACCAGTCTTCTGTGATTTAGGGGGAAATATACATCCCATGGTGCATTGCAGATTGGCAGAGATATGTGTGTGTGTGCCCCCAGGCAGTGCAGCATGGGTCAGCATGGCAGTGTGACACGCTACGATTCACACACCTCATGGGAACACTTCTTTAAACACAGTCTTATCATCACAAGCTGGATGTGACCAGCCCAACCACCAGCCACTGGAGCTGTACAGGCAATGAAGCAATACCATGGAGGGGACAGGGACTGCCATGCCGATGAGCCCACAGATGCTGCAGAAGATGTTAGGGGAAGGAAAGGGTCAATTGTTCTGGACAGTCAACAGCAAAATAAGTGACTAGTAAAGTTAGAGCAAGGAAAACACAGCTACACCAAGAGGAGAAAGCCTGGAATGGGTGGTGATTGTGATTAGGTAACAGGTCTTGGTAACAGAGGAAGCCATCCCAGCAAGACTTCATGGTCATCACCTGGGGGAGGATGGAACCCAGTTGTGGGAACAAGCCTTACCACCCACTGCTGCTCACTTCCTTTTGGGCTAGAGACAACAGCCATCCCAGGCCTTCCCTGCTATGGGATTAATAGCAGGGTGGTTTCTCAGCTGCTCCCAGCCACCCCACGAGAGCACAGAGTGCAGGCATATGGTCTCTTGAGCATTTCACTGTTTTCTTAAAGTTATTGCAAAAAGGAAGCAAAGGCTATTGCTTGCTTATAGCTTTAATGTGAAAGCAATTTATATTTTGGAGGGATGGCAATATGCAAAGACCAAGTCAGGCTGCAGTGTGGAGCTCTGATGTGCTTTCTCTGATGGTAGTGAAACCTTGCCAGAGACTGAGCTGTGGACAGAAGCTCTTTCAAAAGACTAATCAGCAACCAGGAGAGATTTACCTCTGCAGTTCTGTAGGACATGCATCTAGCACTCTTTCAGGAGTAAAACAGTGTGCCTCTGACCCAGATCTGACCGATTCAAGTCTAAACATTTGCAAAATTCTTCTCCTTGCACATACCTTTGCAAATGGGGACAAGGTATTCAGTGTGTGTGTGTGTGTAAACCACATAAGAAAAACGGTGGGATTCCTGGAGTGAGTATCTGATGGAAGAAGTGACCTGTGGCTCCAGGTCATTGGTGTCTGCCAAGGCCAACGGGCAGAGGCAAAGCTCCACTGAGGACTGCCAAAGGATCGCATCACCCTGCACATGCAGGACCACTCACCTCATTTCCACGTCATTAGTCTATCTGAGTGGTAAGAGCTCCTCCTTTCAAAGCCACCTGAGAGAAACAGCTCATCTGCTTCTCCCAACAGCCTCACAGAAAGCAAAATCCTGTATTTTAGCAGTGAGGTTGGTTTGTTCTCCTATGAGCAAACCAGATCAGTCAAGGATTCAAGCTGGGCAAGATTTCTGCAGTGATAGGTATAGGTGGCTCTCACCTGTGCACAGTCTTACCAGTGGCCACCTGCAGGTTCTAATCCACTTTGGACCCAGCCGTGGTGTCTGGGTCACAGATGCTCCTTACCAGCATTTCTTACTTGCAAGTGTGGGGAGAGGTTTCTCTCCTCTCTTCCTGGAGCTCTATACACGGCAATTAACATTGCTTAGCAGCAGGACTTCCTTTTAAGATGCTCTTTGTCATTTCAAAGCCTCTATGCCAAAAGTGCTTTAAATAGCCCGAACTCACACCAGCTCCCTCAGTTTGCCTCTCTTTCTCCATCTCTGCCCAGTTCCCTCCCATTGCAGCCTACGCAAACCAAAGCCAACAAAGATGTGTTCTGCCACGCACAGGTCGAGCCCCTCCAAGGGGGCTGGAAAGACCCTTTTCCTCGAAGCTGTGCCAAGCAACGCCCAGGAGAGACCAGCTGAGTAAAGGGGATGCTTGGGCTGGGTTTTAATCCTGCCTTTGTTTTTTTACCTGCTACTCGTGCAAGACATGCACTGCCTAGTTTTTGATTCCTCTATTGCCCAGGCAGGGGAGGAATGGCTTGTCACTAATCACTGAAACCTGCACTTCCGTCCTGGCTTTGTTGTGCTGCTCCAACCCACCAGGAGCAGGAACATGAGTACTTCCAATAGCAGGAAATAGAGGCTGCCGTCCTGAGCGTGGGGAAAGCCTTACAGCTGTTGTGCAGAGTCACAGGGGGCTCTAGCACTGAGAGTCTTAAAAAATCTTCTGAATATTTGAAAAAAACCCTCACTTCTCAGGGAGGAAAACACAGCAGTTACTCAGAAACAGTATCTGCAGGGGCAGTACAGGAGACATTGTGCTTTGCAGACAAAATATAGCTGTACAAGAAGTAATTAATAGGTTGCTAATTCCTTTCAGCAGTTTCCTTCCTGCATTGAGCCTTTCTCCTGACAATTTTCAGTCTGAGTTTGGTAGGACTTCACACAGCTTCACTCTCCCCAGCCATGGCCAACCCAGCTCCCTGGCTGGCAGGCAGAACCCGGGATGCAGGCATGGGGGCCCAAAACCTTGGCACCCCCCTAGCCTCTGTCAAGCCATGGTCATCAGCTGGAAGGCCATCCTGCCTCCTAAAAAGATAAGCACTGATGTGCCCCCCTTGAAGCCCAGGGGTTCCAGGACCCGGCCTAGCAGCACCCCAGCTGAGCACCTTCACCATCAATCCTCCTAAAAGCTGTGCCTCAAGTAAAATTCACACGAGGAAAGCCATCCATGGAGAGGTGGCCAGAGGAGTGCCCACTTTATTTGTTTGGGGCATTTCTACACACAGTGCTCACATCACGTCCCTGGTCACTCTCTCTTTTTCAATGGGCATCTTGGTCGCTACATGTGCAACCTAGAAAGGTGGTTTTGTCAAGTCAAGGAGCAGGAGGAAAGAGGAGGAAGAGGAGTCCCATGGGCTGGGGGATGCTGCAGCCTACCCCCTGCTGCTCAATGGGCACACTGGTCTCGGGAGGGCATCACAGGCTGAGCACTGCAGCTCCTGTCCCTATCACCCCTGAGGGCAGACACAGGGACATGGCTGGCAAGCATACCTGGCTGCTGTCTCTTGCCCTCACTTAGGGTTTCAGAAAAAGCAGGTGCTGCAGCACAAAGCAGAGGGTTTCCACATTAAGCCCAGTAAAGTCTGACATTTCTTCGGGCAGCTTTTTCTCTCTGCAGGTGAATTATGCTCTTGCTGCATCATCTGGTGTTAGGCTTGTCCTCAGTGCACAGGCTGCAGCACGTCCTGCACCCATGCAGCAGAGCCTGTGCAGACTTCCCTGAAGAAACGGGGTCTGTGTCAGGGCAGGGCGTCACGGTCATCCCCAGCTGCCTTGTTTCCTCTCAGGGCACCACGTGGCCTCAGTGAGGGAATGATCACAGCCCAAATCCCACTGTCTCGAGGTGTACCATGGTCCAGGTTCTTAACATCCAACACACAGAGTTCCTATCTCTTGTTTGATATGCCAAACAAAACAACAAATTTGGAAAATCTTCATATCCACACTTGAAGGAAATGACTAATAATTATTGTAATCCTTTGATATTGTATAAACTGGTCTTTTGGAAGCCCTGCACTTTGAGTTTCCAATCCTTTCTTCTTCAGAGCTATGGAAGACCCAGAGATTGACATAATTTACCTCTTAAATAGGAGAGAAATCCTGTCTATAGGAATTCTGAAGGTGCTAAAGCCTATTTATTACACATAGGCAATATTTTGCACTTTTTTCCTCTCTTTTTTATTTTTATTTTTAGTTCTTAGATTGATTCCCACTTACCCCCCACAGTCATTACACATTTTTTCTGAGGCAACCCTGGAAGAGAAGCAATTTTCCACATTCACCCACCATCAGCACCCCTCACAGGACAGGATTTTTGGAAGTGCTGTGCTCAGTGCTCTGACCAGGAGCCTTTTCTGACATGAAGACCAAGCACAGGGCCAGCCGGGAGGGTTTGACCCTAGACAGGATTTCCCCTAGACCCAACCAGCTATCCTTCTTCCTGGGGAAGAGAGGTTCCTGCAGGACCCAGGATCCCACCCAAAAACCTGACCAATCTTTCTGCAGAGGATGGCTTCAGCATCATGTGAACAGCCAATGTGATGCCCATGTCTGCTGCCACTTGGCTGGACTGAGGAACACTTCAGCAGCACTTCACCACTGTGGTTCCCACGAGGACCCATACCATGTTGGTCGTGGTTTTTACATGGAAGAAGGGCTGCCACCGCCTGTGGACATGCTCCTTGGGTGACACACTGCATCTTGGTGAGCCTCGTGAGCCGTTTCTCCTATCTACCTCAGAAATCAGCTCAAAATGGAGAACTTATGGGTGGATGTACAGCCCTCTCCAGAGGAATTTTTGAGGGCAGTGCAGGACTGGAGGGACGGTGCAGAGGCAGTGATTTACTTGGCCGTCAGCAGCATTCAATGTCTCACGAGTGCTCAGTGACAAGCAGCACTGCACTAAGGCCAATTACCACCACTGCTGTTCACAAGCTCTGAAATTCTCTGTCACCAGAGCAGGAAGTGTTTTGGCCAAGCGCACAGAATGTATTATTAGGAAGAGAAAAACGCCTTCGAGGACACTCTCCCCCATGGTCTGACAGGCCCCCTGAACACAGTGATGGAGAAGGGATCCACCCAGCACACAGAAAGAGCAGACACTGTCATTAAAAGCAGAAAGCATGGAGAAAAGGTTGCAGAGGGGCTGCAGCCTGGCTGAGCCCAAACCCATGGCAGGTGCTCGCAACAAAGCCCTCTGCCAGCACTGAAACCCCCTCCGCTAACTGCTGCCATCAACTTACCTCTCCCCATTCACTCCTTTATGAGCACAAGGAGCTAAATTAATCAGATAGGCACACCTAATGAACTGTTCAGATATCTCTGGTCATTAGTAATCTTTACTATGTTCGGATATTGCTTGTGCACGTGGGTGAGATGAGGAACTTCAGTCACCCAATGCCAATTTCATAATGAATTCTTCATTACCAAAAATTGAAGCAGGACTCAGAATTCATTAGTTGCACCATAAAACTTCCTGTTTTCTAAAAATACAACAGCCACCCTCCCCCACCCCTCCATCCCTCCCCCACCCCAAAAAATCTCTGGATTTATTTAAACCCCTTTATGTCACACATACATTCCACGACACATAGTAACATTCTCGAGATGCAGGAAGAGGCAGAATTAGCCTCAGCTGATATCCCTTCCTGCTTTAAAGAACTTTTCTTCCAAAACAACACATTCATCTTAAATTTGAGGTTTCTGGTGGGGGTGGTTTGAGGAAGCGCCTGTGCCACCAAGGCTCATAGCCTGCCAGAAACGAGACGCGGGGTGCGAATGCGAGCCCAGGCTGCCGCCAGCCAGGGAAGCACAGCGGGGAGGGCAGGGGCACGCCGAGCCTTGGACTTTGAGCATTAGCATGGAAAATAGCAAATAAACAAGAAGCAAACATCCCGAGCAACAAATCCCCCTGAAATTTTTGCTACTGGCTGCAGGGGGAGCAGGGTTTCCAGCGAAGGGGAAGCGGCAGAGCTGTTAGCGGGATGTGGGCTGAGACTTTAGCTCGTCATTCGGATAAGTTGTTTTCCTTTAAATTTTTAGAAATTAAGAAGGGGGAAATATTTAGCTATATAAAAATACATTATATATAATTTTTTTATTTTTAAAAAATTTTTTAAGTCCCTGCAGCTGATTCAACTCAGCACAGAGACATCCCAGCAGCAAGCAAATACAGCAGCCAGGCACCAGTGCCGTGGCCGCCTCGCCAGCCACAGCAGCCCATCCTAGAGGCGTGGGCAAAGATGAAAAAGGAGTTGGCTCTGCAGCAGATTTTAAGCTATGCTCCTGCCACATCGGCTGCTCACCTCTCCCCAGTCACCTGCAGGGATGAGCAGAGCATGGCTCAGGTAAAACCCGACAGACACATCAACACCACTGTTTCAGAGCCGAAGCTGCTGATTTCCTACATGCCCTTGGCACCAGAGAAGCCCAGATGTCTCCATCTTCCCAGGTGTCGAGCTTGATGATGTCCAGATGGCACCTTGATTGCTTGAAGCTTCACTGATTGAGTTACCAGGACCTGGATCTGTGCTTCAGCCCACCCAGCCTCTCCCCTTTGTGCTGGGGCCCTTATGTTTTCATCAGGTCTTTCTCTAGTAGATGGTGAAGAAAGAGTGCCGTTTACACCTGCTGAAAACATAGTTATGAAGCTAATAGCTTATCTGCTGAAGAAAGGAACAAAAAGGCAGGTTGAGCTGGCAGGCTAGAGCCAGTGCTCAGCACAGCGAAGACCAGGTGCTCCCACGGGCAGCTAGCTGCTGCACACATGCCCGTCAGTAATACTGTTCCCCTTCAGAAAAATAATCTTATCCTGTAAAACAAACACAAGAGGAAAAGCATTCGCTTTCAGATTGAACAACTGAAGCATCATGATCCTCTTTGAAACAACACAGGCACAAAATGTGTGCCCATATTTCAGTTGTTTTATGAGTCCTTGTGACTTTCACAAGTCAAATTTTGTTTGACTCAAAGTTTCCTTTGCATTAAATGCCCCTGTGGTGAGACACTGCAGTCTCATCTGCCCTTTTCTTGCTCTACCTCCTGTTCCACTCTGAATTAACTCCCCCGTACTCAGCAGACACATTTTGCTCTACACAACCATAAAGAAAAATTTCCCTCACTTTCCATTTAAAAATAAATAAATAAATTAAAATACATGATGCCCCAGAAAAGTAGCAGTTCACAGTCATTTGAACTATATTTAAAGCAGGGAAGTTCCTCTTTCACATCCAAACTACCATTTTGCTTGCTCACACAGAGCCCAGGAGGTTCAGTGAGCACTTCTTTTCCTTACAACCTCCTATCTGGCTGACTCGCTCCCAGTTTGTCTGACCTTTGCTGCTCAGCTTCGCTTTCATTCAGGGAAGATATCACAAGATCATCCATTTTAACAAACTGCCTCTCTTTGTGATGGCCTACAATTGGTACCTGATGATTTTCACAGCACTTGCCTGCGTAAGCTGCAAAGCATCCAGTGCCACGGACACAATGTGCGCAGAGGTGAGTGACAGCCAAGGGGCCCTCTTGAGATACGTAGCTGTGTGTGTAAGGGGATTGGTCTGCAGTGACCACTTGTATGCTGATACCTGTTTTCAGCTCCTGAGGGGTTTCCTTCAGGTGGAGCTGAAGTCCTTTATCAGAGAAACAAGGCAGGTGTCTGGAGAACTACTCGGGGACGTAAATCCAGGGACATAAACCCTCCTCCTCCTCACACCTGTGCATCCTCACCCCCTCTCCTGCCACTGCCAGGGACTTCGGTAGCCTGTCAAACGAGCACAGTGCTTCACCTCCCAGAGAGGAGGACGATGCAGTTTCACAGGCATGCTTAGCAGACATCAGAGCCAGACAGAGAAAAAGATTTTTGTCTCATGCTTGTGCTCTCCATACAAGAATTTGTACACAGCGGTGGGATGATGGTGTCTCTATTTGTCATCTGGTCGACGTACAATACTGTATGAGAATAGAAAGAAAGTACCAGGGTTTTTCCAAGGGCAGGGGAAAACCTGGCCCATAAGCTTTTTTTTATTATTATTATTAATTTTTTTTAAAGTGGGAGACAAGGAAATAGAAGTAAGGACTTTGATTCTGGGAAGAAGTGCACATCTGGGCCCAACAGTGGGCTCCCCGCTGAATTACATGTGCAATTCCCCAAGGACTCCGAATTGCACACCGGGATGCCCCAGAGTCTGGTTCTCCTCAGCTCCCTGTAAGAGCTGCTCCAACCCACCAAGCACACAGAGAGAGCTTACTCACTAGTTTATTTGAACAGCAAAACACAGTGGCTGGTCTCATTTGTAGTGACAGCCCGACACTATTGATCTAACGCACGTGCCGCGGCAGCCGGCTGCACAGGTTCCTCTTTGCCTATCACTACGGAATGTATTAGCTTCTCTACGTTCTGCCGTGTGGGTGGGTAATGGTGCTGTGTTACATCAGTGCTTCTAGAGTGGACCCAAATCCCCGTGCTACAGCAGGTACCCATGGCTTGTCCCACCCTGCTGATGCTGGACCCTCTGCCATCCCTTTGGTGCTGATCTCCAGCCACATCCCAGCGTGCCAAGGAGCAGAGGGATGCTGGAGGAGCCACGCTCTGCACCCACATGCGGCATTTTGTTGTCACCATCCCTTTCTGCCCCCTCCCGGCTCTCCATCCCTGCCCGACAGGCTGCGCTGCCTGCAGTAGCCTCCTCACAAGGCCATGGTGCTTCCCTGGTAACCTTAAGGGCTTGCAGCTATAAGAAAGGAAGAAAGTGTTTGCTGCCATGTCCAGCGTGTGGCTTGCAACAAATACTGCTCTTCCCTTCCAGCAAGATCACCAAGCACCTCCACTGCCCACCTGCCTCTCCTAGGCCACAGATGGGCAGAGACATGGCTTGATCTTGCTCACAGCCCCATGTGGATGGAAAGGCCTGAACCTTGCACACCATCCATGCACGAGCACCTCAACAAAACCGTGTCGAGACACAAGCTCCAGCCCCACAGGGTGCACACCTGCACTGCCCTCAGCTCATCACGGATGCCAGGCTCCCCTACATGTCTCAGCAGACATCCCACCACCCGCGCTTGCTTTCTTTGCGCTAACAGAAGAGCTTTGAACTTCATTAAAGGGGTCAAATTGGCCAACTGTTCAATATATGCTCTGAATTCCCTGCAAGCAGAATGTCTCTGAACTTCCTGGCAGAGTATTATTGCCAAGCTGCTGCTCCCATGCGTCCCCAGGGATGCCGTTCTCCCCAGGCTGGCCCTGTAACCACCCAGGGCTTTCCTGGCAGCAGGGATAGGCAAGGAGGCAGAGGAGGAGGGTGTCAATTTCAGGCTGCATCCTTGCTCCCCATCGCAGCTTGGCAGCTGTGATGTGTGATGGTCTGAGCATCTCTGCTGCCCTGAGTAGCTATGGCAGGCTCTTCTGGGGAGGCCTTTCACTGCATGCCATAGTTCCAGACTCTGGTCGACTTCTGTGCAAACATCAAGTAAAGGCAGGCCAAACAGACTTAATGAATTTCCCCAGCATCCACAGAGTAAACTTCTCTACATAATAGACCGATTCAGTTTCAGTTTAAAATTTCTATGAAGGCTTTTCAGTTTAAGGCTCAGTGTATCAGCAATAATCTTTGTCTGGCCAGAGCTAAACTTTCCTACCATCCCCCTGCTGCAGCATGTAACTGCAGTTCAGATCCAACTTCTCTGGACGTTCCTCTAGAAATGTTCCCAGACCTGCTCTTTTTTACCTCCTCTCCACAAGGTTTTCCTCAGACTTAGAATTAGCTTTGTTACAAGACTCATGAAACTCAGAATTTCAAACTACCTTGTTGGGGGATTCTTTCTTAGGGATTAATAATTCATCCAGAAGAGTAAACAGCCCTCATATGTGCTACCTTCGATAAGAAAGCACTACAGGGGAGATGAACTTCAAATTAGTACAATAGAGATTCAAAGCATTACTTTTGAAAACACACTCTGCAAAACCCCAGGGCTGTGCACTGCAAGCCTGCACTAAGGCTTCCTAGGGTTCTGGCTGCTATTTTTTTTAATTTTAAAAAACCCCAAAATAACAACCCAAAACCAAACAGAATTTTGAATTAAGTGCCATAGTTTCCTAGTTATACTCGCAGTACATACCTCTCGCAGTTTCATTATGTGTTTTCCGTAGATTGTGGTAAATAAAAGCTATAGCTGTGAAGGCTTGGGACTGAGGGAGATTCCTGAAAAACTGCCTGTCACAACTGAAGTTCTTGACTTCAGCTTCAACGTGCTCCCTTCCCTTCAGAATTCAACCTTCTCTGAGCTGAAGTCTCTTCTCTACTTGGACTTGACAAGGTACAGTAGATGGTCCTCACTGCTCCACATCAAGGTTGGTCAACACCCCTGCCCAAAGCCAGCTTCTGGAGCACACCAGAGCAGCATTCCCTGCCTTCCACAGGGAATCCACCAGTAGCACTTGCAGACAGCTGTGAATTATTTGGCTAAGCAGAGATTGATACACTTGGGCAATATTTAGGCTTCTCCTCTGGTGACTATCATTCGTGGGACAGTGGGGGAAATACAGGTTTTCCACATATAGCTACTGCTAAGACAGACACAGAAGCTATTTTTTAATTCACTTTTCTATGAAGATGTTGTTCCCTAAATCCTAGAGAAAGATGGGCTTGATCCATGTAAATGTCCGGCTTTTTCTATGGGGGAAAAAGAAATTTTCATACTATTAAGCTGGACACTAGAAATGTTGTCTTTTCCTGACTGGCAGAAATGCCTCCACGCACATGGAGGGCAGGTTTTTCTCCTCATCAGGGCCCTGTATTTCAATGTGAGCTTACAAATACCGGGCAAGCATCACCAGAAGAGACAGTGTTACCTTGGTGAAGGCAACTGCATTTCAGGTTATCATGTCTACTGGGAGAGTTTTGCACAACCAACCACTGATGCTGGTTTCTGTTGCTTTCTGAAGGTGCCAGGTCAACTGGGTGTACGATGGTGCCTTTCACAGCAACAAGAAATTGGAGACAATTGTGTTGACCGGAAACCTGCTCATGTTTCTGTCTGACACAGCATTCACAGGCCCACAGTCCCTGAAGCAGCTCATCTTAACACAGACAGGAATAACTAGTATGTCTTTTATTCCAATGACAAATCTTGACAGCTTGGATACACTCGATTTGGGCAGCAACCACATCTCTTCACTGCAGTTCCCTCCTAACTTTCCCACTCAAAACCTCAAATACCTTGACTTTCAAATGAACAACATAAGAGCAATCACAGCAGAAGATGTCAGCATTCTGCAGAAGACCAGCAATATATCTCTTATCTTTAAAGGCAATGACTTCCTATACATTGAACCTGGAGCTTTCCAATCCCATTTCTACAGTTTGGACTTTGGGGCCTGTGCTGACATCCCTGCGGTCCTGGCAGGGATACAGAACTCCACAGTGCAGACCCTTTGGCTGGGAACATTTCACAACATGGAAAAGGAGACCGACATAAGCCCGAGTGTTTTACAAGGCCTCTGCAGTATCTCTGTCAAGGATCTCTACCTGCAGCTACGGCACTTCAGAAACCTAAGCGCGGACACGTTTCAGTGCCTGACCAGGCTCCGAAAGCTAGACCTAACTCAAACCCACATCAGTGCCTTGCCCCCCGCCATCAGTGGCATGAGCTCACTAGCAGAGTTAGTTCTCAATGCCAACTCCTTCAAGCACCTCTGCAACATCAGCGCTGCAGCCTTCCCTTCCCTCACCCACCTCCACATCAAGGGGAACATGCAGGTTCTGCAGCTGGGCTCTGGCTGTTTGGAGAATCTGTCACAGCTTCAACACCTCGATTTAAGCAAGAGTCATATCGAGAGCTCTGACTGCTGTAACAAAGCACTGAGCGGCTTGAGCAGTCTTCGGTACCTAAATCTGAGCCACAACATAAAGCTCCACCTCCAGGACGTGCTTGTTAAGGACAGTGCTAACCTGCAGCTCCTGGACCTTGCTTTCACTCCTCTTCACATCAACACTCTTGAGGGTGCTTTCCGAAATTTGCATGTCTTGCAAGTGCTGAATCTTTCTTCCTCCAATGTTAATACTAGCACTCAGAATCTCTTCCAGGGCCTGGAAAACCTCATGCTCTTGGACCTTAGTCAAAATAACTTTGAGTTGGGGATCATACCAAAGGACAACCAGTTCCAAGCACTATCCAATTTAGAGGTGCTAATTTTATCATCCTGTGAACTGATGGCAATAGAGCACCAAGCATTTCTCAGCCTCGAGAAGTTACAGCACGTTGATCTGAGCCACAACAAACTTACTGCATTCAGCACAGATGCATTTTCAAATCTCAAGAGCATCTATCTCAATTTTGCCCACAACAGGATCCGTATTGTGCCACGTGAGAAGCTAGCCTCCCTAGCCGGCCACTGCGTAATCAATTTAAGTTACAACCCTCTGGACTGCACCTGCTCCAACATTGATTTAATCACCTGGTACAAGCAGAACCTGGATAAAATTGAAGACCCTGAAGGAACGAGATGCTCTGAACCCAAATTGCTAGCTGGGGCTCAGCTGGCCACCATATCGCTGTCCTGTGGGATCAGCACAGGAGGAATCATTGCAGTTGTCCTGACTATTTTACCCTGTGGAGCCATCTTCTTTTGGGGTGCTCGCTATTTCAAGAGAAATTACCAGCAAATATAGGCTTCTGATGGACATACAGAAAACGCCTACAGCAACTATATTAAGACAAAGGACAGCTTAGTGGTTTTGTTTGTGACCTATGTTTCCTTAGCTTTTGTAACACCCTCTCCATTTGTATTTTAGCTTTTAGAAGAATAGTAAAAACATTTCATTTGAGATCTGGAAGAATAAACTTGAACCTTGAGCATATAAATATTCCCTTGTTGCAAAATTCCAGTTCAACTCAACTTTAGCCCTGGTGTCCCATCTACTACCGCTAATGCAGCTGTAAAGGGAGAATCAAAGGGCCAAAATACAAACTTTGGTCTCTTTAAACAGAAAACTAAATCACCATCCTCCCAACAAAAAAGCCCCAAAACAACCAAACCCTTCGCCCTCTATCAGATGTCCCTGAAAGATAACATTTAAGAGCCGGCAGTAGGGTATCCTGCTCTCCTAAAAAGGAAGAAACCTTTCTGTGAGGAGCAGACATAACATTCAAGGTCACGTAAGACCTACTCCTGCAGGACTGATGGAGACAGCTCACATCATCTCTCAGATTCCTTTATAATATTTTTAATTGCTAGAAAGTGCCTGGCCACTGAATCTCTGTCTTCCTACCCCTCATCCTGGGATAAGTAGCACAGGAAACCCTGCTCCTGTACTATTTACCAGACTCCAGACCAAGCAACAATTTCAGCTTTAACCGTAAAACTTGTAGATTTGGTCAAGAATCTGCAGGTGCTTAGCATTATGCTTGTTTGCACAGGGCAAAAAAAGCAAAGCCAACAGCCAAGAAAATTCCCTGTGCCAGCCCAGAGCGGACTGTTTCCTCCAGCAGCAGCTCAGGAGGAAAAACTCAAGGCTGCAGAGCGGGCAGCACAGCAGGGAGGAGCAACCTCATCCCCTGGGCACTCCTCATGCTGAGAGCTACCTCGTGGTGCTTCTGGCACACATCCCTGGGGTGAGGTCACGTGATAGCTGGGCCAGAAAAAAGACAGACTGATTATTCATTTACTTTAACTAAACAACCGGATCCCTTCTTCTGCCATCAGACACAAACATGCCCAGTGGCAAGACAGAGTACCTGCATTTGACCAAGGGCCTTATGGGAACTTGCCAGGCCTATGCATCTGCCCTTGTTGCTGTAGTGTGATTTATTTACTAGTCCTTTAATAAGAGGTCAACCCCGACATACAGACACAACCTTTTCAGAAGTATGACCCTTCTATCTCCATGGCTGGCCAGCGTGTGGAGTCTTACCCTGTCCCAGCAAGGCTCCTCAGAGTGTTAAGCTGGGAGCTGCAGTTGCTTGCCAAGATGTGGAAGGTGAGGTGTCTGCCAGTACTTTCCATGCAGGACTCCACACTCAGCTTCAGCTCCTGCCCCAACAGCGTTTCCTCCGCGTTTTCCTTTGTCACATGCTAAGATGGATCTCTGCTGGACTTTTCTGACGTTTTTGCTCATTTCTGAAGACACTGCAGACAAGAATCCCTGATTGGTCTTCTCAGCTAAGAAATACTTCTTTGAAAAGCCCCTTTTATCCCATTAGTATATCTAACACAACATGGGTTCTTGCAGCTTTCTGATGCCTTCACATCATGCACACAGCCTGCCTTACCCTGCAGCTTCCCCTTCTCCTCTCTGTGTAGCTGCTGCTGCCCAAGGGGGTGCAGGGAGACACCTTCTGATGCTTCTTCTCCAGTTACCTCCAAGCACACTGAGATTTTGGGTACCTCTGTAGCTCTTTGTATTGCTGTACTGTATTCCCCATTTCTGCAGCTGCTGCCATGCTCTGTGCAGAAATCTTCTCCTGACCCTGTCAGCAGGCACCGAGCTCCAGCGGCAGAGCTCCAGAGCTGTACAGGCTGCCTTCATCAGACGAGCCCTGCTGCAAGACCAGTCTAAAGGAAAGAGATGTCATGAAACAAGCCACACTGCCCAAGGCGAGGACCCCCAAGTCATCCTTGGGGGAAGGCAGGATGCTCCTGAAGTTAGCCTACAGATCAAGGTGCATTTTCTCTTCCATCTGCAAATCCAGCAGGTTAAACAAGTGACCTCCGGTGACTGCGTTATCTAGCAATACAGCACGAAGGCCAGCGTGTGCACCATCTGCAAGGCTGACCTACTTCCTTCATGGTATCCCTCTTAAATGTGTGGGATCAGGAAAGCGACTGACAAAAAGTGAAGTTAAAAGGGAGGATGAAACAGTTCATAGCTTGGGATAGGTGCAAATAAAATTGCTTCAAGTACCAGGTAGTAACTGCAGGAGACTCAAAGACATCAGCAACTTGGGGTATAGCTGGATGTCGGGCTGATGCTTTCTGAAATCCCTCTTCTTTTGGAGAGACCACAGGATTTAAACACTACTGGTTCCTGAAATGCTACCCAGTGTTAGGGTGTGAACTCATGTGTAGATGTTGTTTAAACATCAAAGGTGGCTGAAAAGGCAAAATGGTGAACACGTTCCTGTGCAGTATGTATTTGCACACACAGTATTAGCACAGACTTTCCTCTGTTTTTATTTTCCTTTGAGTTACTTTATAGTCTCATCTCTGCTTGCTTCTTTGCCTGCAAAGTGCCATTCATATAGCACTGTGTAAATAACAGTGCTGAACAGGATACACCAACCCTAAATACAGGGATGTATTCTGAAGGAAAATTTATGCATAGTTATAATACACTAAAGTGTCCAGATTATATATAAAAACTTCTTGAAGTCCAAAGATTTAGTCTTCTGGGATTACTTAGCAAGGATGTAAATGAAGAGGCAGTAGATTTCTTCTTTTTTATAGCATTTCTTTACCCAGTCAAGCTCTGAGCTGATGCAGGTCTGCGTTTCCAGCCAGTCCTTTTTCAATTTCAAAGGCAGCTGAGGCGCTGGCACACAGAGGGAGTCGCCTGAGGTGAATGGTGCCTAGCAGCACTGACCTCACCACCACCCTGGCTCCCAGGCTACAGCTGTCACTGAAGTCACCATACAACATGGAACTGCAAAATAGAATCTGTTACCAGTATTTACACAGAGAAGACACTTGAGCAGATCGTAGTCCCATTTCAGAGACTGGAAAGCACTTATTTCAGCTGGACAAACAAAGCTGAGAGCCAAGTTCTTCCTTCCCCAACCGAGAGTAAACAAGATACTATCAATAAGATGCAAGTGGATTTTTGAAAGAGGGTTTTACTCTGAAAAGGATGGCTAAACAGGCCAATTTATAAACCTGTCAACTTAAACATTAATCCTAATGTCAGTGATTCATCTTTTGAGATCTTCCTCTCATTCAGTAGTCTTGTACCTGGAAAAAGGGCAGGTGAGATCCTTTCCCAACCACTCACTCATGGGATACCTCCTTGCCTGGCAAATGCAATGGAAATCCCTCTTCCCCAGCACCAGATGACATCCTTCTCCAGTGGTCTCAGCCAGCATCTAGGCACTGCATCCAATTCTCCCCCAGCATTCTGAAGCACTGTAACTTACCTACATTGTTTCTGTCATCTAACTGTCCCCTGCTCCATTCTTCTGATGCTCCCAACTCTTTGCAGCTTGAACCATCATTTCTCACCTCACTTACCAGGCCCAGTTCATTCGAATGCATTCTTGGCAGATGCCTGGGAGACTGAGCTGATCAATGCTAATCCAATACTGTAACGGTCAAATCTATGGCTATAGTCAGTGCAAAGAATCCTGAACCTAAGCCATGAATTGGGAGATACATCCATACAGCCTGTAGCATTCCTCTGTCCTGTGGTTTATTCTGAGTTGCGATCTGAGCTACCATCTAAATCTGAGTTTGACATCCCTGCTAAGTCTGACAAATGATGCAAGACAAAAATACCAGGTCCAAGGGAGCACAGCAAACTGGGACTGTGGTGCTGAAGGAGGGAGCTTGCATTTTCCTTGTGGACCATAAAGGCATTCCCATTGTGGGCACGCAGGCTTCTGTCCCTCCCCAGGGCAGAGATGACAACTGCTGTCCACAGCCAGAGACAGCACCACAGAAAGAGCAGAGGCATCCAGAATCAGTCCTCAAATATTGCTTGGTTTCCTTTCCCTAAGTTGCCAGATCCCGCTTTCCCCTCCTGGACTCATCACACCGCTTGCCAGTGCACCAGTTTTGCAACTATCTGCCTTCTGCTGGGTCGCAGCAAGTTGGCAAGTTTGAGGGTGACCTTCAGCTTCCCCTCACTCACTGGTTTTAAGCAGAGAGCAAAGCAGCAGCAGTGATGCTGTAACTCTGCCGCACTTGGTTGTGTACAGAGGAAATCAAGACAGAGAAAACAATGTCAACAAAACCAACCCCCTACCAGGCAAACAGCTCCTGGCACATGCAGACCTGCTGTGCAGAGCTGCGGGCCAGGCACCAGTGAAGATCCATGTATTTTAACAAGTGATGCTCCTCTGCAAGAAGTGCAACAGTGAATATCAGGGAAGCAATAATCCTGCCCTGTTGGTTCTTCATGCCAAAAGCATTTTTATTCATCAAAGAGGCCACTGGATGCTACTGCTCTGCTTCATCTCCCCACCCTGGTTCACTGCAGCTATTTATCTTCTGGGAAAAAAATAAAGGGAGATCTGATGACATTTGAGGAGTAGAGATTTCAAAACTGAAGAAAACGTTGCACTTACACATGCTCCAGGAGTTTGTTAAACTGAAAGTATAGCGTGAATTACAACACCCAACCAAGACAGGCTGGGTATTTAGAGAAGGTACTAAAACCCGTGCTGGCCTATTGAATGAATGGCAGTACATGCTTTGGAGGGATTATTTAGCATCACACTACCACCTGCTGCCATTGTTAGCTACCATACCCTGGTACAGCCCACCCCCCTTCCTACCCAACCCAGAAGCTGTGGTTCCAGCCACTGCTGGGACAAGACCTCTGGTGCAGACCTCCTGTGCCTCCGGACCAGGCTGCACCTCCTCATGGCAAAATGGGCAGGCAGCACACACCCCAAGGGACACTGAGCCAGCCCCACAGAATAAAACCAACCAACTGCCTGCCTCTGAGTAGTGTGCCTTAGGCTACAGGAGTGGAAGCAGTTAAAGGAAAAATGCTAGCACAACAGCATTTCATGCTGAATTTTTATTTCAATGTTATGCAACTGCATAAGTATAAATAATCGTGTTCAATATACAACAATTATAACATCCATAAAGAGTTTCTCAGAGAAAATAAGACTGCAAACACTTTATTGCACAGACCCTAACAAATTTTTTCTCTCCTTTAATAGTTTTAATTATTTTATTGTGTAAGGGGAAGAATCTACAGCCTCAAGTCTACAAAAGAACACATCAGATCTACGATCACATAAAGACTGACCAAGTAGAACACAGGCAGGAGGATCTCTAACACCTCACTGGTAAGGTAAACACCAACAAACAGGTACTACATAAACACGAGCTTAAACACTGTTACACTTCCAAAATGCAAAGAACTTATTTGTCAGAAGTGATAATGAACTATACAAAAATATACATAAAGGTATACTGTAAACAAAGATAGATGTGCTTTAAAGGAAATAAAAGGATAGTTGAAAGTAATGCAGAAAACTGTAAATTAGGAAATACCTCCTAGACAGAAATGTTATTTTGAAGTGCTTTAGCGCTGATTTGTAGTTACTGCCAAAGCACAGATGAACTGTAAATGTTGAGACCATCAAAAAATATCACCCATTGCTCACTAGCTTCTCTGTGAACGCATCAAAAGCGGTACGAATGTTCTACTGCCACATGAAAAATCAGGATCTGTTTGCGATGCTCTCTTTCCATGACAGGTTTGCTGTAATCCAGCTCAACTCAGTTACTAGTATAATAAAGTTTTCACTGGAGGGAAATGAATTCTGCAGGCTGTCAGTTGTCACACAAACCTTGCAGTCAAGATTACACTGTGCTTTTATGAACGATTTCCTACCTTTTGAGACAGAAAGGCGATCTATAAGCCCTGGCAAAATAGGTAAGGGCCCATCTCCATTGTGAATGCATGTAACAGAAATAAGTGAAACTGCTGTCATCTTGATCCCAATCATTAAAAACCCCTACACATTTGCAAGGGCATTCTGTAGTGCTTCTGTACGTTTCAGATTATCTTTCATTCTTCAAAACAAACTAAATATCTCCACACTAAAATGATCAAAGTCTACATGTTCCACAGTATATAAAATTTAAATAAGGCTTAGCAATAGTAAAAAGACAGTCACATTCTAGCACCAAATAGCTCCAACAGATTCCTTTGTTACAAAACGCTTCTTTTAGAATTAAAGGGGGTTTTTTTTTGCATACAAATAAAAAGATTATGTAATGAAATGTATGGAGCTAATTAATGCATTTAGAAATAAAAGTGAAACCCAGAATTACTTGCTAAAAACAGCAAGTTAAAAGGTCTACAACATAAGGCCCCAGCTATGTATTAGCATGTATCGGATGTCCTGAACTTTTTCAAAGATACTGAAACTGGTTTGGTTTTTTTAAGCTTTTTACCTTACCTGTCACAAACCAGAAAAATCCCCCTATTGCTGCATGACGCTTACTATGCAGACCTACATACCACAGCAATACCTACTCTCTAAACGTATTAACAAACAGGGATAAACGTACTAGTACTGCAAGTCATGTGCTTATACTTGTGCCTCACACTGTAAGGGCCCGAATTTAAAACAGCTCAAGGAGCTCAAGAGGGGATTGCAGCAAATACCAAGCACAGGGCATGTGCTTTGGAGTCTCAGCCTTACCCGAAGTGAAGGTTCCAGAACACACTCCCTGCAGACACGATGAGAACTGTTTCACCAGAGAACAGGACTCCTGCTGGGATGCCCTGATAGCTGAGCAGTCCTCCCATGGCTTTAACAGCCCCTACTCTGAGAAACAGGCTTTGCGTGGCCAGGAGATGTGGTTAGGTCTGGTGAAGCCTTCAGGCGGGTACAGTACTATTAAAACTGGATTATTAAAAATACATGTAAAAACTCACAATAAGACACCATATTTATTCTGTACTAGTACGTTTTTAACCTCTAGCTAGGATCTTTAGTAAGTAAAAGTGTGGCCTGCTTTTAATTTTCTTTCCAGTCAGACCAAGGCTTGGGCGTGTCCACGCCAGGTCTGAGTTTTAATTTCAGTTTTGTAGTCGAGTATGGCAAATTAAGTGGCAAAGCAACTATCTTAAAGGGGAGAGTAAACAATGCAATCAGCAGCAAAGTATATATGCTACATTCAAACTCCAAACACATTGCTAAGTATTTACAGAGGAAATCTTTTCTTCAACAGCTCTTAGCTGCAAAGGTATTTTTATAGAAATACTATATGGTAACAGTTTTACCGGTTACAATTGGGAAGGCATTTTGAAAAAAAAAAAAAGTCCTTTTCTTTACATATCCCCATCCTTTTTCTTCAGTGACATGAAAGCTTTGATGCACAAAGACATGACACAGTGCTGGTTTAAAGGCAGTCCAAATATATTGACATTGTTTCAGCTAGTCATGAGTTTACATCTGACAGTTCTTAAAGTTAACAGGATTTTTTGTGAGGGCTGCTCCGTGAAGCTTCCTTTCCTCGCCGCTGCCGAGACGAGTCTTTGTCGTTAGAAAGTGCGTTGGAGCGGTCAG
This sequence comes from Porphyrio hochstetteri, assembly GCA_020800305.1. Taxonomy (NCBI): domain Eukaryota; kingdom Metazoa; phylum Chordata; class Aves; order Gruiformes; family Rallidae; genus Porphyrio; species Porphyrio hochstetteri. Next base: position 66,754,710 of record CM036938.1, read on the forward strand.
GTATGGTTGCTGACCTGCACACATCTTTACCTACATTCTGTTTTCTTGAAGCAGACTGCTGAGCTTGAGCGGCATCTTTTCCCTTTGCATCCACGGTGCTAGCAAAAGACTTCTCTTGATTTCCAGGTTTACCTCCAGGGCCTGAAGCAGGGTGGTGGGCTTCTACTACAGCAGCAGCGCTGTGCAAGGCCATCAGTGAGACACTTTTAGTGATTTCAGCCTTCCCGCTCCCTGCGGAAGCGGTGCTCTTCTTGCTTGGCTCCTTGCAGGCCGCAGGGAGTTCAGGTAAGCTGGCTTTAATCTTTGCTGAAGACATGTCACTTTTTGCTGAAGAGGGAACAGGTATTTCTTGTCTACATTCAGAGAAGGTAGCTGGAGCGGTCAGTGGCTTTCCTGGTGCTGCAGCCACACGACAAGAGCTCTGCCCGCTGGCAGCGGACACATGTTTTATTGCAGTCTGCTTGTTTGAATCCTCTGGCTGTTTCTGATTAACTTGTCCTTTCCCTTTTGAATCTTGAGAACTCTTGCTACTTGTGGTCACTTTTTCTGCTCCTTTCCCCCTGGCATCACAGTTTGCGAGGCACAGGGTAGGCTCTACTTTCCCACCATCAAGCTGAACGTAAAGTGCATCAGTGCATATTTTTCCTTCAGGTCTTTTGTCTGCAGAGATCATCTGGTTATTGGGATTTCTCTCCGCCTGTTTGCTCAGCAAGAGGCAGTCTTTCACAGTGGAAAACTTTGGAGATGTGGTTTGTTTTTCACTGAGCTGTAGTTGCTTTTGATTAGTGGATTCCCCCAAGCCTGCTGGTTCTTGCCTCTGCATCTGCTTACAACTCTCTGGGGCTGCTGGTAGTGGGCCCACAGCAGAGGATTTGGGTTTGGTGTCAGGAATGATGCTGCTCAATTGGAGGATGGCTACTGAGCCATGCTCTGAACTCGTGGGCCTCTCAGCCTGCACGTGTTCATTGCTCATTTTTCTCAGAGGGCCTGAAACAGAAGAAACAGGATCCAGCACATTTTTAGTGGCATGCTTCCCATCTTTCTGGGTGCTGGCAGACAGCTGGGTAATGGATTCCTTTTCTTTTACAGTTGGAGTGCATGTTTTTTGTGACAATGTCTGTTTATCCAAGTACTTAGATTTAGAGGAACACAGGTCAGAAGCTGTCCTGTGCTTACTACTGCTGTTTTCCACACAGGTGGCAGCAGGCTTCACATGTTCTTGAACACCCACATGAACATCTACAGCACAGCTTCTGCTGACACTGTCTCTCACAGCAGGGGAGCCTGAAGCATTAATCTGCTGCCGAGGAACCTGGCTGGATGTGTCTCTCTCAGTAGTTTGAAGCTTTATGTCAGTGAACTGTTTCTGATCTTTCCTTCCTAAATCTTTGGTGCTGTCCTTCTGCACAGAGGAAACCGGTGCAGACTTTTCACTTTTAGGTTCACAATCTGTCAAGGGCTGCATGGGCCGTTTGGGTGGAAGAGCTTCAGTCTTTGCCTCCACCGTAGCTTTCTTAGTCTCGCTGAAAATTTTCTCCTTGGTTATGTCCTTTTCCACAAAACTGCTAGCAGCACTGCTGACATCTTTGCCTAGCTGCTTCAGTGGTTCTCTGCCATCCTTAGGTTGTGCCTTGGGGCCAGCTGACTGCATTTTTCCTTGCATCTGGGGTGGAATGACAAAATCAGCGCTATTTTTTTCATTGCTTTTGGAGTAGCTCATTATTGTGACATCTGATACCTTCAGAGACAACTCCCTTATCACTTCCACCTTAGCAGGCACAGGCTCACCACTTCTGTGGGCTACTGGCTGTTTGGCAGGCAACTCCTTTTGCATTTGCTTCTCTTTTCCTTTTTCAGGAGTGCTTTGGACTGCAGAGAGTTTGGAGACCATCTGAATAGTTTTAGTACTCTGACTTTGAATAACACAAGACTTTGCCTCCACTGAATTGTCCTTCTGTTTCAAAGTGGAGATGTCTTTCTTTTGAACGGCTTCAGAAACAGAAATATTGCCTTTAGTAAGTGGACTAGAAACCTTTTTCTCTGTCACTACTTCTGCAGCCATAGGGATGACTGGTAGATTTGGAGAACTCTTGCTTGTTTGCAGAATCTGAGGCTCCGATACATTGACTTTGCCTGATTTTGAAGAGCTTAACAACTGTTCTTTCTGACAGGCCAGCTCTGCCTTTCCACTGCTCCCTTGAGGTGCTGGGGGTTTAGGAGATCCCCCATCACTGCTTGTGCTCTGTCCTTCAGGCGGCATGCACAAGGGCAGTTCAGTCTTCGAAACTTGTGGCCCAGAAAGTAAGGCAATGTCTAGTGTGCCTTCTATTGGCTTCAGACAGGAAACTGACCTCCCGTCAAGTTTATATTCTGATGGACTTTTTCTTACAGGACTGTCAGTGGAAATTAGGGCTGATTTTTCCACACTCATGTCTGCTCGGCTGTTCAAGGTCTTCAGAGGAACAAAAGAAACAGAGTTGATCTGCGCAGTGTGTGCGCTGCCAATAAATGTTCTACCGTCTGCAACTGCAGCGGAGTCCTGCTGTACGTTCATGGGTCTGCTTGGATTAAGTTGAAGGCATTCATGAATATTTGATGTCAACTTAGGTTTTAGTACTGGACAGACACTGTCATCTTTTTCCTCAATGGACATTTTCTTTCTCAGATAATCAATATTTGCAAGTTTACCATCTAACCTTTCAAATTTAACAAATTCTTTTGTTGGTACATTTTTATCCATGCTTTCTCCCTTTCCATTTAGCATCCTGTCAGAGGACTGAGGTAGCGTATCTTGCATTGTACATGGAGGAGAAATTCTTTTGAAGTCGTAAGAAATATGACTGAGTTCACTAGCTGGAGGCCCATGACAGGGTATCTGTGTATCTGAAGCAACACCATCATTTGATCTCAAGTTTGCATTCTTTTGAAGGGTGTCTTTGAGTATGCCACCAGCTGACTGGGTCTCCAAAGCCACAATTTTTGTTTCAAACTGATTTGATCTTTCTAATACCTTCTGAAATGCTTTTTTGTCTCTTTCTTCCAGTCTTAAGATATTGAGATTTTCTGGTTCACTGCTAGGTTCATGTATAGCAGCATTAGTTTTTTCAGCAAAATCTTGCTTCTTCATAACTATCTTGACCTTCAGCTTCTCTCTGTCTAGCTCATCAATGGATTCTTGCCTACCTAATTTTCGGGAAATGGGTCGTTTCAAGCAGCCCTGCTCTGCAGGCCTCACTCGTGTGAGTGATGGCACATCACATACGTTCTCCTCCAAGCTCTGAAGAGTTACTTCTCTTTGGGATAATTCTCTGTTCACTTCTTCCTGGGTCACTTCCAGACTGTGTTTTCGTGAACATAAGTGTTTCTTATCACTGCCGTAAGAGGGTGCGAGCTTCTCTTCAGATTGAACTCTCTTTAATAGCGGAGATCTTGGTGGCTCTGCACTCTTTGGCCTAACAATATGCCTTACAATAGTTGGAGGGGAGTGCATTTTGCTAGGAAAGGACTGAGCTATTTTTGTATTTCCAATTGAGTGTCCTAACAATGGTGATGGAGATCGCTGAGGAGATGTTGGCTGGGGTGTTGGAGAAGGTGTACGGGCAAGAGGAGAGAGAGGAATGCTGCCAGCTGATTTGCGTCTTCCTGATCTGTACCTCTGCCCACCAAGCTTTGGACCCAGGCCATGAAGAGTGCTGGGTCTTATGTGTCCCGAGCCAGCTGGAGAATTTGGAGCGCTTGAACTAGGGGAGCTACTCTGGGAAGAGTTAGTACCTACAAAAAGGAAAAACAAACCAAACGCAACATTAGTAAGATTTTTTTAAATTCTTGTTTAAATGCTTGGTGAGACATGAACTTTCACCTGTCTGAAGGGCCTACATGCTGTTTGCTGCCATAGTGTTCCAAAATTTGGAAGGTTTTGAGCAACTGGGCTGTAAACCCCTCACATCAGCACAATTATGTTGCTATTTCTCCCTTTCTCCCTCTTTTCCTTCATCCCAATTAAGTTCTCTCTTCCTTCTTTTTAAATACAATAACCAACACTTTCTGCAACTTCAAAGCAATGACGAAGGCTTTCAAATTTACCTTTGCCTGGGGATTGTATAACAGCAGTCACTTTTAGTACACACTAAAATCATGACAAAAGTAAAACATAAAGCAGGCCAGGCTTTTAGGAGCCAGAAAGATGCTTATTTCAGCACCCAGCCAATCTTTTTAGCAACAATTCTCTCTTCACGAGTGCCCATGCTAGTTGGAATGTGTAGCAACTTTTTCCCCAGCTTCATTCTTTCATCAACCAGCCTCTCCTAGGCAAGATTCAACCTTTTACTTCAAACCTGGATTGTTTGTTCCTCAACTTACAGACAGTGGACTTGGACTTAAACTCTGGGACTAACCTAGCAAACAGTTCTCTTTTAGGTGTTTCTGTATCACAAAACTTGTTTTCTTTTCCAGACAGAAACCTCCTGTTCAGTGATTATGCTTGTTAGAGCTGACTACTCTTAGCAGAGCGTAACAGATTTGGGGGACTCTGAAGTAAAACAATATACTTCAAGTCCTTTTCCCCTGCCCTCCACTCCTTCACACTCACCAGATGGAAAATCAGGAGTAGAGCGGTAGCTTGGGGTAGGTGATCTAGGAGATAAGCTGTGGGTGGGAGACCCAGGCAAGCTCTCCCCTGATGAGAGTGATCGGTTCAGGCAGGAGAAACTTCTGCTGGTGTGAAGAAGGGGCGAAGTTTGCTTAGCCAGCTTTTTGAAGAGAGATCTTCTCCTAGAGTGAGGAGAACAGAGAATTAAGATTCACAGAAGATAATGTTCTTGCAAACTCACATTGTTTCCCTTCTACACCCTCAGAAAAGCAAGTATTAGATCTGTTTACATGAAAGCAAACCATACTGCAGAGCACAACATTTATATCCTGATTTCCTAAGAGATGGGATAGATATTGTAACTAAATCCATTTGTACCAAAACCTACTCACTGTATTTCAGAAGAATAGTTACCTCCTTGTGAGTATAAATCGTTTTCGTAATTTAAGAGCCCACCAAAACTGAAAGATTATCTATAAAGCACTAGCAATGTATTTACAAGACACACAAACTTACTGAACTAAAATTCCCATAAGCTCAGCACTAGAAAGTTCGATTAAACAAGTACAAAAAGACACACAGAAACCAAATTAAGATGCAACCTGTTATTCACTTTCTTCCCCGTATCTATATATGTGCTATGCAAAATTTTTAGTTTTAGATTAGGAAAACCAGGATTTGGAAGGACATGTCACAGCCATAGGCTCTGACAGAATGTGGTAAAAAGATGTAAAAGAGAAAGAACTGTGTTAAATCAGTATTTTAAATCTAATGTATAGTCAAACACAAGGGAACATATTAACCATGAAACAAAATGATTACTCACCTCTCCAAAGTCTCTTTCTTCTTGGTTTTCTTACTGCGCCTGACCATTCGGCTCTTGTAGCTATTTCGCCTGGCAGGTCCTGTTTTGATAGAAGTGTTTTCAAAAGGGGTTGTTGTTACTGAGACTTTGTTGCCACTCTGCCAAAAAAAGGAGAAGGAACCTTTAGGTATGAGTAATATGGAAGGACTTTGCCTTAAATTGAAGCTTCACCACAAACGTGAAGCAATGAGACGTAACTCCAGCATCAGAGTAAGAGCTGGCAGTGTAGGAAGCCCAATGCAGATGCTGTCAGGATAATTTTTCAGATACACAATGATTAGAAAATCCTCAAATTCTGCCAGATTCCCTGAACTTCCTCCATTCCAACTTTCAAATAAAGGAATTCCAGTAACTGTCCCTAGACATGAAGAGACCAAGGACTGACCAAGACTACAATTTTCAAGATGAAAGCTTCTATAGAAGCACCCCGTTTTCCTCCAAAGAACAGTGGTCACTGCACAGTAGCCACTCATGTCTCAGGATACCGACTGTTACAATGATGAAACGGAGGAGCCTGACTCAATGACTTAACCGTCGTTATCAATCCCAATTATTTTTATCTTGTTCAGAAGAGACAAATAAATGTAATTCACCTTTTTAGGACTGGCTGAACAAACAAGTGACTCAATAAATAAAACCAACTGGAAAGATCTATATATTAAACCCCATACCTCCTGCCCAGCACTTACGCCACTACAGTGAACTTTTTTCCAAAGGAACTGCAACAAGCTCAGGTTAATTTATGATACAACACACATGGATACACAAGAATCTCTCATTTTGAGTTTACTCATGTAAGAAGTGAGCAGGGTTGTCATGCTTCTCTTTATATCTGACACAGGAGACAACCACACAACCTAACTGCTTAAAATCACAGATTATCTCATACATTCCTGCAAAACTGGAGAACTTGGAAGTTCTTCCTGCTTTCAGAAAAGGAAAATGAAGAATTAAGGAAAAGAGTATTTTTGCATCTTCCCTCTGCTCTTTGTACTTCCCCATCACTTCAATGATTCCAATCCTTTTTTATAGCTGAGCACTCCGTTTGATAGGCAGAGCTCTGCATGTAACACCATGAATGGTGAATAACATAGGAAGCTAATAGCTGTCCACAGCAATTCTGACCTACGTTAGTCTGTGCTGAAAAGATTCCATAAAAACTGCAATACAATGAGCTACAGTGAAAAGCTAAGGCACTACTGTGAGCTGGGGATTTTATTTGTTTTTAATATGAAAAAAAAAAAGTAATTTTCTAATAGAACAGACCTCAGAAAACTCCACAAGAGAAAAATGTGATTATTCATAAAAGTCCAACTGTGGGATCAGAGCTTCCGTAAGTAAAGAAGCTCTGTTGGACATGCCTGTCTATATATGAGGCAAAAACCTTTTGGGCCTTAAGACTATGAAAGGCAAATTCCTTTAGAGTAAGGCCAGAAAATATTTAATATTCTTTGTTTACACTTTTCCTCATTAATTTCAGTTTAAAATGAGAAAACAAGCATCATACAAAAAAAACTTAAGTTAACCGGCTAAGATGGGAGAATTCAAGTAAGTACTTGAAAATGTAAAATTATTTGAGACACAGACATCTCTTTGTGTCAGTGCCTTGAATGTACTTCAACTATATCAGTGCCAGTTTATTGCAGAGAAACTAACATCACAGCAGGACGTATGAAGTTGGTGACCTTCCTCAGTATCTACGCAACAGGAGCTTAGAGTTTATACTTCAACAACCACAAAATCTGATAACTAATCTCTGAAGGGAACATACATAACCCCTCAATCCTTGGTGAAAACATCTTTTGTGTCCAAATTGTCCAAGAGTTACCTTTAACAACAACTCAATGACTTCTGTATGAACAAGACCATGCACTGGCTCCCCGTTGATATGAGTGATCAGGTCTCCAGCTTTCAAACCCGCTTGGTAAGCCACACCACCTTCTTCCACATTCTAGAAGTTAGAGACAAAGAGCATATACACAAAATGAAATCCTGTTTAACTTCCATACTTTCAAGAGCAGGCTTTGTTTAACAAACTCTATAAAACCAGTTGGCAATGAAGAAAACTTAGTGTCTTAAGTCATGTCTGGGAAGAAAAGAAGGAAAACCAGACCAGCCATTTCACTATCAACTGCTTACTCAAACTTTATACTTACTACCAGCCCTTGAATGATTTCAAAGCTCACTGGAACACTGCTTGTTGGCACTGGCATTAAGTAAGCTCTGAATAGCAGGGCAGTTTTCATGCATAGTAAGGAAGGGGTGATTCACTCCCCATGGCAAATTTTTAGAACTGAATGAAGATTTTCAGCAACCAACACTGAGAAATACTGATAATTAAGGCAATTGTCACATGCAGTACCTCAGTCACAAAAAACCCCCTCAAGTTACGGATTGTTTTCATTTGGTTCAAAGTCACCAGGCTGCCCATTAGAGGGAACAGCGCAGCACAAAGGTGACGAAAGCCCAAAAGAAACTGAATTGCAAATTATTTTGAAGTTGGCTTAAATAAGGTATTATATTTTAAAATGAGCTTTTTAAGACTTTAAATCATGCAGCCACTACTGAAGCCATTAATGTTTACCGAGGTAAAAAACCTAACAAACCTTTAACATGTGGGGGGAAAAAAAAGGGAGAAAAAAAGGCCAACGTTTCCCTTCTATTGCAGTGTACCATTTTTCCCCTTTCTTTCCCTGTGATGCTACACCAGTAGCAAGAAAAAAAATTTTTTTTATTTATTTCATGATCAAATGTACCTCCCTCTCCAGATTCAGTGTTCTTGGTGGACTATAAGGTAAACAACATGGATGAAAAAGACCTCATTAATAGCATTTCCTACTTCAAACCCCAAAGTATATATTTACAACAAAGCGTGAAGCTTTTGATATATTTGTAATCAATTTTTCAAAATTATTTTACGGTAACTGAAATATTTCATTTTTGTTTATGGACACATAATATATATATATAGGTGTACAATACATAAACTACATAATACATACAATTTATCAACCTCAATTAAAAATTAAATGCATTTGTATAAATGTGTTTTTATTTTATGATAAAGATGGTTGATATCCAATGATATGCAAGAACCACTGTATTTTCCTTTAGACTGTCTCCCACTGCTCAAATCAGCAGTGAACAGGGGATCAAAAATACATGATTTATTCAAGACAGTTCTTCCTGTGCCATAGAATCCTTAAAGGTATTCACAATTCCAAGTGATTTGCACATTTCTACACAAAAGAAAGTCAGTGCTTGAAATCAGCCTACTTGTGTCTAGTAAAATACTGTTGACTTTTTCAGGAATCCTTTAGCTGACGCAGTTTAATGAACTCCATGCATATTTCAACAATTTGTTTATCATCTCCTGGTTCTGCAGATCCTGCCCTCAAAGAGGAGCTGCACCAACACTGGTTTTTTTCTGTGATACAGTACTCTGAACTTAGACATGGCTATTCACAATCACCAGATGTGCCAAAAGTGAAAGTGACCCACATTACGTTGGTACCACTTGTGCCCAAGGTGGCTTGTGTTGTCCCTACAGCCAACGCTAGACTTGCATACAGGCACCGATTTCAGTCTAAGTGTGGCACATCATCATGACTGACACAGGAACTGTTACCAAAGAGATACTGTAGGTACAAAAACCAAAAGCAAAGACATCATTAGTTTTCCATGGCTATATATTAGCAAAAAGTCTTACCCAAACAATATGGTGCACAGTGTAGATATCACTGTCACCCACATAAACCCGGATTGCTCGAATGGTGAAGCCGTATTTTTTCCCTGAACTGTGAATCACTATTGGCTGGTGAGGACTTGCAGCAGCAACTGATGAATCACGGCTGGGAGAGGAATCTCGGGAGGATGAAGGATCAGAGGACAGGGAATGAGGAGACATAGGACTTACCAAAGGAGAAACACCAAACACATCTGGAAGAAAAAAAACCACAGATTGTCAGAGTACATTCATACATACAGGGAATAGGAAATCTGCTTAGTTTTATGACAACTTTGCATCAAAACACATCATTGTCTTTGCATAAACTCTCTCTTCTTCAGTCGGTGTGCATCATCCCGAATGGGGTATCTGGCCAACAAACAGAAGTAAATTTCTTTCCTGTAGCAAAAACTGTATTTTTTTAATGCAAAAGCATTAACTTGTTAAACGTAGACCTCTTCCTTTCAGATAGGAAACACACTTATCACTAACTTTGAAATAACAGTTCTAAGCCTCTTCCAAACAAACACACATAGAAAGGAAAACCAGAGTTTGGAAGCAGATGTTATTGTCAGTACACCCAAAACCAGCCCTCATACCACCCAGCACTGCTGAACAAAGCACTATCTGGTGTTTTGTTTTCAGTTACGTACAAATACAGATAAAAGCTGACTAAACCACAGTATCTTGTCAGTACATAGGACAGTAACCCAATGCATGTCTCAAGCGTCCATTTTCTACATTCTGTTACATCATGTAAGACACAAAAGTTTCTGGCAACAATGTCAATTACAGCTTTGTTTTATTTCATTGTTTTGAAAGCACTATGTGCAAATATAAGCACCATTGCAGCAGCATAAAACACACTTTGGTGACTGTAACAGGTTGACAGCTCTGCAAAGGAATGCAGTGCAGAAATATTTCAGGTTTGGCATCTATGCCAAGCTGTATCATGTGAGGTCAGACACACTTTGACAGCAGAGGTGCTACTACTCCCTGGATGGAGTCACCAGAGGCTCCCAGAGATGGGTATCGCTATGATAATGCTAAAATCCCACACAACAGCCAAGCCCTGAGGAGGCAGTCACTGTCACCCTCTGACTCTGAAACATGCCCAGATCCCCCACCCTCTGCTTTCTGCTGCAATGCAGAACATGTCTTGTGACTCTCAGCTACATGACTCAGTCAGGAACACTGGACATTTGTTGCTGTATTTTAGTTTATGTATAAAGGTGTATAAGGCAGGGTTTTGGGACAATATTAGGTATAGCTAACATATAACATTTTGGTTGATATAGTTCCAATTACAACATTTTTAGGTACAGGCAAAATGTTGGATTTTATAGACTGATGCGGAGATTAAACTGACAGAAAACTCTCATTTAATGGGCACAGTAACTCAGTCTATATCATCTCTGAACTTAAGTGATTCTTGACAGCTGTGAAAGAAATACCACAATACAAACTGATGAATAACTCAAGTGTAAGTTGGCTATGTGTATATCATGCTCCTGTGATAGTTTCAATAATTACCATGCACTACAGGCCCTCTACAAGCAGAATAAAATAACCATGGTAGTAAATGTTATAGGGATATTAAGAAAAATAGAAACCACTTAAGATACTTGGGAGACAAATACTGTTTGGAAGAAAGAGTCTACACAAGGAACAAGCCTAGAGTGTTTGCAAGTCACTTGCAGTTTTCAATGCCAACACCGTCCTGAACAGGCTGAGCACATGGTCACCATGTATCTCTCTCACTATATAAAGACACTTTCATCTCTAATGCATGTTGCGAGAAAGATCATCCACATTTGGGCAGTATCACAGAAATGCTAAGTATTCTTCTCATTGTTACCTAGTTGTCCTAGCAATTACTCCTCTTCAGTATTTTCCTCTTGACTGATCTCATTAAAACACCCTCACAGCTAGCTGTTGGAATTACAGGTACTGCACAGGAAGCCTATGTTGTTCTTTGCACTGTATGGTGAATGGTACAAAGCATGATGTGAAACAAATTCCTGCAGTAAAAGGTAGGATGGGCCATTCACCCTCTCCAACAAACATGCACAATAGCACCAAGGTATTAAGGAGCACAAAGAGCACACGTGCTTTACGACCCAAAGAGAGGTGAAGTCTGAGAGCCACCATCAACTCATCAACCCCATAAAATTCTCCACTACTCAGTACTCAAATCAACCAGCTGAAGTTAGCATCAAGGCCAGCTCTGCACAGGTGGACAAGTGCAGGGCCATGCTGCCAGACCAGAAGATAGTTAAATACTACACCCAAGGTCTCAAAGCACCATATGGCCAGTGTGCAAAGTTGAGCCGTAATCCTACTTTTGCCAGAGAAATGCCTCAAAGTTTGGGGACTTTGATTCTGGCCAGTAAAAAGCAAAGCACCAGTGCTTCATCTGGAAACACTCAATGTTACTGTTATACTTCCACTTATAGCAGTATTTGTGGCTTCAAATTTTCAGCACTCCATGTACACCACTGTAGTACAAACATGAGTCTACACAGTATTTCTATCCTTGTGAAACTTCTCTCTGGCTTACCAATTTTCCTTATGGGAGATGAGAGTAGTAGTCAGGCTCATGTGCTGCTGTAGCAAAGAGCTATCCTTGGACCTGTACATAGTGAGCTACTTTAAACTTAAGCTACACCTCTGCTGTAGGATGGGGCAAAGCCTAATGCCTTTGTCACATCCTGCTGTGAACAGAGTCATACACAAAGTAGTCACCACAAAGCTACACTTCTGCCTGTCAGAGGAGGTGCCTCAGCTGTACGGTGACCACTAACTCCCTGATGAGATTGCATGATCTGGTAATGCATCTAAACAGGAGAAACAAGAAGTCTGACACAATCAAATCTGGACTCTTCAAAATCTTGCATTTACATCATAAAGCATCAAGCATGCATAAACCATAACATTTCAAACAAAAAGACTTATCTCTACCTCCTGGGATCATGAGGGACAAAGCACTTGCAGAAAGGGACTTTGTGACTTTTCCAGAGATCTTCTTTTTCTCTGTGCTTTCTAACCGCTGACGAGCCACGTGAGATGCAATTTCACTAGGCAGCTTTGAGGAGTTATCTGTACTGTCCACACTCTCACTTCTTCCATTTATCTGATCTAAGTGCTCTGAAAAACTGCCAACTGTACAAAGAAGAAGGGATAAACATATTGAGGTAAAACTGGGGGTCAGGGAAGGGAAACAGTACAATTGAGAGAGAGGAATTTTTCTTTTATGAACTAAAGTTCATAAAACAACATTAGAGAAATCCAAGTAATTCTTCCAGCCTGACAGAATGCATAAACATTAACAAAATCAGTTGAAGCAACAGGGTTTTGTAGTCAGTGACTAAAGTAAGACACAAAAGCTGAAGCAAGTCTGGTATCTCAATATGCCACACTCACCTGAGACAATTTAATCATACATTTATTTTTCATGTGAATGCCTAAAGTAAACAAAAGACTCCAATCCAACACACATTGCTATCAGCTTAACAACTATTTACACTAAGTATAACTTTATTTTTAGTAATTATATTTTGCTTTTGTTCATTGGTCAATTTTCTAGCACACAGTAGAAAGATACGTGGCACTACTAACCCCAGCATTACACACACACTGGTACTGGGCTAACACAGGTAGCGAGCTTGGGCAATACTGAATGGAGAGAAGACAGCAGTGCATGAAAGAATGAAAAGAGCTCACGAAGGCTTTGTGTTACATGAACAACCTGCATGGGATTTCTTCAAAAATGCCACAGGAAAGCTTTATGACCTTATGAAACGCACAGCAAGGGCAGGTCCCTGTTTAAAGGAATAGCAGTAATTCCTAGTATTCCTTTAAGCTCACCAAACATGCTGCTGCTACTGGACCACAGGAAAATGAAATTACTCTCAAGTGAAGTAAGTGACAAAGAAGGATCAGATGCTGTGATTTAGCACTGTGACTGCTGTATTAATGCCAAGACTAACATGGTGCTGGGGGGAGTGAGCAAGACGGGGTACGGTACAGCCAAGGTTTTATACAAGGGAAGGAGATGGAAATGGTCAAACCGCTGCATGAACCTGAGGAAATTTATTCTCCCAGAAACGGTGAGCAGAAAGTGGGAAGGAAAAAGCGGACTGTAAGGGAAATCAGGGCTATGGAAACAGAATGGGGTAGCCTGAGAAAACTCAGTGCAGTACAAAATAAAAATAAGCTGAAGACAAGTAAGTATGTAGGTAACTGGAACCTACATATGGACAACTGTAAAACTGATACAGGCCTCGATCTGCATTAAGCCTTCCAACAGTCATAGAAAACTCATCTGAAAGTACAAAATCAGAAGATACTAGGGACCTGGATCCCACTGAAATGGGTGCAGATTGAGCTGGGAGAGAGACACATAAAGGAAATGAAAAATTTAAATAGGGAATGGTTTATGGCATTCCCTCCTAGATTCCTAACAACAAAAGTGATTTGGCCACAACCTGGCCAATTCCAAGAGGCACACATTGCATGTTTTAATTAAAAACACAGTGGTGCAGCACAGAGTGTCAGGGAACAGCAATATAGATCAGTTGGAATGACTCCAGGATGATAGATCTATCATGAGACCTGCAACTTCAGTAAGGGAAGATATAAAAATAATGCTTTAAGTGCTTGAGGGATCTAAGACTCCTTTTCTCCACAGAAGGATCCTGCAAAGGGCTCTGTGGTCAAGTTGCTGTTTTCTTCACTTGCCTAGCAGCCCTCCAGAGTCAGTAGGGTGACACCAAACATTGGCATTTCCAAAGGCATTGAAGCTTTCCCATACATATTTTCACAATATTTTATTAGCTTGAGCCTGAGCCCATACCAATCCCCCTTCTTGGGACAGATATTTTAAAAAGTAATTTCAAAATACAAGACTTCTAAATCCATGAAGACTTAGGCTAAAGAAAGAAGGTCCACAACTGTATCTACTTTCTGGTTCAAACAGTGGATAGACCAACCAGAGGTGACGCATTGCTGGGCCTGGTGCTCACCAATGTGGGGGAGATCATTAAAGGTGTTAAGGTTGGAGACAGCCTGGGCTGCAGTGACCATGCTCTAGTTGAGTTTGCAATCTCAAGGAATGTGGGCCTGGCGAAGAGTGGGATCAGGACACTGAACTTTAGGAGATCAAACTTTAGGCTCTTTAAAGACTTGTTGGCCAAGACCTCCTGGGAGGTGGTCCTTAGAGACAGAAATGTTGAGGACAGCTGGCTACTCTTTAAGGATGCCTTTCTGAGAGCTCAAGGGCTCTCTGTCCCTCTGAATAAGAAAGTGGGCAGGAGGGGCAGGAGGCCAGCATGGCTAAGCAAGGACCTGCTGGTCAAACTGAGGGAAAAGAAAGGCAAATACAAGCTCTGGAAGCAAGGGTGTGTAGCCTGGAATGAATACAGGGATGCTGTTCAGACTTGTAGAGACTGGATCAGGAAAGCCAAGGCGCAGATGGAACTGAACTTGGCGAGGGATGTTAAAAACAACATGGGATTTTACAGGTACATTGGCCAGAAGAGACAGGCCAAAGAGAATGTACCCCACTTGGTAAATGAGAAAGGAGAATTGGCTGCAGCTGATGAGGAGAAGGCTGAGGTACTGAATGAGTTCTTTGCCTCGGTCTTCTCTGGCAGCCAGGATTCTCATAATTCTCAAATCCCAGAACCTTGCATCCCTAGAACTCCAGGTGGGAACTGGGGGAGCAAATCCCCCCCACTGTAAGAGCAGAGCAAGTCCGTGACCACCTCATGAGACTGAATGTCTACAAGTCTATGGGGCCGAATGACATGCATCCCAGGGTCCTGAAGGAGCTGGCTGATGTGGTTGCTGAGCCGCTCTCCATCATATTTGAAAAGTCGTGGCTGTCAGGAGAGGTCCCTGGGGACTGGAGAAAACGTCACATCACTCCCATTTATAAGAAAGGGAGCAAGGAAGACCCAGGGAATTACAGGCCGGTGAGCCTCACCTCTGTGCCTGGGAAGATCATGGAACAGATCCTCCTGGACGACATGTTGGAGCACATGAGGGATGAGAATGTGATCCAGGACAGCCAGCACGGCTTCACCAAGGGAAGGTCGTGCCTTACCAATCTGGTGACCTTCTATGATGGAGTGACAGCATCGGTAGATAAAGGGAAGGCAACCGATGTCATCTACCTGGACTTGTGCAAGGCCTTTGACACAGTCCTCCATCACATCCTTATCTCTAAATTGGAAAGATGTGGATTTGATGGGTGGACCATCCAGTGGGTAAGAAACTGGTTAACAGACCATAGCCAAAGGGTGGTGGTCAATGGGTCTATGTCCAGGTGGAGGCCGGTGACAAGCGGGGTCCCCCAGGGGTCTGTCTTGGGACCGGTTCTCTTTAACATCTTTATCAACGACATCGATGATGGGATTGAGTGCACCCTCAGCAAGTTTGCGGATGACACCAAGCTGAGTGGTGTGATCGACACCCTAGAAGGAAAGGAAGCCATCCAGAGGGATCTTGACAGGCTGGAGAGATGGGCCCGGGTGAACCTAATGAGGTTCAACACTGCCAAGTGTAAGGTGTTGCACTTGGGCCAGAAGAATCCCAGACATAGATACAGACTGGGAGAAGAGCTTCTTGAGAGTAGCCCTGCTGAGAAGGACTTGGGGATTCTGCTGGATGAGAAACTTAACATGAGCCAGCAGTGGGCTCTTGCAGCTCGCAAGGCCAATGGTATCCTGGGCTCCATTAGAAGAGGGGTGGCCAGCAGGGACAGGGAGGTGATTGTCCCTCTCTACTCTGCCCTCTTGAGGCCCCATCTGGAGTACTGTGTCCAGATCTGGGGCCCCCAATACAAGAAGGATGTGGAACTGTTGGAGAGGGTTCAGAGGAGGGCCACGAAGATGATTAGAGGGCTGGAGCACCTGCCCTATGAAGAGTGGCTGAGGGAGCTAGCGGGGGGACCTCATTGCAGCCTTCCAGTACCTGAAGGGAGCTTATAAGCAGGAGGGGATTCAACTTTTTAAAAGGATAGACAGTGACAGGACAAGGGGGAATGGATTAAAACTAAAGGAAGGAAGGTTTAGATTAGATATTAGGGGAAGTTTTTTACAGAAAGAGCAGTTAGGTGCTGGAACAGGCTGCCCAGAAAGGTGGTGGATGCCCCGTCCCGGGAAGTGTTCAAGGCCAGGTTGGATGGGGCCCTGGGCAACCTAGTGTAGATCCAGGCCTGAGGTTGTGGCAGGGGGGCTGGAGCTCTGTGATCCTTGGGGTCCCTTCCAACTCATACCATTCTATGATTCTATGATCTACTGTCAGCAGAGAAGAGACATGCTGTGAATTACCTGATAGTGTGGAGCTGCTGATGGTACTTGCTGGAGTGGTTACTTCGGGTTCATCTTGCACTATTTCCTCGCTCACAAACACAGGTTTTTCCTGTTCCTCCCGGGGTCCCACCAAGCTGGTGGAATCATCCTGTTCTCCTTCAGCTGATATGGCTAACTTTGGAAGCAAACCAGAACTGTGTCGTTGCCTGCTACTCTCAGTGTCAGAGGAGATGGATGTAGATATCTGTTGTCTGTGTAATAAAGAAGAAAATTCTCACGCAACTCTTGAGATAAGGAGGCCTGCTATGTGGCAAGCAGGATGTGGACCACTTCCAGCATCTCCTACTTACATTTCAGAATATTCTGAACTCCAGCTTAGGGATTCCACAGAAGGCAATGTTACATTTTTTGTTTTATCTCCTGTATCTTCCTTTTCTTCACCTTGTGTGTGAGTGACTCGATCTATGCTACTAAAAACCTATTACAGACAAAAAAAACAGAAAAACCCTCATCATTGCCATATCTGATTAAAAAAAACCCTCAGGAAAGCACATTTGAGGTTGTACTCTGCATGTTCTTAATGATTATACAGTATTTCAGTGTGCAAACTTCAAACTTCTTGAGCCTTTTTAAATTTTCCAGAGTTTGTGTTCTTAGAATGCTTTCCTATTTCTTGGTTCCTAATGTACAAGGTCAGGAATAACTTCTCATGAATTCATCAGCTTTCTCCCCATTTCACTGTGTGAACCAACTGAGTACAAACAAAATCCATAGACTTGGGGTCTCTAGGTCACAGCATTAAGGCACATCTTGTATTAATTTACAAACAAAGTCAATGAGGGTAAAAAAGCACTAATCCAGACATACAACACAGAACCTATCAGTCAGGTGTGCAACACAGAAAAAATCACATGAATTGATTTTGCAGTTGTGAATAAATTACTTTGCTAAAGGGTTTAGAAAAAAATAACTGATCACTGCAAGTCTGTTGCCTACTTAGCTGACAAAACAGCATGCAGAAATTGTCAGCTGTATATTCCACAGCGAGCGATGCAATGACATAATGATATAAACAAACCAAACTATTGCTACAGTAATAGTACTACAGAGCTTTCAAAAGGACAGAATGTCACAGAAACACAGAATGAGACTGAAGGGACCCCTCTGTACATGCAGGATGACCTAAAGCTGGCTTTTGAAGACCATCAAGGATGGAGACTTCACAACTCTGCACAACCTGTGCCAGTTCCTACAGAATGAAGAAACAACACTCTACACATTATCTCCCATACCTAACATTTCCAAACTCCATGAAAGTAGCAAAATGTTTCCATACCCAATACATACTAACATCACACAATTTTACTTACTTTTGAGAATCTGTGTGAACATGAAGAAAACTGCCTTATCTCCAAATTAAAATCTTCATCATTGGTATCATCTTCTTCCTCAGTTTCCATATGGTGGTATTTCTCAGAACGAGCTACACACGAGGAAAATAAAGTAGTTGAATTTCTCAGGAATAATGGGTACACAGCTTTGATATTAACTAAAACCATAATCTTATTTCTGCTGAAACATTGAACCACCAGCAACACTGCAAGTTGCCAGTGGTTCTGATAAAGGACATTTTCAAAACCGTGAGGAAAGTCCAACACAGTGATTATTTAAACAAGGCACCCGTCACATTTTTTTTAATACCATGAAACACGTACTGTCAAAATAGCTTGTGTCATCTTCAGACTCCAGCTGTGGAATAAATTCTGCTTTCTGCCTCAGCAGACTATTCCAGTCCAAGCTCCTGAAGAACTGATGCTGCTTTACTTCATATGCACCACCTGGGGGAGCCAGAGAAAAGCACTGAGCAAATGATACCAAATCCTCTGACACTAATTCAACTAAACCCTGGGCAAAAA
Organism: Porphyrio hochstetteri; assembly: GCA_020800305.1. Taxonomy (NCBI): domain Eukaryota; kingdom Metazoa; phylum Chordata; class Aves; order Gruiformes; family Rallidae; genus Porphyrio; species Porphyrio hochstetteri. Next base: position 66,773,122 of record CM036938.1, read on the forward strand.
AAATCCAAATCGTCATGTGAAGGCATACATATCACTGTAAGCTAAAACTCCTACTGCCCATTTCCACTAGAATCTCCTAATACTGCCAGAGCACCTCCCCATCCCTGCTTTTTTGTTCCAATTTCTCTAACAGCGCTAGCGTTGCTTTTATCATCAGGAAGGAATGACAGACATGTGATGAACTGACCACTACCCCTATTCCTCATGCCATTCTAGGGGAGGAGGTACAGAAATGTAGAGTGAAGTTGAACCCAGGAAGATGGCAAGGGTGGATGGAATGTCGTTTTAGATTTGTTCTTATTTCTTATTAACCTACTCCACTGTTAATTGGCAAATAATTAACATCCCCAAGTTGAGTCTGTTTTGCCTGTGACAGTAACCACTCAAGTGATCTCTCCCTGTGCTGATCTCAACACATGAGCCTTTTGTCCTATTTCTCTCCCCTGTTTAGGTGAAGGGAGTGACAGAGCAGCTTGACAGGCACACGATGGCCATTCAAGGTCAACCCACCGCACTGACAGAACACGTAAACTTCCCCATGTCAAAGCTAAGTCAGGAGAGAGCTGTAGTAAAAGTGCAAAGTCTCCATCTGCATTGGTCTCTAAGTCAGAGCGTCAAGGTTTCTAGGTTGGGTTCTTTGCTTTTCTGACTGAACCAGGGAAAAATTCATAAAAGACAAATCTTCCCAAAGGAAATCAAAATCATATCTCATTGTAATTCACTAGCCAAGGAGTGAACATTTCTCTGAGCACAGTAATGGGATATTATGTCAGGATTGTATAAGACTTGATTGGAATCAGACACTTCAAACCCAAAGGGGTCTTTTATCTGTCATTTTCCTTCTTCAAAACAAGTATAGCATCTATCTCTCTTCCTTTGACTTGACTATGCCACTCAGGTCTCCCGAGCACATACACAATTACAATTTTCATGGAGTGTTATGCAGCTAGCTAATATGTATTAAATAGATAGGGCTGTCATTTGAAATGCATGGTGGAGCCTGGGATAAACCACACTATTTTTGAGTGCCCCTGTGGGTCCTGTCACATTGCAGCCTCTGTTCCTGTGAGTTGCTTCTGACACTTAAAAAAACCCATTTTGTTGCAGTTTCTAAACATCCCTCTGTGCTTCAAAGAAATGGCTGTTCCATTTCCTTCTTCTGACTGGCTGCCCTTGAGAGACCATCAACAGCCGAAAGAAACGAGCCAATAAAGGAGCTGCACAGATGCTCCATGTGGTGGACTTGACCATTACAGTAAACCCAACTTCATCCTAGCCAATTCACTTTCTCAAACAGCTGTAGCAGAAGAGGCAGAATTTGCCATCTACTTCTGATCCAGCTTCTTGCAGGGTGACAGTTGTGAATTAACACTGTGTTTACTGGGAAAAGCATCTACAGACAATGTAACAATGCCTGAAAGGAGCGTACTTAAAACAAGTGAATGGAACTAGCTGTGGCTTCCATTTTGCCCTTGGCAGTGGTGCCCTTTGCAGCAGATGAAGAAGGCAGCCAAGTGGAGAAGGTGACTGGGGCATGACACCTCCCTCACTCTAAACTTGTTCAACACAGGACAAGGGACAGCAACAAACTTCGCTGGGTGCCACTTACTCCATATCATCAGCTGCAGTGATGTCTAAGGGCTGTTCACATAGTTCCAAGATGCTCAGGGAGCAAAGGACATGCACTTCACCCTCTCTGTCACCTCATCATGTCCTAAAGAAAGTCCTGTCATTTGGCACTGTGTCAGTGGTATGTGGGGTCTGGGTTATGCTGTGGTAAGACCTGTTATGAACTGATTCCTAAAGCTCCTTTTTATATTGGTCCCAAAAACACACAGCACAATCTGAGCACTGAATTCAGTTTTGCCAGCAATTTTCCAGGTGTTCTCATGCTGACTGAACCTGCCGCTTGGTTTCCTTAGCATCCCCAGTACTATAGCCATGGCATACAGTGTTCACTATAAATAAGATCATACCTTTATATGCAGGCTCTTATACAGGACACCGGTTTTGCTGTGTTTACATAATGGTTTGTCCAGTGGGATAGGAGTCTGTGACCAAGGGTCCCATATATTAACACTTTAAAATTCCTGTGCAGTATTAGTCATTACTGCCTCTCACCCTAATTCCCAAATATGTCCTGCTCCATCAACTAAGAAATAAACTCTATTACATGAATGCACAGTGCTTTCACTAGCCTGTGCAGGTTCACTGCTCCTAATACCACATGCCATGTTCTTCTCTGGAAATGGAACTGGCACAGCACTGAACGACCTCAGTGGTGTAAGCTGGCAGCTCATGTTCTCACTGATCTCAATTTACTTCCTTAACATTCCCACTTCTGGTTTTATTCTTTTTCAAGCAAGGCAGTAGTGCCTGTTGAATGAGAATGACAAGATCTTTCACAATACAACCTCAGACAGTAATTTCTGAATAATTAGTTCGAGTACTCATCACCCACACTAAAGCCTGGAGGAACTAATCTGCCACGCTAAGGTATTTCTGACAAAGGGAGCCTCAGCTGTGTTTTATTCACCTTCTCTATTTCTGCATCTAGTTCCTTAATACCATATTCATGAAGGACCACCACCCAATGGCTGAGTCTTTGAGAAATTGATTTGATGAATAAAACAGAAAGAGTAAACACAAGTGACCTCATGTAAACAAGAAAAGGACAGTCATCATCCTGTTAAGCTCATATTACTGGTCTGAATTTATAAAATGCCCTGTGCTATAATGGCATGTTGTCATGCTACTTACTATGACAGATGTTTCCCCAGCAAAGCAAAGAGGTGAATAAAACCTCCCAATACCATATATAGAAGCTATTTCCAGCACAGTAACAATTTAAATTAGTGCTTCCTAACCTGTTCCCAGTCTCTCCAAAGGATTCTGCCTGAGCAGCAGGGTAATCAGATCCTGGGCATCTGGAGGTGGTGCTTCATCCTTTTCAGGCCAGATGATTTCATCTAACAAAACAGAAAGTTCTTAGTTATTACTGAAGCCTGATCTCAACATTCAGCACAAACTGTGAAAGCTCTTGTAGTGAGCCAGCAGAAAGTCAGACTTGAGACTATTTTTCCTAATTGTGCTCTCTTGCACACCGATTACTTCTGATTTTTATACTCTCTATGTAGACTTCATAAACACATTTTATGTTCCCATTTTCCTGAGAAGTATCCTTTAACCCAATACAGTGTTTAACAATAGAACACAGGAATGCTTGGCTCATGGAAAACTATTGCAAAATACTGGCACAACTGGCATGCTGTCCCTTCTCCCTGCCCACCCCAATCACGGTTTAAATTTTAGTTGTTCCATGGAAATTGCTTTAAAGATGGACACTGCTGACCTGACTAAGCAGTCACTGCTTACATCTGTAATCCTTCCCTAACATTAAGTAGGCTCAGTGAAGTCATTACTCCCATGACTAAGGGCTGATGTATCAGACTCAGCTCAGGAGAGATACAAGCAACTGGAGCTTCTTCCCCAGGTGTCTTATACTCCAGAGGAAAAACACCTCATTCTACTGACTCTTGTACTACTAAGGCTTTTGCAATGCATAGCAAGATGGACCTGAATCGAACAATCAAGATATTAAATGCTGCAGTAGTCAGGCAAGGTTGAATAAAAATTCCACCAAACAGAAAACTGTGCCAGCATCTTCAATATGGATGTGAACTTTGTAACAACTTCCACACCATGTTTGGTTTTAGCAGAAGCTGGCTCTGCAAATGTAATATACTGCAGGTCTACACAAAAGTATGCAGAAGTTTTTTGGGAGGTACAAGGATAAACAGAACTCAGGAAATAAGAAGGCTGCTAAATTGGGTTGTTTGTCATAATATGATCTAGACTTTTCCTTCAAAATGATCATCATTAGAGAAATAATCATCAGAAGCTACACACAAACTTAATCTTTGTATTTCAGACACCAACAGAATGATTTCAGAAAGCAAGGACATTTAAAATAAAGTGACAAGAAAACATCAAAACAAGAAACTAAGCTGACCAACAGCAAGAATAAATCATGTTTGTACCATATACACGTCTACAAATAATTTCTGTAAAATAAATGTACACATTAAAACAGATAAAGTTATATAAATAAGTATCAGATAGATTATAACGTATGACAATTTGTTTCACAAAATGTAAAATTAATGCCACATGTAAAGAAAAGTCTAATGTGCAAATGTTGTCATTAATTTTAGACTATTCCCTCTTCTTCTCTCAAAGAGTGCAAAGACAAACACACATGTGCATGTGTCTCGAAATGCAATAAAAACATGAGTTATTTCTATGTGTGTCTGCCTACAGCTTCCATGGCAGTTTAAATCTGATTTGGAAAATAAAGCATGAATATGCATTGTAGCCGTGAGGCATCCAGAACAAAGCCAGCATTTGCTGCTTGTGTTAATTAAACAGTCGATTCTTCTAGCCACTCAGGCCTCCACATATCACATCAGAAAACAACATTGTTATAAATCCACAAACATCTAGGATGTTGTATAAAGAGGTCATATACTAGAAGCAACTCACAAATCCATTTCAGAGTTTACAAACGAGTCTGGCTTTCAACTTTAGAGATAAGAGGAAAGCGAGATGATGACAGAACGTCTCCTTAAGTACAAAAGAGGATTTGTGGCGTTCTCAGAGAATAAGCAATCAGAGGTGTGGTTAGTTTTGTTTCTGTTAGGGATTTTTTCTATGCTGGCGTTTTTTTTCCTAGCTACTGGACCTTTTAAGCAGACCATAAAAGAGACTGGGAATTATTCAGTAACAGAGGTGCCATTCTGTTAAATTTTTGGCATAAATAGAGGTCCTCTGTATCGATGCATCTGGGAAATTTATGGAAACAGCAGGTAGGATAGTAAACAATTCTGTTTAATTATCATTCAGTTTTGCCACAAGCCACATAACAATACTTAGGGTCAGCTCGCAGGTTAAGATCTAAAAGGTTATTGAATTTTAAATGGAAGAACAGCTGCTACAGAAATAACATTACACTACAACAATCACCAATGAAATCATTAACAGTCTGTGAATTGAATTTGTTTCCTTCTCCTTCTCATTATTTATTATTTGGGAGACATTTGTTTTAGGGTTTTATTACATCTTTGTTAATTTCCTCATTGTGCCATGAGGTCTTTTCCTATTTATGCAAATTTATTTAAACTGTTTCTTCTCTTGCAATTTCTTTATACTAAAGAATCACCATGCTGTTGTGGCATTGCTACTAATACTGCTTTTCTTTTTTAAACAGTGCAGCTTAACCATTGTACTTTACTGCATTTCTGTACTTGGCAACAATACACAGTAAGTTCAGCTTTTAATCAAAATGTATTCTTACCGCTTTGACAGAAAATTTTGTATTACAGTATTAAACTAATGGCAGGCCTTTGAGCAAACCTAGCTTGAAATCCCAACAGATCAAAAAAGTTGTAAATATCTTTACTATTAACAGAAATTGAAGTGTTTCACAGCAAGCTAAGAAATCTGGGGATTTTTTTGTGATGATCCTCACCGCTTATTACTTGTCCAAACAGCTCTTCTGGTGTATCTCCAAAGAACGGCACACAGCCAACAAGAAATTCATAAAGGATAATTCCCATCGCCCACCAGTCCACTGGTTTTCCATAACCCTGCCTCAGTATCACTTCAGGTGCTATGTATTCAGGTGTACCACAGACCTAAAAAGAAAGAAAACAAGCACAATGGTAAAACAATTCTAGTTAGGCTATGTCACATCATGTATCATGTTAAATAATATGGAAACATGGATAAATGGAATTCAGCATGTTTCAAACAGCTATGTCTGCTCAACAGCTAATCCTTTTAGAATGACTTAGCTGCATTTACAAGCTTCATTATCAACTACTGTGTATCCATCATGCAAACGACAGTTTGCATTTTGTACATGGGAGTCCGTCACAGCAAATATTTTATTTAACTTAAACATATCTTTACATGAAAGTTGTGATGGTTTTATCTTAAGTAACTTTTAAAGTGAACAGATTGTGAGCAATGGTAATGAGGCATGTTTAAAGGGAAATGGGCCATAGCAAGGATTTTAGCACCCTTGGTTATACAATGCATCATGAGCTCTGCAAGTACTCTGCTGAGACTTCTGAATTCCTTAAAAAAACCCAGCTTGCCATTTGTCTCTCACAGATTCACTTGCATGCAATTAGGTTGTTCATCTTACTAATAGATCCTAATGTAGAAAGAAAAAAGCTTAGTATAATCTGCCAGGCATCAGTGAAAGCAACTGACATATACAAGTGGAACACCAGCACAGAAATAACAGTTTATAGAGCACTGCGCTACATTCTACTGACAACACATCACTTTATTTGAATGCTCAATGTAAGAATGAAAAAGGCTGTGTCTTACTTGTTTGTCAAGGAATTCTCTGGCATCCTTCTCGATGTGACCCTCATACAGGTTGGTAGTCAAACTCATCAGGCCCACCTTCGACAGGCCAAAGTCTGTAAGCTTTATATGGCCCATGGATGTTACCAATAAACTGGAAATTAGAAAAATCTCCAGTTACTGTGATATAATTCAGCATTATGCAATAATACTTGGAGAAAAATGTTTCATTAGCACTGCAGTAATACAGACAGCTTAATAATTTAAGCAAGTATAAAACAGGTTAAAAATCTGACAGTCCTAAATTTGTTACTCTTATTATTAGATATAAATAAACTTTGTACATGCAATTGCACATCTTATAGAACCATGTTAGTGTTGAGAGCTGAATGCCAGATGATCTGAAGAGAAAGAAACACTATCATCTGAAAGACCTAGAACAGAATAGATGTCATTTTTGAAGTGAGGTGAGCATTCACTGGCTGTACCCTGCTGGGTCATTACTTTGAAAAAAAAGCCCTCAGGGATTAGGTCAGTTGGTATCTAGTACTACACTGCCCTGGGGTATCATGCTATGAAGGTATTTTCACTCAACAGACATGACTCCAACTTTTTTTTTTTTTTTAATGTGGAAAAAAAGATTAAAGGAGCTACAACAGCCATATGTTTTATGGCAGCTACTTGTTGGAATGTTATTTACAGGTAGAGGACATACACAGTATTTCTCAATATTGGGAAAAAAAGCCCTATCAGATCATGGAACAGGAAACATTTCCCAATCTACTCAATCTTGTCTTCATGTATACAAATGTCTGCAAGTCAACACTTTTAATACTTTGTATTAAACAGTGTTTTAAGCATATTTTGAAAAATCTTTTCCTTAATGACCAAAGTCCACTTCCCACCACTTCAGCCAGAAAAGTACTTTTTTTTAGCTACTCTGATAGCCTCTTCCATCTTAAAGACAGAAAATTTTAAGGAGCTCTTTTTTGGAAAAAAAAAAAATAAATAAAAAAATTCCACAACTGCAGGTAATGACAATTCAAATACTGTGCAGAAAGTGGGAATCTCTGTAAAAGTCACAATTAAACATTTCAAAAACACATAAAGCAACTTCACACCTTTCATATTTTATCTAACAATTTAAAATTCCACTTTTGGTTATACTCTATATACATACTTGTCTGGTTTCAAATCCCTGTGTACAATTCCATAATTATGAAGATATTCCAAGGCCAGAACAGTCTCTGCAAAGTACATCCTTGCCATGTCTACAGGTAAGGGACCCATATTCTTCATAAGAGTAGCACAATCTCCACCTGGAGAAACAGGACAAATGTTCTAGATTACACTATACATTCTGAGGTGCAGCAGTACAATCTACATATGCTGCAGAAAAGGACACAAATGGTAGTCATAAATGTTTATTTTCCAGTGAAATGATTCAATCAAACATGTAACCACACCAACTCCTGTACTGGAAACAGTGTGAAGCTGGGAAGGAGCAACACAAAGGTTGAGCTGGAATCACAGAATCACAGAATTGTAGGGGTTGGAAGGGACCTTGAGAGATCATCGGGTCCAACCCCCCTGCCAAAGCAGCTCCCTAGCTCATATTGCACAGATAGGCGTCCAGACGAGTCTTGAATATCTCCAGAGAAGGAGACTCCACCACCTCCCTGGGCAGCCTGTCCCAGGGCTCTGTCACCCTCACTGTGTAAAAGTTCTTCCGCATGTTGGTGCAGAACTTCCTGTGCTCCAATTTACAGCCATTGCCCCTTGTCCTGTCTCCACAGACCACTGAAAAGGGGTTGGCCAATTCCCCCTGCATCCCATACTTAAGATATTTATAAACATTAATAAGGTCCCCCCTCAGTCTTCTTTTCTCCAGGCTGAACAGTCCCAGCTCACTCAGCCTTTCCTCATATGGGAGATGTTCCAGGCCCTTCATCATCTTCGTAGCCCTCCTCTGGACTCTCTCCAGGAGATCCCTGTCTTTTTTATACCAGGGAGCCCAGAACTGGACACAGTACTCCAGGTGGGGCCTGACCAGGGCAGAGTAGAGGGGGAGGATCACCTCCTTCGACCTGCTGGCCACACTCTTCCTGATGCATCCCAGGATCCCATTGGCTCTCTTAGCCACCAGGGCACACTGCTGGCTCATAGCCAACCTGTCATCAACCAGGACCCCCAGGTCCTTCTCCACAGAGCTCTTCTCCAGCAGGTCATCCCCCAGCCTGTACTGATACAGCCAGTTATTCCTCCCCAGGTGCAAGACTTTACACTTGCTTTGAAGTCTGCACTGCTACTTAAAAAAACAAAGAAATGCAACATGAAAAGCAACCACCAACCAAGGAAAAAAATCCCAAATTAAAAATGCCACAAACACACAGGGGAAAAAAGCCCTCACAACCATAGCCTGGGTATCTCATCTTGCACTGCCTCTGTCCACTGTGCTCCTTCAGCAACAATACCTTTGTAAATTGCCTCCTCTTCCCTCTTTCTTTGTAAAAATAACTATTACAGATATCCCACATGTGCTAATGAAAATTTAAACTCCAGAAAAGCAAATAGCATTTCCACATGAACTGTGAATGCTAGGACACGGTCTATGAGGAACTTATTCAATGAGCAGTTATTTCCCATTATAGCTGAAGCACAAGTGTTTTACAAGCTCTCACCTGAGATAATGACTGGGAAAAAAGCCACCTTTTATTGGATTTAGATCCTAAATCTGTATTTAACTGGGGACACACAGAGGGCCTTTCTAATGCATGTACCACAAAGGTTATTTTTCTTTCTTAGTATAGGAGAACTCTCTTCTTCTGTAAAAGAGAACAAACATTTTACCTTCTACGTATTCCATGACCATGCATAAGTGACGTCTGGTTTCAAAGGAGCAATACATGCTGACAACAAATGGGTTTTCTGCAAACGTCAGGATATCACGCTCGACAAAGGCCTGTTGGATCTGATTTCGAAGGATGAGATTCTGCTTATTAATTTTCTTCATGGCAAATCTTTGTCTGGTTTCTTTGTGTCTCACAAAATAAACGGCACTGAGTAAGTACAAATGGGAGAGGAAGAAAAATGTCAGAATAGCTATAAAAATGTGGTTTAAAAGGCTTTAAGAACTTTCTCTTAAAATGTATGTATTACATAAGACTTGGTTTAAAGTTAATGTAGTTGACCTTCTTTTCGCGTTAGAGAATGGCTACAAACCTCATCTTGTTTGACAACCAGAATGAGTCTCAGTCAACACAAATCAGTACACAAACTAAATCCAAACAAAAAACTTCCTGCCCCCTAAACCAAACAACAGATAAAGCAAATACCCCCCAGAGGCAGCAAATGCTGAGCTCAGAGAGAGCTTGGGCGTTTCCACTGAAGTATTACATACAAAACCCAGCTATGGCACAGTGTTATAAATCATTCCAACAAATGCTTATTCTGTAAGTGTACTGTCAGATAATTATGACTCAGACTCCATCCAGGGGATTTTAAAACATGTCACAGGTTTCTCATGAAGGTTGCTCAGAAGTTGCTCGATGGGGTGGTTCCCTCATTGCCAGGTGCAAAAATCTTCTGTTATTGTTCAGTCCCTGACATCAGCATTGATCCGTATCAGGCATAGGTCACCAGAAGGTAATCAAAAGCAAAGATCACTGCATTAACTACATGGTAATGTGGGATTAAGGTGTATCTTGGCATGCAGAATTTCCACTGGGGTACTGGGTACAAAGTTTTCTGCAGGCTTGGTAAGGTAAGGTCAAGGCAGCAAGGGAAGCAAAATGAAAGAAAACCTCATGTGGACAAACCTTTCTTTCAAGGCTCGAGGGAAGGAATCACCCTGCTGTGAAACATTGACACAGGACATTACTGCTGCGTTTCTCAAAATCCCTTGATGCAAATCCTGAAAATGTTTGCCTTGCTTGAAATTTATTTTGTAGCATTTAATGTTTATAACATTTCTAGTATATAATTATCACAATAGTGAGTGCTTATGGAAAGAAAGGACTAAAAGGAGAAAATAGAGGGGAGGGGGAAATGGGGCTCAATTATGTAGTTTTTAAATTCAATTTGTTGTCCCCATGAGGTCCAATTATCAGCATACAATTATTTATTTAAATACAAAAAGCAATTCTTCCCTTTCTATTTCTATGAGATTTTCCCACAGCTACCAAAGTTACAGAGCACTGAAAAAAAAAATAAAAAATCAGTGTGTTTCTGATTTCCTTTGCGGAGGATAATGTTTTCTACACAAGAAAGTTTCTCTTACTGATTCCAAAATCTTTCATTAATCTCTTGTTCTCATCTGAGCGCCAGGAAGGTAGAAGACATTACACCATTATGAAAGCAGGGGGAAAGCACCTTGGGCAAAACCCAAGACAAACCCCACCCTTCATGCCTCCTACTAAGTCTCACTCCCTTCTGCCCCTCCCAAACTGGAATAAAGACCTAGTAATTCATCTCCAGCACTCCTTCCTGGCTGGCTTCATGCCTTTTGTCCTCTTGCACCTCTTTCTACCGCTCCCTTCATACTAACTTCTCTCTCCACCCCTTCATTACAACACTCTTCCTTTGCTCTTCTTTCCCGTACACTCTGTTTTTCCTCTCTCTTTGTTGCTATCTCCTGTCAGTCAGTCTTAGCTTCTTTATTTCCTCTAATTTCATCTTTTCTTTTCCCTATTTCATTCCCCTGGTGCACTCCTGGCACGTAGAAAAGTGAGCCTTTCAGATGCCTGAAGCTACAATCCTTAAAAAAAAGTTAGATGAATGAACTGAGGAGTGCCCGAGGACTCGGCATGAAAATCCTTCTCAGCACTTTTATTTGGGCAGTCTGCCAAGGTGAACTCTTCGAAGACAGATACTACCCGGAGCATATTATTAGAGCATCATAATAAAACCCCTCTTCAGATCATGTGGATCTGTAGGGTCTTTGCTGCCATATTTAAAGATGAAGAACCAGTAACTTATAAAGACTAGTCTAGCAAGTATCTGGGACACACTGGCTATGCTTCCCCAGTGTTGTAAACTGCATTCTCCAGTCTTAGAGCCACAGGCAGAGAACTTTATACCTCTCCACTAAGATTCAGTTATCTGCAGCTCTTCAGAAAAACCATGTTTAGTTCAAGTGCACCAGGTTCATGACAGTTATGTCTCTCACATTTACACATGCATACACTGTTTATGCTATATAAAGTCCTTTTAAATGATCTTCAACATATAACAATGTCTACGATCACTCATTCATATTCTCTCATCATAGTAACCCTAGCAAACAGCATTTATGCTTTACAAAGAAAACTATGGACTAGTCAGCAGCATGCTCTTCCTGAAGAAGGCCTCCCTTCTTCCTTCAAGATGCTCACAGTCCCTAGCAGTGATGCCATTTCCTCACCCTACCAGTACACTACACTAATAAGCACACCGCACTGTAACACCTGCACCCAGGACTACCTCTGACACCAAGGTTCTCAGCTTCCACAGCTCAAGACAGCACGTTAGAATTTGCCTAATTGACAACAAAACCCTAAATAGAAAGTGAAATCTTCCCAGAGAGAAACAGTTAATTAGGATTTACACATTGCCTGGACATGGGAAAAAAAAAGAAAAAGAAAAAACCCAGGAAATCTTAAATGTTTCTGCACATAAGTGCAACAATCTAGATGGAAATCTTGCAGTCTCATCTGCTGAGACATGACTGTAAACTATGATGCAAACAGCCATAGTGAGTTCTAGCACATAGCAGATTTGGTTTGGGTAATTCTGAACACTGATTTGCCACCCTTGAGTATGCTTCTGTTCCTGTGTAACAACTTACTGTGTAGATAGTGATGGCCTTTTAATTTCCTTTTACTCTTCGAAGCCGTTACATTACTACTCCTCATCCTGGCATTGAATTTGCCTCTGTTTTTACCCCCACAGACCCACCTACCAATATCTACCTCTATTCCTTGTTTTTCAGTTTAGACAGAAATTTATCTTGGTTTTCGATGTCCTCGTATGAGACAGCACAATACGTCACTCTTGGTTTCTTGGCCTTGATTATTAAATGCGGCTCACAAGTTTCAGTGTATTATAAAGAAAGTTGTAAATTTGAGAATTCCTTTAACACTAAAGCAATGTATTAAGAATGCCCAGACCGTCTGATTGCCCTGTTGATCCATTCTATGACAGTGGTATGCCCTGTCTGCCTGCAAAGCCTCAATCAGCTCACCAGGAGCTATGTTTCATCTACACAAGCAATTTCCCGTGAAGAGACTGCTAAATTCTGTACTACCCTGGAATTATTTCTGATATTGCCTCCCATGAAAAGAAGCCACTTCTGAGGCTGTGATTCATGGTTGAGCAACCTGGTAAAGTTTATGGATAGCTATTTAAGTCAGAATTTGTAATCACCACTGTACCACATCCTTGCCAGGTGATCGTAGAATCACAGACTGGTTTGGGTTGGAAGGTATCTCAAAGATCACCTAGTTCCGACCCCCCTGCCATGGGCAGGGACACCCTCCACTAGACCAGGGTGCCCAAAGCTCCATCCAACCTGGCCTTGAACACTGACAAAGAGGGGGCAGCCACAGCTTCTCTGGGCAACCAGTACCTCATCACCCTCACAGGGAAGAATTTCTTCCTTGTGTCTCATCTAAATCTCCCCTCTTTCAGTTTAAAACCACTGCCCTTCCTCCTATCACTACATGCCCATCCAGCAATGCCCACAATCAGATCATATTTATTTGGGGGCAGAAGGAAACACTAACTACAGCACTACTAACATGCCTCCTCTCTGCAACACCTTCATACTTAACCCAGCCTGCTTAGAAGCAAACATGTAGCTGGCCATTTGAAGAAGAGAATATGATGGCTGTGATCCTTCAACAACTGGTTCTAGTCCTAGTTGTTTCTGTATGTCACAAATGTGACTAATAAAAAAAATTCTCTACACACCTAACAGCAGCATTGTCTTCTATCTTATGGCAGCTAGTAAACACAGGTGCATTACAATGAAGATACTGTCTAGATTTCCTATGGGTAACCTGTATTTGCAAAAGAAACACTTGAGAAAATGAGCTCCTCATCCGTTTGTATCATGATGCACATTCAGGAAGGACAGAATTCATGGCAGTAACAACCTTTCTCTACCACTGAGAGCACTGCATTAGCTGCCAATATTAAGATTCCCACACATACATTAGCTACAGAAGAAAGATAAGGCCTATGTTACACAGGGAAAAGAAACTCACTCAAGGCCAATAAAACACCTGATTCTGAAGTTCATTATTTTGAGGAAATCCAGAATGAATGATGAATATTAGATCCATAGCATAGAAATTGCCAGCCTCTGCTTTCTAAAATGTTCTTTAAAGCTATGGGCTTCTAGGAATCAAAGCCTTACTTAACTCTGCACAGACCAGTCGGAAAAGGAGGGACACATCTTATTACACACGTAGTCCGTTCAGAGGTGGTGCTACCTAAGTGAACATACAAAGCCACACTTCCCCCTACCATCTTCCACTTCTGAACCGGTGGCTGCCAGGCTGATGATTAATTAACCTGATTGACCGGGTGTTATTCTGCAGCTGCCTAATTTTCTTAGCTCAATTCCCAACGCAACAACACATGAGCAAGTACTCTCAACTGGGTGGAAAACAGACAGGAGTGAGTACTCACAGGCTAGGGGCAGCAGCTGCTTAGGCCAACACTGCCCCAGTTTTTAAATTTATCAAGCAACACCATTAGCCAGTATGTCATGTACATATTGACATTACCATATTGGTAGAGGTAAAAGCATTCCAGGCAGGTACAAAAGTGGTATCATGTTATTTGCTTTAAACAGATACACTTATATTAGTTCAGTTACTCTTCACTAATGTATCACTCACTTCCCTGAAAGCTAACCTAAACCTAACTTTGTTGAGCTAGTTCAGGTAACCAGGCTGATGTCAAATTGAAGAGATGGACTATTACTACCTGCTACCCCTCACAAGCTGAGATATGGAAAAAGTGTTGCTGTGATGGCAGTAAAAGTTTAAAGTTTGGAAAGTATGAAAAGTTTTTGCTGGCTGACAAAAGTCACAGTAGACAGCTTGTGAAACAATTAGTGACTTGGACAGCATCCTACATGTTTACTGATTCACAGCTTGTTTAACTTCTTGTATATTCCTAGCCATTCCCAAAAGCCCGATACACCTCATCTGCTATACAGTCATTTAATTGCACTACAAATGAGTTTACCCAATCAGTTAAAAGCAGAGAACGGCTAAGATATTTACTCAAACCTTCACAAAACCAATAGTTTGTATTTAAACTCATCAAGTTTAACATATCTGACAAATCTCTGCTGCAGCACGCCAAGACCAACAATTACCCTGTCAAGAAGTCAAAGCTTTCCATTTCACTAATGAAGGCAAAAATACCACAGCCAAATCAAAGACGGCAGAATGTATGGTGGTTTTTTTTTTTTAAACTAGTTCGGAATTAAACCCTCCATTATAGCCTCAAAATAAAATACTGCAATAGCATACTGCATCTTTAATGAAGAGAGCACAAAAACATACCTACTGACACAGTTTTGAGAATAAATCAATAAAGCACAGGCAGGATTTGCACATATTTAGGTTATTTAAAAAAACTAATGGCCTGGAAAAATATGGAAGGGGAAAAAATAATCCTTGCAGCATAACAACAGTAACTTCTATTTCAGCTGCTTATAGTTGTAAGTAAACTGCAATAAATGCCTATGGGGCAGTTTATTGTTTTGTATTCACAGATGGAGCAGGTATTACTGCTTTATTACACTCTATTTTGTAGATGGGTTAAAGACCATTTAGGCTATCATGATGTGTTTCCCTTTAAACTTGATCGTAACTTTTGAGTAAATTAACCACAAATGTATTGGTGCCAACAAAAAACCACCACAAAACCCCAACCACAACACATCATAAAGATAAAAAATGGTCTGTCAGTATTACAGACCCACTTATCTGACTGCTATGGTTTAACCTGACAGGCAGCTAAAACAACCACGCACCAGTCTGCTCGCCCCCCTTTGGCAGGAGGGGCAGAGAAGGTAAAACTCACAGGTGGAGATAGACGGTTTAATATGACAGAGAGGGAAGACAGTAACAGAACACACAAAAAAGTGATGCACAGCACAATTGTTCATCAGTGCCAGATCACCAATGCATAGGTAGCTCCTCAGCCATGCTTTAAACCTCTGTTCAGCTTCTCCCAAGTTATATATGGAACATGATGCCGTATGGTATGGAACATCCCTTTGGCCAGTTTAGGTCCACTGCCTTGGCTGTGTCCTTTCCCAACTTCTTAGGCACACCCAGCCTCCTTGCCATCAGGTCAGTACCAGAAACTGAAAAGTCAATTACAAAATCAAAGAATGTTTTGGGTTGGAAGGGACCAGACCTTCAAGGCCCCTATCTCCAACAACCTGGCAAAGGCAGGGACACCCTCTATTAGACCAGGCTGCCCAAAGCTCCATCCAACCTGGCCTTGAACCCTGCCACGGAGCAGGCAGCCACAGTTTCTCTGAGCAAACTCTGTCAGGGCCTCACCACCCTCACAGGGAAGAATTTCTTCCTGACATCTCATCTAAATCTGCCCTTTAGCTTAAAACCAGTACCCCTTGTCCTATCCACTCCATGCCCTTGTGAAAGACTCCCTCTCCAGCTTTCCTGTAGGTCCCTTTAGATAGTAGAAGGCTGCTTCAGGTTCTTCCTGTAGCCTTCTCTTTGCCAGACTGAACAAGCCCAACTCTCTCAGCCTGTCTACGTAGAAGAGGTGTTCCAGCCCTCTCACTCATCATCTTCATGGTCCTCCTCTGGACTTGCTCCAACAGCTCCACTGGGATCCCCAGAGCTGGACACAGCTGAGGTCTCACAAGAGCAGAGTAGAGGGGAGGAATTGCCTCCCTTGACCTGCTGGCCACGCTGCTGTTGATGCAGCCCAGGATACAGTTGGCTTTCTGGGCTGCAAGTACACATTTGTGGCTCATATTAAGCTTTGTATCCACAAACACCTCCAAGTCCTTCTCAGGGCTGGTCTCAACCCATTCTCCACCCAGTCTGTAGTTGTGCTTGGGACTGCCTGGACCCATATGCAGGACCATATGCACTTGCAATTGTCCAGCCAATTCCTCATCCACTGAGAAGTCTGTCCATCAAATCCATGTCTCTCCAATTTAGAGACAAGGATATCATACAGAGCAATGTCAAAAGCATTGACAAAGTCAGTCAAATCCTTGACTTAGTGCAAACATTGCCAAGTTACAACCAAACATCACCATGTTATCAATGAGATTCTCACTCTAAATCCAAAAATACAGCTGTATACCCACTAGCAGGAAGAAAATTAACTCTATCCCAGCTGAAACCAGGATACTGACATACCACAGTAGAGCTCCTCAAGCACAAAGACAGTTTGGGAAAAGTGATTTTCTAGAGAATTTAGCTCAAGCCTCAACCTACAGTACTAGAGAGGAAGTAACTCAGTTCACTGAATGTCTTTCTTTCCCTCTACATTAATTACTATTCAGCTGTACCTTTGTTTTCTTCCTTGTTCCTGATTTTTCTTCTAAGGAGTAACCATTTGAAACAAACATCCAAACCAACAAGATCTACTTTGTTAATGTTTGCTTAAGGATGGAAGCAGTAGCACTGTACTAATCTGGTGAGACTTTTCAATTTCCACTTCTAATAGTACCACAGTATAACCTGCCAGCCTACCCGTTTTAATCTTTGCTAAAGACAGTAATGATCCATGCATCCATATACACTCCAAGCTGTTCACACTAACAGCTCTCTCCTTTTTCTCTCACAAATTTATCAGGATCTCAACCAATTTTTGATGACACCTACACTGCCAGTTTTGTATATTACTGGTATTAAAAGAAAAAAAATCAGTCCATAAACACTGATTTTCCCTGCTACAAACATCAGGGAAAAAACCCAATCCTACATGCCTAAATCGTAATGCCATAAGAACCACGGGTTTTGATCCTTTCTTTTCCAGCTTTTCAGATCCTTGTTTCTGGTTTCAAATTGACATGTCTTCTGTCTACATTCCTTAATGGGTTATCAAGGTTCCTTCTCAATGTAACATCTACAGAACAAGAGTCAGGGGTCTACCAAACCTCTAGGTGGCCAGCCTCATGCTGCTGGTTGCAGCAGGTCCCTATGTTGCTGCTCCCTCCTCTCCCTATTCTTCAGTATCCTAAAACTGCTGGGAAGCTGGGCAGGTCAAGTGACTCCGACACCCTTGTCTCTGACGGGAGATTAAAGGAGGAATAGACGGGACTAAGGCACGTGCCTAAGGGAAGGAGGAAAGGATGCAGCCACTGAGCGAAGTAGCAGCTACTGCTAACTGCTGGAAGAAAGGCTTTTGAAGTCTTGGGGTAGAGTGGGAGAAACTGGTACACGTTAAGTAATGAGTTTGCCTAAGGAGAAATTCTGAGAAAATAAGTTGTGTAGAGGTTGGCTAGTGAGAAGTTGTACTTGGATATTTACATAACTTTAATGCAAATTATGTTATTTCCTGCAGGCTTTTTGATGAGCTATGTAAGCAAGTCTGGACACAGGTAACAGCATCCACACAAGCTATCATGACCAACAGTACTAGGCAGTAATAAATGCCCTCTGTCCCAGAGCTCAGGGTTACCTTTAACTAACTATGATCAGAGTATTATTTTGCCCATCAGCCTCAGACTATTAAAATGGCATGCAAAACTCTAGTACGTTGGCTGCACGTGCCTCCTCTTTTATGCCCAAGTCTCTTTGGAGAGTGCTCGGTCCTACCTGGTCGCTGCTGCTTCCCACCTCAATCAGAGGTAACACAGAGAAGAGCCAGCGTAATGAGGTCTGTGCTGAAGAGCAGTACAGCCATCTTCACTGTGGCATGGTCTCATTTGTCAATGGACTCCTCACCTCAAGACTGAAACCCCTCTTTTTGAGTCAATATATTCCTCCTGGTCCTGCAGGAGGTCCTACACAGGCCAACAGTTCCTGTCTTGATACATATCAGTGTGAGCAGGAGCAAATCAAGAGTGTAAAAAGATGGTATCTCATCAGTAAAGGTGACTTCTGCCTACTGATTGACACAATCCCTGCAGGGTACTTTTAGAAAACATTTCATTTACATTTAAGGCTCAGGCTTCTCTTGGTCTTGTAGGATATCTCCAGATGACTCATAGCATTGGGCAGTAAGCTGTGCACTTTCCAAGTGCTCAGAAACTAACCAAGCTAACCACAATTCCTTAAAAGTTACCTGGTAAAAATTTGAGAAAAGTGTCCACAGAAAAGCAACAGAACAGTGCTGGCCTACTTAAGGAAATTTGTTTCTACTTCACCAGTATTTTTAGGTCAAGTAAGCACTCATTTTTAACAACCTGTCTCCCTACATATGCAGTTTTATTTTGTTTCACATCTGCATAAATACAGGCTGTTTCCAGCATTACAAAGGTGGCTTTAAATCCACCTTTTGATTTATTCGTATTTCATCTTTGGCATTACAAGATGCCTACTTCTGAACAATCTTTGTGATGTAATATTCAGTATTTTAATTTACTGCACCACACAGCAATTATTGCCTAGCAGGCTTTCCAAAATGTTTTTTCTTGTGAACTTCAAATATTAGCAATGAAACAGGAAAGCAGAATGAAAAGCTGCAGTGCAAACAAACTCCCTCAGATCAGCACCCCTGCAATATGAAATAATGGGAAGTTAAGCAAAAGTAAAATGCCAAAGAACTGTTGCACTCACCCATAAGCTCCATTACTTATCAGTTTAATTGTTTCAAAATCACTTTCACGTGGTTTCCTCTGTAGCTTCAGCGAGGTATTAGAGCTCTTTAAAGTAAAAGAGGAGAAAAAACAAAGTTAATCAGACTTCTCCCAAGACGAGGGAAAAAACCCACCAAATAGACAAAACCAGCTATCATCAGGCTGTCACCCCTTGACAAACTAGCCAGAAGCTCTTGCCAGTTAACCACCCAGCTAGCACCAAAGGGACTCCTGAGGCAAAGCTGCTTTTTCATCAAAAGGTATCTGTTACAATGCAGCGATCTGTCCACTCATCTCCACACACAGGTTACAGCAGGTGTCACAAAGGCTTCTTGTAAAGGAGTTACTGGCAGTTCCATGAATCCCAACAGGCACTCTCAGCCACTCCCTTTCCAGCTTAGTAAATGGGACTCTGGCAGTAAAGCCCGGTACTAACAAAATAAAGATGAGCCCTCATTCATTCAAGTTAAATTTTGTACACTCTGAACTATTATTAGGATAGACAGTGGTACAACTTCGGACAGACTGTGAAGAGACACACAAAGTGGAAGAGGGAAAAAAAAAAATGCAGTAATTCTATGATTCCAGAGGTCACTTTCACCTACTCGTACAGCAGGACATTTTCAAAACTGAATTATCCCAAACACTACACGGGTTTTTTTTCCTGCTTTAGTTTTTAATTGATCTTGAAGATCTAAATGCTTATTAGAATTTGGGTGCAGCCGGGGGAATGATGAGGCCAAATGAGTTCAAATTCAGTATTCCAAATCTACAAGATCCTTTTCAATATGTTTTCCACATCTCCAAGTTTGGTGACCCTATCCAGGCAGTATGGTAATAATTACAGCCTGAAAGCAGACATTTTCAACTATGTATTTGCTAAAGAAAATTCAGTAGGAGTAGTGAATATGTTAACACAATGAATACACAGGAACAGAAAGAAACAATTAAATTGTTTAGCCCACTTGCCCTGCAGTACAGGATTCTTCCTAATTGCATACGACTTTGAATGGTCCTGTACTTTAAAGTTACACTTGTCACTTCCATGTGGATGTATTCCCCAGCCACGCTTTGAGAAAATATTTCCAAATATTTACACTGTACTTTCTTCTACTGATTTCATCACCTCCCCTATGTTCCTTTATTACATCGCATTATCTTGCCTGTATTTCTTCAGTATTTGCACAACACAAGTAAATTCTTCACAATTGCAACTTCTTAGTTGTTGCAAGGCCACCTTGCACCTTAGATTCTCCTAAACATTTCAGAACTTCAAGTCTTCTAGTTAGTCTTTATGTACGTTCTCCAATTTGTCAGTTTCCTTCTGCTAGATACCCCGCTCAGGTCTAACACAGTATTTTACATGTAGGTGACAAAGCAACAGCAGAAGAAACCACCTTCATGTCACAATTCTGGTAGCCTTTATAGGTGGCATTTTGCCATAAAGTTAGAAATCATGTCAAGATAATATGACCTGTACCAGAGGATGGTGTCTTTTTTTCATAGCATATCAGAACTAGTTTAACCCACACCCCATGCCACTGTTTTAAACTCTACTAAAATCTCTAAGTACCCAGAACATACCACTGAATCACCTATGCATCCCTCAAAACTGCACTTGCTTTTTCTATGCACTTACACTGAAAACAGGCAGTACGTTGTTACAACTCGATTTACCCTGCTGACTGAAATCCAAGGTTTAAGAACTGCCTTTAAAAACCAAGAATTTAAATTGAGAGCTTTTAAGCCCATAATATTCAGCTTGATCAACTCCAACTTTTTTTTTCTCCTCAACCTGGCCAAGCACCTGAAAATATTGCTATAAGACACCTGTCACTGTAGATAAATATTTTCAAACATGGATTCAGAAGAACAATGCACAATCTTGCAGACTGCAAACTAGCTTTCTGAATCCAGACTATTTGTAAACTTGACCACTTCTTCCTGGTTTAAAATCCCTCTAAAAGAAAAATCAATATATTAAAAAGAAAAAAGGAAGCAGTGGTAGATTTTGTAGTAAAGCAATTGCCACATGGTGAGCATTAGCTTTATGGAAGCTGAAGATACTGCAACAACTAGGAAAACAGGTAGGAAGCTTTGTTCTAATAGGTTTTTGTGAGTTTTCTGTTTGCTGAGCACCGTGGTGTTAATCTTGAGGATTAACCACTGATAGATTCAATCTGTTTACACATGCCAGGAGAAAATACAGTGGGGCAGAGTTGGAAGAAACACAATTATAATTCATTGCTCAGATTCAGCAAAAGCAACAACATAACAGGAAAACTTACATTTACTGATTCATCCACTTCGAGATTTTCTGCTGTCCCACTGTCACAGTTAGCTAGCTGAGCTATTTCTGGAAACAAAGATTAGAAGCTTAAACTACAGCAAATACAAAAACCAAATGAAGCACAGAAAGCCTGAGAAATGACACTTTTCTGGAATTCTTAATAAACATGGTGTCCCATCTGTAGTAACTGCCAAGTAACTTTTAGGGCACCTCCAAGCATATGTAAAAAAAAACCTTCACACAGATAATTAACACCTGCTATTCAATGTCTGTGTAATCTTCCACTGCAGAATTCAAACAGCCACTAAAAAACGAAAAGTGATACTGTTATCACTGCTGAGACATGGGAATTCAGAGACAGACCAGTGTGTGATCTGAGCATTAAAGGAAAGGCAGCTAAAACTGACCTGCTGGAACTCCCAAGTATCACAGCCCCTGAGATTTTGGGAGTCTATAACTTGACCTGGCTGTCCCTGTCAGAGTCAGCATATGCTGCACAGCTCCTAAGCCTCTACTTCTGGGGCCTAGCAACTAAGAATTCATCTGGATATTAAAAACTAAACAGGGCAGCTAGTGACCAGAAGACCTTGGGAAGCTTAGTATTACTTTAATCATATACACAGTTAATTATATACTCCACACAGCCAAAGACACATATTTTATCATAATTATGTGCTGGGGATCAGAGGTAAGACCACCTGAAATTTGGGATGTGCGTTGATGAATATGAAAAATAATGAATATTCCCATAGAAAATATCTACTCTCGATTTTTTTCTATACAATATGTGGCTACTACAAGTGAAATTCTGCATAACACTTACTGTAATCATTAAGAGCAAATTAACCAAAGAGGTAATTTTGTTGTTGGAACAGCTAAAGATTTAAGCATTAACTATCACTTATAATCACTACCCAAAAGATATTTGTAGAGTTTAAGAATCAGAAGTAATGAAAAAGTCACTATAACAAACATCTTCAAAGTGTTAGAGAAGCTAAAACATTCCAAAGCTTCTGAATATTAAGTCAATAAACAGTTAAAAATAGCTCCATTGAGAACAAAGAAATCTTAAAATAAAAAAGGAACCTAAGCTTTCCTAACTGGAAACTGGAGTGGATTTCCCTGACAAAATTCAGTTTTGTAAGCATTGTTTTTTTTAATAGCAGTCTTGATCAAACCTTTATTGTATGGGTGAGAACCAAGCAAGCTAGAATAATATACTTGGACAGCCTTCTCACCTGAAATTATTTTCATAAACAGCAAATTAAAATGAGCCATTTTTAAACAGAACTTTTGCAAAACAACCATTATTTGAAAAACACATTATTTTCAAGCAGTAGGTAGTAATGGAATGGAGCCAAGAGTCAGCTGTCAAAGCAGGGAGCTATGGAACCATTTTGCAATGCCTGAAGAGATTTTTAAAACTCATCTAAATACCATTAAACATCTGCCCTTTTTCTTTCATTGATTTAAACCATTTCTGAAGACTCATGATTCACAAAGGTAAAGATGGTAATTTAAAAACCATGGGGAAAAATTTCGCCCTGGGGAGCTCTTCAAAAATGCAGCCACCAGTCTCTGTTAAGTGATGAATCTGTTGTGGTATTGCTTTCAGTATAGTATAAATTTATCTAGCATTATCTCCAAGTAATGCACACATCATTTCGCTCAAAGAAAAGACACTACACCTATGGCAGCAAACAAAGGAGGTAAGAAGAAAAAGGTCTAAAGGAGTAGGTTGTTTCTCTCTGCAGAGGAAGTAGAATACATGGCATGAACATTTATGATCACTGCACGCAATTTAACAGCTCAGTTGAAAATACAAGTCTGTGTTCCAGGATAAGTGCTGTTACTGAGATTGGTTTTGTTTTTAAAGACTTGATGGTTCTGCTACTAAATATTTTTAAATAATTTTTATTTTTGGATACAAGGAATACTCTCTTAGGATGTTGATACTCAGGTTTTATTTTTAGTAGAAATGAATACAGTGTTTCCAATTATTTCCTTTGTAAACGATTAATTCCAGGGCATAAACCCATCGTGTCACTCTTCTGTTTTTCCTTAGGAAAAGCCCATGTATACAGATGCATCAATTTAACCCAAATTAGTAAGTCATTGCACTGTGATTTATATGGCTTATAAATATCACTTTCGTAGGGAGGCAGGAAAGCACTAATACAGATCAGGTGTCCTGAGTTACTTGATCACACATTAACCTTTAAAATAATACACAAAGTAATTCAATTGCCCAAATCTCCAACTGAGCCAGAGATCAGTAATCCATACATCACACAGTTCTCAGTATTTACTGACAAACCACGCAGAACACTTCTTCCCCTCAGAAAAAACATTTCAATAACTGTTGAGTGTTCCCCATGTCCTAATCCAGATCTTGGGAAACTTTTAGGTCCAGGGGCTTCAAAAGAGCGGGATGGCACTGGAAATCAGACCGCACACCAGTGTGGCTAAAAGCAGTCAGTTCACTTTATTCTACAGAACAGAGTGATTATATACTCTCTAGCAAGCTTAACAAAGCATGGCTGGAGCCACGGGGGAGGGAATTGAGAACAGTGAAGGCAATAGAGCAGACACCTGTGTGAGGCCTATATCTTATCTTGTCTCAGAGGAAAGTTTCAGAATTAGGAGCTTCTATTCACA
Organism: Porphyrio hochstetteri; assembly: GCA_020800305.1. Taxonomy (NCBI): domain Eukaryota; kingdom Metazoa; phylum Chordata; class Aves; order Gruiformes; family Rallidae; genus Porphyrio; species Porphyrio hochstetteri. Next base: position 66,797,235 of record CM036938.1, read on the forward strand.
GTCCACACTCCTTAACCCATTATCTGGCTTTGCTGCTAGCTCCACATTCCTTTAGAGTGATGTTTCATTCTGGCTGTTTGGCTCGCAGGGGTAGAGAGTGAGGAATATGTGGCCGTTCTCAGGGAGCCATTCCTCCACAAATAACCACATTTCAATTACCCTGGAATGCTTCAGTGTTTATGCTATGTTCATTAATATTCAGTTTATGAAATGTAATCATGTGTCCTAGATGAAGTACATTCACATAAAATAGATATTTACTGTGAGAAAGCACTGTTCTTATTTGTATGTAGTATTTGTCTCTAAACTTCTCTCTATATATATTGTTTAAAAGAATTGAAATACATCATTAAACTTAGGTAGCGTCAGGCTTAGGAACACTTTTATCCAAGTGGTCAGCAAGTCAGTCAGTAAGATACGGTTCGAGTATCTTACGGAACCAGCATCAAAAATACTAAACCTTCAACCTAAACTCCAAATTAAACCTTGCATACTTCAGCTGAGAAGTATTTATGAATGACCAGTCTAAGCCAAACCAATAGGTCTCCAAATCCAGCAGGCACCACTTTATCTTGCAGAAAATCAGGTTATTTCTTGATCTTTTCCAGTGCCACATGGAAAACAATATTTAGGTATATTTTCCCAACCTGTCTAGCATCCTTGCTGCATCATGAAACCAAGCAGAATGTGTCTAAGCTGCCTTAAACTATATCTCAGACAAAAAAATAATCACTAAACTCATATGAGGACATTATTCTGTGACAATAGGAAGTGGACTAATAATAAGCTTGACTTCCTTTAATTAACAGAACACGAACACAATCTATAATCATATCCAATCTAATTGAATTAGATCTAACCAAATTCCTGACAACAGCTGGCAGTGTTGAACTTCACAAGCTATTGAACAAAAAAGGAGTTTTCTTTTAACACACAATGTATTACACTTTAAGGAAATGTGATCTTGCATCAGGAAAACTGATCAAAAAAAGAAAGTGAATCGTAATTTTTTCCTATTATTTTGTATTACCATGTCTTCTCCAGGAGATCCTTTGCTCCTGGATCGTAAGACAGAAGACAAGCTAAATGGCAGTTAAGTAGACATTTTCCATCACCGTATTTCTGCCCATTTCTCCTGAGTTGCAGGACTAGCACTGAATGCAATGAACCAATTTCTGTTTGCCACCAACAAAAGCACCTGCTCTCAGGATGGAAGGGAAGAAAGCCTGGTTAGGAGACAGAAGTAATTTTACTTTTCCTATCACTGTTCTTAGAAGGAGGACCAGGCAAATGAATACCTCCCTTGGAATCCTAGTTCTCCCTATGAAAATCTTCAACACGGACACATAAATTACAGATTATCAGAAAGACTAAACACATTGGAAAGGAAGAATCTATAAGCTAGATCAGGAGATGCACTTACCTTCCAGAGGATCTTTATTTAAGCCCAGCTGGCTAATGATGTATCTGGGGATGTCTGTTTTAATGCCTTGCCCCTCTTTAGCATGGCCTTCAGCTGCTTCCAAAAGATAATAAAACTCTTCAGGATCAAATTCCTAGAGGAAAAATAATCACCATCATTCTCTTTGTAGAAACTGAAGTCTTAAAGCCTAACATAAGAGCTTCCTTTGCTGCTTCTACTGCAAATATCTGACATTTCCCTTATTAAAAACAAGGCTTCTTTATTCTGTTACTAGTAGTATTACTATTCTTATATAATGTAACAAGACATAAACAACCAAATTTCATGCCATTATATCAGAGCACTACTTTTAAAAAAGATTAAGGTCTTTGCCCTCAAAACTTCTCATAATATTCAGAGTGAAATGACCCATAACCAGCAACAGTAAGGTTCCACAAACAAAAGAATATTTCCCTGAAGCCACTTGCATATAAAAACTCACTACTGAAATAAAGCAGCTGTAAACTTGTTCTCCACTTTTACTTCTAAATGAAATTCTTAAGTGTTTTGTTTTATGGTAAGTACAGTTAAGTAAATCACTAACTTTAGAATTAAGCCAAAATCCTAAGCTGCTGAAAACAACATTTGAACTATATTGTCCCAAATCTAGAAAGGGAACATCCTCCTTTGGCAACCAACTATAGTACAACTATCATTTATACCATGCCTAAAAGGCAAGCCTCAAAGAGCAACAAAACAAACAGAAATTCAAAACCCTGCCTATTCAAGTCCCTTGGAAATACATTTATTTTACTACCTTCATAGCTGTTAAAAACAGGGAAGCGTTGAAATGAGTAACTTTATTAGGTGGTGGTATTTTTTTTAATAGACTTTATCTGCCAGTATGAATTCATACCAAAACCTCTCTTGCACAGCCATTGCATTCTTCAAGATGTTCGTGCCAACCACATCTCACATCAGGTGCAATGCTTAATAGAGCGAGAGCCAATGATGAAACACTCCCAAGCAGACTTCTTGCTGGAGCAAGTTAGCTCTGTCTAAAACACGTGTGGCAGTCGGGCAGACTGCTGAGATAGTTAGCTTCCCTGACGGCCATTTTGTGGCCTGACATAACTGCACAGGGCTTTAGTCTGTGGTCACAAGGCTTATGTCCTAGCTCCTCAGGCTACCCAGGATTTGGGAACTGAATGCCCCAACCTGGAGGATAGCTTGAGAAATTAGGTATTGTATTTCACCTGGAAGCCTCCAAACTGCTGCAGCTGCCAGGAGGAGTTGCAGTTCATCTGAAATGAAATTTCTTTGGAAATCTCAGTTTCATGGAAACAATCTTGGTTCTTCCTTTGTTGTGAAATAATTTGCATCATCTCCAGCCTACTCCAAGGGATTTACCATAAAACCATGAACTACCCAAACTCTTATTTAGCTCAAAGTCTCAGGTTGCTCCAAAACTGCCTGAAGCTCTGAATTAAGGGTAAAAAAGCATTACATGAGGTTTTAACCTTAGTCTCCTCATCTGACATGCTGTCTCCAGCAGTATGTCTTACATGTTATGCCTTGGCATGTGCCAAGTCTTCCTATCTACCTTCATCATGAAATCATAATTTCTTTACCTTCTGCAGTGGCAGACATACAGCTTCTCCTCCTCTTGCTAGTAAAGTCAAGGTAATTTCAAAACAGATCCTTTTAATCATATGTACACATATCCAAATAATCAGAAACAGCAAATTTGTTTTCTGATCTTTAATTCCAACTCTGTATCATTTTCCATGCACAAATGGAGAAAAATCTTTCAGTATTAGTCAGCAGTTCTTGGCTACTGACTATGATGAAACTGCAAAAGCTTTATTCATACAACTATCAAGTGAGTAAAAATAGGAATTCGCATACCACAAACACCTGAGCCAAGATCACCATCAGAAAACTGGCAGTATTACTGCATGGTATCTGCAACTTCTCATAACAAAAGCCCTGGATTTATTTCCCATGACACTATGAACTCCCTTACAGAGGTTGAAGTTTCCCATACCTACTATTTCAGATAACATTCTAAAATATCAGCCATTATTATTCAAAAGTTTCCGGAGGGACACTATGGAAAAACAGCAGTATTTTTTTTCTGTAAAATTACATTATTTCAGTGGCATTTCTGGACTAGGCTTAACACCTCACATGAGAAATGTTTTGTGACAGTATGCCTGCATTTGTTCAATGTCTCTGTAGAAACCTACTCTGCAGAGTTGTTAGACTGCAGCTTAAATACCTTAAAAGTAATAACACTTCAAGGAAGCTCTGCTGGCTTTCTCTGCAATTGCTCTTCTGAAACTCTCAACTAAGAGACACAGACATCTCCTGGCCTGTGGAGATGTCCTTCCACTCACACCAGGAGGTCCAGCAAAAGGAGGGATACAGGCTGCACAACAGCTCTGCCTTAAGTGTGATATGGCTGAGCAAGTAGTCTAGGATAAAATCCCAGGGACCAGAAACTGGGAACTAAGTCAATGGAGATTTGGACTACACAAGATAGAAAACTTAGCATTAAGGGAAAATGAACTAATGGGCAGATAGGTCTCCAGGAGATAACCTGAACTAAAAAGCTGAAGAAAAACAATGATGTTGGGGCTAGGGTGGAAAAGAGCCAGTGAGCATGGAAAGGCAGGACAAAGCATCATAAAGAAGCCTTGCTCCATCAGCCCACAGGATGCATTTAAGAAAATTTTTGCGTGTGTAATGATAGTGAAGGACACAGACCAGATGAAAAACAAGGCACTGCATGACAAATTGGGTGAAGAGGTGGAGAAAGATTCTATGAGCCCTAGAAATGCAGCAGGGAAGATCACACTAGATACGGAATGAGCATTTCAAGTTCAGAAGTAATGCAAATTTGTATTCAATGGCAGAGGCAAGGCATGGTAAGGTATCCTCTGCTCTAAAGCCTGCCTTTATTTATTTCGAATTTTTTTTTTTTAAACATCTCTTTCATGCTGATTCAGAGCACATACCTTATTTTAGATTCCTTCTGAACTGCAAATCATGAACAAATTGCAACTGGGAGCACTGACACATAGTGTTTCCAAAACAAAAACAGAGGCAGCTCTCAAAATGCCCATGGCTGGACCAGCCATGTTGTGGATTAACTGTGCCACAGATGAAGAGACACAGCACAGAGCCAAGATCAGGTTGGAAAGACTTACTAGCTCAGATTCAGTGCCATGCAAATACAGTTTTGACACTTTCAGGCATGACTTGAGTCTAGCAGCAGGTTAGCGGCTCCCACACAAGCTTTGCCAGCCTCAAACAGCCGTATGCAGCATCAAGACTGGTATTGGCAAGCAGAGTGGCTCAACAAAGTCGGCTCAGGCTGCCTGCCAGGCCTGTTGGACTCAGACTGGCTCTTACATGGTATTTGGGTGTCTATGCCATCCTCCTGAGTACACTGTGTTCTGCAAGGTTTTATTAGTTCCACTGAACAACTGAAGCACACTGGCTCTGTACATAGGAGCAACTTCCCGCACCTGAGCCATCCCAGCTCCCACAGCATGGGCAGGCAAAGCAGAAACACGCCCACATGGCCCTGCACAAGCTAGCCCAGTCTGGCAACATCAATACTATGCTCATGCTTAAGTTAACTCCTTGAGGTCTCCAGACAACTCTGACTATATATCCAGACACCCTATTCCCTCTGCTGATGTTCCCCCCAAGATCAGGTTCTGCAGAGCTGACTGCAAGCTGCTTACGGCTCTGGCAGCTGTCGAGTGAAACAGAATCATGAAACCTTTAAGAACAACAACAACAGGAAAACCACTGAGCAATTACAATTCCGGAGCAGTCTTCCTGAGGAATAACAATGTCTAACAAAACCACAGAAAAACCCAATCGATTTCTGACTGGAGCCTTCTCAGTTGATGAAAGAGATTCTGTAACATAATATTTGCAACAGCAGGGAACATAAAACAACTGCAGGAGGTCCTGGACAGTCCCATGTTCCTGAAATGAAAGCAGAAAGGATCCCACCAAGAATGAAGCCCTACCCCATTGTTCAATATGTATCATAAAATGAATATAAAAGAGCTTGAATACTAAAGCCAGAAGCCTTCCTACAGTAAGCACACCCTTACCAGGCATTCCAGTAAGCGAGCAGGGCGAGCAGTAACTATCAGGATTTTTCGGACAAGTTGTTTAATAAATGCCATTTCTTCACTCTCTGATCGCTCCTGAGCCTGAAAGATAAAAAAAAGGTGATAAAAGAAACGGCATTTGACGCACTAATTGGGAAAGTATGTATGATATTTGGGACACCTTTGAGGGTCTGAAGATGTATTTGAGACAAACAACAGGTCCATTTCAAGACACCAGCAGAAATAACAAGAATTTGAGCAACAAAGTAATTTCAAATTGAAATAGTTCCATTCGTACATTTCTAACAGTAACAGAAAAACAGAGCTGCCTAAAATGCACGTAATAAGTTTCAAAAACCCACTCTACTTAATACTATGGAAGTTGGTCTGTTTTTTTAATCATCAGTTTTGCCAAAGGGATGTTTTAACACAGCATACATCTCTACATGTACAGGTATGTCTGATTTTGTTAATAATTTTAGGTTTAACTGAAAACTGGCCTAAGGAATATAAAATATCATAAGTAACATCCATGCCAAATTGATACTGATTTTTCCTAAGGTCATGTCATACTACTGTGATAACGGACATATATAAAACTATCCTTGCAAAGAGTCTCTGTATAAATGTACTTGCAGAAAGGAAGACAATGAAAACTTGAGTTCTACAAAGTTTACAAAGTTTGTGTGTATGACTAATACAAAAGAATACATACAGAAAAAACCTTCTAGAACACTTTATAACATTTGCACAATGGTCTGATCTGCATTTCAAATTTCTTTCAAATGTTCCCCTCCAAGAACAAATTACATAATTTAAGGATGCTAATGAATGCAAAGAAACCGTATCATTCTCCTCCTGATTAAAATATATGAATAGCCCTTCATTCAAATATCAAAGTATTTCTTTGTTCTGAACAGCAGAAATGATAGATTTACGTTTTTTAACATCTCTTGCTTATTCAAAGCCACAAAGAAATTAAGAAATGCACATTTAAAAGGTAATTAATAAGGACAAGTACTTCATATTTTTTGAAGTTATAAAAGACTATGAAAATATGAAGCTATGTATTGATTTTAATAGAAGCACTACAGCTTTAAAAAAACACCAAATACCTAAGAATTAATCTGTGATACTTAAAGCGGGGTGGGGGGAGAAGGTACAAATACCATCTTGCACTCTGCAATAGGTATTGCAAGAACCTGAATTTAACAGAAACACTTCTGTTCTGCACATTAGCAATCAAATCCAAAGAAAACACCTGCCTACTTTAACCACCCAGAACATTTAAAGTACCCGAGCTTGGTTTTGTGAACATTCAGGTTCAACAAAAGACTGTATATGTTATCTTTTAAAGGGATGGAGCAGGAAAGCATTCAGGTCCACTTGACCTTAGAATTATAAAAATCTTGGTTGTACCAGGCTGCTCAAACCTCAAGGAGTCTTCCCTTGGCTAAGCAAAGTAGTGGCAACAGGCCAAGTCGCAGTAGGAGTTTCAGCTTCCTACTGAATGTTGCAGCTGGGAATTGACAACAGATAAATTGCGCATCCAAAGCACAACTGAGTGCCCAGAACAGAGCTGTGCAAAGAGGGATTTTCTCACCATCTTTATATACTATTAACAGGTACTACACAGTTGACACAAAAGTTAACTCTATTTTAAGTTACTATGCTTTTGCAAAACAGAAAATTTTTACATAATAAAGAATTAACATCACAGAACATGACAATAGACTGGTGTTTTTTATTAATGCACCACTTTATATGCAGATTGGAGAATAACTTGGAAGAGTATTCTTTTTAGTGGGTTTTAAGGGGTGATGTTAAGCAAATGAGTGAACACATACTCCAAACACTACTTACTGTGAGGCCATTAAAAAGGGATATATTCTTAACAGTGATTAACTTTTAACAGTGGTTCAGTGAATCTTAGCTTAGACATGCTTCCTTGTGTTTTGACATTATTGCTCGCATAACATAACTCATAGTCAGATATCTACCGTCAACTGGCCAACTCTTTCTGCACTTTGGCATCATAAAAATGTGAGCATTTCACAACACGGTCACTAGTTCAAACTTCCTTTTGACTAGTAAGCAAGTTCTATGTGTTTTCTCTGTATAAAAAATAGGGTTTCAATAATCCAGAAAAAAAAAGAAAAATCACTGATGTCTTAAGTCTTGTATTTCTTTGTGAAAAGTTCAAAACATAGTAGTTGTAGAAAACCTATTTACTGAATAGAAGTTAAGAAAAAAGCTGGGGGTGGGGGCAGCAGGGAGGAAATCAACCAAAACCAACTGCTCCCGCATTCAGAACAAAGCAGGAGAAAAGACAGGCAGGGTATCTTACATCTCAGTTGGAAAACCTCAAGTCAACATCAAATCTGCTAGTCTATCACGCTAACTTTGGCTCACAATACACCATCAAATCCCACACAAATGAGTGTATTACATGCTGTACTCATTATTTTAAAAATGATACATTCATAAACTGCAGTCACTTAGACCACGTTAATTTCTTCAAGTTCCAAGTTCTTCTTCGTTTGTTTAGCTGATTCTTGTATGAAAGTTTCAACACTTTTGGAAATTACATTTCTGTTAATAAACAGTTTTAATTATGAAAGGAATATTATAAATATTTAAATAATTAACTAATTTCTAATGGAAAGCTAAGGGATGCTGTCTGCTTTCTCAACACAGCAGGCAATTAGTAGGGTTGATAAAGTGGAAAGTGCGCATGTTTCCTCATTTATTCACATTAAGTGGAATTGCAACCCTTCTCATTTAAGGCTGACGCACACACTTCTGTAAGCAGTTTGTAACTTGCACTGCATGACAAAATGCTGTTTCTGTGATCTTTACATCCCATACATTCCAGACTAGTACACAAGGATGCCTTATGGTCTTTGTGGTGGTTATTATATAGACTAAAATTGCTATGAACAGCACTTTTAACAATTACTTGAGTGAAGAGTCATGATTATTTCAAAATGACAATTCTCAGGCAAACAGATTGAAACAGTTTTTCAAGCAAATGTAGCAGCAGTCCAATGGCTCATACCTCCTGTAGCAATTTGTCTAATTTCTGCTGCAATTCAAGGAAGTATCGTGATGTAATGAGACCCTGGCGGGATTTATCCAAACAGTCTCGAGCCAGTTCCGTGATCTGATGGTGGGTAAAGCTGAGCACTCCATCTGCCAGGGGAAGGACATTGTCTGAGGAGTGATTTGTTATAATGTCCCGAAGTCTCTCTTCCATCTGAGCTGTGGCCTACAGACAAATTCACACATGATACATTAAATCAGCTGTACATGAAATTTAACAGCCTCAAAGCTTATTTCTCATTCTGCAACATTTCAGTATGGCCTAAGAAGTTACCTAGCTGGAATGAGTGAAATAGTTGAAGCAAAAGAGCAAGAACAGAAAGTCAAAGTGACCGTTTTCCCACATCACCACTCCAGAAAAGCAACAGCTTTACTGTTCTACTAGGCAGATCCACCCCTTTGTCTGCCTCTGGTGATTAACTGCACACTAACCTTGTGATCATCACTAAAAAGGACTAAGGGAAATAACAAGAAACAAAAAAGATAACTCAGAGGGGTCTACATTGTTCTGCTAAACCTGCAGACCAGAATACCTTCCTTCCTTTCACACAAGTTATGCCACAAAAATGTTTCACTGGGTAGAGTCTAAATGAACATGGACTGATTGAAAAGCACTACGGGCTTGCAGGTCCGGCCAGGTATGTCTGCAGGATGCTAGCTGTGTCTTTTAGAGAACCAACTACCCAGTTCTATCACAACTGCACATGCTTAAAAAATGCTTTAAAGACATTTTTATTATTTAAATGTAATACTATACACCTTAGTTCACATCTCAAACACTGAAATGGGTGGGTGGTTCTACACTTCAGATTCCTGCTCAATCACTGCAAATCCTGACAAATCTCTCCGTATTACTATTTAGAAGTTTCTTCTTTTTTTAGACACTTTTTTGGCAGTATCAGCTTTACCTTCTTTCATTTTCCAGGTGTTATCAAAATCCTTGGAGCAACTGAGAGCACTGTACATTGAGCTACATGCTGCACCCAAGAATTTATTTGTGCCTCAGACCTCTGGACATGACAGCAACATGCATCTTCATCATCAAACACCCACAACTGTATAGTGATCTTCACAATTAATGTAAGTACATTATGAGTGTGTGGGAAACAGGAGGAATTTGCAGGTAATAGTCTGCTCAAGATTTCAAAACTATTTTTGGTTTCAATATACATTTGTCCCAAGTACACACCACCTATTGAAATAAAATGTACTATCAGTTCCAAATCAGCAGAATACGTTATCATCCAATCAGCAGAAAATATTATCAGCATGATCCATTTCAGAAACAGTTCAGCAGCTTTGCCAAATCAATGTCCAGTTCTCAGCAGGGATTTTCCAGATTGTGATTTTATCTTTGTAATAAGAATTTCATGATGCTTTATGAAAGCCATTACAGGGTTGTATCATTAGTTCCCATAACAAAAACACCACTTACTTAAAACCTATGTAGCCTATCAATTTAGAGACTGGGTATCTTAAATATAATTCATTACCTTTGGGAATCTTTCTTTGTAGACATGGTTCATCATAATTATTTCATTGTCACAGCAGGCAGGAGAACGTCCAGGGCTGCAAACAAAGTGAATTACCCCTTTAAACTTGTCTCAGCATGAACAACAATTAGTTATTATATTTTTTGTACAGCGTCCTCGCAACAAAAAGAGTCAACTCAGGCTTCACTGGAAAGGTACCTTTTCTCACCAGTGCCACACTTGGTTCCTTTCTGCTATTTCTGACCAGGCCCCACAGGTAATTTTATGTACTTGACATCCATCAGCTAGCTATGTTATTTTCTAACAACACTTCAGGATCCATGCAATATTGCACACTTGTGAACATCACCTTTTTCACAAAAGGGCAACGGAGATATATTCAACTCTTACTACAAGGCCATACCTGCCCCATTGAAGGTTACATACAACCAATACAGCAAAACCTGACCAAGAACTCTGATAGCTGCAAGTTAACAAGAAGAGCCTTTTTTAAGAGGGTTTTTAGCAGATCATAAAAAAAAAAAATCAAACCCATTTATTTTCAATCTGACCAGCAGATAAAAGCAGCAACTTCCTACAAATGATGCCACATGCATGAGGTCCATCAATGGTGAGACACTGTGTCTGTAAGAAAAGCATGACACTTACAAGTAAATAATCCATAAGATGTATGCATGGCCTTGGATAACCTATAAAACTGCTTTTTGCTACCATGAGCCTCACTGTCTGTTATAAATCCCAGTGAAAATTCTCCACCTGATTTTCCTGGGTTGGTGACACTACCCCAGTCAGTCTGGTCTAAAAGCTGCAGAGTATGAGAAAAAAACCCACAAAGGGGATGCCATTGTACAGGAGTGACTTTACCATAACATGAGGACAGAGGTTTCTTACATGAGCAGAAGAACTGGCTTTTGGCTTTCTAAAAGGACACTAAAACCTGTCACAAGATATCACAAGGGTGGGTCCATAACATGGACAATCTGTTATGGACAGCCACAGGCAAACCCACTGAAGACAAGGTAGGTACATGATTTAATCACAACACTCCTGCAGCATTATCCCCTTACTGAAAACACTCGGCTTTTGTGTTCTGGAGCATCTGTTCACATTACATGAGATCAAATGGAGGACTTATTTAAAAAATGTTAAAGAAAAAAAATTAAGGATGTGGCAATAAATACAATTTCAATCCGTGAGGAAATGGGATTTTTTTCTTAGGAATCACCGTGCAGATTCATCTAAGTAGCAGCCACAATCATCACAAGTCTATACAGATTTTAAAATAAAATATAATAATCAAAAAGCAAAATTAAAATATATTGTACTAAAAAACTCAATCCTTAAGGTCTGTATATCTCAAACTAATTTTAAGCTTTCGAAAAGAGAAATACAATTAGAACTAGAATACTTCCTTTTTTTCTTTCCAGTTACAGTGGGGGTTGGAAGGGACCTCTGGAGAGGTCCCACTTAGTCCAAACCCCTGCTAGACCAGGATCACCTAGAGCAGGTTGCACGGGATCTCATCCAGGTGGGTTCTGAATGTCTCCAGAGAAGGAGACCCCCCCGCCCCAGGCTCCTTGGGTAGCCTGTGCCAGTGCTCTGTTCTTGAAAATTTATCAATAAAATTCATCTGTGTTTCCCAAAACTGAACTACTCAAACAGTTTAGAACTGTCTTGGATAAAACACATGTTAAACAAATGGTGACTGCAAATGAAATGCAGAGTTTTTAGCCTTTGAGAAACAAGAAACTGAAGTTCATCGTTAAAGAAAATTAAAATGCATACCCCTCCCCCTCTCACCCACCCATTTGTTCTTTATGACTTTTTTCCCAGATAGTCCTAGGACAAAAATACATTTTTAATGAGTTTTGTAAATACAGACTGTATTTTGTGAACAGTTTCAACTTTGGAAGAGACCAGTGCTAGTGACAGAACAATGACTGGCTCATGGAGACAGTTCATGCGGCTTCTTCGTTAAGACCTACCATACAATGTCAACTGCTTAAGACAGACATGATCAAACCCAGAAGCAAGAATTTAAAAGGATTATTTGTAATTTTGCTTCAGATGCGTGCTTCTTGTCTTATACTTCAACTTCAAAAATAGAGAATGCCCTCAGTGTATAAACACATGATCCTCCAGAACACGTGAATTTAGGTCCAACCCTTATTTCCAGATAGACAAACTCACCTGAGACTTCGGGACCGAGGGCGCATTGCAGTGGTCCTGCACCTGTTATCACTGGCAATGCTCTCAGTGGTACAGAAATGCTTAGACAAAAAATGTAGTTCATCAGGTGTTGGTTGGTATGGTAACTGGTGTAGCTTCTCTTGGGATGAGCAGGATGACTACAAGAACAGAACACAACACAAGCTTCTATCAGAGTGAAAAACATTTTCGAGACCATATTCAGTGCTCATGAATAAAAGCCATTTAATTTAAAAATTATAGTTACAGTTTCCCCATGCCCAACACACAATTTGAAGAAGAAAATAATTAGCCTCAATTTAATGATTTGGGTCACCTGTCCAGGCTGCATCCCCTCCCAGCTTCCTGGGTGCCCCCACCCATCTTCTCATTAGCACGGAAGTGTGAGAACATGAAAAGTCCTTTACTGCTTGGCAACAACTAAAACCACAGGTATGTTATCAACAGTGCTCTCATCCTAACTCCCAAACACAGCATTACACCAGCTACTAGAAAGAAAATTAACTGTATCCCTGCTGAACCCAGGACAGAATAAGAAAAGCCTACTCCAGGCCTAGAAGATAATTTCAAAAGCTCAAATTTCCTCTAAGGCAAAGTGATGCCAAATGTCAATAATGCATAGCAATACGTAAGAATAGTTAAAACAGGGTCTAAGGAAAATTAGTTGAGTAGGGCAGTGTAAGTATGGTAACTGTAGAGTGCAACTTAGTGCCACAACACAAATTGTAAACCTACCTAGTGAAGGTCCTTCGTTAAGTACATTTAAGACACTGAGGCTTTTAAAAATAAAACTAAATATAATCTAAGTTCTTGCTGGAAAAAAATCATATGCTATTTTCTTACAAAGCCCTGTATATTGAAAGGGAAGTTACGTAACAATACATTTCTCAAGACAGGTTCTATGGCTGACAAAAGTGAAAGGGATTACACTGAAACCATGCACTTAGTATAAAATTGAAAGATACAGACAGATTTGAAACTGGAAGTGCTACCATAAGCCTTGCAAAATTGCATGCATAAAGCCACACTGTATAAAGCAGTGCAGATGATCATACTCTCACATTTCACCATCTTTTATGTAGCTTGGCTAGCTATTTGAGGCACACCAATGCATGGAGGTTGAACTTTAAAACTACTTCCCTGAGCCTGGGTTTCATGTACTTGTAAAGAACACATATAGTTCAATGCATTAACAACCAGCCCTGCTAATCTGGACTGACAAGTGTAGACAGAGAAATGCTCTACTGCTTCTGGTATGGAGACTAGTTTCCAAGACAGCTCATTCACAAATACCCTTGTATGACTGCACACAACTGCTCGGTACCGTGCAGACATTCCCTTTATTTTACCTGTGGATGAGGTAAGTCCAAAACTGTTTATGTCTTTCTGAAGCAATTCAGTCTTCAGCAGGCTTTTTCAAGAAAATTAGTTTGACATGAGAATGTCAATCTTCACGTTCACATAAGATTAGACAGATAGATAAGAACATGATTGTTCTTATCTGTGTTTTCAGATAGGACACAAAGGATCCTGCCTGACTGCTCTTTTATTGGAGGTCAACACACTAAAAGCTTCTTTGCAATGTATTTTCCAGTCAGGGATATCAATAAGGGTTCATACTCTAAAACATTACCCTACATTGTTGAGGTCTGCAGGTAGTACACACTAAGCACAGAAACTAGACACTCCTCCTAATTTCCTGGCAACTTGTACTGTAAAGGCTGAATACATCCAAATTCCTAAGAACTCAAGAAAAGATTACTTATCATGCTCTATCTTATGAAGTCATCTCTTGAAAGCAAAGAAGCAGAAGCCCCAGTGCTGAGAAAGGTTCACTTGCGCAGAACTGGTCTACGTAGCAGAACAAGTTAAAGTTTGCAAGACTGCACTGCCTCACTTTGCTGCAGGCTAAGAAGCATGCACCACAAGAATTTACCGCAGTCAATGACAGGTAGAAACCTGTTGAGTCACAGTAACTCATTTATGGGTTTCAGCTGTAGCATATTACCATGCATAATTCAGCACACAGCAGAGATAAGTTCTTTCTTATCTCACACTATGGCAGCTAGTTGAAGTTAACCTTGCGGCGTTTTTCCTACCGCCACGCTTCTTAAGAGGTAAGATACTCTAGCACAGAGTTTCCCCAATACAAACCTTCACAGGTGGCTACTTCCATAAAACCAAAATTTTAGCACTTTGGCCTCAAGGGCCTCTGGGAAGATCAGGAGGGCAATAACCCATACCATACTTTCCCTCATATAAGGTATCACAGACTCTAGATCCAACAGGATTAAAATGAGAATCTGCCTTTTGCTAACTGCTCTCAACTGAATCAGGACCATGACCAGCACAGAGTGTTTTCTTGGAGATCTGAACTCTGATCTCTGTACAAAATCCAAATCCTCAAGGAAAAAATCCTTTTTTTTTTTTAAAGCAGAAGTTCTCCTAGCATTCTCTGACATATGGTCCAAAAATCACGTTAGTTTTAATGTATTTTAATATGCACAAAAGTGCATCACAGCAATGCAAATTCTTCTTCCAACAGAGAAAAGCAAACTTGCAGCCAATACCTGCTAACGTAATTGCAAATCTCTTTCCACATGTCCTTATTTCCCCATCCAAATAAGCTTCCAAAAATAAAATCTATGAGCAAATATATGCAGCTGAGTATTCTCTCAATTATTTTATAGGCTTACTCTTCTAGAAGACACACAGCCACCTCAACTGCATCTCATAACTAGTAAGTTCTGATCCAACTTCACTAGAATATGACACACCAGGAGTTTCTTTTCAATTGAATAATGGTAGCAGGAGGTTTTTTCATTTAATTTCAAATCTGTTGTGAGAACTGGCATATGTGGCACTTATACCAATCCTAGGCCCATGAGCTTTCATTAAACCAGTAATTCCATCTATCTCTTCACTTTCACTGTTAGAAAGAAAAAAATAAGGTCACAAGAAATGGTGAGCTACACTCACCTGAGTATAATTGTGATTACCACAGACCTTTCTGACACTGCCTTGCCTTTCAGTTGCTTGTGAAGATCAAAGTTGCACTCTATTGTGATGTGTAAAAACTATTTCTGGTCTCCAGTTGATACATATCTGGATGTGAATCTTACTTATCCAGCACTAATAGGAGCGTTCTCTATGTACACTTAGGCAATTGTATATGAAGTGGTGTCTCACTGCCTCTAAGAATTTCTAAGAATGTGGAAGAGCTTGCACCATGCTAGCTGGCTGAGATTCTGAAAAAGTACATGAAACCAATTACATGGGTATACTTAAGTTTTCATTTTCTAATTTATGTACATTGTCCAGTGGGTAAAAAAAGAAAGTGAAAAGCATTTTGACTAAAAAACAAAGAAAGAATGGCTAGATTTAAAATTTACAGCTTGTTTGAGTGCCTTCACAGGGCTTATTAGCAGTAGAGGATTCTTGGGGACAACTAACCAGAAGAAATATGCGGCATGATTTCTCTACTGATGGTTTCTTCAACAAAATTCAAACTTATTTTTTAGAAAAACAGGCTTCTTTACACAAGTCAGAAACTGTTTAATGTTAGGGAAGACACCTATTTTAATATTTATACAATGTGCTCCAGTCAGGAGATAGACTTGGCAGTGCTAGGGTAACAGTTGGACTTGATGATATTAAAGGTCTTCTCCAGTAAACCTAAGTGGGAAAGTTGTCAAAGGCAAAGCATCTTAGTAGGGACTGAAAATTAAACCAGTGCTTTGATATGTTTGACAGCTTTTCCTTTCTAGCACAAACCTGCTTCTTGTAACAATGATGGGGTTGCTATAGCAATTACTTATTATCTGACATAACCCCCTTTACATCAATATATTTTAAGTGAAGAGCTCAGCATATTTGAACTAGTTCCAACAAGAGGTGTACAAACATGCACTATGAGAAGTGGTTAGGGAATTAATGTAAAACCGAGCAATTTGCTTGGCAAAAGTAAGATCTACACATAAAGGAGAACAGAGGTCAAAAATCAGTGCTGCTGAAGAACGGTTTTTAAGATACATGAAATCCCTGAACATTGATTGAAGTCAGCAAGAATTGACTAGACTTTCCAAAAGCCTCTGTAGGCAAAAATAAACTAATAGTTGATCTTAACATGAAACGGTTATGTTTCATCAGTGTACAGGATGTGGAACTCAATTACCACAAAATAGAAAGAGAATGCACCCAGGGGAAGAGAAAGCTTACTAAGAGTGTAAAAGAAACATTTTTAAAAAATATCAGGTACAAGGTGTCCCATAATATGCATCATGCATAGAATCGTGGTTTTGTTAACAATACAACTCTAAGAGTATAAAACAAGGCTAAAGATACAAAACAATTTTTGAAGAGTCATAGTTGGACCTGTAAGGACCAACCATTACTGCAGAAGATGTAAACATGTCAACATGCCAACTATTTGCTATTTCCAAAGTAAGCTGCTTCCAGAGCTCTATCTCTCCAGTCTCTCAGGTGTGACTATCCCAACAGACAGCTAGTTCCAGGGTGTAGCATGACCCAGTACTTCCTCTCCAGTACAGAGGTGCGTGAGATGTGCTGAAGTACAGATTCATACTCCTCCCACTGCTTAGCTCCTAAGTACTGAAGCAGGATCTCACACACTGCCATGGTGCATGTCAGAAGTCAGCTGGTACACGCATGATTGGGGGCTGATAGGAGATGACATCTAAAAGATTGTTCTAACAGTCAAAAATTAACAAGTTAGACTTACATTTATCCTATTATGTATCCCAAAGGATTCTTCTAATTATAGTAATCTAAAATACTAAATATCTAACCTATTACTATGCACTAACATCTCACTACTGCCAAAGAAAAAAGACAGGCAAATGTGTGATTCATCCCATCTTAAGACAGCAGCCTAACCTAGGGTGAAACAGAGTGGTTTCTCTTTCTTTGTTATCAAGGCAACCTCATTTAAGACTTAATACCTAACTACCACATGGATAAAATAAGGCAGCACGTCTCCCCTCTACTGCCTCACAGATCGAAAGGCTGCAGTGAAACACTACTACTCACTGGCAGAAAACATCTCTAAGCAAAGCACAGACTGCCTAAAGATTTCTATTTCAGTGAAGTAAAACAGTTCTGTATCCCATATTAATTCAAAGTCTATGAACAGTAGCAAAGCCTACATCCCTCTCCTACGAGAAGCAAGCTACATTTGAGAAGATGTGACATGTGATAGAAATCTATCAGCACAGGGAAGCGGATACTTACAGAAACAGTTGAGCTGGGTGTATTTGTACCATAGCCAGAAGAAGGGAGAGATGCCAAAGACCAGCGGCGACCATCAGTCCTGTTGTGAAACCGAGGTTAGTCAAATGAATGCTGCAGTATCCAAATACAGAAACATCTGTGGAAGTATTACTGTGTAAAACTGCATTCCAAAAGCATGACAGAAGCCAGGTTTTTAATGAGTAAACTTTCACAAGAGACCACAAGAAACAAGCATTCAGCAACAATGACTTAAGACTCACGCTTTTTTTAAAAAAACACCGTTTTTCTAGTTAAAAATATAAGATGAAACAACCACAAAGTGAATGAGCAGCTCCACAGAATTGTTGCCTCACTAATATACACAGAAAAGGACCACAGGGAGTCTTCTCAGGTCCAGATGAAAATGAATGTGAAGCAAATTAAAACCTTGTTAAATGTTAGATATGTAAATCAGGAAGAAACAATTTTGCAACAAAAATCATGCTCACTCATGAAAAAAGAAAATAAAATCATGATCAAACCCAAGTTCTCTTCTTCACTGCTTGAAATAAGCTACACACAGACAGCATGGAACTTGAACATTCAAAATAACAAACCAAAAATAACAGCTATGTGAGCCATGTTTGGATTTTTGAAGAGGTAACATTTACCTGTCATTCCGATGCCCATGACTGGAGTGCAATTGTATCAAATATGTTTAAAAAAGCAAAATTATTCATAAATAACAGAACAGGACAAGTTTTTATTAACACAATATTATAGTAGGGGAAAGGAAAATTGCCATTTTTTTTTACAGTGAGTACACAGATTATCTCTCAAATTTGCTTTACACAAGAAGTATAATTCCATAAAGGAGAATTTACGTCATGTCAAATCAGCAACTTGAACTCTTTGATGCATCTTCCCTACTCTTCAAGATGACTGTCTAAAACCCCTTGTTTTGTTTCATTCTAACAAACTATACCTAAGTCTCTGGGACTTTGAATACAGTGTGAGAAAAGAAACTACAGTACATAATTAGTGTTAAAATATAAAATGAACATGTGCTAGAGGGACTACCAACTAAGGGACTACTGACTAAATCAAAGACTGAATTTTAAGAAAAAACTCTCTCTTCCTTATCCACAACTCATTAATAACTTCCTTCTCCCCTTTCCCCAGGTATACCTGAGATACCTCCAGCTGACTGAACAAATCCTGAATGAATTTTCATTTTGGCTTAGCTGTGTAGCTATGTTCACAGTTGAATGAACAACAACTTGGGAGGTACTTAAACATGGGCAAGACCCTTATCTTCTGCAACTGTGAGACAGAAAGTAAGTGCTTACTGTATAACTGATTCAAAGAAATGTAATCATGCTTAATAGATTGATATAGGTGTAGCTTAAGAGACAATTAATATAAGAATTTTCATGGTTTTAAGAATAGATTAGTTTAGGAGAAAGCTGTAACTGTGTAGGCTACTTGTGAGAGCACCCACAAAACTTAGCCATAACAATGCAACAGTAACAGCCTTGAAGATAAAGAAGTAAGAATTTGTGTGTTTTTAGGAATAGATTAGTTTTGGATTTTAGCAGTCATCACATAAGCGGTTTCATGAAAGCAGCTACAAAACTCAGCCATAACAGTGCAACAGCCTTGAAACTAGAGGAAGCAGGAGACAGAGGAGTCATAAATAATAAGACTAACGACCAATTAGGAGACAGAGTATATCTTGTTTTCAGTGAAGCACTAACTAGTCGGTGCAGGTGTTGGGAGCCCAGATAAGCATGGAGCAGAAATGCAAAGAGCATGTGCTGAGAGGAAGACGTCCAGTCTTCATCCACGAAGACCACCAGAAGACCCCCTGAGTGTCACTGAGCATGCTCTGTCTGGGAGGAGTTAATGTAAATGACTTCTTAGAAATAATTAGCATAACTCTGCCTTTTCTTAGAAATTATAATGAATATGTAGAGTCAATCTGTATAAATATGAGCAATTTGGCTTCAATGGGTGCACACATTCGGAGGAGCGATCCCCTGTGTGCCCAGCGCTGCAATAAAGGATATGGGCTTCATAGTCACCAAGGCTAGTGAGTTTTGATTCCGGCTTTCCGAGGCATAACAACTCATACTGAACACAGTTCTTGCATCACACAGCAATTCTTACAAAGAAGGCACTGAGTGTGGGGATGGGAAACCATGTAAAGTCATCACGGAAGCAAACGTGGGAGGAGGCATCCACAAGGGAAAAGGGAGAAAAGGGTAGCAAGCCCCTACAGTGTTTTCCCCTGGACCACTCATTCCTGCCCTACAGTGTGGTCCTACCTACCTCCAAGCCATTCCAGAAAGCAGGATTGGTCATGGGTTCATAGAGGCTAGACTTGTATGTACCAGCAGAAGAGGATAAAGCAGTGGCTTTTCCTGGGCACTGATTACTCGACCAGATATAAGAGGATGAAGGTG
Organism: Porphyrio hochstetteri; assembly: GCA_020800305.1. Classification (NCBI taxonomy): domain Eukaryota; kingdom Metazoa; phylum Chordata; class Aves; order Gruiformes; family Rallidae; genus Porphyrio; species Porphyrio hochstetteri. The sequence continues at coordinate 66,817,270 of CM036938.1, forward strand.
GCAAGAGGGGTCTGGGAAGTCTGGCAGCATGGCAGAGAGCCACCTTCCCACTGCATCTCCCCCTTGCTGCCACTGCAGCACGGTGTGGACATTGACTGGTGAGAAATGGCTACGCTGGGAAGCCTTGTTTTCCCACAGGAGGTTTCCAAAACATTTCCTTTGCCTTTACCTCTCTTCTTCACAGCTCCTCAGCTCTTCCAACCACTGCTCCAGTCAGTGGGGATACCAGAAAGCTGAGGAGCTGTGAAGAAGAGAGGTAAAGGCAAAGGAAATGTTTTGGAAACCTCCTGTGGGAAAACAAGGCTTCCCAGCATAGCCATGCATCTCTACCACCATGCCTCTGCTCCTTCACCCCTGCTCTATCACACACATGCTGTCCTTCCCTTCATTGATATCATCATTAAATTGACAGAACAATAAAAAAGACATGAAGTGCTGAGAACTGCTCTCATTAAGTACATGTCATTTTAATACCAAAATGCATCCTGTTGCAGGTCATACAAAGACTGCCAGAACAGACATACCAGATGCCTAAGAAAATTTTACATGAATGCTTTTTTAATCAATGTCATTAAGCATTTTTATTATAAACACAGAACAAAATCAGCTTCCATAGAAAATTGCTCTGAAGAAGTTTCTTGAAACCCACTGAAGTGGTGAAGTATGTTGAAATCACAGAAACTTCTTATGTTTGTACTCCTATTACTGAAGAATTTACTTAGAATCCACTATATAAGGCTCTAAAAATGGTCAAAATTAAATTGAAACACTGGTAAACAAATTAGTTTCTTCCTCCATAATTTTCAGGTTTGCAACAACAATGATTTAAACTTTCTGTTGATTATGGGCGGGAAAGGAAAACTATTTCCTGCCCATTGCATTTCTAAGTAGTACTCAGACTTTCACATCTGCATTTTCCATTATAAGCTATTTCTGGTTTCAATGAATCTTTCTAAAAATACGCTCACAAACAAATGCAATTTATGAAGAGATAGTATCTTTGAAGAAAGGAAAGCTATCAAAAGGAAGTAGATTGAAAAGAAATATTAAACTTTCTTAAGGTGTTGATTAAAAAAGTGACATCACCTGCTATTACAAAGATTGATAGTATCTGTCACAAATGAATTATTCAGATAAAAGGAATATTCAAGTAAAGTTCTCTCTCTTTTTAAGTTTAAAAAAAAAGGTAAGCTGTTTTCCTTGAACTTTTGAGAGTTCATGTGTGCTACCTTCCTGAACTCCCAGTGTAGCTATAGTGGTCAGTGCAGTCTCACTGTAACTGCAAGCTACATGCCTGGCACTACTTCACAACAAAGATTAAATCACAGCATCAGCTTTCCGATTTCCCTTTTTGTGTCAATATATAAACTCTACCTACTCTCCCAGGCACAGAGTTCATAAAGATATTATTTGAAGTAGGCTGACAAGATGTGATGTGATAGGGAACCACACTGCAACAAACAGGCAGTCTCCCATGACATGCTGCCAACTTTGGTTACAGTTTGTTTAATAATAATTCAGTTCATGTATCACTCAAAAATCACTTTGTATCTTCAAAAATTGTACTAACATTAACTAATCCTCACAACACTCCTATGCTATGACAGAGGTGAGTGCCTCAGTGTAACAGACACTGAACAGGTCAAAGTCAGGTATTAAAAAAATGGTATCGCTGTCATTCAAATCAGGCCCTGAACTCAGAACCTTCATAACAGTGCACTTACAAGCAATGCACTTGTTACACTGTTCAGGAAAAAAGTTAAGGAAAAAAACCCCAGATGTAGTTTAAACTTTCTCTATAGCTCAGTGGATGAGGAGACAGTGTCTGAACTGAATACATTACAAGTCAGTCACTAATTTATGGGGGTTTTAAAAAATTAGAAAAGGTCTGACTGCACTGTATCAAACATCCAGCACAATTTTGTTGCAACTGAGGTTTAGGGGAGTTTACATAGATAACACTTGTCATTCTAAGTGGCAGACTTGACAGATAGGTTTGCAATCAACTTCTGATACCTGGGTCCAACAACATTTACTCTATGCAAAACGCGTACTGCAAACTACAAGCAACCTCTTACCTTCGCGCAAAAGAGAAGTGAGCTGAGGCACTGGGAGAGAAATTCCTAGGGCTATCTTGAGGACTGCTTCCTGTTGTGGGGGAGACACACAGTGTTAGATTAAAAAAAAAACCAACCCACTAATGAAAAAGACATACTAATGTCTATTACAAGCATTTCCAGGCACATTAGAAACTACAATCAGAATTTCTTTTCTTGTGGCCTGTGAAAAAATAATCTCTGAAATAGAAATTTATTTCAGCTTGCATTTCATTTCTATTTGATTTTTAGTTATTGGATTTTATGACTCATAGAAAACCCTCTATATATTCCTGTAATTTGAAAATTAGGTTAAAAAACCCAACGATAATGCTAGCGTAAAAGAAACATTTTTCATGTCAGAAACGGGGTATTAGGTTTTTTTAAAGTTGCACAAAACACTTGAAAGACAGAGAAATCATCATCAGAGTGATTTAGCTCTTACACAATGTCTCTACAGCGTTTCCACAAGAGCTTTACTGTGGTTTTTTTCATTGCACACCACCCCGCCCAGCCCCTCCAAAACAAGCAAGCAGAGAAAACATGCTCAATATTTTTTTTTCCCCTTTAGTTCTGTTAGACAGGGGCATGGAAAGGCAACCACCCTCTGTGATGAGAAGCAGCAACTACATATTGAACAGGTTGTAACTTTAGGGTCTGTTACTTCTTCATATTAAAGGACCTGTTCTCCCGCTGACCAGCATGAATGCAGAAAGGCAGCAGCTGCTGAGAGCTACTCCTGCCACCTCTGCCCTCAGCACCTACAACTAGAGAAGATACAGTATCTAAAGAAGAAATAAAGAAAAAAAACCTGCAAGAAACCCACCAAAAGCTAAAAGGATTGCATTTAAAATAGCATTGGTCTATACCTAGAAGGCATTATTTCCTGAAATGGGAAACAGGCAGCAATAAAAATACATAAAAGTAATGTGTTTGTTCTTACATTTTAATTTTGGACATAAACAAGACCACAAAATTAGGTGTCATGAAACCTAGTATTTAATTTTTGAGAAGGAAATTACCACCTATGTGTGAAAAGACCAGTACAATAGATTCCTTGAACACTTCCAGTGGCCTTGATTTCCACTCAAATTTTTGAATTAACATTGCATTTATCATACTGATGCCCGTAACAGAACCCATTAATTCTGTATGAGAAAGCATAATCATGGAGCCATTCGGCAGCAGATGCAGAGAACACCCCACTTCCCATCCCACCTCTTTTTTTTGGCTAGAAGCAGATGCAAGATGCTTTTTGAGCTGTGCTTAAATCACATCTTCACAGCTGCTCTTACCGCAGTCCCGAGAGACAAGGATTCCACTCCCACTCGCCAATACTTCCAACTTTTTTATAATCCATTTATCTATCACAGATGAATTATGCCCTTCTGACATCTCCTCCCCCACATCCCCCAAAAGACTCTAGCTTCTTCATTACTTTCCAGACACTTCTGAGGACATCAAAAAATTCAAGGTGGTGATGATTTTCATTGCCTGAAGGGGAGGGGGGAAGCAGAGGGAAGCTGACATCACACATGGCATAAATTTCAATCTTTACTTGGGGATCAACACAATTTATTACTGTCCTGCATGAAGTGCAAACACCAAATTACTGAGAGCAACAGTTTAATTTAACTGGATTTCCTTTGCTGTTACCAGACCTTATTAAATAAAAACAAGCTTAAAAAAATAAATAAATTGTAACACTGTGCAGACAAAACATAGTCACAAGCTTTAGCTACTGCACTAGAAAAAATTGGCTGTAATCTGCAGCTTATTATGGACTTAGATAAAAGCCAGAAAAAGACAAAGCAGCTATCTTCAACTCTGGCAGAGAAGTAGTGAATTACGCTTAATGCACTGAGCCATAAACTAGCTGACAGACAATAATTTGACAAACTAGCATATGCGGGGTTGTAAACAAATTCCTTTTAAAAAGTTATATATGCATGTATTTAACACAGATCAAGGATATACCTAACTGTCTATCAGCTGTAACACATGTGGAAAGTTCACACAGAAGCAAAAACATGGTGGAAGAATGCAGTGATTTTATAGCAATCACAGCAGATTTGAGGAGACTCAACACTGCAAACTACCCCACTAGAATCAACAAAGATCACTTCCTTATGGATGAAACCTGGCGAAGTCAAAGTTTTACTTAGGAAGAGCATCAGATCCTGTTCCTAGGAAAATCAATTTGTAAGCACTATTTCCAATATCAAATAAGCTTTTACAATAACAATACTGATAAAGCCATAGACGCAATATCTGGATACTAAATCCTGCAGGTTTATCTAGAAGTCTAACAGCTCAAGCAAGCCTGGAAACAGAACGAAAATCCAAACCCCAAGTAACTGGAGAAACAGGTAACGCTATTACGAGTTTATGGCATGGTGTTCCAGAAAAGCAAGACAGGTTAGAAGCAGAGTCCTATGTATGACCTTCATCCATCACAGCATTCATCCACCCATCTGCAAGTCAATACCTGGGAGACTTTCAAACAAAAACCAGTGCCAGTTAATTCTCTGTCCATATGTGCAGCGCTTGCTTATTAGTCAAATCCCGCTGTTCTTTGGGATCTGCTGGCTGGTTTATGTTTTAGTCCTAGGGTATCTCTATGCTGCTGAGATTATTCTTAATGTTTTTGACCTGGTAAAGTAAACCTGACTGGTGGTCAGGTATTACGTAAGTAATTGACTCCAGCATCTTCTGGGACACACAATGAATAGGCAATCAACATACCAAAACAATACTCTACCTCATGACAACACACAGGGTAGCTCATTTTGCAAGCAGCTATTGTTAAGAAAACTGTATTGAGACTAATTAAATTGTGATTGTTTAGTAAGTAGCTTCAAGAAGTCCTGTGTCTGTCACAGAGGGAAGATGCGTTAAATCTTTTAAAAAGGTGCATGTTACAGTCATTGTATGTTAATAATGTATTTTTAATAGCTGTCTACTTACAAAATAAAGAGTTTCAGATGCAATGACTCTCTGTGAGGGAACTGCAGATTAATGATAATTGTTATCCTAAATAGGATCAAAACTAAATCCAGTTTTGACGTCATTATTTGATGGTCTTTTTAACCGAATCACAGCACATCAGCACCACGGTAAGAAAATAGAACTATGGGTCATATGTTCCTCTGTGTCAATTTACTTGGCAGTGAACACAGGCTGCATAGTGAACAACACCACACAAGAAACCATCCACCAACAGCCACAGGTTGGACTCACATACCAGAGCAAACAGTGTCAGGCAGCAGAACAGGCAGCTTTGAATTGTTTTGAATACTTCTGCAGGTGCTTTCACTGAGATCCACTCACAGTTGAGGAGCTGAAGCTATTTCAAAACCTGGATTAGTTATGCTTCACACCAGCAAACAACTTTCTCCAGTAACAACCAAAAAAGGTTTGCGTGCTCCTTAAATCTGTTTGCCAGGATGTTTTGCATGTTCTGGCCCCTACTTAAGGTACTGCCTATTAATTTAAACCTCAGTTGTATATGCATGAAGCTTACCACTTACATTGTCCTCTCTTGCCCATAAACTAGTAGATGTTTTGAAATTGCTGTAACAGTTCTACTCAAAAGCAAGACGAAGTAAAAAAATTAGTTTAGTGAAGACTTTTCTATTATTCTACGCAGGACAACAGTGAGAATAATTGAAATACTGTATTATTATCCTTTCTGTAAGTAGCTATTTTCTTTTTTAATACTGTATTCAGAACCCTGCTTTAATCTTCAGCTTTCAGCATTCCCGTGTTTCATCAGGAAGACACACTAAGGCTTTGTTCACTTACAAATCTAGCCCTCTGTTCCCCAAAATCCTGTCAATGCAGTCCGCAGCTGAGGCACAACAGCACAGAAGCTGTCTACAGGAAAGATTCTTCCTTGCTTCAAATACATTGTAGTAAGCCAGTACTCATTATCACCTACCTCAGACAAAACCCACAGATTACAGTTAAACGTCCAGGGAAACTAACTCTAAATTTGATGCACACAAACACCTCCAGCATGAATCAAAGTCTAACACAACTGGAGTATATGGTACAAACGGCTTTGTTCATTACTATATTTCAATGTAGCTAGCTAAAATACATCTATCAAAAGAAATTCTGATGCAAACAGAAAGTCCTAATGTAGTGAGAGCAGAAGATTAGCTTTAGAGAATTCCATCATGTAACCCCAACTCATTCATTTATTGAATCCAACCAGAAAGTTCAGGTTTGTCCCTGAGGACAATTCTTCAGGAACCCTATAATGTTCTGGTGTATATGGCCAGCATATATTTCTCTTGTTATCTCATAAAGACACCACCACTAATTGATTTAGATGACAATACAGGCTTTTCAGTCTTCCTGCTTCTAAGGCAAGCAAGTAAGTCTTTCAGTCTTACAGAAAAAGCTCTCACATTTTATCCTACCAGCCTTCTCCCCATGTAATCCCATCTGAAGACGTATGACCATAAAAACACACAGTATTCCAGATTAAATCTAACTACAGTACATGTACAGTAGCATGACATTTTCCCAAATTCAATTGAAACTTCATTTATACATCTTCAGAGCTTTGATTTTCAAAGCTACATTGGACTGGTCCTTGCAAACATTACGTGATTCAGAAAATGCAGTCAGGTCCTTCCCTAAATTCCCTATGATAGATGAGTCCACAGCTTGCCATAGCCACTTCTGTTACTGGTTGTTATGATAACATAGTTGCAACCTGAGCTCTTCAGAAGATGTGAAATAAGGCACACTGTTTCCAAAGCTGCAGCCAGACCTCTGATTACTCTGCAGATGCCAAAGATGAAAACATGCTTGAGCCTTGAGCAAAGGCACAGTTACTGGCACAAGTGCTAACGTGGTGCACTCCAACATAGCTTCATCTTGATACATAACATGCCTTCACACACCTGATTCAGTGGACACAGAGGATGCATACCAACTTTTTGCCCTCAGAGATGTGAGGTCTTGGGGTCGCTTAAACAGGTGGACCAAATAAAATTCACCTCAGGTATGAGATGCAAGCAAAGATAACTAAGTGTGTGTTTTGCCTACTCTTCCAACAAGCAATGAACTGCTGCGGAAGAGAACAGTTTGGTTGTAGATTCAAGTGTCTCCTCACAAAGTATGACAATACTGACTTCAGATAGCTCTGAGACACTTAGTTCTCAAGCAATACCACAATCTTATTAGGACTATATAAGAAGGGTCCAGGATAACACTGAGTATTATCGGGATAATTAACAGAAGCTCATCCCAGGTGGATTTTGGCGAGTCTGACAATCTGAAATTCTTTCAGCTTGAATAGCCTGTAATAAAGGGATAAGGACCTGCAATAACAATTAAAATGCTACAAATATGAAGTTAAAAACATAGCTCACAAGACAGATGTCAACTGTTTTCCTTCTTCCACATACAGACTTTTTAAGAATTTAATAACACAGATATAAAAATCACCTGCATGAGCTGAGAGTGGAGAATGAGGTCGAGGGAGAGCTGCAGACTGGCCATTGCCCATCAAACTCTTCCTATTGCTTGTTCTACAACTGTGGGCAAAAAGAGAAGAAAGAAGACATTAGCATCAGAAATACAGCATGTGCCACATACAGACATTTTGAGATTCTGCTACTTTGTTCTTTCACTTCCCAGTCTCCTATTAAAAATCAGAGCTATTGTTTTTGTAGGCACGTCCAGGAAGTCTACGATCACACTGGATAATGGCAAAGACAGCAGTTTCCAGTGAAAACGCACCATGGATGCTTTTCAGGCATGCACGTTTGCTGTTCTGCACAGAGACCAGCATTCCCCTGTAGAGTCATTTACAAAATGTTCTTCCCTGACTGCAGCTTGTTTCTCTGCCATACACTTTTTTATTATGAAGAAAAATATACAAACCTAATGAGAAAAACAGTCTCACACTTGCAATCACCATTCAATGATTAAACCTATTTCTGTTGCATGAACTGTAACTCCAAATCACATGCCATGAAGAGCAATGATTTATCAATCTGAGAATGATACAATAATTATAAATCTAATTATTGAGATAAATTTCACATCTGTGCCTTTTGTCAATGGAACAGATGATGTCTAAGAAGATGAATGCATTTTTCACTCATACATTTTTCATCTCCAAAGCCAGTAATTTCCCAAATCACAAGATCAGTAGGTGAGAAAAATAGTAAATTAACGCATCTATTAAACTTGGGAAAGGAGGTATTTCTCTTAAATACATCAACCAGGTTTAAAATATTTGTTGGCAGAAGTGTTTTTCCCCCCTTCTACTATAATGACTCAGATGTAAATCCCCAACACTGCAAACACTCACGAACAAGGAAAATAGTCAGTCAAAAAGACCGTTAACAGTATATAAACGTAGAGTGCACATGCTAACATGCACAGCACTGCAAACAGATTTTTTTTCCTGTAAAGGTTTAAAAAAAACCCTTAAAACCACTAGAAGGGGTAAAACTCATATACAAAACTGCGTTAACACAGTAGGTTGAAATGGAAGCAGATTTAGAACATATTTGTAGATGCCTCCAAATATTAATAACATTATGATCTCTATATAACAGCCAGAAAGCAAGACTGAGTAGTCTTGATATGATGTAAGTCAAATAAAATGCAAAGGAAATGATGGAGTTTAATAGCATAAACAGCTAAGTAAAACATATTCAAAAATAATCCAAAGTAATACTGAAAGCAAGGTGGGGGGGAAAAAGCAGAGGAAACTCAGAGTATCAAAGCAGTATATTAGATAACAGAATCATGGAATCATAGAATAGTTTGGGTAGAAAGGGACCTTAAAGTTGCAGTGTCCACTAGACCAGGTTGCCCAAAGCCCCATCCAACCTGGCCTTGAACACTGCCAGGGAGGGGGGCAGCCACAGTTTCTCTGTGGCAGGGCCTCACCACCCTCACAAGGAAGAATTTCTTCTTGACGCCTCATCTGAATCTGCCCTCTTTTAGTTTAAAGCCATTACCCCTTATCCTATCACTCCATGCCCTTGTAAACAGTCCCTCTCCAGCCTTTCTGTAGGCTCCTTCAGGTAGTGGAAGACTGTATTAAGGTCTCCCCGGAGCCTTCTCTTTGCCAGGCTGAACAAGCCCAACTCTCTCAGCCAGTCTTCACGGGAGAGGTGTTCCAGCCGTCCCATCATCTTCGTGGCCCTCCTCTGGACTTGCTCCAACAGCTCCATGTCTGTCTTCTACTGTTTTCCCCAGAGCTGGACACAGTGCTCCAAGGGGGGTTTCAAAAGAGCATAGTAGAAGGGCAGAATCACCTCCTTTAGCTGGCCACACTGCTATTGATGCAGACCAGGACACAGCTGGCCTTCTGAGCTGCAAATGCACGTTGCTAACTCATGTTGAGCTTTGTATTAATCAACACCCCCAAGTGCTTTTACTCAGAGCTGTAGCTGTGATACATGCAATACGCAAAAATATCAAACACTAAGGCTGGTCTTCCTCTGAAAAAATGTTTTTTGAAGCAGCAAGAGCGCCACTCCCAAATGCTGAATGGGCTAATGCACAGTTCATTTGCATTAATTGCACAACGAATTAACACATCAATTATTATAATCACATAAATGATGAGTTAACTCATGAGTATATACTTTTCATTACTGCAGATCTACGTAAAGAGCAAAAAATGATGCAAGATTTACATCTAGAGCACAGGAAAAATCAAAACAAAGCTATATACTGCAATTTCTAAGCTGAACACACAAGAACATTTAAAATGTGAAATTATATACATGTGGTTTTGTCTGTCTAGATGAAGCACTTCTGCAAGTATTTTTAGCATACTCTGCACTTAATCTAATTTTTAAATTACAGAACTTGAACAAATACTCTGTATTTCATTAGACAACCATTTCATAGTCACTTTGTTTTCCCCCCACCTCCAAAGTTTCTCCAGCTAAAGAGTGATATTCAACTCTTATCTAAAAATCATTCAAAACCTTCCTCCAGGCTTCATGCAATGTCAATGTATTTTTGGTATCTTTTTTTCTATTACATTATGACAAGCTTCACTACCTGCTACGCTTGTTTTTAAAAGCTTGAATAACTGTTCCCCTGCATTTCTCCAATATAAAACTGAAGTGAGTAGAAACTTTCGATATTCAAAAGTAGATCTACTATTTAAAGCAGCTTTGCATGGCTAAAATTCAGGATCTAAAGCATCACCATATTTGTCACAGGGAGGGAATACATTTTAAGCATTTATATGCATGTGTATGTTCTCAGCAAAACAAACATTACTTTAGACAAATTCTAGGCACCCTTCACTGATTTTGCCACAATTTCCAGATACAGGCTTATCAGTATAACTTGCCTTTATCTGTAAAAATCCAGAGTTTTACCAGTTTTGCCAGGATTTCCTATGTAAATACACGACTGTCTTGTTTTCACTTTTACATTAAAATTCTAACTTCACATTCTTCACATGAAATCAGGGCAACACTTTTCTTAAATTGTTACTGAAGAGATATCTAATTCATGTTACCTTGATTTTTTTGGCAGTTATTATTAAGAATTACTTCTTAAGTAACCTAAGAATTACTTATTACCTTCAATATAAAGATCTTACATAATGAAAAAACTTTCCACCAACTGTCATTTCAAAAAAAATCTTTGCTATTTGCTCAGTCATGGCTGCAGCTGTATGGAAAATTTATCTTCTATCACACTCAAATGAAATACTATATTGAGAAACAGAAAATTAAAAATACAACATCTCCTCTATTTGTCTTTCCAGTAGGCAAAGATGTAAATCACTGCATGAAAGTACAAATCGGTCCTTGTGCTCCTGCTGTAGCTTTGGGGTTTTTTAATTCTGTTTCACAAAGATTTTGAAACACTGTTACCCACCCAGTATAATCTGTGAAACACAACTCCTTCCCCAGAATAATGCCACTATAGAAGCTCTTTGTGGGTACAAAAAAAATAAATCTTCAGGAAACCTTGAAAGATGATCTACACTGCTGGAACACCACAAATGGGAAAGCAGGGTCACACTAAGGAAGTATCAAACCATTACTTTCTGAACTGTATTTAGCCTTGAAATAGCAATCTTACATACACAAAAGAATTTCAGAAGTTAAAGCCATTCTGCAGACATTTTTTTTTCCCTAGATCTCCGAACACATCAAGTAACTTTCCTCTTCTATTGTCTTCATAAACCTATTCTCCCATTCAACTCTGACAAGATAAACCAAGTGATAAGAGGCAGTACTGAAAGAAAGCCTCTGTCTGCAGGAAAGTTATAGCAGTGCAGAACAGTCTACAGGGATTGTAACTTAGGGAAACATAAACCTTGGTAAACCACAGAGCACTACACCCTCAAAATGCAATTCTCTAAGCCTTGGATTTCATGCTATGATCAGGTTGCATGGCACAGAGTAGAGACTAGTAAGCCAAGCAGCAGAAACCTCACAGGCTTTAGAGCACTGAACAAAAGGGAGGAAAAAATATATCCAAGGAGAAGAAGAAAGTAGGGGAGAAAAAAGAGAGTAGGAAAAAATCTGTCATGTTACTTCAGGGGACACACAAAACTTGAACATAATATAATGTTTACATTTTTTTGCCCTTTGTCATCTTCTCTGCCCCAGGAAGACCCTTCCTGGATTTCAGTCAGTTGCCCACTACTGAAAAGTGGCGGTCCTGCATGACTACCTATCTGAAAGAAGCTGGCATTGCACCCTACCAGCACCGCCTGGACTAGTGGCACTGTTCCTTACCTTGGAATTCAATCTGTAATTTCCTATTTGGTTTCCAAATCCCCCACAGTCAGGTTCTGCCTTACCTCCTGCTCCCTACCACTCACGCACCTGCCCACTCACACCTCTCCCTCCCTTATCCTGACTTCTCACCACTTCTCACTGCTGGGGAATTCCTCCTTCGTGCCGCTCCAGTTTCAGGCCCAACGCACTAACCTCTGAGTCACTTCTCCAGCTGCTACAGATGATCAATGCTTCCCATGAGAAGTACTCGTGATAAAACAGAGGACACTACATAAAAAGTGCTTTGTGCTCAGCTTTGCTTAAAGATGCAATCCAGTTACATGAAACTTGATAACCTTGCTCCTTAAATAAACACAAGTTTTCTGTATCAGGCAAAAACTGTTTGGGTAAAAGACAATGGGAACTGCCACACTGAACCCAGCAAAGCACAAGGCAAAGCATTAATATGGGAATTAAACACTAAACAGAATAAAGAGTTGAAGCAGAAATCCAGTTCTTTGAGGAGAGGCAGTACATCATCCAGAGCTGAAATATTAAATGCAGTAATCAAGGAATAGCAAAAATTGCAAGAGGTATTATGCACTGAAATGTAAGTTTCCTCCTCAGAACAAGAGCTAATACATGCGCAAATTACTGGCAGTAAAGGTTAATTGCTTTTTTTCCCTCCCCCAAAAAAGTAGGGAAAGAAGGTTATATTGAGAGAGATTACCACTTGCCATGCTTTTCATGGGAAATTTGGCATCTGCTTTAATCACTTCTAATGATTTCAACATCCTCAATTATTAATATTTACACTTGTAATGAAGACGGATTTGGACTGTAAGCTATTATGGCAGTTCACCACCTTTCACAGGCTATGCTGAGCACAGCACTACTCCACAGCACAGCTTCTTAATTTTGGTATCAGTGTGATACAATGCTTTAGTTGAAGGTAAAGATTAAGAGGGTACTCCACCTATTTTAAGAGAGGCTGCAAACAAGATGTTTTATTTGCTAATGTAAGTGCAGAAAAGTTAAGCTACTGCCATACCCAGAATGCCAAGCCTGACCACATGGACAGAAGAGACACCAATAATCCAAGACCAGCACTCATTCAAAGGCTCTAGGGATAGAAAAGGCGGTTATAATCTCTCTGGTGTTAAAATTGCATAGCTGAAAACTACACCTCAGGAGGAATATGCTGTCCCTAGCAAGACTTCAGATGTGGCCACATTGTTTATATAGGAGAGTTAAATTTAAGTTATATTTCAGTTTTATTGAACTTGTTACGAAGCAAGGTAACCTATGACTTAAGTTATTTACTGTCTTCAAGAACAGTAGCACTGAAGACTCAACACATAGAACTGACTTTAGAAAAAGAATAAAGTGAGGAATTTAGCTTTGTTAGATTTCATAAGGGTTTTTTTGTTTTTTAAAGAAAAAGAAGCCTTTTGCATTAAAAAATAGATTGGTGAGTATTTCCAAGCTCTCTGGAATCCTGGGAACTTCTGTGGAACATTAACTCAACGATATGCAAAAATCAGCTGCCATGGAGAGATGATGTACACCAATACTGCAGCAGCTTCCATGTCAAAAGGAGTCTTTAAGCTTGTGTATGATGAAGCATCTCCTAATCCATACAGTCAAAATAACACATGGCCTGCAATTAATGGTATTTTCATACCTATAACATTTTTCTAAAGAAAATAAATCAGAATGTTCATCTCTGAACACTGTGGACTCAGGGTTATACAAGCAAAATCCACAAGCTCCATTCCGTGCTATTGCTGCTGGATCACCTAACATTATTTTCTGATATATTTTTACTAGACTATGTCTGCATATACATCTTCCAAAATTTGGTCCATGCATATGGATGTATGCGTGCGTATATATACACATACACAAATATTTACATCTATAAAGATACATATACATCCCCATATTTAAAACATTAAACATACAGCCAAACATTCTATTTATTACATATCCCACTCTGTGAGGCATTATTCCATATCAATTTTTAATGAGCTAGGGAAAAAAGGGATCTTAGAATTTAAACTGTTGTGATACAGTGATTCAGGTTTTATTTTCTTGCATTTAAGATTTAGTCAATTTAAACGAGGCCAATTTTAGTCTGGAGAAATGAGAATGCTGTCAAAACATAATGAACATGACACACCAAGATGAAGTACACAGCTGCTGGCAGCCCTAGTTTTGCAGTTTGTCCTGAATCTTTGCAGCAATACAGTAAGTGTTACAGTTTCAGCTACTGGCCAGGTATGCTTGGACAGGGAGCTCAGGGTCCTCTCCATCTAGTCACACATCTATGCCCAGCACCTTTTCTCCTGCCATTACTACCACTATGCCACCAGACCTTCATGATCTGTTCACAAAGGCATGTTGCAATAGGACAAGGGGCAACGGTTTTACACAGAAAGAGGAGAGATCTAGGATGGATATTGAGGAAAAGAAAGTTCTTCACTATGAGTGCAGTAGATCACTTGAACAGGTTTCCCAGAGAGATAGTGGAGGCCCCATCCCTGGAGATGTTCAAGGTCAGGCTTGATGGGGCTGAGCAACCTGATCTAGTGAAGATGTCCCTGCTTACTGCAGTGCGTTGGACCAGATGACCTTTAAAGCTCTTTCCAAGCCAATACATTCTATGACCTTTCCTCAACCATACAAAAGAGGAGACCCCAGACTTCATCTTTCTAAAATTATCTACAGGGAATTTAAAACTTAAACCAAAACCAACTAAACACATTATCACCCTCTGCATGGACTGTCTAAAGGGTTCACATGCATGCAAGATAGCACCACTGCAGAAGCATCTACCAAATCTTTGTCAGTCTTCCTCAGGTTGGAACAGCAGAAGGCCTCTCAACCTCCATTCCTCCACTGTATTACAAAGTAAATAAACAGGTCCTTCATTAAGCCTTCTCAACCGTACTTGAGATGTGTTCAGTGTATTTAACTTCAGTGACTGTTCTCACTTTTACTCTAAGCAATTTTGATCCACAATTTTTCTTCTTAAAAGGGAAAATCAGTAGTGTTAAAAAAACCTGAATTTCTTCTACAGAACTAAAATGGTATATTTCTATCTGTTCTCTTCCTTCCTAAAACAACTTACTCAGTTTTATCTTGTTATAGAGATAAATATTTATATAAACAAGAGTATTAAGCTAACTACTAATTCCATAGTTGTACAATATTCACACAATAGCTAGAGACAAGATAAAGCCTGTAATGTACAAAAAATGAGCAAGCAGCGCAGAGCAGACAAAATAAAGTATGCTCAGGATCAGAAACAAATCCACTACACAATTCTGCTTCATTATCCACAAAATGTAGTTTTTGCATCTTCGTATCATACAACTTCAATGATACAACTTCTCAATACAACACACTGATGGGATCATTTAAATCCCAATGCTTCTTGCATTTTTTCATTTTTTTTACTCCTATTTGAATTATGGGAAGGGACATAAAGCATGTATTTGCTATCATACTGAGGCGTTTAAACTGTTTGGTGCAAAAATACTACTCTTTCAAAACAAAAAGATAGGTAGGAAGCTAACACCAGAAGAGGAAAAATAAAGAAGGCTGGTCTAAAGCATCACTAATTAAGATTTTTTTTTCCACATCTCCTGAATTATATAGAATAAAAAAAGACAGAATTACCTCAGTGGAAAAAATTATCAGGAGCCAGAGTTAGGTTCATAACATTTAACAAATTCTGTCTTGAAAAAAAAAAAAGTCATACATTGCACCTGTGAAGATCAAAGCATCAATACTTTGGAGATGTTAACCAAATGAAGTAGTGCCTTGATTTGCAGAACAGATAACCCTGCAGAAACTGTTTGCAATAGACAGGAAATACGCTATCAATGGTGCAGCACAGACAGGAGGTTTACACCACAGGTCTCACTCTGCTCTTTCCCATCCCCAGCATCTTTACATTGACCCAGATCACTCCAGATTTCAACTCTAGACTACAAGCCCCTGTGCATCTCTTGGGACAAAAGGATACAGGCAGACATTTCTTACCATGTTGTGGTGGTCAGGCTGCGGGAAGGATACTTCTCTCTCTGCCCCCTTGCTCACCATTAACAGCTTGGGAGAAACTGTGCAAGTGTGGGGAGCAGAGGGAGGTAAATCGTGACTGCTGGATGCTATTCACTGCTGCTGCTCTCTCTAGAGCCTCCACCGCAGGCTGGAGTGCTGTCTGCCAGGCTGCAGTATAGACACTGTCACAGGTGGTGCTTGCCACTGGCCCTGTCCCCAATCTGGGATCTAGGCTGGTGCCCTGTGGCTGCTGCTCACAACAGCAAGACGTCACCACTCAGACAAGGAGGCAGCTGGCGTTTTTGTCCTCACCTTTCCACCTCCAGTTGAGTTTATATATGGAACAAGAGACTTTTCCACTTTTACACTGAACAGAACAGCCCATCTACCAGCAATTTTTACCCAGTCTGGCCCTTCAAAAAATAGCCAAACAAAACCAATAAACAGATGGGTCCTGTTCCAGCCATATTTCCTTTGAACAAGATCCACCCAGACTCAAGGCCTAAGCACAGCCAATTCCCCAGGCCACTTCGGTACTGTGAGGGAGCCAAGCATGTACCCAGAGCTTTCTGTAACTCCAGTTGAAACAGAGGCCAACATAGTTCAGCATTAAGATAAAAGATGGGAGTGTCTCCAACTACAGACAGAAGACCTGTTTATCCAGATATGTACCAAAGTGAAACCCTGCCCACCTTCTACTCAGGCTGCCTCATTCTATCATCTACTTAGGCCTACCCCCTCTTGGCTTGCTTTGCTTTTTCCCCAGCTATTGGCTGTTCCAAACCACCACAGCTCAGAGTACCACTCTTCATAACTCACCATATATAATGGAATTACTGGGCAGGACAATCAACCAGAGAAGCCTCCTCACGGCATTGAAAGCATTCCCCAAACAGCACGCAGAGTAGTTAAAGGATAGAGATTGTCAAAAACAATCTGCATGGTGTCAATAAAGTCTCAAAGGGTTAAAGCTGCCACAGTTTGAAATTATCACATGGTTACATTAAGTGGACAGCCTAGAAAGTCTGGTGCCTTAGTAGATGTCTATGAGATACTGGAGAAACAACTGATCCATTTGGGGGAAGGAAAGAAGAAACAACTTAGTCTGCTCCACTTCTTGCTACAGAAGTTTTACTTCATCTTTGGTTCAAACTCCTCAGTTTGTACCCAAAATACTTTATGTTGCCAAGAGTACTTCACATAAAAAGAATCCGAAACTTATTAAAACAAAGCTACACAGTACACCATTTGTCACATGAAATACTGTCTCCTTTGCACTGCAATCCAGAGACTCTCACCATGAGAAAAGCCACTAACAGACAAGCTCCTAGAAACATAGTAATAATCATCATGAAGAAGTACAATTAAATTAATCATATCCTAAAATTCAAGGGTAGGAAATGGGAAGCTTCCTGGAGTAGGGAGATTTTACATGGTTTCACTTTTAAACCCAACAGTTCTCTGGTTTAACACCTAAAATCATTTATACACAACTCCTTTCTCCTCTAATTAAATAGTAACAATTCATTTTTATTCACAGAGTAGTGAGACGAGACAGGGCTAATTCTTTCTGTCCTTGCTAAATTTAGTAGCTCTCAACTTCTCAAGACTATGAGGAAACACATGATGATTCTTTAAACTGCTAGCAAAATATTATCAAGGACTCAAGGGATAAATGGATAAGACAAGGACAGAGCAATGAACCTGACTGAAAAAAGCCTACATTCTCAGATCAAACCTTCTCGGAACAAAAGTCTGCTTTTTTAAATTACTACTTGTGTGGAATCCTCAGGATAAAAGTTATTTTTTCACATCAATATTTATTTTCTGACTGAAAAGATACCTATAGACTAACTACTAAATAGCTGTCCCTTGCTAGAAAGGATTGGAGATATCAAAAAAGTTGCTAAAAACAGTCCGTCTTTGTCTTAATTTTCCTGCTTTAAAAATATAACTGTGCAAATTATATCTTATACTGGATCTTAAAATATTTTTATTCATAACTCATCACTGATGCATATTTCTAGGAGTCGTCTGCTTTTTTAGTCAGGACTATTCTGAAACTGGTAGACTTAACACTAAAAAGATACATAGCTCATCTGAAAATAATCATCCAGAAAGTAAGGGGGGTGGTGTGCCGGTGTCTATGTAACTTTTACCTCCTGGTAGAAGGTGGTCTGCCACAGGAGAATGCTAGAACAGAAAACTAACAACACTGAAGTAAATTTGTGAAAAGTGTTAAATAAGCATTATTTCTTTACTCGGTACTTCAGTGCAATTTTTTCACAGCACTACACAACCAGAACTAAACAGAGTAGAGTTATATAGCATAAAACCCTGAAAGAAATAACAGGCTATTAAAGCAAGAGTCTCTAAAACTCACACACAGGAAAAGTAAAAAAAACCCCAAACTCCTGAAAACCTTTCCATTGTCTTCTCTTATAAACATCCTGTCCCCACCTTTTTGTCTTAAGAACAACCCTAAGCAAATGACTCAATTACTGTTTGTTTCAAATTGCATTACTCAAAGGATCTTTGCCTTAAGACCTCAAAGATGCACATGTGATTTCTAACACAGACTTTTTTGGGAAGGCATGACACTTAGTCCAGCTCTCAAATGCCACTGCTTTGTTTGGAGATACTCTACTGGTGACCCTCCACCTTGAGTGGCAGAGATGGCAGACAATGTATTAGAAAAAGTCCTTCATGTCTCCTGTAAACAATGCCGTAAGCCTACTGAGCAGCCCATATTCCCAATATTCTCGAAGATGCAGACACACTTGTCCACAGTTCCAGCCAAGGTGTCCCTGACCTTGCTGGACTCCTCACAAGGCTGCAGGAGAGCCATCTGTCAGTGAACTCCCATTGCTGCTCCTCATTGTGGGGGAACTGTCCAGCTCCACATCAGAGCACAGAGTGCCCCTGAGCTGGAAAGGCTCTGTCCCCGTCACGTGGAAAATCACTTGTGGGGTAAGAAAGTTCATGAATACCAACCCAGCAAAGTTTGATGACTCTTGCATTAAACCCCTTTTTCTATAAACTTCACATCTTCAAGAGAAACGCAGAGTTACCAAAGATATGACACTCTACACATGCACAGTTCACCTGCATTCACCAAAGTCACTGTTAATCCCTCCAACCCACAGAAGGCCTACCTACTACTACATAAGATGCAAATGCTTCACACAGTTTTGCAACACAATCAGGTATACCAAGTGCCTCCTAGTGAAGGGGAACCTCAAAGCCTCCATCTTCAATGTATTCTTGACCAACTCTTGGGACCACACAGTCTTTAAAGACAGCTGGAATGATGGTAAAATAGTACAGCTGCACAAGCTACCACCTTATTCAACTTAATTCAGCAGAAAGTTTCTGAAACTAGTTCCTGAACAACAAAAACAGACTTCCTTTTGTTGCAGCCCAAGGGGAAGGAAAAAAAACCCACAACCAACCCAGGGAAAAGCATTCAGGAATGTTAAGTCTCCAGCAGACACACTGTCCAAATAAGAGTGGAAAGTCCTCAGTGCTGCCATTATTAAACCTCTTGAGAACCAAAACTGAAGATACCTACCCTCAGACTGAAAAACCCTGTGATGATGAAGCAGAGTTGCTTACCGAGCATTTGACATGTGAGGAAATAAGCTTCACCCCTTTTAAAGTACTTTGGCATTAACTGCAGTGGTTTCTCTCTCTTCCTCCTTTCCCCTTACATATATGAGTTGCCAAAAATTTGCAACAAATACCTAATTTTAAACTAAGCAATATACATTTGCATTCTTACTGTAAAGCAATTAAAGCAGGTAACAGGAAGATGTCTTGTTTGTCTCATTTCTGAACTTTAAAAAAGGCAAGAGGCAATACTGAAGTATCAACTTCCCTACAATTATTAAACATTATACAATCAATATTTGCACTTTTTTTTTGCTTGAACATAAGTAGTCAATAGTGCTTCAGCAGTTAATAAATTGGAATTAAGGAAAAAAGAAAACAAAATAAAAATCACTATTTAGGAGAAAATATGGGTATTTGAAAGCTATGCCCTTTACTGATTAGAAGCCTGAATATGAACAATTAAGAAGTAGGCATTCAACCTGAAAACTACTTCTGTCCCCATGAGACCTCTGGCAGCACCATCAGTGCCCCACATTTGAGCACAGACATACTGAAGTCTTTCATTAAGATTTTAATAAATTTCTCTTCATTAAGATTTTTCAGGACTTGGACTCAATGACCCTTATGGGTCCCTTCCAACTCAGTATATTCTATGATTGACTGCAGTTCAGAAATTTAGCTTGCAAAATATGGGTCTCTCTTTACTGAGACCCATGCTCTCCTTCCCCTCCCACTGTCAGCTGACCAAAAGGTTTTTAATTAGACAATAATTAAGCCTCAAGAAGCTTCATTTTCCTGGGGGGTGAGGCATAAATCTTTTCATTGTGCCCATTCAGCCGTTGGTGTTTGTTGAGCCTGCTGAAGAGAGCATCAATTAATGCCAGCTATGGCGGCTTTCACGAAGAGGCTGTTTGTGCAGACAGACGGTTCCTGCTGAAAGTCATGCTGGAATGTAAGCAGCCAGTTGTGACTCTATGGTCACAACATTAAGACATCACTGGACACAGACATGCAGCCAGCTTTCCCCAACAGTCATACAGAGCTATAATAAATTTAGAGTCTTTCTGTCCTTGGAGTTCCCAAACACAGCTACAGGTCTTTATTAGCAAAACAACAAATAACCAATAGAAAAAAACCCTATATGTCTGGTCTTTCTTTTTTCCAGATGAAATCTGAGCTTACATAATTGACACAGCTGTTTATTATAATTTTTTACTTAAAATTCTCATTAAAATTTAACAGAAAGTATGTACTAGAACATAGGTGACACTTTTTACAAAACTACAGAAATGTTATCACTTTTTCCCACTAAAATTTTTATTGGAAATTCCTGTAAGAATTTGCTGTGTATCTGCACGAGTATAGTTCTATCAGCGTATTCTCCCTTCTACAGATGCAGTTACAACATAGGGTAAAAAGGCTTACTGGCTCTGGTTTTCCCAGATGGAAATAAAATCCAACCCTAAGTATACAAGCTATCTTTTTAACTGTAATTGTGTTCTAACAAAGCTATGACAGCAAATTAAACCGACTAGCTATAGCTCATATAATTACCCTCATATAAAACCCAGCATGTAGACTAGGTCTGGGAGCAAACTTCACCTCCACGCAGCAGTACAGCTACCAAGCAAGGCAATCTATTACACTCACAGTTCACACTGCTTTGCTGCAAAGTCACCATGAGGTAATTGGAAATGTCTGAATAATCTCCAGTGAAGCAATTCAAACTTCTCCAGGCACAGTCATCAGTGGGGATGACAACACAAGGCTTCTGACATCCACTTGCTCACCTTTTTTTTTTTTTGGTATATGCTTAATCATCAAGCACCACACAAGCCAGGAAAGATCAGATGATTTATGTGTTACAGTTTGCTGCCACAGACCTGGCACTTACATATATATGCACATTTATACTATTAAAAATAGTATGGTGCAGTAAAAATGTTTCAGTGGCATGTTTCAAATGACTGGATTACTCAAACAGTGAGGTCATAAACAAATTATCTAGGCCGTCCCAAATAAGTACTGATAAAGCATTCATGTCATGCCACCAAATGTTCCCTCCCCCCGACTTGCTATGTCACTTTAATGATTCAAGTATCCCAATCCCTGAACCAGAAACATTATACAACTTTAGAATCTCTTAAGCCTATAGGTTTCTGGAGAGCAAAACACAGTAGAGTGCTGGGTTGCACACTCCCATACAGCTCTGAGAAGAGATGATGCATTATCCAGCAAGATGGTAATTTTTCTTCTCTGCAGTGGTACACTTCAAGGTCTTTCCCACAACTGGTGACCCAGCACAACTATAACACAATCTGACCTTAAATTTATCTACATGGTTATGTGCAATGAAAAGCTGCTGAATGAACTGATGAGTTGCATTTTCCTAGCAAAACACCCAGGTGTCATTCAACACTAGAAGTCTCGAAGTAGAGCTACAATGAAATTAAATTTACCTCCAGGAAAGAATCTGGTTCACAAAATTAATCCATAATCTACCAAGATTTCTTTGTTTGAGCAATGTTTTACAGGAACTTGGACTCTTTAGCATCAAGCAAGCCTTCTTTCTTACTTATAGCTCTCCCAATCCATTCAGTGGCCAGTAACACTATTTTAATAATAATGAAAATCCACTAACACAAAGTAAAAAAAATTAACTTTTATCCCTAGTATACTTTTCTATACTAGACTTAATTCTACACAATGATACAATACCCAACAAGAATGTAGAGAAAAGACAAGTCCATCTTAAACACAGCACATGGTATGCAATTTTCCCTATAAAAATATCCATACCAGGAATGGAGTATTTCACTACCAAAGTAATTTACTAATTGCTCACAAATAGAAGTAGGTCACAGTGGATTCATGAAAGCAAATGCCAGTGACTCAGTGCAGAAGAAAGAAGAAAAGGAAGAAAATTAATGCAAGGATATGATTTATAGTGTGCAAATAGCTATGAGCTAATGTTGTGAAGAGGAACAATTTCACAACTAAGATGTTTAATTCACCCTTGTGTGTCAAGAATGAAGTATCACATTAAATGACTAGTAAAGCAACATCCACTTTAGAGACAAAAAACCAAGCAGTGATAATTACAGCTAATATTCTAATTCTGAACTCATCATTTAACTTACTGTCCACAGCTATGAAAGCTTACAACCTACCTGACGCAAGAGCAGCAATAGCTTTAGGTGCTGGATCTAGCATTTCTGCTGGCAGTAACAAGAACCACCTGAAATGCTACAGGAAAGACTGCCTGTCAAACTGTGCAATGCAGGATGACATACATCTGTAATAAATCTGTTTAAACAACATCTGTTCCGATGCAAGCAGGATTACCGGCAAGCTAAAGGAAACCAAAGTGACTGTGTTGTCAATATAACTGTATAATGTAGTATGGGCAGTTAATCTTCAAGTTACAGCTTCTGGATTCATACAACCACCCAAGAACTCCAACTCATCTGTGTTTTGGGGATAGAGCTTTTCCTGTTGGTGTTTTTGTGGGTTTTGCTTTGTTTTGTTTGGGGCTTTTTATTTTTGGGTGGTGTTTTTTGTGGTGGGTTTGTTGGGTTTTTTTTTGGGGGAGGGGGGGGTGTCTTTTTTTTATTTTGTGGGGGTGGTTGATTGTTTTGGTGATTTTCTTACCAGTTCATGTTTCAAGCCATTTCAGCAATGGAGAGATTAAACATGAACACTAAACATCTAAAAACCAATGTGAATTAACTTATATCCATAAACACTTCCTGCTTAGAAAAGAAAGCACTATAAACTACACAGCAGTAATGGTTTCCAAATAAAATGGATCAGTGGCTTGGAAACATACAAAGCTGAACAGTGCAATTCCGTGTACACATTTTCTTCTTTACACATTGATCCCTGCAAGAACTCTAGTATTACACAGTTAAAACACTCTCAAGATTTCATAATCCTGCAAGAACCAAACGGTCTGGGTTTTAGTTAAAGCTCCACCTTGAAGCAGCAATGTCCAGGACAGCAGAAAGGGTAAATCTGAAAGGGAATTTGTATCAAAGTTGTCAACAAGGAGAGTTGGAACTCTCCAATAACTAACTGATTTTACCTCAGTCTTCTCTGTTTGTAAACAATTACACAAAAGCAGCTCTGACATGAGCAATATACTTCGAAGAAATCAGACAAGCTCTCAATTTTTTTGCTTCCATGGATCACAACTGCTTTAGAATTTGTGCCTACAATTTATGGTTACTTTAGCCCTAAGAAATACCTAAATTGCCACTAAACCAGTTTAGCAGGATCTATACTGAGAAAATTTTGCCTTTTTCTCCACTATGTCTTGAAGTACCACCACATCACATTATATTCCTGAAATTCTCCAAGACATACTACTATGCTGACAACTCACTCTTTATGTGGACAAGCTAAAACCAACACTGTCCACGCGTTTCTGTAAGCTGTACTGCCACGAGGTTACACCATCATCATTATTATTACTATTATCAGATTCACACCACTGAGACCAGCACAGAAAGCCGCCTTGCAGATTGCCAATCATCCCAAACAGTGTGGATGAAGGAACTGCTCAAGATAAATTCAGCAGTTTTAACGCGCAATTGCTCTGTTCTGAAAACTTGTTTTGGCACAACTTGTACATGCTGTCTGTTTGATGTAATGAGAGACAAGTCTCATGTAGTGGAACTACATAGCGTTTCATGATTGTCTAGCCTTCTCCATTGTAAGGAAGAACATGCTGAGGATTTGAAAATTAATCCTTCATTTCCTGGATTTTGGAAAGTAGAGACTCCAAACCTCTACTTTGGTCCAGGGGTTTAATCAAACACTGATCTTTCTATTAACATATGCTCTAGCTCCGCTTTTAAAAACAATAATTACGTATGACCTCAAATAGACTACATGAAGCTTGAAAGGCAAATGTAGGTTTATATCTGAAAAACAAAAATAAGCCACTTCCCTAAATGTCTTGAATATAAAAGAGTAGAGACGTTAACAGGGATCAACTGCAAGAACTACCACCACCCAAGTAAGCAGAGCTTACCTTTGAAGATGTAAATTAAGTGATAAAACATTCACATAAATCAATGTTCACATAATCACATGCTTTTTAATAATCTCCCTTCTACAAATGTGTAACTAAGCATTAAATAAAGATGATTTTTCAGTGTTTCAAAACCTCCAGAAGTCTGTGCAGGTACTGCTAGCACAGAGTTTAGAATGGCTGGACAACTAGTTTGATGTACATAAGGGCGTGTGACCAATTAAAAAGTGAGTGTTTTCTCAGCCTAACTTAAATTGAATACAGAGCTCTGACTTGTTTTTATGGGGATTATAAAGTCTTGCCACACTATGAGTAGCACAAATTTAGCTGATACAGGAAATCAGTATCAAAATTTTAGAAAGTAACCAATAAAAATACCCCAAGACTAACTGGTATCCTTGCATTCAGTAGTTTACATTTCCTCACACAATTTGGTGAAATAGCAGCGCAATCTGATCATCTCTTCCTTACGAAGCATGACATTAGATTTCACACAATTGTGGGGACTGTTTACTGATTGACATAGATTCTTTTGATTTACATAGATTCTTTATTTCTTCATATTCTACAGAGAAAGATCCTACCCTGCTCTTAAATTTTTCTTTTTTTTTCCAGTAAACAAACTCAGCCAGAAGAATAGCAGCTTCACACCTATTTAACATGAGGTACAGTATCACTTTGCAAAAACCTGCTAAACTCCCAAGAGTTTCTGTACAACTGAAGATGGACTGAACATTACATTACTGGTATTTATATGTTTGATATTATAGCTCAGAAGACAGCCACTGAAACAGCACCCACTCAACAGTCTAAAAACAAATTATGGCAGTAATATCAGAAGATAATAGTCTGCTTTTAAATTCTGACTGTTCAGTATATTAGCCACATCTTTAAATCAGGTAATGTAGTCACACTCTCCAAAGAGCAAATTCTGGTCTTCCTATTCACTGTTGTCTCCCACCACACTATTCACAGCAGTAAAGTAGAAACATCATTTATTGGTGGTGGAGACAGGAATCACGCTGCAATGCGATACAAAACGACACGTCATATCCTTTAATAGCCCACACGCCGGTAGCCGTATGATCCCATGCTGCGACTGTCACATCTCGGGGTGCTCCGCATTAGGTTAACTAGCTGCTGCAGGAAATGGTGATCATCTTTGAGTCACAGCTAAGCACACACCCCAGTATGGTGCTGCAGGGCACAGTGCTGTTTTGCAGGCGAATCCAGGCTGCCAACCACGTGAGATCATTACAGATCACCGCTCTGGGTAAGCGTTAAGAGTAGTCATGCACGCACTTGTGGAAAAAAACACCCAACATTCAGAAACACGAATCAACTGAACATGTTTTCTGTAGCCCTGGGTTGCTTTTCAAGATCTCCGAAAACTACAGAAGTTTAATCATTTTGACAGCATACTTGTGTTAAGCAAACCCCAGGTTACCTTAACCTTTTCTCTACCAATGTTTGATTTAAAACCCACATGTCTTTTGTCAGAATCAAGTGACTGAAAACTACGCAAACAAAGCCAGGTCTGTAACATACTATGCATATACAAGGATGTTCTGAGATTAAATTTAGTAATACGTAATTGTCCACTTTTCCACTTTAACACATCAAACTCCTAATGAATCGCAGGCCAAGTATAAAAAGAAGGTAAGCTATACTGATAACCGCTTCAGAAGGTTTAGCACCACAGAGTATGCAAAGAGAAGCATGCAAGTTCACTGATTTTCTTGAAGCAAGCAGGTGGTGTGCAGCCAAAGCACAGACCAGAAGTCAGATTTTTCACATCCAAGCAACTGAATCATACCCTTGAGTTACAGGCAAATATTTTAAATGGAAAAAGTACTCAGTATAGCTCAATACTGTCACTTTATAAAGTCAGTGGCCTGGAAGAAAAGGAAAAAAAATTCCAGTAATCCTTAAGTGAAACTATTGTCTTGAAAGTACTACAGTAAGGTGCCTTCCAGATTACTTCAAACAGATCAAATCAACTGAACTTAATCATACATTTATATATTAGGCACATGCTTGAAAACCTCAGTAACCACTACACTCACCAAGTACACAAATGCTGTTGCACATTTTCTATTCCAGCATTAAAAGGCAAAAAGTCTGCAGCTTTTTTCTAATTATCTTTCTTCTTCTAGAAGGAAATATGCAAACAAACCTGTAGGTACTCCTTTGTATGTCCCTACAGACATGTGGTATTCCAGCAAAAAAACCCTCCCACCTCAAAAACACAACTACCACTACAGGTAGTTACAATGGTGCTTTTGGTTGAGAAAGTGTTTGGAACAAATTGTAATTTATTTTAGATGCTCCTACTCTAGATTTTACCTTAAACTAACAGACCAGGGTTTTGTTGTTCAAAACAGTCCAGTGATGTCAGACTGTGGCCTTCCTCCTTTAGGCTGCAATGGAGTCAATTTGCAGCAGCTGGAAAACTGGAGCAGGTCAAGTTTGTTCCAAGACTTCTAAAGCATAACAATTTTGAGTGAAGACATGTCATAAACAAGAAAACCTCAATTTTCTGTTCTCAAGAAGAAAACCCCTTGGGTCCAACATGCGAAAGAGCCCAGTGGTGAGAAGCATTATTGCTCCTTATATATGCAACAGTGCTACGAGTCCTCATTGTTTTAGACATCACAACAAATGACAGCCTCTGCTGGAACGAGCTTACACAGTCCAAAAACCCAGGATAACACGTAGACAAGACAAACATCTCTGACAGGTTAGAATAGGGTGTGGATGAAGTAAGGTGGCAGAAAAGGGTGTGCTACAATTTTTGGCAATCAGGAAGAGCAATCACCTCACTACTCATCCGGCCCATTAGCCCATTAGCTAATTTAAGGTTTCTATTTGCATCACAGCAGAAGTATGCCTGAAGTAGTAATGTGTAGAAAGGATAAAACCACCATTTCTGAGTCTTCGCTTTTGTTTGCAAAATACACTACACCTTCTAAATATCACTGTCAGAGGATTCAAGAAAAAAAGTCTGACACTGGTCCAAAATCTACTCCCCTCTCCTCATAGTCACAGCAAAGTCACAAAGGCTGGAGCAAATTTACCTTCCATATCGGTTTCTCTTGTTCTCTAAGATTGTTATGAGGCACCAGTAGCCCTGATGTTTGACAGGACTTAAAAGAATCATTGCCTAATAAATGCATAAGTCAGTACATTAATGGGATTTCCTGTACAAAAAAATGGCAATTAAAAAAACCCAAATGCCTTAAAAAGCATTTGATACTGATACAGCACTCTTTATCCTAAGAGCATAAAGCACCTTATGATTTGGAAGGAATTTTCACTACTCGGAGTTCTACTGTATTTAAAGTGCAAGTTCTAAACTTACTTGCCTTCACTTATCCTGAATACTTCTGTTGACAGTATTTGCTGCCTTTGGCTTCAAAATGGCTAACATGTGATAAGTGAAGTCATCCACTCCTGGTTTATGAGTTTTATGTTTATGGAATCTTGGTATCAGAAAAGTGGTTTCGTAAAAATACAAATTTTGCAGAGAAGAGAAACATCAGCTGCAAAAACCAGAACAAAAACTACATCTGCATCTTTGATTTTGGTTCTGCATCATTACGTGCATTGCTGCTGTGCCTCCAGAATGGGCAACACTGAGCCAGTTCTCAAACTCCAATCCCTCCTCTGACATTAACAATGTCCATAACTAAAAAATGGTTTACATATGTTTTTCCATAAAATAGGGTAATTACAATAGCTTTCATAATTTTTGTATACTCTTACACACATTTAATATACCTATTTCTTACAGACCATCAACCATTTTGTGCAAGAACAGAATAACGTTTCAAATCAAACTTCAAATCATCTAAAACTTGGCAGATATTCTAATATTCTACAGACATACCCTGCACTAAAACTATGTTCAGCAACATCCCATTTCATTAGGGTGCTGGATTTCTAATGTGCACTGGATGTTCCTGCCACATAAGATATTCTAACTCATGGTCATCTAAGCGCCCATACTGCATCCACTTCACTTCATTCCTGTACTAACCATGTTTTGGAATGATCCAACTACTTACCTAGCAGACAAAACCTGGGAGCAGCTCTACTGATCACTTCCTAGATTCTACACAAACAAGACCAACGTGGGGGACCCACTTTTGCCTCTCACTTGACTACTGGTCTTTCGAATGATCCTCATCCGGACACATTCCTTTATACAACTCCCACACACTTCCACCTTTGCACAGTCTGGCCCACTGAAGAGAGAAAAGCAGCACACAACTCCCCCCACCCATGTCCTTACACATACCCAAAACTCCCACAGGGAGCTGGGCCCAGCACTCCCAGCAGAAACAGAACCTGCACCATGCTGGTGGCTGGACGCCAGCTTCCTGCAGCAGGTACTTCTTAGAAAACACAATGATTTTGTTCCCATGAGTGAAGGGAAAATTCATTTTTCCGTAATGACTGAGGCAGAAATCACAGATAGTTCTTTGGACCTCTCTTCAGACTGTTTCCTTCTATTAATATCCATCTGTTGACCCTTGGACTGGATTTAAGCAGTCACAACCCCACAGAACATGCAGAACATTTTTTTATGTTTATTAAAAGACTTGCCCAATGCCTCTGTGTCCACTACTAAGGTAAGTGGGAGAGACAATAGCATCCACAATACATAACAGCAGTAAGACACCGCTCACTTAAAGAACAGTAACAAAAAGAAAGCTGGCCAGAACAGTAGCACACTTTTCAGATTTTCTCAAACTTGTCAATGATTAAACCACCACGTTACCTTGACTGGGAAGGCCAAATTACTAAATCTTTAATACTATTACTCTGTGTCTTGTTTCCTGTAGACTGTCAGAGTAGGTGATCCTACTGGTTTCTTCTTGCCTTATAATTTATGAATCAGAAGAAGGAAACACTTGACGGTTAAAAGGTATTAATTTATAGATAATGCTGAATGCTTAGGTCTGACCTACACAATTTGCATATTTAATAAAGTAGTGTATTCATATACTCTAGTATGGTTTGTATTTCCTTTGAAACATTTCCTTTAAAGAGGAGGGGAAAAAAAAGCAGTTTGCTGTTCTATGGTTTGAGGAAGGCATGTAAGAAGCACGTGAAGAAACCTAATTTTCAAGCTTGAGGAAAAACAGGAAGAAGTTTTCTTTTTTGGTTTTGAAAATTTTTCACCAACAGAAACCAAAGCCTTGCAAAAGACAGTAATATTTTGACATTTGGCAAGTCAGAATAGCACATGCAAGAGACAATCAAGCAGAAAAAAAAACCTAGATGGAGTGCATTTCCCAACAGAACTCATGTTCTCTCATTAGTCAAAGGTCACAGATGGGGAGCAGATGCCTCCAAACACAACACTTCAATCATCAAAACATGGCAGAAGGGCCAGGGAAGAAGCCAAATCTCCAAGCCTCAGGTAAGAAAAAACAAAACAAAACCACCAAACTCCCCTTCCTCCCTCTCCCCCAGCCCACCCACCCCCCACCTCCCCCCAAAGCTTATAAAATGTACTACATATTTTTTATCCATTATGCAGGGGAAACAAAAGGAAGACGTTCTGGTAAGACCTGACGGTGCAGTGAACTGACATAATCATCCTACTGCGTGGGCTGTTTGTAGACAAGGTGAATAGAGCACACTGGACTTGTCTGACTGCCTTGGCTTCTACTATTACAGCACTTACGGAAATTCCCTTGACATACCCATGTGTAAGAACAAGCCAGACAGGCACAGACTCACTGAAAAAGCAAATCTGTAAGACAAATGCACACAACCTACTCTTCATTAGTTAACTCAGAGTTAACAGTTTTATCACAAAGGATATTAGTTAATGATGACTTCTCACTAAATAGCTTTGCCAGGTGAATGAGTTAACATTCAAACACCCTCCCTTCCAGTTTCCATGCAAGGAACATTTAGAAATGTTAATTTACATTATGAAAACTGTCTTGAATTGTGGTAAGCACCAAGGCATCTGTTGACAGAAACAGAAACCTGATTTATTCTTATCATCAGCATCTAACTTCTGTTTCATCAAGGACTAGAATATTATGTTTGAAGTATGTTAAATCTGTAAAGACAGACTTATACTTGAGAATTTTGCCTTCTCTCAGTAGGCATGTACTGCAATCAACAGCAAAGTCTCAGTGGTATATAAATGACACACATCTCAAACAACTGTATCAAGCAGGCAAGCTCCATTTTCCATGGTTTCATGTTCTCCAACTGAATCATGGTGCTACATCTTTACAATCCCCCTGAAAAATCATCATCGCTTATGTTCCATTCACTCTCCAAACTCCCTTTGGTGTCATCTTGCCTCGCTTTTGTTTAGGCACCAAGAGTCCGAGAGATGCTTCTTGCAGCCACTGCAACACCACCTCTGGGATGTTTAGCCAGAATGCCACAACAACCTCTTGGCTGGAAGGTGGTCCTGCCTCCCACACACAGAGATGTATATGCATCCATCAGGTACTCCAACAAGTGCTCATGTGCTACTAGAGTTCAGTTTGGGTTTGAGGAATAGAGGTTTTTGGGGTTGAAGCATATGCTTCAAAAAATACGCTATTCTTAGGACTACCTTTCTTTTCTTTTCTGAGATTTCTGTTTATTTCCAGAAAATTCAGCTGCTTGTTCAAGACGTGAAAATACCAGTTGCCCAAAGAGAATTTAAAGAATAAGAAGAATTTGTATTAGAAGATGATTCATTATGCTCAGGTTTATCAAAGGAAGCTTACCTAGTCCAAACTAACATACCCATCTTCCCTGTAACAACTTTTAGGATTTAAAAATAAAAGCATAAATGTATTTCAAAAACAAAGTGAAGGCTTCTTAGACAAATCTATCTCTACTAGCTTTAATAAAACAAATAACATATATACAGCTTCTCTCTTCCAGCTATGCATAAAAAAAGCACAGGGTCACAAAAGCAGTGCGAGTTGTTCCCCATGCGCAGATGCCTCTCTCCTGAGAAGCAGGACTCATCAGAAGCCGGTACCACATCTCATACAGGACAGGGACCCAGCAGCCCAGTGAGAGAAGATGGACTGTGCACAAATTAAAGTCTATCCCCCACCACTGTTCAGTCATGAACAGCCTGAGTGCTCCTTAAAACAACTACAGACATCAAGTACCAGCACTCAAACACGGTAACTTTTAATTTATTAGTCCTCTCAAGTCGAGCTTCAGACAAAACTGATACCCTTAGAATCACATAAAAAATAACAATATTAAAGTGAATCCTTCTCCTATTTCTTAAGTGAAGAAATAGAGACAATGATATTTCACAATGTAAATAATATACTAGTTTAAATTCGTCCATTTCAAAAAATTCAAAGAAATATACCATTAAAAGAAGCTGGTTTGTTTAACAGAACCACAAGTCTTGTTCAATTTCAGAAGGCAAGCCACATTTCCCAGAAACAAGGTTTAAAAGGCTGCGCTTCGAGAATTTTCAACAGTTATAATAGGAATGTACACTGTAAACAGTACAAATACCCTTGCAGATGGAAAAGTATCTATCCTATTTATGCCTAGATGTGCCCTTGAATAAAACACAAGAAAATTTTTTTCAGTTGTTGATACTATGAGGTCAGTTCAATCTCATTCACCTTCTCAACAAGTATTATTTTACAGCTGCTGCTCAAGAATATACATATACAAATGTCTGTGCACCTTTATGTGTGTGTATTTATTACACTCAGTACAGGCATACACAAATACATTGATACATATTAAAATAAACAAAAGATACTGGTAACATTTCCTCTCCAATCTTGCTACTGTTAAATGTACATTCACACAAGCCCCCTAAAAACAAAAACTAGTAATTTTGTCAAATACATAAAAAAGCCAGACTGATGTATTCCCTTTTTGACACACACAAAGGAAACAGAGTTTGTTTCACTACCATATGATTGCCTTGGGATAAATAATGTTTTCTAAACTCCGCAACACAATACTACAATCAAAACTAGAAGGACTAACAGTATATAAATTTTTATTAAACTAAATTTATTTCAATGCATAGCACTTTGCATATTATTATTTGTTTTGGCAAATTAAGCAGTATTGGGAATGTAATTTCTTCAAAAAGCAACACCCTTGAGCTTACTCAGAACTACCTTCGTTTACTCACCATTAGCACAGATTTTTAAAATTGCTTCTATGTAAATCTTACTTTTTAAAAATTGAATGTATATACCCTTGATTTTCCTGTAATTTATTTGGATGTTAACAACCATGTTTTAAACCAGCCTAGTTAGAAAAGACAGAAATCTTGATGACATATAAACAGCCATTTTCCTATCAGTAAGCAGTGTCTCATTTGACATAATCATTGAAACATAGAATGGCATGAGTTGGAAGGGGCCCCAAGGATCATAGAGCTCCAACCCCCCTGCCACAGGCAGGGCCACCAACCTCCAGGCCTGGATCTATACTAGGTTGCCCAGGGCCCCATCCAACCTGGCCTTGAACACCTCCAGGGACGGGGCATCCACCACCTCTCTGGGCAGCCTGTTCTCAACAAATTCTCAACATTTTTATGAAAAGAAGGAAAAAAGATCCACTATTGGGTAAACTCCTAAGAATTTATTTTTTTTAACTCGTGATATTAAACCTAGGTTAAAGCCAAATGATAGAGACCAAAAGCAGGCTATTACATGCTAGAACATCTACATAATTACTGCATATGCAGAAAAAAGAACGAGTAGGATCAGGAAATTGAAGCAGTTTTTACTTTCTAATCACTGAACTGAACATGGGAATAACAGATTTTATTTACAATACTAAGTATAATCTTTCAAGCACACTAGAGCATGACGGTTTTCCTTATTCCTGAACAATTATTTAGGAAAGACCATTGCTAACAAAGAAAGGGTGAAAAAGGGCACATATATACATATATATATCCTGGCATGACCCCAATCTTTTTGTACTCATCAGTTGGTGGCAGGAATGCCAGTAACATGCAGTTCAGAGTTCTGAAGTCCCTCTATTGGGTATAGACTGAACTGGGAATCATTCTTGTTTACAGTACTTCTGAGATATGTTTATATTTCTTGGGAACCATGACAAAAGCAGTTTTCTAATTCAATGTTTGTTTTGGCTTCAGCATTTTAAATAAAACCAGGTGGAAGAGACTACTGAAGTAGACCTGACTAATACCAATATGTATCAGCAATACACAGAAGATGCACTGCTGACAAAGGAAAAAGGGGTCCAACACATTAGTGGCTAGAGAAGTATGTGGTGTCAGAAATGGACAGAGAAATGTCAATATATTAAGTGTGATCCCCTTACATGTCTACCAATGTACATTTAAGTCACATGAAAAACAAAGTGCAGCAGTCCCCACACCTCAGATGAAACTCAAGAGTCCAACTACTGACACTTGCATGCTATGCTTAGACACAACCTCATGTATTAGTACTACACAGTCTTGTATGTGGCTTTAAAGTTTCACAACTACTAGTGAAAAAATCCTCTGGAAGGTTCTCAAGTGAAAAATCCAAGAGCCATTATTGAATACAATACACCTGTTGAATAAGGCTGAATCAAAGGTAAGTGACCTTTCTGTTTTCCCTCAGTTTGGCTAACAGCAGTACAGCACACATGCACCTGCCCTGGTGTCATCACACAGCACTCCTTCCAAAGAATCTACCTGCTTCTAATGAGGTCTATAGCCTACTGAGTTCTACAGCCTACTACTACAGCCACTACACTGTGTGCATGTGGCAATACACAGAGGAAACATATGCACCATTAAGCAGTTTTACACCATTATTAAATTAGTGTGACATTTAATAAGCTTCATTTAAAAAGTTCAACCTAGATCAGTTAGCAGTATCTTCATACTGTAAACACAGCGGCTCAAAATACTGAATGATTTCAAGTCTCATGACTAACCAAATCATTACTGCTCGTATTTCCGACTTCATAGGTCATGCACACTGACATATGTAACAAATTCACAGGGAACTTACCCTGTAATCCGCTTCCCTGACCACTATTTCCAGCTTTGACAAAGAAATACCAGAGGCAAACCCATCAATTGGTATGTGCAGCCACACAAGAAGGTACATAGCTTACTGCTACCAGAAGTTGGAAGCTCTCTAGCAGAAAGTACATCGGAAGAAGCAACTACTAACCACAGCGTAAGTGAGCTGCTGTGTGCTTCTAAATTACATTTGAGAAGTCAACTTGTATTACAGCAAGAGCTATGAGGGCTCTGTAGAACATCAGTAACAGAGCTATGACAAATTCAAATGGAGTGGGAAGGCTGAATCTCTGTTAGAATGTGCCCACAATGTGTTATGTGTCCCGACAACCACGGCTCTTGAAGGGAAGTTTGGACTGATGTCCTTTTGATTCCCTAGGTAAGGAAGTTGAAAACTGTCTCCTACTGAGCAACAGCAGACAATGTCCCATTGGGGGTGGGGGATTTAAAGTAATTACAGCTTCTTTCAGCATGTTCCAGCATGCTCCTGAGCTGCTTTTTTATTTTGGTCTTATTTCAGCTTTCCTCGAGTCTTCTACAGTAAGATCCTTCAGTCAAATCATCAAGATCTTGCCTTAATTCTAAGAAAATAGGACTTTTGCAGGGTAAAAGCTAAGAAAAAAAACCAGGAACATGAACAGATGAATCCTCACCAGCCTGGCTGAAGCTAAGACACAATGATGGCTCATTGGAGAAAACTGATCATTGCCAGGATTCAGATTGTAAGTGGACTTGAAATACATTAATTGCTTGAACAAAAAGACTGGCAGAGAGAGCAGTGGGATCACTAGCTCAACAGCTTAACTTCTAAAAAACATATTTAATGACAATGTGTTCTGAAAGCACAGGTAGCCTGCATGGACATATTTCTTATTCCTCCCAGTTCTGGGATAATGATCTTTTCTCTGCAATTATTTAAGATCTATTAGGGAAACAGCTCCCTCTCTCCTGCAGGTAGGAATTAAGGTGAATTAGGAGGGTTGAAAGAAAGAGGTAAAGCTCTTCAAGTCACCACCCTCCTCCACATACACTAAAAATAACCAAATACAGCAAAAAACAATCTATTTTTTTTAATTTAGCTGATGCTTACTCCTATGTAACAAACCTAAAATAACTCAAGTTGGAAAACTAACAGATCCAGCTGGCATCAACACTATTATGTTTCCGTGGCTGCTATTATGTTAGTAAGTGTTTCTGCTATCTTGTATCACCAACAAGACCATTTTTAATGCTTATTATGAAATAAAACAATTAATCTACACTGTTCTTACACATAATACTACGTTAACAAAGGGAAAAAAGCAAGATCAATAAAAGAATAGCAAGAATTTACATTATAAGTTAAAAATAACTACATCAACTCAAACTACCAACTCAGAGAAGTCCAAAATGCCAGTCCAGTGTTTTCCAGGAAGCATGGTGTCCCAAAACTAATAAAACTACAACTAAGTCTGACAACTCTGTTCTCTGAGTTTCCAATAAAAGCTGTCATTTTTCTTCACTTTTAATGCTTCAGAAATTGTTATGAACTGTTAGAATGTATGAATTTATTGCTTGCCTAGTGAGTATTTTAATCCCCTATCAGGGAAGTCTCAATACTGCTTCAGTGGCTTCACACAAATAACATGAGGTTTCAACACAAATCATCCAGAAGTCTACTTTGGCTGAGCAGCAGTTGGGCAAGTATTCATAATTCCATGCCTTTGGCAAGAAACAACTCTGACTCAAAGGAAGACCAATTGTAACACTCTGTTTCACTGCGACCCCCACAAGGAAGCAAGAGAAAAAGCACACACACACTCAAAATCATTGGTCTGTTGGTTTTGTAAAGATATGCCGAAAAGATCAAGAGACAGAAGATACACAGTGGCAGAAGAGAACTACATACAGAGCACAGAATGAAGCGGAAAGTATTAAGTGTTTTTTCTATATGAAAGAAGTGTGTTTGTGCATATCTATCCATAGGTAAATCTATACACTGTAGACAGAGACCCTCTCTAGTTCTGTACTCCAGACCACGTCATTTCGGGCAGGAACCTTCAGTTAGTACTATGAAGGGTCCACAAACCTATAGCAACAGAGGAAGCAGTTAACATGGTGGCACACATTTCTTCTCTGCAAAACCCTGTGGAGGAATGGCTCCATGAGAACGGCCACATATTCCTCACTCTCTACCCCTGCGAGCCAAACAGCCAGAATGAAACATCACTCTAAAGGAATGTGGAGCTAGCAGCAAAGCCAGATAATGGGTTAAGGAGTGTGGACTGTGAATAGAAGCTCCTAATTCTGAAACTTTCCTCTGAGACAAGATAAGATATAGGCCTCACACAGGTGTCTGCTCTATTGCCTTCACTGTTCTCACTTCCCTCCCCCATGGCTCCAGCCATGCTTTGTTAAGCTTGCTAGAAAGTATATAATCACTCTGTTCTGTAGAATAAAGTGAACTGACTGCTTTTAGCCACACTGGTGTGCGGTCTGATTCCCAGCGCTGTCCTGCTCTTTCGAAGCCCCTGGACCTAAAAGTTTCCCAAGATCTGGATTAGGACATGGGGAACACTCAACAAAACCCCATGGTGTAATCCATGTCATTTACAGGCTCAGTGATTTTAATACCAAATGCCTTCAATTTATAATTGAATCTTTCTACCCACCAGTCCTGGAAACCCACTCCATGACTTGAAAGTCAGGCTGGGGTATTTCTTGTTTAAGTATCACTTTCAGAAAGAGCTGATGCAATTGAAATTCAGCTACACCTACTGTTGGAAAGTTAAAAATAAAATAAATTTTAAAAAATAGTAATAGAGTCACAGAATATACTGATTTGGAAGGGACCCATAAGGATCATCAAGTCCAACTCCTGAAAAATCTTGATGATGAGAAATTTATTAAAGTCTTAATGAAAGACTTCAGTCAGCAAATAAGACCATAATTAAAATTTTGTGTCTCCATTTTATAACTTAGTTGCCATTTTCAACACTGCAACCTGAAGGAGAATAGACTAGACTATCTTTTCCTTCTTTACTCCTTAAAACCTCAAAAAGAAATAAATGCCTATATCGAGTAAACATACACAAAGAAAATTCTTAGTGAAAGTGTGTCTGCTAGTACTATCTCAAGTATCAAGAAAGCAGGATAGTGTTTGCAGGGCTTAACAGACCACAGGAATCCTGGTAATATAGGTAAAAGTCATTGAATGGGCAAAAGAAACAACATAAGAGGCAAAAATGTCCAACCAAAGTATAAAACTAATGCTCTCACATTGGCAAGGAGCCACAAAGCATAGTGGGGATGCAATGAGAAAAAACAAAAGTAACTTTACAGGGAAAGTTTTTGTGAAGCACCAAGGCTCATCACAAGCTGAACAGTTTCACAGGCAGTGTTACTATTAAGGAAAAAAACCCTCTTGAATCTGCAGACCCAAAACTTTCACTTAAGCACAGCCAGGAGATTCAGATCACAGGAACTAGTTCAAGCCTGCTCACAGCCTACTCCTCAGTCCTCTCAAATGCCTGGAAAGCTATACAAAACATGCATGGCTACCACCACCGAGTCCCACTCTCGTAGAAAGGGAAAGCATCCTGTGGAAAATAAGCAGCTATCCTTTATCTTTGCTGGTAACTGTCAGGTCTATGGCTGATTGCAAGCCTGTGAAAATAGCCCAGAAGAGATACAGCCCAGAACATGCACGTCCAGCCAGTACCTTAATTAACCCAAGCCCCTTTCTGCAGCAGAACTAGGAAAATCTGCATAGTCCTTATTGTTTGTAGTTCTTCTAGCAGTTTTATCACTCTGGGTTCTATCACTTACATTAGTCAAATTAAGAATGTTGGGGAAAGAGCTGAGCAAGTGGGCTGGTCAGCCTTTCCCTGGGGATGGCAACACAGCAGATGCTGAGCTCGCCATCCAGATGAAAGAACCAGCCTGAGAAAAATCTACCTCCTCCTCTCTTTGACTTGCCATGCACCATGCACTTTATAAATGTATTCTTAGGTCTTCACATAGATGCTTACCTGAGTAAGAACAGTGAAAGCTCCCCATCACGTTCCTCTCTTTAAGGTCAGATACATTTACAGAGGAAAAATGCAGAAGGTCTATTTGGACACTCAGCTGATGTGTAAGGCTAAAAAAATTATTTACAATAGAGGGATAATAGCTAATTATAAAGTAACTCGGCACTTACAGCTACACCAAGTTGGACACATAAATAACAGATATATGCTGAAGGAACAGTTTTGCCTTGATGTGAAATCAGCCATTAGATTTTTCCTATCTTAACTTTCCATCATAAGACAGACTTTTTTTCCTTTTGGAAAACATCAGCGCATAGATACTTAAGGCTTAGGAATGGCCAGCTCTGTTAAGCCTCCATCCTGCCTCCTTCGGGCCAGCTCTTCAGCCACAGAAAGGAAAACACATTTAAAGCACGTTCCTCAAAGATAATGCATAAAGTAATGCTAAGGGTAGTTTCAGACAGAAGCATACCACAATTTAACAAAACTGGTAAGCCTCAAAATGGCATACAGGGTACTAGTGAATAAAGTTACAAACTTCTGTAAACTTTTTCTATTCCTTGTGATAGAGGCATATGCTTAACTGCAAGGCATACCACAGCACAAAAAAATGACCAAGATAGCAAGGTTTGTCAGTCTTTAGTCCACTGATGACATAACTCTAACTTCAGTATTTCCAGAAGTTGTTTTTTTTCCCCTTCTGACAAGAATGAAAATACCGCAAAACTAAAAAAAGACATTCCTGTATTAACAAACATCGACTGGCCTGTCTAAAATGTAGTTACACAAACCTGTCCCTTTAAGAACACGGAACAAAGTAGGTTATCCTGAGTTGTCCATATAAAGTATATCTGCACCGGATAAAAGGTCAAATATTTGAGAGCAAGCTGAAAGTGTCTTTAAGGAAGCAGAAAGGAGGGCCGACGGGCAGAAGAAAACAAACCAACGTTTTATAAAAGAGGCAGAGTAATACGCAGCGTTTGGTTTAAAAGAAAATCCAAACACAAAACACTCATCCGCAAACTAGAAGCACCCCCCTCTCCCTTCCCCCGCCTTCCCCAAGTGCCACGCCAGGAGAGCCTCGCAGCCCAGAGGCCGAGAGTCCCGCCGCCCTTCCAGGGGCTCTGCTGCCGCCCGGGGAGCAGGAAGTCCGACCGCTCACCTGGGAGCCAGCGGGAGCCGCGGCTCTGCGCGCCCGGGGCGCCGGCCCGCCGCCCCCCGCATCCCGCCTTACCTCTGCGTCCGGCGGAGGCGGGTGCCACTCCTCAGGTGGGGCAGCGTGAAGTTCGAAAGGACCGTCCAAAACTTTGGGTCCGACATATCCATTTCCCTGTGTTCGGATCCCTAGAAATGTAGTGCCATAGTAGGAGGAAGAGGAAAAGAGCCCTGCCCCCGACCGCTCCCTGGAGACAGCGAGCGCGGAGACGGAGCGGGCCAGACTCCGGCTGAAGGAAGGAGAGAGAAGGTAACAGCAACTCTGACCGGCAACAACTTTCCCGTGCGGCTGCTCCGCGGGGCACCGCCCCGCCCGGCGACGCCCCGCCCCGGCAGCGACCATTCGCGCCCGCGCAGGGGTCGCTCGCAGCAGCCCGCCTTTCTCCTCCGCCCTCCGACGCCGGCGGCTCCCGCGCTTCCTGCCTGCCTGCCCCCCGCCCGACGGCGACTGGTAAAGCAGCGGGCAGGCGAGCCTGCCCACTCCCGCCCGGCGGGGCGCGAAGCGGACGCCCCGGGATGCGCCGCCGGGCCGGCAGCTGCTGCCTCCCTCCACCGGCGGCGCCAGGTGCGAGCGCCGCAGGCCCAGCCCGCGCAGCCGCTGCGCCTGGCCCGCTTCAGAGTCGCGGCACCCAGGGGCAGTGCCTCGCACAGGGAAACGCAGAAGGGCAAACCCCAGATGGCTTCGGCAGCAGATCGCTATGTAACTGCCCGCAGCACAACTGCCAGCTACGCTTAGCTGGAACGCTTTACTCTGCTGGAAACGGCACGTCAAGACCACTGACGTTCTGTACGGTGTGCCTATGTCGCTGCTGTGACTTCATGCCAGCGCAGGTACGTAATGGCTGGTTTTCACACGGGCTTCTTGCCACTCCAGACAACAGGCGTTGGCCAAAGAAAGCTGGGACACC
The DNA here is from genome assembly GCA_020800305.1 of Porphyrio hochstetteri. NCBI lineage: Eukaryota > Metazoa > Chordata > Aves > Gruiformes > Rallidae > Porphyrio > Porphyrio hochstetteri. The sequence continues at coordinate 66,857,960 of CM036938.1, forward strand.
TGCCTCCATTACCAGCTATCTCTTTTGAGAAAGTACCCTGAAACACGGGCTGCCAAAGTAGAGTACGGAAAAGGCTTCAAGTACCTTTTCCACTCAAAACAGTGACTTAATCCCTCAGGTACTTTGAGTCATTTCCTCCTCATCCGACTTTCTTCCTTTGCTTCTCTCTTTACCATTCCCCAGCTGCCTCCCAGCTCAGCTAGGCTCTTTTCCCTGGCTCAGGTTTGCACATGCATTTAATAAAGTGTTCACACAGCAGTTACCACCAAAGGCCTCGGTACAAATCCCCTGCAGACACCGTTTGCTAACACGTCACTGTAAACAGGCCAGTTTAACACTGATCTAAAACAAAAGAATCGTCTTAACACTTCTCTAATGGTGTCAATTTCTGAAGAGACCAGTTCCAAAGGAGAGGAAGGGAACACAGCCGCATCTATGCCTCGGGCCAGATTTCCTTGATGGAGTAAGGCTGAAATGTCTGCCGAAGCTGGTGCTCAGCCTGTGCCCCTCAAGGGGCACTCAGCAGGAGGGCACTTCTTCACAGCCAACCTGCATGCCCACCCCTTTTATATCACTCCGTTAGGGCAGAGAGGTAGTAATCACACCTACTGCGGTCAGCAACACAAAACCTCTCGCCCATTTCTTCTCCCTTTGAGGCATACATACCCAAACCAAGTGTGAAGTTTTAAAAGTTCATGTGAAGGCAAGCATGGCTGGCAAGCCTCCCTTCTTCAACTTAAGGAGGAAATTCCCAGATGTCTACATAAGCACTGGGAAACATCTCCTGTAATTGGCATGGCTGGAGAAAGAACAATAGATAATCATGAAAGCAGGGAATTTGATGATGTGAACAGCACCAGCTAAAGAGTAACAAAGTCGTCCACATATCATGCAGGAAAAGTTTCAGTGTTCCCATAAGCCTGCAAGTTCAGCCTTGTTCTCACCCTTCCCAGGAGGCAGGTAACAGTAACACCTTCCCTCTCTGAGTAACAAAACAGTTCAGTTTCTGTAACTCAGCCAAGTGCATGGAACATGCAGGTAGAGCTAATTTCATTTCATAGAATCATAAAATGGTTAGGACTGAAAGGGGCCTTAAAGATAATCAAGTTCTAACCCCCCTGCCACGGGCAGGGACACCTCTCACTAGACCAGGCTACTCAAGGCCCCATCCAACCTGGCCTTAAACACCGCCAGGGAGGGGGCAGCCACAGTTTCTTTGGGCAACCTGTTCCAGTGTCTCACCACCCTCACAGGGAAGAGCTTCTCCCTAATATCCAATCTAAATCTACACCTTTCCAATTTAAAACCTTTTCCTCTCATCCTATCACTACATGCCCTTCTAAAAAGTCCCTTCCTGACTTCCTTGTAGGCCCCTTCAGGTATTGGAAGGTATTGGTAAGATCTCCCTGGAGCCTTCTCTTCTCCAGGCTTAACAAGCCCAACTCTCTCAACCTGTCTTCACAGGAGAGGTGCTCCAGCCTTCTCATCATCTTCATGGCCCTCCTTTGGACTCATTCCAACAGTTCAAGGCCAGAAATCAACAATCTTTTCTCCTGCAAGGCCAGACTGTAATTCAACTCACAATTTCCTTATGAAAAATCTCTACCACTTTATTAACAATAATGTCAAGCCTCCAATCCTGAAACATACCTTTAAAACTTTCGAAAATTAAAGAAGCCTAGTCTATCCTACTGTGGGCAAAGACCTACTTGAAAAAAGATCATTGCTGCTTGCAAGTAGACAAATCCTAAGAGAAAATTAATTTAATGCTTCTATGTATAACCAGAGATGCTTATCCTAAAACTGATTACACTGACTTGGCTACTGCAATATACAAGTTGGATTTTTGGAAAAGCAGAAAGGAATGAAGAAATCCTAGGTATGAGATCTAATAAATGTATACATGACAACCAGATATATTTCCCTATCACAAAGTGTTACTGAGATGTTCAGTAACTGTAAACAGCTGTGCCTCAGTATCCAGTTAAAAACACTGACTTATGTAGTTGTGAAAAATAAATTAAAAAAATACAAAAGTTAAGAACTTGCAAAAGTTGCTCCTTAAGAGCATTTGTTACTTAAGTTTTCAGGTATTCAGCCACTCGCAAAACAATAAGCAGCTCAGGAGACTTCATCACTTCAGTGATGCTTCACTATGTAACTAGGATGATGAGTTTTATTTATCACCAAGCCTTACATAAGGTAACATATAACAAAACAAATCATAAGTTTCATTAAGTTTTCCCTTTCATATTAACTTGAAAATAAAAACATCACTCAAGTCAGAAAAAGTGACTTATCTACCACTGCTTTGAAGAAAATTACATTTCCAAAAGCAAACTTGTAAAAGGTATCCTTAGAAGAGTCATTCAATACATAAAGAAAAAGATTGCATAACATCAACATTTACTTCCAGCACTTCACACCAAGGAAAAAAATCTTCCACAGAAACATTAAAATTAGTTATTAGTGCTAAATAATTAAGTACTACCATGAAATACTTAGGAAGCTGAACTGTATCTTTAAACCCAAATTATAATACCAATGCCAAATCACTATTTTGCACATTGTATTCCGATACACAAGTTATCTAACCTACTACCTTCTTTACGCCGATAATGATATTAATGCATATTGGAATTTTTCAATTTATGTATGCGACTGTTCTAGAGCCAAAAAGCAGTAGAGATTTCTCATGTCTTATCTATTTTATAGGAAGATGTACACTGCAGTTCATGTCAGTATATATATCCATATATAGCAACTGTATAGATAATAAAGAGTTCCTTAAAGTTGCCATGACTAGTAAAATCGTAATAGCATAGGCCTCATATTTAATAAGGAGGGTGAATTTGAGAGCCATGAAAGAAAAAGGTTGCCTTAACGCATCTTTCCTAGTCTCCCAGCAAAGGAAGATGACATAATCATATGTTTTAGCAACAAGAAATGCTTCTCATTCCATCACCATTTTGGAAGGACGTCAGATTAGAACCGAGTCTCCATCTCCATTCTGGAAGGACTAGAACAGTCTCCATCATTATTTTGAAAGGATGTTACATTAGAACCGAGTCTGCAGATGGGGTGAAGGGAGTTTTTGTTCAATTGAGCATTTTTAGCCAGCTGTTTATTATCAAAAGAGCAAAGGAACTTGCTAAGATGCTCATTAAATTATTGCTATTTTCAAACTTCCTAGACTATCTGAAAGTTCTACAGCAGTGAACGTACAGTATCTACGCCACAGCATGCCTTTAAAAGAACAAACAGGGTATTAGCTGCCTTCAGGAATGAATTCAGGTATGGTAACGTACTTAGTGTCACTAAAAACAGTCTGTCCAAACAGATTTTGTTTCAAATGAGATTTCAAGTCTGGTCAAAAAAACATCTCCGTTGACAATACCCTGAGATATTTGTAAACATACAATCTATCTCCTCACAGTGTTTTAATAACTTAACTAGCACACTACAAAAATTTGTGCACAATACACAAAACATTAAAAACTCAGCAAAATATTTTAAAAAGTAACTGCACCTTTAGTGTTTCTAGTGGACCACACAGGGTTATGTTCTTTGTTCAGTACAATTCAATATGTCTTTCAGTGAGCTAAGGAAAAAAAAGCTTCCCTAGCAAACAACACAAACCAGGTAAGTAACAGGAACAAGGTAGTTTATCCTTGGATAAAGCAGCCTAATTTGAACAGGCATTCTAGGCTTGCTAGACATCAAGTCATATCACAGCACAAAAAAACCCAGAGACATAATATTTAGCAATAATCTGGAGTCAGGCAGAATGCAAAGAATTTAGGTTATGTCATAAAGAGATAAATAGGAACTCAACATAATAGTATAGCTAAGAAAATAAACATCCCCCAGAGCTACAAGCAGGAATACCTCTCATGAGAGTAAAGAGATGATACAACTGAGCACTGAGGGATGAAAGTACAACTAGTTAGAGTCAGAAGGACTTCAAGAAAAAAAAAATTCTAATGAAACCTGAACTATAGTATGAAGCTTAAAAAGCTTAATGTCTTCCATTTAGCCCACCTTGGTCATTCAGAGTGGGTTTCCCTAGCAGGAAGAGATCTTTGAGAACAAACAGGTTGTAAGACTAGTGAACTCCATCCTGTCCTTCCCTCTCACATAGAGTTAGGGGTTCAGACTCCGAGAGTCAGACAAAGCATAAGTTTTAAATTCTTTCACCTTACAGTGATGGGAAATCTTTCACAATGGCTGTCTTGCATGCTGTATGCCTTTGTTTAAAAAAAAAAAAAACCCACCACACTTCAAACAAGGAATTAGAGGATAAATAAAAAAGAGTAGATAAAGTTGTACGGCCTATTTTATATAAGAATTCAAATTAGAAGATCTTATCGGTCTATTCAGTCCTGAAAATGTACAAAATTATTTTTATATTACTCTTAATTACAATAATTGAAATCTTGCTCCCTCTAGCGGTTGATGTCGATGTTTACTACCTTAATCTACTGACACCGGCGTTTTCAGTGTAAAAAAGCTGAAGAAATAAGAAAAGAAAGCAAGTTTATTATTTGTGGGTGTACAATGTATATCTGCCAAATTTTTAAGTTCACTTAGAATTGTTTATAAATACAAGTAAACACTACTGCTCTGAACCAGTTCTGCAGTAACATGCAAAATTCAAATTAACCTCCCACTGCTCTGGTTTATTATAGCTCATTTACTATAAACACATTTAGGAAAAGCAATGGTCCCAGCATCTCTTCCCATTTCTGAAAGGTTCTAAACAGATGCACAATATTAATTGAAAATTAAATATAATGTATAGCCATCTGCATCAGGCATCAAATTTTACATCAGCCAACATTATTTTTAATCCACCATTCTGCTCTCTGTAGTGGAGTGAGCCACCATGCTACTTATTTGCTCTGGTCGCAGATACTAGCTTCTTCCTCTGAGCTAATCTAGCGAACAGGCAGACTAACGAGACTGTAACAGAGCTATTTCCCATTTTTATCACTGAATTTACATTTGTCTTGCCAAATAGAGCATTACTACAGTTCAGAAGCTACTTTATGTAGTAAGCAAGTCCAGGAAGTGAGAGAAAACAGAAAAATCTGATAAGAATCTCATCATTTTACAGATACTGTGCTGCCTGGACCTTGACTTCATTATCACAATGCCAAAGGGGGCAGGGAGAAATACTGTATTACATAGCTAACATTAACCTATTCTGCTCTGTTTTCTTAAAGTGCCTTTCTGCCAGCAGCATCCTAAGAGGATTAAACCAGTTTTTCAAATCAAGTTAACCATTTTTGTGTCTGCAGGACCACTGGTATAAACGTGAACATGTGTGTGTCGTCCAACAGATATGTAAAAAGCTGTAATCAAGTTTTCCATTCTAGTGATATTGAATTTGAAAGTAGTTATTCAGTATAAATGCTCTCTTCAGCGAGACCGAAAGCTTCAAACAACAGTAATACTAACACACTGAATGTCTTAATCATCCAATCAAAACTGATGGCTACAGATCAGTTACAGGTCCCTGTCAGACCAAGGGAATTGAATGCTCCTCCCCAACACCAGCAAATACTATGTTATGTCAGGTATTTTACAGATATAGATTATTTTCAAATCCTGATTTAAATCACAGTGAATAGGAGTCGGGTCCTAATAATTCAGAGCTTTACAGTATAGGTACACTCAAGTAGTTGCATTTCCTGAGCTTTGCCCTGCACTCATCTGGCTTCATGCTTCAGCTGTGTGATGGATCTGCTGTCAGCAAAACCGTGCAATATGCAGCACCCCATGCAGTGCAAGCCCACAAATTGGAACTCTGGGACATAGGAAGTTAAAAGGGGAAGCATTATGCTTAAAAGAATATTATGTGGACTGCCCATTAACATTACCCTTGGTATTTCATACAATGAGCCGAGCACACAGCACTGCAAGTTGATAACATCCCTAAATCTCTTTATGTCACCCTTAATGCTCTCCTACTCAAAAGGCTAAATAATAAATAATAATAGATCTGTTTCAGTGCACACCCCACAGTTTAAATCTGAATTTCTGAATAACTCTAATTACGCTCAGCTCATACACTTACGTCCATGGGGTATTCTGAATGGTTAACTACCCTGTCCCTCAGATGGTGCTGCAGCTTAATAATCCAAACTCTACATGCAGATCAGATGGTTGCCAAACAGAGCATTGCTGGAAGCAGTAGAATTAACTACACAGATAGAAGGTAATTTTGCAGAAACAAAATAGAAACCAAGATCTATAAGTACCAGCATGGTAAAGATTAGTTAAGGTTGTCAAAATGTGAGAAAGCCCTCGCTTTTCATATTTTGTTCTTCATTTTATCTCATGGCTAGGGTGCCTCAGGGCCTGAGACCTAGTGTTATCTAGTCATTTAATCTCTGTGCTTCAGTTCTCCACCTGTAAAGCAAAGATAATAATGCCCTTCTACTTCTTGGGAGTGCAGTGAAGATCATTCCAGAAACATTTGCATTAAATGCTCAGATACTAATAAAAGGAGGACAGAAAAGGAGTGGACAACCACAGGGAGATCTTCAGGCTGACCACTTTACATATTCAGAGGTACCGAATGATTTCTACAGTCCCCTCCTCCCTACAGGCAGACTCAGATGAGTTAAGAAACAGTCTTAAATATCTATCTCATGCCTATCAGGGAGAATGTCACATCATCCTCCCTGATTCTTGTCAAGTCTCAGACTTCCACCCCCAAAGACAGACAGACATATTTTCAGTTTTCTAGGATTGAGAGTATGCATTAGAATTCTGTGACATATTAACCAGATCTGACACCTCAACTGTCACCAACACACTGTCAAAACAAGGAGTGCAGGATCAGCAAAAACCATGCTAGGTGTTTATAACTCCAGCATCCTGGAAAACTATCTCAGCAGAATTAACTGCTCTGCTTTGAAAGAGCAGCTCAAATTGCTGGCTCTAAGTCCTAATTTCACTAGTATCAAACCACCTGATTACTCCATTCATGTAACTGCAGAGATTTATTTTCTAGAAATATCAATATCCTAATACAAAAGGGAATTCAAAACATTTATCACTACAAATATACAGTCTTCATATGCCAGCAATTAAAAAAAAACACACAACCCTACAAAAAAACAGCCTTTATCTCAAAACCCCTTCACCATTCAATCAGCCTCTCCTTCGACTATTTCCAGTTATGTCCAGACTCAGCTTACCATGAATTTTGATGAGCCTGATCTGTGTGTTTTAAATTATGTTCGTTTCTCTCAAATCAGCACATTCATTTATCTTGGGATTCTGAATTTTTTTTTTGTAGAGGGATTGGTTCTTTTAAATAATTATGAAACTTCAGTTCTGCAAAATTTACAAGAAAACACACTTAATATTGACCAAAGATTATCCCAACATAATCCACCAAAGGCATAGCCTATTGACTATCCTGCTCTTCCTCAACACCCATGCCTGTGTACTTCTACATACACACAGAAGGAGATTTCATCAGTCTAGTGGCAGACAGTGCATGGAAAGCCTAAATGTTCTCCCAGCAAAGACACCGCAGCACAGTGGTAAAGGAGAAACATACCAGACTACTCATAATGAAAGAGCCTGGCTTCAGTTGATACCTATCTACACTAGGTATGTGTCATGACCGCCTCCTCTCAATAATTCTAAGTGCTATTTCCAGGTTTTATCAGCCTGGGAGGGAACAGGGCATTAATGGCCTTCCCAAACTCAACAGCACGTTTTCAGTGTACCTGCCAACACAACTAGAGCAATCAGACCAAAGCTTCTAAATATCAAGAACTTCTTATAGACTGATATAGCTGTACTCTGGGGCACCGCAGACATGACTTTTATAGTATTTTTGTTGAGTGAAAGTTTTAGGCCCATTTTTGGTCACACTGCACATTTGCCTTCCTCATCTCTCATCCAAGAGCCCCTCTTGGCACAACTCCCTTCCCAGTGCCTTCAAGGTACACATTTTGGCAGTGAGGCATGCTAACATTATGCTAGGTAGCCCTGAGGCTCTGAACTTCCATCAGCTTTGCTCCGCTTGTTACTGTGATCAAGCTGTTAACTGCAAGCCATCCCCTCTCTTCTAGGCCTAAGAGGGCCTTGCAGACTTCTCTCAGCAGCAGGTCCTGAAGAGCAGAAAAAAGCAGCCTCCATCAATCCTGGCATAAAGAGAGGATGATCCATGCTTTTGTTCTATGATAGCAGCTTTTCTACTGCTAGGAAGACTTTTTTAGGCCTGGGTTATTCCCACCCCCAGTCTCTGAAGCTACATCTGTCTGCTGCAGAGCACCCTGTGCATTTGAGCACCTGACTGGTCAAGTACAAGCTCAGAAAGTCACACTGCTCATCACAGCGAGACAAGACAATGCAGTATCACATGAACAGAGACACTGTTGTCACACATGCACCATGTGTGACAGCAATGTAATGAATGGTTACCATGTATTGACAGATACATTGGGTGTGGTAGTTACAGTAGGGTTACCAGGACATGCAGACAAGGGCACATCAGAGTTGGTGTCATTCCAACATCAGGATCCTCAACACCACCAGCTTCCCAGCACTATGCTCTAGCCCAGGACTAACCTTCTAAGAAAATGGATGTTCCAGCACAGAAAACAACTTCTGTTGTGTACAGAAGAAATGACACCCTCAAAAAAAGGCCACTGCAGGGACAACATGGCCTTTCTGATGCAGAACTCCTCCTGCATTCCTCAAAGCTTTGAGACTCTCAAAGCACTTTTTCTGCTGGGAATTGCGTGTCGTACAGAAGGCTGATGTGTGCAGTGCTAGTTTCTGTCCTGCATCTATTTTTATCAAGGTGCGATAGAACGATGCAGATGCAACATAATGCTGCAGTGTTGGCATGGAGCAAAGTTGAGATTTTCCATCTTAAACTCAGCTGTAGGATTGTTTCTCTGGCAACTCATAAAAGGACCAGCTGAACTTAGTCACTGCTGCACAAAGATGGAGAATTTCTAAATTTGAGAAAACAGGAGTGGAATTTTTTCAAGAAATATGTCTCCTGGAAGAAGTGAGATGAAATAGCAGACCAAGCTTTCAGAAAAAAGCAAGGGACAACTGGCAAGCTAACCTAGCATTTTCTCCCTTATCTGCAAGAATGGATTGTTAACAAACTACACACAATAGTCAAATTTTTGGAATAAACGTACATTAAATTCAAGATGTTTAAAATGCTTTCCTATTAAATCAGCTTAAGCTAATTATGAAGCATGAATTTTAACAGGTACATTGAGACAACTGAGCCTCAGAACATTTACAGCCATTACTAATAGATATGTCATTGTCTGACAAGCAAAGCCTCTAGGTCAACAGGTACAGTCAGCACAGTGACTAATGATTGCTGTTAGCAGGCAATTTGCATGTTTGTGAAACCCTGTGGTATGACAGCATAAGAAGAGACCAGATTGTCCATTTTCAAGTATATTTCAAGACTTGTCTGGTTATTTTCACAGATAAAACTTGGATCAGTTATTACCCATTGGCTTACAGTTATTTCTTAACACTGTGTGTTAAGTAGTCAATTCACCAAGTCTCTACATAGCCCCAAGCAGAGCTCTAGGCTGTCCTTCCTCCCTTACACCAATTTCTGATTTAAGTATGGCATATTTTTCATAAATACTAAAAACTTTCATTTTTAAACTGAAAACATGGGAAAAAAATCTACAAGCTTCTCTCTCCATGCTTTGCTTTCATTTCACTCTTTCAGACAAGAGACAGAGAATATGATTGAAAGCCTGGACCGGCTCTTTATTATGATGTCACCAGAACAGTTAAGAGAAACAAAAATTTGACCCAAAGTTAAATAAAAAACCTGCCCCATAATCATGTTAGAATTTTTTTTTCCAAGAGGGGACTATAACAGGTCATTTGTCTTTAAGAACTGTATGGAAAAAAACATTCACAGGTTAGCCAGTGAACACTTGGACATTTTAGGCTTCAAAACTAAGTAAGCTGAGCAGCACATCATATTACAGTAAAAATGAACATTATGAGGGTATATCTCAGTGGACAACAGTGCTAGAAAACTTTCATTCTCTGCTTTAGAAAGTAGTAAAGAAGTTCAAGAAATTTCTACTCAGGTCATTCATATGACTGTGCAGTCTTCAAAGATGTTAGAATACCATTTTTTCAAAGAGTATTTTGAATAAGAAAAACTCTTTACTGTGTCTCCAGACCTAGTCCCATGTCACAGCACCACTCCCTAATTACTGTAATTATCAAACTAAAACTCAAGTTACTGCCTCAAAATGCTTAGAAAGCCTAACCTACCTACTTAAAAATTTAACATTCAACAGTACATAGAAAACGCAACCCAAAAGGCCAAAAGATTTAATAAAACTAGCACACAACTGCTTTAGGAGGATTTTTATGAGAGTTCAGGGAGAGGAGATCAACAAATTGGCATTTAAAATGATTCAGACAAGCTCTCTCCAGCAAATCAAAAAAGTAGCTTGCAGACTAACAGAGGAAATAACTCTCACAAGAACTCTCCTTGATTTCCTAAGATGCACTTTACACATAAAGGTAGGGGGTGAAACAAACAAAAACCCCAAACACCCACACCAAAACTGCAGCACTACTGCAAAACAACATATTTCTGGCAAGCGCTCTGGAATTGTGTTATCTACCCCTCTAAGTTGGAATATGCTGTAGGGAGAAGGGGCTGCTGTGCTTGCTTTACTTGATCTAAAAAAAAAAAATGTATAAAAATAAATCTTTCTTCTGATCAACCACAAGTACCACAAGCCACAAATAGTCTCGTTCCACAAAACTTTACCAAAGACATATATAAGAATGCCATTTTCTTCTGTGAACTTTCAAAAATATAGCTAAACCCAACTCTTTATGGTATCAGCAAATTAAGTTTTATTCTACTCCAGAAGCTGTATAAAACATCGATTTAACAACATATTCTTAGGCATTCCAATTGCACACTGGTGTGTAGCAAGTAAAACTGCACTTTCTTTAGCACCAAACCAGAAAACTCGCATCCCCATATCCCCCTTGGGTGGCAAACCAACAATCAAGATTCTCCAGGGAAACCATGCTTGCAGACAACAGCTGTGCAGCTCCCACAGTTCTCCACTGGACCCTCATTTACACCTGTGCAACCCCATTAAGGCACTAACAGGCTTATGCAGATATAACTCTCACTCAGTGAAATACTAATAATTCACAAGCAAAAACAGAAACAAAAATCTGCTGTGACTCTACACAAAACAAAATTATTTCAAAAGCTGAAGTTGGTACGCCATGTTTAAGTAGTCAAGAGATCAGTCCTGCTGAGTAAGGGGCTTCTTTTAATTAATCATTCCACAGAAGTCTTATACATGCAATAAAGTTGTTACTCATTTTTCATTTTCTGAAGTCGCGTCAGAAACAGCTTGTTCTCCCTTTGACTTGTCACAAGTCTTTACATGGGAGAGTATGGGAAATCGATGAGGAAATGTGTTTTGTATGGTTAAATAAATGTTTCCAAAAAGAGTTAAAGGAACAGCAAGGACATAGCTTAGAAGTATACAAACTGGTTTTGGAGGTGAGAGCTAAAGATTCATTTATTTCACCTTGAGGGATTCATGCTTTACAGTAGGTGTTTATGAATGCTAACCAGACTATTCTGAGAGATGAAATAGCAGGTTTTCTGCTTTTTAAACAAAAATGGATAACTTGGGAAAGAAAATGGAGTCAAGTGATTTCTTACCTCATTTGGGTCAGTCCTTCTCATGACTTTCCTGCTTCAGGGTAACAAATCAACAACTTGATCTCTCAGGGTAACCTTAAGGTCAACATACTTTGTACTGATCTCAGAAAGCAGAGCGAGTAAATTTTAAAGAAAAAATGTTTTCTTGAGCATCCCTGTGGCACTAAAACACTGTGATAGGAGGCATCTTCTGGCATATGTTCCTCATGTGTCCTCTTTAAAAACCTTATGAATCCAAGAATTCACAGTTCTATAATAGATTATACAGAAGTAATTACTCTGATGAGAAAGGTCCAAATCTAATTGTCAACATTTCTACATGAATTTTGCGCTACCTTGAGAAGACCATTTCACTCTGCACAAGTCCCTCCCCATCACAGAGGGAATACCTCCTTTTCTACAGTATTCACTGTTAGGTTTACCTAGACTATACACTTAGAGCAGATTTAATGATTAACCAGTACGTACAGCAGCAGTTACTCAGGTCTGAGTGGGTAGCTTCTGGTGCTCCAGTGCAGCACTGTCACAGGAGGTACCCTCACATCAGTGGCGTGCCAGCCCTAGAACACATGGCCACTGTCTCCTGTGGTGCTGAAAGTTGTCCCCTTCCTCACACCCACTGCTCTCCTAAGACAGGCCAGCTCTCTCTCACAGTGAAGATTCAACTCAGGGCACAGTCACGCTGCAGCAACAACTAACAGAGGTTAGTAGCACAGGGCAAGGACAGACTGATAAAGGTTTTGATCACTGGTTAGGCTGTGTGAGTCCACAGGGGAAGTTCTGACATAAGCAGCTGCCCCCACCAACCCTACAGCCGCCCCAGGCACCCCAGCCCCAGCTATCTCAAGCGACGCAAATGATGGCTGACCACACAACCTTCCTCCCTGCAGGAATATTGCCAAGTTTAAAAATTATGCTATCGCCTTCTGTAGTGTAAAAGCCAAACAGCAAACCAAATTCCCACTGCCCATTTTATTTTTCACATGGGTGCATATGCTCACATACACATACAGCATCATACAAACCTCGAAAATATTTAAAAGCTCTTTCATAGCAACAACAATTGCTAGAAACTTTCCTGCTCATTTTCCTAGGTAATGCATCCATTTAATTGAGGATTTCATTAAACAGACCGATACAGTTGGTAGAAAGTAGCTATTTCTAACTATTTCCAGGGATGCAGCAAGAGAAAGTGGAGGAACAGGAGTTCATTTCTGTATTCACCAATTTGGTACATGGATTTAAACAGTTTAAATTTAGTTTCAGCTATAAGTATGTGCTTTTTTATTTCTATGAATTTATAAAAGTACCTGGTTATTAATTCTTCCTTGGGGTTGCAATGGTTACTCATTCATATTATATATTAAGATTTCATTTAATGAAAGTGCATCAACATTTTTTGGCAAGTGCCAGATATAAAAACCTATTACAGAATACCAGTAAGCGGCTAAGAGCTCCAAGCTATCTGGGCCATTGACATTTTTCCTTCGGTGCCATACGCGGTTTAATTAATTGCTGTTCTTTGTAATACACACGTAATCAGTTGACAACATGACAACATGTGAAGTGCACTGTTTAATGTGCTCCCCTCATTAGCTTTCCAAGAGAACAGACTACACTGCAAGAAGGTGTACGGAATAATCCTCATTTTACCTTCCCGACACCTCAGTTTTAGATAGTTACTGAAATCCAGTTAATCTCAAGAAATAGAGCTGTCTAAAAAAATAAAAAACATTAAAAGAAACCTTTAAGTACCTTTAGGGTCTTTTTACTTGCTATCTCCTTTTCTAAAGCATCAGAAAGAATCCTTTCAAATCTCCCTGTCAGTTCTGTCTGCAGTAACAGTTCTGTCTGCACAGCACCTGATACTCATGCAATCCTCATGCTCCTCAGCCAAGGCTTTACGGAACCTTCACCACAATCTTAGTTTCTTTAGAAAAATAGAATAAATCTTTGTATCAGCTGAAGCCTTCTGCCTGAGGACAAGGAGGACCAGAAGTCTGAATTAGCTCTCTGTATAAAGGACTTCGCCTTGAAGCATTAAATTCCTTTACATTTTTGTCCAAAAGCAGGAACGAATCACAGACTAAACCAACATACCATGTACAACTCAAGCCGAGAGAGAGTATCAGCCAGCAGACTTCCTGTTCTGGTCTTGAAGATCTACAGCACTCAAGGACAGCAAACAAATTATCCCCTGGGCTCCCCATTCCACACAGGCAGCAGCAGAAAATGCTACCATTACCACATGTCCAAATTTTACAGACTTTTTCCCATTCCAGGATCAGTGACATCAATACAGCAAAAAGTTGATTAAAGAATTTCCTTTGTTGACAATCACCATCTCCACTAATTGGGCTGTTCCACATTTTAAAAATCTACCGTTTCCACTTTCTTTATCCTTTCTAACAGAAGCTACTACATCTTCTTATTCTTACTGTTTCCTTCTAATCATCTTCCAGTATTTCCAGTACCACTCTATTCCCCATTATTTTCACAAAGAACACCAACTGATCCAAAGCAAATAAAAAACACTCTTAAAATTGCATTAGTATCATGAGTATCTTAAATGTCTCAGTGGTTCTGTTCAGCTACTCATACTATCTTCACCTGCTCGCTTTCCTTGCATATCTACTGGTAATACTAATTAGCACTAAAATAGTACCTAACACCCCCCTCCCAAAGTTGAAAGTTTTCAGATGATCTGAACAGTAAGATAGGAAGTTCATAGGAAATGTGTGCCTGGTTCCATGAAATTTGAAAAATCTCTCCATCACCCAGCTTCTCTGAGAAGCATCAGTAAGATATGGGTAGCATCACACTGTAGCAGCAGACTCTGCTACCACCAGTACTTCTATTCACAGGATGGTACTGTTTATTTTGAAAAGATCTTCATCATCTAGCTGGCAAAAGGTTCCCTTTAGACTATTACTGTATGCGACAACTGCTATAAAGAGAACTTCAACAAAAACAACAGCCTAAGGAGCAGCTGTGCAAGTCAAAGGCCACAAGGGAGATGAGCCAGCATGTTAGAGACACGACAGCACAGGAAAACCCTATCAATTCACTCTGGTAAGGCTCCCATGCTGCTAACACTTCCGAATATGAGCAAAAGTCATCGCACTAAAATAATTCCTCTCCTCCCACATATGGGAGTACTCTGAGCTACAGGAACAGGAAATGCTAATTACTTATGTATTCTAAAACCCAACACATACATTCTTCTCTGATAACCTAGGTCAAGCTTGAACAGCAACTAATAATCAAAACAAACATTTGCTGTTCAATGTACCAGCAGTCTTGTACAGATAGAAGCTAAATACAGGCACAAAGACTGAGAAAGAATCCATTTAAATTTCCCTTCCAGGGAAGAATCAGCCATTCTGGCAGAGCTTTACATACATTTCAGGACAAAAAAGCACAAGAAAAATCCCTAGGAATTTTGACATTTTTCAGCAAAATCTGTGGAGAAGGCTTTACATTAAGCAACATCAATGACTTCGCTTCCATCACGGGACAGAAAGCTCAAGGTCAGCATTGTTGTGAGCCTCTGCTCCCCCACCCTGCCCCCTGCAAGGGGAAACAAAAGCCCTGAGGGTCCTGATTCCAAAGACCACAAAACACCGAGGGCTGTGTCCACAGCACAGTTTGCACGGATGGAGATACACACATCTGGAGATGCAGTTCAGCAGGTTATACATATTCACAGCTTTGTGGACTGCTTTTTGATTTCACAAAATTTGAATTCTGAAAAAGAGCACTTCCTCCACTCCCCTCCCCCCACGGGAAAGTAATTTGTTCTGGCTGTATAAAATAAAGACCTAATTAGAAAATGTTCATTTGAACCAAGCATTCCCTACCAAGATAAACTCGACAGAATGTAACAATTTTGCTGATCAACTCATTAAGCCATCATTGCAAAACTGTTTTCACTGATAAAAAAAGTAGATTTCTTTAAATCATACTGAAAAACGAGGGATTCTCATCCCATCTCTTGCCTGAGTGAGAGGGGGAGAGAGAGAGAGAGTTAGAGAATGAATATATATATATCAAATTAAGCCTTGATAGAAAGACTTAAGCATCAGTTTGTTTTTAACTTTAAAGTATGCTGAAGCAGATTAATGCATCCACAAGTCTCTCTCCTCCACGCTCTATATTCAAGACATGGTACCAAATATGCACGAATGCACCTTATTATGTCATTCAACAAGGTTGTAGTTCTGTAATAGTCCTTCATCCTCACAGTATCAAGGGAGGTCTTTGATCAAAATTAAAAGGTTTTTCTAAGCCATGAGACATCAATAACTCATTAGTAACTAATTTTAAAAACTACTTTCGCTACAGTGCTTAAGCTCAGTAACTCACACCTATGAGATCCCTGGCTTGCAATTTAATTTTCTGCATTAAAAGAAAAATAGAGAAGGCAAAAAATGTTTTTTATCAGAAACAGCCAGCGTTAACTATGATGATTTTGCCATAATCTCAAGCATTACATAGATTTTTAATCAATTATTTTCTGATCTCATTAAAATAACTACCTTTCTGTCAAATGGCAAAAAACCCTACTCTTCTGAATTAACTTGGGAGTAGGAGAAAGAAGGATGCTGTCTGTGGCTGCTTAGGGCTCATTTATAACATTACTGTATTAGAAATAAAGCTTAAAATCCAAGTTCTGAAGAACAGTCCTACCAGTGACCAAGTCCTTCTAAATGGACGTGCATCTTGGATCAGCAACTCTCCTCCTATCTGACATCAGTAAACATACCACTACCTCTCAGGTAAGCAAAAAATTCATGTGTTTCATGAATCACCCTCATTTCTAAACACCTTAAATTTCTGATATAGTACAGTTTAAGGTACGATCACAGGCAGGAAACGGTAACATTTCAATAGCAGATACATCCCTAAGCAAACACAGCAATGCAAAATTATGCATCTCTGTACTCGGTCTCAAAATGCTGATTGCCCTGTATTTTTTTAATAAAATACTTCAGAACAACAGCTGGTCAAGTAAAACATATTTTGGACTGCAGACATATTTAATTTTCTTCAATTTTCCCTTTGCAGTATGTTTTGATTGTCAGGTTTTGGATGCAGAAGAAAACATCAACAATGGAAGTTTACTTGCTTACCTCCAAAAATGAAAAGCGAACAGAGGACTGCAAGGGCTGCATGGGCTTGTTGGGGTTGGGCTCAGGCTCCTTGGGGTGAGACTGCAAGTTAAAATAATGTCATCTCTAGTGAACAGAAGGTTTAGCAAGAGTTGCATGTTTTAGTGTAGGAGTTTTGGTTAGAACCAAAACATTACCATACTCCTGAATGAAGTGATTGACAGTAGCCACATAGTTTTTGACTTAAGATGAAATTGATTTAAATAAAAATTAAAAACAAAAAAATGAAATCTGGTGATGGTGCATATACTTGACTGTCAGGCTGCCTCCAGGGGCAATACTTGTGTACAAAGTCCACAGAGAGGGGAAAAAAATGGTAACTTGTTTCAGACTTCTAAGCATTCTGTATGAAACAGGATATGTAACTGTGGTTTTTTTTTTCTTTTTAAAAAGTTAGCGTTGGGTTTTTTTAGAGTTCTTGATAAGCAAAGCATATTTATTAAAACAAAACTAAAACTTGATTATCAGCATTTATCTGCAATAAAGATTTCCAACTGGAGAGTCTAAAATTTGCACACTAATTAAAAATTGAAAGTGGCCTAGGTAGGGAGCATCAATTTCCACAGATTTCACTATAAAGTGTTCCCTCATAAATATCAAGTCTTTTAGCTAGATATTCAAATGGAGGTACAAAACTCACCCAAATAACCAAATTTGAGCATCTGGCTTCAAAGGTCCTTTTGGAAGTGCATCTCCATTCAAAAGGTCTCTCAATGAAACAGGAGGCCACTGAGATGTCACAGATGCTCTTTTAAAAAAATGTTTGTGCAGTCACATGCACTTGTTCCCATGAAAGTTACAAGAACATTGTGGTTTGGGTTTTGTTTTGTTTTTTTTTTAAACAAAAAAAGTTGAATAGAATGCCTCTTGTTGCAATCAGCTGCAGTTATATGTCAAAAAAAAAACCACACAGCTCTGCCTTCTGTGCAGACTGAGTGAAGGCAGCAGCTTTATTGTGAACTTTTTCCAGATCACCTTCATAAAAAATTTGTTCTGTTACATAGTAGACACTTGCAGCCAGCCAACACTAACACTCCTGTCCTGTCTCCAGTGAAGATGCACACAGCCAACATGCTAAGCTTGGCTACTTCCAACTCTAAACCCTTGTTTTCAGTTAAATGAGACTTGAACACATTTTAAAGCATTTCCATCAAAACCTTTCAAGGTGGATACCCGACTCAGGTTTTTCCTGAACCTTTCAGCAGGCTTAGCACTGCTTCTAGAACTGCTTAGGGATTACTTTTTTGACATTGTATATTCTTGCAGCCTTTATTTCTTGAGATGCTTTGGAGAGGACACAAAGTTTGCCAGGAACATCCAGACTAAGGGAAGAGTGGGCCTGCTGTCACATTTTGACAAGGCTACTGTGTTAGGGCATGTTCCTCTGGCTTCTGACTGTGCTGGCACAATCCCTGAACTAGGTGCACAGAGAGAGGGCCATGGTGCCAACAGCCCAGCAGCTTGGTATGACCTAGCTTGATTTCAGCTGCAGACTAGCTGTGCTAGCACGACAGTAAGTCTGACCTAATAAGCTCCATTAAGAGCCAATAGCTCAATATATCACTCTGGAAACAGCTAAAGAGAACACAGGCTACATCGTTCAGCCTATGCAGGCCTCCAGAGAAATATCTGGATTAAGATGTTCCTTCCGTTTCTCTGGGGCACTCTATTGCACTGCACTGACCTGCCATAACATGCACTGGAAAGGTCTTTGCCCATGATCAGTGCAGGCTTGTGAGAAGCTTTCTGTACTTCTTTATAAGCTCTGTCTTCACTGTCTTATTCTCCACTGCAGGTCTGCTGCAGCAGAACCAGCAGTTCGTTCCCACTGGCTCGTGTGTCCTCCCTTTTGTCTGTCAGCTGGGAAACTCCTATGCTGCACTGTCATGGCTTAAACTGCTGCTCCTGGAGGCACACAGCAAGGGAAAAGGTGCAGGTGGTGCCAGACAGCAACCAACCAAGGGGAGAATCCAGGCAGAGAGGGGAGAACTTGCAGCAGCAGGCCAAAAGGCATAGGGCTGTGACAGGGAGAGAGCACGGGGACTGCTACTGAGTAATGACAGGGGGTGAGGAACCTACCGAAGCCAGAGCACTGAAAAGGAAAGGTAAAAATGCTGGGTGCTGAATGAGAAGAATGTATTAACTTCAGACCCCAGAATGAGATTCCCAAATCACTTTGCTGTGAGCAAATCCTCGTGACCCAGAGTGGCCAAGCACATCTCCATCCCTCCCTCTGCTGGATGGCACATACACAGTACGTGGAAGTCCTACACCTGCTAGTAGTTACTCATCATCTGCCTCATTTTCTCTCCTGTAACTCAGTCTCAGTTACAGAGCAGACTCTGGGGGTACTTAGTATCAGATGTGCTGGTACTGTGGATCTATAAATTCCCACTGAGTGATTACACTGGAGTGTCAATCCAGTTCTTCTACAGAATTTGCTTCTCAGATTTCACTTAAGACCAACAAATTACATGCAAAAAACCTGTTAAAACACGTAACAGTGCATACGTAAAAGGCTGACAGGAAGCCTTAATTCTTAAATTTACTAAATTTGGAATGCTTCATTTTGGATTCTTAATATTCCTTGACAGAGCTTTTTGCAAGCAATGAATATAAAGTAGTCTGACTACTGATTTCTCAGAGAGACAACGTAATTCTAGTCCCAACATTTAGACCATATTGAAAGAGAATTCATGAGAATCAGTGTGTGAAGAATGTTTCAAGGAATAAGTTGGATTTTTTTCCCCCCAGATATGTGCTTTTATAAGTGACTGAACATCAGAATTTAGGAGACATGACTTCAGTCTGCATTGACTCAACTCTGACAAATCATGAGAACGACTCCACGGGAATTGTTAAGTGCCAGCAACCAAAATATGATACTTTTCTTCTCCACGAGTAAATTAAGTCAGAAAGTAGCACGTGTGATGGCAAAAGAAAGTCTAATATATGAAAAAAATTAAATATATTCAGACAACATTTTAGCAGAAAAAATGATCAATGCTGAATTTAAAACTGAATTACTATCAGTATTAAATAGTGGCAAAATATGGCAAAGCAAGTGTAATTATGTCAGGTTACCAGGAAAAAGGAGGAAGCAGTAAATGATTACCTCATATTACAAGAACACACACAGATGTTGAAAAAACAGTAAGATGAATCATTTTTCATCCTTTGCAGTTAGTGATGTTATTCTCATATGATGATTACATAATTCAGTGAAGACTCATTTAAAAATATTTAAATTGCCACATCTCAAAAGGAGTATAATTATCAATTATTCATGGAAACCATTTTAATGAGCTCTCTGATAAGACCCCTCCCTCCAAAACTCCTGAAAAATTAGCACTGCTGGGTTTTTTTTCAGAAAAATATCTAGTCTGCTCACAGCTAATACACACTGCTCTCCGCAGAAGATGCCAGACTGAAATGCAGAATTTCTCTCTGACATTTCACAAACGTAGTTCTGGGGAACCCAATAACATCTACACTTGTTTCTTGGAATAAAGTGCTCTGTCACCTTCATGTGATTACTAGAACAAATTATTTGCTACACTGCACACTCTACCTAAAGCCCTCTCTTTAAAACATGGCAGATGTCACAGATAATACCTTTCATAGCTAAATAACTTTACCGCAGGCATCTGCAGCATTCAGGGTTGTTTTGTTGGGTTTTTTTTCTTCTCCAGCAAGAATGGGGAAGTCCCAGGGAACACTAAAGGATCTGACGTAACCGTATCTACCTAGATAAAATTAGCAAGTTCTTATGGTGACTGTAACATGTATACATACATGCCTGACATGTCAGCATAGACTGTAGGTATGTACATATATATAGAAATAAGTAATTGTCATTGACTAACAAATCTTGGGTAAACATATGCTGGCATTTATGAATAAAATACTATACTTACTATCTCTATACATTAAAATTACATATTTTCATGTAGTTACTCTCTAAATAGCTGAAAGCACCGAAATGAGTTAATCAGTTTTAAGCGAGTACCAAGTAAACATACTGCTAAATTAGGTAAACATACTTACTGCAGAGACTATCAGGAATCCTTCAGAATGTCAGTATAGTTCATTAGTGTATCTACTACATATGTAAATGCATCTCGTTCCTGATGGATTTTCACAAACAGCATTTCTACAATGCTCTAATCTCTCACAGTGCTCTCTATTATTCAGCAGACACAGAGGCCTTTCTAAAAGGCAGCACTGGGATAAACAAACAGCAACCGACTGCTGGAGAGAAAGACAGACACCATGGCCTACTGACAGATTCCTCCCCTGCAAGCTGACAGGATGCTCTATGCACTAAGATTCAGTAACTTTAAATACGCAGAAATGCTTTCTTTCCAAATGTACTGCAATACCCCAGCTCTGGGCTCGCACATTTGCTAAAGCCAACTGCAATGCATTTAAAAATGTGTTCCTCCAACCTGGAGCCGCAGTGCTCCCAGACTGTCAGCACAAACGTATGTTAAACAGCTCCTGGTTGCACGAAAGCCGGTATCATGCAGAAACCATTAAAATATTAAAGACAGACAATACTTACTCCAAGGTCAGCCCTGGAATTTGTAGCCTTTCCCGCTGGGCTTTCATTGCTGTTATGTGTTACCACACACTATTGTAACCATGACACACATTCACTGGCAGCATTCTGGCGATGACAGAGAGCCAAAATGAGCCACTATAAAGGAATGGCCTAACGATCTCTTGGGGGCGGGGGGGGAGGACCGCAAGTTTGGGTCCTTCCACCTCTAGCTGTCACGAAGAGCTGCCGGCTGCCTCTCTCAGGTTAGCAGCAGTGCACGCCACGCCGGTTTTGTGAAGCGAACGGCGCCTTCAGTTGTGCACGTCAAGTAATTCATCTCCGGTATTCTGCAGCGGCAGCCGCCGCGGCGCCGACACACGCACACACGCCTTGCACCTTGAAGGAAGGAGAGGTCCCCCTCGCTATGCCAGCCCACAGCACAAAAAAAAAGCCTCTGTGCTTAAGACAGTGTCTCTCGGCAAATGTCAAACATTCACCACCCCCTCTGATCCTGCCGAATAGGATTTGGCCATCTTGTTTAAGTCACATTATCCCTTTCCTGGGTAAACAGACAGGCAGCTTCTGCAGTAATACAACAGCAAACCACCGAATGAAAAACAGGCTCTTCTCCTTTAACAGGGAAAATTAATGGCCAGGGCATTTGAAGAGCCAATATATTCTTCTAATGCTGAGGTTAATACAAAAGGGAAAGTTACCACTCTGTTCTGCCATGACAGCACTTGAATTTTAAAGGGAAATCATCTAGATATTTTAACAAGGGTGTGAGTTAGACCTAGAAACTGCAGAAAAGTGTTTCGATTTCAGGTTTAAGGTAACTTCACTTATAAGTAAACCGCTATACAGAAGCTTATAAAGACAGTTTTACATCAGTACTGCTGTGCAGGATGCCAGTTTCAGTTGAATTATTTTTTGATTTTTTATGTACTCTCTCTTAGTCTGAGGTTATTTTAATAAATATATATTGTGAATCGTTCCATAAAGACTAGTATTTTTTAATGCCCTGTAAAACACCATGAAAAGGAAAGGCACTGTGCAAGTACTTATTTTTAGTAATTTAAGAGCTAGAATATTTTATCTCACCCGCATAGTTTTCCTGTGCAATTCCTGATTTGTACCTCTTGCACAATATGATAACGTCAGGCACATGATTTCATTTTTTGCCGGAGCTATGGCCCAGCTCTGGGCATGGGCAACTCCTGCAGACCAGTCAAAGCACAAGACCAAATTATGTTGCTGCCTTTTGGGTCCCTGGCTCATTTTTGGAAGAAATAAGTATGTTCACAGGTAAAAGACCATGGATTTCTGAGACAGGGGGTTATCTCCTGGTTATGGAAACTGCTGAACTGAATTTAGTAAACATCTTCCAACCACACAGTAGAAAATAATCATTAAGTTTTCTCTTTTTTCTCCTACATATTTCATTTGGAAAGAATTTTAAATTTAAAGTTATGCATTACATGGAGCCTTCATTTGCAAATACTGAAAACAAAACTGAAGTATGCACCAAACTATGCATTTGAATTTCTAAAACATAACAAACATCTGGACTGTTATTACCAAGTTGAGGCTCCAGCAAGCACTACTAAGCCAAGCATCCCGAAAGTAATCTTTCCAAGGGTATTTTAAATTCTCCAACCACACAAAAGAAAGAGAAAGAAGCAGATCTAAGTGGTTAAATTCAAGATCAGTGACCACACCAAGGGAATTCACAGATTTGTAATAGCGTGTACATCAGATAGGTACCCAACTCCAATTGATACTTGCAAAACTTGTGCTTCAAAGTTTACTCAGAACACAGCCAAACACCATTTTCTTTGAAGATATTCTAAAACTCAGAAAAAAAACAAACTGTGCAAGAAACAACAGCCCAAAAGCTCCAGCTCTAAAACTATCAGGTGTAGTTGTCCATGCCTACAGGTTTTTTGTGGCTCAGTTTGGAGACAACCATTTAAGAACAGAAATTTAACGAGAGAAGCAGAGCATGAGGTACAGCTACAGGCACAGGTCCCAAGCTCTCCATAAGCTGTCAAAACAGGCAGCTCCCTACTCTGATTACTCAGCACCTCTCAAACCAAGCTCTGTTCCCTTAAAAGTCCTCTGATAAAATCTCTTTTGTACCTAAGACTTCTTCAGGTGCTGAGAAGTCCTGTTTCTTATGGAGACAGAGGATTTGCAGGTATGTTGTGCCTGCATGCACACCACACATGTACACATGTAGGTAAGGCTTACACAATGTCCAAAGGGTTTAACTTTGTGCACACTGACCTTCTGTTAGGTACGTCATCCCATTATCCATGTACAAGATGCACACAAATGTAACACCAAAGTAGTTAAATTTTGTTGTATAAAGCTGTCAAATTTTCACTAAAGTCACAGCGTAAAAGCCCCAGGAGGACAGCCAGCCAGCTCCACTGAATCAGAGCAGTACCATGATCACTTCCATACACAAACCAGCAAAAGGACTAGCTCCAAAGGAGAAGGTGTGCTTCCTTCAGAAGCACAAGTTTTACATATTACCCCAGTACAGCCAGTTTTCATACTGGGGTATGAACAGCAAAGAAAAGTCCACAATCCAGGCGGGGGGGGGGGGGTGGGAGGGTGGGTTCCCCCACACACTGTTCTTGAAGCAGTGCAACAATAAAAAACAGGCAAAAGAACAGCCTGTCACTGAACGCTGCTTTAGTGTGAAAGATTACAATTAGGCTGTAGGCGCATTTTACCTGCAGGAGGACAAGACTTCCAGCTTGTCTTAAGGAGAGTGAATTGGACTGGCAATTGGGCACAGCAGCTTTAACTTAAGCAACTGCATGTAAGGGCTATTTTGAGACCATGATAAATCAACCTCTTCCCTCTGCTAATTCATGCAGGCATTTCATATCACATTAACGATAAATTATTCTAAGCTCAGATTGAGTTGTAGATTGACTTTGAAAATAATTCTTCTATGTATTTTGCCTGATTCAGAGAGAAGTTTTGAAAATCATGATTTACTGAAAGAGATGAATACATAGCAGGTGATCAAATTATGCCCACTGTTACAGTCTTCCAGGTTTTGTGGGAGTAAATGGGAACTGTTTCAGATATCTGGGGGCAAAAAACAACACCAATTTAATTAGATTCAGCCTTCAAGTGAAAGCTGACTTCAGTTTGATCAATTTGCGCTGAATTTCAGATCATTTAGGTATCATCTCACCAACATATAGCCAAGGAAGAAAGTGAAAAGTTAAAAAGGAGTCTCATTGTACCACAGAAGATAAATCTCACTAAAGTAACTGTAGTTTATTCCTAAAATAAATAACATTATTTTACTTACACAGGCTACAGTAACGTCATAGTCTCAGAAGTAGTGATTTAACTGTTTTCTTCATCTTTGACACCATCCCTAAAGTAGATGTCATGAGTGCTATTGTAATGATAAAACCAATTCCATCAGTTTAACTAATGCATGACATGTAAATCTACCTCTGGCTTAAGTTGTCGGTCTGACCAACGCAATGTGTATAAAACAAACGTCACACTTCAGCTATCTTCCAGAAAGGGTCAAGAAGTATTCTTCTTATTGATAGACTATGGCTAGTTTATTCCAGGTGGTTTTATGACTTAACACATACTTTCTCCAGAATTATGTGACAGGCCAAAGCTATGGAAACAATACCATATGGTGAGAGGAATCCTTTTCCTTAAATCTGTCTTGTATGTCTCGCTCCTATGCTCAAGACTCAGTGTGCAATGGCAAGGAATTTCCCATCTTGGTCAGATTATACAAGGAAGAGGAGAGGGGCTGTGTCCCGTTGGTTTCCCTGGGAAAGGGAGAAGCAGGTAAGGATAATGGCAGGGGTCTGCATTTGCCTATATCCAGGAGCTCAGCATGCACAAGCACCTCAGCGTGGCAAGCCAAAATAAATTCCTTGTCACTGCACAACTTTGGTAGAACCCACATGTTCCTTGGTTATGGCAGCCCACAGCACTATGAACTCACAGGACAGGGGGATGACTGCCTGGTACTCCATGACAGAAAGAAATATTGGATGACCCTGTCCAGCCTTAAGTATCAACTTCACGGATCTACAGACATACCCATAAATTGCTTACACCTGTTTCAGATTCACAGTAATGCGTTTTATTAATGTGTCACTGGAGTACACAGTAAAAGCCCAGGTGGTCTTACAAAACACTTCACCAGAGTTTATTTAGAACTGTAATTCTTGCTATTCTGAAAGGAATTTGATTTTAAATTACCATTTTAAAAATTACTCTATTAATTAAAACCCTATTTTTAATAACTTTTTAGAAATTAGTTGCATATTCTGCTGGTAACACTATAGTATCATTTTTATTAATAAAAAAGGAATAGATCAGAATAATATATTTATTAGGAATGTTAGTTAACCATTAAAAAATAACAGAACTGGTGTGTATACCTCTGATAAGTTAACCCAGCAACTGGTTGTCACATTAAACACCTTAACTAAAAAACACTGATCCTAAAACATTGCAGACAAATGGAATCAGTAACATGCACCAGTCCAGACCTGGCAAAATCGCTCCATAAATTTACTCATGCCCACTTCTCCAGAGAGTTTCCACAGATAATTCTGAAGTTAACCCTGCAGCCAGAATAGCCTACTCATATGCAGAAGCAGATGATCATAAGTTCAAGTGGAGCTGATGTTGGCTTAGTCCTGCAACGCTGAGCTCAGAAGACAAAGATAAAGTTACCTGGTCAGGGAGCGAGAGAGAGAAGCTCTCTATTCTTTGTCTAAGTATCATCTGGATCACTATTACAGACAACAGCAAAAAGCCCCAAGAAGTTGTGTGACCTAATGCAACTCGTTTATGTGGCATTCCTCATATTCCACTATGGTCTCCCATCTTCCCTTCTTAGGGAACATAATTTTTACACCTGCCAGTGATAACCCTAAAATAACAATCCATAAAAAAACCAGAAGCTCAACCAATACAATGGCACACCTTTTGTCAAAATTTCTTCTTCTGCAAAACTCCCAGAGTAGCTACTTCAGATTTAGATGACTCCTACCATATTTCACATACTATAAGAATAAAAAAAAAATCCTGACCTGAAATTAGAAAGCAATAAAAATAGCTGAACTATTACAGTCTCCTATCAACAGACATCAAGCTAATATCAAAACCATAAAAAGCTTGAGAAATAAGGCTTTAATAATAATTACGGTCGCAATCTACACTACTTTTCAAAACAAAAGGAACAGCATAAAAATGAGAGGCAAAAATAGATCTATTTCTTGAAGAGGTCTACATGACACAGGATTTAAACAGTTTTTTTAAAATTCAATAGCCTTGTGACACAGAAATAAACCAAGCCCAGGCACTTAATGAGCATTTGTTTATCTGGTCTTTGTTTAAACTATATTTTTCAGTGCTGTATTTCAGTGTTAATTGGTGCCATTTAACTTTCCTGCACTACTTTGTCCACCAAAAGAAATATATTGAAAACTCTGGTGGTTTAACCTTGGCGAGAGGCCAGGCGTCCACCAAGCTGCTCTACAACTCCACTGCTCAGCAGGATAGGGAGGGGAAAAACATAAGATGGAAAAAACAACCCCAAACTCATGGGTCAAGATAAAGGCAGTGTAATAAAGAAAAAGGCTATGTGCAGAAGCAAAGCAAAGGACTATTCACTACATCAGCAGGTGATGTCTGGCCACAGGACTTCAGTACACATAGTGGTTGCTCCAGAAGACAAATATAAAGGATCAGCCTTTTTGCTGCTGGGGGGCAAGAGGAGGGAGGGACCAGGGGAGAAAGAAGGAGACAGTATTGATGTGTGCGCCAGCATGGCTCAGTAACAGCCAAAACCCTGGTGTGTTATCAACCCCATGCTAGCTACCAACATACTGCACAGCACTATGAGCATTGCTTTGGAGAAAACTAGCTTAATCTCAGCAATACCCAATAAAAAAGTACTGAAAAAAATCTTAACTTAAAATAGTTTTGTATGATCATGATGGTATCTACATATCATTATCAAAACAGTCAAAGCACAAAATAAAAAAATTTCATGATTGTACAACTGAGCCAACAGCTCTTCTCTCAACACCCTGTACCCTGTTTCTCAACAACGAATACGTAGAGTGTTACTGACCACTGCTGTGGCTCACTGATAACTTAAAGGCCCCATCACGGACACAAATACATATATGCCTGCAGAAGCTTCTCCCCAACAGCTTTGTACAGCTACCACAGGCATGGCTGGTTTTTTTTAAATGCACCTCCTTGTTCTCTCTAGATAATCGTTAGAAAAACAGGGGTTAGCAAATGCTCCAGAGGTAAGCAACAGAAATATGGCAGTCTTTCACAAAAACATCTCCAAAAGTTTCAGTTTAGAAAGCTTTGGCAATTAATCCCATGGAAGTAATGATGTGTTACAGGGAGAACCAGACGGAAGTCAAGAGATCATCTTCTCCTTCCCCAAGTGAGGTCCATTATATCTGTATTACCCCAATCACTCCAGCCAGCTGTTTGTCTCATCTGTTCTTAAAAGTTGATAGCAATTCCACACTCTTAGTCACTCCACTCCTCTGCTTCACTATTCAGAGACAGTAAATGTTTCAATAGTTCCTAAGCTGAATCCCCTTGTTCCAATTTAAACACATTGTATCTTGCTTTACACTGCAGTAACAGAAAACTCTGATTTCCTACCCAGGGCAGACATTCCACACACTTGAAGACTTTAACGACCCACCCTCAGGCCTTCCCTTCTCTGGAGTAAATAACCCCATCTTGGTAAATATTTTTCCATAGATTGTGTCAAGTTTTCAAAGCAGCTGACAGCTGTCATTTGTTCTCCAGCTGATCCATCTCAACACACAGCAGTCAAACCTAAATGCAGCACTCCAGCATAAGGCCTGGGAAATTCTTTGTGGGGTGTAATAATGCTGCATGCCTTGCACCTCAAAACATCAGGATGATGCACCCTCTTGCCCCGTCTTTCCTCCCCCCAACAGCATCGAACTGTGGAACCACTATACTTCTCAGATCCCCTTCTGCACACTGATGCCTCCCCAACTATCTTGGCATCTGAAAAGCTGAGTATTTTCTGCTGAAGCAAGAAGTCTCCAGCTTGTTCTATTTAACACTGTTTATTTTCGACAGGTTGTCAGAATGATTTTGGAACCCATACTGTTCTTCAGTATATCTGCATTCTTCCCAGCTTGTTGTCTGCTGCAAACCTAATAAATAACATCTATTCCATCATCTAGGTCACTAATGAAAGACTATGACTAAAGCCAGTCATCCAGGTTTCTTACACCTGCAGCCTAGTGTAATTTCCTGCTTATTGTTTCTAACCTACATGCAATAAGCAAAAAGGTCTCAAAAGTGACAATATCCTCACATCCTCCCACACTCCCAAGATGGATTTGCTGGTATAGCTTGCTGGCAAAACTTGGCTAAAATAAATAAATGCCAAAAAAAGTGTTCAGATTTATAGAGCAGTAACCTAAAAGCTTTCTGCATGAGATAGATATACTTCTGACAGACTCATTTCAACCAGAAAAACAGCCACATTTTTAAAATGTAAATTAAAATATTTAAAGCATCTCCTAGCAGAATATAGGTGAGACGTCAACTAAGTATGACAAGAATCTATAAAACTCATTTTCAACAGCATCTCAATAATAAGAATCACAGAATTGTTGAGACTAGGTCTCAAACCATACCCACACATGGACACAGAACATACCTGGTTTAATCCCATTTTCAATCACATGAAGACTGCAAAAATAGAACAATGTAGCCTGGCGGGGTGAGGAAGCATTCCCATCATCTATGTCCCCTGCATATCACCTGCAAAGGTGCAGGTGAGTGTTTCCATTCAGCCTCAACAGCAAGAACTTGTTTACAGCATCAAGCTCAGTCCCACATAAGGGACACCTGGATGTGTTTGTCTCAAATGCTATGCCTGCCCTTGCTACCTAGGGCATCACTACACTAAACATGCATGAGTGAAGCCACTGGGATATGAGAAAATGTGATTATATTCAATTATGATGCCTTTTGCACTGTGGCAACCAACACACAATGAATATAAAGCAAGAGACTCCCAAAACCTGTGTCACCTTTTAGACAGACACTCACTCCCCCGTGGCAGTTATCTGCCATGCCTTTCAGGCAAACATAGCAATATTATGGATCCACTTATCCCCAGTACTCTTTCTGACCTTTTCACATGCCTGTGAGAGCTGTCACAACACACCTCAGTAAATTTCACAGGTCTAAGCTCGACTGGCTTGCTAGGAGGAAAATGAGACAGAAGCACACAGCAGCATTTGGGAAAAAGGACAGGAGGAGAGGGATGGCAAAGAGGAGCAGCACATGGCTAGCAGGAAAGTATGCTAATGCCAGGTTATCCACTGCAACTAGGGGAGCAAAAACTTGTAAAAGACTACAGAACTGGCTTATTATCCCTCGCAGAACAGAAAGGCATTCTGACAGAACAGTATTATCTTTCTCCAAATTATGAGAGAAGAGCTCTGTCCTGCTCCCATCCATCATCCCTTCCCTTTTCAGTCCACCACAGTAGCCACCCATGCTTTTGGGTCAAGTAACCTATTCAGTTTCTGCAACCTCTAGTCTCACAGCAAGCCACATACTCCTCCCCAAGCACTGCTCAGGCTTCCTACCCCTCATTTTAGTCCTAGGAGTCATCAGCCATCCTCACATACACAACACATACACAACAGGTTCTTGGCATGCCATTCCCCATATGAAACCTGCATGCAGAGTCCTGCAAGCCTATACCTGGCTCAGCATCCCTGCCCCAGCTCTACACCACTCTATCCCAGAGAGCATACCTGCAAGGAGAGCAGTCAGCTTTAGACAAAGGCTGAAAATATGAAGGGATAGAAAACCTCCAGCAACAGAGAAGTGTGTCAAGAACTGCATTCAGTTAACAAAATTTCCTAAGAGGGTGAACATGACCCATAGCTCCCATGGGTAGGAGGCAGCAGAGACTACAATGGAAGGGAGTCAACAGGGCCCAGAAGCTTTAGGCAGACACATAAGTGGTAGAGTCAAAAATGGCCACAACCACAAACATTGTATAGGATCTTCACAAGGAACCAGTGAACAAGCAACAGCCAATGTAACCTAACTACAGAGCAGGTACCACTCCCAGCCATGGACAACTGAGGCCTGACTGTCAGCACAGGGAACCTCTTGCTGCTACACTGTACTCTGGCTGCGTTAAAACTTAGACTTTTAAGTCTGTGGACTATGGACATACATTCCTTCCCAAGACCAAACCAGCCTTCCTCCTCCTCCTCTAACTCTTCCTGCAGCTATCTCACCCACTGCTGCCCAGGACTACAGCATAAAGCCTTCAGAGGAAGAAGCATCAGGATTGTTAGCATCTCCCAGTTCATTCATGATCTCTGCCAGTGATGACATGCCTGCTTTGCTGCTCTCCTCTGAGATTCAGCTGTGTCCCTGGTCCTCCAGAAAGCAGCATTCATTTTCTGAAATTTGATCTGACTGCCAGTCCCTCTCACATCCAGCAGCAACCTCCTGACACTGAAGTAGCTTTTACTCTTCTCATGGCACAGGTTAACAAGCTGAATCCATTCCTCTGGGCCCTAGGCAAAAGCGCAAAGGATTGCTGGAAAGATACCTGGAGAAAGGGAGAAGTCATTAAGAACTAAAAGTTTGAGAAAGGAGCTCATCCAGGGAGACTGACACAGCTGGTACCCTGAGTATAAAAACAGACTAGCAGATAGAAAAGCTTAGAGGAAAAGAAAGGTGAGAGCCAGGAAGGATTGTGGGTCATGGACGACAGCCAATATGAAGGCACAGATGCCACCAAGCTCTTGACATAGCAAAGGAAGCACTTGAGGACATTACACAGACTCAGTGTTCCAAGAGTGTCTTCCTACTACACACGTGCTCTGTACACACTCCTTTTTTGTCCCTCACTTCCCCATCAGGGTAGGAGTATGTCAGAAACAGCCGCGGAGGATCCTCCATTTGGCTTCATCCAAAACAAAATTCTAGGGTGCACTTAACAGAACCATACAGCTTAAAATGTAGCAGTACAGCACTGCAAACTCAGGGGCTGATAATACAAAGTGTCAACATGGCTACTTTTTCAGGTGGTCTTTCCAATATTTTTATCCCAAGCTATGCGGCAACAAGGATGAAGATCGTGACTTGGAATTCTGGGAGGACCCACATAGCAGCAGGTTTCATTGGCTCCTCAGAAGACACTGAAGCATTCTGCACCAACAGGAGTTTCCCAAATGCCTTACAGAAAGACGTAACACTGTGGTAGTCCAGCTGAATGACAAAGAAACTGCAGATAAATACATTAATATCCTTTATGATAAGCAACAGTGCTTGTTTAGAATACTGACAGTAACACAAAATGTTCAGAATTGCATTTCACGGGAAGGAGGAGAAGAAAAAGGGATTCCCCATCTCCTCTAAAACAAAACAGAAGTGACTTACTGGGATTTCATGATCCTGACACCTCTAGAACATCAGCCTATCCTCTACATAATGGAATGGCAATAAAAAAAAACTCAAGGGGAAAAACTGTAATGCCAGAAAGCCTACCAGAAGAGGCAAGGCAGGCAGATCCCTGATGTTCTGCCTCTTTTACCTGAAAGCATATATTTAGAATACAGAAGATGATATTGCTACCAAAGGATCGAATAAAATGTGCAGAAATCTGGGTGCTTCTTCCCTTAAAATAAAACCAAGTACTCATTTGTAGGTTACACCTCACTTTTAACCTCCATCTCAAAAACACACCACAAAATCCACCAAAAAGCCTCCCAAAACCAACCCAAAACCCAAACAAAAAAAAAAGCGCCCCATCATTAGAATTTAAGCACAGGTTCATCAAACAATCATGTAATCTCCCCAGAGCCCCACCATGACCCCAATCCTACAGAGGCTAAACATGTGCAAGCTAGAAATCGCACAGCCTCAGAAAGCTCTCTCTGTAGATTAAGAGATTATTCAAATCTTTGAAGCATCAGTGCCAAAAAAAAGAAAAAAAATCATCAATACAGCATAGGGCAGCCTGGATCATGCAACTCAGGGGGACATCACAACTCCTTTATGATAAAGAATTCCTTTTGACAAACTTTAAGTTTTCCTCAACTGAGGAAGACTGGGCTTCCCAAAATGAATGCCACTGGGGAAAAGGAAAAAAGCAAACAAGTGAACAAGAAGCTGTTTCAGTATGTCAGATCTTCAAGGTTTACTATTTGAAATTCAAGCTGCGCTAACTACCAGTGATTACCCACACCATGCTGTACTGCCAGTTTTCTCACTGGGTAAGTACTTTCTCAGGCAGCAGAACAAAACAGGTGGTTATATGGTTGTTTGTTCTTTCTGTGTATATCATATAATTTTGAACTTTCACTAGAACAAATACCAAAAAGAAATAATTTTACTCACAATGCAGCTTCTGTTCACAGAACTACACAGCCAATGCTAATTTAAAAATAATTACAGCAAGTATCTTTCCAAATGCACCATATTTGCCACTCAAAGTCGGAATTTAATCACGTAATTATTGTGCTCAAAAACAAAGTGTCCCCAGATCCCAACCTGCTGCTCAGAGATCACTACTCCCATGCCTCTGCAGCTCACATTTCCAGCCATTAAATTCCCCTAGCATTTTCCTTTTGCTCTTGCTCTGTGCTCTCCTGCTTCTATGCACACAGAGCCACTGCGATACCACAAGCTGCCAGTTCAGTTGGCAACGCAGGATAGGAGCGCAGAACCGAGATGAAAGGGAGCGTTTCGGTGAGAGAGGCCTCAGGGGAGTGGACTGTCCTATGGGAAGAGCAAGAACAGCAGTTCAGCCTATTTATCAGGCCTCCATTCCACTCTTTTTGCCTTGTTTTGCCAGGTTCAGTATCCAAGTTTCAGCTGTGAACTGATGAGGTCTTTTCTACTGCTATTTTTTTGTAGAGATGCAATTATTTTAGCACCTTGGCACCTGCCTTCACCTTGCCAGCAACCCATTAGCCATGATATCTGGCCCTCAAACATCTAAGTTGAGCTTCACGTGCTATAAAATAATTATTTGCTTGGATACAAATACTTTAAATATTTAAAGTTTCAGATATATTATTCTACTACAAAACCATTTATTTAATTTAGGCGAAGTATGGAGGCACCCAGATACTAGATTTTCTTAGCTCCTTCCAACAATGTGAGCCTCCCCATCCTGAAATTCTGCAACATTCGTACACATCCATGACTTGACTACAGAGGCTGATTTCATTTTGCTTTTTCCCCTGTGCTTAATCTGATCACTATTTTCGTAAAGAATTACTTAAGGTAATTTTTCATTCTTGACCCTGTCTCATCCTTGTTTAAGCAGCCAAAACAAAATTCCAGCAGGACATAGCACACCCAGAGCACTGTGGAGAAGCATGGTACCTGGTCAAGCATGGGTCAGGTGATAATTTACATTATTTAGATGCTAGAGCACTCACAGATTAACAGTGGAAAAATATCTGATTATGCAATTAACTGAAGCACATGAATGTCTCAATTTCTGGACATCAGTCCTCCAAGTAGCCATGCTCATGCTATTTCAACAAATTTTGTGATGTTCTGGGCCTTATAAACATACGTATGCATTAAAGAACATAATGGACAATGCTGTATGAACCTATGTCCCACTAACAAAGAATAGCTTTAAAATACACCAAAAAAATCACACTACTTTTACGTGTATGCATAAAGATTGTATTCATGCACAGACACGAATATATGAGCATGAATTTACCAGTAACAAGGTTTTAACAAGCTTTAAAAATAACTTCAGGTAGTGCATGTATCTTTCACTAGAAAGGGGCATAGCAAATGACAGTAAAACAGATCATTCCTTTCTCTAACATGGGATGTGATACACCATAAAGCGGCTGTCATTGTGTAAAACACACACATATCCTAGTAAAACATGAGTTAAGAGACAACATGCAGAGATACATAATAGTATCAGTACCAATGAAGCAGGGATGCAAGTATGCGTGTGAAAGCACCAAAAGAAACAATGGAACAAGATTAAGCAGATAGCCAAGGACACAACTAAGAGCAATAAAATACAGAGGGATATGTTTACGTCAAGGGACTTGTCCACAGAAGACCCTGCGTTGACAACAGGAAGATGGCAACAAGGCTACACAGCAAGCTGCACATGCCGTTACTCTTCCCGTTAGCCCAATGCAACTTTAAAACAAGGAAACACAGACAATGGGCAGCAGACCTTCATTAAATTTATGGAGGCTGAAGTATGCAACTTTGTGAGGGGAAAGGATCATGCTACAGTAAATACTAGGTCCTAAAGCATACAAAACCCTTGCCCCAAAACAAGATTTTCATTTTCAATCACAAGAAACCCAAGAGATTCAATGAGGATTTAACATCTGGTAGCCTTCGTCCCCCATATCATATACAAGTGACCTGCATAGACACAGACTTTGTGAAGTATTTAAATTCTTTATTCAGAACTTGCACCAAAGAAAGCACACATTTAAATATATTTAGAGTTCATTAACAAGTCTCAAAAAAAGTTGTTGGTGAAGAAATCTACTTTGTACAAAGGAGATTTTTAGGGTTTTTAAACAAGTGCATGAAAATTTTATGAGCTGGCTTGATGCTATTCAGCATTTTCATCAGCAATAAGGAATTTAAAGCCACTGCTGTAAGTTCAAAGGTGAAACACTGAAGAAGTTATAGATACTGAGAACAAGGTTGTGTACCAAACTATCTGGATCTCTAAGTAATCTGTGATCCTTTAAACAAAAACATGTTCAAGAGTGCCTGCTGCTCTTAGGAAGCCATCACTAAGAAAAATAGGTGCACTTAGGAGACATTATTCTCCCAGTCTGTTGCTGTGACAAAAGGTGCTGACAGACACAGTAACACAAAGCTGTAAAAGCGAGATAGGATTTTTATGTCTACCTGTAGCATAAGCAAAACATCACAAAATTTGACTCGAATAGAAAGAAAACATCCCCTCAGTGACAGCAGTAGAAAAACACTAGAAGTTAAAGACTTGAGTCTTCGTTTGTCAGAAAGACAGAAACGTGGTTTTTGAGCACTGTGGAGTACACCAACTATAGTATACTGCAACCAGGGAGAGAAACAGCTGAACAAACATGTTCTAATTTAACACAAGCACAGATATCGTGCTACCACCAACACTAAAGCACATGCATCTTAAGAGTCCAATATGGCTCTGGAAACTATCCATCTGACCACAATCCACCCATGTCAGAACTGCGAGATTCATTACCTCGCAACAATAATTAATCTACTATACTTTCCAAATTTAAGATAATGGTAGCCTCTCAATTTAAGATGAAAAAGCAACAAGTTTTCTTTTCATGGTTAATGGCTTGCTCTTTATTAGAAATATACAAGATGACTATATTGGACACAATCATTTGAAAGTCCAAAACGGAGTTTCATCTTAAAGCTCAGATGAAGCTAAAGAAAGTGGATAAAATGGAAGTGAGACCTAAATAAAAGAAAAAAGAAATAGCTGGCTCTATTTCCATAGCATGAAAACCTAAGACCATGCGCTGATTTTGGCTGGGATGCAGACAATTTTCTTCAGAGTAGCTAGTGTGGGACTATGTTTCATTTTTTTTGTTGCTGGAAACAGCGTTGATAAGGCAGGGCTGATTTCATGACTGCTGACACAGCCAATGCCTTTCTGCTTCTCATCCCACCCCAGCAGTGAGGAGGCTGGGGGTGCACATGGAGCTGGGAGAGGACACAGCCAGGACAGTTGACCCCGAATAACCAAAGGGATATCCCATACCATACAACCAAGTTCCATACCATATGCTCATTTGAGGAGGGGGCACAAGAAGGAAGAGCAGGACATTCAGAGTGATGGCGTTTGCCATCCCAAGTCACTGTTACATGTGACAGAGCCCTGCTTTCCTGGAGATGGATGAATACCTGCCTGCCCCTGGGAAGTGGTGAACAAATTCCCTGTCTGGCTTTGCTTGCGTGTGGCCCTTCCTTTACCCACTACCTGTCTTGATCTCAGCCTATGTGTTTTCTCACACCCTTCCAACTGCCTCACACATCCTAGTGGGGGGGGAGTGAACAAGTGGCAGCGCAGAGCTTAGCTGTTATCTGGGGTTACGCCACAACAGATCGTAACCCACGTTTTCAACTCCTTCCAGAAAAGCCCTGTCTTTAACATACAGTTTAAGAGCACTGTGTAATTTGCTGATATCAACAGTTATCCTTGATTGCAACACCAAAAAAGCCTTTTTTTTAAACACAACTATGCCTAAAGAAACCCTAAACATGGATGCAACCAGCCCAACAGAGGAAAGTTGAGGGTTTTTTATACATATAATTTAGATCAGCAAATTAAGTCTATTGCTCTAACACACAAGCAGAGATGAAAGTATCTGATGCATATGCAGTGGAAATGGAACTTTACAAATAGTGCAAGTTGTACCCACAGTACAGACTGCACCACCCAAGCTACCCAAGTCTAGAGGGAAAAAGGGCTAGCTCCTGCCAGCCCTGGCTCACAAGCCTTCTTGGTTAACCTATTTTGCCCCCTTCACTTCCTTCCTAACACAAGTTAACACACTACACAGACACGCAACAAGAACTTCCCCAGGAGCTACCTTGGCCCACGTCCTGTGTCAGGCACGCTGCATTCCTTAAGCTGCCAGACAGGGTCTTCTATCAGCACACACTACATCGCAGCAAAAACTCCTGCCAGCAGAAGTTACATGAGCCACAGCTACCGAGGCAGATGCTCTGAAGAACAAACTGATCTAAATTTCAATACTTGCAGTGTAACAATGACTTACCAAAACATGCACCTCAGATCAACTTGTTTACTTCATGTCTACACAAATATAAACAGTAGCAGCAAAGTATATACAGGCAAGAGCTACAGCAATACAAATTTCCAGTTCAACAGCACTTCACATCCACGAGGAACTCACTGCTCAGACTCAGGTGTTACCATGCTCTGCAGCAAGTTCTCTCAAACTACCAGTATCTCTCCCTCAATATTTTTAATGGGATATTGCATATTATTGTAATTTAAACATTCTCTCAGTGAACACCAGATTGCAGAGGCTGTGCACTTTCAGAGAAAGCCACCCAAACAAGCCCTAAGACTTTCATAAACAGACAAATAGAGAGCTTTTATTTTAATTGGGAATACAAATTTTTGGTAACTTCAGCATCTGAAGACTGAATTTTAAATAGCTTTTCTAATTAACATGGAAAACATTTTATTTCTCAAAAAATATACATTATTTATAGTGATCTGTCTAAAATGGCTTAGATAATGTTTTCCAAAACTAATCACTATTTTCCAGAAATTAAATGATGTTTCTGTCTTCAGCTGTAATGAATCAAATTTTAATTTCTGTGCTTTGCAAATGATGTACCACAACATTAGCACTTTCAGCACAATAGTGCCCTTCTGCAGAAATACATTCAATGAAAAAAGCTGCAAAGCTGCCTGCACAAGCATACAAACATCCTGAAACATACACATATAACAGAAAGGAAGTAGCGATTTTTCTCACATTTCGTGGCACTTGGAGGTTTTTTGTTTACGTTGCTTTTCAATTCCTCACAGTTAATCAAAAATTATTTCCTTGACCGTCTTTGACAGTTCTGTGCTTCAACCCACAGAGGTGGCTATGTAATCAGGGAGGTAAAACTCAGAAGCAGCTGTTGGGAGGGAGTTCAGCTTTCACTTCTGAGGTTTCCTTTGGCTGCCCCCATGTCCAATCTAAACACTTCTCCTTACAAGTCACCTCTATACATAGACAATTTCTATGCGTGTGTGTAGATATGTATCTGTAAGCATACACATATGCAGTCACAAAGAAACTGTCAACCCTATTGCAGTTTTGCCCACCTACATGACACTGGCCTCAGAGGTTTGGGTTTGGCTTGGTTTTTTTTTCTAAAAGTATGGTTGGCCTGATTTCGTAACTCCATTCCACTCAACTTCTTGTTCCCTGAGGTTGACTGATAGTCTGTATTTGTCATCGATAAAAAGCTTTCTTCCGAAACTGTTATTAACTTTCTCAAAACTTATTTTAAGCCCCTAAGCAAGCAGTGGTTTTAGCTAGTGTTTCTCTTCAGTTCTTGGCCAGTCACGCTCTTATGCTACTGTTATCCAAGAATATCAGCTGCTTCAGTGCAATGCATAAGTGAGTTTTATGAAAATTCTGTGACCAACTTTGACATTTCCACAGGTGCAAGTAGATTATATAATCACTGCTACTGAACTACAGTCTATTTTATAATTAGTTTCAGAAATGTCAAGAGAAGGACAGATGCAGAAAAATTCTAAATATTAACTAGCACTGCATTAAACTGAAATTGACAGATTAAAGAAATAGCTGATTTAATCTGGAAAAATCAGGTATTTTACTCCTAGGGCAGCTATCTAATCACTGAAGCTCTAAGAAAGGAGAAACCTCTACCACCTACATC
This sequence comes from Porphyrio hochstetteri, assembly GCA_020800305.1. NCBI lineage: Eukaryota > Metazoa > Chordata > Aves > Gruiformes > Rallidae > Porphyrio > Porphyrio hochstetteri. Next base: position 66,896,934 of record CM036938.1, read on the forward strand.
GTTACTTCTTTCAGTATTAGTTTCTGAAAGCCTCCTCTCTACCTCAGAGCAGCCTGTTAAATTCAATTTTAGGAGACAGGCATTTTAAACTCAAACGTACCTACTTAAAGCTGAGGGTAATTTTTGTACCATAATCTTTGACCTCATGCCCTCTCTTTCTACAGTTCTCTGAGAATAGGGATTTTAAGATGCAATCAGATATTCTTGGGTTCATCAGGGATCTTCATGCTTCATACAAAGACATGAGCAACAATTCACTCTGAGCAAAATAAATCCTTGCTTCTGAGACTGGCTCGTAATATTAAGCACAAGTATCTCCCCGATATTTGGATGTGTTTGGTGAAAATAAATAAATAAAAACATTGTAACAACATATAAATAATCCATCCCTGTAGTGGCAGTGTGCAGAAACACAGAGTTTTCTGAGAGTTTTCAAGTGGGATGGTAACAGCCATGCAGGTTTCCAATCATGTTAAGTTTACGTAAAGTTACTTTGGCTGCTAGAGACAGTCCTAGAGAAGGTTCCCAGCTATTCTTTCTGCCTCCATGCCACCACACACCTTGCTTCAGGAAGGCATTTGTGCAGCTGGGCAGTGAAACATGCTCAAGGACCTGTATGCAGCTGGATACAACCTGTATCAGCTCTGGCCATGCCCACATAAGCACTTGTGCCCACATAGCCAGGGCATACTGTGAGGATAGAAAAGCTCACTTTTCTCAACCAGCACTTCTCATCTCAGTTTATACCACCTATGCTAAAGCTAACTTAATCTTTTAAAATGTTTCTGTCTTCAATTCTTTCTTCAGGAGTTCCTGTGTAACAACTACATAAAATGAGAATTGGGTTTAATTGTAGGAGGCCCACAGAAAGCGTAACGAATGTCATAATATCAATAATGAGGCCCCACAGCCACAGATAATCTGGGAAAAAATAGGAAAGTTATGTCCTCTCCAAGTTTCCTTCATCTCCTCAACCTGCTCCCACAGTTCCCCCTAGAACACATTAACCATTTCCCATCCCTCCTTTTCCTTTTTCCAGCTCCTTTAGATTCTTTTCTTGACTTCTACCATTACCATGCCCTTAACCTTTAATCTATTTCTAAACCAGAAAGCAGAGTTTCATACTATCCTGTCCTTTCATCAGCTGAATCATGTGTAACAAAAAGCAGGGACAGTGCTGGTTTCCAGATAAGTCTCTGTATTTGGACAGAGCAATGGTAACATAAATAAGACAGTGAAGAGAATATGTTTTTTGACTGAAGTCAGCTGGACTTGCAGGTTGACAGACATGGTGTTAGATCAAAAGCTCAGATACAATGTGGAATAACTCCACAACGTGGGTATCATTGGCAGATGAGGTTCACCAGGTAAACAAGGATTGCTGACTTGCAGCAGGTTAACACGATGTGACAGAATGGATGCCACAGCTAATGAACTTGGAGTAACAGCTACTGCACAGGTAGACTCCTCTTGCTTACAGTTTGCTGACAGTAAGTCAGCACTGTCCATCTTACCAACCTAAGAAACCCAAGTTCCACTTCTGGCATCGAACTGAGCACATAGCTAAGCCAGTCGAAGAGCTCTGGTTTGCTCAGCACAACAGACAGAGGAATGCTGATACTATGTATCAGTCAAACACCACTTCTTTTCAAACAATCTGTCACTCAGCATGCTTCCTATCAAATACCCACCTCTCCATATAACCATGTTCTACCTACCACACCCCATCCCACTGAGGTTTAGAATCAGCAGCCTCCTTTATGTTGACATAGAAAATGTATTTTTAAATTATCTGTATATATATGGAAAACATCTCTATATGGTCCAGCTGGAAGCAAGTCTAAACATTTATTAAAAATAGTAAAACAGGTACAAAAGAAAGCTTAAATATTTTGCATGATAGCTCTTTGAAACATATGGACAGTGAATCACAAGCAAGGTACCTTTACTCTTTCCTTTCCACTCTGTTTGTGCCATGCAAGAGTAAGGGATTATTTCAAAGAAGGGGCAGGGAAGAGGGCAGAAATCAGTGCCATTCGTGCCTTGACCCAAATGTGACTTTTCCAAGCTTCTTTACCTGCCCACCGTGAACCAGCTCTCCCTGTCCTGCTTAAATCTGTCCCTGGCATGCCATTGGCTCTGAAGCTCTAGAAGACAAAGTCGTATGCCTACCTAGAGGTATTCAGGACCTCTGGATGCTTAAGCAATAAAAACATAGAACCTCTCACATTTTGAAATCCAGTCTTCGTATCAACAGGCAACATGCAGATAGAGCAGCCAATGTGGCTCACACACATGGCCCCCGATGCTACAGCCCTTGCAAATTTCAGCACTGTGAGCTCTGTTAACTAAGACAGCAGCATTAAAGATGTTTTAAAATAATATTTGCAGAATCCTAAGCACTTTAGTAACTCGGTGCAATTAGTAAAGGTACAGCCACTTCTCAGCATATACTTTTCATAAAGTGTACTATAGCATATAACAGTTCAGCAAAGGAAAATTAAAAGTATGTCTCAAACATTAAAGAACACACACATCTCAGTCACCAGCTATAAAAATATGTAGATGAATGCAACTCAGGCAATTGATTTGCAGCAACTTGAAGAAAAATATCTAATAACATTTAATATCAAACATCATACCAAGAATAAGCAAGGTCATAGCCACTTTTTTTTTTTAAAGGTGCCTTTAAAGATGCACTTTCTCCTCTGGCTGAAGTCAGTGTGAGTTTAGCCATTAACTTCAGTCCTTTTGCCCACACAACAGTTTCAGGCTGATGTAAAGCACCGAGGGCACCAAAGGAAGACACCAAGCAGAACTTTCCTTCATTATTTTTCTCTCTATCATTGCAATAATTGAATACTTGATGTGGAATTAATTTTATATTTTATTGACACTTCTTAGAAACAGGTTTGCTTACTATTGTGTGTCAGAACCTAAAACAACAAAGCCTTTTCCAAGTAAGCAGATGTTCTACAGAGTTCTGACACATCATTTAAGACAAAACAGAACACTTAACTTGCACTTTTCCGATCTATTAGTTTCAGTTATTCATACACCTATCCTTACTAAAAGATACACAACACTACCAAGCTGAAAACAAGTATAGAAAAATTAAACCAAATAACTGGCCTTTTGTGCAAGGACTTGAGATCTTATTCACAACATAGTCACGTTCAAGTATAGTGAGAACCTTATAGCCCTGAGGTATTTTTTCAAAGAAAGTAGTAAGTTAACAGAGCTTGTTTCTTAAGACATTTTGCTATGTACTTATCCCAATACGTTCCAAATAAACTGTTAATAAACAAGGAACAGAACAGATACACAAGAAATACAAGCTTTAAAACCAAAACATTAGAAAAGCAAAGCCAAGGTACAGAAATCTGAGCAAAGCACAGCTAAACAACAGCATATAAGTTCGTATTATTCTGGCACAGTAGCAATTTATAGAAGAATGTAGTCTTTACTTCCACTGATTAAGACAGTATCTTAACAACCCTATATACACTTAGTAGAACCCAACTCTTCTTTGTTCCTTTCATTCACAGGTCTGATCAGTTTCGTAAGAAAAAACTTTTACTTAACTGTCAAGTCTAATTTGTATCATTCATAAAGAAAAAAAATTTCTTCCTAGATTCTAACTAGAGTAATCTTTAATACAAAACAAGCCCTTCAACATAAAACCTTTTTGTCGCTTCGGAAATGCCTCACAATATCTCCTACAGAAGAGGGGGACATGCATTAAAAAAAGTCACTGCACAACACAGAGGTTTTCTGTGTGTGTATTTTAAGGTGCACCAATTGCCACATTTCACCTTCAATTTAACCGCCCTGAAAAGACGACTAGCCTACTCAAACACTGCCAAAACTACATGCTATACTGTGAGGACAATAGAAAAAGCTTCATATACTTACAAACTCCCTCTTCTCGGAAGGCTCAACTCCTTCTGCAAGAGAAAAAGTTACACAACATTAGGAATAAAGCTTATTTTAACTGCAAGTGGCCTTTTAAAGACAAGTACTGTAATGCTCCCATCCCATCAGCAGCAAAGAGATAAAAGCAATATATCTTTCACTTGCTGCCTGCTGTCCTTATTTGAAGTATTAACATTAGCAATGGGAAAAGCCTTTCTGTGCCAGCCATACTGAAATATTTCAAACCATAAACAGATGTCACAGAAAAGCCTTACAGTCAGAGCTATGAAGCACTGATAACAGTACTGAAGTTTGACAGAGCCAGTGACAAAGACACAAGTTTTTTCAAGCACCCAACATCTGCAAAAGTTAACAGGATCAAGACCAGGATTTCTACACTGTGTTCCTCAACCCCCAAACAGATGAAGTGCTTAACAGACTGGTTAATAATAAGTGATTGTAATTTATTGCATTGTTCTCCAAAGAACTAGCATAACAACAGAACCACTGCTGTACAGGCATTTCTACAACTTTTGTTGAGAACAGTTAAACTGCTGTATATGAAACTCCTAAGACACCCTTCTAGCCAAATGGAAATTGCAGACAAACATTTTACTAGCATTTCTACTTAGAAGACAGCCACAAGATCCACAAAGTCTTGCCCATCAGAAATACTAATAGTACATAACTGTAAGTAGGTTACTGTGGTGTATAAATGACAATTGTTGAAGCTGGAAGGGACCCCTGGAGATCCTCTGGTGTAACCTGCTCAAACCAGGGCAATCACAGAAGATTACTCAAGACTGCATCCAGTTGGGTTTTGAACATCTGCAAAGATGGAGACTCCACAAACTCTCTGGAAAATCTGTCCCACTGTTCAACTATACTCACTTTTTTACATTTCTCATTATTAACTTGTATTCTAAATGCTACATGAGTTAAATTGTCCTGACAATCATGTTCAGCAAGGACTAACACCTGCATTTGAACAGATGCAACTTGTCTGACCTACAGCATACACAGACAGATATATCTTAAGTTGAAGAGCACCACAAAAGAGAAGGCTGCATATGAGAATGATGACCCCAGTTACATGGATGGATGTCTTTAGTCACCTGAATTATGTTACCTTCCAATATCCTTAAGAAAGGCTGTTTTAAAGTATCTAATGGACACTTAGTTTCCACCTACAAGTTACCAGAGAACAATCACAAAATTCTTTCAGAAATGAATAGATATGCATATGTGTGCACATGCACACGTGTGTTTACTTCACATAGTGCATAAAGGAAAGTTATAGGTACTGACCAGAAAATGCACGTGGAAGTACAATTGAATGGATAAAAATAGTTCATCCAGGGACCTTTAGTAAAGGCCATAAGGGAATGAATAACTATGTATTCTTTAGAGGTTTAAATGGTCTGCAAGTAAATAAAGCCTAGGCTGCCACATGAATGATAAGGATTAAAATATCAAGTACCCGCTCAATTCCTGAGCGCCGCCCATCCTGTTCACTGAATGAGGCAGGAAAAAAATAGTGTGAAACAATGTAATTAGAGATCACAAGGCAAAGGCACAGGCCAGCAGAATTGGAGGCTGCGGTAACCAACTCTGGCACTTCCTAGGAAGTTCCAGCAACTGTTCAGAATTTGCAATTTAACACAACATCTTTTAGCATAACATCTGCTTAGATACAAAAGAACAGTTACACCTGCGTACAATATTGCATTATGAAGCTGAGTAATTCCCCTAAATTTAAAGTGTCACATTCATCATGAACAAAATGTAACTGCAATTTAGAACCCACATACTTCCCTTTGTGTGTTTTTTGTCTTCAATATTTACAATGTCATTGTGTTCTATTTCTAATGTAAAACTACTTTACTTGTAATTCCAGGTACAGTCATACTGTAACAGACACTGATTGTGGAAAAACTGCCAAAATACACATGGAAGAATCATAGAAAACCACCAAGTATCCCATTTAACAGAGCTGCAACAACTTTCAAGTGTTTTTGTTATAATTTATTATTACAAAAGCACAGCAGATGACAGGCACTGTCTTCTACAGACACTTTAAGTCACATTAATCTCTTGACCTGTTTTCATGCTTGCCATCCCGAAGCACTACTTCTGACTACAGAGTAAGGTTCCATAGCAGATGATTCACTGTTACAACTTGCTGGTAAAGATGTTAAGAACTGCCAAGATCTCCCCATATAAAATAAATAAAGAAAGAACACCACATATATGGAATAGGTACAGGAAGACTTACAAAACATTTCAAATAAAGCATTTGTAAGGCTGGATTCTAAACAGCATATACATGAACAAAATAAGAAATTAAATAAAACAAGTAGCCTTTCTGGATAATATCTATATCCTTGTTTTTCCTATATATCACTACACTGATGTTAAAATACAAGGTCACTTCTCTCATGCTTCTCCAGCTTAAGTATCTCTAAAACAGAGGAAGGGGAAAAAAACCAAAGAAAAAAAAACAACAACCAAACACAGCGAACTGAGCTTGTTTTTCTGTCTCCGATCAGGCTGAATTTTTTAGAGTTCCCACATGATTTTTTTAGTGTCACTTCAGACTCACCTATTCCAAAGACTTCTGCACAACCTGGAAAAATTATCAGCTGTGTCAGTACAGACTGTCTTACTCCAGACAAGGCTCCTAAACATTATGTTTTATAATAATAATGCAAAATAAGTGGGAAAAGTGTAAACATGTTCTTCTACATGGGAACAGTCTAGATCTTAGACTGGAGAAAGCATTAGTTTCATAGGTACATTAAAAAAAACATCCATACCCTTTAAGATTAACACTTTTCTCCCAGCTGTTTTACAGTCACTGAAAACAGGGAGGCACCAAATGATAACCATACCAAGAAATCATTCAATTCTTCAGGCTTGCAACGCTTGAGCTCAGATGTCAGTTATACTGCAAATGACCTGTAACAACTTCAGTTTTCTGCCATTACACTGTTTCCTTTCTGAAAGCTCTCAATAAAACAGACTCAAAAGACCTGCTGCCCTAGATCTGGTGCACAGCATCCAACATATACAGAGCGCTGAAGGTAAAAACTTAGCCATGTCAAGAGTTTTCAGATCACACACTTAGCAGGCAGTGCCTTCACTGCCACTCTGCATGGTTCTCAGACACCAGCTCTGCCCCAGAGGACAACGTGATGCTCTTATGCTCTTTTGCCTTTGACCTATGCAGAAATCCTCCTCTGGCCAGTTTAAGTTTGGCTGGGTTTAGAGCTGTTTCATTCCACTGCAACAACACAAAGCAGGCTTAATGAGACAGACTCCTGCCCTTGAGACCTTCTGTGTCTCAAAAAACGTGATCTGAACACATAACAACCCTTGCCTGAGGTTTAACAGATCTGTGCAAGTCTGTGCTAAGTTGCTGTGATGTTGCATTAAGACCCATGTATACTGAATTTAATTGTAGCTATCGTTAATCAGTACAAACTCCACAGTCTGTGCCTTTTGTCATCAATAACATGGTTTTACAGGCACAGATGCTTTTTGATTATTTCAGTAATCATGATTCCTCCTCTGGTCCTACATACCTGAGACACTTCAGTACGGTCAAGTTCAGTCAATGCACCAGGGTGCAGATATCCAGCCTCAGTTAAAAAAAAAACCCACAGCCCAAAAAACAAACACCACACTGACCAAATACTGCCCACTGAACTTTATTCTGGGTCAAAGTCTTCACCCTACTTGCTAGAAACATTGTTTATAGAACTATATAAAAGTTTTAAATAACAGAGATAACTTAATAAACACTAACAATCTTATTTTTTGTAAATACTACAAGCAAATTCCAGAAAAAAATAAAATAGTTAATTTCCTCCATGTATGACAGGAAGAAAATATGCCATTAACTTATTGCTTGTTGCTGGCTTCCATTTTAAAGAATCAATAAAAAGCTGACACATTCATAAGGTGCTGAAGATGCAGCTAATGTTGTCAATACAGGTTGATTTTTAGAACCACAGTACACTTGCTTCATCTTCCAACAACTGCAACCTTCACACATTCAGAAAGTCTTATCTTTCAGAGTTTTCAGCTGGCCATGAAGTAGTCTGAAAAAATTAAACCTTGCAAGACAAATTCCAGCAACTCATTCTTTAGCCAGAGAGGTACTACAATTAATATGAGGTGGTTTGGGGTTTGGGTTTGGTTTTTTCCTTAGCACTGTTTCTCTACCCATCCCTTATATGTTGCAAGTATCTGTGGGCATTCTGGTAATGTGTTAGATCTTAATACACTGCATTAAAAACAGGTTAACAGTGTAACATTAACACAGCATCAGTAACAGTAGGAATTTAAAAAATTATCAAGCAATGGCCAGTAATTCACTTTATCACAATTACTGCTCTGAGGGATGAATTTCAAGGATTTTCTTTTTAAGCAATTACTGCTTTGTTGCTGAAGGAAAGCTGGGGAAGTGGCAGCAGATCATGTTTTTAGTTGTGGGAATAAGAAAAGCAGGGCAAGTGACACAGCACAGGATTATTTTCAGCTATCAGGGAAAGGGTTCGCACTGTGCAAGAGCTTTTCACAGATGAATCCTGACCTCTTTGTAAGATTAATATATCAAGTCATTGTATTAAGCCACTCTACATACCTTTTAAGTGAAGCAGTGGCAGGTTATGTTTATTTGAGTGCTTCCAACTTTGCCAACACTGAGTTCTCCAAACTCACAGAGCACATTACCAAGGGGCTCAGTGTGGAGCCAGATCAACCACCTCAATGTCCGGTGTCACACCAAATGTCTCTCTCACCGTACCTCTGCTCTGACAGAGCTGTCCTTCGTTCTTATGACAACTTAGTGTTTCCTGGTCCCAAGAAGAGTAAGGCTGCCTCAGAAATGGTTTTCTATTAACACTAAGGTTGAAATTTAGGAGTGGCTACTGACTTCACAGTTTGCAGTTCAAGTTAGGATTAACCAGTTTTTAGAGAGGTGCAGAAAGATGTCAGTTCTTTCCAGGTCAAGGTTCTCTCACACAGATTGGTCTGAAACACCAATACTGAACAGATTCTAGCTACCAAGTCCACACAAATATTCCCATCTCTAGAGTTTAAGAGTGTTACCATATTAAGGGAAAAAGAGAAGCAAAAAAGTAATCACACAAGACCTAAGTGACAGCTGCTGATAAAACTGTTCAGCTGAACAAATATAAACAATTATACCGTTCACCAGAATTGGAACTTCCTGAACCCACTTGACTAAAGCCAAGGATTTCTCTAGGTTCTTTTATCAAACAGAAAGCAGTGTTTTTTATACGGGCATACCTACACAGATTTTGCATACTATTAAAAAGAAGAAAGTAACACGCTAGCATGCAGCGGCCAGCTTCGTCACTTCTGACGATACACTTGGAGACCATTATGCCCAGAGGAATCCAATTGCCTTCCTTTTCCCAGCTGCGGATCGTGTTTTCTGTTATACAATTAGTATGTTCAGTAGCTGCTGCCAAACTGCTGTTGACACCAGGAACTAGAAGATAAAATGCCTTCCGCATTAAAGAGATTTGCCTACGTGTAGGCTTTCACAGAATCACAGAATTGTAGGGGTTGGAAGGGACCTCGAGAGATCATCGGGTCCAACCCCCCTGCCAAAGTAGGCTCCCTAGCTCATATTGCTCAGATAGGTGTCCAGGCGGGTCTTGAATATCTCCAGTGAAGGAGACTCCACCACCCCCCTGGGCAGCCTATTCCAGTGCTCAGTCACCCTCACTGTGAAAAAGTTCTTCCGCATGTTGGTGCGGAACTTCCTATGCTCCAACTTGCAGCCATTGCCCCTTGTCCTATCCCCACAGACCACTGAAAAGGGGCTGGCTGATTCCCCCTGCATCCCCTGCTTCAGATAATTATAAACTTTGATTAGGTCCCCCCTTAGTCTTCTCTTCTCAAGGCTGAACAGTCCCAGCTTACTCAGCCTTTCCTCATAGGGGAGATGCTCTAGGCCCTTAATCATCCTCGTAGCCCTTCTCTGGACTCTTTCCAGGAGATCCCTGTCCTTTTTATACCAAGGAGCCCAGAACTGGACACAATACTCCAGGTGGAGCCTGACCGGGGCAGAGTAGAGAGGGAGGATCACCTCCTTTGACCTGCTGGCTACACTCCTCCTGATGCATCCCAGGATCCCATTGGCTCTCTTGGCCACCGAGGCACACTGCTGGCTCATGGCCAACCTGTCATCTACCAGGACCCCCAGGTCCTTCTCCACTGAGCTCTTCTCCAGCAGGTCATCCCCCAGCCTGTACTGATACAAACAGTTGTTCCTTCCCAGGTGCAAGACTTTACACTTGCTTTTGTTGAACTTCATCTGGTTTCTCACTGCCCAGCTCTCCAGCCTGTCCAGGTCTCTCTGGATGGCAGCGCAGTGCTCCTGCGTGTCAGCCACTCCTCCCAGCTTTGTATCATCGGCGTACTTGCTGAGGGTGGATGTTATTCCCTCATCAAGATCGTCAATGAAGATATTAAACAGGACTGGACCCAACACTGAGCCCTGGGGAACACCGCTGGTAACAGGCCTCCAGTCAGATTCTACTCCACGAATCACAACCCTCTGGGTTCGGTCCGACAGCCAATTCTCAACCCACCTCACTGTCCACTCATCTATCCCATGCTTTCTCAGCTTTGCTATCAGGATGTCATGGGAGACAGTATCAAAGGCCTTGCTGAAGTCAAGGTAGATGACATCCACTGCTCTCCCTCCATCTACCCAGCCTGTCATGAGATCGTAGAAGGCTATGAGGTTGGTCGAGCACGACTTCCCCTTAGTGAATCCATGCTGACTACTCCTCATGACCTTCTTCTCTTCCAATTGCTTGGAGATGGCATCCAGAACAAGCTGTTCCATTACCTTTCCAGGGGCAGAGGTGAGGCTGACTGGCCTATAGTTACTAGGTTCCTCCTTCTTGCCCTTTTTAAAGACTGGAGTGACATTGGCTATCCTCCAGTCTTCAGGCACTTCTCCTGTCCTCCAAGACCTGTCGAAGATGATAGAGAGCGGCTCAGCAATCACCTCCGCCAGCTCCCTCAGCACACGTGGATGTAACCCATCTGGGCCCATGGATTTGTGTGCATTAATCCCTTTGAGCCGCTCCTGGACCTCCCCTACTTGAACCAGAGGGAAATTCTTCATTTCCCAATCAGTCCTACTCTCATCCAGTGTCTGTGGGTCCCGGGGGGCCTTTGAAGTGAAGACCGAAGCAAAGGCGGCATTCGATATCTCCACTTTCTCAGCATCCCCCGTAACCAGGACACCCTCCTTATTCAGCAAGGGACCTACATTATCCCTGGACATCCTCTTACTGTTCACGTGTCTAAAAAACCCCTTTTTATTATCCTTTATGTCCCTTGCCAGCTTAATTTCCAAGAGGGCTTTAGCCTTCCTAGTTGCATCCCTACAGGCCCTGACCACATTCCTGTATTCTTCCCAGGTGCTCAGACCCTTTTTCCACGATTCATAGATCTTCTGCTTCTCTTTGAGTTTGCTCAATAGCTCCCTGTTCATCCATGCAGGTCTTCTGCCTCTCTTTCCCCATTTCCTCCTCAAAGGGATGCATCGTTCCTGTGCTTGGAAGAAGTGCTGTTTGAATGCTAGCCAGCTCTCGCAGGCTCCCATTCCTTCAAACAGCGTAGCCCACGGGATAGCCCCCATTAAGTGGCGGAGGAGATCAAAGTTAGCTCTACCAAAATTCAGGGTAGCTATCCTACTTTTTGGCTTGCTTCTTCCACCCAGGATCATGAACTGAACCATTTCATGGTCGCTTTGCCCTAAGCTGCCCTCGACCTTCACTTCCCTAACAAGTCCATCCTTGTTAGTGAAAACAAGGTCCAGCTGCCGCCCTCCCCTTGTGGGCTCCTGCACCATCTGTAGCAGGAAATTGTCTTCAACACACTGCAGAAATTGTCTGGACTGCATACGACTGGCCGTATTGCTTGCCCAGCAAATATCTGGATAGTTGAAGTCCCCCATAAGAATCAGTGCCCGGGAACTTGAGGCTACTTCTAACTGTTTATGGAATGCGTTATCTACCTGCTCCTCTTGATCAGGGGGCCTATAGCACACTCCCACAACAATGTCCCCCATACCGGTTTGCCCCTTGATTTTAACCCACAAACACTCGACAGAAGGTTCATCCTTCCCCAGGTGGAGCTCAACACATTCTAGGTGCTCTCTCACATAAAGAGCAACTCCTCCACCTCGCTTCCCTAGCCTGTCTTTCCTAAAAAGCACATAGCCATCCATGACAGTGTGCCAGTCGTCCAGGTTGTCCCACCACGTCTCTATGATTGCGATGAGATCATGGCCCTGCGACCGCACAAAGATCTCTAGTTCTTCTTGTTTGTTCCCCATGCTACGTGCATTTGTGTAAAGACAGTTCAGTGGTGAAGCAGATGTAGGTATCCTCAACGGCCCACAGCGAGATTTCTGACAGGGGACTGGCAAAAGTGGCTCCACGGAGGAGTACTCAGGGCAGTCCACAGAATTTTCCCTACTCTCACGTGGAAAAACGTCCCCAAGTCCACGACTGTGCTGTTGGTATTTGACTGCAAAAGTTTTTATTAGACATTTTGCACAGGAGAAAAGGGGTTAAAAAAGCCAGAAATGCATTCAATCCTTTTTCCAGGTCTGATTACCACTAACAAAACACAAGTCTTGCTCTACCTTGACAGGGTCACAGCCATCAACAACATACCATGTATGCTGAAGGGGAAAAGTACGCTGGGCACACTAGGCACCAACTTTTACACCATGTGAGTCATGAAAGCCTTGTCAAGGGACCCCTGTGCCCATGGGGCACACTGTAGGACCCACAGAGCTGAACTCTGCAGCTGCTCTTCCAAGAAAGGGTACAGAAAAGATCCCTGTGCAGGGCAGGAACAAAGGGCACAAATAACTCGCTTCTCCCTGCCCCTCCCCTCCAATCACACCGAACAGTAGTGGCAAAATAACACTTTTTCCGCTTTTAGCAGACAACAGAAATATATCTTTTGCAGAAAAACACTAATTTATATTTGCTCTGTTAATGATTCCAGATCTTCTGCCCCTCATGCAACTAAAGGTCTCAAAATTAGCGATTTTGCTTAATGTTGACATTTTAATCAGTATTTATACATTCAAATTTGATCAGTTCAGCTGACCCCACAGCTTACTGGTAATATATTCCACTGATGTAGAAGAAAGGTTCAAGTTCTAGGGCAACAGTCACACTGGAAAAATTGAGATTGTCTGGAGATCAGCAAGGTAAATATTAACCCCATTTGTGTTTTATTTTTTTTCACATCAAAACTGTAGTCACATGTTTTTCTTGAAGCTGAAATTCAGTTATTTCCTACAGTGCTTCAAAAGCCCTGAAAAATTTAAAAGATCCACACTAGTGTCTGTCACTCACAAAGGAAAGCCTATTCTAGCTTACGGAGCCACATGCTCATCATCATTGGTCTCTGCTGCTACTACAACACTAAACCTTGCTTTTCATAGGCCTTCAACATGTTTCCTACCTTGCCTCCTGCTTGTCTGCCACACTTGCTGCTGAACTGCAAAAGGCTACTGTAACCACCCCTTATCTGGTAGCCAAGAGGACACCCCCACTACCAGCTGCTGCAGAAATCTTCAATTACTGGTCAACATCTCAAAGCAATAAAAATTGATCTCAACCTCTCTTAACAATGATATGGCAAAAGTCCTGTGATCCTTACGGATATTACACTCTCCCTACTGATGTTACCCATTAGCTGCAAGTATCCAGTGTAGGGAAGACAGAAAGCTTAAAGGCAGTTTTTCTTGATTAAGTATACCTTTCCTTATCAGGAAGGGATAACAACGAACATTAGTGGTCTATTTTTATTTGCATCTCAAAGTCTCAAAACAGCATCTGCTACATCAGTGGTCTAAAGGCAGGAAGCTGATACCTAGCAAAGACCACACCGAAGAACAACCCCAACTTCTTAATACTGACAATTTCTCTGGAAAAATCCTTGGCAAAACAAAGCCAATTACTAGGCCAGTGCTTTACCACTGTGTATAAGAGTTTGTGAACTTCTGACAGGAGATAAATCACTGTTTCAGCCTAGGCAAGATTTTCAGCTAAAAACACAGTGGGCAGATAATCCTCCTTACCTACAGGATGCAAAAATTTAACACTGATAAATCCCTTCCCACAAGTTATCCTTTCTCTGTATCTGCTAGCAATAAAGCCAGGTATACTTTATAGTTTTTGTTTGGACTACTAACACTGTAGGTAAATTGAGATTAGGACCCAGATAATCTTTTGGTTTATTGCCATTTTATAGCCAATTTCATCCCCCCTCCTTGTTCAATATGGCAGATGGATTGTGCCAAATCAAACTATTGTAAATCACATCAGAAAGTGTATTGTTTGTGCAAGCATTGTGTTTTTTAAATTTCTTTTTTATTTTTGACTGATGATCCTATTTATATCGTCTTAATAAGGCCTAACAGGATAAATAAAGGTTATTTGAATTTATACCTCTACCTGGTATGTTTGTCTGCAAGTCTGTCATGAAGTACCTGCTAATTAATGGGAAGAACTTTCTAAAGGCAAGGAGACGACTTGTGTCACTCACTAGTCTCAAAGATCTTAAAAAAACCCTGAAACACCACACAACAAAAGGAGACAAGCACCTTTAGTTATGTAGCTACTGAACATGAAGCAAAAAGTAAAGGACAGACAACCATAGCTTTTTCTCAGTGCTTTCTAGCTGCTTTAAGCAGAAGGCGGCAACCAAATCCTAAACAGAGTAGTATTAAAATCCCTCCTGGTTCTTCTACTGATTTATGTGAGTCATCTGGCAGGCTAAATCCAGGAGCTTTCACCTTTCCTGAAGTCATGCCACCAAGACATTCAAGTGCAGGAAAGCACCAGTGTATTTTCCATGCTAATTTCATTAGTGGTAAGTACATACAGAATAAAATAGTTCTTTGAGGAAGAAAAGGCTTGTCTTTTTGATGGCACAGATCATCTCAGTATGTTGAAATACTTCCCAAAACTGTTTTACCCCCTGCTTCAAGTTCTAGCCTGCTCAGTCCCACTCTATCCCTTTGTGACCACACTATGCAGGCATCCCACCTAAACAAGAATGTTATGTCCACTAATTTAACTACATCTTAAGACTAACTTGAAATTTCTGTAACATTCTTGTGTGTACATACTAGCATTTATGTCGGCAGAACCATTTCTAATGCTATTTCTACCACAGCTATTTCTATTTTTAATCAGTTGGGAGGCATGCAAACATCATTGGGATGGAGGTCACAGATTTGAAGTAACAGCTGCAAACATCTAATTATAACTTGGTATTACCTGCTACAAAACTAAAGTTTCAGTGAGGAGAAAGTGGAGCACTGTGGCTATATCTTGCTTCCATCTTGGAGTAGAAAGTTACAAAACTTTACCTGTGAGTACAATTAATATTACACTACTGACTGACTTATTCAGGGATTAATTGTATACAGAAGGCAACATTAACTTGCCGAAAAGAGGATCCATTTGTAATATACAACTGCAAACTATCTTCTGCTTCTATTTATATGCCAGCCAGACTCCTTAACCTTTGGTAAATATAACTTTCTAGCAATCAATTGGACACCAAATCAAGCTTCTATCAGCTGTTGCCAGAGAAGAGTGTCAGGCAACAGGACTTCTACTGGATGATTTCTCTATTAAACAGGCAGATCCTGTGATCAACAAGTTAGAGTAATACCCCACCCCTGGAGCAGACTCTTCAATTTGTCCTGAGCTAACAGCAAAAACAGTAAAATGGTAAGAATACATGCGGGTTTAAAACATCTGATCCATCTGGCCATTTATTATATTATTATTTTATTTTTACTGCGGTTTCCCACCTACTTAAGACCTTCAGTCTAGATTTAGCAGGTGGAGACATAGTTCTCAACAGCAAACTACTTCTATACAAGTCATGAGTCTCCAAGGTAGGCAAAGGAGAAAACCGTTCAAGAAAATTTATCAGCTTAGAAAGTAGGGTTTTTCTAACTGTGACTCCAGTAACTCCATTAGTGACTTCATAAGCAGACGTTCTTAGTACTGAAAATATTTATGTATAGATACTGTAGTTCCTTTTTCAGTAGGAGTTGAGGAAAGATTACTATGCTCTGATTAACCAACTGATAAGGTACTCACACCGAAACCACTTACAAACACGCTCCATCTCTTTGTCTTCACAACCAGCTTGGAGATTTTAATTTGATTAACTCTATCAGTGTTTTTTCCAAGCTACCAAAATTCAAAGCAATTGTTGTAACTGTTACCTACAAGTGTTGCAAATTTATGCTGGCATCTGACCTGGAATACAGCTGTATTCTTGTTATGTATTAAAAAATCAGAGTTCAAAAACAGTCAGAATGTTTTCACCTACAACTGCCTCTCAACTTCCATGCTCCCCTATAAAATTGATTTTTGACTGTTAGTTCTTCCAGCTTTATAAATTAGTATTTTATTTCATCATTCAGGTCATTACCCCTGCAGTGCTTTCTTTAACACTGTCTACCTGTATTCACATTTGTTACCCACAAAGAAGTTCAGCAAACAAATTACCCACAAATCCCTTAAACTAAACTTCTGTTTCAAGGCACCACCAAGTCACAAAAAATATACAGCAGGAGTTACATAGAGACTGCATTTATACTGTTTTAATGAGCACCTGAACAACCCCTGTTCTCCCTCTGTTAAAATGGACCAGTTAGAATCCGCAGTGTTTCAGCATCTTTTGTACCATCCACTCTGCTTATCAGCTAGAGGATGCTATGCTGAGAGAGCCATCTGAGAGCTTTGCGTCACTACAGAGCAGGCAGAGGCTAGCATGCTGCAAGTAACATACCCTTCAGTCACAGAGTAACTCAGGCTGGAAAGGGTGTCTGGATGCCACCTAGTCCAACTCTCCACTCAAAGCCAGGCTAACTTCCAAGTGAGATTAGGTTGCTCAAGGCCTCTGTCAGTCAGGTTTTGAATACCTTTAAGGATGGAGCCCTCTGGGTAACTAGTTCCAATGCTTAAAACACCTTAATTGAGAAAATCTTTTCCCATCTATTCACATTTTCCCTTCTGGCAACCTGTGACTTCTCATGTTTTTGCAATGCACCTCCATGAATGACTCTATATACCTAATAGCTAGTGAAAGACAGCCATTAAATCCTATCTCAGGCTTTGCAACACTGAACAAACCTAGTTCCTCAGTTCTTCCTCGGACACCATGAACTTCAGCTTTTTTTTATTCCAGGGGTCCAAATTTAGAGACAATTATTTCAGATTATCTCATATGTGTCCATTAAAGGGGAGTAATTACCTCCCTCAATCTACTGGCTATGGTCTTTCATTTTACCTACTTTTTGCATGCCCCATAATTGCATCAACAAATATATAAAAGTACTACTAATACCTTCAGAGCAGTTTAGCCCTAGCTAGGTGAGCATACTGACTCCTCATGAACTACTCATTCTCCTGTCAACCTGTCACTTTCCTGCCCGAAATGCAACATGAGGCAAATCAGTACTGAATAGATCAGGGAAGTACTTCCTCTAATACATGGAGAAAACAGAGTCCCCTCTCAAAACTTTCTTACTTCCTTTCTTAGATGCAGGTATCAGTCTCAACCACTTCCAAGCTTGACCCAAAAAAGACTGAAGACAAATTTCACAGAGAGGTCTAAGAACCTAGAACCACCATCAGCAGTAGGTGCTAAAATTGAGATCCAAAGACATGCAGCTCGTCATTATTGTTGTTTGAAGTTCAATGCATTTTCCTTGATCTGCATCAAATCAGTCAACCAATCATGATGTTGGACACAGGCTCATAGTTGGCCAAGTTCACAGCACTGTATCATTCCAACTCTACTACCTTTTGCCAGGACAGGCCAAGATCCTCTCCCTACAGGAAACATCAGTTTCCACATCAAAAGTCAACATAGCATGTCCTTTGCTACTTTGGATCACCCAAATCACTAACCCACAAATGCATTTGATGTGGGTCCAGGACACTCTGCAGCATGTGTGCCAAAATGCAGGTGAATCACCTGCAGTCAGCTGACCATAGATGGAGTATGTTCTGGTCAAGTTGTACCTCAATGCCATCTGAATCACTGCTGCTTGCTTCCTACTTCCCCAAACAGTTTCTCTCCCACAAGGTTAGAAGCCAGATGCAGGAAACCCAGAGACCAGATGTGCAGAACAAAACACCCTTACAGCCACCAGGATCCTTTCCTGGGCACAAACCCAGTATTCCTTTACGCATCTTTAAGGGTCTTTCCCTACCCACAGTAACCATGATACAGGCAACAGTCTCTGCAGGCTGTGCAGCCTGGACTTCCATAACATCCTGCCACCTGAGCAAACAGCTGTTACACAGGAAGGCAAAACAAATAAAAGGGATCTCACCAGTCTTTACTGAGTCAAGAGACAACATACCATTTCAAAGTTACAAACTTGTCTGATTTGTCATTGGATTTTGGGGCGGGGGTTGTTGTTTGTTTGGAGTTTTCGGTTGTATTTTTAAATTAGAAAGAGCTGAATCAGCAATGTTGTCAGTTTTGTTGATGGCAATTTGCTACCTTCCATCTAAAAGCAGTTTTTCTCTTTTGTCACAGGGTATTAGCAAGGAAGCAATGCTTCTTGTTTGCCTCCTTTTTCTTCCCTACAGACATTTTAATCAAAACAAAACCCCCAACCAGAGCTATGTACATACTGAGTGCTGAAGAGCCTTTTCTAGGTAGATGGACATTCTGAAGCTGCTGACAATGGTTGTATGGAGAG
Organism: Porphyrio hochstetteri; assembly: GCA_020800305.1. Taxonomy (NCBI): domain Eukaryota; kingdom Metazoa; phylum Chordata; class Aves; order Gruiformes; family Rallidae; genus Porphyrio; species Porphyrio hochstetteri. The sequence goes on from CM036938.1 coordinate 66,915,673, forward strand.
GCGGAAGATGATGTGGTCTGTGACAAAAGCCTGAAAAGCAGAGGCTAAGAGCCCTGGAAATACTGATCAAGACCCTTCTTTTCTGGTCCTTCTGTCCCAAAACAGAAATGCAGCTACTGAGAAGACTGCTTTACAGCTACAAGACTGAGGTATTGACAGCACACCTACCTTCGACAACGTGCATCCAGGGATATGGTAGGGCACAGGTGTAGTGGGAAACTAGGTAAGAGGAAGGAGCAAAAGCTAGCACAACTCATGCCCACAGAACTGCACTTTGGTATATCTTTTTCTTTGGCTTTCCAATTTAGTGGAATTATTTGGAGTGATTCTAGTGTACAGCAATGCACACTGAAAGTGTGCTTGTCTAGAGAATGGGCCCCTGAACAGACAGTATAGATTCACTGAAAATTAATCTCTGCTCTTAACTAATCCTTAAAAGAAATTAAACAAATACAACAAAAAACAACATATACTTCACTTACTGAAGAAGCTAAAATACCCTATATCCCAGAACCTAAAAGGATAACTTAGTGCTGACAATGTTATTACAGACAAAAAGGAATAATAATAATAAAAAGGAATAGCTGGCAACGGTAAAAGCAAAGACAACTAATACTTCACAAGTCAACACATTTAGCAACAGAATCAATCTACAACAGTGACTGGAATCATAATTTAGAATGCAAGGCAGAACAATCTGTGTCCACCATTTTTTCTTTCTTAAAACCAGGGCTTTTCCTCCAGGACAAGGACAACTACCATTGGTCTACTTCAACCTGTACCAAAGGTGCCTGTAGATATTGCAACCAAGTGTGCAAGTCATCTAAATGTAAAGGAAAGCAAAGAATGGGATTCCTGGGAGGTGGTAGTAATGGATATACAGTTTCTTTTTTGCTGGAACCCTCACAAAAAGTAGAAAAAAAAAAGACTGGGGTAAACAGTTATTAATGTATTACAGTACAAGCCTCAAGAATAAAAGTACCATAACATCACCACACTGACCGAGTATCACAAACTGCTTTGTACATTGTTAACGAAAAGCATGTCTCTGAAAAGGTGGAACAATACACTAACTAGTATTGCTGTCATATCTGCTAATACCATCTTTTCATGCTCAAGTCCTAATTTTTTTAATTCTTGAAACTTTGTATCACAGCTTGATAAGACTATTTTACATAGTCTCACAATTTTTTATTCAATGAATGCCTTCTGTTTAATAATGAGGCAAATGAAGTGCACACATTTAAGAAAACAGACGTCATATGAAGCAGTAAAACACTTCATACAGTTTCTATTTCACTTTGCAGATTTAAGAAAGAATACATCTCACCCCCACTTTTCAAGAAAATACAACAGCTGCACTCGAAGAGGAATCTCTCCAGTGCTGAAGGTCACGTTTAGGGACAGTGATTATAATAGTTACTAAATCTCCCACCACGCACACAGAAGAGCTGCTCTTCAGTAACAAATACTCCACCGGCATGACATTCCATTTTAAAAATGGTCCTTCAACAAAGGCACTCACTTTTGTAGCTGCTGGTTCCACTAGCCTCTGACGGTGGCGTGCTGAGCTGAAATGGCTCTTCTGAGGCGCCCCTTCCTGACAGTGAACGGAGAGAAGGGGTAAGAAGAGAGAAAAGGGAGAAATGGATCGTGGAGGGGATGGAATGGAGGATGTTGGAGAAGGGAAAGGGAGAGTATTTAACTGAACTGTACTTTCACTAACTTTGTAAAAGCTTTAAATCAATTTCAATAATACCACCATACAAATATAGAAAGAAAATGAAGCTTTTGCTAGAAGCATCCTCAAGAAGCTTTTATGTACCTGTTACTCGGGCATATCTGGTGACACTGTCTACTGTAAATTCACATATATACACACACATGTGCACACACATAACTTCGTTTCTAGATACATATATTAAAGGTAAAGAAACATACATTCCACTCTTACCAAGTCTTTACCAATTTCAGAAGTTACACACAAAAGAACCCAACCCACCAGCCATCCCACCCAGCCACACTCACACTCTTAACCCAAACACCAGCAGGTCCTTTAATAAAACACAATTTGAGATTCACATGCAGAGCTTCAATAGACTGTCAACCACTTTATGATTTATAGATTTTTACCTAGCACAGATTAATACCTTTTCCTGAGAAAAGCTGAGAAATAGCAGGCTCACGCATGTAAAGGGCAAGTATTTTCTCTTAAAAAGAGAAACATGAAAGAGCATTCAACTGAAAGAAAACCAGAAGTACAATAGTCTTCACATGTGCAAAATTACTCCAGGTAATGCCTGTTCTTAAAACTGCCTGGATTTGCTGGAGCTGGAAAAACAGGACTGCCTCCTATGCTTTAAGCAGTATACCGCTTGTTTATCCTTGATATTTCTGGTGGTTCCTTCTCACTGATTAAAGTTAACAAATAACCTCTAGAACAGGGACTAGTCTGTCCCTAAGCTCTTCACCTTTTAAGAAAAAAATACAACCACCAAAAGGTCCACATACTCAAACTGTTTAAGTACCAAAACAAACCTGAAACTCAAAACAAATAAGATTTGAGCAAAAAATACAGATTTTTAATAACCATATGGTATAGTAACTTTTGTTCTAAAATTTCAGATTATTTTCATTTCCTGTTCCCATCATGAAAAGAAACAGTGTTACAGATTTCTATTTCTTTTGCTGGTCTTCCTGCCCCTCAGGATTTCAGTAGATCAGATTATTGGAGTTTTGTGAATCTTTGACGTATTCACACTTTCCTCTTTAGTGAAATTATCTTGCTGTTCTTCGGACATCAGAGAACCACAGTGAAGAGGTGCTACTCTCACATATCTAAGAAATATTCTGAAATATCATGATGAATAACTCTTCTGAAAACTGACCCAATTTCTTGACAGCCTAACTATGCACTTTTAATTGAACAGCCTTACCACTTTTAAACGACCATAAACAATAGCACTTGCTCCATTTCCTTTAAAATTAAGAAAACCTCTAAGCTAATTTTCTGTGTGAGATTTACCAAATGTACCACCTGAATTTTCAGAAGATAAGTTGTCACAAAGAGGGCAGAAGAATGCTAATTCTTGTAGTTGCCTCAAAGTTCCTAGAAATGATGGAGTCATGCTCATTCTCGTTAACTTCACAAACACTATTTTCATCTAAAATAAACACCCTTTACAATAAACCCTCCACTACGTTTCAAAATTCAGCCTGAACACAAACCATTATCAGGCTGTACCAAAGTTTTGCCATTGTAAAGATGTTACAAAAATCCTAGCAAGTCCAATAATCTGCTGCATTTTGATCCGCAGCATTGCTGGAATTTGACTGGTGGTCTCCTCTCCCACAAGAAAAAGACCCATCACCACCACTTAGAAGCTTTGTAATGGCAGGCAGGTTTCTAGAAAGAATCTATAGGAGCGATGAACTATGAACAGAAGACTGCCTCCAGGTGATACATTTTCCCATGTGAATACAGAGCTGTATCTAGCAGGAGGAAAAAAAAAAGAAAGAAAGAAATAAAAGAGCAAGAACATTGCAAGTCACTAAGAGAAGCAGCAGCAAGAATCAAGCAGTGAGTCAGTAAGAACGGTGGCTAGGAGGGCTGCCAATAGAAGTTTTGCTTTTTCTGTTTCTAGAAACTCATTCCTATACACTCCATACACCACTAGCTACAATTCCTATCAGTGTACTAACAGAAGTGCAGGTAGATATGAGAGTATTACTGGTTTTCCCTAAGGAACAGGAAGGCAAGAAAAAAAAAAAAAAAATCAGAAAAAGGGGTAAGACAAATACTGATAGAGCATTATCTAGGTCTGACTAAATCGTATCTGCACACACTGCGTCCATCCAGAACTATTACAGTGTAACTGGGAGCATCCTTGAAGTGCTCCTCTACCATGCTTGCTGTGAATAACTTTACCTCATGCAGCTGCCTCACTGCAACAGAGGTGTGGGAATTAATCATGTGAATACTGTGCCTGCTTACTGACACTTAAATGGCTTTTTGAAATTTACTTTACACAACTGTATTCAACCTGTGGAATTCCCTGAGGCAGTCCTTGGAAGAAAGAACCATGTCAAATAATTATTTCTAAATTCTTCTGGAGAATAAATACAGAATCACAAGGTTGGAAAAGACCTTTAAGATCATCAAGTCCAACCATTCACATCCTAAACTAAACCATATCCCTAAGTACTTCATCTACCCTTTTTTTGAACACATCCAGGGAAGGTGACTCGACCACCTCCCTGGGCAGCCTGTTCCAGGCCCTGACAACTCTTTCAGTAAAAAATTTTTTCCTAACATCCAATCTAAACCTGCCCTGGCACAGCTTCATGCCATTCCCCCTTGTCCTATCACCTGTCACCTGGCTGAAGAGTCCATCACCTACCTCTCTATAACCTCCCTTCAGGTAATTGTAGGCAGTGATAAGGTCTCCCCTCAGCCTCCTCTTCTCCAGCCTAAACAGCCCCAGCTCCCTCAGCCGCTCCTCACAGGATTTGCCCTCCAGCCCCTTCACCAGCCTGCTTGCCCTTCTCTGGATGCGCTCCAGGACCTCCATGTCCTTCTTGTGGTGAGGAGCCCAGAACTGGACACAGTACTCGAGGTGTGGCCTCACCAAGGCCGAGTACAGGGGCACAATCACCTCCCTAGACCTACTGGCCACACTGTTTTTGATACAAGCCAAGATGCCATTGGCCTTCTTGGCCGCCTGGGCACACTGCTGACTCATATTCAGCCTGCAGTCAACCAACACCCACAGGTCCTTCTCTGCCTGACAGCTCTCCAGCCAGTCTCCCCCAAGCCTGTAGTGCTGCATGGGGTTATTATGTCCCATCTGCAGCACTCTACACTTGGCCTTGTTAAACTTCATCCCATTGGTCTCAGCCCATCGGTCCAGCCTGTTCAGATCCCTCTGAAGAGCCTCCCTACCCTCAAGCAGATCAACACTTCCTCCTAGTTTAGTGTCATCTGCAAACTTAGTGAGGGAGCATTCAATCCCTTCGTCGAGATCATTGATAAAGATGTTGAACAAGACTGGACCCAGGACTGAGCCCTGGGGGACGCCACTCGTGACTGGCCTCCAGCTGGATTTTGTTCCATTCACCACCACCCTCTGGGCTCGGCCATCCAGCCAGTTTTTAACCCAGCTGAGGGTGCACCTGTCCAGGCCAGTGGCAGCCAGTTTCTCAGTCAGAATGCTGTGAGAAACTGTGTCAAAGGCTTTACCAAAGTCCAGGTAGATCACATCCACAGCCTTACCCTCGTCCATTAAGTGGGTCACCTTGTCATAGAAGGTGATCAGGTTAGTTTGACAGGATCTACCTTTTGTAAACCCATGCTGACTAGGCCTGATCCCCTGGCCATTGTGCATGTGCTGCATGATAGCTCCCAAGATGACCCTCTCCATGATCTTCCCCGGGACTGAGGTCAGACTGACAGGCCTGTAGTTCCCTGGATCCTCCTTCCGACCCTTCTCGTATATGGGTGTAACATCTGCCAGCCTCCAGTCGAGTGGAACTTCCCCAGTCTGCCAGGATTGCTGATAGATGATTGAAAGGGGTTTGGCAAGCACATCTGACAGCTCCCTCAGTACCCTTGGGTGAATCCCATCTGGCCCCATTGACTTGTGGGTATCTAACTGGCCAAGCAGGTCGCTCATCATTTCCTCCTGAACCACAGGAACTTTGTTATTCTTCCCCTCCCTGTCAGCCAGTTCCGGAGGATGAGTACTCAGGGAATAGCCTTCTTTACTGTTAAAGACTGAGGCAAAGAAGGAATTAAGGACCTCAGCCTTGTCCTCATCCCCTGTCACTAATGTGCCATCAACATCCAATAAGGGCTGGAAACTTTCCTTGACCCTCCTTTTACTATTAATATACCTATAGAAGGACTTACTATCTTTTACAGAACTGGCCAGCCTGAGTTCCAGATCAGCTTTAGCCCTTCTGACTTTCTCCCTACATGATCTTACTAAATTCCTATAATCATCCCAAGACACCTGCCCCTTCTTCCAAAGCTCGTATTTTTCTTTCTTTTCCTGTATATCAGCCTGAATCTCTCTACTTAGCCAGGCTGGCTTCCTAGCTCAAATATATCTAGCAAAAAATATATCCAGAAGTCATCATACAGAACAGCTACAGTTAAGAAAGACAATTAAGCACATGCAAAACTAGGCACACTTCTCTGCTGACTTCAACATGCATAGCCATATACTTCCCAACTCGGGATTTCACTGCCTGTGAAAAGCCTTTAACAGTGAACCCTCTCCTTACCTAAATCAAGAGCCTATTTTTGCAAGCTAACTTCAGATGCACAGACGTCAGTCTTTAACTAAATTTTTCATTAACAGTTCTTGTAGCAAAACAATTGAAAAGAAATTGCATTAATTCACATAAATGTGTAAAAATTATGGTCAGTACTGAAAGTCAAACCTTCTGCTACCAGACTACTCGATCACTTCTTCCAACATACTCACTCTACCGTAAGTAATGATATATGAATAACATTGGAGTGGCAGGTGACCAATTGTGTACATTTACTTGCACAGAATTCAGAATAACAGATATTTTAAACATATTGTCTATTTCTCAGATCACAAAAGTCTATAAAAATCACAGAACTGATCACTTAGGTATGTCATTCTTGCCAGAGTTACTTTTGGACAGTAGTACATAAGTACTATTAAGACAGGAAACAAAGACAGTTTAAGCAGATTGTTAGAGATCTGGAGAGGAAGGCAGAATACACATAATTAAAATATGTCAAAGAACAAAACACACCAGAAAAAACCTCCAATTCTTACGTAAGTGCCTTAAAATCTTAATATCTACTTCTACTTCAACTGGTGATTACCAGATAAGTAAGAACACTTCTACATACCACTGCTTCTGCTAGAACTCACCAAGAGCATTTTCTAACAACATATACACACAAAAAACCAAGACAGTGCAAGAGGGCATGCAACAACATTAAGCTGTTTGAATAATTGTGCCAACCAGCCAAAACTGGAGCAGATTTGGGTTTGCCTGTAAATGCATTTTAAACTAGTTTTAAAATACAGTGCTGCTTCTGGTCAAAGAACTTGAATTAACCTACAGAGTTTCTTTTGTGGCTTTGTGCTCTCTTCCCCACTGTTAAAATATGTACAGAGTAAAAGGAGGAAAAGAGAATAAAAAGTATTTACCCAATGCTGTCCATACTCCACACAGCACAACAGTTCTTCCAAGTTATGAGAGACAGCGGTTCAAAATCTACCTGCTAAGCATCCAAGGAGACAGAAGACTGACATTTAGCTTCCTCCGCAAGGTACTTTATTCTGTCCCAATCTCTCCACAAACGTTTCAATTTACACAGCCCCTCAATGCTGTAGTGAGCATGAACTCTATAGCCTGCGATTTAATGTATGCATCTAATGGGGAGAAAATATGGGTCAAAAGCCTGCTACAAATCACATAAAGCAAAGGATGAAAATTCACGAGATTGTTTCCCTTTCTTACTTTCAGAACCACTCCACTATTCCTTCTGGGAGTCTACTCAAAAAAAAAAAATCAGGTTTTTTATAACTGAAGACAGATTTGCTCATACCTCTGAAAAGATATCCACTGGGCTCTTGAACTGAAAATACAATTCTACTCAACTTGGCAAGTATTTCTCAAGATCAAGACTCTGCTTTTCAAAAAGTAGTTTTTATCCCTCCTTAACAAACAGGCTTCCACTCTTAGCAAGACACCATGCAGAGCACCAGCCCTCTAAGTCAAAAAGATCTGGTGGAAATAATCAAAGATAGTAGCCACCTTGGAAAGATTACATCATATTCACTAAATCAAAGCTAGCAGGAATACTGTGAACTACTTCTAATTAACAGAATCAGCATTACAGAAGAAATAGTTATTTAACACCTGCATAAAGATTGCAGAATACAACATCTTTTGATAATGCTCCATTAAATTACTGGTATAACTTACTAAAATTAGCAGTATGTACTAGGGCTAGGTGACTTTATCACTACTTCTTTTGGGGGATACTTTTAAAACTTTTAATTTTCTTTTATATTTCTCTCCCTTCCTGTTATTATTTAACATAAACTTTAATATAGTTTAAAAACAGATACCTGAAAGAGATCTCATTTCTATCACAGCTTGCAGCCATGGTACGGTCAACAGTCTTTACATTAGCTAGCAAGAACTGACATTAGCTGATCTTCAGAAGCCCTACATTCTCTTTTATTAAGGTTATTAACCCGTGTTACACGAGACCCTGCACGAAATAGAGAAGCTAGGAATTGCTCTATTATTAGCAATTTTTTTTCACTTCCTGTCTCCCTTTCAGAATGCATTTTGTAAGCACTTAAGAGCTCCAATAGACAGTTTACAGCTGAAAAAAAATCCCAATACAGCACAGATACCATTTCAGAAGCATAAAAGTATACCTGAATTCATGTGATTATTCCTACGACAAAGGAAAGAGTCTTCAGACTACTCAAATGTTTATGCGGGATGTGCCTCCAGTAACACCAAGTCAGTATGCAAGTCCAACATTCTGAATCAACATATTAATAGTTCATTTTATTAGCACAAAATAATCAGGTTGAGTCTTTTGTCAGGGTTAACATCAGCAGATACATGGCACGCATATGAAAGGCAGTAAAACTCAAGACAGCAACCAGATTCATCATTCCCTACACAAACAACAAAGGACAATTCAGTTGTTCTTTTAATCATAGATTCCACTCACTTTTGTGCTGCTAGTCACTTGGTACTGCAGGATTCACTTCCTTGCTTGGACAAGGAATGAGTCTGGGTATGAGTCCTGCCATGGCTTTCCATCATAAAGACTTCAGCAGTAGCCAGATTCAGGAGCTCCTCTCCCCAGCTCTCCACCAGTTCACTCCCACCCTGAAGCCAGAATTACTAGTCCCTCTACCACAACCTGTGCAACTGTGGGTAGTTCTGTTCTGGATGACCCAGGTTAAACACAGCTCCTGTGGGAGCAGAAGGGTCACAGTCACTCCAGTGTCAGCCTGATGAATTCAGCACTGGGCTGCTGTGAAATGGAACACTGAAGAGAAGAGCTGGACTGAAAACCGTATGCCACTCTGCTGCTTAAGTAGTTTATGATGGAACTGCCCGCAAGGTCTAGCACAGAAATCCAAGTAGGGACCAAAGTTTATCGTCAGGACGTGTTAACAGATGAAGAGAGCTACCCTGAAGGTGCAATTAAGATCTGCAAAAGCTACTGGGACGGTGCATGCAAAAAACAAATGGAACTAAAGGTAAGATAAGAGATGAGCATGGAGACCCCTTCTTTCACTACAGAAGAATTCAATATACATCATTTAAAGTATACAGAGATACTGGACCGTATGCACACAAGGTTTTCATTACAATAACCTTTTACCCCTTAGCTGATAAAAGAAAACAAGCCTTCTACAAATTTCAGCTGTATGTATTCCTCCAGACAGTGACTGTCTAATAAGGCAGACAAACCACAGAAAAATAAAAGGCTAGGATCAGGGTCAGTGTCTCAGAGGCAGAGCTATCTTTCATTTTAAAAGAAAAAAGAAAAGAAAAAAAACCTGTCTATATATTGAAAAGGCTATGCATTCAGAGAGACTGCAGTTATTACCAGCAAACCACATACGGTGGATCCATGATACCCTCACAGGGTGAATGTCCTTTCAAGAGAATAGGTCAGTTGCAATTATCAGTTCACATAATAAAGGAACAGCCAGAAAACTAGCTCCTTGGAAAGGCCAACACAATTCACATCAATACAACGGTCAGAAAACCAGCTCCTTGCAAAGGCCAACATGATTCACATCAACAAGGACAGCTGAAAGAAAAACAGATGGATCATAAATAATTCCCAACTATGGCATGGTATTTTAAGTAAATGGCATGCAGAAATCTGGCCAGGACACAGAAAGAGTCAGAGACTTATTTTACTTCTCAGGTAAGGAGTCCAAGAAACAACTTTGTGGAAAACAGCCATCTCTAAATAGGAAAAACCACACACAGAAAACCAACCAAAATCCAAACAAAATAACAAAAACACAGAGATAGGAGCCATCAGGTACTGAACATGTAACATAGTTTATTTCTGAAGGCACAGAGGCCTGAAAGCAGTTGTGAGGAGAACACGTGTTTTGGGCTGCACAGGCTGGTAGCTAATTCAACAGCATACAGGCTTGATACTGCAAGCAGTTTTCATGTAAGAGCAGTTACCATTAGCAGAATAGTTGTTCCCATGAAAACAGCAATATCAAGAGACAAGGAAGTGAGAATATATCAAGTCACACAAGCCGGCACTCCTATCTGAAGAGACTTCTACCTTGACATTGAAGCAGCTACTGACCTTTTTTCTCTGATTTTATTACCTGTCACACAAGAGCTGAAGTTAGTCACAGTAATTGCATACAGAGGAAACAAATTAATGAAACACAACTGCCCTTGATTGCGTGATTGTATTTTGCACAGAAGAAAAAGAATTCACAGCAACAGCTCCATCAATATCAAGCTTGACAAATTCTAATGCTGGGAGGCCATTTCAATGTTTTCACATTATGACATGTCACACTGAAGAACACTTCCTCACATATCCCCATTCAAGCATGCTTCCTCCTCCAAGGGTAGTACCATGCTGTCTCCTCAAAATGTATCTGCACCCAAGAGTTAAGTCCCTGCAACATTCCTCAGTGTCATATACTCCAGCCTAGGCATCTCAGCATTTGCCTATGGCAAAAGCTGCAGGACAGTTAGTGATAAAGGACCACTGGTCACTGTCAAGCCATATCTCAAACATGTTATTGCTGTTGGGCTTATTTTTGTTTTGTTTACCACACTGCAATCTACCTCTACCTCCTTCTCTACAGCATCTTGTACTAGATGCAGCTGTTCCACTCAATTACCTAACCAACTGTGCTTGAAGTGCCATGTCACAGCCAGAGGCCATGGTGCTATGCTGCATCCAGCAGTGCTGTACTCCCGCACCTGAAGTCTTAATTTCAAGCACAGGTCAACAATTAAATCCCTTCTCTCTATCATCTGAGTCTGTTAGAGGCACATCTGATGAACAGGTAAAGGCAGGCTGGGAAACAAAAGCTAAGCTAGATCACCTTTTTCCAATACAATGGAGAATTGCTGGTTCTGTTGATGATAATGACCAGAACAGATCAACATGACTTGGCATTTTTATACATATATGCATAGAATAAAGATAAATTTAAAGAAAATCTTTATAATCCTACAGAATTGGACAGTAAGGCAAATAATGTGAAAGTATTCTATTCTGCAAGTTTGAACCTTAGTCATCCGTGACCCACAAACCTCACAAACACCCCCATGTACCCTTCAGAGCGGAAATGAAATTCTACATCAGTATTTAGCTACTTCCAAGTAGCAGTCATGACACCTACATGTAGGGCCAAAAGGAAGACCTGGGAACTACAGGCCTGCAATCAGATTTCCACTTGGTCATCATTTGTCTTTTCAGAACTGCATGAACATAGCTATGAGAGTACAGATAAAGTACCACAAAGAAATAAAGCAAATAAGAAATCTGGAAACAAAAATGTTGGTTTAGAGTATGCTGTGTTTGATTTGATTTTTTTCCCCCCATTTCCTCCCAGGGGCCAAGACACTGTAATCAAAGAACATCATTCAACTTCTGATAGCTGGGCAGTTTCAGGAAGTAGTGAAGTACTGCAGGATGGATATAGAACCCAGTCATTCCACAGAAGTAAAAACTTAAACAGTATCACTGCAACACTAATTCACCGTTTTTAGCTAGTTACAATTTTATTAGTTATATGACACAATTCAGAAAGTCAGCATACTATCCAAGAAGTAACATTTATTCCTACCCACAGCTTCCTGGCATTGGCTATCTGTTGAACAGATCTCCAAACACATCCAAAGACCACCTCTATCAGCCAGATGATGTTTCATGAAAACAACTGGTGCTTAGAGAAGGTCTGTCCAAGTACTACAGTCATTTCATATTTAGCACTGTCAGTTCTTGAACTATACTAGAAGATAAAATTGACATCTCTGTATTATGTTAGAGGTGATACAAAGTAAAAACATCCTGTTCTACTGTTTCAGCTCATGGTTAACAAGAGACAACTAGGGAATTCAAGGTCACCAGCAGCCATGCAGCCTTGAATAAATGATTTCTCTGTGCCTCAACTTACCCAAGAGATAATGAAGTGCTACCCCTATTTCAATTACAGTGGCATCTATTCAACAGATAATCTCAAATGACAGTGGGAAGAAGGAAAACAAAGATCTAGGGAGAGTCAAAGGAAAATTAGGTTCAAGTTCTCAGTGTTACAGCTGCAGCTTGGTTAGACAGTTTTTTACTATGATGAAAAAAGGAAAAGGAGTATTGCCTTTATAGGCACTGGGAGCCATAGACTTTAACTTATTAAAGGCATTAAAACAATTTGGTTTGGCATAGGCAGAACGAGGTACCTAGGACGTGCAGGGAAGAAGGGAGATTTCATGCATTGTTTCAAAAATTTTCACGTAACTAGAATGAAAACCATCACGACAGAATTAAATAATAAACATACTCTGCTTACACAAAAGGACACTGAAAACTCACCCACATTTAAAGGATATACAGTACAGAAAAATCAAAGGTGACATGCAAGAAAAAAATGATGATAAAACTAAGAGGATTAATTTAGCCAGAGCCACACAACTTTAGCAGAGCTTCAAAAGCTTGAAAGTTATCATTCCGACAATGGGGTCTAACACAGAAATGTATGCAAGCCTTAAGCTGCCATGAGAGGTAACAATGTAGCAGTATCTTCTCTCATCACAGACTTCAAAGTACTCTGAATTCAAATCACTTTTTGTTGTAAAACAGACCAAGATCTTTAGACAGAAGGCAATTAAGCGTGCCAAGTGTGGAGGCAGGACCAAGTTACAAATTCTTACACACAGTTCTTCCCCCTCAGCTTTAGATTCAAACCAGTGAAAAATGTTTTGAGGTTTATTGGAGGGGTCAGGTTGGCTGGTTTGTTCGTTGTTTATTTTAACTAGTAAGATGTTAATTTCTTATCTCCACTACCTCAAATTTAGATCTTCAATGTAATATTTAACTAGGCTTTCTGCCAAGCTCTACAGGCTGACCAGGAAAACTCTGTTAGCTATCTCAAAGCACACGCAAAGCATAATAAGGAGGACAGATTTCTATCTCATTATAGAATTTTTTAATAAAGAAAAAAGTAACATGTCAGTTATTTGACAAAGAACATTGCCTTATGGTATGCCTAGCAATCCTTATAGCCAAGGCCAGACATCAGGTCAATTAAAAAAAACCCACGCTATGTACATGTGTAGCTTCAATTTTAAACAGCAACACCGCAAACCTTTGAAAGCTGTCTCCCAGAGAACAGAAATCCAAGGCCATGACTGAGTCTTGCACAGATTAATCTGTCCAGTAACAGAAACTACTGGCAAAGGAAAAATTAATCTGTTGTAGCTTTCTGTATCCCATTCTTGCAGCAAATGCTAAATTTTAGGTAACACACACACACGGATAAGGGGTTTGCTCAAAGTCCTTCCCAGTTTAACGCCAGTGTGTGGGAATGGCTCCCATTAGCACCTCTAGTCAGGGCTCTGCCCTCTCTCCTCCCTTACTGCATCCTGCTGAACACAGGCATTCACTACAGTATTTGAACAAAGATGACTGGGGCATTTGGAAGGAGAAAAAGGCAAGAGTTAATATCTGACAGGACTGTCATTGATTACCATGTTTCCTCAGCGATGCTAGAGAGAATACACATGAAAAATAGGTGCTTTAAATATAGTCTTTTTTCTAGAATAGCTCCTCTGTGGAAACACATCAATTTAAAAGTACCTGAATCTTCTCCCTTCATCTCCTCAGAGCCCGAAGGCAAGAACACACACTTCACATACCTATAAGCCTAACCAGCTTTACCGGCTTCAGCATCAGAAGAGCTTCATATTGATTTGTCAGATAGACTCCATACCAGGCAGAAATGATATTGGAATAATTGAAGGTGTCTTGAGGGGTGAACAGGCAATCAAAAAGCATAACACTACTATGTTTTGCAGCAGTGTAAAGAACTAACTGGAATGTGCTATTCCCCCTCTTAAAACAAAGCAAGCACCATAAGGTGCCACAGAAACCATTAAAAAGACATCAGTCCTCAAAACACACAAATACATGGCAAATGAAGGGGAGAAAGTAACAGGCATGCACAGAAGGTAGGTTTGTCAATTCTATCTCAAAACCTCAAAAAGCAAGTCCTCAACTGCAATCTGGGCAAGAACAGGCTTTTGCTGTAGACTTAAAGACAACGTAAGACAGACAAGAAACGAACAGCAGAGCAAAGAAGTTGGGATTACTGGCAAAGCAAATAGCAAGTAACATAAACCAAAACCTAATGACTCAGGAAAGGTATCTATGCTGAGAGATGGGCATATACAAGAAAGTCAACCAAGTGCAGTTTTGAGAAATGAAACTGAACCAAGTCAATCAAGATGTTTAGCAAGCACATTCTCTAAGGTAGAGGCTACTATCTCCAGAAGATCAGGGAGAAACACAATGAGATCTCTGCAGCCATCTCATAGGCATCACTTTTTAAAAGTTCTATCTCTCATCACTAGTAAAAAGCAAAGCATGCAAACACAGTAACACCCACAAACTACCTAGTGATGAACATGATATGCTTTATGTTACATATGTTGCCAACCAATGCAAGAATACTGTATATTTTGGCCACCTTTGTCAGAAGAACAATTTTGAACTGTAGCTTCTAGACAAGTGGGTGTATTCAGAGCAAAAGTTTCAAAGTAAGAAAACACTACTCAGCTTCATGCTTGTATGTAAAACCTGCTATTAATCATTGTCAGTTAGTCACAGATACACTCGAATAACACAAGATACTTGATCACTACACAGCTTACACCAAATACACTGCAATAATATTTTGTTAAATGCAAGCCACTGTGCCTTGAAGAATCAAAAAAAATAAAAAGCACATGAACTAATAAAAAAAGTCAGTGTCATAAAATACAGCTTTTAGCCTGGTCATAAACATTTGCCCTTTCTAATTTTTCATTTAAATTACTCCTTTCTTTCTTGCGCATCTCTACATTTACTAAAAGCTTGAAAAACTGGAAATAATTTAAACTAGGAAACTGTGTTCACAAGGGGCACTGGAGTCCTAAATTCAATTTTCTCATAACCTAAATTTCCCAGCTGCGCCTGTGAGTGTTGCATTCAAAAAAACATAAGAGGATAGGGAGTATTTTCAGGTTCTTCTGCACACAAATTCTGACTGCTAAATTCCCTAACGTACCTGCAGAACTTGTGTACATCTAGGCTTTTTCAGTGCAACTGAAATGGTTATCCTTCTTGTGGCATAATTTAAAGCTGAGAGATAAAATACATTTTTAAACGTCACATCAACAGAAGTTCATGAAAGCACACACATTACACCCTTTTCACCATGTCTCCCTTGTTTTTTACATAGGAAGAAAAAATTACATCGCAGGACAGGAGAGGAATCCATCTTAGTTGAAAAGCATCTTCAGATATGTTCCTCTATGATCATTTATCTGTACAGAATACCAAGAATATTCAAACACACAAAACATACACAGCTTGGAATTTCTAGCTGTCTAGGGATAGAGAACTATCAGAGTAATTGTAACATGATATTTATTTCCACACAACATGCAGGCTTTATTGCACTGTACGAGCTAGACAGTCTATAAAACTTGCCAATTCCTGAGAGCTGCAAATTAAATTGAGGAAAACAAGTTGGTAACAGGAAGTACTGCTTACTAGTAACGCTGCAAGTCCCATCTTTTAACTAAGGACCACCACGTATTAGTTTCTGTAAGGTTTGTTCTTTAAACATTTTCTTGTGGCTTGACCACATTAATTTTTTTCTTTTACAGCACCTACATAAGGATGGCATTTTTTGCATACTGTAAGCTGCTAAACTGTATCCCCTGTTCTTGACAGTAAAGTTTGGTAAACCAATCTCTTAATACTTGTCAATGCAATTATTTCCTTGATTTTACACAGCATCTTGGTTGAGGAGGATATCCACGTGTCAGAAAAATGTTGCTTAATATCCCTGCAAAACTATAAGCCAACTAATACCTAAAGAATTTCAAAAAGGACAAAGTACTCCAAACATAACATGCTCTACAGAAACTGTTTAGCACCTCAAGTCTCTGAAGAGCTCGCTTCTGAAAGAGCACAGATGCTGCCTGCAATTATCCTTTCCAACACTAACCCCAGTTGCTGCATGCAGCTGACGAGGGCTAAACTTGAGAACTAAAACCAAGGGGAACCTGAATGAAGAGGCAGGAGAGAATCCAAGCGGAGGACAAGAGTAGAAGCCAAGACCAAGTGACTGAGTAAGACTTGTTGAGAGGAAAAATGGTTCTGGTCTACATTGGCTGAAGGAAGGTTTGTATAGAGAATAGAGTCGGATTGCACAAGTTAGTGCTATCCGTAAAGGGAGAAAAGTTAAAGCCAGGAAGGTAAAACTAAAACAAATTATGAAATTGCAGGTTTGAGTGTTTTGCTTTGTGACTGTAACAGATTTTTATGTACTTTCAGCATTTGGATGAATAGCTGGCACTGCTGTAAGTAAAAAAGTTTATTGCTTCCGTCTACAGGGAAATGAATGAATAGCATCTCAAAGCCTGTGGGCAGTTATGATAAAACTCCTAACTTAAGAAACGGAACACTTACAACTTATCAAGCAAAAGTAGTGTATCAGTAGGTGAAAAAAATCCCAAATCATGTTAAACATGACACACGAAGCAGCTTCACAGACAAAGCTACAAAGAACTCAAATGAAGCATCCTACAAAAAAAAAGAAAGAAAACATAGAAAACCAGTGGTTTCTTTAGTCGTTACAAAGGGAGTTAAATAATAACAAAACCATTTGTCTAAACCAGACCTATGGAACTGGAAAAAACACCACAAAAAAACACCACTATCAAAAAGCATGATTAAAATCAGAAGTTACTATCCTTTGTGTGTTATATTCTTCATATTATTACTAACGGAACAGGCAAAAAACCAACAAAAAAACAAACCACAAATAGCTTTTGGGGAAAAGCCAAGTGACTCAGAAACAGGAGCTAACGAGTGCACAGAGGACTCCAAAGGTGGTTTCGTTTATGGCTCTGACAACACAACCAAGCTCAGTTCAAATCATTACAGATTCAACCATTGAGCTTGCTGAAGGATTCCGCAGGAAGGAACGTTCAGTTTACGCTTTGATTTCCAAGCCTCATACAAAACAGTCCATCAACTTTGTGACTGACTGACTATGTTAGAGACATTGTCAAGCAATGTTACTGCAATTATTAGGAGGGAATTACAAAAAGTCCAATATGGGCTACAGACACCAAGTTCAGTCCTGTGCCAATTTTTTTTTTTTTTTTTTTAAATTTTAGACCTTGAAATAAAGTGTCCATAACACCAAGAGACAGAAGTAAAGGTTAAACCTGTCAGAAAAGCTTTCACAGCTCAAATACAGCAAAACATATGCCTGGCACAAAGCCTTGTAGAGGACCTGATAAACGTAGCAATCCATGAATGTCTGGACAGGAATTAACTGATCAAGAGATCCTACACTCTATTAGGCCTTCAGAAGTGACAGTTAATGAGGAGATGAAAAGCGTTCTCCGTATCAGTGTCTCTTCTCTCAGAGGCTGGTCCTTTTCTTTCTAAAGGCAGCTATTTGCTTATCATTTTTTAAGCAAAGAAAACATCTATTCTACCCGGCACAACCCTCCACCTACAATAAAAATAGGTTTTAAACACACTCCCTCCTATAACAGTGCCTCGAATAGACTTTAAATAAAGATGGGTTTATAAGGGAAAAAAGTTACCAAGAATATATAAAGTACAGGTTTGGGGTTTTTTTAATTACATTTTGCATCTATGTATGCTGCTCATGCAAGAGCCTTATAAAGTGAAAAAGTCGTTGTCACAGTTGAAGTCGGTCTGAGCATGACTTTGCAGATGCAGCCCTGAAGAAATAATGTATTACACAAGACTGGACACAACTACTAAGCAGAGGATGAACGCAGCGTCCTATTCCCACACAACATGAGAAGACATACTCCGGCTTCTTCTCAATCGATTAATCTGAATCTACTGGAAACTGCAAACTGTAAAGATGATTGTTTTCCAAATCTTTCTGCTTCGATGCCCTCCGCAGACATTTCCTTCCACACCCTCACCAAGAGGCAGAGACACATACCAGACTTGATTCACAACTACAAAACTCCTCTTTCACACTGTAAATCCAACGCCACCAGCACAGAAATGACAACAACAAAAATGCACCAGGTCCTTCTTGATTAGTGGGAGGGAAAACACTGTTGTACACAGCATTCAAATCTGTAAAAATTAAGAACCTTTTCAGAACCTCATCTGGAAGACTGATTTATCACCATTTCTCTTCAGTTTGCAGCAGAGGTCAAAGTACAACCAACACTCTTCAGCTTTCATGACCACTTTTCCTCAACAGACCACCCCAAGAACAAATTCCCAGGCATCCACAGCAGACAGTTAGTGTCTCCCTACTTCCTTTACTCTCACCGCAGTGTGACTTCCCAGCTGACCCCTCTACTTCACGTGTCAATTTTCACTATTTCAGACAAAAATTACTTTTGTGAAGTACCTCCTCCCGCAAAGAAGTTGCGCCTGTTTAGAAACCACAAATAAGATCATTTTCCTCAGAAAACATTTCTTCTCTGCCTGATTCCTCAGAACACATTTTTAGGTGAGCCAAAAAGCAAAGACTTGGAAAACTCCGTAACACTTTACTTTTTGCAAAGGTCTGGACCTTTGCCTTGCAAAATTTCAAAACATCTGCCTACAAAAGCCAAAGATTTTCCTGCACTGGAGGTGAAGGAAAGTAGTTAAGGCTAGGTAATGATTGTGCCCCTTCCCATCTTTTTTACGAATATATGGAATTACTATAAACTGACTCTTCAGTTCCGGCAAAATAGCAACACTCCATTTACACATTTCCACTTACACGGCCTGTTTTCATTTCTACAGCAGCAAGTCTGAATTTTGCAATTAAATTCTTTTTAGTTTATCCCCACACAAATCAATGAGTGAAGTACAGTATTAGAAAATTGTCAGTTGGAATTTTCCGTGTTCCACCTCTACAAGCTTAATGTGATGCAGTCATCCAGAAATTAAAGTCTTAGATCCTCATGAAAAGGTCCCAGAATTTAGGAAAAAAAAAATAGAGGCAGACAAGAAAAAAAATAAATGCAGCATTTTCTTTGAAATTTAGAAGGTATCATGTATAACTGATTTCTCTGCTGTTGGTCAATTCCTCAGCAAGTCTAATTAAACAAGCTCATGTAATTACCTCAAGATTTACAAGACACTGCTTTACCAGCCACTTAGAGGCAGAAGTGAAATTAGCAAAAGGAAAAGGGAAAGCCCTAAGCATCCAGCACATCCGTTCAACAAAGAGAAAGCTTCATCAGCTCTGGAAGCATGACTGAAGCAGGCTGCATCTGGCAGGAAGCCTTCTCCCACATTCCCAGGCCCTTCCTACAGGCTGAAGGAAACATGTTACCTATACCCACCATCATGTGGGTTTAAGGCAATATAAA
Source organism: Porphyrio hochstetteri (assembly GCA_020800305.1). NCBI lineage: Eukaryota > Metazoa > Chordata > Aves > Gruiformes > Rallidae > Porphyrio > Porphyrio hochstetteri. The sequence continues at coordinate 66,935,335 of CM036938.1, forward strand.
ACACACTGCTCAGACAAACACCTACTAGAAAAAAAGTCATGCTAGAGAAACGAAACACAGGCTGTCAGCAGAACGCAATCAACATGACAGAGAATTTGCCAGTAGTTAGATGGCTTCTTTCTTTTTCCTTTCAAAACTCATTTCAAGAGATACCCATTTAGACCCACTTTGATTTATACTTGGCATTTTTAGAAGTTGAAAGAAATGGTCAATTGTCTTCTGACGTTTCTTACAAGCAAAATGTGTACTTTGTAATCAGAGATTCAGAATCTGCTCACCAAAAAGGAGCACCTGCTGCAGATTCAGAAACTTTTATTTTTCTATGAATGCAACCAAAACAAGTAACTGGACATAAAGGAGAAGGCTGTAAGATGAAACACATGTATGTATTCAGGGTGCAACAAATTAAAATCTCTGCTTCTCTCTTAGAAGTCTGAGCAGCAGAAAAACTTTCCAGATATCAACCCAAAACGAGATTTGGGTCTAAATATTTATTTAAGCCTTATATTTTGAGATACAATTCAAGCTGCTTCCTGCCTTTTTTTTTTTAGAACACAGCATGATGGTGCATGGCATTAAACACAACTACATCAGGTTCCCGTCTGAAAGGAAACAGTTTGTGTGTCCAGTAAATCAAGCTTTGAAGAAATTTTTGTACAAGCAGAAAAAAGCATGTGCTGTTTCCCGTTCTCTGACTAGTTTAATTCAATTGCACCTTCACCTAAGAAAGCACACAGCTTTTAAGCAGACATAGCTGCTTTTGTCATTTCTACATCTAACCAAAAGATTTTGAAGCTAGCTGACCTTTCACAGAAGATCTCTGGTATTTCAGAACAATTTGAACCTAGGACTTTTTTTTTAAAATCCCTTTTGGAATATTCTCTGTAGCTTTTAAAATATAAGTAACATAAAAAAGGGGAGACAAAAGTACTTGGATTACTCCCACAAAACATAACAGCCGCAGAAATTATTTCAGCTGGTTTGGGGTTGTTTTTAAACAGTAGGAACATTCATTACTACTATAAAATAACAAACTCATTACTTTGGGATGTACCATAGAAAGCAAACATCAGCAAAGCAGGGAGCTCGAAGACTTCATCTAATCAGTATTTACTAACAAGAATTGAACACACTCCTTGTCACATGTTGTATCAACTGCTTTCTGGCTCACAAATTCTTCATACTTGTCTCCAGGCAAGCTGCATGGACAACAGGGGAGCAAAAGGACAATATGAAGGCAGATTCAGTTCAGGGTCTAATGAATACAAGTTGACTCTATATGGGATTTCTTCACCTCTATCTTTCTCTACATGATAGCATGTCAACTTGAACTCTTTTGACCACTGGCTATTTTTCTCCACCTTAAGATCTGATTCTCCTGATGGTCATCAAGTACATGTTTTTAAAAGCAATTTATTACTGCAAGCACCACAAGTGTGAACTGGTCTTTCTGGTACTAGGATACTTTCTTTATACAAAGCTTTTAATACTCTTAAGTGACCGTGTAAGTATATGCAAAAACAAGCAGGTAATCTGTGAAGTATTCCTGGAATTCATTCACAATCCCTTTATCTTCCATGAGTTTCAAACAAACAAACAAAAAACCCACCTTTAAAAAAAAAAACCACCACATTTGCAGAACTCAACAATAGGCTTTCACATTAAGGTTTAAGTTATCCCCTAATCAGAACAGACAGCTGTTCAATTCTTGTCAAAAGGCAGAAATCCGGTTTACACTACTCAATGTATTACAGCAGGTTTAGCAGGAGGAAATCCGTTTTTTGCTGTGAAGATCTACCTCTTGAAACTTTTAAATCCTCTCCTTTAAAAGCTGTCATATGCAGTCCAACCTGCATGAGAGATTTTCCTTCCCACTTTTCAATTAATTAATAGAAAAGATTCAGGATTTCAGGACTAAATAAAATTTCAGGATCTGTTTAAGAAAGTGATTCACCTTCCACTGGCAAATGCTATCGCATAAAAAGTTACAGAAGAGCTTATGGATTCTTAAAAGACCCCAGAGAGTTTCAGGACTACAGGATATAGATTCTACTTGTCTTCATCCGTCTAATAGAAATTTTCACACCTGATCAGCACAGAGTTGAAAGCACTGATCATAAAAGGCGTCTCTCCTAGAAGTTCAGAACAGTGCAAGTTCTGGGCATTTTAAGCAGAAGTTGTTTCACATTACCTAAGAATAATGATCCCAAATGAAAAGGAGGCTTTCCTCTCCGCTCTCCTCTCATTGAAACATTGCGGATGTGAAGGAAAACAAAAGAAAGGAAGTACATTCATCGCCGAGAGCGACTTGAGCAAAGGGTCTTTCTAAACAATGGGCCAGAATGATGTAGTTTGAGGTAGTGCTCCATTTTGATGAAATTGTAAAAAAGTAACTACACCCTACTGTTGTCACATGCTCTTTATTAATACATTTTCTGCCAAAACCCCCAAAAATTACTTGAGCATCTAATACATTTCCCAAGGAGTCTCGGGTTCAAACACGTTTTGCCATGACCCCCACTCCACTCGGGGTACGTCATTTTCGTGACTTTACGACCGCCCGCGGAGAAGTAAGTCAGCCAGAGCTGAGTAAGGACGGCAGCGCTCCCGCCCCCCGTTCCGCAAAGTATGCCGCAAGCACTCAGAGAGCCGTACGCAGCCGAAACTTTCTCCCCCCAGGTAATGGCCGTCTCTCCACGGTTTTAGAGCACTACTGACGAGGAGCAGCAGCCGGCACCGCTACCGCTGCTCCTGCCTCGCCGGCTCCCCGGGAAGCGCCCGGCTGCGGGCTGCGCGGCCGGCGCGGCGGCGAACTCTTCGGCGCCCGCCACCCGTCCCCGCCCGCTGGGGCCAAGGGCCGCGCTGCTTCGAAGCCCGGACGCCGCCGAGCCCCTCCCGCCCACCGGGGTTTCCCCGCCGCCGGGCCCGCCGGCACGCCTCTGCGCCTCACGGCAGGTGAGGGCAACTTGGAAACTGAGGGGAGGCGGGGCCGCCCCCGCGGGCGCCGCCCGTCAGCCCCTACCTGCAGCCCCCGTCTCCGCAGGAGGCCGGGCTCGTCCATGGCGCCGCTCCGCCGCCCTCACGCCGCGCGGCGCCGGGCCATGCCGGACTGCCCGGAGCCCGCGCGCCGCTCCGCATCCCCGCAGCTGCTGAGCGCTGACATCACGGCTGCGCCGATTGGCGCCGCCGGGCCACGTGACCGCGCGAGTTGTGCACCCCGGCAACTTCGGCGCGCGCCGACGGGGCAGCCCCGCGCCCCGGGCCGGCGACGCGGGGGGCGGGACGGGGGGCGCTGCGGGACCGGCCCCGTCCGCCGGCGGCCCCTCGCCCGGCACCGCGCGCCCCGTGAGGCCGCGCGGCTCCCCCAGCCCCACACCTCGGCTGAGGTGGGGCCGGCCCGTCCGCGCTTCCCCGCCGCCGGGCCCGGCCCGCTCACCGGCCCCGCCGCGTCGCGGGCTGGTGTCACTCACGGCGCTATCAGCACCGGGTCAAAATACGCGGAGTTAAAAATCGCTTAAACGCCCTGATCAGGCGGAGCGTTCACCCGGCACTCGGGTAAGCAGCCAGGGAGCAGCGCTCCCATCACGCGCAGTGTCACAGCCCGCTCCAGCCTGTTCCCTTCCTCCGTCTCATTCCCGTTCAATTGGAGGCCGGCAGGAGAGGAATCGTACGCGGCAGTAACAACGTGCTCTAGTTGCACTTCACAAGAAATCGACCCGACAGGATTCTCCATTGGAAGCCGCAGAGACCCCGGGGCGAGGACGGGCTGCCCGCCTCGGGGTGCAGAAAACCGCAGCCTCCGGGTCGGGCTGTGACCTTGGGCATCTCGCCCAAGCGCCTCCCATCAGCTCAGGGACCTGACCCAAGCAAGGAAAAACCTCCTCTTCTTCAAAAACCAGCTGCTGAACCTGAAAAGGTTACGCCCGAAAATGCTGTTTGTAAGGAGGGAAAAGGTATTGAGCTCTTACTATCAGCTAAGCTGCCGGTTAAACAAATCATTGATTTTATTTGTTTCCCCAGAAGCTGCCATCACGCTATTAGCCATGGTATCAACTGATTAGCCTATGTCATTAAAAATATCTTTTGAGATTTAAGAACCCAGTAACTGAGTAAAATTGATTGCATTTTATGCCTGAAAGCAATCGCTGCATACATCTGTAGATTTACAAGGAGAAGTCTTGTCAAATAATAAATACCAAGAAAAACAGCCCCGTAAATATGCCTATATATTTTCCAGCCAGGAATCCTCACCTTAAAATTAGGAAGTCTTCAAACCATATAATGTGCAGGTATAGCATGCTTCCCTCTACAGTACCAGAAACATAAAACCAGTCTGCCAGAAACGATAAACAAAAGTTGAACACAAAGAGGAATAGTGTTCCTGCTACAAGCATTTGAAGAAATGGCACCTGACAGTTCAGCTTTTCTTATCACTTCACCAACAGTGCAGCTGATTTACCTTGAGCTAACATCCTGGCTAGGATGGCTTGAAAGAATTTCTCTGTCTCATAAGTCTAATTCTATGGAAGACACCCCAACATGTAACAGCAGAATCCATCTGTGAGAATATCCCAGCTTTACTTCCAGAACACAGGTATACATGCAGATAGATATTATATATAATATATATATATTCTGTTTCCACTAACAATGCACCTCAAACGGCTTCTAGAGACAACAGCGAGCAGGAAGGAGAAAGGTATGTTTTTTACTAAAGGCTATAACTAAAGATAAAAATCAAGGTTAGTATTCACCCATTAACAGTCTAAGACAAGATAACAATCACACCCTCAAATCTAGTATGAAAAAAAAATATTGAATTCCTGTCAGATTGCATCATTTTGAGAAGTGGTCCGTGTACATTCCACAGTAGCAAACCTGCTAGGGGCAAAAGTATTTAGAACTAAAAATGAAGGATTGCCGGCAGGTTAACACTGAGCAATAACAGCTTATCTGAAGAACAGAAGAAAAGACTGCTGTACTTGCCCCTCACACACACACACACACACTTTTTCTCCATATGGCTGAAATGCAGTAGCCTTGTTTTACACTTTATACAATAAATAAAAAACCCAGCCACTCAACACAGAAATCCTGAAAGCTGCATTTCTGTAAGACCTCCAATAACATTATTAAAAAAACCCATCAGTTTTTACCAGTTACACAGTGACATTAAATGAACATGCCTTCCCATCCCTGGTTCTCTGCATCTCCAGCTACAAATGCATCCATAACACAAGGTCAATGGCTTAAACTTGGCCATTACTGCTTTCAGTTACAGGCTCTGAGCTGTGTTTCAGTTCACAAAGCAAGCAGGAGCTCATACTGACCAAAACACCAGTTCCACAAGAGGGAGACAAGAAAAATGAAACACAGTCAGATTTAGAGATTCATAAACCAGAAGACAGTGTTGTGACCATCAAGCCTGACCTCCTCTGTAACAAAGAGTACTCAACTCTCCTGAATTAGTTTATTTTTGAAGCATAACATCTTTAAAACAGCATGCTGAATCTGGTGAAAACTTTCACTTTACAGAATCAAACTGAAAAGTTACTAGATCCCTCACCTCTCTGAAACACAGGGAAGATGGAGTTACCTCTGTATATCCTTAAAATACCTGCTTTGGGTTCCTCCCAATACTCCACTTTTCCCATCTCTGCTTCAAAATGCCATCTTTCTTCTTTAACACTAAAATTTTATCCCAATCATTCACATCCATGGGGCCTCACATCCTATCTTTTCTGTATTTCTCCATTTCCAAAGATGACACAGGCAAATTAATCACAATTTAAATGCTGACATTATGCATTGGTTTGAAGCAGTAGCCAAAGACTGTCAGTTTTCAAAGGTGATAGGGAAAGCCTTACCATTTGTCTCCGTGACACACCACGGGTTTCAGCTGCAAGGCTGTTTGCATGTACCTGATCTGAATACACATTCACACAAGTTTTAATTGAAATTAAAAAACTCCCAATACAGTCTCTATCAGTTCCTTTAAAAGTATGAAATCCTGAAGTGTTGGGTTTGTTCCAACAATCATTTTAGCATATCTAACTCTACACAGCTGACTAATGTGTATGTATGAAGTTGGAAGTATTCTATCCCGTCCAGCCACGAGGTCCATACAGCACAGAAAAACCTACGAATTCATCGTTTGAACAGCAGCACAAAGAAGTCATGCCAGCAAGCACTGTGTCACTGGCGGGCACAGATGCAAAAGGTCCACACCCCAACAAACCACCTCAAGTATCACAGAAGGTGTGATTGGATATATGGATGATTTATACAAATAGCTGTAAGCAGTCAAAGCAGAGATGTCTCCTACATGAAGAAACTGTCCAACTACAGACAAACAGGGTACAGGTATAAAGATCACTGGTACAGCTACCTAAACAACACTGGTCAGCAGAATGAAACAGATAGAAGACTGCCTTCCAGTGGTAGATTAATCCCATGTAGGAAAGTACAACCTTTCAATGAAAAGTGCTCTGATTACCAGCTCTCTATCTGCTGCAATTTATAAAGGCATATCAGAAGGTACTGAAAGGCACAGGTTTCCAACTAACAAGACAGGCACCAACTGAATTTTCTCCCAATCTTTTAGATACTGCCATGGGTGCATCTATGTGTTTAAAATAGCATAAAGCTGGCTATTTTTGTCTGGATGCTTTCATTACTTTTCAACTTACCATTTCAGGAATATTAACTGTGAAAACAGTGTCAGACAAGATCACAGTACTTGAAGAAGTTGTAGTTTAGGTAGAAACTTATTAAATATAAACATGGTCTTTGGAACATTCTAACAATACTACCCTTATTTACATATGAAGCACAGCAAACTGCCTCAGGATTTCTTCACCTCACTTGTAGCAGAAAGGCATACCTCTGTTGTACACACATGTATACAGAATATAGACACACATCACATGTATACAGAATATGAAGGAACTTAATTTCACTCCCAAACCCCTCAGCAGGGAAGACAGTATTATTTTAAGAAAGATAACCTTTTTTTTCCCCAAATATTTCTCCCCTATAAATGCAGCAGGCACTTAAATTAACCCTCATTAAATGTGAAGGATATTTCAGAACTAATTTACATACATGTTTGCTTAAAGCTGAAAAACAATGTGGTAGCAGACACCTTTCAGGACAATTACACAAATTTAGAAAGTTTATTTCGTCATTCAGCTGTTAGGGGGTTGGTTTTTTTCCATTAATCATATTGCATCACTTACTTCTGTCAGTCAATATTCTTTTCTAAGAGGATTTAGAAGTTACAGTGATTACTGAAATCACCCAATTAAAAGATAAAACCTGAGCATCTGAAAATTTATATGAATATGTAACTGCAGTTTTACAATGCAGATTTAATTTTATGTATACACATATCCCATGTGTGGCTGCCAGTTTCATACTACACATGGTGGCAGCATATGATAAATCATATTTATTATGCATCATGGAACAACTCACTTGTACTTTGCCCTCTAAATCTATCTCTGTCAGAGCTCTTTCCTATACCTTATATACTCTACAGCTTCAGATCACCATGACCGAGTTATTCAAATAATTATTTTCCTTGCAAACGTGAAAAATCTAATGCTTAGAATAGAAAATAAGTAATGCAATAATTGCTTTACATTCTGATGGCTTGCGATCCAAAAGAACAGGAATGATTTTTCCCCAGCACTGGTAAAAAGGGAGCTTTTCATTGTACTTTTGCCCACTGATAAGCTAATTTAAGTGACTGTTTGTAGAAAAATTAAACTATTTTAAGTGCCATATTTTCAAGTCCAGGTATACTGTAACTACTATACTGTAACTACAGATACCTGGTTTTGCAAATACAGGAATGGAAAAACCATGTAAGTGTTTAATTCCTACGCAGCCTTTCTCTAAGCACATTAGAGGAGAGAGAAACAACTACAGCATACCAGAATGTGCCCTCTCAGATGCTGCAGTTGCAATGGTTTTGAAACACACTCAAGCAAACGCTGCTTTGAAGGTGGCAAACAGAAGCACGCGAGTTAACTCGCCAGCCACACCTTTGTGCACACAGCACACACAAGTGCAAGCTTCTGCACATCAAGCCAGACCTAACCTCTGTGGCCATCTTCATGTCTTCTCCATATGTTGTTGTCTTCACATTACCACAAGTCAAACCACAAATATTACTCTAATAATGCAAGTTCAAGCTTTAAGAACCAGTTCCAATGTGTATGTGCCTCGTGCCAGCTGAACTGTGGCAGCACACGATGCTACATAAGGCTAATACACAACTAATAGAAAAAAAAAAAGGAGATAGCTTTCATTCAGTGCTGTTCTTTAGTAATAACATTTTTTAAAAGCTGAGAGAAAGATGTGGTTGTCCTCACCATCACATCCTTCTTCCTCCCCCTCAAAAGAACCCCAAACAGACCAACACCTGACAGCATTGAACAGGAGACCAAATTGGGGGGGTGGCAGAGAGGGAAGGGGGGAGGAAAAAAAAAAAAAAAGAGAAGCTATTCCTTGTAACTGGTATCCCACTAACCTCCAGGCACCAACTATCTTACTACACCACCAAAACTACCAAGCCATTTCCAAACAGACTTTTATCAGTCAGCAGACACCAGCCTAACTGCTTTACTGGGATAATAGACATCCTAGCAGATACTTAATTTTATACAATTCATAGGGATGACCACAAAAAAAGTGCTCCTGTCTTACCACAAATGCAAAAACTTACATAAAGGTAGCAGAGATTGCTGATACCCAAGCCCAATAGTTTGTCTTCCTCAGTGCACATGTGAATAACTAAAAATTTTCTATTCTATGGCAGTCCTTGGTGCTGCAAATAGTGGTTCAGACTGTAACTTGAAGAAATACATTCAACAGTATTCATAACAACCCACTCACTGATGCCATGAAAAGCCTAGTCCACTGCTGACACTTATTTGACAAGATTAACTAATATTTATCATTATTTTTCACTTCTTCACCATCCAAAGAAATAGTGTCTGTCTCTCCTTGCAATCTAAAGGAAAGCTTCAGGTTTAAAACAAAACAGACGACACATACAGAAACATCAAACTAAAAAGTTTTCCCCATATATGTTCTTCATCAAAGACTTATTTTATTCATACAGCCACAGAGACTTACAAACCGAGTATCAGGTCTTCTAGGGAAGACATGTCTAAGCTGGCTCTAAGGCCTTTCAGAGCCTATAGCAGTGTACCTTCCTACACAACAAAATACAAATCAAATCCCGGCAACAACTTCAACTACCTCCCAGAAGTGGATCACACTGATTTTTTTTATTTGAAGACACACCATAGGTCTCAAAGTTTTCAAACACATAAACTGTACATTGAAGCCTTCTGAAGTTACTTTTAAGGATATAGTAGAGCATAAACTATCATGGGAAGATGACATTAAAATTTCAGAAAGAAGTCCAAGGTTATTTTTCTGAATGGTCATAAGAGAAATTGAGTTTACCTTTACATGCTGTACCAAAATAATCATATTGTGCGTATGAGTAAGAAATTGTAGCGCAGAGATCACATTTCTGTCCTGTAGCATTCTGAAAATAGTTTCAGTTCCTAAGGGAATTTACCCTATGTTTTACATTGAATTTCAAATGCCCTATAAAGACACACTGCAGTTGTCTATTCCATACAAGAAAACTATTTGTGTGGAATAGACAAGAACTTTTCAACCCTCCTGTACATATACAACCACACAAAACCTTCTACACTGTCACTCTTCAGTGCTGTGGGACAACAAGGTTTCATTAGAAGTTAAGAGTGGATAGCAGATCATCAGGTTACAGAAGCATGAAAGCCAGAGCCATGTATAATTTCGGGAGCTGGAACATGTGCATGAATTTCTTGTAACAGTTTGAAAAAATCATTCTGGAAGTGAACCAAACCAAAGATAATCTTTAAGTAATGTTATGTAGATCAACACCTAGCTGTTTTATGTAAATCAGAACCTTACAGTATCATTACCTACTGTTACAATCCCCGAGAGTTTTCTCTAGTGCAATGCTTTTTAATGTTTTCTGAAGAAGAAAGATGCTATGAAAACACTGTCCATCTGTTCCTTCATGTTCTGAAAGCTCCTTTGCTCTGTGAAGTGCCACTGAAATCGGCTACAGCATTGGAAGTGAAACATCCCATCAAAATTAGCAGCCAGAATTGACAGACCCACACTTACTCTGTCACTGGGATACGTGCAGCTTTAATCCACCCAAGGAATGATAACTTTTTAGTCTGTATGTATTGTAGCTGTCCAATACATACAGCAAGAATTTCCTCTTTTATAGCCACAGGAAGGGTTATTCATTTCAATATTAACAGGAAAGCATATTTAAGATATTCAGTCAACTTTATCACAAATTATCTGAATGAGGTGATGAAAATCCACCACTTGCTTTTCATGATTTACTTTACAAGATCTTTATGCATAGAAGCTATGCAGTGATACCATATAAACTTGCACATTACTTTAAGAAACAGAGAAAGCAATTTCTCCATTTTAAGATTGTTAGTAGTTAAAGGTTCCTTGTTTAAAATTAGATCAATAAATACAATGCATTAATAATTAACATACAATTCTGAAACTAATTCATTAAACAGAATCAAGTAACATCCATAATATCACTAATGACTAATAAGGCATAAGAATTCATAAGCAGTTTTGTCCACTGTAAACAATACACATTTTAATATTCAAAGTGTACAAGTTTCAGTATTTAATTTATGTAGCCATTTGCCTAATGTCCCTTTTCAGGGCTTAGAAAAAGTAATGGAATAAACACTCCGTGTGAAGCCAACAGCTCCCTTTCTGGGCTCGACATGATAACCAGCACCCCTCAGGAAAAGAAAACAGACATGCTTCACCAGCCTAATGTTTTTGAGGCACCGCTTCCTATGAGTCCCCAGCTACAGCGCGGAGAAGACACTGCTGGCCTGACAACAAAATTGCAAGATCTTGGCACTGTTTTCCTCTACCCTCTTCACTATTACAATCCTACACCTGCACACAGAGCAAAACACATTGCTCCCTGTACATCCTTCTATTTCAGAAGTAGAGAGTTGCAGGCAATGTACATGGGATGATAAACTGCTATTCAATTTGTGTTCCACGTCATCTCATTACACAAAGCCACATTCAGATAAGCCATGCTGGTTTGCTGCTATTCCAGAGAGCACTCCAACTACTAGGTCCAGCAATGTGTTAAGAGATACTGTACTGTTCTTCTTAGCCACTGCATATTCCTCAGAATACGCATCACTAGCAGGGAGAAATCCAAGATCCCTTAGTGAGCAAAATTCTACTCTCTTCACCTCAAGCTAATAAATCTGCGGAAGTGGAAAGCCACAGGTCAGTGTGGGGGCACAACAGTTTCTTACACATAAGGTAGTACAGTTGCTTGTGGTTGTTTCCTGAAAAAAGCAATTATTATTGGTTTTCTGATTATACCTTTAGGTTCTCTAAAAACTTATTTTTTCACACTAAAGCACACACACCTTGCCAGCACGCTCATTTACCCATGAGAGCAGGGTGCACATTTCCAGGCGTGTGTGGGTACACACTGGGTTTTTATGCCAGCTGCTGGGCAAAATCCTTCTTGCACCAACCCATTTCTGGTTCAGCCATTCGGAAGGATTTGAAAGGTAACAACACATCAGTCATGAAAACACCAGAAGAAAAATAATTGTTGCAAAAGCAGATTGACTTTAAGAATTACTGAAAGTACAGACATATCCTAAGTACAGTCTGTTTCCTTCATGGATCTATTTTCAGCAAGAACTTTAAAGTTACATACATAATAAAATGTTTTTTTAAAAAGTTGAACTACTCTTCTCTGTATTTCCACAATGAATGCCAAACAAGAAGCACACAGGAGTTACACCATTTTAAATAAACTTCGCAGTTTCACATATCTATCTACATTTTCAGAGGACAAATAAAAAAGCTAAGGCATTTCTTAACAGAGAGCTCAGAGTATTTTAGATTCTGTATATGGAAAATTATTGAAAAATTATGTTTTGGATAATCTCCCCTAGATATCTGAAAGTTCTGTTCTTAAGTGAGAACAGTAATAGGCAAGCTGCACTCTAAGCACAATTATTAAACCCTTCCAAAGGTTAAGTTCTTATTTTTAAGTCACTCTGAACAATGACACATCTAGTCTCCTTTATTTTGATGCTTCATTTTTCTTTTTAAAAGCATTTAATCTCAACACTTACAATAATGCAGTATTTTCTCAGTGAGGTAACGTATTAATGTTCTTTCCCTTAAAGATACATATACTCTTCTTAATGTATTTTGGTTGTTCTTTCCATTCTAAGACTCAACACTTCCCACTACATGTGATTCTTCTTCACAAAAAACACAAACCTGCTTCATTAGAGAGCAGTTAAGCATTTCAACATTCAAATTCATTCAGAAGGTAGTTCACCTCAGTGAAAGTCTTGACTCCCCATGACAAAGCAGACAAAAATTATGAATTTTGGAATAAAAGGCAATGCTCTCCTCCTGATCACTAGTTTTACTCTGTCCCATATTTGGTAGGCATGTATAACAAGCATACCAAAGAACATTTATTCACAGTTACTGGAAAAGCAGCATCATGCTATCGAAGTTTGTTCAGGATACACTACACTGAGACCCAACTCCCCTTCAGTTGTAGGTTAATTTTTTTAGTTAACTTGAACTCACTCTTTCCTGCCTTATTTACAGCAGGCAATCTCGTAATTCAACTTTGCTTCTTATCATCCACTTCCATCCTTTTTCAAATAGATAACCTAACACACAGAATTGGGAATCCATGATCAGCCAAGTGTATACTACTATCAAGTTAGTCTATGCATTTACAAAGCCAATCATAATTTCTGAATTTAACTGACCACATACATCTTTCACTGCACCACGTAATTGCTGACACTCAGCAACGATCAAGAGGTTAAATGTATTCATGAGAGAGCAGCAGTTAACTAATCTCCTGCTGAATATTATATCTTTTACTCAAGGTCAACATGGGCACTTACCTACATTTCTTAATCTCCATAACATGATGAACAAAAATTCTTAATAGATGCAATTATCTTGCTGTACTGTTGCTTCACTTAAAATATGATGGAACCAAATATAGACATATGCACCCCAATAATGCATACTATGTTAAAAGAAAAAAGTACGTATAATATTTTGTAGCTTTACTGAGACGAAAACAAGAGTTGATGCTAGAAATCATCAGTTCACTGTGACAAGATGTGTAAGAGTGGAACATGATGGTGACCATCTCACCAGTGAAATCACAACAATTTAAATCACTGTTATATCAGCCCCAGGGAGGGCTTGCAGGAATATTAATAGGTAAGGTTAAAAAAAACCAAACTTTTTTTAAGTCCACATTCCCATCTGCTTCCACAGGTCATAACTGCATTTACAACACATCTGATTCCCCATTCATGTACAAGAAAGTCTGACTAAAACCCAGAAGTACCAATACCAGGCAGCAAGTGCCAGGGCCAAACTCTGGCAAATCAACCTACCTACAGTTTTAAGTCAGTAAAACTGCATCTGCTTTTAATCCTGGAAATCGATTAGAGGTAGCAGTGCATCCCTGTCAGCTCTGTAGTATGTTCTGAAATTGATAAAGGCCTCCAGAAAAGTCTCTGATATACACCTTTGCTTGTTTAGAACTATGAAAAATCAAAGAGGAGGAACTTCCATTCCCACCAGAGGGATCTGAATAAACTACATTTCCTCTCCCTGCTGCAGTTCCTGTAAGTCAGCAGCCTCACTCAGCTCAGTTTGAGTTTGGTTTTGAGAGTCAGAGCCATCATCAGAACCATGGGAGTACTGCAGCTTGAGGGATCAAAGTTATTGTTTCCACACTGCCTGCTCCCATCCTCTGCTACATTGCAATCACTCTGAAGTACCACAGGCATGACACTGACATACAGAGAGGAAAACAAAATGTTACTTCCTAAATTTAAATATGTACCCGATCTAGTTATCCCTTAATATAAGGATGCTGCCCCACACATAAAAAACTGAGCAGAAAGGAATAGACCTCATCAGCTTCCAAGCAAAGTCCACCATTTTAAGCCAAACTATACTAGAAGTTCAAAGAGCTTTAGTATCTGTATTTCTGTTAACTGAAACTACCACAGCAGATATCAAGCTTTATACAGTCATAATACTCCTGAGCAGCACCAGGAAAAAAACCCTACAATATTCAGGATTAAGTTTCAAGTTCAGACCAGTGGAGTAGCACCTTATCTTTTAAAGCCATTTTAAAAAAATTAATCATCTCACCCTAATTATACATAGATAACAAATTCCTGAGACTGATAACAGGCAAAGAGGATCTAACTGACCCCTAAGAACCGCAAGTAATGTCCTAACTTTCTGCTACCCACATTGGCAACACAGGGAACGTTCACTCAGTACTTCTTGCTATGTGTTCAGATCCTGAACACAGAAGCACAGACGACAACATTCCTACACTTATAATGGTATTCCCCCATGCCTACTTTATCTCATTTCTTTTGAAGTCAGTGCCATTAGTTTAAAATTCTTTCACATACTTCTGAGTGGGGATATCAGACCATCAACAGCAAATTTGTACATCAGCACTCCTCAAGCAAAGGAAAACCTCCTTGCAACTACTTAAGTATTTTCACATTAAATGCTAAAACACTAGAGATGAATTAGTGTTTGAATTAACACGTTAACTGACAATAAAAATCACAGTTGTCAGTTTTCTGCTTCTTGTGATAAAGATCAGGAGACAGCATTATAGCTAAATTTTCCTGAACCCATCCATGTTCCAGTCATACTTTCAGTTTCCTCTCTTCCTGCTCTCCACATCCTTCTCACCCTCTTTATCCCCCCCTCATTTCCACCCCTAAAAATCCTTTAAGGGGCTCCAGAAGCTTTTGATCTAAGGCCTTTCCTGAGTGTTACTCCTTGTTAATCACAGATTATAACTTTTTTTCAGTTATTCTCTAAGCAAAGTACACAAGCTGAGAAAGTCTGTATTCCCAGAAAGGCAACTAAACTTCAAATACTATAAATGATTGCACATCAGTTATTTCCAGTATAGTTCCTTGCCAAGGTGCCATTACTCCCTCGTTTCTCACATGCATAATTTTATAAGCATGAAAGTTTGTGGCCTTACTTTTGTAGCACTCTTCATTTATTTCTTATGAAGAGACACTGACAACATGATTCTCGAAGACATTTTCAGATAATCATCACTAACACTACACACACAGAGAACTCAAATATCACAACAGACAAGCAAAATAAGCCCTAATTCAGTCTCTGTAACATACAGTCAGAAACTTTAGATCTCAGGGCAAAGCACTACATTTAACCTAACTTGCTCAATTCAACTCTGCAGGTGCTGCAAGCCAAACTAAAGTGTAAAATCCTAAAGCATGCTCAGCTTACAGCACAGGGTAAGCAAGATAATTTTAACCATTCTAGCTTCTTCATTATCTAGAAGTAGAAACTGGTCCTGGGGAACCTTTTTGCCATCCAAGGAGAGTATCTCACAAGGGAGGAAGATTGTTATATAGGATGCCTGGAAAATAGAAGCATGATGTTCATGTGCAAAATAGGGGTGTACTGCTAACTCCTACAACATTTGATCTCTGACGGTTTTATACTGTTAACAGGATACAGAAAAGTATTATATAGTCCCCCACCACATCCTTATCTCTAAATTGGAAAGATGTGGATTTGATGGGTGGACCATCCAGTGGGTAAGAAACTGGTTGAAAGGACGCAGACAAAGGGTGGTGGTCAATGGGTCTATGTCCAGGTGGAGGCCGGTGACAAGCGGGGTCCCCCAGGGTTCTGTCTTGGGACTGGTTCTCTTTAACATCTTTATCAATGAGATCAATGATGGAATTGAGTGCACCCTCAGCAGGTTTGCAGATGGCACCAAGCTGAGTGGTGTGGTCAACACCCTAGAAGGAAAGGAAGCCATCCAGAGGGATCTTGACAGGCTGGAGAGATGGGCCCGGGTGAACCTAATGAGGTTCAACCCTGCCAAGTGTAAGGTGTTGCACTTGGGCCGGAAGAATCCCAGACATAGATACAGACTGGGAGAAGAGCTTCTTGAGAGCAGCCCTGCTGAGAAGGACTTGGGGATTCTGGTGGATGAGAAACTTAACATGAGCCAGCAGTGTGCTCTTGCAGCTCTCAAGGCCAATGGGATCCTGGGCTCCATTAGAAGAGGGGTGGCCAGCAGGGACAGGGAGGTGATTGTCCCTCTCTACTCTGCCCTCGTGAGGCCCCATCTGGAGTCCTGTGTCCAGATCTGGGGCCCCCAATACAAGAAGGATGTGGAACTGTTGGAGAGGGTTCAGAGGAGGGCCACAAAGATGATTAGAGGGTTGGAGCACCTGCCCTATGAAGAGAGGCTGAGGGAGCTGGGCTTGTTCAGCCTGCAGAAGAGAAGGCTGCAGGGGGACCTCATTGCAGCCTTCCAGTACCTGAAGGGAGCATACAAACAGGAGGGGAATCAACTTTTAAAAGGGTAGATAATGGCAGGACAAGGGGGAATGGATTGAAGCTAAAGGAGGGAAGGTTTAGATTAGACATTAGGGGGAAGTTCTTTACGGAGAGAGTGGTGAGGTGCTGGAACAGGCTGCCCAGAGAGGTGGTGGATGCCCCATTCCTGGAGGTGGTCAGGGTCAGGTTGGATGGGTCCCTGGGCAACCTTGTGTAGATCCAGGCCTGGAGGTTGGTGGCCCTGCCTGTGGCAGGGGGGTTGGAACTCTCTGATCCTTGGGGTCCCTTCCAACCCATGCCATTCTATGATTCTATGATACATAAACTCAGCTCTAAAACTGGGCAAAGTACTTAGAGTAACATCTCCTTTCAGTTCTAGAATATGTTTGAATAGATCCTGTCAGCCAGAAACTAAGAGAGGCTTAAGGGATAAGGCTTGCTTCACCATGAAGTGGGTATGTTTGGAAGATATGCTGAATACACTTGCAAGACTTTTTAATCCTAGATCAAGGTTAAACACATTAAACCCCTATGCACAGTGACTATTTTAAAAATAACAATGTAAACAAATAGAGATATATCAGTATTTGTGAAACAAGAGTGCCCAGTCAAACTTGTTGCATCAGTTTGATAGAAAGTATTACCAGTTTCAGGGCTCTAGACCAGTTCTTCTGCAGCCTTCTGCTCTGCAGAAATATCGAGTATAAGGAGTTCTTATGAAAATGAATGTTCATCTCCCTCTCTACTACTAAAGTAGATCTAATTACCCAATTAGAACCACAACTAAGAATTTGTTAGAAGGCAAATACAAAGAAATATGGATGCAGATGCATGTTCATGGGCAAGGAGTTACTGAAATAAAGTACCCAAGAGAGAAGAACTTTCAAGCTTTCAACTGCTTCTAGCTTGTAAGTACGCAAAACCTGCTGCTATTACTTGGCAATTTCAGCATTTCATAGGAATAAATACTTCCAATTTTAAAAAGATTCTCAGTGATTAGGCTTAGATGTTGAGTTGGTTTTAAGTCATTCAAGAATATGGCACTCAAGTCTATGAAATTGCTTAGCAGCCAATTAGCTTAGTTCAGGTTCAGTATTTCTGAAGTCTAGCTAATCCTTTTGGGAAATTTGAGAATCAGACCAAAGATTATCTACTTGAACAATTTCTATTATATCTTCTTTGTATTTCTCACAACTGCCATCCTTGTACAATCTCATTAACTTGCACTGTTAAATACCTGCTCACAGTCACAACCAACAATCTTACAGCACTGAAGACCTGAATTTCTAGACAGAAAGAGCTAAAATTTAAAGCTAAAATTAAAGCAGGTTCCTGTTGCTCTCTAGTAAGTTTATTTAAAATAAATTCAGCTACACCTGATGCTCATTAGATAAAATTGAAAACAATTGTTCATTTGAAAAATTCCCTACAATAAAACATTTAAATAAAAACCTTTTTTTTAAATTATGTGGTTTGCCCAAGCACAATTGATACTGTCATTCACTTATCTAACCAATTAGTGTTTCTAAAGAATGTAGTTTATTTGTTTACAATCATTTGTTATCTAAGCTATAATTTTGCAGCTTCTTAGGCAACAAATGACTGTCTTGCATCTGGGGAATAAAACACACAAAAGGGTGTTAGGGTGCTGTTTGAATACATGCAATTACTGGCAGTTACATTCTAATTAGCATAATTAGTTTGGAAACAGTTCTCATAATAACTGTCAACATTATGTCAATTTAGCTGAAGTTAATGGCATATTTAACAAAGACACACTTACTCATTTTCAGTATTACGCTATTTAAAAGAAAGGAGGAGGTAGAGCCCTTTCTGAAGTAAACCTGGTTTTCATAGATGCTGAACATTGCTTGTTTTCTTTCAGCAATCCATCTCATAAAACAGCACTTTATATAATTACCACCCTCCAGCTTCCTTAAGACCATTCTTACAAATTAACACTGATAAAGTGGCAATAATCACAGAATCACAGAATTGTAGGGGTTGGAAGGGACCTCGAGAGATCATCAGGTCCAACCCCCCTGCCAAAGCAGGCTCCCTAGCTCATATTGCACAGATAGGCGTCCAGACGAGTCTTGAATATCTCCAGAGAAGGAGACTCCACCACCTCCCTGGGCAGCCTGTCCCAGGGCTCTGTCACCCTCACTGTGTGAAAGTTCCTCCACATGTTGGTGCAGAACTTCCTGTGCTCCAATTTACAGCCATTGCCCCTTGTCCTATCTCCACAGATGACTGAAAAGCGGTTGGCCAATTCCCCCTGCATCCCATACTTAAGATATTTATAAACATTAATAAGGTCCCCCCTCAGTCTTCTTTTCTCCAGGCTGAACAGCCCCAGCTCACTCAGCCTTTCCTCATACGGGAGATGTTCCAGGCCCTTAATCATCTTCGTAGCCCTTCTCTGGACTCTCTCCAGGAGATCCCTGTCTTTTTTATACCAGGGAGCCCAGAACTGGACACAATATTCCAGGTGGGGCCTGACCAGGGCAGAGTAGAGGGGGAGGATCACCTCCTTAGACCTGCTGGCCACACTCTTCCTGATGCATCCCAGGATCCCATTGGCCCTCTTAGCCACCAGGGCACACTGCTGGCTCATAGCCAACCTGTCATCAACCAGGACCCCCAGGTCTTTCTCCACAGAGCTCTTCTCCAGCAGGTCATCCCCCAGCCTGTACTGATACTGACAGTTATTCCTCCCCAGATGCAAGACCTTACACTTGCTTTTATTAAACCTCATCTGGTTTCTCCCTGCCCAGCTTTCCAGCCTGTCCAGGTCTCGCTGGATGGCAGCGCAGTGTTCCTGCGTGTCAGCCACCCCTCCCAGCTTTGTATCATCGGGTACTTGCTGAGGGTGGATGCTATTCCCCCATCAAGGTCGTTGATGAAGATATTAAACAGGACTGGACCCAACACCGAGCCCTGAGGAACACCGCTAGTCACAGGCCTCCAGTCAGA
Organism: Porphyrio hochstetteri; assembly: GCA_020800305.1. NCBI lineage: Eukaryota > Metazoa > Chordata > Aves > Gruiformes > Rallidae > Porphyrio > Porphyrio hochstetteri. The sequence goes on from CM036938.1 coordinate 66,954,835, forward strand.
TTGTGCTCCACTGATCACGACCCTCTGAGCCCGGTCCGACAGCCAGTTCTCAACCCACCTCACTGTCCACTCATCTATCCCATGATCTCTCAGCTTTTCTATCAGGATGTCATGGGAGACAGTATGGAAAGCCTTGCTGAAGTCAAGGTAGATGACATCCACTGCTCATCCACAGCAAGTATACCAAAGTACAAATTCAGTCTTCTGTTGTTTAGGGCAAGGCAACAATATTTTGGCAGTTGGGGAAAAAAGTCAAGATGGTAAGTCTCGAAAAAACTAGAGGGTAAATAGTACAATAAAAAGTAGCAAATGCTTCTAGTCATACCTAGACACCTCGTCACCACTTAATAGGAAAGGGCATAAGACATCATAAGGCCAGTTTTACACTTTTCCCAGTTTTGGTAAGTTACTAGATATTATTTATAAGATGTTCTGTTACAGAACCAAGTAAAAATTTAGTCATTTCACTGATATCTTTCAAGTCTCCAAGAAAAAATAACATGCCTTTTAGAGTTTGCTTTACTTCATACGATGACTATTCATCTTCTACAACAGAAGGAACAGCCAACCTAGGCTCAGTCCTTGCCATAAAGCTTAAGTTACACAACCAGTCTTGACTGAATTTAAAAGTCAAGTGTATTACATGTAAACATTTTGCACGATGATCTTGTTTCTACTGTATTGTTGTGATGTCACTATTTCCAAGAGCAAGTTACTGTTCAAGAAGTCATGAAATATGCTGTCTTAAATAGCTCTCTGGTCTGTGAGGTATCTTTGGTGGGTTTTGTTTGGTTGTGATTTTTGTGATTGATTTTTATTTAAATAAAACAGATAAACAAAATTAAAGAATTCATGCTCCTTGAAGTAGATTACCTGTTCATCTACACATTTATTATCATGTATCAGAAAGGCACCTTATGTTCTGCTAGTTTTATGTATGCCACTATCCAGAAAAATATAAAATCAGGAACTTCATTCAATCTATGCCACTCAGACAAAATATCTTCCTGCCTATAAAATGGTAATTGCTCAGACAGTTTCAGACTCATCATAATTATAAGCACATCAGGTTATGACAATGGAATATTATCATAAATGGCTTCATTTCAGGTTTACTTTGAACTGTTTTCCCAAAATTCTGCTAGCACTAATAAAAATAGATGAGTCAAAACAGTAAGTAGTAATGGTATTTGTAAGCACTTGTGGAGTGGCACAGGCACTGGGAGAGAACAGAATTACTTCCAAGTTTTGGACACTGAATGAAACAGCCACTCTAAGTTAACTCCCAAACCATCTGGTAGAAAAGTAGCACTTTCAGGCACCAATTCATCCTACCCTGAAAGAGGTGCTTGAATTACTGTTGGCTTGTAAGGCAAGAAGACTCTGATAAGCCTGCCTGTACCACGATCTCAAAACTCACTCCAAACTGCCTCCCAGGAGCACATGGTATTCTCCACTGACTATAGAAAGTGACTGACCAGACCAACACTTGACCTGAGAGAACATACTAAAGCAGAACTGCTCGACACCTCAGCTTCAGCTTTGTGTTTAGTGCTTAAGACATTCTGTATAATTTTCTTAACATTTCTCAGTCCACGTTAATACCCTCTGCAGACTCCCATCGTCTGCATGACCACCACAGAACCTGTCTGTCACGGAGGGCTCAACAACCTTCTGACAGAAATAGAAGAGTAACAAGACTATCACTTAGCTACCTCTGAACTAAGAGCCCCCAGCAAATCCAATACCCTACCAAATCATCTGATTCCCCATACACATTTCTAACCCACTTACATAGTCCTATATAGAAGCTATTTTTAATTTATAGTCCAACTGCCTGTACTACAGCTATTGAACTCAATCTAAAGCAACACCCAAAATATTCCATAACTCACTCAAAAATCTGTAATTTCCCACAGAAAGGATTTACTTCTGTGACACAGTAAATAATCTAGGGAAGTTTTTACAAATTGTGACAGAAAAAGGGAAAAGTCGGTCTTTGGTACCCAATATGCAATTCCTCTAAAGACTAGTATCTATCTGTGAACTACTCACTTGTCACTTTTGTATATACTAGCACATAATCATGGCTCACAGTCAGGTCCACATCAGTTGGATACCAGCGAGAATGATCAGTCCTAGTACAGGCACAGGGTAGTAATTTTTCAAATGAGTGAAATATTACATTTAAAACTGAGCAGGTACGTGAAAATTCTTCAGACCTTTTCTGTACGTGGTCAAACTTGTTCCTAAATATAATTAGAGACTCCCACTACTGTAACGTAAGAACAGGGTTTCCAAACAACTTTGTGACAAAGTGCAGAACCAAGACCCTGGTGGAGTGGCCCTGAATGTATGACCCCTTTTGAACAAAGGCCAGTCTCTTTTGTAAGCCTGCCAGCAAAGTCATGTGCCAAAATAGGCTTGAGAAAAGCTCAGCCTATGTGACAGCGTAACATCAGCCACCTTAGGAGGCAAGCCGGATCAGCAGTTCCAGATAAGAAATCTGCCTAAACAGAAACCACTATTCTAAGTGAAGATCTGTTGCATTTGATGTGGAATAATATTGCAGACAGATTCATAGGTAAACCAGCCACCTACATACCAGGAAGATACGAAGAACTGGCATGGTAGTACGTGTTCAGTATTGTCTGATCACAGCCTTCTTTAACCTGAATGCTGTGTTTAAGAAAAAAAAAACAAGGGGGGGGGGAGAAAAACCATGGAAAAAAGGATGTTTCCCCTAAAAGTCAGCATGGATCAGCGAAGTTTTAATACCTAGCCAAAAGGTAGAAGATTGAAAACAGTAATAAAACTCTGAAAATATATTCAATTAAAGTATTTCCTCGAAAAGTATAGCTTAGCATAGAGTCCTGCATTACATTTCAATACTTCATAAGATTTTAATACACAAAAGCACAAAGCAGCATAAATGCATTGAAAACGAAAAGCTGAAAGTTCAGGAGGCATCTCTTCCCTTATCATTTTATCAAAAAGACTTAATTAAGCTCATGCTTCATACACTCATGTGCTCCTGAGGACAGTGCTCCAGAAAGTGGAGGAAAAGACACTTCCAGAAAGGAATGCTCAGGAGAAAAGACAGTTACCTTCTATTGCTGTCTTTAAAAAATGTGTGATTTTTTTCTCTTTAGGAAAGAAAACATTTAAATGTAAACAGCTATATTAACACAATAGTCAGCTCTGAACTGGGCTACCGATTTTGCATGAAGTCCGAGCTACTGCTATGATAGCCGTTATTCAGATGCACTCAACATACTAAGTAAGTTGTGTGCAGGAATATATCAATATTTTAAAAGTGTGGCTTAAGGAGGAGAGGTTGATCTGGTAGTAAACCCTACTTGCACAATCCCACACCAAGACAGAGAGAAACACAAAAGGGTTTTTTTGTACGCTCCCAGCATTGAAAAAGATTACTCACCAGAGTAGCAGTAAGCGCAGGTGCAGACTGCCCGTGTGCTTGGTAGCGCATGCGAACAAGATTGGAGGTTTCTGCAGGCTGCCATAGCTGCTGTCCAGTTGCGCTGGGAAGCAGGTACTTGCCTGTCAAGTTAAGACAGCATGTGGGTTAGAATACTAGGTGTTGCAGGTGGACAGTTTGCTACAAGATGTTGTTCTTACCATTCTAAAACATTTGTTTCTTTCGCTTACAGCCCTTACTAGAGGGGATTCCATCAAAGCAGAATTCCTACTGTTGGCTTGCTAGCCCTGAGCAGACCCTTCCACAAGCTATGCTTCTCTTGGGCAAATTTACTTTTTCAATCATCTCACACCTGCACCTTTTTGCCACCCAGAAACTCAATTAGAGCAGCAACAGATGCCAGTATCCAGAGCAGTGGGTCTGGGCAAAACAAACCTAAAATCCCAAGCAAGGCGCTTCCAAGACCTCAGAGGCACAAGGTTCTGACCGTGGGGCACAAAAGGAGGTGTGCTGGCACAAGGCACCATTACGCACCCATGAGCGCGGCACACGGCGCTACTTCTACTCCACGGCTCCTTTCCGCGTCCCGAGAAAGCACCGGGGAATCTCTACCTGGCATCCCGAGGGGGCGGCCGCCGCTAACCGCCGCCCGCTTGGCGACGGCGCTCGGGAACCCACGACACCGGCCGCTGACTTTCCCGCCCGGCGGTGCCACGCCCCGCGGGCCGGCCAGCCGCGTGCCGCCGGGGCAAGGAAGCGCTGCCCCTCGCTCCGGGCCGCCCTCCCGCAGGTACGGATGAGACAGAAACCACGTCTGGGTCAGGCAGCCCGGGGCCACGCTCGGGGAGCTGCCGAGAGGACAAGCGTGCCGCGCTGCCCGCCTCTTGCTTCCACCCAGTGCCACGAAGCGGCGCAGCCGACTGCACCCCGGCCTCGGCAAACGCGGGCCCCGCGCGCGCAGCTGTCTGCGGGAGCCGTGCGGGGGCAGACGCTGACTCCCAAGACCCACAGGCTCGTCAGCGCCGCGATTCAAAAGACATGGGGATTTTTAAACAAAATCTTAAGTTCAAAAACAATGCTGTGTTCGATTGAACATCCCGAATGGAAACTGCCTTCCAAGCCACATGCTCGAAACATTTGTTTCCTGAAAGTAGTAACACCCACCTTATTAATCTTCTCGCCTCAGAGCGCTGCGGAGCGGGTACGCGCATGGCCCACGGCAGAGGCCTTGAACCCTGGCAGGCAGGCACAGGTTGGCCAGTAAATCAAAGACCTCGGCACCATAACCTTATTTTTAATAGCAGATCCACAGACAGTTGATGAGGTCACTGGAAATTTTACTGTCTTGGGAGCTAGATGGTTCCCAAACAGCATCACTAGATAATATTTTTAATGCTTCCCAATTAGTCTTTGTTACACTGGTACAGCAGAACCAATAGATGCTTTTCACCCCATTTGCTAACCAGGAACTAGAAAAAAACACAAAGCTGTGGTTTCCTGCCCAGTTATCCAGAATAACATTTTCCATCTGCTGTCTCTGCCCATATCTATCTACTTCTGGTTACCTTTTTACATAGATTCCCACCATCCTGAACTTAAGACATTGATTACAACATCCACATCTTTGATACTGCATTGATATCAGTCCTGGAATACGTCAGTGACATATGCAGGCAGTTACAGCTTCTACCTTTCACCTCAAGGGTTAATTCTTTCTCATCCAGGCACAGAAAGTCAGTAGAAAAAAACCTAAGTTACACATACATTGCATTTTTAAAAAGGTGTATTTTATTTCCTTAAAGCCTCCCACACCAAAAGAGGCCTACTCATTTCCTTGCTTTTCGACTCCTCTCCTGAGAATCAGTGGCAAGACAAGGTTCCTGGGGTGAAACCAGGCATTTCCTACTGCTGGGTCCCCAATTACAAAAACCTCTCAGGCTAGAATGCAAACTACAAACGCTATAATGAAACTCTCAAAGAAGGCTCCTAAAATTCCAGCCAAGTCAAAACAACTCCAAACGAGACATCGTATCACTGTGATGGTAACACCAGTAGAAGACTTTGTTATCATCTGTTTTGTCACATAGACATACCTTACAGAAATCCATCTTTGAAAGTCTGTATTACCCTCTCTAGAAGCCACCAGGAAAATTACATTAAACCATTTGCAACTTGATCACTGTAGCATACCCTTAGTGCATTTTATCATCACAGGAATCAATACTTGAAAAGTGTTAGGAGATCTCCTTTGATCTCCTTAGAACAAAGGAGAATGCAAGCAAGAAACAGGACTGTTCCAATAAAACATGTTCTAAAATTGGGGAAGTGCATCATTCTTTGGTTAAGCAATATACTTTCTAGTAGGGGTTTCAAACTCATCTCGAAACCCATTGTCAGACACAAGACCTTTCTCAGGCTGCACTGATTTTCATTTCACATAATCTCATTAAGCTTCCCAAGAGGGAAAAAAATTAAGCAGGAGGGGGGAAATAATTTGTATTTTGTTGACAAATTAGTTTTGTTTAAATTTGGATCCTGAGCCAGAAAGGTTTAAATAACAAGTCAATGAAGTCTAGGAAGAGAAAGGCATATAAGAAATAATTGCTATAATGTTGTTGGTTTGTTTTGGGGGTTTTGTCTGTGGGGATTTTAATTGCTTTTTGTTTTAAATGGGAGCCAGATCCAAAACAGAGAGCTAACATTGTGATTCATATTCATGTCAGTTGCTCAGCAGAGCACTCTGTACCTTGCTATGTGCAGGTCTATGCTGATACACAGCATCTCTAGTAGCCACCTTTATTCTTTGTCCTTTACAGGCATCTGTACATTACTCAGTCTTCATCTTGCTCAAAGATCTGAAACTCAGTCTTACATATTTTGGTTCAGAGGGTAGAGGAAAGGCAATCCTACTCTTCATGGCAACAAAATCTTGTACTAAGCCCTTCCTTCAACTGTAAGATTTTGCCTGACTGACAAGAAAGCCAAGTAGATTAACACAGCATCGGGGACAGTGTCTGCACTTCAAGAATTCACTTAATATTCCATTATTTCTCTTGCATGATTAACCGCTGGAAATATTTCAGATAACATTGGAGGGCCTGTGGAGTCGTTAATTAGGCAGCTGACAATTAAAATTGCCAATGAAAACGTGAGTGTACATGATGCTGTAACGATCCCCTTCCCATTCTTAGCCCAGTAAGGAACCTTGAGGGCACCATGGATTTCACAACATACTGAAATTACGGCAAGCTGTCCAGAACACCACTTCCTTTTATAGTACATCATATATGCACTTAAGCACAGAAATGGCATATAATAAATATGCTTTCTATAGAAGCAAGTATAGCCATGGCTTATGCAAAAACATGACAGAGGGTAAATCTCTTATCTAAGGAAAACACTAACCTTTACGCTGAGAGATAGTACCAGGAGATTAGTGGTTACCAAGAATGCCAACAGCAACAGAAAGCCAGAAAACAACTGTACTCTTAATACTGTGCTTCTTAAAATATGAAAACTTGGATATACTTTACAGGAATACAGTGAGGCTTTATCATTTCCAGAAGCAAATGGAACATCAACATTTCTTACAGAAGAAAACTTCTTCCAAAACTCAGTCTGCATTCTTCGAGGGATTACAGTGCCACTGCATTAAGTCACCACACAGTAAAACAGTCCTTGCCCAAAGAGCTGGTCAGCAACTCTCTCTGGATTCCTCAATTTAAAAAAAAAACAAAACCCAAACCACCACAAGACTAACAAAAACCCACTCCAGCTATATCCACTGCTTCTTCTTGCCACAACCCTGTTTCCTGCTATAGTTTAATTCACAATTGTATGCATTTTCCCCCTTTTACTATTTTTAATAACCCACTCAAATTTACACACATCCACACTTTCCTTTGCTGTTAAGTGATTTAAATATCAGTATTACACATAAAACTTGAGCTGAAACGCATTATTGATTTTCACACTGCATTCACTTCTGCCTTCCAAGTTTAATGCACCAAGCAGTGACTTTCCTTTTTTGAGTGAACTGATTCATAGGGGACAGAGAAGATTTCACCTCAAGTGCACCTCATCACTTCCACTTCAATTCAGCATTTTGACCCACATACAGCACAAACACTACCAGTGTCCAGAGTAAACTCCATCTCCACAACAAACCACTGCCATACTGGTAGTAATTTTCTTATTACTTTCATTAGCTGTTGATACAGATGAAGCACCCACTGGTACAAATCCCCTACTGCTGTTCTGCTCAATGCTAAAATGGCCTTTACCTTCCTCCCTTGCCTTCTGCAGAGGCTTTGCTAGCATCTCTGCTACCTCTCCTGGGACTGAAGCTATTAAGACAGCTGAAGTCATGTCCTAGTTTCAGCTGAGATGGAGTTAAATTTCTTACTAGGAGCTGGTACAGTGCTGCAATTGGGATTTATGATGAGAATCATGTTGACAACACACTGATGTTTTAGCTGTTCGCAAGCAGTCAAGGACTCTGCAGCTTCTCATAGTGCCCTTCTAATGAGAAGGGGAGCAGCAAGAAACTGGGATTGGACACAGCCAGGACAGCTGACCCAGATGGCCAAAGGGACATTCCATGCCATATGATGTCATGCTCTGTTTAAAAGTGGGGGCTAGGCTGGGAAGCAGTTCTGCTCAAGAGCTAGCTGAGCATCAGCTTCAGGTGGTAAGCAATTGTGCTGTACATAACAACACAATATACGAAACAAATTAGTAACAACATTATTTTCTCTTCTGTCCTATTAAACTGTCTTTATCTCAACCAACAAGTTCTACCTTTTATTCCCTTTTTGTTTCTCTCCCCTACCCCACTGGGGAGGAACAGTGAGCAACTGGCTACGTGGTTGTTTTAGCCACCTGCCGGGTTAAACCACAAGTCCCAACGCTGTTGGTAACCACTGGCATCTCCTCCCACATCTGAAGGAAATTCTCATTAGTCCAGCACTTCTATCAAAATGCATTTTGATGAAAGGTGACTTAAGTTGATTATGTCATGGTAATAATTTAGCATTATTTAATGACATTACATAATCATTGGTAGACCCAGGGAATACATCACTGGATTTCAGTGTCATCTTCCCCTTGAACTTGCCTCCCATCTGTGTCTAGTTTCCTTTATAATGGTTATTTGTAGAAAGTCTAAACAGAATCTTTGTTTAGACTTCTGCTGCATCTAGCACGTGCGTACCTGTTGAGTGCCTTACTGCATAAGGCCAAAAGAGACTAAGAGCCATACACACCTCCTCAAAGACCTATAACAGAAGGTGGGCTTTGCTTTAATTATAAAAATCTTTCCTACTGCTGAAGTATTACTCTCCTTCCACTTTCCCTCTCAAATCCATATCCCAATGGGATGGCTGAGAATTACTAAATGAGCTTAAATCTAATGCCTATAAACCTTCATTTTCAGTTATAATTTAGAAATTACTTGTCTTAAATCCTCAGCACTCTGATGTTTTAACAACTGCCTATGATGGAAAAAACCTTCTGGCACCCAAATAAGTTTTTGCCTCCAGAAAAGTATTCAGGACAGTGTAGATTTTACATTTGGACTAATCACAAAACACTTTCTTGTACTGCAGATAAACACTGATAAAAGTGTCTTGAAAGTTTTTGATGGGAATATTTTTAATGAAAATATTAAAAGCTGTTCTCCATAACAGCTGTAAATGGAAGACAGGTATGTGCTTTGCTAAACTGAAAGCATCTGGATTTGGACTGACGCTAACAATGGACACAACTAGCCCAAAGTGGAAGCTGTGTCCATTGTTCGTGTGATCCATATGATCACAGTGTACCACAGACTGAACTGAATCTGGCATCAATGTGTTTGAATTAGCTGCTGTGAAACAGCCATTCTGACACCTTCAAGGCAAGGGCCAAGAAATACTTATTCTGTTTGATTGTTTTTGATAGATCAATTATTTATCACATAAGTGCAGATTATTTAAAAGCAATTCAGAAGACTAGATTCTTCTCCCCTACTACTCTGAAGTTTAAAAACCCAAAACCAACCAAACAAAAAAACACACTGAAAACTAATCTTACCTCAAGAAGTAACTTCTGTGGTCAAGAGAGATTGGCTAAGCACAGGTTGAAGTGGGTTGCTCACTCCACACTTCTCTTTGCCAGAGTGCCCTGGTTGCACTCCATGAGCAGCTGGGAGGGGACACAGGCAGGGAAACTGACCCAAACTAGCTGAAGGGGTATTCCATACCCTCAGTATCATACTCCAGGTACAACGGGGCTGGTTGGCAAGGAGGGGTCACTGGCCCCAACAGGCTGGGCAGGGTCCAGGTGGTGAGCAAATCACATTCTGCACCATCACCTGCTTTGTATGTTCTAAGACCTGTTGTTGTTACTGCCCCTCCCTGTGCTGTCCCAGTAAGCTGTCTTTATCCAAACCCACAGCTTTACCTGTGTCTTCCCTGTACCTCCCCCGTCCCACTGGGGATGGAAGGAGCAATCAGTCATCCTTGCAGTGCTGAGCTGCCAGCTGGGGTGAACCAGGACAGTGCAGGAGTAAGCCACTGTGGAAGACAAAACTGCACCCTACTGCGGATTTCTCCAGGTGATAAAAGCGTGAAAGGAAACACAGTTGAGCATTTCTCCCTCTTCTCCCCAAAAGCCAGGCAGAACAGTTCACTGACAGGTCTCACTAGGAACAGAGTAAAGTCTGAATCCATCCCCTGCCATCTCAGCTCCACCTTGCCACATCGCAGGGGAGCCAGGGCCATGAACAATCAGCCAAAGCCTGAGTCAACTCGGCATCACTTTCACTCCCACAGACATGCAGACCCTCACTACAGCTTCACAAACCTGCCCAGTGAAAGGCAGAGCGCCTCCCAGATGAGTATTTCACCATCAGGTTAGCACACTCTCTTTTACTGCTTCAAATTCAACTGTTGCAGACAGACCAGTTGTAGGAAATTATATGAAGGCTGTAAACTTTAGAGTCTATTGTCACATCGGGGTGTGGGGGTGGGGGAGCAGGGGGAATAAAAGCCCGTAATTCCTGTTAACAGTAATTGGGAAGTAAAAGAATAGTGGATGGATTTAATCATTATGCAACTTTTGGTATTTTGGCTTATTTTACTGTGGCTGCATCAACAACCTTCACTTAAATTTCAAATTACTGCCAGCAGCAAAAAAGAGTTACCATTTTATTCATGCCTCATTTATTGCCCACAACTTAAGAAAATTAGCACATTCTGCATATTACTCAGCTGCACATGCTTCAAGTTAATGGACAATGCCAATTTCCCAGTCTGATGCAAGAGGTGACATTTTTCTTTCAACCAATCTGTCCACTAAACATAGCATTACTCAGTTAAGCCATAATTAAAACTGACTCAATTATAATTTATTTTGTTACTGTACAAAAAGCCCTTGTAAAAAATCCTATTACAGTCACAGATTTCTTCACTTTTTGATGCACTACAAAATCTGTTTAAAATGCTCTATCTTGGTTGCACTTTCTACAAGGTCAAGCACTATCTGACATAAATGTGGCCCAGGAAAGGCAAAGCATCAGGGTGAGATCATGATCTTGCAAAAGCAATAGATCTGTCTTAAAATATATCTATTGATTTTAGATCTATCTAAAACAAATAGAAGTGTCTTAAGTACAGTTCATCAGTATTGGCAAAACTGGAAAAGGATGTATCTACTTCTGGACCAGAAACCAGTAGGATGCAGATCTAAATCTGCATCCAAAATACATATACTAAAAAAATCAAGCCTTCATTAACTACAAAGGGATTCAGACTAAAGACTCTGTATAACTCAATTACCAAGAATAAGTTGTCACATACAGTTAGCTTTCTTGCCAGAAACAAATATAATTTCCACACGTGGAACAAGTTTCCCTTTTAAGTGAAAGACACTTAAAATACAGAATTTGGCTGATATGAAAATTATTCAGAGTTCATCTGCTAACATATTCATTAAAGTCACATTTATATTTTGATGATTTGCAACCTATTACTGAAGTGCCGTGACAACAATAAAATATTATAAAGGCATGTGGGAGCAATCACCTAGTTTTATTTAGAGTAGAGGGGTATGGTGGTACTTGGTTTCGGGGGGCGTTGTGTGTGTTTGGGGAGGGGTTGTGTTTTGGTTTTTTTGGTTTTTAACTCTTAAGTTTTCAATACAAAAAAAGTCTACCACAATAGCAGCATTAGTAGCCAGCCAGCAACATATTTATGTGATAAAAAGATACATCCTGAAGTTATAATTTGCAACTCTACCTTCTCACCTCACAACTGTATTGTACAAGTCAGCAAAATAATTAGTTGGAGATAATCTTTCTTATCAGTGAGCTCAGAGATGTGCACATTCTGCTCCTTCCTTTTCTTTGTATTACCAAGAAATAGAGCCTTTTCCCATACTTCTGGCACACAGTTCCAAAACTTACCAATTGCTAGTCCATTCTATTAAAACCAATCCTAAAATACAGATGTTCTTGCTCCCCTTTAACCCTGTTTTCCAGTTTACACCTGTTCTAGAAAAATCTGAAGGTCCAGTGCTGAAACTATAATAGGAGAAAAACTAGAAATTTAAGGTTCAGACTGAACACGTTACCCTAAGCACATTAAGCTGGACAACATCTAAGTGATGATCAGTGTTGTACTGCTCCTTCTTCTATACAGTCACTTCTCAAAAATAAAAACCCTGCACATGAAACACTGGGCGATCACTCTTGCCTGTACACCTGCAGACTTGCAGCCAAGTTGTGCTCTGTAGAACACACACACACTCCAATTGTAAAAGTGTCGAGAAAATTCACCATTGCTCAGTTCAACCTCTACATCAACAGCAGCTTCAGCCAAGCCGCCAATATTCCAGGCACCAAACTCTCTACCATTTTAATTCCCCCCACTCCACCTGTTTCATAGAAATAATTATATCAAACAAAGGTCTTACATTGCACTATGGAGAAAAACCCCAGCGACTCTTAAAAGTGACAAGCATGAAGCAGTGTGTCAGTGTCAACTTTCTCTACAGTCCCTACTATGAACCCTAATTTTTTTTTCAGATAGATGTTGCTAAATCGCATAATTAAGGAGATTATTTGTAACTTTAAGCTTACTTCAATAAGCTTACTTCAATTTTTGAAATGCAGAAAAGTTTCCTAATAGAAAAACCTGCGCCCATTTTCACTGGAAAACACCTATGAACTTCTCCATTCAAGCCTTCAACCCTTTCTTATAAGGACTAAGCACAGAATGTGCTTTTCCCCTTTCTCGGGCATTTCTCGAGCTGTACATTTCACTTATGTTAAAGCACCCATTTTGCAGCAAGCAAGTACAATTTTCCCTCCACAGATGGTGAGACCACTGGCTTCACAGCATCCACTCAAGAGTGTCCATATGCGAAAAATGAAAACTTAAAGACTCCAGAAGTACAGGTAAGAGTGCAGCCTCAATGTGCAATCAAAATGTATTTATAAATATTGAAGTAATGAGCTCGGGTACCAACAACAATAGGACTGACTGCAGATTCACAGAGCTCAGATTTAGGTAATCAGCTGATTAAACCCGAGCATTTAACTTAGTTCTAGAGAGTTCTGTATTGTGTGCTTTTCCAGTCACACTGCTAAACATACTTGAGCCAGATAAATAGCCCAAGAACTGTTGGATTAAGAAGCTACAAGTCAAACTTCAGAAATTTAACATGCATGTTCATTCTCTCCAAATTTTATCTTTCTCCTATGGCAAATAACTCTTAACAACTTCCCAGCTGATTTTATAAGCATCCAAAAGAGGGTTAAACTCTACTTCGCCACCCTTCAAAACAGGGAACTTGCAAATCTATCTGCTAATTAAGCACTCCGCTGCCACAGATTGCTTTGATCTCAAAACAATCAATTTCTCTCATTCTGATGATACAAACACATTAAAGCAGCAATTGAGGAGTTAACAGCAAAATAATGAGACAGGAACATAATATCTTCTCATCTCAGACTATTACACACTGCAGACTTCAGATATGTCAAAGAATATGGAAATTACCTTGCTAGGCACACAGGGAAGTACAAAAAAAATTAACTATGGAGATTGATTGAAACCTTAAATGACAACTATAACCCAACGTAATCTCAGCCACCAGTGCACCAAGAACCATTTAAAAACACACATTTCATAGCAGAATGTATTTGTTTCACCTCTGGAAGACAGCCTTATATAGCATAATTAAAAAAAAAAAAAACAACACTCTCAGGTGCATAACTATAGAATAGCTTGCTTCATCTCTTTCTGCTAATTCTGGAAGAAGTTTGACATGTGGCAGAGAGGTCTAAGGAAGCCTTTGAAGAAGGCAGTGAAGACGCCGGGACATGCCCTGCATAGGCAGCGACACTGAACAAAGCACCCTGTGCCTGTGCCCATGCACCCTTGGCTGTTGAGCTTTCCCACCTTATGTTCCCAGGGTGGCAGCAGCAGTACAGGGCTGCTGCTCCCCCCCCAGCCCTGGTTCCGGTGGGGAGAGCCGTCAGGCATCGGTGGCTGAAGGACTATGAAGTGAGTACATCCAGCCCTCTCCTAAATCACAAAGATAAAAAAAAAATACTGAAACTTACTTCTGCTGCGACACGTGAGGGGAAGGAAATGCAGGAAGTTAAATTTCCTACAAAACGGCAGGTCTGCTAGAGCTTTGGAGCTGACAGCCATCCCTCCCCTGCATCCCAGGCACCCCGGCTTCCAGAGCCGGAGACAGGACAACAGAACCCACCAAGCGGTATCCCGAGAGACCGCCACGACTCCCCGGGACGTTAATGGGGTGGCGCATGCATAATTACTCAGTCTGGAAGAGAGTAAACAATTTTGATGTTTTCCAGAGGAAACACGGAACGCTTCCCCTATCTATGCCAATCGCATCAGAGTTATGATAGCCAGCTGTATGGAATGGGAAGACACCGTTTCCAGAGACTCTTCAAGGCACAAGTCATACAGTTTTATGCCCAACTTTCCCTACGCACCAAGCTGTATCAAATATTTGCCACTGCAAGGCTTAATGAGCTCATCTGCATTTTGAACACTAACAAGAAAAAAAATTATACAGCATGATGTTTGTGAAAACTCTGGATTTCTACCACTGCCAACCCATCCCCTGCATAAATGGGGAAACCCTCCCTTTCTAAGTCCTGCCAGCACATGCCAACCCATGGATAAGAGAACAGCTTGTTCTTCATGGCCCATAAAACTGTTGATCTTTCTGCTAATTAGCGTTAGTAGAGTGATGAATCTGTGATGCAAAAACCAGGCCAAGAGTCCCCCCATTCATTTCAAATCAACCACCGACTATTTATATTGGAATACCCGTAATTGCTGAGCATATTTGGATGACATTAGAGGTGGAAACCCAATCAAAGCAGAAATACTAGAGGAGAAAACATCCCAGGATTTCTTAGTTTTTAGCTGTTTGCTAGATCATGAGGTAATTTCATTAAAGTGCTTCAGGATCTTTGGGTTAAAGATACTATGTGTTATGTCACCAGTATTCGTATAAATCCAATTTAAGCTTAGCAAGATAGCAGCCCAACCACAATTAGAGACAATTAGCCCAGCAGGAAGTCTGTTTCAAAGCAGTTATTGATGAGATAACAGGAGGCAAGATAGGAAGTTCAAATTATAGGTAACAAAGTGTGGGTTGTTGGTTTGTTTGGTTTTTCCTCTAACTGCAGAGCTTATCAGTACAGTATAGAGACAACAGAGCTAGCTGCAGCACTCCACAAAACACAAACTCTTCCCAGCAATATGCTTTCGTATCTTTCAGAAGTAGAAAGGGAGATAACCATCTCCAAACGCCGCACCAGAGCTGAGGAGACAGAGCAGAGCTGCTCCGCACACTGCGGAGCAGCGATGGGACATGAAAGCAAGGCCAATTCGATTTGCTTGTCCGAGTGATTTACCAGGTTAACATACCACTCCCCCTCGCAGTAAAAACTCATTTAATTTCTCAGCCTTTCACATTACTTTCTGCCATGAATACTATTTAAACATCTCTGAACACGGCAAACTAAAATCTGTAGACAATTTAAGCTAAAAACCCTCTGACAGTAGACAGCCCTTTGAAGTTTGTTGAGATCAAGAAAACCAGCCACCACAGAAAAGCAGCTTTTTAATTAAACATCTTTTCTCCTGATTAGAAACAAGTTTTAAAGACCCAGTCTGTGCACCGTTAGGAATCCTTAAGAAGGCAATCTAAGGTGAGAAGGAGAGGCATAGAAATACACACAAACCCAGAGAAGTCTGTGTCCCAAGAGGAACAGGGCTGACTGACCTCACCAAGCTCTACTCATCTCACTCTGCCCAGCAGTCCTCACACACACACACCCTCCAACCCAGAGGGCACCCGCGTCCTTTGGAAGCGATGATCTTTTCCCTCTGAAACTGACCTAGGGCCACTGAAAGATGCTACATCTCAGCTTGTGACAGGGCTTACTCCGCAGTTGAACACACACGAGGATCATGTTCTACCCATCTGCAGCACAAGCAGAACTTCAAAGCTCAGGTTCAGTTCCAAGGTAAACGGTATCACACCACTGCCCTTAGAAGAACGCAGGTACACAGGGACTGGGAAGCTGAGGCAGGAGAGGAATTAGGATGTGGACACAGCAGAGGAGGAGAAAGGCATGCTCATTATTGGGTAAAGCATTCGTGATACTCAAAGCTTTACAACCCTATGGAAACACGACATTTTCATTTAAGAGAGAAACTGGTCATAAATTAATTTCAAATACCTTTACTCTGAAGTTGTCACTGAAGCTTGTATTTGCAAACCCCATTATGAAATACTGTTTTGCAGCCTATCCTTTTATTAAGCAGTGCTGCTACCACTACACAACAAGAACTATTAAAGGAGATTTCCCAGCCTAATAGCAGGCAACACCCAAGAAAGTCATTCAGTCTCCCTTTCTCCAAAAGTCTTCATCCTCCCCACTCCTTGAAGATGAAAGTTAAGGAAAGCAATACTGTTGAAACAATTACTACTGAAGTGACTTTTCCAAAATATAATAGCAGGGTGTCTCCAGGAAGCAGCATTTCTTTTATTTGCCAGACTTTATTTAATATCAGTGGTTCCCTAGCGATTTTCAGCAGGAAGCAATTGTAAATTTATTCTCAAAAACACTGATTTAATTTTGTTCAAGTCTGAAGAGCATTCTTTGCATGCCACTGAAAATGCATGGTTGTTAGATTGCTTGAAACTGCTCAATTCAAGAAAAAAAATATTCTGGGGTCCAGTTTTCCTGAATCTATGTAGCATCTAAGTTCTGTTTCTAAACTACCTCTCCAAGCTTCTAAACCTCCTCTCCCTTATGTTGATTTCCCACTGGAAGGACTTCTATGCATCATTCTCAGTTTTTCTCATACTCCTATAAAAACAGCTTTCTAATTTACTTTAGCCAGTACAGAGTAGTAGGTTCTCAGTAACTGTATTCCTTCAGGTTTTAAGTCTCAATATACTGTAACAATATAGATTTTATTTCTTCTCATGTCATGCACAACATTATTCCCTCTTGTAAAGCCCAATAAATTAATTTGTCTGGGATCTATTCCCAGAGATAAAAGCCTTATCTATTTATCTCTGTACGTATTCAGCCCTGAAGGATTTGAACTATCCCATTTTATATAAGCGAATTAAAATTTTATTTTTGTTTTTATCATTAATACTACTTGTGGTCTGTGGTTCAATAACGCTCTGCTTTTTAATAGCAAAGCAATTCAAAGTAACACAAAAATTCACTTATTTCCTGACATTTAAAGTGATCAACAAGCATCAGCATAGGAATACTCTCCACATTTGTAAGCTAACCGCCTCCTTTCTTGCTTTACTTCTATTTAATGTATTTCTAGGAGTTTAGCAACAGATATTAGGGAGGGAAGAAAAATTCAACCAAGGACAGGTCAGGTTCACATTAATGGAAGGCCTTCTCAACCCACCTGCTTTTTTTTTTTAATTCCCACAATTATACTATGATTCTCCTATTTTCATACCAGAACAGTAACCCACTCTTAAGCATTAAAGTTACTAAAAACACTCCAAAACTTAAGTATGTGAAAAAGGTAGGTAAATACAAAGTCCAAGGTAACACTGAAATGATTAACTTAAGATTACTGAGCATTTGAAACAATTCCAGGAAATAATTCTCTATCTGCAGTGGCTTCTTTAAATTTTATATATTTTTTTAAATCCCCAAAGAATATAAAGAACCTTCTGTCATCAGAATGACTTTAATTTAATCACTATCATAAAAGCTGATAAGATATTTAAACTATTTTAAGATACCAAAGCCTTAAGGTATTCAGGTTCATTTAAAGTGCATTAGTAATAAAGCAGTTTAACATCATTGCACACTATATTCCTAAATCCTGACATGAAACTCTGCACAACATATTGCAAGCAGACAAAAAGCATACCCATTTCCCTTTATAAAGACTTCAAGCAATAATTCAAACACAGAGATAAAGACCAGAGACTAGAGAAGCAAAGCACATTTGCTTCATTTGTTTTTGATTAGGCTGGTTTTTTATCTGGAGGGCTTATACAGAAAAGTTCCATTTTTAAAGAGCACCACCCTACTTCAAAGTTAAACAAAAGCAAAATTAAAAATCCACGCCAATTCCTGCTGAGATCATGACTAGCGTGCTGACAAGTTTTAGTTTCCGTAACACACTAGTTTGGTCGACACTGCAAGTTTTCAGGGTAGTAACACTTTAGAGAAGCCAGACAGTTCACCAATATGGTTAGCAAAATTGTCACTTGAGGCAGCTCTAAGTCACTCAGCTTTCACGAAAGCCCATAAAGATCAAAAATACTCTTACACTGTTTCTCCAGCTTTCATAATACGACTCCCAGTAAAAATGAAGCTGGAAGGGAAGTGGCAAGTCTTACCCTCGTTAACACTAAACATCATAGCAACAATTATGGAACGTGACAAGAAGTTCCTGTAGTAGCACCTGTCTTTCCTTCACAGAAAGGTACACTCTCTAGTGCTTTATTTTTTTTTTTTAACCAAAGCAAGTTAAGTGGTATTTGTCACTCATTAGCAGCATTGTAAGTGACTCTAAGCTACTGACAGCAGAGAGGTATATTTCAGTAATTTCTTGGAGTTTCTTCAAGCATAAGGACAGGGAGAAGGTTGGAAGGAAATGAGAAAGCAAATGCTCGAAAAGCACTTCCGCAACACTTAGGTCAGAAGAGTCAGCTCTTTCCACTGTGGCACCACTTTTCGCCCCTAAGAAAAAACAGCTCTGAACAATGAACAGAATTTAGAGAAAGAAGATAGTAAATTCTCAAGTAAATGCAATTTCACCTTTCTCTAACCTGAATTTCACCTGCTTGATTTTGATATCCAACAACATCCCTTGAGCAGGTAAAACAAGACATTGAGTCTCAAATTTACCTCTTCCACTAAAGTGACTGAGATCTATTGTCCCTCTAACCACATCCTTAACATCCTGCTGTTCTTCATAATAAATTCTTTCAACTGTCAGAAATTGTGCACTTCGGGAATATAATTGCCAAGTTCTAGTGTATTTAAAAATTCTCCTCCTTAATGTACAGAACACAAATGCCAATTAACCTGTCCCAGTGTTTTCACATTCATTTCAGTCCTTACTCAAAACCAGTCACTCTTCCATGACAGCTGCAGCCACACAGCTCCCAGGACACAATCACAATGTCAGCATCTGGCACCTCCCATAGACCCTACCAAGGCAGGAAGGGCTGGAGTCGTCCTCAAGCATCCTGTACCTCTCCATGGAGAGGGGTTACAGTCCACAGTCAGCAGCTAGCTGGTAATGCCCCTCCTCCCCTTGGAGGAATCCCCCCCCAGATAAATGAGGCCAAACTGCTTTTTAGTTAATGAAATCTAGTCTAAAAGGACCATCTGTGCACTTCAAGTCCTGGAGGAAACAAGCTGTATGTGATCCCAAGGATAAATGTATACAAGTACATCTCAAACAACGCTCAAGCCGCTAAACTAAGTCAGCAAGATAAACACCATGTTTCTGAAAATTTCAAGAAATGGGACACTTTCAGGCTGTGCTTGGCCACCTCTTAGCACCCCATGAAGATAGAGCCTCAAACAGGAACTCACCCCACCGACAATAGCAAAACCTGAAACCAGGACAAAGAGGCTTTATGGAAGCTCCAGGTGGAGCTCAAACCTCCCCAGAGTTCAGCCACAAGGCAAACACCAGGCATCAAGGTGACTTCAGCTCCACAGCTGCTAAACTCACCCGTCAGAGCTCCTCCAAGGCTTCCTCTTCTGAGCTCTCTCCCATCTTCACTCAGCTGCCTTTTAAATTTATGAGACTTTCCAGGGCCAAAAGAGACTTCAGGACTACTGGTTTTTCTAAGAGGCATAGGTGGAGGAGACAATATGTGATCAAGCTGCAAAAAAACAAAGAAAAAAGTATATAGAGTTTAAATGTTTACCATTGGAAGAAAAAAAAGCAAACTGCCTTTACATAATGATTGTAACAGCACTTGGAAATGAGTGTTTACATAAGATCTTACAGTAATTAAAGTGCTAAGTGAGACCAGAATTTTTGTAAGTGCTGGAGCTGCGCCTGGCTGCGTAGGAAAGCCATACCCCTCCTGGATGGCTCACACCACTCTGACCACTCTCACAGACAGTCCAGTCTCATGGTACAAGGAATCAGACTCCAGCTTACTCGACCTTTGATAACGCACTGTTTTAGCGGCTGTGAATCATCTGACCTTGAAACCTCTGCCATCTGCTCTTGCCAACGTTTTTCCCCGGCAGTTTCTCCCCAGCTTTACGTGAGCAGTCACTAGATGGCAATGTACCATCAACAAAACGCAAACCGCTGCCCGGTCCAGGGAAACGCCGGCAAAAAGATTTATCAACACCCCGGGGCAGGGGTGAGGGGTGGGAAATTACCCTGTTTATAAAACGGCGTTTATTTACACTGACTTTGAAATGATAGCAAATACACATCCTCGTTCTTCAAATCCTGTTCCTGTTATCATCCTTACACAACGTTTTAGCCCTCTGGTTTTGACAGTGCATTTCATGTCTCAATATTTGGTTAAATTCACAAAAACAAACCCAAAAGCAAGTGAGCAAGTACAGGCAAATGAAGAAAAAGCAGGTATGTGAGTACACAGAATGCAGATCTTTACAAGCATCCTTCTTAAACTGGTGTGGTCACACGGTGTCACTGTTTTGCAAACCACTCCGATGTTTTTCTGTAGCATTCAAACACCAATTCTTACCACAGTATTTAGGAAGACAAGCACAAACTATTTTAGGCTTTTACAATTCATATACTGAGACTTATCAGCCAGCCAATCTACCTGCATACCCAACCACTTCATCCTCAGTCCACTGAGAGTCAAGGTCACCATAGTCACCAATGAAGACACACAGTGAAACCCATTTTTGCATACATTTAATCCCACAACCAAGTACTGTATGCCCTACAAAGCATTTTGAATGCCATGTTTAGGTATTTAGAATTTCTTTTGTATTTAGTATTTCAAGTTAGTTAGTGTTTTGGGTTTTTTTTGGTTTTTTAATCAAATCTGAAGCTTATTAGAAGTGTTTGCAGATCTGCGCCTCTAAAGCATCAAGAAACACAGTGGTTTCTGAATCTACTTCAGTTTATGAAGACTCATCCACGTTCATAACAGGCACTGAACAGATGAGCTCACTGTCTCTGCCTTCAGCTATTTCCTTTGAGGTCACAGAGCATTAACCAACCATCGTTGCTATTTATCTTTTACAAACACAGGTATATCACAGATATTTCTATTTACCAAGTGTTAAGATACCTCACTAAGAAACATTATTTTAAGACTCTTTCACCTACATTGTAAGTAACTACTCAAATTACTCACTGACTGATGGACAGCAATGATCACTCAATGCTGCACTCCAAATAACACCAGGCATCTGACAATGACATAATCCTATCAAGGCTTTAGGTGACCTACTGGCAAAAATTCATACACTTTCTTAACAAAGGTTCACACTTCAAAGTAACCGACCACATTTTAAACCCATTTTCCCTAGCGCAAAGTTCATGAAAACTTTAAACAACAAAAAAGGGGTAGGGGGTGGGGTGAGGGGTGTAAATCAACGAATGCACTGAGCTCCCTGCATGTCAACACTTGAGTCTACACAACAGAATTTGTGTCTCACACCCTGCCACCTTCTTCCCTTATGACCAGGTATATAACCTTTATGGCTGCTCAAGTCACTCCTGCAATGAACAGGCTTGTAAATTCCACAACATGCAGACTGATTACAAAATTCATTATTTCAAATTAAGCTGTGCTCCTTCTCCACAGCTTTCAGAGTTTCAAAAGAAACTTTAAGATCTGCTACAGCACAGAACTGCCTAGGTCCCCAATTCATATTTAAGGTGGTTCTCCACTGTTCAAACTAGCAGCTTCAGAACAGTATGATTTTTGAAAGCTAAGACAGTTTAAATACCAACCCCCATTAGCTCACTGTTTTAACAGCAATGCCCTGACAGCACTTTCTTGCAAAGCTACCTCCTTGTTGCTAAGTGACTCTACCACAACTAACATTTCTGTTTGATACATTTCCAAGCACCAACTTTAAGCAGGTCAGTTCTCCACACCACAGAGTTACTCAAGGGCTTGGTCTTGGCCACTGGGACAGAAACAACTAACCAGGAGAAAGTAATTTTGCCCCATGTGAACTGGCCATGCTTGAGGTCCTACATCTGGAGGTTCTTGGGAACAGGACTGGGAAGGAAAGAAAAGGCAAGGAAAGAGGGGAGACATCTTTCCCACCACCACTGTTCAACATGTCCTCAATTTTACTGTCCATATGCAATCCTCTGACATAAGAAACATGGGAATGAAAGGCAATTTCTGAAGTCTTGCATTTTTCAGTACAACAGGCTGAAATTCAGATTCTGATGACAGAGAAGGTGATTCGATTATGTGGGGATAAAAATAATTGTTCTTGCACATGACAGATTAAGGATCAAGATGTAATATTAGGTTTCACTAAGTATTTCTTGGGGGCAGAAGTTCATTTTAATATAGGAACACTCAAATTCAACTCAGCAGACAACACTTACATAGATCTGTCAGCTGATATATATAAACACCTCATCACCTGAAGCAACTATACCAAGAGGACATTATATGGTTTAACATGACAAAGAAACAACATGGAAATATGAGTTTTAACATTTTTACATCGATAGCCAACTCTGGCTTAATGGAAACCATTACACATGTATCAACAAAGCATTTCTGCAAGGTGTATGCCTCAGTTTTGATTTCAAAGGGCAAAATAAGATCTATAGTACATACAGTGTGTTTGAAAGGCTCACACGTTGCAATTGCTCTTGAAATAGACTGAGTAGACAAGGACATACCCATTAACAACCTTGATATAACAACTGTGGATACTGGGGAAATATGAGGGGAAACCAGCCACAGAAAGTAACCAGGCTTGTAAGCTCCCTGTGGATAACTTCTTGTGCTACTCTCAATTAATAGACAGGTAGGTGAAGCAATTTAAGCCTCTGGTGTTTCTAGCCCCCATTCAGACCTTACTTCAGCAAAAGGTTATTACGCAGCACACGAAGAGGCTTTTGTACTCAACAAACAGCACTCCCTTCCTGCCAGGCACAGCATTCAAGTCCAAGTACTCAAAATCAACATCTAACCTGTTATTGGAACACACAGCTGATTATGAAGAGGTGTAGCATGGCACATACATATTCATGACACAAAAAGTTGTTAATTCGGCCAAAACACTAATAGTTCAATAAGATTATGACAAGTTTAAATAAGTACCAGCAAGATCTGCTCAAACTGTTAATGCTTCTTTGAAAGACCTCCTGGAAAAGTGAATACTATTAAAGTTCAGGTTGTGTTTCTTACCAGGTACAGGCTGGACATTGCTGCCTGCAAGGCAACAGCAAAGCAAGTACCCTGAGGAATGAGGGTTCCTGAAATTCTAACACAGATGATTTAAATAATTTTACTCAAGCTGCTTCTACCTGGCCCAACAGTTTTGCCCAGCCACAACCTTCACTATACTGGTATTTACTTCATGCTTACTAGCTATATGGACACGTGTCAGCATTGCACAGCATACAAGCACAACGGAAGAACCAGGATTTGGCTGCTTTTTTTTTTTTGTGAAACTTGCTTGACAGCAATTTGCAAAAAATACAATAGCTGTATTGCTGCAGGCAGTTTCCAACAACAGACATTCATGTTATACTTTGAGGTTTTGATTATCACATGCCCTGCCCATTGTCTTATTACTGCACTCAGGCTGCAAGCACACACTTCTCTCCTCACCATTCTTGAAGGCATTTAGCCACTTAAAGGGCAACAGGATGACGGAGGGCAGTTTTTTCCACTTGCCTATGGAATTGCTGGGCAGTGGAATAAGAGAATTTAAGGCGTTATTTCAGGAAGACACTACTTCAGAGACCCATAACAGCTAAGACAAAATACCTGAAAACAAGTATATTTGATTGTCCTGTATCTACAGCACAAAGAGAGTTAAGTTAGTGATTGAGTGTATGCAGGCTGCTCAGAGAGGGATTTTTAATCAGTACACATCTCACCACCAGACCCCGCTGTTAATATTCACAATGCATGGATAGTTAACTTATGTAAAAATGCTCTCTCCCCCAACATTAAATACTGAATAATTCCTTTCCAACAAAGGCACTTTGAAAGACAGAACACATGGCAAACCCCAAGCTATGCAAAACACACTGTGCCACAAAATTCCTTTCTTCCAATCCATTTTCCCATATATTTAATAAAAAAAGAATCTGCCTGCTTTGGTTATAGGTATGATGAATTTCTACAGAACCACTGTAAAATTTAGGAAGCAAAAGCTTTCATAAAACACTACTTTCACTGCAGCATGAACCTTACAAAAAGGAACACCCAGTATCATTAATGGAGAACAGCTTAAAAATTACATACAACAGAATCACAAAAACATTCTTATCATAGACTTCTACATGTAGATTTAAAGATCCTACAGAAACATGGGTGGAATTTGAGTGACAGTCTCCTCCAGTTATAAAGACATTTCCTCCAGGGAATCAGAAGTGAATCAATTTGTCCTCAAACCATTTCTTTATTGTTGGTAGATAGTGGGTTGTTTGATTTTTTTTTCCATTTTTTGAAGCTATTCATTTTCTGTGTGAATAAAATCAGTTACATTCCTCTAAAGAAAATTATTCTCACACTGTAGTGGCCATGGACTTTTAACAGCTCAGCTACTCAGAAAGGGGATCTTCATATTATAAAAAACCTCAGTAGCATCAAAAACAGCTGTCTACCATTGTGTATTTATTCTATAACTAGAAGGAATTCTCTGCTTAATAATTGTATCATCAAGCAGTGAGATCAAGTACATCAGCCCACATGTCCTTATGAGAATTTAAGACAACAGGTTCAAAGTAAGACCTAGCATTGTGTTTAGAAATACAATTTGAGCCAAGTACGTAACGAGGCATAAGGCAGCCAGAAATAACATAATGGATTTCAGGAGAGGAAATTCAAGGTCCAAGAAGGTGAATGAAGCTAAGCTACTGCTATCACACTAACGACACTAGGATAAGGAAAACAAGTTATTCCAAGCTGCTGAGGTTTGTTGCAACAAGGGGTGTTTTTTCCCCCCCGAACAAAAATTAAATCGAAATGAGAACTGAACTCATCTGCTCAGCTCCACCTCTTCTTGAGACACCCACTGCAGTTTTATTGAACAGAATACTTCACTCCCAACCTTCCTTAATCACTCCATAGGCAATATTCCTGCTTCCCATAGAAAGTGGGAAATGCAGGTCAAGTATTCCATCTTAAAAAATGAACAAAGACATTTTATTAAGCATTTTAATTTCTTCCTCTTGAACACTGCACAGCTCCACTCTACCTCAGGTCATGTCGTATATGCACATTAAATCCTATAGTTTCCATAAAAAGCCTGTGTGTTGTCACCCATTTTAAGCTTCCCCCAGTCAGGCACCAATCCAAAAGAGATGTATCACCTAAAAACTCTCAAACATAGTACACCAAAAGCAGAAGATATCCAGCATAGCTTCACTGCTTAGCTTTTTTCAATTGCCAACCAGAAGTCCCAAATTAAATACTATTAATAAGTATATCATCAGATATGCCAAATCACATCATACCTATCCAGATGTTTAAAGCAGCAAGAATGGAAAGCACCACAGTCCAGTTCCATGCAGACAAAAGAACAGGCACCAACCTGGTGGTCAAAAGATACTCAATTGTGCTCTGAAAACCTCCCATCTTTATAGAGCTAAATGCTTAAGAAAAGCTAACAAAGCCCTGTCTCCTACATCTCCAGACATAAGCCATGCCAGAAGCAAGTATGGTTCTGAGGCCAGTCGTCACTAGTTCAGCACTGACTGACCCTTTGTAGGAAAGCAGACTGCTAGGACATGTATCAATGTATTTCTTCACATTACTTACACTGGGTTCCCCACAGCATGCTGCTGCTCTACATGGCTCCTTTCTGAGCACTGTAAACACAGGCAACGAAACTTGACAGCCCAGCAAAACACTTTTTTGAGGAGGGGGACAAACTATATAAACTTACTTCAACTGTACATCAAGTTTTATCACTTAAATATTGTCCCAAAGTCTAATTACATTTGGCAAAGACTTGATTAGCTGCACTGACAAGGAGCAACACTGATAACCATTTTATTAATCTGACAGTCATGCTGCTATGTTTTCAGGAGCACACATGACATGAAAAGGCCTTTGCTTCTCACAAAAAAAATAATCACTTAATTTCCGACCTCACCACTCTCAAAAAGCAAGAGAAGTGAAAGCACCACACGCAGGCTGCTAGCCAGGGCCAAGCTGCAGCAGACCAACAGGCCAGCCCTATGAGAAAAGGTACAGTGGGACCTATATAGTGGGTTCTATTAGGAAGTTTTCTGGCAACTTAATCCAAAAAAAGCATAAAAACAGAAAGTAGAGTTGGAGTGGTATGTCCAACCTACTCAGCTCTGCTATACATGTACTGTCTAGAAAAGATCCCTCCCCTTCTGTAGGAACACAGCTCCTCAGAGAGCTGCCCAAGCATCAGGAAGCATGCTCACGTTCCACCTTTGCTTCCAGAGTTTTAAAGGGGATCTGACAAAAGAAGATAAAGAAAATCCACCCTTTGCTGCCCAGATGTGCAGCAGTGCGTGCCACCACCATGCAGCAGGAAGGATATTCCCTTCCTGTCCCCATCCTGCTGGCCATTTTGTCAGGAAAAAGTGTTTCACAGTGTTGAAATTTGCTGTCAGTGACTACTGTCACATCTGCCTGCTGCAAGAGATTTGAGTGGCAAGAGAAAGCCAGCAGAAAGCTGCTAAAACACCCCTGGCTTCAGTTAGGGAGGAAACCAGGGGGGCAACATAACCAGCTCCCAACCCTGTTGGGCATCTGACAGGGATGGACAGGGAAACATCTCTGCCAGGGCAAAGGGGCAACAACTGGAAACGTGCACACTTCCAGTGTTAATGAAGAAAAAGCAGCCATACACACACACACCCCCCAACATTTCAGGAAGGAGAAGACACTGTAAGTTTAATGCATAGGCATCTGCACAAGGGCTGCTGCAGTCCTGCTCCTTCCAGCAGGTCAGTGGATGCTGAGGAGCAATGGTGGCTGAGCCAGGCTCTGCCCCCAAACACACACAGCTTCTGAGTGCATGGCAAAAAAATCACGTATTCCTGACACAAACCATGCACTTCACAGGGTGGGGGAGTGGGGGAGATGGATTGTTTCATGAGTTTATCTGCTCTTAACAAGAACAGCCAAGTTTTCAACTGAAACACTAGAAACCCAATGACAACAATTTAAATGAAAGCTACCAGTATTCTGCATCACAAAAAATTACATGAACTAAAGTAGTGTTTTCTTACTTTCCCTTCCATAAAGTGTCTTTTTGGCAGATTTTTGGTTTTTAATATTCTGTGGCTATCTTCATTTTCTTACTATCATATGCACACCTATTAGTAGCATTATCAGTGCTATGCACTATGCTCTGTTGTAGAGAAAAATATAAAAAATACTCATTTTGGATAGTTTGAATTTCCTCAATGAAAGGAGAAATTAGCTACACAGCAAATGGAAAAGAACTTTGATATTTCTAAGCACCACAGGAAAAATTTTCACCCTTAATTATTTTAATGATCCTTTTTACAGCAGAAGAAAGGCATGACAAATGCATGGAAATATGTATTTATACTCCGTGTATGTGCAGGCATCCACATGCACACCTTACTTCAAACACTTCCAATGCTGTGCTCATACACAGATTTCTTTTTAAAAATATTTTTCCTGGCTCTAACTAGGAGGATGAAAATTTAGTAAAACTAACCTTCAAAGTCACTTTCAATCGTTTAAAAAAAACCCAAAAGACAGAAAGAAAAAGAAATACAGAAGAAAGAGACCTATTCATCTTCATCAGCTGTTGACACCATCATCATTCGTCTTGTGAAAAAAAATAATTCAGAGGAGAATATCTCTCTCTGGAAAGAGGGGGTTTTTTTTGTTATACCATGAATACTAATGAAGTGAAAGCAGTTTAGTTCTTTATAAAATCTATTTCCATTCACTTTCACCAATGAGCTCCTAGACTACCTATAAAGGTTTCATTTATTCTATCACATTGGAGGCCTCTGAAAACTAATTGTTTATTCAAGTCTATCTGCTCCATCCATGCTCAATTAGGTCCCACTTTTCCCTCAGTTACAGCAAAATTATAAATGCAAGGTGAAACATTCCCTCGTTCCACTGACCAGCTCCCCGTAACAAGCCACTCTGAACAACCACGGCTCCAAGCACAGCGAGAGTGTCTTGACCATAACATAGTGTTTGAGGGACCTCCCCAGCGACTTGGGAGAATTCCTACTCATTAACTTATTCCTCTGACTAATGGAAAACATATTTGTAATGCAGCTTTCTAATAAGCACTACCAAGCACTGTTAAGTATAACCAGGCATTCCAGCAACAGCAGTTCATAAGTGCCTCAGTTTTAAGAGCGAAGGATGTAATCTTTACACACAATAAGAAAAAAATATTCTCAATTTATTATTCCTTATTTAGACTATTAAAATATTAAATAATCCATTTCACCATATAAGGCTTCAAATCCAGCATCACTTTCATCAGGAATAACATATCAAAGGGAATCACAACACATTTATGCAAGGCAGGTACAAAACAAAAGAGAGGAGCCCATGATGAAATGAGCTTGGAGTAAAAGGTTCTCAGCATGTAATGGAGCTGAAGTTGATCCATAAATCAATGCAAGATGAAAGCAAGATTATTTATGTGAAAGGGTTGCATTGTTAATTTACAGTCTGATTTAGAAAAGAAACGCTTTACTTGATCAATGTACCTGTGATATGCATGTGTGTACTTGAGCACAAATTAGTAATAATTACCAGTAGGTGTATCTCCTCATATTTTTTAATTAACCCTAACAACCAGCATACATCGTTCTAGAAAATGCAGGTTTTCTCTGAGTTTGCCTTTAACGCACTAAGTTTTTAAATAATGCAGCCTCACCACAAGAGACCTTGCAGACAAGGGCTTTTTGATCTCTTTCTTCCCGTTCAGTGCTGAAAAAGATACCATGCACGGTTATCGAACAATAGCTGCCACGAACAAAAAAACCCTTTTCCTGAACTGTTCTGAAAGTGAGCTAGAATAAGGCATTTGATAGCTTTATAGTTTTACCCTAGATGTCTAACACAGTTCAGAGACTGAAATGGTTCTTCTTTAGTCTCACCAACACAATTAGCAAAAAAATATCAGAAGGGCTAGCATATCCAGGCAAGGATGAACCGCAACCCAATTTGCATTTGGTAGAGATTTGTAGTTAAGGACCATTATCAAGAACTATGTTTGTAATTTGAAGTGCCTCCACTGCATTTCTCATCTCTTGTCAGCTGCCATTTGTCAGTCTCAGACAATTTACCCAGCTCTGTCCAGAAGTGTTTATTAATGCTATCTGCTCAAGGAGGATTTTTAATTTTTTTAATTTTTTTTTAAGCTTTACGACTTCAAGGATTAACTGCAATTAGGAAACACCATGTGAGAATGTAAGTCACATTGTTAAGGGATGTGGGTAACTCACATGTGATAAGGGATGATTTTAAATACTCCACCTCTCTATTTAATTCTCTGTATAAAAATCAAAGCACATTAATGGTCCATAATTCCTAAGTAACCTCATTGTAAAACTTACACTTCAGTAGACTTATCTTCACTCACTGTGGTCTTTTTATTCAGTCTTGTCCATTTAGTGTAGTTATTTAATACAATGACACGGGTGGAAGAAGAAAAGATCCCTTCTTAGATTTTAAGAAATCCTATGTTATGTCCTATTAGGCAGGGAAATGATAGACTGTTATCACACATTGTATCTGAAAGACATCAGTATGTGTGAGTGGAAGAGCACAACAGACAGGCAGGTTAAAGACACCAAAATCAAAACAAACACCTTAGAAGTGCTTCGGTTTCTTCACCCTCATATAGAAAACCTAAAATTAACAGCAAAAGAAGATTTATTTGCATGCCTTGTTGAGTTTTATTTATAGGTATCACCTCAGAGATTTACATACACTTTTAAGAAATTTCAGTAGGACTTAGAACAGTCAAAATTACAAGAATTAATTGTATACAAAGCTGTAGCAGTTGATTTCTTTGATATCACCATGAATCTCATGAGTGTAATTTAATACAAGTTTTATTAAAATGAGTGTAGTACTCTAGAAGCATTACAATGACTGCAACATGGCAGTAACATCCAAGTTAGAAAGGTTTTCTAATAATTTTTTGTTAGCTTAATAAGCTACATTCTACCCACGATGTTTCACATTTTTAGAGTTATTTTGATGGTTTTCCACTTCCCACCAGTGAAAGGGGGGTGCTCTCGAACGTAGGAGAGCCACCATACACACCCTTCTTTTATCAAGGCATACACTACTAGTTCTCACATCTGTAGGGTAGTATGGACTGCCTAATTTTTAATCAACTTGTAAATCAGCTTTGTGCCCTCTCTTCAAGTGACTAACATCCTGTACTCTCAGACCTTATTCAAAACAATTAGACTCCACATCTTTTATCATAGAATCTTGAAGGCTGGAAAAGACCTCTGAGATCATTAAGTCCAACCATTCACCCAATACCACCATGTCAGCTAAGCCATGTACTTAAATGCCAAGTCTACATATTTTTTGAATGCCTCCAGGGATACTAACTCCACCACTCCTCTGAGCAGCCTGTTCTAATGCCCAGCCACTCTTTGGGTGAAGAAATGCTTCCTAATATCCAATCTAAACCTCCCCAGTCCAAACTGCCGCCATTTTATCTCATCTTATCACTAGTTACCTGGCAGAAGAGACCAACGCCCACCTGGCCCAAACCTCCTTTGAGGTTTCTCTAGAGAGAAATAGATTATTCCCCTCTAGTGAGAGAATATTTCTGAACAACCCATCAGAATATTTCTGAACAACCCCAGTTACCTCATGCTAGTCCTCAGATGATCTGTGCGCCAAACCCTTTACCAGCTTCATTACCCTCCTCTGGGCATGCTCTAGCAGCTAAAGGTCCTTGCACTGAGGGGCCCAAAAGCAAACACAGCGTTCAACATACAGCCTGACCAGAGCTGAGTGAAGAGGCAAAACAAAAGTTGCCTAAATCAATGTAAAAAACTTTACATCGCACACAGTCCTTTTATCTGTGCTTAGTTACAGGCAAACGTTATGGGTGAGAGTAATTTCACACTGGTAGCCTCAAAATACAGAAGTATTTTTACCACTTCAGAAGCTGAAAACAAGCTATGGCTCTTAGGAGGCAAAACTACCACCCCTCCTATGGTTCTATGAGCTGACAAATCTTTGAAATGCAACGTGCCGAACAGATAACAGCACAGATTTAGAAGCAGACATTTCATTCAGAAGTACTCAAAACCAGTGTAAGGAATGAGATGTCTAATAAAATAATGAGAATCGGGGTCAAAATTTTCCATTCAAACTGTATTGCATACATACAAAGAAAACCCAAGACAGTGTTCTTAAACCACACAATCTACATTTTCAGGCTCTCTCAAGTACAGAGAGAAGGATTTGGTAGTACCTATTAGTAAATAACGGGCACTTTGTTTAGTTTCATCCATCTACACAATTAGCATTTTGTTTGGATTTATCTATATCAACTGCAGTACAGCTTCAGTTAATATTAGTTGGCTTCTTTTATTCCAATAGATATTAGACTGTAATCCAGGAAACCATAGCCTAAATTGTTTTATTTCCAATCTTACTGAGCCATGCTGACAAGAGTCCACAAGGAAAAACATGCAGTGCTAAAAGCTTTGAAATTTATGACTTGGGTGACTACATACCACTGTGGGAGTTAACCTAGTTTCTTAGTGATGTTCAACTGCTCTATTAACTGGACATTTTTAATACTGAATGTAAAAGTTATTTAATAAAATTTTCATAAAAAGAAACGATTGAATCATCTCAAGCCAAAGTGCATGTTTAACCCCCAGTAAGACCTGCAACACTGAAATCAGTGTATCCCTCCAGAAACCCACACTTCACTTGGATCAGGACAATATTTAAGCTCACTTCATCATATGACAAAGTAAAAGAGGCATGGCTCATAACAAAGGAATTCAAATTCAGGTTTTAGCATTTGGCTACTAAGGCATTATTTAACAAAAAACAAAGACCAAACAAACCACCAGTACGAACCACCAAGAGTTTTCACAGTTGGTTTTTTTTTTGGGGGGGGGGTGGTGGTTTGGTTTTGGTTTTTTTTTAAACATAACTTACCTGGTGATTTTCCTCTAGAAATCATTCAGTTTTTCAGAAGCCCTATTCCCAACACAGGAGGACGCACTTCTAAAGATTTTTTTTCCATCAACACTTAATGTTGAAGGACATACTTTCCCAGAAAGAACCCATCAGAACTCTGTTTTACAAATAAACTTCCAGAAGAATAGAAACAGTCAACAGGGTCCTCTCCTCCAACACAGAGAGAATCATTACAGCAGTTGTAATGATCCTTCAGAATTGCTGGTTTTGCTAAGAAATGCACTTTCCTCTTGGAATTTAGAACAGATATAGTGAAATTTGTTAAGAAAAATAACTGGGATACACAAATTGGTTTCTTAGCTCCTGAAAACTACCAGCATCTAACCGATTAGCAGCATACCCTATGAAAGTTACTCTGCAGAGTATAACTCCCTCCACGCAATGTTTCTGCGGCACTTTACAAACACTTCAAGGCCCCTTTTATAAAGCCCAACTGCCCTCTAAACCAAGGAATCCAGACTTCAGTTTGGAATCTATTCTGGGGGCCTACCACCACCACAGTGCTTAGAGCTCCTGCTCATCCTGCCCCATTCCCTCCTAGGAACATAGAATCCAGAATTCCTTCCCACAAGAAACTACACTGCCCAAAGACTGCAAAATGAGCAGCCCTAGCAAGTTTTTCCAACAAAGGAAATGCAGCCTGCCTGCATGTTCTCCTTTCACAAAATCATACAGGAACTAGTGCAGTTGGCATTATCCAGTAAGAAGTGCAACCACACTAAATATAAACGCCGTTTATATTTAGGCAGGTATTCCCAAAGCCATCCCCTCCCCAGCAATACTACCGCTGCATCTATTTTGCAGATTTAAAGGTGGAACTACATGCATGCAGGAAGACCCAGCACCACCTTTGTCCATGTCTCGTACAGAGGCTGTCAACTACACTGCCGTTCCTAGAGCTTTGTGTCTCGCATCGCTGGCATACCAGGGAGGTCACACAAGTGTATCATGAAACAAGGGGCTCTCCAGGAGCGACGGCCGAATTGCTTGGAAGAGCATAAATCTCTTCCACCAGGCTGTAGTTGCAAACAAATATTACAGCATCATTACAGCACTATCAGAAATCCTGACTCATCAGTAAGACAAAATTAAGGCAAGTACTTTTTCCTCTAACAGGCACTTCTAAAGGTCACTGTTCTTATGAAATGCTAACACCTTAGCTCAGGCTCCTGGTTCAGAGTTTCCATACTCATACCTTCCACAAAATGGCAAGGAGGAGAGAAACTGCACAGGTACCTGAAGGAAGCGGAGAAGAAACAGTGAAGGGAGGGGAAAAAGCAATTCTGTCCCTAGCAGCCTGCTTTGCTCCAGCCTGTTTATCTGCCTTCTCAGGCAGCCCAGCTTCTCTCGGGATCCTCTATTGTATCCAATCTCTCTGGCACGTGTCTTCACAAGTACCTGCTGTACTTCCATGGAGGATGCTACTTTCTGCGATTACAGAAATTAATTTACTGGAAGTGGTTTAAGTATAAGAAAGGAAGCAGCTTGAGGCCAGTGTTAGGCAAAGAACCACCAGGAATGAAGCAATGCAAACCTCAGTTTAATACATTTTTTCTGTTTTCACTTTACTATTTGAGTCTTCTCCGTTCTCTAGTTTGTATTGCAGATACGCTTCTCTTTACTGCTCTCATACGATGAGTGGCACCGCTGGATGTTTTATCTCCAGAAAAAAGACCTCGGGGTATGCAGCTCTGGATGCAGTGCCTGTAAACCACTGTTTTTATAACAAAGCACAACACAAATCTGATCTCAGATTTCTTTTCCATTCTGTTCTTTTCAATGAAGTTTTAGAAATACTCAGGAGGAGACAGCTGAAAGGTACCCTGAGATGTTCAACATGAACCACAGTGGGGCTGCAGTCCCTGACAGCCCTCAGATTGACAATGCGTGCCTT
This sequence comes from Porphyrio hochstetteri, assembly GCA_020800305.1. Classification (NCBI taxonomy): domain Eukaryota; kingdom Metazoa; phylum Chordata; class Aves; order Gruiformes; family Rallidae; genus Porphyrio; species Porphyrio hochstetteri. Next base: position 66,989,103 of record CM036938.1, read on the forward strand.
CACAACAGCAGTAAGTGGAGTTAACATCACTACTGACAGAACAGGCCTTTAAGTCAGCAGATGGTCCAGGCAGAGAAAAAAAAAAAAAAATCTGTTGAGATGAAATGCTGACCACAAAAAATAATCACAAAGTGCCAGATCATCAGAGTGTTAGCATTAAACTCAGCACTGTAATCTTAGCTGAACCACAAGCTTGAGGGTCTTGTGACTGTCTCAGGTGACAAGGTACCCTCTGCCTGATTAACCTAAAAGACTGCTCAAACAGCAGCCTGCTCTTCCTGTTGCATCTGTCTTGCAAAGCCATCTGACTTCAGAGAGGAAGCCATACAAGCTTCTCCAGACAAGTTAAGAGAGTAATGAAAAATGACAGATTACACAAGGAAAAACATCAAGAGAAACTTCTTCACAGTAAAGGTGAAAGAGCACTAACACAGGCTGCCCAGAGAGGTTGTGGAGTCTCCTTCTCTAGATACTTGAAGTCCACAAGGACACAATCCTGTCCAATCTGCTCAAGATGATCCTGCTCTAGCAGGCGGTTGGACCAGATATCTCCAGAGGTCCCACCCAATGTCTACTGTTCTAGGATTCTGTGACTGATACCTTATTATTTGCTCAGTCTGTGTATGCTCACCAAATCACTTAACAGCCTACCAGAAGTGAGGTTACTGGAGAAAAGTAAACACCTCCCTCCCTTCTAAATCTCCAAGAGCAGAGTAGGAAAGCCAAACACAGATAGTACCCTTACTGGACAGCTGGGCCCCCCCAGTATGCAAAAACTTCTAGGAATGAAAGAAAAAAAAAGGAAAAGTGCTCAACCTACACATTCACTTCCTCATTTCAAACCTACATTTAACTTCAGGAGAAATCTACACTGTGAAAAATCCAGGTCAAGGGAGGCACATTCTCATCCCCAGGCACACAAAGTACAACTTTCTGGACAGACCAAGTTTCACTTTTTGGCATACCCATAATTTTTGGGTAGTGTAGACTTCAGGAGCTTTTACAGCACACAACCTTCAGTAATGCCAATGGCTTATCCTTACATACCCAGGTATCAGAAATGAAGGTTGGTTCGCGCATGAGCACAGAACCAGTTTCAATTGGTAAGCCACAGCACAAACATGGAAAATGAAGACAAGTAAGCTAGCTTGTATTTTTGAAGTGCAAATGTAAAAATTTTACAGATCAAGCATAAATACTAAGACTCAACTTTCCCTTGCAATTATTTGATCACTTGTTTACAGTCTCAATTTATGCAGAGTCAAACTTTTCTGGAAAAGAATACCTTTTCTGCATTACCAGAAAATTAACTCTGTAAATAGTTCCTATCCTGCCTAATAGCAGCTTGATTAGGTAGTAAAGCAGACAGGCTGCAAGCTCTTTTGCTAAGAACTGCACGCTCTTTCATGAGTCAGGCCTGGGCTGTTTGCTTTCCCAATGAATCAGAAAGTCACCCGCTCACATCAACTGCTGCTCAAAAATCTGAAGAGAGAAAAGCCCACATCATAAACATGACACAGATCCCCCAAAATCTGTATTTCAAAGCCCGTACTGCAGATGATTTAACACAGTGCCCAGAGACTGCTCTCAGAACAAGCTATTAAAGCGTCAGTATCTTAAAACACCACTAACCCATTTATTATTAGGGCCTTCACAGGCAGCAGAGAGGAAGTTCCTTCCACACTTTCCTATCCAGCTTCAGCTTGATTTGGTCAAAAAATTAAGAAAAGCAAATACATAGGATTTGTATTCCAGGTCCTCATGTCAACATCTTTGGATGATGGGTCCACTGAAAAGTGCCTGAGCTTTAGGCAAGAGTTCCTGGGTTAGACAGCATTCCTGGGGTTACAAAGGTGGTTTGTGATTTATAATGGCAACTCCTACCTCTGCAGGCTCCTGCATTAACAGCTCACTGTGAAACAACCACACTGGGCAGGGCAAGTACCTGCACAGGTACAGAACGGGGGGGTGTGTCTGTGTGTGTGCAGGGGGACCTTACAAGGAAAGAGGCTGGACTACTTCACTTTTCACTCTTTTTGTCTGAAAAAAGATTAGACTTAAATTCTGGGTGTGAAAGTTCTTCCATCCTTCAAAGCCCCCCTCTTTTCATGCCCGTATTCTTTGACCATCATTCAAAACTTGAGTTTAGGCCTTGAAATCTTTAAAAGCTAATGCACAAGAGCTGAAAAGCCCAGGGTGAAAGGATTCTGGTACAGATCTAAACACTTGCGAACATGCAGTCTTAAACTCAAAATCCAGTTGACATTGAAGCCTCAAGCAAACAAAAAAAAATCCCACATTACTACCAGAATTATTAAAACAACCTTTTGCTCAAGAAATTACACTCAAACATTATTCTGAAAGACAGGAGCAAGATTAGCATGGCAATTATTTCTGAAAAAAGTCTTCATAAAGAATCCATACTACACCTTGTTGATGTATAGCATAAAACAGAATTACACTGAGCTCAGAAGTCTTATAAAATATTTTTCTTCTACTTTAATTAGTATTTACTGTTTTCAGATCAAAATCAAAGAAGCAACACAACTCCTGGAAGCAGCTGATTTGTATAAAGACACTGAAGAAAAATTATGATCTACATCATAAGCCCCTCTAAAGATGGCTCAGATTTGTGCATGCAGTTCAAGCAACTTTAGCACATCTTTACTGTTACATCATCTGTTCTGAGGTTTAATAATGTAAATGGTGAAGTTACACATTATTTGAAAACATGGCCACACTTGCAGATTGATCTAGTTAGATAATTACCCATTACCTAGTCCTTCATATATGTATACTGGTTGAAAATGGACATTCATCATGTATACCAAAAATATGAAGGTTCAGACTTCACTCCTCTTCCCCTTGTTAACAGGAAAAAATAAAAGAGAACACCAGCAAAGTCAAGGAAGCTTTCAATTATATATGTATGCCCCTCAAAGTATCTATCGACACATATTGAGCAATATGTGTAGAGTAATATGGAGTAAGAGAAAGAAATAAAATTAACACGCCACACACACACACTTTTGCAGATCACATAAGACAATGAATCAGAGAGAGAGCAGGTTTCAAACCGCTGTTACCAGCACAATTGAAGCTAATGTGCATCTAGAGGATACATTTTGCTTTGCATTTGCCATTCCACAACATTATGGATTTATAGAAGCAGAGCCTCAGAAAGAAAGATCAATGTACGACAGTTCTCTTTGATCTCTTGGTTTACTTACTTCTGCAAGTGAGATCAGATTTAAAAAGCCACAGGAATTTACCACTTTGAAGTATTTTAACTTTTCATTAACTGGAACAGTGGTAGCCGATTACAAGACAAATTCAGAAAGTAGAACTTATTTTATTTTTGCAGACTTAAGGTTGTTGCACAACTAATAGGAAATCCAGTGCTTAATTCAATTTCCAGGTACGTGACTTGTTAGTAATGTGGGAGTTGCGGGAAAGAAAAGGATACTTCAAGGGATGACCTATTTTGCTCTGGAATGGGGAGGTGCAGCATACCCTCTCGAATTCCAAGAAAAGCCACTATGAGATAAAACATACCTTCCTTTTCATGTTTATTCAGCTGACAAGCACAACCCTGAGCACTGACCAAATTATTAATAAGGACCATTTTGCCCCTTCTCAAACAAATTAAGACTAGCTAATGATGACAGGAAAGGAAGACTGAATTGTTTGCTCTGAAGAAAATTAGTGGCTCTTGATATTGGCATTCTTTAATGTACTTAAAATGACAACTAAGCATAAATACAGTGGAAGTGCCTAAAGCTAACAAATGTGTGGCTTTTTTTTAAACAGTTAACTTGGAAGTAGATCATCTGCTTTGCAGATAATACGCTATAAAGTCTGTTTCCTGGATGGTAAATACAAATTTATATCCTACAGATTTAATTTTTGAATATTTATTTTGAAAGATATAAACTGTGACTGAGCCAAAAATAGAGGGGATCTTATAAAGCTGCCTTTTTTTGTCTACTGCTTTGTAAGCAATCTACACATGATTTCTGATTCCTAGTTAAGATTTGATCCTAGTGTCTAGAAGACAAGACAGCAGAGAAAGCTAGAGATCGAAAATTCATTAACACACTGACTAATAAAAGTTTTCTGAGAATTACAAAAATGTCACTGGATGACCACAAGTTTGGACAGGAAGTTATTCTTCATTTTTCCTTTTTTGAAGAAAAATCTCAAAAATAGAAGACTAAGAGGAGAAAAAAAAAATTACTTGCTACATAGTTTTTTTTACATAAGTGAGTAGTCCCCTAGTTCAGGTGTCAAACTGTTTCATCTTGTTTGCATCAACTGAGGGTGGGGAATAAAAAATGACCTGTGGAACAGATGGTAACTACGGAAAGGAAAAAGCCACAAACACCATAGTAATGCTTTTTTTGAGATTTGCTTATAAAACAGTCCATACACTGAAAAGTAAAACTGCAAAAGCAACACTGACAGGACTGGTGACGCTAGGGTTAACTAGGGAATTATCAAACCACTGCAGACATTCCCAAGAAACAGCTCCAAAACAACAGGCAAATTATGGAATTGTCTTTCCTATTTATAATTGATTTCTATTTAGGTCCACATAATCAATGCAGACACAAGTTTACCAAATATGATCAGAGATTTCCATTTTATCATCTGAACACCCACACACATGCCAAGGAAAGGAACAGACTTCAGTTTTCTTCTGAACTGGTCACTTCGTTACCCAAAATGAATCCCTTCTTTACCCAGATAAAAGCTCAGTGTTCATAAAATTAGCGTTCTCCATTAAGAAGTTAGATTCGAAATAACGGAGCCTCCTAGGAAGGCACAAGGAGATCCTAAACAACATTCCAGAGACAAACCATGTTTACTCACATGGGCAGCTTGAAACCAAAGCCCCAGCTCATGCAAGAGCTTTCTTCATCAAGAGGTAGCCAAAATCCAGGGTGGTGCAGGGTCTAACTAGAGAGGTATCAAAGGAGATACTGGAGAGGCTGTAAAGGAGCAGCAGCTGAACTCCCAAAATTCCGAGAAAAAACAGTCAGGGCCAAAGGGTACACCAGGAGCATGCTACTGAAAGGAATTACATTATAGGAACTGTTTACCAGGTATCAATAATCTCAATCCCACGGTGCCCAAGGAAAGAAAAGAGGAAACAAGACTGCAGGATCCCTGCAGGAACGATCTTGACACATTGTCCCAGGGCTTTGCACTGCAGAAAGACAGCTAGTGCCCTGCAGCCAGCACAGGAATGTGCACAGGTCCAGGACCCATGATGGAAAGGCAGTCACAGCAGCCCTCCCATTTCAGAGATGCTACTGACAAGGCCCATGACAATCCTCAGTCACAAGTGAGTTTTCTTCCCAGTGGGGGAGGGTCACAAGTCACATAATACAGCAGGAAGAAATGACAAACTTTTTGTTTAGACAACAGTTACTTTTAAAACCACTCAAAAAACTTCAGCAGCTCCCCACGCCCTCTCCTTCCCCAGAGAGCAGCCATACAGAGCAGGAGTATAGAGTCTATCTTCTCTAGCATCTATGAGAAAAAAAACAGAGATTATAAATGCTACTAAGGAAATAGATTTAAGACAATTTTATGGGAAAAGGAAGCTATTTAAGTTATTGCTAAACTTTCTACAGACTAGCCAGAGGTGATCAGCAAACAGGGAAGGAATCAGAGATCCCACTCTCCCATAAAGGCAGGAATATTCACCCTTGTAGTACCTCTTCTGGAGACAGCATGGGAAATCCAGCTCAATGGGTACCACGCAGCAGGCCAGGCACAGTAAAAATATACAGGTAGTGCCAAAGCTGTTACCACAGTAAGTTGTGTTTAAAACGGTCAAGTACTTAAATGCTAAAAACACAACACTGCTTTATAGATTAATCCCTTTATATGGCAAGCCTATGTGCCCTCACCCAAACGCAGGAGTGGCAGAGCACACCATACATGCCCACAAGCACATTCAGTTCTGCATGAAACATGACTTTTCCTGTGTTTATATGAACTCTTTGTTGATTTTCAAGTATCTACATTATTAGCAAGAAGACTGCAATTACATCCAGCTTCTCGTGTGACAGCCACAAGAAAATCCTGGGAAGTCTGCAGGTGACCAAGAAACCCACAACTTAATGAATGCTTGCGTTGAAAGCTTAGCTGAGAGGAGAGACCATGGAGAAGCACCTCCAGGCAGTCCCTCTCATTTCTGTCTGTTTTACAGTGATAGTTTTAGAACTTGAAGTAGTTCTAAATACACATTTATGACAAATCTGTAACAGCCACTAAAAAGTCAACACTTGTGTCGCATCAGAACCTGAATGCGCACCTTCCTCCTAACTGCGTATCACTAACGTCTTACCAAGATGCCTTTTAAAATAGCTGTGGCAACATCTTAAATTACTTACCTCTCACTGCAGGCTCCTGCCAAACAACCAGTACCTGACATAATCTCAGCATTTTTATCCCTCCCCCACCTCACCAAAGTGGGCGCAGTGGGAGGAGGGAGAACACAAACACACAAAGCAAAGGTCAGCGTGTCAGTAGGAAAAAACTTCCTAGTTAGATCAAAGAAAGTACTAAAAGCTCCCATGATTTTCTTGCTAAAGGCTTTTAGAACTATTTGATTACATACTATTTAGTCAAATATCAACTACTCAAACAAGCTGCTTCAGGCTAATAAGAAACATTACGTTTTGATGTTAGTGACCCACTGCATACCCTTAGGTAATCTCTTTTATTAAGCATCAATGCTGTAAAATAAAGTAATGTGAAAAATTTATTTTTCAGGTCACTAGTGTGCCCACATTGAATCGTCAGAACTTGGAAGAGACTTTGCAAGCCCCCCTTACTAATGCACTGAAAATTAAGCAAAGCTGGTACAAAGATAACATAGGCTATGTTCAATAATTAATTTTTTCTCCTTTCATGCAATATTTAAAAGTTTTCTATAAAAAGAGACATCAACAATCATGTTTAAAGACAGCTAATTTGAGTTACATGAAAACCAGGAACTTTCTCCAGTAAATCTACGTTATTAGTTACCAAGTTTACTTAATATGCAGTGAGGCCTAACACATGGGAAAAGTATGACACGTTTGCAGCCAAGACAAAAAAATACCTATTCTGATAAAAATAATCTGTGATTAAAAATAAACTGAAGCCAGTTGCACTTACAGGTGAATTAATTTATTAGATTCAGAGTGTATCACATAAAAAAATCCATCTTAAATTTCAACAATTGAAGTTTCAGCTTATTGGGCACACTATAAAAAAAACACAGGTAACTTCGTTAGGATACCAGACAAGACAATGTGCTGGTCTGCATCACTGGGTAGCAGAATCTGCACTTTTCCTGGAATTTACCACTGAAATCACACACAAATGAGGTACGTTTATCAGATACAGCTTCCTGGGTCTCCTGAGGTCCAGTCACAGTAAAACCGCAGTATGACTTCAACAAACTACACCCAAACTAGAACTTTTAAGTTATGTTGAGAGATCTCAAATCAACACCATGTGATTTGACCGACATTTGCTTTTAATCAAGTACACGATTTGACAGCTACCATGGGAATATAAACATCCACCTATCATTCTGCAGTTGTCCAAAAGACGCAGAGCACATCAGGATTAAACTACTGACTTCACTCTTCATCTAGCACACGCAGGTGATCGATTCATTAGGTAGCGGGGCTGAAGAAACACTTTCAACAGAATACCGTAAGAGCCCAATGCAGACAAGATTGCCTTAAGCATAGTCAGATAGGAATGATATTTAGCTCATTTTCAGAGAAAACAACACGTAAAAATTTGCTTTCGTATCTGGAGTTACCCTTAAACGCTTGATGCAGGCAGTATTCCAGGCAAATTACAGTTTCTTAGGTTACTGCAGGAAGAATGAATTCTTGCTTTAAAAATAATAAAAAACCCAAATTGCCCTCATGTATCAGAACCATTTATTTACATGGAGAACTGCATGGAAATGCAGGTACAACAATGCCGAAAGTGAATTTGCACTCTCAATATATTTGGAAGGTCAAACTGATTTCAACGACAATACTGGTCTTCTACCAGTATTCCAGCAACCCTGTAAGAGAGAACATCAACTTTTTTTTTTTTTGAAAAAATGGCAATGTATTACTTAATAATTTGTTATTCCTTTCCACCAATGCTGCAAAATTCAAGTATTCAAAGTTACCTCAACAAACTTTCTGAATCTCCTGAAATTATTATTTTTTACCTGGAGGCTTAGAACCATTATATTTCTTGAATTTAACTAAAACTAAAAAAGAAAAAAAAAAAAGAAAAAGCACTAGAAAATTAATCAACACTAATTTAAAAAGAAGTATTCTCCAGCTAGTGTCCATAAACCAGGTCCTCAAAAGCAAGTTTATTATACATGACTAAATATTGAGGGCAAGTCTCTCAATTTGCCGTGGGAACCTTCACCAGAAGTATTTGCTCAAGGATGCAGATCAACCTCAAGTCAGACTAATACCATCCGTAATACGCTCAGAGGAAAGGAGTGGGAGGGGAAGGCTACTTACAGGACAGCTGAAACTTAATGGATCATTTTGATAGCTATATATATACAGTATTGGCATTCAGAAGGCTAACTGCAAACCAGAATAGTCCAACCATAGCAAAGGGGCACATGCCAGACACATGCAGATTTATTCAAGCCACCAAGCTACTTGCTTGAGCCTAAGGAATCAACTAGCAAGCATTCAACTGGAAGCATAAAAGATATTTAAAGTATAAAGGAAGCCAAGACTAACAATCAGACTTCTGTTGTTGGGCAGCTATACTCCACGCACAGCTGTACCACCAGGAACACTTCAGAATATCACTATCGCTATGAAAAGTACCCTGGAACGAGGCTGCATCAAGCTGTGTTCATGAAAGGAGGAGTCAAAGGTCCCTACAAGTAGGGAAGCCAGACTTACAAGAAAATCTAACAACAATCATCTCAACCTTGTTATAGCCCACTAAGAAGCCATATAGTTTAATGGAGATCTCTCCTTGCACTATTTTAACAGAGCCAACTCCGTGGTTTCGTTGTATAATATTACCATAGCTGAGAAACTCATTTCCTTTTAAAAGCAAACATGTTTTTAATACTGTTCACTGCTTAATATAGCTTTCCTAGAAGAAGCAGCAATTGCCTTATGAGAAGCCTGGTCAGAAATAGCGATGCATGTTAACTACATGTATCTTCTCACCAAAACAGGAAGTTCTGGAAGTTTCCATTTAGAAACAAGTCATTTTTTTTTTCCTATAGTCTGTGGCAAATAGCCATAACATGACTGACATAGTATACTAATGCAACTGATTATGGAGGACAAATCAGCAGAAAAAAGTAAAACAAAATCTACTCCAGTAGTATGCATACCATGTAATGAAGGATCTTTTCAACCTCATGCACACGTTCCCGTGTGTTAGTGGTAGGGAGTGTTTGCTGGGGGAGGGGGAAATTAAGGCACTCCAGAAGGAAAAGATTCACTTTCCATTCTTTGTGAATGAGCAAGAATGCCAACTCTCTCCATTTATATCAAATCACTTCACTTTGCTGTACACACACTCTAATATGCTACTCCACACTACACATTCAAGTTAAAGATTTGATTTCTGACAATGTTTGACTGTGTTCCTGTAAGAATTGTCATCAGCTTCACACATGCACTTAAAGTAACTAAATAACATTCATTGCATCTTGAACTGACTTGTTGGGTGTTGTTTTTTTCTGGACTTAAGTCCCAAGTTTTAGAGCTTGAATACGTTTAATTCCTCAGGAATGGTAATTAGCCATTGGTGATTTTTGCACATGTAAAAGAAAAATGTATAAAGAAAGGACTTTTTAAATAATTAAAGTCCTTTCCTGAGCAATAGAAGAAATAACTGATTCCCAAATATATTTAATTGAGCTTACTGCTGTTTCAAATTCAATTTTTCTTTAATTGGTAACTGTAGCACATGTGAATTATTAACTAGCAATCCCCGAGAACAGGATATAAAATAAAAAGAGAAAAGGCTTCCAATGTAGCTGGAAGATAAACTTGCATTTTTTAAGACACTCTGTAGAATTCTCCTCCTGTACTGCTTTTTTTATTACCATCTACCTGAAGTTCTGCTGGAAGGTTTCCTCTAAGGAGCCTACAGAAATCAGCTTGAGGATGACAGTATTATGGGACTTGCCTTCTCTGAAATGTTAAAGATTTTTAGAAGGGCTACAGGCACAAGAATTTGTACCGTGACTTCTAAAGAAGCTGAAGAGCAAGCAGGAACTTTTTAAAGGTACCTCTGCTCACATGTGTAACTGTGCAGCCGAGAACCATTTCCCTGTTAACCCACAGACAGACAAGAACCAGCTGGGGACGCTCCAAGTAGCTACACAGCCATGAGCACCACCACTCAACACCAACACACAAAGCACACAGCAGCTGACAGCTACTTCCCTACTGTTTTGCATGTTACGTTCCTAAGGTGCCTGCAGTTCTTTCTGCTATCCAGTGTTCAAACAAGGTTTACTGCCTGCTGCTGTGGCTCCTTAGCAAGTCACATGCTTCACAGCACACACCACACCGCAGGAGAAAGCAAGCCATCTGGTACTAGATATGACATGAGCACAAGGATGCCTTTTCCTAGCTATTGATTGAAAAAAAAAATTATAGAAGAACAGTATTAAAAAGACTAGCAGCAGAGGCAAAGCAGGCAGGGATTGCTCTGTAGAGGAAGACACAGGCAACCCCTTCCAGGCAGCAGTTTATGCAGAAACATAACATGGTTACCCAGAGAGGCGCCGGAGCGGTCACATGAACCTGCAGCATCATGAACATGCCACACTAAGAGAGCTGTGTGCCAAAGAGGAAGCTGACCGCGGGGCCAGCGCAGCTGGGCGCCAGGGCAGCCACCGGCTGTCTCGGCAAACATCCATCACAGTCGGGCAGAAGCAACCGGACAGTGTCTGGGTGGGAGGCACCCCATGAAGTCACATCCGACTTAACACCTACCCCAGGCACAGAACAAATTACCCTCCATGCTCAATCTACTTCATAAAAAGACTACTGCTGATTAGGAGGAGAAAGGGAAGCACAGCCTTCCTGCATATCAAGTGAAAACATTTTTTATTAGATAAAATGTTGGAATGTCCAAGTTCAAGACTTTAAACCGGCTTCCTATCTTAAGCAACAAGTATCCTGTGAGGAGATTCCTCTTCCTCTCCTACTTCCTCTGAGAAGTGTTCATCATCATCTACTTAAAGCAACAGGAAATTTTTGAATACTTAGACCTTTCAAAATTTTTCTAGTTCATCTCAGGCAATTTTCAGGACCACAACAGTTACTGACATCCCACCACACAGCACTGACACAGGGGGTAGTGCTAGGAGAGCAGCCTTTAGGCAGTGAAGAAACTCAGCAGCTGATTTGATTAAGACCTGAAATCTGACTCTTCCTCAATCTGAATGAGATTTCATTTCAAGAAATTGCTAGCGTGCATTTAGTGATCTATATAAGATTGAATTTCCCCTCACCCTTACAAAAAAACCCAAACAAAACAACCACCACTTCGCACCAATCCAGCACCAGCTTTCAGGATTTTAATTCTCCACGTTATCAAGTCAGAAAAAGTAAATCCTCACTTTGAGAAGGATGATGTGCTGTTACTAAAAAAGAAAACCATTCAAGAAAGTCACACATTGTCTGTTACAAAGATCAGGTGGCATCATTTTTTCATGCTTTAATCTGCAACTATACCAAAAAAAGTTGCCAAACCAAGATTCATCATAAAAACTTCATAGAGAAATTTGTGAAGTAAAACATCTGTCTCCCATTAAGGGAAACAGCAAGCTTGCTTGTGGTACTAAAACAACAATAAAATAATTCTGCAACATATTCTTGTACACTAAGTCTTACAAAGATTTCCCAAACTCATTTTGCCTTGGTTAGGACACAGTACACACACACACACTAGTGTGCTCAGGAGACAAAGTGCACGTGAAATTCTTCAGCAGATTCACAGAGCTCTGCTTACAACCATCAGCCAAACGTAGCTGTGAAAAATAAGAGTCAAGGATCCCATGCTGCAGTCCTCATGAGAGGGTTTCAGCTGACACACAGGAAGAAATACAGAATATGCTGACAGGTCAGCCCTAGCAAAGGTATGACCGATTTCCTGAGAGGTCAAATCCGTTCTGTCTTGGAGGCAAGGATTTCTGTTAGTACCTCATCTCCCAGTTAAATTTAAAGTTTTTAAACAAATAACACAGCTCAGAAAAATCACCAGCTTTTCTCAGGGTTGCATGCAAGACGCCCATCTGACACTTGGTGGTCAGAACAAAAATCTTTCCCATGTCATTTACAAAAAGGGAACTGTTTCACCTCCATCACATATTTAAAGTAACCATCTGAATGTGTATGCCCACAAGCATACCACCTCAATGGGTTCACCCCACAGCCTATTCTCAGTTTACCTGCCCCAAGAAAGATGGCAAGTTTCATTGTCCACTAAATTCCCCATTAGGAGCCTTCTGTGCAGACACAAGGGAACATAAAAGCACTTGAACCTGGGAAAGGAGGGCAGGGACAGGACAGAGTCAATGCAGTATCCTCAGGAAGGTGGCCATGGTCTAAAACTCTGCTTCAAACTGAACTGTGGCGGTTCAATTGGAGAAGCATCATTTGAGTTTCGGACTCAATGCATCCTCTTGCACAGGAGAAAAATCTCAGTTATCTTTGGATAACAATCCAAGAGAGACAGAGGTCACATTATGTTTGATGGCAAAAAGCCACTCAGCTGGAGACTTTTGAATTTCGAAGAGAAGAAAAATATAATGAAAGTGTGACCACTCCACAGGAGGCTGCTCCTGCTTCTTCCATTTGGAAATCCACAGTGTGACTTCTGGAGTTCTGAGGAACAGGAAAAAAAAAAAAAAAAGATGTCTTTTGAGGGCAAATTCTTCAAACTCCCATAGCTAAGCTTTTGAATTGACTCGGTATTCAGCTATACTCAGCACCAGTGCTTTACTGAGAATGGAATTTATGCAGACTTTCTACCATCAGTCACATCCCAGATTTAGAAGGGATGGAAAGGGAAGTTTTAAGTTTTGCCCCTTTACAAGGCTTATGTATGATACTTCTAAACGGGTCTTTGGAATTGTCACTTTAACCACAAAGCCCCAGGAAACTTCATAATGATCCTTTACAGTATGTACATAAATACACTTTCAAGCAAAAAAATTACATCTGCACGTATGAATCAGTATCATTTTCTAGCATGACTCAACTGTACAAAATTGCAACCAAATGTTTTCCTGGTCCCCAGTAACTTGAAACTTCGTTATCATGTATAGAATATATGTTGGTCATTCAAGTACCTTGTGTCTTAATTTTATAAGCCTTGAGGGATACATTGAGAAAACCCTAAATACATGCTGCATGCGTTTTTCCAGGTTCAGTAATTTAATGAGCATTGTGCCTTCCAGGTAAAAACCAGATTAATATTTTCACTGAGCATAATAATCATCCTGTGATTTTATCTTCCTACAGAAATTCCGTATCCTGCGTTATTTACCCCAAGCACTTCTTGCAAGTTGCTCAGCTCTGCTGAAAATTTGATAGGTTTAATGTAACTGCTGCTGACTATGCTCTGAACAGTGTTTTGGCACACGACCATCTATGACGCCCAGATAAGAAAAAGTCTTGCTTGACTCAGTATTAAGTTAGAACTTGGACTAATTTTTTGCTAGCTGTACTCAAACATGGTTTTAGAAATCTGTTCAATCACTGAAGCAAAAAGTATGGTCAGTGCTGGAGTAAGAGGTTATAACAAAAAGAAATCCATCAGCTGTAGGTCCCCGTAAAACATAATCAGCTTAAAGCCATGTGAACATGTGCAGACTAATGACAGATATTTCAAAATTGTTAAGTAAATGTAGCCTAAGAGAAGAATGATCAGGGGAAGAAAAAAAATTATTTCTTTATGGCACCACTTCAATGGCTCTTAACACAGAAATATGACCATTGCCCATAGCAGTACCTTAATTACAGAAAATAAAGTCCTATCATGAAGCCTTTTCTTAAAGATTTCCAAACTTTCTGAAACTCTTACCTAACTAAACCTAACAAATCATTATCGCACATGATCACCTAGGGGACATACCAGGCTACTGGTTCAGTAAATTTGCAATTTGAATGAGGAAGTAATCTCACTTATCTACTCCTCCAACTATACAGTATCTGAAGTATAAGTTCTTTTGCATATTCTCACTTTTCTTCAGTTTAGACAGCAAAGGGAATATACAGAAGTATCCCTGTTTGCGTGCCCTTGCTTCTCCCTCTCAGTACCAAAGCTTTCTTCTGCATTTAGAGCCTTGAGGTCCCTCTCATCTTCCTCCTCTTTTTCTGTTGGAATACAAGTGACTTTTTTCCCCCCACTTTTCAACTTTGGTGTCCTCCTTTCCACACCTAGAACTGCAGTAAAAGACCCCCTTCTCTTTACTCACCATCATCATCATCTTTGTTCATTACTCAAGAGATGCATCCCAAGAAACACCTGCCAGGCTGCTCCCCTTCACTACATCACAAGTTGTGCATAGGAAGGCCACTTCCTTATACTGCTTGTGTAAAATTTAACAACCTGCCAGTACCAACTTTGTGCCCCACAGACACAGGACCGCTAGACCTGCTGTTCGTGAACAGGGAAGGTCTGGTAGGAGATTTGAAGGTTGGGGGCTGCCTTGGACAGAGTGACCATGAAATGATACATTTCTCAATTCATGGTGGAGCTTGGAGGGGGAATAGTAAAACTGCTACCTTGGACTTTCAGAGGGCAGACTTTGATTTGTTCAAGAGACTGGTAGGGGGAGTCCCTTGGCATTCAGTCTTAGCGAACAAAGGGGTACAAGAGAGCTGGTTGCTCTTCAAGAAGGAAGTCTTAAGGGCGCAGAAGCAGGCGGTCCCCCTGAGCCGCAAAATGAGCCGGCGGGGAAGAAGACCAGCGTGGATGAATAGGGAGTTACTCTTGAGGCTCCATGAGAAAAAGAGAATCTACCGCCTGTGGAAGGAGGGACAGGTAACTGAGAATGAATTCAAGGAAGTTGTCAGGATGTGTAGAGGTGAAATCAGAAAGGCAAAAGCCCAGCTTGAATTTAACCTGGCTGCTGGGGTGAAAAAGAATAATAAACTCTTTTATAAGTACATTAACAGTAAGAGGAGGACAAAGGAGAATATCCACTCTTTACTGGATGAGGCTGGGAATGTGATCACTGAGGATAAGGAAAAGGCGGAGGTTCTGAATGCCTTCTTTACATCTGTCTTTAAAGGTCAAACAGATCCTCAGGGTACCCCTCTCTCTGACCTGGTAGTCTCAGCTGGGGAGCATGCTAACTCCCCTGTGATTCTGGAAGAAACAGTCAGAGACTTCCTACTCCAACTGGACTGCCACAAGTCCATGGGGCCGGATGAGATCCACCCGAGAGTGCTGAGGGAACTGGCAGAGGTGGTAGCCGAGCCGCTTTCCATTATCTATCAGTCCTCCTTGCTGACTGGTGAGGTCCCAGAAGACTGGAGGCTTGCCAATGTGACTCCCATTTACAAGAAAGGTTGTAAGGAGGATCCGGGGAACTACAGGCCTGTTAGCCTGACCTCGGTTCCAGGGAAGGTTATGGAACAGATAGTCTTGAGGGAGATCATGCGGTATGTGCGGGATGGCCAGGGGATCAGGCCTAGCCAGCATGGGTTCATGAAGGGCAGGTCCTGTTTGACCAACCTGATCTCCTTCTATGATCTAGTGACCCATCTGCTGGATGAGGGAAAGGCTGTTGATGTGGTCTACCTAGACTTCAGCAAAGCCTTTGACACTGTCTCCCACAGTATTCTCCTGCAGAAGCTGGCAGCCCGTGGCTTGGATGGGTACACCCTCGGCTGGGTAACGAGCTGGCTGGAGGGCCGGGCTCAGAGAGTGGTAGTAAATGGAGTTAAATCCAGCTGGCGACCGGTCACGAGTGGTGTTCCCCAGGGGTCGGTGCTGGGGCCTGTCCTCTTCAATATCTTTATTGATGACCTAGATGAGGGCATTGAGTGCACCCTCAGTAAGTTTGCAGATGACACTAAATTGGCTGGGAGTGTGGATCTGCCTGGGGGTAGCGAGGCCCTACAGAGGGATCTGGACAGGCTGGAGAGCTGGGCTGAAGCCAATGGCATGAGGTTCAACAAGAGCAAATGCCGAGTCCTGCACTTTGGCCACAACAACCCCAGGCAGCGCTATAGGCTTGGGGCGGAGTGGCTGGAGGACTGTGTGGAGGAAATGGACCTGGGGGTACTGATTGATGCACGGCTGAACATGAGCCGACAGTGTGCGCGGGTGGCCAAGAAGGCCAACGGCATCCTGGCTTGCATCAAAAATAGTGTTACTAGTAGGAGCAGGGAGGTAATTGTCCCCCTGTACTCAGCACTTGTGAGGCCGCATCTCGAGTACCGTGTTCAGTTTTGGGCCCCTCACTACAGGAAAGACATTGAGGCTCTGGAACACGTTCAGAGGAGGGCTACTAAGCTGGTGAGGGGTCTGGAACACAGGCCTTACGAGGAGCATCTGAGGAAGCTGGGATTGTTCAGCCTGGAGAAGAGGAGGCTTAGGGGAGACCTTATAGCTCTCTATAACTTCCTGAAGGGAGGTTGTAGTGAGCTGGGGGTCGGCCTCTTCTCCCGTGTAGGCAGTGACAGAACTAGAGGGAATGGTAGCAAGCTGCGCCAGGGGAGATTCAGGCTCGACATTAGGAAGCACTACTTCTCAGAAAGGGTAGTCAGGCACTGGAATGCACTGCCCAGGGAGGTGGTGGAGTCACCAACCCTGGGGGTGTTCAAGGAAAGACTGGATGTTGTATTGAGGGATATGGTTTAGTGGGAGCTAGTAGTAATAGGTGAATGGTTGGACTGGATGATCTTCTAGGTCTTTTCCAACCTTGATAATTCTGTGATTCTGTGATTTCAGCTCAAGAATAAAAAGAGGCAGGTAACAGGTGAGATCCCATTCAAAACAAAGAATGTACTTCGAGGCACTGGCACAGATGACCCAGAGAAGCTGTGGCTTCACCCTCCCTGGCAGCGTTCAAGGCCAGGTTGGAAGGGACTTTGGGCAGCCTGGCCTAGTGAATGGTGTCCCTGCCCATGGCAGGGGCATTGGAACTTCATGATCTCTAAGGTCTCTTCCAGCCCTGACCGTTCTGTGATTCTATGAAATCAGACTTCCCCCACCCGACAAGGATCTTAAATCACATGTAAGCAGCTCTTCAAACCACCCCACTCCTGTGTTTGTGCTCCCATGCAGGATGTTTCACACAAGAGTACATTTAACCCTCCCGCACACACACACTTCTTACAAGACAAATACAATTATTCAACAGATAATCCTTGCTTGGCTCAGAGTTCTTTAACATTTCACATTAGAAAAACAGCTAGAGGATACAGCCAAGTCTTCATGTTTCTAAGTCATGTAAAAAACACATGAGACTGATGTTAACTATTTTACTAGTATTCCTTCCAAAAGCACAGAAGACGCCCTCAGTTTCATCTAACAGCAAGACATGTCAAAACTTTTATCTGCTACTGCTGAAGAAAATCATAGCAACAGCTCAAATGCAGCAACAGTTGGTAATCAAACAATACCCAAAGTTAACACTCACTCAACTTTATAACCAACACAATGCTGCAACATCAGACAAAACTGAAAGAGGAGGTAACTCCTAAGAACCAACACCCCATGTTCACACAAAACAAGACTGCTATTCAAAAAACTGAAATAAATATAAACAAGAGACTAAGTTTTTAATCACAGAATAACTCAAATTCATAGAAGTCCCAAAAAGCACTGAAAGATTCATACAGAACAAACTGCTTCACCTTACAGATTACTCATGACAGAAGTCATCTTACAGAAACACTTTCCACTTCCTGAATTTAAAATTGGACATGTGTTGCTCCTCTTCAATGATGTACCCTTTCTAAACAGACACTAAAATAGCAAGAGGCAATGCTGCTAGGAAGGTGAGGCTAAAGCATTTAGAATATTTTTATGTCCTGTATTAATATTTACATCAAGCTTATGTCACTGAATCTAAATTTTACCTCCTTGAAGCTAACAGGCTCAGCCTAGGCCTGCCTCCTAACAAGCAATAACACTTCCATGGTTCCTTCATATAGCTGTAGCCCACAAAAACACAGCCCTTTCTCATGTCCATTTCCACAAAACAGCAGGGGGTATTTTGCTGTCATATATACTTCCATTGGTGGCATTCAGAACAGCCTGTCTTTCAGTGTCACTGGACATACATCAGGCTTCAATACTTTTACATGTTCACAGTACTAAAAAAAAAAATCATCTTTATTACTATAGCAACCACCATTTTATAGCTACAGATAAAGATGGGGAAACAATTTGACCAGAATTTCTAGGTGTAGTTGAGCTTCCAGGAGCTAATAAGAATGACAGCTTCAGTAAAGCCTATTTTAGACACTTAAGAATCAAAACAGCCTGCTCCAGCTCCAGGGAAGTGCTTAATCATAAGTATCTGTTTAAAGATTTTAAAAGAATTTACTACAAAGTTAAATCTTCACTCCTCCTTTAACAAGTCTATTCAAGAAATGGAAACAAAATCTTTTTCATTTAATTATCAGTCAGACAATAATTCATTTAAAAAGGAAAACCCAAACATTTTCAGGGCTTATTTTCTCTTCAGTACTAGAAAATAATTTACTGATAATGTGAATCACCATCTCTGGTCTTCCTCCACCTTAAGCAAGACAGGACAGCACAGTATCTGCTCCTTCTCCAGCTCCCCTTCTCCCAAAGCTGTACTAGCCAAGCACTGCCTGGCAAGAAAGAACTGAAAGGAACCCTCATTTTAGGAAGGCAGCTTCTTTGATGCATTGTAGCAAAGGGAACAGTAACATTATTATAGGTTTTGACGGTTTTAATTAGCTCGTACAGGTGAGACATGCACTGCCCCAAAAATGCTCTGAATACCAGGATAGTCTACTAAAGCTGCTTTTACTGCTTCCTTGAGAACCTTCCTATACAACATCTAAGCAAGTAAGATTTAGATTTTGTATGCAATCTATTTCATTAAAAATATGAAAATCTGGTTCACAAAGCCTGGTATGTTCCATTCTTGATGTTAGGCAGCTAATTGCAGACTGCTTAAACACCTTGTCTGTGGCAATGGGTGGATGATCAAATGGATGTCCAGAGGCCAATTTCCTGACCAACTCAGTAAGACTTGTTTCGACACGTATTACTCACATAAAGAAGAGACAGATACAACTGCACTGAATGCTCAGTTGCCTGACACAATTCAAATTTACTCAAGAAGTAACAGCACCAGAAACCCCATGATGGCAGTAACGGTAATTGCCAATTACTCTCCTCCACCGCCTTAGGTTGATTCTTGGAATTAAGTAAGAAAGATTATTTTTTCCAACAGTCATATTGATGCCTTGGAAAGCCAGAATCAAAACTCACTAGCCTTGGTGACTATGAAGCAGGTATCCTTTATTGCAGCACTGGGCACACAGGGGATCACTCCTCCGAATGTGTGCGCCCATTAAAGCCAAATTGCTCATATTTATACAGATTGACTACACATATTCATTATAATTTCTAAGAAAAGGCAGAATTATGCTAATTATTTCCAGGAAGTCATTTACATTAACTCCTCCCAGACAGAGCATGCTCAGTGACACTCAGGGGGTCTTCTGGTGGTCTTCATGGATGAAGACTGGACGTCTTCCTCTCTCTCAGCACATGCTCTTTGCATTTCTGCTCCATGCTTATCTGGGCTCCCAACACCTGCACCGACTAGTTAGTGCTTCACTGAAAACAAGATATACTCTGTCTCCTAATTGGTCGTTAGTCTTATTATTTATGACTCCTCTATCTCCTGCTTCCTCTAGTTTCAAGGCTGTTGGACTATTATGGCTGAGTTTTGTAGCTGCTTTCATGAAACCACTTATGTGATGACTGCTAAAATCCAAAACTAATCTATTCCTAAAAACACAAATTCTTACTTTATCTTCAAGGCTGTTACTGTTGCATTGTTATGGCTAAGTTTTGCGGGTGCTCTCACAAGTAGCCTACACAGTTACAGCTTTCTCCTAAACTAATCTATTCTTAAAACCACGAAAATTCTTATATTAAAGTTATATTAATTGTCTCTTAAGCTACACCTATATCAATCTATTAAGCATGATTACATTTCATTGAATCATTCCCCCCTTTTCATTATCCTTACAAATTCTTTTGTAATTCCAAATTATACTACTCTATTGCAATGCTTTGAAAAATATTTACCTGTCTCTACTTGATGTCTTATTTTATTCCTTCTCCAATCCTCGTATGTTATACTGGTCTGTATACCACCACAAAGAACACTGAATTCCCACACAAGAAATTAAAAGTAAAATACTTAAAAACAACAATTGTGAAAACTTGTTTGAGCCAGGCAAAGTTTGGGAGCCAGGAAGTAAGCTTATTCCAAAGCTCTTTAAATCCCCATGATGTATCATCTTGAGCTACTTGGTGAAGAATCTTTGTTTGCTTCCACATATTATTTAGATCTGTTTCAATTTCTTTTTCCTGATTTATGTATGCACAACAGCTTTGATTTATTACCATGCACACACCTTCTTTGGCCAGTAGCAGATCTAAGGCCATTCGATTCTGTCTAACTACGTTACTTAAGAAGGAAACTTCTAATTGCAATCTATGGATAGCATCATTTGTGTCCCTTTGGAATAACTCCATGCTAGCAGATATATTAACTATAACCTTTTCCAATTCACTTACTCCAAGCCATGGGAAGAATGCCCTTGCGAAACCATGAAAAGCAGTTGGTCATACTGTTAGGGGATTTATTCCCCTTTTATATATTTTCCTCCAAGGGGTTCACGAAATTCCTGGTGGAGGGTGTGAGTGATTAAATATCCGGTCTCCAGGAATTAGGTATCCTAAAGTACATGTTCCATTCCATTTATGTGGTAATATTTTCGGGCCCTTCCATCTCCACATAGCCACCATAATCCTTTAGGAATGCAGTCAAATGAAACATCTCCCCTCAATCCCTGAATAACAGGGAGTGGACACCCACTTGGTGTGGGAATGTTTTGACAAGAAGCTTTTCCTTTGCATTGAGTGAACAACTTGTCCTACCCATGAATGCATTCATCTAAATTATTGGGCATTAGAGACGAGAAATCAGGTACAGTATGAGGTAAATCCAAAAGTTCAGTTTCATTCACCATGCTGATGAGGTTATATCACTAGATTACAGTTCTATTCTGGTACAATCCCTTGATCTCATCCCCTTAACCTGAAAGCAGAACATTTGATTAAAAAGGAAGATAGCTGAATTGAATTGTGTAAGAACAACTGAAAGTTAAGATAGTTAGGGAAATTATTTTTTAAGTTTACATCAACAGAAAGCTGAATGAAGTGTGGAGACTTAAATAAGGACTTTTTCTAAAAACAAAAGTTTCTTTGGCCCGTTTCAAGTTACTCAGTATTTCCAGTGTTAGAAGAAGCTACAGGTGCCTAGGTAGGAGCTTTAGTACATGGCTAAAACATCACCATGAATATGGTTAGCCTTGCACCATAATTATTATCAGAAAAAATAATTACCCCTGAGGTGAAACAATCCCGCCTGTTAATTTTATATATAAACTTTTAAGCCGTATGCACAATTCAGTGGTGCAAGAGGTATGAGACATGGTCACAGATCAATTCAGCTTGCTAGAAGGAATTTATTAATACCACTCAGGGTTGAGGGTTTTTTTGTAAAACACAAATTACCTGCAAAACAAGGCATTAGCAGATATTACAGGTAAAACCTCTTAAGCAACCCCAATTATTTATTACTGAGCAACCATATTCCAACACAGGAAAAAGAGTAACAAAGGGTTAGGAATGCTTCTGCATGTAGCAGGGGGTGCGCTTCCCATGCACATGAAAAATTTTAAAATATTAAAATTAATCCAAGAGCATGTATTGGCAGAGGTAAACTACAGACTTACTAGTTCACAGACCTCAGCTTTAAGTCACTGCAGATTTGGGGGTACAACTTCTGGATGCTTACTACCTGGAAATAACATGATGAAGCGACAGCCACGGGGGTACAAAGTGGGGATTCACAGCTTTCAGTCCCACTGCAATGACTATGCTGCCTGGTGCTTTGACTTGATGCTGCACCCTCACAGCCAGAATACTGGGGTATTTTTTAGGAAGGAGGATTTCTTTGCCCTTCACATTATCAGACAATGCCCTTGGGGCATTTCTCACTTGTAGCTTGATCAAAGACTACTACTCCCCTTGTAAAAGCAGAGAAACTAATCTCAGAAACTACAACCTCAGCCCTGCCAAGCTGTGCAATCTTTTCTACAAACTTCCAGTCACTGAATAACTTGATATAGTTTTTAATGTGTAAACTAAGATTAAGTCAGCCAACCAAAAACTTCACATCTCAACATTTCCAAGTCTGGGTGAGGATTTTTGTGTACAGATTTTGTATTTAAGAAAACTTTAAGTCACACAATCACACTATCAAATGTTTTAGTTGGAAGCAACAGATTATATCAGCAGTTGATTCTGTCTCTAGTGATCCCTGTCATCAAAATGAGTCTCTGTGGATTTATTTTTTGATTAATGCTAATAACTACAGACACTTGGGTTTTTTGGATGTGAGGCAGCAGTACTGTTGAAATAAACAGAGGCCCACATTTGTGATAATTCAATAACCAGTTGTTGTACTGTCCATCATCTGCTGTTTTCTGGGTTGAGTAGGGGTTTCTTATTACTGAAGGTTAACAAGGATTGCTTACTTTCATCTTATAAAGCACAAGCCTGACTTTCTACTTAAGTAATGCGTGCAGTATCACCTCAGAGAGTTAGAACTCTGCAACAGCAATACCTCCTGAGAACAATGCAGCAGACAACTTTCTGCATCTGACCTATCATTTCATTTTCCTTAAAATATGACAATGTGATTCTGTAAACAAGATGGAGTGATTTAAAATGGACAGTGGTATATGAAGTTTCTGTAATGGATATAAGTATGATTTTTAGTGTTCATTACCAAGATCGAAAGTGCTTCTAAATTACTATCCTTTTAAAAGGAATACAACATGTTCAAAAAACCCCAGAACACAAACAAAATGCCATACCTTATTTTGATACTATTACACACTGATTTATAAAAAGATAACATAGAGGCAGGAAGAGATATTCATAAAGTCATTTATGGCTTAGTATTATGACAAGAAGTGACATGCACTAATAAGCACCAGGCTTGCTTCCAAGAGCAACATCTTTCCATGAGAGAACAGGAACATTCCATTCAACCAGCGTAATCCCAAGCACAACCTAACAGATGAAAACTGGAAACATCCAACAGCTCCACAAGTCTCACTCACCCTCTTCCCATCTCCTTATGGAAAACAAGGGAGGAAGAGATGGATGGTTATGCACCATCAATAGCAAGCATCTGAAGCGCCTGAGAGTGCGACATCACAGCAGCCTGGATCCCCAAGCACAGGCCAGTGTGAGGAGCAGCACAGAATAAAATACAGCTCAGGAGCAAGATACACACTAAATGAACAGCTTCGGGTGTTAAGTAACACTTGAGACAGTCTGTATGGAACACCTACAGCAAATTGTAATTGATGTAAGTAGCAGTGTGAGCCACATGAGTATTGTGCTAAGAGATTCAGATTCTCCTAATTACTTTAACAACTCATGCAAGAGTGTTAATGGAATCTCCTAAAAGTATCTGAAAAGCAATGTTGATACACTACTCCAAAAGCAAAGTCTTAAACACAGAACTTTATTATAGAGAACAGACTGCAAACCCGGTAAACGTTTTATTAAAAGTACTAATTTATACTGAAGTATTTCACAATGTGAGAACTCTGGGGTTTTTTAAAGAGGTGGAAGTAAAACAAGCTATCTGACAAAGACTTTCATTAGTGCTGTAATTGACTGCCAATAGATTACTACTACATCAGCAGCTCACAAGGCATGTGAGACAATACATCTCAATAATGAGGACCCAGGCTAAACATCTCATCTGGGGTGAGGTGGACAGTCAACTCAAATTTAAAAATGAGAAGTCTGAGACCTTATTGTCAATTTACACTGCCAGATCAGCAACAAAGATGGCTTAGATCAAAATCTGCTGTAAAACTTGTTTTCTACTGCTATGTTTTAACATGATCCTTCAAAAATTGCAGGGAAAAAAAAACAATCCACAAAAATTATTCCATGGCCCACAAAAAGCATTCCAATTAATTTTTTTGCCTAATACTAATCTTTACCATATTTATATTATTCAATAAGTAAAAAGCTATTCCATGTATTACATAGGTATGTTATGCTTGATTTCTTTCTGTAATGTTCCTGATCCGGTGTTGCCTTGCAGTACAATATATAAGCATTAAGTGTAATTGTCTCTATTTCTGTGCTGTGACCACATTTTCTCCTAGAAAGTGGTCAAGAGGATATCATTTTAAATAAAGTCTACTGTTCCTAGCTGCTGCTAGATTACAAATTGAGATTTTTCTACTGTATTTGGAACCATTAATTTTTTAGGGTATTGGAATCTCTCAAACAGCTCTCCCCTTGTTAAGGCAGAGCTACAGCGTGCTTAAAAATTAAATGGTTAACTTTTCAGTCCGTTCAGAAATAGGTTACAGAAAGATGCATGCAACATTCAACTGCTTTAAAGCAGCAAACACACCAGTGAAGTACAGAGATTTCTGTGGAATAGTGTAGGTTAAAGAAAATAAGTTAGCAGTCATTAAGACAACTAAGCTGCATTACTTTATGGTAATGTGGGTGTTTTGATGCTTCTCCCACTTGTTCCTGGATACTCAGTCTTATTACCATACTGAAGTCTCACCGAGTTTCCTTCCTAACAGTAATGTTGTTTTTCTAATTTTCCTCTCTCCCCCTTAAGTCTCCCAGTGTCAGGTTAACAAATACAAATTATTAATAAATCGTTACTGAAATAAGAAAAACAAAAATCACGATGTATGTCCCATACTACTATGAACACTAGGGAAACAATCTCCTAATCTAACTTTGAATACAGACAGCTCTCTATCTGTGGATTTTGCTTTTTTTGTATAAAGTATACAGCAACCTTTTCCTAATACCAAATATCAGCCATGCTTGCAACATGTTTAATCATCAATTGTAGTGTCTAACAAATCATTAAGAGTTCATATACAATGCAAAGACAAACAGGATAACTGATTTACCCTTTGACATTAACCAGCAAGAAGGGGAGCTGATTTCTGTGGCTGCACCACTAGAATTATCCTTTTTTTTCCTAACTGAAGATAAATGTGTTAACAAAGTGGTCATGACACTTCTGATGTCACGTGCTGTTGCAAGGAGACCAACAAAGCATGAACTTCAACTTGTCAGATCAAGAGAAGCCAATTTTCAAGTGTTGCAGCTCAGAATTTGCACATCTTAAAAATACAGTTTAAATACTTGCTGTTAACATGAACTTTCAGACCTACTGCCTTTGTTCATATAGTGTAATCCATCACACAGGCAATCCAGTTAACTTCTATTTGGTTACACTGCCTGCAGGATTATTCCACATATACTACAGACTCAAGACCAAACAATTCCTCAGCGCCCAAAACCTACCCAAAAACATACACCTTCTTTGCCAAGCAACTTGTCCTCAAGTGAAGAATCTAGCAAGCTTTTCATCAAGTTTTAACTTTATAGCAAGATAATATGCAACAGCGCAACATTGCAAGGGGAAAAAAAAGCCAAAAAACGCTGAGTTTCTTGTGTTTGTGGAAATTCAAGGTTTAAACAGATAATTAAAGGTGTAAGACTGAAGTCTTGCTGATGCCTGCTCATAGGGCTTTAAAGAAGAATATTTTAATGCTGTCACTGCTGTGTTTGAGAAGCCTGCCACTAGCAGCATACCTCGAAACACTTCAGCTTCAGAATAATTTACTTCAAAAAAAATAAAAAGCAGAGCTGCATCTTCCTCCCTCTCCCCCCCCTTCTCCAGTGACTTGGTGATCAAACAAATTCCTCGTAGGCAGATGCAATATGACAACAAGTACAATGGCTTAGAATATTTAATAGCAATCTAATGTAGTGTGTCATCAAAACAGACACAGAAAACTACGAATAGCAAAGCATACAATTTTCTGTGGCATTCCAATTAAGCTAGACAAATATTTAAGAAGTTATTTTGCTAAAGTTTGTCTAGAAAAATCCAGATTACCGGATTCTAACCATGCTTTCTTGACCCTCCTATTCCCCAATATAAAAGTAAATACAGCTTAAAAACCTTGTCAGCATGAATTGCTCCACAGGTCCACATAGGACCAAGTCTTTCCAGCAGCAATGCCTATGCAGGTTTACAGTCTTCCAGTTTAAAGCCTTTACGGCATTCAAAAACCATTTTCCTCTTCACCTAATGCCTGTACTTGCATAATCTGTCTGTACCTGCAGTCAAGATTCTCCCACCCAGATTTGAAATCCCTGCATCTCAACATAGATGTTACCAAGTCTTAATGAAGTTTCTGATCATGGCACCTCTAATCAGCTAGAAGCCTAAAAGGCAAATAGAAATCTATGCCTGTATTGGTAGCAGGCTGTGATGAACAACACCAGCTGGAGGCTGCACATGCTGTATTTTCTCCTGTCTTGGAAAGCTATCCAAGGCAGTGGGAAGCAGCCCTGGATTCCTGCAAGTTTAACACACGCATGCAGGAAAACTGAATATCCAGTAAAGACTTTATCACTTACAAGGCTGTAATTGCTGGTCACAGACTGGATATGCTGGGCCATCGCTCTCAGGGGCTACACTGACAGCACACCGTCCAAACTTCAACTACCTCTGTACCAGAGAGGCTCCAATACAGTGCTTCTGGCTACAAGGACACATGCTGCATCACCTTAAAATGAGAGAGTGGGATGCTGTACAGAGATCAAGTGTGTTTCCAAGCACCAGGATTTTTACATGAGCTCTCCAGAACTTGAATTTCTAAGCAGCATCCACAACAGCTCTGTAGTGAAGACAGAGGAGATTAAAAAAATTCCTTTTTCTCTATCTATCCTGGAAATATAACGCCATCTTCAATTTCCTTGTCAATCAGTATTTCACCAAGGTAGACAATCTGAACCACAATGTCTCAGACAAATCCACAGCAGTACGATTTGGCTCAGTTCTGTCTTAGGCAATGATAGAGTAGGAACTTGTCCAGAGGATTTTTAACTTAAAATGTTTGTTTTAAGAACTCTCATCCGTGGTGAGGCAAGAGACAACTTTGCACATCTCACCAGAAGCAAACAGATTAGCAAGTTTTATTCCAGGAATATCACTATTCCATTAGCCAGCCATGCGTATGAACACATACGAATCTGTTCCATCTGCTCAGGTGCATCACCAAGTGCTTTATAAAAAGAGGTTAGCACTTGGTGTAGAACAGATGGCAGCAGTTTGCACAAAGGGCAGTTCAGCCCCACTGTGAAGTTTGTACACTTACTATTCCTTAGATAAAGAGTCAGATGAAACCCATTCCACACACAGCCATACACTATCCTTCGGTGTGCATACAATGAGACAAGTACTATCATCCCAAACCTCAGGTGAGATAGATTAAGACTTGCCTAATATGTAAGGACAGTGAATAAAGGCAACTAAAAAAAAACCAAAACACAACTAATGCATTTGAGCAGGCAGAGAAAAGACATACAAGGAAGAAAAGCAAAAGTCAGTCAGTAAGCACCAATACACTTTATCAAATGGTAATATGAAATTTGGCAACACAAGCTGAGAACTGAGAAATTTTACAACTTCTCTTTTAAAAAAAAAAAAAAAATCTTTCTCCTTTTATAGGTATTCTCTTTGCAGTGCAAAAAGAGAGGTTGCTGGACAAACCTTCAGTTCAACTGCTGGCTTGACAGATACCCAATATCTCAAATAAACGAAGTGTCTCCTCAACCAGAAACAGCTTGAACAGAAGTTGTGCATCAGACTACACTCCCTTACTTGTGAGAGTCTTGGAGCTGCTGCACAGATGTCCAGCCACCAATCCTTGCAAGAGTTCTGGGAATTTCTGCAGCTGAGTCACATAAAATGGACAGACTTTACCCTCTTCCCTTTAACTCTTGCAGTCAAAAACCAGCATCCACAGTAAATCTTCAAGTAACAGACACCCAAAATAGCAGCAGAACCAGGGTACTGGTATTCAACAGTAGCAAAGGTTACTTCGGTAGGTTCCTGCAGAAGCACCCCACCAATACCACTATTTTGGGTCAGTGTAATACCATTCATGTAGTGGACTTTTAGCACACGATTATTTTTTTACCATGTCATCCTTACCCTTAAGAACACTACGTCCTTACAGTAGCAAGGTAGTTGCTCCACCCGATATGCTAGAAAATTTGGAAATTGTGTTTAGAAATTAGTATCAACTAACCTTTCCTCAGGAGCCTTCCTCAACTACATTAAGAAAAATAGTCATCTGCTGTCAGAAAGTTATTATCAGTATTTTCCTATGCTCTCCTATGCCCTGTTTTCAAAGGAAGCATAACTTGTCAGTGGAAAAAAACAGCAGAGTAGGATTTCAGTATCTGTATTGTTACCAAGTACTAACACTTGACTTGCATTCGAAATCCATCAACCTCTTGTTGCACAGTGAATATAGTTAATTAATGTGTTCCACCATGACCTACACACCACAAAACCATGGCTAGACAGAAGGCAGAAAGTGTTTTGATACAGACTACAGACTAAAGAATGAACAAGGTCTCCCTAGAAGAGTAATGCCACTATGAAAAGACTTGTATGCATGGCAGCTCTTTAGCGGAAGGAATTACTAATGCAGATGTGTTATGCTAATCCACGTCCTCGAAAGTAATTACACAGCACACAAGACAGCTCCAAAAATTAAGGCAAAAACCCACAAATCCAAAAAACCAAAACCCACAAGCCATCGCTGGTACCCATGCTTCAGGGGTTTTTTTAGGTCACTGGTATACAACAGGCACAGACACATAGCTTTAAACAATTTGAAAGCAAAATGCCTGCTAGCTCCAGCATTTCCTCTGCTTAAAGAAGTA
Organism: Porphyrio hochstetteri; assembly: GCA_020800305.1. NCBI lineage: Eukaryota > Metazoa > Chordata > Aves > Gruiformes > Rallidae > Porphyrio > Porphyrio hochstetteri. The sequence goes on from CM036938.1 coordinate 67,018,245, forward strand.
TATTATGGGTATGTATGCAAGAACTCAGTACTGACATTGCAGATGAAATAGCAGTGTTCCATGGAAATCATTAAATTAGGCAAACGCAAATAAGGCAGTTACTCTTTTCCCCTCTCTTAGTCAGGCTACCACTTACTTGCAAAACCTCTTCACCTCAACAGCATCTTTAAAACAAAGACATCCAGCTGAACAGACACCTCTGCAATAGAAGGCTCATTACAAGAATTTTATTACTTAGAAACGACCTTACATCATTCTTCTAAAGCAGCACACGCTGGTGGCTGAACTAAGGCAAGAACCACCACCCATGGAAGAGAAAACCAGCAAGAACTAGTTTGGGGGAACTAAAAATACAGGAGAGAAAAAAGAATCTCTACAAAACCAATTCTGTACAGTCTTAAACCTATATCAGGACCGTAACACAGCTGATAAATCAGCTATGCTAGTAACTGCCTGAGGCTGAAGCCAGGCACAGACAGAGCAACAAAATGAAGGCAGCAAATCACAGCTCCAGATGCATGGCCACGTATATTCATCATGCCACATGAACGTGGAATCAAGCCATCAACCTGGGCAACCTCAGGCCAGTATGCTGCAAACCACCATAGCCTCAACACTCATCCTGCACTGCAGGTCCCTCAGCTCACCAGTGCAATATTCTTTCAAACCTGCTCCTGCCTTGGTACAGACAGCTCATTTTATAATCAACAGAACAATGGAAAGAGAGATGGCTTCCTGTGCCTTTCTCAAGAGAGTACCTGTTAGACAAAAAGAAAAATACCTTCTCCAGTTAGGCCTAGAATTTCAATTCTTCATATAAAAGTATGATTCCAGGCTCCATGCAAACAAAACCTTAAACTCACACATAACTATCAGAGAGACCAATTCACTGAAGGTGACCAAACTATTTTAAAAACTCAGAAATTAGAAGACCAGTGGATCTAGTGGCAGAATAGACAAACCCTCAACTTTTGCCTTATTAAAGCCTGTTTCTTGGTAATTTGTCACCAAAAAGTTAAAAATAATGTAAAAAAAAAATTTGATTAATGCTACCTTCCCCTGCTACATACTGCTACTCTTAAGATACTTACAACATCCGCCTTTGACAGGTTCCACACATTTTTACAAAAATATGTGTTGAAATAAAAGGGTACGCTGTAAGTACCGATTTGATTTTTAAAGACTTCACAACTGACTCCATTTACTAACCTAATCTTGTCCCCTTGAGGTAGAAAAAGAAGTTACATCTCTACCTAGATGAACAAACAGGCAGTAGTGAGGCTGCAATAGTAACTGGAAGAATAGATAGCGTCAGATAAATTAAAAGAGAGCTTGAAAAAAATTAGGTTAAGTATTCCATCTTATCCATAGACTTATTTTATCTTCTCCCTAAATATAATCAAACAGTCCTACCTTTTCACATGGTAAACCTACTTTGGGGATGCACACAGTTCAAATGTAACTCTTCATTATGAAATCAGTATCAATGTTACTGTTTATACTTACTAGTTTTCAAATGACAGCTTTTTCTTATGAGATGACAACTGACAGATACACATACCCTGTGACACTACAGGGATGGCTGCTAAAGCACCATACATACCAAACACACATTCATCTCTACAGACCTCAGAAGACCTACTTCCCTATGCACCTCAGGGACTTGAGGGGGAAAAAAAACCCAGAGAAACACTTTACACAACTTAAGTGACCTTCTAAAAATCCTTCTGTATGAAGAATTCATGCACAGCTTTTCCCGAAATGAGCAAGATGACTGCATACCTATCGCACTACAATAGCCAAGCATATTCCATTGGAAGAGCTGGCTTTGTTTGGAATGAACATCAACGGCCACTTCCAACAGTTCTGCTGAGAAGATAACGCTTCATTTCAAGTTTACTGTTCATAAGATATGCAGATATAGCTGCAAGTTTAAATTACTTTCTAGGCATTTCTAGGCACACGTAGCAAAAAACTAAGGTTACAGCTGAGAAGCCAGGAGCCCAGCATCAGTCACCAGAGTTGATGTTTGAAATGTTAAATGCACTTAACTGTAAAACCAGCATGAACTTACAGAGCTGCAGTCAGGAAAGAAAAAAACTTGCTTGCAAACTAAGAGTTCCAGCTGCCAACCCGTATCAGCTAAAAAGCTTATGGAGCTACTACATCTACCTAAATGCATGTAACAACTATTTTACAGACAACTTCCCTTTAGAAAGTTTTTAAAATGCATTATCTACATAAGTTAAGGACTGCAATGACCTTGGCCAGCTGCCAGACACCCACCCAGCCACTCTCACCTCACTCTCAACAGGACAGAGGAGAAAATCTGGAAAAGCTCATGAGCCAGGCTAAAGACAGAGCGACGATCCCTTAACACTTTTTGTCATGGACAAAACAGGCTCAACTTGGGAGAAATTAGTTTAATTTATTGCCAATTAGAGTTGGCTAGTGAAAAACAAAAGCTAATTAAAACCACTCCATTCCCCTTCCCTGTTCCCAGGCTCAACATCACTCCTTCATTCTCAACTCCTCTACATATTCCCCCTCTGGCAGCAGTGGGGGATGAGGAGTGGATGTTGGAGTCAGCCCATAACAGCCCCTCTCTCCCACTCCTACCTACTCACACTTATGCCCTGCTCCAGCATGGGTCCTTCCCACAGACCATAGTCCTCCAAACACTGCTCCAGCATGGGTTCCATCTGCACACTGCAATCCTTCAGGATAAACCTACTCTAGTATAGGCTCTCCATGGACTGCAGCTTCTTACAGTAAATATCCACTTGCTCCACCACAGAGTCCTCCACAGGCTGCAGAGTCGGTATCTGTTCCAGCATGGTCTGCTCCAGAAGAATCTCTGCTCTAGGCCCCAGAGCACCATCTCTCCTTCTCCCACTTTGTTGCTCACAAGGCTGTTTCTCACTTTTTTTACCCCCTACATTCCTCACTGCCATACAGCATTTTCCCCTCTCTTAAATACACTTTTCCCAAGGTCTCACCATCTTGGCGGAGGGGGCTCAGATGTGCCCTGCTCCACTGCAGCCGGCTCTGTCTGGCACAGGGCACCCCTAGCCCCCCCTCACAGACCGTAGCCCCCCACTGCCAGTGCCTGGAAAACAAGAACATCCAAGGAGGACTTCACTTAGAAAAAACATACTTACCACACCACACACAATAGATTTACACAGGTGTTCATAGGCCCCAAATCTGACTCACCATTTTGCAAGGTGAGACAGATTTTTTTGTTTATAGATGCCTTAAGCAAACTGTGTGTGCAGCCATCAAGACTGCATTCTGCAAAGCCACCCTTCAGTCACTAATGGCTCAGGCCAGGGAAACAGAGAGGAAACAGAATTTCATTTGCTTTTGCTACTTCAGTCAGTTTCAACAAAGCTCCAAAGCCACCAGCATTACTTCTATCTGTAAGCAAGAGTCAAGTAATGAAGGCCTGACTCAGTTGTGTTACCTACACCCAACACTGATTTTGCCTTGTAACATTTTACATGGGCTTACATTTCACATCTGCACATCCACATAAAAACACTCAAAGGATAATCACCACTGGGTAAGAGCACTCGAGCCATGAATGGCGAGTACAATACAGGAAAACAGACAATGACAGTTTTGATCGAGAGTGACTATAAAAGCTCTCCAAGTTCTTCAGTGGTTAACTACATAGTCCTGTGCTACAATTCCAAACACTCAGGAGCTGCACTGAAGGGACCAGCGAGGTTGACGACACATCTCGGAGACCTCAGAAAGCCGCCTACCATGTCACTTGCAAATACAGTCACCAGAATTATTTCCAAGTGCTTTGTCTATAGAAAGAAATGTTTAAAGTTAATTTCCCCAGCTTTTTACCGGTATTATTTAGATCTTCTAAACATGTGTTTATGCTTAGAAGAGTCTTGCAGGAAGTGTCATAGTTGTCTTAGCACTAAAGGAAATGAATACAGCTATAATTCTTTTTACAAAAATTATTTGCTCCATAATATCAAAACCAAATTCAAGAAGCTACTTTTGAAGGCTTCTGGTATGTAAGTATCATTAATTCACTGAAGACCAAGTATATCCTACACACATGCACTAGAACTGTGGGGTCCTTAAACCTTGGGATCAAACTTTGTATTTCAAGTAAACAAATACCTATTGTTATTGGAATGTCTTTGCCCAAAGGTTTATTTAAGCAGCTTAACTGGCTTTATTTGGATGCTATCTGAACAAGTACAGACATTGCACACAGTTATCAGTTCCAAACTGCAGGAGGCATCTGCTACCACTACCATCAGAGAAGACAACAAGCCAAACCATTCTATTAGTCTTCCATATTCTTTAGGGGTTGTGGACAAAATATATTTCCATGTTTATTTATGTACGTATAACAACTTTAAGTATTAAAATCATGCACAATGGTATTGCTTTGTCTCCTAGGAGACAGGCAAATCTGTTTAGAAGCAACTATACCTAAACATAGGAAAGAAGCTGCCAAGGAATAACTGCATGTAGGAAGAAAGTTCCTATTAAAAAACCAAAAAAAATTAAGACAGAAATCACAGCCTTAGACAGGCAAAACATCTAGGAGGTGTATTACCAAACTCAAATCTAAACAGAAGGATTAACACACCAACCACCTGTTAATTCTCTCACGAAAGCACATTACCTCAACAATAATCAATGAGGGCAGAGGGATTAAGAACTAATGAAAAACACCACACCCTGACAGAAATTTCAACTTAAATGATTTTAGTTTATGGTATAACCTGAGCTGCAACTGCAGCTCTTGCAGACAGACTCAACAAGCTTATCCAGAAAAAACAGCTCATGAATCAACAGCTTCATGAAGCTCAACACATACTAGAAAAACCTTGACAGGCACCAACCAAGAACTTCCAGGTGGCTAAACTGGGTGATCTGAGGGGAACAGGTTCAGTGCCCAAGTCAGCAAGCCTCCTACCACCCTTCTGACAAGCCCTGAAACTTGCCCAACTCCTGTACAATAGGCAGTGTACCATGCTATCTATCACACCTTTGGGATCAAACTAGAGGTGGCCTGCAGTCAGTTCCTCCAAAACACATATTATGTGAACACTGCCCTCAATACCACCCTTTCATCCCTCAAATCCATTCCCCTCACATTGTGCTATTTGCTTCTGTGGGTAAGGCTCTGTCTGCTGTCTTGCTTGCTTTGTAGGAACAAGATTTCTGTCAAAAGTCTTTCTCCCTATTAAGCTTATCACCAGACAACTCCAGGATTCTTCTTCTACAAGTCCTACTGTCAAGTAACTTTTCTGCAGCACAGTCTATTAAAGTTCCCATATGGAAAAAATTAAAGGCATTAATGTCATTATGGCTACATCGCTAGCATTAAAGTAGTTTGTTTATAACAATAGCATGGGGGGGGTGGGGAGAGGGGTGAGGGGGAGGGTGTTGTTTGGTTTAAAGAAATTCTAAAAGCATACAAGACTTCAGTAATTGCAACTAGCTATAGGCGAGACATTTGCACACACTTTGAAAAATGTTCCAAACTTGTCCTGGGTAAGAGCCCAGGTCCTCCGAGATGTTTGTCTTTGTTTTTCAGTGACAGATCTATGACTTAATGTATCTACATTTGTCATCTGCAGTTTCTGCAATTCACTTTTTTCTTCATTTAATTACTGTGCCAAAAACACACTACTCACGAGCGTTGTATTGGGAAAGTAGACTGGAATGAAAGTGCTTTAGCTCCTACAGCTATAAAACCTGTCTCTACATGCTTCTAAGTCACTGGGGCACAGATAGCTGTGAGGACCTTCCTCAGGTGTGTACAAGGTACAATGCCACAGTTTCTGGCACAGCTGCTCTCAGGTACACACAGGTGAGGTAAGGCAGGGCTGTAACAGCAGGGCTTGCACCTCCCAGCTGTTTGAGCTGTTACCAACATACCACATTTCAAGTGTACCTCTTTTCCTCACCCTCAAACAAGCTTACACCTAAGGTGCCCGACGGCATGGATTTTGGTTTTTACATATTTTTAACATACTCCTTCCGTAATTTTGTGTATAATGGCCCTGTTAACACAAAGATAGCAGTAACATAGCTAGAAGCATAAAGGTTATCAGACACTACATTGAAGTTTTCTCCTAGTGCATATCATTACACCTTAACCAAACCTCTCTCCTCCTTCCAGGTCCTTACCCTACCTCTAACTCTCCTACTTTAACAGGAGAACCACTGCTGTCTGAATGTAACCCTTAAAGTATCAGTTGCTTCAATTTTCAGTCGCTCATCATTAGCTTTGATGAGAATTTAAACCTAAGCATGCTGAGTTTGGATGGAGGCAAACAAGAGGAGATCACAAAGACTGGTGCCAGGAGGGAAGGTAACAGCAAAGAGCAACAGCATTGTAAACCACTGCTGGTATTCTTTAACTCATGTCTTCTTTCTGAGAAGGCCAGATGTCATCCAACAAACTACCTTACCTCAGTGTGCGCATATATATATTCCCTGCCAGCAGAATTCAGTGCAACCCTGAGCCTAGCAAACTCAAGAATCCAATGAAACTGAAGGAAGTCGATGCTCTGAAGTGTCCAATAAGTGACATACCCATGTTTACCTCCTTGCTCTTTCAGCTAATCAGTCCATAATTTAGACCCACATTTTCTAAAAGTAGGTACAGACAATTCAATATGTAGTGCTCTGCTTGCTGCAGAGCTGTTCCAAGGTAATCAATGGCATCTTTAACTTGGGAACATGTCCTCCAATGGTGTAATGTGTGAACACCACCAGTATTTGAATTTGAACAAACAGGAAGAAGGAACCGCTGACAACAGATTAATGCACATGAGAAGGTTTACATTAGCCCATCTACTTATCAAAATCATAAAGACCCAATTGAGCTAAAGGTTTACTCTTTGTAAACAATCTATTATGTTAGCTAGCTCAGATCAAAATGTGTCAGGCACAAGCCACCCTGCCCTTCTGTCATGTACTATGCACAAAACTCAAAGCACAGCATGAATGACATCTGAGATATTTTTGTTATATGGCCTGAATAACAGCTTTACAATGAAAACATCCACAGAGCCATAGCTACAGCATTATTATATTCGAGTAAAAGTTTCCTGAGGTAACAATGAAAATCAAATTAGCAGTTTAGTGCAGTAGTTCATCTGCTCCATTCACCCACAACTCTCTTCTTCAGGATTGCAAGGCTATTAAAAAACAATGGGATCATTAATAGTCCAGGTGCAATTAATTATACAGTTCCACCAGCATGGTCTCACAAAGGAATTTTGTCACTTAGAATTTAAGCACTACCCTCTAGGAATTTTAAATAAATAAATAAAAAGGATATATTGAGATACACACTATTGTTATAATAAAACACTGCAAAATGCATCTAATAAACAAGTTTCTCTGCCAGGCAACAAGGAATTCATCTTTCTTGACTATACAGGTTGTCACCCTATAATCAGTTATTTTCATCTGCACCTAATTTTGGAAGAGGTTTTTGTATCTTGCACATGGTTTCTTTCTTTTTTTATTTCTCCTGAAAGTCATTTCCCAAGCTGTTTGATCAGAAAAGCAAAACAATTTTCTCTTTTTCTAGTGCAAGACAGTAGGTGATATTGGTTAAGAAAGAAAAAAACAAGTATTGCATTCATACCTAGTTCTCACTTAAAATGTAGGGGCACTCAAGCAAAGAAACCTGTTGCAAGGCCTACCAGGCTACTCAAACAGCAGAACACTTGAGCATACTTGAACCCTTGGCATACTCGCAATTCACCTCAGAATGGCACAAATTCATCAGCCTAGTTACATTTGTACGGAAGGACAAGGCATTTACCCCACTGCTCCCTGGCTGGAGCAGGACCATCTTTCAACTGGAAAGTTTGATGAGAGCATCCCTTTCAGCTGTGAAGGGATAAGCAAAACTTACCTTGGCTCAGTAAACCAAAAGTTAAGATAACCTCCTGGCTTGATTCCAATGCAGAACTTGTTTATCCTCACTCCCTTATGTTTTTCATCTTTTCAGCTAGCTTGTTCTCCAGTACCTGCAGCATTCTCCTTTCCCTCTACCACTGCACAAAGAGCAACCAGCATTCTGTTACTTGAAGCACAAGCTTCTCCGTCATACATCTTAAAATCCAACTTTTTGAAAGAAAGTCTCATCTGCAAGAGAAGAGGCGAAAAAAAAACCCACAAATCCAAAGGCTGATGCAACAAACAATTAAGAGTTTAAGGGGGAGTGGGGGATTGACTGAAGCCCATATCACGGTTTTTAAAGCGGCTTAGCAATAGCATGTACAGTAAGGTTTGTGATACTGTAGGAGCTCCCATCACAAGGTTGTATGCCACTGTACTTTGTACCGTATGAAAAAACCCAAACAAAACCAGAAACAAAAGAAAAATAATCTTAATCATCCTTTCCTCTTTCACTTACCAAGCTATTAAAAAAATGGTATTTCTCTCAAGGTAGGGTCACTCAACAAAGCTACCCCATTGAACAGACTGTCACAGTAAGAGACTACTGAGTTGTTCAGTTTACTAGCTTGAGGATCTTCTCATCTGAACTGCACTTGACATACTTTATGCCTCAAATCTTAGGACTCTTATCCCTTTGTGTAAACTCAACTTTACACAAACTGTTACTGCTAGCAGAGCAGACCCATCATATGGAGCCTCCTCATAGTACAAGAGTAGCATGGCATTGTCACATTTACTGACAGTTCAAAGGAGCTTACATCTAGCCCATGTGCTGTCAAAGGCAGCAGACTACACTGGACTTAGGCCTCCTCCTTCCACAGAGTGACACCTTTTCAGAAAAGATGTTTCCCTGCATCTGACTTCTCAGTTGAATGTACAGATACTAAGGGATCCTGAAGATTTGTCTCAGGTCTGCACCCTCTTGCCTGTAAAACTTAAAGCGTGCAAAAGGTCCACCTAACCATTTTTGCAAATGCATTCAAATTTTGGTTTGAAAACTGTAATTATCAGGTCCTCACCCACCCCCTTCCAGGAGGATTTTAAGTATCTAAACAGTTCTGGCATATAAAAACATATATGATTCTGCTTCTTCAGCTCTCACTTATTCCAAGTGAGAAGGGAGATGCTCTAGTTACAGGCTTATTTATACCCACCAAATGTCTTGAAAGTAAGCTCCAGAGTGCCACAAATATTACTGTTATGCAGATACTCTAAAACTTCAGGCAACAACACACAGCTGTGTTCGACAAAGCCCTCGACCATGCATGTCTCCTCATCCTAGAGTACTTCTGAGATAAGGGTGCGTATCGGCACATACCTTAAAAGCCTGTTCTGCACACAGAAAATTTAAAGGGGGAGACAAACTTACTAGAAGTAAATCAAGAAAGTGTTTTACATGACTGTTGAGACAGTCCCACAAACCTGAAGTATTTAACTTTATAGGTAACTTATCACAAGGATATCTAAAAAAAAGCACGTTTCTCTGGCTTGTGTGACAAGAACAGGTTCGTGGCTGCTCTAGGCAAGATGAGTGTTTATTTAATCTCACTGTAATCATTTTAACCCTGAGAACTATACATTATGACTGCATTACTATCCCTCAGTATGATCTAAGGATCACGCTCTAGCAATTAAGCAATCCATCTCTAGGTAGCTGTAACATTTAGGGTGTGCTACAACATGGAATGATCCATCACTGTCAGAGACAAGAAAGTCTGAAACCATTAGAAGAAAAACCTGTGATAACTCCCACACAGTCGAAGCTGGTCCCCCAGTTAGTACTTCAGCAGGACAAGCAGGAAAGCAAAGTGAACGGTAACAAAAACATTGCTACTAGACAGGTCGCAGGGACATTTTGGCAGAACTACCACCATCTCCATTGTACATGAATGCACATGTAAACATTGCTATCACTTCACACATTCTCTGCCTACTTTATCCCAAACTACTCTGATTTTCACCCCTCCCCCAAATTACACTACAGGTTTTTTTGGGGTGAAGATCTGGCAGACAATCTGTAATGCTGGAGGTACTGTAGCTCTCTAGCAGGCATATGCTTAAGGACAAATGTGTGAAAGAGCAGCTTTTACAGCAATGCTTTCTTTACCGCCCTGTTCACCTTGCTATGAGTACTTTCATGACAGAATCTTAGATTCCCAGTAATTAATTCTCACCATACAGTCCCCCTGAAGCCACAACAGATTGTAACATAAACAGCAAGAATCCAGATTCAGGCAGAGAGTTAGCAACAACAGAAAAATCTTTCTTACTTCTCACTCTATGGAGTGTAGTATCTTTTTTAATGCAGGATATGCATCAACTAGAGAGCAGGAGAAAGAGTAGAATAATCAACTTCAAAGGTCAGTGGATATTTTTCATCAGCTATCATCTTTTTTACATTGCTCATCATCTTTTCAACATAGGATCAAGTCTTACCAACTCTCAGAGCCACTTCAGTGCCAAGCATTTAATTTAGAGCAAGAACTGACATTATTTGAGAAAAAAATATCCAGCCCTTTTTTTTGTGGGGGTGGTTTTGTTAGTCATTAGGGGTTTTTTAAGCATCCAAAATAATGAAGACTCACTATGGTAATTTGGAAGACAGTGGCTTTTGGATTTCAGACCAAGACAGCCGTGCTTTATGGCAAAGTAGCATTGATGCTGATGCTCCCTAGTTTGCCACCCTGCTCTGGTAAGCAAAGCGTACTCCTGGTTACTATGACAAGGTTTGTAGAAAGATAAGCTCTTTCAGTATGTCAGCTGACTAAGATGGAAAAGACAGTCAACTCCAAGACACACAATTTAACCTTCAGATCCCTGAGATTACTGATGTCGGCAAGTAATACATAGCTTGCCTTCATCCTCTTTAAAAAAAAAAACCCAAGATTAACCCAAGTGAGCTCTCGCCTGTCCCGTACAATAGTAACTCAGGTTTAAAAACCACCATAAAAAAGTATATCCCACGCTTGTCTGAAAGACTGTAAAACATTTTGAGTGAGAGAAACTAATGCAGCCAATGACATTTGGCACCATTTGCCTCAATAAACCTCATAAAACATGTTTCCTTTTCACAGTCAGTTTCTTTTTGCCAAAAGGAAGACTAGTGTAGAGAAGACATAAATGAAAAGAGAAAGAAAAATGGGAAAATCTTGATGATTTTTGCCCTTACCTTTTCTCCCATAATCTTGGTCTGGTACTGACTACCTACAGATTGTAGAAGCAGCTAGATTACAGCAGAAAACACATTGTTGTTCAGCTTCAACTCCTCCCTTGACAGCCTGGAAAGCACTCTGGGAAACACTCCTCTCAAGAAGAGTTCTAAAGATAACAGAGAATAGTCCTTGAAAAAAGGGAAAAAACCTAAACCACCTCGATGTGTTAGGAAAGCTGCGAGCCATCCTCCACATAGTGTTTTGCTTTGGGTGCCCTTCACCACGCAACCCTGTCCCGACTGCTTCTGTCAGCAGTTAGCCACATGCCTCACAAACTCACAGGCAAATAATCTGCTTTAATTCTTTTGAGCTTCAGGTGCTTGCTATCCACAGCATTTTAATGCACTGATGTTCCAGAAGCAAAGCACTTGCCACATGAAGCTGAAGCCGTGTTCAATTCTCATGTTTCAAACATCCCAGAGTAAGACATCAAAAACACTTCAGTAACTGATGGCTATAATCTTGTAAACTACCATTTGTTCTTGCTTACATGATATGAGAGACTGGGGTGGGCTTTTTTTGTTATTTTTTAATGTTTTTAAAAAGAAATTATGTACCTTCCCTTCCTACCTTGACACTCCCTTCCCCATTTGCCTCCAGGAATTAACTCTTCAAAGCATGCTACTCAGAAAACTGAGACATAAAAGAAGCAGCGCTACCCTAAGCAAAGCAGTGTTTTCTTCATGGAGCTGGGGAAGTGAACCCTTCTTTTTAGTAGAGTAGAAGTGTTCATATTGTTCTTAAGACAGACAGAAAACTCCTAACGGCTGACAAACTGCGAAAGAGCAGTCGAAGTTATGTAAACAATACAGACCTCTGAAGTAATAATCTTTCTGTTTTATTGAACTCTGGCAAGACCTGAATGCAAGTATGGCACCCTGGTTTTTGATGTCATGCTTTAAGACGTACGTGACCAGCTGGAAAGAGTCCATAAGACAGCAACAATGAGAATAATCACGTTCTAGAAACGTATTCTTTAAGTGAAGATTAAAGCCACTGGGGTTGTTTAGTCTAAAGAAGATGTCTAGAAGGAGACAAGATCAGAGTTGTCAAGTATGTTGTATACAATGTCACAGGAGAATAAATAGTTCTGCTGAAATACCACATGGAGTAGTAACGTGTATGAGAAAATATGCATGGTTTCCAATCACCCATTTATAGAGTTAGTTTGAAATTTTTTAATGTCATGGCTTTGAAGAATTTACTGACAGCTAAAGTAGCAGCAAGAGAAGGTATCAGGACAATCTGTTTCACTGCTGTCTAAAGCAGTGACAACAGATTCAATCCTGCTATGTTACAAGCAGAAACAAGGACAGGGCAAGAGAAATTAAACCTGCAAAAGCAGAATCAAGCGCTGAGGATCCATAAAACCAAAAGAACTCAGAGAAAAAATGCTACAGAGAACATAGAATTTTTCATTATTTGACAGTAATTAGATAGGATGTCAATGTGAAAATGGTATCTTCAAGCACTTCTCTCAATGTTACACTTGTGGCAGCCAGCACATAAAGAAAGCCTGAAATCATGTGTGTTTGTCTCGGACTTTCATCTTGCTTTTTCCCACTACCCTTAAAGGTTTCAGTGTGCAAGTAACATAGCTGCTTTCTCAGTTTTAAATTAATGTGCATTCACTTATTTCTGCACTCTAATGCATTACGATGCCCTTGCACAAAAAGTGATGATTATACAGGTGGATTTATCAGGTGGCTTTGCAGGTAGGCAGGAATTCAGCTGCAAGCACTTACTACACCAAAATGGAAGGATAGGCAAAAACCAAAGCACAAAAAGCACACAGACAAAAGAGACAGGTTTCAGACAACGAAGGCATCTGGCAGAGAGGAGTAAAGGGGAGGGAGGAAAGCTTTCCTACTACATTAAAATGACTTTATGCTAGTATCCTGTAGAATTACCAACTGCAGGTGAGGTATCAGATTGCCCACACAGAATTTCAAGCATCAACGAGTTCTCTTCAGGCTTACCTGGCCTACACTTTCAATTCTAAAGGTGCCTATAATTCACTTCCAAAGCACACACAGAAATAACCAGCCTTAAACAGAAGTCAACTGGTCTGCCAGGTGCTGCGAGTTCAGCTAACCAAACAGCCAGCCCTTGTGTATTTCTACACAGTATTTTGCAGGCTTACCAACTGAGCACCAAACCAGACAGATACGACACAGTTGTGGTAAACACACAGCCCCCAGCCCACAAGTACAAGACCCACTGAGAGGTAGGATATATTAATTGCATACCAGTGAACACCACGCTAGCAGTGGCTACAGAGCTTCTACTCAGTTCAGTGAATAACGCAAGTTCACATCTCTCAGTAGAATTAATGTGGATATTTATCCACATTAATTCTTTTTATTATCATAAATGCACTTTGCTGTAAATACATTTCATCCTTTGTGGGCTTATGCAGGTGAAACAGAAGAGGAACTTTGTCCAGGTTTAGTTATTTAAAGAAAAGGGAATAGAGAAAGTTGTATTTAGATCCAATTCACCGTGCTGTCCTACAACTGGATCAATTCAACAGAGGAGGCACCAGGGAACGGAGGAGAAAACCAGGAGCTACATAAACAGCCATTACTGTGGAGGGAAACAGTCCTGGCAACCAACCACAGCTTTACTAGTTGCAAGTAACTTCAGCCAGCACTCCGCAGATATTCCTTTAAAAATGCTAGAGTTTAAAAAACAAAAAAACCACCACCACGAAATACAAAAACACAACCCAAGACCTCTGCATCTCTGGGCGCAAAGCACAGAATAAAGAAACACCACCTAAGAGCGAATTAAAAAGTTGGCCGCAACAAAGGGCAAGTCAACCACTCAACTGAGGCATAAAAGAGATTGTGTACAGAGGCAAAGCAAAGCATTAGCCAGGCAGAACAATGCGCTTCGTCTGTGGGCTACAGCAAGAAACACCTTAAGGAGTGCAAACATACATACAGCCACAGGAAGGAGAGAAAAGAAGAAAAAAATCAGTCTCAGGCACAAAAGGGTCACTTTACTGTAAGATGGTGGGGGTTCAGTTTTGTCCCTGGAGTGCCGTTAGGAGGTACCGTACCGCAGGGGATTAGGAGGGGAGGGAGCAACACGCGTATCGCGCTACAGATCTATCACCCACAGAGCTCCTCCATAACCCGCAGCCTGTCATTAGCCCTCCCAAGAGGATTAGTGTAGTTTAGCGGCTTGTCCATCACTTCCGCCTGACACTGAAGAGTTTGCTTTAGAGCAACACAATCCAAAGATGACAACGCAGGAAAAAAAACGTTTCTTAAAACGAAAACATAGCCCTCCCTGCAAAAAACCCCAACCCTCGATACCGGGAGCCAGAAGGGCTGACGGCCGGGGAGGAGCAGAAACAAGGACGCGCCGGGTTTAGCAAGGGAGACGACGCGAAGGGACTGCGCCCAGGTGAGTACGAAGCGGCCCCCTCCCACACCCCTGCCGCGGAGACCCTCACCCCCCCACTCCGGACGGGTCGCACCGGGAGGGGGCTCTCAGGGCACCGCTGGCGCCTCCGGACAGAGCAGGCAGGCGCCACCTCCCCAGCCCCACGTACCTCCCCAGCCCCACGTACCTCCCCAGCCCCACGTACCTCCCCAGCCCCACGTACCTCCCCAGCCCCACGTACCTCCTCATCCCGCTCCTCCAGCGAGGTGTCGTCCTCCGCCCGGCCGCCGGGGCTCGCCCGCTCCTCGCCCGACCGTCGTCTCAGCCGCCCCGCCGCGCCGCCGGGGGCCGCCGCCACCACGCCGCTGCCGGGCTCCCCCTCCTCGGAGAGAGTTTCCGAGCCGGAGGAGGAGCCGGAGCAAGAGGAGCCGACGTGGCCGGAGCTCCGCGGCGGCTCCGGAGCCACTGAAACTTTCTCATCCATGGCCGGGGACTCAGAGCCGCGCCACCCGCACGCCCCACGACCCACCAGCTCGCAGCGCGGCGCCTCAGCGGCAATAACGCTCCCCGTGCCAGGCCGGCCACCGGGCTCCTGGGCGGCGGGTGGTGCCTGCGGGTGGGGCGGGGCCGGGCAGGGCCGGGAGCAGCCAATAGGGCGGCGGGGGGCGGGCCCGGGCGCGGCGGAGCGGAGCGCTGCGGGAGGGTGGCAGGTAACGGGGCGGGGAAGGAGAGGGGCAGCTGCGAGGACTCGGCGGCTCTGATGGCGGAGTGCTTTCCGAGCTGTGCGGACAGCGGCGCGCTGGGTCTGCCCGCGGGCGAGGGGAGGGTGCAAGGGATGGGTGCGAGGGACGGCGGAGTCCAGCACGCTGCCCCTCGCCGGCAGCGGAGCCGGCAGGTTGGGGTGAAGCTGCGACGCCCGGGGAGCTGCTCCCGGCGGCCCCGTCTCGCTGCCTGCCCCGGTCGAGGGAGACGGCCGGCGGCAGCTCGCGGTGCGGACAGGGCAGCAGGGTCTGCCGGAGACCGAGGCCGGCTGGGATCGCCCCCCGGGCGGTGCGCACGGTGCTCCGCTCCGGGGGATGCTGCGGGAATCAGCAGGCGCAGGTATTTCACATGACAATGGGATTCTGCACGCTCCTCTCTTCTTTTTAAAAACGAGCTATCGGCAGTTTATGGCAGCCGGCTTCGTATCGTGTGAAAGAGGTCATAGATGCCTGGTTGTGATCTTGCAGTAAACCCCAGTCTTTTCGGGTGTTTGACTTTGAAACGGGCATTGACATTGGGATTTGCGGCCAGGCTCTCAGAGGCATTGAAACGAAAGAAGATCATAGGAGTTAGGCACCTGAAAGCTTTTGCAAATCCTCCTAGACAGCCCCTTCATCTTTAAGGACCTACATGGCTTTTTAACTTAGTTGCCCTGTCGATTTTTGAAATATTATTTTACAATGTTCTCTTGAAATAAAATATGTTTGGGGTGGGTTTTTTTTGTTCCTGAGGTGCCTATAATGGTAAGTCGTAACCTAAGGTACTACTATTGTGTATATACACACACACACACCCCGCTATGTACACCAGGGATGTATTTGCGTATGCCTGTACAGCCCAGGGTCCCCTGGGCTAATCCAATTGTGGAATCAAAACAGATTAAGCGCTTTGGTAATGAATAAAGTCCCACAGCATCACTACAGAGTAGATATCATCTCCATTTCATAGAAAAAGAAACGTGAGCACAGACCAGTTATCGATGTGCTCTAATTAACAGAGTAAGTAGATAATGAAAGTAGGAAGCAGAATGCAAGTTTGCCCATTTTCAGATTTGTAATTTGACCAGTTTATCTGGTATTCTCAGATGGTATATGGAAACAACTTAAAAATAAAAAGTTATAATGATTATATGGATTATCAGCTTAATAGTAGAGGAAAAAAATAACTATATAAAATTCTCCAAATCTCAGTCTTTCCCTGCTTCCAATGAGCTATTAAAGCTGGATATTAGGTTCTAACAATGCTGACAGTTGTCTGTGGTTTCTTGTCAGTGCTTAGATTGGGATCTTAAAATACCCAGAAGTTCATTTATTGGGAAGAGGATTATAATAGTCACTGCAGACAGAATTTGACCTGGAAAATTGTCTATAGCAACATTTAATGATAGGAAACATAAGATGTATGCAGAAACACAAAAAATAGATTTGGCTAAATGAATTATATACATGAACTACACCAAACCCAACTATAATAATTTTAACTATTCAGAGAAAAGAGTTCATCCTCACAACTCCAGGCACTGCACATGAGCTTTTATATCTCCAAAACCTGAATGTACTCAAAATTCCTGAGCTGTCACATCTTAAAGCCAAACTTCCACCAATCAGATTCTGCCTGTGGTTTGGATTTATTCTCACAGCAGAACAACTGGCTTAATTTCCTACCTGGGAATTCGCAATGTGTAAGAAAATTGCCAGGTGGTAAAAAGCAACACTGCAGATCTTTGTTACTTCCTTTTCTTTCTCTTCCTGCCTGAGATGTTACTGGAGAAAAACAGATCTTAGCCAAAGCTCTTCTACACTTCCGTTATTATCAACTGCCAGAACAGCCCCTGTAATCTGAGGACAGCAAGGCATATATTAGAATAGTCACTGAATCGCTCTAATTTATGGCATAAATTGAAATCTGAGAAGGCACTCAAGATTTATTGTATCACCCAGAGTTACAGAAGACAAGTGACAGTATTGTTCTGCTCTGGCCTATAGACTACTCCAGATCACATGCTCTGCAAATACTATCTTACACAAACAGAAGAGGGGTTCTATGCAGCCTGTAGTTGCTAAAAGGGAGCTAAAGCTAAAAGCAGCAAAGATAGACGTTTACATCGTTTTCTATCCTGGGAAAAGTGCTGTTACTTCAACTTCACTGTCACATCAGTGATGTACGTTGTGGCGAAACAGTGCATATCTGGCATGACTTCAGAAGCTCATTTTGAAAACATTTTTTAAGATGTCCATATTTAGTAAGCTTTGAGCACCTCTTGTAAGGCATTGGATTCATTTGGTGGAGGGCAGAGAAAGAACCATGTCACTGAGTGGCCTGACCTCAGCTACAGTAAGACCCAGGCTCAGCTTTGGGAGCATTCACCCATTCTTCTGCTTTTTTCCTGTCTGTACGTTTACAAGAAACCATCCCCTGATCCACTCAACTCTCCCTTTCTGTCCTCCCCCAGTACACACTGCTAGCAGTCACCCACTGTGCTGCACAGCCGCAGCAGACTACTCCTACCACTACTGCTCTCTCCCTCTCCTGCCTCTGCACCTCTGGCAGGGAAATGTCCCTTTCCTCCCCTTCCTTCCAGCAGGCTCATACTTCCTCTCCACAAGTTGTGGTCAACACTGCATAAATTGGAAGTAAAACACAATCTTTGCATAATCACTAATTAAGGAAAATAGCCCTGTGCTTTGGTATGGCTATACCTGAGACAGTATAAAAAGGCACATAAGATCATAACGGTTGTTTTTGTAATTGGGCCTTGAAGACAAGGATCAGGGTCTTTACCAAGAAATAGCACAGAGGAATCAAAGAAACAGATATATTTTAAAAATGACAGGCAAAGAAAGCAAACATTGCAGCAGTGCATTGAATAAACTGGAGAAAAGTCACAGAGAAAGAGTATACAGCTCAAGATAAAAAAGGTGTAACCAGGGTTTTAGCAGGGCAAACATCTGTCCCATGTTACAGCTTTAATGGGTTGAAGTAGAGTTCTGTAGCAGCTATTGCATCAGTTTTATGACATTACCTGTCTTCAAATCATCACCTTTTTGAACTAGGTAGTGTTTCGTCCAATTCTTTTTTACACTGCTTAGAATATTCTTTCCCTTTGATTCTGCATATTTAGGCAACCATCCTCATCTGCAAGATGCATTTTTCAAAACACACTGATAGAGTAGGGTTAGCACCTGAGAAAATCCCTGGACAAGACCGACAGAACTAGCAGATTCAAGGTTCTCCAAATAATACAGTTACACTACCAGAACAACCGTGCTGTGCTTCCCTTTCTGCATAGTAAATGTACGTTAATCCTGACCTGGAAGAACCACTACTTTGGATGAGTAAGTCTCCATACTTACTCAGTTCTTGCCCTCCCTGTTGAGACTGCCAACAGCACTGCCAATTAGTGCCAATCCTGAAAGCAAACTGTAATATGAATAGGCCTTTCAATTTTTAATTTCAGACTTTTGCACTGGTGGTGTATAAATGTTTCATTAGCACACTCCTTTCTGTAAGAGGTGGTTCATTCACTCGTATTTCTGCCTTATCTCTGGGGAAAAAAGCTGTCTACCTCAAGTATGAGCAGGAAATGGGCAAACAGGAACCTGTACCTTTGAGTGCTCCTCCCAGCTCTAGCAGTAAACTCTGAAATCAGACTTCTTTTCTTGGGAATCTGGGTTCACTGACAATAAATATTACAGTGCCATACAATGCTATACAGTGGTACAGAAGATCATCTTAAATTTTTATCTGATGTGCTTTATCTCTACATGCTCGCTCTTGAGCAATGGCCAACATCAGGAATTCAAAAGCTCATCTTTGGTGGCGTACAACCCACTGCTTTTAGAGGAAGGAATACGCACTAATGTGAATGAAAATGGTAGGCTGGAAGCAGATAAAACAATGCATAGTGGCAGCTTTCATCTTGGGCTGGGGCAGGCACCAAACATACAGTACGGTTTGGAGGTCTTTTCTTCTTATATCTGAGGGTGTCCTTAGACCTTAGGATATGATGAATTTCCTTCTTTGGAGTAAGAAGAACCCACTTCATTGCTTCCCAAGAGAGTCAATTCTGTGACACCCTCTCACCATTAAAGAGCTTTTTTTGACAATGAGCATGAAGCACAAGTTACTTTCCATAGCACTTGCAGACCATGAACCAAGGGTATTTGAACATGATGATTAGCTTTAAATCATCTTTACATTATCAATCCTAGAAACAATAGGTGTATGTGCCTGCAGAAATATCCCATTCAAGTTGGTGAAACATGCAATAAACCAGAGAAAAATATAACATATCATCTATTAATTTGTTACCAGATGTAAGGTGCCTCTGCCAGGGGAAGAAAAAAAAAAAAAAAACCCAACAGCTAGAGTAGTCCCCACCTGCTTGCAGGTGCTTTTATCAAGTCCAAGTAGTGCTACCATCTTGTCACGTAGAGATGATGTGATCAGGACTGAACAGTGTAATTGCTAAAGACACTTTTCCTGATTACTGGCACTCAAGGAGCTGCATGAACACTGCATGAATCACTGTCAGGAGACCTGCAGAAAATCACACTTAGAGGAAACCTCTGACAAATGTTTACACTGTCATTTACATTTTTGATACTTTCAGGGTAAAAACCAAGAATTCTGCCCTACACTCTTCAGGACTTTATATATATCATGGAGCATCAGGAGGTTGTACAGGAAGAGAGGGAATTATAACCCACTGATGTCCTTTTCAGGTCTCTCTCGAGGCATGGCTGTGGGGTTATACCACTGTGGCTAAACATTAGAAACCCCTGTGCTCAGTTGCAGGCAGATTCAGGGAGGTTGTGAGGCTGTGTGCTGACAGGGACAAGTAAAAGTGATGCTGTCTTAGTTTGACTTCAGACACCGAAGTGTACCGCCAGCACATTGTGCAGAGTTGTGCAGGTCTGCTGGCAGAGGTGCTAGGTTTCCTGATGGATAACCCTTGAGCAAGGAGTCTTCCACAAATTCTCCCTCACCTTCGCAACATCTGTGTATCAGGGATGTGAGCAACACACGGGCTGCAGGGGACAGCAGTTTGAGCTTGGCACAGGCCTGTTGAACAGGAAGGTTATTCCTTCCGAGAGCTCTGTTACCAAATGCACGTTCTGCTTTACAGGGTCTGTTTTTATAATAAAAAATTCAAAGTCAACATTATGAGTCTCATAAAATTATGGGAAAACTGTTGCTTCTCACAACACATTTTAACAAAGGTTATCGCTGTTCCATCACAGTGCTGTAACTGGAGAAGTAGGAAGGAGATAATTATTTCTCATTTTACCATGCTGTATCCTAGTGCCCAGTCATGAGCTCTCACAAAGAACAGATACACGGGAAGAGATGGTCCAGCCCCAAATGGAAATTGGAGATAGCCAGAGCTCCAACTGCAGATGAGAGTGGGGGAGAAAAGAGGAGCTCTGAGACCTTCCTGCACTGTGGTTATGTAGCCAGTCTCATGGTCTAGCTGAGAGGCACAGCTAGAAATGGGCCACTAAATATAATCTACACCTGCGTGGTTGCATGCTGTGGTGTATTTTGGTCACTATTTTTGGTATTCCCAAAATATGTCTTAACCTTTACCTCAACAGAGAGAAAGTAAACCTAATTTACACCTGCATCCCAAGAAATGCTGGATTTTCCAGGCTCCATGGAATAGTGGAATTCCCTGGTCAAGCTTATATGCCCTCAGTTGTCTACACAGCATCCTTTCCTCAAATGTAAAGGCCCTAGTTGAAAGTGTTAGGATGAGCTTCAGAGTTAGTGGAGAGAAATCCTCCTCAGTAAATGTTAGTCAGAGCCTCTTTGAAAAACAACATGAAATTGGGGATATGAGATCCAGTCATTGCCCTGAATTGTCAAACTCTCTGAAGCTCCATGGCAACAACTGAGGCAGAAACAAGTTTGAGGCAGCCCACGAGGTTTCTGTAAGCTCTGCCTGCCCTCATCCCAGGCCTCACAGTTCCTAAATAGAGCAGGTGCTGTGTTTGGGGGAAAAGCTGTGATTTTCTCTAAGAAATTAACTGTTGTGTAGGAACCCTGAAGATGGTGCCACGGGATGTATGCACTGTAGTTTTGTTTATGCAGACATTCCTGCTTAAAGAAAGAGTAAAAGCTGCATCCCCATTGTAAATAGGATTAATATTCCAAATTTCACTCTGTTCTGATCTCTATCCCATTATTAACTAATTGGACAGATATATCCATTACATGCTTAAGAAGATGTATTAAATTTTTAGTGTATATACCTTATGTATTAAATAAAATATCCGAAAACAATTTTTTATTGCTCTGACTACCAGAATTAAAACAGTTTTGTGGGATTTTTTTTTCAAAGTATTGCTTAATTTTTTTTTTTCTGCCATAAGATTTTAATAGCAAGAATTATATCTTTTGTGGCCTACTTCCCATGTTTTAAGTAAAATCATATGACCTAGCGATTTAGTTTTCTTTATTCCATTATTCTAATTTTTCATTGACTGTATTTGTGTCCTACCATGTATCAAAACTGAGTTCTGTATTTCCAGGGGGAGAATGAATAGGGAGGAAATTCTTTGTGGTAACCATCATCCTCACTGTGATACAAGCATTTAAATGAGAGGAAGGTTTCCTAAAGATCACTGAATTCTCCATTTACTTTATCTCCACTGGAAGATTATTCCTGTCAAGAGGGATGCTTGGCCTCCAGATCTTACATATCTTCACCCAGGCTTTATACATCGCACAAGATAAGGGCTAAGTACAAGCTCCATGGATTCCACATCAAAGTTCGGTTTTTATTTCATCTGTGGCTTGATAGACTAATTAATTACATTGATGGTACTATTCTGAAACTGTTAGTATACTTTACTGAAAACACTACTTAAAGCATACATTTTTCAAATTTTATTCTATGTTGTATTTGTCTGATTGTCAGTTTCGTACTAGGACAGTAAGGTCTAAAGTACTTTAAAGTAGCGTTTTGGGAGCCAAATTTGACAAATCCGTATCCTTATATTTACTTACTGACAAAATTTCCATGCTATTTATACCAGTAACTACCAGTTTACAAGAAAAAACTCCACTTAATAGGGATGTAGGAAACTCTCAACTCATCCAAATATTGCATGTTTAAAATTCAAACATTTTGTTTTTATGTTCCAGATTGGAAGTAGCGGTCAACACTTAAAAAAAGTAAACGCCTAAATTCAGATTCCTGAACATGCACAAAGGATCCTTAAGGGCCACTTACAAATCTGAAACAAGGTTAATTTTATGTAGGGAGATAATTTGAGGCAGCCAGCTGTGAAAAGAATAGATACTGTTCCGCATCCAGCCAATACAAATTGTGAAAATGGTTAAGGGCAAGTGCCAGATGGATTTCTAGCCATGGAGATCATTCTAGATTCTGGAAACCCACTCAAACCACAAAATGTATAAAAGAAACAAGTTTTTCCCCCCAGGTGGTTGTGATAATGAAGATTATGATGATATTATTAATAATAATTGCAATAATACTATTATAATAGCAATAAAATAATGCATTTCAATAATAATTATCTATTTTGAAGTAATTTAAGATTTTTATGTATAAATGCAATTTTCTACAGTTGATTTAATAATTCCGCAGTTTTGGTGTCAGAAAGTTTGCACCTTCTCACTATGTTACTCTCTTTACCGAGCAACTCTCCCCACGTACTGTGTTTTCTGTTCCAAATTATCTTGACATATGTGACATTTCATCTTTCCAGCCTGTTTATGGCAACAGTGTAATAAACTTGAAGTGCTTAAGCAAACTTGTCTTCATTCATTAAGGCTTTAGAGATTATACTTCTCCAGTGCTAGTTTTCCTCTGTTGTATCTAATAAGTATGATAGGGGATGCCCTGATTCACAGAACTCAAACACACAGTAGAAATATTCAGGCTGAAAAATACAGTTGTACACATTAATTGAACAGCTGCCTGTATGAATCACTGGTCAAATCTAAGCTTTGCCAACACAAACAATTTAAGTATATCAAAATTACAGGCATGTATTGAAAGAACGATACACTTTTCATGCCAAATAAAATGTGATAATGGCATGACACAACGCTTTCATTATCATAAGAATCTGTCCTGGACTGTTAATAATTATGCAAAATATTGCTCATTCAAGCTGAAGTTTTCAATCAGTCACGAGAATCTAGTTGAGGTTGTGGTCAATCTTCTGGTTTTGTCTGTTGTTATTGCTGTGGCTATTTTATTTTGGCTTTTCTTTAAATTCATGGAATTTTCAACCAAAACAATTCAGCTATTTTCAAGAATACACCAGAGGAAATATACTGTCTAATCAGTATAAAATTTTCACAGCCATTCAATACAAAGCTCCTGTGCTTTTGTGCTTCAGACCTAAAATCAAAATTCAGCACATCACCTTACTGTCAGGTGTATGATTTTACCATTATTATGAGGATCAAACCAAATTTGATGATAGGCCTGTTTTAGTTCATACAGGACCAGTAGAAACATCTTTGTCTGCAACAGATAAATCCCCAAATTTTGCCTGAAATGAGCCTGACACTCACACACACAAGTCACACAGCCTGAGAGTGGCTTTTAATGACACTGCGATTCAAAAAGCTGAGCACTGTTGTGGATTGTCTTTCCAGTGCTTTCATTGCCTACTGAATCCACGTAGCAAAGGGCCTGAACATCCAAACTGGAAGAAGTGAAAGGAGCAGAAGCACAGGCTGCCCGGCCTGCAAGCCACCAGGCCCACCACCCCCCACCCTCCCCACAGCAGAACCGGACTGAAAACAGAAAGAGCTGTGGGGCAAGATAGGAGCAGGGAGGCTGCTTGTGAATTGCTATCATGGGCAAAATAGACCCAGCTTTGGGTAATTTAGTTTACTGCCAATCTGATTCAGGAACCGGGATCACAGAGAGGAAAGAGGCAGATATGAAAACACCTGTCCTCCTCCTCTGGCCTCCACTGTTTCTCACCCCTTTTCCTTCCCCCCTTCTCTGCCCATATGGTGTTTTCAGCCCTTTTTTAAATACCTTTCCTCAGAGGCGCAGCACTACAGCCGTTGTCAGTGCCACCTTGTCTTGTGTCTGTTTCAAAGCCGTTTGGAACTGGTCTTAACTGCTTCCAGTGGCTCAGAACCAGGTGGCCCCAGGCCATCCTCACTGGTTTGAAACAGTTGGAACCCGCCGTGTCCTGCACAGAGCAGTCCAGACTACCTGCCCCGGCTACCCTGATGTATTACTATTACCCAGTGTTTCTCTACTGTTGCAGTTTTGGGTAGCTGTGCTGCTGAGGTGGCTTTTGCAAGCAGCAGCTACAGCTCACTGCAAGCCCCAGACGGTAAACATTGGCCAATTCAAGGCCAAAGTTGCTGCTGACCAGGACCAAGCCAATCAGAGATGGATTCACAGCACCTCTCACATATAGGAGAAAAAACCTGCTGGCAGGCACACTTTGCCACTGGAGCAGGGAGTGAGAAGATGTAACAAGCTGTGCAGACACCAAGGCCAGGCCCGAAGGAGACAGGGGAGGGGAAGAATGTGGAAAGACAGTTTCCCCTGCAGCTCGTGGTGAAGACCATGGTGGAGCTGGTGTCCCCTCGCAGCCCATTGATGAGGACAGGGAGCAGAGACATCTATCGCCCGTGAAGAATTGGTCCATGCCTCAGCAGGTTTGCCGGGGGACTTATGACTTTGTGGGGAACCAGGCCAGGGGAGTCTGGGCCCGAACGTCAGCACCCTATGGAAGGGAGTCCTGCAGAGAGGCCTGTGGTGAGATGACTCCCAGATAAAGAGGACTCACGCTGCAGAGGTTCATGGATATGACTCTAGCGTGGGTGGGAACACAGGGGAAGTGTGTGTGTGTCTGTGTGTGTGTGTGTGTGTGTGTGTGTGTCTGTGTGTGTCTCTGTGTGTGTGTGTCTGTCTGTGTGTGTGTGTCTGTCTGTGTGTGAATTTATGATGAAAGTCAAGAGGCGAGGGGAACTGCCGGAACCCCACTCCCCATTCCCTGCCCCTCCCCTCACCATGTTGTCAGGGAAAGAAGGGAGCAAAATCCTGATGAAGTTTGAATCTGCTAAGAAGGGGAGGGGTGGGGAGAAGGTGCTTTAAGACCTAGCCGCTTCTCATTTTTATCTCTACTCCAGTTCACTGGATGTGTAGTTGCAGTAGTAATAAATCACTTCTTTTCCCTTTATTCTGCGCTGAGTCTCTTTTGCCCATTGCACTAATTGGAAAGTGATCCCCCTGTCCTCATCTTAAGTCCTAAGCCTCCCAATATATATTTTCTCCCCTTTTCTGCTGAAAGGGGGAGTGAGTGAGCAGCTTGGTGGGCATGTGGCCTCTAGCCAGGACCAAACCACCGCATCTGCAAATTCACATGAGCAAGGATGCTGATGAGAGCAAACTTGGATGTAAGTTTGACTCAGAAGCCCTGGCCTGGCAAACTGTTATTACTGAAAGAAACAGAATAGAAACTGGCAAAACTTGGGTGATAATTCTGGGTTTCTGTGGATGCAGCTGTAGGACCTATTTGGAAGACAATTTAGCACTACACGTTTCTCAAAATGTGAATGGCAACTTGCTGAAAGTTGTAAAATTTTCTTTTTCTTCCTCTGTCCATGCTACATGCAAAGAGGGAAGGTTAAAAAGGTTAAAAATGTTTTGCAGAGGAATGTTTTCTGATCTGCGTACCCTAGAGAAATCCTAGTTGTTAAAAAAACCCCACAAACATTGCTGAAAAACAGATGAACTTCTTTCTCTGGATTCACTGCTGTTCATTTTAGCTAGGCTGGATGTGCAACTGACTTTCACTTGAGGAGGAGTTTGCCATAAATACCAGATGGCAAGGTTCCCATACTAGGATCACACCTTAAACCTGAGATGTTGCTGTGCAATTTTCAGTATGAAATAACACGACAACAGTAGGCCTTCACTCCTTGCTTTCTCTTAGTCATTAGCAGTGTTAAAGTTAGTGGTGTTAAAAATACTGCTTTAACACCAGTGCAACTCCCAGCCTGTAGCAGAGGGCTGCTTGCGGTTAGGCCATGGTTTGAAGTGTTATGCACTGTCTGTTACCACTTGATCTGCCTCTAGGTTGCCTTGAAGTTGTCAAGTGAGAGCAGGAATCGTTTGTGTTTTTAGAAGGCAAAGCAGCTTGCTGAAATAAGAAGCTGTGTGGCTTAAGTGTGATTCTGTGATGTTCAGCTTTTATACCTTAGTATTGGTTCTCAGCCCTTCCATGGTACAAGCAGACACAGGTATTAAGATAATCCACCCCCCTCCCCCTGAACATAATTAACTTGGTGTTCACTGTAATTTTGCCTGAGTTTGATTAGCCACAACGAATGATAAATACTAGATACTGCCAGGAAGAAAATGCCTTGACTTCTACTTGAACAGATAGAAAAAAGTTGATACTTGAGACACCTGAGTCTTTGAAAATAGGGGAAGTCATAGCTGTGTTGCTTTCTAATGGGCTATAGATAATCTAGATGGAGGGGTGACCCTGTGTCTGAAAAAGAAAAAAAAAACACAACAAGAAGGAAATGGTCAATAAAACTGGGAATTTCAGAAGATTCTTCTTATTTTTGTTTTTTTCTTTTTTTCTTCCTTGTTCTCTTTTCCTTTTCTTGACTCCTGTGCTCTGTCCGCAGTTACTTTCTTGGGACAAATGCAAAATTGGATGTTTTCTAAGCATAAGGTGATGAAATTCCATATATAAATGCATATGCGTGTATAGCATTTCTGACACACACTTGGCTTCCTACCATGAAAACAATGCCCGAATAGGCTCTTTTAAACATGAGTAAAGCGGGTATGAGAGATGAAATGTGAAACATGGTCTGACTACAGACACTCCATTTTTGTACCAAAATGGCCTGAAGAGATCTAGCTGGCATACATACAGCACAGCACTTAACCTCCAGGTCTCTCTCCAGTGAATGAGAAGAGACACATCTAATCCTTGAACTCTTTTCCTAGGATATCAGAGAAGACTGGTTGTCCCACTCTCTCTTTTGCAACATGGAGACATGTGCAGAACCCAGCAAGAAATAAATGAAGAATGTTTGCAAACTTTATAAAGATTTATGACACATAATTGTAGATGTAATATGCAATATTATCACAGTTCTAGCCTTTATGTTTTTTCTTAAAGTTCTTAATGTTGCAGGAACATTGAACTGTCCACTCTTCTCAGTTGAACTGTCCACTCTTTTCAGTGACCGTGCTTCTATCTGTCTAACATACTGTGTGGAAACTGAGTCTATAACCACGGCAGTCCTTGGGTGTAACTGTGATATTAAGGCTACTGTGGGAGCTGATAGTAGTTTCCAGGTCCAGGTATGTGCCTTGGCTCTGTCCCAGCTGAATGTTTGGGTGAGATCACTGTGGTACACCCTTGTTTCTTCACACCCCAGAAACTTGTCATGGTTTCTGCTGGAAGGAATCCTGAGCACCCAATCCTAAAAGAAGCTGGAGTGCAGTCATCCAAGTTCATGGACTGGAAAGTTGGAGCACTGAGGCCCTGAACATAATACTGAGGTTAGATGTAGCCATTTAGAAATGCAGAGGATAAATCCTGTACTTCTCTGAGGCCTTGAGTTCTGGCAGACAGCGAAAGACGTGCTTGTTTCCAGATGGT
Organism: Porphyrio hochstetteri; assembly: GCA_020800305.1. NCBI lineage: Eukaryota > Metazoa > Chordata > Aves > Gruiformes > Rallidae > Porphyrio > Porphyrio hochstetteri. Next base: position 67,046,215 of record CM036938.1, read on the forward strand.
TGACTGCCTTCCAGCCCACTCCTGGACATAGGCACTTTAACCTTTTTAATTGTGTTTCTTTTTAAGAAACTCTTAGTTGATTTAGGTTCTGTGCCAAAGTCGTAATTTGTTTGAGATTTGTGTTTTCAATTCGTGCTATTTATTAATGTGATATGACACTGCATACTTAAAAACTACTGCTGCAATATACACATTTTACAGCATTCAGAACTGAATGTTGTCCCAAAACATATGTCAATATTTAAATGCAGATACTCTCCACAAAACATAACGGAAGACAAACTACAAGTTTAGTACACTTTCAGATCTCTGGACTGTATTTATGGGTTTTAAATGTCACACTGGCTCATTTACATAGCCAGTATAGTTTGGCAAATCAAAAATGAAACAATAATTTCAACTTAGACAAATGGTAATTACATATACTTTAGTGTACTTACCCAACTACAGATCTGTATACAGTGACTGCTAAATGAGCGTTTATTACCTTAAAAAATAGTCTTCCAATAGAAGCACTTATTTCATAGATAAAAGCCCACTGATTATGCTTTGAGACAGTAGGGTTTGTTTGTTTGGTTGGTTTTTACAGGCATGCATAAATATTTCTGTGAGCCTTTCGTAGTTCATGTCGATAGGAACAGCAAAGCCTGTCTACAGCAGGCATACCTACAGATGTGTCTTACCTCCTCACACTTGCAGGGAGACTTGTCACAGGGGACAGAGGTGCCGTATCACAGCTGGCCATATGGGCTATTGCCAAAAATCTTCTCATGCTACCAGCCTCCTGTACGCAGTCAGTGAAGAGCAGACACTCTCTACTTGTACCGGCCCTCCAGTCCACAGTAAACATTCTGACTTCACTCTTCTACATGTTAGAAAAGTTAAAGGATTACTTTATAACATTTGTCTTACTTTAAATTTGTTTTCACTTAATGAATTATGCCTTAGTTATACAACACTACAGCATGTTTGCATTAACTGTGCTACATAAACTATAATGGTGGGTTAATAGCAGGATAATTTCCCTATGGAAAATAATTATGGCATTGACCCTCTTGGAGTCAGAATAAAATGCTGCAGGGATCAGAAAACTTATTATTGTTAACTCCCTAAATCCTACCATAACAGCTGAACTGAAAAATAGCTTATGCGCTTTGGGGAAATTTTTCATTCAACAAATTATCATGACACAGAGTTGAGAGATGTGTACATATTATTCTTTCCAAGACTTCTTTAGCTTCTATGTCATTGAATTTCTTTTCTTTTTTTCTTTTTTTTTTCTTTTTTTTTGACTGGATCAAGCAGTTAATCGTTTGATTTGTCTGGAATCTCATTTTAGAAGTCATTACTAACTCCATCAGGACCTAGAGCTGTGTTAGAGTGATTTAATATCCTTATAAAGTTCCCCTATATTTGCCAGCCATTGTAATTATCACATTAACTGCACTGCAATGACAGAAAAAATGTAACACATCAAAATGATTATAAATGATTTTGAAAACCTGAAAACATTATTTTTGAAACAAGAAAGTGTGGCTGTTGGAAAAGCCTTTTAAAGTGCTATTTAAGAAGTCATCAAACTTCTTTCTGCTCAATTGTTGATTGCGTTATTGGAAATAATTGCTTATTTTCACTTTAAAGGGATGGCTAAGACAGTTTACTCACCTTAACATCTCATGAGTCTACTTCAGATTTTTCTGTTGTATACTTATAGTATTAAAAGGACTTTAAAAATCACTAAATCGAATAGGTCAGAATCAACGTTTCCTGGGTAATTGCTTACAATCAGATGCAGTAGTACAGTAGTACAAACCAGACTCATGTTATAGGCTACAATCAAGTGCTCATTGAAAAGGGTATCTTTTTAATATTTCTTTATATTCCCTTGCATCATGGGTGAACTCAGGCCTGACATACTACGTAAACCCCAGTCCATATGATGAACACAGAATTATTAATTTTTTTGCTGGAGTTTTCTGCAATATTCATTGCTGTAATACAAGAACATTTGTAAACTAATTTCTTATTGCAAGAGTTCTGAGTGAACTAGATTTTATCTTTATTCAGGGTGAACGGGAGTTTCAGCTGCTAGAGACACACTGACTGAGTGAGCTTGTCTGAAGATGGAACAGGGCGAATTTTTCACTGTGCTCAGTATGGTTTACTATTAAATTTTCCATGGATTTTACCAAATCAATTTCTTTCTAACAGTTTTGATTGAAATTAAACTTTGTATTTGAGAAAGAAATTAAGAATATCCTTATATTTTTCCAGGATACTCCGATTCATTTTTTTAATTTTGCAATTATTTTCTTTCCAGGTATCTTTATAAAGTTGTATTGGAATGGTTTTGAAATGCATTTGTGTAGTAAAGCATAGTAATAAAGCAAAGTATAGCTTTTTATTAAGTAACAAAAAGCAGTATAGGAACACAAAGCAAAACGTAGTTGTATTTCAACTGCTGCTGGGGAATTTCTGTTCCTTTCCCCCAGTAAGACTGCCATCGCTACCTGGCCTAGTGAGTTGTGGTTAGAGACCCTCAGTGCCGCCACCTGCCTGCTTGCTCCCAAGTGTGCTGTTTCCCACCCGCCTCATGGCTCAGGGCACTTCTTCCAGCTTCTTCAGCAACTCAAAGAGGGATCTGCGACTGTCTTATCCCCCATCTCAGCCCAGTTAATTCCTGGACTGTCGTGTGTCATGGTGCGCTGAGCAGAGGGGATGAGTCTTTTTGAGAGCGCTGGATGTTGAACACATCCTTAAAAGTTGCCATAAAGTGCACACATATGCTGGCAGAGGCAAGCTGAGGTCACCAGGGAAACCTTGATTTGGGTATTTCCTAAATTTGGGGTGCTTCCCTATGCAGCCGCCACCCAAACACAAATACAAATAGGACACTCTGCTCAATGTTGTTATTTTAGAAATGGCCCCTTTTTCTACTTAAGTTCATAGGATTTTATGTTATTTTGCTTCAACATGAGCAGATCTAACAAATCTGTTTTGGTGAACACTGATTTTACAGATTTTTGTGATACATGAACATGATTGGCTTGCTCAGAGAGAGGCATTCTGTTCTGCTCAGTGCTTAGTACAGTGGTAAGATTTTAGTTTTGTATTTTTACATCTGGGTCTGTAGGATGAAGCCGAGGGCTTTTTCCTCCTACTTTGTTTTTAAACCATTTAGAAGTAAGTGCTGTGCATAAAAGAGACTATTTAGAAGGGCAGAGGAACATGTTGCTTTCTGGATAAACCCTTGGCCAAAAGTCTTTTGTTTAAGCTGAACGAAGTGTACTTTTAAGCATAATTTCATAGCTTTTTTAAAAAAATTAATTTCTCTTACTGTAATTAATTTAATGAGCTTTACTGGCATAAATGGTGTTTTTATTGTACTATGATGTGGCATTCTGTGCAATGCACTACAGCTACCAGAAGGTTAAAAGGCAGACAAGAGAGCTGGGACAAGTGAAATACTGAAATGTTTTGAGCTGTTTGATTAGGTCATTTTCTTGCACATATCCTTCTAACTCACTTTATATTTATGAAAGTAATTTTTAGCTCTAAGAAGTCATTTGTATGTCTTGACAGTGAAGACAACTGGAAGAGGGCAGAATGGCTCCCTTCCACAGTGTATTCCAGATATTTTTACAGTAAACCCACATGCTTGTCAAGACAGAAAATGAATATCCATCCATTTCATGACAGGCTGTACTAGGTGTTTACACTTGTCATCACGCAAAGGGGAAAAATACTAATAGTCCTGCATTTTAATAACCTCAGTGCCAAAACAAATTGAAGGACCATGTGAAGACTGAGCAGTGAAAGTTACTAGTTCAAACCATGCAAAGCACAGGGTTTAACCTGATTCACAGCAGGCTCAGCAGAAACATGGTATTTAGTGTACCTACTGCAGGTAAGTAAACTTGTCTTCCAAAAGCATCATTTAAACTGTCAAAAATATGAAACAATCAAAATCCTGAGTTATTCAGTCTCTTTAGAAAAGAATGCAAAGAATTTATTGAAACCACTTTCCAGAAACTACAATCTCTAGAATACGTACTGACTTGTGGGGCGTAACTAATTGTTCATAGTTAACTCCAAAGAACCATGACAAATGTGGAACTTTTTGGCTTCTCATAATTTGACACTTAAACCAAAGCAAGACCAGAGCAAGCTGGTTCAATGCCATCAGTAAAAAGTACTGAATTTTACTCCGTGTGAGACCATGTAGAACTGCAGAGGTAGGTAAGTGCTTTGCTAGCCTAACTGCCAGAGATGGAGAAATGTATGTGGCTCTGTCTTTTCCAGGAACATTACCTCTCCACACAGTGCTTCATTTCCTCTGAAGTTAAAGCCCAGGTAGGCTAAATAAGATGTTCGCTGTGGAAAATGAAGTATCAGCCACCAAATTCACATCTATAATACATGTATACTTCTGTAATCAGAAATTGTGCCAGAAGCATCAAGATGGTGCATATCTTGAAACACACACTTATGTTTGCCTATTGAATTACACAGCCCTAGAAATGCTGGTACAGTGTACAGTTTTTAATAGAAACAAAACACTGTGATATATAGTTCCTACACTGCCTACTTGAACTTTTTAAATAAAGTATGATCGATAATTATTCAACTTCTTTGCTTCATGCATGGCAGGCTGAATTATACCTGCAGTGGGTAGCAGCTACAGTTCAAGCTTACAAATTATTCGTGTTCCATAGTGTGCAAGAACAATCTGTTTTCTGCAAGACAAAGTGGCACACAACAACTATTGGCAATGAATTACAGGGTTTTTTATTAATTTGCTGCTTGAGTAAGTGGCAGGCAGCTTTTGCATAGCAAGTTTTAAGGACTGTTACAGAACAGGGGGCTTGGCACTGAGCTGAGTAGGGCAGTGGGTAAGAACTTAGGTGAACAAAGCATCTGCTTTTTGGTGTAGTTTTAATACCAAAGTCCTGGTTCCTTTAACTCTTTTGAATGAACCTGACTGGAATTTAAAAACTAGTTTATGTCTCCTGGAGAGCCAGGTTTGGTAGATGTTTTCTCAGCTCATTTAATGTGCAGGTAGGCTCCGGCTCCCGTAGAACACAGTTATTGCCATTTTCTTCCCAAATGCTGCAGCAGTACTTCTCGCCTCCCCTGATGCCTTGATAAAACAGCTGGAAGGCTAAAGCATTCATTCAGGAATCAAGAAAGCAAGTTACCACCTTAATAAAACGGGAGAGAAATGTACATGTCCCAGCTGTGTCTCTTTCTGCCTGCTGTCATTGGGGCACACCTAACCTCAATGGCAGAACCTGCGCAGCTAACCAACAAGGAGTGAGGAAGAGAAAGACGCGGCCTAGCTCCCCAGCCAGCTTTAGAGCACCCTGCCGAGACAAGGAAGACACAGCTTTTGGTCACTCCACTTTGCTTTAAACTTTCCTCAGGTATAACTTAGATCAAGAGTTAGCATCTAAATTTCTTGCTTCCATGGGAAGTGCCCTAGACATCAGCTTTATTGTATAGAGGCAGACTTCCAAGAGAAGAGGTTTCTCCTGAGTGATAGAAACAGACATGTTTTGGGAAAAAAAAAAGGGTTAGAAAGAGGAAAGCAAGCCCTACTTCTCTGACCCCTTCTTAAAGGCAGCTTTGGGCTGTATATCTCAAATGGTAATAGCTCCCTGCTTACAACCTCAACATCTGGAGAAGAGACAGGGTGAAAACATGGCTAGTTGTCAGCTTGTTCCTGGCGACCTTTATGGAGTTTACTTTGCAACTAGGAAGTATTTCTGGGAAGTGTCTGTCCTATTGTATGGGAAAGCAACGCATCTGTATGAGCAGAGCATAGGTTAGTGCAACTGGTGCAACACAGATTGAACATCAGTGCACAGTATTTCAGATATATATTATTCTTTCACCGCCAAACTGGCCAGTAGCTTCTTATCATCTCCTTTTGAAAATGGTGTGGTGTAGTAGAGGGTTTAGTAACTGTGGTGGTTTGGCCCTGGATGGAGGCCAGATGACCACCACAGCTGCTTTTCAGCTGAACAGGGGAGAAAATATATATTGAGAGGCTTAGGAGTCGAGATAAGGGCAGGGAGAGAGCATTCTGCAATTCGCATCACTAGCAAAACAGACTCAACACAGAATAAAGGAAAGAAAACTCTCTAATTTATTACACTGCACTGCACACCCAGTGACACCAGAGTTGGGTAATGAGAAGTGCGGCAAGATTTAAAGCACTTCCTCCCACCCCTTCCTTCTTAGCAGGCTTCACTTTAGTCATGATTTCAATCTCTTCTTCCCCCCCATTGTGGCATAGGGAGAGGCAGGGAATGGGTGAATGGGGGTTTTGTTCAGTTCCTCTTGACTTGTTTTCCTTATTAGCCAGGGGGGGTTGTTCTTCACACCTGTCCCCTGCTGCAGCATGGGGTTCCACCCACGGGAGACAGTCCTCCACAAACTTCTACATGAGTCACTCCTGTTGGGCTTCAGCTCCTCACCAACTGCCTCAGCGTGTCTCCCTTCCATGGAGTGCCGACCTTCAGGCCCAGACTGCTCCAGCCTGGTCCCCCATGGAGTCACAAATCTCCCCAGCAAACCTGCTCTGGCATGGGTCTCTCCACGGGCTCTCCACGGGCTGCAGGTTTTGCTGCCAGGAGCCTGCTCCAACCTGGCTTCCCACGGGGTCACAGCATCCTTCAGGTGTCTCTGCCCACTCAGGTGTGGGGTCCTCCACAGGCTGTAGATGGGATCTCTGCTCCCCATCATCATCCATGGGCTGTAGGGGAACTGCCTGCTTCACCATGGTCTTCTCCACAGGCTGCAGGGACATCTTTCTCTCCAGGACCTGGGGCACCTCTTTCCCCTGCTTCCCAACCCTTCTTCACTGGCCTTGGTGTCTGCAGAGTTCCTCACATCTTCTCACTTCCGTCTCTGGTGGCAAACAGTGGCTGCTTGTGTTTTTTCTCTCCTAAATGTGATTCCCAGAAGTGCTGTGACTGTCGATCATGGGCTTGGCCTTGGTCAACAACAACTCCAGCCTTGAGCTGGTTGGTGTTTGCTCTGTCAGGCCTGCAGAGAGCTTCTGGCTGCTTCTTGCAGAAGCCACCCCTGCAGCCCCCTCCTCCACCAGAACCCAGCCACGCGAAACTATGACAGTAAGACAAAGATGCAGGCTGCTGTAACACCTGCCTTTCAAATCTCAACGTCTTTGGCATGAGCCCAGAATAAATGTGTGATCCTTACGCTTTGATGACATTGTTTAAACACAGAATTAGTATTTGCTAAGTGCATTAGATGGACTCTATACAAGAAAGTACATACCCACTATCCAGAGGACATGTAGCATTAAGTGCAAGCTGATGAATGAAGTTGTTCAGTTCTAATCCCCAAAGTGTCATTTCCTTTTAGGTGTCCGTTTCAATTCTGGAATTACAAACAAAAGCGCTGGTTCTGATTGATAGCTTTGGCCACAGGCAACTAAACTGACATCACCGTTTCGTTTAACATAGACATTAAAATCCATCTCTGCCATGTTTTCAGTATACTAAAAAAAAAGAACACGTAGCTCACATCTGAGAGATATCTCAGCACTGCCTGCCTGGTCTGTTTGACATCTCTCATCACAAGTTTGGACTGAAATCTCACTACATCATGTTATATTTATACAGTATCTTGAGGATCTGGCACCTTGCCAGCTAGACTCTATGCACATGCACACACACATGCAACTATAGCTGCTGTTAAGGTGCCTCTGGCGTATCTAACGGTATCCATCTACTATAAAGGCACCTTGAGATCAGGCCACCAACAAATAGAATCTACTCTTACAGCAGGAAAGTTTGAGAGACATGTGGGCAAGGACAGGTAGGATCCTTGATGGTACTTGCTGAGGTAGATGATAAGCATAGTCAGGGTCTAAATTTTCTCCATGGCCTTCCCCGAAAGTCACCTCAACAGGATTTACAACCCTTTGGAAACAGAATGAGATTAGATTTATGTAAAGCCTCAGCCTTGCGTTTAAAATGCAGTTGATATGCTATGTTTGTATATCACGTTTAAACACGAAAGGGTTAAGACCTTTTGTAGATACTTCAACATTATGTGTGATTGTATATAGATCACTGTTACCTGACATCATTAGTTTTCTAGTAACAGTTAGATAGCTGTGGACGAGGAAAGAATTGATGCCAGAATCTTGAACAAAGAAATTCTGAGGTTTTCTGGACTGAGGAAACCTAAGCTTATTATATATTCAGTTATTAGGTTTGTAGCCAAGAGGAAGAAAATGTATGTTGGTTGCCTTATTCAGGTCACAAGCAAAATTGGCTTTTCAGCAAGATCCTTCCACAGACAAGGTTTTATTGAATTATTTACACTTAAATCTCAGGTATAAGACGAATTGAATTTATATGCATAAATAGCCACAACCAGGATACCAGCCATGTGCATCTTTTATATACAAACATAATCTACACAACTCAACTAGCTTGGACTGACTGTGCTCTACACAGGTGAGGAAGCCCTAAACAAGCCTGGAGTAAGTTACCAGATACAGAGCAGTGGTAACTAGGGATGCATGTTAAAAATATCTGGGGGTCAAAAAGGAAAGGCCAAAGTCAGAGGCAATTCCTCTTGAAAAGTTCTACTTCCTACCACTTCTCAGCTTCTGGCATTTTCAGAATCAGACTGTGATTATCAAAAGAATGAATTCCCAAATGCACAACTGGCTCTACTCCCACCTTCCCCCTTGCTGCTCCATGCACACAAACTAACAGTGTTATCCACTAATGAAGCAGCAGCTTTCTAAAGCTCGTTCCAACTCTTCATTTTGATTGCTTCTTCTAGGAAGCAATTAAATATAAGCAGAAAATTAACCATATCCTGTTACTTCACACTGACAGTGTTTCTTAGAAAGGTGGCAAAAGAAGACGTGTACAACTGTATGAGAGAGAGAGAGAGGCCTGATTTGTAATAATTTATAATACTTAAATAATACACATTCTATTTTATTCCTACTAAGTTGTTTACTGTGTGCATATGAATTACTTCAGCCGCTGATTTGTCAGGAAAAGAAAACAGGGAGGAACAATTGCAGAAGTATCGGGCTACAAGCAAACGTGCAGGACCATTGACTTCAGTCTAACATATGTTGATTCCACTAAACTACCCAAACTGGTTTAACCCAGGCTTAGAAGCCACAGCAGCACAAGATTTCAGCATCTTTAATAGATGGTGCCAAAAGGTCAACTGAGCAGACCTGTAAGACAAATAAAATGCAAGACATGGAGAGTTTATAGCTAGAGTAAAAGATCAATACTGACTCACAATAAATGGGGAAAAAAATTGAATTAACTCAACAAGCCCATTTTCTCTTAGCCTCTTATTAAAGTTAAGTCATATGCTGAACAGAGAAAGTTGTTTGTGGGTCCCTTATGAGTAGTTACAACACCCTAAAAAGAAGAAATGCACATACCTGGAGGAGCTGGATCTGCTGGGTCACACGTTGTTGATCCCCAGTGTTCTCTAAACTGGAGCAATCCGGATGATGAAAGGAGACTGCAGAGGAAGGCCAAGGTGCAGGCCACCTTACCCCACGACGCAGGGCACCCCGGATCCGTCCATGTTCAGAGGGATGCCTCAGCAAGCACGAAAGTGCAAAACTTGTAGCTTGCAAGAGTTCCATACATACCCCTGTATTGAAGCCAGGTCTTCTGAGAATTTCAGTGGGTGTCTTCTAGCAAAAGCCTCCGCTGGGTCAGTCAGACTTTTTGCCTAGTAACAATCAAACAACAAAGTAGCAGTTCAGCTGTACTGGCACATTTTGTGCTTTTTAGTTACAAACAGCTTAACAGAAATTTTTCCTTACATTTGCTCCCGTCCCCGCTGCTCTGGGACATTTTTCCCAAAATCACAGTGTGAATAATTTGCCACGAGTATTAGCATTTAATTTAATGGAAATAACTTCAAAAAACAAAAATACCACATCTAAAAGGAAATGTTTTTATTATTCTGCTTTGCTGCATTACTTAAGGAACCTGAATTTTCATTTTCCTATAGTTTTTAATTAAAAATCATAAATTTTTTGCTTTATGATATCACAGTTGATTGCTGTGGAAAAGTCCATTACCTCACAAGCATAATATTTAATGATTCCAGAATAATGAGAATGGGACCACCATAACTTTTAACATCTACAGTATTGACAGTAAAGATAAAAGGAGTAACTAACATAAGAGAAGCTGAAAGAAATGATGCTTATGAAATATTTAGGCTACATATTAAGGTATAACAGATGTAACAATGTTTTCAGTTGTGCAAGACTGTTTTCCTTAAAATATACTTTTATTTAAAACAAACTGAAGGTGAGAACTATACTAAATCACTCTGATTTCTGAATTTTTGGGGTTTTTTTCAGTGTGTTATACATACAATTACCTTAATAGTGGCAACTGGACTCAGGAAATTCTCAACTGTACCATATAATTAGTGAATTTCATAATCTTGATGTTTAGAATAGAATAAGCTTTCATTGTTAAAAAAGAGTAGTTCATTCCCTTACAGGTTAAATGAGAAACATGAAACATTGTGTAGAACTCTCAGACTAATATTATTTCAGACAAATTCTGGCTCCCAGCTCCCTGGCAAAGACTACAAAATCTGTCTGTAATGTAACAAATAGTCCTGTTTATTTTGCTGTCAGGAAGTCCTCCACATTTTGAGGTATAATCAACAGACTGATCAATTATTAACAGTATGTTGTCTTGTCAATCTGTTTCCCCTAATATCTTTCCTAATATTTATTTTTTAGAGATATATCTCATCTCATTTTAATTTTGGCCAGCTTCATGTTTGTCATCACCCTCTTTGGCCCTCTGCTTTCTTGCTAAGTAGGACAATTTTCTGTCTGTTTTTTCAAAAGGACTGAAAACACTTCATATTCACATTTCCTTTAATTTCTGTGTATCACCATCCAGTAGTTTACGAGTGCTCTGAGACAACTCTTTTCATGTATAAAGAATCCCAGCTATTCAAAGTCTCTTCTCAAGCTTGCTTAGCAGTATAAGCTTTCCATTTCTTTCCTTTAACTGGATTCCTGACAAAGACTGTAAATTTACAAGGGAAGGTGCAGTTACAGCCAGCATCGAATCCTACATTACTTCTGGACACCTTCTAGTTACCAGTGTCTGTAAAACAGTTGCAGAATAACGATAGCAAGGCATTTGCTTTTGCTAGGTGCTGATTTTTACCCAAAAGCTTTTCTGAAAAACCTGGTAGCACAGGGTCTCATTTTTCTCTGGCATACTGTAATGGATAATGTTCTAATGCATTTCTTCCCACAGCTTTTCCCCACTGTATTGCATTTTGCCTTTGTTGTATAGGCACAGCTGAGCCCGAGTTACTATTGGCTTAGCTTCAGCTTGCTTTGAGATTATTCTCACGTGGCTTGGTTTAATTATTTTCTGATTTTCATTTTATGTCTTTGAACCAGTAGCTCAACTTGTCTAATTTTCCCTAGCTTATTTTTTTTACCTGAAAATAAGATAAAATAGCTCAAGATTTTCAAAACTGTATATGGAATTACACAGTTACATTGTTTAAAAAGCTTCCATCCTTTCATCCAAGCACCTAAAAAAAAATAATAATCCCCTAAGAGGCCAAAGAAACACAAATAATAATCCCCTATCCAGTAACTCTTTTTCATATTCTATTTAGTTTTTTAATTGTACCATTTTGTTATCAGTTTTCTTTTGGTATTTTGGTGGTTGTTTTGTTTTACTATGGAAGTTGGAGATTTAATATAACCATTTTCCTCTGTATGTCCGTACGTCATCTAGTGTAGTATCCCATTACTTTGTTTATCTAAATCTGTATCTAGCTTTCCTGTTATATTTTCCTTATATTTTGCCTTTTCTGATTCTCCTTGAAGGGTATCAGATTATTTAATTTTAAGAAATATACTATTAGGTGATGACAGGTTGCAGTGTATTATACCTGGCCAAGAATTAAGCCCTCTATTCCTGATTCCAGTAGTGCTTTATCACAGTGGATAAGACTGTGCCTTTTATTTTCCTTTTCCTTTTTACTTTAGGTTAAAAAAGTATTCAGGAGGATAATGTACTTGTATAATGTGACTCAGATCTTGGGCGACCTCTAAGCATACTTAGATAACTATTCAAAATAATTTAGCAGGAAGGTAAGACATGTTCTAGGAGTTGGTGACCATAAATTAGCTCATACAAACTGTAGTTTTCTGTGTCCTCAGACAAAAATCAAAGCAAATCAGTGCGAGGAAGGCATCCCACCTTCTGAGGGTGTATTAAAAGGGACAGGATAGTAAAGCTGACCCTTAAAAACCAGTAAAATAAGCAAATACACAGACTTCTGCATTTTTAGAAAAAAGTTGTAATTTTTGCTTGTCCCTAACCTTCAAACCACTGATCCAGGTTTTAGAACAAAAGCTTTTGGCAGTAGTGTAGTTAAGTTTGCCTAACCAGATCTCATTAATACACTGCTATAGGATAGCAATGGAGAAAAATAAAATCCCCAAAAGCTGACACTAATCAGCGTATCTCATCAGAAAGTAGATGAAACAAAGGATCTGGTCCTCAGGATGCAGGGTATTGACCCCTGCTTTAAAGCCTAGTCATGACATCCCCTTGTCCCAGTGAGCAGGAAGAACATTTTGGAGGAGTCCACTTGCCTATCAGAACACTCAATGTCACGATACAAACCAAAGCATGTACCTGAACTGAATCCAAAGGAGGGTCCATCAGACAAAACAAATAGATATACTTAATAATGGCACCTCATGTAGAGTTACAAACAAAGCCATTACTTGTGATAGCAGCAGGCAGGAAAATAGAGGTAACAGCAGGAAGTTGGGAGGAACCTTCTGGAAGTACCATGAAAAATCACCTGTCTATGAAAATTACAGTGAAACAGCATGCTTCTGAATTTCAGCAAGATTTTTATGCAGATGGGGATTTACTTTTTCTGCACCTGCTGTCAGTATGCATTAGACCATAAACATCAGCAAACATTGATTAAGCATATTGCCCAAATGAAACATTAGGCAAAGAAGGAAGGAACCATCTCAGAAACTCTGGATCATCAAAGACAGATGTCTCACCCCAGAGCAATTAGTGCAGAGTAGTCATTCTGCTTGTCAAACTCAACTGTGTTAGAAATTTTGTAGATTTTTTTTTTTAAATATACCACATTTTTTTGTTGAACAGCTCCCAGAGATCAGTAATCATCAACCACAACAAAACTATGGCAATCAGATGACTGGTCCGCTGCAGGAGGAGTTAGTTCTTATACCGCAGCTCTCTGGAGAAAATATACAAAAAAGTCGTTACCTGATTGCAGGGGTTTGGAAGGAGGACAGAGTAAAGACCAGACATGGCTTTTTTGATCTTGGAATCAACAGGCTAAAATGTGACTTCTCAACTTCTTACCCAAATGTTTTCTGCTTGGAATTATTTGAAACAATACAAGCATCAGGAACCAACTGTCCCCTGGGCTCTTGTCTCATTTTTGAGTATAAGCAGCCAGAAACTGGTCAGTAATATTTAAAGCAGTGGGGCAGACAGAAAGTGTGAAAGTTACAGATAGGCATGAAAAATCTGTACAGGCATACAGTTTCTTTCTCCTGGTTGAATAGACTTAACCAAAACTAGACCTTTAGTATTGAGTGACCGTTTTCCCTCCAGCATCATAAGTAGTTCATGAAAAATTGCAAGATGCATGAGTCAGTTTCGGTGTGATTTAACCCACGTTCCAGCTGTTATTTTCAACAGGATGAAGCACTGTTGGTAAAGGTTACCTACAACATATTGAAAGGCTTGTTTCTGCATGTTAACAACATATTGCAGGAGGGTTTTATTATGCAGACATGCTTAGCTACACATGAGCTTCAATAAATAATAAAAATGTTAACATACTGCTCTGATAAATAAAATATGTGTCATATGGGGTTTGATTGCTGAATGCCTGTGTGAGTCCAGAGAATCTTGGCGCTAACAGCATTTACAGGGATCAGACCTGTCCTGTTTTCTGAGGAAGGAGATTCTGACTGCCCCTCCAACAATGCTCACCTCAGCTGTGCGTCTCAGCCCAGCAGTTGGTCTGAACACAGACTCTCTTCTGTGGTAGGACAGGTGCTCCAAGTATCATACTACAACCTGCTAACTGTCTACCATCATTGTGAGGCTTAATGAGCCAAGGCAGATGAACTAGCCAACTACATCTATGTGTGCCTGATTTAACAGTGATCACTGATTTCTCTTCAGGTAGAGCTTTAATGGATCTTCACAAGTAATTCCGACGTAGTTTTCATCCATCTCAGGTGATCCATAACAAAGCAGTAGCAGTACTGAAAATTCTTTAAACTCGTCAGAGCAGATTCCTCCTTGCCCACATATAAATGCTGGAGAATGTTTAATCTTAAACAAGGTCAAGTGGAAAGTTTTGGAAAACTGCCAATGTAGCGAGTTCACAGCAAAATGGGAAGAAAAAAAAGAAGTTTTATTTTGACTTTTAAATCTTATTATATACTGATTAAGTGTGTAACTCTTAGATCACAGAATCACAGAATTGTAGGGGTTGGAAGGGACCTCGAGAGATCATCGGGTCCAACCCCCCTGCCAAAGCAGGCTCCCTAGCTCATATTGCTCAGATAGGCGTCCAGGCGGGTCTTGAATATCTCCAGTGAAGGAGACTCCACCACCTCCCTGGGCAGCCTATTCCAGTGCTCAGTCACCCTCACTGTGAAAAAGTTCTTCCGCATGTTGGTGCGGAACTTCCTATGCTCCAACTTGCAGCCATTGCCCCTTGTCCTATCCCCACAGACCACTGAAAAGGGGCTGGCTGATTCCCCCTGCATCCCCTGCTTCAGATAATTATAAACTTTGATTAGGTCCCCCCTTAGTCTTCTCTTCTCAAGGCTGAACAGTCCCAGCTTACTCAGCCTTTCCTCATAGGGGAGATGCTCTAGGCCCTTAATCATCCTCATAGCCCTTCTTTGGACTCTTTCCAGGAGATCCCTGTCCTTTTTATACCAAGGAGCCCAGAACTGGACACAATACTCCAGGTGGGGCCTGACCGGGGCAGAGTAGAGAGGGAGGATCACCTCCTTTGACCTGCTGGCTACACTCCTCCTGATGCATCCCAGGATCCCATTGGCTCTCTTGGCCACCGAGGCACACTGCTGGCTCATGGCCAACCTGTCATCTACCAGGACCCCCAGGTCCTTCTCCACTGAGCTCTTCTCCAGCAGGTCATCCCCCAGCCTGTACTGATACAAACAGTTGTTCCTTCCCAGGTGCAAGACTTTACACTTGCTTTTGTTGAACTTCATCTGGTTTCTCACTGCCCAGCTCTCCAGCCTGTCCAGGTCTCGCTGGATGGCAGCGCAGTGCTCCTGCGTGTCAGCCACTCCTCCCAGCTTTGTATCATCGGCGTACTTGCTGAGGGTGGATGTTATTCCCTCATCAAGATCGTCAATGAAGATATTAAACAGGACTGGACCCAACACTGAGCCCTGGGGAACACCGCTGGTAACAGGCCTCCAGTCAGATTCTACTCCACGAATCACAACCCTCTGGGTTCGGTCCGACAGCCAATTCTCAACCCACCTCACTGTCCACTCATCTATCCCATGCTTTCTCAGCTTTGCTATCAGGATGTCATGGGAGACAGTATCAAAGGCCTTGCTGAAGTCAAGGTAGATGACATCCATTGCTCTCCCTCCATCTACCCAGCCTGTCATGAGATCGTAGAAGGCTATGAGGTTGGTCGAGCACGATTTCCCTTTAGTGAATCCATGCTGACTACTCCTCATGACCTTCTTCTCTTCCAATTGCTTGGAGATGGCATCCAGAACAAGCTGTTCCATTACCTTTCCAGGGGCAGAGGTGAGGCTGACTGGCCTATAGTTACTAGGTTCACATTTGTAATTTCCCTGCAAAGCTACTTAATGTACTATGGCTCTTCATAAAGTGAAAGACAGTGTCTTAGCTGAGCATTTCAATTTGCAGTATTTCAATGTATTTTCACACTACATACTGAACACGAACCTTACCCATCACCAGTGTTTCCATTCTGTCTTCTCATATGCAGACACAGTTTATACACCAACCACATTGCTACCCAGCTTTGTTTGCAGAAAGCAGGAAAAGAAGTAATATTTAGCATAGTAATTATCCTTTTAGCCAGGCCATTTTTCTCTTGAAAATAGGATCTCAAGCACCTACTGCAATTCAGTCAGTAGAGTAAGTCACAGCCAAGCACCCGGCCTTGCTAGACTTATTCAGGCTAAATGCCATTTGATAAGCCTTTAGAGGAAAATGAACTCTATACATTGATGCACTGAAATTGATTTTATTTTAATTCAACTAACTCATGACTAAGAATATATTCTGCCTTTCTTTTTGCTTTGTGAAGGCTTTGATAGACAGTATTGTGAGGTCCCAGTAACTGGCTATTGTTAAGGACAACACATTACCTCCGTGTTCAAATTACAGGATTTCATTTCAGTTCTGTGGCTTGATGCTCAGGAACTTGACCATCAACTTATTTAAAAACAAATTACATGTGGTTTCTTTCGTTTGAGAATTTTTTGTTCTGTTCTTCTGTCAACATTGATTGGTAGCACTTAACAGGTTTCCAAAGCAGGGATAAAATAAATATTGAAGTGCTGGTACCCAGGAGCAAGGAGAGACAGTGCAGCCAGTGGTAACTTTTTAAAAAAATATAGTTTGAAGTAAAAAAAGCAGAGGCTTTTAATCTCCTCTTTAAATAGCCAAAGGAAAGTTTCTGTGTATATACTACAGGACCCAGCAAAACCACTCAATAGTCAAAATCTTTACCATCCTTGAGGGGACCCTGCTAGCTTTGACAATGGTTGGAAACTCATCACTCCCCCAATGACACCTGATCAATTCTCATAGCAAGAGACCTTTTAGTTAAAGGCAGGGCGGATTTACTAAGTGCTGTTGCACACCTGGTTTTAAATAATAACTCTTGCGACAAGGGCTGTAACTTGTGTGTTCTAGAGAGCACTGGGGATGCCCCTGGGGCCCCGCCAGGAAGGACGGGA
Organism: Porphyrio hochstetteri; assembly: GCA_020800305.1. Lineage (NCBI taxonomy): Eukaryota > Metazoa > Chordata > Aves > Gruiformes > Rallidae > Porphyrio > Porphyrio hochstetteri. Next base: position 67,063,295 of record CM036938.1, read on the forward strand.
ATATAGGAGGCCCTCAGCTCCAGCTATTTCACCAACTGCTGAGGTTACTCTCAACACGAATACTACTCTTACTCAAAATTATACATTGCCTATACCCTCTAATAGGAATCTACTCTTTTTACTCACCCACAGATCAAATTTTTCGAGTTCTTGCAAATTGAGAAAGACAAGCACAGCAAGCTTTTAAAGCATTATTGTCTCCCAGGCAGCTTTTATATTTCATGTGCTTGTGGTGCAATTCCTCAGCTCCTCACTGTTGCTGCAAGACCTGTAACCAAAGACCGGCAGGAAAGCTGCCGTGCATTGCTGTGGGAAAAAAGAGTGTGGGAAGCCTCATGCCACCCACTTCTCCAGCACTGGAAGAATGTGACAGAGGGAATAGTGATGTGGAAAAAGCACTTTTGAGCCTGTGCTGGTTTTGGCTGGGATAGAGTGAATTTTCTTGACAGCAGCTAGTGTGGGACTTTGTTTTGGATTTTGTGCTGGAAGCAGTGTTGATAATACAGAGATGCTTCATTACTGCTGAGCAGTGCTTGCACAGAGCCAGGGACTTCTCTGCTGCTCACCCTACCCCATCAGTGAGGAGGCAGAGGGTGCACAAAGAGTTGGGAGAGGACGCAGCAGGGACAGCTGACCGCAACTGACTCAAGAGATGTCCCATACGTATGATGTCATGCTTAGCATTTAAAGCTGGAGGAAGAAGGAGGAAAGGGGTAGGTGATGTTCAGAGTGATGGCATTTGTCTTTCCAAGTCACCGTTACGTGGAGTCCTGCTTTCCTGGAGATGGCTGAACACCTGCCTGCCCATGGGAAGTGGTGAATTAATTCCTTCTCTTGTTTTGCTTGTGCATGGCTTTTGCTTTGCCCGTTAAACTGTTTTTTTCTCAACTCAGAGTTTTCTCACTTTCACCCTTCTGTTCCTCTCCCCCATCCCACCAGGTGAGTGAGCAGCTGCATGGGGCTCAGTTGTGCACTGGGGCTAAACCACAACAGAGCCCAAGTTCACATTTTCATTTGGTCTTTGCATAAAGAGCACAGTTTAGAATAGCTGAGACCAAAGAATTATATGTACTTCAGTGTTTTGTCATATTTTACCATTATAAAACATGAAAAATGCAAGAAAAGTATGAATCAGAAATTGCAGTGGAAGTGTGTGGCAACCGGTAGAGAGCAACACACAATTCGAGATTAATTTTAGGTGAAGCCATTTTATTAGGTGAAATCACACAGATTATATACCTTTTTTACTGCAAACATGGCAAGCTAAAAAACTGCTAATTGGTGACACACACTGTTCACACTGTATTGATTGGTTAGTAATTATAACGAGTTCTGATAAACCTATTTTACAGCTAAATATCGTTAGTTTATTTTTAATGCCTAAAAGTATCGGCACACCTGCTGTTTTGACCCTCTTGTTATGGTTGGTTCCTAACATGTTCCGTTACTCCCAAATACCTTCCCATAACTGCTTCTTGGTTTAGGGTAGCCTGTACCCTTATCAACAAGGCCATTGTGTTTTGAGAATGTGATTATTAAGATCCTCTCAGCACGAGTAACTTTTCCTTTCTCATGGGAACAGAAGAATATTGTCAGGGCCTAAATCCTGGGAGAAGAGAGCTAGGCCGCTGGCAAGCCTGCTGTCTTCCCTGACAGAAGTGGACACAATAAGAAGGTAGAGGGAATGGGAAGGAAGAGGAGAGAGAAATCAAAGCTGCTTACAGACACTTGCACTTTTAAAATCCAGCTTTGGAAAGGGGGGAGGGAAAGGAGGTTTATGCTGGAGAGATATAAATCCAAGTAAGAACACAAAGGAAGGTTTAACGAGGAGAAAAGAGAGAGAGCAGGGAAATCTCAACAGCCCTAAAGGGAGCCATTGCTATCAAAGGGACAGAGGAGACGTGTACACTGCAGCTGATTTAGGGAAGGTCAACCCTAACAGCTGGAGACTAAGCTGATAGTTTCCTAAACTAAGTCACTGTTGCAGCTAGGAAGGATCTTGTCATTAAATCTTATCTATACCAATCTTTAGATGCTTTTCTTTTACAACTGTGTTTGCAAAACCATAGAACAGAAGTCCAGACAAAACGATCCAGGTGTCAGTGCATTGGACTGTAATCTAAAGGAAGATTAAGGGCTCTCTGGCTTTGTGATGGATTGTACTCATTAAATCACATTGTCAGCGTCACTTAAAGTACCTATGCATGACCACAGTTATGTTTATGACGTAAGATTCCACAGCTTTATCCCTGTGACCTTCCTGGACCCTGCTGAGGAGAAGGGACGTTTCCCCTGACCTTCCAGAGAAGCAAGATTCCCTGTAGGGTGCTTTCTTCACATGCTGAGGATGGAAGTCACATGAGGAGGTTCTGATCTCTTTTCTTCAGTCCTGAAAATGCTTGCAGGACAGAAGGAGCATGACTGTGATGACAGTCAGGTATAACCATTGTGATAAATGTATCATGCTGTGTGGCTTTTGTCCCATTTCTCAGCAGCACTTCTGGTGCCAAGGATAAAATGGTGAGACAGAAGAATCACATGGTCTTCCATGCTCCAGAGGATCCAGCCTGGTATTAGATCTTCCTTTGCACAGGAAGATCTAAAACTGTTTTCTTGGGCCTGCTTACACTCTGCATCTCACCAGCAGGAAGAAGGAAGCAATACAGCTGTCCAGCAAGTTCAGTGTGCTGCATGCTAATTGACTTAAGAAAGGCAACCTTTTTCTTTAAATACCTCGTCCTGGAAAGTCATAGGTTGTGCATGATGCAAAATGACTTGGAGTACATATATTTCCAAGAAGTGCTTAGTAAAGAGGGGTGGAGAGTCAGATGCTCTGCTGTGTGCCAGCCAAAATGCAGTATGAACGTGACTGGCCTGAAACTGAAAGCAGGCAGTATGGAAATGAAATCCAGAGGCCAGAAGAGAAGGCTATGGCAGAGCTTGGACTTGCTGTGGGGTTTGCAGGAATGCTTATGGGTAGTAAATAGAGACAACAGACAAATGTTATTATGTAAAATTATGTTCTCTTAAACTTAGACTATCTTACCTCACCATTTCATTCCTCTCAGGTCTCATCTGCCTCAACTGTTGGGTCCCTTGAGACTGGAAAGACTGGAGAGACTCCCCATGCTGAGAGCTGTGGGATACAGGCAAAAATGGCCAGTCACAGCTTCTTCCTGCACGGCAGCAGATCAAGTGTTTTATGGAAGCCTTTGATGCTTCATCTGAAAACACAAGCTGGTGCCATTCAAAACCGAGAAATTTCCGTGGAGGCACCAAGTGCAAGACAAATGCAACAGCAACTGTGTACTTGTTTATACTGGAAGTAAACCACTTTGGTATAAACCTCCCTAGAGATGCCTTGGAAAGCCAGAATCAAAACTCAATAGCCTTGGTGACTATGAAACCCGTATCCTTTATTGCAGCACTGGGCACACAGGGGATCGCTCCTCCGAATGTGTGCATCTACTGAAGCCAAATTGCTTATATTTATACAGATTGACTATACATATTCATTATAATTTCTAAGAAAAGGCAGAGTTATGCTAATTATTTCCAGGAAGTCATTTACATTAACTCCTCCCAGACAGAGCATGCTCAGTGACACTCAGGGAGTCTTCCGATGGTCTTCATGGATGAAGACTGGACGTCTTCCTCTCTCTCAGCACATGCTCTTTACGTTTCTCCTCCATGCTTATCTGGGCTCCCAACACCTGCACCGACTAGTTAGTGCTTCACTGAAAACAAGATATACTCTGTCTCCTAATTGGTCGTTAGTCTTATTATTTATGACTCCTCTATCTCCTGCTTCCTCTAGTTTCAAGGCTGTTGGACTATTATGGCTGAGTTTTGTAGCCGCTTTCATGAAACCACTTATGTGATGACTGCTAAAATCCAAAACTAATCTATTCCTAAAAACACACAAATTCTTACTTCTTTATCTTCAAGGCTGTTACTGTTGCATTGTTATGGCTAAGTTTTGTGGGTGCTCTCACAAGTAGCCTACACAGTTACAGCTTTCTCCTAAACATCTATTTTTAAAACCATGAAAATTCTTATATTAAAGTTATATTAATTGTCTCTTAAGCTATATCAATCTATTAAGCATGATTACATTTCATTGAATCATTCCCCCCTTTTCATTATCCTTACAAATTCTTTTGTAATTCCAAATTATACTACTCTATTGCAATGCTTTGAAAAATATTCACCTATCTCTACTTGATGTCTTATTTTATTCTTCCTCCAATCCCTGTATGTTATAGTGGTCTGTTTACAACACCACAAAGAACACTGAATCACTAGCCACTTACCCAAAGCACTACAGTTCCTCCATTTTAAGCTGTTTGCTTAATATTTGCAAATTTGTGTGTCCACACTATTAAGAAAGAAATATTTTTGTTGCTGTTGAATGACCAGTTTGGAGACTCTTCACTTCTCCTGCAGCCAAACGTCTCCATAAAGCCATTCCTAGTGTCCTCTGTTCCAAAATCCTGCACAGACATAAGAGCTTATTTAAAAAATCTCCCATACAGGCAGACCGTGTCCTCTTCTTTGTGCTCCCTTCTCTCTGACACAGGAAGGCTCTAGCACTGAAGTGGCAGATAACATAAACATACACAATTTTCATGGTGCACTTGGAGAATTTGGAAAGATAGCCCAAATGTGCCTCCCTAACAGAAAGTTTGTTTTGCACATCGCTCCCCCTGTGGCATGTACCAGCTCTGACAGACCCTCCATGGCAGCTTCACATCCACTGTTCTATGTAACGTTAATGAAAGCTTGCAAGGCTCGTTAGGCAAACGTGGCATAGCCTAGCAGGCTGTGGCTCTCTGCCAGTGCTTCCCGACTCCCCAGATTGTCACTAGCAACTTACAGGGTTACCCTAAGTATATATCCAAAACAAAGCATCTTACTTCAATGAAAGTGCTTTCCCCTTTTCCCCACTGGCTCTGTCCATTTCTTAACAAGAAAGAGCTGGATGAAAAGCCGGCTGTGCAGTATTTGAATGCAGTTGCAATGCAAGCCTGCATAGGAGACACGTACTCTGCTCTTTCACCCAGCATCTCCTCCAGTGTCGTCTTTAAATTTTTAATAAAAACCATGTTGAAGGTACGTGCTTCCCCTGTCTGAATGTAAAATGTATCTATCATTTTGTAGGGAATGGAGATCGAATATGGATGCACATCTGCTGCTTCTCCAAAATACAGACTGGCATGAAGTTAAATATTATTCTTGCCTGGAGAGACCAGAGAAGGCACAAAACCTCTCTTTTCCCAGCAGTGCTGGTCACTGTGAAATGATGCCCTGAGACATCCTAAATGCACAGAGACAGAACATGGTCCTGTACTTTGTTTAATCTTTAAACAGTAGAAAAATGGAGATAAAACATTGTCAAATCTGAATAATAGCATTTTTACATACACTTTACCCTGATGTAATTGATTGCAGAAAGGGCAGATTAATTAATACGATTCTCAGTAATTTTAATCAGGTGAAATTACAGAGGCATGAACATGAATCAGTACCATATGCTGATAAGTTTTTGTTATTTCATTAGGAGCCAGATGTTTCTGCCTCTGAACAATATCTAAGACCATTTTGGACTTTTTTCTTTTTTTAAATAAATAAAACTTTCATTTTCAGGATGCTATAGGAGAGCTCTAGTTATTTATTCTTCCAAGTGTGTAAAGCTCCAAACTGACAAAAAATTGGAACAAACAATCCCAGTTTCAGAGATCTTCATTTTGGGAGCAAGAAAAATTCAAAAGCAGCCTCTTGTTGAGCCTGTAGGTTTGTTGTGGTCCCCCCGCTAAAGATGGGGCTGAAGTACAGGCTGGGGTACAAGCAAAGCCAGTGATAAAAGTCACCTAACTGCACAAACACCATTTTAGCTTAATTGAATTGAAAGTGAATACACAAGTGGAAATCTTTATAGGCTGCAGGAGGAGATACTGATACAAACCACGTTTTTAAAGACACGTGATGTATGCACTACATACATCTGCAGGTACTGAAGTACCTCTACTTATGCACCAACACATAAACTCATATAATCTCATTACAGACCAAGTTCTGGGGTATTCAGAGATTTTCATTCAAACAGGAAAGTTGGCTAACAATTTGGTTTGCTTGGTTTGGAGATTAGCTTTCTTTTTCCTCAGCTTGGTTAGGTTTCTGATTCAAATTCATAACTTACAGACTCTTACAAAAACTCAGTTACATCTCTGTGGTGATAATTTTCACCAAGTGGGTTTTTTTGGTTTGTTTGTTTGTTTTATCTAATTGACTGTTTGCATCACATGATGCTAGCAACACCCTCCGCATCTCAGCCTTCTTACCATTTGTCAACAAACCCTTTCCCTTCATTCTCTTCTTTCCCCAGCCTTGTCTTCCTACTTGTTTTGTACTCTTATCTGAGAATTTAGCTTATTCTTCCACTTAAAAAAGACCCCAGTAATCCATTGTGCCATCCTGCATTCTTGTAACTCTCCTTACTCTGTGTTTTTGGACTTCAAGCTCAGTGGAACACTGATTACATTTGTACAGGCACCATGATTCTGTGACTTAGTGCCAGAAATGCCACAAACAACAGCATGTTTTTGCTGGAGCTAAGACTGAAGTTGGGTGCTGCTACCCTTAGATCCTGAATAATAAAACGCTCAAACACGCACAAAGCCATTTAGAGTAGAGTAGCACTCAGAACAATTTGAGTACCTTAGACCTGACTATCCATGGCTAATTACCAGGATGGGATTTAAAGTGTGCAGATGTAAATTGAGTGTACAAAAACCCATCTGGAGTTCACTGTTCACTGGTTTGGATAAATGCAACATTAAATATCAAATAAATCCCCAAGCACAATAAATCAAAAGTGCTATGCCTAATGTGACAGATGAAAGGACTGTAGTACTCTTCCCAGTATTTTTGTAAAACCCAGCTTGAGGAATCAGATTTCAAGATGTCTAGAAACATACTTTTAAGGCTTCACACTTGCTTCTTTGGAGACTTCTCCTATCCTCAAACCAAGCTCATGTTATTTTATAGCAGGATGGGAATTAATACTTTCATGCAAAATAGTTTTATTTGAGCTCCCTTAAACACAACAATGAACAACCACCAGCAGTACTGTATATAACCAGTATCTGATGATGAGAGCTGATGCACCTGCTTTAACTCCATGTTATTGGATATGGAAAGCAAAGTAATTTCTAACCTATGATGGGAAGGGAAAGGAGTTTCACCTTTAGTGGTTTGAACAGTAACCCTGCAACAGGGGATAAGGCACACTTTTCTTAAATCTCCACTACTGAGTTAGTCAAATCTGACTTAAACTTTATTCCAAAACTGAATCTGACTGATAAAGATAATTTTATTCGATCTTTCCATTGTGACTTCTAAAGGTACTTGATGTATCTGTCATATATATGAACTAAATTACATGTTCCACACAGAACATTTACCACTAAAATAAGCATTTTAGGCCCAGTCAATCATCCTCGAGACAGAATGGCACATTTTCAGGAACTGTTGATGAAACCACTAAAAACCAAGCAATTTTGGTTTAACACAGAAGTTATCTAGCAGCAAACCAAGGAAATTCCAGAATTATGACTGTCTGTTCAAAATTATTTTGTCTCCTAAGGCATATGTACTCTTTAATTATCCAATCATGTACCATGTTCATCACTAGTAATCTTAATTCTGGCTTTTCTATCTTTTGAGTGTGAGTTGTCAGCACTGATAACAATCTTCCAATAATTTTGTGATGTAAATATATAAAACACAGGAATAGCTTGCACAACACAAAATAACGCAAGTTAAATAAATAATCTAAACCATAGGTCACTTTCAGATTCTAAATGGCAACACATTGGCTGCTTGTGTCTAAAATCCCATGGGTGAGTAGCTTAAAAATACTTATAAAGTGGGCTTGTGCCTTTTCACAGACACTTTTGGTCCAACAATTTAATCTCCAGTATTGCTGAGATTATGTCATGTACATGTTTGTGTGTAAATAAATGAATAAATACAGGAATGGTCTGTCTTGATGCTCCATTCTTTCCATTAAAAAAAAAAGTTTGATGCCATTAATCATTTAATCTGGTCACCCAAAATGAGGTCTTAAGCCTTTTTTAAGTTTTGCTGCCAGAGAAGATACCTAAATACATGATTGGATGCATAAATAGCTGTCTGACAGCTCTAAAATGTCAACATGTCTTCAGCTTTGAATGACAGATGGAATAGATTATTTTCTACTGAATTCTACAACCTCTAAACACAAACTTTCATATAATTGATCAAAACCTCTTAATATGAAATCTAACAAAAACAAAGCTTTTGCACATATGCAACAGTAAAAAGCTTGATCCTAGAAACATTTTGTTTGATTAGCAAGAGTAGTCTCTTCACATCATGTAGCATCTTCCTCAGATGAATCACGTTATTCACCTTACTTAATTTTCAGGATCAGACCAAACACATCACACTGCATCCCCCATTACTGTAGTTCTGTTGAAAACCACGGAGTTATGTTTCATGTTCTCACCACTTTCACAAGTATATAACCCATCTCCATATCCTGGGGTTCAAAAATACCTCAAGGGATTTCCAATCAGAAGAAATATTGTTGTAGGCTTGACTTCTTCACCTCTTTTCACTGTCACCACACAGGAAAATAAACATGTTCTATGCCGGGATTAATCAAATTCAGCCATCTCTTGACAGTGGTACTCTAGCTTCTTCTTTCACTGCTTCATCAATCACAAATAAATCATGATGGCTGGTGAGGCATGGGAGGGTTGACATGTCAGTGTGTCAATATCTGTAACTGAAGTATTGTTTTTGCCTGGCAAATTATTAGCAGAGGGGATTGTTGAGAGAGCAGCAATTCCCCAGAAGTTTGGAACCATTAGGGCACATTGCTTTCAAAGCCCATTGTCCTTGGAAGACTTAACAGTTTAAGCTTAGTAAGGGTATAACATTTGGGCCAGGCTATCCATATCCATGTCCAGACCATGTTCATCAATAGGCACAGAGCTTTCAGCTGTCTCTCAGTGTGCAACTGGGGAACCATCACCAAATAGACAAGTTACTAATGTGGCTCCCAGAGAACCTATGGCCCTAGGACAGGTCACATTTTTTAATCAATGACTTGGAAAAAAACAGTGTCATTACAGATAACATTTCCAATGGTCACAGAGACTGATGGAAGGCCAAATAAGAAAACAGGTCCTTAACCCCATGTAATTTTAATGACTGGAAGCAAGGCACAACAGTGCATTTAATAAAGCTTAAAGTAAAGTCACACAATGTCCAAGTGCTGACAGATGATTGATCTCCTCTGTGCCTGTTAGCACCCTGAAGTGATTACTTGCTATCATTTTGGGTTGCAAACAACAGCTAGTATTGAGCCATACACATTCATATAGTTATGGAAGGTGTGACTGACAGAAGACAGGTTTTCTAAGCTGTATAAATTGAACGAGTGAAAAGGCTTTATGCAGAATACAAGGCTCCTCAGCCAGAAAGAGCTCATGCAGTGGTTTATTTGGGGGAACTCATTAACTGGTCATGCTAAGGTCTTGCTGGGAAACATCGGTGCCTGGCCCATCAATTAGGATACAAAATGACCACATTTATTCAAAGCAAGGCTGATTGTGTGTAGTTTCCATACAGTGTTAGTTCCCTTAATCTGTGGGTGTTGGAAATGTACATAGCAACAGTCCCTTACTGTGTGGGCAGGTCACACCGCTTGCCAGGCACAAAGTAGGAGAGAACAATTTGACCTCAGAATAAGCAGACATTGTGTGTCTGTCCTGTTTCTGATACTTGTAATTGATTCATCTATTAGGGATTTCACAAATTAGTACTTGAATTCACTCTCACCTTAGCATGGCTAAAGTTAAGGGCATTTCCATGGTATCTGCTGAGTACTGACTATACACTCAGACATTTAATTTTTCAGACTGTGATGATACATACTTTGCAGTACCTAACATCATAAAACATGGCTCCAGCATTTCCATCTAGGTTTATGAGTTGATTCAAGAGCTAGCAGTGCAAGGAAATGCATTTTCACATCTTGTAAGGGATCTGTGTAAGAAGAAAAATCTTTTGGTGACATTCATTAATTAATTGAGTCTTTGCTTGCAGTACAGAACTAAACAATATTCCTGCCCTCCTGTGAAGCACATAATAGCACATCTAAACTGAAAGAACATAGGTGTGCAATATCCAGAGAAATATGGTTTGGGTACCAATAATTGAACACGAGTTCCAAGAGCAAATGAGTAGCATTAAATATTGAAAAACGTGGCCTATTTTGATAGATTTAATGTGTCAATCCATTTTAACTAAACATAGAAATGGCTCACAGGCAGCTTGATTGTACTGTGTAAGTACTCTCATGTACCACAGAAATGGGGTAATAGAGAGCTTGTCAGCCCATCAGACAAATATATGACAGTATCAAATAGCTGGAAGCTGAAGTGAGGCAGTTCAAAATGTTATTGTTTTAAATGCAGAATTATTAATTAAGGAATGATTGCAAAGATTGTGTTATGATATGACCTATCACTGACAATTTCCAATTAAAGCCTCAATGTTTTTCTGGGAGAGGCACTGCAGTTAGTTAAACAAGAATTTGTTTATTTAGTCATATGGCCTGTGCTGTGTAACCACACATTGATCCATTCTAGCTTGATAATACAAGCCTCTATAACATAAACATTTCTTTAGTCTCAACAAACAGGGAAAAGAATGTTTGGGGTTTTTTCTCTGTGGAAAATAGAAATTCTAAATCCTATAATGCATCACTGAAAAGTAACTGTGTTTCTGCTGTAGAATCTCAGTGCTTGTTGGAGAATGCAATCTGCAGATGCTTTAAGTTTAGATGGCGGGGTTGTTTGGTATTTCCTTGTGTTTTCTTACCTTTTTTCTTGAATGAAAATGTTTCTGTTCCTGCAGAGTAACATGGTCTTAGCTAAGAAAACTCTCATTTCTCCTTATCAGAAAACATAAGTCCATTGTGGACAGCCCTGCTCTGTATCCATTCTACCAGGCTTTGTTTCTCTGCTCCGCTACCTTGATTTTAATGAAACCTGTCCTTGTGCTTCTGCTCACTTTGAATTAGCTATTCTTCACCCAGTCAGATTGATTGACTTCTTTATCTCATGACTGCCCAAGTATGGAACAAACTTCTTTCACAACCATCCATACCACTTAAAAATTGTTTTCTGTTTTATTTCCATTTATTCTTGTAAACACTGAAGCACAGCAGACCGAATGCTTCACATTTCACCATCATTTTACTTAAGAAAAGTCTGCTGAATTCCATGGTTGCTCCCTCATTGTCAAGATGACACTTTTACATTTTACTGCTTGAACTGCTTAATAAAAGCAGGATCTTCTTTGGGCTAAGTTGATAAAACATATTAGGGGATTCTTTTACTTTGCTGTTTTTCACTGTCCACTATTCTTGAGGGAATAAACCTCTGTAATCACTAAATCACATAAGGTTTAATATCCAGTTTTACTAAAATTAAGCAATTTCACAATTTTTTTTGTGTGAATTATTTAGATATGGCCATATGCTGTATTTACATATTTTTCAACAAATGGCAGGGCTTTGATTTTTAGTAATTTTATAACCAGTGTTTTGATATGGCATTAATTACTACATCCTCATTTTATAGGTCGTTTATGAATGGATAAATTGTGATCATTGAAGGTTAATCCACGTTTAAGAATGAGGACCAGAAAGTTTAGTGTAAGTTCACACCTCACCATTAGAGTTAGTCGACTTGATTTTCTAGTTCTCATGTCTTCGGTTTCTTCTGTTACCAAAATCAGAGCTGTAGTACTTTTCACACCCTACCATCGGCATGTATTTTACATCCAATAACTCTTTGGAGGCACAGGACTGGAGGGAACCTCAAAATATCATTAAGTCTATTACTGCTTTGCTCCAGAAAGAACAATTATGCTAGTGTCATTTCTGACAGATATTTCACTAGTTGGTTCTTAAGGACTTTAAAAGATGGAGATTCCACCAATTCCCTAGGCAATTTATTACAGTGCTTCACTCTCCTACCAATTAAGCTACAGTTTATACCCATTATTTCTAGGCATGGAACATGAAGAATGGATTATTCTCTCTCTTTGCAACCACCTTTTATGTATTTGAAGATTGTTTTGTTCCTGCAGTCCTCTCCTTTCCAGGTTAAATAACCCAATTTGTTCAATCATTTTTCATAGGTCACATTTTTAGACTCTCGAACATTTCTCATTTTTCTCTACTGAATTCTCTCCAACTGGTCCACATATAATTGGAAAATTGCTCTGAGTGAAACCTTTAAATGCTGAATCAATAAGAAGAATTCCTTCACGTTTTTCAGGCTACACTTGGGGTTATAAATTCCATTTGATCCCAAAGAGGTCTGGTCTTTTTTTCATCAGTATGACATTGTTGAATCATGTTGAGCTAGTCTGCTGTATGACCAGCTTTAACCTCTATGTCCTTTCCTGCAGAACTGCTCTTTAAATTACTTTTATCCATCCTGTCTACAAAATAGACAACTCCTGCCTAATGTATGTGTCCCCATTGAAAAGTATCTGATTATTTTCAGATCATATCTCAAATTTGGCAAGATCACTTTAAATTGTTATACCATTTTCAGTATATTCATTCCCAGCATGGGTCCATCTGCAAATTTAATACCCACACTTTGTGCTCCATCATCCCAGTTATTAATGAAACTATTGAACAGCATATGGATTAGAAACAGATGCTACTGTACTAATCCTTCTATTTTGACAGTGATTCATTGATAAATACTTTTTCAGTATTTTTTCAAACCAGTTCTGGATCTAGATTCACACAAGTCATGACATTTCTTTAGCTAGCACATAACATGCATGCTCCTAGTCCACAAAGTCTGGTTTCCTGCCACTGAAGGAAATTCAAGCCACAGCTTCTGCAAACATCACATATAATTGGTGCAAAACAAAACACAAAGCCTGACTGGGTGAAATCCTTGCAATGGATTGTGATTCTTTTCACACGGAGGAGTTGCCTGACCTCACAATTTGTTTCTGTTTTCTCTAGACTACAGAGTCTTCAGAATCTGAAGCACTTCACATGCCTCTATGAGTAGCAAAGATCTTTGGGCTACAAAGACTTTGCCTTCTGTTAAATGAAAAAGATTAGTGGAAAATGGGAAAGAAAATAAAAATAGATAGCAAATAATATCTAGCAGAAGGTTTAAAATGTAAAAAAACTGTAAGGGAAGCTAAAGATGACAGAAAACTCTGTGGATGGCAGGACTGAGTCCAAAAATTATTATCTTTTAAGTCTATTTTGAACAAGTTACACTCTGAGAATGGTGTAGGTTTATTGCTCAACAGAGATAGTAGATTTATTCACAATAGTGCAGAAGTGTTTATGAAACATTTCCGTGCTGTATTTGAAATTAAGAGAGATCACAGAAGGGTGATTCTGGTGTGATGAAGTACTTTCTAGGCTACTCATGACAAAGGACATTAAACAGCTACCACATTTAATAAATTTTAAAAAGAACAGGCTGGAAAAACTTGCATCTAATTCCTAAAAGCACCATTTGAAAAATTCTCTGGCTCACTTATCTTAACACTTATTAAATCCTGGGCTACATAGCAAATTCCAGAAGATTGAAAGAATTACAAAGTCATGCCAAGAGTCCAAGGGGGCAAGTGGGATGAGCAGGATAAATGCAGGAGAGAAAGATATAGTAGAGAGGCAACATATGGTTTTAATACAGAAAATTTCATAGTGTAACATATTTACAACAGATTTATCAAAATTACTTTAAAAATATAGAAAAATCTGAAATTTTGCCCAGTTAAAACAGATGGCAAACACTGCAGTGTTTCCAGACACCAGTTTCAAGTTTTGAAGGAGGCTTAAAATGAGGTAAAACAAAAAAGTAATTGAGCTGTCTGACATATTCTCTAGTAAGCAATTATTCATACCAAACAACTTGTCAGAACTCCATCAATTATATGAGGTGTAGACCAGGATTAGTCAGGATGTAATTGGCAGCAGTTACAATACTTTAGCAAAATAGAGAAAATGCATATCCTCCTGCTGATCTATGTTTGATTACGTATTGCATTCTCATGTTTATGCTTTTGTGAACACTACCATTCAGCAGCTGCCTTCAAGATAATACGCTCAACATAAGCATTCATTTTGTATTATCATCAGACTTGTGCTCATACCTGCACTGAGATATGCAAATTTAAATTTTCTCTGTAATTGTCAGAAAAGCCTGATTATATCAATAGCCAACCAGTTTGCATCACAAGAGCTGATGGTAATACAGAGAGAAGGACATTACTCTCTGAAATTCCCATTGAAAATACGTCAGACCAAGAATAGAGACATAAGACCTGAACCATTCCTGAAATTTTGGTGATCAGCTTTGATAGTCCAAGACATTCAGATTGCTAACCTTTGAGTTCAGCTGGAAATAGGACAGGAATAGACATTAGGAGTTAAAGCAAAGCCCAACCCAAATTATTTTCACAAACAAACACAAACAATTCAGGAACTCAAAGCCAACTATTGAGCATTCAGCCCAAAGGACCTGGATGGGTTTTTTGTGGATTTAGCATGTGGCAGATATATTACTTGCCCTCAACATTTTAAAATTTTTAATTTTTATTTTAAATCCATATATCATGTCTGCTGAAGCTAGCTGTTCCATCCCTCAAAGCCCATGTCACAAGCATCTAGCTTCTTACATTTTTACAAAAATGTGTCCTTGGAGATTAGGACTGCAATTCATCTTAACCCATAGGCATTCTAGGACATGATTCATCTAGTCCTAGAGTAGGCACCTAAACTAGGTCAGATGAATCAAGATTTAAACCCCTTATTTCTCTCCCTTTTCTATGAATAGACATATAAACATATAGATGTTTAAAGATGTAAACCCACCATGTCAGTGTCTTCATTGTGGATATCTACAGGAAGGAGAGAAAAGTCAAAAACTTACGCTATCACAAAGTGAAACAGCCTATGTGAAATCATTTTATCACCATTTCCTCATCTCTAACAACCTCACACGTATGAGCAACACATGAATTTTCTAGTTCTGTTTGCAAGGATGTTTCTTACAATATCAGTCTATTCTTTTCAAAGGCTGAAGTCTGGATCAGTATATTAGTATCTATATAGCCCACATCCCAAAGCTTTAAGCACTTGTTTACTAACCACAGCAAGAATCACTAGACACCTGCATAAATAGGTCTATTAGTTGCAAAGGTTGCAGTTTTAAGTCAAGGTGGATCAACATATGTGCATTTTGCAGCTTTCTGTACAGGATCAACTCTAATTCCTCTGCACTAACACCACAACCATTTTTGGCTCTGTTCCATATCTTCTTTTAGGTCTTATTGTCCTCACAGTCATAAATGAAGGACATAGTACTTTGTTTCACTTGTAAATGTCAAGAGGTGTAGCATTATCATCTATGTTACCAGTAGCACTAATAACATTGCAGACTAGACTGCTCTATCTTCATCAAAGGCTATGCATCAGTTGAGACACAGTGCTGATGATAACCTGAGTCAGCTATCAGTGAAAAGAGCTCTTTATTATCTAGGTCACTACCAGGGTTCGTTTCAGCAAACACCTGCAAATCGCACTCCACCAGAAAAAAATTTTTATTCTTGGCAAAAAAAAATTAAAAGCAGACTGCAGAGAAGGCATGTGAACATGCTCAGGTCCTTGTGCTCTAAGTGTGCACACAAGAAGCTCTTGGTAGTTTGCTGAATATTTGTATAACCCCTATCCTCCCACAATTTTGGTTTATTTTTGCATTTTTTTTTTTTAGACTGTTTCCAAGCCACACTTCCACTCTTCCTATTGAGAGACCATAAGAAAAACAGCAGATCAAAACCTACCAGACACATCATTAAAGCAGCCGTATAAACATGGTGGTATCTATGCCAGCAACAAAGAACACTACATAAAAAGACCTGGGGCTGAACTCCAAGTACACATGTACTGGAAAGTAACTCCTGCATATTAGCAGAGTAAAAAATCTCCTTTATTCATCCTCAGTTAGCATCTGTCCTAGACAGCTATACATAGGAAAATTGCATGTCAGAGACAAGAGTGTTCTGAGTGACCAGCTAGGTTTACCAGCCCTTCATGTATAGATTTTCCTCATTGTCTGCACAGTATTAAATTAATCTGCAATTTTTAGATTAATTAAATAAAAAAATTAGAATGATTCTTAGACTTATATGCAATTAATTGGCTTATTTTTTTTCCTTCCCTGTAGTTAGCCAAGTGGGAAGTTTATGAAAAAGAGCTCCAAGTATTGCTCAGCACTGAAATCTAATTAGCTCACTATACAACTCATACTCACAACTTGTATGTTTAAATAATGCATCACAGTTCTGTTTGTCTACCGTGGCTGCTGTCTTGAAATTTTTTCTATCTGTTCTTCATATTCAAGGAAGGATGCATTTAGGGCACCTACATGCCTGTACGTACTGAAATGACACACTTCAGTACAAATTAATATCTATTAAAATTATTTTTGTGTATTAAGTGAACCTCCCCCAATGGAATCCCCTTGCTCTGTCTTTTTCATAAGCAGATAAATAAAAGAAATGTCTTGAGCTACCAAGCACCATCTGGGTAAATGTCAGCTACATCCCTACCTAGAGGGTTTGGGGTTTATTTCTCAAGAGGGCGGGTGTTGGTTTTGCTTTTCTTGCCTAGTTTGCACAGCTGAATAATTTAAAAAGGACTCAGTGCTGAAAGATAAAATAAAGATGGAGTATATTGTTTCTGGCTACAATCCCCAGTGCTGTAGGTGGCATTTTCTGCTAATACAGCTTGCAGTAGTATTGCTAACAAACCAGAGATTTGAATCATCATAATTAAGGCTGTGTCAAATAGGGGTTTTTCTTTGCAAAAAATACATACACAAATAACACTAAGCAGATGTGCTACTCGTATTTATTTAATCCATATATCAGTTATATCCCTAAAAGAATGATTTGGTCTTTCCGTGACCTCACTAAAATTCCTGGGTACTAAATAGCAGACTAAACCATCAAGTAGAGAAATATTCCATGAGAAGTGTTCTTTGCAAACATTTGTTGTATTTGAAACACACCATTTTCCCCCATAATTAGTAAACTGGCAAAAGGTCACAAACCTCAAATTCTCTTCCCATCAGTACAAATAGAGTTATGTATAGGAGGGCTGACATTGATGAGATTTCATTGCAATAGATGCAGTGTAAGCATATAATATGGGGCTTTGTCAAAATCAAAGCATTTGCAGCATAAATAAGAGAAACTGAAGTTTGGAAAGGTCGAAGTGAAGAAGCAATTTGCCCAAGGGCATACATCAATTACATGTTAAAGCTCCAAATTGACTCAAGATCCCTGGCCTAGCTAAGTGACCTGCCTTCTGTTTGTGTGACAGTGTAGGGGAAGGTATCTTTTGAAAAGGTGCCATAGCTCTGCACCAGGTGCTAATCCCTGAATTTATCTAATGGGTATTTGCTCTTGCCCACACTCCCAATTTTGTGTGCAAATCAACTCTCATTTTTTCTGTGCAAAATTCAATTTCTGGCAAAAAACTGCACGTGTGCACACTGTTGTTCTCCAGCTTGTGTCTTCCTGAACTGTATGGAGTGCTTTATTAACAGTGACAGTATTTTGTAATTGAATATTCAGATAAATTCTGCATCAGGTCAAAATGGTTTATCTACGATCAATCTCCAATTGATTTGCCTGTACAGACAAAGTATTTGCATATCTCCTCAAACACACGATGAGAACACACCGAGCAGCATGGTGAAGCATCCCTGAAGAGCCAGTAGTTAGAGAAGGGTCAAGGTGAGGGTCAATACAATACCTGCTAGAGCAGCAGTGAAGTCATCAGTTCAAATTTATTCTTAGCTGAGGGACAACCTCGTTTGCTCCTGTACATTGAGGGAGGAGAGAAAAAGGGAAGAAAGAAGGTATATAGGTGGAAATGATGAAAAGGGCAGGGGAAAAAGACTTACAGAAAGAGGGAAGATGTGGAAGGAAATATGTAAGAAAAGTGAAAAAAATATCCTTCCTGAAGCAACATCAAGAACCAGCAGCTCAGTTTCCCTTCCCTCTCAAGAGTTGTTTTCTTGCCTTCATTTCCCAAAGGCACGGCTCATGTTGGGGCTGGAAGACACCACAGGACACCATCAAAATGACCGTTTTACCTAGAGAAAGGGACAGACTCCCAGAACAGAGGTCAGGTACCTGAGAAAGTGTACATGTCATCTAACCTGTCCTTAAAGATGTCCCCAGATAGAGCCTGTATATCATTCCCGGGCAGCCTGCTCCAACCCATTACAAATAGCGTCCAGTCCCCAAGTCAGTGGTTTTAAACTTCCACTTGTAAAAATGCCTTTAGCCATTTCCCATTGCAGACGTGGGATCTAGCTAAATGAAACCACACTCCACAGCTTTCTTTTCATAGTTTCTTGTCACATATCAGTCTGAGGCTATGCTCATAGCAAATCTGACACATGTGAAGAATAAAACCAATTAATTTAACCCGTTTCCTCTTAAGTAACATGTTCTAGATCACCCAACGTTTGAATCCTTTTGAATCCTCTGTACCCTCACTTTAAACATTTTATTGGACTGAGACAATCCTCCAGTGGCATACAGCATACAGAAGTCCCCAAGGAAAGGGGGACTTTTCACATCTCCACAGGCTGAAGTATAAGCTATTCACTGCAAGCTGTCTGGTTTTGGGCTGGTTTGGCAGAACGGGAAAGGCAGGGCACAACGTTGACTTGCAATCAGTTTCTGAGCCATAAAACCTACAAATAAGGACCTGCTATTTAAATAGTTGTTCCCCTCTTTTATTTGTGCGGCTGATTGTTCCTGCCTAAATGCAGTTCTTTATATCTATCCCTAGTGAGTAGCATCCTATTTATTTCAGACCATACCTTCAATTTGTCAAGATCACTTTAAATTCTAATCCTGTCCTCCAACATACTCACAGTCCCTTGCAGATTAGTGTCATTAGCAAATCTAATAAGCATGCTCTCGTTCCTTTCATTTTTGGAGATCCCTGGGGATTACAGCACTTTTATGACCTTGCTAAATTGTAGGGATAAGATACACAGTTTTCTGCAACGCTTTAAAACAGTAGCAAACAATCAAATAGACTTTGACGATATTTGTCCTAAGAATTCAATACAGGCCTCCCTCACAGCCCCAAGCATGCCCTAGCCACTGACACTCTCTTGTCATACCAGGGAAGTCCCATCAGGAAGGCAGGTCCAGGGAGCTCATCAGCTGTTTCCCTTCAGGATACACATGAGATGCCTTTGAAACCTCTTTGCAACAGGTTTCTCAGAATGGGCAAGGTGCAGCAATTCCAACACAGCAGGGAACTAAATCTCTAACAGGGCAAGAGAATTTAAGGACATTTGCCCTGCACCACAAAAAGGACTGTGGTTGTCTGCTGACATGTGACCTGCTCTGGAGTCACCAGTTCCACAGGGGATGGGAAAGAGCCCAACTCCCCACTGGCACTGCTCAGAGCCCTGCGGTTTGGGGAAGCACTCCTGCAGCGACTGATGAAATTTTAATCTGACTCTGACTGCAACAGCAAGCTACCCACCTGGTCTGCCACCAGCCCTGACCAAAAGCAGTAACTGGAACAAGCCCTGTCAGCAGTGCCTTCCCCACTAGCCATCAGAACAATGGACAATCAGGGAGTTTCAGCAATGTAATATCTTAAGATAATCACTCTGCACAGAAACTCCTGCTTTTTAGGCTGGTTGTTCAGTGCTACAGGCAACCTCAGTACCACAAATCCTTTCCCCTCTCCTTCTGGACCTGGAAATTCACAGCTTTTCAAAAAAATCAAATCCTCCATAATTTTTCTTCAATAGATATGATTCCTTAATTTAGAAAAATGTGATCTCATATGGAATTTAACTCACAAAAGTGTCTATTTTATTTAGTTGCTGTTTCTTTAGAGAAAAAGAACAGGCTATTTCCAAATAGCAAACTTACAGCAGTTCCCAACACCTCCAGCTACTTCATCTACTTCAGTTTAAACAGCAGTTTGAGGAAAAAAAGAAAAAAACACAGGAGAATCAACCCACAAAGAATAAAAGACTCTTTATCTGAGAGATTTCTATAGCCCTCAATACTACAATGGGAATCATGCAAATGCTGAAAGATCCAGGTAACACTGAAAAGAAAAACCACCTCACAAAACAAGCAAATGATGTACAGACTTGCTTGATGCATTCAAATAAATACCCTTGAACAACAGCTGCTATAATTTAAATGTACTGGAAATAGATACATTCAAAATTGCTGAGGAGGATAATCTAATAAGATATTTAGGAGTCCATCCCCTTCTTTTGTTTTCCCGTTAATCAACTGATCAACGTTAATGGACAGAAGAACTCCCTCATACATACACTAAAGGGAGGAACAAGAGGCTCTTGTTAGGCTCCTGATACAGGGAATTAGCAGATGACTTTTTGATAGAAGGAGATGGATTTCCTTTCCTCGAAATAGAGGGAAGTGATATTAGCATTAATAGATCTGTTAATGGAAAGCCCCATCATAATTAGTGATCATCATTTATCATCATCACAATTTCACCAAGAGATCCTAATCACTCCTTCCCTCAATTAGTCACAGAAAAAAAGAGTGATATGTTAAAGTGTTGAATGCCCAAGACTACTTTGTGCCTGGTAGAAGACAGGATGCCTGTGGCAGATTTGGACAATTAATTTTACTTGTCCTTAGGCTTAGCATGAGAAAGAAAAAAAGGTCCATTTTTGCCTTTTAAATCATGGCAATGTAGAGGTATTTTTTATAAAGAAACTGAAAAAAGACACTTGTAGGTGCAGAAATTCTGAGGGAAAAATAATTTACCTATTGTCGGTATTTGCCTTTTCCTTCCCTTCACCCACATCTCCCAAATCCCAAAATCTTTTTTTCACACTGGATATATTTTTCATCATATATTTATTACATGAGATTAACCGTTCTGTCCTCAATCCAGTTCAGCTATATCCAGCTGGCAGGAGACATACAGTAGGTGCAGATGAGTGCTGTACATCTCCCAGGCCTGTATGACCAGCACCTGATGTAAATGGGAGTTGGCACTCTGGATTTGACACCCACTGACACCATTTCCTTTCTCCTGTCCCTCTGCCTTGGACCATAAAAAAAAGCCTCAGTTCCTAGAGAAAGGGACAGACTCCAGAGCAGAGGGAGAGTGGCCCTCTGGGGGTCATCATTCCCGAAGTCATGGACTGGATTCCCAAGTTTCTTGCAGTTTTAAGCCAACAAAACAAGGAGGGGAAGGAAAAAAAAGCAAGCAGCATTCTTTAGGCAACAGATTTGTTACAGGGATTTTTGAAAGGAAGATACAATTATTCATTCCTCCTATCACATGTAACTTAAATTTGTCTTTGCTCTGTGTTCTGTGTACAGTGCAGACCTCTGGGCATCAGCTGGCTGGGAAAGGGGGTCAGCTCCATAGACTATTCCTATCACCTTGTTGGTACCTGTGAAATCCTCCCTTTTCCTTTCAGTCACTAGAGCACACTGAGCACAGGAGGACTGAGTAAGAAGGGAGCAAATGTTCATGAATACATTTATATATGTTTTATTGCAAATAAAAGCTCACCCATTGGTAAGCAAGTGGATGAGTACATGTGTTGGTTTAGGCCTGGCTGGAGGCCAGATGCCCACAAATTTGGTCTATCACTCCCCTTTTCAGCTGTATGGGGAAGAAAACATATATTGAGAGGCTTACAAGTCGAGACAAGGACAGGGAGAGATCATGCCGCAATTAGTGTCACAGGTAAAACAGACTCAACACAGAATAAAGGAAAGAAAACTCTCTAATTCATTACGCTGCTCTGCATGCCCAGTGACACCAGAGTTGGATAATGAGAAGCATGACCAGATCTTAAAGCACCTCCTCCCACCCCTCCCTTCTCAGCAGATTTAACTTTAGTCATGATTTTGCTCCTTTCTTACCCATGCCCCGCCCCCCACTATGGCACAGGGAGGGGAAGGGAATGGGGAAATGGGGGTTTCGTCAGTTCCTCACAAGTTGGTTTCCTTCTTGGCCAAGGTGGGGGGTATTCCTCATACCCTTCCCCTGCTGCAGCGTGGGGTCCAACCCACAGGAGACAGTCCTCCAGAAACTTCTCAAATGTGAGTCTTTTTGCACAGGGCTTCAGCTCTTCACCAGCTGCCCCAGTGTGGGTCACTGCTATGGGGTGCAGTCATAAATCATAGAATGTCTCTCAGTCTCTCAGGCCCAGACTGCTCCAGCCTGGTCCTCCATGGGATCACAAGCCTTCTCCCCAGCAAACCTGATCATTTCTGTGTCTCTATCTCTCTCCATGGGCTGCAAGTACTGGCAGAGGCTTGCTCCAACATGGGTCACAGTGTCTTCTGTATGTCTCCACCTGCTCCAGTGTGGGGCCTCTCCATGGGCTGCAGGTGGGGTCTTGGCCTTTTCCATGGGCTGTGGGGGGACACCTGCTCCACCATGGGTTTCTCCATGGGCTCTTTCTCTCTAGCACCCAGGGCACCTCCGCCCCACGTCCTTCACTGGCCTTGATGTCTACATAGTTTCCTTCTCTGGTGGCAAAAAGTGGCTGCTTGCATTTTTTTCTCTAAATACGATTCCCAGAGGTGCTGTGACCATTGCTGATGGGTTTGGCCTTGGTCAGCAATGACTCTGGCCTTGAGCCAGCTGATGTTTGTTCTGTGGGGCTGCAGAGAGCTTCTGGCTGCTTCTTACAGAAGCCACCCCTGCAGCCCCCTGCTCCACCACCAGAACGCAGCCAGGGAAAGCTACAACAAGTTTGGGGTGCCTAACTGGCTGCAACACTATACAGTGAGCTCCGAAAGGAGATTCTAATGAACTGTGCATGTGATATCTGAAAACAAACCATTACTTAAATTAAGAGACTGCATTGTCACCAGCAAGCACTCTTCCAGCCATTCCTATTATACTTCCAGGCTGCAGAAGGTTAAGTTATATTACATACTCTTTTATATAGATTTCATACCAGGTGGTTCAATAATATGTTTTACATGCAACGACTCATCAGTTCTTTACTATTTTAACAGTTTATTCTGAGCTTGTGGGTCTTTTACTCCTAGCATTCTTCTCATGCAGGTGGTGTCTTGGATTGGTAATTTCTGCCATTCAGCACCAGTATTTTCAAGAAAATTACTTCTGTCCTTCACAGGAATAAGTACTCAAAGATTTTGTTAGTTAGCACAAACTAGGAAAGCAAATCGACATCCTTTCTTGCAAAAAGTAATAAACAACTACATCATTCAGAGATCATTGCATCACTGTCTTTGCAGTACGATGTGCAGTTGCTTAAATCTTGTCTGATTAGCAGAACAAAAGATTAAATACCCTTCAAAGTTGAAACAGGAACATAGTTTGTATGTATGGTGTCACCACCTCTTTTTATTCTTAGAAGAAAATTATGTAAACATGATTTGGATGCAATAACATTTAGTGCCCCTGTGTTTGTTCTAATGAATTTGTTATTTCCTTTGCAGTCAGTTTTAGCAGTGATCTTGTATTAGAACACATAGTCTGTGTTTTCGTTTAATTTTCTGCAGGCCTTTTTTGTTTGGCTCATTTATCTTTCCTTATCCCTTGAAACCATCTACAGTAATTCAGTTCACTACAGCTAGACCTTCTGACAGAGCCAGAAATAATCAGCTCCAGGCACTGCTGATTCTAAACTCAGCTAACAAGTATCTCATGATTCTGATCATTTTATGCTTTTCAGGGTAATCGAGACTTTTGGACAGCATTTCTTTCTCCTGTGAAACAGTTCATCCTTCCTCTTCCCTTTTTACTGAAGCATAGTTTGAGCAGTGGCACAAAACCAAATCACACACAATCAATGAAATAAAATTCTCAGCTGGTTTGTTGTTCCTGGTACTAGCCTCTCAAAATATCCTTCCAAAGTACAGTAGTGTCAAATAATATTTCAATATAGAACAATTTGTTATTTAAAACCTCTTAAAATGCAAGACTGAGATAGATACAGCATTCCTTCTCCTTAAGCTTGGCTAAAGAAAAAATGTGTCCTTAAAAGTTGTAGAGGGGCTGTATAGTTAAGTTAGGGTACTTAATGTGGGTGATTTGAGTAATTTGTTTTTTTCTTACCTAAGGCAGAATTCATTAAAATTTCCTAAGTGACAGATATGCAACCTTGATAGTTGCAGTTCAAGCTCTCCATGCTGTCTAGTAATGCATTACAGATCCTTTCTGGAGTACAATTTTAGTCCCTAGAGTTTTTTTCTTACCTAAACATAGGCTTTGCTCATAACACCTAAGTTGACAATCATATTTGCTGTGAACTAGAATGAAGAAAAAAACATCAGAGAATCACAGAATGGGTTTGATTGGAAGGGATCTTTAAAGGTCATTGAGTCCAACTCACCTGCGATGAGCAAGGACATTTTCAACTAGATCAGGTTACTCAGAGCCCCATCCAATCTGACCTTGAATGTTCCCAGGGATGAAGTATTTACCATTTCTCCAGACCACCTCTTTCAGTGTTTCACCACCCTCTCACTGTAAAAAAATTCATCCTTACCAGAATCTACCCTCTTTTAGTTTACAACCATTGCCCCTTGTTCTATCATTACAGACCGTACTGAAAAGTCTGTCCCCATCTTTCTTTGAGAATTAAAAGATCACCTCTGCCAGAAGTAATATATTTAGAAATATCTAGTGCAATCAAAATGCTTCTCTCTGATTTTGACTGTTCAATTTTTTTTGGAATCAGTATTATTCAATTTAATTTTGGCCTGATAATTACCACCAAGTACCAAGTGAATAATGAAACAATGCCATGAGATCTTTGGTTTATTTTTGCTCTTATACTTGTTAACATCACTTGTTGCTCACATTTCTCCAACACTTTTTCTATATTTCAACAAACCTGTCCTCATCTTTAAAACTTCTCATGCACAGTCACAACCCTATTACCATCCTGTGATGAGGAATTAGCTGCAATTGCCAAATGGCTCACACATTGTCCTACCAGTCTTTAAAAGTTTTCTTCCTTCTCTTTCTGTGTTTTTTGTACTTGATAGGAATTCACTGGACACATCTGTAGATGTACGAAATCGTTCCCATTCAGATTTCTTCCTCAAACTTGCTGGAAAACCTTCAAAGAATGAATGGATTATTTGGCTTTTTTGTGTTGATATCACTGGCTGTCAGTCTGAACTAATATTGTTTCATTACGTTTTTTACCCCCCTCATCTGTCTGTATTCATGCACAGTTGTGACATGTATTTATTTATAAGCTGCCTTGGATAGTTCCTGTCTTTTTCCTTTTGTCAGGACAATACCTGACTGTTGTGGTTTATCCCAGACAGTAGCTGAGCATGATGAAGCTGCTTGCTCACTTCTCCCTGCAAGGGCATGGGGAGGAGAATGAAAAAACCAAAACCATCATCAGTCAATATAAAGAGATTTTAGTAGGATAACAAAATAAGAGAAAAATAATAACAACAACAATGATAACAATAATACAAGGGAAGCAAACATGCAATTGCCCACTATATGCAAAAGGAAAATAAAACAATCTGCTGCTCAGTCTATTTCCAAGCAGCAATCCCACCTAGTTCACCTCCCTAGTTATATGCAGAGCATGATGTTCTATGTCAGGGAATATCCCTTTTTCCAGCCTGGGTCAGCTGTCCTGGCTGTGCTCTCCCAGCTCCTTGTGCACCTGGCAGGATGTGAGAAGCTGAAAAGCCTTTGACTTGGTGCAGGCACTACAACTACCCAGCAACAACTAAAATGTCGGTGTGTTACCAACATTATTCTCATACTAAATCCAAAGCACAGCACTATACCTGCTACTGGAAAGAAAATTATCTCGCTCAGCCAAAGCTAGGACAATAACAAAATGAAGTCTGGATCCATGTAGGGGTCCTCACATTTAAGTTGTAAAGACAGAATTAAAGAAAACTCTGACTGTAATCCAGCAGCACTGCACTTATTGCATGGAATAATTTGCAGTATCAGATATACTGCTTGATGAATACAGTGTGCCTATAAATTTTCTGTGGATTTCTTTAGGATTTGTCCAGATGCATTAGAAAGAAATTTTCATGGATTCACTGCAACTAAAAGTTGATTTTTTAAAAAATTCTTTATTTTTTTATGTTAGACACTGTAAACTCATTGTGCATTAAGGTTAAAAATTTGTAATAAAAAGATCGGAAAGGGCTACCTGCTGAACTATAAGATTGTGCAGCCAGGGAAACAAATTATATTCTACTCCACATCCCTCTGTAAAATAGATGTCATTTAGGAGAAGCCCTTAAAAAGAGATTTCTTAATTGGAAAAACATCCTTTTCAGTCACAAGTGGCTGAGCTGAAGTGTGTCCTCAGAATATCAATATGAGCTGAAGCTATTAAAATGTCATGGGTAACCTTTTTAGAAAGCCTAATTTAATTAGAAAATAATAATTAGTGTATTCTTACCAGTAAGAAACGCCTGCCTGAAATGAACTTCATCTAAACTCTTAATTTCAATAGATAGCACTCTACTGGAAAAGATTCAACATATGAACAATGAGATTGAGTTTGCAAATACTGTGATTAACGTACAGTTTTTACTATTGGAGGTAATTGTTGGATCATGCTGGAGGGCAGGGACAATTCCTGATCACACCTAGTAAAATGTTTTTGCACATGTCAGCAGGTCTTAAGCATAATATATTTTTTAAAAAAAATCATCAGACCAATCAATGTCATTATACACGGTGTAGTTTCCTTGCTTTTCCTGAAATCAATGAGAGCAGAGACCTCATGAACTGAAGGAAAAAGGCAGCATGGCACCCTGCAGAGTATTTTGTCATTTAAACCTGAGTGAGTTAGAGCCTTGCTCTAGCAAGCATTTTACAGGTACATTTTCATCCAGATGAAAATATTACATCCCATGTCAGGCCTGGAGAGATGCTTCCTTTTAAGTGCAGGGCTGGCTGGAATAAAAGCAGTCATATTAAAAGGAACTGCATTGTCTGAGGAAAATTGTGGGTCTAGGATATAACTAGGGTGGCATCTGAGCAGTATTTGGAAATCAGCTGATGTAACATCTTGGAAAGATTGCTCAACAGCTTCCATACTTAGAAATAAGTGTTACAAAAAACATATCACTGGATGTGGGACTGGAGAGTCACTATTTAGGAAAAACAACACAGGAGTATTGCAACTGAACACTTACGGGCAGTGATTTTAAAACCACACTTTTCAAACACTGCAGGACAGTTCTGTTTGCTAGCCAGGGCCCATGAGATAACCAAAGCCAGTCTGCTTGGGTTGGTACCAAGCTACAGAAGTAGCTAATTTACTTGAAATGTGTCCTTTGTCCACACTCAGGTTGTTTTTAATTGGATTGATTCTCAGTTTGGGAGTTATCCTGACTGCATGCCATCCATCAGTCATGGTGGGCAGCCAGAAGTGACCCTTTCAGTAATGACTTTTTTGGCTCCTCATATTCCCTCACAGAGGACCTGGCCTTTACTCTGTACTTCGTATTCAGCCTCGGTGAGCAAAGAGCCATGGGAAAATGTATCACACTCAATCCTTTTCCCCAGGAACAAACTCAATTTCCCACTTCTAATATTTCATGGGATTTCACCAGGTGGGGAGTCAATGGAAGAACCAATAAATTTAAGCCACAGAAATCTGTATCCTGCTCTAAAACTATGAAAACAGCCTCTGCTGTGGATGACAGCATCACATACCATATTATGAAACAGGGAGGGAATGAAAGGCATGGGTTAGGTTGTGCTTGTCTAAGTATGCCAGAGCTAAAGGTTTCTCTCTGCCTGAATGTCACTGACTTCCCTTCACACAACACAGCTGGCATAGGAATTACTTCACTGAGTTTCTTTGTACTGTGAAATCCCACAGGCATTGCCTGCTTCTTCCTGAATTACTCTCAGCTTGCCATCCTTTCTCACTTCAGCAGACTCCATACAACTACGAAATGCTTGCTCCAGACAACTTAAAAAATAAAATGTGATCAGATCTTTATGCCTCTACACAGATGGGCACCTTGTGGATTTTGCTTTCAGGTACAGAAAGCTTAAAAAAAAAAAACCTGATAGAAAAGATACCCTAACTTGCAGCTTCACAAGTGCACTCAACCTTCCCTAAAGTTGAGATTTCAAGAAATAAATGGCTCAAATCAGGCTATGGAGACGTGTCAGAAATCCAGAAATCATGGCTCTTTTAAGGCATGATTGCCTACTCACGACTGTAACAATTGCTGCAGAATGTGACTAATTTTGCAGCTCTCTATGCTGATTTGTAAGTATTATATGAAAGAAATTGGAGCAAAAAGAGGCTTATAATTCTAGCCTGAACTTGTTTAGCGCAGCAATATACTCAGGACAGCCACAGCGGCTGCTGTTCCCTTCTGTTCCTATGTCACTTGTGAAGACCCTGAATGGTAATAACACCTCCCGTCTCCCTGAACAGGTCACTTCCTCAGCTCAGTGGCCTTTTACAACCCATACAGGTGTACAGGCACTGCTCTCACCTCCTTTGCGCTCTGCCAGCCACCCGACACCAAGAGCAGCATCAGCAGGTGCCCCTGCAGCCACCCAGCCTGCCGGAACTGTGCTTTCCTCTTCTGATCTACCTGGGGAAAGCCAAGGGTTGATGAGTGAACCTGACTGGCATTTGACCACGTTGTTGGGTATTTGAAGCAGCCTCCAACAACTAGAAGTTTCTTCCTGCTGTCCAGTTCACCATTCCCTGTTTCCTCAGATTCTTGCTCCCTCCTCCTAAATATGTCGAAACACTCCAGGTCAGATTTATTCACATTGTATCTCATTCTCTCTCATGAACTTCATTTTTTAACAGCATTTTCTAATATCCTGACTTTTAAGGTAGATTCAGATTACAGTCTCAACTATCTTTAGTGTTTTGTAATCTTAAGTCTGTTGCCTTGACAGCAGTTGCTATATCTAACCCTAGTCCAGTCTGGATCTAATCACCGAGTTGTGTAAAAATGGGTGTGTAAAACACAAATACATTAGACTCCTCCAAAATTCCTGACCACCCCACGCTGAAAAGAAAACGTGATTTCAGCTACAGGACGTCTGTGTTAAGGATGATTCAAGGGGAAGAGTAGTCTGAGAAAGGAGTAGGGAATGGTCTCCCTGAAAGGGATTGTATGGAGATGCAACACATCTTTACTGGCAGAATAATCCCAGGACCTGATCTCCCAGGCAGAAACTGTTGAGTACCTGACTGGTCCTGGGCACTGCATGTTCCCAGGCAGTGGCTGCAGCTAGAGAAGAGGAGCTCTCATATCAGTGACCATCGCTGCAGCTCCGTGAAGATTTTTAGAAAAATTGCTTCTGTCTTCCCATAGCTCAGCTGCCATTGCTGGTTATCACAATCCCACAAACATTGCTGGTCCTGCCAGTCACTGCTGGCTGTGTGCTGGCTGTGTGGCTGGACTGCTGCATCGTTCTTTCAAACAAAGGCAAAGCTATACAAATATCATTATTAACCATAAACTGGCATAACAAAGTGATATGAAGTACACCTCAATTCAGGGTAGATGAAGTGTTCTTAGAGCAGATAAATGAATTGATGCTTCCTCACTGTACAAACACAGACTGAGAGGAGGAACAATTTCTCAGGTGCATCAGTTTAAAAAGCTCTCTAAGCAGCAATGTTTTGAACATGGCTGCACCACAGTAACTACCACGTAGTATATTCATATCTAAATCAGTTTTATTGCAGATAATTCAGGTTCTTGTAGCAGAGAGCTCAGCAAAGGATATAAAACCCACCTATGAAATCAGAGCAGTACTTGAATGATTAGCAATATTGCTAGCACTTCCCAAGCTCATTAATTTAGAGCTGTCTTGGGTAAGTCTGTGTTGTAATACAGTCACAGAAGCAATTACAGACCTTGCATTAGCTGTATGCAATCGGCCCGCTCTTGCAGGATGTGGATATGTAGCAGTTAAATCCTGTATCTCTGTCTTACTAATTACAAACAGATCAGGTTTATAGTTCCCCTAAACAGTTGTGAAATTTTATGCATGCTCATGCCTCTGCTGAAAACTACAGAATTCTATACAATATTATTACACATCAAGTTTTAACTTACTGTGACAAAATAAGGCTTCCAAAATTCAGTAGCTGGCTCTGCACCACTCAGCACTTACCAACAGGACACCAATTTAATAAGGTTTTACCCTTGTCCTAGCACTTGACAATATCAGCCCTACTTTTTCTGTCTCTGTAGGAAATGCAGTCACAAAGACTTTTCATCACTTTCAATGCTAAAGTGGGAGTGCAGGAACTTGTTCCTTGGTCCATGGCCCTCTACCTTAGGAATAGGAAACTCTTTTGCCAAATGCAACTATGGAAACTCATTCTTCTTCCCTTGCTTTCTGAAACTCAGTTTCTTCCCCCTGTATGCTTCTCTGTGTTGAGTTGCAAAATGCAGCTATGGTTAGTAGGGTGCTTAGCTCTCCCCAAAGGATTTTCTGAGATTCAATCATAATACATTCTGCATTTCCAGATTGCATACTCCCTTGGGATTGCAATATTTCGAGGCTTTCACAGTATTTTAAACATTATATATAACAAAATGTATTCATCATACAGTCACTTATCAATCACACAATCCCTTGGTCACCTCCAACTCTTGTTGTAGACCATCACAGATAACAGATTCAGCAGAAGACATGCTAAGACAATTTCTGTCAGCATTAGTAGTGCTTGCTGTCCCAGCTGCTCATATGCTTAAATTCCTTTATTCACCTCATGCCTCTGTGCTACAGTTTTCTCTCCATCTGATGGTCTTTCCCTAGTGCTCTCAAGACTATGCTTTCATCTTCCTTTAATGCAAAGCAGGTCATTACCTGAGAAAGCCTTGTCAATCACTTGTACACATTGTACAACCGACCACATATGGGTAATGGATGCTGCCAAATTACTGGGGCAAAAGAACAGTTCAGAGAGTATTCTACACAGCCTGAAGCAAAAGGCAACAGGGCACTATTCACAAACAAAAGAGCTACTTTCATTTCACTTGGAGATAATGTCCCTTCTGCTTCTACCTTGGAGGTAGTTCACATTACTTAGTCATCATTTCTTTTCTTTGGGGTGTGTTTTATGTTCTGTACTCCTGAGATCATGAGGATTTGGATACTTAAACATTGCTCTGCACAAAACACTCTTCAAGGAAGTTCTGATGCACAAACCCACACATTTCATGAGCACTTTATGTAAATACTTACCCTAAACATGGATTCAGGTAGAAAACAGACTTTTGAACAGGAAGGCTGGAGCTATTGGCTAATTTTCTTTTAGCAGAAGATGGTCAGATAGCTAATTGAGTGAGCAACAAAGACCATTTGTGTGTATCAAACATGGAGAATAGTGTCTTCTTAGTCTTGTCTGGTCATGGAAAATACAACTGTAGCAAGTCTTGGTAAGAATGCGAAGTAAAGAAAAGATCATAGGGAAAACAAGGGATTGCTTATTCACACGTGCACAGCAATAACATCTGCAATGAAAGGGCATTTTTTAAACAGATGTAAGAGTGATATGTGGAATCCTTTCTCAAAAACAAACAAATCAAGACTGTATTTTTACAAAACATATCCTTGAAAACATATGTACACCTGCCTGTTACAACAGGTTTGGTATTTTTCCACATTGTGACTCATATACACAATATTCTAGCATCTCCTTGATGTGTGATTTCCTACTTCAACCCATAGGTGGCCCTGTATCTTAAGGAGTGTTTTGATTGTTTAGATCTTAATGATGGTGATGCTAGGGTTGAATGTCTATGGGTAAGAATTAGAAGGAAGGCCAACAAGGCAGATATCATGGTGGGAATCTGTTATAGACTGCTCACCCTGGATGAAGAGCCAGACAAAATATTCAATAGGCAGCTGAGAAGTCTCATAACCACTATCTCTTGTTCTCATGGGAGACTTCAAGTTACTAGATGTCAATAGAGCAGAGAGAAAACAGTCTAGGAAGTTCCTGGAGTGTGTGGAAGATACCTTTCTGACACAGCTAGGCACTCCACTGGATCTGTTGCTTGTGAACGGAAAAGAACTTGTGTGTAATGTGGTGGTTGGAAGTCATCTTGGCATAGTGATCATGAAATGATAGAGTTTTCAATTCCTGAAGAAGTAAGGAGGTGGGTCAACAGAACAGCTACCTTGGATTTCCAATGGGCAGACTTTGGCTTGTTTAGGAGCTTGGAGTCACTTGGGAAGCAGCTCTGAAGGGTAGGTGAGTCCAGAAAAGATGGACATTCTTCAGGAACAAAATCTTAAAGACATGGGAGCAGGCCATCCACATATTCTGAAAGATGAGCCAGAGGGGAAGAAGACAGGCCTGGATGAACAGTGAACTTTGACTGGAAGGCAGGAAGAAGAGTTTAAGGCCTTTGGAAGAAGATGCAGGAAACGCAGGAACAACAAAAGTATTGTTAAACTATGCAGGGAGAAAATTAGAAGGGCCAAATCACAAGAAGAAACTAATCTGGCTAATGCTGAAAAAGAAATTAAAATATTTCTATAAATACATATATAGGAGGACTAAGGAGAATCTCCATCTTTTATTAGATGGAGGGGAAACACAGTGACAAAGGATGAGGAAAAGGTTGAGGTACTTAATGCTGCCCTTGCCTCAGGCTGTAGTAGAAAGATCAGTTGTTCTCCAGGTACTCAGCCCCCTGAGCTGGAAGGCAGGGGAGGGGAGCAGAGTGAAGCCACCATAATCCACGGCGAAATGCTTAGTGACCTGCTACACCACTTAGACACACACGCGCCTATGGGGCTAGATGGGATCCACCCAAAGGTACTGAGGCAGCTGGCAGAAGTGCTCATCAAGCCACTTTCCATCATGTGTCAGCAGTCCTGGGTAACTGGGGAGGTCCCAGTTGACTGGAGGTTAGGCAGTGTGACACCCATCTGCAAGAAGGGCTGGAAGGAGAATCTGGAGAACTACAGGCCTGTCAGTCTGACCTTGGTGCCAGGGAAAGTTACGGAGCAGATCACTCTGAGCGTCATCATGACACACACACAGAGCATCCAGGTGACCAGGCCCGGCCACTATGGGTTTAAGGCAGGTCTTTCTTGACCAAAGTCATCTCCTGCTATGACAAGGTGACCCCCTTAAGGGAGGAGGGAAAGGTTGTGGACATTGTCTACCTGGACTTTAGTAAAGCCTTTGATACCATTTCCCACAACATTCTCCTGGAGAAAGTGTCTGCTCATGTCCTGGATGGGCGTACACTTTGCTGAATAAAAAACTGGCAGGTTAGCCAGGACCAAAGAGCAGTGGTGTTCCCTGGGGCTCAGGATTGGGACCAACTCTCTTAGAATCATAGAATCAGAATCATAGAGTGTATTGAGCTGGAAGGGACCTTTAAAGGTCCAATCCCCCTGCACTAAGCAGGGACATCTATTACTAGATCAGGTTGCTCAGAGCCCCATCAAGCCTGACCTTGAATATCTCCAGAGATGAGGCCTCCACTACATTTCTGTAAAATCTGTTCCAGTGATCTACCAAACTCATATTGAAGATTTTTTTCCTAATAGCCAACCTAAATCTACTTTTTTCTTCTTTCAAACCACAACCCCTCACCCTATTTCTACATGTCCTCACGAACAGTTCTTCTCCATATTTCTTATAGGCACCTTTCAGGTACTGAAGGGCTGCTAAAGGTCCCCCTGGAGCTTTCTCTTCTCCAGCCTGAACAAGCTCAACTCTCTCAGCCTGTCTTCACATGAGAGGTGCTCCAGCCCTTTGATCATTTTTGTGGCCCTCCTCTGGATGTGCTCCAACCAGGTTGGTGTTGAGGGCTCCAAAGCTGGACACAGTACTCCAGGTGAGGTCTCACCAGAGCAGAGTAGAGGGGCAGAGTCACCTCCCTCAACCTGCTGGACATATTTCTTTTGATGCTGCACAGGCTTTCTGGGCTGTGAGTGCACTTTGCCAGCACATGTCCAACTTTTCATCCACCAGTACTCCCATGTCCTTCTCCTTGGGGCTGTTCTCAATCCCATCATCCTCCAGCTGCTATTGATAGTGGGGGCTTCCCAGTGCAGGACCTTGCACTTAGCCTTCTTGAACTTTCTTAGCTTCACAAGGGCCCACTTCCAAGCTTGCCCAGGTCCTTCTGATTGGCATCCTGTCCCTTGGGTGTCAATCGCACCACTCAGCTTGGTGTTGTCTACAGATATACTGAGGATGCACTCAATCCCATGGTCTATGTCATCGAGGAAGATATTAAACTGTACTGGTCCCAAGACAGAAAAGCTTTGTAATGATAGATACAACCATATCAGATAATTCTTGGCAAATTCTACTAAACAAATCTAGAAGATTCTTCTAGTGGTATGTCCTCTATCTTACACCTTAAAAGAGAAAAATGTCAGTAGACTCCATAATATTTATTTTATGTCACCAGGCTGATATCTGCCCTTCTGGAGAAGGAAGAGAGGTGACTGCATATGTCTACCAGTGTGATATTATTTTATTTCATCAGATTGGATTCTAGGTGAGCAAGATTACATGGAAACCATGCTTTAGCACTGCTGGTAATTTAGTGATGCTTAAAGATGCCCCAAGCCTGCCTGTTGGTTCCTAACAGCCTTTCTTTAACTTTCAACCAATTATTATTCTTTTTAGCAAATTCTCAAGTGTAAGTAGTATTTGTCTTATCTCTAATTTATGTGCATATGGTATAATCAGGTTTTCTTTCTTTCTTTCCCTTGAATGAATTTCCCTAACTGATCCTGTGGAGCAGAGATTACTCCATAGTAGACCTCTCCCTTCCCACCATTGTCATGAATAAATTGAAGCAAATGACTAGGATACTCTGCTGATTACCAATGAAGGAAAGGGCTTTTATTGACAAATTGAATTTTGAAAGCCCTGTCTTCTAAGAGCAGAATATTCAACAGGATAGATTTTTACATAAATGATGTCTTGAATTCATTATGTATATTCTTTCAGAGAGCCATAGGGGATTTCCCACTTAGAAACACAATGCAAGTTATAAGACATTGAGAGCTCCACTATTCTAGCATTTCTGTTTGGAAGATCAAGTTTTCCAGGGCAGATTCTTTGAATTATTATAGAATCCTAGAATCGGAGATTCATTTATATTGGAAAAGACCTTTAAGTTCATCAAGTCCAACCATTAACCTAGCACTGCCAAGTCCACTGCCAAACCCTGTCCCAAAGCACTATATCTACACATCTTTTAAAAACCTGAAAAATGCCCAGGATGGTGACTCAATCACTTCCCTAAAATTATAATATCCAATGTAAACCTCCCCTGATACAACTTGAGCATGTTTCCTCTCCTTCTATCACTTGTTGCTTGGAGGAAGATGCCAACACCAACCTGGCTACAACCTCCTGTCAGGTTGTTGTAGACAGTGACTACGTCTTGCTTCAGTCTCCTTTTCTACAGGCTAAACAACCCCAGTTCCCTCAGCTGCCCAGCACATTGATTCAATGAAATGTAATCATGCTGAATAGATTGATATAGGTGTAGCTTAAGAGACAATTAATATAACTTCAATATAAGAATTTTCATGGGTTTAAGAATAGATTAGTTTAGGAGAAAGCCGTAACTGTGTAAGCTACTTGTGACAGCACCTGCAAAACTTAACCATAACAATGCAACAGTAACAGCCTTGACGATAAAGAAGTAAGAATTTGTGTGGTTTTAGGAATAGATTAGTTTTGGATTTTAGCAGAATTTGGCTGTAATCACATAAGCTGTTTCATGAAAGCAGCTACAAAACTTCACAGAATCACAGAATCGTAGGGGTTGGAAGGGACCTCAAGAGATCATTGGGTCCAATCCCCCTGCCAAAGCAGGCTCCCTAGCTCATACTGCACAGATAGGCGTCCAGACAGCTCTTGAATATCTCCAGAGAAGGAGACTCCACCACCTCCCTGGGCAGCCTGTCCCAGGGCTCTGTCACCCTCACTGTGTAAAAGTTCCTCCGCATGTTGGTGCGGAACTTCCTGTGCTCCAATTTGCAGCTATTGCCCCTTGTCCTGTCCCCTCAGACCACTGAAAAGGGGTTGGCCATTTCCCTCTGTGTCCCATACTTAAAATATTTATAAACATTAATAAGGTCCCCCCTCAGCCTTCTTTTCTCCAGGCTGAACAGCCCCAGCTCACTCAGCCTTTCCTCATATGGGAGCTGTTCTAGGCCCTTAATCATCTTCGTAGCCCTTCTCTGGACTCTCCCAAGGAGATCCCTGTCTTTTTTATACCAGGGAGCCCAGAACTGGACACAATACTCCAGGTGGGGCCTGACCAGGGCAGAGTAGAGGGGGAGGATCACCTCCTTAGACCTGCTGGCCACACTCTTCCTGATGCATCCCAGGATCCCATTGGCCCTCTTAGCCACCAGGGCACACTGCTGGCTCATAGCCAACCTGTCATCAACCAGGACCCCCAGGTCCTTCTCCACAGAGCTCTTCTCCAGCAGGTCATCCCCCAGCCTGTACTGATACAGACGGTTATTCCTCCCCAGGTCCAAGACTTTACACTTGCTTTTGTTGAATTTCATTAGGTTTCTCCCTGCCCAGCTTTCCAGCCTGTCCAGGTCTCGCTGGATGGCAGCGCAGTGTTCCTGCGTGTCAGCCACAACTTAACTATAATAGTCCAACAGCCTTGAAAATAGAGGAAGCAGGAGATAGAGGAGTCATAAGTAATAAGACTAATGACCAATTAGGAGACAGAGTATATCTTGTTTTCAGTGAAGCACTAACTAGTCGGTGCAGGTGTTGGGAGCCCAGATAAGCATGGAGGAGAAACGTAAAGAGCATGTGCTGAGAGAGAGGAAGACGTCCAGTCTTCATCCATGAAGACCACCAGAAGACCCCCTGAGTGTCACTGAGCATGCTCTATCTGGGAGGAGTTAATGTAAATTACTTCCTGGAAATAATTAGCATAATTCTGCCTTTTCCTAGAAATTATAATGAATATGTATAGTCAATCTGTATAAATATGAGCAATTTGGCTTTAATGGGAGCACACATTTGGAGGAGTGACCCCTGTGTGCCCAGCGCTGCAATAAAGGATACCTGCTTCATAGTCACCAAGGCTATTGAGTTTTGATTCTGGCTTTCCAAGGCATCAATATGACTTGGGTTCCAAACCCTTCACCAGTCTCATTTCCCTCCTTAGGACACAGTCCAGCACCTCAGTGCTTTTCTTGTAGCTGGGGCCCCAAAACTGAACATAGTTCAGTCGCAGCCTCACCAGTGCTGAGTCCAGGGGCATGCTCACCTCCCTAGTCCTGCTGGCCACACCATTTCTGATACAGGCCAGGATGCTGTTGGCTTTCTTGGCCACCTGGACACACTGCTGGCTCATACTCAGCTGGTTGTCAAACAACTTCCCCAGGTCCTTTCCACCAGGCAGCCTTTAGCATTGCATGGGGTTGTTGTGACTGAGGTGCAGAACCTGGCGCTCAGCCCAGTTGAACTTCATACAATTGGCCTCAGCCCATTGACACAGAATGTCCAGATCCCTCTGCAGAGCCTTCCTGCCCTCCAGCAGATCAACACTCCTGCCCAATATGGTGTTACCTGCAAACATACTGAGGGTGTCCTTGTTGCCCTCATCCAAATCATCGATAAAGATATTGAGGGGTATATAAAGGATATATATATATATGTACATAAATATATATAAAAGTATATATAGAGAGGGATATAAAGGATCCTGCACCTGGGTTGGGACAATCCTTGTTATTGATACAGGTTAGGAGATAATGTGCTGGAAAGCAGCCCTGAGGGACAGGACTTGGGGGTACTCATGGATGAACGGCTGGACATGAACCACCAATGTGCATCTGCTGCTCTCATGAGAACCTTCCTGGTGTACTTGTCCAGCTCAAGGGTCCTCGGCACAGGGAGGACATGGACCTGCTGGAGCAGGTCCAGAGGAGGGCCACAAAGATGATCAGAGGCCTGGAACACCTCTCCTGTGAAGACAGGATGAGACAGTTGGGCTCGTTCAGCCTGGAGAAGAGAAGGCTCTGAGAAGACCTTATTGTGACATTTCAATACTCAAATTTGGCTTAAATAAATATGAGGACAGACTTTTCAGTATGGTCTGTAATAATGGAACAAGGGGCAATGTTTTTAAACTAAAAGAGTGTGGATTCAGACTAGAGGTAAGAACTTTTTTACAGTGAGGTTGTCTATTTGATGTCATTGCTCACTGCGGGGGGACAGGTCTAGGTGACCTTTAGAGAGCTTTCCAGCTCAAACCATTCTATGAGTCTGTGGTTATGAATCTGTTTC
The DNA here is from genome assembly GCA_020800305.1 of Porphyrio hochstetteri. Taxonomy (NCBI): domain Eukaryota; kingdom Metazoa; phylum Chordata; class Aves; order Gruiformes; family Rallidae; genus Porphyrio; species Porphyrio hochstetteri. The sequence goes on from CM036938.1 coordinate 67,101,751, forward strand.
TCTGCAGTCACAAGGGTGATGGCAGCTGCTTCAGGTACCAAAACCAACTAAGTTGTGGTTGCCCTCCGTTTCTGATCACATCAAGTCCACAAAATGTGGCTCAGCTGTTAGCAGTGTGAAACCCCCTAAGGCAGAGTACGGGACCACAACAACTGCAAGTCCAGCCGGTGGCACTTGTTTACTTGAGAAAATCTCACTGGTGAGGTACTGTCATGAGATTAGAGCTGCAGGACTGTCTCCCTGGAAGGGTGGCTCAGGAGGACTAAATCTTTTCTAAGATGTTTGGCTCTGTATTTTTCAGCACACAAATTTCCTAATACAGGCAATACAGAATAAAGATTTAAAATCATCAGTGCTTCTGGTGCACTGATTTTCTCATTTTTGTTTACTGAAAGTTCACAAAAATTTGATTTTTTTAGCAGTTAAGAATTAACAACAGAACTCTACCTGTTACATGCTTTATGATATTTTTCTAGTATATGTCTCTGTACTAATATTGAAGTAGTTCCTTATTACATATTGCTTTGCTCTGTTGCCAGGTACCCTGTGAAAGGTACATGAATCAGCCACAACAGATCAAAGATATATTTTAAAATTTCCAAAGCAGGTGTAGCAGTTTATCAGGACATTCTATCATATAGTGGTGTTTTGCAAAGACATGGCTATTTTTTCCCTTTTTTTAAAAAAGCAATCGCAGCCAGAGAGGTCTAGCACTATTTAGTGTTTATTTAGATGGCACTGGAAGTTTTGTGGAAGTTATAACTAAAGTTGCACAGGACAAAGGGACCCTCCAGGACTACAGAAAATAATCAGGGTCTTTATAGAATGTAAAACTTCTGGACAGCAAGTCATTTATCTGATTAATCTGATTCAAATGAGTAGATCTGACTCTTAACCATTCTTCTCTGATTGGATGAAAGTCAGGCAAAAAAAAACCAACCCTGTGACCCCAAAGGACTACCATGAAGACACTTGTTTTGTTCCACAAAAGAAGACAAAATGTTCTGTACCGTGAGATATGCATTAGCCTAAGCATCACTCAGGTAACCAGTGCTGGGTGCACACAAGGGACTTACTCATTCCCTGCCTCAGCTATTATTTCTGAGCAAGCTGTTGATTTAATACTACACGAAGAAGGCAAGACTAATATTCAGTAACTGTGATGCAAATCAGCTGCATCTTTCTGAAAGTCTAATGATTTCAGAGTCTCTCTTTTATCCAAGCAATTGTCGATAACCTGGCTGCATTACCGAGTTGGGTTTTCAGTCTGTTTGCTTGTGTCAGCTGGATCAGCACTGCTTGCTTCTGCGAGCTGATCTGTTCAAATCAGGGTCCTTTCTTGGCACTGTTTTCCAGAATGTGGATTTTTCTGCAGTAATTTTGCATGTCAGGCACACCTGTCAATAGCAGTAACATAGAAAAGCCCCTTTACTTGTTTGCAACAAATTCTTTTTCACCTGTACTTGGTACAGGTGCTTGCTGGCATGCAAATATGCAAAGATACAAAAGCCACTGGGCACATCCACAGCAATAACCCACGGGCAGCAGCAAGATAGTGAAAACTGAGAGACCATGACTACCAGTTTGAAATACTACATCCATCTGTATGAGTGAAAGTGTCACTAGGCACAGAAACGTGCAGACACCTAGCACTTTCTCAAGATGACATCACTCTGAGCGTGTCATTCTCCACGTGGCTCAGCGCACGGCCTGTGAACCATTGCCCTCCTGCAGCAGGTCAGGGGGTGCACAGAAAGACAAAAACATAGACATTCCTATGCAGTTAGCTCATTTTCAATGGAGTCTGCTAGTAAACATGGTGAATAACCAGTTCCTGTGTTCTGTCAGCATCTCATCAAGATGCTTGCAGTTAAAATAGCAAAATCATTACTGTTTTGCAACTAGTATCTTTTCATTTACCTTTCTTTGCAGTTACATATCTACTACCTCTTTCTGATATATCTAATGCATCACAAGGTAGTAGGCTATGAGGGCTGGGGATTTCCACAGAAAATGTTTCCTTCTTGCAGAGCAAGGCAAGAGCAGACACTCACTCTTCACTGGTGCACAGAAATCACCCTGCCAGTCCTGTGGTTTGCTTGCAACGTGCCGTGTTATTCAGGAAGGTAGGGTGTGGGTAGGATATATGCAGGGGAAAGATGACAAACAACATCCAAGGCATAAAGAAGTAGAGCGGACACGTGTGAATCTCCTTTTTCAGAATGAGTTAGGGTCATACCCGTTGCTTATCTGGCCTTGGAATTTTCACAGTTCAGGCATACAGCAGCCTGATGGGTCGAGTTCTTTGGGCAGATGTGTCATCTGTCACGAATGGAGGGCTGCAGCAGAGATGTCTTTGTTGTGGAGTGGGAAGGAACTATGTGAGCCACAGAAGGCATCGATGCTGATATGGAATATCCCTCTGCATAAACAGAGAAAAAATCACAGGCAGAAGCAGAAACACGTGTCAGTCTGAGACAGCTCATCTGGTCACTGGGATGCACTTTCCACACTAACATCAATGGGCAAGCTTGTCAGATGTTCTGCTTGTGAAGCAGGAGGGGGCATTTTGCTCTGCAGGCAACTTCAAAAAGGAGCAAAAATGTTGGTCTTTTTCTTTCAGTAAAAGAAACTTTTTTGAGCAGAAAAAAGGCTGAGTTTTCCACCAGAGAAAGAACACTGGCAACTGAGTGGTGCTTAGAAAAGCAAAAGAATCCTGTTGGAAAACTCTATTACTCTGTGTTTGGCAAAATGTGGCTATGTGTCTGACTCTGAGTTCAAACACAGAGAGGTGGGAAGTGGTGGAAAGAGCAGGGGGATTCCTTCTGAAATAAACTCCACAGCCTGCCTCCAACTCATCAGCAACTCTTTCAGGGGTTGATTTTACTTCATTGCACAAAAGTGTTTATTGAATGTCACTGTAACAGACATATGCATCATTTATGACAAACAAAAAAAAAACCAAACAAAAAAATTGCTTTTTCATTATCTTAGTGCTCTGACCTCTTGCAGTCTCTAAAATTAGTTCAGGTATGGTCTGTGAACTAGCACAGCCCTACAAGGCATTGCAAGATTTAAATTCTCTTTTATGGAAAACAAAAAACTAACACTATGTGTGGATACTTCCATGCTGCAGGTATGTGACTGTGCCTGCTGGCAGATATTATAAATGCCCAACTCTTTCTGAGATCTTAAGGAATTTATTTGGGTTCGCTCACCACTGAGTATTCAAAAGTAGCCCTCAATTTTCCACCAAAAACTAAAGTTGATGGACAAGGGTATTTTCAATGTTAATATCTACCAAGAAAAAAAAATCAAATTGAAGGCAACTAAAAGCACATTTCCATTGTGTGCAAGAAAGGTGACATTACAGACATCTATACAAAAGATAGCAATCTTGTTGGCTCGTCACTTTAGACTGTAAACTGTCATGGTATCAACACTGTGGCAAAGGTGTGGGAAAGGAATGTTACCAATTAGTTCCATGCATTTAAGTCTTTGTGTTCTGGTCACCTTTATAGAGTCCAAGAAGACTCAAACATGTCACATCGGGCAATAATGCCTCTCACATTTGTTCTCTCCTCTCCCTCCTGAGCCACTTACCCTTTGTTAATCAGAGGACAGATAGCATCTTATTGAAAGTAAACACAAGTGAATACTCAAATATTTTTTTACCAAATAAGGAAGATGTTAAACCAACCATCTTGCTTAGTTACAATATGTGCTTCTGGTAGGTTTTATTCTGCAAGGATAAATCTAAAATTATCATAAGTAACATTATTAATCAAAACATTCCTTTTGGTGTCTTTATCTCAGATTCTGTAGAAAATATAAAATTATGATTATGTTTATTTTAGCATATTATGATTTGACTAAAGATAAAAATCCATAATATAAACATATTTGCCAATGTCATGACAGTAGGTAAAGAATTGTTTCATATTAAAGATTTACCTTTCATCTGACAGTCACAGTTTCAGTGGTGCTGATCTCTTTATTCTCCTTTCTCCTTTTTTTTTTTTTTTTGTGAAATTCCATTTCTTAAAATAACAGCCTTCTTTTTGAGATGTCTGTGTTATCATTACCCTGGTAATCTCACTTTGAGATTTCACACTATTCATTTGAACACCAATTCCACTCTGCCTTTTGATATTCTTCTTTTCTTCTGTTCAAACAGTCTTCTGATTGCCCTGGCTCATCACTGAGGGGGCTAACGCTGAAGACAAAACCAGCTGACATCCCACAATGTCATTCAGCAAACTACATCCTCCTCTCTAGCAACAGCTACTGTCAAGAAGGTTAGGAAGTGGCCACAACATCTCACAGTTAAACTCTTCCAGCCATTATCCGCATACTATTTTTAATCCATACTTTGCGTCAAAACATAGTAGTTTTGGCATAGAAAGGGAAGCTGTAAATCTTTTCAGATCTCAGGTCCCTGTGCAAGTGTATTGTTTGGAAACAGGAGAGAATACCTTTTTGCCTCCCTATTTGTAGCTGCTCATTGGTGCCTCTATAGTGCAAAGCGTTCTTCTCCGAGCATGATTTTACTTTTTCTATTTTAACAGCTGATTATATGTTTCGAACCTGTGCCTTTGATTTCACAGTTTCCCTGTGATTTGGCTTAATAAGAGGTACTGTAGTTTCAAAATCAACCTTCAGTGAACCCACAGGAGCGCTACTCAAAAATGTACTTTCTATTTTATTCTCGTCTGTTGTAAAAAACTTTGTTGATAACAACATATACTCAGGAGCTCCTTTGTATTTTTTAAGAAAATTTTGTTTGAGTTATAAAAGCAATGCATACTGGGAACATGATATGCTTGCTGTTCACTCCTTACACCACAGAGGAAAGAGGGAGAAAGTAATCTAGTGCATATTTAAGCAGTATCAGCTTCCCTGTGCTGTGCTTTTGTCCCAGTTAGGATTCAGTCTCAGCAGGGGCTTATATACAAAGAGATGATGCGGTTTACACAAAAGGTTCCATACTAGAATTGCCATGTAGGGGTGAACAGCTCTCTTCACCCTTCTCTGTCTTGCTGTAACTCCCTCTGCCTTTAAAACCCCTTCAGAGACTTTCAACAGTGTGCAAAAGGTCATTCATAATAAAAACAAGCACTAGATTTACCTCCATTGACATACTTCTTGATCTCTTTACCATGCTGCAGTAGCAAAGCAGCATGGTGAGAACTCATCTGAGGCTGCAGGATGCACCAGCGCTTGCTGTGTACCTGGGAGCTGTGAGCCCTCCTGATGCCGCGCACCAGAGCGGGCTGCAGCAGCAAGTTCTCACACTCTGTGCTTGCAGGCATCATGGGCATGCAGTAGTAATCAGTAGACGTACAGGCATGCTTTGATAGCTCTTTTCATCTTTCAAGGGCTTTATAAACACTCATTTATGACACCTCAGCATACTGTTCTTGGGGTACCCTTGTCTAAGTCAACCAGCGTGAGAACTGTTAGGGGTCGGAGAAAAAGGGAGAACATGTTACAGAGCACTTCAGTAATAAACTTGTTTGCAGTGTAAGCTGTTTATGGGTTTGTGTTTTCCTTGGTTATTTTACCTTACATAAGATGTTTGAAACTGTTTTCTCCCCTTTTTGTGATGCTGCACCCACATTGTTTTTGTAGGGCATTAGGAAACTAGTTCTTGTCCATAGTGCAGGGCTCAATTTTGCAAGCCTTCCCTGCTGTGGGAGTCCATTCCAGGTGCAGAGGGTCTCACTTCCCTCTATGCTCATGTGCAGCATTGTCCTACAGAGCTAACTAGCACAGCATGTGGCACAAGCTGGGCAGGGATAGTCAGCCTGTTTTGCTCTTAGCGTCTCTGCTGAGACAATTCCACATTTCTCCTTACATAGGTCTCCATTTTGCAGCCTAACCAGCAAAGCAGAAAAAAAAGAAAAAAAAAATAGCAGCCTCAACAACAAAAGCAACTGAAAGAAAAATAAAACAGGGTATATGCCAAAAAAAAAAAAAAGATGGAACCCAAGGAAATGTTTTTTCACTCCTTCCTTTCAATTATAGGCTTTCAATTTAGAACCCACTTTTGTGAATTTATAATTCATGGTTGCTATGGAAAGCACTTGACGCCCCTCCAGGATAGGTAGCAGATGAAAGTGAGAGTGTCACAACTCAAGTCATTTGATTGGAAGCTCACTGGAGCCGTGCTTTTTCTCCCTGCCTACCTGAAGAGTATTGGCAATGCTTATGGGCACTGTGCAAATATTAACAAATCAGCTGAGGATTTCTGAGCTGGCTGGAAAATGAAGAACAATGCAAATAAGCAGCAGGGGAGGTCGAAAATGCATGCAAATCAATCTATACTTTCTGGTCCATAGGTCCCAAGCCTCATTACCTTTGAAACTTTTGCTTGCGCTTAAGCAGCACTCTAGCTTCCTTCTCAAATATGGAAGCAGGGTCTGCCATCCACAATTTAATGAACCTCAAAGAGATCAAAAGAACCAAGTAAGAGAGATTCCAATTGTCATCTTAAAATAAATTACTTCTGTATTTGTTTATTTATAATTCTTTATCATGTTTATCTTATTTTTTTTTTCCTCTTTTGTAGATATGTTTTTGATGCATGTCTAGGAAAGGACAGCATTTCTGCTTATTTGAGAGATGAGGGAAATCACTAATGCGCCTTTTATGATCAAAGTAGTATAAAGTAATGTTTACCATAGATTGCTTTTCATCTTCAAGATGTCCTGCAAACACTCATGCATTAAACCTTGAAACACTCTCGTGAGGTACGTAAGTAAAGATTGTCTTTGTTTTCTGTGTGGAAAAAGCTGTGCCACAGAGAATTTTACTGCTCTGTGCATGAGAAGACTACAACGAAGATCAGAATTTGCAAAAGTTTGTCTGAGTGGGAAGTGAAGTACAGGCAAGCTAAATAATCAGAGCAATGAGAGGCTTATTCCTTCCATTGTCTGCCAGTAGAAATTGCTGTTAAAAAACCTGGGGTGCTAGAAGGGGCATTTTTTTTCCTTGGAGGAGGAGAGGTTGAACTAAACATGTATTGAAAGAACTATTAAAAGGAGTGTACATTAGGCAAAGAAAAAAATTCAATGGAATTTTTCATGTGCCAAAGAGCAAAACTTGGGCAGGTAGTCTCCGCACAGTTTCCATGCGTGCCTTATGCAGCAGTCATTACCAGTAGGCACGAATGCTCCTTTTTATTCAGCGGAACATCTGGTCCTTCAGTAGAAGGAATCGTTATTCAGTATTCACTTTGTTATTTCTTTTTCCAGCATACACTTCCATCCTGACTTTGGTGCCCATTCTTCAACTGAAGAAATACAAATATCTTCAGGGGTTTTCCCAGGAGGTCCTCGGCACTGCCGGTTTAAAGAAACTGTGCTTTACTGAGCTGCGCCTGGGGCCATGGGTCAGAGCCCAGCATCAGTAGCTCCAGCACAGATCCCTGCCCCTTGAGACGCTTTGCAGATGCTAGACAGAGGTAGCCATGTAGTCTGCTGCTCTGCCTGTGCTGTGCTGCAGAGCAACCCTTGGTCCTGCTCTCTGGGTGTGCACAGTTGTGTCCTGACCCTTCTTCCTTCCTTTCTGAAGAAAGACACTGGGGCAGGGGAGGGAGCAGAGGTTGCTGGAAGAGGTTGCTGGAAGACCTCTTAACCACCTCTCAAAACTGGCTCAGTCACCATATTCAAAATCTCATTTTTCTCTGTTCCCTCCCACACCCCCAAAGGAAAAGACGACTCAGCCTGAGACAGAAACGACGCTTAGGAAAAAAAAAGGTCCACATGACGCTCGCTCTGCAAACTAAAGGAGAGTTGAACAAAGCTGAGGTTGAAGCTACATTACCAGCCGCAGTTCTAACATTTGTATGGGGCTGAATGTGCGCACTAAAGCACTCTGAAAGGAAATAAATACATTTGGGGCAGTGCTTTGCCTAGATGAGGTGATGGCAATCCGCGGAGCGCAGCCTCACTGAACACACACTGCAGGAGAACCATGTGTGAAATGCGACCGTTCGCTTTATCCCGAGACCAAAGCAGCTCCTCGTAACGCAAACATCCGTGGTTTGACTGTAGGTGAATGGCTTTTATGGACCGAGATTATTTCACCCTCGCTGAACACAAAATAAGCCGTTTCCATCAAAATTAAAGCTGAGCGTTTGGGCCCGCTGCTTGGCAGCCAGAGGTGTTTCCCAAACCGAAATGCTGGGAGCTAGAACGACCTCACACTGGCGGTCGCTGCAGAAAGCCGTGGTTACCAACCAGGTGAGGGACATGGGAAAGGGACACAGCGACCGCTGCCGCGTCCGTCCTCGAGGGCTGTGACGGCAATCCCTGGCGTTCAGCGACACCTAGTGGTGTTCTGCGGACTGGGACAATCCCATCCGCTCTTGCCTCAGGCGCCTGCGTCAGGCACCATCTGAAGGGCCAGTATCGGGTTTCCTCCCTCCCTCCCTTCCTATCGCATTCCAAATCCCGCGGGAAGCTGAAAGGGTCCCCTAGAGCTGTCGCTAAGCACCTCGCACTTTATAAATGGAAAAAACAGTTCCATAAAGTATGAGAACGGGAGAAAAAAAGATTGTTACACATGTCTGGGACAGGACTTCGGCATCCTCAGAAATCGCTGCGTAGCAGGAAAGGCCTCACTTTCCTCTGATGGCTGCTCTGGGATCCAAGTGGTGCCAGACTTTGGATGTAAAATTGTGGCCAGCCATCACCTGTCTTTAGAAATATGCAACAGGCTGCTGCTCTGGGTTGTGGTGGTTCTCAGAAAAATTTTTGTAAGTATTCCTTTCGGGACCTGGGGGTGTTGGTCGACTGCAGGCTGAATATGAGTCAGCAGTGTGACCAGGCAGCCAAGAAGGCCAATGGCATCTTGGCTTGTATCAAAAACAGTGTGGCCAGTAGGTCTAGGGAGGTGATTGTGCCCCTGTACTCAGCATTGGTGAGGCCACACCTCGAGTACTGTGTCCAGTTCTGGGCTCCTCACCATAAGGACATGGAGGTCCTTGAGCGCATCCAGAGAAGGTCAGCCAGGCTGGTGAAGAGGCTGGAGGGCAAATCCTATGAGGAGCGGCTGAGGGAGCTGGGGCTGTTTAGCTTAGAGAAGAGGAGGCTGAGGGGAGACCTTATCACCGCCTACAATTACCTGAAGGGAGGTTATAGAGAGATGGGTGATGGTCTCTTCAGCCAGGTGACAGGTGATAGGACAAGGGGGAATGGCATGAAGCTGTGCCAGGGCAGGTTTAGATTGGATGTTAGGAAAAAATTTTTTACTGAAAGAGTTGTCAGGGCCTGGAACAGGCTGCCCAGGGAGGTGGTCGAGTCACCTTCCCTGGATGTGTTCAAAAACAGGGTAGATGAAGTACTTAGGGATATGATTTGGTTTAGGAGGCGAATGGTTGGACTTGATGATCTTAAAGGTCTTTTCCAACCTTGTGATTCTGTGATTCTGTGATTTTTCACTAGCACTAGTCTTTTCTATGATATTGCCATATATACTTTCCTGTTTCTTGCATCCGGTTGATGATCCATTCTTGCTAAAAATACATCTTCCCTGCTTAAACGGAGGTCCTTTTCCAGCAGGTGTCACTGTGAGATAATAAACACGAAATCCAAGCCCCTCACAGAGAAATAGCCTAGCCTGGCCTGGCAAAGGGTCCTCTGCTCTGGGCCTTCAAGCTGCCAAAAACCTGTCTGGGAAGAGACAGCGACGGGCCATGTCCAGCACCCAGTGGAAGAGGGTGGTAGGGTTTGCCTCATCTGGGCCATGTCCTCACCCTCCAGCAGCTCCATGAGCTGGGTGCCATGGGTGGATAGGGGCCACTCAAAATTCATCAGCAATGTAACACTTACTATTGAGTGAGAAATACATCTAATTCTACACAGGATGAATTCTTGCAGGTTTCAGTAGCAGAGCCTGCATTTTCAAGGTTGGGCTTCTGCAGTTGCAGAGCCTGTTGTGTTTGGAGAGAGCAATATTGCTAAACTTCAAGCTGCCATTTAACATGGAACCACAAGGCCATTATCACAATGAAGTTAATAATTTGGCAACTGTAGGATTGATTTTCCAAAGTAATAAATTGTTCAAGGCTCTGACTGTACATCTGTCTGTGTAAGGACCGGGTGCCTGGGGTCAGGAAGCCGGCTTTGAAAATGTCAGCATGTTTTGTTGTGTCCAGATTGAAAGATTTGGTTGGCTGCAGAACTCCAGCTCGAATTTGATAGCTTTATTAATCTCGGTAGTGTTTTTATGTTCTTGCTGCTCTAACAATTCAGTCTCTATGTATCTGGGAAATTCAGTCATAATAGCCTTTGTGAGTGATTCAATTATGTAAACTATTATGTTATTGTTATACAATACAAGCCACAAATACACTTAGGTATAGAAATGGATGAAGAATTCCTGACAGCATTTTTTCCCTGAAAAATTGTTAACACAGAAGAACTTGTTACGGAACTGTATCAGCTTTGCCTTACTTCCTTCAGAAGAGAGCAAAGAAAGACGGAGGCACAAAAATTAAGCATATCCAAAAGCTGATGAGGAAGACATGCTGTATGACCTGCTCTCTACACCAAACCACACTTGACTCCAGCTCTTGACTGTCACTTTTCAGAGTGCCAGGATCACAGATCTCCTCTGGGGTGGACCATTCTCTCATTTAAAAGTTTCTCGTAAAAACTTTCAAATGCTCTTTCCTTTGTGGTTATAAAAAGAACTGGAACATTTCTGTGAATATAAATAATTTCCCATTCGTCTCTACTTCAAGACCAGTTGTGTTTTTATTTACAGAAGTATGTGTTAGAAAAGTCTAAGGGGTTAATTTACTCTTTTTCAAGAAAATATTGTCTAGTAGATGTTTTGGAAAGAGAAGCTTAATGTCATTTATTCTATCAAAAAAGAATTACTGTCAAGCAGCTCTTCAGCCTACACAGTCTGTCCAGACTTAGAGCATTATGTGGACATAAGGGTTACACAAACAAGACTTTTAGAGGTAAAACAATTTTGAATCAGCACAAAGTGTTCAAACTATGCGTTGACAACTCAAAACACTGCTGGTTCCTGTAGCTGATGCTGTGAATTATGGCCTGTTACATGCAATGGGAGTCACGTGCCTTTAGCAGCAGTTGAAATCATGCAGCTTCATTGGGCAGTACTCTCTGAAGAAACATTCTCAAACAACAGGTTTCTGGAGTTTGTCAGTAACTTAGAAATAGCTCGATAGATTTTGCCCTTTTGTCATGGGTTAGTTACAAATAGGAAAACTTTCTTGGTATGATTGGCCCATTTGAAGCCCAAGTGAATTTCAACTCTTGTGCCCTGCACCTCTACATTCACAAAGACAATGCTGGCTCTATCAAACTCCCTACAGCCCCTAAAAAGACATTTCAGCGTGAGCATCAGAATCTCTTAAACATTAAGTTTTGCTCTTTAAAGCATGGAAGGTGACGAGGGAGAACATATTTCTGAGTCTGACTTTTGCCTTTTGATCTCTGAAGATAAACTTCCTTGAGCTGAGCAGATTAACTAGTACAGGATGCACATCAATTGCTTCTGGCCTGTGCTATAATTTTCATTTTTAAATTATTTTTAATGAAAAAAACTCTCTTTAAATAAGCTGTAAGAAAGTCGTGTAAATAAATGTGACCTTTCTTGGATTTTCCCTGTATTAACTGCTTCTTTTCTTGTGCTTAGCTTATCCATCACCATGAGTGAGAACTTGATGTACAGAGATGTACAAAGCCTACACAACACTACTCAGAAACTTATCAAAGTTTCAGATCTGTGATGTGTATGTTATTTTTTTTCTTACGCTTCATGATTCAGAAACTCGGTTAAAAAAAAAAAAGGCATTACAGGATTTGTGTCACTGTGAGGCACTGCAAAGTTTAATCAGTCTTCACAGAACTCAGAGCCAGGTTTTGCATGGAAAATATCAGTGAAGGGGAAAATAGAGGGACAAGATCTTCTTTCCATCCAAGGAAAGTATCATTCAGGAGCTCTGACAGCCACATATTTATTCAAATTTTGACCATCAGCAACAGCCCTAGCTCCACAACTAGCCCACGTAGCCCACGCACAGTGCCTGAAGCATAAGTTTTTAGACTCAGCTGACAATATTCTAAGGCTTACACAGGACCATGGGTATTGCTTGAGAAACTTTTCATTTTAATGCTAATGATTTCCTAGCCTGTAGAAAATTCTAGGTACTTTGATAAACACAGATTGAGAGGGACTGAATAAAAAAAAGGGCAGAGAGCCTTTAAGAGCCAGTATGAATTATTGGACATATGTATATTGGACTTTGTATTTCACTACCTGCCCATTCTTACTGACCAAGAGTTGATTAAGGAAATCCAAAACCTTCTTTACTAATCTGTGCAGCAGAATGACTACATCAAAGGATGCTTTGAGTTCTTTGTATCATTTGGAGAGCCTGTTCTGTTTGGAGAGAATATTGCTAACCTCCAAGCTGCCATTAAACATGGAACCACGGGTCCATTATCACAATGACTCCAAAGACAAGAGATCTCTTACAAGATTGTATTCCCATCTAATGAATACTAGAAAGGAAGAAAGAGAAGTTATTCACAGTTTTCCTTTATACTTCTGCCTCCAGATTATTCCAAAAGGGAAAACAAACTAGACTGTCAGACACTTTTTCCCATATAGCCCTCAGAGATGTGTGGTTCTGGAATAGTTTTCCATAAGGAGTAATGGGAATCAGAATCAAACAATTTTAAGTTGGAGCCTGACCAATTTACAAACAGGCTGACTGTAAATGCCTTCAACAGTATTGGAACCAGTGACTCAGAAGCTCCCTTCTTTCATTTAACAGCCTGAGGCAGAAGGGATAAATAAAATAAAAATTGTTCTGTTTGTTGCAGTGTTGCTCCTTCCTGTAAGAGAGCCTTTTCACTTTGTTTCAGTTTTAGCAAGCCAAATTTATGGCTAAGCATGGAATTAGTTTTCCATCTTCCTTTAGTACTAAGTGATACTCACAGCCTGTCGAGTCCAACCAGGCCACAGCTTCTCTTTGAGAAGCAAAGCAAGGCAGCTTTCATAAATCATTTCCAGCTTTCCACCATTCAGAGTCTATGTCTCTCCTTCCCACAGCAGCATAAGCTCCTGTTTTAGGTGGGGCAGGATGCCATAAGCTTGTTTACATGACCTGATGCTAACTGATGGTCAGCAACTGCTTTTCCCAGCTATCAGGCACACTCCCATGTTTGTCCAGGCCCTGCTTTTGTGAAAAACAGGGTGGTATATCGAGATACCAGATTGCATTCACATCCTCTTATAACCACACAGAACAAAGCAAACCTCTCAAAGAAATCTATCTCTCGAACTTATACATATGATTGTTTCTTGCCCTGAAAACCTGCAAAATGTATCATCCCAGAGCTGCAGCACTTGTTTTGCCTCTGTAATTAGCCATACATGATAGAGAGTTGGATCATTTTGTACTTGTGTGCTTTTATAGGGAAATGAATACATCTCTTCTGTGTGCTTAGGCTTTGTGTTATATATCCATCTACCTCTAAGCATTCAGAAAGAACTACAAGATCTTTAGCCATTAGGAAGAAGTTCTTCACTCTGAGGGTGGTGAGACCCTGCCACAGGTTGCCCAGAGAGGTAGTGGAGAACCCATCCCTGGAGACATTCAAGGTCAGGCTTGATGAAGCTCTGAGCAACCTGATCTGTTTAAGGTGTCCCTGTCTACTGCAAGGGGGGTTAAACTAGATGACTTTTAAAGGTCACTTCCAGCCTAGCACACTCGATGATTCTATGATCCAGACACTCACAGGTAGTCCAGCTCAGTACTTGCTCTAGCTCTTACTTCACCTATAGTCCAGGTCTGGGAGGGGCAAACTGCAATTAGCCATTTTCTCCTGAGTGTGATTCCACCTCATCTTGCAGCAACCTCTTCTGTAACCTGGAATGCCTGCACTTCATATATTTATCATGTCCTTCTCAGATGAGCACTGGAGTCTACATATTCACCAGATAACATTTTGTTGCCATGAGCCACTGTCTGAGGAGAAAACTGAGTGCTAAAACATTTAAGTCAATTCGTTATGTAAATGAGAAAAAGCCACAGAGATTAGATCCAAACTTCCCCAATTTCAGGCTTGCTTATATGCTCTTCAGCTCAGTTTTACTCTTAGACATGTCATTTCACTCTTAATAAGTTTCCTATTTTCCTGTCATTCTCCCTCCATGGCCTTCCCCTCCCTTTATGAAAAAAAAAAGGAACTTCTAATCATGGTAATTATGCAGACTTGCACCATCTCATGCAGCTACTTTCTCCCTGTGTCCCCCATCACATTGCTTTAACATTCTTGCTGAGGACTCGTTAGGTAAACCCATCACCATTTATATTTTTTGCTTCAGAAAACAGAAGGAAATCCTATGAATTTTTTTTTTCTTCAGAAAAGAGAAGAAAATCCTATAAAAAATTCAGGTAAACCTTTTAATCAGAGACAGCTAAGTAGGTTTTTCGTTCTTCAGAAAGGGAGAGGGAAATTTGCAGAGGGCCATTTGGCATTATTGTTTCATAAGGGTTTTTAATCAAAGATATCCTTTAAGATTTCTTATCATTTTGTTTCTTCTCTTTTTTTCAATCACAGTGCATTTTATATACATTGGTTAAACAGCAGAACCATGCCTGCACTGCTTTGTTTGGGTTCCTTCTGCAACTGCCCCTCAGAGATGCATTATGCTGCTCCTCACTCTCAGCTTGCAAGTGAAGGATGCTTACGCTGTAAAATGCCCTGTGCCCATGCAAACCCTCTCTTCTACCCAGGTCCTTGGCACACACTTACACACAAGCCCAAATTATGACCTCTTGGTGCCATTCCACTCTCCAGAATCCAAACCAGCTTCTTTCTGATCAGATGTCATAAAGGTTTTAAAATTAAAAGACCCTGACACTTCAGACCCAGGCTGTCATGCTCTCTGGCTGACCACCAAACCGCGCTTCACCAGCTCAAAAATGAAAGCACAAGTCTTTGTGGTCAGCAGGAAGAAACTTCACCCTGACAGCATCATTAGCCAAAGCAAGACAAAATAGGGGCAACAGCAGCAATATCCTAAACAAATGTTTTTCTTCTGTGCTATTTCATGAGCAGCAAAATCTCAGGGATTCAGGCTGTGCCGAGAACCACTAATGAGATAACTGGGATAATGTAGTATTTTTCAAGTAATAATAGGCTAAAAAATAATTACTTACTTGAACCTAGCAAAACTGACTGATAATCATTATGGGGGATGGAAGAAACATTTAAAGTAGGCACAAAAACTTAAGAATATAATCCAATCCGGAATAAATACAAAGCTGAAAGTGAGAAGGAAGTCTCACAAGGGATTGGCAAATTCAGGGATAGCCTCCAGTATGAAGGGTGAGGACCAAAATTCCTCACTGGAACTGGTTCAGTTCACAACTGCAAGTTGTTACCCTTGATAGTAGGGCAGAAACTTCAGGCAACCAAGACATCCCTGTTACCACTGCATTCTATCAGCAAACCTAAGGGTGAGTGGGAACGTTCACACTGTGTTATAAAAAAGCCAAGAAAAACGCAAGTTCACTGTTTATGGACAAACAGGCTCTTCACCAAAGGGGCCGTAAACAGGACTGTGAGCATAATCTATTGGCAATCAAATAAAAGGAAAAAAGTTTGTTCAGGTCAGTATTCCCATCCAGGCATAGAAAAAATCTGGGGTTCTCAGGTGTCAGAAGAGTGCACTAACTATTAGGATTGCCAGGTCTTTTGGACAGGGGCACTCTGGCCACTCCTGCTGTAAAGTGATGCCCCAGGTTAATGGTTAAAATGTTCAAATGGGATGTGACTCACTGGATACTAATCCTTGCTCAAGAGATTTTTAGTGAATTAGTATTTATATAAAGCTGGATAATCTTGAAGGGGAGATTCAAAACAGGCCACGCCAGGATGTAGTAAAGGATGGTTGTTAGTCCCATACGCAGCTGAAGTTTAATTGCCCCTACCTTCTGAGCAACTGTTCCGATCTCTGAGTTCTGCAAGTGACAGGGGGTAATGAAAATCACAACACTGTTACTCCAGCTTGGCAACGAGCTGTTTGTGAATTATTTTAAGATGGCTGAATTAACTTTTGATAAAGCTAATTAAGTGATCTCTCTTTAAAAAAAAATTCCCCCAGGATATCTATTGCATAATAATAGGAGAAAATAAAAGTGAAATGGCCAAGAGCAATAAAGCCACAAGTGGGCATGCGTACAAACTGTAATGACTCAGTTAAGCATCATTACTATTTTTAAATCCCTTTGTTCCAAGGCAGGAAAGGTGCTTGAAAAGGTTTGAATTAAGAAAAGGTAATGACTTGGCAGCATACTTATGCTGGATACAATTCTGAGGGAAAAATTACCAGGGAGGAAAGCTGACTGTGAAAGAGTGATACTAACAGCACAAATACATGCACTGTTATTGAAGTGGAAAGGGCAGGATAATATACCATGAACACAGAACAATATATTAAAAACATATTGTACTAACAAACTTTATACTGCTTTCATGGGCTTTCTCCAAGCACACTTTCTACAATAGCTGTGTTCCACTACAAAGCTTTTCTTTGTCCAGGAGCAACCTCAGATAGGAAAAAAAGAGAGAGAGAGAGAGAGAGAGAGAGAGAAAGGGGGGAGGGAGATTGACCTGGATATTTATATCTCCTCCCACTTGCCTGAGAAAAGCAGGCATTAAAAAAAACAATAAAAAGCCATCTTTTCCCATAGACTTCAAAAAGATAAAGCTTACTCCCCCAAGTGTGCAGGGGTGGAGCATAGACAAGCTTTCAACAAATTCACTTTGTTTCCGTACCACATATCCCAAAATAACTCCCTGTAGAAGATGCAGGGCCACTGGGTAAGCCATACAAGATGGCAAGGAAGATGGTACTGGCACAGGTTGCCTGGAGAGGTTGTGGCTGCCCCTCCCTGGCAGTGTTCAAGGTCAGGTCAGGTGGGGCTTTGGGCAACCTGGCCTAGTGGAGGGTGTCCCTGCCCATGGCAGGGGGATTGGAACTAGATGTGCTTTGAATTCCCTTCCCACCCAAACCATTCTGTCATTCTACGATTCTGTGGTTTATTTTTCTTGCTGATCTGTTTGTGTATTAAAATCACTCACTTCCCTTTAATAAAGTCTCAAATTTGATGGAGAAAGTTAAGGATGATCCTTTTGACCTCTTTGTTGCACAGGAAGACATAATGAACACAAATTTAAACAAATTCTCACGGTGTATTGTCAGAGCAGGCAGAGACTACAACTCAGTAAAACTGGTAAGCAAGACATGCTCGAAGTTGATGTAGCAGAGGTAAAGATATTTTTTCCAGTTCAAATCACAGTACTTGGGCTGTGGTTCTGAACACAGTTCAACCAACATGTGTCTCTTGAACAGTTTTCAAACCACTGGTCTGAGCTACCCCAGAGAGAATTTCCTCCCATTATCCCCAAAACAAGCCTGTAGCACTAACTGTGGTGCTGCAGTAAAGAGACATTGCCTGTCTTGTCCAATCATACTGCTGCAATCCATATAAATATGCTAGCTGACACACTAGGCAAAACTCTGCATCCACACTCAGGGAGATAGAGCATCACATCACTGTCAGTGGTGAGACCCCAGATCTGCTCTTCAATAGCAGAATTTAGTCCACGTTAGTCTTAATGAAATCAGGTTTTTTTCCTGCATTTTTTTTTTTTCTTCAAAGGAATCTTCACCCAAATGTATAAATCTCTGGTTCTTCTGCATCGCCAGTCTGGTTTATTCAGTGACATTTATGCTTCATCTCTACTTGGAATTTTTTTAAACCTCAGGGCAGATCTCTTATAAAAACTTTTTGATGGTGTCTGCTCAGCCAACGTGTTAGGGTGAAGACTGTGATTTTTCATTAAGATACCACAGAACTGTTTGAATGATAAGCTGCTGCATGATGTAACTTGAACTCAGAAAGGATGAAAGAGTGTGGCAGAGACACTCCCCATCACAGCAAATTTCCCCCAGGGGGTGTGGCTGAGGGCTCAGTGGGATTTTATTTTTTTTTTCTAACAACCATATGAGAACTTACTCCTTGAATTCAGATACTCATGTACTTCTCTGGCAAAAAAAAACCAAACCCCACCGTCAGGTCTCCTATAGACCTGGAGATCTGCTTATCGAAAGAAGAATTATATGAGAAATAACTTGGGAAAAATATCTAAGCTCTTCTTCAGATTCATAGAGAAAAGTTACTGGACTTCAGCGTGTACTATTAATAGGCCAACATTGAATTTGAATTTGTTACAATATGCATGCACCAGATCAACTGTAGTCAGTTGGCACTGAACTCTTCACCAGAGAAACAGCAAGATAGCAAAAATAGACACAGATTCAACCAGGATAAAATGAAGACCTCAACCTTTTGCACTTCAGACAAGGTAAGACTTCAAACAGAAATGCAATATTCCTTTCCTAACACAGTATCTCTGCAGTCTACGTTCTGCTTCAGCTGCCCACCAGGTTCTGAGTGCTGCTGGTAGCACATAGCCCAGACTGTCTTGGGATGTATTCAGGACTCAGAGCAAATAAGATTTCAGACCACTCTGTTCATCAGTGTTGGTGGGCACAAGGGTCACCTGCAAAAAATATGCTCACAAGGCCACAGTCTGACCAGTCCTTCTGTGATGGGCAAGGCTACAAGAGATGGACCTCCACAGGTATAGAGCAGGATAAGTGGGCTGGCAGCATCTTTCTCACTGCGCCTACCTGTCCAGATTGTTTTTTCTGAAGTGTAGCAGTTAACAGATAAAGTTGGAGCCAGGAACAGAGAAGGGTGCTGTGTGTTTTCTATTAATTTACATTATGTTATCCACTCTTAAATAAAAGAGTTCATCTCTTTGAAGATTGAATTCTGGGGAGACCAAGAGCCTTTTCCTGCAGAATTTAAATAAGCAAGTGACAAAGAGAAAAAATACATCTACAATGATGCATAAACCTAAGTCTGAGAAACCATTTAGGTCACAAATGAAGCAAAGCCAGGTATCCTCCTGTCATTCTGCACTTTTGAGCATGTCACAAAAGATGGCATGATTTATCCTCATCTGAATAACAGGAAAACTTAAGGCATTTGCAATTATGATACAAGTCCATAGCAGTGACAGAGCTGAAATATGAAACAATTGAAAAAGTGGTTCTATGCAAAATTTACCTCAAAAATAATAATTCCACTTTTGTTATACATTAAATTGTTACTATGGCAACTTGATAGCTGAGCTATAATTAAAAACGGATTCTTACTCCTATGACAAATTCCAGTTTTCAAGATTCTATCTCCTCTGCTGTTGTGATTGGCAATGTATTTTCTGTACTTGTTACAACTGACTTCTTTTCTTTAAATGGCAGTAACATTCATACTGAGACCTAGAGCGCCAGCAAAGATAATATGGACTTGCCTTCTTGGGTTTATTTCTCTCCAGTATGCTCTCTCCTAATTCTGTGCATGCTGAATCCAGTCTCCTGCTCTTGCATTGAGTTACTTACTAATTTTCATTTGGAATAGGTTATTTTAAATGTGATTATTCTGATCACATCAGGCCAATACATATAGTTTATAGAGTTTTCTTCATGTCTTGACTTCTACACTGCTCTGACTCTCCAACTCTTCAACCCCCACTATCAAAAATCTCTCTGGTTTATGACTTGCATTGTTTCTTTGTCAGCTTTTCTTTACTGCTCATGAATTAACACCACCCTCTTGGCTGTTCTTTGTGTGACGTGTTGTTGAGGATGATCTTTGGTCACTCAGATAATAGGGGCTTTTCAATCTGCATACACACACTGTATCCACCACCCTTCAGCATTTTGGAGCTTACTCCCAAGCCCAAAAGATTTCATCACTAGGAAACCCCCTGTAACACTCAGTAGAATTCCTTGTTCACTTGCATTTTATGACTGCGCCCTTCAGAAAAATCTGACTAGATATAGTTGGTACATTAGTCACCCACTCCTACTGTAGACCAGGCTCAGAAGCATACCCGTAACTCTATTTAAGAAAATGATTCATTTTAAACAGAATTTTTTTCTATTCAGTACTCAAACTGAAATATATCATGGTTGCCAAGATAAGTTAATAATTTGCCTATCACCAGGTAGGTCGAAATCCAGTCTCTGATTGCAGTTATCTAAGACCAGAAGGGAAATTTCCCACAGTACTGAAATTTTCTGAAAATTTCCCTTTACTGCTTTAGCAGCAACAGCTGTTGTGGCTTCTCTGCCCAGGGTTACTTTAAATGTTCTCTGGCCAGACTCAACAGATGTCTTAAGTGGAGTCTGTAGTCATGCCTGATTTACAGCCATTGTGATCTTCTTTCTACAGTAGGGCTCCCAGTGTTGGTACCAACAATGTACCTAAAATGTCTTCACATTTGTGGGGTTGCTGTGCATGGGGAAAAAAGCCAGAAAGTGAAGACAGGCAGGGTCTTCTGCTGCTATTACTTCCACAGTGTCCAAACATTCATGTCAGAGTAAATTAAACACTTTGACTTGCATTTTCTTGAGATCAATACCAGTAATTGACACATAAACTGTGATTTTCAAAGAAGTTTTGAAGTACCTATACAAGCTTAATTTGGTTTGGACTGCTGATGTCTCAGAAGAATCTCACTATGACTTCTTACAAACACCGAAGGGGGTCTTTTTCAGAAGGGTTGTTGGTATTTAATAAGTATAATTAATACCTCAAGTGGCCCTCACATTGTCATTAATAAACTTCTCACTTGTGTTCAGCCAGTAACAGTATAAGTAGTGGAATGAATAAGAAGTTTAAAGAGGAAGTGCAAAAATTAGACTGAGGACAGTGTAATGTTGATGGTAAACATTGTGCTTCTTTACAGAGAAGATGAGGAACTCTCTGCTCGCAGCTATCTTTTTATTTGCAACAGGTGAGTTTTGATTTGCCACATAACTTACTACCGTTTATAAATTTCTTAATGTTACTCAAAGGCAAGGCCGTACGACCAAAATCACGACCGAGTTAGGTCCTGTGGGCATGAGCAATAGCAGCCAGGAGCGTGTTTCCCCCTATTGATTTTACAGTTGTAAAACGAACGGTTCCTTTTTACTCCCCAGATCCCTGCAACTGCACAAACCGGGATCTCCCGTTTTGCCAGCAGCTCCCAGGTGCGTAAATATTTCTCACGCGAGAAATAAGCTCAGAGACCACCGCGGGTGCTGAAGGAAGCTCTCCGGCCGAAACGGTTTCGGTGCGGGGCTCCTCCGGGAGCAGCCGCTGCGGGGCTCCGCATCGGCAGCCCCGAGCGGTGCCCAGCGCCGCCTGGCGGCCGCCGAGCGCTGCCCCGCCGCGGGGGCCCCCGCTGCCCGCCTCCCGCTCCTCGCCGCCCGCTCCCCGCCGCCCGCTCCCAGCTGCCCGCTCCCCTTCTGCCCGCTCCCCCCCGCCCGCTGTCGTCTCCCCCCGCGGCCCGCAGGCGCTTAGGCAAGAGATACTTTATCAGGAAAGAAACGTTTGCAGAGGTCTGAAGAGGAAAACCGCTCGGCACAGCACAGACGGACAGATAGGTCTGTGTGACGGTACAGCTGCGTGGAGGTAATCGACAAGCTGTGAATAAATCCCGTCCAGTGTGTAGCCTCTGGGCAAAATACCGTGATTTCGAAAGACAATAGAGTCTGCCATGTTCATGTGTGACAACTATTTATGCTTTACGTTTAACTGATGGCGTACTGCTAATGGCAAAGGGACCAGGTGAATGCATTTCAGCACAGTGTCTGGCTGTCATCTGGGGTACTTCACGCTGAATTATTGCAGGCAGGAAAAACCCTACTCGCTGAGAGTCGCAGCAGAGAAGACAGATTTCTGAGTACCTGGTGGCACTGCATAAAGCATAATCAAGAGGACTATATTTTTCTGAAATTAGCCATGGGTAGTATTGCGTTCCTTGCTATTGGCCAGTCAGACTAAATCCTACTAAAGCATTACTCGAGGATGCCAGATACACAGGAAGAAAAACAAAAACTTCTAGAGTGAAAAAAAAAAGCTTATGTTATTTAAGAAGAAAGGGGATCATGAAGTTCTCAGAACAGTGGAAAAAAATTATTTCTTTGCTTAGCTCTTGCAGCGGAGCCACAGTAGAGGATTAGCACTATTCTAGGGCCAGGAAGAAATAATAGTAATAATATGCATGTTCTTTAAGGGGAAGTGGTAGAGTAAAACAAAAAAGCAGTAGGAAAAAATTGAATGTGCATCTGGACACTAATACCCACAAATAGGGCAACTGAAAAAAACAACTGTGTAGCATTAGTTAACTTCATCTGGAGAAAGTAACACAGAGCTTCAGTATATTATCATCGGTGTGGTGCACTGCAGTGTTAGTTGAGCTAATACACAGTTTCCACACATAAAATATACTGTTTTCTGTTCTAATACCTTCGTCTAACTGAGAAAGCCAGAGGCTTTTTTAAGACTGAGAGCATGAGGAGTAATGCAACCCCCTGTTCTCTTATAAGCAGTGACAAGACTGCAACACTGTGGTCACAACTTGGACCTCAGTTACTAAAAAATATTTTGGGAAGAAGTTAGCAGAAATAGAGTAGAAGAGTGAAAAATTTTCCTTCTTGTCACTTTCTCCAAAACTATTATTTCAAATAGTTTTGGCAGCAGTATGTTATGGACATATTAACATGAAGCTTCGTTTTGAGGTGTTACTTTAAAACAACAACGACAAAAGAAACACCAAGTAAATGAAAGTTTTAATCCAGAGTAAAAGAGTAGGAGAAAGTGAAGGCAGTTGCAGTTTTCCCTGATTGTTAAAGCACCATGTCCATGGGTGAGGCAGTCAAGATGTGGCTTGGTGGTCAGACTAGAAAAGCAAAGAATTCACTAATTATTCACATGATGTAGAAACAAGGAAGACCTGAACTCCACCTTTCCAAAAGGAAGCTGCATATACCTAAACTGATGTGGCATAACTTCATTGGAAAGGCACATTTCCTCCAGTAGGAGAATGGAACTATCATAGGGTGAGTGTGTAACAAGTCTGAGCTATACTCACTTGACACACCTTTTCGGTCCAACTCAACTTTTAACTTAAATTTACAGCTGCTATCTGAATGATGAAAAGAGTATCTGGGATACTCTGTAACTCAGGTTGTAGGAAGAAATGGCCCTGAGTGAGGAAAAGATGAGGACTTTTCTCTCATAAGCTATGTTATGACATGCTGTAACCATTCTCTAACACCAGATCCAGAGATAAGCATATTTATTTAACAAATACCAAAATGTTCAAGATTGATACATCTGTTGGTAACTCATTAAGCCCAATAGATATAAAATACATTACTCATCATGAAAAAATCATTTTTATCACCTCAAGTATTCTGTTGAGATCCTTATCTACTTTTCTGAATAGAGAAAAAAATTTTGGTCTTTTTTTAAAGGTGTGGGTGGTACTTTGAGACCTCTTGCCTGATTCTTCTGAACTAATAGTTCAGGCACTAAGACACAAAGTGAAGCAGTCATATTTTATCGCTACCATTTCTGATAAAAGATTTTTTAAATACTAAAATAAGCTTAACCGCTAGAGATTAAAATTGAGTGGAGTGTCATCAGTGTCTAACTTCCCTTCAGGTGAAAAATGTGTACAGAAACATAGAATCTTTTACATTAGAGAAGACCATTAAGATCATCAAGTCCAACTGTGTCCCTCCTTAGGACACAGTCCAGCACCTCAGTGCTTTTCTTGTAGCTGGGGCCCCAAAACTGAACATAGTTCAGTTGCAGCCTCACCAGTGCTGAGTCCAGGGGCATGATCACCTCCCTAGTCCTGCTGGCCACACCATTTCTGATACAGGCCAGGATGCTGTTGGCTTTCTTGGCCACCTGGGAACACGGCTGGCTCATACACAGCTGGTTGTCAAACAACTTCCCCAGGTCCTTTCCACCAGGCAGATTTCCAGCCACTCTTCCCCAAACCTGCAGCAGGACCCAGCACTCAGCCTAGTTGAACTTCATACAATTGGGCTCAGCCCTTTGACTCATAGGTGAGAGAGACCTGGGGGATGCTGTTGGATAGCAGGATAAGCAGGAGCCAGTAATGTGCCCTTGTGGCTAAGAAGGCAAATGGCATCCTGGTGTGTATTAGAAGGGGTGTGGTTTGTAGGTGAAGAGAAGTTCTCCTCCCCCTCTACGCTGCCCTGATGAGACCACATCTGGAATATTGTGTCCAGTTCTGGACCCCTCCATTCAAGAAGGACATAGAACTCCTTGAAAGAGTCCAGCACAGGGCATCCAAGATGATTAAGGGAGTTGAACACCATCCTTATGAGGAGAGGCTGAGGGAGCTGGGCCTCTTTAGCTTGGAGAAGACTGAGGGGTGACTGTATTTATGTTTATAAATATGTAAAGGGTGAGAGACAGGAGGATGGAGCCAGGCTCTTCTCATACCAAGTGGCCGGGCCTGGTCACCTGGATGCTCTGTGTGTGTGTCATGATGACGCTCAGAGTGATCTGCTCCGTAACTTTCCCTGGCACCAAGGTCAGACTGACAGGCCTGTAGTTCTCCAGATTCTCCTTCCAGCCCTTCTTGCAGATGGATGTCACACTGCCTAACCTCCAGTCAACTGGGACCTCCCCAGTTACCCAGGACTGCTGACACATGATGGAAAGTGGCTTGATGAGCACTTCTGCCAGCTGCCTCAGTACCTTTGGGTGGATCCCATCTAGCCCCATAGGCGCGTGTGTGTCTAAGTGGTGTAGCAGGTCACTAAGCATTTCACCGTGGATTATGGTGGCTTCACTCTGCTCCCCTCCCCTGCCTTCCAGCTCAGGGGGCTGAGTACCTGGAGAACAACTGATCTTTCTACTACAGCCTGAGGCAAAGGCAGCATTAAGTACCTCAACCTTTTCCTCATCCTTTGTCACTGTGTTTCCCCTCCATCTAATAAAAGATGGAGATTCTCCTTAGTCCTCCTATATATGTATTTATAGAAACATTTTAATTTCTTTTTCAGCAGTAGCCAGATTAATTTCTGCTTGTGCTTTGGCCCTTCTAATTTTCTAATATATTCAGTTGAAGAAAAGCCCTATATTTTCAAAAATGAAGTACAAATTATTTTGTACATAAACTTATGCTCCTTCTGATTTATAATGTGATATTTATGAAGCTGGTAGCATAAATGGCATATTGTTTTCTCCAGAAATAGGACATTACCTGAACTTCAGATTGAGATGACTGATGATAATTCTGGAGTCTAGTCAATCAGTTTGACTGTTGGATAGTTAGTCTTATGCTGCAGTTTATAATGCTTTGCAAGAAATTCCATAATTCTTGTTAATTGAAAATTACGAAAACATCAAGTTGGCCCTTGGTGTTTCTCACTAAAATGCAGTCCCTCTTTTAAGACCCATACTAGTGCCCTGCATGACATTTATTTCTAAGATTTTTAGAAGGGTGCGTGCAGTCTGTTCTGGCCTATACTTTCAAAAACATCCATAAATTTGTATTTCGGAGGCAAAACGACTTTCCAGGCAGAGCTGTTGCCAACCACAGTTTATAATTCTGCGGGTGAACAGTGCCTCCCTCCCATGCAAGGCCGATGCTCGTGGTTCTCCAGGATTCCCAAGTCACAGCAGCTCCCTGAGGGAAGTGCCTTGCCCCCCAGTTCCAGAGTAACCCATCAGAAGCCACTGCTTTGTAAAGTTTCAGAAAACAATTGACTGCTTCACAGAAACACAGTGGCAGGATTGGCACCGTTGGTCAGATGGGAATGGTGTGAAACCAGAGCAAAGGTCTCTGAGGCCAGAGGTTCATGGTAATTTTTTCACTGGTTAAAGGAGATTACCTTGTCATTACCTTTCCTCAAAGCAGGGGGTCAAAAGCTAGTAATACTTCCTTGAACATGTGCAGTTTGTGTCTGCTTTTGTTGTTGCCAAAGAGCGCAACAGTGTTTCCAGAAGGATAAAGCATATTTCATTCAGAATTGAAAAACAGAACAAAACAAAAAAACCCTTTAAGTGCAGAGGTAGGCAAGCAGCAAGCAAGCTGCCTCTATTGTAGGAGAGAAACACGATTCGAAGTTGTAATGGTACAAAAGCTGTAGGAAACACCATAGTTCAGCGCTATGTTGCTGGGTACGTAATAGACGGTAATGGCATCATGAAACATAGGAAGAATTATCCTTTTCTACTTTCACACAGAAAAATCAGGTTTTACTTGTAAAAATTAGGACTGATAAGGTTTGATCTTTCTAAATGTCTCTGTCCCTTGTTCTAAACATCAGTGAACTACTTGCCTTGAAAGTAAACATGGCCTAAGGACTCACACAGCTGGTTCTTTCTGTGTTGGACAGAACGGTCTAGCTTGTTTTGCATTTGGTTTTGCTTCTCACAGTCACCTCACACCAGCTACTCGTAAACAGTTGCCTGTGATGAGTCTTTTCCAGTCCTCGTGTTCTCATCTTGCAGACTGGGAAAATGAATTGGTGTGCTACAGAGAATTAAGTGATGATCTAACCTGTACCTGGCTGCCAGTGCCCAGTGCTCCGAATTTGATTGGTTATACCCTGTTCTTACAATGGTAAGTCTGAAAGTAATTTCAGAAAGCAGAATTTGTCAATGCTATTCAATATGATTCTTAACCATCAGAGTTTTGCTCTGAAATATTTAATCACAATGCTCATCAAAATCTTTCTTTGCATCTCATCAATACTTAATGATTTGGTAAGAGCTCAGTAAGGGTGTGGTGAGTATTGACCCAGGCTGGAGGCCAGGTACCCACCAAAGCCACCCTATCACTCCTGTCCTCAGCTGGACAGGGGAGAAAAAGATATAACAAAAGGGTCATGGGTCAAGATGAGAGATTGTTCACTGATTACCATCACAGGCAAAACAGACTCCACTTGGGGGAAAAAAAAAATAAATTAACTACCGATCAAATTAACATAGGATAATGAGAAATAAACCCAAATCTTGAAACACCTCCCCCCACCTCTCCTTTCTTCATGAGCTTAACTTCACTCAAAATTTCTCTACCTCCTCTCCCACAGTGGCCCAGGGGGACAGGGAATAGGGGTTCAGTTCATCACATATAATGCAACCAAAACCAAACCAGATACTAAGCTCTTTTTATTATACTTTATATATTATGTTATACCGTATATCCAAGGAGAGGTCAGATGTGGCACAGAAGAAAAAATAATTTTTAAGTATTTTCCTGCAGCTCAGAATTATCAGGTATTAGTTTCATAGATGGAAAGAACTTGTAGGATTAATTTTTAAATTGTTACTTTAAAACATGGTTATCTTCATTTGCACCTTGTTTGTAAAAGCTGAAGTAAAGAAGTGGGGTAAAACATAGATAGACAGATTAAATCAACATCTGCCCATTGTTGAAAGAAAAATAAATTTTAAAGTCAGCAGATTTGTGTCTCAGTACCTGCATTACAAAATGGATTTTCCTCGTTTTATATCTACATATTTGGGATTTCCCATGAGATAAAGAATATGTTTAGAGAGAAGTAAGACTAGAAGATAGGATCTTTGCCGTAAGACCTTATCACAGGGTACACAGGATACAACACTGTATGCCATTGGCAAATTCTGATACTCATTGATGGTTATTCTGCCACATAACCCACCACTCAGCATTAAAAAAGAGCTGTTGTTAGGAGAATCTCCTAAAGGAAATGTCACCACCCTGGGAAATCCCCCGGGGTGATCATCTCCAGATAAGCAAAGCAACCACCACAGAGCTGAGGTTACTCCCCCCATGACCTACAATATTTTCCCCCCTGAAGGCCTTGCAATAAGCACCAAACCCACTGCATTTGCTGTCTTGCCTCTTGGGTCTTCCAGCTGCCCCAACTTCTTGGAAGGCAAGAAGCACCTGTGAAACAGCTCTGCTTCTGCAGAGATACTATCAGCTGAAGTATTTGTAAGCTAGTTGCTCTTAGTCCTCAGTCAAAATCAGAGAACCCTGCTGTTCCTAAGCTGCAGGGTTGGTGTTAGGAAGAGAGAAGGCAGAAAAAAGGAGTGAAGAGGTGGTGGGTGGAGCAGGACGGAGGCAATTACCTCCCAGAGATGTTAATTTTCCTAAGCCAGAGCCAGAACTTTCAGGCTTCCTGGGCTTCAGCCCAGCGATCTTAAAGAAAAGCTTCCTTTCTCCTTTTTTTATTGAGCTAAAAGGAAAACAAAAATGTTTAAAAGGGCTTTTTGCTTGCCTAGGAGAGGACATCAACTGTTTCTACAAGTACCATCGGTTTGACATTGAAATTGTTCCTTCACCTGGCTCCTTATGATTTAGTTGTCAGAAAGAAAAGGATTAAAGAAAAACACTCCCACAGAGAAGTTCCAACCCAGGGTTTGAAATCATGCTTTGAAATATTAATGAATGATTCACAACTAGTCTGAAGCAGAGGACAGAGGAAATTCCAAGTGGTTTTGTTCAGTTATTAAATATTGTATCATGATCAGCACATTTAATACTTGAAATATGTAGGCAGGCAATTAGTATGCCAGCCCATTCCTTGAAGAACATTGAACTGGAACAGCTTTAACCTTGAGAAAAATCCATCCTGTGTCTGGTAGAGAGTAAATGAGAGAGAGTTGGGGGGAAAAAAACCCAAAAAACCAAACAAAACAGACCAGAAACAGCCTCCCATGTAAGGCCTTAAATATCTTGGGCTTTCTGTACTATGTGAATTATGTATACCACGGGAAGTCTGCAGGGCTGAGGATTGAGGTGGCATTAAAACACCCCTGTCAAACACTGATGCTTTGCAGGAACAGAAGTCAGAAGACAGACATATAACTTGTAAGAAGTTTTTCATACCTTCGTGGTATTTTAGATTCAGCTAACTGGGAAGTTTTCCTGTTCAAAAGGAATTTATGTGTCTCCACGGTAGGTGGCAAGTAGACTTTATGAAGTAATTTCTAACCTAATTTTATAACTTCTAAATGCGCTTTATATCCCACTGTAAGTACTAAAGAAGGCCATATGGATTGTGTCTTGATTCACACTGTACCTTACAAGTTTAAGGAACGTGACAGCTCCCCAAGCACACAAGGAGGATTTGCATGCTTAAACTTGCATGCTTACCCTAGATTTACTAGGGTACCGGAATCCCACTTGCTGTTTCAAGCTGCACAAGCCTCACCTTCAAGACTTCAACTGAATTTTGTATGTAGGTACCTGGAAAACTATCAATTGCTCTATCACTTCTTTCTGGGCCAGGGGACAACTACAATTCAGTAAAATCTCTGGTTTTCACTCTGCTTCCTTTTCTCTGAAGGCACAGAATACCAAAGCTTCTTCAAAGACACACAGCATCACCTTCCATCAAGATAGAACGACGGGATCTCTATCTGGAGCGATCTGCCTCTATTTGGATAGCGGTGAATTACATCCAAGGCAGCTGCGTGAAAGGAAAGACCATCTCAGTTATACCGAGCAAAGCAGGTACAGCATCCTCACAAGCTGTGTTACTACTGCAGTGCCCAACTGAAGAGTTGGTAGCATTTTCTTAAAGTTTATTTCCAAAATTGTAACTCCTGATATACACTCGTTATTTTTACTGATTGAGAGAGTGAAGCTGCACTTTGGTTTCCTTGGATAAAATCTATGCTGAAGTCAATATCAGAAGTTTATCAGCTTTTACGGGAGAAGGGTTTTACTTTAAATCATTTGCTAGACTATAAAATAGTCATATTCAGAAAAATATATAGTGATATTGGTGTACAGTACTTAACCAGCTTCCTGTGCTCTCTTTGATGGTTTTCTGAACTTCTTTATTGGTTTACAGAGAGCAGGTTGACTCAGTACCACTCACTTAAGGAATTCTTATTACAGAGCATTAGCATTTTCAGAAACCTTTTCAACGTTGAACTTTTTTCAAAGGCCACTTACCATTACACAGTGCTGCAGGGGAGATATGAAAAAAATTAATCCTATTAACTATGACATTTAGATGTTTATTTAAAGATTCCCTACAGTATCTGATCACTGAGATAACTTAAAGGGATTTCCAAAACTTCACCTTCTTGGAGTAACTGTGGTCCAAGAAAACAAACAGCACTTCTCACTGCTGAGGGGTACTCCCAAATTATCACTATGACCTCATCTGAAGGCTTTCGGCCACCTTCTGTTTACTGTCAGGAAGGACAAAAACATATTTGTACTTAAAATTATATAGCTAAACACAGTTGCTGAAACTGGAAGATGTTCTAGAAGTCTTTTTATACTCTTCACGATTATAGGCACTCTTGACATTTTGATTTTGCTTTTCAGACTCACTCAGAATAGCACCTGCTTAGATAAAGGGCCTTCCTGAAATCAGGAGAAGCATTTACAAAAGAAAGGGGAGAGAAACAAACCTATTTTGTTGATACCAAAAAGATTTAGTAATAATTTATTCCCAGGCTTTTTAAAATCTTTCAGTGTTATGTGCCAAGCCTTTTATTTTTTACAAACCACACCTGACAGACGTAATTATCAAAGCTTTCCTGCCTCTCTTGCATTTATAACAGCTGCATGTTCTCCATTTTAGGGAAGTGCTTGACACCATCTAACATAAATGCTTATCAGATCACAAACCAACTGATAATAAAGTGGGACCTGCCTGCAGCTCCTACACCACATGAGCTGAGATACAGAGAGGCACTCACAGAATCCACTCAGTGGTTGCTGGTAAGTACTTCCAGATGACAATCACTTGAGAACACGAGGTGCCTTACTATCAACTCAGCAGTACGTAGCACGTACAGCAGGACATTGTACAGACAGGATGCTACTAAAGAGCACACACAGCATGGATAGCAAGGATGCACAGCACACAGACTTCTTGTAGTCAAATCTCACAAAGCTCTCCTAGTTTTGTTCTAACAGATGCTAAGCTGTTTGGGAAAGAAACATTAATAGTCTTCTATAGAAAAAAACAGAATGTCACCTCATCTGGTTCATCAGCCTGTCAGTGAGACACAACCACCATCTGCAATGGAAAAGGTGAAGAAGGTTATCAGATATGTTGTACAAACTCAGATCCTGATTATGCTTTAAACAATGTGCAATGTTAGTCTTTTTGCTGTTAGCACTGGGTTTTCAAACCAATTAGAAATCAGGTTACTATGATTTTTCAGGTTACAATTTATGCCTTACACACATTTGTTTTGCAACAGTTTTCCACCAGTTTTCCACA
Source organism: Porphyrio hochstetteri (assembly GCA_020800305.1). Lineage (NCBI taxonomy): Eukaryota > Metazoa > Chordata > Aves > Gruiformes > Rallidae > Porphyrio > Porphyrio hochstetteri. The sequence continues at coordinate 67,132,942 of CM036938.1, forward strand.
TTTCCTTCTTTGACAAGAAGGGAAATAATTTCTCTGTGATTCAATATCTGTTGCAGATGCACTGTAGGCCATGCAACAGCGAGAATATGGTGCAGCAAGAGGGCAATAACAAAAAATGAAGGGAGTAAGAAAGAGGTGGAAAAGCAGTCATAATTTCAGTACAATCTGCATGCAGCATCCATGGCTGCTTATTCTGCCCCTTGCCATCCAGCATATCATACAAAGGCTTCACCAGCAGTCATGTGCATATGCATGACTTGTATCACCAAGTCCCTGAAATTGCTCCTGTGACCCGTCCCAACAAATTGTGCATCCCTAGCCATCCTGCTGGCAGGCTGGTGTGAGAAGCAGAAGAGGCCTTGACTTGGTGGGAGCACTGCTCAACCACAAAAGCATCTCTCTGTAGCAAAAAACATCTCCTTTTTATGAAAACACTCTTTTCAGCACAAATCCAAAACATAGCCCTGTACTAGCTACTAAGAAGAAAACTAATGCTGTTTATCTCAGCTGAAATCAGGACAAACTCCAAGAAGAAAACTGTCTAAAAAACAAGCATCTCTGGTCTCCTAGGAGTCTCTTTGCTTCTTTTGTACCACCAAAATCTCCCATGTTCTCCCCTTTATATCAGAACACCTGTTCTCTCGTAGCTGGCTGCCACTTTGTCAGCCACTTCGGAAGGAGTACTGTGAGAGGCCCACATGAGAAAGGTACAAAGAATGTGGAAGTCTTGGAAGGGTCCCTTTGCTCATTGGCATATGTCCTAGAGCATTCTAGGACAGCCAGATACACAAGCATACTCCATCTGCTAGTTCAACAGATAGATAACCATGTGCAGACAGTCTGGTACACATCATGTGGAAGAACAGGGAGCTCAGAGCAGTAGAAATGCTTGTCAGATTCTGGATACAGGAGAGAGAGGAGATGCAAGTTAGTGATGTGAAGGATGTGTAGAGACAGCCACGATGGGTGGTGAGAATGACCAAGTGCTGAGAGACTACAGAATGAGAATATTTTTTATCTCTCATGTCCCATCTACCCCTGTGAACCTAGACTGTAAACTCTTCATAGTCACATGAACATAGGCTTCATTTACAGGTGGAGCTGGAGAGAAAGGGTGAGTGTGGGTATATGGGCATAGAGAACATACAAAGCTAGCTGAGAAATAGTGTTTATCAAGAGTAGGATTAATATATTTAATTTATTTAATCTAACACCTGGGTCTTAAATCCACTTCACTTTCCTCATGTTCTGTCGGAGATTTTGAGTCTTTCTGTAATATTGTGTGTTATGGGGCTTTTTTCTGTGATCAAGTTACTTTATTAGCAAAAGTATATGAAGTGCATTAACTTATTTTAGTAAAAAAAAAAGAAATCACTGCAGAAAACCAAAGAAAATAAATAGGTGCCTAATAGTGGGGGATTTGGGTGGGGTTTTCTTGCTTTTGTTTTGAGTCTTGGCTGGTTGTTTCTTTTTATTCTTTTAGAAAGTATGTAGAATTAAGAAAACAAAACTGCACAGCAGGCAAAAGCTAAACAAATATTTTGATTTGCAATAACACTTCTGCCAAAAACATGGTACCACCTAGAACTGATCAGACCAAAGATCTATTTAATGCAGGATAGGGTGCAGCCACCAGTGGACATATGGGACAGAGTGTAAAATAGTTTAAGCATATAGCGACAGTCTTCTATCATATTTTCTCTTACAGTTTTCATCTCAGTGATTTCCTTAGACATGAGTGGTGCCTTTGTTTCAAGAGAATCTCCATTCCCTGTACAGTCACTGGAGCTCCAGTGCCATCCTCAGCTGCAGATACACATTACTTCTGTGGCACTGAGGCACCGGCAGACACACGTTCAGTCCAGCCATGCTCCTGATCATCAGTCACATCGATCTTTTTAGACATACTAAACCACTTGAGAATGAGGGTTGTGAGGTTTATTAAATATTTAATTTGACCTTGGCATCTTGTTCTTCAGAATGCCAACAAGGCTCAGAGTTAAGTGAGTAATTACTTAAGTGATTTTTCAGTATGTATGACATCTAATTGATTTTCAAACCAATGTTTAGACCTAGACTCTCCTAAATGTCCTGACTGAGCAGAACAAGTTCATGAAAATAGGAGTATTGCCTTGGAAGAAAGAAAAGACATTGGCTAAAATGCACAGTAATTCCTCTTTCATGATACAAACGCCTACTTTCAGCTGCAGTCAAAAGACCAGTCCTTGGCTGAGAAAACAGTCAATAGAAGATTATGTTTTACTGCTGCCATATAAATTAAACGTCATCTGTTTTTAGGTGCCTGTAGAAAGCAGTGCTGTCAATGTCACCATTTCAAATTTAAATGCTATGTCTTCATACATTGTTCAGCTCAGATGCACAGCCAAGGATGGTCTCCACTGTGTTTGCGTTTGGAGTAAAGAGATTATGGTCCCTCACAGTAAGTGAAATGTAGTTTTGTCCTACTGGGGATAAACATGAATGTAAAAGCTTTTTCAAATCTTGTATCATGAAATAGCATTGTCAGACACTGCTGAAAATATGATCAAACTGATTCATATGAGTGCATGTCTCCATCTTTTTCCATGTTTACCAGAACTCACAAACAAGCCAAGAATATCATATACTGAAACTACAGAAATGTCTCCAGGCAGAAGAAGTGTTCTCCTGAAGTGGGAGGTAATGTTCGCTTTGACTCTGGGTACCTTCTTCATGTTCATGCTATTAACTTTATTACTTTACAGGACAAAAATAGACTTTGTCATTGTATTGAGACTACACTGTACAAGCAAAAGGCACTGAATACTGTACTGTCATTTCAGGATTCAGTGCATTTTTACTGTGGTGTATTACGTGATAGAAACTAGCAAGGAAAAAATACATACATTTCTAAACTTGGAAAATTATTAAACCAGCAATCTCAGGGCTCAAAAATCATTGAATAGAAGAAACATTCTTTCCAATTTACATTAAAAATCAGTGTGCCTCAAGTTCGTGTCTTAGAATTAAGCTTTCCTTGACACTTCCTCCAAAGTCTTTAGCACATATGAGGGACATGCCCTGGATTTCATGTGTTCCTAAGGACTATTCATATTCTTGAGAGACAAAAAACTTTTAGAAAAGCTTGCTAAATCTACTAATTCACTAATTCAGAAGTGTAAATACATTATAATCAGGATGGGAAAAGAGCCTCTGGCTTACAAGAACAGTATCTCACTGCATCCTTCCCATAATGACATTTACATTTCAAACCTACATGTCAGAGGCATCCCATCTTCCACAGCAGGAGTCACTGTCGGCAGAGCAGTCAGTTTTACCAGCTGAAGTTCGTCTGGTAAGAAACAGAAAACTGCCAGTTTTGAGCATACAGTTGAGAGGCCCACAGGCAGTTTCAATGAGGAAGGTGTAACTAGAGGTGTTTGTGTAGAAACTAATTCGTTCTATCTGGATTCTGGGAGAAAGAGTATCTACAAACTCGAAGAAGATTGCCATAGGGGACGTGCCTGGCAGAAAGAACAGAGACTGACAAGGTTTTTAAATATCAGAGGATGTGGAAAGTTTTGTATTTACCCCATGCATTTTCACTAAGGGTAAGAAAAGACAGCATAGGAAATTAATACCTCATCTTCTGATAAGGATGAGAGATCCCCTTTTTCCCTTATCTCCTGAGAAGAAGGCAGAACTGCACAGTAAATGATTCATTTTGTGATAAGAGCAACAGACCGTACGTGCCAATTTAAATGTTACGCTAAGAGAATAAATTAGTCTTCATCTAAATGCTTTAGTTTAAAAAAAAGTAAAATAGTTGGTTTCAGGGCTAGAGCCTTCATTCGGGGTAACACACTAGTCTGCTACACAAAATAAGGTGTAATGCCAACTGACTTCAGCAAACATTGAAGGGTCAGAGAGAAGGAGACACTCAGTAATACACATGTTAAATGTGGAGGAAAAATGTATTTGGCCCTGCTGCCATACTTGCGTAAGCCTACCTGAAACAAAGAAAACAGCCTAAAGATGTTAGAGGCCACAGCTCCCCCACCTTTGCTAATGCTCAGTGGGTAACCTCAAACCAGCAGGCACAAGATAGCTGGCTTTGACTCTAACCATCCAACCAAGCAACATGTATTGCTTTGATGGCCACTGCTAACACAGGGCCTCCTGCACAAGGTAGAGCAGCGCCAGCCTTTTCCAGGCTCATTTTGCTAGGCTAAGAAAGGTAAATTCTACTGGTTTCTTCTTGTGGGATAGACCTCGTATTTCAGACACCCTAGGATTTCTGCTGCCCAGAAACCTTTTCCAGTTTCAAAGCCTGGTGAGAGAACCGTAACACTATTTCTGCTGCAGCTTTACCAGAGCTTCAGACACTGGCGCCAATTTTTCACTCCTTACCCTTGGGGAAAACCATCTGTTTCCATTTTAAAAGCTTCCAGCTTTACCAGAAATTCCTCTCAGCACATGTGTCTCTGCCTTTTAAATTACTGAATATAATCCTGTCTGTGTTACTCCAATAGTATCCAATTATTTCATTAAGATAACCCAATCTCCTGGCTTTGTGGCATCTTCACACTATTAATTTTGTGCCAAGAAATAACTGACAAGCTTGATATCAGAAGTAATCCTTGCAATATTCACGAGCCTTTGTGCATTGAGTACCTATCTAGATTGCTGTAATTTCCATTTCTGTGCTCTCATTTTCCAATCTCTCATTAAGATTAGTACAGGAAAATAATGAGTGAACCATCACCACCTAAAAAATTGTATCAATGGATATGTAACACATTCCAGAGTTGTAGCATAATTACCAGCATTTATCCTTAAAGAGACCAGATGCCTACAGAACCTAGTAGATGAAGATTCCCAGAGGCATAAACTGCAATTAAACACCTCTCATTAACTTTCCAGCTCCTTATTATGAGGGGTATGTTCCAATGAAATGTAGAGAGCGTTACAGCTTCTTCACTGATGTTATTACTAATTGGATACACATAACTAAGGTCTCAATTAAGCAAAACACTTAATCCTGTGCTTAAATCCTCTCATTTTAAGCGTGCTTTTAATTTTAAGGAAATGCTTTACTTCATTGATTCCTAATAACCTAATTAAAACAGTATGATTTTATCCCCATCATTAAAGGTGACACTTTGTTTATACAATTTAATTCCTCTTGATTTTCTGCACAGGACGTAATAACATTTATAGAATAATAATCTTCTTCCTCTTACTAGGTAACCCAAAGTAAGAACATCATTGGATATTATGTTACTGTGGAAAGAATACCCAACAGTTGCAGGGATTCACTAAATCGCATCTATCTAGAGGACAGAAAAGTTCTTCTAAATCTCTCCCTGGCTCATTATAGAGTTAATATTTCTGCCTATAACAAAGCAGGAGAATCTCCACAAGCCGTCTACGTTGTCCCTGGCATCTCTGCAGCAGGTACTTAGCTCATCACTTAGTAGAGAAGTTTTATGAGCAATCTCTAGGCTACCTTTCAGCAGTCTTTGGCATAGAGTAAAGCATTTTCTTGAATATGTATTAGGCTGATATTTTTGCATAGTGAAAGCCAGTATTATTTCTTAAGAAAGGATTTTTATAGAAGTTAGCTAACAAATTAAGCAATTTAGTATTCTGTTTAGCAGTTCTTTTTTTTCTTCAAGCCGGAGAAATAACTATGTGCTAGAACTACCTATCAACAGAGATTGTCGAGTGTTCTCATAGTTAAGTAGGTGCCAGCAGTTTAAACAAAGTTTGCAGAAATGCATCTGAATCTAAGGTTTGTGAGCTAAGTAACTATTAAGAGACCTGCTGCTGTCATTTATTTCAGTATTACCTCTACTGACTTATAGGAGGGAGGATAGGTAGGATGCACGTGTCATATTTCAATGGAGAAGTAAGCTTTTGTGATGCCTAAATACACAGTTTTGAGGGGTTTTTCATTTAAATAGTAAAACAATTAAACAATGTTTTTCTTCTAATATAAGCTAGTGTCATTGCTATAATCTTGAGGTGTAGTTATTCTAACCTAAGAAAAATTTCTCTCTTCCAAAGTCAGATCTAATTGGTTTTCTAGAATTTTCTAGCACAATCCACTCATTCTGTTCTCCTTTGATCTGCAAAATCTTGATGATTTTGTTTTGCCCTTACATTTGACTGGTTTTGCTGTCTTCTGATGAAATGCATACTATTACATCAAGCCGTTTTTTGACTGACAGCCTCTTGATTATCAAAGTTCTTGGCCTGTTCTTCATGGTTCTCTCCAGAGATGGTTGTGTTCTACGCAGGTTCTCTGTATCTATCTATGAATTACTGGGAAGATACTTGTTTTAAGTGCATTCCCAAGATAAATTCCTTCTCAGCATGCACAACTTTTCCTCAGGTAGTATAGATGTTTTCTTTAATTGTACTTTAGTATATTGACTTTTTTTCAAACAGGAGGTGAGATGGGGAGTTTTGTCTGATGCCACAAGATCCGCTTCTTACCCCAAAATGAAAGGTTGCTTTTCTCCCCTCTTAGTTTCAGTCAGAGAGTCTTTCCTAGCTCGATAATTTGCTTTTAAAAATACCAGAATGTTTAAGATCCTTGCAGAAAACTCAATGGATATGAAATTATATAGGTTTCATCCATAATTAGCCTCTTCTCCTCCTCCGAGGTAAGCGCTATATCACAGTTGCTCTACATATAGCAATTAACAGGAGGTTATTTAGCAGTGTCAACCTTCCTTTTCCTGAGGCTCGCAACAGCCATTTCCCCTTTTCCGATGGCGGGAAATTAAAGGTCATGAACAGCAATTAACACTGCAGCTCCCAGAGACCATGGCAAAACACTAGATGTTAAGTTTCCTTTATTGACCTACAAGAGAAAACATTACTATACACCAGTCTCCTGCAATGATAACTGCCTAATGAATAACCTTTGAAAAAGAAAAAAAAATAGACAGAAAGCAAACAAGAGAGGAGAAAACCGCTTTCCTGTTTATCTCTAATGGTATATTTGTTCACAGACCTGCCTGGCCAAATTCATGTCAAACCCCAGGGAACTAATGCAGTTGTCACCTGGACTCCAGAATACAATCCAAAATGTTTTGTGGTTGACTGGGGCACTGGCAAAGAGGACATGCGCATGAGAATATTAACTGTGGCTACTCAAAACTTCACACTAGGTAACAGCATCCGCCACATCTGCTTATGGAGGCACGATTTCATTTATTGGTTATCTTTGGTTAGAGAGGGGATGATTTTCATGCTGGTTTTAAGCTCATACTGCAGATCCAGGTAAGTATACGATCTTATTTTTGTCCAGCATTAAGATATCTAATTTTTAGCAACACCAAGGCAGATAAAAAGGAGAGTTTTCAGTAGGACTCTTCTGGTCACAGCTGGGCAAGAAATGCAGTTAAGTTGCTGTAGCTGGTGTGATGTCTCTCGTCGTCGATCACATTCCAGGCAGACCTACACACTACTGGCTTTAAAAAAAACCAACCCCTTTTTCTTGTCCCTAGGAAAACTTAACTTTATATCTAAAGTTCTTTGTTACAGTCTCTCTTAGATTATTTATTTTTATCCCAATGACTGTCCTTGTTAGTGTCTAAGTTCTCAACTCCAGTATTCCATTTACCAAGCTAGGCATGATGAGCTCTAGCTGGGAATCACTTTATGGGTCAGCCATAAAAAATATTGATTAAAATTGTGTAGGTGATGCTTGCAAAGGCCATGCAGGACTGGCTTTTATGTACAGTAGAGAACATTTCGTTTCAGAGCTCCATAAATGAATGCACTGCATTCCTTGGTCCTTCTACCCGATCTGGACTGGCACATTACATGCAGTTGTTTTGCTTGGCTTTCTATGTGCTAGCTGAGGGGGGAATAGCTGTCCTTAGCTGTCCTTGACCTAAGACATCTGCAGTTGTTTTAGTTCCCTACTTCTCCTTCACGCCTTCCAGAGAGAGATTATAAGTAGATTTGGCATCTTTAAAAGCCAATCTGTGTTACGTCTTGTTCTGCTTTTGAAATAGTTTGTATTAAGCATGTAAAGACAGTGAAGAAGGATGCATATATTTTGTACTCTTTGTAAAGCCCTGTAAATTTATACTATGCTTTGACTCTCAGAAAGTAACTATATAGAAAAGCTATAAACTCATTTTGTCTCCTCCCCTTCTTTATCAGTGATAACTTTTCAATAGATCCTGATTTTCCTTTATTTCTTTTCCAGATGATTTTCAGCCATATAAGTTGTACAAAATAATAGTGCATGCATCTGATGTGTGTCAGTGTGAAAATTTCACAAGATATGAAAAGACTTTTGGAGCAACCCACTTTTACTCAGTTGAAGGAGGTATTCCTCCCCCTTATACAACCTCATCACTCACACTTCTTCTACAGCAATAGAAAGAAATCCTGCAAAGTTTCTTTGCCAAATAACAGCATCCTCCAGGTAGCACTGCCTTTGGTCCTAGCAGTTATGCACCAGAAGTAAATGTCCTGAATGCTGTTCCTTACCGATAGGTCCACAGAAATATCATTGTTACACATGATATTACCAAAATAACAGAAAGAAAGAGTAACTGAAGAGTTAGTTACTACTAATTCTAGCTCAAGTTTAACCATGGCCAAAGTCAGAATTCCCAATCCCAATTTGCTAGTGGGAAGGTGGTAATAAGTTGGTAATTTCTACCTATATATTGCAAGTTGAAGCTGGTGTGGCTGTGGCTATTGGAGTAAAAGGGTCTGTAGTGAGATAGGAACAATTTCTCATTACTTTGGTATTGCTCAAGGTGAGGTGTTTTTACTCTATGGGATTTCTCCTTTCTCTTCCACTCATTTATGATGACTACAATTGGGCAAGAAGCTTTTTAGGAAGCAGCTAGGTTTCAGTCTTGGTGTTTATCGCACAGGTTTCAATGCAGTAGTTTAATTATTATCCAATTTTGAAGTTCCTAGGACAGGTCCCACCAACGTGACAATTCTGAACATCAGAAAGCATTCTGCACTTGTGAAGTGGACTGAAATAGCTGCTGAAGACTGTCTGGGCTTTCTCCAGGGATACAGGATCAGCTACACAGACTCATCTAGGAAGAAGTCTGAGCGTAAGTCACTGTGGCTCAGAACAATGCTGCTTTTCAGAGCCACAACAGGAAAGCTTTTTCCAGATTATTAAGTGCTATTGCAGCACACTACTGAGTTCCTCAGATTTCTGTGGGAACTGAGTGCTCTTAAAGGTCAGCTTCTGGTTATTTTTAATGATCTAGGTGGTCCTATGAATACTTAGGATTTTATTCATATTTAATTTGAGAGTATATATATAAGAAAATATTTCTTTAAAACTAGTTTCTTTAAAAGGGTTCTAAGACTACAACAGAATTCTCTAGTAACAATGAAAGGAAGGTGTATGCTTTCAGTATTTCTGAAGGTATTAAGATTTCAGTCACAGTATTTTTATGTATCATTGCAACTTGACTCTGAGCCTTTCTACAGGAAGTTCTTTTTTGAATTCAATTAGCAGGGAATATAGTTTGGTTTTCTTACTTGTTTTCAAATACACTACTTCATTTTTAGAAACATTTTCTTAAACTGATAGCTTTTGTGTGTAACTACAAAGGATGAAACTTCTACACATTGAAATAAATAGTTGTAAGTTCAAACCACTTGAGTTTTTAAAAAAATCCTCACGCTTCTTTCAATAAACTTTGTTTTCTGGCCTACAGTTGAAAGTCTTCTTGCCATAAAAAATATTAACTTTGTGCATACCGACTTTAAAGTTAAAGACATGCTATGGAAGCCAAATAGCACCTAAGACCCCACAAAAGGGATAGCAAGGGTTCTATAATTCATGTCTTTACAGGACCACAAAGAGTAACAAAAGCTTCAAGTACACAATGTTAGGAGGAGGTTTGGCAACATCTTGGGGGAGCAGGGGGAGAAAGGGGGTCTATGCCACCCCAAATACCCACTGGAAAACACAGGAGGATACAGAAGGGGAGTGTCCAGGATGGAACCTTTTTTTCCCCCCTCTGCCCTAACCAGTGCCTACAGGAATGACACAACACCGGATTGCAGTGACACAACATTGCCATGTTTTCCAGGGAGGAGGAATCATTTTATTGCAGGATTTGAGGGAAGGAACCCTATAGGCTGCAGTGCCAGTACCACTTTTGTTAAGAACATAACGTGCAGTGGCAAACCTGAAAATTAATTTCATCCCTGTTAAAGGCATCAGTGGTGGTGTTATTCTGGCAGGGGAAAAGTAACTGTGCTAGCAGAAAAGAAAGGTTGAGCTGAAAGCCCCACAAAGCAGTGAAGCAGAATGCACAGCCTTTCTGTGTACGAAATAACGAGTAATGGCACTGAGGTGAATAACTACAGAGTACTGTAGTGAGTATAAAGCATGTGAGAGGACCCAGGCCTCACATCAGCTATTACAGCCAACATGAAAACCACTGTTCAGCCTTCTGCACTCACCACCTGTGTTAAAAGCTCATGCTTTTTACCTTGGGATTTAAAATATACCTAAGAATTTGGAGGGGGGTGGGGAGGACGGGGAGGTGGGTGTCTTGTATCAATCCAAAGAATGCTGTGGCTTCCTCCAGGTTGGGATTAGGGCACAGAAATTTTGCCTTTTCCCCAGTCAGCTGCACTGAGAAATACTCAGCCGTCAGGGTTTGCCTAACAGTCTCCTTCACCAGCCCCTCTTGTGTTTCAGCTGTCACGCTCAATTCTTCTACCACAAGTTACCATCTTACTGGGCTGAAGGAAAAAACCATCTACCGTGTGCAGATTTCAGGATTCACTAACGCTGGAGAAGGACCAGCAACTCTTTCACAACCCTTCAGCACTCTAAAATATGGTACAAGAAGCTCAATTTATCTGCTGTACACCAATCCTTGCTTTATACGCTACAAGTCGCATTATTCTCTACTCTTCCTTGCTTTTCAAGTGCTCATGCACAAGATTTGTTATTCAGTCCTTAGTCACTGATGGCAAACATGATGGACAACACAATTTTTTCTTTGTTAAACTATGCATTGCAGAACAGTTCTGCCTGTAATTTTGTTACCTAACATGCTGGGAAGATTCCTCATGTCTGAAATGCTTTCTAGACCTTTTTATGCTAGCTGTATGTACATATCTTTATTTACTGTTGATTCCTGTCATAGATCTCAACAATTTAAATATCCTGCTTGTGAACCAGTCAAATTGGGTAGTCCTGCTCTTGGCAAAATCCTGAGCAACCAAGTAAAACTGGTTTGCAATTACACCTCTAGGCCATTAACTGTAACAAAAAAGTCTCTTTCAATTGCTCCTATTGTGGGTGACAGCTAATCAAAGTATCTTTTCTTTTCTAATAATTTAAGTACATTTTACATAACAGGTCCTATAGTTTGCTGGTAAAAGCTTGCTCTTTTCAAAGGTGCCTGGATAGCATTATGAAGATCAATACATTTATAAAGTCTCATATATTGTACTCATATAGGGTTAGCTAAACACAGACTCTCAAACATTTTTAACACCTTACCAGTTAAGCTAAATCTAACATTCAAGTAGACCCTTTTTGTTGTTTGTTTGACCACAGCTTCACTCAATTTCAGCTTTCTAAAGAAAAAAAAAATGAAAACAGGCTGAGATGATATCAGGCACAGAAAAAGTAACCTGTGAAATTCAGACAGGAGTATGCAAATACGTTCTCCCCACTACAGCTTTTTTATATTAAGTGAAAGAGGTTAAAAAAACCCCACAAACAAGCCCAACTGAATAGTCGAAAGTGTGAAGCAGAAAGAAGGAAAGAAATAAAAAATCTGCCTTGAAATCAAGAGTTTCTCCCCCTTCCTCCCCCCACTGACATTCTTTCTCCTGTCAGCATAAGAAATTAAAGTTTTCTGTAGGACTAGTCCATGCATCCTACTGAATGTGTATTCATTTTTTCATTAAAATAACAAAAATGCAATGTTAATTTAATGCAACATTAAAAAAATTCAAGTAGTCACACTGAATTTAAACATTACATTTAGCATTTCCCCCTCTCCCCCTCTTCATCCCATCATTTCACAGGTTACTTAATCCATTAGAACAACCTCAGGTTTCTTTATCATTAAAGCTTTTTTCAGCAACAAAGCAATTTGCAGCTTTTTCACATACCTTTTTAAACAAAATTCAGTAGCTGATTTTAAAAAAGAAATTTTTGTTGGTGGGTGCATAGGAAAAGAAAACAAAAGCTGCTTTTTACAAATACCATTTGTCATTATCAGCAACACGATCATGTACTGACCACACTTTCCTGGTGCTATTTTGAAACTTTTGATTTAGCTATCTGTAAAGAACACCTCAACCCCAACCTGCTGTTAACATCACAGACTGCTTTGGTTCCTGTGTTAGCAGCACTGATGTCACTGCCTGAGCACTTCTTCAACCTTCATTAACCTTTCAAGCACTTACCTCCTTCAGGGAGGTGGGGTGGTGGTGACAAGTGTCTCAAGCAGGTATTAATATAAGCAATAGGAGATGTAGGCTCACAGCAAGGGCTGACAGACAGCTGCCTGCAGATAAAATTGCCTAATGACCCTGACAGGTGAAGAACAGCAACTACCAAATACAGAAACCATACATTATTATCAGGACCAGGTAGGATCTCCTCCCCCCACCCCCAAAAAAACACAAACACAAACTAAATCCTACTCGTAAAACCTGAAACAGACCAAAAGCCACTTTCAGTCAGTTTTCTTATGATGTCAGACCTTCATCAAGGTCCTGACCCATTAAACAAGCTACACCTCCTATAATAAAACAGGGAATAGGAATACTTTGCTTATTATAAGATGTGTCTTTGGATGCTGGACTTCAGAATTCAGCATATATACCTATATATCTTTAAAATACAAACCTGAAGACCTCTGACACCCTCACACACTCCCCCCAAAAATCCCAGGTCTTGTTTTTACTAGATTTCACTTGCAGAAATATCAGAACATGTGTAAAGTTTGACTTCTGTTTGAAATGTTTCTCTTGCTGAGGCAATATGGCCTTTCTATACTTCATACCATAAGTCTGATTTGATCTCTCTGTTTCCCGTCAGATCAAGGAGAATTTGTAGGTTTTGTGACTGTCCTTTGCTTCAGCATGCTGTTGATTCTGGTGTTTGCACCTCTCACTTGCTCTCTGGTGCTCAGAAGGTAAGTAGGGAATATTTTTAGCAGCACTTCTGATTTGCTTAACCCTTACTTTCATGGCACTGGGAGCTTTTCTTCATTAAGTGCAACACAACTCAAAAAGCAGCACAAAAGCCACCCCACTCATTTACACAGTGAGAAGAATTACAAACCACTGCAAGCTGATTAAAAGTCTTTAACCTTTTGCTTTTGACACACTTATCTGACTACCTCCTGCCTCAAGCACCCTTGAAAAGACAGATCAAGGACCATTTTTCACAGTGGAAAATAGGTTCTATATATGGAAAAACATGCATTTGGGTATTTTTCTCTATCATTCCTAACTGATAATCATGTCTCTTCTGTTGAAATGCAAAAATAAATTTGAGCAGCATATAAAAATTGATGTTGCCATCTAAGCAATTTCCTGCAAGCACATTTGGATGTTAGTTGCATAAATTATGCACATAATGAGAAGGAGTAATGGATGGATGAGTAGAAAGAAGAGAGAATAACAAGGGTGCCTGAAAGATGTAGATGAGGTCCTCTTATTTTAGGAGAAACTGTTCTCTGCAGTAATACACTCCCCTCAAATTAACCTGAGGTACAGTATCAGGGGTATGCACTGCCACTAAAAAAAAAAAAGGCTTGCAAATGTGTCATAATGCTCATTTTTCTGCTAAACCTAGTTGCATACAACCATTCATACTACTATTTTGATGTCCTAGAACACCTCCTTCCCCTTTTCTCCTCTTTACAAACACCAGCCTCAGATGCTGAAAGCAGAGCTGCTAAAGGACAGAGCAGACAGACGGTACCGCCCGTGGCTTGAAAGCCGTCCAGGGTGACATAGTTTACTTTAGCTCATGCATCAGGCTTAGCTCCTGCCCTTGCCACTGGGAAAAAAAAAAAAAAGACCATGCTCCACATGATGTCTCCTGTGCACTTTCCTTTTCAGATTTTACTTTAAGTTGCTCTTTATCTGATAGAGCCTTTTTACCAAGTACTTCAGAGACTTACTCAGAAGTTCTGACCTAGAGCAAATGTCGTTGTGTTAAACCATCATCCTTCATTGTCTAGGCCCATTAGGAAAGATGTTTTGGAAACTAAAATAAAACAAAACCAACCCAAACCAAAACCAAACCAAAACAAGACAATACACAGAGGTCTGGTGTAGCATCACAAAATAGCAATTATATATGTAGCAGTGTTGAACACCTGGAACATAGACAAGGGTTTCCAAAGATCACCTCATCTCAATTACCTTCTTGATTTTTGAAAAAGGACTCACCAGCCAAACATTCATCTTCATAGGATCAGCAAGGCAATCCAGTAACTTAACAGCCTCCAGCTTCACCTCAAAACATAGCCTAAAGAGATGCAAAGTACCTTAACAGCTAAGGAAGTCTAGATTTGATTTGAAAACAAGACAGCACAGAAGTCAACACTAAGGCAGGGCGATGGGCTGCATAACCTCCTACAGTCTCTCACATACATCTATGTTGAGGTTTTTTCCTATAGAGGTGACTCATGGCCCAAAGCTCACAAGGGGGTGCTCTGAGAGCAGCTACTGACAGGGAAGTGATCAGCTCACAAGCTCTGAGATGTTCTCCCTCAGCACCCACAGGAGACAGTGATGAGCACTCAGGGGTGATAAATCCAGTCAGCTCAGCAGAAAATCCTTTGGAAATTCCTATCCACCCCACTGCTGCTCCTCCTCAAGGAAATCACAGCAGAAACCCAGCCAGCCTGGGGCCAGCACCAGCATGCCTCTCCGGAAAATCCAGGAGGACAATGCCTGAAGTGGTGCCCATGTCAGGAGTGGCCCAAGGAAGCGACAAAGCACAGCAGCTTGTTGCCACTTCTGTTGGTTTTGAGCACCCAGGTGCAAGGAAGGAGCTTGAAAAGAAAGGGCTCTGATGAGATAAGTAGATGGCTGAAACCCATCTGAACAGCTTGACTGGCAAACTCAGCTCTACCTTACAAACCCTGTCCTCTACCTTACAAACCCTGTCCTCTACCTTTCAAACCCTGTCCTCTACCTTACAAACCCTGTTCTCTACGGCAGAAGCAGCTGATGTGAGTTTTTAGTAAAGTGTGTTTCTCTTCTGTTAGGTGAAACAGTGAGATGTTGTGTCACAGAACCAAACTCAGGACAATCAGAAAAGAGCAGGAGCTGTGTTGTGCCCCATGTTCTGGACTGTGGGTACCAGGGAGAGCCTGTCCAGGCCATAGCTGCCATTGCACAGAAGCTCAAAACAGCAATGGCTTTCTCTTCATTGAGGGAAAGCAAGCTTCTCATTAGAAGTCCTGGAGCAAATACTTTCTAAAACAAACTTTCTCCTTTGTGTCCAAGAGTCCTCAGGAAGATGGAGGTTTTGTGGAAATGATAGTGAATTAGGAATACACAATGGTTGAATATTTCCAACTCCTGTCATAGTTCCTTTGTCATTTTACAAAGATGCTAGTCATCACTAACACAGCATTTCAGTGTACCAAGATTGGTCTGCAGTTTTTAATTGGCATGATGCTTAATAGGCATTGTATAACATCTCGTTTTGATGGTCTTTAAAATATCAACAAAATGTTGTGTATAAATGGTAGATAATTTAAATGCATATGAAATGTCCATTTTTTAACCTGACAATAATTCTTTACAGACTGAAGATATCATGCTGGCCCAGTGTACCAAGTCCAAGAAACAGCAGTGCCCTCCAAGACATGGCAAGTACTCTTCTGATGGTGTGAAAAACACAAGGGAGATCATAGAATCATAAAATAGTTGGAGTTGGAATGGACTTCAAAGATCATCTAGTTCCAACCCTCCTGCTGTGGGCAGGGACACCTTCACTAGACCATGATTCCCAAAGCCCCATCCAACCTGGTCTTAAACACTTTCAGGCACAGGGCTTCCACAACCTCTCTGGGCAACCTGTCCCAGTGCCTCGCCACCCTCAGAGTAAAGAATTTGTTCCTAACATCTAATCTATACCTATCCTCTTTCAGCTTTAAGCCATTACCCCTTGTCCAATCACTGCACTCCCTGGTGAACAGTCCCTCTCCTGCTTTCCTGTAGGACCCCTTTAAGTATTGGTATGATGTAATTAGGTCTCCCTGCAGCCTTCTCTTGTCCAGACTGAACAACCCAACTCTCTCAGCCTGTCTTCACAGGAGAGGTGCTCCAGCCCCCGATCATCTTCGTGGCCCTCCTCTGGACTTGCTCTTACAGCTCCATCTTTCCCCTACTGGAGACACCAGAGCTGCAGCACTCCAGATGGGCTCTCACAAGAACAGAGAAGAGGGACAGAATCACCTCCCTCAACCTGTTAGCCACACTGTTCTTGATGCAGCCCAGAACACAGTTGGCCTGCTGAGCTGCTAGCACACACTGCTGGTTCATGTTGAGCTTGTCATTGATCAGCACCCCCAAGTCCTTCTCCTCAGGGCTGCTCTCAGTCCATTCTCTGTACAACCTGTAGTTGTGCTTGGGATTGCACTGACCCACCTGCAGGAGCTTGCCCTTGGCCTTGTACTCCATGCAGTTTGCATGGGCCCATCTATTCAGCCTGTCAAGCTCACTCTGGATGACACCCCTTCTCTTCAGTGTGTCAAGCTTGGTGTCATCAGCAAACTTGCTGAGAGTGCACTTGATCCCACTGTCCATGTCATCTTTCCTGCTGATTGATCAGTAATGCTAGTTATCAGTCTTTTCAAATTTCACACATTTACTAATGTCTAATATCCACAGTTGGGAAGCTGGGGCAACTTTAGAAATACAGGATGATGGAGGGTTGTTGTTTAGGCAGAGGCTATATACCATTTTTAATATATTAAAAGGTTCTCAGACACTTTTGAGAACATTACAGAGCATATTAAAACGTATGGTTGTTAAAAGAACAAGGCAAAGTCGAATGGGGAGGAGACAGAGTCTAAAGAGAGAAATTAAGTCTTTATATCTAGTCAGGTTTTACCAACTGGAACTGATTATTAAGTACCAAAACCTCAGAATACAAAGTATTGCATTGTGGCCTAATTCCACAGAAGTCCCAGGACAGAGGCCACCTATATGGTGTTTTCTGAAATTGCTCTTCACCCTTGCATCTGTACCCAACTCCAGAGCAATCCAGGGGCTCTGCCTGGTCAGCCAATAGCTGGCTGGGCAGCATCTACTAGCCAAAAAGCACCAAGGTTCAGCAGGATGTTCACATCTTGTGCACAATTTTCCCATATGGGAAAGATAAGGATACCTGACTTTCAGGACTGAAGTGCCTGGAAATCATCTGTTACAATGAGGCTGCTGGAGAACACATTATTCACTTTTGCCCATTAGTGGACTGATTTGCTTCTTCCTCTCCTTACCTTCTCCACTTCTAAACAAGTTTCTGCTCAAGTTTTGCTGACACCTGATACTAGAAGTTCTTCCTCAAGGATACCTCAGTTTATCTCCCAAGCCTCAAACTGCCAACCATTGTGTTTTTTGGAGGAGGAACTTACTCTACTTTCCTTTTTATATATCGTTGATTTTTCTGGCAGACCTGAACTGTATTTGGCACTCCTAAATCTAGTTTCTCAAGCCAACTTGTCAGCTTTAACAAAGCAGGCGTCTATCTATTTAGTCAAAAATCAGGCAGAAGCTGGAAAGTGTCGACAAGCTGGACACTGTCCAAATCTAAGGGCATGAAGCAGCAACAAAATTTCAGAAGACCCTGACAGGCTGCTGGTAATCAAAGGTTTGGCTGAATGTCAGCACTGCTTCCTTCAAGAGAGCAAGTATGATCTTTCATATTCCAGATGGAATATAGACTTCCTTCCTTGCTTTCTTCCTTTCTTCCACTTTAATGTAGATAAGGACGTGATGAGCTCAGAGACAGTGTCAGATGGTCATTTTGCCAAAGTCAGATAATGCTGAACAAGCAGGATCAGATGTCAAATGTACAGCTGGACAAAGCCAGAGTTTCTAAAGTGATCCTGCTAGAAGACTGCAGTTTCACTGTTCTGTTCCTTTAAGAACTTGATCTCCTTATGAGCACCAGGCAACTTCCAGTTCACAGAATCGCAGAATCACAGAACCACAAGGTTGGAAAAGACCTTTGAGATCATCAAGTCCGACCATTCCCATCTTATGCTAAACTATATCCCTAAGTACCTCATCTACCCTTTTTTTGAACACATCCAGGGAAGGTGACTCAACCCCCTCCCTGGGCAGCCTGTTCCAGGCCCTGACAACTATTTCAGTAAAAATTTTTTCCTAACATCCAATCTAAACCTGCCCTGGTGCAGCTTCATGCCATTCCCCCTTGTCCTATCACCTGTCACCTGGCTGAAGAGACCATCACCTACCTCTCTATAACCTCCCTTCAGGTAGTTGTAGGTGGTGATAAGGTCTCCCCTCAGCCTCCTCTTCTCCAGACTAAACAGCCCCAGCTCCCCCAGCCGCTCCTCATAGGATTTGCCCTCCAGCCCCTTCACCAGCCTGCTTGCCCTTCTCTGGACTCGCTCCAGGACCTCAATGTCCTTCTTATGGTGAGGAGCCCAGAACTGGACACAGCACTTGAGGTGTGGCCTCACCAATGCCGAGTACAGGGGCACTCAGTGTTTGGACTTAGGTGTCCCTCACTGACCACTCCAGTAAAAATAACTCCACCTCATTCCCTTGCTACTTCCCCACCACACATTTAGAAACCAAGAGATCTGCAGATTCAGTCCTTGTTTGAAGTCAGGCTTCTCAAAGACAAAAAAGCAATCTAGTATATTCAGCATTTGGGGGATTTCTGCCTTAAAGGAAGCGCAAGGCCTGAAGTGATTCCATGTAATAATGGGCTTGGGTAGAGTTGAATTGCAGGATAGAAGTTTCAGCAAGAAAGGAGTAAGAAGTAAGAGCCAAAATAACCTGATAGGTCCAAAGATAAATTTTCCATTATGAACAAGTCCAGGTGAAATACAGTGAGATTCTATGCTATAAAAAGGCCAAACAGGTTTCATGAACCATAATGCCACTTTGACATACATATCTCTAAAAGCAAAATATATCAACTTAAAATCCATTTAACTGTTCCTGCAGAGACCAAGCAACTAAAAGGAAACGGAACCTGTGTTAGCCCAGTCTGATGGAGAAATACTGAAATGTTGATAACATGGAAGAAACAGAAAAAACATGTTTTAGAAGGGTTTTGAGGAGAGCAGAAAAAGCCCTGTGTGAGGAGACAGCAGTTACCTGATAGAATGCCTAGAAGTAATCTGATGTTATGAACAGTTTATGAAAAATCCCCCAAATGAGCACTGTGAAACAGAGGAAAAGAGTAAATCTTACTATATTCCATATATTTATTCTATTTGTAGGTTGTTTCAAGACTAATCTCCATCAGGTTAGTTGAGCAATGTAGAAACTCTTGACAGAAAACACATATATAGACCAGATAGGTGGCAAAAGAATTTGTACTTAAAATCCAGGCAGAGCACTTTTTGTTGTGAAGAAAGCCATGATACCCCCATGGTCCAGAGCAGCAGGAGGAACTGGAAACACTCTCAATTCAGTCAGCACAGAAAGGCCAGGAAAATGAACGATGGAGACTAACATGATGAGCCAGCAACCCTAACAGTGTCCTGTTCTTCACATTTAGACCAAATTCTTCTAAGATGCTGCTTCATCTTCACCTGTCACTGCCTCTTTCAGGTGCTTAGAGCTTATTTTGTATAAACACAGAGACACACACACACATACAGCTCATTTTAGATTTGGTAAGTGCAGAATTTGGGCCGCTGTTCATAATAAATATAATAATGGAGCTACATATCACATAGGTCTAAATGCAATGCAAGGCAAAAGCTGGCCATGCAGAGGTATCTACTCATCTACCTCTTTCCACAAGAGAAAAAGAGAGGTAATTTATGTGGGATTGCTGAGATTTCAAAGATCAGTGTATTCATTCCCAAGTCAGCACACAAATTTTAAGACAAAAACAATAACCATTAATTACTCACATATTTATTTTTTTCAAAAGAACCGTAACAGTTCAAACAAATTTAAAGCAACTGAGGGGAAAAAACAACAAAGGGAAAGAAAAGCTAGTATTTAAACCAGAGAACATACCAGCCTGGCCATAGTTTTTTAAAAATTCCAGCAAAAGTGGGCAGACCCAGCAGAACAATCTGAGTAAAAAAGAAGGATGCTTGGTGTTACAGACTCTTCTCCACTCAGTTGACCAGGATTTGCAAAGCCTTGGAGCCCAAAGTATACTTAGATAACAACACAGCATGACGGATAACAGCTACTTGCAGTGGCTGATAGCTAAAGCTTGCTTGGCTGCTGTTTAATTCAAGCTGCTGCTTTTTTATAGCAACATGTTTGTTTTAAACTCTTTGAAAGATGTGGTTCTTAGAACAGTACATTGTGAAGCCTACATTTTATCACCATGGGATTTTGTCCCAGGGGCACATAAAGGCAAGAAAAACTTCATTTCAGTGCTGTGGGAGAGGAGAATATGGTCCTCTGAATTAGGGGAACAAATACTTTCGTTCATGTTTCTAAAACCAACAAAGATGAGACAAAATGGATGAGTGAGCAAGTTATACAGGCAGGACCAGGCTGCCTGTCTCCTAGCTTTATTCTTTTCTTTTTTTTTTCAGTAAATTGCCAATTGTGCTTTGCAAAAGTACAATACTGAAATTATCCTTCCTTCTCATTTTGTCTTGCAGACTGATTGGAAACCTGTGTCAAGGTCACTGCTTCAGGCCTTGTCAGACAATGATACCACCAGCCTTTATGTCATAGAGCATGAGTCAAAGGCTTCTTTGAATCTAGAGCTCTTTACAGATGGCGGAGAAGACAGCAAATGTGACACTCGTCAGGCAGAAGAAGCCAGCAGTAACATAGACATAACCCTAAGGCGTGAAGTGATCCCCAAAGAAACAGTTACAAGCGGAGAAACTGGAATCATTTCCATTACAGTACCACTCCTGAGTGACTACACCAGCATGGAGTTTAGCCAGAAAGCCCTGATGAGTCTGACAGTGAAGCTGCCTGCCAGAGCTGCTCATCCTCATCTGGAAATGGAACTAAGCAGTAAGCCAGAACAAACTGAGCATCAGGTTTTGTTTGCTCACCAAGACTACCTCAAACAAAGCCAGGTAGTATTTTTGCCTTCTGGACCAACTTTGACAGGACAAGTAAATTTGAACTGAAGCATCTTCATAATTTCTTATACCATAAAATCAAGATCCAGAACCTCTGATGCTTGAATGGAGCTATGAGGACCACATAGGAGAGTGAGATTGTGACAACAGTTTGTCTCTACTTCAATACGCTTCCTCAGAGAAATAGGCTGATCATATATTTAGATTAGCTCTTTCACCACAGTCATTCTGTGGAAAGTCCTTGTGTCTTCACACGGGCAAAACTTTCAGGGCACTGTATGAAAAAATGTTTGAATAAAGTACTTCTCACTAGGTGCTTAGTCCCAGGGCACTCAGGAGGCCAAATATAGACTTCTGCTCTAAGCACAACATTGTTCAGGAGAGTTCTCTGATCATTGTGACCAGTTTAAGACCTGGTTTCCAGATTTCGTAAGGTCTTCAGTAAAAATTGCAGCAAAAGTACCTGCTACTCCAGAGAAGTTCTCCAGTTGGTCAAAGCTGACAACAACCAAAAAAAACAACCAAAGAAAAAAGTGAAAAGCCTTGAATTAAAGAATAGAAAATTATGGTTACCCATTTATATAAAACACATAAGTGCTTTACATCTTAGATCTGTACATCTTTATTCATTGTAGGTGACTAGTGCTGTGTAAATTAAGATGATAATGCATATCATTGTTAGTATCAGAGTTTTGAATCACATTAAATTAAGGCTTCTACTTCTTCCTATGCTTATCTACACAGAAATGTATTCATGTTCTGCTATGAGGTGTAGTTGCAGATGCGGTTTCACACTGCATGCCAGGATGATATCTGCTTACCAGAGCTGAACAGATCGGTCAGCTAGTCATTCCCCAGAGCTTGCATGGAGGAGGGGTCATGTGAATATAAGGGGTAAAAGAGTCTTCCTTAATATGCTCTCTCTGTGACTCCATCATGCATCTGCACAGTGCCAGGAGTCTTGAACTGGTTTTCCAGCTTACAACAGCTTCTCACCTATAAACTCTGTAGACATTAATGGTTTGCAATTATTGTAGAAGACTCAATTTATTGTTGTCATCTCTAGTTTATGGAGCATTTTTTTAAAATTATTTTGTGAAGAAAGAAATTGATAGACTGTACTGTAAGAACCAGGGGCTCCTCAGACAGGCACCTTTTAAAATTCTCCCCTTAGTAGTGAAGTACAATTCATATTCACACAAATATTCTCGTGCAGATTAGGTGGTATGATAGCTGTGCTTAAAAAAAGCCCAAAGAAACTGCATATCTCCCGTTTAACTGATTTAGAGAGGCCCCATAACAAAACCAGTTTCATTCATTTCCCTTATTTATATGCAATCTCTCTTTATTTATCTCCCTCAATGTTTGTTAGGACTGGCAGGAACCAATCTGTATTTCACAGTGGGTTTTACGTTGGGATTATTTTTAGCTCTTAAAATGCGTTGTTTTGCCACAAAGCTATGTACTCATCACCACTCACCTCTGCTTATTGGAAGAAGAGGCAACAGGAGCACCCCCAGACCACCTCAAAGCTTTGAGCAGTCTTTTCAATATCTTTTTTTTTTTTTTTTAAACTTCAGTTAGGAGAACAGAAAGGATCCTGCTGTGGAGATCTTGCTGCTTGCAATATCTAGTAGAGGAGCTGACATGAAAAGCTTTTATGGACAATAAAGCCCTCAAATGATATATAATCGTTACCAGGTAGTCATGTTAACACAGCCCAATTTGTCTATTTCCCAAATATAAGAAGCCTCCATGTTCCCTATCTATAATATTTCTTTAATGGCTGTAAGTTATACATTTGGGAGAATTTGTAAGTTATACATTTGAGATACATGAAAAGTCCTGTTGTGGAGATTAGATATAAATGAAGAACTTATCCCATCACAATATATCCTTTGAGAGCAAAGAAAGAACTTTTTATGTGGAGAGAAATAGAACAGTTGCTAATTTTATCTAGCCAAAAAGGAGGCTTTGGTGAAATAAACATAGAATCCTAGAATTCTTTAGGTTGGGAAGGACCTTTATGATCATCAAGTCAAGTCCAACTGTTAACCTAGCACTGACAAGTCCAACCACTAAACCACATCCCTAAGCACCAAATCTATGTTACTTTTAAATACCTCCAATAAGGGTGTCTCAACCACTTCTCTGGGCAGCCTGTTCTAATGCCTGACAACCTTTTCAGTGAAGAAATTTTTCCTGATATCCAATCTCAATCTTCCCTGGTGCAACTTGAGGATCTTTCGTTTTGTCCTATCACTTGCTACTTGGGAGAAGAGACTAACGCTCACCTGGCTACAACCTCATGTAAGGTAGTTGTAGACAGCAAGAAAGTCTCCCTTCAGCCTCCTTTTCTCCAGGCTAAACAACCCCAGTTCCCTCAGACGCTCCTCAGATGACTTGTGCTCTAGACCCTTCACCAGCTTTGTTCATCTCCTTTAGACATGCTCCAGCACCTCAGTGCCTTTCTTGCAGTGAGGTGCCCAAAACCGAACACAGTACTCAAGGTGTGACCTCACCAGTGCTGAGTACAGTGGGACAACCATGTCTCTAGTCCTGATGGTCATACTATTTCTGATGCTCTTGGCCACCTGTGCACAGTGCACAGTGATGGCTCATGTTCAGCTGGTTGTCAAGCAACTTCCCCCAGGTTCTTTTCTAGTGGGAAACTTTCCAGCCACTCCTCCCCAAGCAAGTAGCATTGCCTGGGGTTGTTGTGACCCAAGCGCAGGACCCAGCATTCAGCCTTCTTGAATCTCATACAATTAGCCTCAGCCTACCAATGCAGCTTGTCCAGATCCCTCCAGCAGATCAACACTCCCACCCAATATGCTGTCATCTGCAGACATACTGAGGGTGCTCTCAATTGCCTCATCCAAATCATTGATAAAGACATTGAAGAGAACTGGTGTCAGTACTGAGCCCTGGGGAATGCCACTTGCAACTGGCCACCAACTGGGTGTAACTCCATTCAGCATAATTACCTGGCCCTTGCCATCCTGACAGATTTTACCTAGTGAAGAGTATGCTTCTACTCAAATGTGTGCTACCTACTCAGGGACAAAGGACTAGGAGACACACAGTGCTTTTAGGGGCAACCAGGTTTGTTGTGTTTTGCTGTTGTTTGGTCCTTTTATGGGGATATTTGGTTCAATTGGAAGGGACCTACAACAATCTTCTAGTCCAACTGCCTGACCTCTTCAGGTAGTTCAGAACAGTGTGTGTATATGCAGATGTATAATGATTGCAGAATCCTACCTCTAGTAATAAACATGTAACATTTTATGTGCTATGGTATTGTTTGAGTAGTGTCAGTAGTTTTCTTAGCTTTGGTACTCTTAGCTTCAATATGTTATAAGTGAAATTGCAAATATGAAGGCTCAGGACCATAACAGCTAAGGCATATTAAATTATTGGGGTTTTTTCTTTTCCCAGTCAGCTTATCTCTAGATGCCCATTGTTAGCATTAGTGAGAGTTTAGACAGTGCAAAAGCTTAGATAATTAATGGTAGGCCTGGAGACACATAAGCATAGTGATTTACAGCATAGAGTATTATATAGAAGGGTTAAAGTGGTTTAGCATTTTTTAATTACAGAGAAAGGAATGTAATATTCAGTCTCTAATATGGCCCCTAAAAATGTGCACAAAACAAAGTTAGTGCATGCCTATTTTTTCTGGTATCCAGAGTAGAATATTTTTTCTTGAATAATGTAGTATGGACATGGAGATTGTTTTGTTTTGTCTACACTTAAGGTCAGGCTACAATGCAATAGCTAGACAGCATTGAAAGTTATCACAGTGTTTCAGAGACAGAATAAACAGCTACTCAGCCTGGAACAGGAGATTGCAACAACCACAATATTCCAGAGGGGTTTTTCTTTTCCCCACTCTGTATTAACTACCAAATAGAATAATAACAACTAAAGAACATAGAATATCTACGTAACCACTAAACCCTTATGTCTTTGGGTACCTTGGCAACCTTAAAAGCCACCTTTATGCCACAATGGCTTCTGCACTTGAGCAGAGGCCTCCTGAAAGCAGAGAGCGTAGGGTCATCCTGTCACACTGAGTCAACCCCAGTTACTGCTACAAAAACTGTTAATGGAATTCATCAAAGCCCCCCTCTGTGTCACAGGTTCTTGGTTTGCCCTTTCACTCTGTCCTGAAAGCACTGTGTGTCAAGTGCCTGTATGATGTCAATTGTGTTGTGCTACTGCGTTGATTGGATCTGTATGAACATGAGTAATA
Source organism: Porphyrio hochstetteri (assembly GCA_020800305.1). Taxonomy (NCBI): domain Eukaryota; kingdom Metazoa; phylum Chordata; class Aves; order Gruiformes; family Rallidae; genus Porphyrio; species Porphyrio hochstetteri. The sequence continues at coordinate 67,158,466 of CM036938.1, forward strand.
AACTTGGGGCAGCTTACATGCATCACTTGTGAGCACTGCCTACAGAAGCTGCTGCTAAGACTCCATGTCAGTGATGGGGGGAGGAATATCCCCACATCTATTTTATTTCAACAGCTGAAGCACCAGTTTGATTAATAAAACTGAGAGCAACCTACCAGGCTAGAAATGGTCCTTCACATCACCCATCCTCAGAAAGCCTTTCAGTGCCTCATGGAATCATAGAACCCTTTTGGTTGGAAAGGAACTTTAAGATCATAAAATCCAACTGTTAACCTAGAACTTCCAAGTCCATGTGCCTAAGTATCACATCTACATGTCTTTTAAATACCCCCATGGATGGTGACTCCACCACCTCCCTGGGCAGCCTGTTCTACTGCTTAATTACACTTTCCATGAAGAAATATTTCCTAATATCTAATCTAAACCTCCCCTGCTGCAACTTGCGGCCATTTCTTCTATGTCATTTGTTACTTGAGAAAAGAGACCCACACCCACCTGGCTCCAGCCTCCTGTCAGGTAATTGTAGAAGAGTGAGAAGGTCTCCTCTCAGCCTCCTTTTCTCCAGACTAAACAATCCCAGTTACCTCAGCTGCTCCTGGTGAGGCCAGTTCTCTAACTCCTTCTCACAAAGACTTCTGTGGCCTAGGGCAGAGATTTCACAGAAACAAGCTAACCAAGGAAGTAATCTGAATTTGTTGAAGTAGTACACCATGGGTGAGATGGAGGAAAACCCTGAGGAATGATAGGCATACCAACAGTCAGCACTGCTGGGAAACCTGCAGTGGAACATGTTCAGGTCCTTACTGGAGGTATTGGAGTCTAGGCAGGATGGAGAGCAGTAGACGTGCTGTTTTACCTGAAAAATTGTAGGTTGCAGTCAATTTTTGATAGATTGCTCATACAGACATGGATAGCATAAAGCTACCTCTAACAATGGGTGTTCTCTGACCTTTCCCAGACAGTAACTGCTACTGTTCAACTTTGCTGGTCATGGTTCAAAGTACTCAGTGATCAGCAACATTCACCTTTCTCCTGAGTTGCAATTAAGCAAGAATTCTGGCATTCATTTCAAGTGTATGGTTACTGGCTGTGTCACCAGAATTGGGATCCATAAGTCTCAGTAATTCCATTTTGGAATGGCACCTGTGGCTGCGGGTTCAGTGTCTGGATGGATGTGGGGGGTTACATCTATCTTGACATGAACATGGCCACCATGACTTCATTCAAGTGCTACATGCTGACTTCTGGAAAGGAGGCTACCTGTGTTTCTGTGATCTTTAATTATCAGAGCTGTCTCAAACCCATTGTAATTGCTAATGCACACACAACATAAACATATAAACTGCACATAGGCAGAGACTGTACTGTAGCTTCTCAGCACTGCACGGGTTATTGCCTGCTAGCTAAGCAAGCAGTAGCACCTAGTCACATGGAAGCTGTAATTTATCAATTACTGTTATGCTGGGCCATACTAATGTCCTTCTGATGCTATACAGCATTTGTGGAAAAAGTAAGATAAAACTTACATGGAATACATTTGCTCCATGAAAATTCAAATTACTAGCAAAGATCCCAGTAGGAAAAATAAAAAGTATTTCCACAGCTAATCCATAAGAGATTTTGTGGATGCTGACAAAGCCTGATCTTTAAAATCAGTTAAAATACCTTCCAGTGGTACATGGTCCTATTCACCCCATTTCAATGTTCATTCAGCCTTGGTTAGATGACCCTCAAGACCCTCAGGATTTCACAAAACATAAATAAGGAAAGCAAAGCTATGGCAATATGCATAAATCCACATTTACATGAGCCATATCACTGTTGGAATGACAGAGAAGTCTGCAGTTCCAAAAAGGGATTCATGCGTGCATTCATAACACCTTATGCAATTGCCTTGAAGCCATATGCTGTAAGAATGCTTCTTACTCTTATATTTCTTTGAGCATTAGGATTTCTCCTCTCTGCTTCCATATTTAGGTATTAAAGTTGAAGGGTTGCAGTGATTCCTTTGTCTACCAAGTATTTTACAGGCAAAGAGTCAGCCTACTTTGTATGTAACACTGTGACTTGGTTTTTGCTCTCCAGTTATGAAGAAAAGGTATGCAGATCCTAGGACATGGAGAAGCAACACTAGGAAACCAGTTACAAACACAACAGAACAGTACTTTTTCAGCTTCTGGGGACAAGTTTTGTGCTGGTTTTGTTCCAGTGGGTTTTGTTTTGGGGGTTTTTTGTGTTTGTTTGGTTGGGTTTGTTTAATATTAGTTGTTACTGTAAAGCTTTGAGGAATGAAGATGTGGATGCAGAGAACAAGTTTACTGACAGAGGTCCAAGCACTAGGAACAAAATAGAAGATACACTGTTGGGTTTTTTTTCCCTATACACCTACAGTCTGTCCTCCCAGCAGTCCCTGGAACCAGCCATGCTGCCCGGGAGGCCAAGCATCTCATACTGGCACCACAGTGTTCTGCCTAATGCTGTGTCAGCAGAATCCAACCTGACAGCTGTTCCCATTCCTTTCCTCCAGCTCCAAAACTCTCATTAGTCATAGACTGAGTATGGGCTATAGAGTTCATATCAACTTCATTTTCTCTTGATTTAGATTAAATAAAAGCACCTTCCCACTCCCAAGCATTTTAAATTACCTCCTCCCCCCAAGGAAAAAAAAAAAGACATTTTCTCAGCTAATTACCTGCATATAATCACATGCAAACACCCAGCACACATCAGCATCAATCCCCTAACCCTGATCCATGTCCTCAAAGTCAAAATGACTAATTTGGGTATGACTAAAAGGGTCCTGTAACCCACACATGGAACACCTGCCGCTGAAGTATGAATAGGGCGATCACATCCCGGCGCATTTTAGCAGGTTACTGCCGCATTAAGGCACTAAAATAGCAGCGGGGGGCACTGAAAGCAGTGGTGCTTTGCCGTGAGCGCGTAACAAAGCCCGCAGCACACGGTGCAGACACACAGCGTTCCGAACAATACCGGGGCATCCCCGCGACAGCTCAAGAGGGGGTGCTCTAGCTCTGAATGTTACGCTGCTCTCCAGCATCACGTCTCGAAGAAGGCGCTCTTCCTACACCAGCTGTCACACTCACACTATTTAGAATTCCAGGACAGATTCTGGCTGAACACTCCTGTTTCTCCACTGCAATCCCCTCAGCAAGGGGCTTTAACCTTTCTCGGAGATGTTGCTCTCAGGACGTGCAGACAGCCAGGGTTTGCAGCAGTGAGGGACAACATCTTCATACCAGGTGTTGCGACAGCAAATCCCAGGCTGCAGTTTGCAAAGTCTCAGTAAGTGATGCACAGAACTGTACTAAAAAAGGGAGGTTTACCTATGTCGAATCAAAGTAACATGCTGTCAGCAGCAGTGCAGCAATGCAGAAGAAAGGACACGGAGATTTCTGGAAAGATGGTGTTACAGGTTATCAACTCGCAGTGGTAAAGCCAAGTTTCTGTACAAGTTTAAAACCGGCATCTTGCCCAAGTAACAACAAGGCCTCATTGCAAAGTACTTTCATTCCTGTGCCCCACACTGCAACCCAATTCCATACAATGCAGTCCTCTTCAAGCAGTACAGTCATTAATCCTTTATGATTTACACATCTGGTCTTCCACTCCATCTCAAAGCTACCCAAATTCATCATTCATAGTACACAAGGTCACACCTCCATGATACAAAAAGGAATACCCAGAGGGTTGTGATCAGTGGCACAGAGTCTAGCTGGAGGCCTGTAACAAGTGGCGCTCCTCAGGGGTCAGTGCTGGGTCTATAAACAACTTGGATGAAGGGATAGAGTGCACCCTCAGCAACTTTACTGACGACACAAAACTGGGGGAGTGGCTGGCACACCAGAAGGCTGTGTTGTCATCCAGCGAGATCCAGACAGGCTGCAGAGCTGGACAGAGTAATCTTAGGGAATTCAGCAAGGGCAAGGGTAGGGTCCTGCACCGAGGGAGGAATAACCCCAGGCACCAGTGCAGGTTAGGCGCTGGCCTGCTGGGAAAGCAGCTCTGTGGGAATAGACCTGGGAGTCCTGGGGAACAACAGGTTAACCATGAGGCAGCAGTGTGCCCTCATGGCCAGTGGCACCCTGGGGTGTATCAAGAAAAGTGTGGCCAGTAGCTTGAGGGAGGTTCTTCTCCCCCTCTACTCTGTCCTGGTGAGGTCTCATCAAGAATCTTGGTTGCAGTTCTGGGCTCCCTGGTTCAAGGAGGTCAGGGAGCTACTGGAGAAAGTACAAAAGAGGGCTATGAAGATGATGAGGGGACTAGAACATCTCTTTTATGAAGAGAGGCTGAGGGACTTGGGACTTTGTAGCCTAGCAAAGACTGAGGGGGATCTTATCATTGCTTATAAACACTTGAGGTGTGGGTGTTGGGAGGATGAGGTAATTTTATTTAAGTGGTGCCCAGTGACGGGACAAGAGGCAATGGGCATAAACTTGAATATAGGAAGTTCCACCTAAACATGAGAAAAACTTCTTCACTGTGAGGGTGACAGAGCCCTGGGACAGGCTGCCCAGAGAGGCTGTGGAGTCTCCTTCTCTGGAGATGTTCAAAGCCTGCTTGGATGCTGTCCTGTGTGACCTAATCTAGGTGATCCTGCCCTGGCAGTGGGGTTGGACTCGATGTCCAGAGATCCCTTCCAACCCCTAACATTCTGTGATTCTGTGAATCTGGGGACTTAATCATACACAGTTCTGACCCCTGGTCCCCTAAACCAAAACTCCTCCACCACCCAAATGATGATACAGCTTCCAATTAGCTAAGCACCAAGCAGCAACCGTTTACATGGTATACATAATCACTTTACCATAGCCAGCAATGTTTGGTTGCTAGTGTTAGGCATTTTACATCTCCTATGTGTGCCCGTAAGTCAGAAGATGAATCGGCAGTGGAACCATCAGGCTTGGTTAGCTACTCACCTTTTTATGTGCTTCTAAACTTGGGGGAGACAGGGGGGACAAATGATGCTTGATTGCTTTTATAAAGCTCTGGAGAACTATGATCTGGAAGGCTGATATAGCCTCTGAAAGAGTAATTTTTGTCTCTTTATTGAGCTCTATTTTTCAATCTATAAAGACCATAAAGGCAAAGATTTCTTGTTTCATAAGCAGAGGATGACACAGAAACCATGAAACACGATCACTTCAAACGGGATATACTACTTTTTCCCAGTTGCAGTTATGAGCTACTATTGGAGTAGAGTTACCCATCTGGCAGGAGAAAAGAAAGTTCTTAAATAAAAGAAGTAGTATTTGTATGTTTTATTATCATCTACAGACTTACTACCATCCTTACAACTATAAATTACCCCAGGTAAAAATGATCAAAGGAAATCTGATTTATTAGAGTATATTAACTTAGGTGGCACCTGGCAACCATCTTTCACCCATCTGTAGAGCACAGTAAATGCCCATTTCTAATGCATTCAGTGCCACACAATGACCTGTGTCTAACACTTTCTTCCATCAAAAGATTCTCGAGTATACTTTGAAGTAATGAATTCAGCACTGCCACACTTGGTTGAACAAAGCAATTATTGTAAATCCTGTTATAAAATTATAAGAGTTCAGACAGAGAATTTCAGTGACTTACTGTGTGGCCCACATTACTCGAGAAATAGGATTACAAAGCAGTCTCCAGCTCTCCTGGGCTCACACCATAAATGTACAGCTGTGATCTTTCCCTCCTCTTTGGAGATGAAGCAACAGGATAAATATTATCACAGCTCTAAGGGTCTTTAACAGATAGAAGGCTCTCCCTGCTGATAGAAATTAAACCTGGACAGATGAAATAACACCTTGCAACTAACATGGTAGTTATCCAGTCAACATCTTTTGTAAAAGGTGGACCCTCTTTTGCATCCCAATACACTCTTTAATAACGTATCTACCCAAAATCTTCTCTGGCTAGGGGAGAATTTAACTGGGCATGCCAAAACAAACCAAAAAACAGTGCATGTTCATTCCTTGTATATATATATGTGTGTGTATATATATTATCTAATCTCATAGCATCTTTCTGTAGTATGGTTCATTTCAAACTGCTGATCATTTCACAGGAGGATGATCTGTACATAATGTGCATTAGTGTGATTTATGTCATGGTTCAGATGGGCCTAGCCCTCATTAGATACCTAGTCTTGATGAGACCGAGCAGGCTCATGGGGATGTGTAATAGCTGAATGCTTGTGAGGAAAACACCAAGCTACTACAAAAAAAAAAAAAAAAAAAAGGAGTATTTTAACAGTTCAGAAGGTTTATTAAATGAGTGTCTGTAAAATAAGACCACTTATTTCCTTAAAATTGAAGAAAGCAGAGGAGCAATTGCGGCAGATGGTGCCTCACTCCAGTGAAGCACCAATCTGATGAGCGCAGATGTGATGTATTCATTTAATGTGGACATTCCAATGTGGACCAAAGTGTTTAACTTCTAAATTCAACAATCTGAACGAACTCTTAAAATATTACTTCAATAGAAGTTAAAGGTTTTCTTTAGGCTCTGTCTTTACAAATAAATATAAGATTTGTAGAGTGAAAAACAGGAGCAGCAGTCTTCCCCAGGTCTGGTACTGAAGCAGCACTGGACTGGTGCTAACGCTCATGTCTGCCTCTTTCCTTAGAACTAGTAGGCAAAACAAGCCATATAGACAAAAAAGTTTTATTTTAAAAGACTAATATAAGTGGATTTTCTATCACCTCCTCTAAAATATTTTAACTGAGCAAAAGCAATTGGTAATACACAACATAAATAGGTATTACCTGATTTTGAGTAACTGCTGACATCTTAATGTGTCGCTCAGGTCTGCTTTTCCCTGCTTTCAGGTTCAGAGGAGCATGGTGAAATGCAGTTACCCAGGTGACAGATGGGTTGACTAAATCGCCCAGTGAGCAGGAGTTAAACCAGTCACAAGTCTACTGACAGACATGACTGCTCTTAAAAGTCACATGACCAGATCCCTAATGAGTAAGATAAGACCTGTTGAGAACCACATCTCAAACTTTTGCTCCTTAATCATTGCAGTTTATTTAGATTCTTACACATTATACAAAGCAAAAGAGAAGCTTATGCACTGAAAACAGTGAATCTTAAACAGTGAATTTTAATATGAAGATAGCTATGACATTAAGTGATGTGTCCTTTTAATGTCAAAAGCTCTGCATGAACTCCTGGTTCTACTTGAAAATAAAATTTTTCATACTCTTCTCTACAGCCACATTTAGCAACTTATTGTTTGGAAGTGACAAGCTCTCTCTGGTCAAACTATGGTAGCTTTCTTTGAAGAAGAAAATCCCCTGCTCAGCCAGCAGACTCATAAACCTCTTCTGTAACTAAAACAGTGATCATAATACAATGATTTAAATGCCTCATCACCTTTCCTGACAGATGTAGTTACAAAGCACCTGGCTGTCTGGGGAAGATGGAGCCTAAACCAAAAGCAAAACCAAACGAAAAAACTCAGAGAGAGAATCGCTGTATCTCATCCAAATTTAGTGGAAGTGAGTTTATGACACCAGTAGAACTTTGTGACATCGTTTATTTACAAAAATAACAACAACATAAAAGCAGCATTTGACATTTCTTTACTTGTACCATTTCATAGTTGCTTCATTAATGCAAAAATATACTCTACCAACATGGAACAAGTTTGGTTATTTAACTTAGATGATCTACTTTATTACCAGAAATATCAAACTTGGAGAAAGGAAATAATACTTTTGCTGCTGTAGTGCTTCTGATCCCCAGGTATAGCTGATAGTTGTTGTGTGTAACAAATTAATCATAGCTCCCGTATTGATGTTTCCAGATCACTCGTCCTTTTGATTAAATTATTATGGAAATGATGTATTTAGGAAGTAGCAATTTCTCAGTGGCCCAATTTACTCATCAGTGCAGCATTCGTTCTAAATCCTTGCACCAAGGTTTTAATGAGTAGAGCAACAACTTCTAAGAAAGCTACCTAACTGGCAGCCCCACTAATGGCATCAAGGACTGAGTGAAGGGAAGATGAAATGACTCTTAACACTACTGATAAATCTTTCAGGTCAAAAGAGACATGTAACCGCTTCAATGGGAGAAGTAAATTTGATTAACAAGATTAATACAGAGCACACTTTGTACACCAAGAATCTCTAGCCTTATGTAAAATTTGGCACTAGATTAATGTAAAAAAACTATTTAAGAAAAGCAGAAAATATATAAACAGCTAAACCCTCATTTTCTCTGTCCATGTTCTCCCATATTAACCTCAGCAATCATAAAACTGTTAGAATTTTTTATATATTTTTTCCCTCTTAAGCCAGTAAGAACTCAGAGTTTCAGAAAACACTGAAAACCTGAAGATTACAGTTTCTCAATTGTAGTATTTACTAAAACAATACAGAACTGAAGTTAGAGCCGTGTCTCCTCAAACCAGAGGGCGGGTGGCTGCCTCCAAATACTGTTAGACAAATTAAGCTGTTTTATATTGAAAAGAGTACAGAAGAAACCCCCATACTAATTTATTCAGATTCTGCAATAGCATTCTTGAATTAAAAAAGAAAAAACCCAAACCAACACTGCATGCAATGGCATTTTTAAAGCCTTAAACATAATTGAATGTGTATTTCTCTTACATAAAAAAAAAATCCCTTTTGTACAGTGCATTTAGTTTTCGGTATTATTTTAATTACACTTTTCAACATATAAAAATAAACCTAAGGTACAGGCTGAAAGCTTTTGTTTTTTTCTGTTTACACATTAGCAAACAAATTTGAGTTTTAGATTCTCTTTAGGTCACAACACTTGATAACTGTCCACACTCCAATCTCTGGTGACAAAATGACATCTCTCTTAACTAAGCACCTACTGATTTACATAATTTAGCTGTTTACAGATTTCAGTATTTGTGTCACAGAGTCCAATTCTTACTTGTAAAGTTACAATAACACCAAAAGGTAATCATCAATTGGTATAAAACTGAAAGTACCACCAAGTGGCAGAGGGGACCCATAATATGCCCCAGTTTGTAAGTCATTGATAAATCTTTAAGATTAGTTGGTTCATTGTCATAAATGCAGTTTTCCCACTAACACTTACAAAATCCAAAATTATTTCTATCTGGGTTATTTTTTTTCCCTATAAGTGAATGGCTAGCAAAATTTAAAAATATGAGCTCTACCCTTGTTTCATTACAAACTAACAAAAATGGAGTGATACAGAGATGCTTCAGGCCTAAAAGTAGGAGATACATCACTATGGCACTACTTCTACCAACAGTCATATATATGAATTAAAAAAATAACACAGTAATAAGGACAGGTATAACATGTAATAATTTGTATCATACAAAGCAGCCTTTACTTATTATTCTCTTCCCTAGACTAAAAGAAAATCGCAAATATCCCCATATGTATTAAGTGTTACAGAATACTAGGACAAGCTAAGGGCAACACAGAGAAACAACCATGTAACAAACAGGCTTGCAGAGTTTCAAAGTAATTTCAAGCATTGCCTCAGGTGTAACTGGGCCAGAGAACACTAGCAAGCAAGGCAGACATGCTACAAACTACAGAATTTACCTTCATTGCAGCAGCTTAAGCACACTCAAGCACCACAGCTCATTTCAGAGCCCAAGCTGTGTGTGGGTTGCTGCTGTTAGCCAGCCCATGTAAAGCTAGTTCAGATGCACCTATCTGAAATTGCTATCAAAAAATTAGCAGGTGACTAATGAACGGGCAGAACTCACATCTCACCAATTTCTGGGGACTTCTTCAGATGTTTCTGAGTTTCCCCCTCAAGTGCTTTTTTCCCCCTCTTACTTTTCTTTACATACCACACTACTATCAGTGCTTGCAAGCAAAATTTTATTCCTCACACCCGTGAAAACCTAGTGTCCTCAACAAAATTAACCAAGTCATGAGCACCCCTTGCTTTGAGGTTGGAATCTTGTTTGACCCACCAGCAGTTGTCTCCTGCTACCTTCTCTCAAAATCCAAAGTAGAATCCTGTTAGTTATTGAGAAACACTGTTGTGAAATAACTGTGGTCACTAAATGGAGGCTTCAGCATATTTGGTCATAGCAAAATGACACTATGTCATCACTTTTCTGAGCAGTTACAAGTCACAACACTTTCCAATAAAGGCTTACTAAAATGAAAAGACATTTAAAACAATACAGCTATCAGTAACTACACTGTTCTCAAAACCTCCACTCAATTTAATCTCTTTTATAAAGTGCAAAACCGATCTGGCATGGCAGCTCAGCATGCAAACTCGTTATGGATGAAGGCAACAGGCTTCCAGTGGAAGATGGACACACTTAATGGATGATGCACACACAATCCTGTTGAGTAAGCAGGGAATTTATAATTGTGCTACACTACCAGTTTAAAAATGAGCTCCCCTCTGCAGAGACAGCCAAGTAATAGTTTTCTAGCAGTGGCTTTTTAGGAAGAGGGGGAACTGTAAAAACCTAGTATTAATACACAGAACTTAACTACCTCACAGATCTGCACAGTATTTACAAAGCAAAACCAGAAAGTACAGCACTTGTAAGAAAATACGATTTGAGGTGGGGAAGAAATGTGTTTGGTGATTGGTTCTTTTTGCACTTTTGTCTTTTTGTAAACTTATTTTTTTTGTAAGGGAACCACTAATTCACATACAATACAACATGCTGCATATGGACTTACATATGTGTGAAGTTAGCTAGTAAGGCTGCCAACCTTAACTATTAATTTCCAAAACCATGTTTCTTAGCTAACTGTACACAATTCTTTACATATTCTGTAACTGATATATAATAGAGCTACTGCAATTCCAGAATAACAAAACTCAAGAATCAAACTGGTATCAGCTGAAACATGATATACTGCAAGTATTTCAGTTCCTCCCAAAGGAGGACCTTTTTGCTTTTCCAAGATATTATAAATAATACATGCGTATTTTCACTGATACCGTATTTCAAATCAAAAGAAGCTGCATGAGTAAAACCAAATCAACTAAAAATACTCCTTTAATAAGTTTGTACCAGGAGAAACTTCCCTCTAAAATACTTAATTTTATTAGTGAAATGGTACCAAAGATAACAAGTATACAAACAATCTCTTTGCTCTATGCTACTTACACATCATAAATAAGACAGCTGTTGTTGCAAGACACAATCCTTCACAGTCTTCCTGTAAGCATACAGATTTGTCATTCTTTTATCAGAATAAGCTGTTTACCAGCCAACAGCATGTGGCTTAAACATCACAAAAATGACTGTCTATACTTTACATGGTAAAGCATTTTCTATAGTTTTAAATGTACACAGTGGCAAGAACATTAAATCAGATCGAAAAATGAAGAGTGATTAAGCAGCTTCACAATCAAACTGGGTTTCATTACATTAGGAATTGGGCAAATTTTTCATTCCCTATGATTCACCATCCTCACCCCTCCCAGAAGAATCAAGGAAAAGGAAAAACAAATTGAAAGCAAATAGCTAATACGCTATTAAATTTTCTGGGTGGGGTTTTTTTTTTCTTTTCTTCTAAACCGAAAGAAATAACTCTTCCCATGAGGTAAGGCAATTATGTCATTTGATTGTATTAAGTTCTATTAAAAATAATCTACTTGATTTTAGGTATAAGTAAGGTTTAAATGTATGACTCTCATGAAATCTCATGTAACCAATTAAACTAGTTCAGAAAGCATAACCCATGTTTTACCTTGACAAAAATATTTGCTTTGTCATTTTATTACATGCTTTCTCCCCAAAGAATAGGAAAAAAAGAGTCTCTACCATCTAAATTCCATGAAAATTAAAACTTTTTTCCCAAAATTATTTATCCCCAATTCTTTGCATACAATTCCTTTTATATCACCCAACAGGTATCAGAGAAGATGATGGAGAGGTAACAATTAAGGCCATCCAAATGTAGGTTAAATGTTTAAAGAGCTCTTTGATGCAGGTGATCAGAAAATGCTTTGTATTCAGCTACTACTTTTGTACAGTGGTGGTCCCCAAATTGCATCTTTGCTTTTATCTATAAATCTCTTCTAAAAATCAAAAGTAAAAATGGAGCTTTAGTATTTTTAACAAGTGAATCAAACAACTGTTCTGACAAATCACTTGTATTCTTGTCTACAGTATGGTTGCGGCAAAATAGCAATAGAGATCATGTAAGATTTAGCTGAAAATGAGTAATAGCACATATACATTTCTAAAAAATACCACATTTTAAGAAGGCACTAAAGCATCTGCTTGTGCTCCCATATTTTTAAAATCAAATAAGAAAAAATTATTTTCATAATGGCACCTGTACTCTCTGCAGCTGAACAGACACACTGCAGTACAGTTCAAAAGAAAGCTCTAAGTTGTGATAGTATGGTACATATGTGCTCACTTCTGGAAGGACAAAAGAAAACAATGTAACAAAACAACCCCAAAACAATCCATTAACCTAACCTAAGTAATCTATAACATGGCAATATTCCTTTTAGGAACAGAAAAGTAGCATGCATTGTTCAAATACTTGAAAAGAAATAGTAATTTTAGGGTTATTAGTAAGAAATTATTTAAAATAACGAAGCCCAAGAATCTCAAGCAGTGAGCAAATGAAAAACATACTAGTCTGTGAGTATTTAACATAGTAACCGTGTATCTATTTATGTTTAAATCCCCTTTCCTTACAGTTGTCATTTACAAACAATATAAGTGTGTATTTTTGCACCTTTTCCAAGCACATCAACAGTACACATTGAAGTTTTTTGTGGATTTTTTAACCCACAAGGTAAAACAATATTAATCAACAAGTATTATTTTAAACAGCCTTCAATGCATATCTGCAGCTTTTTTTGGGTAGTACAGGTTTACATCTTTCAGTTTCTACTTATTTGTAACAGCTTATGGCAAAACTTAACATAAATCATTTTACAAATAAGTACAGCCATCATGGAAATGAATGGATTTTCAGAGATGAATAGTTCTGATGGCATTTGCCTTTTCATGGTACAACTACTGGTCCGTGCTCTCTTGCTTTACAGCAAGAAGACAACAAAGCTATCACAAGAATTGGAAGAGCTACTAGTACTATCAACACGTTTAGGTTGATTGCTTTGACATTTTCTTCCTCGTTCTGGGAAATAAAAAGCTTTGGATTTCATTCCTTAGTTGAGTAAGAGGTCCATTCTTTGCTTTAAACCTCTTCCATTTTAATTGAGATGTTTTCTTCATTAGGTTGACAGTTCCCATTTTGCTGTAATTTGACTTCATCTGTCCTTTGTGCTTCTCTGTTGTCTACTTCCTTGTCAGTTTCTGAATTCTGATCCTCTTTAGTGTGATCTTTGTCCTACCAAAAATAAAATTATTTTATAAAAATATTATATTTTTGGCATTGTATGATGTGACTTACAACCAACTGTTGGTATTTTTATTGTCTCAATTTTTCTCATGCCTATCTTGTCATACTAAATTCTTATTTAAAAAGTACTCATTAAAAAGTGCTTCATTTTCAATTGGGTGAAGCAGGCATTTGTAACAACCCATCACACAAGAAATTACTGCCATAAAGTGATCTTTGTTGTCAATATTCAGAAAGAACCAGAACAAGCATCATCATGGAAACCTATGAGAAACAGCTCCAGAAATTAAGATTTCACTGCATTTTTTAAATAAAGCAGGATTATTTTCTAAATAAAACAATATTACATTTAGTACAAACTATGCTTTAAAGGCATGCAGCTTTTCAAATTCTAAGATTAAACAGTTTGAAGATGTTTCTCTTCTTAAGCACACCACCTTCTACTTTACAGGGGAAAATCCGATACCACTCTTCCCCAACCCTTCAGCTCTCCTGCTGCAGTTTGATATGCAGGCCAGGACCTAAGCAAGCAGAGAGAGACTGCAGAGTCTAAGTTTATTTTTAAAATTATCTTTTCAGCTTGACAGATAAGGTGTCCCTGAACGCTGCTCCTCAGTTACACAGTCTGCTTCCTGCCTGCTCATACAAGTAGGCAGCTAGCCAAGATCTAACATAGAGCACAGAAAAGGAAAGAGAAACCAAAAGAAAATGTTTCTGTAACCTACTTGCACAAGCTTCTATAGGTTCAGTAAAGTTCAAACACAGACTTGTGAAACTAGCCCACTGACCTGAACTCTAGGTCTCCAACTGGCAAAAGCTAAACCCAAATGGTTCTAATTTGATAAAGAAAACAGGAGAAAAAGAAGGCAGGGAGGAGGAGAAGAAATAAGGAGGGAGGGAGTTTCAACAATAGCTCAACTACTAGGATCACTTCACTCTGCTCAACACTTAGCCATATATAGCTTACCTTCAAAGTAGTGGAGCTTTTGTCAGATTTCTCCTTTCCCTCTTTTTCTCTACTACTTTTTTTCTTGGAGGTGGAACGTTCTCTTTCTCTTCTTTCATTGTTTGTATCTCTTTCTCTTTTCTTTTCTTTCTTGTTTCTGTTTAAGAAAATTTTTACTCAAATCAGAATTTGATATAACAGCAACAACCTTCAAACTATTTAACTGCAAATTAAACTCTCATCTGTGGGTTCTCAAAAAAACAAAACAAAACCCCCAAAACCACAACCCCCTCAAAAACAACCACCCAAATGTAACAAAACCCCCTTCCTAAAGGCAATGATATGTTTTGACTGTAGAGGGATAAAGAATGCATGTGTTCAGGACACATGGTGTCTACAAAGAAAAAAACAAATTCATCTGTAGCTGATGAAGGGCATTTATTGATTTGAAGCAAATTTGCACTGTGAAAGATTTGAAAGTCTCTAGCTGAAAGCATACCAAAGCTCAATCCAGGAAGTTTTATGTTTTGTTTAGTTTTAATTTCAAACTGAACCATACTGACTAACTGAAATCACCTGAGATTAGTGCAAAAGCAGCAAAACAATCAAAATACTGAATTCTTCCTCCTTTACTGTCATTAACTTCTATGTTTACATCAAACTGACCTTCTCGGAGAAGGAGTTCGTGAAGACTTTCTTTTTGTTGTTTTGGATGTTTTAGGAGACTTGGAGGGACTTCTACTCTTCCTTTTACGCCTTTCTCTGCAGGACCAAGAAATTTAAGATCAAAGGAAAAAATAAACTCAGGAACCAGATAAAACTAGAAAGTTCTCCAAGTATTCTGACACAACAACTAAGTATCCCTGATTTTAACATATATCATCAAGAATATATGATCTTACAAAGAAAAAATATTTGTATGTTTCAATTTGGAGGCTGTAGGTCAAAAAAACAGTTGCACCCCTTCAGATTTTAGGGTTTTTGTTTTATGCTTGTAATTATACCTGATAACAATGGAAACACACTGAATTCACTAATCCTGTATTAAGAGTTTCTTCAGGCAGTATAAGAATCTAATTGAAAGACCCACATTAAGACAAAAGGCTTAAGTTCTGCAATACCAACTTCAAAACGTGGCGTTACAATGTGAAGATTACTTTATTTTCAGTTCAGCCTAACCGAAGTTTAATTCCTAAATACCTGACCTGGCATTCCTCTTTGTTTAGAAGCAAACAGTACAAAATGAAGCTCAAAGGTGTTGTCAAGATCAGAATAAGTAAGTTAACAACTGTTGTTTTCCTTGTAGTCCTTGCTTAGCAAACAGAATGTTATCAGTCTGTAGCACACGGAAGAACCTGAGTATTCTAAAAAAACAGCTGTTTTACATATATGGAAAGTGCTGAAGTTGCTATTATGGAATCTGATCTAGATTAGAACAATACATATTTTTTATATATATATATATATATATAACTGGTTACAAACACACTGAGACATAGGTTAAAATAAAGCAAAAACTGAGCCAGTAAAACTCCCTTCAACATAGAGAGAAATGTCAAGAAAAAATAAGTCCGAATACTTTGATAGAGATCCTGTGTCTCAATCATACACAGAACTAACATTCTGTACCTATCTCCTCTGCTAGCCTGTAAACATCTGTTGGAAAGGAAGCCAGATCCTCCTCTTCCTCTGTTCTGTCTCTTCATTCAGCTAGGAATCACAAAGCCATCTGATTTCTAGTTCTTTCATGTCTGCTAGTAAAGCAAGGTCAGTTGCTTTAGTTCCTGGAAGGTCCTGTATGTTCTGCCCCACCTTTACTTATTCTCCAGAGACAACTACTTGTCTTGTATTTTACACCATCAGGTAAAGGATCAGCAGTGCAACTCAATGATGCATTGTACATCTGGGGAACTGAAATGCCAGGTTATCGGATACTCTTCTCTAGAAAGGTTTGCAACCATTTCAACTAGGCAGCATCCATCACCACAGTAAACAGATATCCCTAAATGCAAGCTAACTGGGACTCTAGCCCAATCTATTCACAACTACTCTTCAAACAACAGAATTACTAGAGACCATCCAGCCCAATCTCTCATCTGGTACTTCATTCTCAAGGCTTAAAATTTGGTATCTACATTTGGCACGTGATATTACTGAATTATTTCTGAATATTAATTCAGTATTCACCCTATTACTGAACTGAGGTGCTCAGAAAAGCTCTTCCACCTAAGCTTCTCGAGTTAAGTTGGTTGCAACACTTTTAGAATACGGTCAAGTTAGCCCACTTATAGAGCTTATTATAATCAATCTCAGTCTCTTTTATGCTGTACTGAATTTATCTGAACTTCCACCCAGTTTAGCCTCCCTCAGAGGCAAAAATAACAGCTACATTAATTTGAATTTTCTTCCTGTTAACTATCAGCACCATTACAGAATGTTACTTTTTACTTGTACCTGGTCTTTTAGCCAACTGACCAAGGTATCCTTACCTTTCAGCTGAGACACATTCACCTTTCCAACAGCTAGCCAGACAAGTGACAGGCTTGCTTCCTGCTGTTCAGCCATCCAGCTGAAGAGCAGCAGGTACTATCACCCAGCTCTTTGTAAGATTTATAGACCAACACTATACTGTATGAAAGTGACAAAGGAACTCAGACTTTGATCAGGACAGAGATTATGTATGATGTCACTTTTGGATGGCTCCAATGGAGAGAAATGGCACAAGAAATCACCTACTTACTGTCCTCAAGGACTATAGTTATGTGAAAGGCAGGCACCAGCAGCCCAACAAGAAATTATGTTCTAGCAGGCACCATATAGAACTTGCTGTAATGCATTTTACTTTATAGGAAAATCTACAAAGCTGAAATAATAAAAATGTCATTAGTAAGAGATATGGCAAAATTGATACTTAAAGCTAGGATGGTGCCTCACTGAGCTGTCAAGTCAAAAAAGAGCATGAAAAATTTCTAAACAAACCTGCTGGAGCTACGAGATCTTCTTGAAGAGCTATAGCTTCTTGGGGGTGTTCTGGATCTCTTCTCTTTCTTCTTTTTATCATCTCTATCTTTTTCTCTTTCTCGCTCCTTCTCCTTATCCCCATCTTTTTCCTTTTCTCTGTCTCTGTCCTTATCTTTGTCTCCTCCTTTGTCCTTATCTCCCTCCTTATCCTTGATCTTCTCTCTGTCTTTCTCTCCTTCTTTCTCACTATCTTCTTTTTCCTTGTTCTGGTCTACATCTTCCCTGTCTTTTTCCTTCTCCTTATCTTTCTCCTTTTCCCTGTCTTTGTCCCTATCCCTATCTTTATCCTTGTCCCTGTCCCTATCCCTGTCTCTGTCTCTGACTCTCTCTCGATCTTTGTTTCGCTCTTTATCCCTGTCCTTCTCCTTGTCCTTCTCTCTGTTTCTCTCTTTATCTCGCTCTCTTTCCCTGTCCTTGTCTCTGTCTCGGTCTCTCTCCTTCTCTTTGTCTCTGTCTTTCTCCTTTTCTTTGGCCTTTTCTTTTTCCTTGACCTTTTCTTTGTCTCTTTTCTTGTCCCTGTGAAAAGTCAAATACAAATGCATTAACTCACCTTTGAACCTACCAATTAAAATGACAAACAACTCTTTAACATGTATTAAAAAGGTAAAATATGCATCTATGCTGAAAAATAACAATTATTCGGTATTTTAATCTTCCACCCCTGTTCAGAAAGATGTTCAGTTAGCTAGAAAAAAAACTGGAAACAAAACTTTAAAAAGGAGAGGTTAAGGGCCATGTTATTGCACCTTGAGATTGTGTCTCTTCAACTAACAGTTGTGTTTTTATACGTACATAAATTTTCTACACTTAGTCAGAAGCAAGACAAACTCTACCATCTGTAAATCCACTCCTTACTGAAACTGTATCCACATAAAATGGACTGCAGAGTAACCAACCACCCCCACCTGAATAATGACAACTGACAGAAGCCTTTACAGTATTCTCTCTCACTGATGTTTTGGAACTGCTTGGAAGTCCAACAATTAATACAGAGAAATAAAAACAGGGATAGTATTTCAGCAAATGCCTTCAAAAGGCAAACGTAAGGTCAAAACTCAATCAAGACCATTCAATCATCTATAATGTCATTAAGAATTTTAAAATATTGAAAAATTGTTCATATAATAAAAAACAGATGAGAGGAAAACACAAACAGTCAGCTTCTTTGGAACAGGCAGAATGATTCATGTTCATTAAAAGAGTGAGAAATATTCCAACTCCTATTCTAGTTGCCAAGCCAAACAAAAATTGATCAATTCACAGCTTTGGCTGGAAGATCAGCGTTTCGCATTGTTTGGAAGTGCAGGACTCCATCATTCCTTTCTAGCAGACACACACGAGTCCTAGACCTTCCTCTAAGACAGATGACAATGAGAAACAGGAGAAAGCACAAGAGCTGAAATTGATTAGCAGGTCTTTACATGTCCTAGAGAACCAGGCTGACACAATTTGCTATATCTACTGGTACTGGTGCCTATGCTGGGATTTTTAAAGATTCTCAAAGAGACTCCTTCACGCATGAGAAGTCCTAATGTATCTGTGCTAAGAGCTGCTATGAAGAAAATTTACTCTACCCCAGCCAAAACCAGTACACTCAGCAATAAAATTTACTTTCTGTAAAATTTACGTTCTATTATTTTGTCTCAGAGACAAAGCTTAGAGACAGGTTAAAGCATTGAGAGATTGCATCCTTTACCATCAATTAAAATGTTTGTTAAAATTTTTTCAACAACTCTGTCCTGTGTGCTAAGAAGAATGGTATCACTTCTGAGGAATGTAACTCACTGAGAACGAGAGCAACTCCTTGATTTCCGCCTTTCTCTAGATCTAGACCGTTTTTTCAGGGGGCTTCTGGATCTGCGTCTGTCCTTGTGTCTTGACAGTGATCTGTTGCCAGACCTACTTCTATATGATTAAGGCCAGAAGAAAAAAAATTTAATAGTGAAAAACATTTTAATTATTGAAATTTCATAAAAGTTAGGTCAACCAACAAAGGAAAAAAAAAAAGACCTTGAATAAATTTTACATTGTAGAGATGAAAATGTTGTCAGTGTTTTAGAAAATAGTAAAACAAGGAAGTAGTGACTATAGTTTAATCTTAGGGATGCAGGTGCCTCAACCAATTAAGACTGGCCTTTTATCAGCATGTTCTCACAACTGACAGCAGCAGTGGTAAAGCATATTAAAAAACCCAAAAAACTATAACTATTAACAGTTCTTTAAAGCATGTGTTTTCCACAAGTGGAAAAATGCAAGTTCATCTTTAAACTCAATTTAGTTTGTTTCAATACAAAATAATACTAGGATTACTGCAGTGGTATTGTAAGGGGTTTTGTTTCCAATTTGTGCTGAAAACAGTGATGATAATTCAGGGATGTTTTAGTTAATTAACTTAATTAGTTGCTGGTCACAATGGTGTTGTGTTTGCTCACATGGCTGTGGTACATAAACCTGTACTTACTGTACATATTGCCTGCAGTGCTGCTTATCACCTCTAGGAAAAGAGTCAGGTTTCCATTTTGCTGTAGTATGTGATGCTGACATACAGTATGGTAACATCACTGGTCATGAGGTTAAGTTTGTCTTTGCATGTGTCACTGCTGTCATGCCCATACCTTGTAATTCAGTAACAATTGCGCTCAATCTATGGGGAAGATGGTGGGGAGATACTTTCTTTTGCTCTTTCACCTCCCCTTATTCTGACAAGCTGGTTACAGCAGCTTTTGAGGATTCTAAATATCCTTGGGATGTTCAAGCCAGCATGCTCCCAATGTTGACTCCTGAAGTTATTTCAGGTCTTGTTTAAGGTTACAAAAATTGTTTTAAGAATTCAAGTGAGGCTGGGTAGTTATAGGTAGCATGGCATGTGGGAGCATATTGGCAGATACCCAGCTATAGTAGTTTCGCATGGCTGGGTTCTGGCAGAGGAGGGGGCTGCAGGGGTGGCTTCTGCAAGAGGCAGCCAGAAGCTCTCTGCAGCCCCGACAGAGCAAACACCAGCCAGCGCAAGGCCAGAGTCGTTGCTGACCAAGGCTGAGCCCATCAGCAAGTCACAGCAAAAATTGTGAGAATCACACTGAGGAGAAAAAAAAAAAACGCAGGCAGCTACTTTTACGCACCAGAGAAGGGAGTGAGAAGATGTAAGAAACTGTGCAGACATCAAGGACAGGGAAGGGGGTGGGGAGGAGATGCCCCAGGTGCCGGAGAGAAAGGTGCCCCTGCAGCCCCTGGAGAAACCTATGGTGGAGAAGGTGTCCCCCCACAGCCCATGGAAAAGGCCAAGACCCCACCTGCAGCCCATGGAGAGGCCCCACACTGGAGCAGGTGGAGACATACAGATGACACTGTGACCTGCGCTGGAGCAAGCCCCCGCCAGCACTTGCAGCCCATGGAGAGAGACAGAAACACAGGGGTGAGTGAGTAAGACACTTATGCAGGAGCAGGTTTGTTGGGGGGTGGCTTGTGACCCTGTGGAGGACCAGGCTGGAGCAGTCTGGGCCTGAGAGACATTCTCTGATTTACAACTGTGCCCCATAGCAATGACCCACGCTGGGGCAGCCGGTAAAGAGCTGAAGTCCCATGGGAAAGTGTGGAGGAATGGCTCCATGAGAACGCCCACATATTCCTCACTCTCTACTCCTGCAAGCAAAACAGCCAGAATGAAACATCACTCTAAAGGAATGTGGAGCTAGCAGCAAAGCCAGATAATGGGTTAAGGAGCGTGGACTGTGAATAGAAGCTCCTAATTCTGAAACATTCCTCTGAGACAAGGTAAGATATAGGCCTTACACAGGTGTCTGCTCTATTGCCTTCACTGTTCTCACTTTCCTCCCCCATGGCTCCAGCCATGCTTTGTTAAGCTTGCTAGAGAGTATATAATCACTCTGTTCTGTAGAATAAAGTGAACTGACTGCTTTTAGCCACACTGGTGTGCGGTCTGATTCCCAGCGCTGTCCTGCTCTTTCGAAGGCCCTGGACCTAAAACTTTCCCAAGATCTGGATTAGGACGCGGGGAATACTCAACAGGAAGGGACTCACATTGAAGAATTTCATGGAGGACTGCCTCCTGTGAAAGGAGTCTAACTGGGTATGAGTGGCAAAAAAACCCCACATGACTGGTCCAGAAGCTCCATGCATCCTGGACGTAAGACTGCCTCAGAATATTTCAAGGACATAAAAGACTGCTGGTGGGGTGCGCTTTTGGCATAACTACCTTGGAGACAGAAGAATTTGAATAGTTGTCTACTCTGCTCTGTGTCTCAGAACAACAGGTGCCAATTACTACCACTACAGTACACCAATGGCAATATCCCACCAACCCAGACTCCCGGATTCCCATCCAC
Organism: Porphyrio hochstetteri; assembly: GCA_020800305.1. Lineage (NCBI taxonomy): Eukaryota > Metazoa > Chordata > Aves > Gruiformes > Rallidae > Porphyrio > Porphyrio hochstetteri. Next base: position 67,180,122 of record CM036938.1, read on the forward strand.
AAGCTGATTTGTCAACTGGAGAGCCAGGGGTTGATCAGCAGAACCCTCTCACCCTTGAACAGTCCCATATGGCTAGTGCAGAAGTCCAATGAAGAGTGGAGAATGACAGTGGACTATTGTGGCCTGAATGAAGTCACGCCACCCCTAAGTGCTGCCATGCTGGACATGCTGGAACTTCAGTATGAACTGGAGTCAGTGGCAGCCAAGTGGTATGTACACCACAGCTGGTATTGCTAATGCTTTTTTCTCTCAACCCCTCTGGCAGCAAGAGTGCAGGCCAGTTTGCTTTCACTTGGAAGGGTGGCATGTACACCTGGAATCCACTGCCCCAGTGGTGGGAACACAGTCCCACCATTTTCCAGACTGCAAAGGGTGAAGCTCCAGAGCACTTGCAATACACTGACAACATGGGTAACATAGCACAAGTTTTTGTCAAAAAGAAGAAAATAGTTCAAATCCTTCTGAAAGCTGGTTTTGCCATAAAGCAAAGTAAGGTGAAGGGACCTGTCCAGAAGATGCAGTTTTTAGGAAGAAAATGGCAGGACAGGCATTTTTAAATCCCAATGGATGAGATCAACAACACAGCAACTATGTCTCCATCAACTAGCAAAACAAGAACACAAGCTTTAAGCATTGCGGGTTTCTGGAAAATGTATATCCAAATTAAAGCCTGACTGTAAGCCCTCTCCATCAGGTGACACAGAAGAAAGAGCAGTGACAAGCATTTAAATAAATCAAACAGGAAATAGTCCATGCAGGAGCCTTTGAGCCGATATGGGCAGAACCAAATGTAAAGAAAGTGCTCTACACCGCAGCCGGGGAGAATCACCCTATCTGGAGTCTCTGGCACTAAGCTCCAAGGGAGACTCCAGGTCAAGCCCTGGGGTTTTGGAGTCGGGGCTACAGAGGATCCAAGGCCCACTACACTCCAACTGAAAAAGAGATATAGGCAGCTCACAAAGGTGTCTGAACTGCTTTGGAAGGTGGTTGGTACTGAAGCCCAGCTCCTCCTGGCACCCTGGCTCCTGGTGCTGGGCGGTCAAAGAGAGGGTTCCTCTCTACACATCATACAACTGATACTACATGGAGAAAGTAGGTTGCACTGATCACACAGCAGGCTTCAACAGGAAACCCCAGTTGCCCGGGGATTCTGAAGCTGATCATGGACTGGCCAGAAGGCAAAGATTTCACAATGCTACCAGAGGAGGATGTGACACATGCTGGAGAGTCCCCATCATATAACAAACTGCCAGAAAATGAGACAGAATATGCCCTGTTCACTGGTTGGCCCTAAAAATCATAGGATCATTTTAAGGTTGGAAAAGACATCTAAGATCGAGTCCAACTGGCTGTCCAATACCATCATGTCAACTAAACCATGTCCTGGAGTGCCATGTCTACACATTTTGTCAACACCTCTAGAGATGCTGACTCCACCACTTCTCTAGGGCAGCCTGTTCCAATGTCTTTCAGTGAAGAAATTTTTCTTAATATCCAATATTTCACTGTCCTGGGTTCAGCTACACTTGGCAACAACTAAAAAAATAAATGTTATCAATATTGCTCTCATCCTAAATCATAAACACAGTGTGACACTAGCTACTAGAAAGAAAAGCAACTCTACCCTAGCTGAACCTAGGACAGTCACAGAGTGGAAAAACATTTGAGGTGGAAGGCTACACCAGGGGGCCTACATGACAAGTCACAGAAACTGCTGAAGGAGGAAGTGAATCAAACCAGTTTACAGCAGTGAAAGCCATCTAGCTGGCTCCAAATGTCACTGATTGAAAAAAGTATCCAATGGCCTACCCCTGAACCAACTTGTGCGTGGTGACAAATACTCTGTGGGGTTGCAGCAGTGGAAGCAGAGCAACTGGCAGTGCAGAGGGAAACCCATCTGGGCTGCCCCAGTGTAGCCAGAAACTGCTGCCCAGCTAGAGAGCCTGGTTGTAAAACTCTGATGTAGATGCCCATGTACCCAAGAGTCAGGCCGTGGAGGAACATCAAAACAACCAGCAAGGTGGATCAGGCTGCTCAGACTGCAGTCGCTCAGGTGGACCTGGACCGACAACGTAAGGGTGAATTATTTATACCTTGATGGGCCCATAACACCTCAGGTCATCAAGGAAGAGATAGGTCATCAAGGAAGAGATGCATCATACAGATGGGCTTGTGATCACGGTGTGGACTTGACCGTGGACACTATCACACAGCTTATCCATGAATGTGAAACATGTGCTGCAATCAAGCACACCAGTAGTTAAAGCCCCCATGGTGTGTTTCAATCAAAAGTAAATCTGAAAACATTTAGTATTTAGAGGAAAGAGTATCTGTTCAAAGGCAAAGTTCCTGGTTACTCTGATCTGCTCAGTGTAAGTCAGTAATCTTCTCTACAGGGACACTTGCCTTCTAACTCGGTGAGAAATCTCAGTAACCACCACCATGCAAAAGATCCCACTATGCTCTGTTAGTCCAAAATAAAAACCATACCTACCTGTGTTTTGAGTGTGATCTTTTCCTTCTAGATCGGGATTTTGAACTAGACCTGGATTCTGAACGAGAATGGGAACGAGATCGACCGCCTTTTCTTTCACTGCTCTTTCCAGACTCTGAGAGGAAAAAACCACTTTGCAGTGTAAGCTCAGAACATTTAAAGATCCCAGTTAACAATCTGGCACAAGTGGAATGTACCACATAGAGTGCAAGGGGCCTACTCTTTGCACATCTTCCTTCTTTGCAAATATCCTTCAGAAACATCCAAGAAAGTCATTGCATATACTCGTTGAGTGCAGCCATCCTGCAGCAGTACACATAAACCAGATAATTATAAACAGCTAGCTCTATGAGGAATGGGATTTATGTTGCTGCCACAATGCACAAGATCACAACATGTTCTCCTTTTTGTCTATTATTTAAATTTTTTTTAAATAATGAGAGAAGAATAAATTTAGAGGGCATAATTTTGAAAACATGCATAAGTGTAAATAGTAATTAGTACTTTCTGTACTTTTAGATATTTCACTCACTGTGCAAGATCACTGTGCAAGTTTTATTCTTCAAACATTTTTTTGCGGGAGGAAGGGATGGAGAGAACAGGGTGAAAAGTTTGATCCAAAGGCAGGGAAGTCAACAGAAACCTTAACAGTGACCTCAACAGACTTTGGTTCAGACTCTAAAAGTTTGTTATTCCACTGAACACTGCAGAAGTGTTAGAACTATTTTTCTTCCAATCCTAGAAAACAACAGAAAATACTCACCCTTTCCTCCCAAAAAGCCCTCAAGACTCTGCACTACCTAACCTATACAAGACAATGTCTGGGTTTGTTAATAAAAAGAATGAAAAACACCAACTGAAAAGGAAAAGGAGGATCTCAACTGCAAGATTAATAAATTCAGGAGGATTTTATGCTGTGGTTTTGCAATCAGTTTAAGTCAGCACTGAAATGGCTGTCTAACCTTTCAACCCACCAACACCTTCCTCCCTGACCTGGTATCTCAGTTAGCAGGGATCAGGAAACCAATCTGGATTAAAAAAGTACTTTACAGTATGTTAAGTTTTAGCTCAGATTCATTCTCTGACCCCACTTGCTATAAGGATGCACAGTCTAGAGCCAACATGAAAAAGAGCATAGCACAGGGACAAAATTAACCTGCTGCAGATAAGGAAAGCATAATATTCATGCTAGCTCCCTAAAATAATGAAACTATGGTATTAATGGAGATGGCTATAGGAGAACAAAACAAAATTTAATCTAAATTTTAAGTACTTCAAACTTTAAAAGCACCAACATTAGGTATTTAGTATTAACTTTGGTTTTTTTAAAACATTCAGTGATCGTGTATCTGAAAAAAATAAGACATCATGAATAAAATGTCAGCTTCATTCCACTGCTTTGATGCCTGAACACAATTTTGATTATTTTCTTCTTTTCTGACCACATATTGCTCACCTTTGAATACCCTTTTCCTGTGTTTAAAATGCTCTTAAAGGTTTGTGCAAAAGTACACCTAGAAGATGTCTGTTAGGTCACAAATGTAATATACCTACCTGGCTCAATAGCTGCAGATATGAAAGACTGGGCTTCCCTTACTCTTTTCATCACTTCTTCCAGTTCCTTGGCAGCAGCTTGTGGTGTCATTTCAGGAGGCTTCACTATTGCATTATTGGAGTGATTTATTCTGAATCAAGGAAAAATAAAACCTTTAACTCCCAAACACTTGAAAGTGAAAATTAATAATTAAGGATAGAAAACACCTCAACTACCATGTATGACTACAAAGTTCAAAGTTCAGCAAAACTACAGTTTTCTCCTAATACTCATTTGTTCTAACTATCTGAAATATCTTTTATTGCTTTCAAGTCTTACCACTTTTATATAAATGCAGCACAGTATTTCTGTGTTAAATATTTTCTAGTGGAAGTATAGGAATCTACTTCTCTATTTCCCATCAAATCTCTATATTAAGGCCTATCGATTACACACACATATATAGAAAACTTAATTAATACTAAACACTTTGCAAATTCTTTCACTATTATAGCTTCCACTACCTCAAGATTAAATGTATTTTACTCAATGCCATCCATGTTCTTCTCTCAGTTATGCCCAACCTTGAAATTGGAGTTAATAAAAATGTTCCAGCTTGTTAACAGGTCCTTATATGTAAAAAGCACTCATTACAGCAGTCTCCTGCACATCAGAGTCATAAATGTATAAGGATACAAAGAAATGTCATTCAATAGTGATATGCATAATTAATTTCTTACTTCAGTGGCCTGTCTCCAAACATAACTCCATTAAAGGCAAGAGCTCGAGGTACAGAATTTTGGTCTGCAAATTCCACAAAAGCAAATCGCGTTGGTTGTGTCTCATCCCCTGCCATTCGCACAAATTTGACTTCTCCGACTTGCTTAAAGAATTCAAGCAGCTGATCTGCTGTAGTAGTCTAGAAAGAGTCAAAGAACTCAGCTGAAGTAAAATATATAAAAAGAAAACTGCTTATATCCAATATAGCATGTAATCTAACAGCTACAGATTCTGAAAAGATCTCTCATTGCTACTATGCAGGTGACATGAGTTTGGCCATGTTACACTTTAAGACACTTATTTTTTCTTCCGCTTCTCTAAAGAATATGCTACAATCTAAAATAGTGTGACCACAAGTCCCGGAGTCCTACACCTAGGTTAAGAAAGCATTTACACAGGATTTTGCACTTTTCAGGTACCCTGTTTCAAATAACCAATGAGAAATTTCCTTAGATACCTGTGTCCAGGTTATCAACTGTGAATTTTGATCAGTTTAAAAAATCCAAACAGTGTAACAAGATTTAGCTTGTATCTGTTTTTTTTTTACTAGCTTCTAGCTTATTTTATGATGATCAATAATACTTCAACACTATAGTAGCTACTTTGACAGTTAAAAAAACCAACACGTTGCCATCTGTCAAAAGCATATATTTTTTCAATTAATTCAATTAACTGCGAGAAAGAACATTTGACAGACCTTACTTTGCTCTTACAGAAACTCAAATGTATTTATGCTAATTTTTCAAATTCCACCAAGGCATATAATTTCATTTTACCGCACTTAGGCACAGCACAGTATTGGGAACAGCTACCTTGATCTCACGAATTCTGAGCTAACACAGCCCAGACGGACATTTGTTTACCACACACCATCCTGAACTGCTACAGCTACCTTCAGCTACAGCTTAAATTCTCTGGCATCCTGCCAAAATGAATTTAACAGTCTCATCTGATCTGATTGGCTCAGGAATATTAAAAATTTGAAATATCACTAGTAACCAAAAAGAGCTGGGTTTTTTGTTTCAATTGTTATTGTCATCAACTAATAAAAACTCTTCTACAAGCAAGATTAGAACTCAAATTACAATTCTATACCTTCCATTAGTATTTCCATCACACATATAAAAGCTACCTGGGAATTCAAGTTTCCAACATAGACTGTTCTCCTGATTTCATCAATTTTGGATGGATCCACATTCCCCATAATTGGTGGTTGTGGTATTTCTCCCAGTGCAGTAATGTTAGGGTCTAATGCTGCTGCTGGTATAGCTCCCAATGTTCCAAGTGAAACACCAAGCTGGAAATGACAAAAACAGAACATACTTTGCAATCAAGCAATGGTGGTAGATATTTCACTAGTTAATACCTGCCTACCATACGTATTTGTATAAAAGTAAATCTAATTAATATATGCAAGAGTTTAAACTTTAAGGTCCCAGTTGAGCACTTTTTTGGAAAAACAAGAAATCTACCCATAGCAAACCTTCCATAGTTAAAGTTTTCTGCAAGCTACCAGTTAACATCTTATCAAAGATAAGGTCAGAGATGCGGTATATCAATCAGAAAATACAGAGGCTTGAATTTCTAATGCTTACAGTCAATCAAATTGAGGAAGATGCCTTTAGATACTGCTAATGTTCTTGGGCCTATTTGTTCTGTAATAGGAAACACCAAAGGGATAGATAAGGTACCTTTAGTACAAACACATCATGTAAGGCAAGATTAATTACAGTCAAAACGCAAAGGATATTAAGTCTAAGTTCTTCCTAGTCACTTCCTAGGGAATGAGGACAATACAGTTCTAATTTCTGGAACTGGGAATTGAAGTCTTCTCTGGGAAATGTTACTAAAAAAGGTCACTTAAAAATCACCAATAAATTGGTTTGCTAAGTTCCTGGTTTTAATTTTGTTTTCTTCACCCAAACAGCCTTTCCAGCAAACAAATCTTTCTAACAAGTGTGACAAATTCTCAACAAGCCACCAGTAATTTTATTTTTTTATTTACCAAAAGAGAAAACTACTCTATTTTAACTCGAAATTTTCCCTGAATAGTTCACAGCAGCCTGATGTCAACAAAGGCTTACTGAGACAAAAGTGAACAGAGCAGAAGTAGCAGCAGCTAACTCCCTATGCTTTTGGTATTGAAAATAATGTTATGCAAACAGTCAAAAGCCCTTTTGCAGATATGTCAAGTCAAAGCACCCTAATGCCACATTTTAATATTCCAAAGAACTGTGTCAATCTAACTATTATGTTTTATCACATTTTTATGAGGTGGACAGCACTGGCACTAGACAAAATTAAAGGGTCTAGGGAAAGACAAGAATTAAAACTGTCACAATCAAAATCAGTATTTACCCAATATTTTGCAAACTAATATTCTGAAAGAAAACCCTAGGAAAGGTAGTACACAAACATCTTGCAATCCACCCTCAAAAGAGGCACCACAGCTTAACCCTCTCTGATGTAGCATACAAGAGGCCAACATCCATGATAGTTCTTGTTCTCCAAACACAGCAACAGCTGAGTATAGAGGCAACCAGAATTTTACTTACTGTAGTCAAAGGGGTTGGTGTAGGTATGGGAAGCAACCCTGCACCAGGCATCAAGCTTGTCATAGTAGGAGCAGGCGCCAACAGAGAAAGGGCTTTGGCTTCATCTGGGATTTTACCTGAAGAAGCAAATGAAAGTGTTACACAGAGTTGGAACACTACACAGATGTTACTCGTTCTATGATTTTACAATTACCCTTGCATTTAAAAATGTAATAAATACAATGAATCTATCTACCAGATCCTTACAAAGAAACAAATAAGAACTTAAGTTTTTCCTTTTACCCTGCTCTATTAGGAAAAACAGAAGTGAGCAAAACTTCAAAGACTAGAAATCTCATTAATGATTATTTTAAAAACTGAATAATGTATACAATTATTTAACACTTTGAGCTATGGGTCACCTGTACTGGAAACTTAATGTTCATGAACCAAACGATATCAAGCATGGACGCTTTCCCAGGACGGTGTTTTCGCGGTGATCGAAAGTTGTTTTACACATGACAACCGTTCGTGTTGGCTGCATCACTAATAGCACACAGAACATCAGATACAGAAAAGAAGAACATTTTTTAAAGTTTAATCCCCAGAAATGGCAAATAACCAAATCAGTAAAAGAAAAAAAAAAAAAGAAAAAAGAAAAAACAAACTATGTGCTAACTGAAATTTGTGCTTCTTTTATTCCTCTGGTAGTACCTGCTTTGGATGTAAAAATAAATAAAAATAAAATACTGACTACTGAACTATTCTGACTCCACAGAATACATACTATGAGTGAGGTTGGAGGTAGAGAAGGGGAAGACAGAAAAAAATTAGGTTTGTACTGTCTCACATTCTAGTCACCTCGGTTTATCTGAAACTGATATATTTCCTTTAAATTTACTGAGAATGAAGAAAATCCTAAAATACCAGCTAAGCAAGCTGTATTTTCCAGAAACAGGTATTTCCTATGATTTCAACTGAATTATATTCCCCCTGTGATGCTAAAAGTTTATGTAATATCTAGTCTGAATTAAATGTAGGTTTCAAAGTTCATCACGATTAGACCGGTAAATTAACACCCCAAAAATCTTCAAAAATAAAAAGATCTAATAGTTAAACAATTGTGAGTACAATTAAGTGTACATATTAAATTTGAAATGCAAAAGGATTTAAACTGGTACAAATACTAGAAACTAAAAAAACTACAGAAAGAACTAATTATACTAAGTATCTATGATCTATTCAAAATTACTGTGATAACTGTGTATATGCTATCCAGCTGAGCCCTTTGGTATTACCCCATGCACAAGTAAATGTTTTATTGAAACATTGTTTTAGAAGTCAAGATATATACAAATATCATGCCAGTGGCATTTACTGCTTTGGTTCAAACTGTATGTGTTTTAATTATAAACTCTCTAACTTTAAGACTTCAAAATAAATATAAAAATATTCCATCAAAAAGCAAAACATGCTATGTTTCAAAACACTCTGCAGTTTTAGCTATAGGAGTGCCAGTAGACCCCACAGGAAATGTGCTACTTTAAAAATAAAGTGTTGCAAACCTGTTTTACAGGTCTGTAGCAAGGACTGGGTTACAGTTGGATATGACCAAAGGACAAACAAATCTAAATGAAACTTAATTTATATGTATCATGGGTGGAATAGAAAAGATAAAATAACAGTACCCATTTTTTTCTCATGCTTCCTATTTACATTTATCTATGTTAAATTTTGAGGCACCTTGCTCCTTAACATGTAATAAACCACTGGATTTTGCTATCTAAAGGAGAAAAATAGGAAAATTATTAGCACTTAAGAATTAACTGTGCAATAATGACTTCCAGGGCTTTTTTTAAAACATGCATGAATCCCAGTCATCACAATGTTCAGCACGCTTAAAAGATCTCATTTTGAAGTCCAGCATGCAATGAGAGTTGTACCTGATTTGCCTAACTGCTCATGAATATCAGGTACTTTGCTGCACATCCTGCCTAATACGTAGCTAACTAACAGGCTTTTGAATATACAGTTCCAGCAGCTGTGCATGCAAATTAGGCATAGAATTATGTAACAGTTCTGAAAATTGAAATACTGAAGTGTTTTTAAACAACTAACAAACCAGACCTTATCCTGAACAGATAGCATCCTGCAATTAACTGGACACTCTTGCAGGCTTCTAGAGGATCAACAGACAAGACGCAAGTAAATCTAATGGCAGAAATGCCTCCTCAAGTGACATGTCTGCATTCTAGTTCAGATCCTTGGTCAATGACATACATAAGTATATGCCTAATTTAAGTATGCGCTTACATACAGCCAATTCAATATACACTTAACCAGACAAACTTAAGAGACGCTTAGTCATTTTAGCCCTTTCATAATAGGAACTGACTAGGCACATAACTACACATGAGAATGAGTCAGGTTCAGAAACGTACTTAAATGCAAATCTAAACTTCAAGTATACAGGTCATCTTACTGAAATTATTGGAATTAGCCATTTGCTCAAAAGTTGCTCAACAAATCCAGTGAACACTTTCAGTTAAGTACACTGTTACAGCAGTTCAAAGAATGAATAACATGCATATCTGAATTCTGAATTTAGCAGCATTATTTCCAGAATACTTAGGTCCTTCAAAAATCTAATCTTTTACTTTAAATTCAGAATCTAGTTGGTCAGTTTCACATCACCAACAAAGATCCATTTATTTTATTCAAGAATGAGAAAGCGTCTATCTCTACATACTGAAAATTTGCCTGAATATTCAAAGATATTGTCATTTCAAAAAATCCTTCTCAAGCTTTTAAGACCAGATGAAACTTTTAAAAAATTCTATAGAAAAAAATAAAACACAGTGGGGGAAAAAAAAAGAGAAAATCTGAAATACTTGCAAATTTACTTCCCTGTTCTTTAGACAGTTTTGAAAAAGAAATGATGTAAGGCCAAACAACCTTACAAGTTACTGGCCTTAAGTTTTGGAGTTTTATCTCTGAGTTTATAAATAAAAATGAACACAAGCCCATAAAGATACAACAAAACATGTGGACTATGATACAACAAATTAGGACTCTTCAGTTTAAGAATAGCTGTTTCATTTTTTAAACTCATGATATTTAAAAACTGAATGGAAATGCGTTCAAGATTCTTATTTTCTAATGAAGGAAACAGACAAAAAACATGCCATATCTATACTACATCCTTATAAAAAACTTCCTAGAAGCTCTTATGTTTAGTAAATTACAGATTCTGTGTTCACTTATTTATTGATTCTTCACTTTGCAAAGGAATCTGGAAGCAGATGTAGATTAGCTATGCGTTGCTTAGAAACAGCTTATGCTTCTTAGGAAATGTAGAGTTGTCCTAAATATCGGTTATGATTTTTACTCTTGTCTTATTATCAAAATGCTGAAAAGCATTAGACAACCTCATCCATATCAGAATCCTTTTGCTAAATGCCACACAGAAATATCTGAGTTTAGCAAGTACCAATACCAATACTTTTATCCCCCTCCAATTGGTTTCCTACACTTTGTACTGAAACTACATGGTTATTCGTCATCCCTGAACTGCTTCTTCAGGAAGAAAGTTTGCTTGTTTCAAAAATACTTACATTTCACATCTCCTTTAAACATAACTAAAGGAATTGTTATTTTCCTGCTATTTTAAATCAATGGGAAATGCATACTTAGGGATAAAATAATTTGTGTGATCCAATTCATCATTCTGATTGGATTTAGCAGCAGTGAATAAAGAGATTATACCTACTGGCAATTACTTCAACTGCCACAGCTAAATCCAACAGAGATCACAAAGCTCTTATTAGCTGCAGTGCGCAGCCTGGTGCATTACCAGAGTGAAACCAATTGATCTCAATGCAGCTGGCTGAGAAGAGGAATGCCTGAGGACTAGACACACCACCTGGTCCCACCACTTCTTTCTCAGGGCTTGCATTTCACAGGAGTAAGAACATCATTTAGGGCTAAGAACCTTCTCAATCCCTCTAGCATGAGCTGCCAGGGCTTCTGAGATTGTGAGGTGACTGAGAAGAATTTTCTTTCTTTTTTTTGAAACTTCCTATTGAAAGAACCACCACTGGAGTATGTCAAAGTGCAATATACACATACATACACACACGCACACACAGAGAACTGATTCAATCTTCCCACAAATAACAGTGTTAAAAGACAATGTGCCTCACACAACACATTCCAACCAAAACTTCAGGCTGCATTTGTACTTATGAGTGGTAAACAGTTTTTTCTGAAAATTAACAAAAGGATGAAATCTTACTGCCACTGACCTCACTGGAGCAAGGTTTCATCAGAAGCAAAGAAGTATTTCATGACATTCAATATTCATGAAAGTTTAATTTAAAAAATAATTAAACTCTTCATATTAGACATAAACAGTAAGCTTTCTTTTAAAGAGACCATGCAACCTAAAATAAAACTACTCTGCCAAAAAGAAGAAAAATAGCAGAGAAAGATCATGAGTTTACTTTGTAAAGTTAATTTGTCCAGAAGAGTTTCAACTGTTCTTTTCCAGATAAACTTGTAAAGTGTAAAGAATGAATGTATCTTAGAACTGATATATTTTTCACTATTCCTGTCTTCTGACACAATGTGTTTATCTGCCGAATTTAGATGCTTAAATGTATTCCAAGTCAAATTCATCCGTAATTCACTGCATAAAAATTAAATCATATTCTAAATTCTGTGTATACCATCCACCATTCATAAGCAGCTTCAGGTCAACTTCAAAATGAAACACTCTGAATCCTTTACAAAACACCATTTTTACAGAACTGAAGTACCAGTTCACAAGTACAAGGGAAAGAGATTTAACAGAACAAAACAAAAAAGGGACAAAATAAAAGAAAAATAAAAGAAACAAAGGAAAGAAAGCAAAATAAAATAAAAACAGAGACAGGGCGTCCATCTTCAGCAGGCCAGACTTCGATCTCATTTCCCCCATGAAGGTTTCACTTGGCGGCAGGTTTAGTGGCATGGCAAACAATGCCTAACTCAGGCAAGTGTAACAGGTCTGCCTTGGCCAGTCTAGTCATCTAATAATGCACAAATATCACACAGAGAAAACATATAAAACCAAATTAATAGTCAAATTCCATCTACCAGATAATGTGGACATAAAATTTAGAATGATTAGGGTGGCATCTTTGTTTATCTTTCAACCTTTGTGTTCTCAAAAGTATAGCGATTAAAGAAAAACCGATACACACACAAATCATTTTGACAGCTTAATAATGTTACAATTACATTTTTATTAAACTGTTTACTAGAAGTCACAATATAATTATTTCATTGTGTAGTGATTCCCCCCTCATACTCCCTTGATTTACCACTATATACACTCCAAATTTCAGATTTTATTCTGTTCTTTAGAGCACAGTTTTCAGAGCTCCATTTTACCTCTCCTCTGTTCAATTTGGCGCATGGAAAGTTTTATTACTGGCACAGCTGGCCAAGGATATAATTTTACCTTCCCATAGACTAGAGCCATCACTATTTTTAAAGCCCATGATACACTCCACTGACTCCATTAACAATGCAATACATGATAATGAATAAACACCTTACAGTCTTGTCTCCAAAGCCATACTTATTCCACACAATAAATTTCTCAGAAAGTTAAACCTATATTAAATTCAAACCTTAATAAACCAGAATTAGTGATTCTGTTAGAAAGTTACATGAAAAGAGCATTCTGACATTAAAAGAGAAAAAATTGACCTCACATCCCAATTACTTGTTCACCTAATAATGGCATAAGTCTCTTTGGGGTCCAGAATGATTCTGAAGTGACAATTTCTTGGTAATACATTTTCTCAGAAACACCTAATAGTAAGTCAGCTACAAATGGGGTTGGAACAAGATTTGTCAGTACTTGACTTTTATACTTTCCATTCACTGCCCACCATCAAAAGACACAGGAAAATGTAGCTTTACCTCCCTGTTGCCATATCTCGCCAGGCAGTGATCCCATCACAAAAAAAATACCAGGAAGTGTTGTTCATTCATTAGGCAGCAATCTTCCCTCTCTGGCAGTACTGAACCAGTGTTAAGGTCTTTTCGAAGAAATGAAAAGCTAAGATCCTGAACAATTTGTAGTCAATTACTTAGGGGCAATTGTTCAATAATAAGGACTCTGGTCCCATTAGCCTCTACAGAGCTCCAATCAAAAAGCCTCCCTTGGCATAAAAACAACTAAGAATCTAGGCTTGACAAAGACATGTGCTATATGTCCCTATTAGAAAGGCTACAGGAATAGGCACAGGAGGTCAACATAGCCTTTAGTCAGAGTACTTATAAAGTCTATGAAATTTTGGAGACTTGTCAGAGTTTGACAGGAATATTCTAGACCATTATTACAGCAGCACTAATCTTATAATAGCCAGATCATGATGTGGCAAACATGCCAAAAAGTGGTTCTCTGGAATGACTGTGAACAAACTCCAAGAAGTCAACGGTATTTTTTGAACCAAAACCTGACTTTCAGAGATAAAAACGTTACGTTAACAGCAGGTATTTCCAGACCTGCTGCAGTTTATTGTTCAAACAGTCTGAATACTGTTGTTCATAGCAAAACAGCTATCATGTTCAAAGTGAAGTTAGGTTCACTCTACCATATGGAATGTTTCCACTTGGAAGAGGCAAAAAGTCCAGGAGCAGATGGGCAGATGCTCAATTCCACAATGATCCCAGTGAAGTCAATGGGGCTCAGCCTATCTACTATACACCTACCACAGGGCCATGCTTCATACTGAAGTTTTATTCAGATCTGCAGTACTACATTAACAACACAAACGACCTTGTAGTCAGCATATCTGTACAAGTATGGCCTCAAAGATAATTAAAGGAAGACTTGTAAATTTAGTATTCACCAGGCATTTTATTTTATTAGGAGTTTTTAAAACATTTTATGCTGGAAGCATTCTGTGCAGATCACTGCATTTTTAGAGATAACTGAAGTCAAAACTGAGTACCAGTATACAGAAGAAAGCCTTTTTATGGCACACAAAGTAGTATTTTCTACAGTAACAAGGAAAAGAAAATTGAATTATTTTCATTAAACTAGCAAGTAAACATTTATATCCAAATAGTAATTATCACCATGAATGCTAAATATTTTACATTAGATTATTCTAAAATGGCCAAATGCATATACCATGTGTCTATGAGACAAAATCAGGATTCAGCCTAAAAAAACTGGAAAACTAATCAGTATCTTAAAAAAAAGAAAGCAACCAAAAAACCCACCACAGCAAAAGTGATACATTAAGATCCAAACTGCAACATTATCACTGACAAGAAGCTGCCTAATATTCTCAGTGCTCCATTGACTTCAGTGAGAACTCTGTGTGAGAATAAGCTTGCCAACGCAAACAATATCATGGAAATTATTTTACCTTCTTCTCCCTCAATATGTAACAGCTATGGAAAATTAAATTACGATCAAAATCAATCTTTTTTCTAATGCTGATTTTAAATTAAATCTATATGATTACATTTCTTCATGCAATTTGCAATTTTGTTTCAAGATACTTTTTTTTTCCAAAAAGCAATAAATAAAATAAAACAACAACAAAGCATCACCTCCTTACATGGAAAGCTAAAAACAATTAGCAGACGTGACAAAGACCACCATTAAAGAAGAATGTCTAAAATACCAACCTTCTGCGCAGGGCACAACTATCAAAGCTCTGTCAATAAAAACCGTGTTAGTTAGATGCTGGGCCACACCAACACTTGATGCTTCACGAAACTTAATATAACATACTTTGGAGGAAAAAGCAAGAGGTGCGTTGCTGCAAAATAAAAGGAAAAAAAAATAATTAGTGACATTAAATAGTTGTATGTATGACTTTAGACTTCCTGGAAAAGTTGGCAGAAGGCAAGAGCATAGATATTTACTCATTTTCTCACTTACAGTATGCCACTGAAAAAAGCATAGCATAGCACGTTCTCCTTTTTAAACAGAAATGTATTGAAGCTGAAATTCTAAATTAACAAGGCTAGTTTTCTTAAATTTTGCTAAACAACACTGACCAGTACATTTCAAATTAATATTTTAAGTAGCATATTAACTTCATACATTTGTCAAGTGAGTAATTTATAGTTTTATCTTTTTTCCTCCAAATAATTGTTTAGGAAAATAACACAACAGTCATGTTTTAGTGGGTCCTTCAGATACTAGCCCATAATAACCAATACTCTTTCTTTTCATGAAAACTTTTGTTAGTTCTTGTTAAACAAATAAAAAGCAGTTCTTGAGAGTTCTTTCAAATGTTAGGTCTTAGTTCATTAATGTAAGAAAAATCCTTTCCATCATCTGCCTTAGTTTGGCATAGTGTAGTACAGGACACAGCGTAGTACAGGACAATACTGAAGAGGTAGGAGGAATTCATTATTCAACTAGAAGGGGGAAGAAAAATCATAATTTGCTTTTCCATATATATGGACACATACAGTAAGAAGTGCCAGACAGCACAACACAAACACTAATCTTGCTCAAAATGAAAGAGGTTTGCTTTACAAAATGTATTCCCTAGTTGAGGTGTGTAAGCTTCATTACAATCAGTTGATTTCTTTATATGAGGAAGTACACGTGAAACCTTTGAAGAGTGAATGCAATAGGATGTTGCTGGAACATCATCAATTTCCATTTGAAAAGACCATCTGTATTTTACCAAAGCAGTAACTCATGGAAAACATGCTGCATAAACTGTTTCATCATGACCCTCCCTCAGCTGAAACAGAAACACCGGTCAATCTCAGGGAAGCCCCAGAAGCAGCTCAAGTTTAGTCCAACCCCTCTCCGAGTCACTCAAATTCCATGCAGGTACTCCCAAAGTTGTATGGTATTAGACTTTTATATTTAAATACAAGCTTAGAAATTTTAGACACATTATTTAACCACATCAATTGCATAAACTAACAAAGAACTTAGTCTGAGGCAGGCAGCAGAAAGCTAACACCTGGCATTCACAAACATGCTGGAAAATTCTGATTCACTGATAAATTCAGATACACTGAGTAGGCAAAAATAAACAAGGAGTGGGAGAGATATAAACATGAAAGTCAACCTTACACAGTTTATTAAAACCATTACAGGATGACTACACAACTTCTGCCCATTTATTTTGTTTGTATTGGCCAATGTCTTCAGCTTCAAGTTTCCACACTCAGGAAAGATGTAATGGTTCAGAACAGTTTCCAACAGCAGAGGTGACAGCAAGCTAAGGCCTTCTCAGTAGCCAGTGTACAATCTTTGCATACAATGTTTAATCTCAAAAGCCAGATTTCACTCACTGCAAAGTTATTTTTTAAATGGCTACAGTTTTTCTGTTGGTTTTTGTTTGCTGGGAGAAGGGTGGAAGAAGAGTCTGTGTGTGTGGGTTGAGAGAAGAGGGTGTTTTGGGTTTTTGTTGGGTTTTTTTTGCCAAATCTCATGTCAGTGCTATGATCTAGTTGGCTGAAGCCTCCACTGAAGATTCTGTGGTCCAGGCTTTTGGAGGCTTACTTCCACCATCTCCTGGTTTTTTTCTTTTTCTGTTTTTACTGCTAATTCAAAGAACACAATTCTGCTTCAGTCTCCATAAATAATTCTTGTAAATTTCAACATCTGTAGAGCCAGCTCTGACAGAGTTTTTTTTAATATTATTCTCTCATCTGTATTTTCTGGATTTCAATCACAAAAGCTATGTGCAAGTATGTTAAAAAAATAATACCACTAAAACACTGCTGTAAATGAGAGGCTATAAAAAGAAGTCTTGATACAAAGTGTTTCTGAAGGTTAAGGAGAAGAAATTCTCTGTAAGGAGACCACCTCTGCTGAAAACACATCAATGTTGCATCTACATCAAGTGAGAAGATCAAGATCTATAAGGTGTAACATTCTAAAAGGTTTCACAGTGATTGAGTTTTCTACTTTTACAAAGTGGGCTTCCTAAGCCTACCCAGCAGGCTTCATAAGAAGTCATTCTTAAAATGGAGAAGTCCTATTCTGCTTTAATTCCTTTTGTTCCATTTTTTTTCTGCTAACCTTTACTGAGGTTGAACTGAGGCAGAATCATAGTCTTTAGTTTCCTGGAGTTACAAAGCACTGATGAAAAAAACAATTTCTACATTTCAGATTCAAAGTTACTATAATCAATTTTCTTTAGGAAAGAAAAAAAAAATCAAATATCTAATAGTATCGAGACACTTCTGCCATTTTTGTTTTCCTTTGTAGTGAGACAGAAACATATATCTCCTGACAGGGTAACAACCAAGAACAGTTCATAGGAATGACCTATTCAGAAGGTCACTGTGAAAAATAAAGCAGCAGTCAACAAAACATTCTTCCAAGTGTCCAGATTTTCTCAGGGTCATGAAGGAGACAAGGAAAATTAGTAACATAACAAAATGTTCAGGAGGAATTGTGCAGATCACATCTAAATAAGACTCTGTGTGTTTCATTTCAAAGGCCTCACTGATACTGTAGTATCTATACTTATATAAAATTCCTAAAAACGCTCATGTGTTCTAGACTACAAGAACACTCCGGACCATCCAGAAGCACACAATATTACACAGCAGGGCTTTCAACACCCAATGGAGACAGTTTGCACCTCCCTGCTTTCAAACAACTCATTTTGCAAAAATCCAACTGTTGCTCAATAAAGCTTCCCAGTATTTAACTGTTCAAAAATCCTATTCCAGCCACATTTGAAGGCATATTGCTACAAATATAATTTTGAAGGCTTCACTGAAACACAGACTTCAGCTGAGTGACAAGCATACACAAAAGCATGACAAAGACAAAGAATCTGACTACAGACGTCACTGGTTTCCTGGTAAGCCGAAAAACAACTCTAAGCTGTATGAGTAGCTAGTATACTGGAGTACATATCCAAGGCAAAAGACTTGTCACACCCTGCAAACCAACTTCAGATTTCAACTGCACTGCAAACTGAAAGTGATCTATAAAATCTGGTCTTGGTCTTCGTCACAGCTGTGAGAAAAAGAAGCCATACTTCATCTTTTATTTAAACAGCCAACAGAAAGGTACTGAATTAATACTGTCTTGAAGAACACATTTTGTAATCACAGAAACAGAACAGTTTTGGTTGGAAGGGATCTCAAAGATTATTTAACTCCAACCCCCTGCCAAGCTGCCTATGGACACCCCCCACTAGATCAGGTTGCCCAAAGTCCCATCCAGCTTGACCCTGAACCCTGCCAGGGAAGGGGGCAGCCACAGCTTCTCTGGGCAACCTGTGCCAGGACCTCACTACCCTCACGGGAAAGAATTTCTTTCTACTATCTCACGTAAATCTACCCTCCTTCAACTTGTGGCTATTACCCTTATGCTATCACCCTATGCCCTCTCCAGCTTTCCTGTAGGTCCCCCATAGGTACAGGCAGGCTGCTAACAGGTCTCTCCAGAGCCTTCTCCATGCTAAAAAAGCCTAATTCTCTCAGCCTGTCTTCATAGGAGAGGTGTTCCAGCACTCCCATCATCTTTGTGGCACTCCCTATACTTGCTCCAACAGCTCCATGTCTTTCTTGTACTGGGGACCCCAGAACTGGACATAGAACTCCAGGTGGGGTCTCATGAGATCAGAGAAGAGAGGGGTATCACCTCCCTTGACCTACTGGTCATGCTGGTTCTGATGCAGCCCAGGATACAGTTGTTTTTCTGGACTGCAAGTGCACATTGCTGGCTCATGCTGAGCTTCTTGCCCACCAACATCCCCATGTCCTTCTCCTCAGGGCTCCTCTCAGCTCATTCTGCATCCAGCTTTTAGTTGTGCTTGGGATTGCCCTGACCCATGTGCAGCACCTTGTGCACTTGGTGTTGCTGAACTTCACAGGGTTCACATGGACCAACCTCTCAGTCCTCTTAGGGTTCTTCTGGATGGCACAAATTTAAATGTAAGTAACTTTAGGCTGCCAAAATCAACACACAACAAAGAGACAAAAGTTTCAGGGAATATTCTCCAGAGCAAGGAACATGTGCATATTCCAAAGACAACATGATCACACTGTGTATTTTCTTAGACACCTTTTGCACATGCGGGTTCCTATCTCAATGGTCTCTGATCATTCCCACTGATAAAACTCAGAAAGCTCTGAAGTTTTGAAAATGGCAAACTAAGGAGCTCTTGTCAAACGATGACAGCAATTGTTCACTCCCAACTGGGGATTCAGATCTCTAGACACACCAGGATGATACCCAGGTATTCGAAGCTTCAGGATTTTTTCCTCAGACTTTGTGACAATTATCACCATAGCTGACAGTGAAACCCCACTAAAGCCACCCTCTACTACACAGAAGGGGCAAATCTAAATGGAGGCCCTGGCATAGTAAGAACTCATATTACAGAAACTAATTATATTATTCAGGCTGTGGTTGCAATATCATCTGTTCCCACTGACTTTTTCATCCTACTCAGACATAATTTTGTAATTTTCAAAAACACCTATAACTTTTAAATCTTTAACTTCAGGAAGAAATGAGAACTCATTTGGTAAAACCAGAAGCCAGCAATTCAGTCATCCTTTCATTCCTGATCATCTTTCTTATAAACTTAGCTTAAAAAAAATAGCAGCAAATTATCAAAGGGTCTCTGAAAATTCTTCTTATCAAAGTAAAATATCTGTTCAGGGAAAAGATGGCCAGAAGGCTTGGTAGTGAAGTGGAATAAAAAGGGTCTTTTAATCTAGCCCCAAAAGTACCCCATAGATAAGTCTATGGTAAAGGGTAAAAAGGTCTCACACAGTCAAAGCTTCTTGTGCAAATTTTTTGCAGCAGTGGCCAGTAACATTAATACAACAGGCAGATGCAGCATGGTAGAAGATAAACTCCGCTGTTTTCTTTAAGATCTGCTATCAAATGCAAATTATGAGTGATATGAGCAGATTACAAGTAAAAAACCAACCAACTCTCTTCCCACCTCCACATAACTTAACACTTGTTTGCTGATGTTATTTCAGGTCCACAAATGGGTGCTTTCAATTTTTAGACTAAGGTTCCAACAGAAAGCCTTCTAGAGAGCAGAACAGCATGTAGCTGTATAATCTAGTCAAATTATAAATTTCTTTGTAAGAAAAGAATACAAACAACAGCCACCAGTAACAAGCGCCTCTGACCCACTGAAAGATGATTCACATTTTTTCAATTAAAAGAAACACTGTTTTCAGTGCCAATGAACCCTCACTGACAAGTAGATAAAATCATGATGGTGACCAGATGGAAACAACTTCTTCAGTGCCAAGAGTTTTCAATGCCTGCAACAATGAATCTGAAGGTGGACTACTCCCAGTTCACATAGGCCTCTTTGAAATGTTAACAGTAACAATAAAATAGCATTTACTATCATCTGCATGGAACGTGAAAGCCTCTAATACAAAAGACAGAAACCCTTCAACAGAGACCTAGCCTTTCAGGAACACGGCTGGTATGAAATCTATCCTGCTTAAAGGGATGTCTTATTAGCAGTAATAGAAGAGATTTAATCAATGAAGATAAAACATGAAGTGACAAACTACCAAAAAGCATAGCATTATTTTACTGAACTTTCAATAAAAAAAGTCTTCACAATCAGAGATACAAAATAAAGGACCCTAACAGAAACTGCAGTGGTCACAGCACCAAGCCTGTCAGACTTCAAGAAGCATCTGGACAACACTTATTCACAGGGTTTAGTTTTAGTTAGTCTATGAGAAGCAAAAAATTGAAGTCAATGATCCTTAATGGTCCCTTCCAACTTGAGATATTTTATGACTGTTTCCTTTCATTTAAAAAAGTAATTTCATTATTAAGAAAGCTGAGTATTTAATGCCATCAGATTTTATGGATTAGACAAGAAGAATAAAGGAGGAAGTAGAAGGCTGAAAGGCATCACTGATTTGAAGTGTATGCATGTACATACACATAGATCTGTGTATATATATTCTGTTTACTGTTGTGCATTATCAACAGAACTGGAAGATCACATCCATTAGAAATAAACATGTCCAGCAAAGACAATAGGATTACAAATAATACAGCGAATGACTTAATCACACATTCAGAAGAGAACACAACTTCATTCTGCTCTGCAAACTCACGAAGTAAAAACACTTTGTAAGCTTTATCATTGCAATACAGAATTATAAAGCAAACAAGTTCCATTTCTAGATGTTGCAACATGTAACTTTAACAGATTATGCAGTGGGTTAAAATAAAGACGATAATACTTTTAATACTATACCATATATTATTCTTGAAACAAGAATTGTTGGCTTTATTTAACTATTTATTTCTGTACAAAGCCTAGCAAATGAGGACCCACTCTCAGTGAATGCTTTTACTTAACACAGGTAACACAACTACTCTCAGTCAAATGAAATGTACTACATCACTTTCCTCTTACTCCTCACCATGAAATAAATTAAAATGAGCATATCAATATTTGTAGACAATATCCCTGAAACCTGTAGCTCACTAATTCAACCTAGTAAATTATGTTTTTCCTCTAGAAACAGGTCTGAAAAATTAGTTTCCATTATTTAGCACAGGTAACAAAATTAATGCTCTTGAATAGGTGTGACATTTGGATTTCTTACAAATAATAAAAAAGCTAAAAGTGTAAAAGCTAAGACTGAGATGACAAGATGGTTTGTCTGTTGTTGATTCTAATAAAAAAAAGGAAAATTCCCTTTTATTTAAATTAATAGGAAGAACTGATTTTCAAAAATATAGATATAAAATTGTTGAATACTTAAGGAAAAAACAGTAGCAGAAGATAATTGTAACAAATTGTAGACATCTATTGTACCATCTTTTTGCTTGGGACACCTTTGCTTCCCATGCACTTGTCAATGTAATGTCACTTTCTGAATTTATCATAGTGTTATTCAAATACATTTTCAGAAAGCCAACAGGAAGCACATCTTTTGTCTCACAAGAAGGGCACTACAGTAGAAACATCATTTTTGTAAGACATAATAATTTGAAAATAATAGTAATTTGAAAATCAGGTCAAATGTCCTTAACTATTAGGTAAGGAAATCCATATTTCTACATGTTATACATAAATGCTGTAAATAAAGCAAAGAGTAAATATGCAATCACAATCCAGCATCTTATCTATGAAAACTAACTTAACCATTTACACCTGATGTCTACAGCATTATAAACCTGACACTTACAAGTCAAACCCTATAGTACTGAATTTTATTATTTTATGTGTATATACTCATTGGCAAAATTTTATATATTGGCACAAACATTATCTACATATGTTATGTCAGGAAAGTTTCTATTTGCCCTAACGTCTGTTATATCACTCAATGAAAAATATGAGCAACAGCTGTAACAAAAACATAGTCAGTAGGAGCATTAAAAAGCAAGCGTGAAAGAAGTCTAAAGTGAAACCCTAGAAAACTGTATTAAAATCACCATTAATTTATTAAAGAGTTTAAAAATTCAGTATAGCTCTTTTAAGCCTATCTTTACATGAACGGATGCCAATATACTTTATATACATATTATATTTTCTGAATGGTCCTTATTCAAACCCACTCAGATGTACTGTAGTAGCATAAAAATAAGCAGATGCCTTTTTTTTTTTTTGCAATTTAGTTTCAAAAATCAAAATTGAATTTGTCCGAATGTTTTCTTTGTATTAAAATTAAAATAAGGATGCAAATGACTCCCTCCTTTTTCTGCTGCTCCTATTTAATTTTCTTAAGGAAAAAATAAAAGTGATTTGAAAGGTCATGCTTGTCATTCATTTCCTAGTACAACAGATGCATGAAGGGAAAAAATGTATGTTTTCGTCCCCTGTTCTTTTTATCATCACGACCTTGGGAGTAACAATATTGGTACTTTGTGAACCTCAGCATCTCCCATCTGAGGGCATCCCTCGCACGCATAATAAGAACAGCTCCACTTTCGAGAAACGTGTAATGTCCGTTATTAACTTCCATTTACTGCACACGTCCTATCACGGGCACTTTTGAGCACAAGGCACGGCAGGTTCCAGCCCCCTGCGAACATGTGAACGGCTATTTTGGCTTTTGTTCGAGAGGCCCTTTCTCGGAGAACAGGGCCCTTCGAACAGAAAAAAAACAAAAAGAGAAAAGAAAAAGAAAAAAGGGGTAAAAAATTAAATAAAAAAAAGATCAGGTCCCTCCCGGCGGCACGCACCGCCCGGGCAGCGCGGCCCGGCAGCCAGCCGGGCGGGGTCGGGCCTGGGGCTCTCTCGCCCGTCTCCCCCAGCCGCTCAGTCCGAGCGAGGAGAAAGGTGGGCCCCAGAAAGGGGGGTTTCTGGGGGGAGAGGGGGGAGACCTGCGCCGGGGAAGTGCTCCGAGTCAACCTGGGCGTACGCTCGTCCCCAGGCCTTCGGCTGTGACTCAGTGCCGACACTGCCTGCAGGAGGCCGCGTCCCTGGCCGCTGCAGGAGAGCACAAAACCCTCCGCTCCGGAGCTACCGCGGCTGGTCTCCTTCTCTGGGCCGGGGCCGCCATCTTAAGTTCGGGCGAAGCCCCATTCCCGCACCGCGCCTGCCATACAAAGCGGTGGGACCACGTGACCCCCTCCGCGCGCGGGAGGCTCTGATGCCCACACTCAAGATGGCACGTAGGGCCTCCTGCCTCTTCCCTCTCCCCTCCCGGCCCCTCTAGACCTCTTCCTCCTCCCAAGTCTCTATCGCTCCGGAGGCCGGCGCAGGCCCCACTTACTCCGGTGGATAAAGGCGCAGCTCCTCGATATCTCCCAGGAAGCCGAAGAGGGTCCGCATCTGCTCACTGGTCACTGCCGAGGAGAGGTTCGTGACCTGGATGACAGACGTGGGGCCCAAGGGGAAGCCCAGCGGCACCCCGATGCCGCCGCTGTTCATCATGGCTGAGCCTTCACGACCGCTCCGCTCGCGGCGATGCCACACACAGCCGAAGAGGCGGGCCTAACGACGGAGAGGAGCGCGCGGCGCCTGCCAGAGCGTCATGACGCGCGGGCGCTCTAGCGGCGGACTCGACTGCTCCCTGGAGGGCGGGCGGACCAGCCGTTCGTCCCCCGCCTCCTGGGGCTCCCGAGGGACCGAGCACCTCCGGCCCCAGCGCACACAGGCACCCGCCACTTGCCTTAGCGGCTCCCGGCTGGGCCGCTAAGGCAGGCCCTCGCTTTTCAAGGTGCTGGTCGGGCCGCCGTTGTCAGAGCGGGACCAGCGCGGGGCCTCAGCCCCGCCTAGAAAGAGGCGCGGGGCCGCGCGCGCGGCCTGGCCGCTAGCGGCCTCGTGCCCCACTGCCTCCCGCCCCGCACTCGCCAGCCGCCCCGGGCGCGGGCTGCTAGGGCACCAGAGGGGCGGGGGGCGGCTCGGTGTGGCGGCGCGGCTGCGAGCCGCTCTGGCTTATGCCCGCGCACCCCGCTAGCTGGGCATGTGTCCCTTGGGCAGGGCGAAGGGCCCCCGGTTTGTGACCGGGTTTGTGACAGGTGCAGCTCCCCGCCCGTGACAGGGCACGGTTGGGTCCCATAAGTGACCCGGCGGGAGCTCCACCGAGTGTTCTGCCCGCAGATCGAAACGTGCCCACTAGAAATTAAAGGAAAAAATAGATTTCTCATTTAAATGCCCCTTGGTAGCCAAGTTCGGTAAGAGGCAGCCTCATTTCCCTGGGGAGTAAACCCTTGGAAACACCCTGAATACATTTAAACAGGGAGGGGTTGTAATAGAGTATGGGGTTTTTTAATGGATTTGTCATAACTTGACTTGGAATCTATCCCAATTAAATTGATTTTACCTGGAGTTACAGTGCAAGCTCCCTTTAAGAAAACAAATTAGAGAAATGAGACTGAGTGCTGTGTGTGTGGATGATCACTGTTAAGTGTCCTGCTGCAGTCCTCCTGAGGTGCTGAAGAACTCTTGAGTCCCAGCACAGAAAGACTAAAGGTTTCAGACATCAATAGTTTAGTTTTTAAGATTTTCCATACCCCAAATCTGAACCTAAAAGGGATTGGAGTATTATTTGAAGCTATCTGGGCCAAAAAACATTTGCAAATTTGTGATACTTCACTGAACAAGTGGGCTAGTTGTTACAGAGTCTGCGTACTGTTATAAACGGCAATGACAAATTGTTCACTCGGTTTAAAATATCTAAATAGAATTTATTTGAGCAAGCAATAAGCAGGCAAAACAGCACTGGGCAGCTGGGGAGTCTCCTGCTCCACCAACGACGCACACCTCACTCCCCACCAGCGTCCCTTTTTATAGTTCAGGAGTCCCAGGTTTACGTGGCACATTCTCATATCTTTCTGCGGCTGTGCGTACTGTTGCTAGGGGGTCGTCCTAGTCTCTCTGGTGGTCGTAAAGATGAAGGCCGTAGTCTTCCTCAGGTTGAACTTTTCACCTCCTTCCCTTGGCACATGCATAGTTGTGATTGTTCCAGATGGGCACAATTATACTTGGGATGTTTCTTTCTTATCTATCCCAGGCACCACCTTCCTAGGGATGCTTCCTCCTTATCAGCCCTGGGTCTGCTTTAAATTATTCCAAGGACACTAATCACTCAGGACTAACTAGAGTTGTTCAAGTGAGACACTGTTTATGTGAGGTTGCCTCTGACATAACCACTATGGCACTTCAAACTATCTTGTTAGTAAGCCCCCCCTTTTAACCCTTTGTAAGCATCTTGTTAGTAAGTAAAAGTGTGTGCACAATAGTTCAATAGCTACAATCAAAACATTCAAACAATTAACAATTGGGGAACCTACCCCCCCCTTCATCCTTATCTGCCGGTTTGAGAACAAATTCCTTATGGATTTTTATTTATTACAGTGCTTCCTTTATTGATGTTTAATATGTTACAGACTTCTCAGTAACTCCAAGCAATTATCAGGGATTTATTTTGTTTAAAAATGCCTAAGCGTCAATTTCAGGTAGTACTTCAAAATGATGATCAGTGCACTTGTTTTCATTCTAAATGGAAGCCATACTCCAAAAGTACATAAGCTCAAAGCTAAATCCTTTCAGCCATCCTGGTAGCTTTTAAATAGCCTAAGTTTAGAGAATTGCAACTGGATAATTCAAGAACTTCTGTTACATACTGTGCAAAATTAAAGTTTGGTATGATTATCTATAGGAACACTGCATAAAGGTTTCATAGAATCAATGTGTAAGGTTGGAAGTGACATTTAGAGGTCATCTAGTCCAACCCCCCTGCAGTAAGCAGGGACATCTTCACTAGATCAGGTTCACAGAGCCCCATCAAGCCTGACATTAAATATCTCCAGGGATGGTGCCTCCACTACATCTCTGTAGAACCTGTTCCAGTGCATCTTCAAACTGCAGAACTTTTTCCTAATACCCAATCTACATCTCCCCTTTTCTAGTTTAAAACCATCACCCCTCATCCTATTGCACATGCCCTCATGAACGGTTTTTTCCCACCTTTCAGGTATTGGAAAGGCCGCTATAAGGTCCTTCTCCAAGCTGAACAAGCCCAACTCTCTCAGCTTGTCTTCACAGGAGAAGTGCTCCAGCCCTTTGACCATTTTTGTGGCCCTCCTCGATCCATGTGCTTCTTGTGTTGAGAGCTCCACAGCTGGACACAGTATTCCAGGTGAGGTCTCACCAGAGCAGAACAGAGGGGCAGAATCACACCTCTTGACCTGCTGGCCACACTTCTTTTGGTGCAGCCAGGATCTGGTTGGCCTTCTGGGCTGCAGATGCACATTGGCGGCTCATGTCCAGCTTCTCATCTACAAGTCCTTTTCCTCAGGGCTGCTTTCCAGCACATCATCTTCTCACCTGTATGGGTAATGAGGGTTGTCCCAGCCCAGTTGCAGTACCCTACCCTTTGCTTTCTTGAACCTCATGAGCTTCACCTGGGCCCACTTTTCCAGCCTGTCCAGATCCCCTGGATGGCATCCCATCTTTCTGGCACGTTAACTACACCACCCAGCTTGGTGTCATCAGCAAACTGTCAGTATCATTAATAAACACATCACCGGTCCCCACGCAGACCCTTGAGGAAGTCCACTTGTCACCATCTAGACTTGGAGCCACTGACCGTCACCCTCTGGATGCAACCACCCATCCAATTCCTTACCCACTGAACAGTCCACCCATCAAATCCATATCTCTCCAACTTAGAGAGAAGGATGTGTTTTGACTAGTACATATCACCCAAAGACGCTTAACAGAGGTATGGAAACTATCACTGCCTAGAACATTCTTGGCCTTTCTCCTTGCATCTCTCAGTGGAGGGTACCAGAAAAACGAGCTCTAAAATTTGCAAATAGAAAAGTTCTGTGAGTCAAGACTGCCTGGGATACCCTCCATCCTTTTGTTCTCCTTTTGTAGTACATATGGAATTCTGAGCCTTCAGTCTGCTTACCAAAAACAAAAGAGAAGCAAAACACTGTTCAAATTTTGTACTTGTCAGTACAAAATATTGTGGGACAAAATTAGCTTGAAAAAAATACAAATAAATTAATTTCGATTTCAGAATAATAGCCAAAAAAAACCCCAAACCAAACTGAAAACCCTACGCCAAAAGCTTTGGTTCATACAGGCTGCTATTAAAATGCTAAAGGCAAAAAATAACTTATTTTAACCAAATTGTTCAAAATGTAAAAGTGTTTAAGAACCCCCCTCTTATAAAAAGGGCTATTAAGGAAAGAAAATACAGTGGGTAGACTTGCAGAAGGGGTATTGATGTACAAGCAGTGCCCTAACATCATCTCTCTAATCAAGTTAACAGACCTGCATTAACATCATATGAGTTGCTGTAGGCCAAGAAAAGACTTCAGCTGTGGTCTGGGTAGATTACTCCATGTAGGAGCTTTTCAGGAGCCCCTGAGACAAGTGGGAAAGTTTGGAACAAGGAAGACATAACCTTGGCAGAGGATAATCGGGTTAAACAAACTGTACACACACAAATCCATGGGACCAGATGTGTTTTTCCGATGACTGCTGAGGAATTTAGCCAATGTCACTGTGACACCACCATCAATTATCTTTGAAAGGTTGTAGTGTTTGGGGGAGGTGGATCTCAACCCCAGATTCCAGGCGGGTGAGAAGGAGCATCTGGAAAACTACAGGCCTGTCAGCCATATGTTGTTCCCTGGGAAAGTGACAGGAAATTACTGGAAGCTTTTTCAGTCATGTTGAGGACAAAGAGGTGATTTGGAGCTGTGAGCATGGATTTATGAAGAGAAAATGATGCCTAACCACCTGATAGCTGCCTGCAATGACATGACCAGCTCCATGAACAAGGGGAGAGCAGCTAATGGTGTTTGTCTTGACTTCAGCAAGGCTTTTGTGACTGTGTCCTATGACAACTTCATGGACAAAATGATCAAGTAGAGATTAGACAAGTGGGCAGCCAGGTGCATTGAAAGGTGGCTGAGCTGCCCAGCTCAAAGGATCAGAATCAGTGATACAAAATCCAGCTGGCAATGAGTTAATAATGATGTATCCCAGGGTCAGTATTAGGTCCAATACTGTTACACTGTCATGCCTTCATGACTGATCTGGACAGTGGGACATAGAGCAATCTCAGCAGATTTGTAAATGATAGAGTTCAGCTGAGTGTCTGATACCTTGGAGTGTACACGTTGCCATTCAGAGGGACCTCAAAAGTGGAGAACTGGGATGAGAGGCATCTCATGTTCTTGAGAAAAGGGAAATGCAAAGCCCTGCACCTGCACAGGAGTAACCCCATGCACCAGTACATGCTGGAAGCCAACTGGCTCAAAGGGCAGGACCTGTGAACCCTGTTTAACAAGTTAACATGAGCAAGCAGTGCACCCATGTGGCAAAGAAGGCCATCAGCCCAACTCTTCTCAGTGGTGTCCAGTGACAGGACAAGAGGCAGTGAGCACAAACTAGAACACAGGAAATATTATTTAATCATAAGAAAAACCCCTTTGCTTTACTGTGGAGGTGATTGCTGAAACTGGTTGCCCTGAGTTGTGGTGTCTTGGAGGTACTCAAAACCTGGCCTGAATAACCTGCTTTAGTTGGCCTTGTTTTGGGCAGGGTGTTGTTAGACTGGATGATCTCCAGAGGGTCCTTACAGCTTCAGAAACTCTCTGATTCTGTGAGAATTAAAGGTGCTTTCCTGGACTGACTTCAGTTATTCAATCACCCTCAATTGAGCTGGAATAATGCTTTCTGTTAACTTTCTACAATAATGGAGATATTATTTGGTAATCTTCAGGAGGTCTTTGAATATCCACTGAAAGTGTTACATTGGTGCTACTTTGGTCAGAATGTCTGTAGTCAGGTCTACAGTTACCAGAATGGTTTGTTATTTCATTATTTTTTACAAGATTTTTTAACTACTTCACCAATGTTTTCCGCAATCGTGTATCTTCTTAAAGGAGAGGGAATCTAACAGACTTCAATTCTTACTGTGGTCACCAAGTCTGTTGATTAGAGAGAGCGGGAATTGCTTTACTCCATTACAACTACATTCTTATCTTCCTATCACTTGTTACATGGGAGAAGTGTCCAACACCCACCTGGCTACAACCTGTTAGGTAGCTGCTCCCCTGAGCTGCTCCTCATCAGACCTGTGCTCTAGACCCTGCACCAGTCTCGCTGCTCTTCAGGGGCCATGCTCCAGCACCTCGATGCCTTTCTTGTAGTTGGGAGCCCAAAACTGAACCCAGTACTCACACTGCAGCCTCGCTAGTACCAAGCAAAAGGGGACGATCCTGCTGGCCACACCATTTCTGATGCAGGCCAGGATGCTGTTGGCCGCCTCGGCTACCTGAACACACTGCTGGCTCATGTTCAGCTGCCGGTTAGCCAACACCCCCAGGGTCTTATCTGACAGGCAGCTTTCCAGCCACTCTTCCCCAAGCCTCCTGTGTTGCATGGGGCTGTGTGACCCAAGTGCAGAACCTGGCACTGAGCCTTGTTGAACCTCATACAATTGGCCTCAGCCCATCAATCCAGCCTGTCCAGATCCTGCTGCAGAGCCTTCCTGCCCTCCAGGAGATCAGCACTCCTGGCCAATATGCTGTCATCGGCCAATATGCTGTCATCTGCCAACATACTGAAGGTGCACTCAGTGTCCTCATCCAGATCGTTGATAAAGATATTGAAGAGGACTGGTGTTTGAACTGACTCCAGAGGAACGCCACTTGTGATCAGAGTGGAATTGCTCGGTAGATCATACAAAGTTATCACAGAATCACAGGGGTTGGAAGGGACCTCAAGAGATGATCAGGTCCAACCCCCCTGCCAAAGCAAGTTCCTTAGGACAGGTTGCACAGATAGGTGTCCAGATGGGTCTTGAATATCTCCAGAGAAGGAGACTCCACAACCCCCCTGGGCAGCCTGTCCCAGGGCTCTGTCACCCTCACTGTGAAAAACTTCTTCTGCATGTTGATGCAGAACTTCCTGTGCTCCAACTTGCAGCCATTGCCCCTTGTCCACAGACCACTGAAAAGAGGCTGGCCATTTCCCCCTGTGTCCCACACTTGAGATATTTATAAACATTAATAAGATCCCCTTTATACTTTGTATTGGCCAAGCAGGTACATCAAATATCAAACACTATCACCAACTTAAGTACAACTGTAAGATAGCTTGCAAAAAGCTCTGAGAAACCTGTGGCTACATGAAAATCTCAAATAACTTGCATCACTGTCAGGAGTAACTGCTAATCTCAGAGGTTTATATCTGTCAGAGCATTTGTCTGTGTGTCAGACTGCTTTTCCCACTTGTCACAATATTTTTCTCGATCACCAATTACTCTCTGTGTGGTGGTGTAGAACCTGTTACTCACCTGACTTAACCCTCTGTTAAACAAAAAAAGACTGATGGGTACATTGTATGGTGAAGGAGCACACGTGGTGGTAGTACGGCTGCATGACTGATACTCCTTTCAGTGGGCGTTGCTCAGGGGAGTTTGGTTGTCAAATGAGCAGATGTTTCAGTGTAGGGTATTTACATATCAACTCAAACTAATACATTTGCAGGATGCTAAAGAACACACTCCATGTTTGGGGTTTCTTTATTCAGGTTTTCATAATTCTGCAATTATGCACTGAACTAAAAAAAAAAAAAGAAGCACTGTCTATAGGGTAAAACCAAGCCTAAACATTAAACTAATCATCATGTAATACAGTTTGGATTTAGGGAACTTCTGACATCTTCTTGACACTTAAGAAACTTTAAAAAGTGAATGGTGCATTTAACCATAGCTACCACCCTTCGGTTTCATTGAAGCATCAACTCATGTTCGGTATACTACTTTTTGTTTATTTAAGGTGATGAATTTCTAAGTTTAGCTTATCTTTCAGCTATAGAAGAGTGATTAAAATAGACAGGTATTGATCTGGCAAAGAGATCTAAATAAAAACAAGGTGGTTTTCTTCTGAATGTCCTTTCACAAGCAGAAATAGAATGCCACTAAAAGCCAGTGTATTTGTATAACTTTTGCTACATACCTTGGTTCCCATGCACACTAATTTCACTCCTTTTGCCTTACTCTGCAAGCAAAAAATGTTCTGCATAGGTGGGCGATGCCAAACACAGGAAGCAAGTGTGGCTCTTGCAACACAAATGTTCCTTCCCTTGAGAGTTAATGAAGAGGCATAATCTTCCAATGCCAGTCTCCTACTACTACTCACGGCAGACTGCCTGTTCAGATTCATTGCTGATAATGCTCTTAATTTCTCAGGTTTTGCCCAGATGCACACTCCAGGTTGGGATATTTTTCTGCCTCACATAGTCGGGAATATTGCTTCAATGTAAGAATTCATGCAGAGATGCTTGCTGAGTGCTGTGCACAGCCAGAACCTCAGATCTGATAGTGTGAGCTGTTTTGCCATCAAAGTAGGCACTTAACATGAACTCTGAAAACAGCAGTAGGTGTTTTGCCTACACCTACAGTGATTTCAGCACATGTTATTTTGGAATAAATCCGCATGTGTAAGTAGGATATTTGAGATCTCCAATGTGATTCAGATCCACACCTTGGCTTAACTTGAACTCACTTTCAGATGCAGACACCTGGGAAAATGTTAATTCTGTAGTGTTGTACGGACAGCAGACTTCATGCTAAACTCAGACAAATTGACAGTTCTTCCCAAATGCTAGAAATTTATTTCAGTCCCTTTCTGTCATTACCCCATTCAGGTGCACCAGGTAGCTGCTCTCTTTCTTGTATATACCTTAGCATAATCTCTTGCTGGTTTGTTGGCTTGGGTTTTTTTAGAAGACTGGTATGTATTAGTGGAAAACATCTTACAGCAAAGTCTTTAATTCTGTGAAGTAATCCCTAATTCAAAATATCTTTAGTCTCAAAAATTACATAAAATGCATTTAACAAGACCTGTTTTTCACAAAGTACTAGATCAATTTTATATCCCAGCCCAGAAAAATTACAAAAAAAAAAAAGATTTTTCCAGCATAAAATTTCTCTACCAGTAGTTGTTTTTCCCAGATGAAACTTGATCTAGATATCTTGAAGTCCTACCTACATTGAGATTAACAGACGTACTCTATGTAGTCAGTGAAAGCAGCTGAAACCCTTTCCGAGTTCCTGCATCTGGGTGGCAGTCATCTATGCAAAGTGGCATTTCTAAGCTGAAGCAGCTGTGAGATTTCTGCATCTGCTCCTCATCTGTTTTATGGCAAACACGTGACAAAAGTTAGGGTTGCTGTATTTAGCATAACAGTATAGTTATAAGAGTTGTATTAGGAGCTGTATGAGTGTGCTTTATAATGAAGCTCCATGAAGTTCCCCTTCTCTCCACAGAATTGTTCTAATCAAAGATGGAGTAGCTTTTCTTAGCTTTCAGTTCTTTCTAAGCTTACTCCAAGATAAGATGAGGGACTTGGCTGACAACCAATAGTATCTGGATAGTATCTTTGTCTCTGAACCTCCAAGCACATATCAACAAAGGAGGATTGTCACCACCATTTACAGACTGGGATAATGTAGGTAAGGGAGAGATCTGAGAAGAGATTCTGCATCCAATTACTGCGTTGGGGCAGCGTTTCCTGAGTCACTTACGGAATCTAGTATCTGTTTTCCAGACACGGCCACTTAGATTACAGAAGCATCATCTCTCCTTCAAAAGGGGGTTTTAGGGGACCCTCTTTTAAGCTGGATAAAATTCTACATAGCAATTTTTTAAATTTATGTCAGATTAAAAGTTTTATGATACACTTTTAAGACCAGTATGTGTGAATAGGTACGTGTAGGAGAGGGAACTGAAAATGTTAACATTCAGGGGTTTTTATCATCAGCTGCTTGCTATTTTTCTGAGAGGGTAAGCTATTGAAACTGTTTGGGCAGGTCCCTGCTATTTCTGGAGGAAAAAAGCCTCTTTTTCCTTTGCTGTGAGGTTAATCCTGCTGTGAGTCACAGCATAAAGGGAAGATGTTTTTGAATCTCCGGAGTACCTATCTGAGATAGTGCAAAGGTGTTGGATAGAAAATTCTGGAATTCACTGGAAAGAGCTTCCTCTGCCTTACGGTCAGATTCATAGGAGAAAAGCAAGAAGTTTAAACACATTTAGGACATCACAGTTGCATTCCTCCAAAGCCAAATAATTTCACATATACTGGGAGAATCTCTTTTTTTGTGTGATAGTCGAATTACTGACATCGTATGTATCGGTTTGGTAAACTGCAGTTCATAGAGTGCTGTCTTCAGCTGGGTAGTATCACCTGGAACTGAAAAAATAACAACAGCAGTGAGTTTTTGTTTTGCAGATGCCATTTTGAAAGACAACGATCCAGGTGTTGTTGCAGCTAAAGTGGTAGCTTTCATTTGCTCTCATGTGCTGAATTTCAAAGAATTCTTCTTTTGCCTTAAATTGGAACAATAATACCATTTTTTCTCACATCAGTCAAGCAAATTCTTATCTGAGGCATGGAAAAAAATAGGCAAGGTAACATGCATACTTAAAAATCTAATCGTGTGTGTCCTGCTGTGTGACAAGTTGAGGAGGTCTGGATACAGGCACAAATCTTTGCCAGTAGTTCTAGTTCCCAGACTCCTCTGTGCCCTCAGAATATAGGCGTCCACTGACCGTAAAAGGATTAGAAACTTTGTAATTGTGAAGTTTGAAAACATACTGTGTCAATAAACTGTAACATTTTATTTACAACTGGTATTTGGAAGTAGTATAAACCAGACATTTTTGCAAAACAAATCATGTTCACTAAATTCTAATGCTGATAATTCTTTCTGGTATCTTAACATGTTCCAGTATCTTCAGGTGTCTTAAAA
The DNA here is from genome assembly GCA_020800305.1 of Porphyrio hochstetteri. Lineage (NCBI taxonomy): Eukaryota > Metazoa > Chordata > Aves > Gruiformes > Rallidae > Porphyrio > Porphyrio hochstetteri. The sequence goes on from CM036938.1 coordinate 67,214,710, forward strand.
TATAAGCACATCATGATTAATGTTAACATAGAATAATTATGGTCTACAATTAAAAAATAACACGCCACTTACTGCAGAGTTTGTTCCATTATTCAAGTCATCAAGTGTATTTTCATAGCTTTTTAATGAAAATGTTATTAAAATCCAGCAGGGGAAAAAACCAACACTGGAGGTTTTATCTGTTTGGAGGCTTTTCAGCATGGCTTCAAACACTTGCATGCATCAACTCCAAGCTCATCAGTCATCTCTCATTACAGTTAGCAAATGAGACAATATTACATGATTATTTCATTTTCCCCAGGACTTAGTATTGTGTCAGCTAACCAGCTGTTAATACCTATTTCAATATTTATTAGTAAAGCTCACTTTCTCCGCAGAGGAGCCATGGCTTTCAGCTGAAGTACTTCTGGCAGAAACATTCTCAGCAAAAGTACCTTCTCCATATTCAAAACCAGTTGTTGATTATTCTATTGTGAGTGAAAGTTGTTGCAGACAAAAATCAATCAAATATGCTAAAATGTTATGATTTTAGGAGCTTTGCACAATACTTTCAAATCATGCGTTTTGCCAGTGCGTGCTTCAATTCAGTAGAAAGCTTTTCCCCCATTTTGTTGGTTTGTTGGGTTCTTTTCCCCTCCAAAGTTTCCATCACAAATCATCAACATTAGCAACTGAATGAGAATTTCTGTGTAGAGCAGCTGGTTCATCTGATACCAATTTCTTGATTAAGAGACAGCCCTTGAGAAGTTTGTCCAAATGGGTATTTTCACATGTCTGGCAAACAAGAGTGAATATTCCATCACTCTTTGTTCATTCCTTGGAGCAAGAGCGAAGCAGTTTGGCGGTTTGCAGCGTCTAGCCGTGCCTCATGAGATGTCTGTGGTGTGGAGCCACATTACCCTTTCTCTCATTGTCGTGGTTTTGCCCCGGCCGAGGGCCGCACCCCGCACAGTCGCTTGTACTTTTAAAAGGAAGGGGGAAGGAAAGTTGGGGGAGGGGGAAAAGGGAAGGAAGAAAGGAGGAAAAGAAACCACAACCTAGAAACCAGAACCACGCAGGTTGGGATAAGGATAGTTTACTAAACAATAACAGAAAACTAGATATAACAATAACATAAGTTTAAAGCACAAAATAGATGAAACTGGTGATACACAATGCAATTTCTCACCAAACCACACAACTCAGGCCGCACAGCTTAGAGCCCGTCCCGGACAACCCGACCGCCCCAGAAACCGCACGTCCTGGCGTTGTCTCCCCCTCTTCCCCCCCAGTCCCCCCTTAAACTGAGCATGACGTAACTGGCATGGAATATGCTCTTTGGCCAATTCGAGTCACCTGTCCTGGCTTCGTCCCCTCCTTTCTCACTAGTAAGGAAGTATGCAGAGCTGAGAAAGGTACTTGATTGCCCGGCAACAAATCGGAGACATCAGGGTGCTATCAGCACTATTCTCATGCTAACACCCAAACATGGCATTCCATTCACTACTAAAAAAAGTTTAACTCCATCATAGCTGAAACCAGGACATTATCCACCCCTTATTCCATACCATTTACGTCATGACCAGATCCAACAATTTTCTTTGGGTACAACCAGTTTCGTGTTTCACACACCCATATATGTATGTACACATGTATGCACACATACGTGCATACAGATCTTATTCCCTCAGTCTGTGAATCATCCCTCTGAAGTTGTTGAGTTCATTTAGTTCATGATTTTCAGGCTCCATTTGTCGTAACAGTTTCTCAGGATAGTTGTATGTTCCATTGGCTCGTTGCATGCTGCTTCTCAGGCTCTTGACTGATACACCTGGCATGGTCCATGCTCATAGTCTGTGGGTCAGAGTTTATTTTCAAAGGGAGAAAAAAGTTCTTGAGAGGCCAGGCTTTAGTTCCATCATCATGGCACTCATTCTTCATTAACTTGTATGACTCCAGCTATAATGCTATGGTACAACATACAGCAATCATAACAATAATGAAATATACAATAATGGGTTATTTGGCAATTATTACAATTTCTACTTCATTAATTATATTGGCTATTCTCACCCAAAATTAAATCCCCTTGAGGTACACATCGAACTTCTCCATCCCTCTGCATTACCCACCAAGTACAGCCAGGTCCTTGAGCAAAAACAATTCCAGACATGGGTTTACCTTTGCCTGAAGCAGGAATGACCCAAACTCTCTTTCCCAATACACTCTTCATATGCACTACTGGCACTCTGTCTCCCTCTACAGTACGTGGAAATTTTGACTGGGCAGGGCCAGCCCGATTGGTAGATCCCCTAGAGTTAACTAACCACGTGGCTTGGGCCAAATGTGTATCCCAATGCTTGAATGTCCCACCACACATTGCTTTCAGTGTAGTTTTTAAAAGTCCATTATATCGTTCAATTTTCCCAGAGGCCGGTGCATGGTAAGGAATGTGGTACACCCACTCAATGCCATGCTCTTTGGCCCAGGTGTCTATAAGAGTGTTTCGGAAATGAGTCCCATTGTCTGACTCGATTCTTTCTGGAGTACCATGTCGCCAGAGGACTTGCCTTTCAAGGCCCAGAATTGTATTTCGAGCAGTGGCATGGGGTACGGGATATGTTTCTAGCCAGCCGGTAGTTGCCTCCACCATTGTAAGCACATAACGTTTGCCATGGTGGGTTTGTGGGAGGGTGATGTAATCAATCTGCCAAGCCTCCCCATATTTATATTTCATCCACCGTCCTCCATACCAAAGGGGCTTTAACCGCTTAGCTTGCTTGATTGCAGCACATGTCTCACATTCGTGGACAACTTGTGCGATGGCGTCCATGGTCAAGTCCACCCCTCGATCCCGAGCCCATCTATATGTTGCATCTCTCCCTTGATGACCCGAGGTATCATGAGCCCATCGAGCCATGAATAATTCACCCTTACGTTGCCAGTCTAGATCTACCTGAGCCACTTTAATCCTAGCAGCCTTATCTACCTGATGGTTGTTTTCATGTTCCTCCATGGCCCGACTCTTAGGTACATGGGCGTCAACATGACGTACCTTTACAACAAGTTTCTCTAACCGAGCAGAGATATCTTGCCATAAGTCACCAGCCCATATAGGTTTGCCTCTACGCTGCCAGCTGTTCTTTTTCCACTGCTGCAACCACCCCCACAGGGCATTCGCCACCATCCATGAATCAGTATAAAGGTAGAGCCTTGGCCACTTTTCTCTCTCAGCAATGTCCAGGGCTAACTGGATGGCCTTCACCTCAGCGAACTGGCTTGATTCACCTTTTCCTTCAGTGGCTTCTGCTACTCTTCTTATAGGATTCCATACAGCGGCTTTCCATCTCCGATGCTTACCCACAATGCGACAAGACCCATCAGTGAACAGGGCATATCGCTTCTCATTCTCTGGCAGTTCGTTGTAGGGTGGGGCTTCTTCAGCGCGTGTTACCTCCTCATCCTCTGGTGACATCCCAAAATCTTTGCCTTCTGGCCAGTCTGTGATCACCTCCAAGATTCCTGGGCGATTGGGGTTTCCTATTCGAGCCCGCTGTGTAATTAGTGCAACCCACTTGCTCCACGTAGCATCAGTGGCATGGTGTGTAGAAGGAACCTTCCCTTTGAACATCCAGCCCAGCACCGGCAGTCGGGGTGCCAGGAGGAGCTGGGCTTCAGTTCCAATCACTTCTGAGGCGGCTCGAACCCCTTCGTAGGCGGCCAGTATTTCCTTTTCTGTTGGAGTATAATTGGCCTCAGATCCTTTGTAGGCCCGACTCCAAAACCCCAACGGTCGACCTCGAGTCTCCCCTTGTGCTTTCTGCCAGAGACTCCAGGTCGGGCCGTTCTCCCCAGCTGCAGTGTAGAGCACATTTTTAATATCTGTCCCTGTCCGGACAGGCCCAAGGGCCACTGCATGGACTATCTCGCGTTTGATCTGCTCAAAGGCTTGCTGTTGCTCAGGGCCCCATTGGAAATCATTCTTCTTTTGAGTTACATGGTAGAGTGGGCTCACAATGAGACTGTAGTTTGGGACATGCAGTCGCCAAAAACCTATAACACCTAAGAAAGCTTGTGTTTCCTTTTTGTTGCTTGGTGGAGACATAGCTGCTATTTTATTAATAATGTCCATTGGGATGTGACGACGCCCATCCTGCCATTTTATTCCTAAAAACTGAATTTCTCGCGTAGGCCCCTTGACTTTACTTCGTTTTATAGCAAAACCGGCTTCTAAAAGGATTTTAATTACCCTGTTTCCTTTTTCAAAAACTTCCTCTGCTGTGTTGCCCCATACAATGATGTCATCAATATACTGCAGGTGCTCTGGTGCTTCACCCTTTTCCAGTGTATTCTGGATTAGTCCATGGCAGATGGTGGGGCTATGTTTCCACCCCTGGGGCAGACGGTTCCACGTGTATTGGATGCCTCTCCAAGTGAAAGCAAACTGTGGCCTGCACTCTGGCGCCAGTGGGATCGAGAAGAAAGCATTCGCAATGTCGATTGTGGCGTACCACTTGGCTGCCTTTGATTCCAATTCATACTGGAGCTCTAACATGTCTGGCACAGCAGCACTCATACCTGGAGTGACTTCATTTAGGCCACGATAATCTACTGTCAGCCTCCACTCTCCATTGGACTTCCTCACTGGCCATATGGGACTATTAAAGGGTGAGTGGGTTCGGCTGATCACTCCCTGATCCTCCAGTTGACGAATCAGCTTATGGATGGGAATCAGGGAATCTCGGTTAGTACGGTATTGTCGTCTGTGCACCGTCATCGTAGCAACTGGCACTTGCTGTTCTTCACCCTTCAACAACCCCACAACAGCAGAATCCTCCGAGAGTCCAGGCAAGGCACACAATTGTTCAATTTCTTCTGTTTCCAAAGCAGCTATTCCAAAAGCCCATCGGTACCCTTTTGGGTCTTTAAAATACCCTCTACGTAGATAATCTATACCTAAAATGCACGGAGCTTCTGGACCAGTCACAATGGGGTGTTTTTCCCAGTCCTTCCCAGTTAGGCTCACCTCAGCCTCTAGCACAGTTAGTTGTTGGGATCCCCCTGTCACTCCAGAAATACAAACAGGTTCTACCCCTTCATGATTCGATGGCATTAGAGTACACTGGGCACCAGTATCCACCAGAGCTTTGTACTCTTGTGGGTCTGATGTGCCAGGCCATCGGATCCACACAGTCCAATAAACCCGATTATCCCTCTCCTCCACCTGGCTGGAGGCAGGGCCCCTCTATTGCTGCTGATCATATTTGTTTTCCACTGGTTGCATAAAGGACTTAGAGGTCCCTTCAAAAGGATCAGGCACATCAGACATATAGGTAGGCCTTCCAGTTGGTCTAGGGAACTGCCCAGTAGAAACTGGTGCAGCCTTCTTCCTGGCAAAATCTCGTTGTGGGAATGTTTTACCCCGCAGCTCATTTACTCGTGCTCGAAGGGCTGAGGTGGGCTGCATATCCCATTTCCTCATGTCCTCTCCATGATCAAGCAGGTAAAACCACAATGTACGTCGTGGTGTGTATTCTCCCTCTTGGAACGATGGACGCTTTCTCCCAGTAGCTGCAACATTGCTCCATACGGGTTGGGAGTTGGACACATTGTTGTCAAGTCGTTGAACCAGTTTCTCTACTGCTGCAATGACGGAGAGGGAAACATTGTCTTGGTATTTCCGGAGTCGGCAGGCCACCTCATTTACGGTTGGCGGATTCGTATCATCCCAGTCAATTGCTGCCAGTGAATTGGTATACCCTGCTGGTGCACTTCGTACAACCTTACGCCACATATCTGGAGTGCATAGGACTTCATCGGGATCAGAGGGAAGCCGTGAATTGTCCAGATCATAATAAATTATCTCCCGTACAGCTAATTCTCTCAGGTGCTGGACAGATGTCTCTATGCTGTTACACTTAGGTGTCTGGCATGTAATATATTCCTTTATGGGATATCTTTCCTTCACACTTGACAGTAGTCGCCTCCAGAGGCTGAGGATTTCCGGCCTCCTCCCAATTGCTTTGTCAATTCCTCCTTCTCTAGCTAGGGATCCCAACTGCTTGGCCTCTCTGCTTTCTAATTCCAAACTACTGGCCCCGTGATCCCAACATCGGAGCAACCAAGTGATAATGTGCTCACTTGGGTGGCGAGTGAAATCTTTTCGAACCTCACGCAGCTCACTCAGAGTCAGGGATCGGGTAACAATCTCTGGTTCTGCCTCATCCTGATATCCTTGAGATGATCCCGGTTGATCATCATCCTTATCCGTCACTATGCGAACTGGTTTCTTTGTGCATTTCCTCTTTTGTACGGGAGCAACAGACACTGGCGTGGGTTGGTTTTTCGGATCATCTGCAGTGTCTGCTGTAGAGATTACAGTAGCTGCAGTGTCGGTCACAGGGGTTGCAGTAGCTGCAGTGTCAGCCCCAGTGGTTGCAGCAGCTATAGTATCTGCCAGTCTGTTTCCTTTCCCTTCTCCCTGACAGTGCTGACAGTGCTGACAGTGCTGCCTGCTATCAAGCAGTGTTTGATAAATAGTGGCCAGAGCCCAGCACAGTGCAGTAAGGTGTCCATCTCTGGGAAACCTACAGCAATTTTTCCTTAGGTATGCAGTCACTTGATCGGGGTCTTGTAGCTGTTCAGGAGTGAAATTCCAAACCATCGGGCGTGAGAAAGTACCTAGGTACTCGCCCACACTTTGCCACATGCCCTGCCACTCGTGATTATTCTGTCTCGGAGAAAGCTCTTCAGTGGTATTCATAAACCTATGCTTGATATATAACAAAAACTGAACCATCTGCACCAAACCTACCAATAGCAAAATGCTAGTTTGAATATCCCAGAGATATTGAAGATTTTCAAAAACTGCCCTAAGAGCTGTTGTATTTAGCCCAAAGGAAAAGAAAGCAGTGCCCCCACCATACCGGCTGCTGTTATTAACCCCTCCCTGTCCAAAGAATGGACAGGACAGCAAAACCTCATACAGGTACCAGCTTAAGCTCATGATCATCGATATTATTGTATCATAGACCGATATCATAAAATACACTATAATGAAGTATGGGAACAAATACGGGAGCCACAGACCTGAGAGAGTAAAGAATCCTGCCAGGATTGTATACAGCATGCGGTGGTTTTGCTGCCACAGCCTTGTAAATAAATACCACAACATCGTGACCAGAGATTGCTTAAACAACAGTGCTTATCTTAATTGCGATAGTTAGGGTCAGATCTACCGTTATCCCAACCGTTCGTGCCCCACGTTGGGCGCCAAAATAACTGTCGTGGTTTTGCCCCGGCCGAGGGCCGCACCCCACACAGTCGCTTGTACTTTTAAAAGGAAGGGGGAAGGAGAGTTGGGGGAGGGGGAAAAGGGAAGGAAGAAAGGAGGAAAAGAAACCACAACCTAGAAACCAGAACCACGCAGGTTGGGATAAGGATAGTTTACTAAACAATAACAGAAAACTAGATATAACAATAACATAAGTTTAAAGCACAAAATAGATGAAACTGGTGATACACAATGCAATTTCTCACCAAACCACACAACTCAGGCCGCACAGCTTAGAGCCCGTCCCGGACAACCCGACCGCCCCAGAAACCGCACGTCCTGGCGTTGTCTCCCCCTCTTCCCCCCCAGTCCCCCCTTAAACTGAGCATGACGTAACTGGCATGGAATATGTTCTTTGGCCAATTCGAGTCACCTGTCCTGGCTTCGTCCCCTCCTTTCTCACTAGTAAGGAAGTATGCAGAGCTGAGAAAGGTACTTGATTGCCCGGCAACAAATCGGAGACATCAGGGTGCTATCAGCACTATTCTCATGCTAACACCCAAACCTGGCATTCCATTCACTGCTAAAAAAAGTTTAACTCCATCATAGCTGAAACCAGGACACTCATGTAGATGCAAAGTTAGATGTTGCAGACTGCTGTAACCAGACATGTAGTTCCTGGTGCTCAAAAGTTTGGGCAGGAAAGCAATGTTGTTTCAGCAGTGTGACTTGTGATGGGGAACTGTTCCCAGCCCTCTGGAACCTGCCAGCCCAGGCTCATGACATGTGTCCTCTTGCACCTTCTTATTGGGTCACTAAAACTTTATACTGGGTATCTATATGTTGTACTTTTATGTGGCTGGGTTCTGCTGAAGGAGAGGGCTGCAGGGGTGACTTCTGCAAGAAGCAGCCAGAAGCTCTCTGCAGGCCCACAGAGCAAACACCAGCTGGTGCAAGGCCAGAGTCATTGCTGACCAAGGACGAGCCCATCAGCAACAGTCACAGCACCTCTGGGAATCACATTTAGGAGAAAAAAAACCCGCAAGCAGCTGCTTTTTGCCACCAGAGAAGGGAGTGAGAAGATGTGAGAAACTCTGCAGGCACCAAGGCCAGTGAAGAGGAGGATGAGGTGCTCTAGGTGCTGGAGGAGAGATTCCCCTACAGCCTGTGAAGAAACCCATGGTGGAGCAGGTGTCCCCCCACAGCCCATGGAAGATGACGGGGAGCAGAGACCCCACCTGCAGCCCCACACTGGAGTGGGGGGTGATGTACAGAAGACGCTGTGACCCACATTGGAGCAAGACCCTGGAAGCAGATCTGCAGCCCATGGAGAGAGACAAAGAGATGAGAGACCCACACCAGAGCAGGTTTGCTGGGGATACTTGTGACTCTGTGGAGGACCAGGCTGGAGCTGTCTGGGCCCAAGAGACTGAAAGACATTCTATGATTTGTGATTGCACCCCATAGCAGTGACCCACGATGGGGCAGCTGGTGAAGAGCTGAAGCCCCGTGGGAAAGGACTCATGCTGGAGAATTTCGTGGACGACTGTCTCCTGTGGGTGGGACCCCATGCTGGAGCAGGGGAAGGCAGTGAGGAATGTGTGTTTCCCCCAGCCCTGCCCCCGGCCAAGAAGCAAAACCACTTGTGAGGAACTGACCAAAACCCCCATTCCTCAGTCCCTGCCCCTCCTTGTGCCACAATGGAGGGGAGGAAGGGAGTAAAATGGTGACTAAAGTGAAGTGGGGTGGGGGGAGGTGCTTTAAGATCTGGTCGTACTTCTCATTACCCCACTCTGGTCTCACTGTGTGTGCAGTGCAGTGTAATGAATTAGAGAGTTTTCTTTCCTTCACTCTGTGTTGAGTCTGCTTTTCCTGTGGTGCAAATTGTGGAATGATCTCTCCCTGTCCTTGTCTCGACTCCTAAGCCTCTCAATATATATTTTCTCCCCTGTCCAGCTGAAAAGGGGAGTGATAGAGGCTTTGGTGGGTGTCTGGCCTCCAGCCAGGGTCAAAACAGCACACCATATAAATGTGACTGGCCAGAGGTTTCATTGCTCTACCATGCTCTGTGTTAACTGCATCTTTCACAGCTCAGCAATGTTTATCCATAGCTCCTCAATAGAATTTTCCCTTAAGTGGGGTAATTGCAGTGTACTTTCAAAATGCCCAAAATCCTGTGCAGAGTATTTCTGATGTACAAGCGGAACATGCAGGTTGTAATGCTTATTTCATGTTTTCCTTTAGGCCAAACAGCTCCTTCTTTTCCTATGCTTAATTCTTATTCTTAACACAGAGGAATAGTTCAAATTGCAGTATGGAAATACAAGGCATGTTCTTGCAGACAGCATCAGGAAAAGCAAACACAGGAAGGCAGAGAACTGGAAATCAAGGAATGAAACAGCGAAGAGGGGCTGTACTGCAGGGAGTGGCGATGCTGTCCTTGAAACGAGGCTCTCAGACAGCAGTGGAAGGGGGCACTCTGGGGAACCCTCTGAGAAAATTGATGGTGCTGTCTGCTGCCAGGTACACGGCAAGGGAAGCCAAAGCAGCTTCTAGCCATCATAGCCAGCAGCCCTCAATGCAGGGTGCCTGGAGCCTTCATTGCAGCTGCCCCTGCATCAGGAGGGTGATGCTCCCTCTCTCAGCTGGGGCTAGGAAGGGGCCTGTGTCAGAGCTCAGTGGGTCAGAGGCAGTGCCTGGGGCCTCTCCTGCACCTTTCCTGCAGGAGCTGTGCTGCTAAGCAGAGGGGTTATGGAAGTTGGCAGGCTGCATGGCATCAGAGAGAGATGGGATCTCCTCACAGACCCTACAGCTTCAAGAGCCTTGGGCCCCCTCTGCAGCACAGGCCTGAACAGAGTCTGTTGCTAGCAAAACCACAAATGGAACTGGCACCATGTACAGGGCTTCTGCTCCACCTGTGGTTCACTGCCCTCAAAGCTCAGGAGGAGCTGAGGTGCTTTCAGGCAGAGCATCTGGACAGGCTGACCCTCAGCCATGACAGACCACCTGGAGGAAGCAGTGGGTGATGTGGCACCTGGCTCCTCACAGTGGGACTGCTGTGGTTGAGCCCCAGCCAGTAGCTGAGCACCACCTGGCTGCTCACCCCCATGGTGGGATGGGGAGGAGAATGGGGAGACAAAGGCAAACTGAGTGAGCTGGGATATGGGCAGTTCACTGGGACAGCACAGTGTGAGGGAAGTAACAGGACTTAGAATATACACAGTGGTGATAACACAAGGCTATTTACCCACCTGAGGACTGCCTGGATGCTCAGCCTTGTTCCCATGGGGAGTGTGGTGTCACATGGTATGGAATACCCCTTGGCCATCTCAGTTCACCTGTGCTGGCTCCTTGTGGAAATTACCTCTGTCCTAGCTGAAACCAGGACGGGGGGCAGAGGCACCGACCTGGTGAGCAGACCTGCTGGCTACAGCAGTTTGGTGCTCGCTGGTGACCCAGAACCAGGATGTTGTGGAGAGACTGCCAAAGTTTGTCCAACCCTCTGACTACGACCCCATGCATTCTCCTACATGGGCACCAGTGAGACCTCCAGGGCCCCCAGGAAATACCCAGGAATGTGGGGTACCAAGTTCTCTTCTCCCCAGTGCAGTTCTCAGGGGGGAGAGGTCGTCAGGAGGAGGAGGGGACTAGTACTGAGCACCAACAACTGGGTACAGAGCTGGCGTTAGTGATGCGGTTTTGGTTTCTGTCACCAGCCAGCCCTCTTTGAGGATGAATGTCTGCTGGGAAAGATGGGATCCACTTCACTAAGTGGTAGTGGTGATACAGTAGCTTAGGACTCACACAGTGAGGCAATCACATCAACCCTAGATGTCGCTTTCAAAAATGGGTCTAGAAATGAAAAGTATCTTCAGTATTGTAATGCAGGGTTGTGCAGACACTGCGTGCACACCTCCCCTGTGTAACCGCAGAGCCCTGACTGCTGAACGAATAGCACAAGGAGCTGTAGGAAGGTTTATCTCTTAAAAATAAGCCACAATGACAGCAATATGAGAAATGTGATAGAAATGAATTTTTAACAGTTTCTAGTGGCTTTTTGTCTTAGGCTAATCATTACAAAAGCTTCCTCTGCCTGCCAACAGTCATCAGTAGTTTTCTTTAGTCTGCATAATCTTTTATGTTTTTCCAAAATTGCCTGCTGTAGCATAAGGTAAGGTTTTCTTTCGGGATGTTTACTTTAAAATCTGAGTTGTAAGGCACAACTTAACCTTCATTTGGCGTTGGCTAATTGTTTAAAGGAAGAGTTGGTCCTCTCTCATGTTGAGGCAGTTTAGGAACTTACGTGTTCAGAAGCTTGCATGTCTATCCTCTTGGAAACAGTGACAAAACCCACCAAAAAGCCCCTGAAAACACCCAGAAATAGAGCAACTTGTGTGACCCAAGTTTCTGCCATGACAGAGAGACACTTTGGGCCAGCATTATTTGATACAGTCCTGTCACAGGTAGAGCAATTCTTGCACGAGAAGCATTCAGGGAACAATGAAACTCTATGTACAAACTGAGAGACCAAGAAAGGAAAAAAAGCCAGGAGTTACCCACATTGAGCTGTTTAAATTAGATCAGTTACTGCAGTCATGACTTGTCTTTGTTTTTTCATCTGGCAGGACAGAGTCTTGGACTCAGTGTTTTCAAAAGAACTAAAGCCTGTAACTAATGATGGGCTTTTTAGATACAGCATCAGCTGCTAATGAAGAAGCCTCTGACACAAAGAGACCACCCCAATCTTCTGAAATACTTGCAGTTTTCTTAGTAAGAGGAAGGGTTTATTCCAAGAAGTATACTTGTTTCAACATCTATTTCTGGAGGACACAGATACAGATGTATCTTTTTAAATGAAACCTATACAGAATGCTGTAGCACTGCTTAATTTTCTATGTAAGGCCATTCAGAAAAAGTCATCTACTCTGAGGCACTCAGAAACTCTTAAATTTGACTTATTCAGGTGGGTGGCTGGGAACGGTGATTCTTGATGACAGAAAAGCAGAATTGGCTTGATACCGCAACTTGAAAAAAAATATTTCCTAAAAACAGCTATATCCAAGCCAGGCAGTAAAAATTTAATACAGGAAGATTCTAGGAACGATGTTTCTTCTTGTTAGATCCTTGTGTTTGTTGTTTCCTAATACCTGCCAGGGGAAAAATTTACTGAAGTAGCATCCTTGTCTGTAACAAAGTATGGCTCCAGTTACAGAGTGTGGGAAATCACAGAATGACATGAAACTGGCCAGGATGGATTGGGACACTGCAACAAATAATTTCTAGCCACATTTTATACACTTCAGCCAAGAATTGCTCAATGGGGTAGGACCATAGGCAGACTATTGCCTAAGCAAGGCCCTAAACCAACAATCATCAGGACTGAGGGTTTTTTTTCCTGCTGACTTCAGTTGACCAGTGTATGATCTTAAATGGAAATTTTCACATCTCTTACTTTGGCTACTTTGGTTTTTCATATAACAACTGTTGTAGAGAGGGGCAATTTTACAGTGCTGCTGCAACGTTTGGTGTAGCAGAACCCCAGTGTCAAGGTAGTCTCACTGATGCTGCAACAGAATCTTCTGGACACATTCCAAAATTGAATTTAATCCAAGGCAGCAGAAACAACACAACAGAAATAGCTTCTCCCTGAAAGAGCGTGTCCAGTCAGGGGAGCACGAGGCAGACCCAGCATTCTCAGGTGCCTGATGAAGAAGTAAACCCCCGAGTTATGAAGGAGCCCAAAGGCTCAGCGGCACAGGCATGAGGCAGACCTAACAAGTGGTACCTGTGAAAGTGGAAAGGAGTGGCTCGAAGTCTGAAACAAAAAAGGCAGAAGAGACAACAAAAGGTCTCAAAAAAGAAAGCTCACGAAGGAAAATAATGGAAGGGGGAAAAGTTCCAAAGCCCAAGTAGGGAGCAGATACAGAAAACCTTAAATAAGGAGGGACCTGTACTCCAGGGCCATCAGGGCTGTAACCTGTTACCGTGAGAATCACTCTTGTCTGTCATGGAAGCAGGAAGTCAAGTACTAAGTTATACTGATCTGCCAGATCCACATATACAAGGAAAGATGACCAGTTTGTGTCACTGCATTATCAGGTGGTTTCCAAGAAACTGGATGTAAACTGGCATTTACCTGTCTGGTGACATTCCATGCCTAGCTCTTCCCTTTCTTTGCCACATAATCCTCCTACACCTCACCAGAGCCTTCATGAGACACTCTCCTTGACTGATCTCTCCTCTCTGCTACTGAAACTGCTCGGTTTGAATTGGAAGACCACTCATCTCTCCTAAAGGGAGAAGCCATGGGCTGCCTGAGCTAATTTCATTGCATGATGGGGTTACTCACAAAAGTACTTCCTTATCATGAGTAACCCAGCCTTGCAATGGAGTCACCTAGAGCTGGCTCCAGGGCACTGAGGTGCACAGGGCCAGAAACACAACTACGACTGTACTAATGCCTACTGATGTCTTATTAAGGTCTGCAGAAACTATTGATGAATAAAATGGTGTTATGGAGAATTTCCTATAACTTAAATGAGTCAATTACACACATCTTTAAAGAGCATTAGTTTATTATCTATTCTCCATGTCTTGCCTCAAAACAATCTAATTATATACAAAAATTTGGAATGTTGAGTAAGTGCTGATCAATAGAAACATTTTGTAGCTGTGACAAGGGACTGTTTCCAAACGGATCCGAAATAATTGAAAAGGTTTGATTTCTGTGTGTTGTTTATTGCTATGCTTGTGTTCATAGAATGCCTTCAAGTATATACACAACTTTTTAACTCCAGTCCAAAAATGGAACTGAAATTTATTTACATAAATATGTGGGAGACTTCATCTTTTCATTACATCAGTTGAACTGATTCTTTAATGAACTATTAAGGATAGAAAGAATTAAGAGTTTGCATCAACTCACTGCCACACTGAACGACTTAGGCTGCTGATGGATTTTATTCTATTCGAAATGTAGTTTAAGATGCATTCAAAATGGAAGTGCTGATATTGTCTCTCCTGGCTGGGCTGGTTCAGGAGACATCTCTCTCCCACGCTCTGCGAAATCATCTAGTTTGACATGTGTTTACCTTTACACACAGACACCGAAGGAACAAACACATTTCAATCCACTGAAAACTCTGACATTTGCTGAGTTAAAATCATCATAATCCATGTTTTATTAGATTATTAATTTGCTAATTTATTGAAGACAAGCTTTGGCGAAGTATCCCCACAAGAAGTACTAAACTTCTTCCTATAAATCTCTACTTCTAAAGTTCTACCATAGCCGAACAGTTTTTGGTAGAATTTTCCTGTGATACATAGATCTGAAAATTAAGTGACACAACAACATTTAAAACTTCTGTTACCATTAAAGCAAAACACAATACAGTATAACTCCTCAGTGATATATTTAAATGTACTGCAAAATGTATACAAAGTCAGTCCAAGATCAGTAAAGAATCAGTTCTGCTTTTTGGACTTTTCCCTTCCCAAAGGTACAGGTTATGTAGAAGACCAAGGTAATTTAGGACTTGTCTCTATGCATTCCCTTTAAAAGGCAGTATGTGATACAAATAACATGATTAAAAGTAATGAACATGTGATGTGAACAGTTTGCACTTTCGATAAAAAAATAGAAACTAAGCGACAACAAAAGATATCTTAGAAGGGGAACACTGAAGCCTGCCATTATATAGCCATGTTTCTCATTCTTTTCTCTGAAGATTAACAGCACACAGAAAATAAGTGAATTTTATCAAAATACAGCACATTTCTGCTAATATATCAAAAAAATCATTTTCTATGTAAATATTACTGAAAACCAACTAAAAAGAGTTAAAATATACAAAGAGTTGTTAAAGGGTTTCAATTATTAGAACTATACACAGTACAATAAGCAATAGTTAACATCTTTGAAAGAAGTGCAATAATATTGGAGTTCACTTATTTTAAAAGTACTGCCTGTGTATTAACGCTAGCTATGTATAATCCCCCTTTCTTCCAGCTCATTGTCCCAAGACTATAGGAAGCTGGTGTGTTTTTTTCGCTAGCTTTAATAAAAGCATTTACTTTTGTACATGTGGGTTGAAAAAAAGCAACTCATACCTGTCTCCAGCTACTGACTTACATGTGATTAGAAATGAACTGCAATAACTGAATATTGCTCCAATGACAGGCTCATCATTAGCCCTGATTAAAAACAGTTATTGGTCTTCTATGGCACTTTTCCCTGGTCCATAACAACCGTGTATTAATTATCACTGCAGATTATGCAGTCTATATTCAATTACAAAGGAGAAAGAGAGAAATGAAGTTAATGTTTCTGGTAAACAAAATTAATAGAAGCATAATTGAATATTTTATACAGTAATAAGGAAAAAAGGCAGCCTGTGGTAAATCACTATTACATTAATATAGTTAGAAACCCTTTAATGACTCTGAAGTGTCTAGTTCACATTTAATGTTACCTGTAGGAACAGCCCTTTAATAAACATCATTACGAACTGGTGGGTTGTACGTATGCCCTCCCTTCGCTCTCCATCTCACCACAGCAGCTCTCCATCACTGTTCAAAGTTTCACAAACTTGCTTTGGTTACCTAGCTCCATGCGAATGGTTTCCTTTTTGATTAACGAGGCAATGCAAAGGCCAAATAAAATCAAGATGTCTTTCCAACCTTTCCCGCATGATTTACTCCGCGTGTGTTTAAATATTCATTACAGGCAACAACTGTAAAAACTGGCCATTTCAGTTTCATTGTGAAAAGCTGTTAAGGTAAAACGGAGTACTTTTTATAAAGACAAAAGTATTACCATTTGCACAAAATTGGGGATTTCCACAGCAGAGAAAAACCTCTGGGCACATTTCTACAGCACGGTTGAAAAAATTATGTATGCGAGACAACCGAACTAAACATGAATCACATGTGGCAAGTGAATATTCAATGACTACATTAAGAACAAATCCTGTATAGTATCACAATTTTGTAGTTACAGCCTTCCTAAAAAACACCATTAAGCTTTTATTGCGTTTCCTATTGGTAGATGTACAGTCCAAAGCTAAACACTTTTTCGTCTTCCCGATTCCAGACTTGGATAGCAGATAATTGTTTTGCCTGAACTTCCTCCTGTCCAGCCAGCACCGCCCTCCATCTACCCATTCATCTATACAATGTGCACATAAGCAAAGCCAACATTTTATATCCCCTTTTCATATCTACGGAAGTGGTTTCAGCGTAACACATTAATATCTGGTGAATAAAAATAAAGGCAATAAACAGCTACAGGACAGACAGCCCTGCCATCTGTCCATTGGCTACAACTGAGGCTTTGCAAAGCCTTGCACTAAGTTTAGTAATGTGTATGAATTATCCAAAAATAAACCTACCATCTGTACAAAAGAAACAACACAGGTCTGTTCTCGGAGGAGTGATCCTTAAGTTGCTGTAATGCTTAAAAACAAGTTTATTCACCATATGCATTTCCGAAATGATTTCCTGTATGTTCTGTACAGTGGTTTTTCCCCATTTAACCACAAGTCCAGTATTTCCTGTACAAATTTTGATCATAATTCTTTTCAAGTTCCTTTCTTGTATAAAAATAGGCAAAATATTCAGTCTCCCATAAGTCCTTCAATGAAACCTGCTGGCTCTTTCCCCCAATCCACAGTATTTAAGAAGAAACTTCTCGCACAATGATGAGTTCCACTGCATTCTGAAAAGTCTTTAGCAACGATACTGCTTGTCCATGATCGATATTGATGAAACTGTATCCATTAGCCTAAAAAGAAATATTTAAAATAGAAAATTATGAGTCTCATATGCCACGTTTGTGAAACACATCTCTCATTTCCTGTTAGTTTATTTAAGCTGTAAGGTCTAAAATCACTGAATTCCATATAAAGACAGAGAATAAAGCCCTGCAGATTTGCAGATTACATTGTTGACATGAGCTGAACATGTACCTCTACACTATGAGAAATTAATCTCTAGTAGACTGGGAAGAATTTTGCCCCGAATAATAATAATAATAATAATAATAATTGCAAATAACAAAAGAGAAAACTGAACTTTAAAGTGCTAACATCAGATATTTGCTTCATCTGTCTTAATACAGCCATGCCAAAAAACCCCAAATGTGGTACAAACAATACATCTTGGTTTAAGTACTGCAATATCAGAAATGGTATTTGTGATAAATTAAAGCTATAGAAGACAGAAAACATTAAGGGCGCTGGGACCCATTTTAGGGTGCGAAACCTCCTGAGGTCGCCCCTAGCTTGAATTTTCCTATGACTTTAAACAATTTTCTCATTCTTTGGACAGGTTTGGCTTGGCAAATGCAAGCAAGCCTGAGTGACCTGCACAAGACAAGGAAAACATGGCTATAGTTCAGTTTCTCAGGGTGTCCTGCTGCAAATTCATGTCCAGTCCGGGAGATAAAATCTTGCAGAATGACAGACTGATCCAGCTTGAACCATTACTGCTTCCAGCTGTGCATCCCACCTTTCTCCCTGAGCTAGTCCCCCTTACGTGGTGGCAGAGAGAACCGGTCACGCGCTCTGCGCCTTAGCTGTGCCGCACTGGAGTTGCGGTTCCTTATCTGCAATGGTTGCTGCTGCTACCAGCTGAATCCTCTGTTGGAAAGGCAGTGGTTTTTAACTCTGTTTAGGGTTGCAGAGAAAGATTTACCTACAGTCTGTTCAGGCAGCAAAAGCAGCAATAACCCTTCCAAATCGTCACCTCTACAGAATGTCCCACCTCTGCACCGAATCAGACTGATGTGCAACTATCTAGCCACTGGCCCTGTGGAGTATTTCATTAGACATGTGTATCAGACAGGTGACAGAACATGCACGCCCACTGCACGCTTTACAGAGAATGTTGCAAAATCGAGCATAGGAAAGGAATTTTGATACAGTATTCAGTCAAGAGCTACAGAAGTTGTCTAAGCAGCAACAAGACAGAGCGGGACTGTCATTACATCATCACTGTGATAGTCACAGGTACATAGAATGTGCTGTTACACACACAACAAAGTTTCTTAGGAGAAATAAAACAGCCTGTAATTCACTAAGCATGCAAATGGAACTTCTGGGTCAGCTCTATTTCAAATTATTAATTCCTCCATACACAGAAAGCAAAACCCAAGGAAGAAAACTTCACTGTAGATGGCACACAAACAAAATCCCATAAAGACAGGAATAAGCCATCCGAACAAAAGGCAGGTTTCACACACGTTCCACTCTGTAAGTAAGTAACAAATACGCTGCCAGTGTTTTCAAAACTTTAACATGTGTTTTGTTAAGGACACCACATATGGTGTCTTGGGGGATTACCCCCACCCCTGAAAGTCGTGTGCATCAGTAGAACTAGGACCTTTCTTGCCCCTGTGAGGAAGGCCTAAACAAGTAAAGAATTATTTACTGTGCTCAAAACCAAGCCATTTTAAGTTGGAACAACTTAATCTCAGTTTAGTTTTCTTGTGTGCTTTTTGGCTTTATCTTTGTCCTGGTTTCAGCTATGATGGAGTTAAACTTTTTTTTTTTAGCAGTGAATGGAATGCCATGTTTGGGTGTTAGCATGAGAATAGTGCTGATAGCACCCTGATGTTTCCGATTTGTTGCCGGGCAATCAAGTACCTTTCTCAGCTCTGCATACTTCCTTACTAGTGAGAAAGGAGGGGACGCAGCCAGGACAGGTGACTCGAATTGGCCAAAGAGCATATTCCATGCCAGTTACGTCATGCTCAGTTTAAGGGGGGACTGGGGGGAAGAGGGGGAGACAACGCCAGGACGTGCGGTTTCTGGGGCGGTCGGGTTGTCCGGGACGGGCTCTAAGCTGTGCGGCCTGAGTTGTGTGGTTTGGTGAGAAATTGCATTGTGTATCACCAGTTTCATATATTTTGTGCTTTAAACTTCTGTTATTGTTATATCTAGTTTTCTGTTATTGTTTAGTAAACTATCCTTATCCCAACCTGCGTGGTTCTGGTTTCTAGGTTGTGGTTTCTTTTCCTCCTTTCTTCCTTCCCTTTTCCCCCTCCCCCAACTCTCCTTCCCCCTTCCTTTTAAAAGTACAAGCGACTGTGTGGGGAGCAGCCCTCGGCCGGGGCAAAACCACGACAATCTTTCATTTGAAGGATTAGGCTGTGTTATCAGTTTGGCTTTGTCTTAGACTGTTTGCATGATGTTGCAGCTTAGCTGAGGTACTGCTGAATGTTTTTGCTTTTGTTTTCAGAAAACCAAAATGCAGTAGTCAACTCTACCAACATGTTCAAACAAGTAATAAGGTGAACAATTAATAATTCTTAACAAGATCCACAACTTCAAGGATGACTACAAAACTTTTCAATTGGTCCTGTTACGAGTTTCTTTAAGGAAGTAAAGCTTATATAAATCAGAATGTATCATAAAACAGTTTGGGTCAGAAGGAACCTCAAAGATCACCTATCTCCAACCTCTCTGCTATGGGGATGGACACCCTCCTCCACTAGATCAGGCTGCCCAAAGCCCCATCCAACCTGGCCTTGAACACTGCCAGGGAGGCGGCAGCCACAGCTGCTCTGGAAAACATCTTCCAGTGCTTCACCACCCTCAGAAGGAAGAACGTCTTCCTCCTATCTCACTTAGATCTACCTTCCTTCAGCTCATGGCCTTTACCCCTTGTCCTGTCACTCCATGCCCTTGTAAGCAGTCCTTCTCCAGCTTTCCTGTAGGTCCCATTTAGATACCCTGGTGCCTTCTCTATGCTGAAAAAGCCCAATTCTCTCAGCCTGTCTTCATAGGAGAGGTGCTCCAGCCCTCTCATCAACTTCACGGCCCTATTCTGGACTTGCTCCAACAGCTCCATGTCCTTCTTGTACTGGGGACCCAAGAGCTGGACTGGAAACAGCACTCCAGGTGGGGTCTCACAAGAACAGAGTAGAGGGGCAGAATCACCTCCCTTGACCTGCTGGCCACACTGCTTTTGGTGCAGCCCAGAACACGGTTGGCTTTCTGGGCTGCAAGTGCACACTGCTTGCTCATGTTGAGCTTCTTGCCCGCAAGTGCCCCCAAGGACTTCTCCTCAGGGCTCCTCTCAGTCCATTCTCTGCCCAGCCTGTAGTTGTACTTGGGATTGCCCTGACCCATGTGCAGGACCTTGCACTTGGCCTTGCTGAACTTCACGTGGTTCCCATGGGCCACCTTTTAAGCCAGCCAAAGTCTCTGGATGGCATCCCTTCCCTCCAGCCTGTCAACTGCACCACACAGCTTGGTCTCACTGGCAAACGGTCTGAGGGTGCACTCGATCCCACTGTCCATGTCACTGATAGAGATGTTAAACACTGCCTTGTACATTTCTTTGACCCCTCCACAGACAGTTTATGAGCTCGTTAAACAAGTTCAAACAAATCTGATACAGAAGAGGCCTGAAAGGTACTGACCTTCTACAGAAAAGGAACTGCATGGCTGCATCCCAGAAGCCATGGGCTCCTGAAATAACCTACTTGGCTTGCCTGCAGCAGATGGGACAGCCAGGAGGTACATGCTGTGAGCAGGCAGGTATCAGACTGCCAAGAGTCATTTCTGCCAGCCCTTCTGCATGCCCAGCCTGTCAGCCAGGGGAAAGGCAGCTAAGCTGGGATGTGACAGCAAGGGGCAGTGGGGAGGAGGATTGTGAGGTGCAACTACTGGTGTTCAGGCAACATGTTTTTCAGAAAACTGCATGTGAATGACTGCAACTTAAGCAACTGAATGATAGTAAAGCCCAGTTAAATGCTCATATTCCATCTTGAATAACAGTTTTTCTGTCTTTAAAGGTGTGAAAAATATTCAGTTTCAAAAAGTCATCTGAATGATTAATGGTTTAGGCTGTATCACCTATCCTTATGTAGGATGGAAGAAAATTAAAAGCATTACCCCAGAATGTAAGAATGCTTCTGGAAAAGACATTGATAATCTATCTGAAAACTAAAGATTCTGCTCTTAGAAAAGGTGCACAGTAAAAATGAACTGGTATATTACACAAGTTAACTAATTGGATGACCACAGTACCTGAATTATTTTATCCCCGGGCTGCAACAGCTTAGATGCTGGTCCATCTGGTTGCACTCTGGTTACAAATATACCCTTGAAAAAGAGGTGGAAAGCATTTTAGACAACTTCTTGCATGAATAGTAGGGTATCATGAAAAAGATTTAATTCAAAACAGTATTTAAATTTTCTATCCTAGAAAGAATGGAATACAATAAATCCAGGAGAACTGCCTTTAAAGGAGGCAAATTCTGATCTGCCTTCGTTTAATTTGGCAAATGTGTATGTCAAGAAGAATTATCAGCCACCAGAAATAAGGCTGTAGGCTGAATCCTGTTCTCTTTCAAGAGGTTTCCTAACTGTAAACTCCGTAATTCTGTATCTCAAATCTGTTGACCGATGTATCTGTAACAGCACAAGCCCCACCCAGCTAGAATAATCCTCTGTGACCACTGTGGTTACCTACCACCTTGCCCCCAGTTTCTGCCCTCCAGTCCTGGAATTCAGTATATATACTCCCCCACCTCCTTTACTAAATGATAGAAACATTATTAATCAGAATTATTTTAAGATGCATTAATATAAAATACTCACATCATCTTCTGGTCTAAATGGATTCCCTCTACCACCAACTCCTCCTGATATACTAAACCCAAGTTCTGGATCCTTGTCAATTCTCACTCGAATCTAAGTAGTTACAAACAAAGTTAGACAGATTGGCTGAAAATCTGCATTCAAAGCTACTGTAATGATATTATTACTAAGGAATTCAGGTGAACAAAACATGTAAAAGGAAGAAACTCAAACATTTTTCACAGCTTGAGAAAGTATTGTATCTCAGAATCTTAAATCAGAACAAGATTTCAATACAACAGCATCATGTATCACTGTACATGTTTTGCTCCAGTATCACTGGAATATCTGGTATATATTATTATTAAAATCATAGCTCATGTAGGCTTTAAATTCAATATATTATATATATATAAAACAATATATATAGAGAGAAATATTTAGCTATTATGTAAATTTAATGCCCCCAGCAAAAACACATTCCTATGAAAGAACGTATTCTTCCTATTTCTTTGCTGCTGCTAGCTGAATTTTAAAAATCAAACTTTGTTCCCACTTTCACTCCTCAGTTCTACGTAGCCAACACTGTCCTCCCCTCCTCTTGCCAGAACAGCTGATTAGAAAACTTAAGTTGACATTCTTATTCTAGCACAGAATGAAAACACAATTCTCAGCATTTACTCAAAAAGCAAAAACAATACAAAGGAAACATCCTGTGTTCAAGAGCAGAAAGAATCTTGCCACAATGAGAAAGCCACTAAATTGTATCAATGCTTCAATGCTTCTTACCCTTACTTCCTAATCTGTCTATCAGAAATAGGGAGGATGGTTGTCAGGCCTGCATAAAATGCTCACGCTTTTTAAATTTTTTTTTTTTATGGATGCACATTTCTACATTCACAGGTTTTTGAACCATTCTGGACAGCAATGAATAGATGCAAAGTACTCTAAATTGTACTGCTAATTTGTATTTTTTCAGTTACTAGATAAATGAGTTTGGGATCAAAACTTCTAGCTGTGATAAATTTCTAGCTCAGGGAAAAATCGATACAAATTTCAGTTTCTGGTACATTCTGTTAAAAGTTTACCATATTTCTCTCAAAATGTTCACATAGTAAATAGAGTTCAAAACTAGAAGGAGCATGTGATTTCAGTAGCAGAATTGTACTGAGGTAGCACTGTCTTTGCTGGTGATTAATTCCTGTATGATTTCTGTCACTATCTACAGAGAAACAGTAATAAAGGAAAACAATCCAAGAATGCACTGCCACTGACAGACAGATGCCATATTGTCACAGAAGATTTTATTCTTACCTCTTGCTTTGCCAATTCATGGCTTTGTCTCGGAGAACACTGGGACTGGGTATAGGGAGGTTGGTGGGCAACTTTCAACATCAGATAATCAATTAATTGCTCTCTAGATGGATGCCTTGCTACTGATGATTGAGGAGGGAGATGATGTATTTGGCTGTAGTTTGTCTGAGGTCTTTGAGGCTGGCACATTTGTCCATTTGTCAAAGGTATCTGAATAAAACATGAATACTTTATGTCATACATTTTATAAGCAGCAGTCCTCTTCCTCCTTTATTATTTCAATATTTCACATACTTGACTGCTTTTAATTTTAGGAACATTACTGAAACTACTCTTCTGGATCACATACAGTTACACTCAATTTTCTTTACAGTCATCAGCTCTTACCTCCTGAAAACAAATCTGAGAAGCGAAACTTACTTGGACTGCTAATCTACCAGAACAGACTAGACAGTCTTTGCTTTTAGCAATTTTTTCACTAGTTATCCTAACCATTGTTTTCTAGTGGTGTGACGGACAGCATTGATACTTGGTTGGTATTTTACAGTTGTACTTTTATTGCATAAAATTCAGAGATTATATAACAATTCCCAATAGATCATACACAAAATAAAAATCCCACACAGCTATCAGACAGAAATTATATGCTCTCTGAACATCTTTTGGTGACCACTGTACCAGAAAACCTTCTGATACAAGCTCAAGATTTTAACATCAAAACTGCAATGCTATTTCCATTGAATGTTTTTGTTATTCTTTTGTTAACTCGTCTGTCACTGATTTGTAAAATGGTGACAAACAGCAGTAAGGTACACAACTGCAAAGACATACAGTGAATTCCAATAATTTCACAAGGAATTATGACAAAGCTGGACATGGTGAAGTTTCTTAGCTGAAGCCTCAGAGTTACTGTGGAGCTCTGCAGCCATGTGTTGACACAGGCAGCCTTTTACCTCCTCACACATATGCCTTGCACTGTGTCTACAACCAAGTGACTACTCAGGCTAGGTATCTAATTCCTACATTCCAAAAATGCTAGTCTTGAGTTACAGGTTCTTTCTGCCTGCCACCATCAGTTACAGGATATACCAAAATCAGAATACTCTCTCAATAGTATAAATATCTGAAGTCTACAAATTTCAACTTTTAACCATGCTGTGTGACTGAACATGTATCTGAATCTATCCTGTTGAGGTTTTGTTTATGTCAAAGTGATTCTGTGAAATAGTAATGTGTGTGTACAGATTTTTAGCCTATTTACAAATCAGATGCATTCAGTTTACATACTTTTCTATTCCTTTTCTAAAAAACTAAGGCATGACAGGAAAAATATTTCTTGTTCCACTGCCAGAGTTAGAGTTTACACAGGCCAACATGTATGGAGAGCTGTGCAAATCCCCAGCACCCAGTGTCTGCAGAAATGCAGCTGAAATTATGGAAGTTCAGTTGCTGCATTGTAATAACGTACAAGCATTCATTTTCACTGTAATAAGTTCTGCCTGTATAGATGGTCCTTAGGGATGAATACAGAGTGTCTCCTGCAAATTCTAGCTTACAATCACAATTTCATAACTACAGATTTCAAGTTTGTTCTTTAAAAGGTTTAATCAGCTTCAGATTGCTTTCCTGAAATCAACTGCCATATTCCAATCTCCACTTGGAATTACATCATTTTCTGCAAATTTCTTCTTTCAAAGTTCCTGCTGATGAGAAACAAGAACCATGCCTCTTCATATAGTTAACTATTTTGTGTTCCAAAAAGAGAATGTTATTTCATATACTTCACCTGGGTATTACATTTTAAAGAAGTGCCAGGTCCAACTGCTATGCTACCGTATATTTCTATTACTAATTAAAAAAAAAATCCATACAATAAAAATTGTACCTTACCCATGGTGTTATGAAGATAGTTACCTGCACAGCTAATTTCTTCATGCTGTCCGGAGGAACATCTTTGAGACTAAGTGTGGCAGATGAGTAATTCTGCTGTCCTGAAATGAAAACTTCATCCTGGCATTGGTCTCCTGGAGAAGCCTGGGGATGCTTTAAACAGAAGCAAGCAGTAAAAGATTACTGTCTTCATATAATTCAAACTAAAAAAATACCACAAGCAGCCCAGAATAAAACATTTTACGAGCTTTATTTTTCTTTATCTTCTTTGACTAGTACATTGTTTATGTAGAAAATTTTACTAGCCAAGACACCACACCCATAAAATACTGATGGATACTTGCAAAAACTAGCACCTGCAGAGGTGTCTTTGATCACCAATAAGCTGTAAAGAAGAGTCAACAAATGCTAACGACTGCCTATTCAAGGATTCATGTGGTTCAAAGAAGTCTTCCGTTGACTTTATCCTGCTCATTATGGATACCACAACATCGCTCAGTATGCTTTAAATTAAATACTAATTTCCTCACATTTTCTTCCAAAGTAAAGCATTAATTTTCTTGAATGCCTCAAGTGTCTTACAGTACAGTTTACATAATCAGACTGGGGGGGGGGCATGGGGGAGGGGAACAAAAGGTATAATAAGATTTTGTTCAAACCTTTATCACCCTGTTACATTCAGAATGGCAATCTCTTGCTCACATATGTACAATGAAACCAGACAGTTTTACACATGTTCAACCACCTATAATAGCCAATTAAAAAACTCAACTTCATGACATTAAATTGAAAAGCCTTGCAATAAGTTTAAGGCATATGACGTGAAGGCAAAGTATTTAATGCTTTTGGAAAAATTCCAGCACATAAGTTTTATTCTTTTTATTGAAAGCATTGTTCATATGTAAAAGGGTAACTCTAATGATTTATGGACACCTCTCACAGTTTGCTCTTTCCCCCTCTATACATTGCAATAGCCTCCTGTGGGTACTCACTCGAACAATGTGCACACCAGAACCTCTTCCGTCTGCAACACTCAAGGCAACACTACCCTGGCTGCCATGCAGATCCCTAGAGCTGCCATAGTGAAAGCTGCTAACTGCAGCATAATTGGAATTAAAGGACCTAGACAGCATGCTCTGAATAAAGAGGGGACAGATTTAACACAGAGATTAGTGCAGCATGCATAAACCACAAGACATGTTATACATAGACTAATACAAACATATTCCATTGTCATGCAAGATAAAAACCATGCAAGAATAGTACCACTGTGATGTATAAAACATGACTCAGTGACTCCTATTTACCTTTATTTACTGTAAATCGGCATGCAATCAGCAGATCACATGCCAAATTACATGTAAATAAATTCATTCAAATGTTCATGTGTTGGAAAAACAAAGGTACACAACTTGTCAAAATTTCTATGTTTTTCATTAAATTTGCAACATATCAAATATGTTGTAGGAAGAAAAGCTAGCAGTCAAGATAAACACCTGTGGAAAACCATCTAGTTACCAGCTATTAAATTGTCTATCCTTGCACAGTACAAATCAAAATTTAGCGGCAGAGATTTGGCTGTCTGACTGAGTTTTGCTGCTCTTGCGATGCTGTCAGCGCCCGCAGTGCGTTCCAGTGACCGTCCCGGAACAGGGCCCAGTCTCACGTAAAGAAAAAGATGTCTGAAAGAAACTTTGACATCCACCCCTGCGCCGCTGTAGCTAGTCAAGCAGGTAACACAAGCTCAAGGACAGAAGTAATAGTGGTTTGGTTTTGAACTTCATTGACTGGTAAGCCTGACCTCTGCAATATTGGCAAGGGTAACAGAAAGAAAGCAGTAGACATTGCTGTCTTGCCACCCTGGACTTTCATGGTTTTAAGGACAAAGCAAAAAAACCCACAACTGCACAAAATAAAAAAGGAAAATCTTCCATGTGCCACTTGACAAATGAAATAAAACCTATTGAAAAAGACCCATGAAATAATATGATCAGAGCAAAAGACAAATCACAAAGCATCAAAAACCAGCAAATGCTAAGTTTTTTTGTTTTTATAAAGTTTCTAATTTTTCTCAGTTAAAAACTTTTTAAACGTTGAAAGCACATTTAATTGGCTAATATACTGCAGCAACTCTTACACGAATCTACATACACCAGTCTGATTTTGAAAGCACTCACTAGTCCTCAGGCAGACATTCACTCTTTCATACTAGCTTTATCTTGTGAAACTAAAACTAGTTTCATTATCAAAGTCGCCTGCCTCTGTATATTCATAGTCAACAAATGCTCTGCTAGCACATTCACTGGAAACTCCCTTGGAAAACAGTATTTACCAACAGTAGTTGGCTTTTCTTGGGCAAGGCTCTTGGATAACCTCTCACTCAATGGCATAGTGAGTTTTCTTCATGTTCCTCTTCTACACATAATCTGTTCTCTAGTCAATGGAATTTTCAAGCTTCCAGACAAGTCTCCAGAGGCCTTCCCACTCTTCGGAGGGGAAGACTGTACTTGGCACTCAATCATTGCTTTATTAAACAGTCAACCTGAGCTTACTGCTCATCTTAAGTTTCAGGTCAAACACCAGTTTTCCTTAGAGCCTCAAACCATCTTCTTACAACTCTTCTCAATATAGTCTGTATGATTAGCCAATCAGCCCTGTACAGTAAACTCCCTGAAGTCTGCTTGCAGGAAGCTCCTCTCAGAGACTCCTATCTCTCTGTATCTTCTGTAAGTGGCAAAAACACAGATAAAAATAGAAGGAATGCATGGTGAGACTAGAAAATTATCTTCTGAAAGTGCCTCTAGTAGACCATCTCTTACTAGAAAAATCCCTAAATCCACTAGATTCACTCTTCTCTTAGAAAGACCCAAACAGATGGTCAATAGTGACAATCTAAATAGAGATTCCTATTTACAATCTAAGACAGAACTGCAATAAGAGGGAGAACCTTCCTAAATTTGGAGGGGCGTGTACTTGTCCATCAGGAATTAAGATTTCAGTTAACTCTAGTAACCTTCAAGATGATTATGCAGGCTGAGAGAAGATTTATTCAAGGGTTTATAAAATCTCTTTTTTTTGGTGAAGTCTTTTTCAAACTTTTATTAAAACTGCAATTCTGTATCAATACTGAAATGCTTGGACGTTTTTCTTTTAGTAAGGCACTGCATACTGACAACTTTGAGAATAAACCCACCTATTCTGACTTCTGAATTGAAAAGTTGGAATCAAATTTTATGACCTCTTCTCTGAAGCTCTGCCATTTTATAAGCAGTAGAAAAAGCAGATAAAAAACAGAGGACTTCATTCCAATGAAATTAGAATTGAAAGCAAACACGCACCTGATGAACTCCCAAGAGATCCACAACAAAAAAAGAAAATATACATATGTAAGGAAAGGACAGAGTCAGGCCCAGTAACTGTTTCTCCCTACTCAGCACACAGAAATGTAATAGATCTTTGCAGATAACTGAAGATAGTTTTTATTGTGATTTACGGAAGAGAAATTCCTCTACCACACAGTACAGTGTGTGTGACTAGTCTTTTTACACAGGCATTTTAGTTAAAATTCCTAAATGAAAATTTTAAACAAGATTACTCCAGACGACTACTATGACATACCAGAGTGTAAAATGGGGAAGTCAAACTCAAAAAGGAAAATATGCTGGAAAATATTACTGTTCTAAAAAACTGACCCGTGCACACTACATCTATGAGGTCTAGGGAGGGCCAGTACAGACTCCATGCCCTCAACAGCTCACATATATAACCACTAGAGAGCAGCTTGACATTTAAATAAACTCTTTTCTCTGTCTTGTAACAGAGATAATTTTAGTTGATTTGTGTACGTCCCCTTACAGCTTGTCAAAGCAATTACAAATACTGGTTACCTGGTTGAAATCCACTATTAATATTTGCTGGACTTAATACTATCCTGTATCTCTCCTCATGCAAATTAAACTCCTGAAATCTTTTTTCTTCTTACCTATGCCATGTAAAAATGGCTAATAAATAAACAAGAACTAGCTTCTCCAATTTGTCCAACAAGCAGACAATGTTTATTTAAGTGGGTTGATTCCCTTCTCTCTCTCCCTCCAGATTTTATAAAAGCTAAATAAATACTTCAGGAGCTTAGAAAAAAGGATTAAAAAAACCTGAACCCACAACAAAACCAAGTCCCAAAACCTCACTACACCCTCCTTCCTAATAAACACAGGATAAAAATAATAAAAATTATTAAAGTCAACAACAGACTCAGAGGAGTCACAGCAAAGGTAGTACTGTTAACCCATACTGTTGTGTACAACCACAGGCAAGAATATATTAATTAAGTGTTCATCATAAGGCTTTGTTTGGTATACCTGTGTTTGTCAGTGTTGTGTCTCAGGCTTTAAAAAAAGAAACACCATTTGAAATCCATGAAGACTTTGTCAAAGCAATTTCCAATAAATGTTCCTTAAATGAGCTCTGTAATTGAACTTGTTCCTTAACTGCTTGTTCCTTAAATGAGTTCTGTAATTACTGACATTTTTTTCAGACTTCAAAACACTTCAGAAGTCTGGTTTCTAGATTAAGCCCCTCCTGCCCCCCTGCTAATTTTTAATTACAAACAGAAATACCGAAACTATTATTTTAAAAGAACACAGATATATCCAGTAAATTCCTAGAATTTTCACATTATCATATTTGCCAGCTGCTGTATAGGATCATATCTACATTTTTCACAGTTCAGATCTTTCTTTTCAAGTCAGTCATATCCCAGAGAATATAGAGTAGACAATTATAAACGCATTCACTTTTAAACCCATAAATAAGTCTCAGATTGCAAAGTAAAAGCTAGTTTAAAATGCTTCAATGCCAGAACAAAAGAAATGCACACATAAAAAACAGACTTCTGAGATCAGTTAAGTTAGATGCACAGCTAAGATCTCAATAGCAGCAGCTATTCCACATTAGCTCTAGTAGAAAACAAAAATTAACATTTACTTATAAAGCATGACAGAAGGTATGGATGGATATAAAAGGAATCAAGTCAGGCAATCAATTTCATTTCAGTAAAGGTGACTACCCTGCTAGTAACTGAACAGATCTCTCTGGTGTATTAAAGATTGTTCCTAATGTGTCAAAGGTAGATGATAACATAAATGATCTCTAAACAAGTTGCATTAGAAGTGCACTGGAGTTTGTTTCCCTCCAAATTCAGGGACTGCTGGGATTTTTGCTTTGTTTGTTTCATATAAGATTTGATACATGCATCCACGAGAATCTAAGATAAAGGAATGGAAGAGAGGAAAATGCCCCTTTCACTAGGGTTGGAACATGGTGATGTTTGTGAACCCCTTACAGGACAATGAGTTCCCACACTACAGCACAGTACTGTGAAAGCCTTGAAATATTTTATGTTGTATATCACTCAAACTGCAACAGAAGAACAGATGCAGCTGTTGTGCAGGCTTCTTTAAAAAATAAACAAAACCCATCCCTTTCTATCACCAGATGTTATACAACTTCAAACAAACAAAAGCAAAACCACCCCTCCAAATATATAAGATTTCCAAAGAAAAATAGTTAAAAGTTATTCTCCAACCATCTCCAACTAAATTTTGTTAGCTATTATTTTGCTACATACATCAGTATCCATAATCACAAACCAAACTCTGTTCTTTCAAAAGAAACTAAAAAAGAAAATCTATCAACTACCACAATAAAAATGTATTTTGGCTGCTATACTCACTTCCCCTCAAAGGAAACAGAATCAGGCTAATGACATTCTATGCATTACTTTGTGATTATATTTTTAACTGGTTTAGCTGGACAGCATAGATAACACTTTTCCAGCCTCTACTCAAATTCCTTGAAGATACATAATTGTTCAACTCTACATATCAGCTCAAATTCTTGATAACATTTATGGTACATAAAGAATCCTGTTGTTCATCTGTAGTTACATCAAAACCTCCTGTGATTTCCTCAAATGAACAAGATTTTTAAGTGTTCTCATCTCACAGCAATAAATATTCATTCAACAATCTGTTAGATATCTAGCTTCAAAAGACTTGGAAGCAAATAGATGTTAATTATGGGTTTTGAATTCCTAAGCAACCGAAGCTGTAGACCTGTACTTTCAGATAGATTTTACTCATTTTTTTCCTTGTTCTTGAAGAGAATAAATGAAAAAAAGCAGAACACAAAGTTCAAGAAGCATAAGGGAGTATTTTAGTGTAACACAAACACAAGGCTACAATAAATATTATCTGCTCTGAAACAGCTGGCCATGTAGTCCAGCAGGTCACTGTGACATTAATGTTTTCTAAAGTAATTGGACTAAGCTGGCAAGTATGATGTGAAAACAGGGGCTATTTTTTTTTTCCTTTGGGGGAAAAGATTAATTTACAGTCTTACCATCTGACTGTTTCTCAGATAGTCATCACAAACATTTTTATGCTTTAAAAGGCAGTATCAAAAGTACATTTTCACTGGCAACTAAAAGCAGTTCAAAAAAGAGTATTTAACTTATTCCATATACAGGTAACATAAAGGTAGGAAAGTTTTAAAATTATTTTTACCTTTTCTAGCTTTTTAGCCTCAATATGTCGCAGCACCTGTTCCCTCCAGTCATGAGGGACTTTACTTTTTCCTGGAGGGTCTGATAAAGAGTGCTCAGAATTAACCCTCGGGTTTGACCTCTTTGAAGGGCTAGTCCGTGAGTAATTGAAGTCACTAACTGACATAGTTCTTTCCGGTATCTCGTTCACCGATGGCCGAGCACTCTGTGGTCGGGGCACATTTGGGCCATCAATGCTGTATGTCCTGGCAGAAAGAGGCCTCTGTTGCCCAGACATTACTGGTGGAGCTCTTCCCATTGAATGCAAATCTCTGTATGTTAGATAGTCCCCTTCAGAAGCCTGTGTCCGCCTTGAAGGTCCAATATCCCCAACATTTATAGAAGCTGTAGAAGACACACTGCTCTGCCTCTGAAGAGTGTGTCTGGTTGCTCCTGGGAGCAGCCTATCATTTGGTGGAATAGCCCACATATCTATATGTCTCCCTGCCATGCGTTGATGAGTGTTATACACAGCACTGGCTCGGACATTGTTATGATTGGAGAAATTCATATTGGCAGAGTGCTTTACATAGCTGTGGGCTTCTGCACTGTCAGACCTAAGCAGACGTGAAGGAGGTAAGCTGCCTTGTTCTACTTGGGTGTTCTGTTTCTGGGACCACAAGGCATCTTTTGCTGCTGCACTGCTGCTGTACTGAATATTATATTGTGGGGCACAGAACATCTGTGCACCACTTGTCACTGATCCCCTCACTACATTAGCACCTTCTGGATTGTGATTTGAGTCATACTTGAACACAGTTTTTGTAGAAGATACCAAATCAGATGATGATGACGACCCAGGAAAAACCTGCAAAGGCTGATCATACAGAAGAGTAGCTGATTTACTCCGGACTATGTTTTTTCCATCTGCACTATCACATGCTGATTTTACTACTGAGTTTGCCTGTTGAGATCCATTCTCATTGGCCACATCATAGATTTTCAGACCACCAGTGTCCATACTGGTGATGCTGTGAGATTTTACCACAGGACCGCTTCTCTGTGGGGACAAATCTTCGGTGCTCTTCGAAACAGACAGCTCAGCAGAATCGCTGTCGGCTGTAGTGCTTCTTGTTAGTTCATCTTTACTGGGAGATTGTACTGCTTCCTCAAGATGTCCATTTACTTTATTTATAGGATACTTATTTCCATTCTCCAAGTGCTCGCTTTCTTCTTTCATGTTGTTATTCAAAAAGCCCTTTACTGAAACTATTTCCTGTGTTTGTAACTTTTCTACGGGAAGTGGCACTGCCTCTCCACTAACCAGTTTATTGATATTCATGTTTATTTGGTCTAATTTGTGAGACTCCTCCATAGGAGTGCTTAGATCAACACCTTTTCCTATCAGGCCTAATCTTTCTTCAATGCTTAATTCATATTCAGACAAATTTGTAACCTTGTCTTGCACATTTAATTTTTCTTCTACTGTAATGCTCAATTCACCTCCGTTTTGCAAAAGATTATTCAAATTTTCATCTTCTCGCCTGGAAAAAAAGATGGCTCTTAAAAGATATTCCAAAAGGAATCAACATGTTCTTTCAGTAACTGTTTTAGAAAGAATAATCATTAACATGCAATACAGCCATACTGTGCACAAAAAAAACCAGGACAAAGACCAACCAGATTTATGACTTCCTGTCTTACCACTACAAAACCACATTATATAGAGGGCTGATTTTGGTAATGTTTGTGTTATCTGATTTTCTCAGTTTGTTTAATTTCAACAGTAATAATTAAAGATAAAGTGTCAAAAGAGTACAAAGTGAGAATAGTTCAACCCTTTTGCTCTACTGTTTGCACATTCCATGACAGTTTTGGAGATACGGCTTGTTTCTAATGACAGGTTTTTCTCAAAAATGGCACTTTCTGACTAAAACCTCAGGAAGAGTAGCAACCTTTAAGTCCATTCTTTGTAAGTTTCTAAAAGCCTTTTATAATTATCCTAGTAATAAAATTGATCTTCAAAATTATACAAATAAAAACATGGAGTTTAAGTGATGTGCTAAGTATTTTGCAGAGATAAATTATAAGGATGAAATTATTATATCATATTATTAAAACAGATGGAAGCCATGTCTTGTATACTAAAATTAGACTGAATGATATTTTCCTTTTTTTTAAATGAAAACTATTCTATTTATTAAACTTACTTTAAAATTATTTCATGAATGATAAATCAATGACTTAAAGGAATGGACATATAATATAAAAGATTATGCAACACTTTTCCATTATATTTACTCAGTGGCACACAGTATCTTACAAACCTTAGCTTGGATAAAACAGCAGCATGTGTTTCTTTGTCTGGAGAACAGAGAGAAATATCTTGGCTACTATCAGTATTTAAGGAAACAGAATCTGACATTCGAGAAGGAGAGGAACAGTTGCTGTTATTCTGATTGCTATTGTGGGTAGCTTCATCTGATAAGGAATCAGCATCTTTTGAATCATCTGAAATAAAATTTTGACAATTTAGTCACAGACACCTCTGTTTAACAGCCATTTAATGTGCATATGTCATGTTTATGTTACAAATTGTCTCTTGCTCTTCACAAATTCTTACTACTGGAAACTAAAATGTAAGCTAACACCCTTGCAAACTTTATTTAAACTTGATGCAAAAGGTTGTTTGCAATAGCTCCCATTTTTAAAACAGTTAGCTCAATGTAAACAGTCCCACCTGTTCATGAAATTTAACTTGTTGCTTTATCCAAAATTCCCCTGGCATAAGCTAGTGCTATGTTATGTAGTATTTCCTCAAAATATCCAATTATCTTGTTTATTAGACCAAGCACTCTGGAAAAGACCTAAATCACTGGATAATCTCTATATAGTTTTTTAAATGAAAAAAAACCAGGACAGAATGTTCTGCAGAGTTGGAATCCAATAAATTGCCATGCTTTGCACATCACATAGGACAACATTCTTTGTGTAATTTACACCTGTGCACATTGATTCTTGCATAACGTATGCATACTTACATACTACATCCATACAAAAATAATCTCTGTGGGACTTCAAGAGAGCAATGATTTTGATGCAAATGTACAAATAAATATATTTGTATATATAAGTTTTTTGCTTCAAGACATAGTTACATATGCCAAAAGCATAATTTTTGTGAAACGAATGTCTTTTTCCAGAGACAAGAAAAAACTTTTGACTTGGTACTTTAGTCAGGCATAAAAACCCAAAGTCAGCATTGATAAACATCAATATTTTCACCTACATGTGACCCTCAGCAGACTCTTCCTGCTACCTCCATGTGGTTTTCCTTTACCCCCACTAAATCTCACCCTTTCACATCTAATGGCCAGAAAAGCTTTTTGTCCTGGAAAGTACTGGATATGGGTATCTTAGGAAGTAAAATAAAATTTGCTCTCCAAATTTTCTCTGACTCCTAGGTCATTCCTTACTATTAAGAAAGTGTTTACCCATAGTAAAATAAGCTTTCAGACATTATGAAACTTAGGTAACAAAAGCAATGTTCTGAAGTTTCCTGTAGGAGGAAAGAAGAAAAATTAAAGAGTGACTGGAGAAAAGAGTTATCACAAGAGAAGTTACTCTTAAAACCCTAAGCAGAGAGGACAGCTTCTCTGAGAAATTTAAACAAGTGATATTGCTGCCTA
The DNA here is from genome assembly GCA_020800305.1 of Porphyrio hochstetteri. Classification (NCBI taxonomy): domain Eukaryota; kingdom Metazoa; phylum Chordata; class Aves; order Gruiformes; family Rallidae; genus Porphyrio; species Porphyrio hochstetteri. Next base: position 67,249,984 of record CM036938.1, read on the forward strand.
CAGCTGCAATAAAACACAAAATCTTGGGGAAGGGAGAAATATGAAATACTTCCAAAGTAAATACGCTTAAAAAAAAAAGTGGGATCTAGAGTGTGTTCAAGCTAACAGTCCCGTAAAACACATACATCTCCTTTCCCCCCTCTGTTTTTAAACTGATGACAAGAATCAAGACAGTTAGGATGCCAACACATCTTTCTACCACACACTCATGTATAAGATATGAAAGATTTTTTTTTTCTGCTTTCATTGCTTAACTAGAGAATTTATCATCTTTCTTTTAAAACATAAAAATTAAATCTATTTTTACATCTTTTAATTGGAAAAACTAGCCTCTGAGTTGAGAAATTATCAGAACCACACAGCATGCCGACTGCGTTTCATGGCATCTCACCTTTTTTGTTATTGCTAAGAGCTACCACTTTTGGTTGGTTTATGGAAGTTTCTATCAGAGGTGGTCGCATTTCTGCCATTTTCATTTCTTCATCAGAGGAGAGTTCTTCTGACTCCTGCTAACGGAAAAACAGTTTTATGCAGTGCATTTAAAAGAACTGCTAAAAGGTTAAGGAAATGCTATCTGAAACGTCACCCGCTGAACAATAAATGGGAAAAAATAAGCAATGTAACACAGGCATAACAACAACAGTGAAGTGCATCTGTAGTGCAAGTCAACTGGATTTAGTAATATTTGTCACTAAATTATCTTTAAAAAGTAGCACATGCACGCTTGCATTGTCACTGACGAACTCTATGGCAACAACAGTCAAGATGGTAACTTCAGCTGTAAAAACCTACTTGGAATAAACAGATGCACCCTCTGCTCCATCACTGGAGAACACCTCCATCTGAGGTCAGAAAGTTATCACTGAATCAGCAAACATCCCAAACTAACTAGCTGGATATTAGTCTTTCAGAATAGAACTCAAACTGAAAGAGTTACAGAGCAGCATAACCAAGACAATCTGGGGAAGGGAGAAGGAAGTGCAGCTTGGGTTCCTATCTTTAAATTCACACTGGGGGCAAATTCCAAAAGAGAAGTTATTTAGCTTCAAGCACACTGGCAGAGCAATAGTGATGCTAGGCACATTTAAGGTAGAAATCACTAGCTCCTAACCATAAGATGGAGCTCAGTGCACTTCTGAAAGAGATTAGCTGACAACACTGCTGAAAGAGCAGCCATGTGACTGACTCGGTGTCCTATTATCTTCAAGAATTGTTGGAGTGAGTCCAGGAAGGCCATGAAGATGATAGCGCTCGAGCACCTCACAGGCTGAAAGAGTTGGGCTTGTTCAGCCTGGAGAAAGGCTCTGGGAAGACCTGATAGCAGCCTGCCAGTACCTAAAGTGGCCTACAGGGAAGCTGGAGAGGGACTGTTTACAAGGACATGAAGTGACACGCCGAAGGGTAATGGGTTTAAACTAAGAGAGGGTGCATCTAGGTTAGACATCAGGAAAAAAAAAAAAAAAAAAAAGAAAATCTTCCCTGTGAGGGTGGTGAGGCCCTGGCACAGGTTGCCCAGAGCAGCTGTGGCTGTCCCCTCCCTGGCAGTGTTGAAGACCAGATTGGATGGGGCTTTGGGCAACCTGGTCTAGTGGAGGGTGTCCCTGCCCATGGCAGGGGGTTGAAACTAGATGAGCTTTCAATCCAAACTACTCTGTTTCAGTGAAAATACATTTTCAGTAATATTTTGAAGAAAAAACACCCTTCCTTCCCTAATGGGGAATCCCTTTTTAGTAAGCATACTTCCTATTACAAATGTTACAAAGTCCATGTTGTAGATTGCAAAAACAGTTCACCTTTTCTTACAGGTTTCAGAAGATTTATTGTGTGGAATCTGCAGGAGACCCACCCTTCCCATGGTTCTACCTACCTACCTAGTTCTCTGGACTTCAGGGAGAGTAAAACTGACTGAAATGTAGCAAGCAATCTATGATAATGTTCTTTTAAAATAAAAAATAAAATTTTCTGCAATTGAAACAATCTCTTCATTGCCTCTACCACACTGCCTTTCCTCTTGGATAAGACATAGAAGTGTAATCAATATTGAAATGAAAAACTTACACACATGAAGTTTGGATAGGTGGATTCAACAGCAACAGTTACCAGGAGGTTATTACATGGAGGTAAGGAATTCACTATCCCTGATAAGACTGCACACTGCTGCCTCATTTACTTACTGGCATGCAGTCAGATAAAAAGAATTTCCATCATTATTGTTCTACAACCAATACAGTTTTCTGAAATTACACTTTTAAACTAAGGAAAAATGTCAAAATCAACATTTTCGGAACATATGTAGAAGCAGGAACACATTAGTGGGAAAACAGCCAGAAACAGCCACAAGTGCTTGTCACAAATTCTCGCCAGCACGTGTAATACATGCATGTTCCACTGCTTACACAACACAGAGAAAAATAATCTGCTTGTGAAACTATGAAAAAAGCATTGTACAGCTTGTGACTGGCAACTGATTAAAGGGACAATTTCCAAAATTTGCTGTAAGTCTGCAACATTCTAAATAAACAGATTATGTTTGCCAGAGAGATGTACAAAGAGTTTAAAAGTTTAAAATATCTGACTCTTTCTAAGAGGTAAATACAATCCAAGCTGTATTCATGACAGCTCGCTAATAAGCGCGGAAGAATGCATATTTTTAAACCAAATTTTCATAACAAATGAATGTGTGTAGTCACTTGGATACTCAAGTTTTTGATTACTCTCACTTGTCAGATATTCTGTCATTTCAGTGACAATTAAAATTGATTATTTAATGAAGAACTGACAATCAAGCAAAACCTGGAAAATTCTGTCTGAGTCTTTTCACAGTTTGATACTTAGGTCAACTTTTAATCAAGTTTGTTTTATTTTTCTTTAAATGCATGTATCCTTCATTATGAATTTTTTATTAGCTGTTTCAACTTTTACTTAATATAATGCGAACTGAGAAAAATACTGCATTGCAAACCATCTGTATTTATAGCATGTAGAGATGGGAATTTTCTGCTGTCGTCAACATAAAATTTCATCTGCCAGAGTAAAAAATTCAATACGCCACCAACATAACTCTTTGACTGGTATGATGCTCATTGCAATGCCATACCTCGAGCGTGTCTTCATGGTTGACAACTGTTTTCGTGTTCTGCAAGGTTTTAACAAGTGCAGTCATCTGTGAATTTGCGGTGCTGTGCTCTGCTTCTGGTTCAGTAGGCTTCTGCACAGAGCTTCCTGCTGAATACTGCTTTCTTTCATCTGCTTTATTCTTTACTGAAGTGATTTCTGAAGTCTACAGGATTAAGAACATTAGCACAAAAAACATCCTGAAAGGTTCTGAGTAAGATACCATATTCAGAGTTAACATTGTATCTTTTGGGAAACTATGGAATGGAAAAATCTAAGCTTTGAAACTGTAAAGCACAGAACGAATCAGGTGTAAAATGAGGAGAAATCTCGGCAGATTACTGAGGTAGAGTCCCTACCCTTTGTCAGTTTGACTCTCCTTGCTATTGGGGTAAAATTGTACCATTAGATGTCCAGTTAAACAAACAAAAAAGGGCTGAGAATATCTACAATGAGACATTTCAGCACCAATCAGTAGTCCCATTACATCAGCCTGCCAGACACTCCTGACTCTTGTGCCAACTTGCTACTGTTGCCTTCCAAATTTATCACCTAAAACCTCCAGTTACAAAGGCATCGGTGAGATTATCCTAAATTTCACTGTGAAGTCTGGAAGATAAAAGAGGATCAGAAGATGACAAAGATGCTATCTATCCTCCAGAAACCAAAGCAACCAGCTCCTTAACACATCCATACTTTGTATTTGCCTGAGAATCAAGTAACTTTCCTTGTTCCCAGTGCCAGGAAAATTGCTACTGCAAACTAGACATTTATGACAGACTTTTTTAGATGGTGAAGAGGTAAGTTCTGTTCTTTAATATGACAATTTTTCTTGCTAAAGCATTAGTGTGAAGGGAAAAGAGAATTAAAAGGAATCCACGACGCTCTAGATCTTTGGAAGAGAATCTTATCTCTAACCTTTACCCCCACATCTTTTACAGAAAGTGCCTGGCTCTCTCGTTTTGACTCCTTGGCAATATCTTCAGTAGATTCTTCATCCTTTAGCCTGTGTACAATTGTCTGGACTGTTTTGACCATGTTCTTCAATTCATCAGGATATGGAGTTGGATATCTCTTCAGGTTGCCTTCCTGTATATCAAAAAGCAATAACGTCCTACATTTAATGAAATACCATAATTAAAACATCACCTTTAAAAAAGGCAATTAGGACAGAGCACTGAAAAATCTCCAGTCTCCACTCTGGTGTTTGAGGCTACCTGCATCAATACAGACTTAAGTTTGTAAAAGCCAGCAAGATTATGATTGACTTCTCCCTTCCCCTCACCCTGCCCCAAAAGTGTCCATTGGTTGCAGGCAGGAAGAATTATGACAACTTTCATTTACTTGAAGAAAATTCAGGAGTAAGAGTTGTTCCCCCAGTATCATTCTCCACAGGACCACCAGTCTCCTAGTTATGCCCAACATTGCCTTACATCACCTGAGTTTTTCCCTTGTGCTTTACTTTAAGTATCTGGGGAGAAAACCCCCAAAACAACAAAACCAAACAAACCAAGAACACACACCACCTGCTCCCCCCAAAATGTTTCATCCTATTAGATACTCAAAACTAATGATGGAAGACTCAATTTCTTCAGCAGAGTAAAATCTACAGCCAGAGTAAAAAAACAACAGGATTCATGGGTGGGGATAAGAGGGAAGGAAGCACCAAGTGTTCAAAAATAAATCCAATACTAACCCGAGGTGGAGCTTCTCTCTCATCTTTATCTTCATCACACTCGAATGCCACCTGAGCACGCTGTTTTCGCTGTTCCTCCCACAGAGAAGGATTAAAACTTTCATTATCAGATATGAACATAACTGAAAAACAGAAACAAAAAAACCCAACCTATTAGAAGAATAGGATACAGTAAACAAAATAAAAATCCTCTTTGCTTTCTTTTGGATGGGATTGGTGTGTCTGCTGTATGATTCTGACTGTTTTTGTAATAGTGAAATCCCTATCTGTGAAGTAAAAAACTTCATCTATCCAGCTGTACACTGGGATTTTGGCTTTGCATAGTGGGGTGCAGGGCGGGGTGGGGAGTGAGGAGGGAGATAAATCCTGAATAAAGTTGAGCTGGGGAAGAAGGGAGGGATGGGAGGGATGTGTGTTAAGATTCGGTTTTATTTCTCATTATCTACTCTGGTTTCAGTGGGTAATAAATTAGATGCATTTTAATCCATGTGGAATCTGTTTTGCCTGCCATTAACTGCGGAATGATCTCTCCCCGTCCTTATCTTGACTCCACTAAACTTCTCAATGTATATTTTCTCCTCTGTCTAGCTGAAGTGGGGTGCGATAGAGTGGCTTTGGTGGGTCAACCCACCAAAACTGGTCATAACAGTCACACTTGACATTTTCAGCAGAACTCTCTGCTGCAAAGTATTTTTATTTATATATACATATAAATATGGAAACAAGCATTTCTGTATATATATAAAAATGTAAATCATGTCACAGATTTCTGTAGCCTAACTTCAGTGAGGTGCTCTCATTAAGCATGTTTAAGAACATTCATCTTATTTAATTTAATGAAAACTTTAAAATGAAGAATGACTAGATGACAAAACCCTGTATTATGACCTCTGGGAAAAAAACTAAAGCATCTAAAAATGTAAGGTAAAATATGTACTCAGTAATGGAGAAAACATTTTGTCTAACTTTTTGTTAAAACAATCAGTCTGAAGCAGACACCTGGTAAGGAGAATTTCACTCCAAACCATTAAGCTCTGCCAGAACGGAACAGGGTGTCACCTGCAGTGGCGACCACCCCAGAACACAATCCCAATATTCCACTTCTCCCCTCACTTACTGAAAATGTTTCACCTAAATTTACCAACATGAAGATCACATTAAGTTACTCTTGCCATTCTTCAGATGTAATTCTTGATCACTTACAAGTTTAATTCAAACTTGCATTTGAATATTTTCTAGTGAAATTAATTTTAGTTGGACAGTGTTCCCATCGTTATTGTCAAAAGTGACCATTCTGAGAGGTTATTTCAGAAATTCTTACCATCCTCAGTCCTTGGTTGCTGGGGGAACATGTAATTAGTGAGAACTGTTTTCTGTGTGTCAGGGTCAACTTCTTTTTGAAGAGGGATAAGTGCTTTAGACTAGAAAGCAAATGAAAGAAGGATATATTATGAGAATATATATATAAAAATAAGTATGGTCTACGTATCACAGAGCAGGTCTGTCTCATTACTTTGAAGACTACTCTACTTTGTATTAAATCATTTCTCCCCTGAATAATTTTCACAAAATGAAGTTATTAACATGTCTGTCTTTGATTGACGATTGACTTTAAGAGCTGAAACTCAGTAACAGCTTTAAGAGAAAAGCAAACACTGGATAGTAAAAAAATAGCCCAGTTTCTGGCTAGGATTTATTACAACCCCAAAGCAGATCTGCAACACACAGATATATTTGCCCAGCTGCAGACAATCCTATAAAAAGAAAAATTTTGTATTCAGATTTTGATATTGACACCAGATTGAATATCCTCCAACTCTCACCAAAAACAAAGGAGGAGGGGACGACAGTGGATTCTTTAAGTTACTGTAAAAGTAAAAAGTGCTTTCATTATACTACATCTGAGGCCACCGGATTTCTTGTACACCTCATTTCTCTTCAGGAAATCAGCACAGTACAGAAGGCTTCCATGCACAGCAAAAATACAAGCAATAAGCACATCAGTTACTACTTAATAGCTTGGAATTCGGACAGTGACAGAGTTCAAAGGTGTAGCAAGATACCTAGCTCAAAAAAAGCAGGCTAAAGTTTCCCCAGTGGAACAAGCAGCAGGTTACACATTCAAGTTAGTAACCCCTCATGCACTATCTCCTGTTTAAACAAGCAACCCAAACATCTGTTAAATGGCACTTCCTAACAGCACAAAACTTTTGCTAAAAGTATGAAAGTCTCCAAAGGCAGGTAGGCTCAGCAATCTTTATTTCACGCGAACTGACAAAGTAATATCAAGGAAGCATTGATGTATATACACAGCACCATGTCTCATTATTTAACAGCTTCCACTAGGAATAAACACGAAAGTTCACCTGATTGTCTGATAGCCACATAGCAGTGAGCTGTTGCAGTTTTGTAAAGGTAAATGGCAAATTCTTCAGTCTGTAATTACAAGAAGAATTTATGTAAGTACACTTATCAATGCTGTTTGACAGTTAAGAAATGATCCTGCACTAGGTTGTAAAGATGTTCAAACAGGACATTTACAGATACAGTTAAATGAATACCTATTAACTGCTGAAAGGCAACAGCATCTAGTTAGATTTAAAGCTATACCAAACACAAAACAACATAAAACATGTTTCTGCCCAGTTCAGCAAGCAGCTTAACACACATGACAGTGTAGCTTGAATTTAACTCCATAATGCAATTTTGAAGACAATTAACCTGAATTAATGAATCCGAGTCCTCAGCATTTTCTCTTTCAATATACATGCACACCAATTAAGAAAAAAGTGCTTTCACCTGAAAATTGTTGGGATTTTTTTTCTGCAAGATGCATGTGTTGGAAAGGGGGCTGCCTTGGGTAATGGAAGCTCTGGCATTAATGGATACATCAAGCTACAGATGGAGTACAGAAAAGCTGCACTGGCAGAATAGGAGGGAGAGCTCCGTTAGACTTACCTCTCCCAATATATTCCAAGTCTACAAACCAGCAATTCCCAAAAGAGAATGATTTTGTCAGTTTTTAGAGTACAGCTCTGAAAAAAGCACAAGTCTCTTTTGTCCCTACCCCAGCAAACTGAAGTGCTTTATGCTGTACTGTGATACTGTTTTGTGTCCTCCATATGCAACACAGGATGATACTAACTTTTAAGTAAGAATCAAAAAGGTTTATGTAAATAACCACACTAATTCCCAAGGAAAATACATGCTAACAATCATTAATGTATTAAAGCTGTACTTCAATGCATGTGCCATGTGCCAAGTCATTAAAATAAAGATAGTTTAATACAACAGAACTGCAAGATCCAGAATACAATAATACATGAAATACGTGCGTTTCAGTCAGCTTCTGAGCTGTGTGTGAGATAAGAAAAAACAGGGTAATATATTCGTAACAATACCTCTATATTGTTACTGCATTTTATAAAACTTCTACTTGAATTAATGCATTCACAAACCTATTGTCACTCAGATTGATGACTTTTAATTTCTGCATATCACCCATTTCTTCAGGAAGAAATTCAAGCTTATTAGAATGCAGAAACAAGACTGTTACATGCTTCCAGTTTCCAATCTGGAAAAAAACCAAAGCAACAAAAGAATAATTAATTCATATTTACAACTCTAAAAATGCAAATGTTTACTGTTTTAAAACAATTAGTATTATAGCTATTTTTGCCTGTAAAGCATTAGATTTATTCTAACATATTAAACCTTCTTTTATTTTCAATACATGAGGAAATTTCTACTTCTTGCTTAAAAAAAATTTCATTATTTTAAAGCCTGTCATTTGTACACATCCTCCTTTAAAAACATACACTAAGAAAATCTACTCAAGAATTATTAACCTTTTATTCAAAAGTTCTACAGACCATATAGTTTAAAATACATTAAAAAAATCAATTTTACAGTTTTGTAATTAAATACTTACCTCTGCTGGCAGCTGTGTTAAAAAGTTATGGTCTGCAGCAAATGTCCTTATATTAAAGAGCTGCCCAACAGATGAAGGCAATGTTTCAATCTCATTGAAACTACAGTCCAGTTCTTCTACTGACACTAACCTGAAGAAAACAAAAACCAAAACAAATTAAGTTATTACCACTACTATTTACAAATCTCAAATGTAATTCAAAACAAAACTGAAACCCAAGGGAATTCAAATTCAAGAAAAATAAATACTTTAATAAGAGCCTAAAAGGTTTCTGGGAGCTTTTTTTTTTGGTTGTTGGTTAATGGTATAGGGCTATTTGTTGGTTTTGTTTGCTGCTTTGTGAAATCTCCTTTACACTATCCCTATAAGAGAACATTCAGTAATAGGGGGGTCAGCAATATCAAATGTTTGTGTACTAAATGAAAACTTGGTAGTGCAAGGTAGCAAAAGCTTTCAGAATGGTACAGATCACAGCCCAACAGAAGTGCAGTTTCTGAACAAGAAAATAACTGCAGGAGTTAGAGACAGTGGAGAGGCATTTTGTAAATTCTCACAACAAAAAGTAACCACATTAACTATAACAGAAGAACAGGGCTCCATTAGAAGAGGGGTGGCCAGCAGGGACAGGGAGGGGATTGTCCCTCTCTACTCTGCCCTCGTGAGGCCCCAGCTGGAGTACTGTGTCCAGATCTGGGGCCCCCAACACAAGAAGGATGTGGAACTGTTGGAAAGGGTTCAGAGGAGGGCCACAAAGATGATTAGAGGGCTGGAGCACCTGCCCTGAGAAGAGAGGCTGAGGGAGCTGGGCTTGTTCAGTCTGGAGAAGAAAAGGCTGCGGGGGGACCTCATTGCAGCCTTCCAGTACCTGAGGGGAGCGTACAAACAGGAGGGGAATCAACTTTTAAAAGGGTAGACAATGGCAGGACAAGGGGGAATGGATTAAAACTAAAGGAGGGAAGGTTTAGATTAGATATTAGGGGGAAGTTTTTTTACAGAAAGAGTGGTGAGGTGCTGGAACAGGCTGCCCAGAGAGGTGGTGGTTGCCCCATCCCTGGAGGTGTTCAGGGCCAGGTTGGATGGGTCCCTGGGCAACCTAGTGTAGATCCAGGCCTGGAGGTTGGTGGCCCTGCCTGTGGCAGGGGGGTTGGAGCTCTACGATCCTTGGGGTCCCTTCCAACTCACACCATTCTATGAAATGGTGCAAAAAACCTTAATTTGTATAGCACTTAATTCTGAACAAATTATGCTTGCTATCACTAGCGCGTTTTAAATTAAATTCCTGAACAGCAAAAAATGCCAAATGAGCAGGTGAAAATTCTCCTTCTAATACAAAAAAAGGTGTGTGTGCACACATGTGTTCAGATTCACTTTCTACGAGCTTTTTGATAAAAGTTCAATCATTTGCAGTATCTACCGCAGCCATGAACTAACAAAAACACTTCCAGGCAGCTGACTGCCTTTCTAAGCATCTTGTTTTCTTTCACATTAATTTCTTCTTTTACAGATTGGTGGTTGCATTAATACATGAAGAATACAGGTATTCCGATATTAAATAAAATATAAAGAATACACATGCTGCAAGCTAAAAGTAAGATACGAAAGCACCTGTTTTCAAGCCTATTAAGACATTAGTATGCAGAAGAAATTAAATCAAGTAGTTCTAACACCATTCTAAAGAGGAGACATTGTTACAGAAAAGTGTGCAGGAAATCAAATCAGCCTTTTATTCAGAGTAAATACCTACCCTCCTATGGAGTCTGGCAAATAAATTAACTGGTTTTCATCAATTTTAAGTGTTGTTACCTTCTTCAAGGAACCTGTAATAAAATGAACAAATAAATCAAAAAAGCACATTTGAGTTCATTAGGTTTAGTTTTTAAAAAAGCTATGGGCAAGCAACCACATTTTCTGGCATCCTTGGTATGCCTACAGTCCTATATACCTAAGTAAATAAACAGATGAGCTTACAGAATTGTTTGCCTGTTTTCCATGTGCCGGACGTGTAGGGAGAGTAGAATTTTTTTTCTGCCATTTACAAACTACTTTATAAATTCAAAAATGCTCTAAAACAAATAAAAATTTTATTACTCAGCTACACACTACAGCTTTATCCAAACCCAGCATTTTAAAATCAATTGCAATGTAGATCTAAATGGACAGTTGTCCATTTTCAAGTGTTCTCTGTCTAACCTAGAAGCTTTTAAGAACATGAATTAACTGAAAATACAAACCAATAGACTCTGGCAGTTGCTGAAGGGAATTATTGGATAACAGCAGGTCTTGCAGGCTTTCACAACCTGAAATACCTTCTTCAACTACTTCAATGTTGTTTTTAGAAACATCCAAGTACGTCAGTTGTTTCAAAGTGCCTATGAACTAAAAAGCAAGAAAAAACAATGCATTCTATAAAGTCTAAATTCCAAAGAAAAAATCCAGCAGATTTGACAACAAACTGTGCTGAAATACAATTTTATGCAAAATATCTAACCTTTATAATGAAACATTCTGTGTAGATACACACAGTTTATATTTTTACACAGACACACCACTAATTCTGCAGGCCTCAGAAGTCAGTCTGCTGCAAATTGAACGGTCTGATCAGCTACTGCGAATCAAGTAATTGAAGCTTTAGAACAGACTTCTGAGATAGATAATGTAAAGATATTGCTATGCTCTGCGGTAAAGTCTTGCAGTGCTTATTTTTATATTTGGAGTAAAACTGCATCCTACTTAACCTCCAAAACAATTACAATCTCTGTTTGTTCTAAACTGAAGAAACAAGCCAAAACATAAGCTTATATTACCTTTCCATGTGAACCAAAGATAAGATTGAAGATTTTTGCACGGTACTAAAATCTTTACAGGGAAGATACAGCCGCTTTCATAAATGCAATTTTACTTCTACTGTGAAGCAGTAATGCTTAATACATTAATACATCCATTAAACTCTTCAAGGAAGAATTGGTTGAAGTGAAGGAAGATAGTAGACAGGACTATTGATCAGGCAAGAAAGCGTCACATCAGAAGACTGGTAGTGATATAAAATGTGAAAACAGACCACCTGCTTCCCAAATTTCAAATACTTCAACATAAGCACAGGGCCACAAGTTCTGCAGTAATAGATAAGCCTGGATCCCATGTGGTTCTGAGATATGTCAGGAACCCAGATGAAGGCAACAAACATTTTCTGAGGAACTGGCTATGCACCCTGTATACATGACGCCAGTAGTCACTGCACGCTTTACCGCTGTGACCAGTAAAAATTCATACAACATATTCATCCTGTAAATTCCTGCTAAAACACCCACACAGAAAAAATCAAGACCCCTTCCACCCCCCAAAGAACCCCAAAACAACAACCCATACACACAAACAAAAAAACCTCACTCAAACAAAAAAACCACCCACATCCCTCTTCAGAAGGAGTGGTCAACCCCATTTGACCCAAGATTTGATCCTTTCCGAACTGGAACATAAGTTTTAGCTAAGGGGTATTAACTTTCAGTGAAAGAAAAGCTGTACACCCAGATCTTACGGTCAGTGACAATGTCTAAATAGACTAGTAAAGCATTTAAATGGCATTTAGCCTTTTGACTTCAAGTAACATTAAAATTACATAGCAACTTTGGCATATGTGATAGTTAACAAAGCAAATAACACTGTGAACTCAAATACTAAGCATTTTAGCACAGTAAAAGGACTTACCCCTGGAATAAGTGTTAGTCTATTACCATCCATCCAAAATTCCTTTAACCCGCTCAGTTGTTCAAGTACTTCAGGCTGTAAAGGGAAGTCGTTTTTTAAAAACTTCATAAAGGAAACAGTGAAAAGCAGGAATCATTTCAGTGATTCATCTATTGCAGCTTTAAGTAATGTCTGATTATAGCTGTTACATGCACTTGTTCCACTAGGTCAAAGAAAAGCTAGGCAATTCACTCTTTGAAATGTAAATATATATATCAGATATAGAAAAACCTTTAAAAACTTGATCATAGCACTACACAATTCTTACAGAAAGTGTTTCATGGGGGTTTTTTGGTTTTTTGGGTTTTTTTTTTTAAGAAAGTGTTCTTTTTCAACTGAAGTACACAATAAATGTTATGTGTATAATTTCCTCTCTCATGGAGGAAGTATAAAAATCCCTAGACTCCATGAATTCAGAAGACCTGTTTGTCAAAAACCACAAAGATTTAAATTTTCTGGCAGCAAACCGCTCCACCCAAAAAGTGACGTGCAGGATTTTGCTTCCATTACAATTTATTGTTATCTTACATATCAGGAGATGGCCACCTCTCGGTAAATACCCACGCTGCACATGCTTTTGTATCTACACATCCCTCCGCAGAAAGTGTTACAAAACAGGTGCTACTGCAGCTGCGGTCATGACGCCCAATAATTAATTTTAAAAAAGAAAATCCTAACTGAAGACTGCCTTTCAGACAGACCTTTATCTAAAAATGTGATTTCAAACCTTTTTGTGCTTTTAGCAAAAGATCTTAATGAAGTAAGTTACCAGTGGTTGTGTAGCTAAAAGGCTAGGATAGATGGAGTAGGAACAATCAGCCAAACATATACCCAAACAGGTAATTTTGTGGCCTATGTTCAATTCCTAGCTGTTATGGCTTAACATGAGCCTGGTCACATTAGTTTAAGGCTGCCACACGAGTATCTACCTTGTAATAATAGTAAAGGTTAGAATACTACTAATGAACAAATCATTAAACTATGCTTCCTTATCTGCCAAACCATCCAACAAGACAAGCGTTTAGCTCTGCACGAGCTACTGGTGGCACACAAGCACCTGACTTTATTATATGGTAGGTCAGCATGTTCCACCGTACTTCTATCTCAATTCCTTTATCCAGGAAAGTACTTATAGAAGCAGATGTAGATGATGTTAAGTAACTGTAAATGTAAGATACATGTGTCTGTGAGATCATGAACAGGAAACAAGTCATTCAGTGCTGAAGGAAAAAATCTGAGAATTTAAATATAACCAGTGTTTAGAGTCAATTGTAATCCAACCAATTGTAATTCAAGCACATATTACCATTATTTTTTTACCAGTACAGTAACCACACTATACCACAGGACTGTTATTTTCAAATTGAGGAAAAACATATGCATCAGAATAAGCATGTAATTTCTCTAACAGGTTCCATAAAGTATGATGAGGTTTACATTATATTTGTTCAGTAGCAGAACTCTTATGGTGATGCTTAATTTCACAGAATCACAGAATCGTAGGGGTTGGAAGGGATCTCCAATTTTTCACATTGATTAAAAATAGATTAAGGTCTAAAGAGATTTTTAAAAGATACAAAGCTTAGTTACTAAGGTAAAACTCACCACTTCTGTGAATTCATTACTTCCTAAGTCTAGTCTCTCCAGCTGAGTCAGTCTGGACATGGTTCTGCACAGGAAGAGAATAATAAGGAATTAGATTTAAGAAAATAGCAGTTACATCCAAACTTCCTGTGTTCGTACAAATATATTGCTTAAATCGGTATTAAGTAGAGATGCTGTTCTGTAACTAGTATCTCAATAATGTCAAATTTTCACACACTGCTCAACCAGGCACACATTAATGATCATGCTGACTGTGACTGCCACACAAAGGGTAGACTGCAGCTCATGTACAGATTAGTCTACAACCTACAGTCTGTTAGGGTTAGCTTTGTGATTAAGAGTTCTCAGTGAAGTTACTCTTCTTTTGAGTGCTTCAGTCACAATAAGCCTTCACAGGAGCCAAAGGCTGGGTAACTACAAATTGTCCTCTCAAAGACAGACAATTGCATAATGATCAACCAAAACAGAAAAGACCACAGTTGAAACACAGTAACCAACGAAATCTCCCTCCCTCTCCAAAGCTGCTGAAAAAATTGCTTCCATACAATATGGTCTGGAATCCTAATTATTTCTCTAGTCCTACAACGATTGGATTACTAAATTGGATTTTGTGACACATCAATATTCTTTAAGCCAAATTATGGCAAAGATTAAATCAATGACTGAAACAAAGTAAAATCCATTACGTCAAGCTGTGTTTTGGCAAAATCTCCCCTCCACTTAGCTTTACTTTGGAGACCCCAGCGAGACTACGTACCACTGCACATGGTGGTCTATATGATTGGTACTCCAGTCGACAGCAGCACCACCTAAAAATATTTTCAAAGGGGATGCAAATCCCTCACCTGGCATTATGTTCCATATTCATTTAACAGTAGCTTTCCATATGACTCTATCTTAAGCTTTCGAACATAAGCCAAGTGTACATGGTATAAAAGTCTAGAAAAACTAAATAGAAGAGTTTCTAAATGCTAGAGTCTTTTATATTATCAGAATATATATATGAACCCTAGTATCTTTTAAAAAAATCTGCATGAGCACAAGATGCTATTTGCAGATACTCAAAGTTTCGGTTCTTCAAATACGCTATCACACATTTTGAACACACAGTTCAAAAATTACATTTTATTGAAAAATGCCTTATTTACTGAAAGTTAATGTTTTATTATTATAAATAAAATAATAAATAGTAATTATAAATAATTACTATTTTTCATTAAATAATTTCTCAAAAGGATTACACTCAGTATTTGTCTATAGATTTAATTCTCATTACATTACAGCAATTATGCTGGGGACAAACTTGGAATTTAGTTTAAAAATTATCAAAACTAAAGCAGTATCCTTTTTTCTTTTTTTTGCACTGTACCCATAGTATTCACAGACTCTAGCAGAAAGACTTTAACTCACATTTGCACTGTCTCAATGAAGGAAAAGAAAAAATAAATGAAAAGGCTGTTTCCAGAAGAATCAGAGAAACATACTCCCTCGTTTCTCAAAGCTCATGAACAGAACGATTATCAGTAAGACAACTACTAAAATTCATTTTCCAATTCTAACATGAATTATCTAGGTCTCTCTGAAATATTGCATAAGCAGAATTTCTCAAAGCTTTATGAGTCCATGCCAACACCAATCTTAGTTCCGTATGTTGCTATAGAATTCACCCCAATGTATCTCTCAGTAGCGCAGCTGAAGGCTCACTTAAAAGGTCTATCTACCATATCATTCTGCACCTTTTAAAACTTCGTGGGCAACACCATACTGTACTTCTACTGGTGACTTCCATTTAAAAATGTTTCAGATTTTTTCAGTTTTCAAGCTATGTTAGGCAGACTGTGGGCTACTAGAGAGAGCAGTCAAAAACCCACTGATGATCAGCCTCAAAAAGTAGGTTAAGGGACATCACAACTATGCAGGATTGAATTTGATACATTAGTTTCAGTAAATGATTTTTTTTTTTAAAGGTTTATTTTGACATTATAGTTCTTTCATTTCAACAGTTAAGACAATGTCTTGATTTTTATTTTAACTGAATTTTCAGCTTATAAATACAAACTTTACATGTGAAGGAAAAAATCAACAAGACCAACAAAATGAAAAAAGTTCAATGTGATTAAGTGAGTTTTGACAAGGCTGAATTGCAACAAAATTGGACAGTTTTTACTGTAACTTGAGATGACTGGAATTTTTTTTTCAGTTCAATATGAACTCTTATCTCTTTATTTTAATGATTTCATCAAAATACACACAAAAAATATATCTCCCACAACACACTCCAATGTCTCAGTGATTTTTTTGGTAATCAAAGTCTACAGGCCAAGCTGTTTATACAGCTAACACCAGTCACAGAATCTAAGCAATCAAGCTCCTCTCTTCCACACTGCCAAGTTACACTAGGTACACAAATTCCATTCCAGTCTAACCTAGATCAAGTTACTCCCTTCCCATCTTGTTAGTGCTACAGCCTTAATGGCTCTAAAGCAACACCAAGTTGCCATTCGTGTCTTAATCTTCAAGGTTTTGTGAAAAAGAAAAAAAATATTTAAAAATATTATAGTTTTTCATCAAGGGTACTGGTGTTACCATTCAGAATCTGAGCAGATATCCACAAATCTCTAAAGTATCTGCAAAAATTAGTATTATATAACACAGACTGTAGCAAAGTACTGCTTCACTGCTTTTGGACCCCTTTTTTTTCCTTGCCAAAATGTCTGTAATCACTGTGTTTGCAAAACCAGGGCCTCAGTTATTTTCCTTCTCTACCCCACTGCCTGCTTAATCTACATCACTTCCAGCTATTCTATGACTAATACCTTTTTGCTTTTCTGTATTGTTTAAAGAACAACTACACCTTCAGACAAAGCTTCCAATAATGTTAAAGTAT
Source organism: Porphyrio hochstetteri (assembly GCA_020800305.1). Lineage (NCBI taxonomy): Eukaryota > Metazoa > Chordata > Aves > Gruiformes > Rallidae > Porphyrio > Porphyrio hochstetteri. The sequence continues at coordinate 67,266,961 of CM036938.1, forward strand.
CAGGAAAATTCAGTGCTAAAGGAAGAGGAATACAGGACCAAATAAAAAAATTTTGTGGATCACTGAGTTAGACCTATTTCTAGCTTTGCCACAGTGCTATCTAATCTCTTCCGTAAACTGAAAAATCTGTTTCATAATTTACATTATTTTACTTGCTGTCTAGTTAATCCACTGCTAAGGGATCAGGTAGTCTATAACTATGCCTCTAATTCTGATGTTTTAAGTAGTCATCTTCACTAACCTTAACACTACAGTTTACTTCAAGTAGCACTAAATTCAAGGTGTGTGTGTGATAGCAAGATGGGCCCTGAATCATTGTAATTATGTTTTCAGGTAACTTGCTTTTTTTCTGAAAACGTTACTCTTTTTAATCCACAATCAGGCAACAGACAGAAGCTTAACAAAATAAAATCAAAACTGAACATTTTTTATTTCCACTGGACCATTTCTCCAACTTTCACTTTAAATAATCTGTGTAGTTTTTTGCTTTCCTTTCAAGTAGAAATATTTTCACTGAGCTGGTTTGCATTATAATACTGCCAGTTTTGCAGTCTTGAGCTGTGGATAAGTTCCAAGCAAAATGATGCATTTGGCACAAAGCAAGGTTGATTTAGTATGTTGGCATTAATTACCCATTTTGATTAACAGTCTTTCACGTGCTTTATGCTTTAGTGTTGAAAATTATGTGCACATTTAATTCAGCAAGAGAGCTAGCTAATTTTGTAGAAATTTATCCAAATACATTTCTCATTACAAATACAAAATAATTCGTTGTAAGTATGAAATTATTAGAAAGGTGAGAGTGACAAGGAAACAGTTAAAGAAGGTTATATTGTATAGCAAAAATATTAGTATGTACTGCTACAACTTACTAGCTTCAAAAGAAACCCTTTGGATTTTCTGCACTGTTTAAAGCCACATAGCATGTTCCTTTTAAAACACACACTCAAGTTTGGAAAACAGTTTAAGCCTGAATTTCACATTGGCTTCTGTTCTGACAGAATTGTTAAAGCCAAGCCATGGATGCCTTTGTCAGGCAAGTCAACTGCTGCACAGCTGTATTAACCTGAAAGGCAGACTCATGCTATAGACACGATGGTTTTTTTTTTTTCCTCTCCAGTGTACATAATACATTAAAAAAAGTTTCCATTACATCACTGTAGGGAAATGGATATTAATGTAGTTAAAATAAAAAGAATGTGGGGTGGGGAAGGCAAAAAGACTACTCTCAATAGCTTTAATCTCCCTTAATTGAACCACAAGAGTACTAGAAAATAGTAACAAAGGTGGCATCACAGCATGGTCTAGATTATGTTGGAGGTGTTGGAGAGGACATCCTCATGACAGCTACTGTTTAGTTTTCCAGCAAGGATGAAACCCTGAAAATACTCAAGTCAAGAAAAAAAACCCCCAGCAACATCAACAGAAATTGTGTTTGGCTTAAATACATTACTACATTTGTTTAAATGTCTCTTATCACTACAACAAACCTCCGTAAACTCTTCTAAAAGTATCGTGTATAATTCATGCTATTAGTGTTAATTATGGCAATTAAGGTCAGAGTAATTTTATAAACAAAATTGGTACTAGCTATAAGTTTTAATTAAAGCTACTGTGCCTCGGTTGTGACTAACTTGATTTACAGAGCTACTACCACAAATTACATGTCCTCTAATTTTTTCCTACTGTAAATCAGTGATACAAAGAGCAAAGGAGCTCAGAGTATTTACATGAATGAGTCGAATGCTTCACACTTAAAGGTTTAAATTCATACTTTCTGATGCTATACATGTAATTCCATATATGAGTTTTAGCATTTTTATACAGAAGACACCACAGTACAGTATCTAGACACACAAAAAGGGAATTCCAATGCAACTTACCTCTTGGTTATGTCTTAGGCATATAAACAGCTGCAGTCACTAAGAAAACTGGCTGTTGTACTCAAAGAGCTGACAGTTCATACTTAAGCCTACTGCATGCAAGTCTCTAATAGCATATGAGCAACTCTTCACCACCAAACCACCTAACATCCACCAGAACTAGTACTTCTCTTGATCTGTTTCTGTTGCCAGAGAAGGACACGTTTTACAGCACATGACAACATAATCAGGACTCTACAGCTGGTAATATTCACACCCCATCTTTGAGATCTCTGTTTCTTTCTTCTTTGAACTCTCATGTCTCTGTTAACCCACTTACATGGGTTAACTTGGTCCAGGATCCAAGTCATTAAAGTTCAGAGTATTGCTCTAGCTCATAGAAACTGCAGGAACTGCAACACCATCAGCCTGGCCTTGTTCGATGAAATGAATGAGAACTGGAAGGAAGGACTATGAAAGGTGCAGTATTTTAAGGGAGGGGTACAGTTGGATATACTGTTGAAACAAATGCTTTAAGAAACTCCAGAACTATTTTACTATTACAGAAAAACATGTCTGAGGACTACACTGCCATTATGTTAAACAAGCCTGTCACACTAGAGAAGAGGTATGGCACAGCAGATTCTATACAACACAATGAGTTATTTTCTTCAGCCCTGAAGTACATTACACCCCAAAAACTGTGTTCAAGTCATGTGAATTGCATTCCCCCATTCTGAGGAAGCCTCTCAAACTCAACATGATTTAGAGATAATAATCTTAATTACTAATGCCTAAGTCTCAGGCACTCAGCCATCAGACAGGCACGTGGGAAGCAATACCATATTGTGTGCAAGCAGCAATAGACCTATTAGAATTACCATACTGAGGTGTCCACATGCTGACTTAAAAACTCAACAGGTATATCAGAAATCCATAGACTTGGATGGGGATAGCAGGGGAAAAAAACCCCAAACCAATCTCTGATTAGGTAAACCAGCCAGTCTGTATTAATTTATTATTAATTTCAGTAGTAGGAAGGGAAAGTTCCTTGTGAGACTTTAGTCCAGTTCTTAGCTATACGTTTTAAGCTGTGATTGACTTTTCAATACGCACTACATTACTAGCATAACTACAGGAAAAAAACCAACAACCCTCTTAAGTAGTTTAAAGATACATTGTCTATACTTACTTTGGCAATATTTTTAACTGGTTTTCTCTAAGTTCCAATATCTGGAGTTTAGTTAATCTGCAACAGAAAGGCATAACAAATTACCAGAATATATTTTGTTTTACAACAAATACAATCTCTTAACTTATTTATATTGCTTAGTTAAAAAAATCTACAAGTTAGAAAGATTTCTTTCTGTGAGAATACAAATATGTTTTCTGCATATAGCTGCAAGTTATTTTAAATTCATTTATTCATTGGGGTTTGTTTATGGTACAGCAGCAAACAAACTAGATCTTGCCTGGTTTTCTGCGCCTGTTTGAATACGTTTGTCTTCCTTCACCCCAGAGATTTTACGGTACTCCACTGGATTCACTATGTGCACATTATTATGTGTTACCATGATATACAGATGTACACAGGAAGTAATAGAAGAAAGGTAGGATCAGTCTGTATAAATTCCGATACTGAATTTCTAATACTGGCCATGCACAAAACCATTTCACTTAAAAGCCTCATATGAGAAACTCCCATGGTCTTCCACATGGTAAAGACAACCTTTAAATTCATCTTGGATTTTCTTCCATATTCTCTTTCTAGTAATTCCTTTCTTAATCAATTTTGCTATTTCTGTTAGAAGACAGTTTGACCTTTTCTTCAGTAAATCCTTGGTTAAAAAATAAACAACATCTAAATCCCAAACTCAACTGCTTGGCCAAGGTAAGTTCAAAGCAGTCTTGACATTCAAACAGTGCACCATCCCCAGTGGAATTTTTTTTGCATTAGGACAGCAGTGACAAGACTATCTCTTTGCTAAATGCAATGCAAAAACTGAGTTTGGTTTAAATACATACAGGGTTGTAAAGACAAGAGTTCCACACATGGCCCACTAACAGCCCTCATAAAACACAAAACAGAGCATTAAGCTCCCTGACTCAAAAAGGAGCTTAGTGAACAGACCAGTTTTTCCTGAAGGGTGCTCAACTGAGTGCACTGCAAAGTCAGGGACAGAAAGCTTAATTCTGATTAAGTAGTAAGAACTATACTTAAAGTAAAAATAGAAAGCTGAAAACAATATTTGTTTTTCCTCTAGACATTCGCTCATTTTTGGATACATTTGAAAGTAGCAATCTGCCACGCCTACGAATAACCTAAGAATAAAACAGTCACCTTGACACAGAGCAGAGGTCAGCACAGCCAGCACCACAAGCAGCACTGGCCATATGGTAGCAACTGCTGGAGGGAAATGAACCTCCTCCCCCCACCTTCTCAAAGGAAAAACAACACACTTATGTTGCTGGAAGAATATCCTACTGAAAAGACAGTTCATGGTAATATAGCTGCTGTCATTCTAAGATGTAAGTAGACAGGACTTCCTAGCCTTTTTGCCCTACCTGCATCCTAAAACACTAATCCACGCCAAAACAGAGCTTGTTGTTCAAGCAGATTTGAATGGTCATTTTGGGGTCTGACTCCTGAGCCCAAGAACAACCACATGCTGCATTAGGCTCCAGTTGGTATTTTGCTTTGATAACAAAGAAAACAGCTACACAGTTTGTACCTTTTGTACTTCTTTGTATGTTGCACATAACACAACAGGCATATGCAGTCACATTTCTCAGCTGAAAGCAGTATAAGCAAACCTCTGTTCATATGCTAAACTATATGTATGCACACCCACGCCTCGCTGACTTTAGCCAGAACAGACTGTACAACACTCCTAATAAGCCAATTCTGTGAACTTAAAGACTGCCCTTGGTGACACAAAGCTTCGGAGCTTTGTGACCTTGCTTCATGCTACACTCTTACTTCAACTAGCTCTATGAAACTGGAAATACAAATACTGAATTTCTTATGTGTACAACTACACAGAGCCTACTAGGGAAACATCTTCAACTTCTACTGGCTGGGAGATACATGCTATGTCTAAACTAACTTTCTGACAGTAATTGATGAGAAATACTAGATTGAAGCAGTTGTCACTACTTCCATTATGACCAGAAGGGTTAATTCAAGTTTAATAACACACATGAAAAAACTCAGCCTAGCTGCTCTTTAAATTGCTGGTGTAAACACCCATACGAAGCATCTGACCTCCTATACTGGAACTGAAAAATGGCTTGGAAAAGGAATACGTAGAACTAGTCCAAGAAAAGGAAAGGAGAAAGAGTCTTAGTGGCAGAATATATATTTCCTCTGCCATTCTATCACAAAGATCTGTCATACCCACACAGAACTATTTCATATCACAACTGTAGAACTTATAACCACAGAAATATTTACACATTAAACACAGAGCTGTAAGAGAGTATTGTTCAACTCAACTTTACATATATCAGGTATACTAGTCTCAACAAAATTGTTGCCGTTAATGTAATCAACGTAGCCTGTTATTAAAATGGAGCTCAACTTCTAAATAAAATAAAATCTCTACATTAACACCTTGACAAGATAAAAATCAATATTCCTCTTAAATCTGATTTATTTAAATATACCATCTGCAAAAAATGTAAAAGAATATATAGCAAGTATAATTAATAACTCACTGTTCAACAGGAGTCATTCCTTGGAAAATAAAAATATTTCCTAGAGAGATATTCTTTAGTTTTCACCTCCTTTACAGTCTTGCTAGTGAAGATTTTTTTAAATTGTAGCTAAAAAATATAGGCAAGAGGACTGAAATAGATGTAGCCTATAGGAGGTTGCAAGAGTTTCAGCAAAATCACATGTAAGTAACTAAATTAAGTCCCCAATTTGATTATAACTATCCATTTATGTAAAAAAATTATGCCCAAGGAGACTACTAAAAATAACTACTACTGCAAATACTATCAGCAAACTGTTGAGAGAAGAGATAAAAGTAAATTCATTGCATCATCACAGTAAAAGTTCTCTAGAAACAACACCTCATTACAGACAACATTTTTAGAATGACATTGAAGATAAGAGGTTTATCCTAAACACCAATCAGTAAATAATGTTTCCTTTTTAAAGCCCTTTCTCAAAATCAGCATGCAGTGAGCTTCAAGTTTAGAATGCTCTGCTTCTGCATTTGTGTATTTAAACGTAAATATACGTTATGTATTTAGATATCACAGATGAGAGTTTTCTCAGGTAAACATAAGCAATTCTCAGTTCTCTGTGCACTGTCATAAAGGCTAACTGTGGGACCTGTGCCAATACTAATGCATTCAAATTAGAATTTGGGACTGGAAGAAAAAACCCAGCACTTCATCACTTCAGAATTCCAAGGGAACTGCCACATTTCCTCACAAGTCTAGTGATTTTTTTTTTTTTTCTAACAGACTGGACTGGTGTGACATCACTGAGGGACAGTAATGCTCATGGTGAAAAAAAGATCAGATAATCTTGACCTCAATAACATGCAAAGCTTTAGCACAAATTTTGAAGGTGAGAATAAAGCAGGGAGGTAAACGTAATAGAATGTTATATGGATGTAGCAGGAGTAGCTTGCATTACACAAAGTTTTCTTTCCTAAGCATCAGTCCATTTTGGAACTGCCCTGTTCCATATTTTTTAACAGTAATCTTAAAGGATAGGGAAAACGTTTAAGTTTGCTGATGCCACAAAAATCAGAGACAATACAGTGAACTATAAGGACACTGTAGGGAAAAAATCCTGTGCAACATTAAGGACTGAAAAAAATAGAAAAGGGACAAGCTGCCATAGCATCAAGTCAAGTACTTATGATTTCCTTGTAGAGTCATCAGCCATTTCTAACTGAGCTGTCCAATGCATTAGTCGATCATGTGGTAAACGACACCAGGCAGCTGCAAAAAGAGCTAGTGAAACACTAGAGCATAACCACAGACATTTCCAAGAGAAACAAGAAGATAATCACGACATTGTACAAACCATGAAGAGAACTCAATTTGAATTCTAAATATAGCTATATATGTCATCATCTTCCATCAAAAAGAAGATTAATTCAAACTGAAACTCGTTCCAAGATCTATTAATATCATCAGGCACAAAGGAAAACCTGCCATCCCAGAGGGAAACGATTTTGTTTAGTCTAGCAAACTGCAAGGGGGATATGAGAACACTATGAAAACAGCAGGTGAGAGAATGGGGGACAACACTCATGAGAGATGACAGCAATTAAACTGTGGAACGAATAAATATGAACAGAGAGAAACTGATGTGGGAAATAAGGTTTCTAACCTGAACTGCTGGAACAGAGGCCCAACCACATAGAACATAAAAAGTCTACTAATTTTAACATGGCACTAGCTTACTTTTTAAGAGGAATTCTTGCTTATAGTTGCCAGTAAGAGCAGGAAACAGAACTCAAAGTTACTTCATATGTTCTCATGTAATTAAAAGCAATAGCGATAAAGCCATATACAAAATAATTAATGCACCTAACTGGAAGAAGTTGAAGGCTTGCCCTGTATAAGAATAACCAACAATGTTCTAAGAATGCCAGAAATATATACCAGAGCCTTTTAGTTTGTTAATTTTTTAAAAAAGTATTCCCCTACTCTCAAGTACAAGTTAAAAGGCCATTTACATTAGCAAGTTTATACCTATAAGTAAAGTTGGGGGGTGGCAAAGCAGCCTTGTGACTTAGAGAACAAAAGTAATCAATTGTAAAGTGATCTGAACCTTCCTTTGAAATGATTTTTTACCAATTCACTGTTTTCTAATTTATTTGGTCTAAATATTACCCTACTAGAGAACAGCATTTGTTCTATGCAACACCAGTAGTACGTGAACTTTCATAAATACAATTCATTTAAAAACAACCGATGTGAAAAATGTTGATTTTGGTTTCATTCTCCTAGTTATGAGTTAAGATGCTGCAAGTCAATATATTTTAAAAAATGAGATTGAATTCTGAATTCTCTATAGCTCCTAAGAGAAACACTACACTGGAGAATTGGCTTTCAAGTTGCCCTTTAATAACAGCTTAAAGTATTCTTAAGCTGTTAGTAATTAATGACACCACCGCTTCTCTAAACATTAAGCACTACAGAAGCAGACAGCGATGCAGAAAAAGTTATGACGTGTTTTTAAAGGATGTTTAAGATTAATTACTTAAGACCAAGCATGTCAACCTGAAGTCTTCAATTTCATCTGGTTTGGTTTGTTTCAGGTTTTTAACAGAGAAATCTTGTCATTTGGTTAGACTATTAAAAACAGAACATAAAGAACGCATATGCAGTCATTAAAATGCCCCAACAAGATTATGTGTCTTCCAGATACTTCTTTTTCCTTAGTGAAGGCTTTTGAAACACAAGCTTTGTGTACCAGAAAGAGACAGACAATAATGATGCTTCTGCATCATGAGCAGCTTTTCTGTTAGCTGAGTGTGTAATGTATCTGGTGCCTTTAATCATTCATCAGAGAATGACTAATAACTGCACAGAGAAGAATAGGCCAATGACTGATCACAGATGACTAATAAATTAATGGTCAGTCATGGAATGCACCTGTGCTCATCTCTCCCTGTACATCTGATCCAACGTACTTCTGCAGCACTCTATTCAGGGGCTCTGCTAATCTCTTGTACACTGTGCTGACCCAACAACTATGACCCTAACGCAACTGCTTTCGACACAGCAACACGCCAGGTTAACTAACAGCCATAATTCCTGAAGGAGAGGTCTGCTAGATGTGGGGTAGGAAAGTGACAGTCTAGGAAAGGAGAGCGTAAAAAGTGACAAGAGAGGAAAAAAAGCAGAAACATTTAAATCGGCATGATAAGGAGAACAGGATAACTATGCTCATCCAGCAGTCTTCATCTTCATAGTATTATCCATTCACTTTTTCCCCTAGGATTTAATTGATTTTTAAAAAGGTAGGGGTTTTGTACTTGTCACGTATCTAAGATAGCTATTCGAACAATTTTACTTGGTCAGCACACCATAAATATGCAAAGTCTTTCCAAAAAATTCCTGACAAGAAGGCACTTGAGAATTGCAGACGTGCAAAAAGGAATATGAGCATCCAGAGGACAAGTGGAAATACAGATGTCATTATTTGCTTCACTCCAATTACTAAATGGTAACCAATCTCTATTTCAGAAATACTACTCTCCTGTACTCTACCAGAGCTCTGTTGTAACAAAAGTGTGTAATTGAGTTTTATTTCTTGTCTCTTTATAAGCATTCTGTCCTTCAAAAGCCCAATTAAAAATGGTGATAAAGATCCAGGATCTTTTTCTCCAACTAATGTGTGGCATAAATGGATTGGTAATGTATACTTCTTCCCCTCATCCACTTCCCACTCTGCTTCAGAAGCAACAGAAACTGCTCTGCATAAACTTAAAACTGTAGGTTTCAAATTCAACTTACCTGCCAAAGTTGGCTGGCAAAAACTCAAGAAAAGCATCATTCAGGTACAGCTGCGTTAGGTTTAACAGTTGGGAAAATCCATCTGGAAGCCTATACAGAAATAACGTAGTGCCTTTGTTTCAATAATATTCAGGGCATTAAGTTACATTTTCTTAAACATCAGTGTAGTATTGCAGTCCTACATATTGATAACATCAAGGTGGTACCAGAATTTCTACAAAGTTGCAGACGACTCTTAATTTCTGTGAGATTAGTTTCAAAAAAATTTTCTGTATTTCAAGTATCTACAGGCAATAAAAACTACAAACAACAAATGTAGTCTTGCTACGTATTGGTGATTTCCTGACACCTAATGTGGAGAAGGCATTCATTAGATCTGTAAGATAAATTAGAATCGTAAGATAAATTAAAACCAAGATAAATGCCTTTTTTCTCCAAGAGTTACACTGCACCAGGTTTGTATCTGTGGCAGTGCTACCTCTGCCAAATTAATTTTGTCACTATAGAAGGTGACAGAGAAAACTACTAGTGCAAACCGTTTTAAAAGCAGTGGTAGACATTTTAGAGTAAAATTAATTATTGTTATTAAGAAAGCTCTTCGTGTTATTCTCTATGAGAAGCGATGGACATTAAAAAGCTAAGAGAAACACTGTCATACAGAATTGTCCACATAGCCTATTAACTTGGGCAAAATCACAGAATCACAGCAGTTGGAAGGGACCTCAAGAAATGATCAGGACCAACCCCCCTGCTAAAGCAGGCTCCCTAGGACAGGTCACACAGGAACATGTCCAGAGGGGTCTTGAATATCTCCAGAGAAGGAGACTCCACCACCTCCCTGGGCAGCCTGTCCCAGGGCTCTGTCACCCTCACTGTGAAAAAGTTCTGCATATTGGTGCAGAACTTCCTGTGCTCCAATTTGCAGCCATTGCCCCTTGTCCTGTCCCCACAGACTACTGAAAAGGGGCTGGCCAATTCCCCCTGTGTCCCACACTTGAGATATTTATAAACATTAATAAGGTCCCCCCTTAGTCTTCTTTTCTCAAAGCTGAACAGCCCCAGTTCATTCAGCCTTTCCGTGCAGGGGAGATGCTCCAGGTACTTAATCATCTCCGTAGCCTCCTCTGGACTCTCTCCAGGAGATCCCTGTCTTTTTTATACCAGGGAGCCCAGAACTGGACACAATACTCCAGGTGGGGCCTGACCAGGGCAGAGTAGAGGGGGAGGATCACCTCCTTCCACCTGCTGGCCACACTCTTCCTGATGCATCCCAGGATCCCACTGGCCCTCTTAGCCACCAGTGCACACTGCTGGCTCACAGCCAACCTGTCATCAACCAGGACCCCCAGGTCCTTCTCCACAGAGCTCTTCTCCAGCAGGTCATCCCCCAGCCTGTACTGATACTGACGGTTATTCCTCCCCAGGTGCAAGACTTTACACTTGCTTTTATTAAACCTCATCTGGTTTCTCCCTGCCCATCTCTCCAGCCTGTCCAGGTCTCGCTGGATGGCAGCGCGGTGTTCCTGCATGTTATATATTATATTATAAATTAATGGCATAACTATTGTGTATCATAGTACAATGAGTTTGATGAAGATATTTTTTAGATAACTCTACTCCCTGAGTCCGAGGCTTGGAGCATGCCTCAGGCAAGTGAGATCCAGCAGTGCCTTCACAAAATATAAAACATCAAAAAAAATTATAAACTTACTTTGAAATTGGATTAACGCTGGCCTCAACAACTGTCAGGACTTTACAATTTTTAATATTTTCTGGAAACTCCTGTATGCCTGCAAGACACAGAGAGGTAGGGAAACTGTTAGATTATTAGATTCCATCACAGGCATGACAATGATGCAAGTAAAACCACTGGCCATAAAAAAATTAATTAATTCAGCAAGCTGGTTCTCTGATATTTCATGTTAGATATAGTTGTCATTGAAGAAGGACTCTTAAGCAAAATCCATTCTTTTAGTATTCTGTTCCTAAAGCACTTCATATAGCTGCATAGCAGGCAGCTTGACAGAGACATAATTCACTAACAATTCCCATATCTTTATACCAAATTATTAAAGTACTTGTACTTTTTAATGTAGTTAAGATCAGGCCCTCCGCTCCAAATTATAATTTATTAATTTGTTTAAAAAATACATTCATACACATGAATTTCCAGCAAGGAATTTCCAACAGGATCTGTTTGTCAAATGCATGGCTTGTATGACATCCAGGTGAAATGGTAAGGCTTCAAATCTAAAGTACGATTACAGCATTCACAGTTCTGAATAAATATCCCCAAACCTGACATACATTTGTGGTTACCTTCTGATTATTAGTAGAGAAAGCAAAAACCAGTGCAAACACTGATGTCTGAAAATTCAAAAAATAAAGAACCTCCTCTTTTTCTAAGGTTATCTCCACAATTGCCAGAGTTAACCTGCAACCCACAGACCTGCTAGATCTGCCAAAAATTGACAAACAGGCCTTGAAAACAGAAGACAGGTATCCACCACATCAGTAGGAAATCAGTACTGAGTCATTCTACTGGCCAAGATTTTTACCTCAATCTTTACTATACCATAAAAACAAATAAAACCTTGTTTACCACAACTATAGTTGCTTTTGCAATATATCACTGAATTGTTCTTTAGCCCCAGGACAACTGTTTTTATTTTAAATAAATTTGTCCTAACAACCATTTGTTCTGCAAACTTGGATTAAGAATATAGAGTATTTTTTCAAGAAAAATCCATGTGCTATTACAATAAAGTTAGTTTAAAACAGCTAATTTTTTTCAGATAACACACCTTGGCTCTTTGTCTTCCAATTAATGCATGCAATTGTGTCTGTGACAGGTGACAGGACAAGGGGGAATGGCATGAAGCTGTGCCAGGGCAGGTTTAGACTGGATGTTAGGAAAAAATTTTTTACTGAAAGAGTTGTCAGGGCCGGGAACAGGCTGCCCAGGGAGGGGGTTGAGTCACCTTCCCTGGATGTGTTCAAAAAAGGGTAGATGAAGTACTTAGGGATATGGTTTAGTTTAGGATGTGAATGGTTGGACTTGATGATCTTAAAGGTCTTTTCCAACCTTGTGATTCTGTGATTCTGTTTCTGGCATCTTTATCAGGTGTGTGGAAAGGGCAGCATGAACCCAGGAAACAAGACTACTGAGAAGGAACTGTGGATGTTCTCTTTTAGGCTAATTGGTGTGAAATTTCATGCTGCTCTAAGCAACATTAACTCTTTTATAGTCCAGCTGCAAGAGAGACAAGGGCAATGTGTCTTCTCATTCAGATCTGCAGGTGGGACTTGGTTATGTCTTCCCATCTATCTGTTCTGAGAAACCCAAAGCAGAAAAAACGTGGCAAAGCATCAACAGCTAAGTAATGCTTTCACTTCCATAAGAAATTAAACGATTTCTCATGCTAGTGTAGAGTTCACTTTTTCCTATGTTTGTGCAGTATTGTGGTTTAACCTGGCAGGCAGCTAAAACAACCACACAGCCATTCACCCACTTCCCACCCCAGTAGGATGGGGAGAGTATCAAAAAAAAGGGTAAAACTCATGGTTGAGATAAAAACAGTTTAATAGGACAGAAAGGGAAGGTGATAGTGATGATGATAACAGCAACAACAACAACAATAACAACAACAGTAATAATATACAAAACAAGTGACACAGCACAATTTTGACCACCTGCTGACTGATTCCCAGCAAGCCAGAGCTGCAGGGCACCCAAGCCAACTCTCCCCCAGTTTATATGCTGAGCATGATGTCATATGGTATGGAATATCCCCTCTGGCCAGTTTGGGTCAGCTGTCCTGGCTGTGTTCTCTCCCAACTCACTGTGCACCCCTACCTCCTTGTTGGCAGAGCAGTATCAGAGAACCTGAGAAGTCCCTAACTGTTTTGCCAACAATAAAAATATGAATGTGTTAGCAATTATTCTCCTCATCCTAAATCTAAACCATGGCACTATGCCAGCTGCTAGGAAAAATTAACTATTCCAGCTGAAACCAGGACACACAGTAACACGACTGACCTGGTATATTAGGACTTAGAGATGGCAATACCACCTGACAAGAAAAGCAGTCAGAAAACACTTTTAAGTTAGTTCATGATGTTGAGGGGCAAAGTCCCCATGCTGACTTTTCCATTAATTCAACTGAAGTAGAATCACTTATTTATATCAAAGTAGACTTTTAGGTCTTTCTTAACAGAAACCTGTTAGTGATACTAAGTGGTTGAAACTATTACTTTTGACTGATACCAGATACTGTACTCTGTTATTGAGAGGTGAAAAGGAAGAAAAGCCATACAGTTAAACCAGGTATTTATGCATCTTGTTGGGAAGTAGCTTGCTGAACTCAAGAAAAATAACACACAGAAGCAGAAGGGACCAGAAGGAATTGAACCATCAATTGTAATACAGGCCAAGAATTACGGTACTTCTGTTTTTCTACTGTGCATGTTCAGGTATATGCATATGCAGGTAAATAACTGACTCTATTTACATACATGGTTTCAGCCATGTGAAGCTTACTGGGGCTGTGAGTGGAGCAAAAAAAAAAAAAAGACTGGGGATACTGATCCAATTCATTATCACTCTCAGTTCAAAATAAAAACTAAAAAGGTAATACTTATAATGAATAAGTTTCATTTCTGGAAAGCAATAGTGATATTTTAAAGTCTAAAGGCAGGTTTTAAAGAAAAATTAGGAAAACATCACAGAAAGCCTAGAAAGGTATCTTACCTACACTGCTGATGTATGATCTTCGTATTAAGAGAAACAAATTTACAAGAAATTTAAATATACATGATCTTAATTCCAGCTGTTGCAAAAATAGCTCTTTCACCAAATAAAAACATCCAAACATACAGATGGAAAGCATCTAACATGTCGCAGTATCCTAACCCATGTCAGATGAACAAAAATCTAAGAGGCCTCTACAGATGAAGCTATGGATGATTTGTACGAAGCAGTCTTCTATTGTCTAAAATGTACCTCAAGACCTCTTTATTGCTGATGATATAACATTACCTTCTTTACATTTAAGTATTGGCATTAACCAAAGTAAACCATTGTTAAGCTCTTCCTTGGAATCAGAGTTGTGTTTCAGACTCACTTTGTGCCATTAGTTTTAGTGTCTGAATCACACAGAGATTCTCTCAGCTTATTGTTACACCACTGGCCTTGCCTTGGTCCTTGGATGAAAGAATATTCTGGTCCAAAATGTTAAACCTCATGGTTTTAATACTAATATCAGTTTCCACTGCCTACATCAAGAATTTACTGAAGCACAGAAGACCTTAGTCTGTGATAAGTACCTAGAAAACAAAACACAGCACATCTGCTAGAGAGAATGTCACTGTAAAATTAGAGCCAAATAAAATATTAGCTATCCAAATACAGACATATTAAATCAGCATGCTTTTGTACATAATCAGTGGACTCTACAGTAGTGTCTTGTTTGACTATGCCTTGGGCAAGAGGCAGCAACGGTTTTAACAACAAATTGACAACATAAATTCAAACTGATACGAAAGAGCTAACAATGAAGGAGCCTATAAATTTAATTTTGCTGCTTAGAGAGAGGACTGCTATGGTACACAATCTTTACTAACTTAACAGTTCAGTACGGATAAATGGCAGCCATCATTCAAGAGAGCAGTAAACTGGGAATCACAGCATGAAATACACCTAAAACTCCTCCTTACAATGTGATGGGAAGATGCTTATACTAACTGGCTATACAAGAGCATTCAGTCTTCCTCAGCTATATTCCTCCTGCATACTAGAACACGGAGTTATTGTTGGACTGGTATTCTTTCAGTTCTCCCATCAAGAAAGCAAATACAAAAAGCAAGTAAGAAGGCAGAGGGACACTGGAAAAACAAGGTAAGAGTAGGACAAAGGGTTGTAAAGAGCACTTTATAAGAGGATCTGTTCCTTCTTTCTCTGCTTTTCCATGTATCCTTAGAGTTCTGAACCTTCTCCCCATTAAGGAAAATCAGCAATCTCAAGGGTCTCCATGGCCACATCTTTCCACACTCCTTTCATAACTGTGCTAATCCACCCATTTGACAGCCACCCCCACCCTCTATGAACACCTGATCAAAGGAGCATTGCAAATGGAGATCCACATTCCTTCCTAAATCCCTTCTCTTTTTTTGTGTGGGGTGTCTTACTGCTTCCTTTATACATTGATACTCAAGGACTGCAGAAGAGGAAGACAGTGCAACAGATTACTTGACGGTTATCTAGTCTGTTACTGTCTATCCCACTTTCCTTGGAAAGAATCATACAGAGAGGTTCTTCATCCTGCTGTTTCCTACTTTATATAACCAACCATCACCACCACTACCGCCATTTCAGTGCTGTAGGGAATTTACAGATCACACTTACTGGTTTTTAAAAAAACCCAAACAACCCAAAACACATACACACTAAAATAACCCAACCCACCAAATCCAAACCATCACACTTGCAGACTATGACCATTTGCAGATCATAACAGAAAAGGTGATTTGCTGGTAATCTTTAATTCTGATCACAAGAACCAAACTGAATTGAGACCAAAGTTCTTTTTCTAGTCTAATTTGGTACAGAAGTGAGATTTATGCAGTAGATTTTAGCACTTACTTGTCTGTTCTTTTCTCCCTGTTTCCCCAAATTTCAAGCACTTTTAAACTTTCTAGTAAAAGCAACACTATAAAAAAAAATTCAACCCACCGCAAACAAACAAACAAACAAAGGGGGGGGGGGGAGCGCAGCGCGTGGTGGGGGTGGGTGGGCAGGGAACCAACAACTGTAAGATTGTTAGGGAAAATCTGGCAGTAAGGTAAGGAAGAGGAATTTAAATTTCTTGTCTGGACTAAGCCAAAAGCAGAAAACATTCATCACTAAGAACTACTTGGCAAAAACTCACCCGCTAACCAGCCTAACCTAAAAAGTGGTATTTAATTAGGATCCCAGACCAGCTGCAGCACATGCCCAAAGGGCACACCAAAAGGTCATATGGGGATTTCTGGTCAATGGCCACAAATCTGAAGGTAATCAACCTCTGCTCTGGATCGCGTAACACTGACATACAGAATTTCGCCTGATGCCTAACTCCCCAGAGAGCAATGATTGTTTTGGCACAGCTTATCAGAACAAATGTGTACAAATATCCCTATCTTTGTTTAGACTAGATTTAAGCAATTGCATGCATAATTGGGGTCCCACTCACCATCTGGAGTTAAAGTCATCTCCTCCCCTACATAGCACAATCCTTTCCCATCACCAGGGTCAGCACAAATTGCAGAGCAGGAGAGAAAACTGGGATAACTTTTTCTCTCCATCAGATAAGGCTTTTTCCACTCAGAAATACTGTCAGTTTTGGATTTACAGAAAATTGCACAAATCACATCCACCACTGGCAGTATCCTCCAGTGCAGTGGATCCCAAAGCTGACACCCCTACACTACTGTTTCAGCTCTACTGCAGATGGGGGGCTTACTCTGCTGTTCATACACTTCTGTAGTCATATTTTTCTTCACAAACCAATGCTAAAACTAGTATGCCCAGAGTTCAGCTATTGAAACCATTACTGCTATTACAGCAGTGTCAGTGCCTCCAAATCAAGTTCCACCTCTTCTCACACCAAAATATTTAAAACAGGCTTAAAAGAAAAGTTTAATTCCTAAAAGGCATGGAGAAAGAAAATCACTAACAAATATGAGACCCATGGAAACCATATGGATGGTATCTGCAAAGGAAAGAGTTTACAGCCAGATCTCTTGTTTTGTGGGGAATGCAAGAAAAAAAAATCTTGCTGCAAAATAAATGAACCTACATCCTGCTGCGAATCCATCCCACTCTTCACCTTTACAAGAATAGAGGGCAGGGAGGCAAACATACAGAACAGTTTGCATGAATATGAAAGCAACCTCAATGGCACACATTATTCACTCAGCTAATCTATTCAATCTGGTCTCAACTTCTGGGCAAGCAAGCAACCTGCCTGAAAGGAGCTCTACCATAAAAAGTGCAGCTTTTGTTTGTTCTTCCACACAAGGCCTCTGCTGTAACTGTCCTTCCAGACAATATGGATCAAAAACGGCAATAAAAATATTTTCATAGTTCAAGAATACATATCACAACTTTCCCAAAGACCTTGTAGAATTTGTCTGCAAAAACTTAACGTTTAAACTGAAAGCTTAAAATAAAGCAT
This sequence comes from Porphyrio hochstetteri, assembly GCA_020800305.1. Taxonomy (NCBI): domain Eukaryota; kingdom Metazoa; phylum Chordata; class Aves; order Gruiformes; family Rallidae; genus Porphyrio; species Porphyrio hochstetteri. Next base: position 67,284,527 of record CM036938.1, read on the forward strand.
CAGCCATGGTCTGTATTCTTATATATTTATATAATTTGCTTTAATTTGGGATTTCTGCAAACCCTCTGAATTAAAAGCAGCATTTTTCATTATTCAAAGCAAGCTGGGCGTTAGAGCCCAATCAATTCATTGCACAATGCTGATTCATCTGTTCTTCCTTTTGACTGCTCATTCCACATTCCAAAATTCTTAAGAGGATCCCCTGTCACAGCTGCTTTTGGGTCAGCCAGGAGATGCCAGACCAGGCTGCAGGACAACAGCCAATGCTTTCCTGCTCAGCACTGGAGTTGCAGCTCAGCACCAGGGTGGCCTTTCGTGTACCTCTGCACAAGGTGGTACTCAGTACACTTCTTGTTGCCAAGCAGCTTAAGAGTCTCTGGATTGTTCAGTGAAAACCTATCCTAAAAACATAAAGTCAATCAAATTACAACTATATTTTCATCAAGTTCTGCAAATAGATATCCCAAAGCTTTTGAAAAACTTCTTTAAGTCACACTGGCTGCTTCTCTCACACTCTCAAGAGTGTCAGAATTGAAAAATTCCTTGCAACCTGGCACTCCTTGCGTATGAGGATTACAGAAGCCGTGGCTTTCAGTCTGTCTCTTTGTAAAGACAAAAATGTGTAAGCTTGAAGATCTGTGGAAAAAACCTTACCTTTCCCAAGAATTAAAAGGGGAAAGGTAGCCAGTAACACTGCTTCTTGAAGACATGCCTGAGACACCAATTTACATAAATCTAAACATGCCAGGGCATGGTAAAATTGCAAAACGTGGAACACAAGGAAGGGAACATGAGGAAGGTTGCAGGCAGTTTTGTTCATCCTTTTTTCCCCTCATCCCATACCACACTGGAGTGCAAATTCAGTGTTGCTTACCCAGCCACTTTTGGTTGATACACGACTGCCACAAAAAGCACATCCCTTTACAAATGCACATCTTAAAAAAACCCCATAATTACTTCCACAATGCCTTTTCTGTGTTACAAAAATTTGAGTCCAGAAAAATACTTGCATTAAACTTATTTCAGAGTTTCAGATATGTACTCTCACATTCCACATTCAAGACCTTAACTGCATCAGAATTCTATTCTGTTCATATCCTCTCTACACACAGAGCCACATCCTATGATATGACCTCTCTATGATCATACATTACAGTAAAGCTACAGACTCAGGATTCAGCAGATCAATTATCTTTTATTTCACTATCATAGATGATACAACACTCCTGCTCCTGCCTCCCTCTTACTCCCCACCCTTCCCCACAAGTAAATAGCGAATTTATAGCAAGTTATTTTTGTATTCAGAATCCTCTCCCACCTCTCCCTGCAGAAAATAAAACTTGGATCTGTCTGCCTATTAGTTATGAATAATTCTCAATTCCTTGAAAAGCCATATTCCTAAATGCACCAGATGGTCAACATAAGATTAAGGACTCTCTTGAATTCTCATTTTACAACTGCCCCAAATTCTGGCACACAGTGTACTAAAAGCTAATTTGCCAAGTGAACAGATCATTTAAAATACTGAAGAAAACATATTTGATCTAAATGTGCATCTGTTAGCAAGATTCTTAAAAATTACTTGAAATAATTTTATAGGTAGATATGCCTGGAGGCAGGGTGTGTGTGTGTTTATGTTTTCTTGGGTTTAGTTTGTATATTTTTCCAATACAGACAAAAAAACTGGCACATTTAAATTTTCTGTTACATCACAGTGAAAGAGAACCACCCTTTAATATCGAAGAGACTATTGAAGATCCCTTTATTTCCAAAACACCACACTTCTTTTGGTCTTGCTATTTATTTTCTAATCTTGCTAGTTAATCCTTCAAAGGCATGAATAATATAGAACTTAAAACAGCAATCTTTTTATTTTGCCACCTGCAAGCAGGGAAAAATAGACCATGTCACTGTTTCCTCCTATGCAAACTCAACAGGAACAAGCAATTTCAAGCCTATTTCCCAGGCTTCCAGGAAAGTCTGATTTGCCTGGCAGTAACTTCATCCTATGCTTCAGACTTTCAAATCGCTTGTAACCTGAAAAATGAAGTCTTCTGTCCATTTATATACACCATCATACCCAGTATATGAATGTTTAACCCCTTCTTTGAAGAAGGGGTAAAAAATATTTCCTTGACAATCTTCCACATTGTCCTGTGTGCAGGTTAAGAACAGTATCCTGAAGGCACAAGGAAATTACTGTGTCCCTAAAGGTTAATAAACTGTGAGATTTAGGGGTGAAAAGAGATCGTGTGGGTGATTTGTTTCTTTTTGCTGTACAACTGTTGGTACATAAATAAATTGCTCATTGAGAATAAAAAAATCCTTTAGTTTAATAAATAGAACATGCCATAAGAGGAGAGCTGATGTACTGACTACCAAAACAATACATAATTTATTGACTATTGTCAAGACTAAAGGCAGAGTTAGTTTTAACTCTATTCCATGCTTGTTGCATACATAGCAGCAGTTTGGTCTTTCAGGCTATCTATGTGCCATGACCTCTCCAGCAGCTGTAAGTAATACATGCCAAACTAAACACTTTGGCAAAGACTTGTGTGTGCACCAGAACATGACTCTTAAGGGCCTGTACTCCGTAACTCAGCACATGCCTTGAAACAGACATCACTTCACACAAAGAATCAATAAACTGATAACAAAGGAGTCAAATGAAGACTATGAAATAACGCCCATGCCCGTCTGGCCCAGTAACAGAAGGTGCTGGACACTGGTGCAGGTCTCCTGGCTTTCTGTACTTGACTAAATTTTCTCCAGGCATCTCCTTTTGGTCATTGTCAGAGACTAACTAGATGAATCCTTGTTCTGACTAATTATTATTAAATTTCATTACACATCTGCATTTACACACCTGCCATATCTCTGCTATACCGTTTTTTATATATATATACATTTTAAATTCGCAACAACTAAATCTGAATTTAAAACAGCAAGACCTTTTATAAGCTAACATCACAGAGATTGTTTTCTTGATCTAATATCTTTTATATAACACATTTGCTACCTTGAAGAATTTCCTCAATTTTCATCTTTCATCTAACTGTCAATTATTATGCACACACTTCTATATATACACACACATGTAGTTCTACTTGGAAAGCTGACTGTTCTCCTATGCAACCAGTCTCCCTTTGTGAGCCAGACTCTGAAATTCATGAGGTAACATTTTAAAACTGAAGCTCTTAAGAAAATTTAATACTTGTCTTTGGTCAAGATGATGCCTACACCATAAACAGCTCAACCAACTTACATAAGAATACTGTCATACTTCATATATGCTGGCATTTGAAAACACGTCTTAACTAGCTACCCTCCTAAAATGCAACCTTGAAAACTAAGTGCATATTTGATTTAAAGGCATCTGCATTCCATCTCCTTCAGAGGAAAACACTGTTTATCAATACTACAAGAAAAATAGAGAAACTATCACCTTCACTTGCCACAACCACAGGAATCTGAAAAAACCCCACACTATTTCAGAATCTGGCTTCTCTTGTCATCCTGCACTGACAATTAATCTCCAATTCTTTTTTTCTTTTTTATACGCTAAAGGACAGCCATGTCTGTGCTTTCCATAAAGTTCACTGCTTCCACACTGTACTCTTTCCAAATCTAACAAAGACCAAGGAAGAACCAGAGATTTTGATTGGTTTCACTAGTCTTGAAGAACTACTAAAACCCCTCCTGTTTGGCTCTATTAGAGACACACATCAGAACAGGACAACAGGAAACAGAGCAGCAAATTCTAACTACGAGACAGGAGATACAAAGGAGGAGAAAAGGCTTGCAGTTGTCAAGAGAAAAGTGTTCTGTGGTTGCAACAGTGGGTAGGGAAACAAAAAAGGGAAAGAGACTTAAGTCAGCAAACTGAAGTTTCAAATAATACCCAAATTTATTAAAGAATAAACAGCACTATTCCATACCTTACTGAACAGGGACCCTGGTCTGTTGTTTTATGTTTTACAGAGCTTTCAGGAATACTGGCACACAAGCGGTCCCAAGTAAACAAGCATGTGACCTGAAGACTATTTTAGATGTGCAACACTAGGCAGAGAAGCTATCCAAACTGCGATAAGGTTGGTATCAGGCACATAATAATAGCTTATATAAGCTTGTGTCCTGTTGGTTTGTCTCGAAAGTGTTAAAAACAAAACAATGTCTAGAAAACAGAGCTTCACAGTTTACTGTGATAGCATATCATTCAGCTATTGCCTCCTTAAATTCTTTATATGCCTCAGAGGAACAAGTGCTCTTTCAGCAGCTCTCTGAAGGCTTAGCTAAAGGTTATGCCATTTTGGACAGACAAGTAAGTCTCTAGCTGGTAAGCGACCAGATGCCTATATATGTACATAAGCTAAGGAATGCGCCATCACTAGAACTCAAATGCCCTTTTGCTGCTGAAGTCTTCTGCATTGAGAACTTGTGTTGGAAACAGTTAATCCTTTCAACAGTTCAGTCTAGGACAAAAAGATGATTCTTTCTCTGTTGTGTGTCACTATGAAAGTTTAAGGCCAGTGTTCTTTAAAAAAGGCTATTAATCCACTTGTACCAGGAACACAGCAGTGACAATCAGGTCAATTTATCACACTAAATGCTGCTTTCATTAGGCAGAAATAATAAAGTAACACTTTAAGTACAGATACAGTTACAATGGACAATAAAGAAAAATGCCACCTCAAGAACTGGAATACTTTCTTAATAAAGCAGAACTTACTTAACTTCATGGAGTCATGATTAGCTAGCTAATTTGATAAAATCTTTGGTGCATTTATGTAATCTTTATTTTCAAATATAATTTCAAGGAGATGTCCTCTTATTTGAGTTAGTAAGATAAACACTATTATATCCTCATCAATTAGCATGATTGAACTTTTTTTTCATCTCAAATAAATCTGATGACAATGTAAGTTATGTCAATTTCCTAACAGTTGCGCACATCTGCGAGCTTGCCAAAGCAGCACCATTAATAAAATCCCATGTATACAATACTTGGCTGACAACATTTCATGATTTATGAAAGGTTGACTCACACAGAATGATAGATTTTTAACAAGTTCCACAAGTGAACCAGTCATTATCCATAGTCACTCTTCTCCATGCAGAGGCTGCCATCCCAAGAGCAAGACAGCAAGGCAGCAAGCTCTACTACAACTTTCAGGCAGCTCATTAAAATAAACTGATAAAAATTTTCATATGAAACAAAATACAAAAATAGAATCCAGCAAAATTTTACAAAATTTTTGTCCAAACTCTCTTCAGTATAGCGAAACATGAAAAAAGCCACTAGAAGTTATATGTCTGACCATATGCATTTTGAGACAATATGAAATACTTCACAAGATCAGTTTTCAGTGCTAAATCTCAAAGTAGAAACCAATCAATTGTAGAGATACAATTAAATATCACAACCAGACCATAAAAGAGCATCTTTTATGTTAAGCAGATATTCAGAGCAGTAATTTAAAATTTACTAGCTGTATACCTTCTAGAAATTATACTGTCACTAGCATCTTTGTATAGCCAGTGATGTTTTGCCTTTTAGCTACCCAAATAATAAGTGAAGTGACTTACCATTCTTGCTGACATCCAGTTCCCTGAGATTAATGAGATTTGCAATGGATGCTGGCAATGTGGTTAGATCATTGTCTGGCAAACTCAGCTTGTGCAGAGACTGACAGTTAAAAAGTTGCTATTGAAACAAAGAAAAAAGTGAATGCAACTTTCTCTTAGTTTCCTCTACATAGCCTTTGTTTTTAATCCCTTTAAACTTCTGACCTTACAGCATGAAGGCCAGATTATATACAGACTTTGACTACAAAAATTTTACTTAACTAGTTTTATTCAAACCTGACTAACTCTACAATGCTTAGGAAAGCATACATTCACAAGGCAGCAGCTACGCTTAACACTTCCTGCAAATTCCTTCCAGTATCTCAGAAATTGTGACCTGTAGTCACACATAGTCCTACAAACACTGCAAAGTATTTTCAATAATAGACATGCCATACAATGCCCCAGTTCCTTCACAATAAGATAAACAAAGTCATACATACATTTTTAAAAATCAAATAGTTCTGGAACAGACTTTTAATAGGTATCAGTCTTCTCTAAAAGTTTAAATTTTATTCCATAATATTTTACAGAATTTTTTTCCACTTCGATGCTTCCTAGCTCAAATACACAAAATCCAACAAAATTATGATGAAGACTAGCAAAATTTTAATCTAAGGATATAGAAAACTGTATAATCTCTTCTGTATACATGCATTATAATTTTTATCAAGTATTAGCTCAGAGCCAAATCTCTTTTTGTATGCAACACATATTGAGATTCTTACCCAAACACTTTACAAATTAACAAAAGAGGGCACGTAATATTAGTGTAATCAAAGAAAAATACTCAAAGCTTACATGTAGTACCAAATAACATCTGTATGAAAGTAGTTGAAAAGGTTCCTCTGAACAATGTATAATGAATATTCCTCTCCCAACAATTTTGGGTAAAATCACTCAAATACCTGAAATTAAGTGTTCGTCTACAATTCTGAGAAAAGATCATACAAGCCCAGGAAGTATTTTATGATAAAAAAAGAATAAATCTATCCCAATCAACATCACAGCAATGGGCTTAGTTCAACCAAAAGTTCTTAGTCTCTCCATTTGGACACTATTATTTTAACCGCAAATGATTCAATAAGCCCTAATCGTAATATTTGCATATACCACCCCAGAAGAAAAAAAGCAGACATAAATTAGCAAGATGGACTGTTCTACCAATGAACTTTAACTTACCTACTAATGTTTCCAGTTCCTCAGAAATGTACACCTAGTTAGAACTAGTTGATACCATTAAGAGCTACAAATTACTTCGGATGTAGTACTGGAAGGAGGATTTGGATGATCTTACGTGTTTTGGAGCCATTCCTTTATTTCAGTACTTCAAACAAGAATATATACTTAAAACTCATCCCTGAAAACAATCATCTGGACTCTTGGAATCATTAGCTATTTCCCCAATTAGTCATGCAAAAGCAAATGCAGCACAAGAAATTTTAAGATCCCAAAAGAAAGGTGGGGCAGAGAAGTTTTGTATGGTGATGTTTTTTGCAATTGTTCCTTTTGTTGTTTCTTCTTTTTTTAATGTTTTGTTTGCATATTCAGTGATGGAGTAGATTATCATTACTGTTAGTAAACAGCAGAAGTCATAATTAAGGACTATTTTACTGCAGAATTCCAATTTCTTCCACGGAGCAAGGTGAAAGGGAAAACTGAAACTGCTACAGTTTGAGCTTTTAAGCTCAAATGCACATCATGGCACTTGGGACAAACAGGGTGCATTTTCAGATGTGATCTAGCACACAAGACAAAATCATTTCAACTACCTGATCACTTTGGAAACTGACTACAAACAGTACTGAATGTAAAGCAACATCCTTCTCTTACTATCACCTTTCTCTCCACTGCAGTTTGCTCATGCTGTGTGCTCAGCGAGTCAACTAAATCAAGGAGCTATACTCAATTTTGGAAGTATGCTGGAGTACCGAAAAGACTGGAGGCAATTTTAAAAAAAAATAATAAAGTGCCACACTGACAGGCCATCAGTGATCAGGTTGACATGACAGCCCAAAACCAGTTGTGCTGTTTCGCACACAAAGAGGAGAGCAGATCACAAAACAAGGAGGGAACACACTACTAGGGGCAAAGAGGAAAAAGGAAGAGTGGGAGTACCTTAACCAGGCTTCAGAAAGCTGTAGACAGCCTAATAGGTACTGCACCCTTCAAATGAGATGGCTTAATTAGAAGCCTTTTTCAGAGTTAAGAGACTTATAAGTAAGAGACTGAGTTAGGAAAAAGTCATACACAGCTTGAAAGTCTAGCTCCAAATCGGCTAGGGTAATTTCAAAAGTTAATGGCCTTGCCTTATGGATCATCTATGGATAGTTTTAAGATTACAATTTCTGTCAAATGACTCAAGAAAACACTTCTACTAGGTCTTTATGGTTTCTTAATCTCTCAGCTGGTTTCCTTTACAGAATTTATATGTGGGGGTTCTTTCTTTTGAAAATTGAAAAGGTAGCAAAAAATAATGACCAAAATTACTTAAAAGCTGAAAAAAACTGCTTAGCTTCTCAAAAAACAAGCCCATAAGAAAGACTTATTATAGTGTACAAGCACATTGACATGAAGCAAGTGTAGGCTATTACAGGTCCCTGCAGTCCAGCAAAGAAAAGCAAAAAAGAACAAAACAGAAGTGTTCAAGCAGACTTTCTGATCACATGGTTAATTTAATCTTGGTCTATACCAAGGTCCCCTTCTCAGTTTACTTGTGTATCAAAACTGAATTTCATATAGGAACTGACTAATGAAACCAAATGGCAGAAAATTAAGACAAAGCAGACTAACTGCTTCTTCTCGTTTAAACCACCAACATGCTATCCATTTGATCACTACAGTACAATCTTTCTTCATCATTTAAGATTCTTTGTCTCTAAAAGAAAGCTTTTAGAGAATTATTAATTCAGGAGCAAGCTGTTTGCTTAGATCTTATGATTTGGGAAATATGAAATTAATGCAAAAAGAGTTTCCATCTTCTTTGGCTAAGTATTTTATTCTGTTTTTTAAGTATTCAATTTTATTCTTGCACAATAAAGAACGAGAGTCAGGAATGAAGCTTTGAAATCATCTGGAAAAAATCCTCAAAGGCTGATACAAAGTCTTCATAAGCAAACTACTCAAACCTGAAGTGACTAAGTCTAGAGTAAAGAAATACCTGTTTGGGAAGAGACAAGAATAACATAGTGGAAGTTCTAAACTGAACCAGAATGACAAAATACCTAGTTTAAACTATCCTGAAATTGTTTTATTTCCTTATTTATTTATTTCACTTATATTTAAAAAAAACAACAAAAACTGAAGTGATTATAGCAAACCTTCTGAAAATCTAACAATGCATTCTATAGTTGTCCTGCATGACAGTGAAGATTTGTACACAACTGTGACAAAACAATTCCAGAAGTTGTCTTTCATGTAATTACTAAGTTTTAAATTCCACCAAGACAGGACCTAGTAACGGAAACAAGTCTATTGCAATGATCTTTTTTTGCTTCTCAGGAGTCTGGCTAGCACAAATTTTCATTTTTCTCACTAGTACAGCGTTAATTCAGCACATCATTTGTCTTCAGACAAACAACAAATATTAATTTCTATAATAAAGATGAAATCAAAGCAGCATTACAGCCGTCTATTTTCTAAACTTCAATAATCTGAGATACTTCAAAAAGCTTCTTCAGTCATGTACCAAAGAAGGAAGCAGGACTTCAAGCGAATAGATACTCTGGATTGTAGCAATCTTTTGTGGGCACAGAGATCTGAATAAGACATTAATCTTGCTGCTTCTAATCTTCAAGTGTTATCAGAGATTTGCAATAATGCCACAATCTGTTGAATAAAGTTAGTTGGTTTGAGCAGACATTGAAAGAGAAATTAATTAGCCTGCCTCTTCTGCTATGTACTTCTCTCGAGCTGGATCAGCTGAACCAGTTTCATCCCAATTCATGCAGCAAACTAGTCAAGCTGGAATGCATAAACATTCCTTCTACCAGGGCTGCTTCTTCTGGGACCAACATTTACTTAAAAATATTTGGCAGACCGCAGCCTAAAAGCGGAAGTGGGAAGCTAGACACTATCAGATTCTACAACGCTGATGAAGTAACAGAGTTAATAAACATTACTAAAAGGAAAACTACCCAACATACCTTTGGAAGCTCTTCAATCTGATTAGCATCTAAATAGAGTTCTTCCAAGGTCTTTTCAAAAGTAAAAATCTCCTTAGGCACCTGTTCCAGGCTGCAGTGAGAATAATCAAGCGTAGTGACTGTTTCCTCCTCTCCACGCAGACAGCGGCATGGCACCAGCCGCACAAACAGGTTCCGCTTTGTTGTCATCTTCAGGCACTGTAAAACAGAAATTGGCCCGTTTAAAAACCACGACAACTTCAGAAATACTTACAAGAACAGCTTCTCAAATTTCCCCTGACTGCTAAACACACAGAAAAAAGCATACACACACCTGCCTAAGTGTATGAATATGTGAGAGAGAAGGGGGACAGAGAGAATTTATTTATTTTCTTTTAAACACAACAGATCTGTAGTGGCATTAAATGCCGTTGACATACCTACAGACCACAGAAGATCAAGAAAAAATTTAGACCATAACTTGTCTCCTGCCAACACAGCCCTACATTGCAGAGAACTTTCATGTAGCACTTCTGAAGTGTCAACTGTGCTTTTACAACATTGCTTACCCCTACCCATACAAAGGTTATTGGGATATTTTTGCTCAATATATTAAAATCTACCCTCTACAGAGCATTAAAACATAGCTATATGAAAGTTGTTTGGTAGGGTTTTTTTGGTGATGAGTAAGATTAAATTCCTATACCTTGTTTTCAAATCCCTCATTTAAAGACAGAATACAATATAAAGAACCAGTGTTGTTTCTACCAACTTTTCTATTTACTGTTTAAAAGGAAAGGCTTCCAAGTGCACAGATAAAGAAGCAGCTTCCTTTTGCAACTCCATTCACTTCAGAAAAATTCAACACAACTTGCTGTGTACACTGCAACTCTTGAAACTTCACCTTGCTATGGAAACGTATCTTTCTTCCTTTAAACTCAATCCTTGCTATAACATTCCCCCTTCTCCACGGTTTCAACAATACTCCTACTCAGCATGAGACGGCAAACCTATGGTGCAAAGTAACTAGCTGATTACTGTACAGTGTACACCAGTCATGTTCTGCCTATTTTTTCCTCAACAAGAACACAAGTTTAGGTCTCTTTCCCCCTAATTAGAAATCAATTTTAGGAAAATTTAGAAACAATCATCTTCAAAATGTCACCTCAAGCTTCAAGTTTGGCTGAAATGAGATGACAGACTCAACAATTTTTCAGGAAGGACCAACATGTGCAGACGGACACCACGATCATGTAAGCTTCATTTCCTCAGGAAATTGGTCTAAAAATACATACTTTTCCAAAACAGCACTGAGCATTTATTTTCTCAATCAAACTGCCAACAGTCCAGATTAAAATATGCTCTCTTAAATCTTTTTTTTTTTTTTTTGATTTGTAAAAACTGTATTTCAACTGTTGGATTGATGACAGGAAACTTTCTTCCCCGAGCGCCAAAAAAGTCTTTCAGACATATTTAGCAGACTGCACTTTAACTTTCAAAGTATGTTAGTAATACAGAGATAAAATAAAATACCATGGCACCATGCTATACAAAGCCACAGCTGTGAGACCCTTCTTACTAAGACAAGAAAACAAGTCATGTACTTAGATCTTCCTCTACGAGCAGCTAGCTTGCCAAGTACTTCACAGTACGTTTAATTTATATGACAACAGGGCAAGGGGCTGCTGTACTTCAATGTTTTCACTAAACAGAATTATAACTTACCACTCAGACTGGATACAGTCAGATTCTACATCCATCCATTAAAAAGATGGAAAAAACTCTCAGAGTGTAGGATGTGAGAAGTTCCTTTTTTTAAGCAATACTGCTAGGATTTTGTTACAATGTTCATCATCTACCAGAATACTTAAGGCTTCCCCTAAAACTCCAGCCATGTTATTTTTAATTAAAAAGGGATCCAAACAAAAATATTTAACTGTATTGCAGTGCAAAGGGTTTAAAGACTGCAAATTACATGCTGGGGATTTCCACAGAATGGGAAAGTCAGCAAATGAAACTGTGTAACCTCCTGCACCTTCCACAGAAACAGGCTCCGACATGACATCCTCCAGCCACCCACAGCCAGATGCCAAAGATGATGCACTCACTGGGTCAGAGCTACCCACACCTTCTCCAAGCCTCAGAGGCCACGCGTGAAGAGACAAGAAGAATTTTGTGGCCAACATTTACAAACAAAAATGTCTTTAACAAAAAGAAATATTGTCTCATTTTGTTATTATTTCAGAGACCTGCAGAGCTGCAGAAAAATGTATCACATCAGGAAGAAGCATCACTCACAGTGTCTTTTAAACAGGAATACAAACAAAAGAGCATACCCCTTGGAAACAACAAGGACTGGGAGGCAGGCAATTAACTGGCAAGTTGATTACCAGAAATCTGGCCTGGAGGAAGACACACATATTACCATACTTGCCACAACCTTTAAGAAGTTCACTTCATCGAGCCATTTCAACTTCTAAGAATTATGTTTTGGTTTCCAGAATGAAAAAAGTTCACTAGATGGCTCAAACAGCAAAGTATTCATTCAATTCCATCAACAAGAGCATACATCACACTGCTTGCCCCCCCTTTTTCAGTGGCTGTTCTCTTCATGTCTGACTTGCTCAGGTCTCAAAAGTTTCTGACGCAACAAAACCTGTAAGGCCCAACTATGCAAAATACACATACCTAGTTTTCCTAACTTACCCCTTGAGTTTGTAAGAGAGGTCTTGAGCTTTTGCAGAGGATGAGGAGGAAGGTTGCTTTTTGTTTAAAAAGATCGCATGCATCCACAGCACTGTAAACATGGATCAGTAAACAAATGCCTGTACAAACAACATCACAGTATTGGGTCATTATCTCCAGTCAGGTATCATGTCAGTTAAAGTACCTAAAATCACAGACCATGTCTTAAGCCAAAAAAGTCAAACTGAAATGTATATATCAACACATGTATGTATCAACAACCCTGCCCCAAACCCACTGATGTAACCAACTTGAGCATACATCTAACTATAATGATTCAATAAAAATAATGAACCAAGAAAGCTACATTTAAGTAAATGTAGGAAATTACACCATGTGATTTAGTTCAAGGTTGTCTTATATTTGTTCAAATTTTATTTCTACACAGATACCAATGGTACTGGTGTTCTACAACACAGATCACTGCCAATACTAGGAAATGGGAACGGGGGATAGTTACAGCAAGTATTCCACACTACTGCTGTTCTGCAGTAAATACACACACATGCGCGTCCGGCCAGCACATCCCACCACATCTGTTTGTACACCTATCTTGCAGTCAGTTGTCCAAGCAGAAAACTGTAATGGAGGAAAGAAAGGACATAGTACAGAAGAGAGTCACGTGTTGCTGTAGCTACCAAAGATAGAAAGAGCACAGAACATGTGCTTTTCTTACAATGCTCAAAATAAGAACTTCTCCATGGACAGTTTGGGTAAATACACAGAAGGTAGAAGGGAACACAAAGTATAGTGTTGCTTCCCGTCCCATAAAACAGGGAAGTCTAACAAGCAGAAAAATCTTAGTTTCATAATGTAGCGTATCATCAGACCATCTGAAGGCACCAAGGCAATACAAAATTGCTTTGCTGATCTACAACACTGTGATGGCTTATTTTTCTTAGCAACTCAAAATTTTTAAAAGGCAGCTCTACTAAAGAACACAAAAAAGATGTGAAAAATACAGAAACAAAAACCCCTTGGCTCCCAACACCATTAAAGCCTGGACACAAGTTTACCTCAGGTTCAATGTTCACAGGCCACAGAGGAAAAACCTGAACCTTCATATAAGGGTGAGGTTCAGTTTTTTTACTTCTTGAAGTAATAGGAAGGGAAAAATATTACTCTATGGTCAGCAGCTTTTCTTCGTAATCATTTAACACTCAAAAGTTGGAAGGCATGAGGGATCATTATTTGTGTTCTCTTTCTGAAGACTTAATCTATCACTCCAAGAATTCAGTGTTAAAAAATACTTAAATTGTATGTTTGCTAATTACAAACTAACAGATTTCTGAATTTTTTTTTTCTCCAAGAATAATTTTTAACATTTTTTCACACCTCATCTTCCAAGCTTATTTAGAAATTACATCTAAGGATCAGTGACACTGCAGTATCTGTAATAAACTCAAAACCATGACTGGTTTAAACTACACATATATATGTATTTCAGTAGTCTTCACTCATTCATATCCATTAACTGTGACAGTAATAGGAAACAAATTCCACAATAACTACACAAAATTGAACAAAGGAAAATGTTATTTATTGACCTGTCTATACCCTGGAGTTAGTAATGACTATGCAGGCAGGTTTTCCTCTAGGGGTTTGGTGGTGGTGAAGGCTAATTATTCTGCAAATTCTTAAATTTGTGAGAAAAACTAAGTGTTTTCTGATAGAAGTATGGAAGCATGTACGAACATACAGTATAACAGTAGTGCTTAACCAGTATGATCAAAGAGAGAGGGAGATAAGAGTTCTCAGCTGGAAGATGTTTTGCTGTGATACATTGGTTATATTAAATAAACGATGTATAGTCAAAGCTTCATCTTATTTTGTTCTGCCTTATATCTATGTAACTATATATGTACGAAAGGTATCAATTTATATTCTATCCTGGCTGAGATCAGGAATGACTTAAAAGTTTCAGACTTTATAAGCACTTGTTCAAGAGGCCACAATATTATTTTTTCGAAAAATAAAAACAATTAAAAAATAATCAACCCTTCTTTTAAATTGAGGGTTCTCTACTTCCAGGTACATCTCCCCCTCCATCCAACTGATCAAACAACATCTACTACCAGTGTCTATAGCTATCAGACCTCCACTGTTACAAGCAGTGATTGACACTTGTTAAAAGCCTGTGAATTGACTGTGTAATTAACCAATATCCAGAAAAAAAAATAGTGGACAGGACAAGCAAACACTACAATTCAATCAGATCTACACTGTAACACAGTGGACTGTGTGGTAGGACAGCCTAGACAGGCTGCCAGGTGCCCATCACCATCTTTTCCCAAGTAACAAATGATAGGATGAGAGGAAATGGCCTGAAGTTGTGTCAGGGGAGGTTTAAATTGGACATTAGGAAAAATTTCTTCATGGAAAGGGTTGTCAAGCACTAGAACAAGCTGGCCAGGGAAGTGATCAAGCACCAACCCTGGAGGTATTTAAAGGAGGAGTGTATCTGCTGCTACAGGACATGGTTTAGTGCTTGGACTTGGCAGTCTTAGGTTAACAGATCGACTTGATAACCTTAAAGCTCTTTTCCAACCTAAACAATTTTATAATTTTATGAAAATCACTGGAAGCAGAAAAACATAGCATTGGTTTGAAAGAATGAGTCAAATCAAGTTGAACAACCAGCTTGCATACACACTAAATATTAATCCAGAAGAGTCAGCATCATCCAGTGAAACACCACTCTTTTCTGGAATTCTTTGATGATGCCCTGCACGGCTCCATCATCCAAGTACCTGGCAGCTCAACAGCACCTGCATATCTGCCAGAAGCCCATGGGACATTTTTCTTTAACCACACTGATGAGCATTTAAAAAACCCAACCAAATAAAACCACCGCACACACCCCCAAAAAAACCAAACCACACATACAGCCCTGTTGAGCATTCCCCGCATCCTAATCCAGATCTTGGGAAACTTTTACATCCAGGGGCTTCGACAGAGCAGGATGGCACTGGAAATCAGACCGCACACCAGTGTGGCTAAAAGCAGTCAGTTCACTTTATTCTACAGAACAGAGTGATTATATACTCTCTAGCAAGCTTAACAAAGCATGGCTGGAGCCATGGGGGAGGAAAGTGAGAACAGTGAAGGCAATAGAGCAGACACCTGTGTGAGGCCTATATCTTATCTTGTCTCAGAGGAATGTTTCAGAATTAGGAGCTTCTATTCACAGTCCACACTCCTTAACCTATTATCTGGCTTTGCTGCTAGCTCCACATTCCTTTAGAGTGATACTTCATTCTGGCTGTTTTGTTCGCAGGGATAGAGAGTGGGAAATATGTGGTCGTTCTCACGGAGCCATTCCTCCACACAGCCCCCTAAGTATCACATTTCTTTGAAAATTCTTAACTTAAATTCTACTTGTAGCAAACCTAAGTTCACAGTAATTTTGTTCCTAATGTCTGTTAATTTACTCTAAAAGCAATAGCTCCACTGAACCATTAGTCCCTTAAATTTCCTGTCTGATGCTAATAGGATGTGACTGCTCATGCTCTAAGCTGGTGAAAGCACTTTTCCCCTCTCTCAAGCCTTTCAAAAGGCTGTTTACCAGTTACATCAGTGACAGAGCTGAAAACAAAACCAGCTACCATATTACACAGAAAGGTACTGTGCTGGTTTTGGCTGGGATAGAGTTAATTTCCTTCACTGTAGCCAGTATGGGTCTATATTTTCTGCATAAATCCAAGCTAATGTTGATAATTCAGGAATGTTTCATTACTCTTTAGGAGTGCTTACCCAGAGTTGAGACCTTTTCTGCTTCTCACCCCATCCCACCAGTGAGGAGGCTGGGGGTGCACAGGGAGCTGGGAGGGGACACAGCTGGGACAGCTGATGCCAACTGACCAAAGGGGTATCCTGTATCGTATGATGTCATGTTCAGCATAAGAATTTGGGAGAACACTGGCAGAGGGGCTGCTGCTCAGGGACTGGTTAGGCATCGGTTGGTTGGCAATGAGCAATTGTTTTAAACTTGCATCATTGTCTTTCTTGGGGTTTATTTCTCTTTTGTTTCCCTTTTCATTATAATTTATTATTATTACTACTTTATTTCAATTCTTAAGCTGTTCTTATCTCAACTTACGAATTTTCTCACTTTTGCCCCTACGATTCTCTTGTCCCCCCCATCCTGCTGGAGGAGACAGGGTGGAACTGAGCAAGTGTGCAAGTGGCTATGTGGTTCTTAGTTGCCAGCTGTGGTTAAACCATAACAGCCATAAAAAACTAGTCATGAAAATATCTCCTCGGGTTCTTTTTGGGCCTCTCCACTACCTACAAACAGGTTCAGAATTACGGAGCTGAGGATGTTGTAAACACAGGAAGCGGAAAGAATGTGTTGGAGAGCATGTAACCTAACATAGAACCCAACAAATACAAGAAGGAATATTTGGCCAATTGAGAGAGGTCCCAACATACCCCCTTGAAACACTGAATTAAGAAAAAAAAAGAATCTTCTTTAATCCACTGGAAAAAAAATACTGCTACATTTATAAAAGAATATTACTTCTATGTTTAAAAATCAATATGAAACTGAAGTTCCTATACAGGAAATAAAAATCAAGAACCAGTCTGTCTTTAGAGAGCTGAAAGATTTTTCTCTTCCTAAAACAACAACAATCACCACAGTAGATGCCCAGACACAGGCTGCTTGGCTTGTTAATGCAAGAGGCTATCTTGTGAATACTCACAGCACAAGTTAAATCAATCTCTTCCAGCTAAAGACAGCACTAGTCCTCATAAATCTTGGGAAACTGTAAATATCTTAGTAGTTTAAGGAACACAAAGCACCCTTGGCTCTTAACAGTAAAGAACACAATTATCCTTAAGTTTTTCACCTCAGAAATTACTTGGCACCTTTTGCTAAGCAGCAAATCAGAAAGACGACACAGGAGGGAGGGAGATGCTAAGGGTTGGTTCAGGCCAAGTCCTCTTGCCCAGTCCTCTTGGGTAGGAATAGCAAGGTCTTAATTTAACAGACAGCAACCAGCACCTTTGCAAACCCTCACACGGAAGTTTATTTCTCTGCAATCCTTTTTTTTTTTTGTTCTCTTTAGAAGAGGAAAGTATGGCTGAAGCCTGATGGCTGCTGACAAGGAGCTGAAACACGAAAAGACAGCATGTAGTCTGAAGAGACTGCCTCTTTGCAAGGGGCGCTAGCACTGTCCAGTTGAGGTGTCAAAGCCTCATTGGGTAACAATGCCAAGTCAAGGTATTCTCACTTGCTCCTCTCTCACAACCTCTGTCTCTTCTAGAAAAAGAAAATAAAAATGCAAAACTGGATTGGTTATGTCATTCATTTTACTGAATGAGACAGAAACACTCAGGTCAGTGTAAACCAATGAACTTAAATGCCACACTCTTGGGGAAAGAACAAGAGGTAGAAAATAAAAGGGGTTTTGAAACCATTTCAGTGTGAAGCTCCAGTCCAAGCCTCACCACTGCTGATATGAAAACAATGCTCAACTGCATCCATGGCTGCATGTCGTCACACAGGCAGGGAACACCAAAAAAAACACACTGTACTTGCTCCCATACAGTACTCAGTCAAAAATAAATAAAGAGGCATTGATCAAGAAACTACAGTGGTGAATGGTAACACAGGAGGAGGAGAAAGTTAGTAAGTGCAGTAAATAAGCAATTGCTAAATACAAAAATATGAAGGATACTTGTTACAATTTTTTGAGAGAGCAAAGGGACCAGACCAGGAAGAAATCAGTTTTGCTTTCACTGATTTAACAGCTGCTAAGATATAAGCAAAACCAGCAGTACTGTACTCGATTGCTGAAACGGAAAACTCAAAGCTGGTAACAAAACTCAGTGCTTCTCTTGAGGTTAACTACTCTTCAAGCTCTTAATGGCAGTATCTGTATTTAATGGTATGTAATCCACAAAGAAATAAAAACACCCACCCATCTCCAAGGGCCAGGGTAGCAACATAATTTCAGGTAACTCTCAGATGATCAATGCCAGGTATGAATTCTGGAGATATCTGCTTAAATTATATGTTCCTTGTATTCAATGATGTAAATTCTAACCAGGTTTCAATTTAAAGTTTCTGATCTGTTTTAAAATATTCCGAAATCCTTGACACAATTAAGAGCTGAAACTCTTGACCAAACCATTTCATAAAACTTTTTACTTAGTTAAATAGCATTTCCTTGGTTCAACAGCATTTTTCTGCTTGACTGAAATAGAGACCATCTAATCAGGTATGTTTTGCAACAATTGTTTTTCAGTTTAAAAATTTATCTAAAATGACTATGCTAAAACAAACCCAGTTATTATGACAAATAAAATTCACTGTTATCAAAATAAATCTTGCAATACTTATTTCTATTCATTTCTGTAACTAGAAGAGCAGCAACCATACAAAGCCATCAGTACTTGTCCTTACCATGCCAAAAGCTTAACAATGGCAAAACCAGACGAACTTTGATGAAACAATGCCTACGTAACAAAATACTCTAAACACTGCCTTTAGCTGAAGTGCAACAATATTCAATAACTCTGCTACAATCCTAGACCAAGGCATCAGTAGGACACTAGTATGCAAATGTACAGATTTTTAATTCAAGGAAAAGTCCATTACAGAAATACCCTTAGCGCAAAATAGGAAGTTATAGATGAATTTATTAAGAGTAAAACAATTTTTTAAAATGTACAGACACCCAAACAATTGCAATGTTGCCTTCTTTTCTTGATTTTTTTTATATTTACACTATGTAGTAACTACACAACACCAGACACACAGCCATTACCACACAACTGCGGACCAGTAGTTTTAATTCTCTCACATTTCTTTTTGCTTAGAGAATTTTTCCACAGCAGTCCTAGAAACAAGCGTCCATCTGGACAGCCAAACTATCCAAGTAAGTGCCACAATAACATTTCATCTGAAGAATGGTCTCTGATTGTACACCATTAACAATGCTGCTGAGATGAGCATTAGATCTGAGCCTCATTGCTGATGTTTGACTTGATTGCTTATTCTTTAGGTATTTGTAGTGTTACTAAGAAAACAGTTAAGAGCAATACATTGATTTTTAAAACCACCATCCTCAAGTCTCACCCATTTTCCTCTCCAAATAAAAAAGAAAACCCAACCCCCAAACATATAAATTCAAGAATATCTACTGTGACTGAAGTTGAAGGAAACTGTAGGAGCCCCTCAAATCTTCATTGAATATAAAAATACTGAGCTTTTTAAAAAGCTATTACAGTGCTATTTCAGTATCTTGACAGCAATGTTTCCAAATGGCTAAGAATTTCTTTGCACTATGGAACCAACATGTTCGGAGGTTTGTGTTTGTCACTTTTGAGTTAATACATAATTGGGAACATGAAATACTTATTCCAATAGGATACTGAAGTGAACTCCACCTCCCACTAGCCATCCCATTATTTTTTTTAAAAAACATGCAGTAGAAATAATTACATCTAGTGTATGGCTAGGAATAACAGCTATTTGGTACAACAAGTCATACCAAGCTACTTACAAAACTGCTTTGCTTTCAGAATCAACTAATTTCTACATCAAATAACTCCATTTTCTTTCATTGCTGCTGTGAAAAAGATCCATGGAAGCAAACAAGACAAGTTCCTGACTTTCTATACAAATAAAACAAAGAAAATTAAATACATAGAACAACGAGACTAAGAGATGGTAAGCCTCAGGAATAAGTATAAAACCGTATTAAACCTCTTATGCTTCGGATTTAGTCCTTTGAGGAATTATGTCTGTATCTACTGTACGAGTAAATACTGTGTATCACATACTGTCAACATCAATTTAAGCAGAAAGATATCTCCTGGATATAGTTCCTCCAGTTATAACAACATACTCAAAAAAAGATGGAAGGGGAATGGGAAAGGCCACTTCTAGCCATTTGCCCATAGGAAACAACAACCCTCACCGAGCAGTAAGCACAGCTGAAGCAGTGCAGCAACAGCAGTTTCTTAGCTCAGCAGAGAATGCCAAAGCACACAAAGCCCACAGTCTCGCAGGCTACACAAAAGGCTCGAAACAGCAAGCATGTGCACATGCTTCTATCTTCTTAAGTCTGTGTTGTTTGTAGCACTGCCAGATAAAATATGCATGAGATTTTGTGTTTTAAACTGATATTTTATAGTGAGACTTTAAATTACAATCACTGAAGCGTCAATATTTATTAGCCTTTTCAGAATTAGAGCAGCTCTATTAATAAAATCAGAGCAGATGGAAGCTGCTGTCATATGGTGTTAGGGTTTGTTAGGTTGGTTTTTTTGGTGGTGGGTTTGGGGTTTTTTTTTTTTTGAAGGGGGGTATGCAGTAGCTCCTCCACAGCAATTCATAGAGAAGTTCAGAAGACAAAGTGTTCTATTGGGCATTCTTTTTATTAATGAGAAATACTTGTCTCTAGAAATCCTTACAATATCAGGCAAAAGCAACTTATTGCCATCTGCACTAGCATCATTTAATAAAGAAAAAAGCTGATTCTGAACATGTGTTGCTTTTCCATAGAGCTTTGCACAAAAAACTGAACTTTTTTTTATGCTTCTTTATACTTCTGTTAAATATGCTCTCTAGCTAATGACACGATTCAGTGTCTGCCTAGGCTTTAGGTTACCAACCAGAAAGAAGGATGGTGAGGCCCAACAAGCATTCAAAGCATTTTTTTCAATCTTTCATCCAAGTTTTTTTAAAAATATGCTTATCTTTAAGAACTAAAAATAAGAAATTACAAGAAAAATATAAAGCCATATAAAAAATTAACGGTCCACAAGCCAAAGCATTTACTAATGAACATCAAGCTTTTAAAAATAATTATTTTCCTGCAGCTTAATTTCCTATATATTCCCTTTTCTATAAAGGCACACAGTTATATGTAAATATGTATTGTTCACTTGGATCATGAACGGATATTTGTAACTGAAAAAAACCTGCCTTCAGAACAACATAAGAGATAAAACTCAAGTACTGTGAAGGTGATTATTACAACATATGAATATAGAAGAGGACTTCTATTTTAATATATTGTGCAGTTGGGTCAGATGAAAGAATAAAAATGTACTTACCTCTGTGTTACTTTTTTCTCCCTGCTACTTCTTCCCTGAGCTTTCAAAGCCAACATTCTGTTTAAGAAAAAGGTAAAAAATTTTACTCAATCCTACTCTAGTTAAGAACAAATCAATATTTTATTGTATAGGATATTTATTTTGCTTTCAGTTTTGTTTTTTACAAAGAAAAACTGTACATGGATGTGTATAATAGCTTAAAAATTCATGGGAATGTGAAAGACTTCATACATTTTTTTTTTAATCTTTCAGTGTGTGTAACATAGTAGGAAATATTGCTTTTAATCTATTTTAATTTTTATTTTGTAGCATTCTGTATAAAAAGATGTTTCATTTCTACTCTACTTATAGTTGATGTATTAAATCTGTTAGACATCTCTTGTACACAATTCTAAAGAAAGTTAAGAAAAATATGAAATTAACAGACACATGAGAATAGCAAGCTTCTGTATCATTAACTTTATGAATTTTTTAGAAAGTTACAACACATGCAATAACATACATCAGATCACTGACACTGGTGCTACTTTCACTGAAGTAGACCAGTTATGAACAAAAACATTCAGCACATTCAACTGAAAACATTTAAAATTAGTGGCTACACACCAATGGAAAGGATAGAATTTGCCTCTAACAAAGGTAGAGGTAGAACATATCTTCAGAGTGATTACATGTCAGTATGGTCAGACAGATCATCTAGCTGAGCATGAAGTCATGTACAGCAGCTAAGGAGCTGAGTCAGGCAGAACATAACCTGTCAAATTTGTATTACATAGAAAAATAACTTGCAGAGAACACAGGCAATAGCTTCATTCAAAGGATTTAATCATTCATTTCAAACAAAAGCAGAATCAGCCCATCATAAAATCATCATATGTCCTCAAAAAATCCTAAAACATATTTAAAATCAGGATTGTTGCAGGAGGAATGAAATTTTGAGGTAAGAAACAAGAAGCAGTACAATCATAGAACAATGGATCCTTTAGGAACCTGTCAGGACTGCCACAGCAGGACTATAACCAGCTTTCACCATGTCGCATGTTCTGTTCCTCTCTCAGCTGTTACTTGTGTCACCCTGCCCATTCCTACTAAATGGGCTCCAGAGGCCTATACTGTGTAAATTTATACATTTGTTCTCAAAAGAAAGACAACCAGGCCACATAAATAAGTAAAAGTGATATTAAAGCCTCAAGTCTTTGAACTGTTCTGCTGAGGGAAAAAACAAGTGCCTCTATCAGTTTAGCCAGCTATGCAAATACCGAACATCAGCACTGAAGGCAACTAAAAATATCAAACAAGACAGCAAGGATCAACCCAGACTCTGAAACCTGGGGTCTTCGAAGAGAGTCTGTCAAACTACCATGGCTGTATGCTGCTTCCTTTTCCCACAGCACTCCTCCTACTGAAAAACTATTTAAATCTTCATAGAAGCTGCTCAGAAGTACTATATACAAGCACCCAACAAGAAATGCAGGTTTGTAATAGTTCCATTAGGATAAGAATAATTCATCCAGAAAGTATGATAGTGCAGGGGGACAGTCAGGTGATCGTGCCTCTGGAAAGAAAGAGGCATACAGTCAAAGCCTTCAGACTAGGAAAGCGATCAAAGAAATAGCTAGCACCATAATCACCACAAAAACAATAAACAAAAAGGGATTACTCTTGCATCATTTCCTGACACCTGTTATGTTGCCTCTGTTGAAATGTCCAGAAGAATAAATTCCAGAGTTAGGGAGCCAATACCAAATCATGAACTGTCCACAGACTTCCAAACCAAGCACAAGGATCTCATCTGATCCCAACCATACAGAGCTGACAATACAGCAAGTGGTCTGTGTGTGCCTGGCAGGGTGGTGGGATCGACACGATGACCTGGATATTTCAGGTCATTCTGCACTGGAGACTAAGCAGCTGTACACTGAGAAGAGACAGCAGTTACAGAACCAGACAAGAACAATGAACTCACTGTACTGATGTTACCTTCGTGTCACTTGAAACTGTGACGCTGAGTCAGATAACTTTCAGTCTGTACCAGAAAGGAACAGCTAGGGGTGTGCTGTAACTACAACAAAGTACTTATGAGCCTCAAATAGCAGGAACACACCCTCCAGGTTTCCAACACATTCACATCACCAGGTCCATTTTGCAGGAAAATGTAACAAGCTGCCAAAGAAAAACAGACCAGGTCCAAAGTAACCACTCACCAGGACCTCAACTAGCTCAGATCACCATTTTTCTACTTGTTTTGCAGAAATGGTAACAGGTGCTTTGGACAACTAGTGACAAATTACTTTCACGGTAAAAATACCTAATGAAAACTTTTTAAACACTAGCCTAGCACATGACATCAATCACATGAGACTGAGTCTCGAGCTCTGTGAGGTTCTTCCAATCAAAAACACATAGCAGAAGAGCTCTATCACTCATCTTAAAATATGGTGAGAGCACTTGGGGAAATTATCATGTGTTCAATTTGTTCTTACTATTCCTCAGGTAGAATCCAATCACTGCTAGAAAATGCTTGCCAGATGGGCTGCAGGTCATAGAATCATAGAATGTTCTGGGTTGGAAGGGACCCCAAGGAGCACAGAGTTCCAACCCCCCTGCCACAGGCAGGGCCACCAACCTCCAGACCTGGATCTACACAAGGGTGCCCAGGGACCCATCCAACCTGACCCTGAACACCTCCAGGGATGGGGCATCCACCACCTTTCTGGGCAGCCTGTTCCAGCACCTCACCACTCTCTCTGTAAAAAAACTTCCCCAGAATATCTAATCTAAACCTTCCCTCCTTTAGCTTCAATCCATTCCCCCTTGTCCTGCCATTGTCTATTCTTTTAAAAAGTTGAATCCCCTCCTGTTTGTATGTACCCTTCAGGTACTGGAAGGCTGCAATGAGGTCCCCCCGCAGCCTTCTCTTCTCTAGGTTGAACAAGCCCAGCTTCCCCAGCCTCTCTTCGTAGGGCAGGTGCTTCAGCCCTCTAGTCATCTTCATGGCCCTCCTGAACCCTCTCCAACAGTTCCACATCCTTCTTGTATTGGGGGCCCCAGATCTGGACACAGTACTCCAGATGGGGCCTCAGGAGGGCAGAGTAGAAAGGGACAATCCCCTCCCTGTCCCTGCTGCAAGAGCACACTGCTGGCTCATGTTAAGTTTCTCATCCACCATGACACCCAGGTCCTTCTCAGCAGGGCTACTCTCAAGCAACTAAAGACCTCTCAAGGATGTCTGCTCCAGTCCACCTGTTCTGACCACTTCCCTGTAATCTAGAGGCATCTTACATCTCTAAGTATCTCAGTTGCAGCTTATCACTAGTTTTTGACATGCAAGGCCTACAGTTGTCTTACTAAACATATTTCTTACTGTAACTTTCACACAAAAACATTTCACCTCAAATTCTCATCATTCTTTCACCTGTGTATTGGAAAGACTTTGGATAGTGACACACCCAGAACACCAGTGGCAAACTTCCACACGACCCATAAGGAAATAGGGTTATACTTCAGTATGCTGAATGACAATGAATAACTCCCAACAAGTTTTTACTTTCTCTAATTTTTAAGAAAAAAGGATCAGAGTCACAAAATTTACATTCTTTTATGCAAGGGCTGGAAACAAGTATCTTAAAAATCGCAAGTTTCAGAGATGTTTCAGGCTGCTTTTAGCCAATGACAACTATCTTCCATTTTTAATAGTTAAAACAATAAAAACTGCAGAAGTCAGAATATTTATCCTCGCATCTGCTCATGTTAAATAAGAATGTATGTTTAGCTAGAAGGACTTTACAATGATCAAGATTATCCATAGCAGAGCCATATTAAGCAGAAATAGATGCCATACTGCAGCAATAAAATCTGTCCTGTAAATCAAGACCAATCAAAAATTAACAGCTCTAATGACAACAGGGACAGTAGAATCAACTGCACCCTCAGCAAGTTTGCTGACAACACCGAGCTGAGTGGTGTGGTCAACAAGCTGAAGGGAAGGGATGCCATCCAGAGGGACCGTGACAGATTTGAGAGGTGGGCCCATACAAACCGCATGAAGTTCAACAGAGCCAAGTGCAAGTTCCTGCACATGGGTCAGGGCAATCCCAAGCTCTGCTACAGGCTGGGCAGAGAATGGACTGAGAGCAGCCCTGAGGTGAAGGACTTGGGTGTGTCAGTGGAGGAGAAGCTCAACATTAGACAGCAAGTCCACTCACAGCCCAGAAAACCAACCATGTCCTGGGCTGCATCAAAAGAAATGAGACCAGCAGGTTGAGAGGGGTAATTCTCCCTCTCTAGTCAGCTCTCCTAAGAGCCCATCTGGAGTACTGCATCCAGCTCTGGGGTCCACAATGTAAGAATGACATGGAGCTTTTGGGAGTGAGTCCAGAGGAGGGAGGACCATGAAGATGATGCGAATGGGGAGAGAAATTTCACTGGTGAGAAATGTGTGCCTTAAACAGTGAGCCATATTTGAAAAAAGAGTAACATATGGTCTTGATTGAGGAAATAAAAGTTAACCGTATCTAGCGAAATATTTACCTCTAGCTAGTGTACCTTTTGAAAAAACCCAGGTATTTCACATAAAGTAGGAAAGCCTGTAGACCACAGTTTAGTTAATCTTGGATTCCCACACTGGGGAACAGGGAAGGACAAAAGGGGAGAACCAGAATGACACAAAGTATTCAGAGACCATTCTCAAGAAAGAGTGCATCTTGTTTTATAATGGGAGTAGCAGCTGTGAAAAAGGTTTGCTATGTCCGAATCAAAGCCAGACATTTAGAGTGAAGCAAAGAAACCACTCTTCCACATGGATTGTCTCATTGTAAAAAACCAAGCAACCTTCAGGAACTTCAGGATGTTTCCACTGGTCTTGGGTGGTGGAATCTAAAATGTTATTTATGATACATTACTTTAAGAGGCACGAGACTGACCTACTTGAGGATTTGTTACCTCCTAGCACCAACACTGTTGCAGTTGTTGACAGCCAGAATCCTTCAATGCTGCAAGGAGACAGCTGATGGCACATTCTCAGTGAGCACAGAAAGATTCAAATTTGCTTCCAGCATGCCCCAAAATAACCTGTATTTGGCAACACTGTTGGTATATGGCAGGGGACATGCAGTTGAGAAGTGTTCTGCCAAGGGATATGAGAATGCTTCACAAAAATGGAATGGACAAGGGACTCTTAAAGGTCTCTGACTTGATAATGTAAGTTAGAGTATCTACAGTTCTAATAGAGATACTTCTAATTATCTCAAAACTGAATGAAATGCACAGAGGCTAGCAAAATTGTATTTTGTTCATCACTTATAACACTGTAATAGCACTTTTGGACAAAAGGGTTAAGGAAAGGCACTCCTACCTGCAGATGAATTAGTTCTACACAATTTTGCTGGTCAAAGCTGGCCAAAGAAGTGTCTCTAAGACAGAAATGGAAACTTCAAATATGACCTCAACTTATAAGAAACTATTTTCAAATTATTTATCTTGCCTGTGTGGATATAGCTGCAAAAACTTTCATTGTACAAGCACTCTGAGCACAAAGTATGGTTTTACAAAAAATAAAGGTACCTACCTAGATTCAGAAAAGCTGCCTGGGATTCAACACCCTCCCTCCCCCCCCTCCCCACCTTCACAGTAGTGCCGTTAGTGCTGAAATTACCAGTGTGGCTGAGAAAAACTGTTGTAGTGCACATGCACCAGATGAGAGGAGATTCTCAATTTAAGATTGCAAGGAATCATTTGTGAATCATGATGCATGTTTCTTCAAAGCATAAGCCTCAGTACGTATGCTCTGAGAAGTTCTTCCATAATAAACCCAAACTAGAATGTTTTTATTAAAGAAGTAATTATACTCACACCACTGCCAGAAAACCTAGCTTTTGCATGTAAGTAATCATATTTAACTTAATCACCCTTAAACCACATATTTCCACTAAAAGCAGTAAGATACAGCACTATTTTCCACTGTTTCTTTTAAGTCATTCGAATTGCAGAATGATGAAGGTTGTAAGGGACCTCTCCAGGACCTGTGGTCTAACCCACCAACAAATGCACACTACTACAATAGGGCCAATTTCAGTATTACATCCAACAAAGTCAAAAGTTACTTTTGAGTTAAGGTCCAGGTCAGGATGTACAACAGGAAATAGGTCAGTTGGCCTATTTCTAAAGATTTCTAGGGGAAAGTCAAGATTTGGTGCTTTTCATGAACCATGAGGGCATTTCCTTGCTTTTGCTCTAGTAAAACTATTTAGTCAAGGTAATTGCTGTATAAGTTATATTTTTTCCAAAGTCTTACTAAAGCAGCCGAATAATCACCAATTCAATCATTCATGAATTCATGATACACAATACTTCATCTCACAGTAATTCCAGTATCTGTTCCCACCATGAAAACAGAACTACCAGGAAAATCCTTTTATAGTACCAAGATTGCTTGTATCAATGAGCAGAAATGAAATAAGAGAAATCACCAACTGGCAGGTATTACTACTCTTTACAGGAGATAACAAATATATTCAAAATAGATTCAGTGTTCACAGACTTTCAAATTATTGATTTCTACAAACCAAGGTTGATTTGCAGAACAGTAAATGTGAGGATATTGTCACTATATCCTGTTACTGATAATTTTGCTCTATTCATGTTTACGGGCTCTGCTACTGTGATGCCATTCCATTAATTCAAATAACCAGAGATCAAGTCAGGAATGAAAACATATAAAATCATTACACTGGTTTTAATGCTAAACGATAAAGAATTTTACGAAGGGTTTAAAACTAATAATTTGGAATATTAATTTACCTAATATCCTTAAACACTGTATTCAGTCTTTTTTTAATATATAAAATAAACAGGTTTGTTTCTTCTGTAGTCAACAATACAGTAGTATCTGACCAAAAATAAGAAATAAACCATGTAAAACTACCCAAAGTCTTCAATCATGGACAGCCAGCTTCCTGGACCACTGTGCTGGTTTTGGCTGGGATAGAGTTAATATTTTTCATGGCATCTCGTATGGTGCTGTGATTTGGATTGGTGCTGAAAACAGTGTTGATAATACAGGGATGCTGAGCAGTGCATACACAGAGCTGAGGCCTTTTCTGCTCCTCACCCTACCAGTGAATGCACATCTTTTCTTTACCCATTATACTGTCTTTATCACAACACAAAGTTCTGTCACTTTCACCCTTCTGAATCTCTCCCCTACACCTCCACGGGGTGGTGAGCAACCAGCTGTGCGGGACTTAGTTGACAGCTGCAGTTACACCATGACACCACTTATCCTCACCTCACAGACCATGCTTGGAGATCACCAAACCAGCAGGTCTCAGCAGCACTCTGCACCTATGCACAGTCACAATTCTTTCCCAAGTTACTTTTCTCTGTGACATTTGTGCTAACTCACCAACTGGAAGCCAACACCTGTTCACAGTTATAAAGCAAGGTCTAGTTTAAGCCTGGGGAAGCTTTGTTGTTAGTGGCAATACAAAGAATCCAATGTGACACAATTTAGGCATTAAAAAGAAAAAGCAAAAACCCCCATTCTTTGTAAGTTACAGCTCTCACAAGCTTCAGCCATTTTGAAAATTTCCACTGCTGCTACAGAATTAACAACAACTTTAGAGAGAGGACTGGGCATACCTACATCACATCAGTGGGCTAATTAGTACCACAAACAATGTGACATAAGTATTTGGGATTACAAGAGGGGTTGCAAATCCATGAGAACTATTCAGATTTGGTGCCCTCCTGCTCCATGTCTGTGCAACCCCGTTCCCCCCTTCCTTTTCACCCTTATTTTCCCCACTTTGCTCTTAAGTTTCCAATCAGCACATGGATCCTAGACAGTGATGGCTCCGAACAGTCAGAGCTTTTCCAGGCCCGTTAATGTTAGCCACAGTAAATGCACTCAGACCTCAGAGCTCTTTCACAGCCGCACAAAAGATGATGGGAAAGAAAAGGAACATGATAAATACGGTAAACAAATGACAAAGAGTAAGAATAGTTGAGAGATAGAATATACCAATTTAATCTGTAGTAAAATTTGTAATTAAAAACATGTAACTGAGTCATATACAAACTACCCCAGAATGCCTACCACCATTTATAGAAAGGACACAGAAATCCAAATAAAAAGGTGAATAACTATCATGACCCTTGTCTCCTTTTCCATGTTCCCTTTCATCACATAAACCCTTTTCCCTCTTCCACTTCCTCACATCCGTTATCTTCTTTGGTATTGAAATATTTTAGAAAAGGACATAACTAATTTTATTTGTGCAGTACTTAAGAAATGACCCACCATGTCTTGCAGAGACCATGGGCACGTGTGTATAAAGTGCTGGTGGTACCCATCATTCTGCGCAAGGGGTAACTGGCAAGTTATTGCATTAAGCTGATTCATGAACACTGATAACCTGTTAACTACTTAGAATGAGGAAGATGAAAGTGATCCAGATACCAAGGTAAGTATGAAGAACAGGCATGAGAGAAAGAAAGCAGAGGAAATCAGAACTTCTGGCAAAGATTCTGGGCACAGTATTTAACTGTATATTGAATCTTCCAATAGGAGCCTGTAAAAATCAGACATGTCCCAGGATGAGTCATGCAACTGAATGACCCAAAGATTGTTACAGTCTATGTTCCTGTCCCAAAATATACATGATCTGTGATTTGATTCAGATCCTCCTGGACAACATTTAAGTGTAGGCTTCCAACACCCTAAATGAACAATCTACTGGTTATATCTCATTTAAAACCTACATGTACCCTGGATACACCTCCTGTACCAGGCACACAGTTTGTCACATATGCCACACCTAACGTACAAAATTCGATCCTAGAGGTGTTTCAAATTGTTAAAATACAGAACGTTGTGGATACATGCTGCAGCAGACACCTAGGCATAGACAGAATGTGAACTTCAAATTTTACACAGATTATGTGAATGCTTGTGGCATTCCAAATGCATGAACTGGTCTTGTGCCTGGAGGTGGGGGGGGCGTGTGGTCGTTTATTACTACTGGCTAACCCAGGAGATTATGCAACATAGTTTGAGTTTCTAACCATCTGATGGTTTATATTTTAAGGTATCCAGTTACACAGAATACACTAAATTGTTAGAATCAGTAATGACCTACTAGTTGTCTGAAATAAGTTCTGAAAACCTATTTTCAAACCTGAGTAATCTTTAGCATTTCCCATATTTCAGAAATAATGTTAAAGTAAACTGGAGATTTCAAATTAGAATTGTTTAAAAATGGCAGAAAGTACAGCAAATAGTTGCTATAATTGTACACTTAATTATAGATATCACCCTTCCAGCCAAGTCATTGTTAAGAGTACGTAAATTCCTGATTTCCCTTTCCTTCCAGGGCAGAGGTGAGCAGTGCTCATTGAGCAACACTTAAATCTATTTTTAGGAGTCATTTTCCCCACACACACATGTACAAGCATAACTTTCCAGTTAACAATTGCTATTATGAACAGTTTACTCCCTTTCGCATTTATTTTGTTCCTCACTGCCTTATGAAGTTGAATTAGGAGACATTATTGACCAGTTCAATTACAGCTAAGATTAGCAATCTGAGAATTTGCTTGGAAAATTGCTAAATATTCACAGCTACAAAGGAAATGAACCTCAGCTGTGCTCATAACATACAAAACTATATAAAAGTATTAGGGAGTTATTATTCCTTTGGGTGGGTTTAAAGTAACAAAAGAATTGCCAGATACTTTTTATAGTTTCAACTGTCAATTGCTGTGCACATCAATTCACTGTCATAATGGCGTATCATTAACTCGCCCCAGAGGCACATTATGAAGATCAATTCTTGAATGTCAGTGTTATCTATAAACAACGACAAAGGAAGAAACCAGGAGGAATAATACACTTCTATACTCAAAACAGGAATTAGATAGTAGAGCAGGAACAAAGAAGAACCACAGAGAGATGTTTTTTTCAAGATACACTGGTTTGCAGTAGGTATACACTCTCAATGCACAAGGAACCTGTGAGCAAATGTAAAGGTACCTTACTGGAAGTTTAAGTTTCCTGTTTGAACCAATATTAAATTCGTAACTAACCGGAAAAGCCACTGATTGTGACCAGATACACAGTCAAACCAAAATGTATTTTTGCTCTATTACACTTCACATCGGCATGTGCCATCTGCCATTGAGGTATGATCCATTCCTTCATGACATTATCACATTACTCTGAAGAGACTAATGCTGCTGCTTCAGTCTCATGGTTTGAGCCAATTTATAAACACTAAGCCTTGGTTTGCTGTGAGATCTCCTCACTACCTGCCCAAGAATCAATGATGAAGGATCAAATTGTCCCTTTTTGCCATATAATTTAAAGCTACACAAAACCCTGTTGCGAAGCTAATTTACATCCTGCAAATACTGTTCTAGAAGCTGTTTTAGGAATGGAATGGAGCCTTGGATTTTGACTATGTAACAGGATGCTAATCCTCTTCCAACACACAGCAACCCAGGACCACAAGCCACCTGAACTAAAAGGTAAATAGTTCATTAAGATAATAACGACTTCCATCATTGGAAATCACGGACCTGCAAAGTAATAAATTTCCTTGTGAGCTGGGGATTAAAGTAAATTAATACGACAAATTCAACTGATTGGAAAATTGTGCTAGTTTTTTCTGCCTAAAAAAATATAAAACCTCTGCAGATTGAAGTAACCAATGCAGATAGATTTTGCACCTGAAAAACAAGAACATAATTGTTATTTAAAACCCTGGGTAGAAGATGGCAGTGTTTGGAAAAGAACAGGATATGAGCTTGCTGTGTTCCTTCTGATAATGAGGTTATAGTGAGGGTTGTTTTGCCTCAATTCTTAACGGCTTTTTATTAAACTTGATCTAAACTAAAACAGTGTAAATCTAACATGCAGAAATTGCTGCTTGTGGATAGACTGCAAATCACCAGTAGATTACTCCTCATTCCCAGTTTCTCCTTCTTTGAAGGTCTTAGAGAAACACACATCCTGGAGGAACATGCCACTCACATACTGATGGAGGTACTACCAAACCACATGCCCTGAAATGCATTTTCAAGGTAATATTTATGCATCTTCCAAAATCCTTTTTACTGCAGTTGCTCATTCCAGCTCACAGTATCTTCCCACAATATAGGAAATACTGGTAGTTAGGGTGGTGGGGGAGGTGTTTGATTTTTAGATATAGCTCTGCTCTTACTCCCAAGTGACAGAGGAAACAGGACATGAGCTCTAAAAACAACATGACATCTATTTAATCTCATCTCAAAACAAGACCTCTGGATCTTCCAGACCTTCTTCAACAAGCCAATACACGATCTGGACAAAAAATTAACTGTGCATTTAAAGCTTTAAGAGCAATAAAGCAATCTGTTTACTTGCAGATTACTGAATTCTAGCTTGTTACAGAGAAAAATTGATGCTTATTAAACTGCATTAGAAGACATCACAATGCAATATTCTCTGTAGCAATAATGCACTGCAATCAAAAAAACCAACCTTTTCCAACAGGTTGAATTTTAACATATCAGTCATCTTTATTAACAGCTGAAAAAGCACTAGAATTTTTCTAGTAAGGAAAAATCTCAGTAGTAGGAGATCAGTATTGAGATTAATGGACTAATTCCATTCCAGATACCAGCTTTCATTTTAATACCATTAAGGGATCAGAACTGAGACAGACTGATCATGTCATGGATAAAATCATTCAACTAATGCTTGTGATTAAACTCATGTAAGTCCAACTTTCCCATAAAACCATACACATCTAGAAAAGAATATAATGCACTTGAATTTAACAAGTCTAGCATTCACAGCAAAGAAAGACTGGGCTGTGAATAAATGCTAGCAGCGCGATGTATAAAAATAGAGACCAGAATGAGCACTCACGGTTAGATAGCACTGGTGCGATTAGCACTCTGGTTAAAAAGAAAGAAATGAATTCTCAACAGCTTCAATTAGGTCTGGCAAGCCACTGTCTAAACCAAAACCAGCAAACACTGAGACACAGCTTAACCAATTTATTTAACACCCACTAGTTTAGGACTAATGAGTCTTAAACTTAAATCTCGCTAGATGTAAAAATGCCTGGGTAATCGCTCGCTACAGAAACATCTCTAAAGCCACTCAATGGGTTATTAGTTTGCTTCAATGTACATTTAAAGAGAACTACTGCTGACATGCCTCAAAAGTATGGAAATCTAGAAGAGGAGTATTTAAGAGAGAAAATTTTGACTGAGATTGAAGAGGTTTGGGAACAAGAAAGGAAATAAGACATATAAAAAAATGGGAAAGAAAAACGCTTCAGCTGCTAATGTCTCACATCAGACCAAAGTTTCTCAGAGCCCTAGTACTGCTCTACAGATGATCCTTCCAAGGTAAAAGTCCAAGGTGAGAGCCCTGAAAGTTCTCTCTCTGACACCCTCATTCATTCCATTGTGATTTCTTGTGCTGTTGGTTAATCCATTTCACTCCACTCTTCTGCAGCTGTCCTCTTTTTCAGTATGTTCTTTTCCAACCCAAACTGCTTCCCTCACTTCTCTAACACTAAAGATGTCACTTTTCCACCTCACAGGAAAGCTCCAGATAAGAAGCACTTCTGGGGATTACCTACTTAAATTCAGCACGCATGAAACTAGAACTTAATCTCTACCACCACCACCTGCTTCTAAGTCATAGACAATTTCTCAATTACAAAACTCTCCTACTTTGCCAAGCAGTTGAAAGTATTTAAATATATAAAAATCAAAGGATTGCTATATTTTCTGTCATTCTCAAGCACCTTAGTGGTCCTAACACTAGCATCCAGCATATTTTAGGTGGACTTCCTGTGATCTTCAACTTCTAACCCATAAATCACTGCAGTAACTTTTTTCCCTTCATGTCAATAACTGATGGACACTTTTCACTACTACATTCATTACACCTCTTTTGATTTGTTGCTTTCTAAACAGCTAACAGAACATCCTTTAACATATTATTCTTTAAAACTGGAGTAAGAAAGGAATTTCTATACAGATGATTTTGCTGAATGGCTTCCAACTAGTCTTTTTTAAAAAGGAACGTTAAATGCTGCTGATTATACTTTGTATTTATTACGTAAAAGCAAAATCAATTCACAGCCATTTATACTTGATCAAATACAAAGAGGTTTTAAATGTGCAATTGGCCACTTCTTAATGTCACATGGTACTCCAAATCCTTCTAAGGATTCTGACTTCTAAGACTATTGCACCCATCATCTTTTTAATGAACATTTTAGCATCAGTAATGTAAGGTCTCCTGAACATAAAAATTACTTTTCCTGTACTTATGGAGTACATATCCTATATGTGACCGCAATTTGATGGTCCACAGCAAGCTATTTGTGCTGTGACTTACCAGAGAAAACACCAATTAACAAAATTTTTTTCTTTGGTTGTCAAAAGCCAAAATAGGTAAAGTTATTGTAATCAAAATAACACTACACTTTTCCCTTACTTTGCCCTTCCTAAATTAGACAGCTATTTTAGCCATCAAACACATCACCCTACCAAGTTCCAGTAGTATTAAACAGACAAGTCATAAGCTTTTTCTTTTTTTTTACCCCCCAAGCTAAGTACCTAACACTCCTTTCTTATTCATCAGTCCCTGATGACCAGTGTCTTGGTTCTGTATTAAAATAAAGGTTTGAGCTTTGTTTGCATTTTTTTCTCCTTTCTGCCCACATTTTATTCTATTTGCCTCTCCTCTGTAATTGATGCTCATTTCAAGTTACCCTCTTTGGAGAAAAATCTGTCATCTTTTTTGCCCTAAAGTCAAGCTACTGCTTCGTAATAGGAAAACACATTCCTTTTTGCACTACTTACCTAGTCAGTTAGCTCACTTTTATCAGCATCTGCCTTAGCTTTGGCTAACTAGTGGAAAAAATGTCAGATGACCCCTTGGACCTCTGGAAACACAGTGCACCTGCCTTTTGTCCATTTATACATAACTGTGTTCCAATTGTCTTGATATAAAATCCCTCAGGACAGTTTGTCTGTATTGTATATGACTAAAAATCCTAATGGACATGAAACCTACAGGATGACAACTTGATGCTAACTGGATATTCCTATATACACAGCAGTCTTGTCATACTACTCCTTCGTCACACTACCCTTTCCCAAGTAATCAAAGACAACTCATTCTTCTTGTGTGCAAGGCTGCCTTGGCCCAAACCTGTAAACTATCTAGCTGCACATTCTGCTGTTCAGTGACAGCCAGTATTTCTCATCCTGATCTGAAGCCCTGTAACACATCAGTGTGCAGCTCTCCACACCACTGTTGTATGACTCTCCAGACAGAACAGCAGTACTGGAAAAATCTGTACTTCATATACACTTGTGCAATTAAATCTGTGAACTTGTACAATTTGTACTTCATATAGAAGAAACTATTTTGGCAGAAAAAATAAACTATGGCACAACCATTACAGTTAGCCACAATTGCTTATGACATCACTGGCATTAGTACAGATTTCACTGTCTTTTCTTCCCATTAGCAGGAAAATACACTTTCACATTATGATAGATCTAATTACATCACTAAGAAAAAATCCAGGGGGGGAAACAAAGAAAAGGAGGAAGCAGCCCGTGAGGCCTATGAGTGACATAGAAGCTATATCTTGACTAAATAGGTAGACATTCCTGAACCAGAAAACTGCATTGGCCAAGACCTTCAGAGACAACTGTCAAAACAAAGTTTGCATTAATAAATTAATTAGCACTTAATACTGTCTCCAGTGAACAATGTAGCTAGAATAGGGGAAAGAGGAAGAGGAAACCAGAATGCACTATGCTATTTAAATAATTATTCTCTGCATATTCTTCCGCTGTTTATGGCACCATGTAAGACGGTTTTATTTGCTAGCTGCTGAATGGACAAATAGGATCCAAGAACTGCTTACACAATGCATAAGGGAGTTTCCCAATACCTAGTCTTTGCATAGAATTAAACAAATTTGTCTAGCTGCAGTCAGGATGAACATTGTTTTCCTAAGAATATCCCATTCTGGCCATGTGACAACCAGGAAGCTTATTCACACAAGCCAACCCACTGATAACCTAATCTTGTTTTAGCCAGACTCCATTAGCAGTATGTATATTTTAAGTGACAAACTAACTACTATCCTTCATAAATCCTCAAACTAGAATAATATTCAGCGAAACAGTCTAGAATACTTCAGTGTTAAATGACTGCAGGCCTGAAAGTCATTTCACTTATCAAGATTCTTTGTCCATACCTCTTCTGCACAACAGGGAACACCAGGCTGATGGAACGATGGGTTCCCAAAGCACACTACCAAGATAAAACACATCATGTGCTGACTGGATTAAGCTTCATAGCTGAACTACCTAAGATACGTTTGAGCAGGCACTTCAAGCCAGAACTTGTCAATAGAACTAGGAAGGGGGAGATTTGAGACAGCATTTATTGCTATAAGGATAAATGAATCAGCAAGTCAAGAGGGCTCACAGAGTAAATATGCAAACCAGAGCTTATATAAGCAGCTTGGAACATGTCCAAAAGCTATTGAAATAAAGGAGCCAGAAGAATACTGAAGGGATGGGATACTCCAAAGCAAGCTGGGTTGGATGGGGCTCTGGGCAACCTGGTCTAGTGGAGGGTGTTCCTGCCAGAGGCCTTGGAACTAGCTATCTTAAAGGTTTCTTCAAACCAAAACCATTCCATGATTTTCTGATTCCTTGATCCAAGAGGATTACATAACATCAGAAACACTTACTTGGTCTCTTGTGATGCATACAATAAATACTTCATCATGCTTTACAATGAAACTAATCCAAGATCTACTTGCAGCTACAAGCCTATCACAAAGCCAGCATTTGCTTCTCAATCCTTTTCAGCTAGTAGATTTTTTTCCACCAATAAAAGGCTCAGTAATTAACTCTGCTGACAAACCAACAGTTAGGTGTGAAGAAGGGACTAGATAAGAGCATACTGCTGCAAAGCAACAAAAAATTAACCATTCCATTTCAATTATGTTAGTGTGAGTTAACAAGCATTTCAATGTGAAAACAAGCAGATCCACAATGAAACTGGTATTATAAGATTCTAATTCAATGTAAGATTATTCTCGACATTCTAACACGTGTATCAGCCTATTCTTTCATACATATTAGGGAATGTTATTGAACAATATGAATAGCATAACAAAGGAAAGAATCCTTTCTAAATCCATGCTGTGCACTGTTGCCTGAACTCCCTGTTTTGTTATTGTTAGCTTGGCACTAAGTAGGACTGCAATAGCTTATTAAAACTCTCAGCTTATCTACATGATAGAATCACTTCTCCTTTGTGATGATTTCTTCATGGTATCACTCACTAGTCAGAAGATTGAAAGAAATCTTGGACGTTTAATAGAAAAAAAAAGCCCCACACTTTATCCAATTCTCTGTCAGCAAGGATCTACAAAACAATAATTCTGAAGCCCTCATACAGAATATCAACTACTTATAACAAATATAATTAGGATTTTCCCCTCAAAAAAAAAAATCTGTGCTATCTTTTCGTAACAGTTCCTAATTTAAATATTCTAAGGCATTTGAAAGCACATCATTTCTCTAATACTTCAAGCACTTGCAACAGCATATTTGCTATTAAAATACATCCCCTCTCAAAAGTCAAGCATTTTCTGTGGTTACAAATATTTGTAAGTGTATTCTACCTCCATTCATGAATCAAAGCAAGACATGGAGAGAGCAAGGTGAAAAATACATTTGCTCAATAGTCCTAATTAGGACAAAGTATATTAAGATCAAACCTATCCTGCTGGAGACCCTACTCCAGTACATTAAGATCAAAACATAATGTGATCTACTAAAGAATTTTGCACCACTTCAATTTGGCAACACTTACTAAAAATGGCTACATAATTCTTGTAGTTCTTGTAAGAAGCTATATGCATCTGCTCTTGAACTACAGGCTTAAGTTTAAAGAAAACGAAAATGCTTCAAGTCTCAGGTCCTCTAAAACATACCACTAACAATGTAACAAAGCATACAGAAGCAAAACAGCACATGCTTGCAACTGAAAAAAGGCCAAACCTCCCACAAAACAACAACAACAGCCAAACAAATAAGAGCCCAATCATATTAACCTTTCTCTAGATAGGATAATTTAAGTTAGCTTATCCAGGGCAGATGTATTTGTTTGAAACTGCTTTTTTTTTAAAAAAAAAAACAAAACAGAACACAGAGCTACCTGAATACATTACCATAAAATGGATTACTGCCTTGCGTACATTATGTAGCATTCAAAGTAAACAAATAATGCAGAAAATTGTACCAGAAGCAATGGAAGCCAGGTTGCCTGTACACAAATGCTCACACAGAGCGTATCTGTGTTAAGACCACAGACACGCAGACCATGTTCTGTGACCCAGGTGTGACAGGCTGTGCCACTGCAGTGAGTATCTGTAGTGCTTCTTGCCAGAAAGCAACCACAGTTCACTGTTCTTATTCATCCTCCCTGCAAGCTACTGTAAGGCAAATCCAACAGTTAAAACAAAAGTCTGTCATTCTTACATATGAGAGAAGGTATTAGTGGTATACTGAAAAGCGAAACAGTAAGTTTACCCACAGCATTTCTTTTCCCTTATCACCACCCTCAACACATCCGGACAGTCACCTACCCGATTCACCCACCACTGTCAATTCACACCA
Organism: Porphyrio hochstetteri; assembly: GCA_020800305.1. Taxonomy (NCBI): domain Eukaryota; kingdom Metazoa; phylum Chordata; class Aves; order Gruiformes; family Rallidae; genus Porphyrio; species Porphyrio hochstetteri. The sequence continues at coordinate 67,323,814 of CM036938.1, forward strand.
CGGGAGTCTGAATCAGTTTCTGAACTTGGAGCACAGAATCACCAGGAAGCAGAACAGAGTTTTTTAAACCATCCACAAGGATCTGTGAAAAAGAATTAATAAGTGTTTTCAAGGTAAGTATAAAGGGCCTTGCACAAAACATAAAGACAGCTTCAAATCTGCACATTAACTTTGCTTTACACCAGCATTAAACACAGAAAACACAGAAGTGGTAACATGTAACTTGCCACCACAACCAGCACTCTGCAATTACTCATTTTTGTCCTCTGCCAAATCTCAAAGTAACACAAACAAAGCAAGCAGTGTGCCAAAACACAAAAAAGGTAGACCTGATTATCATCTCCTCCTATGCCAGCCAAAACCAAAACACATGCATTTGCTAGCAAGCTTGAGTTTGAAACAGCTCCCTTTCTGTTACTCACATGTATGGTGTTTTAATGCAATTATCAGGTTAACAAAATACAACCAAAACCAACAAGAAGTTATATGCAGAACCTCAACTCAATGACTTCCTCTTATGCACTGCTGTTCTGGTGAGTCTCAAGCACATTCTCTGAAAGAAGACTCTATACCACCCACACTGTCACAAATACTCCCACAGCCCTCATGGGGAAATACAACTCCTTGCAACAGATGAGGCTTTTAAAAAGCTGCAATTATTTTAATTGGACCTGCCAGCTGCCTTTCATTTAGCTTAACATGAGGTTTTATCGAAAGTCTGCATTCACTCATTGGCAAGAGTGAAGAGTTGCTTACAAGTAGTTGGATATATTTCCAAGAAGCTTACTCTGCCTGGTGAGCTTTTAGCAGAGTACTGCCATATACTACTCTATACGTTGAGGATACAGTTTTATTATGTGGTCCCGGCTAGTAGGCTGGAATAATGCAATAAGTCAAAGATGTATATGGAACACACCCATAGCATCATCTTGATGACATCTGTTGGAAGCAGTTCAATTAAGGTGCCAAAATACAGAAGGAGAGGAAGATAAATTAAAAGAATGGTTTTGCCATCTGCTTTTAAATCAGCAAGTACATCCCACACAAACAAAAAACCCCACCCCAACATGTTTAATACATCTAAGTTTCTAAATTGATAACTGGACCCTTTCTTGAAAGAAAAACATTCTTCAGGAGATCAGATACTGATTAGCATACTCCTTTCATAAAAGTATTCAATACAGAGTTGCAAAATTGAGTTTCCTGATTCCTAAAGTTTCTAAAGTAAAGTACTCCAACAGAATCATCATTAAAATTACTGCTTCTGCCACTTACAGAACACTGAGACTTAACAAACTCTAACACCTCCATACTAATACAATTGTTTAACAGATTTCAACTACTTCTTCTAAAGGACTGCTGGTATCAGCTCCCCACACTGCCATGGCCAGCACAGGTAGAAATTCTGAAGGATGCCAGGTTTGATGGATGACTATAGTGCTACTTTCCTGGCATGCTTAGAAATTTTTAAAAAAAAAAAAAAAAAAAAAAAAAGGGTTGCTGTCCCATACAGTCATGGCTCTGGAACCTTCCCTTTCCCTTCCTTTTGAAATGTTCATACTGCTTTCCCATCTACAGCCAAAAAATTTTACTGCCATAAGTATCATATTAAATCAGGTTTACACGTGTCCATTATATGTCCACTCTCTTCAAACACACCTCTTTTAAGAACTACTGCTTTATGATGTAAAGACTGAAACAGCTCTCTTAGCAATTAACTAAGAATAACTGAATAACTCCTTGTCTTGCCATCACAGGTAGCAAGAAAAAGCATAAGAAGGGCTATTTAAACAATGGACAATTGCAGTATCGTTACATAAAAGATGATTATGTAGGTATTATTTAAGGACTGGAAAATGAACACTCCTCCTTTCTCTGTTCTCCCCCCCCAACTAACAAATAAGATGTTGCTACAAAAGTTCAAGAGACAAACCTCATTTTAACTCCACTGGCCAGGTCAATGTATTTTGCATGTCTGTTAACCACCTTATTGTTACTAAGTAAAAAATTAAGATTTCTCTTTAATCTTTAATAAAAAAACCTGACTACCCTGGCATAACTACTACAAGTGCTAAGTGTTAAGCTAGATCCCAGAAATCAAGGTTTAGGAAGGAGTCCAAAAATAAGCATTTTGCATATCTCTGAAGAAAGGTCTTTTTGCTCTGGCGCTTCTTCCCCTAATGCAAGTTTCCACACAACATGGTAATTTAGAAACTAAGCAAAACTAAGGCCATAGTCTATTTCTAGCTTTTCTTTTTTCACTTACTTCTAATTTTTAATTAAAACACATGCTGCCTAATTAACAACAAAAAACCATTTCAACTCAAACCCCTGATGGGCAGGTCACTCTATAAAAAAGTACTCATTACATCTGAGTTATAAACTCATTTTGGAAGAATTATGAACAACCATGACTTTTCAGAACTGAACAGATTTGTACAGTTGAATGCACAAAATCATCCTTTGCAGACAACATCTGACAGAGAACAAGTATTTTTGTGGCTGCAAAGAGAATTGCAAGAACAGTCAACTTGGATTTTACTCCAATACCACACTTATGAAAATAACGCTGCATTTGGCAAAAAAAATGTTCTGAATTAAAAAAACCAATTTTTTTATTGTACTGTTTTTAGTACTCTGTTACTGTTGTTTCTTCTTTTTTTTTTTTTAAACAGCCTACAAGAAAAAAGATCAAGGTCTACATGCTATAAGAAATTCTGTTTAGCTATTGCAGAAAAGAAGGTGGGGTTAGGGTTGCTATCAAGCACTTCCGACTTTGAAACAATGTGTCCTAGAGCCCATGCTTAAATCACCAGTAATATTACATCGTAATCCAAGGCCATCTATCATGTCTGGGCTTACTGGATGAAGATCCCAGATAGAACACAGTAAGACACTACTCTCGTTTCATTACACATTCCACACAAATCCAAGAAGCATAATCACACCACTATCTTAGCAATGTAGATGAAATTCCTCATAGCAGCAAGTAATGGAAAGGATCAATTAAAGCAGCAAAATTCATTAGCAGTATTTCACAGATCAAGTTTTAATAGGGTCAAGAAGACTATTTGAGATATTTTTTAGTCAATTCTACTATATCAGTATAAATCCTAGCATCTTGCTTTCACAAGAAACAGAAAAAAATCATTTACTACTACATGATTCTTGCCTTTCCATTTTCTTCATCTACTCAAAGTAAAAATACTATTTAGATTTTTTTAAGGCATAGTTTAGCTGAATCCATAGCCCAAAATAAAGGAAAAAAGATGAACTTATTAATTCATGCACACAATTACTAGAAGTGCACATATAATACTGATAATTTAGCAGCTACATTAACATGAGTATGAACAGAATAAACAAAGTAAGTGTTCTCCACAATTACTTTTTGAAAACTAAATACTTTGTGTATCTGATTTTTCCTTTAAGTGGGATAGAGGATGCTTATAATTGCAGATAACACACACAGATCAGTTATCCTTTATTACAAGAAGCTGTTTTGACACACATTTATTCCACTTTAAAACAAAAATCAGTAAGAACTGCTTGAACATACTCAACTACTACCCTTCAAACAGTACGTAGATAATTTGGTTACACAGACATTCAGACTGCTGAAAACTAAGTAACTGACAGGAGAGGGCATCAACTTTCAGGCACTTTGTGAGTTTAAGTACTTGCCCTTGAGTAGCTGAATAGAGCTGGGGGGGTGGGGGTGTTGATTTTTGGTTGGTTGGGGATTGTTTATGCAACCTAAACAGGGACATCTGACATTGGATCCTAAATTCTTCTTCAGACAATGAGTGCAGGAGGTGATGGGATGAGAGGAAGGGAACACTCTACAGCAGTTTATGTTAGTCTGGCTTGGCTCTCTTCTAGCTATAGTTTCAGCATGCAAGACTCACAGTTCACATCCAAGTATCAAGACCGATACCAGAAAATAATTTCCATTTTGGATCTTAAAATTAAGAGATTTTAAAATACCCATTTTTCTCTCATTTATAGATACATATAGATACATATATGTGTGTGTAAATATATACACATATAACTAAAAAGCAGCATCCAACTTATATTCTAATCACAAAGAATAAATGTAAAAATATCTACACGGACCTTTCACAAATCTTCTCCACACTGTGTATGTCACAGTATGTCACATGACAGATTCATTGAAACTAAATTCCAGACCTCCAGTCCCTCAAGTGTCTCTGACTCTTCCCCAGAAAGAGACAAGACTACGGGGTGCAGCAACAACAAAACTGCTTCATGTTTTAAGCTGGAAAAATCCAGAAGAAAAATAACTTCTAACACAGGAAAAGTGAATGCAGTTCACAATATTTCAATCACGTACTCACTTGGAGGGAGAAGGATGAATACAAGCATGAAGTTATTCCAAAAAAAGATACACATGCCCTCAGGTTTAGAGTCGATACCAATTTACCACACTTTAGATTCTTATTACAGATACATTCCACAATCATAGACAACACATGAAAAAAATACACAATTGTTTCATGCTCATTTGCAAGGTCAACAGACAGTTCACTTTTTAATTACTAACTAGACTATGAATGCATTTTTAAAGAGAAATCCTGGAATATTTGAATCTAGGGGGTGGGGGAAGGAGGAAGAAAGAAAAAAAAAAGACTCTGCACTGCATTTTGTCTTATGAAACCAAATCTTCATTTTGTAAGATAAAATTTGAGTCCCAGAGAATTTAATATCATTAAAGAAGTTCCTCTCAATTATGCAGAGGATCACTATTCAAAAACTACTTTAAGGAAAGAATTGACTATCTCCAAATCCTGAAAAACTTAATCCTCCATAATTTGAAAGCAAAAGTAACATTTTTTTCATTCATAATAATTTGGGATTTAATACATTCTGCTGACCTTTGTTTCCATCCTTGCACCCTAAGAAAAGAAATTATCTTCCAACAATCACTATTTCCTCTGATGTGCTACATGAAATACCTATCAATCAGCCACAATATATACAGTTACTCTGCAGATTAATTAATAAGCAGGACCTATAAATAGGCACAGGAAATATGTTATCTGCTTAAGGATGTTTTCAAAACTATCCACTTGACACGTTAACATTCCTGCAAGCAGTCAATAACCAGCTAAGCTCTCTTACAGAAGTAATTGTTGCTAACACTTGTATGACTGGAGGAAAAACTCCAACCTCAAAAGTTTCTCATCTAGTAGCTGTCCTGGTTTTGGCTAGGATAACTTTCACAAGGGGCCAGCCTAAAAAGCACATTCCTGGGAACAACAATTTAAATTCAGATACCAAGAAACTAATTTCATTGTGACCTAGTAACTGGGATACTTTCCCCCCCTTCTGTTAGAAAGGGGACAAAAACCTCACTGGTGCTTTTCCACACTGCTCCACTCTAGTCTCTTCAGAGAAGCAGAGATAAGCACAGACAACATCCAAGAATCTTAAAAAGCTGGTACCAAAACAGGACAAATCTGTTTCAATTTATCTCCTCTCCATCAATGGCAGCTCCTCCCTACCATATGGGTTTGTCCTTTCCAGGAAAGGGAAGAAATATCAGCAGCTTTGTCACATGCAATTCACAACTGCAGGATAGCCAAGAGAGAATACTATGCATATCCACACACTACAATCACGCAGCACAATGACACTGGGGGGGGGGGGGGGGGGGGGGGAGGCAGATTTCCCAAAAGATTTTAGAATGAGAAAGCCAAGTACCTTCTATTCTTCCATCGCTTGCCACCTAAATTATGTTGCACTCTTAATCCATCCACAAATGAAGGTGGCTTTACATTGCCCATTTGAGATAAAAAGTTAATAAAGTAATGGCATCCTACTCCATCAGTGACAGGTACTTCCAAGTCCAGCATCCTACCAGTGATAATACATAACATATGAACTGGTTTACTGGTTATACTGACTGCCCATCACCTGTCAGCAATCCATTCACATTAGCCTTGAGGCCTAATTTGAAAGCAGAGCATCCCACATTCATATAATGCTGACCAATACACTTCAATCATGAGAACCCTCTAGACAATGAAAAATAAAAAGCCACCAGAAATCTCTAGGAACTAAAGAAAGCAAGTACAAAAAAATCTCAAGAGCATCCACTCTGCAATGTAGCTTTCAGGAAAAAAGACCTTCAATGCTTCCTCTCCTACTCCAATTTCAGTTCTTAGCATCGTTATTTCTCAACCCTGCAGCAAGTACAAACCATTTTGCAGAGAGGCATGAAATTCCCAGCCTACAGTCCAAACTCGAGAAGCCAACCTGCATATTGCAAAGACAGAGAAAAAGCATAAGTTGGTACACTTCAGATCTGCCCAAAGGGAGATACAACTGGATAAGTATCCATTTTTAACTGCATTTCTGACTTCTATGGAAGCATTACTGAGAATCAAATCAGTGATGATGAAGAGGAACGTTTATATTTACTGTGATCAAGTGAAGGACTATTCCAAACCGGTAAATACAACTGAAAAGGCAAATCAATTCCCATTGTGCTTTATTCAAACTTCAGACTGGTAAAGAAAGAGTAATCTCTGCTTTCCCCTCACACCTGCCTTATATTAAATCTAGGATTTGCATACATATACCTTGAGTCCAATCACTAACTTACCAAAAAACCCTAAGCCTGTAAGATATTTGGGGCATTTTTTTTCTAATTAGATCAGCTTTCTCATCAACTCACTGACCTTCACAATACCATGTCTTCACCTATGAAGCAAAGTGCCCACACAGGATGGAATAGGAAGTATACTGCTGTCAGCGGAGATGTATCAGAATGTACACAATTCAGACACAGGCTTTCTAAATTAAGATTCCTTTAAAGTAAAAAGTAAGGGTGGTAACTTCAATATAACATATTTTTCTCTTAGTATGAAAAAGATGTATAAAAACCCCTATATGTAAGCATCTTTTAATGCCCACAGTAGCGAAATTCATTCACATGGGTCACAGTTCATAATTTAGTCTGCATTGGAATAATATTTTTGGTGCTTTTTTCCCCCCTCTCAAAGAATCAGTTTGGGGAGGGGGAAATAATTTTAAAAAGAAAAAATAACCATGCCAAATATCTCCAGGCAACCAAAAAGAATCAAACACACTGAGTCAGGTCAGTAAATAGTTATGGTCCAGACAGCAACTGTCAGCAGTTCCTGAGATCAGAACCAAAAAAAACATTTACTGGATGTGGTCTAAACTGTAAGGCAACCTTGTTCAGCAAGTGCCATACGTGTTTTTGCAATAAAAAAGTCGATTACTTGCCTACAAAGCAATGCTTTGCATTTGTGAGAGGCTTGAGCAAATGAGACTAAGATATGTAAAACGAACCGCCATCCCCAACATGCTAAGTTAAAAAGTTGATTACGCTTACGTTCTTTTAGCTAAAGAAAAACCCCTCTTAAAATTCCAAAAGCGACCAACATGCCTTGTAAACCAAGGCCAACGTGCCTTGCCAAGCAGTAGTCACGATAAAAGAGTTTCAGTTACTCAGTTGGTGCTAATTCTAATAAGAAGGTTAAAAAAAATTGTAGAAAAACATTCAATGAATATCAACCTGTAATTCAAACCCTGAATACTGAAAGGATTCATAAAAAGAAAAAGCAGGACCTGAAACACACAACAGTGCCACTGATCTAGATGCATCTTTTATCTGTCCCAGTGCTCTTAAAGTTACTGAAGATGCACCTCAAGCTCCCCACAGCATCAGAAGGTGACACCTTATAGCAGGTGGTACTTGGAGCAGAACACACCCTACTGTTTGGACATTAAGGAAGTCTAATCACTGGTATGGATGAAACCTGCCTCTCTGAAATGCACACAAGCTTCTCATCCAAATTCCTCTTCTACTGCCCGTCCTACTAACTGATTAACTAAAAGCCACCCACATCATGCACCTGAAAAAAACACACTTAACAATACATCCTGACAGGAAGAAACGGAAACAGCTTAAAATATTCTTCCATGATGCCATCTTCTGTTCTGTTCTGTTCCCAAGTTAACATTATCCATGTCTTGGAAGTGCCTAAGGAGAACAGACGCATTCAGGAAGAAACCACAAGAAAGATGAAACGAAGTGTAAAAGTCAATATACTTTTAAGAGTCACATCAATTAGATGTCATGGTTAATGAAATCACACAGAGCAGAATTACACTGCAAAGTACCTTTAAAAAAAGACAGACAACTGTTTAATAGCAAAGAGATACTGTGTAAATCCATGAGCTTGGTTTTACAATGCGATCAACAGCACTGAAAGATGTTAGCAGGAAATTGGAATGCACACCAGAGGGGAAAAAAAATTTTAAACCAGTAGACTCCATAGCCTTACTTGTCTATTACAAGCAGAAATAGCTAGGGATTTGGTGAGAGTTTAAGGTGGTCAGTGAGAAAAGACAATGTATTACAACCTGCAAATATACCACACTTTGCCACCATTTAAATGTTCTGAAATCAACCTCGTGCTAATACTGAGTTTTGTATAACTGTATTAACACTGTGATAGTAGCAAATTCAACCTGAACACAGACAGATGTGTAAACTAATTTTCTAAATTCATTTGAAAATTAATTCCTGTTACTAGTGATGACAAGGACTGAAATGAGAGTAAGTTTTTAACTTGGTATTTCACATCGAAAACGTCAGCAAGCCAGGCCAGACTACAGAAACAGCAGATACCTCCTACAGCAAGGGGAGGAGGGAGACACCCACAGATACTTGCTATTGTGCACTGGAAGTAAAATTCTAAAACACAAAAGGACAGAAGGAAAATAGACCTGATAGAACATTTCTTTTTGCTACTATTTCTGGTACTTCCTACAATTCAACAGCTGCAGAACAGTGCTGTAGCCACCGCTATCTGGGAGGCAAGCAGAAACATTGGAATTAATTGTGCTTGAGCTGGTCAGGCATCCCTTTGCCTAGAAGGATCACTACTCATTCAAAAAACGCAAAATTTAGTGACTAGAATGAAGACAAACATATTTCACAAAAGAACAAAGGGTGAGAAGGAGGAAATCTAGTACGCCTCAGCACATTTTCTATGGATTCTCTAACAACTATCCAAAAGAAGGCAGACACCAGGCAAACTAACAAACATCACAATCAGGGAAGGCAAGTGGACTACCAGAACAAATATGAAAGCACAGAAGAACCCACCTTATGTGGACCTAGAGACAAACAAGCAACTCTTGAAATTGTTTTGGACAGTACACCTCATCTCTCAGCACATTAGCATGTCCTTAGTTGGTGGTATGAGTAGCATGGGACAGTCCTCCTCCCCCTCCTTCACTGATCTTCGTGTCTGCAAAGTTTCTCACATCTTCTCACTCACTTCTCTGGCAGCAAAAAGCGGCTGCCTTTTCTTTCCCCTTCTTAAATACGTCATCCCAGAGGCGCTGTGAGAGCCACTGATGGGCTCGGCCTTGGACAGCGGTGGGTCCAGCCTTGACCCAGCTGGTGTTTACTCTGTTGGGCCTATGGGAAGCTCCTAGTTGCTTCTTGCAGAAGCCACCCCTGGAGCCCTCCCACCCTCACCATAACCTTGACATGCAAACCCACAACAGGCAGCTAAAAGTTTCAGGGAGCAGGAAGGGTAGAATTTTTAAAAAATGAAAGAAACACCACCATCTTCTCTCTCAATCAAGGAGACAAGAATGTATCAAGCTTTCAACTCTGCTTCATGACTGAGCTCTTAATATCACCAAAAAAAGCACAGAAGTGATGGTAATTATGGCCCCTGGTACAGCCAGGCTTCAGATGAAGCTACTTTATTGTTAAAAATTTTATTTTGATAAACCATGCCTTCCAGACCTGTGAAGAGAAAAACACTTGCCCTCACTCCCTCCTCTTTCAGGAACTTAACACTTTTTAAACAAGACAGAAAAACAACAAGGACCTTACATAAGATAATTCACTGAAGTTAATTTTTAACTGTATGCCTAATCATAGTACTGGAAGAAAAAAACAAACGAGAAAAACAACATTCAGAAAGACAACCAAAATGGCTTTAAAGATTCGTGTTTCCTTCCCCTGGGTTTAAGAGAGCTATACAATCAAGGCTTTCAAAGTATTTCAGGTCAGAAAAATCTACGCAAATAATAGTTGGAAACTAGTCATATAGAATTACAGCTTCTAAAAAGACACGTATTTTTCTGTCAATGCAATTTTTAATATCTTTGCACACTCTGCCCTGGGCTTGTTTCTTTGTCATAGTAAAATCTTGCGAGATTTGGAGCTATTTAGTCATTCATATTCCCACTTCCTGTCTTGAGAATCTGCTGGAATTACAGATGGGGCAAAAGCAACACCCTTCGCTGCTCATTTTTGGTTTTATCAGCCCTGTTTTTCTACATGCAGTATCAAGCAATTACATACAACTCTCATAGGGTTGTAAAAAACCACGTAAACTGCCAGCTTTAAAAAATAGAAGAAAAATTTAACACCCAGCCCTCACACAAAAAAATACCCCAAACAACTTCCCCAGTAAACTCTACGATATGCATGGGCCTACATCTCCAAGGAGGAAAATAATACTCTCTTTTCCTACACAGCGCCCCTAATGATAGTTTCCTTGTTTCAGTTTCCATCTGTGGCATATGTTGTAAGAAAAAACACACTAAGGGAAAAAAATAACAGTGAAAATGCTGAAAGCGTAAGTCAGCAATTGGTATTTGATATTATCCTCAATAAAAGAAGTCTTTTTTAACACCTTAATTCAGGAGAGAAACCAGATTTTTAAAACATAACTACCACATTCTGTTTTGCATGAGTGTGATATTTTTATTCATTTGACATATGTTGCTTCCTGAATGGATTCAATGTATTTTGGCATTCCAGAACAAAACTGCTTTCATCGTGTTTGGCACATCATGTACAATGCAGCCAGGAAGCCACTCCTTAGACTATGCAGCCATCTGCAGCAGATACCAAAGGTTTTTAAACAAGCAAGCTGCACTGCTGTAAATAGGCAGTATTTCAATGTACAGGAAAAGTTCTTGTCTGTTTACCAGACTCTCCATCTAATTGCCAGCAGATAAATTCAGGCAATCTACGACACATAACACTTCAGCACAGATTAAAACTGGGGAGGATGGGGTGAGGGGGGGAGATTGGGGAGCAGGGAGATATATTTTCTTTAATCAGAAGATTCCTACTTACTTACCTACTTTGCTTTCTAAATTGTGTAGTCCATATATTAAAACAAAACAGCACCAGATGCCCTGCTTTACATGTGCTGCCCACAGAAGAGTGATTGCCAGAATTCCTAGCTAAAACTAGAATGGCTGAAACAACAGAGGCCACACGAATGCAGCAGGCCCATGCCCATATGAAACTCTGGGATACAAAGCAAGCAGAGGCTGGGTATATGGGAGGAGGGAGAATCACACTCAAAACCCTCTAGCTAATAAAATGCCCAGAATAACTGCCCAGAAAAGCTGCAGTACCAAAGCTAGATCAGTTACACAGTTCAGTCAGTAGAAAGAGGAACACAAGTGGAAACACATCCACAGACCAAAGTTCAAAAGAGAGGAGTGGATACGTGTATTCATTCCTCATTTTGGGACTGTCAGTTTTCAGATAAAACACCTCACATGAATAATATATAAATACGCACTGCAACTAAAACCAGTACACTTTTATTTTCAATGCAGCTTTAAAAAGAATTATACTTTAATACACTTTTTTCACTGCTGTAATGAGTAGCCACCAGTCCTATATGGAGCAAAAGTTTTAAAAAAAAGAAAATCAGTATTTTCCATATTCTGAGCATCTTCTCCCCTAGTTTATACAACAATTATGTTACATTTCAGTGCAACCTTATTCTCAGCAGTTTTAAGAGTTACCATCCCGGACAAATAGAGGAATCCCTGAACTGTACCTCTGTCTATTGTTTTCTTCTACATTCATTTTACAACAGACACATAAATCCTGATCCATTCCAATTAGTTGCTCACAATTGTGATGCAAAAGAATTACTCTTCTTTTAATTAACTGCGCTTCTAACAACAACACTCTTCATATTATCTTCATGTCGGTAAGCATGGTTATTCTTCTCCTCTATTTACTCAGCTGTGGTCTCACAATGTATATTTGATTTTTGCCAACTTGTAATCTCTTTTTGCTCCCAATACAGTAATGAAGTATTTAAACTAATACTTTTGTCGTAAATTGTTTTTCTTTTTACTTAGTGTTGTGCTCCTCTCAGCCAAAAGATAAGTAAAGAAAAACAAGGAACTGTTATGTCAATTTTTATTTTACTACATGAGACATTTTGCAAATCAGATGAACAACTGACAAAACTAAAAGATGGCTATTCTTGAATGGTTTCCAAAGCATTTTTGCCTCTTTAGGTAGGGATGAGTGGTAGCTTACTGCTTACAATGAAAATGTTAAAGAGTTACCTGGAATTTAGTCAATGATATTGAAGTATAGCTTCTCTTAAAGTGCTGTTATCAACATAATAATTCAGTACCTGAAGTTGAAAACAAGTTTTTCACCTGACAGGAGGAATAAGTAGAACTAAAAATTGTCCTTCCCATCAAAGTGCAAATTGTAGCCTTGAAACTGAATTTGAAGTTGATTAAGAACTCTGCCTAAAACACTAATTAATTTCTGACATCCTGTGCTTTCTAGCAAGAGAGAAAGAAAGGAAAAAAAAAAACCCCACAAACAATGAGGTACAATACTACTTTTACACTACTGAAGAAGTGGGGCTGTGCCATACTGATTTGCCATTAACATGTCAATTTCTTTCTCCGAATTGGAAAATGTAACCGAATAGCACAATGGAGGAAAATTATAAAAATCTGCAACTGTTCTTTCAAACAATTTTAATTGTCCCATGTGTACTTCCCTTCAGACTTTTCAAAGATTAAAAACAATTTAATATAAGTTTGGGGAAAATTAGTAACATGCTGATTTTGAGTGAAGGTTACTCCCCTGCAGATTTAAAATTTTGTCATGATTTAACACAAACTAAATGATCCATGGATCTAAAGTGAGCCAATATGTATTAGAATTAAGTGGAAATGGACAGGGAGTCACTCCATCTGAAACAAATGAGAGAAAGTAATCACTATTTTCAAAAGCTGAACGAACATTTTGTTGGCTCTTGATCAGTTTTATGTAGAGGAAAAAAGTAAGAAAAAGGACAAGAAATGTATTGATTAATGACACGCTTCTCTCCTATCCTGCAAGTTTATTTTAACCTGCTCCATTGACAGGGCTATAAACTTTCCCTTGAGGCATCACAGGCTGTTGCTGCAAAACCAATTCAGTAACACTAATGTCATGAGAGACTACAGGACATTTGAAATTCTGACAATACTTCTCCCACAGATCCCACAGATTTCCCACAGGAAAATCCCACAGAACTGTTTGCCTGCTCTACTGTCTTTCTCTAGTAAAAGCAGCATTGCAGAAAACACACAAGAATCTCATGATCCTCAGCACTTCTGCTTTGCTTCAGTAAAGCACAACAAAATAAGTGCTCCTTAAAAATAGAGTTGCACGCCCAGATAAATATAAGCAGAAGAGTAAATTATTTTTATCTAAGTCTATTAAAATCTATTTTAGGTTTATCTTGCTTTTCTAGTACTTATATTGTTTATATTTTCATTTATTTAGATGAAATCTCTGGTACTGGACCCAAACCATTAACATCTAGATTAAGAATAATGCACTGGAAGAACAGGATTTTCTCATATTCGCAGAAAGCTCCTTCCCCCACAAAACACTGTTCAAAAAAAAAGTCTCCTAAAAGACACAAATAAGATGCACTACATTTAAACAATACTACAGTAAAGTAGTAACGCTCTGACACTTTCTCCCTCCCACATATCGACATTTCTAATCTTATCCATCAGACTCAGAGCCAGATGGCTTGCCAAATTCAGAGTTCCAATTGATTTCCCCTTCCTGTTACCTTCCCAGAAAGGATGGAAACACATAGGCTTAACCATCTTTTCTTCTCTTCCTACTTAGAGTTGAGTCCTTAACTTCATTGCCTTATTTTTTATAATTTTCCAACACCCATATATCAGCCAACAAAAGTGACCTAGGTTTGTTGCAAATGTTACTTTCTATCATTCAACCCTCAATTCCCTCTGCCTGTAATTCCTTCCAGAGGGAGATCTACTAAAGAATTCATGAATATTTAGAATAAATCACTGTCTGGAAGTTTTCTAAAGCACAACCGAAATAAATTGTATAACAGTCAGATAGCTATGAATAAGAAAGATGTGAACTTTTGAAATTTGTCCCTCAGTGATAAGCTTTATTGCCAAACACCCCTCACATCCCCCCCCCCAAAAAAAAATTAGAGCACCTCTGAAATTAAATAACCCACAGCTCCAGGGTTAACATCACATATAATTATGTGACCAGAAGTAACCCAAAATGACTATGTTCTCCTAAAAGGAGCTAACTACCAAGTTGACATTCCACGTTACCACAGACTAATGTGCCACTGCAGGCAAACATACCAACAGCAGGATGTGAGTGCACATCAACAGCTGCCTGCACATTCATCTCCTCCTCCAGGTATATTACACCTATCTCCTACAACGAAGTGGAAACAGAGTACACTCAACACCCGCATTTATACTCTGTAACACGAGGATGGAAAGTGAGCATTTAAGTCATGAAAGATTTAGACTGCTACCCTGCCATACTTTCATTTTGCTTTTACGGAAAATACAGGCCTCAACTGTGTAAATACTTCTGTAGTCAAGCTTCTGTGCTTGTTTTAACCACGAGCATGCATAAACACGTACAGATTATTAAGCATAACATTTCCATGGAGAGAAAAAAAATGTAAGTTGCATTAGTATCATTAGTTAACGCAAGTTTGATGCCCAGTTTCAAGTATAAACCTCCATCCTATCCTCAGGGTTACCTCTAAGACAAAAGATATGCAGCAATTGGATCAAATTGCTGACAGTTCGGTTGATGATCTAAACTACCATTTCTCTCCTCAAAGAGATTAATGCCAGGATGACTACAGTCACATGCCAGGGAAAAAGCAGTAGTTCTCAAAAAATTTCTTAGCAACCTACCATAAGTCTTCCAGACAAGCCTGGAAACAGTTTCCACCATCCAAACACTTGAGATGACATTCATAGCCCTTCTGGATGACTGAACCTGTGACTGACATTTGCAGGCATCTGGCATTGAATTTCAGACATTTGTTCAGATGTACTGATGTAGCTCGAAGCATCTATGCTTTTCCCCTCCTTAGAAGGGTTAGAAGTTTTAGAAGACATGTACTGAAAAAACTCAAGTACGAGGAAGGCTGAAGAAGTAACACATAATGGGACAGAGGGCTAAGGGAAAACATGAAACTTCTTGTAGAACTGTAGCAAGACAGAGCCCCCTATGCAGCTCCTACAGGACCTTTTCATGCCACCTACAGTTGAAAACTGATGGGAAGACTCCAAAGGAAGCAGTAAAACACTAAGAACAGTTCTTCAGGCATTGAGCCCATCCCTCTGCAGCTACCTTTAAGAAACTAACAGAACTTCAAACATTTTGTTACTAACCTTGGAGCTTTCCCCACCAAGGAAAATAAGGTCCTGCCTACTTCAGAGGGCGATAATCACCCATTCCAAACAAAGAGTTGAACTTGAAATGTTACATTTCCAGTATCTGTAACTTCTACTGACACTTCAAACCACTTCAGAGCTGCTTCAACTCCTAAAGCTAGCCCTGAACAACTGACACAAGAAGCAGCCACTGAACATTAGGAGCTCACAGGAAGACAACTATAACCCAGCTATCTACTTCAGAAGTGCAATTATTAGTTCAAGAGAACACAAAACTCAATACTCCTAAAATAAGCATTTGCTTGCTGTTTGTTCCTAGAAAGGAAATTCTACTTAAATAATGTAGTTTCTCCCACTGGAAGCGTGTGATGGTCCAGAATAGTCAGGCCATTTACATGGACCATGTCTACATATCCCTCCTCATTCCAGCCCAGCCAACTCAACAACAGTCTGTATTACATGAAGCACAACACTGTACATATAAAACTATGCAAACCTGGAGAATTCACAGTGCTTAGAACACTTCTTGTTTGGAAAGGGAGCTCATGCACTCTGAATTTCTAAGTGATCACTCTGAAGATACTGATCTACAGTTTCTTCCAGTTGTAAGTCTCACAATGTGCATCTATATAGCGGAATCTAAAAGAACGTTTGCTTTTAGCAGTTGTTTTACTTTACATATATAATAAAGCCTTTTGCTTGCAGAATTCAATCATAAAAAAAGTGTGAAACCAAGTCTGAGAAACCATAGTTCTATTTACAGAATATGCAAGAGTGTGTAATATTGGGTATTTAAAAATTGAGAAACTATGGGAATCACCATCCTCCTGGTAACTCTGCTCTTACAGGGACAGAAGTTGTCCTTCCTATCCTAGGTAATCTTCTGCGTTTAAACTTAAGGCACAAAGCATCCCTCTGCCTTCCTTACTCAAAGCTGTGCACAAGACTTGGTACTTTACATTTTCCTGGCCATGCCAAAAAAATAATAGAGAAGAGTATGGCCATGTCATTAATTGTCTACTGTGGAGCACAGAGGAGAGCACGTATTATTTTACCTAACAAGACTGAGCAAGAAGGTCCAAAGGCTTGGTTACCTTGTGACATTATGTCAACTTCCAGAACAGCGACTACAGCCAAGATCATCCACACTGTTCTCAGACTCTGCTTAAATATCACTTTTTGTTCCTACGCGATTAGTTCCTGATACACAAAGAACTAATCTACTTTTCAACTTAAACTACCCTAGAGAAGCTAGTCACAATGCTGATGTTCTCCAACATAACTACCCTTCAGTTTGGTTTCATTTAGACCAAATGAAGATGTTTGTTTAGCTTGCATTCACAATTATGTAAAGTCATGAAGTATTCTTGAAGGTGGAAGGTTCAATTTAGTGTTGAAACATAATGCTTCTGTATCACCTTCAGCGGAAGTACAGGTGACACTAAACAGAGCAGTAAGCCAAACTGAAATTAAAACACCAAAGAAACTAGTTATCTTAAAAAGAACTCATCATTAACAAGAGAAGGCAGCAGAAAAAGCAGAATTATCCCAAAATTTCTACATAATAAAAATACTATCAGTTTCAGCACACCAATAACCACTTACTACAATTTTCTTACCCAGAAATTTACAAATCTTTCAAACCTTAACATTTATAAGGTTTTAGTTACAATATGCAAAAGCTGCATTCTTAATTACAAATGAAGGCTATATTTCAATAATCTTTTTACAACAAAAAAATCCTCAAAAAAGCCCCACACCCATCTTACCATTAAATAAGTTTCTCCATACATTACCTGTCCCCATATAATCGTAAGCTCAATAGAACTGCATAACAATGAATTGCTACGGAAGTATACCAGGCAGGGTTATTTAGGCCCACTAATTTTTACCAATAATTGCTCAGCAGGATACAGCATGCCAGCTGTGCTGATACAGTGGGCTCTGCATGCCACCTTCACAGTCAGAAAGAGCAGTGGCACACTGCAACTGCTCCCTAAGAGATGAAAAGAACTATAAAGACTGTAGGAAATCCATGTTCGAAATTGTGACGAGCTCCCACCACACCGAAAAAAAATACTTCTTGTCCAGAATGGGACCAGAGTCTGCCATATCAGTAGCCACAGAACTGTTGCAAGTTACTTACAACACTAACTATGCATTCAAAACATTAAGTAAAATTCCCAAAATCAGTTAGACTTTTACAAGTTGTCTATACCTCACAAGTGCTCATCGGACTTCACAGATGTCCCAAAGACTCTAAGCTCACAATTTTAACAGGTTACCACAAACAGTGCACTTCCTAAACCTGGTGGGGAGGGAGTTACCTACAGACTATTTACAACAAAAACTGATAAACATGTTACCTTCAATGTTCTCATTCTGATACGAATACTGTTATCCAACATAGTTTTACTTACTCAAAAGTTGACAAGGCGAAACAGTCATGTTTCCAAACCTTCATTTTACAAAGAACTCACATTTAACTACCTGTATCAACTGTCACCATCACCATTTGTATGCTCGCACAGGAATACAGTCTACTATTTTCATATCCGTAAAAGCAGCTTTTCCATCAACTCAACTAGTTTACTCATTCGGAAAAGGTTAGATTTGTAATTCCCGTATGTGGAGTAAATGCCAGACGCTCCTTTAGCGGATCAGGTTATTCCATAGGGAGAATCTGCTGAGGAGATGATTTGGTCTTTACATAACATTTTCCCTAGAAGATTTTCCTTTTTGCTTGGGAGCAGGAAGAACAAAAACAAAACAAGAAAACAAAGCGGACAGCCAGTGATTCATTACACCCCTACAGGAAAGCTGAGATGAGGAATTTGCTCCCATCCCCTTCTATTTCTAGAACCTACTGCTAACATGCTAGGTATTATGTATGTTACATATGTTCAAGCTTTTCCTTAGCTTTGATGTTCCAAGCATGGCTCTTTACACCTGGGACTAGAAGTTCTGAACGAACTCCACTGAGGACAAATCATAACGCTGTTTTCTTACACCACCAGGCTAATCACTATGCCACTTTCAGTTAATAACAGTTTCTCCATGGAGCCCCCTCATCAATTCTATATGAATGTCACATGCAAATGGATACCCTACAGAGCACTACATTTATACCAAACATTATCTACTGGGCAACTTATTCGTAAGACAAATTATCTGTATTTGTACTAATATGACAATCATTCTAATGATAATCATATTCTATAGTACGCCATATGCTATAACTTCTACCTCTTTGATTGCAAGCATACTTACTTAAAATTACCGATGCTTACTTGAGCTTAATTAAATTAATGAGCAAGGAACAGACAGGTCAAAAGAACATTTCCCCAAGCCATCAACACATACCTATGAAATTTGTTTCAAGCAATGTGAGCTACCCCCCATGTGTATACTCAATTTTATTCAGAGTACAAATATCAATGTATGCTTTTTAGCTGAGACAGTTGATCTCACAAAGAATACACTCCTTCATAACTCCTAAACTATGTTAATGACATGAATGGCATTCAATGATATACCCATTAGCTGTAAGCAGTACTGAATTACACTTTCATCATTAAAAAGGGCCTTATCCACAGCTACCATGGTGACAAAACACTAGCGTAAAAAGTTGTGGCTCCACTACAAGAATCTATTCTTCTACATGGCATTGAAAAATATCAAGTGCATCATGAGAAACACAAAAGGTCTGAAAAGAAACAAAATTGCATCCATTACCAACATAGTGGTTTACAACTAAATTTGTCATGCATTGCTACAATTCCCCACTCCCCCCAAGAAACTCAAGTCATTATTAGGACTAAAACACTGCTTTGGAAAGTGATCATTCTTTGTGAAAGGATTACTCTATTTAGACTTCATTGCTCTTCTGCCAAGCATCAGCCATATAAGGAAATCGAAGTTCACTGCCATTTATTTTGTTCAGCCCTTTCTGACACCTAAGAATAACCCTTACTGCTGCCTGGAAAGGTAAGTCTGTAAATTGGAAGCCAATTCACCGCTATCAACCACAGAAGCCACTTTAAGGTCAGTCAAATGTTAACATTTTTCCTCATAGTATAGTGAACAGATGGAGCTGGATTATTAACTTTTTCCTCAAACACTTCATTACTTGATGCTGTTAAAGAACTACATTTGTAGGAACGTGAAAAATTTTGCATAGAAATTCCTTCAATACATCTCAGACACTGGAAAGACTGAAGAGGAAACATCCTGACCAACATGCTGCTTTTGAGTTTGACAAACAGGAACAAAAATCTAAATAAACTAGCACAGGAGCTACAGTTTCTAGCTCATTTTGAACACTCATAACACAGGAAAAAAAAATTCCTTGCCTTCACGAAAGAACTAACCAACAATCTGTGGTAAACACTACTGTTTTCACCAAATGCAAATAGTTACCTGGCATAAGTTAACAAGTACCAGCAGTATAAAACCCTACACCCAAACTCCGCATTTGCTTGCCCCTCCAACAGTTTCAAACCGAACTACTTTCAAAAATGATAAAGAAGTCGTCACCAAAACCAAACAAGGCTACGTTAACTAGGTGATTTAACTGCACATACTTTTAAGAAAGTGACACCGCTAGCTACCTTTTTTTTCTTTTTAATGGAGGTTCTCAAGGTAAACTTGTGCAAGGCTCAAAATGCAATACCGACCGCAGCCCAAATCGTCATCTTGAGGACAGAGGGAGGGCAGAGGAAGAGAGGTGGTGGCAGCAAATGAGGGGGAAAAACTGCGATAGCATTTACAGAGCTACGAGGGCACATTTTTATAGAGAAATTTAGTAGCTATCTTCAAGAAGATCAGCCAGACACTAAGCAGTGTTCCAGAAAACAAGGTGAAAGACAGGCAAGAAAGGGCAGACACAGCGCCAAGCCTCAAGTTCTTTCAATTAAATAAAAGATACTACCTCCTTCAGGACTTTGTTATTTCCCGAGAAGTTAATTATACTCGCAGGATTAGCAATAGTTTTGGAAGGAAAGGAGCTGAAGCAGCAGTCTCGGAGTCGAGCAGTTTCAGTTCAATACCTTCTCCGACCGAACAAAGAAACTTCTGTGTCCTGGGAGCTTAAAAACTTTCAGTCTCCCAGACTCTTTCCCTCATCCTCCATGAAACCAGCAACTACGTTCAGAAGAACGGCATTCCGGCGAGAGGGGGAGAAACACAAAGGAGAGCTCAACTATGCAAGGCGGAAAACACAGAAAAATAAAGGCCAAAAACAGGATATCAAAATGAAGCGTGAACTCCTTCCTTTTTCCCCACCCCCTTCAGCAGAGGAAAGATTTTTCTGTTGTTGTTGTTGCTGCTGCTGCTCCCCAAGCCTTCTCCATTTCATTTACCTTGTCTGTCGGGCGTCTAAATCAGATCCAGCAGGCAGGAGTTTCTTCCAACCCCAAGGAAACACAATAAATCCAAACGAGCTTTCTGCTCGTCGAGGGGGAAGGAGGAGAGAAGTGAGGAGGGAGGGCGGAAAAAAAATGCAACAGCCCTCGACAAGGACGGGGGCGTTCGCCGAGCGGGGCGTGCGACGTGCGTGTGCACGGGGGAGGGCGGCAGCGGAGCCCAGCTCCTCCCGGCCCCGCCGGCGGCGACGCCGGGGTCTGCCCCGCGGGCGGCCCCGACCCACTACGGCCCCGCCTGGCGCCGCGACCGCCCGGCAGAAACGACGCCCGGCGGCGAAACGGCAGCGTCCCGTCCCAGCCCCCCTCTGCCACCCCGCCGGCCCCGGCAGCGCGGCGCGGCCCGGCCCGCCACCGCCCCTCGCTCGCCCGCTGTCCGGCCTCCTCGGCGCGCCGGGCGCCGCCGCTCCGCCCCTAGCTCCTCACCCGGGGCCCCGCTGTCCGAGCGCGGCCACCGCCCCACGCAGCCCCTCCGCTGCCGCCGCCGCACCGCCGCCAAAGGCAGGAAGGGAGCGGGATGGCCGCTTGCCTCACCTGCCCGCCCGCCGCCGCCCTCTCTCCCCGCCTCCAGTCGCACACTTCCCCCTTCTCCCGCAGCTTCAGCCTCCCGCCCCACTTCCCCGCCTCAGCGGCAGCGGGAGCCCGAGAAGGCGACAGAGCTGTGGGGAGGGGAATTGCCCCGGTGAGGGGACACGCGACGCGGAGTGTGTGGGGGTAACCGAAGAAGAAGCCGCCGCACCCCTGCGGCTGCCGGCGCCGCGCACCACCGCCCAGGCCGGGGGAGACACTGCAGCGGCGGGAGGGGGGGAGGGGGGGCGGAGCGGGAGCCGGGCCGGGACCGGGAGGAGGCGGCCGCCGCGGGAGAGGGCAGTCGCGCCTCCTCGGCCGTGCTGGGAGGCGGGGGAGGGGAGGGAACGGGAGGGTAACGCCGCCGCCGGCTCCCGCTGGCCTCCCTTCCCCCCCCCACCGGCGTGGGGTTGAACGCGGGAGGCCTCGGCACAGCCAATCCCGAGCCAGGGGCGTCGTGAGGGACGGGCCGCTGCAGCCAATGGGGCTCGGCAGGAGGCGGGAGCGCGCTGCCTAGGAATGGGGCGCGGTGGGGGTCGGGGGCGCCGGCGCGGGTCAGGGCCGGGGTACAAGGACGGAAGAAGGTGCCGGGGAGGGGGCAGGGGACTGGGGGGTGGGCTTTCCCGCCTATGCCTGACATGCGGCCCGCACGGGGGGCTCGGATGGGGCCTGTCTGCGGGCTGGGCCGCGGCGGGCGCCTGCGGGGGCCCTTCGTGGCCCGGTTAACCGCTGGGGACCCAGAGACCCCCTGTGCAAGGGTGAGGGTGTCCCTGGTTGCTCCCCGCGCTTTCGGCGTAGTTTGTCTTCCACAGGGACACATCGGTTGCTCGGGGAAATTCAGGCCAAATTACAAGTGTTTCCTCAGGCATAAGCAGCTCAGCTTCCTGATTTAATAACTGCATATTTTATATCCAAATTGCTGAAATGATTGATCCTGTCCCAGGGATTTGCCATCTTAACATTCATGGCCGCCCCAGCAGCTAGCATGCCCTTGCACCTTAGGCTCCCTAACTTCACGCTCCTGGGATCTAGGGGAACAAACATGGTGGGATAACTAGCAACCTCCACCCAAACCATGATGTTTGAATGTGTTCTATTGAACTTCGGTGCAAACAACAATGAAAATACCACGTTCAGCCTGGATGAGAAAAGGCTCCATGGAGACCTGATAGCAGCCTGCCTGTACCTAACAGGAACTTACAGCAAAGCTGGTCAGGGTCTGTTTACAAGGGCATGGAGTGATAGGACAAGGGGTAATGGCTCTAAGCTGAAGGAGTGTAGATATATTTGAGATAGGAACAAATTCTTCCCTGTGAGGGCGGTGAGGCTGTGGCAAAAGCTGCCCAGAGAAGTGAATGTCCTGTCCCTGGCAGTGTTCAAGGCAAGGTTGAATGGGGCTTTGAGCAACCTGGTCTAGTAGAGGGTGTCCCTGCCCATGGCCAGGAGGTGACGGGGTTGGAACTAGGTGACCTTTGAGGTCCCTTCCAACCCAAACCAGTCTGTGATTCCATATATGGTCACACTGTTTCACATAAACTCTGGAATAGTTGTATATTCTCTTCAACACTCTCAGTACGATGCGGTGCTACTGGCAAAAGCTGTTAACTGTAACATAATCATGTTCAAATATGTTTGAAAAGCAGCCAGTGCGTTTATTGTAGGTTACATGACTTCGATACTGGTGTTTGTTGGATCACAACAGTACGTTGATGGAAATGTTTTTCTGTTTAATTTCTTTGATTGTTTGAAATGGGTATTTGACAACCTATTGTGTATGCAATATGCCATTTTAACAGTCCTGGAGCCTGGAGTTCTGCTCAGCCACAAAACAGTGCACAAAGCTGACAGCAGGGTGGATTTGTACATGCTGCTCACCTTATGCTTCTTAATTGTGTTCTGCAGAGACCATGTCTAAGGACAGAGGTAGTTTGGTTTTCACACCCATTTAATCCCTGGCTTCTCTCCTGGGACTGCCACCAACTAAACTGGGATAGTGTTTTATTATGATAATTTGTTTACTGGGAAATGGACAAAATGCTAAAAAATGCGCTTTTGTATGAGCCACTGAAAAGCAAAGGAAAGTGGTATGTCAGGTTAGTACCAACCTGCTCCTGATTTTAGCATACAATTAGAAGCAAAAAGTCCTTTAAACCCTCACTGGTAACTGCAATAAATATCTCCTGTTCCAGATCACTAGTTGCTTCATCCAGTGTCATCCAGGGCCTTGGATGAAGGACGTTTAATCTTTAGCAACAAAACATACAGTTGATCACATTTAGAGAAGTCTGCTATGTTTAACAATGCTGCTGTTTATTTAAAACTTGTCTCTGTATAGGAATTGTATGTTCAAATACCCAGTTTGCTTCCAGGTACAGAAAATAAGCATGCATTTCTACTACTGTAATAATATTCAATTGTCCTTTGTTTATTTTTCTCCATCTTTAACAGAGCATACAGTCCTCTTTGGGAATTACATCTATGCCTACATGTGAACTGAGTTTGCAAAAAAATAAAATTATGTATCACTATGTATTTCCAAAACTATTAAATCACTTAATTTTTTTCTTGTTCAGATAAGCCATTTTCATAGAATGAATCAGCTTTGGACTAAGGCCAAGTATACGAACTTTACCCCCACTGACAACATTTAGAATTTTTCACTATAGTGCACTACACTGGTGCTACAGTAAATTTACTGTTTTTTTAAAATCTCACATAAACAATTGATAATTCCTGTCTAATAGACAATAATGTATCTTTATCATAATTTATAGGAATGGCTCTCTGTAACCGATGTCCTCCATCAGGAACTCTTCAAGGCACCTCTTTTATGTGTCAATTTCCGTAACTTTTTTAATGTGAAAACGTTCTTTGGCAATGTTTACTGCAGATTGCCCAATCCATTTATTAATGCAGCAGGGTAATAGATGGGTGTGGGAAATTGATAGCAATTGTTGCTCCCATGGTAAGTCTACTGTAGTTGTAATGTTAGTTTTAATGTAAGATACTATTTCACTTACAGTTGTAACCATCAAAAATAAAAGCCTAGCCAAAGTCTGCTGAAACCATAGCTAGATAGACTACAGCTCCTGAAGACATTTTACATTGACAAGATGCAACTATATATACAAATTAAGAAAATACCAGGAGTTATCCCAGGGATTTAAAAGTGCTATAAATACCAAGACAGTATTTAGATTACAGCTTCAACAAAGTCCCCAGCAACATTAATTCCCAGAGTTGGTATCCCAGTTACCAAATAATTACAGATTAAGTGCACAAAGTACAAAATATAGAGTTACATAATGACACTTTCAAGTGGGACTATGCAACTGATCCCACTGAAAGTTTAAATAAGTTCTTTATGCACGATTTCACAGGAGACACCAAGCCCCAACTCCTCTCATTCAAATTTCTATTTTTATATTTGAACAAGAACACTAGTAAATACTGTAAAAACATGTGGCTAAACTGAAAGAACAGTTGGTGAACCAACCACCTCTATGTTTGTCCCTTTCAAGGGTTCAATGGCCTGAGCAATGTGTACATAGTTTTTCAGAGTTGCAGAGGTTTATTGAAGCTTTTCCCTATTCTTGCTACTGTTGTTAGTTACCTTCCTGCATTTCCTCTTTTCCAAGAGCTAGATTATAAGGCCTCCAGGGTTAGTTTATTAAATGTTCATGTAGCTTCTTGAACAGCGGATTTTAACTTGATTTGAGTTGGGACTTCTGGTCATCATTGCAATATAAACATTAAATAATAATTACTGGAAGTGATAACTGCATAAAAGACATAAAGAGAGAAGAAGTAGTCTTTTCTTCAGCAACTATATATTGAAGTTTATTTTAGGGACTCCATAATTTAAATTTCTGCATTGTCCATTCCAAATATCTTGCTGTAACATTTTCTGAATTGGTCTGCTTCCCAACTAGGTTACACCACATTTATTCTGGTGAAATCATCACAAAACTGGTATAATTCATTGGCAGTTAAGTCTCAGAAGTATATTGTTACAACATCCTACATGCATAACGCCTGGCTATTACATTTAAGGAGAAGCTAAGTAAATGGCCTCTGTTCATTCTAACTTCAATGTAATGGAAAATTTACACTGGTTAACTACTGTGTTATACCATACAGAGAAGTTTTCTCTGTATTTGGTTGCATTATTTTTCGAATAGTGAAATCAAACGGAGCAGCACTGAATGTAAATGTATTCTGTGACTAAGTTTTGGAGTATTATCCCAAGTACCAGTAGAAAACCTTTGTAACACCACAACCTATTTTGTATATGCTGTGTTCCAGAAATGGTCAGGAATGTTTGGGAGTTATTTTTAAACATTTTATTGTGAGTTTTTGTTTGTATTTCTTTTCCTTGGTTACCACGGGTGAACTTCTGAATTCTGACTGAGGAACACGTGGCAAGGCTTTTCACATGGAGAAGGAAAGATAAAAAGATGATGTTAAGCCACCTTTACTCTTCACTGGTTTGGACTGCTTTCCTCCTGGACAGTCCCCTTAGTGCTAACTTTAAGCTATGCTGCAGCCTCTTAGCCTAAGGGTCTGTTTTGACAGCTGATGCCCCCACATAAATCTTGGGCTGGTCAAAACAAACAGAAAGGAATGAAAATGCAGCCATGCCATGTGAGGACACAGGCATCTGTGGATCGTAACCCTCAGTCCTTTGCTCGCAAGCTCCTGCAGAGTTGCTTCAGGCCACACTACGTAGAGTTAAACATGAAGTTGGCAAAAAGAGCCAACTATGAAGTTGCCTAAAATAAGCTATTTGCTCAGTATTTTGCCTATGCACCAATGATGGTTTTGGACTGCCTTTGGTAAGGTTCTTGGATTCAAAAAGGGTAGCAGTGAACGCTGCTGGGGATATTTCTGCTGAAGAAATCCTAAAAGAATACTGTGCCAACCCCAAATCAGACCTGGGAAAGCTCTTCTATAGGTAATTAGTTACACTAGCTCTACAGAAGCTCTATAATGTTTATATGGCTCTTCCAAAGTCAGCGATTAGAGCTGTGTCCCATAGGAAAACTACCACTCGTCCATTTGTCCAGTTAGGAAAGAAGAATTTCTGTGGCAAGTTTGTTTTAAATATTTATTGGGGTTTTTTTAAGCTGATGAAAACCCATGATCATGTGTTCTGGAGTAAGAAGTTGTTGGATTGGTGCTGTGTAATTAGACACTATAAACTTTTTCACAAATATTCCAGAATTATTATGGGCAGATTGATGACAAAGCCCACCCAGCATGTGGAGAAATATTCAGGTTTCTCTAACTACAGAATGAATTGCATTTGCTGTACATTTTTTGGCTTACTTATCTCCGTTCTGAACGTTAATTTTTCTTTACAAGGGGCTAATGCTGACAATAAAAATCTCTTAGCACTTTATAGCAGCACTGATGCAAATGTGCACACTTACGAATTCTTAACTTTTCCTTGACATCTCTTTTCTCTGAATAATTTTAGTCAAATAAAATAGAAACCATCAATATATGAATTCCTGACTTAAGTCTTACCTCGATTTTAAGACTGAATGTCTTATGGACTGCCATTTTTGGGACCATGGGTTAAATCCATTTGAAGCAAGGATATTCAGACAGTGTGATGAGATGAAATATTCTGTCTCTAGGCCTGTTATAATAATGAATTGTACTTTAAGTAAAGAGGTTTAGATTAGAAATGGTACCACAGAGAATTTTAGGAGACTTCAAAAACCAATCCTTTTGATTCTCCTCCATCTGGAAAATGGGGTTCACAATAAAACATTTGTTTTGGGAAAATATATTCTTTTTTCAGAATTTGTTAAAACAATTGTAGTTTTTTCATTATATAAGAAATCTGTGTAATTAAAAAAGAATCTGTTTTTCTTCTCCATTTCTATTCTTTTTGAAATCTTCAATTCTCTTTCATTAGTTATTTTTCCCTGTCTTCCTATACAATCATACTGTTGTTTTATAACCTCAGCTGGTAACTGAGCACCATGAAGGCACTCGCTCACCCCTCCCCACAAAGGAGATGGGGAAGAGAATGGGAAAAAAAAATCATGGGTTGAGAAAAAGACAGTTTAATAACAAAGTAAAAATAAAAATAGTAATAATAATGCTACACGTGATGTACAAATGCAATCTTTCACCACATGGAAAAGGAAGAAAACTCAACCCAATGCCTAGTCCACTTCTGAGCAGCAGTCCCACCTCTCAGCTCGCTTCCCTAGTCATATGTGGAGCATGATGTTCTGTGTCAGGGAATATCCCTGTGGCCATCCGGGGTCAGCTGTCCTGGCTGTGCTCTCACAGCTTCTTCTGCACCTGGCAGGGTGTGAGAAGCTGACAAGTCTCCAGCTCAGTGTAAGCATGAATACTACCTAGCAACAGTCTGTTATCAACACTGTTCTCATACTAAATCCAAAGCACAGCACTGTACCTGCTACTAGAAAGAAGATCGACTCTATCTCAGACAAAACCAGGATACATACAATCACAGAACAGTTTACGCTGGAAGAGACCTCAAAGATCACCAACTCCCAACCCACCCTGCCATGGGCAGGGACACCCTCCACTAGACCAGGTTGCCCAAAGCCCCCATCCAACCTGGCCTTGAGCACTGCCAGGGAAGGGGCAGCCACAGCTTCTCTGGGCAGCCTGTTCCAGGGCCTTACCACACTCACAGGGAAGAATTTTGTCCTTACATCTAATCTAAATCTGCCCTCTTTTAGTTTAAAGCCCTTTTTCTTGTCACTACACTCCTTGATAAACAATCCCCCTCCATTGTTCTGGTAGGAACCCTTCAGGTACTGGAAGGCTGCCGTAAGGTCTCCCTGAAGCCTTTTCTTCTCCAGGTTGAATAAGCTCAACTCTTTCATCCTGTCTTTACAGGAGAGGTGCTCCAGCCCTCTGATCATCTTTGTGGAACTCCTCTGGACTCACTCCAACAATTCCACATCTTTCGTATGTTGGGGGCCCCAGAGCTGGAATAGCATTCCAGGTGGGATCACACAGAGTAGAGGAGCAGAATCACCTCTCTCTACCTGCTGGTCTCACTTCTTTTGATGCAGCTCAGGCCACAGCTGGTTTTCTGGGTTGTGACCTGGCTGATGTTGAGATTCGTCCACTGACGTCCCCCAGTCTGTCTCCTCAGGGCTGCTCTCAGTCCATTCTCTCTCTGGCTTGTAGTTGTACTTGGGATTGCCCTGACCCATGTGCAGGACCTTGCACTTGGCCTTACTGAATTTCATGTGGTTTCCATGGGCCCACCTCTCAAGCTAGTCAAGGTCTCTGGATGGTATCCCTTCCCTCCAGCTTGTCAAACACACCACACAGCTTGGTATCACTGGAAAACATGATGAGGGTGCACTCGATCCCATGTCCATGTCTCCAGCAAAGCTCTTAAACAGTGCCAGTCCCAACACCAATGCCACTCATCACTGATCTTCACATCTCCCCACATAACAAATATAGTTCTAAGAAATGTCCTTTTTTTAAACTATTTTTCCCTTCTCCTTCAAATAATCCAAATATAAAAGATTGCCCTTGTATGAGTACTGTTACTAAAAGGCATTACAGAAATTTTTAATTTTCCTTTGACAAGAATGGTTTCAGAGTCACTTTTTAAAATCTAAAATAGACTTTTTTTCCCATTTATATATGTTCTAAGGCATGGTAGTTGCAAAAAAGAAAACTAAAGTAATATTTTTAATGTTTTAAGTCATGGATATCATCTACTGATTTTCTCCATCAAAAGGGTATTTTAAAACAAAGCTTATATGGAATGTATGAGTATTATGCTATGTCAACAAGGAAATAGTGACTTTCCAGACCACAGAGGTGAAGAAGTTGTGTATTAACTCATTTCCATGCCTGCAAACAAGCTAAAGGTCTCAAGAGAGAAAGTGGGCTTACTAAGTGCTTTGAGAAGTGCACTTTAGTCTAAAGCTGTAATTATTCTCTATTATGATTTCTATAAATGAAATCTTTTAAATATTTTACTTTGTTAAACTAAGGTTGCAAAAAAATGCATAGGTTCTGATAACCCTGCTATTAGCAGCATCACTGAGATCACATCAATTACCAGCATCAGTCCCCCACATATTCATGAACTGTCATGACTAGACAGCACACATTCAGATTAAACAAACACACACCTTTCACAAGAAAGCCCCTCTTTGACTTTGCACAGGGAAGATTTAATCGAAGACAAAAATAGGCTTGTTCTTTACCACTGGTGAGACAAACACACTTGAACCTAAATGCAGGTGGCACAGAAACCTATCAATTAATGCAGAAACATTCAGTGTAAAATACTGATGCTGTTATGAACGCCCTTTAGGTCACTGCTTTCCAACCTTCATATAGTGGTCTGTCTTTATCTGAACTGGAAATTTATTGCACTATCTCCCTCTTCCTCCCATACCCATTCCACTTGCTGTACAAGTAGAACTGCTTCCATGAAACGTTTATCTCACTTCTGTTCATTTTGAGAATACAGATGTGATGCGGTAGCTATTTACACTGTGTGATACAAATGAGACAGATTTGTAGAAGTGACATCTTCAATTAGACCAACTGATACCACTGGAGAAAATAACAAAATTTTCAACTTGACTGACATCCATTAATCAGATTTGACAAGTGGCAAAATCAAAACTAAATGCAGTTGGGCCAAGACTGTTTTTAGCATAATGAAATAATTTTTATCAGTTAAAGCACTGGAGAGAAAACAATTGATGACATGAATGAACATGGATGAATCAGCAAGAAAACTGTAAGCTTTAAAAATAATGTTTCTACTGAGTCCACAATTTGTTTACTTACTGTTAAGAACTTTATTCCCAGGATTATTTTTTAAACACGACTTGTAGGTCTCCTCTGAGGACCTGGAGTGTGCAAAAGCTAGAATATTTTCTTTATGAAAAAAAGTATTCTCCTACCCTTTGCTGTGTTTTGTCCTTGATCAGTTATCTGTGCAGGTTCATTGTAGTGAATTATCTTTGATTAGTTTCACACACATAGCTCTCATGAGGGTATGCTTAGTGTAATATATCACATTTTTTTAAAAGTGTATGAAGAAGACCCATGGATATGAATAGTTCTTTTGAGCAATGACATCAATTATGTTAAATACATCAGTATTCATGAATTTTGCATTTGCTGTGCCAGCAAGGTTTGCTTCTAATGAATGTTTCTTAGTACAGGGGAAATCTGCTTTGGATTGTGAGTTTAATACTGGAACTGTTGTTTGAAAAGAAAGGTGGAAAAGGGCTCAATGGAGAACTCTTCAAGAATGACAATGCCCTCAGTCCCATCCTCTGACCTGGCTGGCCCTGTGTGGAATTGGACCTGATGATCTGTATGGGTCCCTTCCAACTCAGGATATCCTATGATTCAACAAGTCTGTGTGCTTTCGTAGTTGCTGTAATTAATTAATCATTTTCTACATATATACCAGTGTCGAGTAGCATGTAATAGAAAGATACTCCCGTCGAGGGTTTCCTTTTTGCATTATTAGATTCAAAGATGGCATTTGGGTGGTTAATTCAAATATAGAGCCTGGTCCTTGCAAAGCAGTTCTAGAGCATTTTTTTCTAGTGTGTTTTGCATGGTGGCTGATTTTCTGAAGAGTTTGTTGATTTGTAGTTTCGTTTGGGTAATTCTTATTATCACTTTTTGTCAGCCAGGCATTTATGTTTCAATATAACTCTTAATAAATTGAGTTCTGTATATATACAGACACACATAAATATATATACACATACATCAATCTGCTAAAGCACAAGTCTGAAATATGATATATGAGACATATATGTACATAAATAATATACCTAGCATATGTATGGTGAAGTACTTGACTGGTAAGCATTCACCCTTTTAGTGATAATACCTAAGGACTAAGTTTAATTACTCTTTAATTTTAAGTCAAATAAATGTAAATTATAATATATGGACACAAAATCTATGTGTATTAGAGGAAGTCTGGAAAAAATGAGTGATGTCCCAGGAAGTTAGGTCATTTAACAGGCATGCTGCTGTGACAGAGATTGAAAATATAAGGAAATGCTTTTTCAAAAAAAGAGATATTTTTCATGCAAGTAAACTTACTGCCTTCAGTGAGATTACTAATAGAAATAAAGTTACACACCTGACTGTAGACCTGTGACCTAAGGTCTTGTTTACACTGACAGAGAGAAGTACATTTAACCTGCGTACACTGAAACACCTTCGTTTCATGCCACAGAGTTTTAGCACATACTAGACTGTTGAGATAACATAGAGCCCATATACCTACTTGAAGCTTATAAAATGAGACATGCATAATGTTTTACTAAGCTACCGCCTTCCTGCCCTTCCCCAGCTGAGAACATCCTGGAAAGGTTAGGAGCCATCTTGTGTGGTCTACCTGGGCTAGCAATCCTGAGAAAGGAACATCAGCCTCGTTTTGCCATTATGTCATTAATGTGAAAGGTTGTACAAGAGGTGGCATTCTTGTAGTTCTCAGGTGAGGGAGTGTGACTTCCAGTGCTGCTGTGGGCATTTTAAATTCCTCTGCTCATAACAACCACCTGCACCTCTGCAGATCTCTTCTTCCCCTAACTGCTCATTTCTGTTGCCTTCATTTGTATGTTCCTGGCAGGAACCATGCCAGAAGTTTCAAGAGAGAGTTAAAAAATAATGGTGTCTCAGCAGCTAGAATACTTTACTCACTCTCAGATGTTCAGTAGAAAACACTCCTTTCTTTCCTACCTGTTGTCGCCACCACACACATTTTCTCCTTCCTCACCTCCCCCTTAACTGCTTGATCGTTGAAAGAAGAGAGAGCTCAGTATTGCAGCAAACAAGTCAAAGATCTCTGCCATCACCCCTCACCAATAAAAAAAAGACCCACAAGCCACTATTGGCTGTTGAAATTTTGAACAACGAAGATTCTGTGGAAACTTGAAGCATTCCTTAGGGGAATAAAAATTTCATTTAAGGTGCCAAAATTACTAATTTACATCTGTCCTGTCCCTCATTACAGCACTGAAAGCAATGCCTTCCCAGCCATATGTGGCTATTCTTCGAGAGATTAGACTGCTTGTGTTTAAACACATATAGGAAATGTTATATTAATTCCTTCTTCCTATAATGATTGCATAAAGAGGGAAATCACACGGAGCGCAGTGCTGCATTCTGTCTCCTGATATGACACTGTAATAAAAAGGGGCGCATTTAGCCACTAATGAATGCCAAAGAACTTCCTCTCTTCCTGCAGCTGAATGAAAGAGTCCAGCTGACCTTCTGAGAAGGACTGGCCTTTGAAGAGTGAAAAAGAGCAATAAGCAGAAGTGTTTTGGTCCCCCGTGAGGAAGAGCACTGCCTTGGGAAGAGAAAAGTAGGTCCAGGCAGACCACGGTGGAGTGAGACGCCAGTTCTACCACTCCCAAATATCATGCAGGTGCCCCAGAAGTGGCTTTGCTTCCTTATGTACACATAAGTAAATAATAGCACTGGCAAATTCCAGTCACGCTGCCTGTGAATAGAGGCTTCTGGAAATGAAGAAGAAAAAGCAGGTGGAAGTTAGTTCTCTTGTAAAGGAGGGATCAGCACTCTGGAAGTGGCAGGAGCAATTCTTTAGGAAATAAATGCAGGTAAATATTTGATGAAGAAGGCTACAGTGTAGGGAGGAGGTGCTGACACTGAGAAACCTGAGGAATAATATTGTGGAAGTAATACCTGTTGGTGACTGCAGAAGAAATGGATGTAAGCAGTTTGCATGTATTCTTAAATTATTATACATCTGCAAGGAGACGAGGGAGATAAGTGAAAATAAGTATTATCAAATAGAGCAGAAGGATATTCAGTGGTCTTCTCAAAGCCTTGGGGAAAGAGAGAAGCAGTTGAAAAAGGAAATGAAAGGAGATGAACTCGTCCTCAAAATTAGTGTCGTCACATATGGCTGGGAAAATGCAGGCACACTGCAAAATCATTCAGCAGCATGAGCAGGAAAATGCAATTAGGGTGAATACTATGCTAGGCAGAAAGCTGCCGTGTCCGCTTCCCTACCACGGCAGCAACAGCCATGCAACCCTTTCATCAACGAGTCTGCCTCTCTCTTCAAGGTAATTTGCTTTTTCTCCTACAACTTTATTGAAGAGCAGAAGTGATGGTTTGATGGAAAATGAGGTAGAGACAAACAAAGGATCGGGAGAAAGGAGAAGTCATTAAGCCTGTGGGAGAAGGAGACTACAAAGGAGAGGGAGATTAGTAAATGAAGGAGTAGCCAGTAGGGAAGGGTAAGGAGAGGACAGAAGAGATAGAGGTACTGAAAGACTCACTCAGCATAGCACATCACTCCAAAAAGAAAACCCCAGACCTATGCAAATATTGCACTTAACTAAATGAATGCATATGTAACATCGAGTCTCTGGAACTCCTGTCAAAGGATTTAAATGGCATTTCAGTGCTTTTCCATTTTTCTGCAAGAGCCTCGTGGATGCTTGCAGCCGCTTGGATACTGCAGGCTGAATATGTATTATGGACTTTTGAATAAAAGGCTAGAATCTAGCTAAAATGTATGTATTTTGGCATTTACTTCCATTTGTTTTAGGGGAAGTAAAAGTCCTAAATACTTCCTCTGGTGTGGGCTGGATTTCTTGCTCACAAAAAAAGGACGGTTACTGTGGAGGTCCTGGGACTCCACTAATTTATCCCACTTGATAATTCTCCTCACAGTTGCAGGAAAAAAAACCCACAACTGTGCCACAGTGCAGCAAGCATGACCCATGGAAATTAATGATACTTTGCTTGTAGTTAATAAGATACACTTGGAATATGCTTTGTTAATCCAGTGCACAGTTTAAAGAATTAAACTGGGTTAGATTTTAGTTGTCCTCTGATGTTTGAAATTAATTAGTCAGCTGTTAAGTTTTATTTCTGTTTGCTAGAAGTATAAAGCTGAGGCACCCAAATGAGTCACACTGCACACAAGCTTTTTTTACTGCGACTTGCATCCTTTTAGGTGACTAAAACGCTAAACATCCTGTAAGCATATCTTGATATTTATGCTTGTCATTTTTTACATTTTGTGTACATTTTTTCATTTCTCCTTACTTGAATACTGAATAATAAAATACGGAGTTTCAGTTCATGTGAGCTTTGCTGTCTGATTACTTCAACTTTAAACAGAGCAAATATTTTTTTATAGACAGGGAGACATTTATTCACTGGTTCATTTTAAATAAAAAGTGTGGAAATAGTCCGTTTTTGTTGTTGCTGTTGTTTGGGTTGTTTTAATCTGGTTCGTTTTCTAAGGAACATTTTCATATATATTGGAGCTTAATGTTATGCCTTTTTTAAAGAACTATCGTTTTGAGGAAGGCTGACAATGGTCTATAGCTGACACCACTGTAAAATACACCTTTTATGTATATTCTGCTTTGAAGCACTACCACTACTTGTTACGCTTTGTTGATTAAAATATTAAAAAGTTGGACAAGTCACGCTGCTGTTAAAAATGACCTGGAACTGTCTACATTTGTCTCAGAAGTTTCCCATTTCCATTGACAGCAATTTACATAACACAAACCTAAGTTAAAATTAATTCCTTGCACTGTTTTCAGAATGAAAAAACACACAGAAATCCTCCGTTTCACTCTCTGACACATATTTTTGCATAGCTTTCAGATTTCAGTTACAAAGGGACAAAGTAAACACTGCAGTGAAAAAAATGAGCTTGATTTAATCACACCTAGATACAGCCCGCTCCTTGCTTTTTATTTCCACGATGCATAACCATTATTTTCCACGTGGGATGTCCTATGGTGCAGAAACGCAGACAAAACTCCTGTCTGTGCATCTGTGGAAGTCACAAAACTAGCTTGAGCAGAAAGATGGCATTTCTCATGGTATTACCGTCCTGGGTCAATGTTCTGTTTGTCTAGGCTACAGTCTGTTACTTTACAAAAAGTGAAAGAGAAAGCTCTTTGTGTGTCAAGTAGACAGGGACTGGGTAGTGCCCTGAAGCAGCTTGACAACGTAGGGAAGGAGAGGCAAAGGCAGAAGTTTAAACGCTGCCAGTTCTGCTCGTCACACTAGGGCAAAGTTCGACGGCAGACCTTTGCTGTAAGTCTGCGCTCCTCTCTCCCTTAAAAATGTCCTCAAAAAAAGTTCTAAAACTGGCAGGTAGATCTCACTAAGAAGCAACTACCCCTACCAGGCAGACAGCTTCATAGGGGAGAGGTGGTAGGCTGGCCTACTCTCTGACCAATATAAAATCATCAGAAGATTTTCATATTTTCCCAAGTCTCAGTTAAAAATATTTTCAGTTACAAAATAAATTCAGTTATGAGTATTACATGAGTCTTTGTCCAGAAAACAGAAAACCAATATGCCTTAAGCGATGATTAACTTAGCTTTTAGTATCAAATGAGTGATTTAAATTTACATTGTGTTTTCCAGCACTTAAGATTTTGTTTCAAAAAAGGCATACTGGATTTTCTCATTTGACCCATGCTCCTGGGACCCTGAACACCACCTGTTAGTGATGGGAATTTCCTGGTGACTTAGACCTCTAATTAAATTAAGAAATACAGTAATAAAGGCAATAAATAATAAGCATCTCTAAACCTTATTACCAGTTGGAAAAAGTTAGACTCATTTATATCTCTTACTGAAAGTGAATGTTTAGATTATAAAGAATTTCTTTTCTTTAGGCTAGGATGGAGAAGATCTGTGCTTTTTTAGCATAGCAAAACTAAGCATATAAGATGAAAGTATAATTACATTTGCCTAGAGTTCTTTACTGTGATGCACAGGCTAATCTTTCAGAAGCTAGGGGTGCTACCTGATACCCAAAAAGAAGCAGAGGCAATTAATTAATTCCATTCCACTTGTTGATTTTGTCAACCAAGATCCAATACTGCTTTCTCCAGTACAGTATTCTTCTGCATGCATGTACCATTTGAACAATCTCTTAGCTGAAAAAATTCCATGAGAAATCATCCGTGTTAGGTAAAGTACAGGTTTATGGCATGAATGCTAATGCATCTTAGGTAGTACGGTAAGAACAGGCGTCCAGTCTTGATCAACAGAAAACAGAACAAATAAGGATTGGGGTTTTTAGTTTGGTGGCTGGGGTTTAGGTTTTTGTAATTATAAGTAATCTTATTTCATAGGCTATTTAGAAAGAACTGCTTAGGACATGGGAAAGTAGGTTTTAAGATTACAATAAACAGATACAGTTCTGTTCCAGATCTGAAGGCTGTACAGTAGTCATTCCATGTATGACTTATGGAAAATGCTTTAAGGAGTAGCATTATGCCGTGGCATTATCACAGATTCAGAAGAGATACGAGAGTCATTCAGCTCTGTTAAAATATTGAAAGCTACTTACAAATGAATTCTAACATTTATCAGCTTGAAAAATATGTATCAGTGGTTTACTACCTCTTTACCCCTGAGATCAGGAAGGGCTGCAGCACCAAGGCAGATGGGTCATCATTATTTTTATTACCCCTCCCTGTGTACTGAGAATTGTATTTTCTAAACACTTTTCCTGTTTGATTAACTAAGTGGTATTGTGTCGCTTCCACCATTACCTCCACCAGTGATGCAGCACTTGGCCTCCAAGACAAAATAGCAGACTTTTCCAGAGATCTTTGAAGACCGACAGATGGTGATGAACACCCAGGACTGTTGACCATGTTCTAAACATACTACACATGTTGCTAGTGTATTTTGTTGCTTTTGAGGAGAAAAAAGACCTCATGGAAGGGATGCACTAGAAATCAGCATTCAGTAAGCAGACAGCAAATCAGATAAGCAGAATAGTCTGAATATATAATTAGAATGGGCTGAACTGGAGTGGCTATAAGATTTTTCTTGAGTTCATGGGACTCTTAGGTTTACTGATGTTTTGTTTTTCTAAAATACTCAGGAGGATGCAAATTTTCCAATTAGAATGGGCTGAACTGGAGTGGCTATAAGATTTTTCTTGAGTTCATGGGACTCTTAGGTTTACTGATGTTTTGTTTTTCTAAAATACTCAGGAGGATGCAAATTTTCCAAAGTCAAACTTGTAAATACCTATTTTTAGTGCTCTGCCTGTTTGTAATACTCCTACACTGTTGCTTGTTAAGCTCAGTTACTAAACATTTTTGTTGTTCAAATTTATTCCAAATCTTGACTGTTTATCCATGTGCTAGATAATTCAGGAAAATATTTTAACTTATTTGATTGCTAGGAGTAATGTCTTATGAAATTCCCCCTAAACTTCTGTTCTGGCATGTATGTTCAGCTCTAAAATGTTTCCATTTTACATCGTTGACATCTTTACAATAACTAAGGCTATTCCCCCCAGTGTTCTCTGGACATTTTCCAGGCAGAGAGAATTTAACAAGAGAACTGACAGCAAAAAAAACCCGACTGACATAAAGGTATGTTGAGACCAAAGCACAATACAGTATTGTCAGACAAATACTCAGGGCAATTTAAGATTCAGGGTTAATACCCTGTATAACAATGGTTTGGAAAAGAAGAAAAGAAATGTCACGTCAGTGGTTTATCCAGTTATGCAGAATTAGTTTCCCCATGCAAATAGTTCTATAATGAGCACAGTGAGGTGAGACTTTTAAGGTATATATATGCTATTTCACAAAATTTGTGGCAAAGACTTGGCTGCAGTTGCAAAATCTGAATCTCCACAGAATCAGAGTTTTCAGAACTAAAACACCTGAGCGGGGAGGGGAGTGTGCGGGTGGTGGGCAGGGGGAGGGGGAAGGAACAACACAAAACCAAAACAACTTTTCCAAGCCTGAAACACAGCCGGGCTTCATGCACAGAGCAAGCTTCCAACAGCAAGAGGAGCCTCTGGACTCCAGACCTGGTGGAAGAAAGCAGTCGCCACAATTTTTCCCTTGACTAATTGCGTTCTTGGGACGGAGTGGGCAGCGGGGTCCCGGCTGCTGAGAGAAGAGGTCACTCGGTGCCCCCACACAGACGGAGTCTCCGGTGTCACTGGGTAAGGGAAGCAACAGGCGTTTTCTCTCCACTCCTGACCCAGGCTCTGAGGTTTGCACTTTGTCCCTGTCTAAGGTGTTGGCCAGGGCACAGTGTGCAAAAGACATTTATCCTTGTAGGTAGCCATCAGGCAGCTGCAGAGGTGTGAAACGGGCCAAGGGGAGGGCTGATGTTTCAGAGCTACTCTGCTGGACCCTTAACCTGCAACATGTTCAGCAGTGTGCTGAGGGCTGTAGGATCATTTGCAAATCCACAAAATCCCTTCCAGGTGTAAGGACATTGCTAAGGCAGTCTAAATATTGCTTCTGATAGCAACCTCCAGTGGACTTCACACAGGCAAATTATAAACATCAGTGAAAACTAATGGAGTAATTCAATATAGATGTGAATTTAAACACCTAAAAGGGGATTTCATAGGGAAAATGGTGGTGCCTTACTCCAGGAACATGAATACAGAGATGGCCATTAACCATCAGTATGGGTCTGCTTTCCCTCAACCTCCTTGTGTGCCTGAGTTTTGCTGTAAATGCTAGTCATGCTAATGAGCTAAATGATCCAGCAAGGCAGTAGCACAGAACTGGGCTAGGATGGATTGTTGTTGTTGTTATTAAATTTTACTGGGTAGAATAGGTGTTCTTTCTCAATGTGACAAATGCTGGCAGGAGCACAGATCCAGCCCTACAGACATGTTAAAGGTAGTTCTTCCACT
Source organism: Porphyrio hochstetteri (assembly GCA_020800305.1). Classification (NCBI taxonomy): domain Eukaryota; kingdom Metazoa; phylum Chordata; class Aves; order Gruiformes; family Rallidae; genus Porphyrio; species Porphyrio hochstetteri. Next base: position 67,363,066 of record CM036938.1, read on the forward strand.
GCTCATATTCTTCACAGACAAGTTTCAAGTGAACATGTCTACAATTAGGTCATCTTTTCTGCCCTCCCTCCTGAAGGCTGTACTATGCAGTCCTGGCAGCTCCTGAGCACAGCCCCCATCATACTCAGACATCAGTGTCGGGAGCTGAGATAAAGCACGCTGAGACCTGGCTGGGCCAACAGAGCCTTTTAAGGAGACAATGGAGACATGGACAAAGCTCCTTCCGTGGCTTGTACTGAACTTAAATCTGATCTGACAAAACCCTTCATAGTCCCCACGCATGCTGGGCGCACATCCAGCCATGATAGGTAACAGTTGCTTTTGGCCCCATAAAGGGTACACAAGTAGTCAGATTGTAGGATATGTGTCCCCCCTACACACCAGCCAAAGAGGAGGGTATGCTGTTGTGTGATGTCAATAGGTACCCATCCACCATGTTCTGGGGTGAGGTGAGGAGCAGTGTGGGCACTTACTCATCCTGACATGTCTGTCATTGCACTGAAGTGCTGTTGTGGTTGGAGCAAAGGGAGCGAGGAGGAGCCATATGGAGCCCAGACCCTATGGGCATCCCCACACCACTCAAAGACAGGCATAAGCCAAAGCTCTCTTGCACCTGCACGAACCTAGTCTCAGAGGGTCCAGTCTGTTGCTCCATCCTCAGCAGACCCTAGAAAGTACAGAGGCTGCAGGTGGCAATTATTTTACGGAAGAAATAAATGGATTGGAAGAGGTAGTGAAGGGGAACCAAGAGAGGACCCCCTCTGCTGCAAGAGAAGCTAGGGAAAATGTGTGGCTGAATTTTTGTGAGGGAACAGTTGAAGTCTCCTTTGGGTTATGGACTTCTTTAAATGCAAGGTTTGTGTGTGCGACTTTTTGTTTCCCTGAGACTGTTCGTTATTTTGGCCTGCCTTCATCTAGTACTGCTTGTGCATAAAGCAATCCTTCATATAGACATGTCATAAACGTCAGGGAAGAGTTTACGATAGACACACAGAGACCAGCCTAAGTGGCCAATGCCGGGAACTGCTCTGCAGCACTGCATGCACCCAGCTCTTTGTAAGAAACCTGGCCCATTAAGACTCTCGTTTATGGAAGACCCACCTGTTCTGGCTCTTTGTGACATCCAGTATGTCAGCAGAGCTGTTTATCAGAACAAACTACTGCTTCTAATGCTATTAAGCAGAAGACTTCAGCGAGGCAACACTGTGTATTTACGCACCAAGACATCTCTTTCACAGAACAAGTTATTTTAATATGAAAGTGCTCATAATGTCATGGGAGCTATTAAAAATAACAGACGGGTCAGTAGGATAACTTTCAAACTGCCTCACAACTGATGAGTGACTGTATCTGTTCGATCAAGGCAGCACTTTTACAATTAACCATCAGAGCTGTCAGAGTTCTGGGGCTTTTTTTCTTAAGTATACATGCAGTATAAAATCTAAACGTTTCACAGTTCCAGGCAGTTTAATGTAACTTAGCTTATGGGTGGCCTGCCATTATCAAAAATCCCTCTCAATCTTGTTTTTAGAGCAAAAGGATAATCTTGTTAATTCTCTGATCTAGGATTTAGAAGCTCAGGAGGCTGGATCCGGGTCTGCCAGGGACCATGCTCTGCAGGAGCGCGATGTTCCCTCCAGCTTTGGTTGGTAACACCACCCGGGAGAGGGAACCTCCCGTCTTTAGTACTTGCAGCACCTGCACACCAGGGACCATGCTCTGCAGGAGCGCGATGTTCCTTCCAGCTTTGGTTGGTAACACCACCCCGGAGAGGGAACCTCCCGTCTTTAGTACTTTCAGCACCTGCACACCATTGTAACACAAATAATAGGTGCTGCAGTGTGAGAAGAACCTGTCAGAGTCGTTGACCTCTCCTTGGCCGTGTGCCACTATCTGCTGAACCTCCACAGGAAACTGTGACTGACAGAGCAGCTCAGTTACGCAGCATGGGGCTGGCTGCTGCGGCACATTGAGTCCAGCCACTGCTTCTGTCAGCAGGGAATGTCTGGTGGCCGCGGTGATGTCACGAGCTGAGTGTGACCAGCCGTGGAGGGACAGAAATAGATGTACCTTCAGCTTCTGGTATCTGATGACCAGTCCTCCAGAGCTGCTGGGTGACAGCAGGGCTGCCATGCTGCCCCCCTCCTTGCTGCCGAAGGCCCCAGTCAAACCACAAACTGCTTTTACACCTAGCAGGGAAACAACAAGAGTTAAATCAAACTAAAAGGAGGCAGTTCAGCTTGATAAACCGGCTAAGTTTCCACACTTGCAGGCTCATTAATTGTCACAAACATTATGACAATAGCTGAATGGCACCAGAAAAAAAAAAAAAATCACAGGTGTTTTCCTCAGCCATTCAAAACTCCCAGGACAGGCACAGCCCTTGCATGGACTTTAGCATGCCACCTGGCTTACAAAAGCCTGTGATGCTGTGCTTGGTTGCTCAGGGGTGGTGAAGGGCACAATATGGTCGTGTTTTGCTGTTTTCTTGCCCGTAAGCCAGCCTCAGGCCTGTGAGAAGCAAGTATTTTGCCAGTTCAGGCTGCCAATAAGAACAGGTGGCTGCACAGATTCCTCTAAAAGGTGCAAAAACCCCCACATGGCCAAGGAAGCACAAAGGGAGTAAATAAAGTTATGTGGGGACAAACTCAAGGGCAGAAGCCGCCCAGGAGAATGGTTTTGTCGTCAGCACCGTACAGCTCCGGGGCCTCATTACTGGACATGCAAATGAAGTCAAATCCAAAGATGGGAAATGCACTTCAGTGGGATACGAGCTGCAGCTTCATGGGCAGAGTGGGATCTCTCTGAGCTGTCATCTGTCGTAATAGCATTTAGTTGCTGCGAAGCAGCCTTAAACATGAGTGCAAATAAGGAAACCATTCCCCAAAGTCCCAATTTGGAGAATTTGCATCAGGTGCTAGGTATAGGTCCTACCTTCTCCCACCCTGTCCCTCTTCACCAAAACACATCAGTATTTGCTTTTCACGCGATTCCTTCTCCTCTCCCTCTTGCTTCACCACTTTTTTTTCCTTGTCTCCTCTACTTCTGCTTCATAGGACTTCTGCTTTCAAATACAGAGACTCAGAATCAAGTCAGTCAGATAATTAAATATTCTGCACGTAGGTTTTAAGCGCCAGACGAACCAGACCAACTGTCCATTTCTCCGACCCAGAAATCTGCAGGCTTGCTGTGTTAGATTCCCCCAGAGTAGAATGCAGCTGAAGATGAGCAGAGTATGTTATTGTATATTCAGAAAAGCATTTATTTTAGGTTTTTTTCAATTTCAGGTCACTGTTGTTTCCATGTAACCCAATTAGGGTAACCAACCTTAACACTGCTATTTCTTAATGTAGACGTTTGTAAGTACGCTATCCCCGGTTTACCCTAGATGCTGGGTCCAAAAGTTCTGCTAAATTTCTCCGTGAGGGAAATTTGGATGACAGCCATCTCTCTGCCAGCATGTAGAACAACATCATATGCTCTCATTTAGCCTGCTTGTTTTCGAGCTGTGGAGAACTCTCTGAGTTTTTGGTAGATGTGCCATCAGGCTTTATCTAGCTGGTCTGCTCGGGTGCAGAGGAGCCTTTTTGTCTGTGCAGTTATGTAGGTTATTATCAAGAATCATTTTCCCCATGTTTCTTTTCCCAGAGGATTTCTTTAAAGCATTGTGACAGAGACAAGTGAATGCGATACCTCCTCTGCTTTTAGTCCAGCTCGTACAGGGCTGGAACATTTGACAGACAGACATGTCCCACATGAAAAAGCATTCTGTAGTTAACAGGCAACCACACAGAAAACACCCCTTAACCCTGGGTGCAAGCACACTAGCAAAATAATAAGGCGGAAAATGAGGACGAGAGGATGGCACAGGATGTCTCAGCCCCATTGTGCTTGTCTCCGAGTAAGTGCACTATCGAACTCTGACAGCCAGTAACATGGTTTGGTTTCAGAGGGTGCAAGGATCCAAGGAAAGCAGGTGGACTCGACAACAGACACCCTGAGAAGAGAGTGTGTCTTACCCTTTCCCAATACAGGGACTAGTTGTGGGTAGCAACCTTGTCACTTGTCTTTAAATTACAGCAGCACTGCACAAATATTGTTACCAACAACTCTCTGTCCTTCCCCTGCCCCCAGTTTGCTAGACATCAGGACTGCCTTGTAATTTCTCTTCTGGAAAAGGTAGGACACCACCTACCTCTCCCCTGCTCCCCCCCACATCACCCTGAGTTTTATCCCTTGCTAGTACATTAAAGGTGTTGCTGGGCAGAGCACAGTGTAGCTCATGGAGAGGTGAGGTATCCCTTAGTATGGAAAAGTCCTGTGAACTTAACACAGTCCTTCTTTGCTTGAAATTGGGGATGATAAGCCATGTTATTAACTGTCACTTCTTCTAGATATGTAGAATTAGAACACTGACCCTTTGTCATAAAAATCAATGCCAAGAATAAAAGGAAATAAATAAAGCACATGCAAATATTCAAGGTCCTATGTTCTGACAGAAGGAATTAAAGTAAGTGCCCCGAGCTTCAAAATTTAGGATAACGCAGTTCCTCCTTAAATTCTAGGGCACCGTATATTATTTATCTATGGCTTTTCTGTTCTCACTTACGTTTTTAAACAAACCAGGTAGGTATAACTCACTGGACATCAGACTTGCTGAAATCTAATAATTGCAGAATTGAATAAACTTTATTTAGGTTAAAGAAGAAGTATTGTATTAGCTAACAAAGAATTTTTCCTGCTAATCACAGTAAGAAAAAAAAATATTTCTCGATGTTAATATTCCCAGAAGTACAGGATAGGAATCGATGCTAGAGAATCCTTATGATCCATATTGCATTGTGATGCCTTTTTTTCTTTTATTTTTTAATTGCCTTACGGAGGCACCTGTCAGTAGAGCCAAATATTTTGCTCTCCCTGTCGATGTGCTCTTGTTTGAGCTTGTTTTGAGCTCTGAAGCTCACCCAGGCGGAAAGCAAAATAACTTACGATCCTTTCTGGCTGAAGACTCCACTCAGCTCACTTCAGAACTTTGGCTCCAGCACACAGAAATGTCAGGCTGGGTTTTGCTGGGCGCATGAGGGTCTGGAATTGTGACTGCTGCATAAAGAAAAAGCAAACGATTTGCATTTACAGCGCAGGGGGAGATGCTAGGGTTACCTGCTAAAAGCCTGAATGCCTGGGAAGTTGTTGCAGCTGAGGGCAGCCAAAGTTAAGTTCAAGGCTCGCTGTGGGTCAGTGACATAAACCACAACGAATACGGTCTGTTTACAATTTCAGACACGCTCATAGCCCTGGTGGGAATTTCTTTTTCGAAATTTGCCTCGCAGGCAGGGCCCGAGAGTCAGGAAGTGGCAAAGCTGTTGTTCTCAGCCCAGGAGGCTGCAGGAAAAAAAAAAAGAAATAGTTGCTGAGTCAGACAGAATTTCCCCTGAGGACTCTGGCTGCAGCCCAGCCTTTAGAAGACTTGCCAGCTCACCTAAGGGTAAAACCAAAGCTTTTTGAAAGAGCCTATATAGCTCACAAAGAGGGAATCTCATTTTTTAGGATACCTTTTTGATATTTCAGGTTAGATCTGTGGCAGATGAATCTCTGGAGTCTCAGAGAACAATCTGTAAGCAGAGTTTGTGGAGTGTCTTTCCAACCCCAGCCATTGCTGACGTAGCCAAGAGCTCCGCGCCGCTCTGCTGACTGCTGCTTGCTGTACCTGCTCCTGTTACCATGGAAATGGACACTGGCACAAGTAGGATAAGAGCTTTAAAGTAATTACCAATATAATTAGCACTTTCACCTTTTTGGAGATTGGCTCCCCCAAAGCCCCCCAAATAGTGAAACCATCCAATTCAGACTCATCAATACAGCAATTAGTGTCTAAAGAGCCATCAGTTAACATGATCAATGCGGGAGTGACACACTAAAGGAAGGCATTGTTGAAGCCGGGAAACAGTGGGTTCCTGTGGCCTTCTTTGCTTATTACTAATAAGAAGCTCTCCTCCTTTGCTATGAGTCACTGTTCCAGTTTCACCCTTAATTAATTCAGAGTCAAGAGAAAGGGCACAAACGTGAAGAGGAGCTCCCAGTGACGGCTCAATAAAGTTTGCAGAAGAGGGGGAGGGGAAAGAAGTCATTAGAGTAACAAATCTCAAGATAATAGTGAGGAAGAAACCTCAGCAGACATGCTGTACAGCAACCATGCTGGGAAGTCCACGTACTGGTGTTTTCCTCGTTACACAGTGACTGCCCGAATGAAACGCACCGCATGATGAACTGCTGGTTGGAACAGTGCTACCCAGCCACGACCCACACTGTGCAGCTTTCCTCCAGGCACCAGCAAGTGCACCAGTTAGTACGCTGTGATCTGCATCACTCACTCACTACAATGCTGCAAAAGCTGTCAAAGGTGCGTCACCTTTCCCAGCAACATCTCCTTTACCTATGGAGGAGTCAGCAGAGAATTTTAGTTTCTGATACATGATTTCACACTTCGTCACTAAAAACACAACAGCCTGCTCGTGTTCAGGTTGAAGACAGGACTCACCTTTAGCAGCCAGCAAAGCAACTGCTCGTGTAATTACTACTGCTTCTAGCAACATTAACATTTGGCTGGATACAGCCTGAAAGGTTTCAGCTATGGTTATTCAGCAGAAAGAGATGTGCTTTCTGAGGAAACTGATGCATGCTCTGAAGAAAGGGCAAGATAGCAGGAAGATTTTCGTAGTGGATGTCTTGGTTTACTAGTGGATTTTGACATACTGTAATTTTAAAAAAACTTGATACTACTTACCTCTGTTCATCTTACACTGCTTTTTCAGGGCCTCATAAGGCTGCGGGATGCCTATTGGCAGGGCTGGGCAGCAGAGCCAGGTTCCAGGTAGATCCATCTCAAATGAAGCCGTGTCCCTGGGGATGTCTTTTGTGCAAGTTCTACTTGCTAGCAGCCATCCACCCCTACTCTCCACCCTCCTCGTTGGCCCCCCCTCCCAACCTGTTCCCTTCAGAGTGTTTCGTTACTCAACTGTCGTCACACAGCATAGTCACTGCACAGCAGAGCAAATAAAGCTGCTTTGTAACCTCCCACCCCCATCAAAAAGTAGCGACATTTAACAGCACTAGGAGATCTTTCACTTCGTTAAGGAAATACTGGGCTTTTTTTGCTTTAAGGTATGCATTGTAATACAGCTGTTTCTCATGCATCTGGATTGTCAGGACACATTGAGATGACAAGCAATTTTCTCATACTCAGCGCAGGAATTCTTCTTAAAGACACTGAAATCCAAAGTTGTTGTTATCCTTCAGCAAAATACTACTGAGACGAAAAGATTATATCATGCATTTGTCACAGTCTGTCTCCCTGCCTACTGCTGTTAAGTGTTTTCAAATGAGTGTGAGGGTTAGGCTAATTTCTTCCATTAAGCGCAAAACATCGCTGTGGGTGGAACACTTCTCTGCTTTCACCATGATGACACAGACCAAACTGGCTGGACGGCTTCCTTGCCGTAGAGAACCTTTGAGACATGTGCATGTGGAGCACACGTATTTTACCACGGCTGGTTTCAGAGAAGACCAGAGCTTTTCCACAAAGAAAGGCAGGTAGGTAGGGGCAAGAGTGGCTAAGATCACCCGGGGAAGGGTGCTGGAGGGAACTGCCATCCCATGTGACTGCAGCAGGAGGGACTGTGGCTGCTGGGCACCGTGTTTTGCTCCGACACTCGGTTTGGACAGTGTCCAAAAGGACACGCTCTGCTCCAAACGCTCTGAGAAGCTTCCAAGATTTCTGGTCTCCCTAGCTGCTACCCGGAGCCCTCCTAAATAGCTCTCATTCCCCAGAAAAACAGGACAGGCAGAGCCCTCAGCAACAGCCTTGATTTCTTCAGAGTCTACTCTCAGGTTTCTTCACTAACTAGCTTTGAAGAAGTTAAACATGTAGAGAAAGGGCACATGTGCATGCCCAGAGCAAGTAACCATCCGTGGCAGCAGGAGAGGCCACAGCCGATACAACCGCAGTGTGTTTTGTAGGCCAGCGGAGTGACACCAAGCCGAGTTCCAAGGCAAGCACTCACAGATTTAGGAGGTGCTATAATTAAGGTACATAAGGTTAGGAGGTGCATAATTACACTCAACCATAATTACACCCACTGGTGACTGTGCTTTATGATACAGTCTTCAATTACACGACCGCCTCTTTCTTCTTTTTCCTCTGGGACCTTCGCCTGTGTCAGGGCCGCAGCGCAGCGCTGCAGCAGTGCCCAAGTGGCCATGAAACATGCCGCGCAGGACACTGGGAGCCGCAGCAGCATTTGCACTGCACCCTTGCCAGGACAATCGGCTTTTGTGTGAAGTTAGGCTCGTGACAGAGACGTTTGAGGCGTAAGAAGCCTGAGCTTAGAACATAAAATGTTCTCATGCAGCTTTGAAAAAAATTACAGATCCATTTGTCTGGTTTGCATAGTATTAAAGCCCATCTCCATAAATCTCTGCTGATATGCAGCATCCTTATGAGCTTAACTCTAGGATAAGAAGCTCCTTACCAGGACTGATTTGGTTTTTTTTAAATTTTATTTTATTTTATTTTTAAACAAAAGGCCTTATCCTGCTCCTGTTTCTGTGTTAAAATTCTTATTGACTAAGGTGGGAACACGATCACGCCTCTGGTATCTGTTACACGGTCCTACTCCCAATACAGCGCTGTTCAGTTCAGCCAAACCAACAGGAAAAACTCCACAGGTCATTTCTCAATTTGTAGCAGAAATATATGCACATAGCATGATTGACTGAAAGGCCATTTATTTCTGTTGCTTACACTGAAAAAGTGAGCTGGTTTGTTTTGGAGGTTTTTTTTAAATATACCTGGCAAACTTTTGTGTGCATGCTGAAAAGCAGAACAGAGCATTTGTCTTTTACAGGCACTCACATGTCAGCATCATCAAGAAATATTTACACTGTGAGCAGCTAATAGCAATCTTTTGTAATTGCAGCTTATTAACATCTTCATACTTTTGAAGCACGGTAGAATCATCATTTCGGTCATACTTTTTAAATAACTAATGCAATGGCAATATAGAAATTTAACTATTCATAATCTTAGGCTGTCTAAAATGAGTGTAAATAATCTATATAGCAATTACATTGATGGTACTAAAACAGAGTCCTAAATGACCGGCTAACCTAAATCTGAGTTTTAAAAAGATACCATTAAATTATGTATCTCCTTATAATGTAAAACTAGACAATTAAATTGTGGAGCTTGGTCTATAATAACTTGAAAGTTCAAGAAGATTACATGTGTTGGGTTTTCATATAAAGATCTTCTTTTAGTCTAATTAGCAGTAAAACTAGCTAACCTCTGAAATAGGAAGAACTGAAAAAGAAATGCAAAATATGCATCTATCAAACAAATATGCAAAAGAGATACAAACTTAGTGAGGGAGTCCAAACAAGAAGAGATCACAGGTTTCAGGAGTAATTTATTTTTAATTTGCAGTGGCCAAGTTGGGAAACCACTCTATGAAATAACTCCATGAGGGTAACTCCCTTCCTGCAGTGGACCATTTGGCGTGGCATTCTTGCTCAGCACCACAAATTCCATTCAGTAAAGTCTCAGCAAAATTTCTGGCAGCAGGAACGGAACTATTTCTACCTTCCTCTAATCACACTGGACAACTCAGAGCTGTTATGATTCAGTGCCACTGGAACAACTGGAGAAGGTTATCTGATATATTGCGTTACACCAGGATAAAGAAGATTAAAGATTTTATCGTATATCTGGAAATAATACAAGTGTTTCAATAAAGTTGTATTCCCTTCCTCTGTCTTCCCACAGTGATAAATATTTTTAACATCAATCTCTTATTTATATCCTGTTTATTAAACACGTTGTTCTCTTACTGGTATCTCATTGACTCTAGTTCATACTCCTGATGATGACTTCTCACATTTCTACTTTTAAAATTTAAAACATCAGGGTATCGGGTTTCACTATCAAGTAAGGATTAACTCTGAAGTTGAATATTACAGTCACCCTCCTGTTTACTTCTATAATTACTGCTCACTCAGGTGTCACCCCGCTTTTAGTTTCAACACATCTTCCAACGAAATACAGACTGTTGTCATTTGGCAAGCAGCTTTCCAGCCCTTGGCAGTAAATACAACACTCCTTTCTTAGTGTGTGACATCTACATTTGTATCTGTCAGCCTGACACCCTTTTATCCGCATCTCTAAGTGTCAGACATAGAGGAAGAAGCCACGTGGATATTTAGCTCATGTTTCTTGCAGCAGCGGCCTTGTCAATAGTTGTTCTCACCAGAAACTGCCAGTTGTGGCTTTGGTGTCTTGAGGTGTGGGCTTGCTTCAGGGACATAGTTGTAACTTCTTCATTCAAGCTTTGAGCGTACAGTTGTTTGAAGTAACTGCCTTGGTAGCTTCTTAGCCAAGGCAGAGTATCTCTGTGTCTTTTCAGGCTTTTGCTTTACAGCTCTTTCCGCAGTGTGAGATTTCAGGTCCAGCTGAGAACTTAGGGGTAGTACTAATATGCATCAGTTAAATAATATGATGGCTGAGGTAAATCTATCCCTTACAGAAAACACAGTGTTTTCTCTTTTTAAAGTTGAAGAAAGTTACCTTCACAGATATCTAAACATTCCATGATCTGCACAGTTCATGTATTCTGTCAATGACTAGGCAGCTCCACTGACTTTTAGCAGACCTCTACCAGTGAATCCCTAACAGCCACCTGAAAACACATCGTATGCACGTTAGAGTAAAACTTAACCTGACCATTCTATAAAAACTCTGCTTTTTATATAAAGGAATACTTCTGTAAGTGTCTCAATTTTAAAAAAAGAGTAATTTTCTTCACTAGTATTCCAGTGAAAAGCCGTACTGAATTTTTCAACTACCACTGACCAAAATTAAATGATGCAAAAACATATGAGGAAATAAAAGTGGTTTGTGGTTGGTTTTTTTTTTTTATAAAAGTCATGTTCACAGAATTGTAGGGGCTAGAAGGGACCTCAAGAGATCATTGAGTCCAATCCCAATTGAAATGCAGAGATCTGATTAAAAATACGTGTCAACATTAAAAATACTAAAACATTTTTACCAGTAACAACTCTGACAAACCATACCAAGTATCTCTTTCTCCACCTACTTTTATAAATTATCATCTTACACTTACAAGTAACTTCTAGCCTGTGGTAAGTTACAGTTTGGGCTTGTAGATCTGCCTGCTCAATATTTCCTATTTTAATAGCCTGTTTTCAATTGTTTTTAGATTTGTCAAACTATAACTGAGCTGAAACTCTCCATGCTGAATATACTCCCCAGACTGCTTTTGATGGGGAAAATTTCAGCTGAATTATTTTGGCTGCTTCTGAAATCAAAGCATGGTGTTCTACATATTATTTCAATAATTAAAACAGTAAAGCAGTATCCATGCTTTAAAGATTTGAAACTGGGCAGAGAAAAAGCTTGTTTTGAAGTGTCATTTTTGCTCTTCTTATGAAGATACACCTACGCCTACCTGGGTTGTATGCCCCTAAGAACGTACAGCTCAGGAAAAGATTGCTGCATTTATCTGAAATCCCTTTAAATGCTTCAATCTCCCACAGCTCTTAGAGCAGGCCTAACTGCACATGAGCCATTTCATCCCATGCAAGAGGGCTCCCTCCAGGCCACAACCACGGGCCTGAAGTTGGGCCTGCAATAGTAACAGCTGCTAACCAGCTCCGGCTCCGGCTCGATAAACCAGAGGAACTGTGGAAGCACAGCCTATCCCTCGTGTGTCCTCTCTGACGGTTCTCCTGGCAGCAGATAAGGAGGTGGGAGGGGGCTCCCTGGTGCTAATGCAGCACGATCTGCAAAGGGACTGACTGAGCAATTCTTCTCACTCTTGAATCTGGAACACAAACTGCGGATTGTGAGTCGTTGCACATAAATCAGTGTTGTAGAAAAGGCTATCGAGATAGTATCTCATTATTTCCTTTATGTTCTCAGTGGACTGTGCATATATAATTAAAAACAAAATGGACGTTGTGCCCTGTGTTTCCTACTGTAACTTAATCATTGTGTCCTTGTGAAACGTCTTTGAAACCGATATTATTTCTTTCTGTGCCAGAGACATTTTTTTCCCCCGAAACTCATGATCTAGTTCCTCACACGTAGCCACGACAGCACCAGCACCTGAGATCTCTGAAACTAATAGACACTAACTAGTTTCTGTGATGCCCAGCATAAAGGGCCCCAAATCTCTTCACCCAAGCTCATCAGCATCTTCGTTACCAGAAAATTCAGTGCCAAAAGCAATGAATTACAAGGCTTAGAATTTAAGGCTTTTTAATGAGAGCATTTGTTCAAGTGCTCTCAAAGTAGGGATGGACTTGAACACATGTTGGCTTGCATGTTGAATCAGGCAGAGAGCACGCAAAGTAAATAATTTTTTGGGCATTTGGGTCACTGCACTAGTCAGCATAAAAGAATCTGAAATACTGCTGCTCCCCAGGACTTTATACATCTCTTTTTATAATAGATACTAAATACAGGTTTAATTTTATATTTTTGTGTATATAATGAACGATGCATTCGTATTTGTGTTCCCTGGTGAAAAATTATAAACCACAACAACAGTTCTTCCAGTGAAGGGAAATTTTATCATCACAGTACCGATCTCTCTCTCTTTGTATTCACATTTCCTGCAGTCATACCAAATACCTTCTGCTTTTCTAGCTGAACATTATTCCTCTTTTTCTTTTTTTTCTGAAAACAAAATTGTTTACAGCCCTTGAACACAGGTTCTCTAAAGAAAATGGAGATACCAACATCCCCAATAAGTATGACATAGCGAGATAGGCATTTTTGCATTTTCAAATCTAAGCAACTCATTGTCTGATGTTTGTCAAAAATACCTTTTCTAGGTCTCACTTATTTTTTGCATGTAAAGAGGGATATTCATATCCTTCTTATGCACTCTGTAAAATGCTTTAAACAAAAAATGGTCAGCAAGAGGAGGATAATATTTTTTACGTTAGGCAAGTTAGCATAGTATGATTTTTTCAGCTCCCTTAACAATAGCTTTCAACAAGCTCAATAGCTCCTTGTTCTCTGAAAAATCACCTTCCCTTAAATAACTAACCTTGGGCTCTGCATTTTAACATGTAAAATTGTAGCCAAAAAAAATAAATGGGGAAAAGTGAGATGGTTATTTAGATCTACTCCCTCCTTCTCTGCCAGCAGAACAAAGTACTTACAAACATAAAACATGTTGAGGTGGAAGTAGCCACAACAGAAGTAAAGAGGCTTCACAGAGGCATAACTGCTACCGAAAGACAAGGCACAGCCAGAACCTAAGAACTTAAGATGTGAGGGTACTTGTAAACTTCATGCTCAACCTGTATTTATTTGCCATTTAAGAAGATTCAGGCTCTCTAATGACAATCCAGTTCAAAAATTAGTACAGAAATGTTGTTTTAAACTACTCTCCATTCTGAAGGCTATTTTGGATGTATTAGAGACATAAAAGTAATAATATTCACAGGTGTGCTGTTGCTTACACTGAAGTATCAATTTGCAAGTCAAGTAGAGAAAGTTTTCAAACACTGCAAGAACCATTGCAGAATTCATTGGCCTGAACTCACGGTATTATCCAGTTATTGATAGAACTGCAACAGCCAAATCTAATTTAAACATCAAGAACAAAATAGTACTCTCTTGTATTTTCTTTTAAACAAAGACAATTATTTTTCATTACATCTATAAAAGAAAATTAAGTCTCTGATATTTTCTTAGACATCTTGCTGATTTTTATTTGTATGACATGTGGCAGTATTTAACAAATATAATTATTATTTGTCTTATGTAACAAACTGAACAACATTCTGCAGTCAGAATTTCTCCTTTGACAATAACTAGCCTAAATAAGAAGAGAAAAAGCAAATATAAAACGTGTAATACCTTAAAACTAGGTCTCTTCATAGCAGTTAGATGCTAAGCTCTGGGATACAATCCCGAGTGAAGCACAGCGCTAAAAATGACGGAGAGATTTACTCTCTTACTTCTGAAAACTCCAATTCTGCTCTGCCTAAATTTATTCTTTATTTTTATGTTAAATTCTACCTTCTTATCGTAATTCTTCTGCACAAACCAAAGCCGAAACATCTTTGTTACTGTGAGGAAATAATCTAAAGAGGCATGTTTTTGCTATGAATGTTGGCCAGCAGTAATAATAGAAAGGTTTCAATACCCATTTTTAATATTTTAGGAAACTTGGTTGCTAACTAAACAAATACTATTTGAGTAGACATATTATGGATTTATTTGGCAAAACATTCTACAGTGGCATAGGGGGTCACACCTGTGCAGCTTGCCAAACAGTGTGCTAAATTACAAAGCTGAGCCCAAATTAATCAGGTATGTGTATCAGCCTGGTGTACAAATAAATCTTCCCTTATAATGAGGGCCCCCTCTCCGTCTCATCCCAAAAGTCTTGGAAATCAATACCCAGTTCTCTGGGGTTTTATTGTTAGGTTTTTTTCTCAATGATCACCATTAGTTTTCTGTAAGGACTGTTTGAAGGTAGGTTTCAGTCGAAGGTTTGTTGGGTTTTGTTTGGGGTTTTTTTTTTAATCTTCACCAATCCTATCTCATAAGGGGTTCTGAATTTTGTTTTCACACACCCCTGGGGGAACAACTGCTTTAGTAACATACTGTTCTTTCACCACAGCACACTTACCCTTGTACACCAAATTTGTGTTTTGTTTAAGCAAGAGAGTCACCCCCATTAAGTGACCCACTGCGTTCCAACCCAGACATAGTGATGTAATTCTACTCAGGCTGAACCCACCAAAGGAAGACCTCTTCCCTTTTTGTCTTCATGGCAGACAGATGCCTAGGTACAGCTCTGCTCACAGCTTACCACACTGGAGAGCAGAAAGCACAACAGTGATATTCGAATGAAGCAAATTTGTGATTTAAGCAATTTCCATCAGAACTCAAGAAAACCCCATGTTATTCCTAGGAAATGACAGAGATGAAAGCTAGCCACCTTAGACTTAATTCATGCTTTTAACAAGCACTATGTCATCAGAAAATGTGGTTCAGTTCTTGAGAGCCATCCTACACCAGAAGTTCCTCCTTTGGGTTAAGGGGCACTGCTGAAAATCTGCAGCAGAGTAAACTGTGTATACAGAAGACAACCTGAAGGAACAAAAGATGGTGATTTCCCAGGAAATTAGAAGATCTTCATGTGTATTTTTGCCTATATGCAAATTCACACTTGCTCAATCTCCCCTTGATCACCAAGGTTTCATTAGAAATGGTGGAGGGCCCTATAGGTGGTCTTAGACAGTGCTTGCCATGCTTCACAGGAAAGAGAACAAGAATGTCCCTGTAGTAATAGATAAGGCATAAGCACACTTGGGCACGAGCACATTCACAATGTGAGTATGTACACAGGCCACCTACCTACAACATGTCTTTCAACTTCAGATTCAGCTTCATTAATGCTTCAGGCCCCAAACTCTTGCATGTTTAGAGTATGGGAGCAATTAATCCCTGTAAAAAGCTTCCATTACTGACAATATTAATAACAGTTTTTGCACTATATGGTATCTGACTAGATTTCTGATCTTTTGCCAGATGTTGGTTGTGACTTATCTTGGATGGTGAGCTATGACCAGTTCTTAGCCAATAAAACAGTGTAATAAAAGAGTAAGGCTAAATGCAGTTGTTCAGTTCTCTGCCAGTGGTTCTCACAGCCTTAAAGAATACATCTCAGCTAATGGGTTGACAGAATTCCTGGAGAGAGAAACACTTTAATGGAGAGGCAAGGGGGAGAGAGGAGTAGAGGGTAAGGTTTTGGCCTGATAGTCGGTCCAATCAGAAAGTATTAGCTCTGCAAAAAGACGTCATCTGAAATCTGGAACTTTGAAGGGGACAACTGAAAGAAGAAAAAGCAATGAGCTGTGACTAGTTAAAAATCTTATTTGTAGCAGTATCTTGGGTATACTGCTCAGTTTCCACTTCTACAGAGAAAAATACTGCCTTATTCAACCAGAAATCAAAGGTTTTTTCCTCTGTTATGTGGAAAAACATTTGCTCAGTTTTCTTATAAAAGTTTGTAAATCTCACAATTATGCAGTTAAAGGAAACTATTTCAGGTGGAAATGTTGGCTCAATTTAGAGGTACTCCCTCCCTTTGCTTTTGCTTTCCATTAGTGGCTTAGCAGGTAAGAAGTCTTCAGCAGTGTATTACATCAGGTAGTTTTACACCTCTACCCAGCAGAAAAATGCAACAAGCTCTTTTGGTTTTACATAAGATTTACAGAATTGTAAACTTTTACATGGAAAGGCCCGTGAAATCAATCTGATTTGTATACCAGCCATTCCATTTCACTTCATTACACTAAATGAAGTCTAATCCGGTGAAAGCGTATTTTCTAGAACAGATTTCCCTTGTCTTCGTTTGAAGACATTAAGAGCTGAAAACTTGACCAATTTTCTGAGCAGTCTGGCCCAATAGTCAGTCCCCTTCACTGCTAAAAGTGCCGTCACTTTCCCTTTGAAATGGCTGGCCCCAGCTTTGAGCTGACATTCTCCTACTGAAGACTGAAGAGGCTTAGTATGTAACAACAATACTAGAAACTATAATTAAGTCATCGTCAGCTGGCAGCTGAGCACCACAGGCTGCGCGCTCACCCCTCTCCCCGCAGTGAGATGGGAAGGAGAATGGGCAAAGGCAAGCCGCAGCGTTGGGATAAGGACAGCTTGCTGGGAGAGCGCAGGGAGGGGAAAACAGCAACAGGGCTTGGAGTATAGAAAACCAGTGGTACACAAGGTGGTTTCTCACCAACTCAGACTGCATGCTCAAACCCATCTGGAATCCGGACATCCCTAAGCCACATGTCCTGGAGTCACTCTGCCCCTCCCTGACTAGCACCCTTTTATACTGAGTGGTGTCATGTGGCACGGAATACCCTTTTGGCTAGTTTGGGTCACCTGTCCTGCTGTGTCCCACCCCAGCTTCTAGTAAAAATTCACCAGAAAAACTAACCTAGTCCTAGCTAAACCTAGGACACTATCCACCCCTTATTCCATACCATCTACACCATGCCCAGGTCCAGCATTTACCACCATTTTCCCTGTCTTTGGATATATACATACACACAGATATAATTCCCTTAGCCTATAGGCCTTAAATTGTTGAGTTCATTTAGTCCATGACTTTGGGCTCCATCTGTCCTAACAGTCTCTCAGGGTAGCAGAGATGGAGTGTGCTGTTGGGCTGTTATATCTGGCACAGAGTCCATGCTCATGGTCTGCGGGCTGAAGGTGTTGATTTCAAGGAAGTTGCTGGGTGCCAGCCCTTCCCAGTTAGGCTCACTTCAGCCTCCAGTACAGCCAGATGCTGGGATCCCTCTGTCACACCAGAAACACAGATGGGTTCTGCCCCTTCGTGGCTCAATGGCATTAGGGTACACAGTGCACTGGTGTCCACTAGAGCCTTGTACTCCCGTGGGTCTGATGTGGGTTCTGTGGGTCAGGTCAGTGGATCTACACAGTCCCGTAAGTCCTGTTGTCCCTCTCCATCCACCTGGCTGGATCAGGCCACTCTAATCCTGCTCATCACAGTCTGCTCACTTCCTGCAAAAGGGACTCAGAGGTGCCTTCAAGAGGGTCATAGGTATGAGTGGGCTTCCCCTTGCTCTGGGGGACTGCCTGTGGGGATGGGAGAGGCCTTTTTCCTGCAGCAAGCCTCTTTAGTGATTCTTCTGCCTTGCTACTCATGCCTGTAGGGTCGAGATAGGCTTTCCATCCCACTTCCTCATGTCCTCTCCATGGTCCTGCAAGTAAAATCACAGGGAGTTTTATGGTCTATATCCTCTATATCCTCGCTCTGGAGCAGAAGAGTGCTAACTCCTAATAGCTGCACTACTGTTCTGTATAGGTGGGGAGTAGGACTCTTCAAGCTGCTGGACCTCTTGGGACAGTTTCTCCACAACCGAGATGAGGGAAAAAGAAATTCTTTGTATTGCTGGATTTGGAAGGCCACCTCATCCTGTCAGTGCCTCTTCACCTTTCCAGTCCATTACAGACTGTGAGTTGACATATGGTGATGGTGTGCCCTGTACAAACTTACACCCCATAGGACTTGGCAGGTAAATATGTGTAGCCCAGATCATAATAAACCATCTCTTGCACAGCTAATTCCTTCAGGTACTGGATGCCTTGCTCCATGGTGGTCCTTGTTCCTAGATGACATAGAATATCTTCACTGAAGGTACACCTTTCCTTCGCACCTAACAGAGGTGGCCCACAGAGGCTGAGGGCTTGTGTCTTTTTTCTCACTTGCTTTGTCGATGCCCCCTTCTCCAGACAGGGATCCCAGCTCTTGGGCTTCCCTACCCTCTAATTCCAGGCTACTGGCTTTGCTATGCCAGCATTGGAGCAGCCAGGTAATGATGTGCTCATCTGGAAGGCAGCTGAAATCTTTTCTCACATCTCGCAGTTCACTCGGGGACGGGGATCGGGCAATGACCTCTGGCTCTGCCTCTTCCTTCTGGTCTTGTGATGGTCCTGGTTCATCATTATCCCTTACTAAGCGAACCGATTTCTTTGTACATTTCTTCTTCTGTATAGGGGTGACTGATAATGGTATGGGTTGCGGGTTTTTTTGGCTTAGCAGCATTGCTTGTCACAGGGGTTTGGATATCCAGTGTGTGTCACGGGGATTTGGATAGCTGCAGTGCTAGTCAGTTTGGTTTTGCTCTCTTCAACGTTTGGTAGACAGTGGCCAGGGCCCAGCAGAGTGCAGTGAGCTGCGCTTCCCCTGAATGGCCACAGCATTTTCCTTCAAATATTCTATCACTTTATCAGGGTCCCCTGCTTGTTTGGAGAGAAGCTCCAGACCATCGGGGGTGAGAAGGTCTCTAGATACCTGCCCATACTCTCCCACCTGCCACACTGCCCCGGACAGCCCAGCCCTGGCACAGATCTCTGGGTGATATTCTTAAAACAGGATTTGATAACCCTGAATGGGACCTGAAACACATTCCAGAGACACTATGGTAGGAACATGCTGCTCTGAACATCCCAGGAGTATCCAAAATCCCAAAAGCTGCTGTAACCAGCCTGGAGGGAAACGGGGAGGTGAAAGAGCTGGACAAAGTATCCACTGCCCTCCCTCCCCCCTTCCCCATAGATGGGGTGTGATTATTAATCAGAGAGATGAGGTCTGACGAAAGGACAGGACAGCAAGACCCCACACCAACACCAGCCTGAGCTCACGACCCGGAATGTTACAATGGGTCGGTGTCACACAGTGCAGGAGGAGAATCCTGACCCCTCTCCCAGAGGTGACAGACAGCACCGCAGGGCACACGTGCAGGGCACACGATGGACACACCACAGCCCTGTGACCAAACACAGCACTTCTGTGGCCAAACACAGCACCTCTGTGGCCAGCGGTGGCTGAAGGAACACGGTGAATGCTTCTCACAGCTTTGCTTTTAACAGGCTTGGTCAGGGGTCATCATCCCCACCCCGCACCCCGCGCTGGGTGCCAGACAGGGCTGTCAGGGTTCGGCTGCAGCTGAGCACCACACGCCGCTCCCTCACCCCCTCTCCAGTGCGGGATGGGGAGGAGAACGGGCAAAGGCAAACCGTGGGGCTGAGATAAAGACAGTTCCCTGGGACAGTGCAGGGAGGGGGAATTGACACCGGCACCATTTATAACGGCCTCTCCAAAGCTGGTGAGGCACAGCGCAGGTTCTCACTGTGCTGCACAGCACAGACCATGCAGCTCAGCCCTGTCTCAAAGCCCGACCTTCCCGAGCCACATGTCCTGTAACCACACTGCCCCTCCCTGACTACTCCCTTTTATACTGAGCATGACGTCATAGGGTATGGCTAGTTTGGGTCAGCTGTCCTGGATGAGTCCCATCCCAACCCCTGGTGAAAACTAACCCTGTCCTAGCCGAACCCAGGACAAAAGAGTACATGTTATTCAATCCTACTCATGTAGAATGTTTATTCTTAGTAGGTGTTGCTTAATATCCTCCTCACTTGATAATGGACTGGAAAGTACCCCTTTGTTCTCATATGATATGATTGCATCACACTGCTTCTTTCTAAATGCAGAAAAGAAACAGTAATTAAACATTACACCTTCTGTCATTCGCAATATTAGCATTTCCATCTACTAAAGGGTTTATAACACAGATTAGTTCTTAATACATTAAGTTATACATCTTATTTGCCATAATTTTTTCACCATTTTTTTTTTCTGGACAGTCTTAACCTTCTTTATAATTTTAACACTTCACAATTCCTCGTTTTATAACTATTTCCTATTCTTGACCCACCACTTCTGTTTTGTTTATTTTTAATTGCTGTTTTTACTGGTGAACTGATTGGTTCTTAGAATTGTTATGAAATTGTGGGATTTTGGCCAATTGAATTTTAAAGATATACATACCACTTCTCATTCATAATTTCTCTTCCAATAATTTTACTCATTGGTTCTCTTAGCACTTTTATCTTTAGTCTTTTTAACTCACCAGGAGTATACTGTAAGCAAGTACTGGTTGAGTATATTCCTCTGTTAATCAATACCGAAAAAAATTAGGTCATGATGATCGGTTTCTAGGCAACCACTAACTTCCAATTCATTGAATTAATTTGTCTTTATCTATCCTAATTAGGTCCAAATTAGATTGATTGTTGTTTGCTACCATGTCTTTTGTATTATCTCTACTTTTTACAATGGCTAATGATAATTAGCAATACAGGATTTCCAGCATTGCGTGTGTGTGTGTCCCGTAACATCGCCCTTTTATCCTTCCACCTTGAGGACATACTATTTAAAATACATTAATGAAGAAAATAGTGGTAAAACAAAAATAAATCTCCAGCTGTCAGGAAGAAGCACTAGTATTCATGCAACAAGCTGGCACGTAATCTCTTCTTTGGCATGCAAATAAAAAGATAAGAAATCTATTCATAGACAAGCACATCTTGTTTCTAATTCATAAAACAATGAAAAGCATTCAGCAGCTTTTCATACACCAGTATTCATTCAGCGAGTGTCTTCTTCCTGCCTCTGATACCCACTCCAACCAAACTTGCCAAAACAACCTTCTCCAGCCAACTTCATTCTACCGACTGCTTTCCCTTTGGCTTGTCTCATAACCTCCTGGTGTCCAGCCCCTCTAGCCCTTGTCAGGCAAACATCTGTATGCACCCGGAAAACCCCTCCAGGAGTCTCCATCTAACTCACCCACCCCCCCCCCGCTGCCTCTGAGACTTATTTGGAAATTGTTTCATTTTTCAGAGAGGAAGCTGAGATCTTGACCTTGTGATTCACTTCTTGTTGCAGTGATTTTACTTCTCCCGTACCAAATGACTACAGCCATTAGAATTAGCTGCTGCCTACCTCCTAAAACCGGGGTTAACAAAGTTGTTTGTCAAACAAGGTCAGCAGCTGACTGACGGGATTACTGCAGAAAAAAAACCCACTTCCTCATTTTGATCAATGTTGTTATTTTAACATACAACAGAGAACTATTTACATAAGAAAACCAACTGTAGTAGTATTAGAAGACCAAGAGACAGCCAGTATTCCACCCATTTCCACAAACAAGGGCTCTCTATGTCCTAAATGCTCTCTTAAATATCACAGCCTAAGAGCCCTGCAGCCACCACAGCTCAGAGAGCAAAGCCTAAACATTTTCTTCAGGCTGCTTCTTCCATTTAGTCTGACCACATGACTTGCAAGCAATCCAGGGACAGCCTATATGCTGGAACTACATCAGACAACTAGCAGCAGGAGCTGCTGAGACCATCACCAAGCCATCTTGTGACCAAGTTGCATGGCCAGCCCATTCTGTCTTTTGCAGCCAAGCAGCAGAGTGAGAAAGCCAGTGTCTGTTACCCACTTCCTGAATGGTTACCGCTGCTCTCTCCCAAGTGTCCTGTTTTCCCCTTTCCCTTTCATTTGAAGCTTTTCTTGTGAAGCCAGCCAATGTCCACTTTGAATTTCTGACAGAGGGGAAAAAAAAATTAATCCCAAATACAATTAAATTCCAAAATGATACATTACTAACCTGGAAAGGCAGCTGTTGGCTACAGACTAAGATTACAAGTTACTTTTTTAGTTATTACAGTGAATACTTAAGAGTTAGATTGGAATAAACACAGGCTTCACTGTTTTGAAATTTAATTCAGTGGAAGCATGTGTCTAGCAACTCTCAAATAGGGTAGGTTTTGCCAGATACCCAACTCTTGGCATGTTTGAATGTATGCGATTGTTTCTGTGCAGTGTCAAGGCAATTAATGCAGGTTTCCAAAGCAGAAGTGTTCCTTGTTTTCTTGGGGGACCTTAAGTCACAGCCATGGAATACTGTCAGGGTAAGTTATTTCCTATACAAAGGTTCACAGCTATGATGGAGAGCTGCAAAAAGTCTTTCTCCAGGTTATCTATTCCATCCCAAGATCAGGTCTTTACAATAAGGAATGTGAACATGAACTTGATCCGGAAGGCTCCATGAAGCTGATATAAAAATTAGCATACGAGTTTAGTATGTTGCCACATTAAATGTTTCAGAAGCACTTCAGAACATACACATCAGGCTTCTGTGTTGAGTGCAGTTTTAAACATAGGACCTGCCCTTAACTGTTACCTGATGCAGACTGAGGGAACTAACTTCTACAAAAACAAATTACACAAATACCTGTTCTTTGGGGCAGGTGTAGAACATAGCACTTTCATTTCTGGTCACAATTTGGTTTAGATTTTTCTCCTCTCTACACGCACAGATACCCAGCTGGTGCCAACATTGCCTACACGAGTGCAGCTTTTTCACATACACGTAACAGCATTCTCCTGAACTACCTTAGTTACTTATACACTGTATAGCACACACACTCCAAAGAACTGCAAAGTAAATGAGTTAACTGTAGTAGCATCAGCACTGTCCTAAGATCTAACTTTTAAATCATCACATAACTTTTTATCATCACCTTTTGTTTATCATTATTAAATTTGCAATTATCCACCTTGATGCAAGTCTGCCAGTTTATGCAGAGAAAGGTCTCCCTCATGTGGAAATCTGCCTACCATCTGTAAAATAAAATCTGCATTTTGCTTCTTAAAGGTTCTGTTGCTTAGATTAGCAGACTAAGTTTTGGAAAGTATCACTTAGTATATTTTTTACAACATTTTAGTTCAATTAGAGATACTGTTACAGTGTGAAAGAAAAAAAAAGATGGTATCACAATAATTTAAATATTTATTGAAAGAAAGCAAAATACTTCAAAATCCAGTTGGAATGTAAGGAAAAGGTATCTAGGCAAAATTCACATTTGTAGAATAATCTGGCATCCATCGGTTTCCCCAGCTTTCGTTTATAGCTGTCCTGAACACTGGTCATGATGTTTTCATGGGTGTGATTTTCATGCATCTCATTTTCATGACCCAGCACAACTGAGGTCTGAAACAGTAAGTGACCAGGAGTCAGAACTGACTTAATTATGTGCTCCGGTAAGACTACATAGTTAATATGTTTTGGCCACAAATATTTGTTTACTTACACTGTAACGTGTAGCTCAAAAATAAGTTCTGTCAAATCTTCCATTTCAAAAGGGAATTAGGCTCTGTCTCCCCCCCTCAGTTTAAATGCTTTAAAAGAAAAATAAACATTTTCAGTGACCCACAGCAAATGCTTTCAGTTTTATTTTGCCAGAAAATGAGGACGCATTTTGAGCTTGCCAGGCACTTGCTCTTATTCTGGGGTTGTGTATGTATATATGTTGTAATACCAAAAACCAAAGAAGGTGTTATGTCTAAAGATAAGTAAAGTACACTTGGGTGACCACTTTCATTTGGATGGTGTAGAGGTGACTTTTAAGACTCCTATTTCCAGTTTTTCTGAAAGATCAGGAAATAAATCCTTGATTACTTTCATACTCCCATTAATTAAGTGTATGAAAATTTTTTTCTGTAGCACCCATAAATGCTACGCTGGAAAGGAACAGGAAAATCTTGGATTGAGTTTAACCATTCCCACTGGGAATATCATCTTCCTTCCTAATACGTATCTCAAAATGTATCACAAACCAACTGAAACCATTATAATTGCTCAGGTATAACTTTCCAGTGCCACTGTTGATCTGGAAAACAAAGAGCTGGTTTCTGATCACCAGCAAAAAAGAAAAAGTGGCTGAAGAACCGCCAAGGACATACCATTTTCTTCCCTTCATTAAAGAAAAACAATGAAAATCTATCTCAAATGGTGGGTTTTCTTTTTTTAGCCATACTGTGTAAAGTGTATAGATGATACTAGATCGTAACATGCAGCAGAATGAAGCCTAAAAGTATCACACAAGTGCCTCTGCTGTAAAGCTGTCTGGGGCTGGTTCTCAGGCTTGAAATTTGTTGGAAAGCTAGACTGAACCCAAACCATGTTGAAATCAAGCACACTTTCTCTCCATCAAAGACATCTGTTAGCAATAAATACAACAAGAGAATACATAGTAAGAATTAATGTTTCCTTTATTGCTGGTAGCATCCCTTTTTTCTCCTCCAGTTTTAAATTTCATTCACAACACACAGTTTAAGTGCATCAATTAAGAGAAACTTGGCATAAATCCCCATACTGATTAGTATTATTTGATAACTATTCAAAAAAGTTACCATCCAAATTCCTCAGCTGCTGCACATGTCAGGTTTTTTTTTTCCCTGATGTGTTGAGTTTTGTGGTTCTATGCAATTTTTAAAAAAGAAAAAAACCCCACATATTTATTTATACAGTTTAAAAATATCAAAGAGTGACCCGATTTCCCTAGAGTGATAAATAATTAAGGTGTGAAATTCAACGACGTTTCCAGCTCATTCCATAGTCTTATGGCATTACAAAGGAACAATAATTTTATGGAATACATAATCCCTTACTCAGTAGGAAAGCCCTCTGGTTTGGTTTACGCTCCAAGAAATTTTGTAGCATATCCATCCCATCCAAAGATCCTCCAGGTTTCAAAATGAGGTTTCTGTATTTCATCCCAGCCTGATAAAAGGTAAAGCAGAATGTTAGTATTTATCTTGTAAACTGCTGGTTTTCTGTATTTATTGCATATTTTAAGATCTACTTGTGATTAAACACCTTCCCTCCTTACATATTTTCTTAATACCAAATAAGGATACACCACAAATATAATTTGGATCTCCTCAAAGAACACAAGAAACAAGAAATTTAACCTGTTCTGGAAGAAATACTTTTTTCTTGTGGTTTTACATTATTTTGGAAATAACAATCCCAACTCATCAGGAAGATATTCTATAAAGCATAACACACAATTTCCACACAGTCTTCAGTGATGGATTACTCCCATGAATGACTGGCAGGAAAAGGAAACCTAACATCCAATCTTTTACTCGATGACTTCCCTTTCTTTAATCTCCGTTTGGAGACCAGAGAGGATAGTTCAGAGATAGATACAGTGTTGAGGAGTGACATGGCATATTACCTACATAGTAGTGTATATAATATAGACAAACAGATCTAACTCCCCCATTGAAGTATCTTATAACAACAGAGACTTAAATCAGGCTTTATTTTCGGGAAGAACCATTATTACTTCTGAAGGAATGGATTCCATTAAAAAGAATGAACCAAGCTTTTGAGACAGCAGTAAGTAATGAGGACATTACTAGTAAGAGGTCATATTTTAAAGAAGTATCTGCAGAAATTTGGGCTTCTGAGACTTGACTATCAATGAGAAAATATTATTTTACATGCTCAGATGCTTCTGATATTGAAGAAAACAGCATTCTTCCTTTTAGTTACTGTATACACACACATATACTTCCCCCCAACACATCAATGCTATGAGATTACAAGACTACACTGCTTCCTGATAGCTGTACTGTGAAAACAAGCCTAGGTCCTGTTAACTGAAGGACTTCCATGACTGAACTGCATTACCATTTACACTGTCTGCGTTAACAGCTGGAAAAAATAAAATGCAAAAAAAGATAACACACTGAAGCATTGCTTATATGTCACTATTTGTGTTAGTTTCCTGAGCATTAGCAGCCAATTTAGATATGGTTCCTTGTAGTTTAAAAGTGTTATTTGAGTGGATTTGAGTCTTTGCTGATGTCTCTCCAGAGCCAGCATATTACCCAACTACTGGTCTCCCTAGAATGATTTCTGATGATGTGCAAGAACTGAGGAGTGTGACACCCAACGAAGTTAGTTTCCTGAAGAATTTTTATAAATACAGTCTCTGAAACTAGCTTCTATAACTGTTGCTCAAAACAGGAAGAGAGGTTTTATTCTAACAGGAAGAGGTAAGCCAAATTTCTACAAGTCCTAGTCATAATATCATAACCGCTGTCTTTTCTTGATGTTCTGAAGATTAGTCTAAATCTAGATATAATAAAATGTGAGTAACGAGAAAAGTCACAGTGGTGTCTAGGATTTGTTTATAAAAGATTGTTTGTCCTATCCTGTGGAATTCTATTGCACTTACATGGAATGCAAAGAAGGAAAACTAGTTGAAGGAGAGTCAATTTGAGAAAAGAGCACTGCTCTTAAGAGGGAGTGAAAATCACAGAATCACAGAATCGTAGGGGTTGGAAGGAACCTTGAGAGATCATCGGGTCCAACTCCCCTGCCAAAGCAGGCTCCCTAATTCATATTGCACAGATAGGCATCTAGATGGCTTTTGATTATCTCCAGAGATGGAGACTCCACAACCCCCCATGGCAGCCTGTCCCAGGGCTCTGTCACCCTCACTGTGAAAAAGTTCTTCTGCATGTTGATGCAGAACTTCCTGTGCTGCAACTTGCAGCCATTGCCCCTTGTCCTGTCTCCACAGACCACTGAAAAGGGGTTGGCCATTTCCCCCTGCATCCCATTGTTAAGATATTTATAAACATTAATTAGGTTCCCCCTTAATCTTCTTTTTCTCCAGGCTGAACAGTCCCAGCTCACTCAGCCTTTCCTTGCAGGGGAGATGCTCTAGTCCTTTAATCATCCTTGTAGCCCTTCTCTGGACTCTCTCAAGGAGATCTCTGTCTTTTTTATACCAGGGAGCCCAGAACTGGACACAATACTCCAGGTGGGGCCTGACCAGGGCTGAGTAGATGGGGAGGATCACCTCCTTCGACCTGCTGGCCACACTCTTCCTGATGCATCCCAGGATCCCATTGGCCCTCCTAGCCACCAGGGCACACTGCTGGCTCATAGCCAACCTGTCATCAACCAGGACCCCCAGGTCCTTCTCCACAGAGCTCTTCTCCAGCAGGTCATCCCCCAGCCTGTACTGATACTGACAGTTATTCCTCCCCAGGTGCAAGACTTTACACTTGCTTTTATTAAACCTCATCTGGTTTCTCCCTGCCCAGCTTTCCAGCCTGTCCAGGTCTCGCTGGATGGCAGCGCAGTGTTCCTGCGTGTCAGCCACCCCTCCCAGCTTTGTATCATCGGGTACTTGCTGAGGGTGGATGCTATTCCCTCATCAAGGTCGTCGATGAAGATATTAAACAGGACTGGACCCAACACCGAGCCCTGGGGAACACCGCTAGTCACAGGCCTCCAGTCAGATTCTGCTCCACTGATCATGACCCTCTGAGCCCGGTCTGACAGCCAGTTCTCAACCCACCTCACTGTCCACTCATCTATCCCATGATCTCTCAGCTTTTCTATCAGGATGTCATGGGAGACAGTATGGAAAGCCTTGCTGAAGTCAAGGTAGATGACATCCACTGCTCTCCCTCCATCCACCCAGCCGGTGATGAGATCATAGAAGGCTATGAGATTGGTCGAGCACGATCTCCCCTTGGTGAATCCATGCTGACTACTCCTCATGACCTTCTTCTCTTCCAGTTGGTTGGAGATGGCATCCAGAACAAGCTGTTCCATAACCTTTCCAGGGACAGAAGTGAGCCTGACTGGCCTATAATTGCTAGGATCCTCCTTCTCACCCTTTTTGAAGACCTGAGTGATATTGGCTATCCTCCAATCCTCAGGCACTTCTCCTGTTCTCCAAGAGCTGTCGAAGATGATAGCAAGCGGCTCTGCAATCACTTCCGCCAGCTCCCTCAGCACACGTGGATGTATCCCATCCGGGCCATGGATTTGTTTGCATTAATCCCTTTGAGCCGCTCCTGGACCACTCTCACCTCAACCAGAGGGAAGCTCTTTATTTTCCAAACTCTCTTACTTTCTTCCAGTGTCCGTGGGTACCGAGGGGCCTTTGAAGTTAAAATCTCCATAGAATTACCCCATCATCATTCAAGTGAAGTGTGTATGTGTGCACATATGCTAGAGAGTAAGTGACACACACACACAACTGATTTTTCTTCATTTCTTAGCCTGGATAGCAAGTTTAAAATTTCAAGGAGGCACCAGTTGCTTTTTAGCTGAACTGTAGCAAATATTCATTCCTAGCATAATTAAATTATTCTCAAAGACTCACATACACAGAAAAAAGAAAGCAAAACTCCCTACATTTGGGGAAAAAAAAAAAAGTCACTTTCATCCATCAAGAGAAGCTGAGGTCACAGAGCAACTCTGCCAAACTTGAGCTTAGAGGTTTGACTATACAATCATTCAGAACAGCTTTGAGAGTAAGGAGTAAAGCTAATAGAAAAAGGTTTGTGATTTATAGCGGAGGGGTCAGAACAAGGAACTGACAGAGTCCCACAAGTCTGGCACCAGCACCCCTATCCATCTGTCCCAACTGCAGAGTTAAAAAAAACATTAAGTCTGGTGCATCAATAGGAGCATGGCCAGCAGGTCAAAGGAGGTGATTCTCTCGCTCTACTCTGCCCTGGTCAGGCCCCACCTGGATTACTGTGTCCAGTTCTGGGCTCCCTGGTATAAAAAAGACAGGGATCTCCTTGAGAGAGTCCAGAGAATGGCTACAAGGATGATTAAAGGACTGGAGCATCTCCCCTGCAAGGAAAGGCTGAGTGAGCTGGGACTGTTCAGCCTGGAGAAAAGAAGATTAAGGGGGAACCTAATTAATGTTTATAAATATCTTAACAATGGGATGCAGGGGGAAATGGCCAACCCCTTTTCAGTAGTCTGTGGAGACAGGACAAGGGGCAATGGCTGCAAGTTGCAGCACAGGAAGTTCCGCACCAACATGCGGAAGAACTTTTTCACAGTGAGGGTGACAGAGCCCTGGGACAGGCTGCCCAGGGAGGTGGTGGAGTCTCCTTCTCAGGAGATCAAGAGCCGTCTGGATGCTGACCTGTGTGACCTAGGGAGCTGCTTTGGCAGGGGAGTTGGACCCGATGATCTCTCGAGGTCCCTTCCAACCCCTATGATTCTGTGATTCTATGATTCATCCCTCCCCAAATGAACAGCATTTTATTAAACATTTTATTAAAAAGTAATTTTGTCATTTAAGTTGCTGTTTCTTCTCTCCTGCTCTTATTTACAAGTGACAACCTTTCCACTGAATAAGCAGGAGTGCTCATTCTCACATTTACCTGCCATGGATCAATACCACTTCAACACCAATCTTTACCCCCAAACCTTTTGTCACCTCTCCTCCCAAACTATTCAGTTTGCCACTTTTCTCTGTAAAACCCCTTTTCAACTTTATTGGTCCAACCACCGCCTCAATTTTCTAGCCTCTACTATCTCCTCTTTGGACTCGCTCTGTGTATCCAGGTCAAAGCACTCTTTTCTTCCTCCACCCTCTACAGGGAGGGACAGTTGTAGAATTTCTGTTTGCTGCGATAAAGAAAGAGGGCAATGAAGGCAGATTTCAGGGGAGGAACAAGAAAGTCAAGCACTTTCTACTATCTCCTTTACTTGTCTCTTGGATACATCTACTGAAGGGAAGAACTAATGCTGGCTGCTGTATCCAGAAGACAGATAGATAAAAGGATCAGGAATACCAAAAAGTCTTTCCTATGATAGAACTACAGCATCTCAACTCACAATCTAATACTACAATCTCTGCCAGAATTGGCAGAACTACTCACCACATTGCTAACTATCCTTTCCTGCTGCTTGAAGGCAGAAGAGGCTGGAAAATTACATGAGTGGAAAAAAGCACAGTAAATCTAGAAGCTGGCACTGATTTGAATTTCAAAAGCTACTTGGGAGAAAAACTAATGGAAGAAAAAAATAGTGAATTACACTGTGGTGTGAAAGATAAAAATAAATTCAGTTTTCTAAATAATAGCTACATAAAAGTAGCACATACATGAGGTATTATTAATGGAAACATTGTTATCATACAGCTTTCACCGCAGAAGCATCGCTATCTGCTTTAGCAATGGAGGAATATGGTTTTTCAGTCTAAATTAAAAAAAGGAAGTCATTAGTCAGGTCTCATAACATTAAGGATTTGACTATTTAAGAATTGTATTAAAATCCAAATGCTTTTTGGAAATTTTAAGATTATTTTCTAAAGCAATTAAGTTATTTGTACAATTTTATTTTTCCTGATCTGAACTTGACAGGTACAGAAGTACTTGAGATATTGTACCTATGGATCATGCTTGTAATAAATGTGGTTTTAGAGACAAAGTGCAAAAAAAAGTCTTTAGTAAAATGCATTCATCACCTACCTTTGGATTCATAATTCCTTCTTGCTTAAAGCAGCTATGAAAAATGTCCATGGAAAACACTTCACTCCACAGGTACCCATAGTACTGACCATCATAACCACCTGCCAGATGTCCAAAAGTAGCTGGCATGTTTGTTCCTCGAAAAGTAGATGAAAATTAATTTATTTAAATCAAGTGCAGTTATTTTTTGAGGACACAGTAATTCAAAATAAATTAGTAAGGAATTTGTATAAACTACTTTGAAACTTCAAGCATAAAGGGTCTGAGTATGCCTCTAAAAGTACTGGCCATATTTTGTTGTACAAAAGAAACTAATTTTCAGCTAGCTGTACATCCGACGCAGATGTAACAGAACATCTAAAGTGCTATTCACTTCATGTCACTCTAAAATGTAACTTACAGAAGGTGAAATTTTATCTTTACATTCATATTGCTTTAGAAGAGATCATTAACATCACTGCCAGTTTTAAAATCACAGAATCATAGAATGGCATGGGTTGGAAGGGATCCCAAGGATCATAGAGCTCCAACCCCCCTGCCACAGGCAGGGCCACCAACCTCAGGCCTGGATCTATACAAGGTTGCCCAGGGCCTCATCCAACCTGGCCTTGAACACTTCCAGGGATGGGGCATCCACTACCTCTCTGGGCAGCCTGTTCCAGCACCTCACCACTCTCTCTGTAAAAAACTTCCCCCTAATGTCTAATCTAAACCTTCCTTCCTTTAGCTTCAATCCATTCCCCCTTGTCCTGACATTATCTACCCTTTTGAAAAGTTGAATCCCCTCCTGTTTGTATGCTCCCTTCAGGTACTGGAAGGCTGCAATGAGGTGCCCCTGCAGCCTTCTCTTCTCTAGACTGAACAAGCCCAGCTCCCTCAGCCTCTCTTCGTAGGGCAGGTGCTCCAGCCCTCTAATCATCTTCGTGGCCTCCTCTGAACCCTCTCCAACAGTTCCACATCCTTCTTGTATTGGGGGCCCCAGATCTGGACACAGTACTCCAGATGGGCCTCACGAGGGCAGAGTAGAGAATTTCAGCTTTATAACATACATTTCTTTTATAGACAACTCAAATTTTTTGTATGCCAAGCATTATTGGGAAAGTCATGTTTAATCAACCATTTGGACACACTATATAAAAGTTTAATAGTGACATACCTGGGGTGGCAGGAATTCCTAGAGTCTCCATACAATATTTGGCATATTCATCTGCTGGGTTAACAGATGGCTTTGTATGCAGTGCCTGGTCCACTTTGCTCAGAACAATCTGGCAGAGGGTTAAAAGGCCTAATTGGGCAAGAACATTTAATTAAGTACCAAAGTTGTTTCTTTAGCAACTTTCATTCAAAGACCTTAACATGCATCCACATTATTAGAATTTTAACTATAGAAAAACACTTGGAATTATGTAATTTCTATTTGAATTGCCTCAGTTACAAAAGTCAAGAGGCATGTTTTTTAATAAAGGAATTGTCATTATAAGTGACATCTTTTCAGATGTTATTTTCCTCACAGATAAACAAAACAAAGCAGGTATTTTAAAAGCAAATTCAGTATTTAGGACAATTTTTTCAGCTGTTTTCACTTTCAGTATACCACTTCATTCAGGGCTTTCACAGACGATAGTGTACCTACCTTAAGACACTTCAAAGAACAGCAAGAACTGCAGTTGCTGTAGGCTTTCTTGAAGAAGCTACAAGATGTGAACCAATACTCACCCAAAATGTTTATGTACCTACAATGCCCGTACAAGCCAGGAGGACAGGAACTTCTTGTTCAGGATAGAGAAGCAGTATGAAATGGACAGCAGTGGCTTAATGACAAATTGTACCATAAATGGGTAGGCTCTGGTACTGGGAGAGTTCTGATTCCAGCACCAGATTGGTGAGAGAGACAGAACAACGATGAAATGATAGGTAATGACATGAGATTATAATCTCAGTTTGGAGACACATGAAGGGCGTTACAAGACATGGGAAGAGAACAGAATTGGGACCTTAGTTTGGGAGGGCAGCATATCTGCTGTGAAGATAGAGAACATGGACTTAAGGTTCTGGATTGAGAAGTTAAGAG
Source organism: Porphyrio hochstetteri (assembly GCA_020800305.1). Classification (NCBI taxonomy): domain Eukaryota; kingdom Metazoa; phylum Chordata; class Aves; order Gruiformes; family Rallidae; genus Porphyrio; species Porphyrio hochstetteri. The sequence continues at coordinate 67,395,718 of CM036938.1, forward strand.
GCTGTTTGAGCCATGCAAGACTACAACAGTTCTGTCTGGGATGTGCTATGTGTGTTCAGTAAATTTTCAAACAGCTTTCATATCTGTCAATTGTCATTTTCAAATCAAATGCAGATGATACATGTAGAAAATCTGATACTGGTTTCATGCACAGTGCTTGTCCTGGATTACCAGGAAAACCAAAACACCAACAGAAAACCCAGGACCTTTCCTCCAACCCCCAACTTTAAATAAGCAAAGCTGGTAGGGAGGTAAAAATCACATTTAGAGGAATGCACAGGTATTTTATTCCTGTGGGTAGCCTGCAAAAATCAGAGCTGCTACTGTTCCTGTTGTTAGTGGTCTCTGCCATTATAGCCTTTACTAATGGTGGTGCCCATGCAGATAAACCCAGAAAGACAGTGACAAGTGTACTCACAGAAGAAATGCCGTGGACTTGTTGTATTTGTCTTTAATGTTACCCACCTTTATTTTTTTTATGATATGTTTTTATACATACACTGGATAGAGAAAGGGGGGAGAGGAATACCTGTATTAGCCAGTCTAGAGGCAGGAAGTTTCTCAAGGAGAGCGTCTGCAACATGACTCTCATCTTTATAATGTCGTGACATTTGCTGCAGTGGTTCTTTTTCCCACACCCAGTTCTCAAACATTTGTGAGGGTACCTCTACAAAGTCTGTTTCCACATTGGTTCCGCTAAACCTAGCAAAATCAGTCTAAAAGGAAAAGCCATTCCATTACATGAAAATAGAAGCCAGTATTTCTAGCAGAATGTAAACTGTTAGATGCCAACATTTTAGAGTTAATCACAGTAAAAGGAATCATTTGAACAGGTCAATAGTAACAATAACCACAAAAATAATTGTAAAGAAAGGAGGACAAAAATTCAGATATAAGACTATTACTGTGCAACAAAATATATTACTCAGTAGTTATTTACTGTATTCTCCCCTGGTGTTAAACAGTACTGGAGTTTTCTTATTATTGGTTTTTACTTTTTAGGTTGTGACAACAAAACAAATGTTTCTATGTGGTCTTAACAACAATGACATAGCTTGCAAATTGCTATAAAAGTGTTTGCTGTATTACAGTTGACTGCACAGATTCACAGATTTTACTTGACCAATTTATTCTGTTAAGGTTTGTCCTGTCTTCATTTGCAAGGCATATGGTTAATGTATAGCACAATTTCTTGAGCCAACAATACATGGCCTGAAAAGAATCCTAGCAAAGTTATCCATGAAAGGTCTCCAAATCTGACACTCAATCACTCACAGAAGAATCTTCCTTCTGAAAGCCAAGCGTATTAGAGCATTTTATTTTTCACTTTAGTATTGCCAATGAGTTCATGTTTAAAAAGCCCACTCCAGATAATAATTTCAAAGAAAAGTTTTATACCATTAAAAATCTTCATTAAAATATATTCCCAACCCAAAATAATTCTAAAAAAGAAAGGGTCACTTTCAAAAGACAGTTGTTCAAATGACAACAGAAATTATTTGGTCTCACTCCACATGTCTTACAATAAGTCTACCTTCTCTTGCCAACGCAATTTTATGGTTCTTCCCCTCTCAGCAACATTCTAACAAAACATTTCAAGTGCCAAAAAAAAAAAAAAAGAATTCTCAGTTTCCCAAACACCCTCTCTAAGAGCTGTAAATACTCTTAGGCTCCATCCTCCAATAGAAAATGGATGCTTAGAGAAGTAGTGACTTTTGAACTTACTTTCTTTCAGGGTTACAAAAAGGCATGTATAATATAGGACACACACTGAACTGACAGTTAAGCATGTATCTTCCTCTCCTGTATCTTTAGAAGAACAGCAGAAAAAGAGAACATTTGCAGCCTTTTACACTTGTGGGTTATTCAAATCTACAATTGTAACAGGCTAGCCCTTCTTACTGCACTTGAATAGCAGCTATGAAGAAAAGCTATGGAGCATCAACTAGGAAGAAATATTTAGATAGTGTGGCTAGAACAAAAGGCAACAGATGTGCAAGCGTTTGTTAGCCTCCAGATATCCTCATTTACTCATGCTAACAAAAAAATATCAAGACATTTGGTTCAGGTACCTGAATAGCTTTCCTTCTGGAAAAGCATGAACAGATTCTCTCCTTGCCCTGATATCTTATTTTTCAGCAGACTCCAAGTACGTTACAAGGAGCATGAGTCTCCAAAAGCTGGTCTGTACCAGAAGCTCAGAGATTCCCACCCAATCTGATACCCCCACACCCTTCAAATGTTAAGTTTTAACATGCTTAAATAAACCATCGTATGAAACAACATCGTGCTTTACATGCACAAATCCCAGAGGATCTTCTTATGTGGGACTACCAAATTCCACGCTGATGTGCAAACAGCAATTTAGATAGAACACAACGGCAGTAAGCACAGTAGCTATGCAGGCAGAAATCACCTCAGCAGTAGGAGAGACAACGAGAAAGTACGCCCTCCTGGATGTGTGTGCACTTCCGTGCTAAGTCAAGTACATAAGCATTGGAACTGTTGGCGTGGGCTGCCCAGAAGGGTTCCATAACACTTGGGCACATCCTCATTGGTTATCAAAATGCTGCGGTTAGCTTTATACCAATGCTGAATGTGTCTGACTTATAAATACCTTCTAGGTAGTTTAAAAGAAAGAACAGGTTTTATTTTTTAATTTCTGAGCTCAGAAGCACCTGTCTTAGGGTGTAGATGATCAAATAATCATTTTTATACCTTCAATATGCTGCAAAAATATCTATACAAGTCTGGCTACTTGTTATGAAGTTTGCTTGAATGTTATTTGTTTAATTCTGGATTTATTACACGGACTTCTATGACTTTGTTTCTTCTGCAGTCTCAAGGATCAAAGTCAAGAACTAGCATCTATTGTGTGTGATGTTTCTCTGGTTTCATTATTTGGTACTTATTTCTAAAGAAGATGAAAGCAGTGCTTACATAAAGTTTGGATTTGTAGATAATTATGCAATTTTTTTTTTGTGAATGAATACTGAGATTTGACTCAAATGCAAAAATTTTCATTAGGTCAATAATAAATTTATCATCTGGCAAAATCAATTTTACATGTCCTTACACGTCTTTATTGACATCCTGATGTAAAATCTGCAGGCTAGCTTTAGTTTTTTCTAGTCACTGAGAGAACCCTGATTGTCTGACAGGAGAGCAGAAAATACAACAGCTCAGGCAACAACCATTTTATGCTTGTTAATGATCTCAAGAGCAGTAAATGCCAAAATGCTGCTGGTGACCTGGATTCACAAATCCTGTAGCTAGGAACAGCAACCTTCTTTTGCTTCTAATGTCTAGCGTGCTACTAGAATCAATAAAAAGCCCTCTGACAGCTAGAACAGAAGCCACCACTGAGTACCTCCTTTACCTTACACGTGGATCTATTCCCTTGTCACAGGCTTCTGTGTGGTGCAAATGCAAAAGCATGTGTCCCTAGGAAAATGTTTTCCTAAGAAGGTGTGTATTCATTGCTGTAGTTTTAGATAATAATTAAACCAAAACCACACAGGTTGCCAATCTGAAAAACTGGTTACCAAAAACTGCATATGAGCTTTATTAAAATTATAAACAACCAAACCAAGACTTACACCTTGACAATGCAGAAAATGTCTTACATGGGAATTGAAACATCACTAACCTGTGCACATATCTGATGCATTACATGGCCAAATTCATGGAAGTAAGTCTTCACTTCATCATGCCGCAGCAACGATGGGCGATCCGATGCTGGCTTTGTGAAGTTGGTTACCAGAGCAGCTACAGACATCATCCGGCTGCCGTCAGAGAGAAGACAGCCGGGCTGGAGACCAAAGCATGCTGCATGCCCATACTTTCCTTCTCTGTATAAGGAAATATATCAGACACTATCTTCAAAACATAAGCCTACTCTCAGAAATGGTGAAGCCTATTCAAGAACAGGGACAATCAGTCAGCGTCTCTCTAAAACATTACACAAAGAAAGTACATCTTTTCATGACTTCTAAGGCTAGAGTTTAGGATCCAGTTAAAAGCATAAGGGGAAAAAAGACCCAGTACTTAAATTCCATCAGTTTGTGATTCACAGCAGTGTTTACAAGAATCTGATTTTTAATCAAATACTCAAAGTATACATACTTCAGATGTCAATTCTACTTTAAACTGCTACTGTAACAGGAAGGACTAAGCTCTGTCCTCTGAAGCAGTACTTTTTCTTTCATTACAGGAGACGAATGAAGTTGACTGCATTTTCAGTGTGATCCATAAATGCAAAGACAAATTATTTTGACATTTTTGCCCAAAGCCTTAGTAGTAAACTGTCTAGTTAAGTCAGGGGAGTCTCATTAATAAATAGCTTCAGCAGTTCACATGATCTGCAGAAAGAGGGAAGCAGGGAAATAAGTGAAGAAGGTAACATGTGCCAATCTTTAAAAGAATAATTGACATACTGTTGTATCAACTGATTTTCTCAGTGGGGAGGAGACTTAAGTCAAATTATATTAAATACCAGTTTCAGCCAATTTATAAGTTGCTAAAGAATTTTTTTTGGTAAAAAACAAACCAGTGATAAACAATCAAAATGGACAAGCCAAGAATAAATCCAGTAATAAGTAAATAAATAAAATCGGTCGAGTCTCCTAATCTCTGTAGCTATTTACAGCATCATCTGTTTTCTTTAAAGAGGGCTGAAGAGCTACAGAGATCAACCTTGAAGTACATTTCAAAGTGTGCTCAGTAGGAATCCATTCTTGGTCTTGATCTATTTGATGTTTCCTTTAGCAGTTTGGACAACATGTAAAGTGTAAAGAGGATCTGAGATAAACTAGGAACACTCTGACAGTCAGAAATGTTAATTTATCTGAACAGACTGGAGTAATGGTTCAACAGAAATTAAAACACTATTACAGTTTGGAAGGTGAAAAAAGTTTAGAGGCAAAAAATCATGGGCAACTGACTAGACAGTAAAACTACAGAAAATAAACAAATGCTTCATAAACCAAATATGAACAAGGAACACAGTAACACTAAAAAAAAAGTGAACAATCTTTAAACAGTCCAGAGGACTGAACACAGTGAGACAAAGGTTTACTTCCAAATGCATGTAATTTCAACCACACCAGCAACCCATTAAAACTAATTCCACTTTAAACATATAAGTAAAACACTAAGTCATAATTACCTGGGGTAAAGATCCAAATAGAACTGCCCTAACATTTCTCCTGTTGAATTATCCTTGACTGTATAAAGAGTAACACTGTCGTGCCAAACGTGCGCACTTTCTACTTGCTCAAATACAAGCCCAAGCAGTTTCTGGTAAATATTCAGTAAGCCTTCTGTAACAGCCTCAATTGGGAAGTATTCCTTCAGCTTTTCTTGATCTATTGAGTACTTCAGCTCTTCTGTTTTGTTCATATAATAATGAAGATCCCATGCATTGATTCGTCCATCATAATCAAAGTTTCTTTCTTTACACTCCTTTTTCTTCAAATCTAGAATGAATTCCCTTTCTTCCTCAACCAATGGCTGCAGCTTCTTACTCAAATCATCTGAAACAAAGATTGCCTTAGAATCAACTTCTGTGTTCCTTACTATAGTATGTACTCCTAGAAAATACTCTTGTAGCTTTAAGCACATGCCCTGAGTGGATGCTAGAGTTTTGAGTTGTCGGCTAACAGCAAGCAAAGTATCTACTTTCTTGTCTTACTGACTGTAAATTGCAGGCAGGCTAGAAATAATACAGGAGTCCACATAAGCCTAGCAGTATTGTAAAGGGTTTTGGTAAGTTTAACCTTTTTCAAAGACATCAATAATAGAAAGTAACACTAAACAGTTTTGCTGGAAACCTTTCTTTTTACCTTGTGTAATCTGTTCTCCTGATGTCTTTCTGCAGAAACAGCCTAAAACTCCAACTACTATTAGTTACTGAAAGTGTAACGCAAAATTCAATCACTACTTTTTCTTCCAAGACTTTTCAAAACAGATCATGACCTACTTCTAGCTAAAATCCTATAAAAGCAGAAGAGACTAAAGAGTTCTTGCCTATCTGATCACTAGCTTCTAGACTACTGAAGTCACTGCATATTAATTTCTGTGATTGTCCTTTTTTTTCCCCCAATATAGCTTTTTTTGGACAAGAAAGGATCACAGCACTATGAACTCAATAGACCCATGAACTCAACATATTGAATGTAAAACATTCAAGCTTATTGAAACTCTGTGAAGTACATACTGTAGTTATTATCTTTTAAGTATTTCTGGACTATGAAACATTTTTTCCTTCTTTAAGAATTCAGGTTATTGTTCACTATTGTTATCTGAAGTGTAAAATTTAAGAATTGGCACCCAGTTTTATAGCTAGGCTGCATTTACATGACTGAAACACTGTTTACAGTTCATATTATGCTAGATCCAGAATATGTCATAGGACAGAATGCTTTTCTTCCTAGACATAAGATCAGCTTATGAACACTGATGTAAAACATGGATATATATGAACAAAGTAGAGTGACTCATACTGTCATGTTTGTAGCTGAGGATATATCAAAAGAACTAAATTAAACCTGACAATTAACTTGATGAACATTATCCCTATATGAGAATTACCATGAAACATGATATTCATGCAAAGTATATGATCTCAAACTGTAAAAAGTTAGTTACAGTAGCTGCTAAATTATGGGATGTGCCACCTTTAAAACACATGAAAAGACACACAGTATTACATAAGCCCATTTACAAAGAAGTCCAAACCACTTTAAGTACACTTGAAAAAACAAATCATTCGAACATTGAATTATTAATAAAAAATAACTAAGTTCATTGACAAATATACAGATAATTGGTATTGCCAAATAGGGAACCGAGTTCACACTGTAACAGGAGAAATCCAGCAGAACTGCAGGGGAAGGAAGACATGCATTTGAACCTCTTTAGTGATGTAAACCCACATAAAAACCATCACTAGCACCATACAAGACTTTATTACTCTACTGAATTATTTGGGGGGCTTGCTTATACAATATATCAATTTACAATCCTAAGTGTTGTTAGAACATATTAATAGAGGTAGACATACTACTCTCTGGAACAGCATAATTTCAGAAAGTAGAGGTTAATTCTATATACAACAGTGGCCTCACTGAGGTCAAAAGAATGACTATAAATTTGTAAACTGTTCAGTTTAAAATTTTCAAGATTGCTCTGTTTTCAGATCAAGCTCCTTCTGAATTCCAAATTTAATCTATCATTTCAGATTTAATTCTTTAATTCAGCTCATGGAAGTTCTATCATCACATACTGCAGTCTTTCATACTGCAAGCTACAGACACAGAAGAAATTGTGGCTAAGGGAATGAAAAGCTGCAACTGTGACGTAGCCTCTTGAACTGATAAAATTGCTTAGGCTGCACATGTTATTCTGGTTCTAAATTATAACAACTGCATTTTGGGGCAGAGAAAGACATAACTACTTGCCTACAGTAGCTGTCACAAAGCAGTTATTTTCAGATTTTTGTCCTGTGCTTCCCTGTTTTGGAGCAATTGCATTTGTACAGCTATGGTCTAAATAAAATATATGCCAGAAAAGAGGCAACAGAGAATTCCTTTTCTATCTAAACACGATGGACACTGTGATCTAATTATGTATTTAAATTTCTCTTGGCTGAGGAGTCATGTTGTCACACCATATATAAAGGTACTGTTTATAAATAAGAACAAACCTAAGAAGGCTGTTACATTATCTGTGCTCTTCGCAGTGTTTACCTCCAGGACAAAGTTGGCATGTGTATTATAACCAAGAAGCTCTGCTACTTTTGCCCTTAGTGGAAGCAGTTGCTGAAGAATTTTTGTGTTCTCCTAAAACAGAAAGCAGGCAAATTTGTAAAGTGAAACTAGAGAACAATTATCTGAATCATATCTCTAAGCATAAGAAACAGCATTTAAAATCAGACACTTTAAGATATAAATACGGAATAATGTATGATTAGCTAAGATTCTTGTTATTTTTTTTGTCACAGCAGTTGATTCCAGGTAGCTAGTTTTCTACTCCATCTGACTCATTACTCTGCCTGTTATATTCATCTGTTTTAATTAATCAAAAGATACATAATTTCCTTTTAGGATAATAACAAATCTTGAACTGTTGAAAAGAGTTTATTGCCTTTTCAATAATTTAATTGTGAAAGATAACAGGGAAATGGTTGACAGCAAGCTTAATTGCTTGTTAGTGGCAAAGATAGATTGTAAAGACACTATGCCAATTCAAAACTTGTTTGCAAGTTTCCCTCTTTTGCCACTTTGATGATACGAGTCGAAGATGTGAAACACAAAAACCCCAGGCCCTGCGCTAAATATGGTGGAGGATCCTTGAAAAGCTGAAAAATGTAATTGTGTTAACATCCAGTTCTCAAAACGTGGGATCTCTCATGCAAAAACCTCTTTTTCAAGTACTAGGTTCAAAGATTGTCCCACAGCTTTAACAGCAAATCCCTTCATGTGTGCTGACTTCCAGAGCATTCAGTTCCTGATGCCATTCTATCTTCTCCTGTACACTTCACATTTCACAGCACTCCAGGTATAACAGCTCAACTCTGCCATTGGTCTCTAGTGAATGGTTGGTACAATTGCCTGACTGACACTTCTTCTGTCCTTTCTAAGTGTACCATCATTTTTGTACCTGTCTAGGTGGCCTGGCCTCATCAGTACCACACAAATTATTTGTGAAATTTCTTCTAAGACATGTTTCCAGCTATTTTTCAGATAGTTAAATTAACCTTATATAAAATATTATATGTTAATCTTATATAAAATTCTTCTAAAATTAATGTTATATTAAAATTCTCATTGATATGCTCTAATTTCACATTTAATCACTTGCAGTTCACAATGAAAACATGCTTAAAAAGCCCATTTCATTCTGAAGACTCGCAAAGCACTACAGAAGCTACAATCAGAGGTGCTTTTTCTGGAGGAAAGCACCAGTGTGCAGCTGGAGAACACTGCGGAGACATCTGGCAAAAGAGCAAACTCCTACTCCTATTAACAGCACCACTGAAACTTTAAGATACGTACACACACTGAGGCAGATAATGAAGTTCTAAAATCTTTAGACGTCAGGACAAACTAGAGCAAGGAACTGTTAAAGATCACACTGCTATGTTTTGATCCCATAGTACTTTACAATATATAAAACTTCAATCTAACATTTGAACATCTAGCTCCATTTTTCAACTCTGTCATTACTCTGTAGATAAGTCACTATAAAACATACCTCTTTACATCTTGAGTTAAAAGCAGATTCCATTTTTCTCCTGGTTTCTGAAACGCAGCACTTCTTCATGACAGGAAAATAGTGGGGATACTTTAAAGTAATTTTATACTTGTCTTCCTCAGTCTTCTCTAAACTCTTAATAAAGTCATCAGGAAGGCCTTCTATAGAACACAATTCAATAAAAAAATGTTTACCAGAATTACCTAATTCCCTTTCTTTTTGTGAGATTGTTGCACTTGTTTCGCTGCAATCTAATCTGACATTAGAAATCTCCACAGAAACATAACCCCTCTTTGTACAACTATTTGGTGAAACTTTTTCCAATCATAGCCAAGCAAAATAAAAACTGGAAACACTTGTAAGCGAAAGAGAAATATATGTAAGGCTACCAGATAAAAATCTGAATGTGACATTAGAAGTCACGAAAGGACACTTTATGCCATGTCCTTCAGTTCGTGAATCCCTAAGTTTTCTCACATGAAAAATCTACATCAGTTTAAATGACTGAAGTAACTAAAACATGTTGTGGGACAGAAAAATTTTTCCAGTAATTGCAATGAATATAACACACAGAGGATTACCTGATGGTGGAGAAGTGAGAAAGAAGCAGAGAAGGCAAACACATCAGGAAGCACAAATCTATGAAGAAATCATAAACACCTGCGAAGGGTAATTCTAAACTGACTTTGAGGAAGCATTAAAAAGGAAACACAGAAGATTGGAAACCAGAATGCCACTTGATCTAACCATCATTCACTGGGCAAAAAAAGAAAGATTACTCCGGTAAAAATGGAAGGTTGAAAAAATGGAAAGAGGAAACATACTACTCACCAAGTTCTTCCTTAGAAAATGCAAGAAATGTGTTTTCCTCATTCAGGTTTTTGTTAAAGTCTATACACAGTTCACTCAATTTTTTCTTCATTGTCTTTATTTCCTGTATCAGGTATAAACTGAACTTAGCAGAAAATCAGAAACCAAATCGGGTAATTACTATCCTCCACATGAATAGTATTTCACTTTTTTCAGCTGGGCTCTCTACTACCTCACAGTGAATACCAGCACTGAGCAAGAAACACACTGTAGGTAGTGTTGTACTTCACTCTCCCTTATCCTGCCTTTCCTTCTTCATTTGGCCCTGAGCAATATTGTTGGCAATGAACCCTGGGTCAAGGCTATTGCTTGGACAACATTTCAAATACTTTCTCAACTCAAAGGGGACTGAACATGTTCTCTGAACAGCATTATGTGCTAGCATTCAATTATTTAAAATCAATGAGAATCGAGGGAGTAAAAATGCATGTAATATATTGAAAAACAGTCCTTTGGAATTGTACAGGTATGCCAAAAAGGAAAGAATACCCACACAACACAAGACCATTCCAAAACTCTAAAAATCCTGATATTCATCATTCTGAAACATTTTCTGATATATCTCATAGCATGTCTCTACCCTTTACTGTCAAGTTCACATAAATACAGTAGTTACTAGTAAAAGAATATACATCAAATACAAAACTTGGCAGAGGCTATCAAGAGTCAAGTTTTTACTTAAATGTAATTCAACTATTGCCTCCTTATAAAGTATTTTAAAATTCCTGTAGAGGCATCAGTTGCCCTTAAGCGATGAAAATACACGTGAACTTTCCCATAAATTGAAGTGGATGAAGAGCCATTATTTTCCACAAAAGCTAGAGTCCATTCAAGAGTCATAAACTGAGACTGTTATACAACATCACTCAGAATTTAAAGAGAATTATGTCAGCATCTCAGATGCTGACAAAGGTATTTCATGATTTGCAGAAGTTAAAAGTGCTTTTATACGCTTGAGTAAATCCTTCCTCCCTCCGTGCCAAAATTCTCAGTGTAGATTGTGCTTCCTTAAAACTACTTCAAGTTTTCTTTCAGTTCAAAATGCTAAAGGCTTGGACACATTTTACAACACTGGTTATCAATCAAATTGAAATAACTGTCTGTTTTTATCAATTATACATACTTCTGAAGCTTGGACTCATAACATTTTTGAGGGGTCTCTTAGCTAGGAATCTATCTAATTTAGGCATTCTCTATAATCAGAATATGTAACAAAACTCTTCCAGATAGGCTTCTGTTACTCATGGGGAGCTAACAGATGATGCATACCACTTATATTCGTTGAGTAACATGAGTGTCAGATTAATTTGAAAACTTTTTGGTAATTGAATTTTAAAGGGTGGATGTGGAACCAAAAACAGATAAATTTAGGGGAATAATTAAACAAGTCCAAAAGCACAAAGTTCAAGTATATGGTAGTACAGCTGTACAACCCTAATTTCATTCCTTCAACAGTTTGCTTATAACTATTCCTTTATAAATTAGCAAACCATATTTACATTCTGGACTTCTTTAGGAAGATGGAGTCCATTTCTTTTTCCCACTTGAACCGATTTCTCTAGATAGCGCTTTGTTTCAGGCTTTACATTTTCAAGATCACAGGTTTGCTGAAATGAGAGTACAGAGTAATAGTTTGGCATTACTTCTTAAACAGTCATTTCCTAAAGCAACCAACATCAAGAGACGAGTTACTAGTTGTAACAGAACACTGATCAGTCCTGTGACAGTTTTCTTTTAAACTGACTACAGCATAATTGTTTAATTCTGAAACTTGCCATTCTGTTCTAAATTGAAAATAATGCTGTAAACACTAATTTTATGTTCCCTTATCTGAAGGTGAACATTTTAAAAAGATGTTAACTTACAGACCTTATTAAAAAGGACATATTCTGTTTAAGTTCACCTAATATGAAGCTTCTGGAATTAGGTCTAACTTGTCCTAACCACCCTCTTGTCAGGTTACTTACACACAATTAATTCTTGACTCTGAATACTGACACTGAAACATGCAATGTACAGCTGTCAACTAATAAGCTGCCAGTGTAAACTACCTCCCCTTCTTAAACAGAAAAAAAAATGAAGAGACTGGAATCTTGTTATATTGCAAGAGAAGAGAAATAAGAATAAAAACTCTCAAACATATATTCTCCCAACCGGAATTTAAAAAATAATCCACACAACACAGCATAAACAATATGTACTTCCACCAGTGCCCTGAGTGTAGGATTGAAAAATTAGTGGAGATTAGTTTTTACAACCATGAAAGAGTT